>JARPVV010000003.1:0-2730329 GCA_038502285.1 Trichoderma sp. 2475 | reverse complement strand
CCCTAACCCTAACCCTAACCCTAACCCTAACCCTAACCCTAACCCTAACCCTAACCCTAACCCTAACCCTAACCCTAACCCTAACCCTAACCCTAAAGATAACTATAGTAGTAAGTAGTAATAAATATAATAATATATAATAATAATTAAAAATAACTATAGTAGTAAGTAGCTATAAATATAATAATATAGTAATATAGGCCTTAGCGAGCCTTATTATATAATAATTAAGGATAACTAATGGCTAATAATAAGTAATAATATAGGCTAGTAGTAGATTAGTAGTAGAGCCTCCTTATATAAGGGTTAAAGATAAATAGCTACTATAGCTAATATAATAGTAGTATTATTTAGTAAAGAAGATAATAAGAATATAAGGGCTATAGAATAAAGGGTAATGCTATAGTAGTAAAATAAATAATTAATTATAATCTACTATAGCTAAGCTTAGTCTCTTCTTATTGCTAATAGCTCCTTATATAAGAAGGGGGGGGGAGGTAAGTAATAAATACTGCCTAAAGGAAATTAAAAAAGCCTAAAGGCATAGAGAAAAGCTAAAAGAAAAGGAAGATACTTTATTTATTTATATAAGATAGCCCTTTTTATATTGGGAAAGCTAGGGATAGTAGCTTATTACTTTAATACTTTATATAAGAAGGTAAGAGAGAGAGAGAGTAAAGTAAAGGTAAAGATAAATAGGTAAGATAAGTAAAGCAGTATAGTAAGGCATTAGCTAAGGAGGAAAGTAAGGAAGCTAAAATAAAAAGGCTAATAAAGGGAAAACTAGTATAGGAATATAAGAATAAAAAGGAGTATAATAAGCTAATGGGCTAGTGGGCCTCCTCTTTATATAAGTAAAAATAAGAGAAGGAAGATAGGTAGATAGGTAGATAGGTAGATGGAATAAGATATAAGACTTACTTAGTAATATAATGGGTTACCCTTCCTTTATTATAACTATACTGCTTCTAAGTCCTTAGCTAGGGATATAGGCTACTCTATAGGCAGCCCTTAGCTTATATTAAGGCTAGGTATTATATATATTATAATATAGTATACCTTATAGGATAGGCTGCTGGGAATAATTATATATACTATACTAGGGCTAGCTAAAAATAAGAAGAAAGAAAGAAAGAAGGGAGCTAAAGAAAAGAATAAAATAAAAGAAAAGAATAAAATAAGAAGGAAAGAAGGAAGGAATAAAGGAATAACTAGTAAATAAGAAATGTAGAGTTTTATAAGCGCTATATAACTTCTATAAGTGCTATATAACTTCCATAAGCGCCCTATAACTTCTATAAGCGCTATATAACTTCCATAAGCGCTATATAACTTCTATAAGCGCTATATAACTTTTATAAGCGCTATATAACTTTTTTAAGCGCTATATAACTTCTATAGGCGCTATATAACTTCTATAAGCGCCCTATAACTTCTACAAGCGCTATATAACTTCCACAAGCGCCCTATAACTTCTATAAGCACTATATAACTTCCATGAGCGCTATATAACTTCTATAGGCGCTATATAACTTCTATAGGCGCTATATAACTTCCATTAGCTTCTATGATTTCCATTACTTCTACCTAAGCGCCATATAACTTCTATAAGCGCTATATAACTTCTATTAACTCCTATAACTTCTATTAGCTCCTATAACTTCTATTACTTCTATCTAAGCGCTATACAACTTCTATCTAAGTGCTATAAGCTCTATAAGTTATCTTTATCTACAAGTGCTATAAGCTCTATGAGTTATCTTTATCTACAAGTGCTATAAGCTTTATAAGTTATCTTTATCCACAAGCGCTATAAGCTTTATAATTTCTATAAGCTCTAAGGAGTAGCTATCTATATTAAAGGCATAGAGTTCTATAAGGCAGCTACCTATTATTTATATTATTACTTTATAAGAAATAGGATAAAAGGTAAGGGCATAGAGCTCTAAGATACCCTAAGATACCCTAAGAAGCTCTAAGAAGTAGCTATTTACTATTTACCTTTTTATATTAGTAAAAATAAGAACTAGGAGTTAAAGGAGGCATTAAGTTTTAAGAGAAGTAGTTATTTATATTATTATATTATAAGAAGTAAGGCTAAAGGCACTAAGTTTATTCTAAGAAGTAGTTATCCCCTATACCTATATTAAGGGCATATAGAGTTTTAAGAAAGAGAAGTAGTTATTTATTACCTATGCTTTTATATCTTATATTATTATTAAGGTAAAAATGCTAGTACTAAGTAAAGAGGCTTAATTTAAAAGGCATAGAGTTTTAAGAAGTAGTTGCCTATATTATTATATTAAGGGGGGAATAAGACCTTAGTCTACCTTAGGCTTTTATTAGTTATAGCTATACTCCTTACTGCATTTAGTGCCTATTGCTAAGTGCCTAAGTAAGGAATACTATATATATATAGTATATAGTAATGCATTATATTATATTATATTATATTATATTCTTATTACTATTGCTTATTTATTATTTATTACTATTATATATATTATTATATATATTATTATATATATATATATATATATGCATTGCTATATACTAGCTGCTACTTTTATTATAGCTAGAGGTAAGGTAAGGTAAGCTAAGGCAAGGTAAAGAGGTAAGGCAAAGAGGTAAGGCAAAGAGGTAAAGAGGTAAGGCAAGGTATTCTATATTATTATAATAATCTATATAATAATTTATATAATAATCTATATAATAATTTATATAATAACCTATATAATAATTTATTATATATATTATTATTATAATAACTGATTTATATAATAATAATGATTAATTTATATAGTAGATAATTAATAATGCTACTGCTTACTTACCTATGCTTATATATAGATTAAATATAGATTAAATGGATAAATAATAATAATAATAATAATAATAATAATAATAATAATAATTAGTTATATAGTTATAGGTAGTAATAATAATAATTAATTAATGGTGATGGCGATGGTAATAATAATAATAATAATAATTATTTAATTTAGGGCCCTAAGGGGAAGAAGAGGGAAAAAGGCCTATTAAGTTATATGCCTTTTGTGTGTGTGTATGTGTATATAGTATGGCCCCCCTGCTAGTCTTTGAGGCATGCCCCCCCGCAGGCTCCGCTGGGGACCCGGTTTTTATCGAGCCATACGACGGCCGGATGCGGAATAACGTGGTAGGGACTAGGTTATAAATAAACATTTTACTTTTATTGATTTTGGATTTAATTTGTGGCCAATTAAAGCCTATAGAAACTGCAATATTAAAAATATTAACTAATTATTATAACCGGTGGTATCTTTTTGCTAGACCTTATATTTAGCATTTTATATTTGGCGAATTAGATACAATAGGAATTAATGTCTGTATTCCTCTTTAAAGTTTAAAATAGTCCGCATTTGAGCTACCCTGAGTGTCAAGACAAGAAAGGCAACTCAGGACCTAATAAAATCAATAATATCCTTGTTAACCTCGTTAACATTGATGTTGTGAATAGCATGAGAGCCTCCTTTGTAAACCTTCAATGTCCCTTGTGGCAGCAATTTTGCTGACTTGAGTCCAGATGCCTCGATAGGAACAACTTGGTCATCATCCCCATGCAGAACCAGCACCGGAATATCGATCTTCTTTAAATCTTCCGTGAAATCTGTTTCCGAGAAATCCTTGATGGAGTCGTACGCTGACTTGAAGCTGGTGTTCATCCCCTGCTGCCACCAGCTACGAATTTGCCCTTCGCTCTTCTGTGCACCAGGTCGGTTGAATCCAAAGAAGGGTCCGCTGGGGACATCCAAGAAGAACTGCGCCCGGTCTTTTTTCATTGCCTCTCGGAACGAATCGAAAACGGACTTATCAGTCCCCTCGGTGTTGACACTGGTCTTTACCATCAGGGGGGGCACGGCACCGACCAGAACGGCCTTCTTGAAGCGGCTTGTGCCATGCTTTCCAAGAAAATGGGTGACCTCTCCTCCACCGTGCGAGTGGCCAACCATCACTGCATCTTTGACCCTCAGGTGGGCAAAAAGCTCCTCGAGGTCATCAACAAAGGTATCCATGTTGTTCCCGTCCCATGTTTGAGCAGATCGACCATGACCACGTCGGTCGTGCGCAATAACACGGTATCCGTGATCAGCAAGGAACATCATTTGATTTTCCCAATTGTCACTGCTCAAGGGCCACCCGTGGGAGAAGGTAACGATGGCCCCTCCTGGGTTGCCCCAGTCCTTGTAGTAGAGCTCGGCTCCATCTCGAAGTTTCAGGTAAGGCATGATTGATAAAGTTGCTCGGCTTTCTTAAGTGTCTTAGATTCAAGACGTTCTTTGCGAATGGTGTTGCAAAGGATAGGTCGAAAGATAGTGGGAGTGTGTTCGCTTGCAGCCGTAATATAACCAGCTCAAGCTACTCCGTAGTTATGACGTTATTCATTAAGGTTAGTCGATTACCGAGAAGAAGCGGGGTTGTTTTACAGTGACATTAGATTAGCCCAAGACCATCTAGTTCAATTGCGCACCGGGCTGATTATCTCCGGAATTCATGTCAAGGCTCTTCTCCGGCCCCGAATGTTCCTATTAGTTATTTGGCCCGGAGCCCTGCCAGGGCTCCGGGTCCGGCCCTCGGGCCACCCCGCGCCGCGGGGGGCAGGGCTCCGGTTTTATTTACAAGGTCAACTAGTACCTTATTACAAAGAACTCGACTTAGAATTTTCCCTGGGTGGCTTCTAGGAATTTTAGTGAAAATAATACTTTTCGGCAGGTCCGATTGAATCAAACAGGACTGCTACTAGCATTGGTTCTAAGTTATGCTTTGTGTTTATTTGCCGATACTGCTTCCGCTATAATTCCAACGGAAGGCTTCAATTGTCCTTGTCTCCGGAGGTATGGAAATCGAGAGTCAATGTATTATAAGTTTTTAAGCCACCAACTTTGTCTTTGTACTCATAGATTGGAATGATGTAATAACTTCAAATCTGGGTCTCATTTAAGAATCACCAAATTCATAGCTTACATATATCAATATTCAGCGGGAATACAATGGTTCGCGTCCATAAGAGACTTCCTTGTCTGCCATATAGTTAAGGGGAGAGTTGTTACCTTCTACGGTAGACTTTGGGGGTCTTGTTACAGCGCCTGTGAAAAGGAGTTGACGGAGTTGACGGAGCAACTAAGTATCCGGTAGGTCCACGCCGAACTCGAAATCCACTGCATACAACATACAATGTAGATCTTGGCTTTCCTTGCGAGGGTTTCCCGCGGCTGGTTGCCTCGGTAAGAAGCTTTTTATCGTCACCTACTTTTATTTAGCATTTGATTTTACTGTGCCATCTCCCTTATATTGCACGTCCATCTGCAGAAAGATCCTAGTAGTTACCTTTTGCGAGCCCGTGAAGAGACACAACCACTTTCATCGCTCAGTACACATATCTGACTAGAGAGCCAATCCAGGCTTTGCGTGAGAATACTGCCACCATCATGGCTTCTGCCGCTTCATCGAATACCTCTGCTTCGTATGTGGCAATCAGGTTTACTTTTAATCTAGACATCCTACTGACTCTCTCGACAACAGGAGTAGTCGCCCTCGGTGCCCGACAGTCCAGGTCGAATTTGGAGGCCAGAAGGTCGATGTACCCAAAGGCGGATACTACGATCGTTATCGTATGAATCCGAACCTGGACGAGGTAGCCCGTGATCCGGCAGTTGGACCAGACATTTCCTTTTTCCGACAAATCCCGAAGGAGCTGGTCGATTCGAGAGTTGGCCAGGTATACGCACCCAACTTCTACTACCGTACAAAGAGTGTACAGCTTCTCTTTCTCGCGCCCCTTAACAACTTGAAGTCGAAGCTGCCAGCACCTTTGGAGCCCATTACTGCATTGCCTGGATATGGATTGGTGGCGTTGACGTTTTACTCGTATCTCGTCTGCGACAACGATCCTTACAACGAGATCTCTATCGCCGTTGTCGTCCGCCAGCCGGGTAATGGAAGTTACAGTACGACCCAATTGTTCAGTTCTATTTGGAATCGAACCTTCTATGGATACGTTTTGGCTCTGCCTGTCGATACCGAGATCGCTCGAGTACGTGGTGTCTACGGATACCAACTACCTAAATGGCTCGCCAATATCAACTTGGAGATGGATGAGAACAATATCAAAGCTGACATCACTGCGACCGATGGAAAACTCGATCTGGCACTGGATGTGCCCCTTCCGGCGTTGAAAACAATCCCGTCGCAATCTTCAATTGTCAGTAACAATGCAATCAACAAGATCGACGAGAAATGGTACCGGGTGACAGTTCAGACGAACCCACTCCTTGGGGCACAACGTGTCTTCCCTCGGAACGTCAACGTCTATCGGGGCAGAGGTCCGCTGAGCGAACTTCTTAATGAATTAGGCGCCTGCACCGTCTTGCGGATAGACGTACTAAAGGATGCACAGATGGTCTTGCACATGCCAACACCCTTACAAGCTTTTGATAACAACAAGCTGTAAAGACCATCATTTGATGATTTCTCGAGGCGGGTCACAGCGACGCGAATAGTACTGTCTAATTTGTCGCGGATGAGGTTGTTGACAATGAGTTAAGGCTAGTGTAAATAGCAATTCTCCCTAGCTGTTGTATTTGATTTTATACAAGATTGTTCACAACTCCATTTTGCGCATGGTATGACCTCTTGAGGTCCCACGGGGTGGAAGCCTCCGTGCAATGGCTATTCCCCGACGCTTATTAAACATTTAGGTCTTGTATTTATTCCACCCCATTGTATATATACAGAACTAAGAATATATACATAACAGCATGGACAATAGCACATTCCTTCAATCTCCTATTCATTACCACCCAGTAGGCTTTGGTGAGTGTTAAATGCTATCGGACTGCCAAGACAAGACCAATAGAATTTCAGATGGACGGAATACCCCTATGCGCCAATGGGTGACGGTGACGTTATCATGACTGGCCGAGAGTGGTGACTACCTTCTTCGCGGTCTCTTTTGCTGACCCCGGATTCTGTCCAGTCACTAGATTGGCGTCCACCACCGTGTAAGACACAAAAGGCAGCTTGGCCTTTTTATAGAGCGCGCCACGCTTCTTAAGCTCTTCTTCGGCGTTGTAGGGCACAAGATTGTTCACACGAGCAAGTACTTCCTCCCTCCAGGTGAACCCGGTCATATTACGCCCGGCGACCAGGTATGACCCATCTGAGAGCTTTGTGTTCAGGAGGCCGCAGTAGCCGTGGCAAACAGAGGATACGACACCGCCCCGTTCGAAAATCTCCCTGGTAATTCGCTGCAGGCCCTCATTATCCGGGAAGTCGTACATGACGCCATGCCCACCAGTGAAGTAGATAGCGTCAAAATCGGCCGAATTGATCTGGTCAGGTCGGACAGTGTTCTCCAGCAGTGACATTCGAGCTGGATTGGCCGTCCATGCTTTGGCTGTCTTGTCATAATTGGGGAATTTCAGCGACCGCGGCTCTAATGGAGACAGACCCCCTGACGGACTGAGGATGGTCTGTTGGAATCCATGCTCCTCGAAGACGTCCCAAGCGTGGGTGAGTTCAGATAGCCATAAGCCGGTAGGGTGAGTTGGATCGTCATAATGAGCGGTGTTGGTAACAACATGTAGGATGCGCTTAGCCATGCTTGGTATGCCTTGAAGCGTAGTGATGTGCGAGTGGAAGAGGGCAGCACATATGGCGCGATAGTAGTGCAGTATCGTCCGGGCAAGTTCGGCGTCTGTCTCTCTTTGACGAAGCTGAGGGGATTGAAGAGCTTATGATTTAGAATGGAAGAGAAAGAGCATATCACGAGAGAACAAACGATCTGGTTTGTCCAGATGCGGCTGCCCCTAGTGCGCCACAACCTTGAGTAGTCTACTCCGTCTCCGTACTTGTCTGCCAAATGCCGGGTATTTGCCTCGGTAGAAGGTGACTAGTGTCATCGTTTTCCTTTCGGTGCAACAATCAAGCCGAAAATGTGCAGACTAGCCTTTGTTATAACTACAATCGAGCGTTGCTACGCGGAAACAGCCCCATAACGTAACCGTTCTTACGATGCCTCGGCTCATAGAATTATCTATAAGAAGCCGAGCAGTGCAAGCGAATGCGGTGAGGCCCTGGGAAGGCTTTTCTTCACGTTCTTACCAGTGCGTCTCTATTTCCTCCGTTCGTATTACCTGCCGCCACTATGAACGACCATATTCCAGATCTTAAATTCAGCTCGCTGGAAGCAATTTCCACCTGCATCTCTACCACTCGCAAGTCATTCCTGGAACATAGGACCCGCGATGTTGAATTCCGTCTCGTCCAGCTCCGGAAACTCTACTGGGTGTGCGTGCTATATTCGTTCCAAAATGAGCGAAATACCATTCCATGCAGGAAAGCTAATTGCTGTGTTATTTTCTGTAGCATAAAAGATCACGAGGAGGCTATTGTTCGGGCTTGCGCTCTGGACTTGAACAAGCCCCGTTTTGAGACTGAAATCGCCGAGAGTGGCTGGCTGCTCAATGACATCGTCTTCACTACCCGTAACCTGCATAAGTGGGTGAAAGATGAGAAAGCTCGTGATATTGACCTCCCTTTCAAAGTCATGAGGCCCAAAATTCGAAAGGATCCCCTTGGCTGCGTGTTGGTGATTGGGTATGTCTTGCTTTTTATGCGAGGTGACGTGGGAGAATCTAATTTCTTTGGTTATTGTCTCTAGCACCTTCAACTTCCCCTTCCAGCTGACCTTGGGCCCTGTTATTGGCGCTATTGCGGCCGGTAATACCGTTGTGATTAAGCCCTCCGAAAATGCCCCCAACAGCGCCGTTGTTATACAAAAGATATGCGAGGCAGCCCTTGACCCCCTATGCTATTCCGTTGTTCAGGGAGGTGTATCCGAGACGCAGGCTCTCCTAGCCGAGCGCTGGGATAAGATCTTCTTCACAGGCGGTGCTACTGTTGGCCGTATTATCGCTAAGGCGGCAGCCCCTTACTTGACTCCAGTGGTCCTTGAGCTAGGCGGTATCAACCCGGCGATTATCAGTAAGACGGCTGACCCGCGCCTGGTTGCGCGCCGTATGCTCTGGGGCAAGACAGTGAACGCAGGCCAGCTTTGCACTTCACAAAATTACCTACTCATCGACAAGTGCCTTGTGCCTCGAGTGATTGAAGAATTCAAGAAAGCATATGCGGAGTTCTACCCCCAGGGTGCTAAGAATTCGCCGGACTACTCACGCATTATTAACAAAAACCATTTCCAGCGCCTTAAGTCTATGCTTGATAAGAGCAAGGGCAAGATCCTGGTTGGCGGCACTGTTGATGAGGATGATCTCTTTATCGAGCCTACGGTTGTCCAGGTCGACTCTGTCGAGGACTCACTGTGCACACAAGAGAGCTTCGGCCCTTTCATCCCGATTATACCTGTTGAAGACCTAGACGAGGCCATCAACCTCGCCAATAGTATACAGAGCACTCCTCTTGGCCTCTACCCCTTCGGCTCGAAGGCCGATGTTGCTAAAAGTACTTTCAATCTTATATTCCTGATATCTCTAGTATGGCTTTTGTCTAACGAATATCTTCTAGTTATTTCCTCCACTCGGTCTGGCGGTGTCTCTTGTAATGACGCTGCCCTACATATTCCCACCCTACCCTTTGGTGGCGTCGGCGAAAGCGGCTACGGTGCGTATCGCGGTCGCTCCAGCTTCGACGTCTTTGTGCACCGCCGGCCTATCACAAGCAGCCCCAACTGGCTAGAGTCTATCCTTGCCTTCCGCTACCCGCCATACGCAGGTAAGCTGAACAGGTTGAAGGCCTTCAGCAACTTAGTGCCTGACTTTGACCGGAGAGGTCAAAAGCTAACTCTTGGCTGGCTGCGTTTTATCCTGACACTTGGGAGCGGAAGCGCGAAAGCCGGCGCTGGGGGTGCCTTTTTTATTGCTAGTAAGTAGACTCCTTTTCCCTTGGGTTCAGTTAGTTATTTTGCCTCTTCTTTTGATATTTTTATATATTTATATGCTTTTTATAATACCTTATATCTCCTTATTATGTTTTTTATTAGACAATAACTTAAGCATTGCGCTATTACAGTTAACTAAGGTTTTTCATATCCTGATTTCATATCCTGATATTATACCTTCTAAACTTTTATTTGACTTGCTTTATTTATTATCTAGATATTGAATTTATACCCCTGATATATTTTCCCCCTTATACCCTGTTCTTTTTAGCTTTTTACTTTATCTTTATCCCTTTATTTTCCTTTTTTAAGCTTTACTTTCCTCCTTCTCTTATCCCCTAAAACAGATTCTTTATACCTATAGGAAAGCTCTGAAATTATTTTATGTATATATTTCTAGTTGGACTCTCCTCTCTTTGTTGATATTTATATGCTTATACTATACCTAATTCTCTCGAGAGTCTGTCTCTAATATACTATATAGTTGCTTATATTTTGCTGTAAGTAATTAGGAAATAATATTATACTTAAAGTTAAGAGTATATATTTAGTAAATTATAAAGTATCTTAGTTAAAATTAAGGTTTAAGCTTTATATACTTGTTGCATAAACTTTATAGTAATATATACCTTAAAATACAAAAGGACTTATTATAACTTAATATTTATAATTATAACTAAGGGCTTATTAAGTAAGCTAAAATAAAAAAATATATATTTATTTTACTAATTAAATATTATTTAATAAAATCTATTATTAAGTATAATAAATATAACTTAATTATAATAAAAAAAATTATTAAGCAAGTAGCTAATAAGTATTATATTTAAACTAAAGCTTAAGAAAAGCAAGGTTTATTTTATATATTATATTCTAAGGGTTATTTAAGTATTGCCTTAGTATTATATTAATATTCTTATTTAAAAAGTCCTTAAGTTTAATAAAACCTTAGCCTAAGTATAATAATTTATTTTTTAAATCCTAGGTTATTATTATAAAGTAAGGGAATTTTTAAGGGATAAATATATATATTTATATTAATAAATAAAATAAAATATTTAGTAATAAGTATATTATATAATTATATAGTTAATAAAAATAATTTAACTTATATTTAATATTATTATATTATTAATAATTAATTATTTAAGCTATTTAATAAATATATTTTATTTAATTTATATAATAAGTTATTTTATAAGAATTAATATAATTTATTAATTTAATATTTTAAGAATTACTTATAAATATTAGTTTAATATCTTAGACTATTTATTAGTTATTAATTCTTTTTTTATTAGTTATATATTCTAGGGTTATTTTAAGGTATATATTATATTAAGTTTTCTAAGAAATTAAGTTATAATATAATACTTCTTTTTTAAAAGTCTTATCCTTAAGGCCTATTATATAATATTTATTATATTATATAATTATAATAATTTATTCCCTAAATCCAAGTATTATAAACCAATAATTATAAAATATATATACATGGAAATACTATAGACTAATAAGTTAATTAAGGAAAGATTATATCTTATATTATAAGCTACTTATAATAAATTATAAATACTAAAGTAAGCTATCCTAGAGGATTATAACTAAGATTATAAGCTATTTAAAATAACTTACTATATAAGAATTATTTATTATACTTATTAAATAAAACTTAAATAGTTAATTATTAATATAGTATTATTAAATAATAATTAGATTAGTTCTTTATAACTATTGTTAGCTATATAATTACTTAGCTTAAAAGATTCCTTATATTTCTTTATTAATATAAACTAATGCCTTAGTTTATAAATTAAGAACCTTACCTTATATCTAGGTATAATATTATAGGTTAAGATATTATAGTTATTATTTAGTTTATTAATTTAAGTTAAATTGAGGATTTATTTCTTAATTTACTAATAATTAATTAATTAATCCTAAGTTAATTTAGTTTTACTTACCCTATAGGCCTATTGTTATAACTATAAGTGTTAGGTTGTAATAATAATTAAGTATTATTAAATACTATTATCTTATACTAAGTTTGTAATTTTTATCTTAGTATTTAGTAAAATCGCTTCCTTATAGCTTTATATTACTTAAAGCAACTTGAGCAACATTGGCAACCTAATTTGTCTTTGTCCTCGGCTTTGTTGCCCGAAACAACAACATCACCCCTACTAAGGTTATCTCTACCTCCTCAAATTCTCTTAGGAGCGCCTCCTCCAGATCCTCCCTTGTATCGTCCTTATTGTTAAACACGCCCCACCAATCATTATAGAACTTGAGATAAAACTTGATCATCCAACTCGTGGTCGCTTTGGGACCCAAGACAGTACACCCGTAGAGCACGCCATCCTTGGCCAAGAGCTGGCTGAACGTGGTAAACGTCTTGGCAAACTTTTCCTTACTGCCGGGCATGCAGTGGAAGAGGTTAAACATGGAGATGGAGGTAAACTTCTTGTCTGCCAAGGCCGCAGGTGGCGGAAGCGTAGCGTCTGCTTCGAAACACTGCGTTGTCGTCGCCGTCGTGACAGCCAACACCCTCGTCTCCGCCACTTTCAATGAATTAGGATTGATATCCACCAGCGTCAATTGCTGCTTGCCATGTTTCCGGAACGGCCTGCCTAGTGCTTCCGACAGGAACCAACCCGTCGCGACACCGCAGTCAAGGTGGTTCCGCGAGAAATTCTCCGTGAAGAAAGGGAGGAGGACGCTGGTCGGGCAGCCCCAGAAGCGCATGTTGAAGCTGAGGACATAGTAGTCGTAGAATAGGTTTAGAAAGGAGTTGGAGTAAACGGTGGCGTAGGTCTGGCCACCGCCAAGCTTGCCAGCTTCGTCGTGGGAGACCATTGTGAGGATTGGCAAGGCAAGATGGATAAGTTGAGATAGCTTAGAAAGCAGGAATAGCTTGGAGAGTAGGAGGAATAATTATGAGAGGTGTGTAACAATAGCAAAGAAGATGAAGTAGGGGAAGATGAAAGCTTGCTTCTTCCTCTGCAATTGACAGACTATGCAAGTATAATAAAGCTCCGAGGTCAGTGACAAAGCCGCACCTCAGGTTCCTCTGGATCTTTATCTCCAATATTGCCTTCCCCATTAATCTCTCACACCGCCTCACCTCGTCTATATATACACAAATAATAACAGGGATACAAGATTATATACAACCACATCATGTCATGTACATACACCATGCCAACCAAAACTCGCTGAAGCCGTCGGGACCGAATTAGGTAGGGCGGGCACAAGCGGGTAATGCATCCAATGAACAAACACAGGAGGAACAAGCATATAATCCTGCAACAAAGCATCCCCTGTCTGGGCCCCAGACGGACCGGTCCAGGCCTCAACCGTTGTCTACTGTACATCCACCGTCCAGCTAGCTACACGGAGCTTTTACATTATCACGCCATATTATCCCATCTCCGAAGCCTAGCGGATGTTGCGTTCGCCCATTATTCCATAACGGTTGTGTCCACATCCACGCCAAGCTCCTCGGAAAAAACCTCGTTAAGGTTGCTACCGTCCCTGATGTAGATCCAGCTACCGGAAGCGGAGCCCTCCCTCTCTCTTTGGCCCTCCCCGACGACGCACCAGTCATACCTCTTTGGCCCGGAGTCCCAGAGTCGAGATAACAGTCGCGGATAGCGAGTGGTGTAAACGTATAAAGCCCGTGTGATCCAATGTCTATGTCTACATCGCCCCCTTGCGCATCGGTGCTACCTAGAGGGTAAAATGCTATAGAAAGCCTATAAGATCTAACATTAATATCTACATTGCCCCCTTGCGCTTTAGTGTTGACCTAAAAGGTAAAATCCTATAGGAAGCCTATAATAGTAGGAGGGTGGGGATGTAATACACGTAAACTACTAGAGTTAACAACCTAATGCAGGAGCCTACATAGGGGGCAAGGGTAAAATCCTGTAGGATGCCTATGATAGTAGGAGGGTGGGGATGCAATACACGTAAACTACTAGAGTTAACAACCTAATGCAGGGGCCTACATAGGGGGCAAGGGAAGCCCATGATAGTAGGATGGTGGGGATGCAATACACGTAAACTACTAAAGTTAACAACCTAATGCAGGAGCCTACATAAGGGGCAACTTAGTAATGTATAGCTAAACCTCAGTAGCTGCAGTATATAATAAATAATGCGTAAATTTGATGCTTTGCAATTGCGACTTGGGAGGGTTTCTGTGTAGAAACCTTATAGAAAACCTTGACAGTAATAATTCTTTTGCTGGCCTGGCAACGCCCAAGACCAGATAGCTATAAAATACGCGAGAGATTCTGATCTCCTTGACTTGCCAAGCCAAGCAAAGCTATGTGAATACGCGCGCTGGCTCGGCCCTGCGGGCACAAGCACTGACTGTGGAGGGCTAGCCTCCAAAGGAAGAGCCTTGGAGTATCTCTGCACTGCCATGTAGCCTTGATACCTGCCACGGCTAAAAATCCCAAAGAAGAAGCTATTAGACTAGGTCGGCCGAGATATTTACCCGCGATAGTCTGTGTAGTTACTGTCATTCCATGAATACTAAGATATGCGAAATCTCGAACGAGGTGCTGATTTCGTGCCCATGTAATTATGTTGTCAGAGCTTGATATGGCCACTCCGGTGTTGGTGCGTATTGAGGCCTGCCGGGCGAGGTGGCGGAGGTTAGCCTGTAAATGCAATATGCAACCCGCAATACGCTCGGTCCATTCACCAGCACTGAACCTTGCACTGTCAAGGAAAATCAATGAGAAAAGGGGCACAAGTGTGCCGCGAAGAGAAGAGCTGCTCGGGCGAGCGAATTGCCGGGCCGTCACCGTCCGAACAAGGCGTCCGAACCCAAGCAAAGCTATTAGACCAAGTAAGGTATGACGTTGTGCGGTGAGGAAAAAGAACAACGAGGGAGATAGGAACAGTACCAAGTAAGGTATTGGATGCCCTCCATACAGCCAAGAAGACCTGTTCATCCATGCATCCATCCATGCATGCATCCACCCATCCTCCTCCAAGTGCATAGACAAGCTTAACATAGGTCACCCTTGTCACCTATACATCAACTGACCGAAATAGGCAATAAAGACGACCTATACAATATACAGCTAGTAATTTTAGCCTAAATTACTAACAAAAGGGTATAGCTTATCTTTCTACTAGTAAAGGGTAATCTTATATAATTAAATTCTTTACTTATATAAGCAAAATTACTTACCCTATAGAAAATTTTAAAGTAATTATATATAATTATTTTATTATTTTATTTTAAAGTATATAATAAATATTTTAAAAAATTTATATTATATTATTAAGTAAGTATTTTATATATTTTATTATTTATATAATAATTATATACTTTTAATATAAGTTACTCTATAATATTACATATATAAAAAAAATAAAAAAATTTAAAGTTTTATTTTTAATATTTTTAATATTTTTAATTTTTAAAATTTTATATTAACTAATAATTAGCTAAAAAAGCCTTTTATTTAGGCTAGGCTAATAACTTAACTAGCTATATATTGTACAGGTTATCCTTTGTATAGGTAACAGGGGTAACCTATGTCAAGGTTGTTGTACCAGTCTTCTCCTCCTCCTCTTCCTTCTCTGGGCATGCAAGCAGCGCATCCTGCATAATCTTACTTACCATCGTGCGCTACTGCTGCCGCTTGCTTATTAGGAGCCTTGCCCATGTCCGTCTTTGACCTGTTATTCGATGGCAGCGGAGGCATGGAAGCCGGACTCTGGCCACACTAGGAGCTTACCCAGGACATAGACATACACCCTAACCCCTGAATGATTGTTAGCGGCATACATCACGTGCAGGGGACCCTGCAGCTTGTAGTGACGTAACAGCTTAAGTAAAGCTATCACGGGAGCCACGCGTGGCGGCGTAGGTATGACTGTGTAAGACTGCCCAGGCTGTTAAGAAGACACAAGCCTTACTAACCAGGGACAATAGAATACTAGTTATAGCCCTGTTCCACAGCAAAGTTCAGGTATTCCTAAGTCTTCTGATATAGCTTTTCTAGCCTTGCTATTGGCTAGCGAACCCTCTGCCCTTGTATCGAGCTTACAATCATTCGGGGAGTGTAGTGTAGGAAACCCAACCCGCAATCTGACTAAGCACAACCCCATCTGGAGACGTCTTGTGCCAGCCAAGACCACTCCCACCAGTGCCACTACCTACTCTTGTCAGATTGCAAGGATCTAGCAGTGCGTGGTGGCTCATAAACTAGACATATTTCGAATCAAAACCTTACCAGATCACGGAGGCTCGGCAACGTAATCCCACGATGCGTTGGTCAACCTGATTATCCCGTACTTTTTGTCTTCCAACTTTTGCTGCGCCGTATCCTCCGAAGTGGATCCAACTTTTGCTTCCCCGTATCCTCCGAAGTGGATCCAACTTCTGCTGCGCCGTAACCTCCGAAGTGGATCCACTTGAACTTCATCATCAAGCCCGACCCTAACGATCCTAGCCCTTACTGTGTGGTCATTGGCAGACTTTTGTCCACTGACTGTATATGTATGTAAATGCAAAGACCTTCTTGAGAGGATCACCTCTCTCCGAAACTGCTACCGAGAAGGTAGGAAGCCCATGCGATTATGCAAATACTTAATAGCGCAAGCATGGCCCTGCTGCCGCTCGTTTCGAACAACTGCCGAGCGGTTACCGAGCATTGCTTATTGACGGCATTCTAACTTGGAAGAAACTGTATGAATTCATCTTCATACAGGCAAAAGGCCGGGACAATCTCAATAACATTGAAATTAACAGCCGTCCCCCCCAAAAAAACCTAGACTGTTTCTAGGATGATCGCCGCACAAAGCGCAGAGACCCAATCTCTCTGGCACGACGTTGCTTACGAGACGTTCAACAGTGCCGTCGCCGGTGCTGTTTCCAACGTGGCCATCAGCTCAGTCAAAAAGACCAAGACGCAAAGCTTCATCGACTTTCCCGGCAACGACCAGACCTTCACGCCTGAGCCCGTTGGATTTTTTCCGGGCTTAGGCAGCCGCTCTGCCTACCGCACGCTCGAATGCGACCTCTCGCAGAGCGACGTCCCTGATATCCGTGATGCCTATACACAAGGCGCCGCCGCCCTGGGCCTCGAGGCGAAGCAGATGGTCCTGACGCCCGCCAACCTGCCAGAAGATCGTATCGAGCGTCAGGCATTTCTGGGCGCAGCCCTACTGGTGCATGGCATAGTGCTTAAGCGCCACCTCGACAGCGAAGCCGCGCGCGCAGGCACACAGATCCGCTTTGCCGCATTCACGGGCGAGAGCTTCGGCATCATTACGGCAGCCGTTGCCGCTGGCGCGCTGTCCATCGCCGACGGCACGAAACTCGCCTATGCACTGGCGCCTTTTATTCTCGTCGCTGCCGAGGGCGCGCAGGGCCCCTCGCCCCTGCAGGCACGTATTGCGTCGGTTCTCGCGCAAAGCGGCGTGATGCAGCCGCTTGTGGCTGAGCCAGCCCATGTCGTCGGCCTTTCAGGCAGGCCGGACGCGCTTCAGAAGGCGCTCGCAACCCTCAAAGACACCTACAGCGCGCACGACGTGGAATTGCACAAGGTATACGCCAAACATCAGGTAAACCTCTATGTGCGTATGGGCATCCGGGAAAGCTTCGGTCTGTTCATGGCCAATTTCCCCGATCTCTCCTTGCAGGAACTGAAAGAACCGACAGCCTTCATGGCGCATGCCGTCCGCATGGCACCCGTCCGCGAGGCATTCGCCTGCATGATGGACGAGGAGGGCATTAAGTTTCATGACGCCCACACACCGCTGATCTGCAACCACAAGGCCGCCATTGTTCAGGGAGCCGCCGATATCCGCGAAGCCGTGCTCGCCATCATCGATCGTGCCATGCAATCCCGCTGGACCGCCAAAGGCTGCGAGCATGTCGGAGCTAATCTCGTGCTCGAACTCGGCCAGGGCGATAAATCACTTCGCCTCCTCAACGATAACGGTCTGACCCTGCCTGCAATGGGCTATGCGGGCACCCTTCATTCAACAGAAGCCTTAGTCGAGGCGGCACGACTGCTGCAGGCATTCGGAGAGACGGCCCGCTCCAACATGCAATCGACAGACCTCACCCCGGACGCGCTGGCACTTTTGCGCCAGATGTTCCAGGTTCCTGCGCGCTATCCTGAAATTGCAAAGTTCCTGCGTCGCAAGTTCGCCAAGACCATCGCCGCAAGCCAGATCGACCGTCGCCACCCCCTTGCCCCCATGTCGCGACGCTTTATCGAGGTCTATCAGCACAGCATTGCCGCAGCAGGCGACCTCGACCTTGATGCTGGGGAGTTGGCACTGCAGGTTCAGGCCAAGAAGACGGTCGTGGGCGACAGCCACACGCTCGGTCGCGTGAATACCGAGATCAAGGTGCTGCGTGCCGACGGCACCATTGTCCACCGCATTTCCAACGCCCGATGGAGTTCCGAGGCGCTGGTTTTCTATTGCAGCAGGCTTGAGCATCGCCCGGCCGTGGAACTGATCCGCGCAGGTCGGCGCATGTCCGAACATACGCCTGAAATCGCGACACTCTATCGCGCCTCGTCAGCCTTTCTGCCCTTCGACCTGACGGGCACCCTGCAGATGCCCTCAGGCATGCTGCAGCCCCGCGCCATCGCCGCTCTGCAGATTTTGCATCAACTCTCCATGCTGACATTGCTGCGCCGGGAGCGGCCCGCAATCTTCACGTCGCACGATTATTACGCGGCCGGCGACCTCTTGGGGTGGTGCGTCGCTCTGGCTGCCACCAGCGCCTTGAGCGCACGTGATGCGGTTGCACTCTATGCGACCCATTTGGAGGCCCATTGTGAGAAAATGGACGTCGCGGACTCTGTCGATACGATCCTCGGTCGCCTCCGCGAGTCCACGGCCCCAATTGTCGCGGCCAGTGGCGTCCCCCTCATCACCATCAAGGATATCGCGCGCGAGACACGCGCCCTGTTTAGCCATGGCGTTTTCGACGCACGCCGCCACATCCTGCGCCTGAACGGGGACGTGCAGATCGTGTGCCTGGCATCCAGCCCCGCGCATGAGACATTCGACACGGCGCCCTTCGGCAGTGAGGTCACGCTTATCGCAACCCCTGCGGACATTACAAGGCGCGGGCATAATACGGCGCTGGAAGCCCTGGAACATTGCTGCATGTCCTTGCTGACGGGCGATAACCAGCGCGTCCTGCAGTTTGCGCAGGGGCGCAAGATCTTGAGCAGCACCGTCTTTTCCTACATAAAGCTGGGCGAACAGGTGCTCGGCTTCGGCAAGGGCGGCAGTGAGTCCATGACGGTATTCGTGACCCGGCAGACCATGATGCCTCTTGATACGACGAGCAAGCGCATCATCGTCCGCAAAATCTTGAGCGAGTCCCTGATCGCAGCCGGCTGGAACCCGGATGGCGAGGGTGTCATGCTCCCGCCCTTCCGCAAGGCCAAGCGTCAGGCGGAATTCCTGAAAGCCCTCCCGGACCCGGCACGGCCGTATTTCCCCGAGGTCTTCGAAGTTCTGGAGCGCGAAATTCCCGTCCCCCCGCATCAGCGGCAGGGCATGCAGCGCGACAGCTTCAAGGAAACCATCTACGAAATGAGTTTCGTTCCGGGCGAGGAAGTCAGCCGCTATGTGGAGCGATGCAGCCCGCCGCCGGCAATCGTCGCGCGTATCTATGAACAGATCGCGCTAGTCCTGGCGCGGGATGTCCATAGCCTATACCGGGCCCCGGCACCGGGCCAGACACTGGAGACGTCGTATTTCCACAAGATCGAGGCACGGCTGGCACTCTGCAGGCGCACGGCCCCGCTGACGTTCGGCCCCAATTTGCTCGATACGGACCATATCGTCATCAACGGCGTGCAGTATCGCAATGTCGGCACTTTGCTCAAAGCTTTTCGGGAGCATCCCGCCTATTGCGAGATTCTGGAACCACGCGTCCATGCGCTCGTCATGGGGGACACCAACACGGAAAACATCAAGATCAACAACCTTGGCCCCCTGCAGCACGCACAAATACTCATCGAAAGCGGTGCCGCGCAATCCGAGATTGATGCAGCACTCGATGCCATGACGGCGAGGTCGATGGACCTGCGCTTCCTCGACCCACGCGCCATCGGCTTTGCAAGCGAGGGTGCCGAGACGCGTGACGACCCCATGTATGACAATAAGCCGTGGCACAACTCGCTCGGCCATTACGACGAAATGCACCATGAGCGTTTCGAACTCGCCGTTGGTGCCGGACCGAGCCAGACACCCGATATCCACATCACCTACGAGCCGAACAACCCATATGCCCGCGCCTATCGCGTCGAGGACTTGACGGAACGCGGCATTGATATCGGAAGCCGGCCCGGCGGTGTGGGCATGGAGCATTATTTCGCGCCGGTAATGCGCAAATTATACGACATGGACAACCCGAACTCGGCCCGTATGGCCGAAGACCCGCACTGGCTGGTACGGTTCGTCTTTATCATGGGCACACATTTTATGGCCATGCCGCCGTTTCATTTCCAGACGGAATTCGGCGGCGCCTTGATTGATTCGCTGCTGGTCCAGCGACGCCCGGTCGCGATTTTTTGCGAAGGCATCCGCTGGCTGAACTGGGCCCTGCAAATGCTCGAAGGCACGCGACATTCGTTTCTGGGCATCCAAGTTCCGGCAGCATCGGTCCCGCATCAGCCCCAAGCATCTCAAAGACAAATGGCCATGATTTCGCCCAATCCTGCCTTTTCCCGTATCGGCATGGCCGCTATGGCGCCGGAATCGCGCGTCATCTGCACGCCCTGGAGCCGTATGGTGCGCGGCCTGGCCCTCGGCCAGTACCCGGTCGGCTATGATGATGCCATTGCCAGCATCATCACCCAGGCACGCGATATCCTGACGCAACAGGTCACCAAGCCCACTGGCTATCTGCGTTTTGCGCTCCAGCTTGCTGAACTCGGCATCGCCCTGAACCAGCCGGGCGCGCGCGTCACACATGAAGAATTGCAGACCCGCGCAACCGGGCTGATGGATGCACTCGGCGCTGAAACAAACCCCTATTACGCAGCCGTCGGCGGGGGTATCCTGTTTGACGCATTCGCGAAATTCCGGCTCGACATATCCCTGCTCTGCAACAGCACGCGCGATTTCGCAGCTGAGATGCTCGACGTCATCGACCGCATCCAGCCAGACCAGATCAAGGACGAAAACGCCGGCAACCACGGCCAATACGAAAAGCTCTTCGCCTACACCTCCATCTTCCTCGGGTTCGGGCAGGCAGGCCTGACCGACAGGCTGACCAGCGGCCCACGTAATTACGTGCGCGAGGCCCTGCACCTCATCCAGACGGTCCCCTCCCCGTTCTTCAAGGGCCGCGGGTGTTCGATGCTGTTTTCCGTTCTCTCCGCCATCGGGCTGGACGGCATGATTTTCGACGACGACGGGCACGACTTCATGAAGGAGGTGCTGGAATACGTCGACCGTGATGACAGCATCGACTTCCCCTTGCGTTTCCCGCAGCCCATCACGCGCGCCTACGTGAAGATCTACCCGCGTATCACGATGCTCAACGCAATTGCTGTCTCGGGGCGACATGAATACGCCCGCATGGGGCATGACCGGGTCGCGGAACTCAAGCCGCTCTGGGCTGAGCTGGAGCCGGCGGAGAAGATGCACCAGAGCCTGTATTATCTCATCGCCCTGCACAATCTCGGTCGCACCGAACAGGAAATCGGCAGTGCCCATGTGTTGATGGATGAGCTGCTCGGCTATCTGGACGTTGTGGATCCGGGCGCCAATTTCTTCCTCAACGGCCTCAGCCACGCCTATGTCGTCGAATCTGCCATGCTGACGGGGCGTCTGGGCGATATACCGCCGCAGGAGATTGATCGCATCGCCGGTTGCCTCGTGCGGATGGATGCAACGCCGCTTGACCGAGCAAGCCGCGCCTATCCCTTCAGCTACAACCTCAACGCACTCGGCGAAATCGGCGAGGCTGGCGCGTTAATGTCCCCCAATCCGGCTTACGGCGGTATTTCTGCCTTCTCATGGCTGGTCGCGCAATTTTCGCCGGATGGCCAGACCGAGGGCAGCCGCCTGTTGATGCTGGGCAATGCTCTGATGGGTCTGGGCTTACGTCTTCGCCCCAGAGAACAGTCATCGACCCCGATGTTTGATGATATCGCCAGGCGCCGCGGGTGGAAGATGGAGGCCTGAACTGAAATCCGAAAAGATCTTTCGGTAATGGGCGGTTCGGTTTGGGACTAATTGTTAGTTATGATTGCCATAGCAGGAAGCCCGGAAGAGGCTTTTGTGGGATGCACAGAGGAGACTTGACTTGATTTGTAGGTATTCCTACTCGGTTTTGGCCTCTTTTAGTCAGCAGCTATGCCTGGCTAGGTAGTGGGTCTTAGTAGCAGACCGCCGACGCTCCGAAGATAACCCTCCAAGTCCCACTTCGCCATCCATGTTTACACTGGTGGGATGATTTTGATCGGAGGAATGCATATGATTGAGATATGAGATAGATGGCTTCTCATATTTAGTTGGGGACTGCCTGTACCTACCGGATATACGACCTTAGTATGAGTATATGGCCAATGAAATGTTGGGCATTCGAGCATGTTAATATGTCTGCTCGCGCAGTTCATTCAAAATGATGGTTGTGCTAAACTTGAGCACTACGGTGGCATTACGTCTCTGAAACACGGACAGGGCAACATGCCTCGTGCGAGGCGTATAAGGACTTGGAGGATATCAGGGAAAATTACGAAAGAGGAAACCATCATAGATAAACCAGGGTTGTTGGATAATCACATTCAATTTTGTTGGCCCCGCAATAAGTACGACACAAGTGTCTCGGAATAGAACCAAGCTGAGCTGAGGGAGCTTGGCCCTGAGCTGTGGCTGGTTTGGCCAGAGCGAGGCTAAGCAAACATGCCCGTCACCAATTTTCAAATACCAGAAAAGTACTCCTATGCCAATGGCATTGCTTCTTTCCATGAGTAAGTCAATGCAACTGTCCGTTTCAATATTTGTCCACATCAATATCCTTATTCCATCAGCGAGTTTGTGCCCCGCCTCTCTCTCGCTGTCTCAGGATCCTTCAGTTGTATCTCTATTGCAGAGAAAGAAATTTATAAAGAAAAGAAAAAAAATTTCTCCTCTGCTGATTAATCCTGTTTAAACGTTTGCTCATGAAACAGATCAGAGGCAATCCCAGGTGCTCTCCCTGTAGGAGCTAATTCGCCTCAGAAACCTCCTCATGGGCTCTACGCAGAGAACCTCTCGGGCACCGCCTTCACGGCACCCCGCCATGAGAACCGGCAGTCCTGGCTCTATCGGATCCTTCCCTCGGCGGCACACTCCCCGTTCAAGTCGTGCGGGTTGTCTGGGCATACCGGAGCTGAGGATGAGCTGCATCAGATCCCCAACCAGATGCGATGGGACCCTTTTGACATCAATCAAGACGTTGACTGGATTCGTGGCTTGACCAAGGTCGCCGGCGCCGGGGATCCTGCAATGAAGACGGGAGTGGGAATCTACATATACGCTGCTGGCCGCAGCATGGCTGCCAATACGGCAATGTACTCGTCTGGCGGCGAGATGTTGATTTTGGCGCAGCATGGTGTCATGGACGTGACCACTGAATTTGGTAACACACTTTTGCGCTCAATGGAGATTCTTGTGATCCCCCGCGGAGTCAAATACAGAGTAGACCTTGTGGGGGCCCTATCAGAGGATACATTCTCGAGCTCTATCAAGACCACTTCGTCCTTCCAGAGCTGGGCCCAATTGGGTCCAACTGCCTGGCTAACCCTAGAGACTTCCAAATACCAGTTGCCCGTTTCGACGAAGATACGGCCTCGTCGTGGACCATTATGAACAAGTTCAACGAGAAACTCTTCTCCGCCGAGCAAATTCATACTCCCTTTGATGTCGTGGGGTGGCATGGTAATTTCTATCCTTACGATCTAGGGTGACTTTGCATGGCGACAGCGCCCGCCACGGCCATTCTCACGCGTCTCACGCACGAGCTTACCAGCTGTCCGGACCGCGGAACAAGCTCTTGGGACCCAGCCCTCCATTCTACATCAATACGTCCTCGTTTCGTCTGCCGGCGAACCCGGAGACCCCTATCATCATGGTCGGTCCAGGTAGTGGCGTGGCCCCGTTCCGAGGCTTCATCCGCGAATACATGACACTTGCCACAAAGAAAGGCATAAAAGTGGGGAAAATGTTGTTGTTCTTTGGGTGCCGGAGTCTGCGGCAGGATTATATCTACGATACGGAATGGCAGCAAGTCAAAAGCGTCTTGGGCAGCTCGCTACAAGTCATCATGGCCCCTTCCAGAGACGGCCCTCGCAAGGTCTACGTCCAGGATCACCTCAGGGAAATGGCGGGTACTGTCGACCAGCTACTTCAACAAGATGCTCACCTTTACGTCTGTGGTGATGCGGGTCGGATGGCCGCAGATGTCCACAACGCGCTAGCAGAGATTCTGGTGCAGCAAAGGAGCATAACGGCGAACGAAGCCAGGGAGACTCTCAAGCAGTGAAGTCGCTGAAGCAGTATCAGGTATGTGAGATCTTGCTAAGCACAGTTTTTTTGGTGCTCAAATTTATTTGGTGTGATCAGATTCGCTGATTCTTGATGGCTTGAAAATAGGAGGATGTTTGGTAATTGAACTCCGTCGAGCCTGGCTGGTTTGTGGCAGGTTGCCAATCTAAGGTACGTTGGGAAAGGGGTTACTTGATTTAGAGATATGCGCACGAAATAAGCCAAGGTTAAATAAGTTATCAAGATCCTTCATATGTAATAGAGTAGCCAGGTTGTAGCCTAGTGTGAATATCGTCAATGCACCATTACCATTTAATGCAAACTTGCCATATCTGACATTCCTGCTCGTTACGGCTTTGTTTTGGTTCTTCTCACTCATTCTTGATCCTTCTTCTTGCTATAAGTAGTTACGACTATTGCGTCTTGTTATGTGCGGAATCCCCTGCTGCACGTAGGTATGCAAGGAACAAATGGCACTGGCCAATTGGTAGTTTGGCGCGACCATCAATGTGCCCCAAGACCTGTTGTCCTTCCGTTCCGCGCTAGCCCGTGTTGGATGAACTCCTCCTCGGAAACTGCAACCAACTCATCTTTCCGAACTCAGCTTATATGCTATAGGGCAACATTATGTCACAAGTTAGAGCTGATAGTACTTGGAACATTAAATACTAGGTACCTAAGGTACACATGGCGCACACATACACAGCCAAAGGTAGCTTGTCGCAAAATATAAAGGTCCCATGAAAACACAAACGGACACTAGAGATATATTCTGTTTCCATCACCTTAATTGCAAATCGCCATCAGCTGCCGTCATTCTATCCTCTAATAAATAACACTTTCTGTTCTCGCCCTTGACTTCCATCTTGGTGTAGGCAGATATCCATACATCCTTTTATTAGACTCACTTACAAGCTCTTCGCCCTCAATACCTTTCTTCAATCAGCCATGGCGAGGGGACACATCAATCGGATACCCTTGTTCAAGATTTCAGATATGGAAGACCAGATTAAGCTGCTGAATATCTACAAGGAAATGCCTTTCAAGGCCGTGAAAGTGAGTCGTTATGATACCAGATTTCACCCTCTAAGTCTCTCTTTGCTACTCCGTACCAACCCTCATTACGCCCCACCCAGGAAAACCACAGGCAATCCTACCCTTCAGCGACAAGCGTCTCGTCACGTTATTAATGGCAAACCTTTTCAGGACGGCAACCCTTATATCCTTTCTGTCACAGCCGGAACTGCCAAGCCCGATCAACGTGCCCAAGGTTTCACAGTGGCAGTCATCTCAGTCTTTGAGTCAGCCGAAGATATGGTCTACTACGATAATGAGTGCGCTGCCCACGCAGAACTGAAGGCTTTTGCAAAGACGGTGCATCAGGGTGCAATGATGGTGTTTTTTGAGAATGCATTGTAGGATCTGGTTGGGTAAAGTAGTTATTTTTCGAAGGAGAGAGGTTAAGAGAAAGGATGTGTATGAAGAGCAGTAGAATTCATGTGGTATACATGGTAATTTCATCTACAGCTACCCTGTAACTACTACACATGGTAATTATGCCTGTCTTGTCTTTACTTAGAGCATGTTGTTAATTTCTGCCTCTATTATTGGATGAGCTAATTTAATTACTATAAGATCTCCCTCTGATCCTCCGATAGGAAATTGGGAGTATATGTGTCGCCATTCCAGTAATTCATTGCATCCGCGCCAGGGAGAAAATACTGACCATTTTTGAAAGTCTGAAAGAGGCGCGTGAGCTCGTTTCCCATGTCGCTGAAATCTGGCGTCATTTTGCCATGATATGCCTGGTCAAGAGTCACATCCGGTGATGCATCACTCCCTCTTGAAAAGTTCTCTGCATTGTCAAACGCAGATTCCCGAGATATAGTCGCTGCGTGGGGAGTTCTAATACCTCTAGAGGCACAGTCACCCGCCAGTCCTATGCTGGGCGACTCGCGTGATAACGTGCCACGCTCCGCCGATGTCGATGCCTCCGTATCTTGAGCGGCACTATCTTGTGCCAGCGCATTATCTTCACGGAGACGCCTGCCGGCCTTCCGCATCTCAAGCCGACGAAGCCGGGGAATAATCCCCCTCATGCTTCTCCAAAGCCGACGACTTCCCCAACTGTGATGAGTAAAATAGCCGAGAAGACCAATGGCCGAGTGCAAAGTTTTTTTGCACGGTGCTGCAAACGTTTCGGGATCGTTACAGACAGCGAGAAACAGAACAGCCAGTGCGCTGACCAGGAAATAGTTGAACGCAGCCTGCTGGCGGCGATAGATGTCCGATGATTCATTTAGATGAACAAGGACTTGGATGCTATCCTGGGCAATTTCAATAGCTAGCCACGCACTGCGATAAGATGACTTGATGCGGCTTGGCCCTAAAAG
This sequence comes from Trichoderma sp. 2475, assembly GCA_038502285.1. Taxonomy (NCBI): domain Eukaryota; kingdom Fungi; phylum Ascomycota; class Sordariomycetes; order Hypocreales; family Hypocreaceae; genus Trichoderma; species Trichoderma sp. 2475. The sequence goes on along the minus strand of JARPVV010000003.1, from coordinate 2,703,458 downwards.
AAAGTATCGATAGATCAAGATGCGGGAGTGATTGCCTCGCAAGTGTAGCAGAGCCCGCAATTGTTGCAGGGCAGGAGGCTGAGGCAGACTGGCAAGGCCGAGGCGCGGATGGCGGAGTCGTAGATTCAAAGGAATGGACTCGAGCCATTCCTGAGTCTTCAGATTGAGATCAATTAATCTATTCTCAGGTATATCGTGGTTCTCGTTGCCGAATGGCACGAGCGCATCCCACAGAACTGAACAGAGTCGACCGTAGCCCACCATGCAGTTCAAATACACCCAGACTTCGCCCTATTATTTCCTGCAAGATTCAGCCCATGGTGTCCGATAGTATGCTCTTCGGAACTAAGAGGCATTTCATTTATGAAGGGTTAGGGTAAAGCTCGACTTACGGGAAGTGGCAGCTCTGGGTCGATATCGCGATCCACTAGCGCGAAAGACATGCTCGTCCCAAAGCTCCAGCGACGGTCTAGAACATAGATAGCCCAGAAAACCCTTACTGCCAGATTGCGATCATCATCTCGAGTGAATGTATCCATCAACGTGGTTTTTCGATGTAGTCCCATGACCAACGATTCCCGAGCAGCAAGGCCTATTGTTCTCCAGGCTAGGAGATCCTCGTCCGAATGAAAATAGTAGATACTCTGCAAGGACCAAGAACTTAAGCAATAGTGTCAGCGTTCGTTGATACCGTTAATAAGATAAGCGTTGTAGAGAGTATTTTGGATGGAGGTAGCAGGCGATGCTTACCAATAGTATCAGCAATTGCAAGTCTGTCAGCTCCCTACTCGTCTTCAAAATACTCAACGCACTGCGCTCCACTGGAGCAACTAGCATGGTGCTGCTATCGCTCTTACCATGTCCTTCAATCACTATCGTTGTGGCGATTGCCACTTTGACGAGATGGATGTCTTTCATGGTCGTCTGTAGATGTCGCTTCTCAACGATTTCCCGCATCTCACACTCGGGCAACCGCCATAGTTCAAGTATCTCTGTGGTATGTGGAACTAACCTCATCGTATCCACACATGGATATACCGATTCCACTCCTTCTCGAAAGACGGTAAGCATTCGCGTAAACTCAGCGTGATCGCAGTGCTCCAAAAATAGCTCCCCAGAGCTGGCACTCCTCTCCTGTGAAGGCTGTTGCGGAGATTGCTGTTCACTAACGGCAAGTAATTCAACGGCAGGAATTCCCAAGCGAGACAAAGCTCGCGCTCCAGCCTCGAGGCTGTAGGCGGGCCTCGTTGGTCCGATGAAACGAGGCTCTTCTGGCCCACTACGACTTGAGCGAGGAGTGCTCAGTCGCAGTGTCTATACCGCGAATGTTAGATAATGATCTACTCCTTATTGCCGTTTCTCCGGCCTTCAGGACTAAAAAAAAGAAATATATCCACACATATCAAAGAGAGCTGCACTTACGGTTGTGGGATTGGGCGTGGAAGGAACAATGGTGAATCTGTTCCAATTGTTCCACCATCTCTAGCCCTTGCACCGGGAGGGGGGCCTGAGAAATCGACAGGAAGCACAGGTTCCGGCTGCTGATCTGGTCTCTCCCTTTCTTTGATGCTGACTGGATTGGCCGTCGTCATCCAGTCCTTCAGTGTTTCCCGCAGTGTTTGTAAGTCCTGGCTTAGAGCGGACACGGTCTCATGGCTTTACGGATTGTAAGTGAATTTATCTTCTAACACATGGATGATGACGTAACATGCGGTTGTCTCGAGGCGTCAGCTCACGATAATTTCCCCTTCCTCCGGGGCTCAGGAGCTCGGCGACGGTCCGCCTCGTAATTACAGGTTTCGAAGCCCCTCGAGGCACATCTCTGACAGCAGGCTTGGCTGCTTCTGGGAAGACACTTTAGTTTGCGCCTCCTGCATTCATCGCTACGACCACGACTCAGAGTAAGCTCCAATGATCACTTTCATACTCTACTTTCTCAGCAAGTGAGGAAGGGAACGCGATCAATATTTTGAGCTCGCGATAAGCAGCCTTTGCAAAACACGAAAGACAGTGGGAGGACGTACCATGCCACCGCAATGTATCTTAGCAATTTGCATTTGGAATCCAAGATAAGAGCAAAGCAGTCAAATAGCTATAGCAGATAGATGTACTATTGAGCACTAGATGCATAGATGCCGACGGATTTTGAGTATACATGTTGCACTAACATACACAAAGGAGGACCAAGAAGGAAATAAAAAGCATCGGGGAACAGTAAACAAAGGGGACTTGTGTCTGGAAGAAAGGCTTGTCCGCTGTGCTAGCGATATTGGCTTTGCTTGGGCTGATAAATTAGTAAAACTAATTCTTCTAGTGGTAACTAGACTTTTAATACGTTAGCTAGAAACTGAGTGGAAATAGCCTACTGTCCCGTGCTTTTCCACGTGGCTAAACATAGAAATTCTAGATCGTGCCTGGATTTTATTATGGTCTATGAGATTTCCCTTGCTGTAGAGGCACCCGTGCGTAAGCTAGTCATCCATTTTTATCCACAAACTGGTATCCGCCATCTAATGTTGTCCACAAGCTAATGTAGTGTCAGAAGAAAAAAAAAACTCCAAGCACGTCTTAGTTGGAATATAAAACGAATGTAAGCGTAAGTTTGCTTGGCTTTCTTCTTCTTCTTTTTGTGCCCCGAGCAGTTGAATTTGTGTGCGGCATTTACCAAGACTTGGCTCAACAACCAGGCTCTCTTAGCACTAAAAAAGATATTGTCCCTAAAATAGGTAGGTTGTGCTTAGTTGATATTTTTTTGAGGCGGCCGAACTGGTCCCCTAGGATGGCTTTGGCGCCTTTAAGTATTGCGAACTTGTGATAACAGCCTCCCTTCTTTGTAGGAGGCAACAAGGGGCAGCAGGATACTCGCAAAGCTATTAGTGCCAAGTTGTGCTTGTATTAGTAGTATAAAATTGTATAATATATATATGTACAGCGAGTTGCAGGGATCTGGGCCGGGCAATCCCCACTACTGCATCTCAGCTGGCGCGATCGATGCTAGCTGCGGGTCTCAAACGCTGGTTTCCATTAGATGGAGCCTTGGCCCGATCGTATCGAGTCCAGATCGTGGCAGATGTGGGCACCGACTGCAAGGGCATGTTCAGCTGGGCTGTGGCCCAGGTTTCCTCTCCTTTGTCATTGGCCTCTTGTTCAATGACCAACGGCTGTTGTCCTCAAATGGGCTAGATGGCCCCGTGTACCACAGCGGGCTCACTTGCATTGTGGAACTATTGGTACCCTAACTCCATCTATCATGCCGTGTTTGGTTCTAGGCCCATAATCCACCCTTTGTCTTCCTTATACATACTTAACCGATGCGTCGTATAGTAGTCATAAGTATGCCGTGTCAGTCGACGGGGTTTCCCTCATTTTCTTCCACTGCTGCCATTGATATTCGTCTGTGTTTCGATCGCTGGTATATCGCCTCCATACTTTACCCCGGACAGTGGCTGAATTCTTGATGCCTGGGAATATGTCTCTTCTTTGATACAAAGCCTTTCTTCTCTCTTTCTAGTTGTAGGCGACGTCGCCGGGATCCTGCGAAATATACATAGAAAACGCGCAGGATCAGAATACGACAATGTCCGTACCTACGACGCAGCAGCTCCTGGACGAGTATGTCGGCAAGGAGGTACCGTACACGTTTAATGGAGGGTTCGTGTGTCTAAGTTACGCCATTAGCCTGGTCGGAACCAGCACCGCACTGGAGTTGATTAGACGGAGAACTTCACACAGAGGAAAGCATAACTTGTACGAGTCTTGTACCTTTTGATGCCGGTCGCCATATAGCTGACACCGACAAACAAAGCTTGTTGCTAGTCGGCGCTGCCATCGCTATGGGTGGTATTGCCATCTGGTCCATGGTATGACCACCGCGTGCGAAACATCCGTGATTGTAACCAGAATTTTCAATGCATGCCGAACTTATTAACACGGTGAATGAGATAGCATTTCATTGGCAACCGAGCCATCTATATGCTCCACGGCGAGGGAGCGTTCCAAATCGCCTATTCGACCGGCCTTACTGTCTTGTCTCTCCTGATGCCTATGCTTGTGCTCGTGCTCGCCTTCCTGGGCGTCAACGGCAACAGTCGAATTCGATGGTGGCGAATTGTGTTTGCGGGATTGCTTTCTGGCAGCGCCATTTGTGGCATGCACTATCTTGCTAATTCGTCCATCAGCAACTACCGGAGCTCATATCGGCTCTCCTACCTTATTGGCTCTGTCATTATTGCCGCATTTGCCAGTACCACGGCCCTCGCCCTCTTCTTCGTCTTCGAAAATACCTGGAGCAGCGCCTGGTGGAAGAGACTGGGTTGCGCCATGGTCCTGGCCGGAGCGGTGTCTGGCATGCACTGGTGTGCCGCCGTCGGAACGAGTTACACTTTGTTGCGCAACGCGCCTGGTATGGGTGTCTCACGTAAAGATGCAATGGTTGTTGTTATTTGCCTGGTAAATATTTTTGCACATTGGGGGGGTAGCGTCAAATGAATAATGTCTGAGGACGCCGAAGCTGACCGAGCCTCATGGTAGTCTATCGCTGCCGGTGTTGTCATGACTGGCATGGCCATCTATTCGAGTTTAGTGAGACGACACTACGCCAGCAAGTCGCAAAAGGTCGTCTTAGCTGCCGGCGTCTTTGATGACAAGGGTCGCATCATGGTCGCTCAAGACGGATATTTGCCCAGCGAAGTCGTGACAGACACGTATCTCACCAAGGTCAGTTGCTTCCTCCCTAATGCCGACCTGCCCGATATTTTAGAATTAACACGTCATGCTTCGCCAGTCCAACGACGACTTCTTTAATACCAGCCACCCCCTCTTTCACTGGATGTTCCGTGCTTCTCGCAGCTGGGACACCATAGCAAAAGCCATGCCCAAGATGACCAGCCACATTTCGCTTCTCGCGCAGGAGCATAACAATGGCAGGGCAGGCGTCAGGCTCATCAGCGATGATGGTGAGCTCGTAGATGGATATGACACCATTCTGCACGAGTTGTTCTGCGTCACTGCGGATGTTCTAGCATCCAAAACCAAGGCGACTCTCTCTGGCGTCGGAACATTATGGGACGAAATTTTCGTAACGGGAGACTTATCTCGGGCTCAAAGCTTGCTCAACAATGACAGTCTCGGCCTACAAAGTGCCGCAGAGCGAGGTCTCCAACAGAATGGCCAAGAGTATGGCCGCGGTTCGCTCATGTTCCTCGTTCGCAGAGTTGACAGCAAAAAGGAGGTACCGAGGCTTGAGGCTTCAGGATTCCGCTTCGCAGAAATTCACCAGGTCGTGGGCCTTATTCAATCTAGCATGCATATCAAGACGCCCGACCTGGAAGCTCATCTACGCAGCATGTCTAACCAGAAAGACAGGACCAATAAGCTATCTTCCGACCTCCACGTGGGCATGTTTGCCGTCCGCGCCCGAATTGACAAGGGCGGCTTCGACGTGCTCGTGCAAAAGACAGCCCGAAATCTTCTTCCCTCGGTTCCGTTACCCGTGGACGCTCTTGATTCTAGCAGTGCTGGCTTTCTCAACGGTCTCCGTGGTTTGCCGCTCTCGACTGTCCTGCTCAGACTTAAGTCTGCCTCTGCTCAGGGCCACATGTTTGCTTCGTTTCTTCGAGATGCCGTTTCCTCGCTGCGAGATTCTCTGGGCGACGAAATTTTTGATGAAGCTACACTTTTACCCAAAGAAGTAAAGATCCCGTGCGCTTCTTCTGGACTGGGCAAACCCCTTTCCAAATGCAACCTCATTGCTTTCAAACTCTTCCTGCCTATTCATGCCACTGTACTCTCACCTGATTGTCAATTCACGCCTCTCAACTTCTTTAAAATGCGCCAACTTATTTATGATGGCTCACATCACAACATCGAGTTTTCTCACATGGTTCATCGCGATATATCCTCAACAGCACATGAGCTGTCTTCACGGCGGTACAGCACCACAGCCCCAGCCAGTAACAAATATGTTTCCCGAGTTGCTGGTAAGATCAGAGAGAAGCTGCCGGGTAACAGAAGTAATGCGGCGGCCATTTCATTACCACCTACAAGGAGCCAGGAACGGCTATCCAAGGTAGCGTCGCATCCCAGCTCGCTATATAATGGTGACGATGGCAGCTTCGATGACACTCGCAAGCTCTCATCAACAAGCCAGCTCTACGCCGTCAAGAACTCCCACAAGGGTCAGGATGAGAAAATTCACGTCTACGGCGGCATCATGGTATCAAAAGAGGTATCAATCAACGTTCAAGATGTAAGTGATAGCACAGGCCACCCCTTTCTCCTTCCTGGAGTCAAATATCTAATTGCCGCTTTCTCAACATAGGACCAAGAAGACCCAAATCCTCCAGAGCAACAGGGCTCAGAGCTTAAGCCTATTCGACTCCGATCCGATACCCAAGGCAAGATGGAAGGTTTCTACACTGCTACTGCGACAGGCGAGAGCGGCTTCGCTAGTCAGGGGAAGCAAGAGGAATCTGCTTTTGTAGACGAGCTCCTCGCTCTCAGTATGCATGCAGACAAGCGTACGACTGCGTAAATTGTTTTATTGGCGTTAGTTTCTTTACACACTGATAACTGGACTTTGTTTATTTGTAATATGATTGATATGAGGGTTATACGGATTATACAATGTGGGTTTGGGCGAGTCGTGTATGGGAACCACGATTGTACAAAAGCTAGTTACTTGGCACTTGAGACATTCCATAAGTTTTGTATTTGTGAGTAAAGCCTTGGAGCTTTTTAAAGCACTTTGTGTGACTACCTGTGTGCCTTTAAAGCTTGATCCTTGATCAATGATTGGCATCGTCAAACTGGTAACAAGCGTTCATAATGTGCTGTCAATTTGTCTCCCTGCACGTTAAATTGGAGCAATGGGCCATAAAAGTCACTGAGGACTTTGCTAGAAAGTAACCATTCATGCTGTATATAGGAGCGAATAATCCAGCAGTGGCTGGATTTAGTTGTTCCACTATTTGGGATTCAAGCCACTGGGCGCGCTAAGCGTTCCCGCGGGAAGTTTCTCCCGTGGGATATCCAATCCAAACTTGGGGTATACCTTAGACTTCTAACCGTTATAGTTTTACTCCAGATTTTCTCCGCATTCTCTTATTTATTATATCAATCTTATAGATCCTATGTTATAATTATTCGCGTTGAACATTGTCGCTATCGGCAAATACAACGCCTGCTGAAGTTCATCTCGCCTTTTTAACCAACTCGGTGATCCACCATGGGTAGACGTGCGGCAAACATAGACCTGGGTATCCCAGCACCGAAGGAGGTGTATGGTTACAAAGTCTATCTAATCGCGCTTATCAGCAGCATGGGAGCGTTCTTGTTTGGATATGATTTGGGCTTCATTGGCACTGCCATTTCACTCCCCTCGTTTCAAAAGTAAGTCGCCAGGACTTGTGCAACTCTTGCAAGTACATCATTGATTGAATACTGTTAACATACAACCAGGGACTTTCACCTTACCGATAAAAGTCAGTCGGAAAAAGATGCCTTCTCGGCAAATGTAGTCTCGCTTCTCCAAGCTGGCTGCATTGTTGGTGTGCTAGCAGCCGCCCCATTTAGTGATACTTATGGACGACGACCAACCCTGTTTCTGACTGCACTCATTTTTAATCTGGGCTCGGCATTACAAACTGGTGCAAAGGGCTCTTGGGCTTTAATGCTTGTTGGCCGAGCGATAGGAGGTATTGGTGTTGGAGCTGCGAGCATGATAGTGCCTGTCTATGTCGCGGAAGCATCACCGCCACTCATTCGCGGCCGTCTGGTCGGCATCTACGAGGTCTTCGTATCAGCTGGTACCATGCTGGGCTTTTGGATCAATTATGGCCTTGCGAAAAATGTGTCGCCATCATCGAAGCAATGGATCATCAGCTTTGCTGTGCAACTCATTCCAGGATCGCTATTATTAATTGGCACATTTTTCATTCCCGAATCACCTAGGTATTTAGCTCAGAGGAAGGGTCGCGATAATTGCATTACTTCCCTTCAACAGCTCCGATGTATTCCGTCCGATCACCCTTATCTCTTGGAAGAAGTGCATAGCATCTTTCAGCAAATTGAGCATGAAGAGGCCATTGCAGAAGGAAACGGCATCAAGGCATTCTTCAAGGAGCTCACCAAGCCAGGAAACATAAGAAGACTCCTTATTGGTTGCCTCATGTTCATATTTATGCAGATGGCAGGTTCTAACGCAATCAACTATTATTCCCCGGCCATCTTCAAAAGCATTGGCCTCACGGGTTCAAACACAGCTTTTTTTGCCACGGGTATCTACGGCGTTGTCAGGTTTATAGCCATTATATTCGCCATGGTATTTGTCGTGGATAGATTTGGAAGAACCAGAACTTTAATGGTAGGAAGTGTCATGATGGTGAGTAAAACTACATAGATTTATGCCACTTCCTTTGTCATATTTTTGTTACAATCAACGTCAGATAAGATTTTTTTTAACTAAACATCATACAGGCATTTGCAATGTGGTACATTGGCGCGTACGTCAAAATCGCTTCACCCGGCACTGGTGGGTCTTCCGGCGTCAGCTCCGCAGGCTACATTGGTATCACCATGATCTACATATACGCTATCGGGTGGTGTTTCTCCTGGGCCGGCATCCCATGGATTTACGCCTCGGAAATCTTCCCTTTACGCATTCGCTCCCCTTGCGTGTCCATTTGTATAGCAGTTCACTGGATTCTCAACTTCGTCATTGCCAGGAGTGTGCCATACATGATCTCAAACATTGGTTATGGCACGTATTTTCTCTTTGCGGCCTTTATAACTATTTCAGTACCATGGGTCTTCTTTTTCGTTCCGGAAACCAAGGGCTTTAGTTTGGAGGATATGGACGCGTTGTTTGGCCTGCCTCAAATTGAGCACTTGTATCACGATAATGGCAATACATTGAAAGAGCCGGAATGTAATGTGACGCACTCAGAGCATTCTAAGGCGTAGTTCAAGGTTTACTTGGATTCTGTGACTGTGTATAGTTTCAATGCTGATAATGGTTGGTTTTGTGTTTGGATGGCTAGATTATTTAGGGTTATTGAACTTCATATAGTTTGTTTTGTAATGAGAAACTCGCATCGTCTTGGTTTACATACTCGCTGAAATAAGATATACAAATTTATCAAATGACACAGAAATACATGATGCATCTCCTTACTCAATTATTCAACTTAGAGCAGCACTCTCTTTTTGTTGTTATCTTTATACTGGCAAGTACATAGGGTGCCGTATAATCTTTCCTACTAACACCAGCCTGGCAGTTGCTTGTCTTAATATTAAGCCAAGAAAATTAGAGTTACAAACTCTCCCCCTGTCAACAGAGAAGTGCATCTTTAGTCGAGTGTTGGAAAATCTTGGTTTGTGACCGAACATAAGACAAGCCTCTTAATTTATGATGCTGTACTCGTACATATATTTTTGTAATAACTGCGATGGCATAATATCAACATGAGAGAATTACATGTTGCCCTTTTGACTTTTATTATCCATATCATTTTGGCTAATGATACTATATATAATAAGATACACTGCCCTCGAAGAGTCTTCGTGCAGTGCGTGAAACAGTAACACTTTGCACCTCCCCATAGCTATCAACTGTGGTAAAGACTTCAATAGCCCCCCTATTATGAGCTATTACAAACTTCTTTTCCATGAGTGAGGTTTTCAGTGCTCCCTTGTGTGGCGTTGTGGAAGAGAAGGAAACTACTTCATTAGGTAAATATTTGGACACCCTAGCTGCGATTGTGCCTTTATAATTCATCGCTGTCGCCAGGCATACAGCTCCAGTAAGTTGAAAACTTGGGTGGGGAAGACCCATGGAGTATGACTGAACCCGAATACTAGCCTGATCCAAGCCACCCGTTGAGATGGGCGGAGGGTAAAGGAGCGCAACTTTTGGCGTTCCTCTCGTCCTGGACGCAATTTCCACATTCGATGCCAGGCCCATAGCAACAGCTCCTTCACAGCGAATAGATTCAATCATCGCATGTACAGCTACGTCAGGCAACGAAGATTGTGGATTAGGCATTGTTGTGGCATCGATGAAAACAAATGGATTGGCAGCATCGATTAAGGTCACTTGCACGTCGAAAGGTGCCGCTCCCGTCATCAAGTTGGAGTCTGGCATGATGCGCAAAGTTTGTTGTTGCTGACCCGAAGGGAATAATTCCCCCGTCATGCTTCCAGCTGGATGTAAAAATGCACATCTAATTTCGCTGCCAGGGGAGGGAACTCCAGGCATGGCATAATTGCCAATTTCCAAAAAATCACCGGCTTCATCGAGCTGCATTGTCTCCACGACCATTCTATCGGTGTTTGTATTGTATACCCGGACGTCCATCTAAGCAAATCAATTAGCAAAGAAGCTCTGTCAGGCAATAAACGGCTAATGGGGTGTGTCGCACCGTTTTTTCACCAGGCCTGCGTTTGACAAGACCACTTTGTAAAGCATAAGGTCCTACCCCAGACGACACATTGCCACATGTTCCTGTCATGTCTATAAAATCTCGTCCCACTGCGACTTGGACGAATGTCCAGTCAATATCAGCATCAGGGCGGTCAGAAACGGCTACCACGGCGACCTTGGAAGTTGTAGACAAGCCGCCGCCAATTCCATCAATTTGGCGAGAATCATTTCCCCGAGAACCCAGAGCGGAGACTAAATGCCGTCCCCACTCAAGGGGACTGCTCGGCAAGTTCTTTCTGTTGATGAACAATGCCTTTGAGGTGCCAGCACGCATCCAAGTACACGGCAACACACAGTGTTTGGATGGCTGAGATGGGTCCTTGATGGCCATTGAAAAAGCTTTGGTTCGAACTGGGTTGAGTATGGGAAATTCGCTGGCGTATCCTTCGGTAACATCAATCATCTGGGCGGTTATGCTGTGAATCTCTCTCGCAGCTCGATGGGACGTCGCTCTCGAGAAATGAACAGCAGATGGGAGAGCAGAAAACATGACTTGATATAAAATGCCACTTTCGACGTGATGAACGACTTAGACTCATTACGAAATATATATTTATTCCAAACAGTCTCCCGTGGAGAAAAGTAGAGACGCACAGGGGTATATGGAGAATGCAACTGAAGCATGGCGGCTGAAGAGAACTACGGATCATCATAGCGCGATCTAGCATTCCCGTGGGAAGGCTATGGATCCCATTTCCCGTGAGTCCTTGATTGCTAGAAGAATGACCCACCATTTGCGAAAATAGTGCCGTTGAAACCGAAGAGTGGATCGTTGACGGACACAATCCCATCAACTTGTGCTTCCCGTTCCCGTTCCCGTACACCCGTTGACCATTGTGACTCAACACCATAGACATCCTCGCCAAGGCGGGAAATACCAGAAGCATGAGCAACATCGGCCGGGTAACCGCGATGCTCGTGGTTATTAGTAAATGCCATCCTGCAGTGATCGCATCTCGATCTCTCTGTTCCGTAAGCCAGTGCCGGTATTGGGACAGACGAATCCCCATCCTCCAAAAAGCTTTGGATTATCCCATCAATATCCAACCACTCCGAGTTGGAATGATGTATCATCTCATTTACATTGACTGATGTTATATTGGAAGAGCCTGACTGCACCAAGCTCGTTAATGTACTAGGATGAGACGGTGTGGCCCCAGACGTCATTTGACAAGCAGATGGAGACGCATTTTCGCCCAACTGCAGTCGTTGCTCTTGCGTAGCCATTGGAGACGGATGGGCCATTGCAGGATCAACAACCACGCCGAGCCTTTTTATCAGAGTCTCAATAACAATGGCGGCCTTCTGAACGGCATAGTTGGTTTCCTGGTTTTCTTTGAATACGGCTAGGCAGGTAGCTAAATCGGCAAAGACCTTGGACTCGCTCCGACGTTTGGCGGCAATTCGCACAAGGATCGTTGCTGCTACATACGTGGCGTACGATATCAAGTAAGGTGCGTGCCGTATAGAGAATGCTCGATCATAGGCCAGAAGAATGTCGGCGATATTGGAAGCGGCAGTCGCGCATTTCATGAAGGAATCTACCAAAATTGATCGCGACGTGTTGTACAAATGACCGTCGGCAACAAACGGACGATGCAGAAGAATAATGAGGACGTTATGCATAGCACTTTGATATCAAGTCAGTACTCTAAAGACTAGAGATAAGCGTCTGGTTGGAAGACGATATACTCACTGCAGACTAAAGACATGCGGTGGGGGAAATGATGCCGCACCTTCTGGGTCCAACAGATTCAATTGAATGTGGTTAGGAAGTGCAGCCTTCCAATCATCCAACTTGACTTGCAGCCTATCCAACATGTTGGTCAAATCGGTTGATGATTGGTCAACACAGCGTTCGGTATAAATGCAACTTAGAATGTCGCTCATGACAAGTGAAAGTCTGCAGAGCGCGGAAAAGGTAGACACACTATACGCCGGCGATCCGGAATATTTAGGCGTGAGAGTCGAGTAAGCAAACGGCTGCCAGTCTTGCAGCTCTTCGTGCGTGTCTAGAAATTTGATTGGCACGAGAACATCTGTATCTTTGAGGCTCACAGGGCGCCCTTGATAGAGACTTTGCATCTTGTCGATTACAAAAGCCCCCCAAAATACTCGTCGTCGAATTTCCAAGTCTTCGTCTGAAAAGCGCCCAGTTTTAGTCAAGTCGACATGCATGCCGAGATCAGTGATCATTCGAAATGCCATACCCGAATAAAGCCAGGCAGCGCTTCTCTCATCTCCAAGGGCAAATAGCGAATTTGTCATTTGTAAAAGGGCCTGGATGGTGGTGATGCGACTTGACTCCAGTGAGCTACCAAGGAGTTCTCGGACACGCTCACGGAATTTCCATCCAGCAGTACGCACATCGTTTGGGTCTTTGCGGACTTCGAGTCTGAGACTAAACTTCGACGCACCGAAGTAAATAGCATTTAAAAGAAGCTTGGAAAAATATGGTCCTCCGCACGCCATATCTCGCATAAATGCCGGTCTGTAAGTGACGAGAAATGAATGATGCTGTCTGTTCCAATGTATGGAAAGTAGATGCATGCCAAGATCTGGGTCAACTCCGTCAAAGTCAAGTCTTTGTTGACGGAAGTTCAAGTCCTCCAGCTGGCGCTGTTTCGCTGCTTCAGCAACCAGACCTTTCTCAACCCATTCATCTGAGATCCGAGGCCTAGTATCTACTTCAACCTGTTTCTCTGGAGCATGGTCTTCATACAACGTGCTCGTACGGCTGTGATAGGTCGAAACGCCGTCGGCAGACATGAGAATCCTAGCAACGCCTGCTTCCACAGATGAAGCTCCAGCTTCGCTACTACTCAGGGCATTTTCATCGTTCATCGATGCCGATTCAGGTAAGGAAGCACGCCATGGAGAGGATGTGGTAGCGCCGGTACTGTTTGGCGACTTACGAGTCTTGGAAAGATATCGTCTACGACCAGTCTCCTTTGCAGCTTCGGCTACAGGTTCGTATGTACAATCTTGGCCGTAAGATTGGCAGTTGACACATATGGGTCGCGCACCATTACATTTGATCTACCAAACAAGACAACGACCAATAAATTAGGATTTCACAGTTGTTTGATGTCGAAGCAGGACAAAATACCTTTCGTCGCCTGCAAAAGCTGCAGGCTTCAATTGCCCGACGGCGTGACTTTGAACTTAGCGCAGAACGGGAAGCTCCTCCCCTCTGCTGAGCTCGAGCCAACATTGGAGAAAACGGACCAATTCAATATCGTTCTGCCTATTGTTTGTGGAGAAGTAAAGAGGCTCGACTACATGAAAAATTGGATGCAAGAAAAGCCGCGGGTCATGTTTGTTTCTAAGCCATTGGTGACTCTGTACGTGAAGGATGAAGTGGGTGAAGAATGCTGTTAGGTTCGCCGCGATTCTTTTCTCTACTTGCGCGAACAATGTGGAGCATACCCATAGATGCTAAATTTGTAGGTCTGTACTAGTGCTACACTAACCTTGAGGCACATATACATGTAGCTAGAGAGAGAATTATAGGAAATCAATACAATTTTCTAAAACAAGTTTCAGACAAGTCTATATAGCCAGAACTCTCGTGTGCTTTGAAGACTAGCCGCTGTATAGGAAAACTCCATCGCAGAAAGGTGCGTTAATTTACCAAGTCGATATGTGTTACCGTTATAGCGCGGTACTAGACGAGTTAACAATAGCGGCGGGCCTGAGACACTAGGTAGGTTTCCGGCGTTCCCGCGGGAAGCAAAGGTGCTGGGACGCAGCAGCGACATTGAACGGGAACTGAGCTCCATGGCCAATGAATTCTATGGTAGTTTGACTCGCTATCCATGAATGTGCTCGTGGCGGCATAATGAAACTAACGAGATAGAAAGTGTCCGTCAACTTGCTTTCTTTGGATGGTCATCTTTGGCAACTGCGTATATTTAGTATCCTTATAGAGGCATGATGTAAAAAGAAAAAGAATTTCCCGGCTCAACTTTACTCTCACTCCCAAAATATCTGCTGCAGCTAGACTGCTCTTCTGATTCGGTAACACTATGTCTAGATTACACGATTCTAGCATCCCGATATCTGTGACATCACCGCCTTTGAAGCATCATAGGCGAAGAAATCCAAATGTTAGCCCTGGAATCTCACTACTAGCTGGCGCCACAGCTGGCGCTATCGAAGCAGCCATTACTGTCAGTCTACAACAGATCACATTCTCTCATCTATTTTATTAATATTGCCCTCTCCAGTATCCATTTGAATTTGCCAAAACTCGCTCACAGCTAAAGCACAATGCATATCATACCACTACCATAACAACTAATAGTCCGTTCATATCGCTCTTGCAGACAGTTCGTCAAAATGGAATAAGAGTAGTATACACGGGTTGCTCTACTCTAGTCATTGTGTGCATGAGCCCTAGATCAATACCGGTACTAGAATGACTTCACTTACTACTCCTAGGGTACCGCGTGCAAAGCCGGCGTTCGATTTCTAACATTCGACTCTATTAAGAAGGCTATCTCCGATGGGGAAGGAAAATTGTCACCTGCGCGTGGTCTTCTCGCAGGCATGGCCGCCGGTGCTGTGGAAAGTGTGATTGCCATTACACCAACAGAGCGCATTAAGACAGCTCTGTACGAAGGCTTCTACTTGATACTCCTTAATTTTTTTCGGGCGCTAATGAAATTGTAGAATTGATGACGCTAGAGCGCCTATAAGACGGTATAAAGGTGGCATACACGCATTACATACTATCATCAGGGAACATGGGGTGAATGAAGTCTATCGTGGCCTTGTTTCTACAACAATCAAGCAATCAGCCACGTCTGCAGTTCGCATGGGTACGTATAACTCACTGAAAGAAAACGTGTCGCCGCGCCTTGGAAGTTTCAGCAATCACCCTATAGCTATTTTTGGTTTGGGCGCAATTGCTGGCATTATTACTGTTTTTGCCACCCAGCCATTTGACACGATAAAGACACGTACCCAAGGCGCCACAGGGATTACAGTATCAGCAGCTGTAAGGGATATTTTCCGGGACGGTGGAGTGAAATCGTTCTGGAGCGGCAGTTCCATGCGGTTGGGCCGACTTGTGCTTAGTGGAGGTATTGTTTTTACAGTATACGAAAGTGTCTCATCTGCCTTAAACGGTGGCACCTTGGACAGACTATGCAAAAGAGCAAAATACTAGGAACAGAAACAAAGGACTTTCTAGGCATACACACTCTATATACATGTATATAGCGTATAGGCCAATTGCTCGGCAGGTGTATTATTATAGTTCTGAGATAATTTTAAAAAGATTTTAACATTGGTTTCAATATATTCTAGTTAAAAGAGCTTAATATTTCATAAATCATTAGCCTTAGTTATGGAAGGATTAAAAATAAGGGTAGCGTTGTCTTATAATTGGCTATATCTAGCCCAGTCACAGGGCTCCATCCTGGTTGCACCTCAAAGCCACTTTTCCCACTGCCGAATTGTTGCCCTCAGTAACATCATGGAGACTGTAAGGATGTGCGTATAGAACAAGGTTGATAAATCTCACTCCCTGGTTTCTTTCCCGGTTTTAGACGCTCTCCATTGATAAGCTCAATAACACCACCGAGGAGCGGAGTTGCAGCACTCGTCCCGCTGACAGATTGAAAACTTCCGTACAGAATCACATTGTACAGAGCACCATTGGCACTTATATCAGGTAGACTGCGAGAGTTGTCACTGTTAATGAACCGGTCAGCTCCGTAGAGAGGGGGGTATTAGGTTAAATAATGCGAAACGGCTTCTGCCTGGTAAGAAGACATTGAGAAAATGTTGCTGAAAGCTCCTCTCATGTAGATGTCAACCTCACAGACCATCTGAGGCTACATCCTTTTGGAAAAAGGGTTAGAGCCATTTGCAATATTACAATCCCTGTGTATCCGGAGTTCCGAATAGCTAATACTATCCTTCGTGTGGTAATATATAAAACTGATATATTATTCTTAACTTCTCCCTATAACGTAAACACTTGATATTACAGACTTTTTGGGCTTACTCTACTAACAAATAACCCATACTTCGTTCCAAGCAATTAGTGAGAATTGTCCGGGCAACACGACTCCCTCTATGTGCAGGTAGAGAAAAAAGCCTCAAGACACCAAACCAAGAACAATGCACTAGCGGGCACCGACTGTTACTTTATTTGGACGCTTTCACCCACCAGCATTGAATCTCTTGTTACAGTAGGTAAGGAACCAAAGCTGCGAGAACAAATACACCTGCTATACCAGCAACGTTTCTGTTGCCAGCGCCGACAGGCAAGCCAGAGGTTGGAATAGCAGTACCACTGCCCGTAGTTTCGACAACGCTAGAGCCCATCCCAGATTTGGCAGGGATAATAGTAAATGAGGGACCAGAACACGAAGGCGTAGCCACTGCAGAACGTGTTACAATGTCGTTCGTCGATGAAGGCGGTTGACAGGCGCTGCAAGTGATTGTAGACTCAGTCGCTGCCTTAACACCGTGGAAGGCTAAGGTCTATATTAGCGCAAGGTTCGGGCGGATCTCTGATCTCCTTATTATAAGGGCTTACCAGACAGACTGGCCACAATATAGAAGAACTTCATGATGGCAAGATCTTGTGGGCAGAGAATTAGAAGATAACGAATGTAGGATAGATAGAATAAGACTTCAAAATAAAATAAAAGAGGGAGGTAAAGGCTACTAAAGTAGTAAAAGGGATGATGTAGACTAGCCGGCCAAGGACTAATATGAAGTGCCAAGGGCCCGACTTTCTTGCCCAACCCTTGCATAGCAACAAACACGGCCAGTTGACCGGGGCCATAGAGCGGCTGGTGAGTCCCCATCATGACCAACTTCGGCCCCATTCTCCCTGAAAAGGAATATTAATCTATGTAACATAATTTTTAGCCTAGACAATAGCCAACCGACCTAACAAGCGGGTAGGGGGAGAACAAAAGGTTGCAGATATTGCACTATTCTCATACATCTATAGATCATTTGGACGAGAGAATTTGACTATACGGGGTTGCCTTGTCTTACAATAATCTCTCGTAGCTGCTTGATGCTATGCACGCGTATGAAGCATGCGAAGGCGTACACTTTCTGTACTACAACACGCTTTGCATCTGTGGGACTCTATATTATTTGTCATGGTTCATATCCCCTTTTGCCACAGCCCTCTTTGTAGCTTCATTAGAAATACGGTAAAGACTTGCAGTGGACAAAAGAACATTTTCCGCAACAAGCAGTTCTACATATCTCATGTGAAATAGCGCTGGTGTACTTTGCCACACCGTGTGGTACAGATGTTAGTCAAGTAATTAAAGGCGATTGGATTTATTACGCTATACAAGAATCATACACACCGCTAATACACGTACTCACAATGCAGACTTCGTCGGCTGCCGCGTTGTTTATCTTAGAACGGAAGCGCAACCATCCGAGACAAGTGAACAAGGCACAGGTGCATCTAGGCAAATATCCTTTTTTGTCGCAGATCGCCATGGTAGGATTTCCTACTTCGGTCACTTAGGTATTGTTACTAGTCTCTCGGGCCAGCGCACATCCGTTCAATAGTACAACCTAGGCCTTAAAGGGGATATCGATGGTGTCATAGTGGGCACCTGGATTCACTCGGCGAACGCTGCGATTGGGGGGCTTGCTAGTAACATCATTTGCACGTACCTTCATCAGGGATCACAACAGTTTTTTCAGCGCTCCTAACATCCAGGTCACATCGATTACATGGGTTAGGACACGATTTTTTTAGTTGACAGTAATTGTTGCATCAACAACGCTGCGTGTTCGTGGGAAAGGAAAAGCAAATTGCACAATCTCCCTTGCGTCGACGTACAGTAACGCCGGTGCCACGGTGCTTAGCACTCTTGTAATACCCACAGTCATGTCTATATGAACAGTTGTTGCGTTAACTTGTTGGTGAATTTGAGCCTTTGGGTTTAAATACCTCTGATATTCCCACAAGCTCGTCGTTTCCTCTTTTGATTCACTCCGCGATCAATACTTAGCCCGGTTAACCTAGTATTAACCAATTTGCCATCATGTTCTTCTCCCAAGCTACCATTGCTTACTTTGCTGTGGGCCTTGTCGCCGCGGCTCCAGTTGTCGAGAAGCGTGCCGCTATCACCGACGGTAATTTATTCTGTTGCCCTTTTTTCCACTGACGGAGATACCTTCTTTGATGTTTTGGCTAATCTTGTTTCATTAGCTGATATACTTAATTATGCCCTGACATTGGAACATCTTGAAGATACGTTTTACCGTCAAGGCCTCGCAAACTTCACGCAGGCCGACTTCGCCAAAGCTGGCTTCGATGCCACTTTCTATAGCAATGTCCAGAAACTTTCCACGGACGAGAGTACTCACGTCTCTTTCCTGACCTCCGCTTTAAAAGGTATATCAGAGTTCGCCCTTGTCAGGCTTAAGAGCAAGACATCCTGTGAACACTACTGATTTGATTCATAGCTGCTGGTGCTCATCCCGTCGAGGCGTGTTCATATAGCTTTGGCGTGACAGACGTATCCAGTTTCCTGGCTACGGCATCTATTCTCGAGGGCGTTGGCGTCTCTGCCTATCTTGGAGCGGCTGCCGATATCATGAGCAAAACTTATCTCACCGCGGCTGGCTCCATCTTAACTGTTGAGAGCCGTCACTCCTCTTACCTACGTGCAAATCTCAAGAAAGTCCCATTCCCGGAGCCATTCGACGCCCCTTTGACTCTGGATGAGGTGTACTCGTTGGCCTCTGGATTTATCACCTCCTGCCCGTCTAGTAACCCGCCTCTGCCGGTCAAAGCCTTCCCTACACTGCAGCTCGCCTCTACAACTGCCATGCCTGTCACCACGGGAAAAACGGTTACTCTGCTCACACCTGTAAGTCTCTTGAACACATGGGTCTAGTACCACAACTGTTCCTGCAATTGAGTATTAATTTAATGCTCAATTTTATAGGGTTACACTCTGAAGGTTGAAAACAACGCCCAAATCTACGCTGCATTTATTGCTGTTACAGGTCCAACTTTTGTACCTGCCAAACCTGTCGATGGTGGCTTCTCTGTGACTATTCCCAAGGGCTTCGCCGGCCAGACCTATGTTGTCTTAACCACCTGCAAGGAAAGTGTTTCCGACAGCACCACTGCTGCTGGTCCTGCTATTATCGAGGTATGAACGTTTCATGTCCATATATTGGTTTTTAATTGGTACTAATGATTACCAGATATCGAGTTGAATGCAGCAGTGAATTTCAGTTGCACTGCAAGGTCTCTTTATATATTTACAAACTAAGGTTAATTAATACACGCTTTTCTTTATAAAATGGATGTCCATGAACAGCTAGAATGAAAAGAAATTTCGGGTGTTACGTACAGATATGTTATAATATGCCAGTGACATCCCTCGCATCAAGGAGTTGTAGGTATGTAGCTGAATCCAGCGATGTTAATGAGATATTAGACAGGGCTGTGACAATTAATTACCTGCAGCCTTCCAGCGACGACTATTGACTCTCAGGCTCTGCTTGATGTCGTGGATTGCAGTTTTGGTATCCTCCGAGTCTGACTTTTGCAAAATTTGAGAATAGACGATGGCGGAGCGATAAAGCGCATCGTGGCAAAAAGGAGATATGTCATCATTTCCACGTAAGCCTGTTCGTAGAATGTGACGTGAGAGGATTAGCATATCTGCCGCTGTATTTATTTGAGCTTCAACTGCAATATCTGTGTCTGCCGGGGAGTTGAGTCGATCAATCCAAGCCATTTGGTGGTTAAGAATGAGCCGTGCACTACAAAGATTAACCTTTGACCAGAAGAATTGGATATTTTCGTATCAATACCTATGACATATCGTGGTAGGACTGCAAACCTTTATGCCACGTTTCACACTCTCCTGTAGTGTCACCTTTGTTAAGGCGACAATTGTGCTATCGAGTATTCGTGCTTCGTGCTCTAGGATGCGATGCTCACTTGCTTGAGGATTAGTATACCTTAGTACCTTTCCCAGCAGATACGCTGCTTGAACTGTCAGGCAAAATCGGCCCATAGCCTCTGTTGGAGGGGAGGATATAACAAGTGGAGGATTGGGAGGTGGATACTACGTTGATGTAAGTAAAATCGCGAGCCGCGAGAAATCGGTGGCATAAGATTGATCTTCAAGAGCGCGTACCCCCATTTCCCAGAGCTTGTCATCCATTGGAAGTATACTCGTATTTTTAGGCTCTTCGATCAAGAGCGCTCGTTCCGGGCACCCGACGTTCAGGTATCTACGTCACCGTCAGCACGCATCTCCTTGAAAATCTTCCACTGATATGTATACCGATCTAGAAGAATAATAGTCCACCATGTTCTCCTCTCTTCCTCCGAGTCATCCAGCTTAGATGAATCGAGAGAGTCAATTGCTCGATCGATGCCGAGTGCAATGCCGTATCTGGCGCAGTAGCCGACTGTTAAGTAGGCTGAGGGATAAATAGCTTGTCCGAGTTCATATATCGCAACGAGAACAAGTGCTTGTAGCGTTCTGAATGTCAAGCTGCCGCTCAACTCTACCTCCAAAAAAGCTCTCTTGAGGTTGCCATACGTAGTAGAACTCGCATGGCCATCGGCTTCTGTTGTGATGAGCTTTATAGCAGCTATGAGGAGTAGGTTTTCACAACGCCGTCCACAAAGAGGATTCAGAGTCCTTTCCATGAAATTCCTTCTACATATAAACGGTGCCCATGGGTAGTTGTAACAAAAGAACGCCTCGGTGAACTTCCTCACAGCGGCCACATCCTCGGCGATGGACAGCAAGTCAGGGCTCATGGCGAAGTTTGCATCCGGCAAACTGCTTACAGATCGCCAGAATAACGCCGAGTCGGTGAAATATGCGGCAGGGAACCGGATTTGGTCCCGTTGGCCGTTGGCGGTGGTCGATGGAACTTCGATTGGAGACTCGGGTGAGGATCTTGGGGCCGCACTATTCCTTGTGTTTTTGTACACGCAGGCACGATCATATCTGGCCAGCGAAATTAGTGTGCTATGGTAGCAACTCTGCGCGACGGAGCCACACACCGCTGACAAAGGGAACACTGGGGTTGGCGCCTATCGCATTTTTTCTTCTGGTGTCGACATGTAGCGCAGGAGTATCGCGACAGCCGGCCAGACTGTGCAAATCTGTTATCTATTATCCCCATGATTGAGATGCCCCAGCAATCTGCCGTTTTAAGGTAATCTCAAAATGCGTAGAAGAAACGGACGAGCCGCGTGTGAAAAGTCTATCACATCCATGGCAAATGGCTTGAGGCGAGCGGACATTTAAGGCCGAGCGGACAATCGGTCGGGGGTGAGCTTAGTAAACGCCGACTGCCACTGCGTGCCCGATAGATATGACGCAGCGGGCTATTTCCCCGGATTATCAGGGCGAATTATATCGCTGCATTCTGTCTTAGCCGAGGTTCTCGACCCCAAGAGTCTGCGTTCGTCGGGCGGTATTCTACTACTGTACTGTACGGCACTTCCCGTAAGCCAACTATTGCAGAACAGAAAATGACGGAATATTAAAAATGAAGGCTCGGTTGATCCCGTCTCTCTCCTCTTCGAGACATCAGAGTGCATCCAACAGCATCGAGCATGAGATCAATTGCATGCCAGTAGCGTGCTTGTCAACATCCTCACGTGCTACTGTACTCTAGCTACCCGGAACCCTGTCGGCAGCTATTCGGATGCATGATTTTCACCGATTTCTGCTTGATCTCACATAGTCTTAATTAAAACTTGGAATAGGACTACGTAGGCTGAGATTAATCCTCGACTAGGTGCCAAAAAATTAAGAAAATCTACGCTCATCGATAAATAAAGTATGAAGCTTAGATTTGGAAACGAAAGCAAGAAACCCGCCCCTGTTGTTCTAGAACTGCAACAGAAGGTGGTTCTCTACTGCAATGCAACTGATCTGCGCACAATAATATAAAAAAACACGGGGTATTATTCTAACACCTACTCTTGGGCAAGAGTGCCTGCAGCGATCCACGTCCAGCAGTCGGCATTGGTCGGACATTCCCCCGACTACGCTTGTCCCCGCTCCCGCTGCTCCGGCAGGAATCTGGGGAATACGCCATGTCTAAATGATGCAGACAATGGCAGATTATAAACCAAAAAAACAATGACGGCATGTACCGGCGTGTTCTATACTAAAGGCACGATTTCGAGAAGAGACTGTTAATAGCAAACTTGCTATATATACCGGCCTTCTTCTACAAGCCTGTTCTACTTCACTTTCTTCAGCATCATCTTCAATCAACAAGCACTTTCAATCAACAAACACCTTTTATCAACAATTACTTTTTATCAACAAATACTTCCATTCAGAAAACATCTCCAATCAACAATAAAAACCCTCTTCTCTTGCAAAATTATTCGCAATGGCACTTTTCACAACCGTCAAGACTCCCACTGTCACATATGAGCAGCCCCTTGGACTGTGAGTATTAAGACTCTCCGGTTACACCCATTTCAATCATCTATTCTAACTTCTGTTGCTAGTTTCATCAACAATGAGTTTGTGAAGGGAACCGATGGCAAATTAATTGAAACTTACAATCCTGCGGACGAGAAACTCATTACTTCTGTTCACGAAGCCACTGAAGTGGATGTTGATATTGCTGTTGCTGCTGCACGCAAGGCTCTCCAAACCACATGGCATCAAATCACTCCATCCGAGCGCGGACATCTGCTCATGAAGTTGGCGGACCTTTTTGAACGTGATTTCGAAACTCTTGCGGCTATCGAGTCTCTTGACAACGGCAAGGCATTGAGCCTTGCGAGGATCGATGTTGCCGGCGCTGCTGGTTGCTTGCGATACTACGGTGGCTGGGCAGATAAGATTCACGGTCAAACAATCGAAACAGATCCCAACTCTCTCAACTACACTCGTCATGAGCCCATCGGTGTCTGTGGTCAGATCATCCCATGGAACTTTCCTCTTCTCATGTGGGCTTGGAAGATCGGCCCTGCTATTGCGGCTGGTAACACTGTCGTCCTCAAGACTGCTGAACAAACTCCTCTTTCTGGTCTATATGCCTCCGCATTGACAAAGGAGGCCGGTTTCCCCGCTGGTGTAATTAACACTATTTCCGGCTACGGTCGTGTTGCCGGATCTGCCATCTCCAGCCACATGGACATTGACAAAGTCGCCTTCACTGGCTCTACCCCCGTCGGACGAACTATCCTCCAAGCTGCAGCAAAGAGCAATCTCAAGAAGGTAACTTTGGAACTCGGCGGTAAATCACCAAACATTGTCTTCAATGATGCCGACTTGGACAACGCTATTAAGTGGGCCAACTTCGGTATCTACTACACTAGCGGACAGATTTGCTGTGCGGGTTCTCGTATTCTTGTGCAGGAAGGCATCTATGACGAGTTTGTTAAGCGCTTTAAGGAGCGTGCGCTCAAGAACAAGCTTGGCAACCCCTTTGATGAGCAGACTTTCCAAGGTCCCCAGGTCTCACAGCTGCAGTTTGATCGTATTATGGGCTATATTGAGGCCGGTAAGCAGGGTGGCGCGACTCTCGCTTTGGGTGGACAACGACACGGTGACAAAGGCTACTTCATTCAGCCCACCGTGTTCACCGACGTGACACCAGACATGAAGATCGCCCAAGAAGAGATTTTTGGCCCTGTTGCAGCCATCCAGAAGTTCAAGGATGCGGAAGAGGCTATCAAAATTGCAAACAACAGTAACTACGGTAAGTAAAATCCACTGTTAAGCAATCTGGGAAAGTATCTGGAGCACTGTACACTAACATGAAAACACAGGTCTTGCGGCTGCTATCCATACTAGCAATGTCAACACAGCTATCGGTGTTTCAAATGCTCTACAGGCAGGGTATGTTTAACAACAGCCTTCGCTGCACTGAACTTAGCTAACATTATTCATAGTACCGTCTGGATTAACCAGTATAATATGCTGTCCTACCAGACTCCATTTGGTGGATACAAGGAGTCAGGCATTGGTCGTGAGCTCGGTTCCTACGCTCTTGAGAATTACACACAGGTCAAGTCTGTGCGATACTCGCTGATTGATGCTCCATTTGCTTGAAAGTGTCTGAATGAGTTCACTCATAGAGTATCATAAGATAGACAGTTAGTATAGTGTAGATTCTAGAGTTTTATATCTAATATTGCAACAAATATTCCTGACATCGAGAAATTTATCCAAAAAATAGGCCTCAGAGCTGGTTTCGTATAATCCATTTCGTTCCGGAAACTACGTTTGGTATCGAGTTGATGATAGCAGACTGTACCTGTAAACTTAGCAAACAAGTGTTTTCTTAAAGAGTAGAAGGCCTGTAAAGCCTTGTTACCTCTTTGTATATGTATGCAAAGATAACGACAATCTCAAACCCGATTGTGCATATAGCTCTGTTTATATTCAGCAATTTAAGTACTCGAAGGGGCGCCCAAGGTTATTATAGAAATCTCGCCGCAGCCATCTACTATCAGCAAGCCCATTTCAGTCACACAATTTCTCTGTTGGAGTCTGCCTTCGTATTCAATGAAAAATTAATTTTGCAAAAATGATGGCTTCACTGAACGCAAACAACTTTTTTTTAGCCCCATCTGCATCACGATCTCTTGATCCTGCTGATTGTTCTTGGGAATGAAATTCGCGCAGTAAATCCCTCCAAAGAGTTCAAGGTTTAGCGCAATTCCAGACTTAGAAACTCCGCGGCCCACACGAAATTCAGTTGTTAATAAGCTTAGATGATTATATATGCGCTTTCACTGATTAAGTAACAGTCAATTGCCAATTTCTATGATTCCTGTTGTATTGAACGTGCTATAGATAGAAACAGCAGCTGCTATTCATCTATTACATGGCATTGGTGGAAAAGATCAGTCGAAAGGGCCGGCAACCCTGCTAGCATTTCCCAATATCATCAGCTATTACCGGAAAAGGAAGGTTGCCAATTCAGCTATTTTGACTACTGATACTACCATGAGTGCCAAGCAGAGAGTAATAATGCCGGGAAAAAAATGATGATACCAATAGAGCCATTTTTCGGCCTGGGCCGATGCAATCTGCTTACTTGTTCGAACGCGCAGGCCAATTCATCCGAATTTGGGCGAAAGACAGGTCCCGACCAACGTTCGCGAATGCCCACGACATTTGCATTTTCAAGCATTATAGTTGTCCAAGGCTATGCTTCAATAAATGTCCGTTCAACTTAATGCAGTAACTGCAAGTTTGAGCCGGATTTTTCCAGACCTGCGCGCATGTCGATCAAGTTCGCAATTGTAAGACTTCTTAGCAACAGCATGACAGATTAAGGTGTTGAGATAACTTTCGCTTCGGCGTTAATCATTAGCCCTGGCGCGAAACCTTAAGCATCTTAAATCTTAATTAGTGAGAAGCAGGGACGGTTTCCACAGGGTCTAGACTTTGTCAATAGCTTCTCTCTGCACCCCCCCCTGTCATTTAGACTGTAAGCAGTAAGCAGAATAGCCTCAAACCAGCACCTGAAATTCTAGATTTAATATAGAGTCGGAAAAAATAAAAATCAGGCCAATGCGAGTCGAGGAGTAGTGTTGCTTAGAAACTTATAGATGAAATAGGCAGTTGATACAATAATTGAATAGGCAGTTGGAATAATAGTTAAATTTAATGCTTATGTGTCTCGGAGAATCTAGGATACTGCAGAGATGTATAAAAAGACCTGAATTTCTGATTCTCAAAAAGAAACAGAAAAAAAATACCATTCAGCATTCCATTCAATCTCGGTAACAGAATCTCAGTCTCTATCTGTTCAGCATACCATCCATCTCAGCCACCATGTTGAAGGTAATGCTCCTCTCATAGTTGAAAGCCAATTCCAGCTAACATATCGAAGTTTTCTGTCTCCCTACTTGCCAGTGCGGCTATTGTTGCTGCTTTCCCTCCTTCTATCATCAAGGCGCCCACGGAGCCCGTTCCTGATACTGTGGACTTCTCTGTCCCTCAAGGAAACTGGATGCCCTCTCGCACTAGTCCTGATGTTCCCTCTGCGGCCAATGTCAAACTTGCCGCCCGTGCCACTGGCGAAAAAGTCTCCAATGGCAACATTGCCAGATTTGACAACTCCAACATCCAAGACGGTGTGGGTGATGGTGTCGACAGCTACACGCTGTATCTTGGCAGCGGAAGCACATCTGCTGGCTGGCCTGACCAGAGCCACTGGGTTTCTTTCGAGAACATGTTCAATAACTATAAGCCTCAGATGTTCGCTGCCTGTCAAAATCAGGATAATCGTATCCCCAATACCGATGGCCCTGAAGTAGTGAGTTTCCCTTTCAACCCATTTTGCCACAACCAGATTGCTCAACGGGTGTGAAATCAAATAGGGAGCTATCTGGGACGGTATTCAAATGACTGCGGCAGCAACTGGAGTCGATCACCGTTTCGTACTTGCCATTTTGATGCAAGAATCACACGGCTGTGTCCGTGTCAATGTAACCTCCGGCGGCGTCAGGAACCCGGGTTTGATGCAGGGTGAGTAAACATAACTACTTGGATAGGTTTTATCTTGAGCAAAGGAGCACTAACTGTTGCAAAGATCACAATGGAGTAGGCAGCTGTAACGACAACCACACCGTGCAGAAGCCTTGCCCCTCTGCCACCATCTATCAGATGATCCGGGAGGGAACTGCTGGTACCTCATCCGGCGACGGCTTGGCCAACTGCATCAACCAGTCTGGCCACGGTGATGTCTCCGATTTCTATCGCGCTGCTCGTATCTACAACTCTGGATCCATCTCCAAGAGTGGCAACCTTCAGAGTAACATTGCCACTCACTGTTATGCTACTGACATTGCAAAGTAAGCCTATATCCCATGTTTCTTACGCTGCTCCAATCAGAACTTCGGATGCTGACAAAAAGCGCTACAATAGCCGACTGACTGGTTGGGTCAATGCGCCGTCGCGCTGTACCTGTGATAGCAACCCCGGCAGCTGTGGTGTTGTTACTAACTAGTAGTTAACCATATTTTTGGTCAACGAGCAGCAAAATTTAAAAGACAAGCCGGGATCTAAAAACTAGGGTTGATCAACCGGGACTTCATTTCTATCTAGTACATACACTTTGGGCTTCACAAAGGCCTATTTCGGGTACCCGTATATAAATACACGATGTACATATAATATTACCTAGGGGTAGCATACTTACATATTTTGGGATGGAGAAAAGACACTTTGAGCTCATAAAAAAAGTAGCACGAATCGAAAGACATGCTTCCGTTCAATTTAACAAAGAAGACGTGACTGCAAGATCTAACAATTATAGAAGATAACGGATTTTCATCTCTGACCTTTGAAGATACGCTCGTTATCGCATTGTAGTCTCAAAGAAAGGTACTTTGCGTATACTTTCACGCGTTCATGTTCATTTTCATAGGAATCCGAATCATTTCTATTAGCAGCGCTAAACGACTTCGACAGAGCAGAGCCCAACACAATAAAAAAAGCACAGTAAACGTAGGTGGCGCAACACTAGAGATGCAAAAGTCATACTATTCTGTATTGACACACGAATGGAGCTATGACCCGCGTAGAAATTTCTGGGAGGGGATGAGATGGAAGTTTAACAATGTGCCGACGTCTATGCCAAAGCCCTTGACTACTATAAAAACTTGATATGAATATGGGCCACATTGTAGGGTATGCGCAAAAAGTTGTTGTTTATACCAACGTATGGCTGATTGCATTCGTGTGGTTTAAGACCCAATATAGGACTTCCCTGTCTTTGTTCATTGGACTCCCGGTGTTTGGAGAGATGGAAGCTGTATTAGCCTATAGGCCTATTGTTACAATTATCAACAAGTGAGCTGTAGCCAGCTATATTTTCGCTTGAATCCCTACAACCACTGCTGGTTACCCAAATGCGACACAAATCCTCCAGCGTCTTTCTCAATGGTAGCGTTATGCACAACCTTGAGTACGTCTGCGACAGCTTCCGAGGGCTGTACAGGTCCTGTGAAGTTGGGCTGGTACTTCTGGAACGCCGCTGCCATGGCCATGAGATTGTTTAGCTGCCTTTCGTTTGGATTGGGCGAATGACCTGTATCGACTGTCCCGGGGCAAACTGCCAGAAAAAGAATTCCTTCATCGACATACTGCGCATGGAATTTTGTAATAAGTGCGTTCAGCGCTGCCTTGCTGACTACGTAAGGGTAACCAAGAGTCAGCTTCCACTTGGTGGTCATGGTCGGCTCGGCCAAACCTGACGAGATGGCAATGACCTTTTTCGCGGCACCTTTGCGGACAAGCGGAATAAGAAGATTAAATAGATGCGCGTTACCAACAACGTTTATGCGGAACAGGTCTAACATGTCTTCTTCCAGCAGCTTGGGGTCCGCCAAGCCCAGATCCTGAACATTGTCCAGGCCGGACCAGTCCGAGATCTTGCCCGCGTTGGCAATGACATAGTCAAGTGTTCCATTGGTTACTTTGGATATGATGGCGACAGCGGCTTGGAGTTCTTCGACATTGGTCATGTCAGCCTGGACAACAGTGATGTTGGAGGCAGGAATCTCCGCGGCTATCTTCTTCTCTGTTGCCACTTTGTCGCGGACTAGAGCAACAACAATGTTATCGGCATTGTCGGATAGCTGCCGAACGAGCTCAAACTTGAAAGATAGTAGGATATTGTCAGTTGGTAATTCTTCACACAATCGTAAGTGCCTAGAAGATGCGTACTCCAATGCCTCGCGACGCGCCAGTAACAAGATAAGAGGCCATGTTGACAGCTTTTTACGAGAGCTAGTGAAAAATGGTTGCTTTAAGTATAATCAATCTGTAATTATTGATCTTCGTGGTCATCTATATGTAGGATATGAACGGGAAAGCATGGCGTTTTATACATTGTCTAAGACGTCGCAAAATCCGCAGCTCGGGGACTCATTGTGGTAGATATCCAGCACTGTCCATCAAGATGCATGGAGTTTCAATGACTTGAACAGTATTTTCGCGGATACTTGCTAGGCGGCGGAATTGAAAGGGTTTCGCTTCAGATGCATGGCTTTCTCAAACTCGGACGTCAGTTGCGACCCACGCCGAGGACGAAGTGGGATTTCAAAGCTCGTGGAAAGTTGCCCTGGTGGATTCGGCTGATCCCGATCCAGCTCCTTGATTGGCCTTCCACGTAAGATCGACTGGGGGCTTTCATCGGGTTTATGCTAAGCCCGGGGAAGCCCCAAACCGCGCCCCCTAGTTGGGTTGATGGGGAGCTGAACTTGTCGGAGTTTCACTCTTAGCTACCTACCTAATCTACTGCTTTCTTCTGCGCATACTTTCTCTTCCGCTTACACTTCAGCTTCGCGAAAAGTTGACTCACGTATCCCAGCTACACACAAACCGCATGGCGTCGCATGCAGCTAACCAGCAGAGCAAGACAAGAAGAGGATGCTGGACTTGCAAAGGTAAAGCCTTCACTCTTTTATTGGATATTTTAAGATGAATGCACTAACGGGAGACCTCGAATGGAATTGGTTTGCAGATCGCCGGGTTGCCTGCGACCGCCAGGTCCCCAACTGCTCAAAATGCGTCAAGTCGAATCGAAAATGTTTAGGCTACGGCGTGCGACTTTCATGGCCACGAATTAGTGATTCCAAAAGAGCCATGGTAGCCGTGCCAAGTTCGCGCTCACAACTAACACAAGGTGTCGCAAAGCGCCGAGCCACCTTGATGCTGGTACACACATCTTCCAGGGACATCGACATGTACCACTATCTTCGAAAGCCGCGAACCGAAAAATGCAAGTCTCTTCCATATTCGTAATCATCAAGTCCATAGAAGCCAAAAGCGGCCTGAGAGCTGACCCAATTTCGCGGCTTGCGCGCTCAGATGAGAGACAGCCGGTCCACTTCGTCTACCCTCCGCCGCCTCTGCCCTGGTCTCCAGGCAATCCTGACCCCAACACTCTGGAATTAGTAAAATATTGTGAGCCTGTTATTCTCAAAGTCTTCTCCGCTGGCGGGTCACTGTGGCTGATGTTTTTTCTCTTGCAGTTGCCAATGTGTCTTACTCGACGCTGTCAGTTTTGGGGGTCGATCCCTGTCGTCTGCGAAATCTCCTGCTTCGTATGAGTTTTTCTAGCAGCACACTCCCCACCTTCGCGCTCAAATCATCACTGCTGGCCGTATCTTCTCTGCATCGTGACGGTCTGCGGGACTTGGCCTTCAGGTATAAGATCGCTGCCATCAACGCGCTGGCGGAGTCGGCCAGATCTGGACACCCAGGTGCCTTAGAGTCTGCACAGCATGCTGCCACCTGCATGCTTTTGGCCACTTTTGAGACCCAGCATCACTCCGAGTCTTCAGGCCAATGGGTGCTTTATGTCGATGGTGCCAAGCACATCGTCCAAACCACAGGTCTTGACGAAAGATCAGATCAAGCCGAGCTCAACCCTCTTCTAGATTGGATTTACTACTTGGACATCATGTCATGGTTTGTTATGCGGCATTGGCGCCACGCTTCCACATTACCACATTCCACTGCGGATAAAATTACCATGAGTCGTGGAAACATTCCCTGGGTAAGTACAAGCGAGTACGGCAGACACAGTTATGGCATACACAGTCGCCAGCGTCCTGAGCTGACTCTGCTACTATAGTTACTGAATCGCACTACCTCAATACGTACAGTTTTAGAACCTATTGCTGCCGTATTCGATATTCTCGTTGAACCCCATGATTCCCGAGCTCAGGCCACGGAGTACCAAAGTAAACTCCGCTCGCTTGAGAATGCGCTTATCAACAGCCCTGTGCCTAAGACATTTGTAGCAGAGTCAAATGAGGGAGAAGGCATTATAGCAGAGCTTTATCATATTGCAACCCTCGTCTACCTTTTTAATGGATCTTCATGCTCTTGTGCTCATGATCATCAGCTCGATGGCTTGATTGACCGTGGATTTTACCTTCTAAGAAAGCTCAGCACATGCGAGCGATCTTTTCCATTACTAATACTTGGTTCTGAAGCACGCAACGATGAGGACCGAATACTGCTGCTCGAACTTATCCACAAAACTGGAGCAAAACACAATGATAACAGCCTCAGGCGTATAAAAGCGGGCCTTGAAATGGTGTGGTCACAGCGCGATCTTGAAGCTGATGAAGATGAATACAGCGACCTAAGCTACCTCCACAGACTAGGTACTGTCATAAGCTCTGCATGTACATTGCCATTCTTTTCATAAAGCTTGAAATTGGGACCATATTTGGAAAGGAAAATATTCATTATCTGTTGAACGATGGTATCTAGATGGTAGCAGCAGCTAGTATAATTACGGTTCATCTAAAGACTCAGACATTGGCAATGCTGTTTCACCGCGATCTGTAACTGGTACTTAGAAAGTCTATAGTTCTGAAATGATGCCAAATTATGTCGGAACCTAGCAAGAATAAGAATATATGGATAGTCTCTACAAAGATAGCCTAGGGATCTCCCTGCTAGAGTAGTTAGGATTTGAGTGAGCTTTCCTCGATTTCCAACCCATAATTACCTTATTATAGTTGAACAGCAAGTTGAATGAGCATCTCCATGGTTGAGTTACTCACCAGCGAGGAATCCCACACAGTAGAGAGTATTGTAATGCTGCCAGTAGAGTCGAGCTTAAATCCCGATATGCCATTCTGAGTAGGCGCTGTAGGGGCACCGATCCACTCGTAGGCACCACCCCTCAAGGAGCCTACAACGTGTCGAACGGTAGTACCGTCACCGTAGGGTACGCTGGCCAGTGCTCGAGAAAAGTATTCCTGTATGCTGTTCCGACCTTCTATTCGAGTCCGTGTCGTACGATCTTCAAAGACGGCGTCAAAAGCAAACAACGACGCGGCTGCAATGCTGTTGCCAGCCGAAAGGGCATCGTTAAGCTGAGAAGTAACTTTCTCTATCACAGGATTCGGTGTCGTTGTTATGTTGGACTCCCCAAATGTCTTAGGGAACTCGTCGCTGGGGCTTTTTAATGCAATAAGCCCGTCATGTCGCCCATCCCAGTAGTCCACCCATCGTGCAACTTTACCGTCTTTGAAGTCCACGGCTGCTATAGTGCGAGTTTCAAATCCAAACATATCTGGCGTATCTTCGCCAAAAACCACCGCACTGTTCATATCGCCGATGATCGTAAGAGGATAGGATCTTCCATCCGGCTTGCCCTGGTTTAAGAATTGCGAAAAGGCAGATGGAATATTTGTCTTGTCCACCCCAAAGCCAATTATCGCGTCGAAGTAGACGTCTCCACTGGGTGCAAAGTATGACGCCCAGCCATCTACGTTGTGAAGGCTCTTGGTAGTGAAGAATCCGTGGAGGAAATCGACGAGAGCGGGCGTGGCGTGGCTGATGTCAGCAATATTAGGATACAGGGAAGACGTGTTTTGAGCCTGATGAGTTGGCAAGGCCCCAACGCAATTAAATAATGCCAGAATGGCAACCGCCGCAATAGCAGGTAAATTTTGCATCTTGAATGGGCCTCCGATGGTTATAATGCCTCATTAACGTATGTTCACTGATTTAATTGCAAATCGGGCATGAAATTGCTGGAAAGGCGAAATCTTTATATAGTATATCCAGTCACGCAAACCGTAACTGAGAAACTCACTGGAATAGTTCGGCAGACTGCATAAGTTACCAGTTGCTCTGTAGCCAAGATAGCGACACTTGATAATGTTACTAAGAGCCGCGCGCCCGGTCAGCTAATCTTCCGATCAAGGATACTTTATTCAAAACCTACATTAGCTGAAAAGATTATATCTATAAGTCGCGCGCGCTGTCAGCATATTGTATCTTGAAATCAGGGGTGCTTCATTCAAGTTCCGTACTAGCCGAAAATATTATGCCTGTAAGCCGCGCGCGCTGTTAGCTAATCTCAAGATCAAGGACGCTTTATTCATGATTTACACTACGGAGAATATTATACTTGTAAGCCGCGCGTGCCGTCGGCTAATTTAAAGATCAACGCTGCTTCATTCAAGGGTTATACTGGCTGCGAATATGATACTTGTAAGCTCCCTTTACTTAAGCTGCTAAGTTACAGAAGTTTTACTTATTATATATGCAAGGACTATACCGCATGTAGTATGCACCCGAGGTCTAGTTATTAAGCAAAAGAAGTAAAACGTATACTATGAATAGTGTCTCGTATTCCTAGTAAAATTCACTTTTTTCCTAATGCACAAATCACTGGACGCTATATACAAGCCTCGAACTTCTACTCTAGTATTTACAATGACGAGTATAATCGAAGAGTTTCCAAATATCTTACTATTGAAAGGTATTTACTTATTAAAGGCTTCTTGCACATTGCCATAATTCTATCTGATGTTTGTACATGAAGATATTCCTACGAGACCGTCACTCCACATAAGAGCATCATTACAGCCGTGGCAGCGACAGCACCACCCAGCTCTCAGTTCGCAGCGTATTTTGATAAAGCTCTTAGCTTACCTCCAAAGATCCAAAAGACAAAGGGTGCCGGAATACCCACGCCAATGCTGATAAAGGCTAGAACGCTAGTTCCCCATCCATAACCCAGGCCGCTGTACAGGTATGGAGCAAAGAGAGGGAATGCAAACCCGGCCAAGCTGCGGAGGAACGCACAAGCAGCCATCGCACTGGCCGCGTAGGTCGGATAGCTGTCGACGATGTACGTTTGCATGCCCTGTAAACACCCCATAGTCCCTGCCGAGCAAATGGCGACACCAATGTTGGGCATGATCCAGTGGAGGCGGGCCTGTACACTCCAGCCATACCAGAAGAGACCAATTGAGACCATGATGGATCCGATGAACATGGTTGGCATTCGGAACTCAGGCCGCCCAATACCGTTGTTTCTCGCCTTGAGGTTGCGGTATATTCGATCGATGAAGTAGAGGTTGAGTATAAGGCCCACAAAAGAACCGATAGCGATAGAGAGGTAGTTTAACCCGCCAATACTCACACTCTCGCCATACCATTCTGTCCAAATCTCTGGAAAGGTACCGAGCATCAGATACAGTGTCCCGAAGAGATATGCCATATAAATCGCAATAACCGTGATGATCGGTTGGGTTGTGAACATGCGAAATGGTCTTTCGAGAGCCCTGCCGACTTTCCCCATAAGCCTTTCACAATCGACATTTCCAGTATGCAGCTTGTGATTTCCTGTAGCTTTCACGATATAATCTCGCTTCCTTCGTAATAAAGTATCCGGGTGCGACTCGCGGAGCCATATGAAGCCTATAGCCTGGATGAACACAGCTGCGATACTAGATGACCAGAATACCCAACGCCAGGTAGTGTACTCGGCGATGAAGCCTCCAGCAATCGGCCCAACCACCGGACCTAGGAGCGGTGCAAGAGTGTAAATACCCATGGCTTTGCCACGTTCTTCAGCGCTCCAGATATCACTAATAGCGCCTCCTCCCAGAGCAAGAGGGGCGCTTCCGCCAATACCAGCTAAGAAGCGAAAGACAAATAATTCGGCCGGAGTCTGTGCAAAGCCGCAGCCTAGGTTCCATGCAAAATACCATACATTGCTAAGCTGTAGTAGACGCATCCGTCCATAAAGCTCAGATGCGGGTCCGAAAAACAATGGCCCGACGGCGTAGGCGAGGATGAAAATAGACAGGGCCAATTCGACCTCCAGTTTGCTGTTCATGTTGAGGTCTTCGCCCAATTTTGATAGAGCTGGAGCTACCATGGCGGATGAAACAGGTGAAATGAACGTGAAGAAAGACACTGCTACCGTGTAGCGCCATTTGATCTTATTCGGCCAATTCTTTGGATTTTCTGGGTCTTGCGGTCCGTCCCAGGTGACGAGATTAGGGTCATTGATGTTTTCCGCAGCCAAACTCGCTGCCTCCAAATCCAACTGTTTATGGTTCATTGTTTAATAAAAATTTCCGAAACAAACAATCATGAACTGCTTCTTCCCCCATCCGTGCCAGACTTTCGAGTACCTTTTATATACCATCTTGCCAAAATTATCCTTTAATAGGTTGGGGGTCACTAGCCAATCGGAGCCAAGGATGTACTTCGGACCCGTGTTGCGCGCCCGTGCTGCATTTATTGAACTTCAGATTGCCTCCGTTACTTCTTCCATTCCACCCGAAAGAATCAGCTTATTTGGTAAACTTCAGCAGTAATTGACGGCCGTCAAGCATTGCAATGCCTATTCGACCTGTAGCGATTGCTCCCAGGCCAAAAGAGGCCCCAATTGAGCGTGGGATTGACGGGTTACAACCCAGCAGTACAATGCCCTACACCTGTCAACAATGTATACGCAGAAAAGTTAAATGCGACAAGACGCTTCCATCATGCTCGAGCTGCGGCAAAGGCGAGTTCGAATGCGTCTATCGGGCACCGAAGCCCGCGCGCCCGCGAAAGCGAAAGCGGAACGAAGATGTGCACGAGCGGCTGGCGCGGTATGAGCGCATCTTACAAGAAAATGGCCTTCTTTCTACAGTTGACGGCAAACAAACGTGCCAGGGCACGCAAAACTCAATATACCCTGCGAAAAAGACTGGTGAACTGCTCTCTGGCGACGGCAAATCCCGGTATATCGGCAGTGGTCTCTGGCTCAATACTGGGCTAGCCAGCATGGATGAAAGGCCGGAGGATGCAGAGGAAGACCAGCCGGTTCCTTCAGTAACTGCAAATCTCTCCACAACTGATCCAATAGCCGGTGTGCTGCTTGGAAGTTGTCAGACTCTGGCTCATTATCATCCCAGCCACAGAGATGCCATGAAGCTTTGGGTGACTCATGTTGAAAACGTCGAGCCTCTTTGCAAAGTCCTACACATTCCAACAACAACAAAAATGGTTGAAACGGTCTCTCAGAGGCCCTCCATGGCGTCAAAAGCGGACGAGTGCTTGCTCTTCGTCATTTACCACTTTGCCGTATTCTCCATGTCGGATGAGGCTTGTGTGCTCGAATTTGGGCAATCACGTGTTGAATTAATGTCCAAGTACCAACACGCCGTTTGGCAAGCACTAGTCAATGCATCATGGCTGAAGACAACAGAAATGCCCATCATCCAGGCATGCGTGCTCTTTCTCATTTCCATTCGTACACAAGTTGATCCTCAACTATTTTGGATCTTGACCGGTATTGCGGTCCGCATTGCTCAGCGTATGGGGCTCCATCGCGATGGAGATGATCTTGGGTTATCCCCGTTTGACGTTCAAATGCGACGACGAGTGTTTTGGCAGCTTCTCCCTCTTGACGGATACGCAGGTCAAATATCAGGCACCGGAATTTCCATCTCACCCAACAGCTGGGATACCAAGCCACCGCTCAACATTAACGATGTGCAGATTTACCCCGATATGACGCACCATCCAGAAGAGCAAAAGGGTGCTTCTGAGATGATTTACTGTCTCACGAAAACAGAGTTGTCCAATTTGTACACGCGGACTGGGGTCGAAACGAAGAATACCGCTGGTACAATTCAACTGAAATCGGGTGGAGAACTCGAAATGCTTATCGATGAGGTTGAAAATTCTATTGAAACCAAATATCTCCGGTATTGCGACATCATCAACCCGCTGCACGTTCTAGTACTTGGGAGCGTAAGATCTGCTACCAACGCGGCACGACTACGCAACCGAATCTCTCCACTAATGAATCATACCATTGGCGATGCCGAAAGGAAACAGCTTTGTACACTGGCTCTCAAGATCATTGATACCGATTGCACACTCTATAGTAACCCTCATTTGGGGAAGTTTCAATGGAAGATAAAGGCATTGTTCCTCTGGGATGCGCTAATGTGTATCTTGAGCACCCTAGCAAAGGTGGGATTTTTCCCACCCACCGAACACAATAGCATCTGGAGTAAGATAGCGGACGTCTACTTGAACCACGCCGAAATTATTGACGCCAAGACAGCGCTTCATGCTGCAGTTGGCAAGATAACACTCAAAGCCTGGGCAGCCAATCCACCAAGCTATGCCACATCGGAGCCAGATTTTGTCACAACTTTGCGCTCTCGGCGCGAAAACAGGCCTACTGGCGCTCCGGAGATGATTGGAAACGCTAGATCGGATGAAGAAGGTGGATTGGGAGAGTCCTCACTTAACGATTCACTGTTCAGCAGCTTTGATGGAGCGGACTTCAGTTTGGCCAGTGCCATCAGTCTATTTCCTACAGATTGGTTGTTTGAGAGTTAGTTTATTGGCTATTGCATTGAATACGCAGATCTGGCTTCTATGGCCGTAATCATGTACCTAAGCTACTTTACTTCTTTTTTAGTATCTTCAGCAGAGGCATCTATTGATTTGACTGTGCCGTCAGTGAAACTGGCAGTTTTAAAGTGAAGCTGCCCTCATAGGCAAAATGCCGCGAAAGGCAACAGAGATAGAACTATCGACTTCACTACAGGCATACTTCAAATTTTTATCAAGCTGAAGAAGACAAAATAAGGAGCGGGGCTCTCGTTGTTAGTAGAAAAAATGAGTAAAAGAAGAAAAGAAAAGAGAGGCGGATCAAGACTCGAAGGAAAATAAGCGGAACACTTTGTAGAATGCAGACACACTAAGTAGAATCAATGAGTAATTTCTTCCCAGCAACAACGCATATGATTTCTCCGATATTATAAAAAAATTCTTCATTTGACAAGACTAATTGTTAAAGAATTTTGAGCTACCAATGCTTCGAAAGTCCATTTGCAGAAGCTTTCAAAATGAAAAGGTTGCTCAAGGGTATCCCGTATTGTGAGTCACCCGGCAGCAAATTGGGGCCGAATCATTTGCCTTTGGCTTTAGGCTTTATTTCTCTTAGTCATCCTGCTTTCTCTCGTCACCAAAAGCTTTTAAATCCCCATAACGCCGGTCTGGTTATTTCCAATTACTCCTGTTCATCTCAAAATTGTATTGAAATGGTTGCAATTACATGATCAATAATGGCAACGATTGACGTTATCACAGTCACGGAACCCCAGGCAGCAGTTGCTGTGTCTTCATCAAAACCATTCGCCGCAGAAGTTCCTTCCAGCGATAATAATCCTGTTGAGCCGCTTCATCTTATAGACCGCCCACAAGCCCGCACAACATTTCGGTTGTATGCCATCTTATCAGCGCTATATGTAACTTACCCCGAGACCATTGTCAAAGGCCATATGACTAACAAACATTTGCAGCTCAGTCTCTTCATCGCCGCTCTCGATCAAACAATCGTCGCGATATCTATTCCCACAATATGCGCTGATCTGCACTCCGCGACGGGTTACGTATGGGTTGGTGGCGCCTATCTCGTAGCAAATGCAGCTTCAGGCCCAATTTGGGCGAAATGTAGCGATATCTGGGGTCGCAAGCCCATGCTCCTCATAGCTGTCGGCGTCTTTGCCGCTGCCAGCATACTAGCAGCTCTAAGCATCAACATGCCAATGCTGATCGCTGCAAGAGCACTGCAAGGCACTGCCGGTGGCGGTCTTATGCAACTGGTGACCATAACAATCTCGGATCTCTTCAGTGTGCGGAAGCGATCATTATATCTGGGATATGCGGGGTTCGTATGGGCTCTGGCTGGATCTGCTGGGCCGCTAATTGGAGGCGCTTTTACGCAGTTCAGGACCTGGCGGTGGTGCTTCTGGATCAACCTTCCGATCTCTGCCACTGCTTTTATTCTGTTGCTTCTATTGGACGTCCACAACCCGCGCACCAGTTTAATCGAAGGTATGAAAGTCATTGACTGGTTTGGAACTTTCTCCATCTTGGCAGCAACTCTCCTACTTCTTGTTGGACTGGATTTCGGCGGCGCTATATTCCCTTGGAGCAGCCCTAAGGTTATCTGCTTGATTGTATTTGGAGCCCTCACGATCGGTTTCTTCCTGTTTAGCGAGCATCGTCTGGCCAAGTATCCTCTGATGCCGCTGGGTGTGTTTAAAAGCTGGTCGAACAATGCAGTGTTCCTCGTTGTGTTTTCGCATGGCATGGTACTCATAGGCATCGAATATTACATGCCGCTCTATTTTCAAGGCGTGCGGCAGGCCTCGCCTTTCGGGGCTGGTGTTTTACTATTGCCGCTGATAGTAACACAAGCCATCATAGAAACAATCTCTGGCGTTGTAATTAATCGAACAGGGCGCTATCGAGAGATCACATGGATCGGCGTTACACTCATGACGATAGGGACCGGGCTCTACATTACTTTTGGTTCCGACACTTCGGTTGCAAAAGTGGTCGGGTTGCAAATCTTTGGCGGTCTGGGGCCTGCGCTTCTTTTCCAAGGCCCCATCATCGCGATCCAGAACACTGTTAGCCAAGCCGATACTGCGGCAGCCACAGCGTCCTTGGGCTTCATTCGCAACCTTGCCATGGCACTTTCCATTGTAGTGGGTGGTGTGGTATTCCAAAACAGTATGGACAGTCGACAACCATCCCTCGCCGCCGCTGGGCTTAGCCAATCTCTTCTTGAAGCTCTATCTGGCAGCATGGCAGCTGCAAATGTGGGCATTGCGCGTACGATCCAGGATGCTGTGCAGCGTCAGGTCGTCCTCGACGCTTTCTCTTTCAGTGTCAGGAATTTATTTATATTGTATGCGTGCTTGGCTGCTGTTGGCATGATATCTAGCGCATTTATAAAGCACCGGACTCTGAAGACGGAGCATACGGAGACAAAGACAGGTATAAGTTAATTTGCGAAAATGGTGGGTGTGCTGCAAATTTAAAATCTTTTGGAGCATATACTTTATTATTCTAGTAATTGTTACTGCATCCATTCTCTAGCCACGGATTTAAAATATCCTCCAACAAACAGCTTGTTCAGCCATTAATACTAAAAATATGATTAAATTTGAGCTGTCGAGAGTTGCGCAGTAAATTAATATTGATAAGATTCTCCAGTGAGTGGTTATATGGGCCGGCTCTAGCGTTGAATGCCGGTTGTTGTATTGTTTGGTTTACGAAATTGGTGGCTGCACTGATTCTAGCCATTGTCAATCTGTACTCGAACAGCGATTTCAGCATGGAAAATAGGCAATGAGCACTAGAAATGGCTAGCTATACTACTGTAGGTACAAGCATAAAAAGATAAACGGCTTTTGCCCCGGATGACGCTGGCAAAGGATTGAATTGCTTTCTGAGGCGATACCGAGTTAGGCAAGACTTCGGAGAATGTGTGCCGTCCACTAACCTAAAGGGCATGCAGATGGATACATTTCAGCTGAGCAATAAGCCTGATACGTAAAACAACGCTCTTGCTAGTACGTACTTGATTGATTCTTGTGCCAGGAGCACCCTTGGGGCCGCCATAGGGCTATATTTAAGATGTCGGCAACGGTTTATTGTTCTCATAGGATTGTCTCCGCTTCCAGTTGCTACATAAGCCCGGAGGTCCACCTGCGATTTCTAGAACTGCCGATGGTCATGGCAAGGATAGGAATCTAAGTGGCGGAAAGCAACATGGTAAAAAAAGTGAAGCAAACGCTTCAGCCAACTTGGTCTAGGGCTCCAAATCTACGCTCTTTTGCATGAATAGAAAATTCTCCGGAACCAGAGTTAGAACAACTCCAAGTCAGCTTGAAACAACATGTCTGCGCCTGATTGGACCGCGTCAACGAAACCTCGACGCCAAGACCAAGGGGCGCGCGTATGCGCCTTTCATATACGCCTTTTTTTCCCAAAAGGTGCTGTATATACGCTCATCCACAAAGTGGGTCGCGTTTTCAAATGCAAATCATCAGCTCTTCTCTGCACTTAACAGACAAGAGAGCAAGCACTAAAGACTTTGAAGCTGAGAGAAGTCTGGGGCCTGCGGTTAAATTGTGCGATTTTGCAGAAAACCCCCTTTTGGCCAACAGCCACACAGGTCGATCCAATACAGGTTGAATATGGCGATACAATAGTCATGATTGGCAAACTCAGCATTGAGATTCTCAGTATAGTTTTGCACCCTGCTGTCTTGTGCTGTTCTTTAATAAATTGTAAATGCATCCTGGATGGTGATCATCTTGAAGTAGAAGTCATCTTTCAGATGCTAGAGGCAAGAGTTTGCGAATAAGATTCAGGCTATAACATCCGTCCCCTTTGCTCTGAACCCTGAACTAGCACCTCAAAATGCAATATTCGGTCCGAGAATCGTGACACCGGTTGATTGCAGCAACAATAACAACCGCTACCTATGTTTTAGGAGAATAGGTATGCTTCTTATTAAATAGCCCGTTAAGAAGCTCTCGGAATTTCCTATAAAGTACACCCGAGGGATTGAAGGAGCATAGGTGAGCATCCTTCAGCGGGGATAATCGCTAGGCTATACTAGGAAAGGAAGCTGGGGCCTGGTTGAAACAGGCTGCAGGTTTACATCATGGAGACATCCTATAAATGGATTCTATGCTTGCTTTCTATATGTATATTTATAAATTATAAATAACAGCGGCGTTTCTTTTCTTCTTTCATTGCCATACCACTAGTATCCTACGATTCATTTACTAAACTCGGCAGTCATGTTTGTCCATAAACTATTTTCTGCTCTGCTCATTCCTGTCGGGGTTTTCGGTAACCCAGTCAGTGTTGAGCAAAGATCACCTGGAAACGTGGTTCAGGCTGGCTCACCTGTTGTTATCGATACAAATGGCATATACATTCGAGGAACCCCTCTTAACGCTGGAGGCCTGATCGCTGGTTATACTGCGCATGAAAGTGGCATGAGCATTCTTCGCCTTGCTGAGTCTACCAATGGTGGTTCTTCATGGAGCTTTGTTGGCGAAGTGTACCGTGCCAATTCAACCCTTCATGATGTTGACAACGCTATGCCTTTGCAGCTTCCTAGCGGACGTATTGTATACGCCTACCGCAACCATGATCGCACTGGAAATACTTACACATACTACCGAATCACTCTGTCGTATTCCGATGACGGTGGCAAGACCTTCCTCTATGCATCAACCGTGCAGGGGCAAGCGGCCACCAGTACCAACAACGGCCTCTGGGAACCCTTTCTACGTGTCGCCGCCGACGGATCGCTGCAATGTTACTATTCTGCCGAGAACAGTGGGTCAGACCAGGACGGCTATATGAAGCGTTCAACTGATGGAGGAATCACTTGGTCAAACTGGATCAAAGTATCCGGAGATAATGTCACGTCGCGCGATGGAATGATTGGTGTCGCCAATCTCGACAACTCAGGCAACTTAATGTAAGCTTTTTACTACCACTTGGGAATACCAGTGCGAATTTGAACTGACGATATTACTCAAAACTAGTGCTGTTTTTGAGAACACGGAATCCGGCCCATATTCCATTGACTATGTTTTGTCCCATGATGACGGCAACTCTTGGGGACAGCGGACGCGCCTGTATACAGCCAAGAACGGAAAAAATGCTGGAGCTCCTCAAGTTGTTAATGTCGGTGGCACCCTTGTTACAAGCTTTATGACAAATGAGGACGTTCAAGGAACTGGTGGCAACGGCATTGATGGAGCCCAGATGAAGGTTGTTACTAGTACAAACGGAGGCCAATCATGGGGCCCAACTACTATCACAGGTAATACTGGTTCGCACTGGCCTGGGCTCTATACCCTCGACCAGACCCATTTCCTTGCTCTCTATACTTTGGATGGCTTAGGCGCAGTCAGCCAAGATTACCAACTTGTCAATTAAGTGATAGCTTAGTGATGCTATCTTAGACACCTTACGTTGCATGGTACCTATAGATGTAGTTAATTAAGTGTTCAAAAAAGTTGTGGAACGGAAAATGCATCATTGCTGAGCTCTGGGAATCCGTCAGGTGATGTCACTAACGACTGTTTATATTGCTCGACAATATCCTCATTAAGGAGACTACGAGTCGGGGACGGCCAAGGATCATTTGTTGCCAAGATGTTCCGTCGATTGTTGTTCGATATCCTGGCACGGCGTATGTATACTCTGGATGAAACCGTCCAGAGCGTGTATGTTTGTGCTTGGCGTTTTCCAAGACTAGTCATCATGGTCATAAGTTGCGCTGGTATATGATTCTACGCCGGGCATTTCGTATTCTGGGGAGAGCCAGGCACGCGTTCTCATCCGATCCAGAAGCAGCTTGGACATGGCTAGCGTCTGGTTGATACCCATAGAATGACCGATCTTGTCAAGACAGCCTACGATCCAGTTACGCAAATCTTAGGCGCCACGCCCGAGTTTGCAGCGAGTAGCAGTGGCCACATTAGCGTAAGACCTCCTGATCCGCTGATTGCGAAACCTTTGCACGGTGAACTGTTGACCGCAGTCGCACCTGCGGACTCGTCAGAAGCTATCTTCATCTCCATCTCCGAGACCAAGCTGAACGGCGCGGAGGCGCATATGTTCTCCACTAACCGCAGTGTTGTCTGGCGGCACTGCAAATCTAGAGCGTGTCGCTGCGGAAAAGCAATTTCCCTTTCTGTTGAGGTGTTAATGCCATCCAATGTGTCAAGTATGAGTTCCTCAACCAGGGTCCGCGCGCAGCGGTAATTGTTCTACATGGAACTGGCATCAATACTCTCAAAGATGTTATAAGTAGTACCCCAAATGCGGGTACTTAGAGACGCATCGTGCGCCGTCGGTACCTTGGCAATAGTGTAACTCCAAGTGGAAGAGGCAACGATGAGCAGGGACACGAATGCAGCATCAACACTTGAGGCCCTCCGGACGAATTCGACGGGCTTGTCAAAGCGCCCTTTCTTGGCATCGGCGCAGAAGTCAGCGAGTTTGATCACCATTGAACCGAGCTGATCTAACATACGATCTTTTTCGTCTCGATAACGATGGGTTTCTTCGGTTAGGTGGGCGAGTATCGGAGCGTTACGCCTCTGTTGGTAGATTTTGCGTAAGGTCTATAGGATTCTAGTTAGTATGTACGAGAGGTATCTCCATGAAAACTTATCGACACAGTACAGCAATGACTACATCGAGAGTTTTTATGAAGGCAACGCTTTTGGGGGGCAGCCTACAATCTGAGCTTGTAGCTGAGTAAACATATCTAAGCCCTCAGGGCGTGAAAGCTGCTCTGGCCCCCGAGCTTCCAGCAACTTAGTGACGCCATTAAGATGGTTCATTCAACAATCAGTGAAGGACGTATCGGTATGGAATACAATCTTCACCGGGTTCATAAGCCTCTGAGCAGTATTAAGCGCCGTGGAAGCAGACATTGGACTTACTTTGAAGACGCCAAGCATCACTACGGCGGCGAGTATGTCACCTCTTTTGCATATCCCTGGATCTCTTAGAGCTTGATTCGTTGCGCTTAGAGCTGCAGAGTATTCGATGTGAGCTTTGAGCATGGTCCTGGGAGAGGCTTGGATGTTGGAGATAGTGGCCAATGCAACAGCCGTTACAGCCGCGTCGAGAGCGTGATTCTGGGGGTCCTTCATCAGTGGTAATAAATTCGCCATGTAACAAGTCCGAGGACCACTGGT
Source organism: Trichoderma sp. 2475 (assembly GCA_038502285.1). Classification (NCBI taxonomy): domain Eukaryota; kingdom Fungi; phylum Ascomycota; class Sordariomycetes; order Hypocreales; family Hypocreaceae; genus Trichoderma; species Trichoderma sp. 2475. The sequence continues at coordinate 2,658,627 of JARPVV010000003.1, read as the reverse complement.
CTTGTAGTTGGTGTAAAGGTAGCCTCTTGCGATATCTTGAACTGACGCAGCAAGACTGCGCGGAGGACCGCTCGCCAAAAGGAGTTGATGGCGCCGAGGCTACCAGAGTACCCGTGGCAGTACATGGAGAGATTGGCACACTTGTTGCGGATCGCTTCTCCCTCTCCTTTTTTTCTCAACAGATGGGTGGTAGTTGCGAACTACTTCCTCGCTTCGGCCTTGGAAGCCGAAGTCCGACTGATCTCGATAGCCAGTACAGACAGCACCTGCACGGATGCATGTAGCGCACGAAGGTCTCTGGTAATCGCACTGCTCCAGCCACGATGAATACGTGTACCGACATGGATGGTCTTGTCATAGCTTTTTGCCTTGAAGATGTGCGCATTGCATCGATACAATATACGAAGAATACCGCTTACGTACCTTTAAGCGGCGAGTCCGGCAGCGCTTACAAAAAGGACTTCATGCTGGCTTCCCTCGATAAACTATTTTGAGGTGAATTAGGCAGGCGCCGAAACTCAGCAGCAAGAAACGGCCCAAACAGGAAGTCTATGAGGCAGGTCGAGTCATAAGACTCATTATGAGTCTTTGACGACATAAAATCGCACAAGCTGTGTGCGATGGGATATGGTAGTAGATCCCGTAAACGTCAAGCTTTCAGTTTTGATCAGATTTGGAAAGCAGTTCAGCCTCGTGCTCGGCAATTTCGATCTACACTGTTATTATGCTGTTGACGTTTGAACGTAGCCATTATAGCTACCTATCCCGCGTATCGTCTGCCAAAGATAGCGGTGCCCTCCCGTCGAACTTCGGACCATGCACGGCAGACTTTTCCGCCTCGCGATGTATATAGGGTACTTGACGCAATATGGTAGCGCAGTAAGGCTCTGATTCCAATTTTCTTCCCTGGCCAATGGTCAACTTATTGCGTTGCGCAATGGTTTGTTATATTTTGGCCGTAGAGCCTACCCTTTTGGGTAACTTTTGATTCCAATATTACCTGGATTGTTCAAGGCTAGTGAAAAGGGCCAGATGCGAATCGCGTCTTGTAGAACGGTATAAAATGTCTCCGAGGGCGACATGCATATGCTTAAGTAGTAGTATAGAAAACTTTCAGACATCATTCTATGAATAATGATTATACAACCTTCTACTGAATACTAAGCAGCGCCCGCGAAGGCCAGCCAGCACAACAAAGTCAAGGGTTCTCGCGTTACCGAGATCTATCCAATTCATCATGACTCTAAGTCCTGTGGGTTATGTATCCATTGCGGAGCTTATAGTGTACATACTTGCTCTAATCGCAGCCCTCGTGGTTACTTCACGCCATGGGCTACACGGGGCATCAGGCTGGATCTACACTATCATGAGAGGCAGTGTTTGAGGTATTGCAGCCACTTCGAACATAGAGAGCTTGTGTGTTAAGCAATATGCCCTTTTTTAACTTGGAGGAACTTAGAAGGATATAGACTATGAATAAATTTTGAGTGACAGAATCGCAAGTACAGCGCTTGATTTTGTAGGAAAGACTTGAATCTGATTATACCACTACCTCCTCTCAGAGGCTTGCACTCCATGACAACCCAGGGCTTTGTATCCATTACTTATTCCACGCTGCCACTCTTTCCGTGCCCAGGGTAATCATCAAGACTACTTTTGTGAAGCTGTCGACATTACTCGGTCCACCTTCTGTAAGCAGCCTATCTAGCTCAGTGATTTTCTTCAGTCCCGCATCAGGTTCTGAGTAAATTTTGTCCCATGCCGATGCTGACTGAGCCTCCCAAACGCCCTGCCTTGTAGTAAACATCATCCCTCCTTGGCATGGCTCGGTGAACCCTTGCTGCATGTATAAGTAGAGGCCCTGGACCCCGGATGCAATGATCCAAGTACGCCTGATACTCTCCGAGAGTATCCAGGAGTACCACAGGTCGTTTTGAGAGTCAGGTTTGTCAGACTCTGTGCTCATTTCAGCAGACGCCAAGACAGAGCCCGAACATGACGTGCGATAGGCCTCCTCAACTAACTCATTCATCCATCTCTTTAGTAGCGCTATTCGCTTTTCCGCCAAATAGCGCAATCGAATGTTCCCATCGAAAAGGCCGATTGCTTGGTAAATTAAGAGGCTCTGAACCTTGGCCAATTTTTCTAGTAGGTCAATGGCCGGCCTGTTGTTGTCGTTGTTGTTGTTAAGGGGGGAGTGCGGTTGCGGCATATCGAATTGGGTCACTAGATCCCAACACTTTTCTTCCAACAAGCGCATAACAATGCTGTTATTGCTTCCGGTCTTGTTGAGGTAGCACGTCAACACCGAGTAGGCGTCTTGGGCGCACTTTGGAAACCTATTTCGATACAATTGGGCGTGTACAAACGGATTGTTTCCTTTTCTTACCCATTCCCAAAGCCACTCGTTCATAATGGTGATAAAGGGTTGCACATAATCGTGATTGAAGGGATCCACGTCGGGCTGGCGAGGAAGATGAGAAACCCAGGTTTCGTAGGCAGTAAATGAACGACTTGCAGGGCTCTCATCTACCAAATGCACCGTCCAATCAGCAAGGTCTATTGCAGGAGTAATTCCAAGAACGCTGCCGGGTGTGACGGGGCGGTCATATTGCAGCTGTGAAGAGGCGCCTCTGGAACTGCCTGAGATACTGTCGTCAGTCTCTGCGGAGGCATCCCAGCTAACCATGACATAAGAACCGGGTCTGGCGGCTGGATAAATGCACTCGAGGTTAAGTCGCCCGCACCTTAGGCAACTAGGCGACTGTTTTGAGCATTTCCGCTTGGCCTTTGCGCAGGCGTAACAGGCGCTGCTCCGCACCCCCGCCATTGGTATTTGCGTCACCGAGGGCGTGAAAGCTTTGTTTGAAGCAAAAGTCTTTTTGGATCAATCCTTCTACTACGCTTGAGTCAAGGAAAGAGGACTGTCAGAGACCTGGTAGACAGGCAGTGTCAAGCTCCAGAGAGTGGGATTGGCTGCAATCCCGCAGTCTATTTGCGGAGATGTTTACTTATTAATCAACTGCGGCGAACAATCTAGACTTGTGTCTGCGGGGGCTAATCAACTTGGGTTAGTTCCCGCTCGATGCCGCCAGCTTTGAACAGAGCCTCTACTGTGCGACGCAACGCCGACACCCAGTACAGGTGTATGATAGAGTATGGGAAACCTTATTTCAATAAAAGGCCGCCTGGCTGATCGTTAACGCTGTATAGATATATTAATGCCAATATCCCTTGATTAAGTATTCACTAATGCTAGTCAACAATTTGCTCTTCATACTCGTTGCTCGTTCCCAGTCTTCCGTACATTTCTTACAAGATGGACAATATAAATGAAATGCTCATAAAACTTCGCGAGACGAACGTTACCAAAACAATCCATCACCAGCTGTATCCTGCCATTTCTCCAAGGAGACCTGAGCTCAGCCAAGCCGGAAAAGTAGTCCTCATTCCTGGAGGCGGCACGGGCATTGGCTATGGCATTGCACGTAGCTTTGTGCAAGCTTCTGCAGATACCGTTATCCTCATCGGTCGCCGTTTCAACCTCCTAGAGGAAGCCGCCGCCAAGCTGGAAGAAGAGGCAAAAAAGTCCAATACCAACACCAAGATCATCAAACAGGCTTGCGATATAACTAATCTCGATGAAACGAAGGCATTCTGGGATTCTCTCACTGCCAAAGGCGTAACTGTCGATATCCTGATCGCAAATGTTGCAAAGTTTTCGGAGCCTAAGCCAATTTTTGAGCTTGGCTCAGACGAGGTCTGGTCTCAGATGGAAGTCAACGTCAAGGCCCATTTGTATTTCACGGAGCAATTCTATTCCCAATCCAGTGGGAACAAAAAGGTATGTAAAGAGCTTTTCGTTCTTCAATCAGATAGTGAGAATAAGATATTTAGTACGCAACGCTAATGAGCTGCCTCTAGTATCTCATCAACGTGTCTTCTCAGGTAATCCACATGACAGCCCATGCTGGCGTTGCCCAACGCCCAGCCTATACGCTGTCAAAGATGGCTGCAACATTGCTTTTTCAAGTTATCGCTCAGAACACCCCTGTCCAAAAATTACAAGTTATTAGCTTCCATCCGGGTCTCGTTTTTAACGATGCTTGGAAAGCAGGGGGATTGACGCCAGATTTATTCGATAGCGGTCAGTCTCTCTTTACAATTTCTCAACATTGCAGCCAAGTCAACTTACTAATGGCTGTTTTCCTTTTGTATAGATGAAGTCTGCGGTGGATTCGCGGTCTGGGCAGCTACCGAGCAGGCGCAGTTCCTTCACGGCCGGTTCGTATGGTCTTCATGGGACGTGGATGAAATGGCAGTCGGCGAGGTTCGGAAGCGGATTGATGAAGATCCATACTTTTTGAAAAGTTCTATCGTTGGCTTAAATGGGTCTTTTTTAAAGTAAATTTGGATGCTTGTCAGGAGACTGCAAACAGTGAATGATAATTCGCTGGCCTGCATCTCCTGAATAGCTGGATGGTGACTACAGTACAAGCATGTTTTCCATCCAAACAATTATAGCTTAAGATTTCTAGTTACTCATCTGTCTGTGAAGTTAAAGAATGTACAAATCAATATTATCAAGAATCTCGTAATTGATTTACAAAGGCCCCTCCGCAAATGCGGTGAACCAAGGACACAAAGCCACTTTGTGGAGTGCAGAATGGTACGACCCTTCCAACCGGAAGTCCCTGAAAAAGACCTCCGAATAGGCATCATCCCCCTTACTTATCTATTAGGCTCCAACGGATACGAACACTTTCAGAGACTAGTGGAGGACACGAGTCCCTACGGCCATGCCCCCCAAAATATAAAATTAACTTAAGACTATTCCCTTATTTTATATGGCACGTAGCCAATGAGGACTTTGAGCCAGCTGCTTCCACCGTCCTATTGCCCAGAAGAAATTTATGTAACTAGCTTAGTTAGTGGACGTTAATAATAAAATAAACAAACAAACAAACAAAGGCCACTCCTCCTGTCAGGTAGTACTCAAACATAATTCGTTTCTACTGCGTTTTGTACTACATTCTTGTACTCTCTCCTATTTCGTCCACTCATCAGGCATACATCTCATACCTTTGCTGAATTGCACAATCAATTACAAACGCAGCCTCCCGCATGCGCCACGCACCAGTCAAAATGAGATGCAGGGTTATGGCGGCTAACACTAGGCTTTCATCATGGAGTATCTCCGCGTTTGGTCATGAAGCCGTGGCGTGATTGCTTACCAAAGATAATCGAGGAATACCTCTCGTTCATCTATACCACAACGAGAAAGTGAGAAGCTTACCTGTAGGGCAATCAGGCGGGTGGGAATCTTTGACAGCTAGATGACCTGGCCTTCTGCTCCCATATACTTCTACGCTGATATGGACAATGCCTTCATCTCATCGCTCGCGCAATCATCCATGCTCATCTCGGCTTGAGCGATAGGGGTATAAGCAGTGCCATCTAGATGATTGATTGTCAGCACCGTTTCTATTTCCTGTTTCTGGTAAACCTCCGCCCCTTGAACACTGGTGCCTATCGGCCATCGCCACTCTCATGAGCTAGTGTATCCAGCACATCCAGGTCCAACCCCAGCACTTTTCTACCTCGCATTCGTTTTGACTTTTCCATGCAGTTCTCATCCCTTTTCCATCCTTTTCTGGTAGACTAACAACGGTCTACGAAATCATCCACAACGGCTCATTATGTGCGCTATTAGGTGGGTATGGACAGAAGAAGGCGCCAAGATGTCCTGTGAGTTTCCACTGGCGTTGGATTCGCGGCCCTTGGAATCCGTAATATTGTTTAGGTAATATATTCATTATCTCATAAAATTTACATTTCAGGGATGAGCATGGCAGAAGAGTAAAATGGGACCAAAATAAGTGTATATGCTATCTGCTGCAGCCTGCTTACGCAGACAGCTCTCAGGACAAACTCTTCTGTTATCTCTTGCACAGTATTTTTGGTTTTCTATATCCTACTACCTGCTACTTGATTACTCTACCATCAGTTGTGACCGTTATCTGATGGAATAGAGACATTGGTATTTCCAACACGAAATCCCTTCTTTATTTTACTTTTATTGAAGGAAGTCAATTTTTAAAACAGGTACATACCAACAGATTTTAAATATTTACCTGGTTCTGTTGCATATGGAAGGTATGGATGACTAAAATAACATTTACAAATTAGCTAGTAGATATAAATATAAATTTCCGTGAGGTTGAAAGGCATTGTGGTCAAGTGTTTGAGCAGCAGGTGGACAACTGGAGATTAATTCGAAGAGATAAAGTCAAAGAATAACCGCGGCCGAGATCGAGGCAGTAGTTTAGTTCAACTTGTACATGTTATCCTGTATACACTTGAGGGCGCAGTCTGAAATTTATTTCAAAGTCTGCTGCTGCGGTATTACTCGAGAATAACAAGGAGAACGAAATACATGCTCTCTTATTAAAGCCTTGGCTGCATCGTTTGTACGATCGGTGAGGCTTGGGGAATCGGTGGCGGCGACCTAGGGCAAGAAAGGTTAGCAACAATAAAAAAAACGTGTCAGCCTCATCCTGGCAAAACGCACGGGCAGACGTTTCTTGATACAGATTAGCTTTCAGACGGAATATGGAACTTCGGGCGGAATATGGAACTCGGCATTTCAAGTACGGAAGTAGAATAACTTATTGCCGCGGAAGCTAAAGCAACGGCAGAACCTTCGTTCCTTCTCTTGTCGTGAAATTTATCAAGGAGCGGCTTTTATCCTCTCCTATTTTGTGTCTATTAAACGCATACAAATAACAATTTAAAATAGCTATAGGACCTTTTTATTTCCTGTTGTTTTTCTATTTCCTGTTGCGCTTTATTGCAAATTCACGTGCTTGAACTCAAAAGCAAAGACTGGAGCTAGCAACAGCGTTGTATGCGGGGATTCCAGGGCCTGTTCCAAGCTAACATTTGCGATCCTCCTGAACCGCAGCTTGCTGGAGAAGGATTTAAGTTGCTTCGGACTGCTCCATACATAGCAGCAGCTAAAATCCTAAGGACACGCATCCAGTTAGCAGATGATGCGAGGCAATAAAAATAATGTACCTTGCTTTACAAACGACCAGGCCAATCATGCGTCCCCCGACTACCGGTCTTCGGTTCGCTCTGCTGACGATGTGCTAACCCCGAGGCTGTCTTGAGAAGAAATCATAACACTCAACAGCAGGGATCTCCCTGGTCATGATCCTGAGAGATTGTTCTAACTGTAGCCTTTGTATACGGTAACTGCAAGGGTTATTCGGCCCTCTTGGAGAGGATTTAAACAAGAATTGTACAAGAGGAAACAATACTGCTGTTCTGGTTAACGCGTAAAAAATGCTAGCATAATTGTAAGAACTTGTACGATAAGAAGCTAGTCCCTTCTATCTATATTACAACCCACCTATATTAACTGTAGTTCAAAAGTACAAAATACATACTTTGCCTTTTACGTCAATTTCCTTGATCTCGGAAGTACGCAGCGCCTTTGTCGCCGATAGAGTAGCGTCGGAACTAACTGCCAAGGCTAGCTGTCAAAGGAATACGGCAGTTAACAGGGGGCTAATACTAGATGCATTCTGCTGTAGCGAACCTTCCTTTATCGACCTATACGATAAGTGCTGCCTTGACTAAATAACGCCACGTTTTTTGGAAAACACTGCCCTGACTAAAAACGGGAAAATCGGCTAGGCCGGGATTTCAACGTGGTTATGAACTGAGGGATTTTCTTGTGCAGCTGGTTTTGTAGTGTGGTGAGATAAAAGCAAGTAAACTCAGATACCCTAGTGAAAGATTAGTTTGTGCTATAGCGTTTATAATTTTTGTTTAAAAATCATTTTTTATAATTTATGTAAAAGACTTTGCCTAATAATATTATTTATATTATATTTAGAGTAATAATTTCTTTTTTTCTTTTTTTTTTCCACTTCTCGGCCTTAGTTATAATACAATCACCAGTAAATATTATATGTACTTTACTATTTCGTAAAACGTTTATTTCACAGCTCTTCTTGTAATAAAGATTTGACACCACCTACTTAACAACACAACCAAAAGGCCACAACTGAATCTCAGACAATCGGTATTTCGCAATTCTACTGTGCTAATTTACTGTATTGTTCTACCAAACACCACAAATCGTTATACCAATATACTCTTGCAGCAATTGCTGCAGCAGAGCCAGCTGCCTATAAGGGACCAACCTGCTTCAAAGGATCAAGCTGTAACAACATCGTTGCTTATAATATTCCGATCTTCAATATTCCATTGCCATTTAGCGCTTATATTCTACTGCATATATCAGCTGGCTGTTTATTAACTGTAACTTAGTGCTTATATTTTTCGCGCCTACACGAGCTTATGGCCTAACAACGTCACTGTATAATAGTATAAAGACAGCATTCTTAGTTGTAGCTTTTGCTGAAGACTCAAGAGCTGTGCCATTTGTTTACATGGAACCCATCTGTCTCTAAAACTCCCTCGTCTGTTGTTCAACTGTTTTTATCACTGTTTTGACTTTTGAACCACTGTTGCTTTGATCCGTTATTCTGTGATCAAGATGGGTGGCGAATTCAATACCAGAGCTCCTTGGAAACGTTCTGCATGTGATCGCTGTCGATTTCAAAAGCTGCGATGCTACCGAGATGAAGGGCGATCTTCGGGCGCATGCAATCGGTGTTTAAAATCCGGAATCAAGTGTGTCACGGGCATGACTCGTCCAACAGGCCGCCCACCAGCACGGCAGCCAACCATAATCGATCCCAACGAATTAACGCCACCAAAGACAAGTGATGCGTCTCCTGCAGACAGCAACATCAATAGACCAGACATTGGCGTCGTCAATCTAGACTTCGACTTTTCTCTAGACAGTGTCTTGGACAGAATTGGCATTCAACAAACGGACCTCACCTTGAGTACCGACCTAGATGACATTTGCTCATTTTCTCCTCCCTTAACAAATCTGCCGAATACTCCACCTGCCTCTGAGATACAGCAGCTTGCTCAAACGGACCTCGACTCATCAACTCAGCCTACTGGCTCCCTTTACCATTACAACAGTTGCTTCCTAATGCCGAAGGCTGGCCCGACGGATCTCGGAGTGTCGGGCTACAGCTTCGACCGTGTCGAAATCCTACTGTCCAAACTGCACTTGGAGCTATGCAATCAACTCTTTTACGTCCAAACGGCATCATGGGATGTCCAAGACGCTCTAAGATTCACTATGTCTCCGGAAAGCAGCGGGAGCCAAGACGGAGAAGTCGGCAAGGAACACCCCTTAGTTTCCGTTGCCAAGGCATCCAAGGAACTTGAAAGGCTCCTGGCCAGCCTTTATCCGTCATCAGGGGCAGCTGAGTATACTCCGCTCGCAATGTCCTACCACGCTGGGGCACCGCCTCTGTGTACGACCCAACTCCTTGTGGCATTGTCATGCTACCTCCAAATTGTCTCCATAAACGACTGTATCTTCACTGCCGTGATTGAATACTTGGCTAGCGGCGGACCCACGACCCCTTTGATGCCTTTATTGTCATCTCATAATCAAACATCGGCACCCACATTGTACCTGGGCGGTTTACCGATTCTGCCTAATTGGAAACTATGTGGAACCCTGCTGGTGCATCAAATAGAGTACCAGCTGGAGCGGATTGAGACATTGTTTGGTCTACCAGAGCATTACCGCGTTTCGACAAACCCCGGAGATGACGGCAAGGATGTGGTTTCTGGGCTATTTGCAGGACAGCAAAGCCAGTCTCTTCTCAATGCTCTGTTTCGTCCCGGTGAAGATCACACGCGATGCGTCCGTTCGCTGAAATCGAAGATGCGACAGATGAAAGACTTGTAGATATTTTTTATTTGCAAGTTATTCTGAGCAGGGTATCTGAAAGAAGAAGAAGAAAATACGTGAGGGTAACGTCAAGCACTATAGATTTTCATGAAGTTTCTTAAAGTAATGTGCAATTCTACTTTAGCTATTTTACAGGCTACATTCTTTCCCATTTAGTGGCATACTGAATCTGCTTTTTATATACATTTCCTATCTCTAGAACCTCTATACTAGCGCCATACATATCGCAGAAGTTAATAAATCCATGAATCTATCACAACAATACTAAACAACCTCTACAACCACTCCTGGCTTGCCTCCTCCTATCGTGGCCTCTTGCCCACGACGCATCAATTCCAACATCCTTGCCGCTTCAGAGGCATATTTACATTTGGCGCGTATCTTTGGGCCATACTTATAGAACAGGAACGGGATCGGCACACAAGCAAGCGCCAGGAACGCAGGAATAGAGCTTGCCCACTGATCTCCGAGGTTCGCATACATTTGTGTGGTAAACAGTGGGAATGCAGTGCCGAAGAAGGATCGAAGCATGGACCCAGCCGCCAGCACAGAGGCAGTATAAATGGTATCTATACAGAGGTGAGCATGTGTATTGTTAGGTGTAATTACGAAGCGATGACCGAGACTTACAGCAGTCAATCAGGTAGCTGATCTGCGAAATGAAGTTGAGAACCAGTCCACATGAGAATAGCAAGGCGCCGATAACGGGTGCAATCCAATGCACCGAAGGATATGTCGTCCACGCAAATAAAAAGAGGCCAATCGGAAGAATGACAGAGCCTATCATAGACGTGCTCAGTCTGGCTTCTGGCTCAAGTGTGACCCCATTTGCCTCCGCTTCCGCGCACAGACGATTGTAGCGTTTATTGTCCACGCCTGACAGCGCTGTAGCAAGACAGACGCCAATGGTAACGCCGATAAAGGGAAGTCCAGCCAGCCCCTCGCTCCAGCCTCGAGTGCCTTGGAAAACGGTGGGGATTGCAGCAAAGAACATGTATAGCGTGCCATATACGATAGACATGTGCAGAGACATCAGCAGAATGATAGGTTCAAGAAACAGAAGAACCCAGGGGCGCGAGAGAGCGACTGAGAGCTCCTGTGGCAGTGTTTTGGGCGGCTCTCCTGCGTCGAGTCGCGATACATAAACGTTTCCCGTCAACTTAGAGAGGGCCTTTGCTCGAGATCGTAAGAGGTACGGTGAGTATGTTTCGGGAGTGGCTATGGTGGTGGCGATCCAGACCACGCCAGACATGATAGCGACTAAACCGAGAACCCAACGCCAGCCCTTGTTCTCATCTAAGAAACCACCGACGATAGGCCCTATATATACAAAAAACTCAAAGGTCAGCAGGCATCCCAGATAAAGAAAAAGGCAGTATGGAGGAAGGGCAAGGACGTTGACCACCTACCAAGTGCTGGTCCCAGAAAAGGAGCCGTGACAAATGCACCCATAGCCGCTCCGCGTTGTTCTTTGGTCAACATGTCGGTAATGACGCCTCCGCCGTTCGTCATTGACGATGACCCGAATGCGCATCCAAAGAATCGAAAAAGCAACAAAGCCGTAATGTTAGGTGACACTGGAGCCGCCACGCTGAACGCTGTGAACGCCATAAAGGATATGATATAAATAGGTCTCCGCCCGTACAACTCGGACAGAGGCCCCCATATCAGCGGTCCCAAGGCGAACCCCAATACGTAGAGTGCCAACCCCAGTGTTGCCACCTCCTCGGACACGTCAAAATGCCTCTTGATATCAAAAATGCTGCTAGCATATATAGAGCTGGCAAAGGTGACCACCAACGCGGACATAGCTTGGAGGACGGTTATAGTCCATTTTCGAGCCATAGGCATATTCAAAGGGTCCACGGAGTCGTTCTGCAGAAAATCGATAACGTAAGGTTCTGCAGCTGTACCCTTGCCAGAGTATTGATAATTGCAGACATCCTCGTCAAGGCGTGTACTGAAGAAATAAGACATGATGCCGGATCTGCTTTTGGGGGAGTCGTCGACCCGCTGGGTGTCGTCGGAAGAGGAGACAGACGGCTCAGGAGCAGCAGCCATGATGACAACGATAAGAGGGCAAGAATAACAGTGGTGAAATCCAAGATGCGGATGGAGATGGAGTCACAAATTTCTATATTTTGCTATTGCGATTCATATATATATCACGCTGAAAACATTGTAAAGATTGAAATCGGAATTCTGGTAATACAGAGGCCCGCGGCAATCGTCTACGGAGTTTTGAATCCTACACTCAATTTCGGAAGTTTAACTTCGGAGTTTTGGTGACATGAAAGCCCGCGGCATCTACTACCTGCTTACGGAACTTGGGCGAGGTAAGCGTGCCACGTTTTCGACAAGCCCCACAAACATGAAGTGGGACAATGCTCCCGAAATTAGATGGGCGAATGCGATACGTAGGTACATGTAAGATGCAAATATTATTGGAGTACCCTACATCGTTGGCCTAGGAAAATCCATGATTTCTGACATTAGGCTCATATTTATTTCATACAATGGTATCAGTGTGCAGCAACTCATCCTTTGCGATATGTTATACCCATGCGAAGGAACGTCTGGCAACAGCAGCTTTTTGGCCTATTGCGACGCTCAATCAAGCACAGGCCACAAAAACGAATTGCAAAATACTGCTACAAGCAAAATGAAAATGTGCCCGAGAACCGAGAGCGAGACAAACTCGTTACATGCCACCTATAAAGGACCTGTATCTACGAGTCTAAAATTCAGTTTCAAATTAATCGTTTGAGGATACTTCCCACGATTGAAATCAATCTTTCGCACCGCTCATGTGACGTGATAGCAAGGAAGAACAATGTACGAGGTATTAGCGGGTATTTTGCTCTCTGGCTTCAGTTAGTATGCTAAGCCCGATTTTGCGTTCCTAATAATATGTACTCACCACACTATATCATGCGTCTAATAAGTGAAAGGCATTGGAAGCCGTGTCCAGTGTCTAATACAATACGTTTGCTGCACTTTCGGGAAACAACGATAGGAACCTCTCCAACACGAACTTTTTGAACTAGCATTGGATCGAGGGGTTTAGATCAATGCTTCGAACCAACAGCGAAATGGAGAATTTTGATACGTTATTGGCTGCGATTTGTTTATTATAATAAAGCGGCATGGCGTCTAGCTAACGGAAATATGGCAGGCTAGACAATCGAAGCAGCCGTCTCAACGATCAATTCAGCAAAATGCACCAGTTCGTCCGGGAATCGGGGAAAGTGATGACCGCCACGGTGTATCATCTTTTTGGATGTTGCGGGGTCAAACAGCTCTGAAACTGAGTCATCAACAAAGAAGTAATCGTCTTTGACACCTCGTACATGGACGGAGGGGATGGTCAGCTTGTCTGACACGTCTTGGGGCCGATATTTGAGCAAGAGATCGACTGGAAAGGGGCCCTCTTCTTGCACTCTTTTGCTCATGAGAACTTGGTAGTCATACACGGCGCGTTCATCCTGTTTCCAGTCGATGTCTTTCTTGCCAAATGAGGCATCAAATTCCCCGGGGTTGTAAGTTGCCTGTAGTTGGCCCTGTCCCGTCTTGTCCCATTTGATTGAGCCAGAATCGAGACGATAAGGGAGAAAGGTCGAGTTGTAGATGATCATTTTGAAAGGCCAATCGTGACTACCAGGATTTGCTCTCTGGTGCTCTAGCAGAAGCAATGTGGCCATGGCAGCGCCCTGAGAAAAGCCCCACAGGCCGTCAAAGGGCCCTTCGGAATCGATAAATGCGACAAGTCGATCCAAGGCATTCTGAATATCCTCAGAGTATGGATAGTTCCACCAACAAGAATTTGGTAAAGGTACTTGGTCTAGGTTGGCTATGAATGGTGAGGTCAGCTCGTGTCTAAAGAAGGAGCGGAATGAGCGTTGAGAGACGAAGTACGTAATACCAGTTTGGATGGCTCCATTCCTGCTTCAAAATACTCGTACTCCCAGTTGCTGGGAAGATGCTCTGTGATTTCTTCCATCATCTCTTTGAGGACATCGGCGCTTTGGGCGTAGCCGTGGAGGCAAAGAAAACGCATCTTGGCTGGATAAGATACTGTGAGCGAATGTTGCACTTCTGATGTTTGTGTAAAGTAATTGGTGGTAAAAGATAATTTGAGATCTAAGTGGTGCTAAAGTTGCAGCTTTGCATCAGTAGACATAGCCTGCTCATAAAAGATTTACAGTATTTCAAGTTCTTTTTGGGTTCAACTATATGTGTGAACGAAGGCTGAAGTAAATTCAGCTAAACTAATAATACACAAATATATATAACATTTGTAATAATTTTTTTTTAAAAAAAATGAAAATGTTTTCATTTTTTTTAAAAGAGGTATATTGCATTGTGATTTGTATATTTACAACCGCTTATCTTAGCCTACCTGGTAGTCTTACACCCGTGCTCATTACTGTTGTTCGGTGTCAGCCCCGGAAACCCTCCGATCCAGGATGGACATGGATGTGTCTGCACTTCTCAATCCTTTGCTACCCTTTAGCACATTCCCCGTAATCTGTACGCACATTTGGATCTAGCTCCGAAATCTTGGAAACATGTTGCGAGCTTCGGAAGCCAGGCCGAGAGACACGTGGGATTCCATGTCCGATGCCGTCTGACCACCTGCCTAAATGGAGCACTACATTCTACCAATAAAAAAGCAGCAATGGTAATATTATAGTAGTATTGCTGTTTAGAAATAGCAGACATTGTCGTGTGTCATTCCAGACTTGTACGGACCGACACCACAGTGACACATCACACTGAACTCACAAGATGATCAACACACAACAACGCGATCACCATGTTTCGAATTCGTGGCGGAAGAGAAAAGTCCAAGACATGGTTTGTAGTCAGAATTTGACTCCTCTAACAGGTCAGTAGTAGTTGACTAACAAAGAGCAGTTTCGGAAGTGAGACAAAACGCACAATCGCCTGTCACAGAAAATAGATTTGCGCACTGGATTCCAGGGCAGAAGGTCTACGTCCAGCGTTCCTTTACACTCGAATCCGGCCTAGAGATGCACAATGTTCCCGTGGCATACATGACATGGGGCACTCTCTCTCCACGCGCAGACAATGTCATTGTCGTCTGCCATGCTCTCTCAGGGAGTGCAGACGTGAGTGACTGGTGGAAGCCTCTTCTTGGACCTGGGCAGGCATTTGATACGGACCAGTTCTTTGTCATTTGCATGAATAGCCTAGGAAGCCCCTACGGGACGGCCAGCCCAGTGACAGCCAAGAATGGTGACCCTGCTGAGGGATGGTATGGTGCTGACTTTCCCTCGACCACGATTCGTGATGATGTGCGGTATGTTTAGTCTTCAGATGCACTTGATAAAAAAAGAACTCAAACTAACAGCATTGGGTTCCTAGTCTACATCGGTCGCTGCTGAACGAGCTTGGTGTGCGCCGCGTAGCCGCCGTGGTAGGGGGCTCGATGGGCGGCATGCATGCGCTAGAATGGGCATATGAGGGGAAAGACTATGTCTGTTGCATTGTAGCTATTGCAACCTGCGCCTACCAAGGGGCCTGGGCGATTGGCTGGGGCGAAACCCAACGCCATGCCATCTACTACGACCCTAAATTCCACGGCGGCCGTTACAGCCTGGACGACCCCCCGGTAGGCGGCTTGGAGTCAGCTCGCATGGCCGCCTTGCTGACATATCGAAGCCGAGACGCTCTAGAGCATCGCTTTAGCCGTCAAGGTTACGAGAGCAAAGAGAAGGGAGCTGCAGCCAAGCATATGCACAGAACCCAACCACCAAAGATAGCAACCCCCAGCTCCAATCCCACTTTTGTTATCCAATCCTATCTCCGGTACCAGGCCAAGAAGTTCACTCATCGTTTTGACAGCAACTGCTATCTGGCTCTGACACACAAACTTGACAGCCATGACGTGGCACGAGGTCGAGCGGATACCATAACGGAGGCACTGGCCCTGATTGAGCAGCCCACGTTGGTGCTTGGGATTAAGAGCGATGGTCTGTATACTTTCGCTGATCAAGAGGAGCTGGCTCGGTCAATTCCCCATGCCGCGCTACGGGAAATCGTGAGCGAGGACGGCCACGATGCCTTTCTCATCGAGTCTCGTCAGATAAACGACATCCTGAAAGGTTTTTGGAACGATCATCTTCGAGATATGATCTAGATGCGGGATGCAGTCGAATCTGACAAATATGGCCACTGCCGTTATAGAATGCATAGATGTGTATTTTCAAATTGCTTATGTATGTTGCTGTTATAGAAATTGAGTTGCGTCTGCATCGCTTTCTTCCCATTGAGCGAAAAGAATATGCGAATGTTTTTTTTTTGTACGTAGCTTGCTATTTTTAAGCAAATATTTTTCCAACATGGTCAATTTCTTTACTATAAAGGTGAAGGGTCCCGGGACCTATTCGGCAGAAGAAGGTACGATTCACTCAGAATAAGATAGGAGTTAGAGACTGATATAGTATACTTGGATGTCCACTACACATAATGTCCCTGCTTCCCCATCTGTATGATGTCCCTAAACTGTATCGTGATTGTACTTGCGGAGCCAAGGTCTTTTTACGAGTGAAGATTTACTCAAGTGTTTTCACAGATATTTTAGGATTTTGGTTGCGAAAATTAGGTTGCGAATATGTATAACGCGTCAACATGACACAAGGAGTTTTGCAAACATAAAGTACAATGAGAGATGCGAAATCGATGTTGTATTATATTATACCGACTGAGCGATACCTACTTAAGCTGAACAGACCGTTTCTAATAAGCCCTTGATAAACATCATTATTCGTCACTGATTACCAGCGCTGTCTTTCCAAAGCTGCCACCTGTAAACATAGACAGGAATGCCTTCTCTGCCTGGTTGATACCCTGAAATGTGGTGTATCTCGCCTTGATCTTACCCTCTGCTATCAATCTCGGCATTGTCATGGAGAAACTGATAACGTGTTGGAAAATGTCCCTGTCGTGGAACATGAATCCTTGAATTTTGATGCGGCGACGGAAGATCTCGGATGTGTTAGTGATGCCGTACCGCTCCTCGGGAGGCTTGTTATATTGAGAAGCCTGTGAAATATTATTAGCCATATTCCGCACAGGGGAGATGTCTACCGTATTGTCTCGTGGAACAACACCGCACGTACCGTGCCACAGCTGATGATTCGGCCAAAGAACTTCATGTTCTCAATAGCTGCTTGCAAATGGTCTCCTCCAACCATTTCATATACCACATCTAATCCGTCCGGCGCCAGTCGCTTCAGAGCCGCATCAACAGGTTCCTTTCTGTAGTTGAAACCGAAGTCGGCACCCAGATCGTCAACGACCCACTTCAGCTTCTCGTCTGAGCTTACACTTGCAATCACCTTCATCCCCTCCATCTTGGCGAGCTGCACTATCACCTCGCCCACGGAGCTCGATGCTGCGCTGACCCAGATGGTCTCTCCTGGTCGGGGCTTGACGTGACCGTAGAATGAGAGCCATGCGGTCATTCCCGCCAAGCCCAGCGTACCAACGAAGTGCTTGAGGTCCAGGTTATAGTGGTTGGTCACCTTTCGCACAACGTTCGCGGCATACACCTTGAAGTTGAGGTAATCGAGATCTAGGACGCAATACTCCGAGATGGGCAGCATACCAGAGATCAAGCAGCCTTCCTCCCAGTCCGGGTTTTCTGAGCGGATGACCTTGCCAATGGAAAAATTGGTGACCGGTTCTCCCTTCTCGTAAGGCGGAACATAAGTCACGTTGCCGACACCGCGCATGCGATCTCGTTGATGGGGATCCATTCCAGCAACGAGAAGCTTGACAACCACACCACCGGGAGGCGCCACCAGCTGTAGAGGCCGATTCTCAATGGTGGTGGTCACGCCCGGTTCCAGCAGTGCGGTGGGCGGGCTTTGGTACACCCATGTCGTGTTTTGAACGGTTTCCGCCATATCAGCTTAGTGAGGACCAGAGCCTGCGTGCGAATTGAATCGAAACAGCCTTGGAAAAGAGGATTGTCAAAAAGAGAGCAATGATAGGGGAGAGAAAACAACTTTAATTGATTCGCGTTACATCTTCAAGTCTCGCGATAGCATCAACTAAATAGGCAGTAATCATTGAGAATTCCATCATGTTGAAGAATATACGGAGCACCCTGGGCCCCGTAAGCCTAAGGAGCATCTGCAAGACAGATCCGCTGGCTAAGGAATCGGAGGCTTTCGGGCGCTTATCCGAGTCGGAGGGTTCCAAGTTTAGCGACTTCGTCAATACCGCTGATGGTGGTAAAGCAGAGCGACTTTGTTTCTTAGAATTTTCACCAACTAGAATATGAGAATACTCTGGGTGCACTGTGCCTGTCCTAAAGTGCGAGCGAGGGTGAACCCCAGGATCGACAAAGTAAGCACAAAAATACAGGCAGTCTCATCGCCTCCAGAGAGGTACTAGTGGGTGCGAGGCAGTTAGCTCTTCTAGGCACCAGCTATGATAATGGTGGCTGATAAAAAAAAATTCGAGTTGTAAGGCGTGATTCTGATGCCATTCACATGAAGCAACCGCATCACTGAAGAGCATACAGGGTTGCGCTGCGCCAGAGACTTCACGATACTAGATGCACCACTGAAACCCCACAAACTACTGCTACTACTGCTCTGTAGCCCTGTAAGCTTAAATAGCGCCACGTGGCGGGATGACTTGACATGTAAACTGGATCTGGACCCTGATAATCCACTTGAATCGTTCATATAAGTGACATGTATTCTCAAAGATTTCTCTAGCACGAGGCCATTAGTTTGTCAGACGCTTCAATGTAGCAGTTTTTAGTTAAGTGCAACCTTTCCTGTATTTGTATTCTTATATAATAGTGATGTAAACTAGTAGCATAGTCCTAGAACCTCATAAAACCTCTTCACTGTCCATAAACCTCTTGGAATGCCTGCGCAAAGTCGGCAATAATGTCATCAATGTGCTCGATTCCCACAGATATGCGGATCAAGTCCTCTGTTACGCCTGAGACCTTCTTCTCATCCGCCGACAGCTGCTCGTGCGTCGTCGACCACGGGTGAATAGCCAGACTCTTGGCATCGCCCACGTTCGCCACGTTGGAGACCAGTTTCAGGTTATCGACTATCCTGCTTCCTTGCTCGGCGCTCCCTTTGACGCCGACGCTCAACATCCCACCGAAGCCACGCTTCAGATACTTCTTAGCCGTATCATGGCTGGGGTGCTTCTCCGAACCGGGCCACAGAATCCAGCTTACGTACTGTGGGTGGGCTTCAAAGTACGCCGCCAGCTTGGCCGCGTTCTGAGCGTGGCGCTCGGCTCGCAGTGCCAACGTCTCGAGGCCAATGAGCAGCTGGTGCGCAGCATAGGGGCTCAGACAAGAGCCAACATCGCGAAGCAATTCTATGCGAGCGCGCATGATAAATGTGGCTGGACCAAAGCTGGCGGCATAGCTGAGGCCGTGGTAGGCGGGCGAAGGCTCGACCATTTCGGGAAACTTGGCACCATGCTTAGCCCAGTCAAACCGTCCCGAATCAACGATTACGCCGGCGATTGTGGTTCCGTGGCCGCCAATCCACTTGGTAGCTGAGTGAACGACAATATCCGCGCCATGCTCAATGGGTCGAACGAAGTAGCCGCCAGCACCGAGTGTGTTGTCAACCTATGTCATCACGCATTGTCAGTAAGAGTTTTCTTATTTTCTTTTTCAATTCCAATGTCTATCGCGAGCACAGGCTGGTAACTTACAATTAGGGGAATGCCATGGTCATGGGCAACCTTGGCAATTGCCTCAAAGTCGGGGACAAGGAGATCTGGGTTGCTAATGCTCTCGATGTAAATGGCTTTCGTGTTATCGTCAATAGCCGCGGCGAAATCAGCTGGCTTGGCGCTTTGAACAAATTTGGTTGTGATATTGTAGCGGGGAAGAAGGCAGGCAAGTTGGGTGTATGTGCCGCCGTATAAATGTGAGCTAGCAACGATATTGTCACCAGGTCGGGTCAGACTGATCAAGGTCAAATACTGCGCGGCCTGGCCCGAAGCGGTGGCCAGGGCGGCAAAACCACCTTCGAGAGCAGCAATTCGTTTCTCAAAAACATCCACGGTCGGCTATTGTCTTCTTTCAGCAAGAGTTCATAATACCTGTATGGATCAAGAAAGAAGAAGCGGTTTACTAACATTGGTCAAGCGACTATAGATGTTTCCCAACTCTCTTAGACCAAATAGTCTCGCGGCTTGGGCAGAGTCATTGAAAGTGTAACTCTTTAATATTAATCATTAGCTCCCGAAGCATTTCATCAAAAGGTGTCTTGGTTGACAAACAGAAGTAGCATAAATAGGCACCGCGGTGGATCTGGTAACGGGATCGGGTTCATATCCAGCATGAAGCTGGAGAGTCTCAAAGTTGTTCCAGGGAGATGGTTCCATGATGAATTGCTGTTAGTCTATCACTCAAAGCTGGCAGTATTCATAGAAGTTAGAATATCAGGATATATAAATGTCAACATAGTAGCAAGATTATTGTATTTACGCTTTTGGTATTCTACACGCCCGACTGCCATTCGGAGCCTTGATGACTGTGCCCCGAGTAGTGAGAAACCTTCCGATACGAAACTGCCCAAGTAGATTTACTTGTACAGTAGTGCATCCTATTCGCAATAAAAGTGGATACTCAACAGCATACAATGCGACTGCTGCAAGTCTTCGCCTTACGTTGTAGCGGGAAGAGCTCCATCGTAGTAATTTTATGGAGTTGCTTATTATTAGCAATGGTTTGAGTTCATACTTTCTCATTTAGCGATCCTTCATTGAACAAGCTCGTTGAAAAAAGCGCCTCTACTTTGAGAACTGGTGGCACTAGGCTTACCACTTTTTTTAAAATGTTTTTATTACGTTATCAGCGCTTTAAGCACTAGATGCAAGCATCTGCTTTAAGACATTTTTTCTTGCAGTTAAAGAGCGTAAATGTTATCAGGATTTTGAATCATGGACTGTTCGAAAATCTCAAGAACTTTCGGTATAATCGTTGAGAAGGATCGGGTAATCGCAGCGGTAGGAACTATCAGTTGAAACACACATGCTCCCTGCCTGACTATTCGGAGCTTTGACTTAGCCCCGAACTATAAGAAACCTTCCGACAATAAGCAAAAACCAGTGATCCTACTTTCACAGTAACCTTTAACACAAACGGAGATCCTCAAAAACGTGCATCAAAAAGCTTTGCAACTTTGGGTGCTTTTTAAATTCCAATCTCTGCCTCCTTTTTTTCTTCAAAGGTTCTCAAATCTGTGGTCTTATCTTGGCCAAAGACCTAGTCCAACAAAAGTGAACAGACCACGAGCAGCACCGAAATTATCTAAAGTGTATATGCCATAACTTTGGCTCTCAGTCAAGTCTAGTAATTTTCAAATCGCCGCAATGGGTTCAGTGCCTCCATCTCCCGACTATGGCAAACGACTGATCCCGGTCGAGATTGACAAAATTGCACGAGAGGAACCGGACCGAGTACTCTTCTATCTTCCTCGCAATAACCAGCCTTCACAGGGATACGATGTGGTGACCGCTAGTATATTTGCCAATGCCATCAACAGAGTATGTTGGTGGCTCCAGTCCGAAGTGGGAACAGAGCCCAAGACAATTGGCTACGTTGGACAGAGTATGTTCTGGACATAATTGCAAATTGCAACGAAGATTCCTTGGTTGCAGAACCGATATTGATGCTCTTTGTGCTTTTCTTAGATGACATTAGATACCTGCTTCTGGTCGTGGCAGCCACAAAACTTGGCAATAAGGTTTGATCCCTAATCTTGCCAATGCTGCTCTTCTAGCAACTGACGGTCGATAAGGTCCTCCTATCCTCGCCGAGGAATAGTCCCGAAGTACATCTTTCCCTGGTTAAGCAGTCGGATTGCAAGTTCTGGATTACCACACCGGGTGTTCCCAAATTCGACTTTATCGGGGTGCCGCTACTTCGAATCCCTGAAGTGAACGAACTTCTAGATACCAAAGCCGTCAAGCCGTATGTATATGACAAGGAATGGGAAGAAGGACGTAATGATACTCTGTGTCTGCTTCACACCACTGGTTCGACCGGCCTACCGCGACTGATACCGATCACTCTGGCGGCCGCATCCTCTGGTGATGCGCTTGGCGGAATGAAGCGCATCCAAGGAAAATTGCCCACTTTGGCGGAATGGGCGGGCACCAAAATGCTGAACGCATTGCCTTTATTCCATGTAAGTACCTGTACTCGCCTATTTGCAGACTTGGCAATGGGAGAAGCCAGCGGCTGACTAGAGGTGTTGCTCGCCATTAGGCTGCCGGGCTTAGTTTTAGTTTGTTCTGTGTTATCTTCTTCAAATTCAGTATTGTCTTCCCGCCTCCGGGGCCTGTCATGGCAAATATGGTCGAAGAGACACTCGACAACATTGATCTTGACTCAGCCTTCATGACGCCCCTCGTTCTCATAGACATTGCCAACACGCCTCGCATCTTGGACAAACTCGCAAAACTCAAGTTTGTCACGAACTCAGGTGGCCCTGTCCCGACGCCTGTGGGCAATATTATCAACCCCCGTGTCCCTATCATGCAGACAATGGGTATGACCGAGGGCCTGGTAGTGCCGTCTGTAACTACGCATCCCGATGAGTGGGCATATTACCATTTCCATCCGGATTGCGGCTTCGAGATGCGACCTTATTCAGATACGCTGTACGAGCTGGTCTTTGTGAGGAGAAAGGAGCTGGCAGCCACTCAGACTATCTTCTTAACGTTCCCTGATCTGCACTTGTACGAAACAAAGGACTTATACTCGCGCCATCCGAAATTCCCTGAGCTGTACAAGTATGAGACACGCAAAGATGATCTCGTCGTGATGGCAACCGGAGAAAAGTTCAACCCCGCAGCGGCCGAATTCCAGTTGGCTCACCACCCCTGGCTCTCCGCCGTCTACATTGCCGGTCAGAATCGCTTTCAAACGGCCGCGCTGCTCAATCCGGCGCAGGATCAATTGGAGGTGTCCGACGACGAGATTTTGAAAGAGGTCTGGCCAACTATCGAGACTATCAACAAGACTCTGCCCGCTTTTGCACAGCTTCATCGCAACTTTATCCGTATTGTTCGCACACCCTTTCCGCGCACGCCCAAGGGTACCGTAGCACGCTATGGAATAGATCGGATCTATACCAAGGAGCTTGAAGACATCTACAAAGATTCCGATAACTCAGAGCCTTCAACCTCATTACCCGTGGGTAGCCTACAGATCGATGAGAGCAGCGAGGAAACTGTTCGTAGCGGCATCCGGGAAGCTCTTCAGATCGTGTCGCCGGATTTGGAGCTCGAACTGGTCAAAGATGATGACAACCTTCTCGTACACGGATTTGACTCGCTCCAAGTTACCCGACTTTCGAGACTACTCAACTCCTCATTCATATTTTCTATCCAAATCAACCCGGGTATTATATACGCAAATCCTTCCATTTCCAAGCTGGCGCATGTACTGTGGGCGCAACTACAGGGTTCCGGGAAAGGACAGCAAGAAGCAGATACAGCAGACCTCCTCCGCACCAAAGCCGTAACCCAAACAATTGCCCAGCATTTATCATCTTTCTCGTTGTCCCGAGAACCAAAGAAATACATCGTTCTTACGGGCACTACAGGGGCCATTGGTTCTTATGTTCTTGACGCTCTGTGCAAGAACAACCGTGTTGCCAAAGTTTGGTGCTTGAACCGCAGCAGCACGGAAGATGCGGCCCGCCTACAGACCGAGATAGCCGAGTCGAAGGGATTGTCTTTGAACTGGAAGGGCAAAGTTCAGTTTGTTCAGATGAATCTGGCATCCGAGGCTCTTGGGTTGAGCCAGGCAGACTTGGAGGAGATTCGAGATCAAGCAACAACTATAATTCGTGAGTTATTAGCCTTGTTTCTCCCGATATATCCTCTGAAGAATACTAAACAAGACATTGGTAGATAATGCATGGGAAGTCAACTTCAATCTTCCTCTTTCCTCTTTTGAGACACAGCTCGTTGGGCTTCAGAGCCTGGTCCGTATCTGCGCAGAAACTCGGAATAAGATTCGTTTCTTTTTCACTTCCTCTATCAGCGGCGCCATGAACTGGCCATCCCACCTGTTAGGCCCTATACCAGAGACTAAGCTAACAAATCTCGACGCCTCCATCAACGGGTACGGCGCCTCTAAGCTTGTGGCTGAGCATCTGCTCAGCAAAGCTGCCCAATCAGGTGTGCTGCATCTCTCGGTCCTGCGCGTAGGTCAAGTTGCAGGACCAGTTGCGACTCGTGGAGAAGGAAGCATATGGACGCGAAGGGATTGGGTGCCAGCGGTATGTTGACTTTGCTTTCTCTTTCTCCATTTCTTCTTGCCAGAACAACAACCAATGATGTGCTAATCCGTCAAATAGATCATAGACGCTTCAGCTTATCTCGGCAAGCTGCCGGAGAATCTGGGCGGCGCTTCAGCTCTCGACTGGATTCCCATCGATCTATTGGCCGAGGTCATAGGCCAGTTGACTGATTCAGACGCAACATCAACGAGTATTAGCCAAGAAGTGGAAACTTATTACAATATCGTCAATCCCCGAACTGTTGAATGGAACTCACTGCTGCCGACTGTACAGGCTCGACTGGAGACGGCTCTATCGCCAAAGAAGGTGGAAATCGTTCCCTTTGCTCAGTGGCTAGAGCACTTGGAGAAGGCCGAAGATATGATCGTCCAAGAGGCGGAGAGAAAGAACGGGACCACTCTTTCGCAAGTTGCGGCGAGCCGAGCGCAAACAGGGCTCAAATTGTTGTCCTTTTTCCAGGCAATGGCAGAATCTTCTGGTGATGATGCTGTTGCGGCAGCTTCATCTACCCCAAACTGGGCTGTTGACAATGGCTTGGCACGAAGTTCTGTCTTTTCCCAGCTGACACCTGTATCTCCCGCCTGGTTCGAGACTTGGTTGGGCCAATGGGGCTACTAAACAAACGAATTCTATACTTTTATTGTACTCATTTGGTCCTATTTAGACAAAATTAAGCAGCTCTAGACAACAATGTTAAAGCAGGTTTCTCATCTCTAGTAATCTTTTTGTGCAGAATATCTTATGTAATTGTGCAGTTGAAACGCATGCGTCTGTTGAGACACTAGTGCGCTCATATAATACACTTCTTTTATTTTACATGGTCTCCAGAAAACTTTGCTTCTTCTTGCATCTTTCTTTTTTTCTTAACAGCTTGGCAGTCTAAGCTCTGAAAGGGCTTCTTTCCTCTCAGACTTTGTTGTTGTTTTACTGGTGGCTGAGGCTCGCTAGTTCGCCGCTGGCTATTACTTAGATGTCGTTGTGCTTGCTTTGCCGAATCTGCTTGACTACATGCATCTCCTCTTTAGGCCCACATGTGGACTTTGCCTCGTGATACGCCGCCTGGGCCGCATCCTGGGCCTCTGCTTTTACTACCCTGCTAACTCATTCCTTCATCCCATTGATGCTTATTTTGTAACGACCGTGTTTCCCTACCTGGTTATTAGATTGCCTGTTGGATTACGGTTAGCGTCAAGATGTCTGACAGGATTGCAGGATTGATGGCTAGAAGTATGACATATCCCGATTAGGAGGTACTGGCACCCTGCAGCTCAGCGTGGCACAGATTAACCCATGTGGCTATAGCGTGATCAACAGGGTCCCTGTCTCTGCGTCAACTCCATCTGACATTCGGAGGGTTGTATAATTCCTGGCTGTTGGCACAGCCTTTCGGAGGCTAGCCCTTTGAGATGGTGCACTGGAGCCGGAACCAGAGCCGGCCGCGAGTTCCAAAGACTGCTGAACGGCTCCACACGATCCGGATGGATGGTCGTACCACACACGCTTACCGACAGCCTGATCTACGCCAACTCCTTGTTCGCTATTAGTTGCTCGACCCACGGGATAAATAATATAGCACACTATGAGCGTTCCTAAGTCATCCTAAAGCAAATTCCTCCCACCTTGGCTCCAAATATTTGTCAAATATATTGTAATCAATTATACTAGAGCTTTTCTAACTATAGTATTTTTATATTACACCTGATTTAATAACTAGTTTTATGTATAACTTTTGTTTCAACTATTTGCAAGTGCGTTTTGTACTTAGTACAGGTTTTTGTAGTAAGCCTACCGAGCAGCTGGGTATTCTTGCCAGCTTATAGGGTATGCTGCGGTTAAACTTCCATGCTTGTATACCTACGTAGGTACCTAAGGTAGGTAGGTAGGTTAGTAGATACCGTACAAGCACTTCTTGGGAAACTGCCTAGGTACCTTAGTAAGAATATCACTTTTGATTAAAAGTACAGAATAGCAACAAGCAAAAGACGCCCCCCTGTTACTCCAATATATGCACCCTTGCAGACCCAAAATATTACAATGCACAAGGATAAGCGTCGATCAGGTTATTTGTGGGCTGGTAACATAACCTACTTGCCGAATGTATCCGATCCAAAGTATCCGATCCAAAGCCGAATAGGGCATATCTGGCACAAGATGATTGCAATGAACTCGTGTTGGACAGGCGATTGTTGAGCATATGCAGTGGGATGGACTGATTACAGAACAAGTTATCCGATTGGATCAGCTTCTAGACAGGATGAGCTTGGAGCAAGCAATGCAGCAGGGTACAGACGTTGGAGTCTCCATAAGAAGCTTCATTTCTGTTGTGTTGGTGCCCTAATATAAGAGAAGCCCAGGTGAATGAAACAAGTTGTTAGTCCTTCAATCGTTAGCCTTAGAGCAATACAGTCCGCACACCACAAGTTCAGCGATCGCAAAGAAAACTATTTCCACGGCAAAAATGGGCTCCTCCACTACGCAAGATCAGCAGATTGCCTGCATCAAAGATCTCAAGAAGGCAGGATCCGAGAAGCTGTCACAGTCTTATCAAGGTGACTCTAAGTCTCTCACTAGAATGCGTCTGCGTAGTGAAACTAATGCTGGACAATCACAGACTACTACAATGGCGGCGCAATGGACGAATTGACGTATGTGATAATTTTTTCTCTGACCTGTTCTCTTCAATAGATGGTAACTATATTGTGGATTGTCTTTCTAAACATTAATGACTGTAGGCTCGACTGGAATGAAACCGCATTCAACAAATACCTTCTACGACCACGCGTCTTGCGCAATGTCGAGAACATCGACATGAGCACCACGCTGTGGGGCAAAAAGGCCGCAATGCCCTTCGGCTTCGCTCCCAGTGCTATGCACCGACTCATCCATGCAGATGGTGAGATCGGCACATCCAAGGCCGCAGCTGCCCGCAACGTGCCCATGGTCCTGTCTCTCCTGTCCAATGACTCTCTGGAAGATGTAGCGGCCCAGAGAACCGATGGCGCTACGCCGTATGGCATTCACATCAGCCCGCTGAATAAGCGCGAAGTCTTGAGCAACCTCCTTGTCCGAGCCAAAGGTAAACCCACGCTCTAATTAAATGGTTATAGTCTGCAGTGTTGATAATTTGATGTTTAGCTGCCGGATACAACGCCGTCATCTTGACCGTGGATGCCCCCATGTATGGCCGACGCCTGGCGGATGAGCGTAACAACTGGAGCATTATTCCACCAGGGGCGACTTTCCCCAACGTTGTCGCACAGCATGTGAAGCCAAGTGAAATTTCCGTCAGTAAGTATCATGTAATACTCGTGCAGTTGTTCGAAACACCTTTCTTATGGATCGATTTTAGGTTCCTCGGAAACCTGGGAGGAATACATCCCATGGATTCGAAGCCAGACAGATCTCGAGCTCTGGGTGAAAGGAGGTCAGTTCCACTATGCAAAACCACGTCGACGAAAATCATGCATCCCATTCTATATACTGACCAGTTCATGTTCCGGCTGCAGTCACCTCCAAAGAAGATGTTGAGAATGCCATCAAGCATGGCGTGGATGGCATCATCATCTCCAACCACGGTGGTAGGCAGCTGGACACCACACCTGCCACTATCGACATTCTTCGAGAGGTTGCGCCAATCGCCAAGGGCAGAATCCCTCTAGCCTTGGATGGTGGCGTTTACCGTGGCTCGGATATCTTCAAAGCTATCGCTCTCGGAGCGTCCTTTGTTTTTGGTGGAAGAATTGCCATCTGGGGCTTAGCTGTAAGGCCATTCACTACTTCACCCTACAACGAGAAAGGATATCACTCGTTTCTCATAAAATGTCGAGTTCTTGATCTAACCTTTTTTCCGATTAGTACAACGGCTCTGAGGGCGTCGGCCTTGGCCTCGATATCATCATGAAAGAGTTCAAAATCTGCATGGGCCTGACCGGATGTACCAAGGTATCAGACATCGGCCCCCACCATCTGTCTATTTTGCAAAGCAATGGGCTCCTTGGAAGTGTGTACTAGATAAACTTGATGTATAAGTACAACATTCGCCTTTCATAATATATCATCTCTTTGAATAGAACTATCCAGTCATGTGCATTTCTTATAAGGAACATACTTGTCTCTACCGCACAAATTAGTCACAATTGAGATTATAAAAACAACCAGAATGATTGCTGCAACGGCCCAGACTTCGCTACTAATAGAGCTAGAGAATAGTCTATATTTTTATTCAACCTGTTCTTGGAAACCCATGTCTACGTCATATAGAGAGTTCCAACTACCCAACCTCCAATCGTCCAAGAAATCAAGTCCTAAGAAATCTCCATAAAGCGATAGATTACTTTCGCCCTGTTCAAATTGAGATGGAAGTATGTTAAGTTGTGTGTTTGGTGAAGTATAAGCATTCGCCATGTTGTTGTCTTGTGACTGCGGCTGCGCAGGTATTTGGCCGAGAATACTGGGTTGAACCGGGTACAAGTTTTTCTTGGCAAGGATTTCCTCAAATACCGGCAGCGCTCTTTTCAAGGCGGGTATTTCTCTTCCCTGGGTGAGAACAAGCATTGTCTGGCTGATGGATAGTCGAGCCATGGAACGGACGAGGTCTGTTTCGGCTGGATCGAGGGCCGACTCGATATGTAGAGCGAGCAGCGCAGTTATTGTGGTTATACTGACAACGCTCTTGTTAGTCTCACCATTGCGTTCTATAAGGCGTGTCCGAAAGGCGGGAGAATAAGAAGAAATAGACGACACTTACAAAGGCATGGGAAAGTCCTGAAGAGTACCGTTCGCCAACACCCTCATGGAAATCATGTCCAACTCCAGAATCCCAGCTCGAAGCCGTTCGTTGGCCCACTCGCTCCAGTCTGCATGCTGAGACTGCTGCAAACGGTGTCGTATCAGACGACACAAAATACATTCAAATCTGTAGCTCATGGCTTGTATATCCAGATAATACACGTCGTTCCCCGTATTCCCACCCACATGCATCTTGGTAGCGAGAGACTTGCGCCATGTATCTAGTGGGTTCATCATGTGGCGAGGATCTTGTTGTGGCTTGTTTATCACAGTGGACAAACACTGCCCGACTAAATTGAGTTAGTCATGCTTGTCGGATCAGAGCAGATTGAAAATGGATGAGCAAAAGAATTATGAGGATTAAGGGTTGAGTACCAACACGTACATATTCGAGACAGCTCGCAGAGGGCAACAGGCAAGGCTTTTTGCTGAGGCGTAACCGCCGACAACAAGCTGGATGATGCTCCCGAGACATCCTCAGTTTCCCAGTCATCTTCCGTCCTTGGCTTAATTGCGGAAGTGTTTTCGAGTAGTCGGGAGCGTCTAGTATTGACAAAGACATTGAAAATATCTAAAAACTACGTATCCATAGTTAGCATAGAGCAAGAGAAACATAATACAGCAACAAGAAGAGAGACGTACGTAGAGAGTCCACCAGATCCTCCTGTACAACTTTATAATCTTCCGCGGTTTGTCTTCTCGGATACATCTGTTAAATAATTAGAAGACAGTTGGTATATGCGATCAATATGACAAGTGCCACATTATAGGAGTGGTAAACGCACGCTTCGCGTAGATCAAGCTTAGTGGCAAGACGAATCGCATTATGGAACCAGTAGCTGAAATCTCGATCTGTGGGGTGGTCAAGAATCACCATGCACAAGATGATGGATCCCTGAAGCATCAACAATGGATCATCTTCAGCAGCCAAGTCGTGGAGTAGCTTGGCCTTGGAGAAGAATGACTCTTGCGCAGCTGAACGGCTGTCAAAACCGCAGGCGGATAGCACCTCTAACGGCACATGAAGACTGGCTGGTGTCAATATAACATAGAGCAAGAACAAAGAGCAGTCGCCAGATTGATAGCTCCGAATGAAGTCGGCCCTGTTAATAACAGGGGCAAAAGTGCAAACATGGTCAAAGTATGTCTTAACAAGGGCGTCTCTGTTGTTATTGCCTGTGAGTAAGCGAAGTCTGAGACTGAAAGAGAGTAGGGGATGGAGGGTTATTGGCTGCCTTACAAGTGCTGTTGAGAAGGCAAGTCAAAGACACCCTTCTTGGCAAGATATTCATTGTCAAGATCGTCCAGTTGAGGTAGCTTAGTCCATAGGCAATTCCGAGGAGTAAAGCTCTCTTCTGGCCTTGAACGGTAGGGGGTATTGGAAGTGGTGTGGTGTTGACTTGATTCCGTAGTTTCTTTCACAGCGTCATTTAGGATGTTAAGGTAAAGCAAGTCTGGCTCGGTCCGCGGTGGGTTCTGACAGTCTGAAGGATCGGAAGTGGAAGACTGTCTTGAATGCCTTGAGTGATTAGACTGATTGTGGCTGTCTAAGTGGCTACTGTGAGACGCAGCCGGAGAGAGTCTGGTCTGGCAAAAGATTAGTGGGGATTCTCAAGGATCGCTGAAGGAGCAGGCGAAAAGGGAGACCAGAGAAGCAGTAGCTGGGGGGTTTCTAAGCATACTTGGACACTGCTAGGAGCTGGTAGAGCGTGTGTTGCCTTCCTATGAGCCCCATCAATGTTAGCACGCAGCTGATGAATCAGCAACCATGGGCTACCTTGGGAGTAAATCGTTTACCTGGACCGACCCTTTCGGACATGAAGCACACAGTCCTTAGCGCACTGCCTGCTGGTGCAGCTGCTACAGGGGAGGCCAATGACGGTGGCATCGCACTTGACCTTGCGCACACGGCAGGGCAGGCATGACTTGTTGGCTTTGGGGGCACGTTTCCCCGTTTCTCTCTGCCCCCTTTGCGGCTCGCGAGCTGAAGTATTCATTAAAGGCGAAGAGCTGCGTTTGGCGGTGGGGTGGAAATCAGGGCTCAGGTGGCAGCGTGAGGGCGTTTTTGACTGGATTGATTGCGGCATGGTGAGAGCCTGGTTCGGAGTTTTCAAATTCCCGAGTTAGCTAGGCCTGCTGCTGAGGTCACGTGAGTGATACTATTGCGTCCGAATTTGTACAGCGTTGCATACGGGCGCTCTTGCTTCTAAGAGATGAGTCGATTCTTGTATTTCGTGCCTAGCAATGTTCACTATTCACTCAGCCAAATGGGTCTCTATACAATGCCTTTATAGGTGTTTACAGTAAGGTACCTAGTGGAGACTTGACCCACCTCCGCCGCCAAGAAGACTCGGGGCTCTTAGCAAAGTTAAACTTTAGCACTCCCAGGTAGGTACAACTCTTGTAAATAAGTAAATGTTACTATAAGAAGCACTAGCATTGAAAATAGAAATAGCAAGTGATAAATAATACAATTGCTGAAATTAAAGTGATGTATAGTACATGAAAGAGATACTCTTTATATTAAGAACACTACTAAAAAAAGACTACAGTAGAAAAGGTTTCATATGCTTACAGCGTTATAGGTCCCAGGTAGGAATACTGCCAAGGGATTACAAAATTTCAGCACAAATTCAAACCAGTTCACGGCGTCGATTAGAATAGGGCGCAGTCGAAGTAGGTGCCAACAACGTAGCCCATCGAGCCGCCTCCTGCTTCTGTTCCACGCGATCTGATTCTCCAATCTTCTCATACCGCTCCACGCCGCTCGTGCTGCCCTCTCGGATCAATCCTTGCGCTGCTTGCGAAGATGAGACAACATCGTCATAGGTAGGCAACCTTGTCAGTGCCTCAATCATGTACAATTTTTCAAACAGACTTGCTCCTTTGTGACTCGGAAGTACATGAATGGATACAAAATAACCTGTGCTCAAAGGCATATCAATGTTTCCTTTAATACTACGCTGCCAAACAAATTTACGCTAATGTCCAATAAGTGCTGCTCCTCAACACAAGAAATAATCATGGGGGAGAAATTGTCTGTTGGACTGTGCGCTGTGAGAAAAGAAACATCATATTGCATACTTGAAGCGACAATAAAAAGCACTGTAAGCAACGAAGACAGCGATTGCAACAGTAGAGCATCGGTTAGCCAAAGACAAAAATCCGAAGTTCTGAGAGATTTCTACGCAAGCAGCGAGGCCCAGCAGCGGCGCTACAAGCGATGCTGATGCGATAAGCTGTGCTTCAAATGGCTTGACATTAAAGGATTTAGTGCTCCTTTGGGATGAACGAAGGAGCGAAATCCCTATGAATCGCATTCAGGTAAAATCGTACATCCAGGCCTGTCGGGGCAATGAAGATGAAACTAGGTCAAAATTAGCCTCAAATCCGCAGTACTGGCAGGCTTTTAGCTTTGATAGGAGGGAGCAGTCATTCTGTGCAGCAGGGGCGGCCCCGGTCCCAAGCTTTGACACTTTCTGTTGCACGGGTTGTTAATCCTTGGTATTGGGCTGCTAGAACGAAGCTCCGAGTGGACCTCCGAAGTTCCGATTGGATCACTGAAGCTCCGATTGGACAACTCAAGCTCTCGATTAAAGCTAGCAGCAATGCTACATCAGCACATGTTGCGGAGAGGCCCACTGGCCAATGCTAGGGAATACAATGTACGATAGAAGGATTCTCAACCAGGAAATGTCAGCTTACCCGAAAGCTGCAATGAACACAGAGCGTTCTACCATGATCCGATTACAATTTGGCTAGATTACAGGGGTTATAGAAAACACGTGTGTACATCTCCACATTTGCATGTAAATAGAAGTGAATCAGGCTAGTTAGTCAATACAGGATCGCTGGTAGGCAAGGTTTATTGTTGATTACCTCTACCCGGATTAGTTACAAAAGAAATGCTTATTGGATATACCCTGGCTAAACAGTGTAAATTAATATCCTCTGAGAGAGTAGATATAGATATTTTACAATGTTAATTCAAATTTTAGTGGCAAGAACTATAGTATCAAGAAGAGCTCTACAGGTAGTATACAAATGATTTAGTTCTAAGAGTCCAATTACATGTTTGGGACCGCATTTAGACAACTGAAGCCATTGCATTTCCAGCAAGCCAAAGAGCATATTGTGTTTGCACAGTAATAATAAAACTGTCCGGCTGAGCGTAGGCCGCGACTTGAATAAGCGTTTCTTTTGCAGCCAGCAACCCTCAGCCCCTCGGATGTATCTTTCAGGTCAATTAAACCTCCCGAGAGCCTGTGGAGACGCTCCGATAGCGATGTCGCGATTGTGTAAGACTCAATGTCTGTTGAGTGAGATGTTCATATGGAATCAGTCAAGATGACAAGGGGAGAGGATCCCATATCGCATAGAACTGGCATATATAGCAATGGCGACTCACGCCTGAAGATGTTTGTTGAAAGACAACCGGTATGGACTGAGTTCCCATGATACATTGATCTATTCTTGAGAAACAATTGCATTCATTCGCTTTCTTGTATACCTATTTAGCAAACATCATGGCACCTTCCATCGACTCCTTTGACGCCAACAATGGCTTTGGTGATCAAGACTTCTCTAGTCTATCATCTGACATCGCCATTATTGGCGTTGCTGGGCGTTTTCCCGGCGATGCATCTTCTCCCCGCAATCTATGGGACATGGTCTTGGAAGGGAGAAACGCCAGGGAGCCCGTCCCCAAGAGCCGGTTCAACCCAGACGGCTTCTGGCACAAAGACCCGGGCCGCATTGGAACAATTGGTGGTATCAAGCAAGGTCACTTCGTGAAGCAAGATATCCGCCAGTTCGATGCCGGTTTCTTCTCAATTACACCTGAAGAAGCCAAGGCAATGGACCCACTGCAGCGTATTCTCCTTGAGACGGCTTACGAAAGTCTCGAGAATGGTAAGCAATGCAGAGACTTATTACAAGAGAGAAATTGCTAAATATTTTCAGCCGGTCTCACAATTGACCAAGTCGCCGACCAGCCCATCGGTTGCTTCGTCGGTGGCGGGCAGAGCCACGATTACTGGGATCTCCAAGCCTTGGATCTGGACAGTATCCCGAAATACTCGGCCACAGGTTTGGGAACTTCCATCTTGTCGAACCGTGTCTCGTGGTTTTTCAATTTCAGAGGTCCAAGCATGACCATTGACACAGCATGTTCATCCTCGATGACTGCGATGCATATGGCCTGCCAGAGCATTAGAAGCGGAGAAATCACTTCGGTAAGCTTTTCGATTTGCTCATTGTTAGTATTGAACTAATCAACCTGTCTAGTCTTTGGTTGGAGGCTTCAACTTGCGACTTCTGCCAGTCTTTGACATTTTCGCCACCCCCATGTCTTTCCTCAGCAAAGACGATAAGTGCCATTCATTTGACACGTCAGCCAACGGATATGCTCGTGGAGAAGGCGGTGGTTTCCTCGTCTTGAAGCGAATGGACCTTGCGCTTCGTGACGGCGACACCATCCGCGCCGTCGTCCGCGCCACCGGAGCCAACCAAGATGGCCGGACTCTCGGTCTCACACAGCCATCCGCAGCCAGACAAGCGGATCTGATCCGCCAGACATATGAGTCTGCGGGATTGTCCTTGAGCGAGACCAACTACTTTGAGGCTCACGGCACTGGTACCGCTGCCGGTGACCCAGTCGAATGTTCCGCGATTGGTGCTGCCTTCAGCTCCTCACGAGATCGCCCCTTGTACGTGGGATCCGTCAAGAGCAATGTGGGACATCTGGAGAGTTGCAGTGGTATCGTCGGAATGGTCAAGGCCGTTTACAGTCTCGAAAGTGGCTGGATGGCCCCGACTCATGGCCTTAAGAATATCAACCCCAAGATCAAGCTTGCTGAGTGGAAGATTGAAATTCCCACCAGCGCGACTCGCTGGCCTGCTGGTCTTCGTCGTATCAGCATCAACAATTTCGGATACGGTGGTGCCAATGCTCACGTTGTGATTGACGATGCTTACCACTATTTGAAGAAACACAACGTTAAAGCACCGCACAACACCACCGTGGAAGGACTCTCAACCAAGAGCATCGACGGTCCTGCAACAACAGAGGGCCCTACCTCGCGTCTCTTCCTCCTCTCTTCCCACGAGGAGAGCGGTATCACTCGCCTCAGCGAAACTCTGCAAAGTTACCTCGGCGAGGTCGACGCCAAGAATGGATCCGAGGAGCAGAACCGTTTGCTGCATCGCCTGGCCTATACACTCTCCGAGAAGAGGTCAAGCCTTCCTTGGAAAACATTTGCCGCCGCCTCAACTATTGAGGGGCTTCAGCAGGCTCTAGACGGTGCACGATCCCAAGCCACCCGTACCCCGACCAAGGCTCGGCCACTCACCTTCATCTTCACCGGCCAGGGCGCGCAGTGGTATGGCATGGGACGCTCTCTGCAGAAGTACCCCGTCTTCCAGAAGTCTCTGCAAGAGTCAAACGCTTACCTCAAGTCTTTTGGTTGCACGTGGGATCTCCTCGTAGAGTTAAACCGCAGTGCTGAGGAATCCAAGATCGATCTCCCTGACATCAGCCAGGCCGCATGTACGGCGCTGCAGCTCGGTGTCGTCGATCTCCTGGCTAGCTGGGGCATCCGCCCACAGGTCGTGATTGGCCACTCCAGTGGTGAGATCGCGGCCGGTTACTCAAAGGGTGCCTTTGACAAGGCGGCCGGTATGCGCATTGCCTACTACCGTGGTCTCCTCACCAGCCAGCTCACCAAGAATGGCGCCATGGCTGCCGTTGGCTTGGGTCCGGAAGCGGCCCAGAAGTACATCGACCGTGTCACTGCAGGCAAGGTAGTCATTGCTTGTATCAACAGCCCGGAAAGCACAACCCTGTCCGGAGATGTTGAGGGCGTCGATGAGATTATGCAGTTCCTGCAGGCGGACGATGTCTTTGCCCGCAAGCTTCGCGTCTTAACTGCGTACCACTCCCACCACATGCAGCTCATCGCCAAAGACTACCTGGCCGGCATGGAGCAGGGCGCATGGAAGCCCCAGTCGGGCCACAAGGACGTCACCATGGTCTCGTCTGTCAAGGGCGAGCCCATCGACGGTACCGAGCTTGTCCCCTCGTACTATGTGGACAACCTGGTCAGCGCCGTCAACTTCTCGGGTGCCGTCACAGCGGCTGCTGAGGCAGGCCTTCTCGGAAGCAAGTCCCGAAGCATGACGGGCATCAAGGGAAGCCCCTACGCCATGGTCGAGATTGGACCCCATGCGGCTCTGCAGGGACCATTGAAGCAGATTATGACCAGCGTGAGCGACAAGGTTCCAGTCCCTCCTCGCTACCTGTCGGCCATCAAGAGAAAGCAGGATGCTATCCAAACCTCCCTGGAAGTGGCTGGCGAGCTGTTTGTCCTGGGCCACCCGGTCAACATGCGCCTGGCCAATGCTTACGATGCTTACCGCGGCGTTGACCGTGGTGATGTTACGGACAGTGGCAAGATTTCCGCGCTGGTCGAGCTCCCTACCTACGCATGGAACACGTCCAAGAAGTACTGGAGCGAGTCGGCTGCTATCTCGGCCTACAGAAATAGAAGCAACCCGCGTCTTGAGCTGCTCGGCGCTCGAGATGAACGATCCACAGAGCTGGAGCCGTCATGGCGCAACCTCCTCCGCACCTCGGAGCAGCCCTGGATCGAGCACCATCAGTTCCAGAGCACCAACATCTACCCCATGGCGGGTATGATTGTCATGGCCATCGAAGGTATGCGCCAGATCCAGACTCGCACCGACATCGAAGGCTTTGAAGTACGCGACGTCACTATTGGCAAGGCTTTGGTTGTTCCTATCAACCAGACAATTGAGACAAGACTACAACTTGCCCCGTGGCGCTCTTCACCCCTCGCCGATGAAGACTCCTCGTACTGGACCGAGTTCAAGGTGTCCAGCCGTAACGAGAGTGGCACATGGACGGCAAACTGCAACGGTTTGATCAAGGCCATTTATACACCTCAGGAGGATTTGGCGATTGGAAACGGCGTGTTCATGGACGAAGAGGCGGCCGCCAACGCTCAGCTCCGTGCAGAGTATAACGAGATCCGACAGGCAGGTTTCCCGAGCCTGGATCCCGCCGTCTTTTACAACAAGCTCGATAGTGCCGGATTCCATCTGGGCCCGGCCTTCCAGGGAGTCACGGAGCTGAACCTCCTCAACGACAAGTCCCACTACACCGTCGAGATCGAGGACACCAATCAGTACTACCCAGCGAAGTGGCAGCCGGACCATCTGATCCACCCATCTGTCCTAGATGTGTTCGTGCATCTCTTGACCTCCAGTGCGTGGTATGGCGAGGACTTCACGGCACGCATGCCCGTGTCCACAGCATCCATCTATGTCTCGGCCAAGTTTGATTCGACTCCGGGCACCAAGTACCGCGGCTACTCACGCACTTACAAGCTCGGCGGCGGCGGCGACAAGATGGCCAGTGATGTCTTTGCCTTTAGCGAGGACGGAAGCGACAAGCCCGTCATTGCGCTCCGGGGCTGTGAGCACGTACCGCTCCGTGGTTCAGGTGCGCAATCTGATGCTTCTGGCGCGTCTGCAGCTCTTGGTGGCCATGTTCCCATTGCTCCACGCTTGGCTCTGGATGTGACAATGACCGATGCTGCTCAGATCCAGCAGGTTCTGAAGGATAGCCCCGATCTCGCTGCCTCGCTGGGTAAATACGTGACTATGCTCGCCCACAAGTATCCCGCTTTGCATATTCTCGAGTCCAACTCGTCTGAAGACAGTCTTCTCGCAAAGGCACTTCTCGGAGCTGGAGAAGAGATTCATAAGCGTGTCAAGTCGGTTGTTCTCACCGGCGCCGTGGCTCCTGAGGAGCAGTCTGGACCATGGAAACAGTTGATCCATCACCAGCAGCTGAACCTGTCTGAGGATCCTATTGCACAGGGCTTTGAAGAAGCCTCTCGTGATCTTATTGTGTTGGACACTGCTCAGAAGTATGAAGGCGACAACACTGTTATCTTGACCAACATCAAGAAGCTTCTGAAGCCCTGGGGTGTGCTTTTAGTGGCAAATGGCGCCAGCAACACTACTGTCATCCCAAAGAATGCCTTGGTATCTGCTGGCTTCACTGCCCCGACCACCATCAACGTCTCCGATGCTTCGCGCCTTACGATCACCTCCGTGGCTAAGGAGAGTAACTCCGCTATCCAAAACATCCTGATTGTCACGCCTCAGAGCCCATCACCCAAGGCGAGCAGAGCAGTGGAGCAAGTGGAGCGCGAGCTGCAACGAGCGTACCACGTTGCCAAGCTGCCCTTTGACGCCGCCGTCCCTGAGCAGCTCTCGTCGTACTTGACTCTCTTTGCATTGGATCTGGATGCTCCTTTCCTGGAGGATCTAGATGAGGACTCCTTTGCCAAGCTCCGCTCCTTGATTCTCGGAACCCAGGAGTCGCTGTGGCTGACCCTGGACGCCGCATCAGGGGGCCTTGCAAAGGGTCTTGGTCGTACAATCCGCGGCGAGTACCCGGAAATCCCATTCACCACACTCTCGCTCGACTCGACTGTCCCACTGGATGCCGACATCAACGTGCGTACCATTGCTAAGCTCATTGGCAGCAGCAAGCCGCTTGACCACTCTACGGACTCGGAATATGTCATCCGTAAGGGCCAGGTCCTGGTAGAACGACTTGAGCCGGACGCCAATCTCAAGACTTTGCTGGATGCAGCTCAGTCTGGTGAGAGTCTCCCCACGATCACAATGCCATTGAAGAACCGTGGTGATGAGACACTGCGTATGCTCTTCCGCGAACCTGGGCTGCTCGACTCGTTTGAGTATCACTTCGTGTCCGGCCTGACTGCTGCGGATCCCATCCCCGAAGGCCAGATGGAAATCGAAGTCCGATCGGTCGGCTTGAACTCCCGCGATGTGATGATGGCCATGGGCCAAGATGAAGACACCAACATTGGTATGGAGTGCGCCGGTATCGTGTCCAGAGTGGGCTCCGGCGTCACCAAGTTCCGCGTCGGTGACCGTGTGTTCGGCCTCCACAGCGGCTGTTTCCAGACCCGTTTGCGTGTAGACCCACGCACCTTTGCGCTCACTCCGGCCTCCATTAACGATGAGGTGGCCGGGTCGCTGATGGGCCAGTACCAGACGGCGGTGCAATCGCTGATCAATGTCGGCCGCCTACAGAATGATGAGTCCGTCCTGGTTCACTCTGCGGCCAGTGGCGTCGGCCAGGCAGCCATCATCGTTGCCCAGCATCTCGGCTCCAAGAACATCTACTGCACTGTCTCTTCCGATAAGAAGAAGAAGTTCTTGATGAGCGAGTACGGTATCCCAGAAGCTCACATCTTCAACAGCCGTGACCATTCGTTCGCCGATGGCATCATGCGCTTGACCAACGGAAAGGGCGTGGACGTTGTTCTCAACTCGCTCTCCAACGAAGCTCTGCGACGCACTTGGAACTGCGTGGCACCGTTTGGCCGCTTCGTGGAGCTGGGCAAGCGCGACATCCAGGACAACACCGGCCTGGAGATGCGACCGTTCCTCAACAACATCAGCTTTTCGGGTGTCGACATTGCCGCCCTCGTCTCGGAGTACCCCGACAAGTGCGAGAAGCTCGGCGTACAGGTTCTCGAGTTGCTTCAGCAGGGCGTCATTAGGCCATTGAAGAACGTCACGCAGTTCACCTTTGGCCAAGTGGAGCAGGCATTCCAACTGATGCAGAGCGGCGACAACGTTGGCAAGGTTGTCCTGGTCCCGCGACCTGACGACGTTGTTCCTGTTATCCCCGGAGGCCTCGGTTCATTCCGACTATCTTCTGACAGCACCTACGTCCTTGTCGGTGGTCTTGGCGGCATTGGAAGATCCATTGCCAAGATGCTCGCTGACAAGGGCGCCAGGCATTTTGTATTCCTGTCTCGATCCGGCAACACGCGCCCAGAGGCACAGGCTCTGCTTGATGAGCTGAAGGAGCAAGGTGTGACGTCGACAGTTACTGCTGTCGATGTGGCGGACAAGGCGCAATTGGAGGTTGCCTTGAACAAAGTGAAGCAGAGCTCTCCCCCAATCAAGGGCATGATTAACTGCGCCATGGATTTGAAGGTAAGTCTCTCCTTTCTCCCCTGTTTGTTTTACTAATTGATATCTGACCATTCTGTAGGACGGCATCTACAATAACATGACCGCAAAAGACTGGAACTTGTCACTGCGTCCTAAGCTCAAGGCCACACGCAACCTGCACGAGCTGCTGCCGGCTGACCTGGACTTCTTCATCTGCTTGTCGTCTATTGCTGGCATTATTGGTAACCGTGGCCAGGCCAACTACAACGCCGGCAACAATTACCAGGATTCTCTCATGCACCACCGTGCCGCGTCAGGCCTGGCAGCCACCAGTCTGAACCTCAGTCTGGTTGTCGGCGTCGGTGTCTCTACCGAGCAGGACAACGTCTTCCAGCTCCTCAAGAATGGAGACCTGATACCTCAGACCGAGACGGATGTGCTAAACCTCGTCGCTGCCGCTGTATCTGGTCGCGCCCCGACTCAGGTTGCCATCGGCACAGCTACTGGCGGCCAGCTCGACAAGTCGTCGTCCAACGACCCTTACTGGTTTGACGATTCGCGTTTCGCTATTCTCAGCCAGTTGGATCGCCATTCTGGTGGCGACAGCAACGGCCAGGCCGCAAAGGAGGACTGGAAGAAGCTGGTTGCGGCGGCCACATCCAAGGACCAGGTCCAGGACCTCGTGCTCGACGCACTGGTGGCTGGCCTGTCCAACATCCTCAAGGTTGAGCAGGACGACATTGATTCTCGAAAGTCTCTGCCAGCTCTCGGCATCGACAGTCTTGTCGCAATCGAGATCAGGAATTGGCTGCGCAAGGAGTTCCAGGCGGACTTGTCTGTGTTTGACATTGTCAGCAACGACCCCCTGTCAAGCTTTGCGCCTAAGGTCGCAGCCAAGTCTGCGGTTGTTCCAGCTGGCCTCGCTTAAAAAGTTTCTATATTTTGCATTGGAGGTTTCCTTGTTCTATTTGCATTGCTATTCTGTATTATTTGTTAGTGTTTCTTCTGGATTGAGATATAAGGGCATATATAGACTGCAGTTTTAAATCTACGTTTGTGCTTCACTACCGTTTTTTCTGATCTCGGGTCGCGTGAATGATAGTCGTAGCCACATTGCCTTAAACAAATTCGCAAGAATTATAAAGAACCAAATTCTGTAGTATAGCACAAAGCTGATAGTCATCACTACCTATAAGTGCCATGGTTAGTATAAAAACTGGAGTCCAATAATCGTTATCGAAAATAGGGACAGGTCGGTTATTCGACTCATGTTGTATCGAATGATGCGGTGGGCACAAACTATGTTTTAGATTACTTGTAGCGAATGCACTCGATCACGCCATTATTTGTCTTTAACATCTCCAAAGTGCAAAATTCTCCTAAAACAATTGAAGATAGGCAATTGAGGGTAGGGAAGAAAGAGCCCCGAATCCAGTTATGGGCCGACACAACCACGAACCTGTGGTTATTCTACTTGTCTCCCACTAGTAAAACACTCGGTACTTGGATTCTACTACGCCGCTCCAGAAAATAATGTGACCTTGCCAATATCTGTAATGCGCATTGAAGAACGCTAACTGATGTAATTAAAAGCTAAATGTATATAATATTTACATAGAAACACATAAGCCTTAACGAGCAATGAGACACCGCGTACTTGAAACTGCACATTTGAATCAAAGTCAATTATCCAGACAGGCCAAGGTTGGTCTCGCTCAACGCCGCGACCATTGCATATGAGTTCTCCATCCCATAAACATCCAAAGCAGAGAGCCGGCCCAGCCACTTCTGGTTCGTGACGTTGTTACAATAGCTCGTCACGCTATCAAGATACAACTTGAAACCTGCCCACGGATTCCCAGGATTTACTTGATTTGACTCGTCTACCAGTTGTTGCTCAGATATCGGATTTGTTGCGTTGGGCGGTTGCTTGCTGAGAGCGAGGGCAGCATTACAGTTGTTTTTGAGGTCGTTGATATATTCTTGCTGCGCCTCTACATCAGCGCGGACGCCAGAGCGTGTAAGATGTCCGCCCACAAAGTGGTCAAAGTCGTACTCGAGGATCTGGTCGTGCGCCTGGATGAACCCTGTGATGTCTTCCGCCTCGCCAAGATATGCAAAAGGTGCCCATCCGGGAAAAACAACATCAACAAGCATCAGCACTTTTTGGCTTGGCGCGTAGATAAAGATGTTCCCGGGCTGATGGTTTGTACCTTTGTATGAAAGCTGGATGGTTTGGTTGCCATGAACGAGTGAATATTCGTCGTCAAAAGTAACCTCAGGAAGAGGATCGTCATAAAATGGTGACGCAGAGAGTAGGTCTTTGGTTATACTCTGCGCTATGTGAGTCGCGTTCTTGAAAAGATACGCGCTGGCGATATGATCCGCGTGAGCATGGCTGTATATGACATGTGTTACGGGCTTGCTGGTGGTGTTGCCGATTGCGTATGCGATGTTTTGCCCAATGTTTCTGGGCGCGTCAACAAGGATAACTCCTTCGGTGGAGACAAAGAAGACGCAGTTATACTGGTTATCTGTCACCATATAGGCGCCGCCACCGAAAGATTCGACCCGATAACCCGCGCCATTTAGAGGAGGTGCAACGGCAGTTATAGGAGCCCAGGTTGTGACCTCGGGAAGATCATGGCCGCTGGAACCAATTGAGAAGAGAGCGAGAAAAGTAAAGTTTATAACTCTCATTTTGGTGTATAAGAGAGCTTGATTGAAATATGAGTTTCACGACTTTTATCAAAGGAATAATTGTTAAGGGCCGTAAGGTGCTGATAGCGAGGTATTGAATAGTTGTCTGGCGGGCATGTTCGAGGCTTATATAGAGGTCTCAAGCAAAACTATCATACTTACTCGAAA
The DNA here is from genome assembly GCA_038502285.1 of Trichoderma sp. 2475. Taxonomy (NCBI): domain Eukaryota; kingdom Fungi; phylum Ascomycota; class Sordariomycetes; order Hypocreales; family Hypocreaceae; genus Trichoderma; species Trichoderma sp. 2475. The sequence continues at coordinate 2,615,751 of JARPVV010000003.1, read as the reverse complement.
TGAAGAGTAAGGAGAGTTCCATTACCAAAAATGAGAGAGTATTCGATATTCGACGTCTTGGGTTGGTAATTTGTCAAGATGGCTACGCAGGATTCCTCGATGTAACATCTCATGACTAGGTATACCTGGGTTTTACTTATTTGGGATGCTCTGGATATTTCCCTTTTAAGCCATAGCTAAAGACACCCCAGACATTCAGAGATGTTTTCAAGATCGTTGTTTTATCCACTAGCCAGCAAAGTGTCAATGGTATCGGTAGCATAATGCTATTTCTTGAATCACTATGTACTTCCGAAAAACGCTATTTGACAAAGCCATCTGAATCATACTTACCTAGTCTGCTCTACAACTTTTTTTGAAAACAATCTTAATGAATTTGCAAAATTAAAGTTTAAACACTACGACCAGATTGGCAAAAAGAGATATTAGGCCCTTCTTGGATTATTCCTAGGGTGATGAACTATGTAAGTCGATAGCTGAATGCGCCAGTGAAAGTAAAACAAACGCACCATCCGCTTTCCTTCTAGCGCGCTATTGTATTTCTAAATTACTGGTTTTTGAAGACAGACATTAAACGTTGACGAACCAAGCTCAGTTTCAATTTAGCTAGCCTGAGAAAATAGCTTTGAACGGTGTCAATCGATCCATGCCTTCTGTAGTTGCTGGAATTAAGCCTCGCAGCATGTCGCACACGCTATAGCAGCCCACATCTTTCTCATTCCAAGTCGCTCATTCTCTCCCATGGTCGGCTCACTTACTCTGTCGACTATCAATTACTATTTGTCCTTGGTCCGATTCATGCGCTTTCGCACGAATGTCTCCGCAGCCTAGCAAGATGACAAATTCTATGGTAAGCTTTCATGCAAACTCCTTGTTCCTTACTAACATCTCACAAACTCACAATCCCTTATATCCGCACCAATCTTGAGTTCAAATAATCGTACGTCGAGTGGATAAACAGCTTTGCAATAACCGCTACTGTTCCAGCTATGACTTTGTCGGAGACTTTTGACTAATAGAAGGAAAGGCAATTTGCAACCAATCAAACATCCAGATGTACATTGTTTACATTATGTTGGAGTAAAAACGGGCCGCGTACTTACCAAACGAGCCAGGCCCCTTATAGGGGATTTCACTGATTCCAACACATGCCGAGTCGCTATTTCACCGCTATTTAGCTGAATACTTCGATCGCGCTAGTGCTTGGCAGGTGAATACCTAGTCTAGCAGTTTCATGCAAGCAGGTAAGCTAAATAGCCTATTAGTAAATATTCTGCGTTTTGGTAGGCGTTATGAATAGTAGTTTAATATTCGCTAATAAATCTTTGTGAGGGAATACTCAATTCAATATAATGAATTCTCTATTGCTGGGGAGCTGAGTTACATCAAGGATCTTCTCTTGCCTCTCTGCGCTCGCGTCAACAGTCTTATGGCCTATATTCTTGCTTAGCTGCAGTTTTTTGCCAGTGAAGATTTTCCGCATAGTGGTAGTGTCATCGGTAACAAATAGACCAAATCTTGAGCGTATTTATACACTAAAGTATTGCCAATTTTTTAAAGAAAAATAGCACGAAGTTTATAGCATTCTGTTCTTCAGTAACTCCTTTTCAGATACGCTTTATTCACATAGATTGACTTGCCGATCCTCCTCTACTAGGTACCTTGTAAGAAGGAGGAAGCAGGCGTTAAGCTCCCACTTCTCGTTACTTTGACTAGCGCAGAAAGAAGTACCAGCCGGTTTTGGGTCAACGGACCTTTTGGACTCATATCAATTGCGCTTCTCAATTACAAGGTAAAAGAATTCCATCAAGTGCAATTTTGAGTGGACGCAGCACTCACTCTTATGTCTGGCCCGGAGAGGACGTCGACCATACCATACCATGGCCTTGGGAATGGTTACTGCTCATAACTGGTTGATAAGGGTCACAATAGCATCTACCTCAGTGCATCAATGTCGAACGCTCATCGGTTCAAGCATTCGTCAAATACGCAAGTCTATGGGGCAAAACCTTCCAAACGCAACATACAACCGAAGAGAAGTGGATTTTTCCTGAGATCGAAGAAATCACTGGTGAAAAGGGTATCCCGGACGCCAGCATCCAGCAACACTATGCCTTTGAAGAGGTCGTAAAAGCATACACCGCTTACAAGAAGAATACGAGAACTGACGAAGCAAGTACGGCGGGATAAAAGTGAATATAATGGTTTACTCAGTCATGTCCCGCCTTGGACAGCCTTCGCAAGATGAGATTGACTGTTAAAGGATATGGAAGTATAAGGACCAGACCGATTGGGCCAAATAGACAAAAGATACAATCGCAAGGGTGGTGAAGAAAACTTAGTCAGCTAACGGCATGGTAAGTTTACCCTTCGACTACCTCTCGTGCGCCCTTCCATGGGTGGAGCACGGAGCAGTTTCTTCCAATACCTGAACAATGGATACTAATAATGAATTTCACGATTCTAGGCTGTGATACTGCCCTTTGTGGTTCATAATCATGGCGTCGAATTTGATCAAATTGGCAACTGGCCCCTGGTTCCGTCTATCGTTTTCTTCATTCTCAGGTTTTGGTATTTGGAAGAAACTCTGATTGGTGGCAATTTGCACCTTTGGATAAGAACGGCAAGGTCAGAGATCTACCTGACTCGTTATAAGGTATCTTGTAATTATTTAATGCAACTCTTTACAAAGGATGCACAGTTAATAATAATGATAATGGTGATGATCATATATACTTGAACTATATGCTAATAGCATAAGCAAGTTGAGAGGGTGATCCCTACGTAAACAGTACACATTCCACTTGAAGAACATCTCCTGAAATGGCCGCAAAAAGTAATATCAACAGGGAAATGCAGAGCGATAAGGATAAAACTGTTCCAGTTGCCAGTTGTAACGCCCCGAGTGGCCTTGGAGTCGCATTCAGCGCTGCGGTCGCGCTTTTCGTTGATACTGAAACATAAAATAAAAGCAATACATACCTCATAGAAGAAAAGAACACAACTCGAGCCCAAACGATAGTACAGGTACTCTGTTGTGTCGAAACACTTAGCCTCCTGAAACCGGAAGAATGAGAGTCCTAGAAGGAAGCTTGGGCTCGGTTTCTGTCGGAAAATTAACAATGGAGCGTGGTGGATTAGATTGGCGATACTAAGGGATTTCATTCCAAAGAGGCGGCCTGAGAGGCTCGTATTATTTGATCGGGGCTGCTCTAGTCTGTTAGCTAGCTATAGTCAGCTAGCATCTAGAGAACCCTATTACCTAAGTTTCCAGGGCGTACGGCAATTCTCCAAATAGCATCTATATGTTGTCTAGGTCAATTTAACGCCAAAAGCGCTTTGTGAGGTCAACATAGGTAGGCATGAGTATAAATTAAAAGTTATCTCCACATCCATTTGAGACACTCATATTTTGTTTCTGCCAAGGATCACATCCCTTAAGGGCATGATACTGGACGTTGCTTATACAAAGTAACTGAGCCTTAACAATGAATGGAAAGTAACGCTTTACCCGAAAATGCGTTACCCGAAAAGAGCAACATTTCCTTGCAAATTAAAAACTCAATTATCACCAATGAAGAAAATAGCAAATTTGCAAGCGGTACTCATACAGCATTAATATTTCGAATTGACTATTGCAGCCATGTGAAAGAGCTTTTAAAGTGGTGAAATCCCCACTTGCCGCGGCGAACTTTTGCATCAAAACTTTAATCTCAGACAGAACTCGGCTATCGCTGAAACAATAGCGGCCTATCAATTTCTTCAAAATACAAAAGTGCGTTGGTCAAGCCAAGGTATAGGCGGTGGCGTATAGCCACTTAACCTAGCGTAACAGTTATTGCTTGGATAAGGAATTTATTCCGCGCAACCCATACATGTCACACACACTATACTTCATAAAAAGCGGCTGAAGAACTTAGTACTTACTAGGTAGTTTTGTCTAAATACAGGGGCACACCTCTCGCTCTGGTGTCTATATTGGGCATGGCCTGCACAATCTCCAAGACTATCTATTCTTAATCTTCAGGAAGAATGCCCTTCAGTCAGGTAGTTGGCGTTTATAATAATTTCCTTTGAGATTTCTTTTGAGAAAGCTTTACAAACGCGGCCTGGGGCTGCATTGCATTTATGCTCAACTTTCCATCAGTTCTACCTTATTGCTTGGCATTCAGCACTAAATTATGCCTGGAAGTCGAGGCCCTGAAGCCTTGGCAGTTGTTGTAACACTGTACATTACAAGCTTTATAGCCACAGGCCTTCGATTCTACACCCACGGCTTCATTCTCAAACACTTCTTCGCTGAAGATTATATAACATTAGTTTCCCTAGTACGACATAATGCGTAAGACGGCATAGATCAAGTTCAGATACTGATAGACTTTCACAGATATTATACACAGCTTACACAATCTGTGCAGCCCTTTCTATCAAGTATGGACTAGGATCACATGTCGTTGACGTGCCTCCTGATAATCGCCCAAAAGCTATTCTTTATAGATGGATTACCACTTTCATATACGTAATCCTTTCCATGTTGACTAAATGGATTGTCGGTATATTTCTACTGCGAATCTGCCCACGCAAACGCTGGCGACAAATCACCATCCGGGTCATTTTGGCCGTTATTACTATTTTCAGCATTATATATGAAGTATTTGCTATCCGAACTTGCGATCCGATTGAGCTACAGTGGACGAGATATAATCCTATTCCACCAACTGAAGGTAGCTGCAACGCAACAACGTTCGCCACGGTCACAATATACATCTCAGCTTTTCTTAATGTTGCCGCTGACTGGATACTGCCGGCACTACCAGCCACTCTTGTGTGGAAAGCGCAAATACCACAGCGAGAGAAGATCTCTATCATTGTCTTGCTTGCTTTGGGATCTGTGTAAGTGGCAGCCACTTCCCCATTGTGAGAATATACACATCCCTAACTATCTACAGAGCTTCCATCGCTACAATCGTTCGCATTCCTTTCGCAAAAGGCTATCTTGATAACCCAGATTACCTTTATACAACCATTGACTTGGGCATTTGGAGCACAGTTGAGATTGGAGTTGCCTTGACCACTTCATCCCTTGCAACACTCAAACCTCTTTTGAAGCATATGCGCCTTTTCAACACTATATCTGCATCTGAGAGACTTGGCTCAGAGTCTGATGAAAGGATCAGTAACACAACCTTTGGGAGAAAACCCACTATAACCAAGCGAGTGGATGCTTCCTCTAACCTTCGAGGCGAAGGAGAGCTATGGCGCAAAGATTCTATGGGTGTAGAATTGGTTTGTCAAAGTGACAATATGCGTGCCCCTGATAGAATTCAGGATTCCGAGATTGAAATGGGTTATCATAAGGGATTTAGAGATAACTATAAACGCGTATAACTTGGGCTTTGTTATTTATTTTGTCAATTAATCATGGTCTGAAAATGTAGCTCACTAATAGTGGCATATGGAATGCTTTTCATTTAGTACTGCAGAGTGATATTAAAGCCAGCGCAGGGAATTGCTGTATTTTCGCTTCCATCACATGTGTCATCTCAAAACATAAATCACATGATTTGATCTTAAGTTAGCTAACAGTATTATCTAATTTTATTTTTATGCCATTGATGCTATTTTGAGATTTACGTAAATCTTGCGAAATAAGACGGAAAAGGTTTGGTATCTCTGTCAGTGCGGCAACTAAAAAAGGCAACTAGGGTCTTGGCCTTTCTAGGTCACTAAGCTTAATTCATATCAATCATTAGGATTGTACGTTTAGCTTGTCTGGACAATTGCTGGGTGGTTCGTCACAGAGAGAAGCCTAGAGGAATGAACACGTAAATTGCAATACTACTTTACAACAAATTGACCGCTGATTCTATCATATATCTGCAATTCAAGAACTGGTGATATCTAAGTCAGTTTAATAGTTGAATCGATCAGCTATGACACCTATATGATGGCAGTCTTTGGTAATGCTGCCCGGCTAGTTTGCACAGCAAGGCCCCATCACAACAGTATATCTTGGATCGTAAATTGACTTCGAAGCCATTTCTAACAAGAAAGGAGTAATTATTTCTCTCTCTGAAATTTTTCTACGAGCCTCAACCATTTCGGTGAATGCCAGTCCATGGATGCGAAATGCTTCCACTTGCCCCTCCCAGTACTACGAGAGAACTTTAATCAGCAAGATAGGTAGTTTTGCAGACAATAATTCTCGTCAAAAAAACATATAAGATTCATTGGAGAACGCAACACAACTTACTGCTTCTGTCGCCATACAAAGTACCAGTGCCATGGAAACGTCTGTCGGGTAGCTTTTCACATTGATAACGACTTTGATCTTCTCTAAGCATAAGAGAAGGTAGTGTATCATGAGTTTGTGATACTTGTCTGCTTCCTGGCTGTTGTTTGAGAGGAGACTGTATCTTCGTGCTGATACGTACATCACGGCGGTAAACAAGCCTATGTCTGTCATGGCAACGGGAACAAACACTGATCTCATGCTTCTTTGAAACGAGCGCTGGGATTCTTCGGTAATACATTCGGTCCAACCGTTTGGTATAACCCATTCTAGGACTACAAAACAAGTTAGAATGTCACGGGAAGAGGATTTGGTACCAACGCTTACAGAAATTAAAGAGAAATAGTTCAGTCTCGGAAAGGGGCCACGGAAAGCAGGTACTACAAGCTTCTTTGCGGCCATCGCTGATACAAGCGTTCAAATGTTGCTTGTCGCTAATTCTAGCCGCTTTATACCGCGCCAGCCTTTCAGTAAGTGCTCGCCGCCGGCGAGCATGAGATTCTTTGGAAACATGCGATCTGATCTGGCTTAGCGCATTGCCATTGTTTAATTGTTGTGGCAGAGTAGCGGTGATGAAGCGCAATGTTGGCTGTTGCACATCAACGGGGCGAACAATCTTGGCGTTCTGTCTTCCCTGTTCCGGCAGTTGCTCAGATACTCCTCGGGTACTTGTTGTAGCCCTCATTCCCAATGACGCCTCTGTAGTTTTCTCCATATTCCGCAGTAAGAGATGTTCACAGCGTCCGTGATCAATCATGTGGAGTACGATGCATGGTTTCAATTTTTCTACACCGGAGGGATTCAGTAGGCAATGCTTTTTGGGCTTATTGAGCACGTGAATCGTAATATTCAAGCCACAACAAACACTCCCATGTTCTCAGCCCCGGACATAAGCAGCTCCAAATACCGAATGTGGAATGGTCACATTATCGAAACATCGCTCGCAAACCCAGGCGAGTAAGCAGCTCCACTCTCCTAATTGGGCAATCCTCCCTTCAGCTATTATGGCTTCCAAGTCTTCACTCGTGATATATGGGAAATATAACTTGGGCAATTTTCCTCTAGATTTCTCGCAATTTATACGAGAACTATTATCTTAATTCATACAAAGCGATATTGTGTGTATTACTACATCATGTCATCAAATGCCAGGCAAAAAAAAGTACTTATTACAGGGTAAGGCGGCGGTGATATAGACGCTTGTCAACCAATGTTAACAGAACATGTTGTCTTAGATGCTCAAGTGGAATTGGTGAAGCGTTGGCAAGAGAATTCCAAGCCAGAGGTGAGTTGTTAAATTGTGAAATCCAACTTGATATTCGACAGACAACGTGCTTATATACTATTTTCTCTTTCTTCTAGATTATCATGTCATTGCTACGGCTCGCAGGCTAGAAAGCATATCTCATCTTCGAGAGCTAGGGATGACAACTCTATCTCTTGACGTAACACAACCAGAGAGTGTTAAATCAGCCGAGATAGAAGTGAAAAGAATTACTGACGGCAAGTTGGATGTTTTGGTCAATAATGCGTAGGTGGAATGATACTACCATCACTAATCGAACTTGAACATGACTAACGCACCAATAGTGGAATTCTTACACGCGGCGCATTAGCCGATGTCTCACCAGAGCTTATTTACTCTATATTTAACACAAACGTCTTCGGTATCATGGCTATTGTATCTGCTCTCTTGCCGTTGCTTATCGCCGCCAAAGGCACAATTGTCAATATTTCATCAGCATCATCTGTAACACCGTTCCCCTTCAAAGGACCCTATGCAATGACCAAGGCAGCGCTGAACTCGTATGGTCGCACTCTGGCCATCGAGCTTTCGCCTTTCGACGTGCATGTTTTGACATGCCCCTCTGGTTATGTACAGAGTAAGCTGGAAGCCAATGGGGCCGATCAAGTACCCGAAAACAGCTTGTATAAAGCTATGGCTGGAAGGATGGAATTGGCATCTCCAGATACGCAAATGACAGGAACAGAATATGCAAAGCTGGTGGTAAACGAAGTGCAGAAAGGGCGCGGCTGGGGTTTCGGACCTTGGAGATTTGGGGCAATGAGAGAATGGCTATGGGTGGGAACAGGAGCATCTAAGGGCTACTGGGCAAGCATGATGGGGGAATCATTTTTGCAGCAGGGATATAAAAATATGATCAACTGGGATGAAATTACTAAAATATTAAGAAAAGAGAAGGACCTTTAGTAGAAGGATATAAGATTGGCCATTTACACGAAGCGTCAAGAAGTATGATTTAGCCTAGAGTTCTTTTATGCACGGCATTGAATCTGTACTGGTGCATGCCAGACGCCGCTCGAAAATGCTAGTGGGCTGGGCTGCTCTAGTGGTCCAGGTGATAATCCAGCGTTTGCTTTCATCCTATCGCTTGAGTGTATATGATAAGTGTATAAAGTCGGCGCATTGCGCTTTTTCTTATTTGGCATCGAAAACAGCTTGTTGTGGATATTATTGATATCGAAGAAACAGAACATGAGGCACCCATGCAATAATTAGCGACTTGACTCCGCCGCTGGTTTCCGTTCTAGGCGTCCAAAGCTTGACTTTTGCACATTTTCCAATAGACTCCGTTCCGTTCAAGTAATTCAGAGTGACTTCCCATTTCTAGTATCTTTCCGTCCCCAAAGACGAAAATAACATCAGCGTTTCTCACAGTAGAAAGTTTGTGTGCCACAACAACCATAGTTCTGCCTTTTGAAGCGCGCTCAAGAGCTCCTTGTACGAGCTTCTCATTCTCAGGATCCAAGGAGCTGGTCGCTTCGTCCAGCAACAAAATTTTAGGGCTTCGGATAAGGGCACGAGCAATAGAAATTCGCTGCTTTTGGCCACCAGAGAGTGATATCCCGCGGGATCCGACAGCAGTATTAAACCCTTCAGGCAAAGACACAATAAAATCGTGGATCGATGCATCTCGGCAAGCTTGATGGAGTTGCTCATCAGATACTGTAGATGGATCTACACCTAGAAGAATGTTTTCTTTGATTGAACCTAACACATGCTCTGTTAGACTTGAATATTCACGGGCTTTTAATGACCACTAACCATGGAATAACGAAGACTCCTGAGCAACTAATGATAGCTGCCTGCGATATGCCTTCACGCTAAGTTCGGCAATATCTTTTCCGTTGTACAATATTTTTCCATCAGTAGGATCGTAGAATCTGAAGTTGAATTAGCTTTGTTGGCAACACTGCAGTTAGCACCTTACCTTTCTAAGAGTGATATTATGCTTGTCTTCCCGCAGCCAGATGCTCCAACTAAAGCCGCAAATTGCCCTTTCTCAATTGTCAGATTCAGTCCTTCAAAGACGGGTACGTCTCGAGTAGGATATTTGAAGTGAATGTTTTGAAGCTCAATCTTGACACCACCGTCGGATTCAGGAATCTCCTCATTCACCCCAACCTTATCCTGAAAACGAGACTCTCTCATATCTAGAATTCTATTCGAGGCAGTTGTGACTTGAGCTGCGCTCGGCCCATAACTCAAACTCTGTCCGGCAGCTTCTCCTGCGTTCAAGGCAACCATGAAAGATACAAAGAATTTGAGTACCGTGAGCTCTCCATTAGCAAGCAGACGGCCTCCGTAATACAGTAGCAGAGCTTGGCAGGGTATAGTTGCGCTATCAGATAGGCCGACGAGGAATGTTGCCCATCGGGCTTTTTTAAACGCTGCAGCCACATGATTTCGGCAAAGAGTCTCAAATCGTCTGCATATAGTCTCTTCCAAGGTAAAGGCGCTCACAGTCCTAAAAGCAGCAATTGACTCAGAAGCGAACTTGGAGCTTTCAGCGAAAACCTCATTGTTCATTCTCTCAAATTGCAGCTCGTATTTGAATCGGAAAAATGACGCCACGATGCTGATTGGGAGGACGACGCAGCACGCAACAACGGCCAATTTCCATCCAAAAGCAAATGCTATTGATACAGAGCCGACGATGCTAAAGACGGCAATGTAGACGCTGGCCATACTGGCGCCTAAGAGCTCATCCAACCGCTGTGGGTCAGACGCTACACGAGCAACAATAGCGCCTTGAGAATGTTCTTCTTGGTCGAAAAATGACATCCTTTGCCAGAGAGTTGACTCAAAGTATTCCTTCTGATATTTTGAACGAATAATAAGTCCATTGCGTAATGAGGTTGATAACGATCCGAAATAAGAAATGCCAGCTCCTGCGGCAAGCACTCCAAACATGCCGCTCCAAAATTCGCTCTCTGATCTTAGCTTGGATCCTGAGTATTTGGAAACATCAATGACGTGAGCAAAAAGAAGTGCTTGTACTGGCCCCGTTGCCCCTGCAGAAGCTGTAAAAATGAAAATGAGAATCATGAGATAGTGACTATCTTTGGACTCATACAGCAGTCGCCCAAAACTTTTCCAAAAGCTCCGAGAATGTTGCTGAATAGAAGGGCCCGAGACATCTTCAATAGTCAACTCCGGTTTGTCTTTTTGGGCTATAATGGCCGTTTCCATATCCTCTTCCGAGCTTTTTTCCAGGCTGGTCTCTTTTGTTTCATCTCCAAGGGATATGTTTTGAGCGTGCACAAGATTAGAGTAGGTGCCATCAGGTATGGCTAGAAGACTCTCATGAGTTCCAGATTCAACCACTCTGCCTTGTCTCAAAACGACTATACGGTCGGCCTTTTGTACTGTTGATAAACGATGCGCGATAGTAATGGTAGTGCGTGACTGAGCAGCTCGATCAAGAGCCGCCTGTACAATCTTTTCGCCCCGTACGTCGATTGCGCTTGTTGCCTCATCAAAAATCAGGATGTTGGGCTGGCGAACAATGGCTCGAGCAATAGCAATTCGTTGTCGCTGTCCACCAGATAACTTTGTACCTCCATCACCGACAGGTGTTTCATAGCCCTGTCAAATATTTAGTCGGTATGATCTTATTGAGGTAGTTTCTGGAAGCGAGTTACTTACCATGGGAAGTTTGTTGATAAACTCATCTGCAAATGCCTCTTTACATGCCTGTGTGACCAATTTTCTCTTTTGATCCTCAGAGCTGCTTTCCCACTGGGTTCCAATAAGGCCATTAGCAACATTTGTGTAAATTGTCCCATTGAAGAGGAAGGGCTCTTGTTGAACCAAGCCAATTTGAGATCTCCACCACCTCGAATCTACCTCATCCAGGGAGTGGTCCCCAATTGAAACGCTTCCGCGCGGCTTTACCGCGCCTCCATGTTCTTCGGGCATTGGACTTGTCGATCCGCTGAGAGAATACCATTGCTCTATCAGTCCAACGATGGTGCTTTTCCCAGATCCAGACGGCCCAACAATAGCGGTCGTCTTCCCAGCCTCTATCCGCAGATCGAGGTCGTCTAAAATTTTAATATGTGGTCGACCTGGATAAGCAAATGTGACCTGCTTGAGAATAATATCTTCCTTGGGGTTGACTTCTGGACTTTTAAGTTGACCTTGATTTGGCTGGGGGGCATCAATTACGTTGAGAAATTGACGAGCCGCAGCACTTTTCTAAGTCAGCCGAATATATCATCACACAAATGGACGAAAGTCGAACCTGGCTTTGCTAAGAGCTAGTAACGGTGTAGCCACTCGCTCCAATGAAAAGACAATCATAGTCATCGAAAGCAAAACACTGACGATCGTTAGCTTAGTAGAAGCGAAAGTTATCGTAGGTACAGCGCTCTTACACTGTTATTGTTCCAAAGTTGTCCAAGTGACCTTCAAGGTAGAGCTTGGTACCAAACCAAAACGCAAGACCAAAGCAACCAAAAACGGCAAAAAACTATCACATATTAGTATTTGGAAACTATTTAGAGGTGATAGATACTTACTGTCAATGCGAATTGAAGAGCGATGAGTGGCGTCATTTTGTTACCATGCCGTCTCATGTCATTTACAAAAAAGGAATATTTATGGGCAATGCGGTTCTCAGCACCGCAGGCCGCGATCATTCGCACGCCAGCCAGAGCATCACTTGCAATTGAAGAAGCATTTGCGTCCGCCTAGGAAAAAAAGGTCAGTTTGATGTGATGGACGGCTGGGTCTATTACAAGCTGATTGAGAACCTACTTGAACCATTTGGCTACTTGCTTTGGCGGTAAAAGGCATCAAGATGGACACTGTTAGAATGATAAATGCAACCACTGAAATGACGACGAAAGACAACTTCCAATTGGCATGAAAGGCCACCACAAGCGCGGCGATTATAGTAGCATTGTATTCGAAAAACACGCCTAGCTTCTCGGAAATACCTAGTTGCAGAGTATTACTTGTCGATGTAATGGTGTTTATGGCATAGCCAGGAGACATTGAATCAAGTGCATGAACACTCTGCCCGAAGAGCTTCTGCAGATAATGGAGTCGAATAGAAGATGACAGTCGGATGCCTGCCATACGAAAGGTGAACTGCTCTCATCCGTCAGACTATCTGATGAACAAACCCATTAAACGAAACTTACTTTATTGGCATAATTCAGTGCTAGGCGAGCGATGAAGAGGAAGAACATGTACAGTCTTTGCTTACTTAGTAAATCTCAAACAACATGAGCATTGTGAAGATTTCACACAGAAGGCTTACGATAATTTGTCTATTTGATGTTTTAACCTACTGGCATCGCCATCGCTAGATGACTGAGAAAAGCCACTTAGGTTACCGACAAAGCTTCCTGAATAGTCCTATCTGTGAGTTCACCATAGCTTTAATAACAAGAAAGAACATATGCGCGTCTTACCGAAAACAACATTCATCAATGGTAAAGTAACTCCCGTCGCGAGGGACGAAATGATACCCACAGCGTAGGCCAAAACGTCAATTTTGGTTGCATAGCTAAAAACACGCTAAACACTATTAGACAGGGCTTGATGGCGGTGAAAATAGGGCAACAAACAAAATAATCTTTCAACTGGGGTTTTTGCTCTGCCTGTCCTTGTGAGCCATCTAGCTTTGGCCCATTATCAATGGGATCTGCAGCGACTGAAGGCGATGCTGTACTGCTAGTAAGCGATGTTTGGCCTTCTTGCTGCTGTCCCGTTGACTTTTCATCCATTCTGCTCAATAACTGTGCATCATAGAACGACTTCCCAGTTGGGCAACAAGGTGTGAAGCGGACAGAATCACACAGACTTGTGTATAGCAGCAGAATCGCAGCAGAATCGCAGCATCAAGTAGCCTATTCCGGGCACTGGCACCTTTCGCGAGAAAGTCGGTACCGAGAGGCTCTCCAGTACCCGTTGCAAGTGCCACAAATGGTACCTGACTCCACATGCATCGTTGCATTTTCCAATTTCCAGCCAAGCTCCCCGCGGCGATTATGCACTGATGGAGGGGCCACTACTAGCCGGCTCTCGTCCCGTGCCGATTTCCACTGGCGCTGACTCGTATTCGACTTGTCATACCGCTAGTACTACATGAAGCAACTTTGTGCGGCCATACTTAGGATCGAAATTCCTGGCCAGGTAAGCTCGTATCCTCATCCACATTCGACTTCATCAAGCGTAGCATTCCTATACAATCGCTGATCCTTGTATACAGTGCATTCGTCTAATACCAAATCATCTTTACCCGCAGTCACACGGTCCACACCGCATATGTATGGATTACTCCATTCCTAGGTAATATGCACCTAGGTAAAGCTCCATGATCAACGACGCTAACATCTTATCTCCCGTTTGGTAACATTCAGTAATTATAGCAAATGATAGGTAATATAGGGTTAGAATTAGTAATGACTTCGCCCTTTCCCCGTATAGGTTATCCATCCACCATGAAACGACCGCTTGTCTACGGCATAGATTATCTGTGGTACGTGAAATATCGAGCGATGAATCTTTTGTTCTATCGAATTGTATATCCAAGGTTGGAGCGATGGAGACCATCAAGGGAACCCTTGACCCTGTAGCCCATGGTGCAGCACTTCCACCATAGAAGCGACTATCGTTTCACGAGACTATTATATAATCGGAAGAAATAGTATTCTCTCTTACTGTATTACTTGGTAAGATCTTTCAGGGGCTCTAGAAGCCCCAATTTTAAAGTGGCCTCGCTCCGCTCCAAAACCATGGGAACCAAGTCTCTTGTTTGGTCATAGTGTATGCTACCATATCTCAGATAGGATGCAAACGTTCCCTCTCCATGATCAGCGTCTCTGAAGTCCTCTTCATCCCAGAGCTCCGCTAAACACACTAACTTGGGGTTTTTGGGTCCACGGCTCACTTTGATGGCAGATTGATTTGCAAATGCATCGCGCACATAAGCATTGGCTTTCTGCCAAATCTCATCTTTAGGGCCCTCAAGACGTGCTCTCAAAAGATTATTTTGCTCAATCCCAGACCATTGTGTAAGCGGTTGCAAAGCGAATAATTCTTGCATCGCAGGCGCAAGGAAAATCTTGGTTGCAAAATACTCCGCGCCATCGAACCCATCATTAGGGTCACTCAGACCCCTCAGTCTCTCAAGGCAAAGAAAGTGCGCCAGATAGTCAAGCATGACATCTACTGCAGTAATCATCTCTGGATCCTCAATCACCCTGTCAGATGGTATTTCTATGGCCTTTATGTGAGCTAGCAAGGGATGTTTATGGAATCCGGTTGCATTCGTCGTGTTCGGGCCCCAGAGGCTGAGATAAATGTCATGCCATCTTTTGATGAACGGATTTCCGGATTGGCAAACCAGAAACCCGTTAAGCATTGTGTGGTAATTTTCCCGGAACTCAACGGCAAAGCCACCCAATTCACAGGGTGAAGCCGGATCAATAATGCGATTCCACCATATATCGTCCAGATGTCGAAACAGAAGGGTGCCGACATCCATCCACGCGCCGCCATACTTCCACAGAAGAGGTAAACGGACTAGGTCCCCTTGATGAGGCCCCGCGAATAAGCCATCCATGGCTCCTTTATTGAAAGCTTCTGGGAAAAGAGATGGTTCGACAAAGTGCTTGACGTGTGTTTCTGAATCAGGAACGGCGTCCAAAACGTGAACTGTCCACTCGGGGCCAAGCTTTCGGACCCAGTTGATTACATTTCGCTGTGCCCATGGCTGCATGGCTTTCCATCCTTTATTCCAAAATGTCCATACGTTCTTCTGAGACGTAACGGCGTGTCTCTTTTGTAACCATGACGCTATTTCTTGGTCGGAACGCTGATCAAGTTTTTCCGAGGCTATCAATCTGACACCTTGGGGTAACTCAAGCTGTGCCATATACTCCTCTTCTGTAGAAGAGCCAGTATTATTATTTGCTCTAGCATGCATCTTGACGCCTAGTAGCAAAAAAAAGGTGTAGAGCTGTCTTAAAGCATGAATATTAAATCGAAACGAATTGGGAGACAGATGTTGGGAAAGATTTAGACGTGAAGAAGCATGCCAACACCATTACTCTCGGGCGTCTTGGTCTACAATTTTAAGCTTGAACACGATTTTTGTCAAATGTATCGAAATACAACTTGGTAACGTTTCTTTGGCTGTGGATCTTTTAATGCGTATACTACTGCATTATCCTTGAAGCTAGCTGCGTCGCATTCAATCGAGCTTCTAACGCGGGGGTAAGCACGGGATATTGAATCCGCCTATTGCTCTGTACGTCTTTATATACTGTATACCTACACCCTCAAAAAGTAAGGCGGTAAGCCCTACCTAGGTATTTAGTAACTATAGCAAGCTAGCTATTCCTAGTAGTGAATACTCGTCTATGGATAGCGATGGGGCGATCTTGGTTAGAAGGCAACAATACTCGCTCAGTGGATACGGCCTTATTAACTCCGTAGGAAGTGCATGCATGTAGGAACTATCTTACTAGCATCATACGATCCAAAAGCGCTTACCTTGGCACCTGCAGCTGCAAGGGGTGTTGCGCTGCTGTCCTTGACGAGCTCGTAGGTGAACAGTGAGCGTCCGGGATGTCTCCCTAGGGAAACGATCAGCTATAACGTACGTATGAAGATATAGTGATTACAGTATATTGCTGTCTAGGCCACACTACAAGGAATCCTTTGCATATTGCACCCTTGGTTGTCATTGGGCAACCGAATCCTGGCCCCCGCAAAGGATTCCGTCACACCCTTATGCTCCACAAGTTCATGCGAGCTAATATTGAGTACTGTAGGCGGTCTAGTATTCTCGCACGGAGTATTAGTTCTGCGAAAGAATTCGTACCCTTTTAGAAGTGATAAATTTCCATGCAAGCGTTATGATAGCACTACCAATTATTACCCCTTAAGGGAACAATATCGCACTGCAAATTACGAGTATAGATAATAGTTTAACCATTTGTTTTTGCTGCACTTCCTAGGATGCTTGAACAAGCACCCCTTAATATCACTTCGTATACACCTCGTGGGTAACTTTAAAGCGAGATATCCGGTCAGCAAAGGTGTGATCGTCGAGCATTTTTACATGTGATACATACGGATTGATGTTGTGATATAGTATTCCATAGTAGTGGTATATTACGTATTAGCCTTTTAGGGGTTGGGTCCTACCAATCTGCCACATCCACCCACTCCTCAGGCTGATCTTAAATGAATTGAAAGGAGCTCCTTGTTTGATCCGGACAAGGATGCAAAGGACGCAACGTGCCAGAGATCAATAGTCTTAGCATTGCCGGCCATTTGGTAAGATTAACTCACATGGTGGTGAAGTTAGTGGCGGCGTATATGTCATAGACACGGTGTCCTACTATTTACATCGCAAATGTATATGATTCATTAATTAGTCGAGTTGCTAAAAGGAGCTGGAAGCAATTTACGGTATATCATCAGATCACCTTCAGTTCACCCCAACTCACCTGGCAGAATACATCTGTCATTCGGCTTTTATACCGCAAAGCCCTACAGCTCTTATCATGGCGAGCAATGAAGATTTACGGAAGATTTGGGACTGGAACGCCGTTGTTCCAAGATCAATACCAACATGCATACACGATATTATTTCGAAAGTAGCTCGAGAGCAGCCGAATGAGCCAGCTATTTGTGCTTGGGACGGCGGGTTAACGTACAGAGAGTTGGACGAGCTCTCAACGACTCTGGCATGCCAGCTGAGCACCCTCAGCCTTGGACAAGGGATTGTTCCTCTCTGCTTTGAGAAATCAGTGTGGATGCCTGTGGCCATGCTTGCAGTTTTTAAGGTTGGAGCCGCATGCGTTGCACTTGATGTGACCCTACCAGAGGAGCGGCTCCGAGGGATTGTACAGCAAGTGCAGCCAAAAGTCATTCTTTCATCAGTCCTAAACAGGGTTAAAGCCTCCCGAGTAGCTGGAAATAACATTCCGCTTAGAGTGGTCGACAAGTCCAGCATTCTCAATGGCGATTCCGCACGACTAGGTTCTGGACCGGACCATAAGACAATATTGCCGGCTGTAAATCCTTCAGATCTACTTTATCTAGTCTTCACTTCGGGCTCCACGGGGGTGCCAAAAGGAGCAAAACTAAGCCACCAAAATCTTGCCAGTGCCCTACACTACCAGAGCGAAAAGTTATGTTTCAGTTCGACAAGCCGTGTGCTGGATTTTGCGTCCTATGCCTTTGACATAGCTTGGTTCAACTTCATCTTCACACTATGCTGTGGAGGCTGCCTATGTATAGGGTCACATGAAGAGATGCGCAATGATCCAGCGGCTTGTATACAACGTTTTAAAGTCAATGTTGCCCATCTTACACCTTCTCTCACACACATCGTTTCTACAGAAGCTTTATCTCAGCTCGATATTCTAATAACTAGCGGAGAGATCCTGACTGCCTCTCATGCTGACAAGATTTCACTACCTGGGAAAATCATTAATGCTTACGGTCCTGCGGAGTGCACTCCGCATGCTACCTGTTCAGTCATTCCAAAAGACGACATGCTGCACCCGCCAATTGGCAGAGGCCATGGTGCATGCACTTGGGTGGTAGACTTGACTGATGAGACTCGCCTGGTGCCTCTAGGAGAAGAAGGAGAGTTGTGGCTTGAAGGCCCGCTCGTAGGTGAAGGATATCTGAACGATGAAGAGAAGACTTCATCTGTCTTCGTAATTGATCCGTCATGGCTCCTGAGTGGTGTACCGTCGAAAGCCGGCCGTCATGGTCGTCTTTATAAGACTGGTGATATTGTGCGACAGAATGAAGACGGTACCTTTATGTTCATCCGCAGAAAAGATGCTCAAGTAAAGATCAACGGCCAGCGGGTAGAGCTTGGTGAAGTGGAATATCATGTCAGACGTTTACTGCATGGAAGTTCCCAGCTGGTGGCCGAAGTGATAAAACCACAAAATTCCAGCAGTGCGATTCTTGCTATATTTATCTGCATTGATGAATTTGAAAGCAAAGATAAAGACGCTCTAAGAGCATCTGTGGCGACTCTAACGCAGGGAGTAGATGAACTTCTTGCTCAAGTGGTGCCATCATATATGATACCCTCCGCATATATCCCCGTAAAAGAAATCCCGATGACAGCTACCGGGAAAACAGATCGGAAAGTTTTGCATGAAATCGGTAGCAGTTTCACGACTCTTGAGCTAGCAGCGCTTCATGCCACAGGACAGACAAACTTTCAGGCGCCTAGAACTGAGGCTGAAGAGATGATGCAAGGGTGGTGGGCTACAGTGCTAGGAATAGAGGCCTCTACGATTAGCCTCGATGACAATTTCCTTCACGTCGGCGGTGATTCTATCCAAGCCATGAAGCTGGTCGGAATTGCACGCCAGGAGGGAATGGTTCTAACTGTGGCGGATATTTTTAAACAACCTCGCCTAGTTGACCTGGCTCAGCTCATGGAGATATCGGATCACAGTTCTACATCAGCTAATGAACTAGTGGCCCCTTTCTCTCTCCTGAGATATGGAGTCAACTCACATGATGCACGGGAGCAAGTCGCGTCTCTATCTGGCCTTGATGCGGCTCAAATCCAAGACCTCATACCCTGCACGCCATTGCAAGAAGGGTTACTTGCCATGACAGTGAAGCGGCCCGGCGATTATGTGTCAGAAAGGATTTTCACACTTCGCCCGGGATTAGATATCAACCGATTTAAAAAGGCCTGCGAAGATGCTGTTTCCAACCTGGCCATCCTCCGAACAAGAATCTTTGACTTGCCCGGTATAGGGCTTGTACAAGCGATTCTAAACGAGACTGTTTCGTTGGAATCGACCGACCATGAAGATTTTAATGCATCAAGTACATCCATGGCACTTGGCGATAGGCTAACTCGGTTTTATTTGAGTGTTGATCGTGGCTTTGGAACTGTCTTCAAGTGGAAGATGCATCATGCACTCTATGATGGATGGTCGGTGCCTCTGATGTTGGATGTCATTGAGAAAGCATATCAAGGAGAAAAAGTTGAAACAGTGCCGTTTCAGAGATTAATCCACTACATTAAAAACATAGACAAGAAAGCAGCTTTTGATCACTGGTACAAATACTATGAGTCGTCACAAGCCACAATTTTCCCAGCCACCCCTTCGCCAGCATATGCACCGAATGTTGACGAAATCATCGAATATCGCTTCACAAACATAGCCTGGGCAAAAACAGACATCACAGCATCCACTGTTATTCGAACGGCCTGGGCAATGCTTCAGGGGGCTTACACAGGCTCAAGTGATGTTGCTTTCGGTACCGCTGTCACAGGTCGACAGGCGGCGGTTCTGGGCATTGAGAAAATGGCTGCACCCGCTATCGCTACTGTCCCTGTTCGAATTGTTTGGGAGTCAACTCAGACTCTGAAAGAGCTATTGCAGCTAGTTCAGCAGCAGTCAATAGACGCAATTCCATACGAACAGATTGGCCTACGAGAAATTCGCAAGGTTAGCCAAGAGGCAGAACACGGCTGTAACTTCCAAACCCTACTCGTGGTGCAGCCGCCTGGACTGGTGACAGATCAAAGTGAAATTTTCGAACAAGTATCCGAGCACACGGGCGCATTGAATGGATTTAATACATATGCTTTGCAACTTATATGCACTCTCTTAGAAGATGGCTTACAATTGAGCATCGGCTTTGACTCATCCACTATTAGTAGGACTGAGATAGAGAGAATTGCTACGCAGTTTGAGCATATAGTAGCCATGATTTGCGACGATGATATGCGATCGAAAAAATTGCCTGAAATCAACATCCTTAGCGACAATGATTTGCAGGACATTTGGAATTGGAATGCGCGGCTGCCAGACACGGTAGACGGTCTCATTCACAAAAGTATTGAGGAAATGGCAACTCAGCAACCAAACTCAACAGCAATACGAGCTTGGGATGGAGCGTTGACCTACTCGGAGCTCGACTCTATTGCTTCGACAGTTGCATTACATCTTGCAAAGAAAGGGGTGAATGCAAACATGGTCGTTCCTTTATGCTTCGAAAAGTCCATGTGGACAGCAGTCGCCATGCTTTCTGTGATGAAGGCAGGTGCAGCTTCACTGCTACTTGACATTAATCAGCCGGAGGAACGGTTACGGACGATAGTACGGCAGGTTAGCCCGCATATTATCCTCTCGTCTGCTGATAATGCAGCCTTGGCCACTCGATTGAGCGATACTCCTGTCGAGGTAGAAGTCATAAGCAAAGCAACGCTAGACGTTCTGAGTGCTGAGTCTCACTTCATTGCACAAGATAGTATAAGAGATCTCATGATATCGCAGTCGCCGCTGGATCTATTGTACGTCGTCTATACTTCAGGCAGCACGGGTACCCCAAAAGGAGTCAAGATTTCGCATCAAAACTTTTCAAGTGCTGTACAACACCAGCAGACTGAGCTCGGCTTCAATTCATCCAGTCAGGTGCTTGACTTTGCCTCTTACGCCTTTGATATGGCATGGTCAAACTTCATATTCACGCTGTGTACTGGCGGATGTCTTTGCATAGGATCGCAGGCCGAAATGCGAGACGACCTCGCAGGCTGCCTGCAACGATATCAGATTACATTTATCCAGCTAACCCCCTCACTTGCCCGGACCATTGATTCTGCAATTCTTTCGCGCTTGGATGTTCTTCTTCTGGCTGGAGAAGGCCTCTCTATGACGGACGTTGATCATGCCTCTGTTGCGAAAAAGCTTCTAAACGCGTACGGCCCGGCAGAATGCTCTGTATGTGGAACAGTATCGAATCTGAAAACTCATACACGAGGTCCGCCACCAATAGGACGGGGTATTGGCCAGTGCACATGGGTGGTCGATCCAGAAGACGAAACAAAACTTGTTCCTATTGGCGTCGAAGGTGAATTGTGGCTAGAAGGTCCTCTAGTTGGCCAAGGCTATCTCCATAACGAGGAGCAAACAGCGGCTGCGTTTTTTCAAACCCCCACTTGGCTTCTAAAAGGATCACGAGCTACACCTGGCAGACAAGGACGTCTTTACAAGACAGGAGACCTTGTGCGGTATACTGCCGATGGCGCGCTCATTTTCACTGGGCGTAAAGACAGCCAGGTCAAAATTAGAGGACAGAGAATTGAGCTGGGTGAAGTGGAGTATCATATTGCGAAGCTGCTGCCCAGTGAGTATGGCACCATACAGATAAAAGCTGAAGTTGTTGTCCCTCTCGATGGAAATGGCGAGATAATGGTGTTGTTTGTTTGCGCTTCTGGGGCCAAAGGTGACACCGCCACCGACGACCTGAAGCCCATCGTTCAGCAAATCAAGAGGGAGGTCGATCAGCAGTTGACTGAGATACTTCCGTCATATATGATCCCTTCAGCGTTCGTGCCAATAGCAGCTCTACCTTTGACTCCCACAGGCAAAATTGACAGGAAAGTCTTGAAGAAAATTGGTGGCGAGATAACCTTGAAAAAGTTGTTACAGTTTCAACCAAACACACAAGCTGAGAGAAAGCCGCCCAGTACAAAAACTGAAGAGCTGATGTGTAACTTGTGGGCGAGTGTCCTTGCTATTGGTCCCGAAGACATTAGCACAGATGATAGCTTCCTACGCATTGGTGGCGATTCAATTCAGGCCATGAGGCTGGTGGGTATAGCGAGAAGCTCTGGCCTATTGTTCTCAGTTGAAGATGTCTTCAAACAGCCACGCCTTAGTGATCTGTCCAAGGTGGCAAAGCTCAGCAGCATCTCCGATATGGATTCCACAATCGACGAAGAAATTCAGCCTTTTTCTCTAATGCAGTCAAACGCTGATGTGGAAGCGACCATACAAGTAGCGGCATCTCTCTGCGATATCCAACCTGAACAAATACAGGATATCTTCCCTTGTTCGCCACTGCAGGAGGGTTTGATAGCTATGACAGAAAGACAATCGGGACAATACATCTTGCGCAGCGAATTTGAGGTACCAAATTCGATAGATGCCAGTACTCTTAGAAAAGCATTGGAGAATATGGCTACAAATATTCCTATTCTACGAACACGGATTGTGCACCTGCCTGGCCAAGGCTTTGTCCAAGTCATTGTTAACGAGCCGGCATTGTGGACTAAAGAGAGCTCAGACGCTGGAATGGGGCTTGGTACAAGACTTAATACCATAAGCATTACTACCAGGCACGACGGCACGACCACCTTTTCCTGGTCAATTCACCACGCCTTATACGACGGATGGTCATTTCAACTTCTACTGGACACACTTGAAGGGTTATTATCCCAAAACGAACGACACCCTTGGCCACTTTCATTTCAACCTTTCATTCGTCACATCAGAAATATTGACGTTGAATCATCTCGAAAGTACTGGCAAACACACTTCCAAGGATGCGAGGCAGCAGTATTTCCGATATGTCCTTCTCCATCTTATGTTCCTCGGGTGGACAACATATTGGAACATGAGATTACGAATCTGGCATGGCCTTCCAATGATATTACGCCTTCTACTGTTATTCGCACCGCATGGTCTCTTTTGCAGTCAACGTATACAGCAGCCGACGATGTCGTTTTTGGAGCAACAGTTGCAGGAAGGCAGGTTGCACTGGTAGGAATTGAGAGAGTAGCTGGGCCGACAATTGCAACTGTCCCCGTCCGGATAGTACTCAATCGCACTCTGCAAGTTGAAGAACAGCTTCAAATAATACAGACACAGGCGGCTGAGTCTATGATGTATGAGCAATTCGGTCTTCAAAAGATTCGAAAACTCAGCCAAGAAGCGGAACTTGGATGCAGATTCCAAGCTCTGCTTGTGATACAGCCTGCGGAACTGAATACTCCTCGAAATACAATTCTTAGGGACATCCCACCCCAAGAAAAGAATGAACTCAAAGACCAAGCAGATGTATTCTCTACTTATGCCTTGGAGTTGATCTTTAGCCTTCACGACTCGGGAGTCTCAATAATGTTGAACTTTGACTCCGCAGTCATTGAAACTAAACGAATACAGAGGATAGCTCAACAATTTGAGCATTTTCTACGACTACTTTGTTCTGAAGATAGGCGTCAAACAACAATTGGCAATCTTGAAGTCGCCTCCAAGCAAGATCTCCAAGATATTTGGGCGTGGAATAGCGAGGTTCCCGACGCTGTGGAGTTGTGTATCCACGACATAATTGCAGAGACTGCAACAAGGAAACCATCTGCACCAGCAATATGCGCCTGGGATGGCGAGATTTCCTATGGAGAGTTGGATAAGCTTTCAACGCGTTTATCCAAACGGCTGATACAGCTTGGAGTTGGCCGGAATGTACCAGTGCCACTACTCTTTGAGAAATCAATGTTCATGCCGCTTGCCATGTTGTCTGTCATGAAGGCTGGCGGGTGCTGCATTGCCATGGACATCAATCAGCCTGAAGAACGATTGAAGAGTATTATAAGTCAAGTTAGTCCGACCTTGATCCTCACATCTGCTCAAAACGAGCCAATGGCTTCTCGCCTTAGCGAAGCAGCACACATTGAAGTTGTAAGCAAGCCGGCGTTAGAGGCATTGCCTATCGGCCCTGTTAGCACAACGACTCAATCTCCTGCACTGGCTGCAAGGCCTTCTGATTTGCTTTACGTTGTTTTCACGTCCGGCTCTACTGGTACGCCAAAGGGAGCACAGATTTCTCACCAGAATTTTGCTAGCGCTATCAAGCACCAGAGCCATCACCTTGGATTTACACCAGAAAGCAGAGTGCTCGATTTTGCATCTTACGCGTTTGACATGGCGTGGTCCAACTTCCTGTTTACTCTATGCATAGGAGGATGTCTCTGCATTGGCTCTTACGATGAGATGCGAAATGACCTCGCAGGCTGTTTACAGCGGTACAATATCTCTTTTACTCAGCTCACGCCTTCGCTTGCACGCACAGTCGATGTGGAAGTGTTATCTGCGCTTGATACCCTGATCCTTGCCGGTGAAGGCTTACAGGCTTCCGATATAGAGCGTTGCGCTAAAGTTAAAAATCTCATCAATGCTTATGGCCCTGCAGAATGTAGCGTCTGTGCTACAGCGGCAAACCTAAGGCATAACAAATCAGGCTTGCCGATTATTGGGAAAGGAGTTGGGCAATGTACATGGATCGTTGATCCTAATAATCCAAGCCGTCTCGTGCCTGTCGGCGTTGAGGGAGAGCTTTGGTTGGAAGGCCCATTAGTTGGCCTTGGATATCTCGACAACGAGCGAACAGCATACGCATTCGTCAATGATCCGCCTTGGCTATTGAACGGAGCACCAGGGCACTGTGGGAGGCAAGGTCGCCTCTACAAAACAGGTGACTTGGTGCGATATAACTCTGACGGATCATTGATCTTTGTCGGTCGCAAGGATTCGCAAGCCAAGATTCGTGGCCAACGTTTGGAGCTTGGCGAGGTTGAGGTTCACATCCAAAGGCGTCTGCAAGAATATCCAGACTTGCAGGTTATAGCTGAGATTGTAACGCCGCGCAATGGCTCAAACCAAGTACTGGTTGCATTCTTGACAGTGGGAGCTGAAAATGAAGGAGCCGCAATCATTGGCGAAATAGCGAAACTGCAAGGTGTTCTTGGCAACACGATCCCTTCGTATATGATTCCATCTGCGTTTATTACCCTGAATTCTTTTCCTATGACTACAACTGGAAAGACAGACAGAAAAAAGCTTCGCGAAATTGGAAGCAACATGACAATAGAAGAAATATTCGCCGTTGGCCAACAAACACAGCAAAAGCGGGAACCGCGCACACCAACGGAAAAGAAAATGCAACATCTATGGGCAGAGATACTTGAGATTAGTAGCTCACAGATTGGTATCGACGATAGCTTTCTTCGTATCGGTGATTCGATTCAGGCTATCAAGCTCGTTAGAGCAGCAAGAGATCAAGGCCTATCTATTACAGTTGCCGACATTTTCAAGCATCCCCAACTTTGGGAGCTTGCTCAAGTGGCAACCCCTATAGAGGCCGCCATTTTAGAGGATCAAATAGTGCCATTCTCATTGCTCAACGCGGGGCTCAGCGAGGACGAAATTCGACGCGCCGTGGCAGCATTATGCGGGGTTGAATCAGCTCTAATCCAGGACGTCTTCCCCTGTACTCCCTTACAAGAGGGGCTTCTAGCTTTAACGGAAAAAGAGTTTGGTCACTATGTGTCTCAAAACGAGTATACGTTGCAACCAGGAACAGACACGGAAAGATTCAAAGAGGCATGTGAGACTGTTTTTAATGCATTTCCTATCTTACGAACTCGTATTGTGGATTTGCCTGGCAAAGGGCTGGTGCAAGTAGTCATTGACGAAACCATTCAGTGGCAGACCAATGAGGCAGCAAGTACTGGATTCGGCAGAAAGCTCACCCAATTCTGTCTAACTGTGGGCGAAGATTCGTCTGTCTGTTTTTCCTGGGAGATTCACCATGCTCTTTATGATGGCTGGACATTTCCCCTCCTACTCAACGCCATCTCCAGTGCGTATGAAGGCAAAACGGAATTCTCGTCCACCCCCTTCCAAGCATTCATTCGCCACCTCCAGAATATTGACAGAGGGGCAGCACGCGATTTCTGGCAAGCTCAGTTTAAAGGCATTCGTTCATCACATTTCCCACCTCGCCCTTCAGTGCAGAAGCCGCGAGTTGCTGCTGTCATTGATCGGGACATCATCGATATCCAATGGCCTGAGACGGATATCACAGCGTCTACAGCTATCCGCGCGGCTTGGTCTCTCGTGCAAAGCTCTTGCACAGGTTCAAACGATGTTTTGTTCGGTACTATTGCTCTTGGCCGGCAGCTTCCAGTGCCTGGCATTGAACAAATAGCAGGACCAACTATAGCGACAGTTCCTGTGCGAATATGCCTCGACCCCAGTGCACAGACAGTGGGTGAATTTCTGCACGAAATACAGCAACAAGCAATAGACTCTCTGCCTTACGAACAAATCGGCCTCCAAGAAATTCGTCGAGCGAGTCAGGAATCAGAGTTTGCCTGCGACTTTTCAACTTTACTTGTTATCCAGCCAGAGGGCCAAAATCAACTACCGACCAAGCTATTTGAAGCAACATCTGATGATGACGCTTGGTTAAGAAATCTTAGCACGTATCCTCTTCTCATCATTTGTGGGCTTCAAGATCAGGGCGTTAGTATACGTCTCAGCTTCGATTCAGCGATCTTAGGGGTCGACCGTGTGCAGAGGATAGCAGAGCAATTTGAGCATGTCGTGCGACTGGTATGCTCTGGAGAGCAAACACAGATAAAACTCGATGGTATTAACCTCACATCTACACAAGACTTGGAGGATATCTGGAAGTGGAACGCAACAGTTCCCGAGACATTGGACGCATGCGTGCACGATCTTGTCGCTGAAACTATAGCCAAATACCCCAATTCTTTAGCAGTCGATGCATGGGACGGAAAACTGACATATCAAGAGCTTGACCACTTTTCTAGTCAGGTAGCGATCCAACTCGTCCGAGCTGGTATTAAGCCAAATATGCCTGTGCCTCTACTATTTGAGAAATCCGTGTGGATGCCGGTAAGCATCCTTGGTGTTATGAAAGCCGGGGCAACCTCAGTTGCAATGGATAGCAGCCAACCAGAAGAGAGACTGAAAACAATCGTCAGCCAAGTTCAGCCAACGGTTGTTCTATCATCGGTTTTAAACGCAACGCTAGCATCTAAGCTGAGTGAGGCGGAAATGCAAGTACACGTCGTCTGCAAGGAGACTATCGGACTTCCACGTACCACAGCAGAAAGCTCTTCAGACTTGCAAGCTTTGAAAGGATTCAGCCGTCCATCTCATTCTCTATACATCATATTTACTTCAGGCTCAACAGGCGTGCCCAAGGGAGCGAGGGTATCCCATAAAAGCTTTGCAAGCGCTATGAAACACCAAATGAGTGCGTTTGGCTTCAGCTCTGCAAGCCGCGTTATTGACTTTGCATCCTATGCCTTTGATATGCTATGGACAAACTATCTCTTTACCTTTTATGCCGGGGGATGCCTTTGCATTAGGCCAAAAAGCGAAATACAAGATGATCTTGCTGGCTGCCTGC
Organism: Trichoderma sp. 2475; assembly: GCA_038502285.1. Taxonomy (NCBI): domain Eukaryota; kingdom Fungi; phylum Ascomycota; class Sordariomycetes; order Hypocreales; family Hypocreaceae; genus Trichoderma; species Trichoderma sp. 2475. Next base: position 2,588,131 of record JARPVV010000003.1, on the reverse strand, counting down.
AAAAACACCGAATCTCATACGCTTTCCTCACACCTTCGCTTGCGAGAACTATTGACCCATCAGTCCTTTCCCAGTTAGATGTCCTGGCTTTTGGTGGGGAGGGCTTGCTACTTTCCGATATCACCCGATGTGCCGGTGTAGATAGAATCGTGAATATCTACGGTCCTTCTGAGTGCACTCCCTGCAGCACAGCGTCCGTTATCACGGATCGCACAATAACGCCACAGATTGGCAAGGGGCAAGGACAATGTACGTGGATTGTCGATCCCCAAAACGGTCAAAAATTAGTCCCTATTGGAGTCGAAGGAGAGCTCTGGCTCGAAGGCCCTCTAGTTGGCCAAGGATATCTTGATGACAGACAAACACTAGCCACATACGAGGATGATCCAGTTTGGTTACTGCGAGGGGCACCTGGTGTATCTGGCCGACGAGGGCGGCTCTACAAGACTGGAGATTTAGTGCGCTACGATTCAGATGGCACGCTAATCTTTTGTGGCCGCAAAGATTCCCAAGTCAAGATCAGAGGCCAGCGAGTTGAACTCAGTGAGGTGGAACACCATGCGCGCCAGCACCTTCCACATAACGGCGAGGATATACGCGTTATTGCAGAGATAATAGTTCCAAGATGCAGCGACAACGCTCTCTTGGTCATGTTCATCTGCCTTCCAGGCTTCGAGATGGAGGTAGCAACAGATGACAAGCTAAAAGCCCAAGTCTCAGCTTTAGCAGAGCCGTTACAAGAGCAGCTAGCGAAGAGAATACCATCGTACATGATACCATCAGCGTTTATCCCTGTCCCGACGATGCCAATGACAGGAACCGGAAAGACAGACAGAAAGGTTTTACGAGAGATTGCTGGTAAGCTAACTCTAGAGGAGCTTGCGGCAATGCAGCCACAAAGGCGGAGATCATATAGAGAGCCTCAGTCGACATCAGAAAAGAGTCTCCAGGCCTTATGGTCAACAGTCCTTGGAATTGATGCTTCAAGTATTAGCGCAGATGATAGCTTTCTCAGAATCGGAGGTGACTCAATCCAAGCAATGCGTCTTGTGGCAGCGGCTAGAGAACAAGGCTTGTCTTTGACAGTCAAGAATATTTTCGAGCACCCAGAGCTATCCGACTTGGCGCAATTGATGAATGGAGAGAACGAATTAATCACCAAAGAAGTTTCACCCTTTTCACTTCTCAGCCAAAACATCAAGCATTCCACACTTATGCAGCAGGTAGCGTCTCTTTGTAACGTGCAAGCTACGCAGATTCAAGATATATTCCCGTGCACGCCGTTGCAAGAGGGGCTTCTAGCCATGACCGAGAAACATTCTGGCGACTACATCTCTCATAATATCTATAATCTGGAGCCAGAGATAGATCTAGAGAGATTTAAAGCTGCTTGTGAGCGTGTGGTTGACTCCCTGCCGATCCTTCGAACACGAATTATCGACCTATCAGAAGAAGGACTTGTTCAAGTAGTAGTTGACGAACGCGTACAATGGAATTTGCAACAAGATCATATGGGTCTTGGTACAAAGCTCAGTTCGTTTGGATTACACCACGAAGGCACAATCACGCAGTTTTCATGGACAATTCACCACGCTCTGTACGACGGATGGTCATTCGCCATGATGTTGGACGCAATCCAGACAGCATACAACGGGCGAGATGAACTAACAACGGCCCCATTTCAGAGATATATTCAATATATCCGGGAAACGGATAGCTCTGCAGCCTTTCACTTTTGGCAGCGTCAATTCGAAGGTTCTCGATCAGCCATATTTCCTGGCTTGTCATCCTTGGCGCATACACCGCGAGCAGATACTCTCCTCCGACACGAAATTGCTCATTTGACTTTCCCCAAAACAAATGTCACAGCTTCCACAGCAATTAAAGCTGCTTGGGCTTTAGTCCAAGGAACTCTAACAAATTCGGACGACGTCGTGTTTGGCACTACGGTAACAGGAAGGCAAATACCCGTTCCAGGCGTGGAGCAAATTGCGGCACCCCTCATCGCTACAGTGCCAGTGCGCGCCACTCTGGATCCGAACATCCACGTATCACATCTTTTAGAAGACATGCAGCGACAATCGGTTGAGGCCATACCATATGAGCACATTGGCCTTCAAGAGATTCGCAAAGTCAGCCGTGAAGCCCTGCAGGGGTGTGACTTCCAAACGTTGCTTGTCATCCAGCCATCTGAAATAGAGCAGATTCCAAAGGCAATCTTCAAGTCTGTTGACATGGCTGAACGAGACGGCAGCCAAGTTGGTGCATTTTCTACCTATGCACTAGAACTCATTTGTGTCCTACAACAAGAAGGGATTGCTCTGGTGTTAAGCTTTGATTCAAGAATAATCCAACCGCAAGAGGCTAAGCGAATAGTGAATCAATTTGAACACATGTTGCGCCTACTGTGCGCTACAAACCAGCAAGAACTAAAGCTAAACGACATTCAAATTGCCAGTGAGCAGGACATAGAAGCTATATGGAAATGGAATGGCGTCGCTCCACCTCCGAATGAGATGTGTGTTCATGAGCTACTGGCTCAAACGGCACGCAAGCAGCCTAATGCGCCTGCCATACATGCGTGGGATGGACAGCTTTCATACGGAGAGCTTGAGCTGCTGTCATCACAACTAGCTATACACCTAATCAGTGAAGGCGCCAGACCTGGCGTTGTAATACCTCTTTGCATTGAGAAGTCTATTCTCATGCCTGTTGCTATGCTCGCAGTCATGAAGCTTGGAGCTGCCTCTGTTGCTCTCGATATCAATCAGCCAAAGAATCGGCTACGAAGCATAGCGCAGCAGGTCCAATCCAACGTCATTCTTGCATCTGCTACAAACAAAAACATCGCCTTGGAACTTGCCGGCCAATCTACCAAAGTAGTGATCATCAGCACAGCGTTCTTGAGCAACTTGATGGAAGCCGAAACCTCTTATTCTCAAAGCTTAGAGTATGTGGATATCCAGCCCTCTGACCTTTTGTATGCTGTCTTCACCTCAGGCAGCACGGGTCAGCCAAAAGGTGTCTTGATATCTCACCAGAATATTGCATCAACTCTAGTAGAAGACGTACGGACACTCGGCTTCAAGACTGGCGGAAGAGTTCTCGATTTCGCCTCTTATGCTTTCGACATGTCCTGGTTCAACTTTTTATTCACTCTTTATACTGGTGGATGCCTCTGTATAGGCTCACAAGAAGAGATGCACAACGATCTTGCTGCTTGCATCCTGAAATACAACGTTAGCTACATCCAGCTAACCCCGTCTCTTGCACGATCGGTTGAACTGCAGAGCCTGTCAACACTTGATGTTTTAGCGCTGGCAGGAGAGGCTCTGAGTCAGAATGATGCCCACTATTTCTCTTTACTGGATAACGTACAGGTTGTCAATATTTACGGACCTGCAGAATGCACCCCTTGCAGTACGGTTTCACTTATTACCGATGAAAACAAGTCTGAGCCTCCAATTGGTAAGGGCCGCGGATTACGAACATGGGTTGTCGACCAGGAGACGGGAAGTCGCCTGGTGCCTATTGGTACTATCGGAGAACTATGGCTAGAAGGCCCATTGGTAGGTCGCGGATATCTCAACGACTTAAACAGCCAGACTTCAGCTGCATTCATTGAAAATCCTACTTGGCTATTACAAGGCTCAAGAAGTGTACCCGGAAGGCGTGGTCGTCTGTACAGAACAAGAGACTTGGTGCGATACGATAGAAATGGAGACCTTGTTTTTGTTGGACGAAAAGACTCTCAGGCGAAAATAAGAGGCCAGCGCGTGGAACTTGCAGAGGTTGAGCATCATGTCAAGGAGCTACTTCCAAGCAATGACGATCTTCAGGTGATAGCTGAAGTTGTCACACCTCGTAATTCGATTGGTCAAGTATTGCTTGCATTTATCCATCTAAAAACTTCCAGTCAAGAAGATGCAGATTTCACGAAAAGATTAGCGGATTTAGCCAGCCGACTAGCTGATAGGATTCCATCCTACATGGTTCCCGCTGCATTTGTGCCGCTTACTGCTATTCCTATGACAGCAACTGGGAAGACAGACAGAAAGGCGCTGCGTGAAATGGGCAACAGCCTAGCCATAGAAGATATAGCGGCCATGCACGTCTCACCACAGACAGACAAGACAAAGACACCACTTACTGCTGGGGAAAGACGTCTGCGACAACTATGGGCATCAGTATTAAATGTTGATTCTGATCTTATTGGTGCAAACACCAGCTTTCTTCGCATTGGCGACTCGATACAGGCTATGAGACTCGTGGCAATGGCTAGAGAGCAGGGTATGCTTCTAACTGTTGCTGATATCTTTAAACAGCCCCGATTATGTGACCAAGCCAAGCTGTTGAAGTGGAATAACAAAACCTCTGAGGTGGAAGAGATAGCTCCGTTCTCTCTTCTCAAAACTGGCATCACAACTGAATTTGCCCAACAACAAGCAGCATCCCTCTGTGATGTTTTAATCAGCCAGATCGAAGATGTGCTACCATGCACGCCGCTACAGGAAGGACTTTTGGCAATGACACAGAAGCGGAGTGGCAATTACATTGCGCACATTGAGTTTATTCTCAGGCCTGACGTAAATTTAGAACGATTTATCCAAGCTTGTGAGGACGTTTTCACCGAAATGCCAATACTTCGAACACGACTTATTAACCTGCTTGGGCAGGGGCTTGTTCAAACTATCGTCGACGAACCAATTCAATGGCAGGATGAAAACAGCTCGGATACCTCCTCTTGTTTATCGGCTTCAGATATCATGGGACTTGGAACCAGACTTAGTCATTTCGGACTATCAAGAGTTGGACATGGGAATCTCTTTTCTTGGACCATACATCACGCACTATACGATAACTTCCTCGTTTCAATGGTACTGGATGCAATTGACAAGGCGTATCGAGAGGAACAAAGAACGCAGTACGTTCCGTTCCGGCGATTTATCTCCCATATCCATGATATAGATGAATCGGCCGCTACCGATTTCTGGAAAAGATATTTTGATGGATCCCAGGCAGCCGTCTTTCCTCAGCTGCCCCTGCCAGGATATGCTCCTTCAACGGATAAAGTACTTTACGCAGCCATTACTAATGTCACATGGCCAAATACAGACGTGACGCCAGCTACACTTATTCGAACTGCCTGGGCACTGTTGCAACGATTATACATGAGCTCAAATGACTTGGTATTTGGCTGCACAGTTACTGGTCGACAGGCCGCAATACCAGGCGCAGAACGTATTGCTGGTCCAACTGTAGCTACAGTACCAGTCCGGATCAACTTTCCAGGAGATTCAGACATCACGATCGAGGAGCTGCAAGCGCAAATACAGCAACAGAGTATAGACTCGATACCTTTCGAGCAAATGGGCCTTCAGAATATCCGCAAAATAAGCGAAGATGCAGAGCATGGCTGCGATTTCCAAACCTTGCTCGTTGTACAGCCAACAAGCTTGGATGGCCAAGCCAGTATCTTCAAACCTCTTGAGACTCCTCGAGTCCAGCATGAAATTGGCTTGTCATCCACCTATGCTCTGGAAGTTGTCTGTGACATCAATCCTCACGGACTGTCTGTAAAACTCAATTACGATTCAAAGGTGATAGACAATGGAAAGATTGCAAGAATGCGAGACCAATTTGAGCACATCCTCAGAGTCCTATGCGATGAGGCTCAGCAAAGCACTTTACTTCGAAACTTGAGCTTGATCCCACAGAGCGATCTTGAAACCGTCTGGAACTGGAACGCATCTGTGCCCGAAACAGTCCAAATCTGTATACATGATATTATCTCCAATGTGGCACAAAAACAGCCATATGCGCCGGCAATATGCGCTTGGGATGGTGAACTCACCTATATAGAATTAGAGTCATTGGCATACAGTCTCTCCCTCAGGTTGACAGCAATGGGCATTGGACCCAGTGTAATAGTGCCTCTTTGTTTCGAAAAGTCGATGTGGACAGCAGTTGCTGCGTACGCAGTCTGGAAGACAGGCGCAGCTTGCTTCTTGGTAGATTCTAACCAGCCAGAAGACCGTCTTCAGTCAATCATACGACAGATACGACCAAAAGCGATACTTGCATCAGCCGCGAATAAAGCACTGGCGTACCGACTCCAGGAAACTGCTGCTGGAATACAACTGCTGGATGTCACAAGATTTTTCGACGACACCCTCAGCAACGGTCTCGCGATAAACGATCTTCAGCTATCGCAACCAGTAACAAAAGCAAAACCAACTGATCTACTCTACGTTGTATATACCTCGGGCAGCACGGGTACGCCAAAGGGAGCCACAGTGTCGCACCAGAATTTCGCCAGTGCAATACATCATCAGACGGAACAACTGGGCTTTAGTCCGACAAGCCGAGTGCTGGATTTTGCGTCTTATGCGTTCGACATGTCTTGGTCTTGTATACTGTTTGCTCTTTGCAATGGAGGCTGTCTTTGTGTAGGCTCTCAGGCAGAGATGCGAAACGATTTGGCAGGCTGCTTCCGTCGATATCAGATTTCGCACGTTTCGTTGACACCTTCAGTTGCTCGGACTGTGGATCCAATGGCGATGTCAGAACTAGAGGTTTTACTATTAGCTGGCGAAGCAATGTCTCCATCCGATGTCAGCCGCTTCAAGGGAATACCCAAGCTGTTAAATGCATATGGGCCCTCAGAGTGCTCTATTTGTGCGACAGCGGCCAATGTTGGCCAGGTCAGTTCAAGCTCCGCTGTTTCAATCGGCAAAGGTGTCGGGCAAAGAACTTGGGTGGTTGATCCCAGCAACGGCAACTATCTTGTGCCGATTGGAGTCGAAGGAGAGTTATGGTTAGAGGGCCCTTTGGTTGGTCAAGGTTATCTCAATGACGAAGAACGCACTTCAGCTGCATTTGTCTGCGATCCGTCTTGGCTGCTCCAAGGGATACCAGAATTGGGAATATCTGGCCGAAGAGGACGACTTTACAAGACGGGAGATATAGTACGCTACCATACGGACGGTACTCTAACTTTTGTTGGTCGCAAGGACTCACAAGCAAAAATTCACGGTCAGCGACTGGAACTTGGCGAGGTTGAATATCATGTACAACAACTGCTTTCTCAAGACCAAGATGTGCGAATCGTTGCTGAGATTATAAATCCGCGTGGAGGTAGCGCTATACTGGCGATGTTCCTCAGCATGCCCGGGACTGATCAACCGCAAGCAAGAGCTGCCGAGCTAGCAAGCCAAGCAAAACAGAAGCTAGCCAAAATAGTTCCGTCATACATGATCCCTTCGGTCTTTATACCCATTGCTGCCATCCCTACGACAGTAACAGGTAAAATAGACCGCAAGGCACTCAAAACACTTGGCAGTGCCCTTACAACGGAAGAGCTGGCAGCGCTTGACCCGAAGAGGAGCCAACAACAGCGTCTGCCTGCCACAGCTGCTGAAAAGCAAATGCAACATCTATGGGCGTCGATTCTAGACATCGATGCATCCAGCATATACCTCGATGACAGCTTTCATACAGTCGGCGGCGATTCTATCCAGGCAATGAGGCTGGTGGTCGCCGCGCGAGAACAGGGTCTATCGCTTACTATTACTGACATCCTAACATCCTCAAGCCTCTCTGACCTTATCCACTTGGAAAGCTCGGACGAAGAGGATGATCAAAGTCTTGTTGATGATACAGCTTTATTGCCATTCTCTCTTCTTGGCCATGGCAGCTCACTCTCTATCAGTTCCTTTCTAGAAACTGTACCAAAGCTATTGAGCCCTGATATCATATCGTTCACTGACGTCTATCCTGTTACTACTGTTCAAGCCGACTTCATTGAAATGGCAATGCGCAAAAACCCTCTAAGCTGTGCGGCGATGTATTTTGACTTTTCCAGCGATATGACAGACGTGGAGCTGGTTACGGCGTGTTCAATACTATGGGATAAATTTGATGTTCTCCGCGCTGTTTTTATTCAGTACGAGGGCGCTTTCTTCCACGTCATTTCGGATGCAATTGAAGTCCCTGTGTGCATCCATCCAATAGAGAGAGACTTCGAAAGTTCGCAACTTCATTCAAGAATTCTCTCGCAGCCATTGCAACTCGGAAAACCATTTACCATGTTTCATATCCAGAGATCGGCTCATGGTCCTGTTCGACTGACAATAAGAATAGCCCACGCGCAATACGATGGAATGAGTCTTGGTCCGCTGTTAGCCAGTCTCTCCGCTCTCTTGTCTAATCAACTGCCGCCGTCAGTTCCACAATTTTCGCAATACATCAAACATGTCCAATACCTAGAAGAGAAGTCGTTCTCCTTTTGGAAAGACTTTCTTCGAGAGTCTCGGCCTTTACAAATGCCCCGACCCCGTAACTTGGAACATTCCACCGGAAAGGCACTGCGGCTGAGCAGGACTATCCCAGAACCAGGAAAAATTGATCGCACGACTTCCGCCACGGTTTTCATCGCTGCGTGTGCACATGCTCTAGCTAAATTTACACATTCAACGGATCTGGTCTTTGGACTCACTGTGTCGGGTCGCTCATCGCTCAGCGCAGCGATCAAGGATGTTATGGGGCCATGCTTGAACATCACTCCCATTAGGACAAAGGTCTTACAAGAAACTTTGTTGAAAGATATCATCAGCCAGGTTCAGAGCCAACGCCATCGCAGTGTCGCGTATGAAGCTGCAGGATCTAAAAACCTTTTGCAGGATTGCACAGATTGGCCTCCAAGCTCACGACGATACAATTGTATTGTTCAGTTTCAGAATATTGATGAGAACCCTGCTCTTTTTTCCGGTCGCGGACCGCAGCTTAATATCGTTGCCAAGCCTGGACTGGTACAGACCAATGACATTTTTATCATCGCGAAGCCTACAAAAGATCACTGGTCTCTCGAGATATCCGGGTCCGATTCTTATGATCTGAAACAGCTTAGGGAATTTCTTGACGGAGTTTGCACGTCACTATTGGAGATCTAGTTAAAGAATCATCGTTAGTTATAATAGTGCTTTTTTTTTTCTCAGCGGCATGGCATATATAGAATTATAATGCTCCTGCTAAGTCTGAAGGATAGCATTAGAATAGAAAAGTCAACGGCTTTATGCAGTGTCATGGCAATGCTAAACCAATGCAACAATAATATTAGGTAGAATGCACTACGATGTATAAACCATTGTTTGGTAAACCCGCTTAAAAACTACCACGTCCAAAATATATAGCCGGGCTTATATAGCCTGAGGACATACAGCCGCGGCAAATGTCCATACAGCCTGGCGCAATACAGGCTAAGGATTAAGGCTAAGATGTATTTACATAAATCCTCTAAGCAAAAGAAGCTTCAATTGAACAATTCACAACACAGTATGATGCGGTATATAAATGGTATATATTAATTTTTCTTTTGTGTTTTGTAGCCAAATCAATTAGAAGGCCCTACTTGGCGTTGAAAATATATAAACTTCAGCTCAGTATATACAAATTAGTTGTATATGTAGCTATTAAACGACAGAGTCTAGCAGTGAAATGCCCTTACACCGCTAATCTACCCAGAACTTACTGAACATAGGGAGGTATTCAACAATGTTAGGCCAATTATTCCAGCAGCTAATAAGTTGTCCATTATCGAGCAACGCGACAGTAACAAGTGATTACCATTTCCAGCCATATATAAATATAAATGATGTAACGGGCTTGAATATGCTGCAGCCGGAACATTATGCTATATATGAATTACCGCTCAGAGCCAGAACGCTCGGGAAATTAGAAAGCGGCGGTGTGCATACCCCTTAGTTTTCAACCCGTCTATATAAATTGCAAAACAGCCTTTTGCTGTGTTGCCTGCCTTTCATATTGCCAAGCCATTAACTCTAATATACATCCTGAGTCGGCGTTGCAATCCAGTCTCAGTTACCTATCGAATATGAAGGCCTCTCTTTTTGTCGGCTCCCTTATCGCGAGCTCTGCAGCCGCGTACAAGGCCACCACCACCGCAAGTACACACGTTCCAAGCCAAGTCTAATGGCAACTAACTAGAAGTCTAGCGCTACTATGATGGGCAGGAGGGTGCATGTGGCTGCGGAGGTGCGAATGGCGGCGCCGCTTTCTCCTGGCAGGTGAGATCTCGCGCTATCAAGCCAACTACTCCGTATTAGTCCCTTGTGTTTCTAATACGCATCCCATCGGCAGCTTGGCATCGGCAGCGGAATTTACACAGCTGCCGGCTCCCAGGCTCTCTACGACACGGCTGGCGCTTCGTGGTGTGGCGCAGGCTGCGGTAAATGCTACAACTTGACGTCGACGGGAGAATCGGCTTGTTCTTCTTGCGGTACGGGTGGCGTTGCGGGCCAGAGCATCATTGTAATGGTCACAAACCTCTGTCCCAACAACGGAAACGCGCAGTGGTGCCCAACAGTCGGAGGCACCAATCAATACGGCTACAGCTACCACTTCGACATTATGGCACAGAGCGAGGTATTTGGAGACAATGTGGTTGTTGATTTCGAGCCAGTTGCTTGCCCTGGCCAGGCCACATCTGATTGGGAACAATGCCTCTGTGTCGGAATGCAAGAGACAGACACCACGCCTGTTTTAGGGGGCGATTCGTCTCCGCCGCCCGGCAGCAGCTCAAGCAAGCCGCCAGCGTCGGCAACATCGTCAGCACCAACCGGCAGTGGGACACAAGTACTCTATGGCCAGTGTGGAGGCACCGGCTGGACAGGCCCTACAGCTTGCGCATCCCCAGCCACCTGTAAAGTGCTGAACCAGTACTACTCCCAGTGCCTTGACTGAGGAAACACTGCATTAAACTGTGAGAACTGAACGGAGATTTGCATATATATATGAGACTTGGTATATATTGGATGAACGAAGACGATAAATATAAGTAAGCATGGTGGAAAAGTATGCTTAAAACAATGCTTGAGCTTATGTAACTCTTATTCAGCGCTCTTGTAAACCATGTAATAGCGACGAGCCGACTCTGATTTATAATGCGTGAAGTCGAAATTATAATACTGATTGCTATCCTCCTTCCATTCGGCTTGCTTATTGCTAGTAAGACTTTGAGATATATATATTTCATCCATCACTGGACAAGTAAGTGTAAATGATATCCGTCCATAAGTGGCATTCGACACACTAGAAGAACACGACTTGTCTATCTTTACATCTACACTTACAATGGCTGGTCAAGATCCAGCTTCAGCTTCTACAGCTGCCCAAACTATTGCAGTAAATGATGAGCACAGGTCGCTGTACTTTTCCTATATTGAACACTGCAATGCGCACAACTTCAATGCAATGGAAGCGTATTACACATCGCCAATCAACATCAATGACAAGCCCTGGTCCCCGCCCGAAGTCACAGCGCAGTTCAAGCCTCTAGTCGCTGCATTTCCGGACTGGCACTGGACTATCAGGCATCTGACTATCGAAAACGGCTATATGGCGCTCCATCTGAGTGTCACTGGTACTCATCAAGGCGAATTCCATGGGATCCAACCAACGGGACGCCGCGTGACTACGTCGCAGTTTACTCTTTATCGACTGAAGGATGGAAAATTCACCGACGTTTGGGACCTTATCGATATAAACTCAGTGGTGGATCAGATCAAACAAGTCGAATCAGAATAAGCTCGTTGAGAGAAGCTAGCTGCTGTGTGTTCTATATGCTTAAATGAATCAGCTTTTATCCTGGGTACGGCGCTCACCAATGGTGCATCCAATTGACAACATCATGAACAGCTTTCACTCTTTTTTTAACTCTTTTTCCGGCTTTCGGGGTCATCGAACACAATTAATTGATATAATCTATATAATCCATCCAAGTCGTATAATGCTATGAACAGGGGAATTGGCCATCTAGAAAAAGAGATTGGGCGTACATACGTCCCTGCATCGAATGGCTGGTCTCTTATGTAAAGCCGTCATTAAAGTAGTACACCATAGTATGGCCTTATTGTGGGGAGTTTTTATTGTAAGCAACATTATAGTTGTCGACATAACCGCACTGTAAGTAACTTGGGTCGTATGGCAGGCTATCCAAGATGCAGCCAGATGCGTCGTAACCTCTAGACTTGGTAGGATCATAATGAAGGAAGAACCAGAATTGGCAGGTAGCATCTGCAGTACACAAATCTTCGCATTCTCGCACTCCCGCCTGGTAGTTATTCGTCGAATCGTTGTTGACATTGGGGTAGTTGTAATATCGATTGTAAACGCAGTCGTTGGAAGGAAGTGCGACTTGGCTGTAAGTGACCGTGTCATAGACGTATTGCGTAGCGATAGGCGGCGTGATTGTGACGGTTGTGACGTCTTCTACTGTTGTCGTAGTAGAGCCAGTAACCGTGCTAGTTGAATAAGCGGTAATAGTGGCAGTTGATGTCGACAGCATGGTGATTGTATTGGGAATAGTGGTGCTCACTGTTGTTGCGAGGATGGAGGAAGTCTTTGTCACAGTATGAGTGGTCGTAGCATGCGCAGTACTCGTGCTGGTCACAGTCACTGTAACTGGTGGTTTCAAAAAGCAGTCACAAGCTTGTATCGCTATGTCTTCGTAGATGACGGAAATCTCCCTGGGCAGCCCATAAAACAGTTCGCCTAGGCAAGGATCCTGTGTGTTTCGCTTCTGGACATAAGCAGCGGTGGTGGTGGTGCTAGAATCAATCGCAGTATTAGCTAGTGTGCCTAGATTACAACATCATATCTTAACCAGACATAGCCATGATCACTCACATGGTAACGGTTTCCGCAGGAGCTGTGATTGTTTGTGTTATGGTATTGGTATCAGTCTCAGTGGACGTAGCAGTGGTAGTAATCACTGCAGACACTGTGGCCGTTGCAGTATCAACTTGAGCATTTGTCTTTGTCACCGACACGGTAACAAACGAGGTTCCTTGCTTGGCCGTTACAGTTGTCGGCTTTGTGCAGGTTGAGGTGACTGTCGTTGTCGCTATCTTCGTGGTGGTCTTGGTCCCTGGAAGTGGGCGGTGCAGTAGCTTTGCACAGATCTCATTGCTCACTGAGGAGAATTTGGAAAATGTCTTGACCACAGCAGCAACATCGCTCCTCGTACAACAGCTGTTTGTCCGTTTATCCACAGAGTCTGCTGGTGGTAGGCTCGACGCATTGGCAGTAAAACAGAGAGATTGTAGCGAGAGCAGGATGCCCAACATCGAGGCTTTACGCGGAGAATGCATTTTGATAGGCATCAAACAGAAACAAATTGCAGATAAGTCAAGATGGGAGCTTGAGCAGCTGGTAGAAGCCAACTCCCTTATAACATATCTCACTCTCTTGTGCCGGACTCAGGCAGACGAGTGATTTGCCTCCCTTACATTGATCGTCGTCCATAGTCCAGTTGTCAGACGCTAATAACTCAATAGCGCTGGGAGCTGAATGACTTCAGGCTAGGAATTCCCAGCTAAAGGTGCTTAAAGCTTCAGATTTTCAGGTCGCCTGCAGACGGCAGATGTATTAGCGCTCCTACTAATAGCAGTATTTAGCGCTAATGCTACACTAAAAGCTCCCACACAAGCAGTAATTTCCTTCTCTGTGCTGCGTGAGGATCGGAAGCTGTAGCTGGGGTTGGCTAGATCTTGGATCTAGAACCCTTGGGAGCACCAGCCCATTTCTCTGCCAAGCACGCGTATCCATCTCTCAAAAAAATCGAATAAACATTTAACATTGAGAATACATATATTAATGACATACAGCTATCCTCCAAACGTAAGACCATAATGGGAATTTTGCATCGGCGAGTCAACGGAGTGTAGGCAGAGAGGTGTATTCCAGGGCCCACGAGTTTCTCTCCCCGAATGGAAGCTGTTCGACTGTGGGCGTAACTGCGCGCAAAAATCTTCTCCAAAAGTCACAGTTGTTCCAGTCGAACGACCATTTTCGCTGTTAAAAGGCGTATATAAATTTCGGGCGTTGTTGGCCTTGGATTCGACGATAATCGGCGAGCAGCTGGTGAGTAGTACTGGTGTCGACGATCCCAAAGCAGCAGCAAAATTTTGACGAGAATTCCTCGGAAACAAGTTGTGGCTGGATAAAATGTATGATGTCAGAAGAGAAACAGACGCGACAAAAGTGAACTACGACCATCGCTAGCAAGGTTGCGGTATTTTGTTGACGAATTCGGCGTAAGGTCTTTAACCATAATACATACCCTGTATTTCACGCCGATCTAATCGTATAATCCCGAAAATCTAACGACCTGTGTCCTAATGAAGTACCTATGTAGAATGTTAAACATCTATTTCCAGGTACCAGATTATACATAAGATGAGCTTAGGAACATCAAGAGCCTGCATGAAGTATACAGCTTGAGAATCTGAGTAGAGAACAAAATGTAGAAGGGCATGATGCTATGACGAAAATCGCTGAAATACGTCAAATGCTCCATTGCGTCGGGACATAGTTTAAAATATGTAAATTATAGCATAGTCATTATCCCAAATTTGATTTCTCCAATTTTGTGTTAAATATATGAACCCGTATACGTCTAACAGGTGATCAAATTGCCGTAAATCAATAACCTGCCATAACGCCTCAATTATACAACTTCGTATCGAGCTGCTAGCCGCATTGCACTACTTTACCTCGGCGTATTTGTCCAGAGCATCATGCAGCTGTCCAAATACACCACCATGCCAGCGCCGCACCTCTTCCCACTCTTGCTTGGGCAAAGTCAATTGAGCCATTCTCAACCAGGCGCCAACGATCAAGTCTGCGTAGCTGGCCTGCTGTCCTAACAGAAAAGGGCCGTCGACATTCTCAAGGAACAGTTTGGCCAAATCGCCCAACGCATTCTCGAATGAGTCGATGAGCTTCTGGCGCGCTTCTCCGGTCAAAATAAAGTCCTCCCAACAGCTGACGCCAGCACGACGGACGAATTCGGCCTTGGTCTGCTCAAATGTAGCTGGATCATACGGCATGCCTTCGACCATTAGCTGGACGTGAGCGCTAAATACTGCGTCAACATTTGTGTTGAAACGAAGGTACTCGGGAAAGCCTCCATCCTCGCGCTTCGACAGTGGGATTGGGATTTCATAAGTCGACACAAAGGTGTAATCAAGAGTCTGAGTAGGGAACAAGTCGCCGCCGCCCGAGTCAGGATATGTGCGCTGCAGATAGAGGGCGATATCGAATGAGTCCCCGACTGTGGCATTCGTCGCAGGATCTTGAATCACGGGAAGAGTATAGAAGTCGGTGCCGTCGGCAAACTTGCGAGAGGCGGGTTGACCGAGCTTCTGGCGCACTTTCGAGATGTCAGGCATAGCAACCCACGATGTCGAATAATGGACGCCCTTGAAATTGAGCGCCAATCGAGATTTCCATGGATTTGGTGAACAGCATGACTCCTCTACGGGGGGCTTGTGAGCGATATCGTAGAAGGTAATGGAAGCCATTGCGCTGTAGCTATCGCAATATATCTTTGGCGCAAGAGTGTGCGGAGAGATGGTGCGAGAGTTTCTAAAGCGACGCAAGTAGATGATTGTCCAGTGATACAATCCCGCGTAATTGGTGTAATAGGAACACGAGTACCACAAAACAAACTTGCTTCTTGAATGTTTTGCAATGCTACGGGAAGCTTCTACGCGGTACATTTATATACCGGGCCGAGAGACCGACCTAAATGTCCAAGTGCTCGGCTCATCGGTGGCACTAGCAACAAACCTGGCTGAGGATCGCTAGAGGATCGCTGGAGGATTGTCGGAGAGTCGCATCTGCCCCGCCGAAGGAACCCACAGGTACTACCGATACTGCTGTTTCTGTTGCTACGATGAGGTTCCTGTACATGCATCATCTAGATGATGTGTCATTCAAGATATCCCGACGTTCCTACATTACTAGCTGACGCCCAATCTCCGACGCCACAGAGAGGCTCCAGCAGTCTATCTGCCTCGCCATTCCTGCTGTACTGTAGCAAATTTGGTGGCCTAGCCCCTGCTAAAATTCCCAGATCCATCGGTAAGACGTACAGGCCAGTGACTCACCAAAGGGGCCAGCGTAGATCAGCCAACCAATACGTGTGTTTTCGCCAAAACGTTCAATCTCGTTACGAGGCGCAGACAAGTCAATGCTCTTGGATTATTTTTTTTAATCTGGTTTCACCTACTGTCACCTCCATCTACCAAGTGAGTCTGATGCACAGCTAAGACTCACGCCGCCGCACACTTGCCGTTGCTGCAAACGAAGTCATCCGAACAGTCATCGTCAGATTCGCAGGAAGCCCCGATGCAGTGACCCTCCCAGGAGCAGGTGCCAGAGCCGCCGCCGGTCGCAGTTCCAAGACTCTGGACGAGCGAATCACCCAATGACTTGATACTGGCTTCAAATTGTGAGACATTGCTCGCTGTCCAGTCGGCGCCGTTCTTGCCAGGCACGGCCTCATCGCCAACGAATCCAATGTAAAGCACGTCCTTGGGGCCGTGTCCAAGGTCACCATTCAGACCATCGTTGGGGAAGCACAGCTGTGCAAGTGAAATGGCTGCTTCACCTGTAGTCGGTTCTGTGTTGGTATCGCCCCAAATTCCATACCACTAGAAGGGGAGGAGTAGAAGTGGTTAGCATGTGCTGGATTGGAAAGTATTGTTCTCGCATGGAGGACTAAAAAAAATTACGAGGCATAACTCACCAGTTGATTGTTACAAACAACAGCCATGACACTCAGCGGCTTCATGCCATATTGCTCGGCATTAAAGAAAGGTGGCTCATTGAAAACAACATATGGATGAATATTAGCATTCAAATCGGAAATGCCATATGACTGCACGGTGTCCTTGAACGCCGTCTCGCCATATCCGGTAGGATCATTTGAGCAGTCGCCAGCCTTATCGTCGGAGCCGTCACAATCGACGTCCATGTTGTCATAGTTTCCATTGCTTCCTTTCAAGAAGATGGCATTTGGGATATCTCCACAGAACACAGCTCCTGAAGAAGAGGTACCTGAGAGCGGAGTGGCGCAAGTTCCTGCCTGTTGGGGTCGACTACTTGTCAGCGGTGTTCGAAGTGTAGAATTTAGGCAATGGACGGACCTTGTGAGCATTGTAGATTGCTTGAAGGTTAGCAGGAATTGAATAGGCCAAAGAGCCAGTACCAGCCGTGGCAGCAGCGAAGAGAATTGAAGAGCGCATGGTGGCTGTATTTGTGATTATGCTGCAAGAAGTGAGTAGCAAATAGGCGATGCAGATTGTGATTAATTGCTCTGGGAGAGAGCTTTCTCCTATTATATGAAATGATTATCTTTGGAAAATACGAGACTGCAAGGTTAGGAGTTACTGTTAAACTCCGGTTGGACCTACAAACAGTAGCATTTGTTGCTGACCCCCACAACTCTATATCACACACTAAAATTAAGCTTGAATAGGAAGGCTGCTTCTCCAAATCAATTTGGAAATTCTAGGATCGCCCATCTGCGTAAATATTGGCAATACGAGAAGGGAAGGCCTCGATGGCTCGAGAAAAGATGTGCCAGTACATTCCCAAAACAGCATTCCCTGAGTATCTTTCGAAGAAGCGGTCTGGTTAGGTTTCGTATCGCCTGAGGCAGCTACGTTATTCTATCTCATTTGTTGAAGAGCCTATATGAGATTAACTTACGTTGGTAAGCTCTAGATCCTCCGCGCCACATATTTTCCTCCAATGGGACTAACCCAGATATGCCAAGACAATTGGTATAGATCAGTCGAGGTGCCAAAAATAATATTCCTGTACTTGTCAGCTTGAAAGAGTTAATAATTATCGCAAGGGCCAAGGAGAGGAAATGCCACGTTATTCCGATGAGCTTAAGGAGCCGAAAGCCAGTCCTTGATATAGTAGCTCAGACATTTCTAGCAAGCGATCCATGCTGATAACTTCTTGGTCCAAACAGGACAGGGAGTAGAACGTCGCTGCATACCCTATACAGATACAGAGCATCAAAATTCATATACAGTTGCTGCTCAAGTGAAATTTACATTACTTCCTATGTGCACGTACTGGTACCGATTCGGTGCAGTTTTTACAAGTAAATGCACGTACGTAGTAAATGCTGAGGATATCTATGCGCTGCAGATGATCCAAATTTTTAGATCATTTATAGAGGCTGATGATGTAGAGTCGTGCAAGTAAACAAGCTCGTGATCGACCCTGGTATATGGAGACAAATGTAGGCGAGGCTACCATCTATTGAATAATGATAATTCTTCGATGAATGTTGTCTGTTTCAATTTCTGTGGTAGATATGGGAGTGAAAAGATTGAACAAAACCTAAAACGAGACTGGACTCTCGTTTTGACAGGCTCACTGAGGAAGCATTCCCGGTATATAATAATACATATGGGAGCAATAGTCAATCGGCAAGTAGGCATACAACATGACTTGAATGTAAAGCATAGAATAGCTTCCAGTCACTTGGTGGCCCACAACTTTTACATTTGGAGCAACAAGTGGATAGCGAATAGAAATGTCATATCGCAGCTCATAAAGTCCAGCGTGATTGATTTAGTGTGAACTCAGGTAGAGAGACGTAGGTAGCTTCATGTTACGTGCTAGACGATATCTTAGCGGGGCTTTAGGAGGTCTTTCTGTGCTAAAAACGCCAGCGACGCAAAATTGCACGTTTTACATATGCTATCTTAATTGCACTGCACCAAGACATAACAAAAAGAAGAACTTTGTCTGCTGCTGCTGTTGCTGCTGCTTGAAATGGCAACGAATCATATGATCTAAGCATTCATTCTCCGACGGCGTTGAAAGACACGATTATCTAGGCAGGTCATCTTCAAATCAACCAAAAAGAATCAGGCGAAGAAAGGTGCTAAGATGTATTTTAAGAAAAAAATACATTCTATCGTCATCAAATTACTAAAAAACTTCTCTATTACATACCTACCTATACGAGTAAGAGCCCACTGAATGTCAACACCTCAATGGCGTTTGTACCTGAAAATCCTTATTTAGACACAAAGAGCGCTACTCAGGGCACACCGTTTACCTTAACCGCACAAGTGCTGTCGGGGGTACCGACAGGGCCGTTCTGGAGCGGTCCTTGCTCTGCCAATGTCTCCGCAATCGTCTTGGCGGTAACCAGTGCTTCCTAGATAGGTAGGTCCCTGCAGGCGCGAACCATGGCATTGGCTGATTAGTTTCGCTGAGTTTGTCGTGTAAGCGCGTTTCAGCCTCAGTCGTCGCCTGTGCTACCCACGCTGTAAATGTATTCCGCCAGAACTTTCAGAGTACGGCAAAAAATGGAGGTGCATTTTGATGGCAGCTCTTAGGAAACAAATTAACAGCATTCATAGCTTTTTAGCCAAGCTCGATACTGAATCATTGGAGTTTCAGAAAGACGGCTCGTCGTTAAAATATACCGAGTGCCCGAAATTTTCCGTGGCTCTGTCGGTGGAGTCTAATTTCTCCGTAGCTAGGGCACATCTTATTTCTGACCAAGGAGATGAACGGGCTCTGTCCAAAAAGGAAGGCAGAGTTTCTTATAATTACTTTTTGCTTACACTCGTCTGTATCCATGTGAATTTAGCGTTTTAAAACTTTCAACGTCTGTTGAGATTTGCCAAGAAGGGCAGGACCATCGTGTCTATAAGCTTATGTCTAATAAATATTTTCACACTATTAGATTCTCCGTGAACATGCAACTGATACTCGTACGGTCTTTCGGGCCGTTTCTCCGTATAAGCTATATTCTTTGACGATATTATAATGGAATCGTGAATGAAAAACACTATATAAGTATCTCAGTGTCCCCGATGTGATTGTGTTGATATTCAGCAGCAACAGTCTCAAGAGAAACAAGCCAGCTCTCATCCAACTCTCTATCCAAGCTTTTTGTATCCAACCATCCGAATCATTCAAAATGAAGGGACAAATCACCGCTCTCGGCCTTTTCGCCCAATTGGCCGCCTCGTCTGTCATCTACAGCGGCAATGGATTCGGAACATACTACTACGATGTTCAGCAGCCTGAGTCTTGCGGCCAGGATCTCTCAGTCGCGAACACGGGCAACGTCGAGTGCAGCCAGTTCATCGCCCTGAACTTGAACCAGATCGACAGCAACAACCTCGTCGCCATGAACCACAGTTTGATTGCCAGCAACTTGGCCCAGTACTGTGGCAGACAAGTTGTCGTCAGCGTCAACGGAGTGGCCTCGAGCACTCCATTCTTCATTGGTGATGGCTGCGAGCGATGCGGCACTGGATCGTCTACTGGTCCTTGGAACCCCAGCGGAGCTCCCGGTCTGGATTTCAGCTTCTCTGCTCTCTCCGCTTTGAACGGACAGGCATGCAACCAGGGCCACATCGACATCAGCTGGGAAGTCCTGGACACCACTCTTTACAACTTCGACTCCAACGCCCCCGGCCAGCCTGAGGGACCCGTTAACGGCGGTAGCAACCCTGGAAATGGCGGCACTCAAAGCTGCTCTTGGGCAGGCCACTGCCTGGGCGCCAGCTGCTCCACGGAAAATGACTGCTCCGATGCTCTTGTCTGCACCAACGGCAAGTGCAGCAACTAAAAGTGTTTACGAACTCGCGACAGCTTTGTACATATCCCTTTCTACATGTATATAGATTGGTCACTCATGTCTATGGATATTGCTAGACAGCCTCGCAACGCGGGTTGTCTTTATGACACTGTAAATGACTTTACAAGTATATAGTTTTCGAAAATATATTGTATATATCACCTATACTTTCTCGCTTCTTAGTCCCTAGTGAATTTTCATGGTGATACAACTTTTGTTTGACGATATGTCGGTTTCTGGTAGAATTGCCAAATATCTCTGCGTAGGTCATGCCAATTTGATAATCGAATAATAGTTACCCGCAGACGGAAATAGTATATTACGCGCTAATTAGTTCATAAAGCGGCAAGCTAGCCGAACTGTCATGGATACAGTATAAAGTAGTTGGTCTGAAGCAGACGCATTGCATTTTTTAGTTCTCCTCAGAAGGATCGTCATCGTACTCGACGTCCGTTCGAATAATATACTTGGCGCCCTTGGTGACGCTTGAACCTTCGTGTAATAGTGCTCCGTTCGTTTCTCCATGTGGGAATATTGCTACGCCGCCCATGACCGGACGCACTCGGTAAGCGTTGAGTTTTCCTTCTGATGGTGCTGGAACAAAAAAGGTTGTTTGGCCTCCTTCAAATTCATCATTGAGGTATAACAGGAAGGTAAATAACGAGCTTTGCTTTTTTCCAGCGGGAGAGTCATCGTATACATATGTATCGTCTGGACGTATACCGGACGGCGGCCATGCTCCGTCGATGTGGCATCTATATTCTGCGCCAGGGACGTATCGGTACACACGGAAACGTCGATTAATGCCACGGGCCAAGCGACCATTGACAGATTTGGGCACAAAAGGCGACATGCGCGCCCATAGCCTGTCATGGAACGATGTGTCGACGACCCAGTAGAAGTTGTGCGCCAAAACGCTCGTATCACCGCCCTCGCGCACGGGAATGTCAGGGAGAAAACCGACAGTCTCTCCAATGGCAATAATAGCCTTGCATTCCTCCGGTGAAAGGACGTTCGTCGCAAGACTGAGATTGGCCACGTTTGGATGTTTATGGAGTTCAATTTGAGGAGATTCTGATGATAGCAGCACGGTATCGGGCTGAGTGGTATAGAGGATTGCTGGGTGATAGTTGGGAGGATTGCGGAGGGGGCCAGGGGTTGTTTCAATGACACGCAGATCAGAAGCCGCTGTGCTAGGTGCTGATGAAAGTATAGACTTGTCTAAAACGGAGTCGTAGATTTGATGTGTTGTGGTGGATGATCGCAGATCCCATGTTGTCTGGAAAGCGATTCGAGAAGACAGTCCCGGTAACCGCTTCCCCAACTCCATGTTTTCATCCACTGGGCAGCTAACGCGTAGTACGGCATCCAGTACGCTGAGAAGCTCATCATCTTTTGCCAAACGTTCAGCGTCATTGGCATGTGTTTGCCTTGGCTGCGTTACAACGTCAAGATCTCGCACCCACCGACACAATGCACCCAGCTTCGGTTCCTCGCCTCTGAGACGCATCTCGGCGAGCAGGATTTTTGCCTCGAGGTACTTTTCATCAGCAAGTGCAGCAGACACTTTTGCTGTGAGATTTGCAGCCTCCGCTAAGAAATGTTTAGCTGCACCACCACGTGAGATATCGAGGGTGTGACATACTGGTAGCATTGACGCCTGTCGTGCATGACTGGCGGAAGTCATACACTGCTGTTCGAAGATTTCTGCAGAGCTTGGACTTTGTCAAGCTTGGATATTGCGCTAGCGTGGTGAGAGTATCAATTGTCACTTCGAGCTCTTCATCCGAGATGACCGACTGCAAACGCTTGATCTCGAATGGCTCATCAGCGGGGATTGGGTTGACGACCAGCTCTGCCTTCGTGACTTTGGCGTGCTTCTGGGGAGTGCCTCCCTGTGCATTACGCTTGCGTTTCGCTGACTTGGATTGTGCCATGCTTATGGGTTTAGCTGTGCAATGTACTTGGGTAGCATATGATACTGGTGACCCTGCTCTTCCTGAATTGCGGAGAGAATTTTTACTGAACGTGAGGCCGAGCTGGCCGCTGGCGGAATAACTAAAATCCGACAAGATCTCCGTGGCTCCTCACACAGTATTGCCTCTACAGGTATACGATCTGCGGAAAGAAGCCAATAATTCATCTACATTATTAATCACGACAAGTCCGGGGAGTTCATTGAAGCTTAGCTGGTATATTTCAAGATATTGTTCCAATCTTGGCTGATACAATAAGATCGCCTGATACACGACAAGTGAACCGTTTTGGTATAAGCCAGCTCGGGATATTTGGGTCTCGGCAGCTAGCAGTAGTGGCGGCACTAGATACACGTATGTAACTGCCGTAATGCTTGGCGATGCTAGCTCGCATGCTACAAGATCTAACATTGGAAGGAGAATTTGTTCAGCCAGGTAAAGGTTGTCGGCACGATTACTCTGATCAAAAGATATCTCAGCAGTGTTTATAACATGCTGATCCATATAAACCACAACTGAGTAATGTTACAATGAAGCTTTACGGTATTTAGAAAAAAGTTATACTTCAATAGCCTACTAAACTCTCTTGAACTCCCGCCCCCATCCCCTACCCCTTTTTAACGCAGATATAAGCCTAATACTATAGCTCAGACAGCTTAAAGTAAAGTCATATAATAATATCGCCAAGAACTTGTTTAAAAATGGACCCTTACCATTCTATGGGATCCTCCCCTCTTAATGCGCGCCACTTGTTTGTTGACTGGAGCAACTCTTGACAGCCATCGCGGATCAGCCACCCCCATTTGAGTATAAATCCGTCTTCCATCTCCCACGATTCAACAGACCAGGGGTCGCCCCAAACAACCAGACCTGTCCGATGAGTAGTAGGCCAGAAACATTGCTGAGAAGCATATGACAAACCACCCTTTTTCAGAGTCTTGTTTCCGATTGATCCAAGTATATCAACATACATTTCACATGAGTCAAAAATGTCCTGTTTGCGAATAAATAAATCTCGTAGAGTAGATAGAGGTACCAAGTCTATCCATGGGAAGTGACGAGTGCAAAGTTGTAATGCCGTAGGTTCGAGCTGAAGAGGAACTTCGGTGGGCAGTGGGCGCAAACAAATTATCTTTGAATCTTCTTCTTCTAGATTTGTGCTACAAGCAAATATTCTCTTCGAGCGAAGAATTTGCATGTTGATTAAGAGGGCGCGATATACGTTGAATTGGACGAGATGGATGAGGTGATCCACAGACAGCGGAAACGTAAAGTTTTTGTCATCTCGTCTAGGAATGGTTATGTAAAGGTCTTTTTCCGAAGAAGTGATTTCCCGACTTTGAGTTGTCCACTCAAGGGGGCTTATAGATAGTCGACATGATAGCAGCGGGGCTGTTTGGTGACCTTGCTGAACGTCGGCAATCTTGGACCATAAGGGTGTTAATTTATCTGGTGCTTGGCGACGCCCTGACGATTATAAGTTCATTTCTCGAACTGTCACCCTAAAGCTAGGTATAAACAACAACTTACTCCGTGCTCTTTGGTTTAGCTTATTTTGCAACTTTCTTCGAGTAACTGGATCAGTAACACCAGTCCAATCGTCGTCTTGGTTGACAATCTAATTATGGTCTGAGTATGACGCCATGAAAACTTGTAATGACGGCTCTTTACCTCGGCAAGACATCCATCACTTTTGGCGCTCAAATAAGGCAGAGGACGCTCCATTTGAATATGGTGCCACAATCAAGAAAGCTGGTACAGCCAATGAAACGGATATTTCGGATGGCGTGGGTGCCCTTCAAATCGGCAGTTCAAAACGATACTTGGCGGATTGACACAATCAGAGCGACAGATATTGCTAGAATAGTCAAAGCAAAAAACGAATTCACATAGCTTGGAACAGTCTGGAGAGCGACCAGTTTGATAACGGAGTTTTTCGACTCTACGCGTAGCTTCATCACTGAAAGCGAGGAACGTACACAGATCCACTCAAGGCTCCATCATTTGGGAATGATTGGTCTGAATAAAGGATTATGCGAGTTGCTGACAGGCTAAGCCTGAATGGGATGCCACTGCCAGCTCTAGCAGTCATCGCAGCGTTCAGATGTATAATTACTCGTAGTTGTGATTATATCTTGTCTCAATATAAATAGCCATGGCACTGACAACCTATTCTGTAGATTTATTTTATCTTTTTTCAGCTATATCTCTATACATACAGAACTGTCAGCAAAGTCAAAAGCGATAAAGATGGCTAATAAGAGCGTCCTTGTGACTGGCTGCAGTGCCGGCGGTATAGGTTACGCACTAGCGGAACAGTTCCAGAAACGCGGCCTGACAGTCTTTGCTACTGCTCGGAATGTCTCAAAGGTGGACGGTCTCAAGAACCTTCCGAATACAATTCTGCTTCCTCTCGATGTGACTTCGCCGTCCGACATTGACGCCGCAGTTGCAACGGTGAAAGCTTATACCGGAGGAAAGTTGGACTACCTTGTCAACAATTCTGGCCAGTCTCTCCATATGCCTACGTTGGACCAGGATATAGAAAGCGCCAAGGGCATTTTTGAGGTCAACTTTTGGGGCGTCTTTCGCATGATCAAAGCATTCGCTCCGCTTCTCATAGAGGCTAAGGGAACAGTGGTAAATATTGGGTCCATCAATGCACATCTTCACCCTCCGTTTTCTGGTGAGACACATGGAGCCCTATACCAATGTCCGCGTGATTCACTGACCAAGTTCAACAGGAGTATATAGTGCATCCAAGGCCGCCGGCCATAGTCTAATGGAGACCCTGCATTTCGAACTAAGCCCACTTCACATAAGGGTACTCAACGTGGTCACTGGCAGTATTAGAACCAACATAAGCAAGAACATTCCCAATATTCAACTCCCACAAGACTCCCTCTATCTGGCAGTCGAAGGATACATTGAGAAAATGAACCAGGGTGTAGCTCACCCAAACCAGACAGATCCTCGCGTTTATGCAGAACACACCGTTCAAGACATCCTTGGTGGTGCTACTGGCAATACATGGCGAGGAGCCAACTCATCTACCACGCGTTATCTCGGCTCTATTTTGCCTACCTTCATCAAAGTACGCTACCTAAATTCAAGCCCTTACATAGTACTAACGAGTATAGGATTTCATTTTGACAAATGGAACCAATCTGGACCACGTAGGGCAATAGATCGTTAACATCAATATGTTTTCAATTTTTACAGTTTCTTCGGGCCAGAGTCATAGCTTTATAGCCGTCTTAAATAGATATGCATTTACTTTCCTGCCTCTTTTTTAACCTTAAGTTTATGTAGTATTTTACCACGTTTCTTCCCAAGATAAGACCCATGAGAGAAATAATTATTGAAAATAAGAAAGGATTGCGTGTTGATTCAGTGGTACCGTACCACCGTATCTCGGCTAATCGGCTGCCGACCACGCGACAGTGCCAAAAGTCCCAAAAGTGCTTATTCTGTTGGCACTAGCTAAAGTCCGATTGCATGGATCAACGCCTAGTCTAGCGAATAAGAGCGAATGAAATGTGGGTAATCGGAGTTTGGATGCCGGGAGGAATTAGAAAGTTCCTCTTGCAATTCGCCCGCAATGAACAATATCGGGCTCCTCCCCCTTCAGGAAATGATTCTACGCCAAAGACGGCGAGGCTGCCCCAAAGACGGCGCGGGGTGCGATAAGCTAACAGCCTAGTCGGAACTTTTGCTACTCCGCCATCCTGCATCAGAAGACTTGCAGTTACGATCAATACGGATCCTGGGAATAGATATGCAAGATCTATATAATTCTGGTGTTGCCAAGACAAGTAACATGGACTCGTTCTGTGATTTCTCTGAGAGGCTGGCGAGGAGCAAACCATCAACATGGCCGACCAGCAAGACTCTATCCATGCTCACGTAGCAGCGGAGGATAAGGCTGTAGGGGACGGAGAAAAGCATCATGAGATCGCTTCAGAAAATCCAGCTTCCAACGCTGGATTCAGCGAAAAGAAGACTGGAATGGATACAGAGGTTGAGAGGGCAATCAGCTATGCCGATGATGACAACATCGACGGCTACGATGTCAGAAAGGAAAACCGATACGGCGAGGTCACGGTAATTGACAACGCCAAAGATCTGGTTACGCACGTTCTCCATGTGGACGATAATCCAAATGACTCTCCATGGACCTTTCGTGCAATCACTATTGGTGAGTCCAAGTAGTGTTACGATATCTCATATTTCTATTGACACCTATTTTTCTTCCAGGCCTCATTCTGTGCATCTTCGCATCCGTTTTGCAAGAAATCTTCTATTTCAAGCCTCAGGTCATCTATGTGTCAGTAGTCTTTCTGACAGTGATCGCTTACATCTTGGCTACACCATTCACCTTCATCCCACGTCCGACTGGCGATGGCATCGTAGCCCGGGTATGTCGCTTTCTCAACCCGGCCGAGTTCAATTCCAAAGAGCACGCATTCATGGTGATCATGGGCTCTGCTGGCTCAACATCCGCAGTCGCAACGCAGATTATTGCCGCCCAGCGACTCTATTACGGGTCAAATCCGAACCAGGGTGCTGCCATCTTTCTCGTGATTGCCTCGCAGTTCCTTTCATACGGTATCGCGGGTCTGCTTCGTACCGTCCTGGTCCAGCCAGCCAAGATGCTGTGGCCAATCAACATTCCCGTCAATACCCTTTTGGAGACACTGCACCGCGACAAGGTTGAGACCAAGCAACGCCTTAAATATTTCAGCATCTTCTTTAGCGGTGCCTTTTTCTGGGAGATCATTCCACTGTGGATCGCACCCATTTTCCAAGGCATTTCTATTCCTTGCTTGGCTCATCAAGATAGCCTCGTATTTACCAACCTCTTTGGCGGAGCGCAGAACAACGAAGGTCTTGGTTTCCTCGGACTTTGCTTCGATTGGAACTACATTGCTGGACTGAACTCGCCTCTGTGGTATCCTCTCTATACACTGGTCAACGCCTTTTCTGGATATCTGATCTGCATTATGTTATTCATGGGCATTTACTACGGCAACGTGTGGCGGTCTATGGACTTTCCATTTTTGTCCCAGCTGCTTTACGACGGGTCGTCCAACTCAACCAACTTTGTCGAGTACAACCTCACGGCTGTTCTCAACCACGACAACACAATTAATGACACGCTTGTTGCCAACCAAGGATTCCCCTTCTTGTCTGGCACATACGTGGTCTATCTCGTCACAACCAACCTTGGCATCACTGCTGCCATCGTTCATATGCTGCTCTGGAATTATAGCGACATCAAAGAAGGATGGGCGTTCTTGCGGCCGTCCAATTTGCGAAAACTGCTCAACCCTTCAACATATATGTTTTGGCGGAGGAGTACCGCCGAGTACGAAGAGACTCGGCGACAGCGGGCAATCGCCAACGATGAAGTGGATCCGCATTACAAGTTGATGATGCAGAACGGATATGCTGAGGTGCCGAATTGGTGGTATGGAGTCGTCCTCGTGCTATCATTCGTCATCGGCATTGCAACCCTGTATTCGATCAAGTCAACACTCCCTTGGTGGGCTTTTATTGTTTCAAACATATTTGCCGCACTCTTCATCCTCTTCTTTGGCGCGCAGATGGGCCTCACTGGATTCCAGTTCAACCAGCAGCCCGTCATTCAGATGCTGGGCGGCTATCTATTGCCTGGAAAGCCCCTAGCCAACATGTACTTCACTGTGTTTGGATTCAACGGCATCCAACAAGGTCAGTGGCTGCTGCGTGATCTGAAGCTGGCCCAGCTGGCGCATTTACCGCCCAAAGCAACCTTTACAGCCCAAATGTTGGGCACAATTATCGGAGCCATCATGGACTACGTGATGATGGTCAGCATTGTGGACAACCAGACAGAGACTCTGCTGTCAATTGACGGCACCAACATCTGGTCTGGCCAAAACGTGCAAGGCTATAATACGCTGGCGGTAGCTTGGTCACTCGCCAAGAATATGTTTTCGGTGGGCAGCCAATACGAATGGGTCACCCTGGCGTATTTGGTCGGATTCGCAGCGCCTATTCCATTCTGGTTGGCTTGGAAGCTCACAAAGTGGGAGTTTTTCCGCGACATCAATACTTCGATCATCATTTGGTACTGTGGTGTGCTTTGCGTCGGCGTCAATTCATCGCTCATGATGTTCTTCGGCCTTGGAATATTTGCCCAGTTCTACCTCCGCCGTTTCCATCCCGGTCTCTTCATCAAATACAACTACCTGATCTCTGCTGCCCTGGATGGTGGCACGCAAGTGATGGTATTCATCCTCAGCTTCGCCGTTTTGGGTGCCAGCGGAACGCAACACAACTTCCCCACATATGCGCTCAACAATGGTGGAACCAATAATAACAAGAACATTGACTACTGCATGTTCAACGCCGCCGATGGCGCTTAATTCTGCGGTAATATGGAGCTTGAGGAGCCGTGTATGTAGTGATTAGCAAGATCTTCCAGATGGCATGGATGAGGTAGTTCGACAGAGTAATTAATTTTGATTCTTTGAAGTGATAAAGATAACAAACAATGGTATGACGTGATGCTTGATGCTTTGAACTTTCGGTGTCTTCGGTGCATTTAGTAAATGATATCGTGAGTGGCATCTCCAATTACATGTGATGGGCAGAAACTTTTAAAATGATGAAGATGGCATCTAAAGTAGTGGCTCCAATAGCAAATAAGGGTACAAAGAAGTCGAGATGCGGGCTGGAGAAGAAGTTTAATAGCCTTAAATGGTACAATGTAATAAGCAGAAATGTTGCTCTATGGCTTTATAGTGCTCTACTCTGTCAACGCTTTGTCGAAAACCTCTTGCGCTTTCTCGTATTTTTTCCCATTCATCCAAAATCCGGTGATCAGCGGCTCCCTCATTTGTATCTTTCCATTACTGTCTTCCTTACCCAATTGACTAACCCACGTCCAGTACAGCTTGCCCTTCCAACCATTCTCATACCAGTTGTTCAAATCTCCTTGAGGATCATGGTTCAGCGTTGGCAGTACAGGCTTTCCGTTTTCCTCAGCCAATAGACTAAGATCATGACATAACGCAATAAACACATTTTCGGCTTCATCAAAAGCCTCTTTTATAGTACCCGCAGTTTTTTGACCACGTCCCGGATCTAAAAACGTGGATAGCTGCCCGGCGGCGATGCCGTACCATGGGTTTACGAGAACTTCTTCGGCCAATTCAACTGCAGCATGCGAAGACTGCCGATATTTGGGATGGCGTCTTAACAGCGACTCCGAATTCTCGACATCCGAAACTCCAATCGTAGAACTTGGAAGATGAGGGCGCGGAAATGGGTGCGAAACGTTTGGCCTCAGGACTCCGCAAAAGTGACAAGCATCTCCAGCCAGAAGGATAAACGTATCCTTTCCATGTCCAGCTTTTGAGCTCGTGGTCCTAGCAAGAGCGCTCAAATGGCCGTGATCGTGGCCAGGAGTATCCAAAAGGTAGAAAGACCCATCGTCATAAAAGTCAAGAGCACGAAATCCTCCAATCTTGAGCGTGGATTTGCTGAAGTCAACCTCATTATTCTGACGGCCAGAGAAGTCTGACGAGAGAAAGACCGCTTCCTCCTTTCCTGTTGTTTCCGGTTTCAAAACCGCCATCTCTTTTCCGTAATTCAAAGCCGTGCTGGGTGGGAAGAGCGATATATCCCCTCGGTGGTCCAAATGGGAATGACTCCAGATAACATCGTTGATAGCGTCCAATGGTACACCGCTCTCCTTCAGGACCTCTGGAACGTCCGTTTCAACCTTGACTCCAACACAGAAGGCAAGTGGATCTCGAACTTTGGGTGGTAGATTCCACCAGTCTTTCCGAACACCCAAGTCGAAGACGGCTTTCTTCCCAATGTTTTCGTTTTCAATCAGAAATGCTGAATCTGGTCCATTGAAAACTTCATGACCTTCAGCTACCGGCTCGAAGAATAGAGCGGAAGGTATGCTCATTAATCCGAGATCCTTGATAAGCCGAACACGAACAGTATGTGCTGACGGGGGCGCGGTCAGCCATTGTTGCTGAGTGGTAGCCATACTGAGCTTTTATAGTGGTTGAAAAGAGGGTCCCTAAATTCACTATGAATACAGCGCTGAACAGGGCAATGCGCAGTGATGAACTAAGAGCAATTTATTATCGGCGATCGTCGACTTTAAGTATGCTTGTCTTTCTATCTCCAATTTGGCGTTAATAAGTCATTCCTAAAGAACGAAAGAAGTTAATTAGTTCGTAATACATGTTTGTAAGCCGTCTGACCAGAAATACAACGCTGCAGTTGGAAGACGATGTTCTGTTCCCGTCATACGCTCCACAGCTATAGTAACCGATTGCCAGCAAAGCGTCAGTTTCTGGGTGGGGTTCGACATCTTGGCCACTGGCTTATCACTTTCAACAGTGGTCAGAATCATGAATGTGGTCATCGATAGGTAGTCGGCCTTGTGTGTACAGCTTTTTATCTTTTGTTTGCTCTCATACCCACATAAATTCTATTTAACATGTATATACTGTAGCAATAAAAACCTTTGATGTTTATTTTTTCTCCAAAGTACTCAAGATTGTTATAGACGCTGAAATATCTCATGCCTGCTGCTTCCATCAATCTGCAACACATAAAGTTAGTTCCTAATCCTAGCCATTACAAGGAAGATATGAACAGTAAAGGATTAGTAATGGGTATGGTTCTTCCATGATGGAAGAGAGAGTACGGTGCAATAACAAAAGGAAAGAGCCAAGATTATTAGATCCTTCGTGTCTATAAGGCTGCGCGATAAAATTTACCAGATTTCATCATTGCCACAGAAAAGACCTAGCACTTTAGCCAGGCAGCCGGACATCTCAACTACAATTACTAAAAATATAAAAGACTATGTTAGCTAAACTCCTGCCTTTGTGGTAACCGCAGCAACAGAGGTGCTTCGCCTCTAGATACTCTCCAAAAATTAGTCTCTTCCAAGATGTCATCCGAGATCACCCACCACCATCGGTTAACAAACTCCTCTTGCATCTCCCAGCCTCTACGATCCCAAGGAGTCTTTCCCCAAACTCTCAGTTTTCCGGATATCATATCATTCCAGATTTCCATAGGCTGAACGATATCGCCAGCACGAAGGAGATTGTCTCGGAATTGTGGAAATGGGAGAAAATCAATGTAAGGCAAATGAGGCTTGCTTTCTTGAAGCGCTGTTGGTGTGAGCGCAGGAGGAGTAAGTACGGTAGGCTGAATATGAATAGCGGGGATTAGCCTGCTGCAGTCGATGGCAAGTATGTATTTGTTTGTTAGCAAAGCTGCCAGTGTTAACATTCCTGGTACACTAAGACTAAGGTCGTTTGTGAGTGAAGGCAACGGTATCAAGTTCCCGCTTCCATCTGGTTGGGCACTTGAGTCCGCGTTAACTTCTGTGCTTAAAATATGAGAAAGGGCTTCAATGATGGAAAGACATACAAAAGTGGTTCATCTTTAAGCCTATCCAGAAAATTACAATCTGGAACAGTTGATGCTAATCGCTGTAGAAACGCAGAAGCAGAAAGGTGAGAAAAGTCCGAATTAGCTGATAATTTTATCGGCTCTGAGATCTTCTCATTGAAGTCTTCGATATCAGGACTTTTAGTCCTCGAAGGCGACTTGACTTCATTTGCTGCTGAGGACGGTATCGCTCTTGAAGGCTTTCGGCGCCCATATTTTGCTCCTAGGGGTGTGTATTAGTCAACATATTTATGTCTACTAAACGACGGCACAATGCACGAACGGTGGGCTCGTTGAGCAAGCCTATTTTGTATCCGTTTCCTTTCGGCTTTGTTGGTGATGTGCGTCCAATCGTCTTCGACAGTTGATTTGATAAATCGTCTCCATTGGCTCGGCATCCTAATCGTTTGCTGTGATGCCGAATGTTTGGTCATATATATATATCTTAGTTTGTGCGGGAAGGCCGCTCAGTTTTTTCTGACCACGGTTAGCTGCTTAGTGTTGGGAGGTTGTATGAGAGGAGTAGTAGCCATGACAGCGAATTTTTGGGCGACGGCGCGTCCTAACATTCCCAATGGTCAGAAAGTCGTGGTCAGAAAATGGGATTACCTAAGTTATTCAAGAGTGATTAGAAAATCTGCATCGTGTACGTTGTGGGCCTACCTACTAATCATTTAATCTGTTGCAATAACTGCCTCCTACTAAATCGCAATACTAATTTGACCGACCGAGGGAACTTGCGTTCAGATCGACTAATCATAGCGAAGCCCAAAAGACATATAACTGCTTTAAAATACCAAAAGTACCGAGCAAAAACGTCTAAAAATGCTACAAGAATAAAGAACAGGTATAGTCGGGGTATTATCTAGCACGCTGTACTTGGCATCAAATCATACAGCTGTTATTTTCAAGGCAATAATGCCGTGTACATTTTCACAGGAAATAGAGAGCACACCCGCTATTCCACTAGCGGACGAGGGGACGTTTGATCCCTGATTCGCTCATCCACACTTCTGCCGCACGAAGACATAATGATATTGCGTAAAACGAGTATCATAGAGCTGCTGGAAAGGCCAAGAAAGAACCTTGATACTGGCCATTGACCAAGATGCAGTATTACGCGTGTGCTCCAATTATCATTGGTAATAAGGTAGTGTTTTCCGAAGTCGAAATAGGTGGCTGGCTTGGAATCTCGGGAATCAGCAAAAGACTAACAGAGTGTGAGGAAAAGAGTGTCAAGGAAAATAATAAAACGAATGTACTGAGTGAAAAATTGCTTGAAAGATAATGAAGACTTTACAATTGACTGAAGGTCGCTCAAAGAACAGCCACCCCCCATGCTATCATATCTAGCACTTAGTTGTTGGACCCTTAAGTTATTACCGCTTAAAGTCTTATCTACCTTTGTAAAGTACTCGCTAAATCATTTTTCTGGCTGTGTTAAGTACAGGTGCAATAGATCAACTCATAGAAACGTGGTAGAAATGTCAAACGGTTCGAATCGAATGCGAACGTAGTGATGCACATGATTGGCAATGACTCTTTTGCAAGAGCCTTTATAATGAAATGAATGACGCAGCTCAAATGCATGTTCATGAAACAAAATGTATCCAAGCCTTATTCGTGAATGAATAATGGCACAATTCTTTCATCTTCTCCCTCTTCGAATTCATGACTCAGGTAGGGTACTCGAATGCCTTTTAGAAGTTGTGGTCTCTGTCTGTTTGTATACTTTTCCTACCCCATTGTAGTAAACTAGCCCAAAGATATGGGTCTATTTAATATATCCTTCACGCACACTGACAGTTTAGGCAATTGCCAATTACAGAATATGCTTAAAAATGTAGCCAAGCCTTATTGAATTCATTCTCTATTCTCAAACTATAGGCCGTGAAAGCCTGATTGGTCTAGGTTTACGCCAAAATAGATTGAAAATTTTGATCACGTATTCTCGAATGGAATTATTTGCTTCTATGAGACCCTTGCAGTTGCTTCTTTGAGAATAGAAGGTCAGAGACGACACCCTATTGTGCACGGAGTCGCTCCTCGCGATCCTGCAATGCAGGAAATCGACTCCGTGGAGATCGTTGCCGGAACATTTGTGAAGAATTTATAATACATCTGAAAATGATACAGTCTTGTCAATATGTATATATGTGCTCCATGAACCGCCGCTGCACCCAAATTGCTATACTCTAGCCAAATCAGCCATCTTCGTTACAGCATAGTTAACAAACTCCCAACGTATCTCGAACACACGCATTCAATATGACAGTAAACTCCCGTTTAAACGTCATCCTTGGAGCTGGCAATGTATATAACACTACCTCTACATATTAAGAGGATTCTTTTGCTGATGTATCTGCAGCTCGGAGACCGAAAAATCGACAAAACAGTCCGTTATGATACACCCGACGAAGTAAACGCGTATCTCAACACTTTCTACAACCGCGGCTACCGGCATATTGATACTGCGCGCATGTACTCGACCGGCGCACCAGGCACATCTGAACCCCGACTCGGCGCTGTAGGAGCCGGTGAAAGATTCATTATAGATACTAAAGTGCTTTCTCGAGAGCCTGGAAGTCACAAGCGGGAAAAGATTGCCCAGGAGGTTGAGACATCTCTCAAAGCATTGCAAATCGATCAGATCAATATTCTGTATCTACATGAACCTGACCGAACCACTCCTTTCGAAGAAACCTGCGAAGCTATTGATGCGGCTTATAGAGAGGGAAAATTCAAGAAATTTGGATTGTCTAATTTCACTGCCGATGAAGTTAAACAGATTCTCGAAATCTGCGAACGCCGTTCGTTCGTCAAGCCCAGTGTTTACGAAGGACAGTACAATCCAGTGGTCCGAGGAGGAGAGAAGGAATTGTTCCCTCTCTTACGCAAGCACAACATTTCCTTCTACTCATGGAGGTAAGTATCATCTGTTCCATCTACTGTCTCATCGAGACAATCTATAGAGAACATGAGCAGTTGACATATGAATGCTCGAACATAGCCCGGCAGGAGGAGGCTTCTTCGCTGGAAATCACAAGAATGCTGTATCAGGCGGCCGCTTTGACAAATCTGTGAGTTCCACTCTTTCTTACTTTCATCTTAAAATAGCCGCATCGCATCTATTCTAACAGAGATAGACCTTTCTCGGAGCTGTATACTCGGCTCTGTATTTGAAGCCGGCAATCGAAGCAGCAACCGAGAACGCGCTGGCGGTGGCTGCTAAGCATGGGGTTAGTGGTCACGCTGCGGCGTTAAGATGGACTGTTTACCATAGCGTCCTTGACCCGAAATACGACGATGCGGTTATCATTGGCTCGTCAACGGTGGATCAACTCAACTCCAACCTCGATGTCATTGAGCAAGGGCCCCTTCCGAAAGACATTGTCGAAGCTATCAGCGCGTTGTACAACGAAGTGGGCGAGGAAGAGATTCCGTATCACTGGTAGACGAGTTTGTCAGCCGTCCTGTCCGTGATTCTCAGCCACCCTTTTGCAATGCGTGGTTACGTGAGACTTGTGACTAAGCAGACACGGCAATTCAAGCGCCTGAGCTGCTTTAGGAAACTGCATGGCTTGGCATTTCAAATTCCAGCATAGCGCAAAGTTACATTTCGGACTTCGCAAATAGTCTCTCTAGGAGTTTAAGGATTTATCTGCTGAAATGCACCCTATCTTCATCTCAAATGCTCTCCAATAGTGGGCTCCCGTGAACAATCTGCACCTGATTCCAAATGGCTTGTTGAGCTGCATATAAATATTAGTATTCTTTGCAGCAAGCGATTACAATGGCTTCGCCACAGCAGAAGCAAAGCATACATTTCATCTACCTAACAGATCCAACTAAGGATAGCGCAATATCGAGTCACAGAGCCGCAAAAGCACATGCTGCGCGCCATGGCCATGCAAAGGTGCGTAGGCAGCGAATGAGCGACTTCCAGCACGAGAAAGATAAACATGAGGGGGACAATTCAGGCTCAGACTCAACGGTAAGCGTTCGCCGTGCGGGACCCGCGGAAGCTTCAAGCTCAAGTGACCGCACGAATGAAGGTGGCCGCGAAATAATCTTGTATCCTCCTCGCGCATCTCATCCGCTCGTTTTGCAAACTACACCGGTTTCTTCACTCCCCAAGAACCTATACTCTGTTGGTGGACTTGAGTTTAACAAGACGGAGCAGTTTCTTTTACACCACTGTAAGTGCCCAGGCCTCTCGTTCCACACATCTCTGTGACTAATCATTTAATCTGTACTGCCTTAGATATAACCTGGGTTATCCCTTTTGGCAAGCGACATTGCAGAAAATACACAAATTCTGATGTATGGAAGCGTTTCATGCTCAGAGAACTGATTCCTCTCGCGCTGTCAAGCCCCGGATTGCTCACCGCCATCTTGCTCGCTGCTTGCCGTAGTCTTTTCAAGCAAGATCAAAATGATTACTACGTGGAGTTGGCTACTTTTTACAAGTTGGCTTGCTTACGGTCTATGAGTAATCGACTCGCAGCGGAAAACCGCCAGGTTGGCGATCCAGAGATTGCCCAGGCTGCGTTGCTCGCTGCAGATGAGGTAAGCTACGTGCATGGCCAATGTTAGTGAGCTGATACTGAAAACTATATCTGGCAGCTCAATATTGGTGATAGAAGTACGTCAAAGCAGCACATGGACGCCGCTAAACGCATGGTTGATATGAAAGGAGGAAATGATAAGCTTGGATTGAATGGCTTCCTCAGCGCCCTAGTAGATACCTTGACTTGCGCAGTAGCGCTTCGAAATCCAATTGGTGAGTCTCCCGGTCTCTCGATTTTGTATATCACCCAAGCTAACTTCGAACCTAGACTGCCATAACTGAGAAGATGAACATGTAGTTAGATTGAAAGGTATTTGTTCCTAAATAGTCTAGTTACCAAGTCGTAGAATTAGATACTTGCATATTAAATCTTCGAGATCCACTCTGTGATACTAGATCATCGTTTCCTGCTATTTCCACTGCTTTCAAAATATAC
Organism: Trichoderma sp. 2475; assembly: GCA_038502285.1. Lineage (NCBI taxonomy): Eukaryota > Fungi > Ascomycota > Sordariomycetes > Hypocreales > Hypocreaceae > Trichoderma > Trichoderma sp. 2475. The sequence continues at coordinate 2,551,181 of JARPVV010000003.1, read as the reverse complement.
TAGGCCAATAAGTTGATGATTGAACAATTTAGACTCAAACTCGATGATTCAATCTTTCGTCTGAAGCAACATTCAACAGACTTGGCTGCTTGATTCATAAACAAGATGCATGATAAATAGAAGCGGTTACAGGATTATAATGCTCAAAAGTGAGAACAAAGAAAAGCTTACATATACACATGATCGGAAAAGGAAAGTGCCTTATTAATGTACGACCCTTTTGTCATGGTCGCATACAGCGTGGGTTGCCATACCAATCGGGGCTAATCCACAGTTGATCCTTTGCCCCCAGCAAGTGCCGTTAAGATGCTGAGCAATGTGAGAACACTAATCCTTTCTATCATGCATCCTCACAAAGTTGTCACTGTTGAGTAAAACTCAGTTTGGAGATGCCCAGTAAGTATTGCCATTGCCTCTGCAACATCTCGGAGCAGAACTCGATGTGATTGATAAGTATATATACATTCACTGCTTAGATGAATACAAGATGATATGAAGATTTATAACAAAACGCTTCGCATTATGTGCTGGTGTTGGCTTCATCAGCTGTGCCCGTGGATTGCTGATGGGACCGCTAATAGAACAAATCTAACGTGTTACGAAGCCGACGTAAATTAGAAATTAAGTAGTAAAACGGACGCGACAAAGAGATGCCATTTGGTTCCGCAGAAGGAAAAAAGCCTGCATAGTGCAAGCTTTCATGTTTGACTTGTCCGTTTTTTATATCTTGGATTGCATGCTACTATTGGAGGATTATCAATTACTTCGTCTTGCTGAGTAACATCGTGCAAATTTCCGTAGATTTCATCTACAGACATAAATCGACTATTCGATTGCGGGAATAACCACTCTGCTGTTAGGTTCTCTCATATCGCCCTAAAACAATACGTTTTGACAAGAAAACGAGCGCGCGCGCGCGCTCGAGTCTCAAGCTGCCTAAAAGGGTAAGAAAACGCCCTTTATGTACCTGATTAGGTGGATTAACCTGCTTAGGTACAGGCCTAGTTACTCTCGAATTTCGAGGAAACGCCGACGGCGGTAGGCTTTTAATTGACTGCTGCGATAGCTCTGCTGTAACTACAGGAATAAACATACAAGGATTTTTCTTTGTCTGGTGGCAGTATGATCAACTGACTATAATATTGTCCTTAGGTACCTACGGTATGTAACGTTGGAACGGTGAGTTTCGCCACATTTTTTTTAGACTAGCTACCATGCTTATATTTGTACAGAGATTCTTGTCAATACAACGCCCCTTAACCCGACTGGTATTTTTTTCTTACGTTGACAAATTTTTTTTTTTAATGTCCTTATGTTCGGCTGTCTGAAAAATGCCTGCATTCATGAGTCGAGAAAGGTCACTCATGAAAAGACAAACGTATAGAAAAGTCTAGGGTAGTCACAGTACAAGCAGGTACCAAGAGCAAAGACGAATGCGATCAATGGAGTATAATGCTCGTATAAAAATAGTAATGACCAGGTACACTTGGAGCCTCGGACATGCCTTTTAGCTGACCCAAATTGCCTGCATCAGTGCGGGCGGAGTCCGAGCTCCTGCCTTTTCCATGATCGTTGCAGGGATAGGTAAGAAAGGTGGCGAAGTTACGGGGATTTCTTTTACAGCCGCTCTCTACAAGTATCCCATACGGCATATGAAGGCTGCGGAAAAAGGAAGTCTTACTTTAAATTCCGTCGGCATGTCTGCATCGGGGAGGAGCTGAGATCTCTGAAGACAAGGCAACAACGGACAAACATCGCGATGCCCCGAGACTCCACAATGACTTGCACGCATGGGCTTGGCTGGTCGAAGTTGCGCATGAACTACAAAGGCAGGGTCATGTGGCTTGGCAGCAATGTATTCCAGATGTAGAAGCTGTACGGGTAATTTAATATATCGGACTGTATGCATCTGAGATTAGTATTTTCCGTTGCTGCTGCATCCCCATCTAGTAGCTCAGAATCTGGAGATTCGGTAGCCCAAACGCTTGGCATCTGTATTCGATAAGGTACATTGGGAACAATAAAGTATGATTCTAGAAATGACTTTGATAGGCAGTAGCAAAAGAATGAATCTGTAGCTAAAATGCTGGGCTGATGAATCAGTAAGCACTCTTCAACCTCGTGCCAGTCCCGCTCAGTAATCCAGGAGTTCCAGCTTTCACGTACCAAGTAATATCGATGCCGATCACCATCATGGTGTCTCTGTAAGCAACTGATCATACCTAACATCGCCAGACCTTACTCACACAGTACGATAAAAATTTGTAATTGGCTACTTTCTCCGAGAATTTTTGACTGATGGTACTGAATTGGCAGAGAAGCTCGGCATGTCCTCGTTCCTCGCAAAACGAAGGCTTGGCTGCCATTACCTGCCAATTAGGGCTACCCTCTTGCAGCGCTAAGTGGGATTAAGCCGTAGAAGCTGCCGAGGCTGAGCTAAGACTACGTGCCCCTGACTACCAGAGCCTCTTCATATGCCTAAGTCCACCAATTGGGGTGGTTCGGGGACAGCTGTTCGACCGCCTACACCCGAAGTGTAGTTGACAAGGTAGGCAGCGTAGAGTCTCATCAGCTGGATGGACTAATTGTTGTGTATGCGACTCGCAAATCCGGCTTCATCCGTGCAGATCTTCGCCCTATGAGACTGTGGCTTGCGTTTAAAACTTTTCTCAACCACATCGACTTACATGGCGCACCTCAGTACTACAACAAAGGGTAAAAAAGCTGGCTGTCGTATGTTTTGTAGGGTGTCTCTTGCGGTATGCCTCTAGATCTGGGGATATTGAGATCGAGATCAACTTTCTTGTGTAGTAATCGCTCGGTATACTACCAAGCCATTGGAGTTGCCTGAGCGTAGCGTAGCACTTCGGAACATTTTCACCCGGCCCAAATTGGGCGGAACTCGCTCTTCTAGCGTAACTCGCCGTAGCTTACTATTATCGGGCGTCTATGTACAAATGTGTCTAAAATGGTAGTAGCTTCAAACCCATCTCGAAGTTTTGACAAGCTAGAGAAATGGGTCTCGCACGATTGCCTAGATTGGAAGCTTGATGATATGCCAGCCCGCGGGTAAACATCTAACTCGATTCAGAACTTACAGATGTCAACAAACGGAACATAATGTAAGCCCTACGATAATGTGATAATAATCTTGAGACGAGTTTCGCTGGAAGAGGAAGTTGGAATAAATCTCACGGAATAGGCATTATGAACCTCATCAGTAGCATCTTCGTAAATATATAATGAGCAGATATCTCGCTCCTTGATTCAATCCTCATCACTCTCACAAGATCAACATCAGCATCAACAGCCATTCAACAGCATCAATCAACTGATATACTCCTCCAAAAACTTCACAATCAGTCAAAATGGTCAAGACAGTATGTAGCAACCCACTACCACATCTTGGACTTAGCTAATAACATGTTCAGACTGTTGTCGCTTCTCTCCTGCTTGGCGCTGCCATGGCCACGCCTTACCCTCCCTCTATCGGCAAGGGCCCTACCGCTCCCGTACCTGACACCGTCGACTTCTCTCCTAAGAAGCCCAACGGTGGCAACTACATGCCTTCAAAGTCCAGCAAGACTTCGGCTTCCAAGACCGCCAATGCACCCGCGCCCAACGGCGGCAAGCTCAGGGTCCGAGCCACTGGAGAGACAGTCACCAACGGCCTTGCTCGATTCGATAACTCCAACATCCTCGATGGTGTTGGTGACGGTGTCGACCAGTACACCCTGTACTTCGGCGATGGAAGCACCGGCCAGGGCTGGCCTGATCAGAGCCGATGGGTCTCCTTCGAGAACATGTTCAACAACTACAAGAACCAGATGTTTGCTTCTTGCCAAAACCTGGCTACTCCCGAGGCCAACGACAGTGGCCCAGAAGTGGTATGTGGTCAAACCCCTAATTTTGTTCGTAGCGGCAAGCAGAAACTAATGACTATCATAGGGTGCTATCTGGGATGGTATTCAGATGGCCGCTGACGCCACTGGTGTCGACCACCGCATGATCTTGGCTATCATTATGCAGGAGTCTCACGGCTGTGTCCGTGTTAACACCTCCAACTTTGGAGTCCGAAACCCCGGCCTTATGCAAGACCACAACGGCGCTGCCACTTGCAACGACGTCGATGGCAATGGCAACCTTATTGTCCAGAACCCTTGTCCCTCAGCTACTATCTACCAGATGATCAGCGAGGGTACTGCCGGTACCAACGACGGCGATGGCATTGCCAACTGCATCAACGAGTCTGGCCGAAGTGATGTTTCGGCTTATTACCGAGCTGCCCGTATTTACAACTCGGGCTCCATTTTCCAGACTGGCAACCTCCAGGATGGCATTGCTACTCACTGCTATGCCAGTGATATCGCCAACCGACTGACTGGCTGGGTCAACGCCCCTACCGGCTGCAACTGCGACAACGGCGGTAACCCCTGCGGCGTTCAGACTCCTTAAGAGACGCTGACACTTCTTTGTCCATGTCCGATACAGTTGACGTACATATTTGTTTGTTTCTTGGTACCTTATTTATCTCATATGAGTGTAAATACTTGAGATTCGTAAATAGCTTTGTTTTATGAGTACATTTGAATGAAAAGTTTTTCGTTATTATGCTTCAATCTACACTTGAGAACTCGAACACTGTGTTTTTAGCTCGAAATTACACCACACATGGATCCTCAGACTACGATTTATTGAACGAATGTTGCGCAAATAATGGTAAGAGAAAAGATGAAAGGACAAAAGAGAGGAAGATGTGAATAATTCGCACAGTATCTTTGCAGTCTCTACTCGGACCTTCTCCCGTACGTAACTACATATACATAGCGCTAGCTTTTTTTTGCTTCGGGTTTGTAAGATCTTATATTACCTATTAACAGAAAGACCGAACGCGTTGTATCAAAGCTCGCCGTTGGCATGATAGAAGACAAGGACTAGCTAGGAACGTGAAAGATCCCGGTGCAGCGCTAGTGATCTAATCTTACGTTTATACTAAGCAAAATACATCATAGCCGCCAGCTTAGTCGACTACCTAGGTATTGAAGCTTATACCTTGTGCGGTGGAGAAGAGTGCCAAATTGGACATCTTGTACAAATGTTATGATAAAAGAATTACCGTGTGTGTATATTGTCCGAGGTAATGTTTTTAACACAATGCTGACTCGCTGATTAGGATTCTACTTGCTTTCCATGGCTATATATATCCATTTCATGAGGGTACTTTCTGTGGCTGAGCTTGTTCATACACAGAAATATATATAGCAGCGTGATCATGTTTATGAGTGTGTCTAGTATACCGTCTATTACTTAAAGAGATACCCTCTTCGTATGGCGACTCTATAGTGATAGAGGCACTCTAGGAAATGCCTTCAAAGAGCTGAAAAGCACTGCCGAAAGACCTGTCGTGATCTACCGGTCTCCAAAAAAGGCGATGCTGATGTGCTAAGAGAAAGCTTTTTTTCTTGTTCTACTCTACGAATCACACTCTTTAGCCTTGTTCTCTTAGCTAATGATTAGAAGACAAGCTGGAGACGATTACTAGTTTGTAGTTTTAGCCTACCATTGAGTGAATAATTTAATCGACATGCCTATCTCTCGAAAAGCCCCTATGTAACGCCTAGCGTAACATTTTGCATGCCAAGGCTGTTTCGATTTATATATAGCCCCTAGAACCCACATGCAATGCCGCAAGGCTCTCACTTTTGCCAGAATTGGTCGTCTGAAGTCGGATAGTTAGTCAAACCGGCCGCATTCCGGCCAAAGTCCGATTGATCTACCTAGAGCTTGCTCTGGAATATAAAGCAGTCAATGTCTCTCGAGAAAACAAAAAGATTCACGTCCAGACTGCAATATAGAACTTCAGGAACTCTTCTATCAAAATGCAACTGCATCTTCTTTTCACCGTCCTCGTTGGCGCTGCTTACGCCGCCACCCTGACACCAGCTGACTGCAACTGTGTGAGTAGTGAATATATCTGCAACTTATTGTGTGGTGCCATAGGGCAAAGCGCTAACTTGAGCGAGTAGTTCACCGTTTGCAACGTAATACAACGATCTGTGATAGTCCGAGCATAGTAACAATATCTGACAACTTTGCTTAGAGCGACCTCCACGAAGCCGGCAACTGCTACAACTCCAATATTGGCTGCGGAACGGTTGAGGAGCCCACCTGCTGCGAAATCTGCGGATGCAATTGCCCTGTAAGGCTAATATCAAATGCTCGCTTTCAGTAATACTGACAGAGATTTTCCAATTAGTAAAATACACCCGATTGGAGCCCGTGGATGTAGCGCTAGATATGTGACTGGAACGCGAAAGAGTCAGTATTCGGCAAATGTAGAGGCTTAGAAGAAAGTCTGGGGATAGGATTTGGCGGCATTACAGCCAAGGATGTAGCTGCCGATAAAGACGCGTTGCCATAGAAAGCTAAAGTATAGCATAAATATAGGCATCTAAAACATACCTTGTATGCTGTGTTTAGTGTATAGAGATCACTAAGAATGCACTTGATGTCGACTCTGGCGGTGAAGGAGGCCACGGAATCCAGTCTATTGCAAGCTAACGGGTGATAATGACACATCGCTTTGGCTTCGCTTATTTGTAGAAGTACCTTTATTGGAACGCATATATTCTCCCCGCCCAAAACAATGCCAACAATTCCTCAAACTAGATGAAATGTAATTTGCCGGATAATCATGGAGGCACGAATCCCATGTGCAGCATCCGGAAGTCGGTATATGCTAAAGGGTGAGGTTTGCAGCGGAAGTCGGCCGCCAGACTATATTGTACTAACGATGGAAGAAAAATGCGAGGCGCATGCCAACATCGGCATGAATTAATTTTTCCTAAGCAATATCATTTACAGATTAAAATTCACACGATCTTCTTGTATCCATTGTGAAGAAAATGCCGAAAGTAAAAGAAGAATAGAAACGGCAAAATGAATGCATACACACGTTGAAACAGCACCAGAACTTTAAAGAGCAGCTGGCCAGGCTCGGTTTAATGGGCATGCTATCCACCCTTTGCCAATCGTTTGCCCAGTCTATTATTTTTATATTCACTTCGGCGCTTTCATGTTCCTTTAGTAACATGACACAATCGAGATGATGGCCACATTGCTACGATTGAACATTCTACTCGTAGCTAGAAATCTTGCTACCCGCCTGGCTTGTTGGACTTCTCTACTGAGTTTTCATTTGTCCTCAAGCTCTGTTGTAAAGCGCTTAGCTTCCAAACAATGCAATTAATTGTACTTTATTACGGCTACATCTAATTACTGCTGGATATTATAGGAGGGCCTGATTTACTCCGATATCGTCTCGGCTAATGTTGCTGCCAAGATTGGTATTGTGGGGAAGTCTTCTAATCAAGCGACGAGTAGTATCATTCGGTGCTCAATGAACCGAACACTGATCTCGCTTATTTACCATCGTCCAAGGTAATATAATTACTGATCTACCCTTGATTACGCCTCACAAGCATCTGGGGTCAAGAAATTTGCCTATTTCCAGTGGATTTTGTGATAATCGACGTTTCGCCCACTAGACTTGGTAACCGTCCAAGTCCATTAAATTACGTTCTATTGCAATGGAAAACTATATTTCTCTCTATAGTAATTATAATTTCGCCACGGGCTCTCAATATGCAGATAAGTAGCTTGCTGTGTATAAAAGTGATGCGCTAATATTATCCCGTTGCTCCTCCATGGTGATCGAATTAGACACCGACAAAGTGAGGCATGTAGCTCATACTTATGCTGCAATACTCAACTAGACTGGTAAATTATGAAAAATGATATTATATAGAGGTCCAATGCCACTCCAATGTTGAGTCTATTTCACGCCGCTGCAGAAAAGTCCAAGACACATGTAAAAGCTGTAAAAGGGCCATATATGTTGTAGTTCACTATCACAAGCCAATTGAATTCTCTATCTCTCTTAGAGTAAGCTTCTGTAGGACAAATAGTTCCACTCTAGGCTTTATGAACGCCGTTGCGCTAGCTGGTAGTCTTTTACTTCACTCATCACCATGGTCATAACGATCTACTACATTCGATCTCATAATTTATTAGGCTAATTTTAACTAATCGTGTGAGTTGAACTTGGTCAGTATTTTAACCCGACAAACGGATTCAAAAATATATCGTAATTCTATCTGCAGGAGGGTTCCATGGAGAGGAAGTAGTTGATAGCGTTATTCGCTTTCTGTTGAAGCGCTGTACCCCAAAATAAGGCTTCAATGTTATTAAGTGGGTTGGTGTGGGGCATGCTCCGGAAAGATTCCCAGAAAAGGAAAACCGTGCCAGATATTTCGATTTCACACGGACTCAGAAGTCTACTTATTGCAGTTGAAATATCTCAATGCTGTCAGTATCAACTCCATTGTATGGGATTAAGACTTTTAAAACCGAAGATAACGGACTTAGCTAGTTCAATGAATGGAGAAGAAGGAGAAAACAGATGTCATAGTGAAGAATCTGGACGCTGGAAATAAGTATATATAGCCACTAGATTTGCCCATGTAGTGGCAGTCTTCTCACAGCTACATCGACAAAAACAAACACATCTACACATTGATCATCAAATAAACATGTCTGTCACATTCTCTACCCCCAAAAAGCCATTGACATGGTTGATCACCGGATGTTCATCTGGCTTTGGGCTATCGTTGGCCCGCGTCGTTCAAGCAAACGGACATCACTTGATTGCCTCTTCTCGCGATCCTTCCCGCACCCCTGATCTCGTATCTGAAATAGAGAGCAAGGGCGGTAAATGGATTGAACTAGATGTTAACGCTTTTGATTGCGATAAAGCAATAGAAGAGCTAGAACTGCGTGGACAACCCGTGGATGTTCTCGTCAACAACGCCGGATATTGCATCTACAATCCCGTTGAATGCTTCACGGACAGTGAAGTTCGCGCATTAATGGAGACGCTATACTTTGGTCCAAGCCGTCTCATTCGAACTGCGGTTAAGCATATGCGCCAGCGGCGATTTGGCATCATTGTCAACATGAGCAGCGGCGCAGCTCTGGAGTCAAATCCTTCGATGGGCGCTTATGCGGCCGGCAAAGGCGCATTAGACTGTATGTAAAGCTAAATTCTTTTTCGCTAATGTCTAAAAATTTATGTTAACCACTATATAGGTATGTCAAAAGCACTTGCAAAAGAGGTCGAAGCGTTCAATGTTCGAGTGTTGACCGTGCTTCTTGGGACTTTCAACACCGGTATGGGCAACGCTACGGTGCTGGGTAAGAATCCACCGCCGGAAGACTATAAAGGATCACTGTCGGAAACTATTATGGATATGATGTCTACCGGGAAATTTGCGCCCAACGGAGATAAGGATAAAGCTATGAAAGCTGTCTATGAGGTTGTTGTAGGAGAAGGCGTTGGTAAAGGCCACGAAGCAGAAAGGGCGCTTCCTCTTGGCCAAGATTTGGCCGCCAGGATCAACGTTGTCCAAGGATACCTAGCTCATGCTTTGGATGTATTTGGGAATGTTTGCAACAATGTCTATCTGGAAAAGAACTGAAGCTTGAGACACACAGACAGGTTTCCATATCTTTAACGCCTCATTAGGCTACGCAATAAAAATTGAAGTCAATTCGGAAGTCAGCATCACTTATACATGCTTTGAACAGTATTGGATCAACATTAACTATGTATGATGCTGGAGATGTACACGTGCGTGTTTCGCTTTGACGTCTTGACTTACGTTATTCATGTTAGAAGTCTCCCGAGTGAATGCTTTTGTACAGCTCAGTGTATTTTGACTGTATTGTCTTGCTTCTAACGAGAATCTACCTTTCGCGACGATAAGTTTAAGCCTTCAGTTTCGCAAGCATGGCCTTGGACCTGGATACCACATTTTCCTCATCCCAGATACTGTTCACGCTGGGATGCGCAACTACAGCGGTAGCCCACTTATAGAAATTGGGAGTTCTAGTAGGCAAGTCTTTGATCAAGCTCTCAGGTCCAACGCCATTCTTTGGCAGAGCCAGTAGTCTCAGAATGAACGAACCAGTAAGAACCTATCCATAGAGTTAGTACTGTGACATCTTCCATCTTCATGCAACGTACTTCAGCCAGTGTCAATGTTTTACTGCCTCCAAAATACGGAGCCGCGTCGCTCAATAGAGGTTCAACTTCTTTCTCAAGCTGCTTCAAAAACTCCTGGGCGGCCGCTTCAGCCTCTTCGTTTGTTTTGGCGAAGAGAGCTTTGTGGTATTGAGCGTTTGCCTTGGTGAAATAAGTATCAACAAAGAAATTTATTCGAGCGCGAGCAAGAGCTGCTTCTGGCGTGCCACCGGTAGGGACTAAATGCGATGGGTGAGCATCTGCTAGAAATTGGGCGACGATCCCAGATTCGGTAATGATTTGGCCATTATAAGAAAGACTAGGAACGAGACCGCGAGGATTAATTGCCAGGTAGTCTTGTGTGCGTGGAACACTCAGGTCAATGATTTCTTCTTCAAATGGCAACTTCAGCTCATTCAATGCGATATGAGCCCGGTGAGCCCCTATCACCCCATGGTATTAGCGCAATTACAAGCTTGCATTCTATCAAGAGCCAGCAACCTACAAGGGCAGCCATGATTAGTATAAAGCTTGATGGTTGCGGCCATTTCGTGCAAAAAGTGGTATTTAATTGCGGGCAGCTTATTCGCTCAACGTTTTAACCAAAAAAAGATAGAACCAATGTTGAACGAGAAGAAGATTCCGTCCTCTTTATAGGCAAGTAATGCGTGATTGATGCACACCTTGATGCAATTTCCCGCTTTCGATGCTTTATAATACGCTCGAATACCCCGCATAGGAAGCTGAGTGGCTGATATTCAGACAAAGCTTCACACTTGAAAGCACATGTTTGGGGCTTTCTTCTGTTAGGTAAGCGGACTTGCGGACTTGATTTGTGGATTTGAGTTGCGGATTTGAGTTGCGGATTTGAATTATCAATCGTCTATCACTGCGCAATCATTTGGAATGCCTAATATCTAACTCACGGGGCGACAAATGACCTATGAGTTTCTGCGTTGTATCTTTTCTTCTATTAGAAGTAGACTTTCATTTTCGCTGCCTGCCATGCCCAAAGAAGTTTGCAAATGACCTATAGCAATCGCTATGATGAGGAGATATTCCTCATTCTCCTAAGTACTTCTTGTTTTAAAGCTTTGTATTCCGCTAAAGTTCTTGTCACGGCGTCTTTATTCTCGTTCGCGCGCCGTAAGAGGTAAAAAATACAATCATTCAGCGTACCCCATGTAAGACATTTGTATACCTCAGTAGTCGCGAATCGCTTGCCAGCGGTATCTTCCCTATTCATTTGAAGAAGTGTCAAGCTTACTTCATCTGCCATTCCTAGTAATTGACCATATTGAATTCGAATGAGAGGTAATTGGGCTTGCATTCGAGAGTTTTGCAGCTTCTGTGCCTTGAGAGTACTAGGCAGATTATGAGTTGCTAGAAAGAGTTCTAGCTTCGGAGAGTTGAAAGCCTCATCTTGTGTCCAATTCTCATATTGACCTTGAATAAGACCGTCGGCAATGGTGTCGTAAGATATATCTGTTTCTTTCTTTGTATCGTGTATGAGATGACGAGGCTCCGTGCTCATATAAGCGCCGCGGACCAATTTAATGCCGATAACGAATTGTTCTTCTCTCGCCTTATGCAAATGATCGAGAAGGATTCGTGGCGTTGACTTTAGGTAGCCTTGGTACGTGTTGAATACGACAGCCACGCCACTTCGGTTGTAACGGCGCATAAGATTTAGAGCAACTTTGTCTATGCCTGGTTGAACGTGGTGCTGCTCTGCATCTAAGAACACATTAATACGGCGGCTAATGGCTTCATCGCAGACATCGAACAGAGCGCTCTCCATCTGCTCAGGAAGAGGACTTCCTGAAGAAAGAGCAGCAGTTACCGCTTCCCCAGCTCCAGTTAATCTGTTTCCCCAAGGTTGTTAGAATACAGTACTCAAACCTAATATCAGGCCATGAAGAGGAAAAATCTTACTTTAATGCTAAAAAGTCGCCTTCGCCGATCATCTTGACAGTCTGCAGTACACCCTGATGCCAAGCCATAATCTCCTTGTCGACACCTTCTGACCCGTCATTGGGCGAATCCTTCTCACTGGAAGACTTTCCTGTGGTTTCCTTAGCGTAAGTCAAGATTACACCGCGGTATCCCATCTTCTTTATGTTTTGGATCGTGGCTTTGACTTCGCTGGCATTTTCTCCTGCGCAGAAATGGTTGTACAGAAAGTTTTTCAGTATAGTATGCAAGATAGGGTTTTTCTCAATGCTGAACAGAGGGCCGCGTGGTTTGGATAGAAAGTTCAAGATGGACAGTCCGGGAGTAAGCAGCAATGGGTGGCTAGTAACCCCGGCCACTAGCAGAGACCTTAGGAGCATCCTCGATGGGAGGAGAGAATGCGGTGGCAGCATTTTTACAGCTTTGGCTAATAACCAAACGGGGATCTAGATACAAAGCTCCGTGCTAAAGATATGAAGACATCTCCCCATGAGGTGCGTCTCAATACCGCCGTCGGTATGGCCAGTCTCCTGTATATGTTTTCTGTGCAATAGTCAAGATTTACCCCGCAAGTTCAGCGAGAATGCTGTATAGCGAGCGTTAGGTAATCCGTACCCGCACTGATGTTAAGCGACGGCCTGTGGCCATAAGATGGGCTAAGAGATAGAACAGCGGCTGGGCTGATTGCGATTGCCAATGTGCTACTTCATTTAGTTATTAATTTCATGTATTGGGTAGTTAACAAAGTATTTTCTAACTACCTAGTATCGATTAATTGAACCAAACGTTATTGAGCAGCCAGAGCACTCCTGCCCACTGTTCCTGAACAACAGGCCAAATATTTTCTGGGGGCAAGACAAAGCCGCCTTGGCTAGATGTCACTGGATCTAGTTCGAGAGTCCAGGAGTGATTCGCACCGTATTCGCCGTAGTGGTGGTCACGGCCATTGCCAGCCGAATAATACTCAATATCACAGCCTGCTCCATACTGGTATGTTTCATTGCGGCTGTCAAACGCATGTACAGCATTGGCAAACCCCTCTGCAACCTGAAGCATCCGAGGAAGCGTAGGTGGGTACTGAGAGGTATTGCATGTCCACCCTGGCGGCGTTAAAATCTTCTGACCATAGCTGTGAAGATCAATGTATGAGCGAATTCCCTTCCGTGATGCTCCAAGTTTGTCCGAGAGGCCTGACACCACTTTATTTTCGGGTGTATCACCTGGACCGAGGCCCTGGAAAGTGTCATCGCATGGATCTGTAGATGCGGCTCCCGTGCCTGGTTCACCACCCCACTCGAACTTCCAATTACGGTTGAGATCTGTTCCAACGCAGGTAGTATTGCTGCGAGGCAGGCGGTTCTTCCTCCACATGCGATCTGTGGTCTGAGTATAATAGAAACCTGCGTGGGGCAGATAGGAACGGCATTAGCATTTGAAAAGTAGCTATTGACTCAGGGCTATATTTACCATCGGGATTGTGAAATGGAACTAGCCAGAAGTCATAATAGTCGAGAATCTTCGTAATATCTGAGTTCCTTGACTTGTGTCCGTTGATGAGCTGCCACGCCCAGTATTCGATTACCTGAAATCCTCCTATTAGATTGTATAAGCTTTATGGGATGCGCGGCAACTATACCAATGTTGTAATCCATTCTCTTGCGTGGACCGTGGAATGCCACAAAATGATGGGCTTATCTCCCTTTATGCCCTTGTCACCAAAGAAGTGGAAAGCATATATGGTACGGTTCTCGTATGAAGAGCCAATATCATATTTCTTGGAATTTCTTGGAAAAGCAGCCACTAGGTCATCCCAGTACTGGAGATGGTCGTCATACGCATGATATGAATCATACCAGCTCAAATCTGGTAGCTCGCCAGCTTTGTGTAGTGAGCGCTTGTAAGTTGGCGTCTTGCTTTCATCCCGAATTTGTGATCCAATGTCATCACTCAGCAGATGAGCATTGAGGCCCAGTTCGTTGAAACTGCGGACTTCATTGGGGGGGATAATGACCTCAAAACCACGAGAAGTAACCTCTGTATGATACGTTGCAAATCGTTTCGTGAGAAAGTCGGCTTCTTTCTGGTCCGCAGCTCTTATTCTGTAAAGATGGTGTCCATCGTAGCTGATTTTAGCCGTACGTGGACTCGGCGAGTCTGTTTCTAGAGTGCGCGATGCCACCAGCGGCGCCAGGAGAGCAAGAGTTGCTAGGAGCTTCATGGTTCTAGCTACCTAGGTGATGCAACGGTCCTTTTCCGGATGCAGCGGCTAAGATGAAGAGACTACGAACGAGCAGATGAAGGCCATCTTTATACTCGTTTGTTTTCAACGTATCATACTTTTGCACGAAGGGAGACGTCGGCCGAGAACTATACCGAGATAACAGAATACTATCACTGAAGACGAACAACTTACAAGATGCGATGAGTGATAGAGAAATGGTGGGAAATATTGGAAGTATCACGCAATTTGCTGTCTCCTCATTGAGTGATATTTCGCTCCATTTACGCAATTCATCATCCGCTGCATTGCCAGGGGCCCAGTATAGATGGCATCGAGCTTTTTACACGACGGGAGTTTTCCTATAGGCCAATTCGATTATTAAGATTTGGATCCTCGATTTAATTTTGGAAAAAGCGGCTGTTTAGTTTCCACAATGATGCTTTATAGTATCTTAGATGTCTACTCGCTTACTTCCAAAACCAGCTTGTGTGCAGTATGGCCAGTGGCCTTTCAACGTGGTTATGCCCTGTTTATCCGTTCTTCCTTATTCTGTGGATAAATGGCCCATCAACCACGCTGAATACAGCCGGGCTTTTGACGTAGACCACGGGCAACGATTTATAGCTCGCTTAAAATCGTTAAGCACTAATAGTGCGCTGTAATTTTTAGATGGGTTTTCATGCCGCCCATATATTATACTCCATGATAAGATTTACCGATTTATTACGTTACATTTGCAACTTTTACTCGTCTATCGCTAGAATCCTGCAGTGTTCCCGATAACTTTTTGAAGCAGAGATAACTAACTTCTTCCAATTCAGAACAGTTTTTATCTGCCATATGGGAGAGCAATTGCCGCTCAAGATGTTTTGGCTTCCATGTACGCGGCAGAAGCGAGGAGAAAAGTAAGCATTATAAATCCAATTAGGTGCAATAGTTTATACTATAGTATATAGAGTGATTATTTAGTTCATCTTACGCCAAACATCATTGAACCTTGCAACAGGCGCCCCGTTCCATGCGGGCAGATCTTCTTAGCATAGATGTGAATAGCTATAACCAAACGACTTTCCCAAATCGATCTTCTTTGATCCGTCTTGATCCATCAGCTAATCTTTCCTCATTTATAGTACTATGCGAAACTTGAGTGCATTCTTCTGAAGAATCTCATCCTTCTTCTTTTCGAGCTCCTCCATGTCCCAGCATACGCTTATGAACCGGCCAGACAGCCACGCACGTCTCTCTTTAGTAAGCCAGACAAACGTATGAGCTGCCAGCTCTGGTGGATCGATCAGAGCTTTGTGCATGTACTCAGGCATGTTGAGCGCTAATTCCGTGGGAACACTTCCAGGATGTACGTTGATAGCAACCAACCCCTGCTGGTAGTACTCCGTATCTGCAAATTCAGACAATCGGGCGAGCGCAAACTTGGCAGTCTGGTAGCTTGAAGCGCCCGGTATGACTTTGTGGCCACCAATGCTGTTGCAATTTATAATTGTCTTTGTCTGCGATTTGAGCAAAAGGGGGATGAAGAATCGATGGCACAGATAGGTGCCCTTGACATTGACTTCCCATGACCTCCACCAATCGTCAGGCTGGGTCTCAGCGATTGGAGACCACTGCTCCAAGTAGCCAGCATTGCAGATGAGAACATCAAGGGATCCGGAAAATTTGTCAGCGACAGTTTCGGCTGCAGCTTTCACTGATTCCTCCGATGTGACATCCATTGACAAGCTGAGTACCAAAGGCTCTGGTCGACCTTCGTTGGCGGCAGCATCTTTAACGGCCTTTGTAACTTCATCGAGTCCTGAGCGCGCCGCAATTGCAATCTTAGAGCAGCCGGCAGCTGCGAAGGCTATGGCAGTGGCCTTGCCAATACCCTTTGAGGCGCCGGCGACGAGAACGGATTTTCCAGCTAGATTGGCTTTGGTGGGATCGATGAAAGAATATAAGTTGCGGCGGGGCGTGATATATTCGATGAATTGTGCGGCATTAGTCTCGCGGTTAGTTTTCTCAAGGTCGTCCATATTTGATGAAAGCGCGCGGTCGATAATTTGCTTAAGAGAGTGGAAGCTTGTGTTAAGTGATGGTTCGAAATGAATTTAGTCACTTCGCAAAGATATCTGAAGCCTTTTATAGCGAAGTTATCTGGCTTCTACAATTTCTTATCTCCGCCCGAGAGCGCGATGTTGCAAAGTCGCAAAATTCGGAAATAATGAACGCGAGCTTTCATCAACCCGCCTCTGGAGCGTTCAGGCTGGGATTTATAGGTCAAGATGACGTAATTTCGCCTTTGACTTCCTCGCTGAGAGTTGATCCAATATTTGATCCTTTATGCCATTAACTACCTATCTACGGCTTTCGGACCCCGAATTTTCCAATAGAAAGATATAGATAGGCAGATGTACCATATGCGCCGCCCACTCTTGCAGTAAGCATGACATAAATCCGGCAACTATGACCATCTATTTCAGAAAGCCCCAGATATTGTTCAAGCTCTCGGCCAGTGATGGATGCGCCCATATAGCATTGCTCAGAGCTGGCCATTTGACTTTTCCAATCATCGCCATCTGTACCTGGCTCATTATTTCGCCTCCCTCGATTCCCAAACATGTAAATCCAAGAATCTGCTGCGACTCAGCATCGACTACTGCTTTCATCATTCCTCTAGATTCGTCCGTCTCCAGGGCCCGTGCAACGTAGTTCATTGGCATGCTAGCGACCTGAATCTTCCGTCCAGGAAATTTGGCGCGGGCTTCATGCTCGTGTAAGCCAACGTGGCCAAGCTGCGGATCTGTATAGACAACATAAGGTATAATTCGGTCTGTTGTAGTGATTGTTCCATTTTCCAGTAAGTTAGTACGCAACAGGCGGAAATCATCGTATGATACGTGCGTAAAGGCAGGCCCGCCTTTGACATCGCCAAGTGCCCATACACGGGGGTTAGTGGTGCGCAGCTGTGCATCGGTAACAACGTGGCCACGAGAAGTAGTATCGATGCCCGCCGCAGCTAGATTCAAGTTATCGGTGTTAGGTGTACGACCGGCGGCGAAGAGAACATGGGAAGCTGAGAGCTCAGATGGCTTGTCTTGATTTGAAACTGCGACTGATACTTTAACAGCTGTGGCTGGATCTTGACTGCCAGTGGCACGAATCGCGGTAGGGTTCGCTTGGAGGAGAACTTGGATCCCGTCTTCTTGTAGTATATTGAGCATTGACTCGGCCACTTCGGAATCTTCCCGAGGAACTAGCTGTGCTCCTCGCTGTATGATTGTAACGGCGGCGCCCAGTCGGCGGAAAAGTTGACCAAACTCGAGGCCGATGTATCCTCCTCCAATTACCACCAGATGAGACGGGACCACCCCAAGCTCTTGTACAGAAGTCGAGTCCAGGATAACACCCGGTGGAAATGAGTTGGGATTGAATCCATCTATTGTTGGTATCGCTGGGCGCTCTCCAGCACAAATGAAGATACGATCTGCAGTGAGAGCTTTCTGGACGCCATCTGCACCGAGCACCTGAATCGTGCGCTCGTCTTTGAAGGATGCTGTTCCCATGATCAACTCCACTCCAGCTTCGCGGACCCTGCGCTCGCTCCCAGACCGGAAACTATTGACGATGTCGCGCTTGCGTTGCCTCACAATTTCCATATTTACCCGCACTTCGTTGTTAGTAGCGTCAAAGTTGTTGCTGTTGTAAATGCCATATTGTGGCCCACGCCTGGTAAGATATGCAGCCCGTCCAGAAGCAATCAATGTTTTGGTCGGAGTACATCCTTCGTTGATACAGCATCCACCAACATGTGAACTTTCAATCAGCGCCGTTTTATGCTTGGCTTGCGCAAAGGCAGTACTCAAAGGTGTGCCGCCTTGGCCTGAACCGATGACCACGGCGTCATAATGAGTAGACATTGTTCGGATTATTGGTTTATCAAGACGATGTCCGTATTTGAATGTCCTAAGTGATGCGTTGTATAAAATGCCACGCATTGGTTTTGTAGATTGTATGGAGCCAAGATGAACAACTGATAATTAACATTAACTTGCGACTGGGCAAATGAAGAGCGAACAGTTGCTCAAATGATTAACTTGTCTGTTAAGCATGTTTGAAGCAGCAGTATCTGAGGGGTAGAGCAAAAGACTTTGAATGCGGAGAATTGCGTCAGAGGCAAAGCATGATACTAAATTTCGTCACTGTAGCATCTAAGACAGGCTAGTGTAAGAGGTAGAGGGATACTGTGAGGCCAAAAGCGTGTTTCTAGAATCTTTGTATTTGCAAAGGCGATCGAGTATACACGAGCAAAACAAATGTAATTGAAGAAATCGTGAGCGCGTCGCATTTTGTGCTCATCTTGATGAAAACAGTCCTGAGTTAGGTAGGTAGAGGCTGAGAAAGGAATTACAGAGAGCTGCGCGCAGCATAAATCTAACGGCGACCTGCCGCCGTCGTCCGTTTGCTCTATGGAGGCCAGTATAAAGCCGCAGCGGCTATTCAGGCAGAGAAATTTGCAAATATAAGAATGCTTCGAGAATTTCACATGCGCGATTTAACAAAAGAGAGAGAACAAGTAAATGAATCGAACATAAGCCTTCTACAATTGCATCAAAGAGGGCGGTATACATGTGATTGCTGCAATGAGGCAGACTCGCAGATTCCTAATCGCTTGCCCAATTTCAGAAGGGCAGTAGGTTCCTAATCAGCGATATGTGCCCCGTATTCATTACTAAATTTCCAATAGCACTTGCGGGGGAGTGTCATTTATAGCGAACTAGACGCCGATTCGTCCGAGACGGAAAGGATCGTCCGAGCTGTGCAAATGCGAAAACACATTGGCCAGGAGATGTTTGTTTCTTTTTGTAAAGGAAACAATATTTATGAGCATACACATGCTTGACTGTATGTACTAGGGCATGTATTTTGACAAGAAAATGAGGGAAAGCATGTTATTACCTGTAGGGGCTTGCTTGACTGTTAACATGAACGCAGAGAGAATGGACTATAGATACGAAATGCCAAATGATCAACGGAATGATGCGAATTGTACAAGAAATACATACACCTAGTTCGGCCGTAGATCGTCGGGCATAATTAGGAAATAATAGTGCATCATTCAGGTCAGAGTTTAGCTTTCTGCACGCATCGTGAAAAAGCAACTGGGCAATTAGGCCAATTCTATCAAGCCACTGCTCCGATGATCACGGTGATATTGAGTTTAAGGTGGCGCCAAAATATGCCAAGATGCGGTCGATATTTCCCAACATGGTAATACGACTTAAATGCGCCCACAATTTAGTAATGACCGACACAATTGTTGTCTCGGATGAGAATGGTTGTGCAAGGTCGGTACTGATGAAATACACGCCAAAGACTTTCTGCAGCTCGCCTCAAAAGTTATTTAAAGGTCATTAAAGACCTCATAAACACTGCATCAGTACCTAGGTAGTCAACATCAGCAAGAAGAGACCAGTGGCTACAAAGAACAAACATCACATTACATCAACACTTCAACTCTTAATCATCACAAAATGGTTTGCCCAGCTATCGAAGTGACAGTCACCACTGTTGGAAATCACACCGTCGAAGATGAGACTACAGACGATGGAAAGAAGTACCAGAAGGCCTTTTACGACGCCGCCACGACCATTCCTGGCTGCTCCCGCGGCTGCTGGGGTAGGAGTGACAAGTACCCAGAAAAGGTCGTTCACTTCATTGGTATGTCTGGAGTTTGCACAGTTTTGACAAGGTTCCGTTAACTAATGCTTGTAAATAGACTACGACACCCGCAAGGAGCACGATGTCCACAAGGCTCTTATCAATGGGCCAACGCCGCCAGTCCTCTTAGACATTCAGAGCGACACCAACGTTTACGTTATCCACCCAAACACCAATGACCGCAACAAAGTCTACTATGCTCCGTACACATCAGTCGCCTTCTTTTGGGGGATTGACGAAGAGAAGTGGACTGAAGCCGCGCCTGAATTCTTTGCAGCTGTTTCAAAGTCTGATGGTTGTACTGGATACATCTGGGGCGAAATTGATAAGCCGGTTCTCACCGACTACGAAGGCCTGGCTTCGCTGGGAAGTGGCAAGTGCGGTGTGTTTGCGGCTGGCTGGCGCAGCAAGGCCCATCGTGATCACGACCTCGGACGTGAAAGAGCTGTGAACGCTTGGGAGGCAATCCAAAAGGCCTGTGCCAAGGCGGATACGTGGGGAACTACACTAAGAGTGACAGAGAATACCGGCCATATTCATCGCTGGACAACGCCTCTGCCTCTCAAGGACCGCACTGACTGGCTTCCTGCGGCTGGCTTGATATAATTGCGCATTAGCCAATTTGCTATACAGGCTATAAATGACCTGCGGAATGATTCTGTGGGCGATAAAGCCCAAGTTGTATCAGATATATATGATGATGCCCTTTTGTTAGATAATTAATGTTAATGATTGAAAATATTCGTTGAATCCCGAGTCATCCATAGACAACATGTTGGATGTTTGATACATATGTCAGTACAGCCGCCTAGGTTGAGGTCGTGACTACAACAAGGTAAATGAAGAATTGACTCATAATTAGCTACTTTAAATAAGTAATAATAAAAAATGCTCAAGATTATCTTTATCCATCGACTAAACTTCAACGTTGCGTATTGGACGCCTCGGGGGAATTACTCATGATTAGTCACTCTGTTCATGACTAAAAATAGATGGTCCTACATACTAGTCTCACTTACCAATATCACATGGGGTCGTTCACGGTAGCTATACATATATTCGTTATTGCCTCATTCAAGTTGTGAGCGCTTTTAGAAGCTTAAACGCACAAGGATCCGGCAAGAAAATTGTATGAAAGAAGCGGAGTGATAGATTCCATCATGTCGTTGAAGCACGTCGTCACAAAAAACGCGCCCGCAGCGCCAGTTTCAGGACTGGTATGTATAGCATCCACCGATTTCCCTCATTGTTCAAAATGTCTGGTCAATTTTGACTGACTGCATTTATTTAGTTTGCTCAAGCAGTGCGAGCCGGCCCATTTCTTTATACACAAGGAACTCCCGGCGCTCGTCCAGATGGTACTATGGTAGAGGGGACGGTTCGTATCTCAAAGTTGCCTTTGTATGCAAAGCAGTGACGCTTATACTGCATATAACAGATCGCAGATCGTACAAGACAAGTGATAAAGAATCTAGAACAGATATTGGCAGCTGAAGGAATGACCCTAAACGACGTCGTAAAGGCGACCATCTTCATCAAAAATTTTGATGAGAATTTCCCTTTGGTCAATCAGGTCAGTGAATACACATCGCATAAGTTCACGTCTTCCCTCTTGAATTTCTCGCTCAGGATAAAACTAGGTATGGGAAGAGATGATGCCAGAGCCTCGTCCCACACGGACAACCGTGGGCGTAGCTCAACTACCGGCTGGTGGCACGGATATAGAGATTGAGTTTGTTGGTTACAAAGCTTAAATATATGTAGCCGAAGATATAACCATTTTATGAAACATTTCAGCTCAGCAATATTCGCACTCAATAATGCGCTTCGGAAGGTTTCTAAGCTTTTGTGAAGCATTGTCTTTCATCTAACAACAACCACCATGTGCTATAAGCTGAATTACATATCACTCTAGGAGAAGCGTAGGTCAGTGGCCAGTGCATTTGGAGATCAAAAATAGTCATATATCAGTTGAGTATATTTGCTAGTCTCATCTAATATGACATTGACCAGGCTCCAGAGGCAGGTTAGTTGGATACATCATTTGTTTGGGATACTTTTTCATCCACAACCATTTATATATTAAACACAAGCAGTTACCAAAACAGAATGATAGATTACATGCTGATTCTGGGCTTCTCGTAGCCAGCCATTCCATTCTAACTATCCCATAACTCTAATTGTCATGTTAACGTATATGAACAAGACGTTTTCAGGGATAAACGGGAATATCAATCAAGTCATGGCCTTTGGAAGAGTAGCCTGGCGCATAACGATTCCCAAATGGCTGCATCCAGTTATCTGTTTCGAGTTTCAGTATTCTAGATCCACAACCAGACAGCGAAAAGAAATTACGTACCATATGTCGTGTTTGGCTTTGTCATGCAGAGATGAATGATGGATTCGTTGAAATTGCTGCTGAAGTTTGTCCGCGGGAACTGCGCTGTTAATGCTTTCCAATCGGGCATGGTTACTGGAAGAGATGGCCCCACGAAGTCTTCTACCGCTCCTTTGCTCACAAGCTGCACCTCGAGCTCCTTGTAATCGGCAATCGTAAACGTGGAATGCAGAGCAATAGAGTCCCAGAGGAGCTGCAGCCGTTCACTATCCCAAGTCTGGCCATCCTGGTGCTCCTTGACGAAGTTCGTGGCAGCAAAAGCGCCATCAACCTCAAAGCGCCTATCTGGACTAACAATCGCAGAGTTTGCATGAGGATCTAAGCCAATGTCGTGAAGAATTGAAGCTATCGCATGGACTTCAAGATCGATAGAATCACGCAGAGTCTCGTTTGCATTGATGATGGTTGCAGAAAGTAGCCATGATCGCATTACATGATTGTATATAGAGTCGAGCATATTCTCACGAGCAAAGCTCTGCGCATCTCGGACGAGAAGAGTGTCGATAACAGTTACGCCTGCAATGATTGTTGTATTATAAGAAACGTCCCTGGAGGCAGGCAAAGCACGACCGTTGGCAAGTGACAAGCCTTGGGAAATAGCCGAAGCAAGTAGCAGAGTCTTTGCCTTGAAGCCAACCATTTCTAGTAAGTATAGAGACAGATTGAATTGCAACAGATGATGAATTTATGTCAGGTACTAAAGAGGAGTAAAGAGGGTGGCCGTCATGGCAAACAAGGCGTGACACCACTGCCTTATATGTTGTTTTGAAGGCTGCACCTCTGCCTTCTTTGACATTGCAATATGTCAAGAATTGAAGCGCACGCAGATGTACACTGATGATTCCAAACCAATTAGTAATTTATAGTTGCTTCACGCTGAGCAGCTGAAAGATGATAATTTGACCTCTGCGGAGCCCCTGTCGAAAGATGCCAGGGATATCATAGGATTAGTTATCAGTATTAGCTGGACTGCTTTACAATTAGCTTTGCGTTAAAGACTATAACTCCATTGCCTGTGAATCTACAACATAGTGCGCGCTGCCTCGATGTTCATGAAAAGATTCCATAGAGCTATGAGTAATTGAGAATTACATTGCGGCTAAACAATTAGAAAATAATATGCCTGCCTCTATTCAATCCCTGTTTATATACATTAGGGATTAAAAACTGATCCTATCAGTCCTAAGGCCATTTTACAGCTACTCTGGTCAGCGGAGGCCGAAGGATGGAGCTCAGCCAGCTCAGAGCAGTAGAAGATGAATTAAATGAGCCTGTTCATCAGTTTAGTCAACCTAATACTGTACAGCTTTGCAGTTTTCCCAAGTGTCCTAGAACCGAATCCGAACATTTACTTCTATTTTCCGATAGAAATAGAAAATTTTCTTCCAATTTCGTTAATTATGCCAATGACTCCTCTATGTGTTGCAGCTTGGCCCCAGATATTAGTCCGAGAGCAACACTACCTATGCGGCCGGGGTACGTCTTGCCTAATACGGATATCTAAAAATCGATATGTTCAAATATACGACCCATATGAATAAACAATTTGTTTCAGTAGCAAATGATCAAAGCTCTCAGAGTACTTGCTCAAATCAGGCAATCGTAGGCTGGTCAGTCTGAAAATGTGCATTAGCTACTAAGATGCACCACCTCTAACATTATTCTAGCCGCCAACCGTCCAAAAGTGCGCTTTTGCTTCTAGCGGTCTCAAGGAGTGATAAATGGATGTTCATTTCAACTAACCACGAAAAAGAAGAAGAAGAAGAAGAAGTGCTTTGCAAAGTTTTTGCTGAAACTGCTTTTTGAAACCATGGCTCTGCGAATAGTCCGGTGTTATTGTTCCAGCACAGGGAGATAAGAGGGCCGTTCTTACTAAGCGTACGATGGTATAGTGCACGGGGTTACACAAAATCCCCGCAAGTCACAGCATCAGGATGCTAACATTTACATGTAGCCAGTTAAGCCTCCTGCGATCTTATCTTCAGTTACCCCATGGCTCTCACCTATGCACCATTTCCCCTATAGCACGTACGATTGCCTACAGTTACCTACGTACTATTACAACCTCACCCCTAAAAGTATGGATCTGTTATGTGAGCCGGCGTCCCCAGCAACCCCTCCCCGAAAGACGCCGTACGTCTGTGATGAACTTTGGGATGGAGGGCCGTTCAAAACTTATCCAATCCGGAAAGGCAAGGTTGGGCTGGTTCCTCCACATCTCCGCCATTTTCTAGGACCGGGTACCTTTCCTGAGCCATACCATGAAACGCTGTATCCCACGCCCAAAGAGGACATACAGCCGTTTCTGCAGACCTGGCTCTGGTTTGGGCTGTTGGCTGAAATGCTGGGTCTGAATGAGATCAGCAACGGTGTTCATCTTGTTGAAAGTACCATCGCTGCTGAAGGGATTCGCGATCTATATGCAAGCACAGTCTATACTGGCGATGATGATGGCATGCAGTATATCAGTGCCAAAGAGGTGCCAAACTCAGCCCAGCTTATTGCGGAGAGACAGCGGCTTGCGCCTAATCTGCAGGAGAGGCTTATATACATACGCGATTGTCTTCAATACGCCAACTTCATGATTCCTTCTGCCTTGAATCTAGATGAAACCGTGCGTTATTCGATATGCGCCCTTGGAGAATACTTTTCCACCGGCTTAACTAATATGGTGGGACAATCAAATCCCAAAATCGAAGTCCCCAACTTAGCGTTTAGCTGGCATCAAAACTATATGAAGCCAGGGGGCACCATGGACAAAGAAATGCTTCAGAGAGGGTGGTGCCCCAGCGAGACCGAGAAGATTCGATCTCAGTTTCAAGGGTTGCAAACTATGCACCACATTTCACAGCTACAGAAGTCGAACGCCAGCCAAGATCACTCGAACTGTACGCGTCATCTATGCACGGCTTTCCAGATGGACATTGAGACCTATCAGCCCTCACACCTATCAGATGACTGCAGTTGTCCTCTCATAACTATTGATGAGAGAGAAACCTCTTTCATTCTTCGCAGCACTGATACTTATCCTATCCTCCGCTTTGATCAAATAGGGGATGATTTGGATAACTTCGAGCTGGTGGTCGAGCCATATGAGCCGGGCGTCCCCTATGTCGCGCTCTCGCACGTAAGCACAACCATTCATCAACGCCCAGCAATTGCAAGCTAACGAGAGATGATAGGTTTGGGCCAATGGGCTGGGAAATCCAAGGGCAAATTCTCTTCCAAGGTGCCAAGTAAAACGAGTAGCTCAATTAATAGCCTCGTTGCAAGACCAAGTAGAAGTGAAGCAGACAGAGTACAAGTCTCAATACAGAATCTGGATTGACACATTCTGCTGCCCGATTGAGCTTGGAAGTAAATTGATCGCACTTGAAAGGATTGCTGGTGTGTATAGAAATGCAGCTCATGTCCTTGTTCTGGATGCTACTTTGACTGGGTTAAATTCTCAAGACACACATCCTGCCGAGTTATTACTGCGGATATATTGTGCCTCTCCATGGATGAGACGGCTATGGACCCTTCAAGGTATAATGCTGAAGACCTTCAGAGTCATTGGTGCCTCCTTCGCTAACTTCAAGCTGTTTGTAGAGGGCACACTCACAGCGAGTCTATTCGTACAGTTTGCAGATAATGCAGTCAGGGGCTACGATTTGCTTCTTAAGCTTTTTGTAGCTGGCAAAGAAGACCCGCGATATAAACGAATCTGGCAAGATGTAATGAATGCAGTAAGTACCTCGTCAATATTGTAGAAGCATTTGAGAGATTCCATTTCATAACATTCCGCCGCAGTATAATGAGCTTCAAGGCTTTCGTTCCGAGAATGGAGAAGCAGAGTCTGCTAGACCGCAACTCCTCACTCTTCAACGAGCATTGCAGTTCCGCACAGTATCAGTTGCATCTGATGAACCACTCTGCATCTCTACTTTGATGTCTCTTGATACAAAATACATTGCTGCTGTCTCGGACACTGAGTCTCGAATGATTCGCATTTGGGAACTCCTAAGCAAATCATATGGTGGCCTTCCACCGCGTTTCATATTTTACGCAGACGAAGTGCTGAGCACACCTGGATGGCGATGGGCTCCTCGTAGTCTACTGGGATCGTCTGTCAAAGACTCAGTGATAGGGTTCGATGAGCGCATGCTGCGTCTTGTTTGTGCCCCCGATGCCCTAGGTATTCCAACACCCCTGGGTTTGAAAGTCACCTTTCCAGGATGTCGTCTTGTTCCCCTCCCGCTGGCAGCTGACCTTTCATTACATCCATGGCCTGGAGCAATTAATCCTTCAGAAGATCAGATCATCGTTCGTCACGAGGAAAGCGGCAAATGGTACCGAATAAATGACTGGTATCGTAGCAGAAAGCTCTCTTCATGGACTGATGATGAGAGAACAGCTTTTGATAGACAGCAAAACGACCCCCTTTGCAGAGAAATAGACTCTGGGAAAAGCGTCTTAATCTACGACGAAAGATCAAGGGGTAATAATATGTTATTAGGGTGTATGGCGCTCATAGAAAATATTCCGGAAAATTTCGAACACAGCTCAATTGATTCTGCAGAACTCGGCGCCGGCCTGAGAGTCCACAGAACAAGAACAGTCATCATGTCTCTTCTCAGTGAGGAAGAAGTACGAATGATGACAACTTTCTGGGATTTAGCTTCTATTGTAGCAGCATATCAGGAAACCTCTAACCTATTGGCGATCAAGGATCGTGATAGCGAAGAGTGGAAAAATTGCATGAGCAAGATCAAAACGAAGATGAGAGAAGTGGTAGCGGAAGCATTAAGTTCCAACCCAGAGCTGGTTGAGACCATCAAAAATACCATCGGCACCGGCTTGGAGGAGTATATGTGGGCATACATTCCCAAAATCTTTTCGCACACTATTACTATGGAAGAAACACCGAGCGAACAGATTTGGTTTGTTGATTAGATATCAAGACAATGCTACATACTTAACTAGCAAGGCCGTGGAGCTTTTTTTTTTTTTTTAAGTATGTTCTATTTTGTTCCTTATATTTCATATTAAGAACTGGTGTTGTAGCATTTCGTAATAGCGGAGCTACTAACATAAGGTAGTAGTAGTAGTGCAGTGACTTACGAATGCTGGTTGACAGGTAGCACTCGTAACTGCCAGAAGTATGATTCATAGCTTTTCGCAACCCCAGATATAAGCACTACATTTCTTCGATCACTAAAACAGCGAATTGCGGTGAGGCAACTCCCTTGTACCTCGGCTAGTAAACAGGGAAACAAGTCAAAGACTGAAGCGACGGGATGGAGAAGTCCAAGAAAGCTGATACGATGAGTAAATACCGAAGCGAAGAGTTATCTCCTCCTCTTTGTCATACGTTATTAATCCACAATCGTTACCCCCTGAAAGCAAATCCTTACCTGTTGTTCTCGTGGCGTCAACATTATCTGGATCGAAAACTCGGACTTTGTCGGCCTATCTTCCTGTGAATGGTCTCTTTATGCACACGGCTTCATTCCGCGCGCTAACTGACTCTTAGCGTCCATGTCAACCAACTTTCTTTCCGACCCTTCTAAGAGATACTCGACTCAGGAATGATTCAGACTTGGAAAAAGCTCTCCCATTTCCTGTGATGTCTTATATACCTTGACTCAAGAGGTCTAGAGCAAGGTTCATACTGGTGACAGCTACGCAATCTAATATTGCAGGTATGGAAAGACCGCAGAATGAGTCATCGGATAATCCGACAAAGCCAACTACCAGACATTCCTGGAACTCTACGCATGTGCTGAAAAAGTGGTACACTCTCAATTCTGCCTGGCCCTATCCGAGCGCCGAGGAAAAGCAAGAGCTTGGTCGTAAATCCGGACTCAGTGTTCGCCAAGTATCACAATGGTTTGTGAATGCAAGGCGGAGAAATGAAGGGCAATCACACGAGAAACAAGGCAGCAGTGAGAGTCGCTTGGAGTCTTCGTTACCAAGAGCACGACGGTCTGCTTCGTTAGGTGCTCCCACATCGGCAGCCTCCAGAGGCAGCTTGACTAAATCGCACTCTCAAAGCGATGTTTCTTCAAATTTTCAAACTAGCATCGACAAATCAGGAAACCCCAATACTTCACGCCTCCCGAACAGCCATTCTTCTTCCTCTGGGCATCCCGACGTTGCGGGTCACCATCAATCACAAAATGAACGCTCCAAAAAACAGCTTAGCGTGGGCAATGGGATAGCCGATGATAAAAGCTCCAGGATCTATCAATGTACTTTCTGCACGGATGCCTTCAAAACAAGATATGACTGGACGAGGCACGAGGCAACCCTCCATCTAGCGCTTGAACAATGGACATGTCTTCCCAGCGGGCCGAAGCGATGGGATCTTGAAGATCCTTTTCCCAAATGCTCTCTCTGCGACGAACGCGACCCCTCCGACGTTCACCTGCGGTCTCATCGTATATCTGACTGCATAGCGAAACCTATCTCGTTGAGAAGTTTCCTCAGAAAAGATCATCTACATCAACACTTACGTCTTGCGCACGGCATCGATAGAATGACGCGCTCAATGAATACTTGGAGTTCGAAGCTTTCCGAAGTGAAATCACGCTGCGGCTTTTGCGGAGAGATTTTTCTCCTTTGGACGGACCGCAATGATCATCTAGCCGACCACTTTCGAAGAGGGAAATCCATGAAAGACTGGGAAGGAGATCGAGGCTTCGAGCCTTCCATTGCGATGCTCGTCCAGAGCGCAATGCCGCCCTATCTTATTGGCGCTGAGTCTTTAGATCTAGAGCCTTTTAGCGCCTCGAAGGGCGTAATGAAGAAGATGCTCACAAGTCCAGATGCTAAGAACCCTCCAAACGTCTTTGAGCTGCTTACAGCCCGCCTTGGTGACTTTGTAACTGCCTCGCAGGCGAGTGGCGCTACCATCAATTGTGATATTCTTCGACACCAGGCGCGGCTTATTCTCTATGGAGACGATGATCCATTGAACCAGACTCCTGCAGATAATGATCAGTGGCTAACATTGTTCAAGATTGGCCATGGATTGGCTTCAGGATCAATCGCCACAGGTGGAAGCTCTACGCAAACACCAATCTCGAAGACGGCAACGCCTTTGTTACTATGCGCCAATAACCTTACCATTCCGCGTCGAATGCCGGTTCAAGGCAACCCAAGGAACGAACAAGATGACATTGAGCCTACGCTCCCATGGTGGTGCCAGTCGCCTGAATGCCTAGCAGAGCTTATGCAAATGAGCCAAGAATTTGCTTTAACGACCCTAGGTGAAATTAAGACTAATGATGGGCTGGACGGAGGGTATTAAATCTTAATCTGCTTCATCATTAGAAAAGCAACAGTGGGAGGCTCTTTTGAAAGAGGTATTTCGCATAAAGATTGCCTAGCTACACCAAACTGGGGCTTTCTGTTATTCGACCTCCTTTCAGTATTTAACGGACATCTCCAAACCTTTGGAATAAGGAAGTGTCAGATTGGTATAACCATTTTTCGGAGACCTCAAATGTGCTAGTAATTCTTTGTATCTGGTAGCAGAGGAGATTGAGTTGTCAATAATAACGACGCCTCCAGATCTTAACTTTGGCTCCAAGAGTTTTAACGCAGGAAGGGCAACGGGGGCCCAGACTAGATGAGCTTAGTTATGGAACTTTACAATTGTCAAAAATGTCCACTTACTATCAAGGAGAATAAGATCAATCTGGGGGATGTCTTTGGTCAACTTTTCAAGGAGATCTCCCTCTCTCAAGTCGATATGACGCGTCACGAGATCGTTTCCAGCTTCTTGCCAGTATTGGCGAGCTTTCTCGGCCTTTGTATGCTCCTTTTCCGTTGCAATAACCTTGCCTTCGCCACCAAGCTTATCGAGATTACTTCCTACTGCCAATGCGAGGTAGATTGTAGAAACTCCAAAGCTGGTTCCGATCTCAACAATGTTACGAGCGCCGGTTGCTCTCGCAAGTTGATAGACAAATTGACATTTATCTTGATCCAAAGCAATAAACTTGTCTCGCATCAAGTCATCAAAACTACCAGAATCCAAATAAGTCGATGGAAGAGCGGCTTCTTGTGTAAGCGACTCTTGATGGAGACGATCGAGCAGCGCAAGAACATGGTCTGGCGCCACGACAGGGTTTGGGGCTGGAGCTGACATGTCTGGAGATGGGCCTAGGGAGGACTTTTGCTCGAGATACTGAATTTCTTATGATTGTCCAAATACCACAAATAGGTTTTCTAGCTCGATGATGCTCCTTCTCTCGTTATGGTGGGCCTACGGAGAGTATATATAGTCGGACTAAACAACTCGTGCCAGGATTTCAGATGTGGGCTCTCGGAGATCTGCTATTCGATCCTGCACTGTGGCCCACAATAGATGCCATTTGGCGCCCTGGACATACTCCGCAGTATGGTACCTATTGGTGGAACAACTGCCTAAGGATAGCACCAATTCCAGGTACAAAGTCGACGTTAATAGATACTCTCCTGGCGTTGCATGTATGACAGCGCTCTAATTTTGACCTGTTTATACATTGCACGAGCCATCCTTCTCAGAATCTTCGTATTTGACCACGGAGACTAGTATCAGGCCGTAGCCGCTTAGTCAACCAGAGCTGAGAGGAAGCGCTTTATGGGATCATGTCTGATAGTCTTGTGTCTAAACTCTTTAGCGCCTACGATTTGTTAGTCGATTTGCTCAGTTATATAAGCCAGAAGCCAGCAAGAAGTTGTATATAGTCACATATTGTAGCATCTGTGCGGTTTGCTACCCTTAAACGGCCTCTGGCTAGTGTCTACGGCGTGGCTGATGAAGAGTTTGGTTTGGGATTCAATTCAAAAATGTTTAACTAGCAATCATTAAGCACCAAAGGAATTGAAACACCGAAATGCGAGCGTTTAGGTAGCTTACTATTACTCTGTGAGGTCCTCAGCAGCTGACAAATGATCCTTGGCTTCCAAATGTTTAATCTCTATATTCACCAACTTTTGGCGCGTTACAAAAGCTTTTCAGTTTGGTGAGTTGCTGAAGCTAGGAATCAATAATTTTACGTTTACTAATATTAAATATTAATTCTTTTGCTCTCTCATTTCTATACTAGGTCTTATACCGAGTCCCACTCATAAGACCTTTTGTCCTTTACCCCTCTTTTCTCTCGTTTCCAAGCAACATGTTCAACTTAGGTAGGCAACCACAGCAATCACATTAAGTGAACTTCATAATTACAACTTGGTTCTATGACCTTCAGATAATCATCTCCAAATTTAAAAAAAAAAAATGGCACTAGAGCGCCCTTCATCAGCGATCATCGATAATCTCAAACAACTTTATTCCGCCTATCGCCATACCAGTGACATAAGCTCAAAAGGCGACTTCTTTTCTTCTAACTGCCTCCAAATATGCCGGCCACAGCCATCATTTGCAGCTCGTGATAGAGAGACTATTGTGCGATATCTCCACGAGGCGTCTGGTCAAGATGCTGACGCCCCATCATCAACAACCGAAGCAATAAATAAGCCGTCAAAAAAGAGCTATTACACGATCCGGTCTATACAAGAAGATGAGTTCGAGTTTGGCACCGACGATCAAGTTAACCCAGCTGGGTTTACGACAGCGGACAATCTCAAGCAAAAAGCAAGAAATGAGGGATGGGTAGGCATGAGAGTCGACCTGTGGGATGAAGAGGGAAAAGATGGAAGCGAGGGGCGCCTGATCAAAGTTCAATACTGGTGGAGGAAAGAGGAACAAGGATGGATACAAATTTGCCATGATATCATGTTCATAGGACCAAGAGACGGGACCGAAGGCAGCCAAGGCGAGCGACTTGAGTAATGCTACTTCACAACTACTCGGCCTCTTGTGCCAGTTATGCCTCTGATATGCTAATATGTCTTTGATCAGGTCATGTCGATAGTGAATGATAGTCTAGCATTTATACCAACAACTTTCTTGTTTTTTCTCTTACTATTGCACTAATCAATCCAAAATCGGCAGCAGCCCCTTGGCTTGAGCATCCTTTACAGCCTTATGATAGATTTCCAGCTTGTTCTCGTACTCCCTGACCAAGTCCTCGTGAGATTCTTCTCTCTTTCCGGGACCCGCATCACCGCCTCCAAATGCCCTCACTGCAGCATAATAAACATCTGCAAGTCTTCTACAAACTGACGGTACACTCGATGACTCGCATTGGTAGTAGAGGCTAAACCGCAATTCTCAGTATTCAATGTCCACCGGAGACTCAAATGACGTCTTGCTTCACTCACTCAGATTTAAACTGATTGTCGATATTTAACTTGCCGCTCTCCGTGAATCGACTTTGGATACGATAATTCTGGTAGCCGAAATCGTGCCGGTAGCAAGCAGGGATAAAGGGGAATCCAAACGGATTATCCGGTGAGCTGGTGCAGCCATCAGAATACCAATCAAGGGTAGGAGGATCTTTGGCATCACGGCGAGCAATGAAGCCAGGGAGAGTTGTATTAAATAAAAGCTGATCTGTGATAGCTGAGAGACTGGTTTGCCGTCGGCCCAAGGTACCTTCAGAGGCTGGCAATGCCAGAGCGGAAGGCAAAAGGCTGAAAACGACAGACGTCAGCTTCATGGTGAAATAATTTTATTTCTGTTCTGTAAAGACTTGTATTATAGGCCGATGCTGTGGATAGGAAGTTCCATCTCGACTTCAAGAAGGAATCGTAGCCTCTTTATACACAACTCCCAATACCATACATCAAGCCATTTATAATGCCAATACTATCCTCCAATGCAAGGGACTGAAATAGGTAGTTTTGACCTGTCACAGAGCGTATGCCGAGATGAAAAGAACCCGAATGTTTCGTCTGTGCTCACCGAACTGCCCGAAATAGGTCGTACTAGCACTTCGCCAAGAGTTTTCTCCCAAAACTTTTTACATTTCCAATGGGGCCAACTTCCCACCAAGACTCTTTACCCCTCAAACCGAACGGCACTGGAACGGATTAAGTCACTAGAGTAGCAAAGTGTTGTCTAATCCAAGGTGGCAGTGCGGCCGGAAGGAGGAATCAAAACTTGGCAATCTTTTTTAGAGATTTAAGCTTCCTATTTAGCGAAAAACGCGAGGGATTAATCTCAGCGAGTTGTAAGCAGATGGCAAAATAAACTCAGAGTAGCTTGCCAAGAGTCATACTTTATTGCGGTTAAGCGCTAGGCTAAGCATTCCCTCACCTGAAAGCTATGGGACCAAGTCAACTGACTATATTTTTTTTTAATTCAGAGCCTAGCGCTCTCAAAGGTGATTGCTGCCGAGACTTGATACATCCGCTAGACATTCGTTTCTGACGGGAATCGCTGGCTTTGGAACTCTTACATTTTCGCTCCAAGTTGTATCTCCGCGGGACCATATTGGCGTTCTCTGCTTATGGAGCCGTCTTCTACTTTGTTGACAAAAGGAACGGGGATGGGCGTCTCAAATTTGGGCAGTTGACTTATACGATAGAAGTGGTTAACCTCAACCGACAAACACATACGGCTTGTAGCTACGACGATTAAAAACGAATGCGAAACTTCGGTTTGGCTCATGCGCGCTAAAATCTTTATGCCAATGCCCTATATACTCTGTGAGCTGCAGGCGACACATTGACCTGAGCATCTCCACCTACCTGGGAAGCGTAGATATAGATGTACAAGAAACATATTGGGCAGATTCTATCATACTGCATACCATGTAAGAAATAGAGAGACAAGAGAGTCAGAAACTCGCAATCATGTTCGCAAACTGTGGTCCATGTGCCGCGGGGTATACGCTGCCCTTGCATTCATGTGTCAGCTATGTTTTCGGTCTTGCGACAAGATCGGCTCAATGCCGGCGTGGATTACCAGCCGCCTAGGCATATATGAACCACTACGATATTCTTGAACTGCATAGATACCTAATGAATTCATGCTTCACATAGTACAGAATACACAAAGGGGACTTTCGCATCGTTGCGTGCACATGGTATGAGAACGGTTCCGGCCTGGTTACTAAGCCCAGCCGCTGGCCCTCTTTCGTGGTAACGTGAAGCGTTCCAAGCTCCTCATTCGCGGGCTCTCCGAACTCCTCATTAGCTCATATAGCTCCTTCTGCCGTAGCCAGTCGTAATACCAAGTACTAATGCTCACATAGTAGTCTTTGTTCTCCCGTCTGAGGGAATTTTACCCCTGTGGCTATGTACAGCAGGTAGTAGCCAATTGCTGATGCTCCTCTTCAGTCACACAGAACAACTGGCTCCATCAAAATGAATCCAGCGCGGGGTTCTGAAGCGTGGACGCAGGGTAACGCTCGGGTTGTGGCCATTCCCTTACTCGCTGTGCAGCCTCATGTCCGTTTTAGGGCAAAAAAGACGCATCGTGCAGGTGGAATAACTCTGATACTACCTCATATCTACGGAGTTGGCATAGGTAATATGGATGGATGGTCGGAGGGTCTCGATGCTGATGGCGGGGATTCATTGCTGTATTTATGAACCAGCTTCATTCAGTGGGTCGGGACGCTCGCTGGAAAAAAGGTTGCATATGCAAGGAGCTGCCTGGACCAGCGTGCGACCATCTCAGAAGGGATAGGCTGAGAGGATCTCGCGATTGAGCTCGAATCTAGGGCATCCCGATTAAAATGGAAACGTTGTAAGACCAGCGCCACCGCCAATCACGCTACACATGCTCACCTTCAAAGCATCATAGAGTGAGCAAAAAGAGTATCTCAGCGTTCAGTACCATCCTCGGTGGAAGATGAGACCCCCAATCCAATCCAACCCGTAAGGGCAGCTTGAATCGCCGACTTTAAAGCGCAGTTGTCTCGCTTGTCTGAATCGCACCCATAGCAGCGGAGCAGCAGGGCTAGCTCGCCATCAGCCGCGGGGGCCATGGTGTGCTGCAGCTTGTGCATGTACAGTATCTTCCTGTTCCATATAAGCTCCGGCGTTTAGCAACAGACATCTCGCATCCATCGATGTAGCGGTGGAGATTGTGAGTAGCAGCGTAAAGCCTGCTTCCGCAGTCGGTGCAACAGAATCGGATTTTCATCAAGGATATTTGTCCATCAACCCCAACCTGCGTCTACTAATGTTCCAAATTCCGCGGGGCTTGCGGGTGGCCGCCTTCTCGTTGATGATCGTTGCCTGTACGAATTTGATGTGTAGTACAAAGTATGAAGCAAAGAGATGTCACACGCACGGACAATCTATTCTCTCCCTGCAGCAGAGGAATTCAAAGTGGCGGGACGTTATCACTTCACTATAACAGTGGCCGATACGGTAAGCAGGCGCTTATCATGTTTGCTCATTCTATTATTGTGAGACATACATGCAGAGGACCGTGAGCTATCTAATTCGCTAGCTTCCTGGGTATCCCGCCACCTCGTCTCCTGACCTATTCTTTCCCTGGCCCTCTGTAGGCCTCGGAATGCGCCATAAATTTATACTAACAAACAGGCCCTGGCAATTGATCATTCACTCTGTAGAAGAGAGAAGTTTGGCCCGCCGATATGTGGACATCTAGCTCGGCATCGTGTATCCGGGGGGCGGCCTCGCCTCCCTTCCAAGATCGACTGTATCACCCACCCAATCTTCTATTGCCCTCGAACCTGCCTCTCTTTTTCGTGTCCTAGATTTCAGCTATTAATACAGCATTTCTCTTTCGCAATCTATGAGATGGTCTCATCAGCCTATGCTGCAGTGGAGTGCTAACTGTCTCTTCTTTTTGCAATCTCAGTCCCTATCAAGGTAGCTGCATGCGATGGGTCGTGATTCGAAAACAGGGACGTCGCCATGGCGCTCATCAGAAGGCTTAGTGACCTTTGCGGTCGCATTTGCAGTGTTTACGGTGAGTTTAAATTGTCTTGGAGCCCCAAGACACATCTGTGGGCTAACTGAATTATAGGATGGGTTGGTGTATGATCTAGTTATACCCTTCCTGCCTGAGCTCTTCACAGGTCGGCTGAAGACACCGCCAGAAGATGGTTGGCATAACCCATGTCTGAAAATTAGCAGTGGATTTCCAGTTGGCTGAC
Source organism: Trichoderma sp. 2475 (assembly GCA_038502285.1). Lineage (NCBI taxonomy): Eukaryota > Fungi > Ascomycota > Sordariomycetes > Hypocreales > Hypocreaceae > Trichoderma > Trichoderma sp. 2475. The sequence continues at coordinate 2,514,816 of JARPVV010000003.1, read as the reverse complement.
ATGGCAATCGATCACAGTTGACAATTGGGCTGCTCTGTCCCTTGAATCCTTCGGAATGGCATTGCTCATTACAAACTGTGGGTTAGCCAATTCCGTGCTAAGCAGCCTCTCGAGATACTGATTTGTGTCGTGTTAGGGATTGCTGGATACATCGCCGATGGAAGCGTCTCAAAAAGTCGCCCATTTCTCGCCGGAATTGGCATTATGCTTATTGCTACACTTTTATTCTTTCTTGCCACTGATCCATACCTTATCATTTTCGCCCGCGCCTTGCAGGGGGCCTCAGAAGCTCTTGTATGGGTGTCTGGCCTCGCTTTTCTAGTCTCACAGGTAGACGAGGCCAATCTGGGAGTGTGCATGGGTTACACGACGTTGGGTGCTACGATCGGGGAGCTGATTGGACCTCTCCTGGGAGGCTATCTCTACGAAAAGCTAGGTCACTGGTCTGTCTTCGGCGTAGTAGAGATAGTGATTGCGGCCGACATTGTGCTTCGGTTATTAGTCAAGGAGAAAGACTCGACGACTCAGCAACACGCCCCAGTGGATGTTGTGAAAGGCGATTCTGAAACAGAGCCTCTGTTGGAAGTTGCGGCCGCCGCATCTCATGGTACAATAAGTCGCCCTTTATCAACGGCATCAACAGATGTTGAGCGCGGCGAGGAAGATGACCGCACGGCATTTTGTAAGACTAGCGACTGTGAAGATGAATATGATGCCGTGTCTGAGTTGCGCAGTCTGGGATGGAACTGGCTCTCGAGTGTCGTTGGAGCGGCTGTTGCGTGCATCGTTCGGTCAGCGTTAGAAGCTGTGAGTTTGCCATCGAATTGCCTCGCCCGATTTTATACTAACACATATTCACAGACTATTCCGATATACGTCCTTCGCCATTTTGGTTGGACTTCATCTGTTGGCGGGGGCGTCATGTTCGCTCTCCTTTTCCCCATGGTAGGCGGCCCATTGGTCGGCAAATATACGACTTTAAACGGCCCTCGGTGGTTTAGCTCTCTGGCATCGCTCGCATGTGGTGTCTTCATGGTCACACTAGGCTGTCTTACGGGTGATGATCCAACAACTCAGACTCTCTTTGTCATGAACATAGGGCTCATTGGACTTTGCATTTCTCTCGGCACAACGACACAGACCACAGCCATCTCAGCGGCCGCACAGAGAGCTGAGGCCCTGAGAGCACGTATTCGATCCAGCGGCGTGGAACTGAGCTGGCAGCTGAGAATGCTAACTCCAGGCATGATGTTGAGCGGTCTAAGCACGGCGTGGGCTCTGGGCCTCTTCCTGGGCCCTGCCTGTGGAAGTATTTTCCACTTCAATACCAACCAAGAGTGGTTGCACCTCTGCTGTTTCTTGGGAATAATATGCGTGGTAACAGGTTTCTACTGTTCTTCCACATGGAAAAATTGGCGGTAGATGAGCTCGTTGGCTGCAAACGAGTTTGAAGCAGTCGATTAACGATGATGTATGAGTTGAGGACAAAAAGAATGGCGTACACGTATGCCCAGAATACGATTATTCTCAAAAGAAAAAATAGAAATATAATAAAGACACCAAAAAAAAAAAACAAGAGGAATAGCAATTGCACGTTTCGATCGTGCGACCTCCGGGTTATGAGCCCGGCGCGCTTCCACTGCGCCAAATTGCTTTGAATCCGCTTGATGGGGTTCCAGCAGCGCAAATACGGTAGATACTGGCTACAATAAGGCGAACGTGAATTTTTCGTGGTTTAGGTGGGGAATAGCGTCAAGGATAATGGAGTCGTTAAAATGGAGCGCTTTGGCCTTGATGTTAGAGCCTTATAGAATAGACAGACAAGAAACAAGAGAGAGTGAAGAGAAAAGAAAGAAAACTGATCAAGTTAAATATTTCAAGCATCAGTTGTTCATTCAATAATAGTGCTATACAAATTGGCTTACTTGCCTTCTTACTTCTTATACAGTGAGCAGCGAGACTGCACTCTATGCACGGAATTAGCAACTATCCGGCTTAACAGGCTACCAGGACAGCTTTCGATCTTTATTGAATAGATACGCATAGATAGATGAATTATATACGTCACAAAGGCTGACAACATACGGCGCCCTACTCTCAGCTCGCTCTCTCAATCCATGAAGTTCTAATCAGTCTTCCAAAGTGGTGACAAACAACCTTGATGTCTCGCTCCGTTGACCATCAGGGTTCACCGACACAGCTTGCTGTACCTGATTTGGAATTCGTTACATGATCGTGCAAGCATGTATGAGGTAGCTGGAGAAGATGCAGCATTTTTACCATCAAGGTCCTCAGCTACACTTCGAGGAGACGTAAAACGTAAAACAATAGACGAACAGACTCTCTTTCTTTCTTTCTCACAGCACTTTAACATCCCATTTTGACTTTATCAGTAGCCAACTGCTTTTCTCAGCATATGACATTATCATATCCTCTACAAAACAACACACGACCAAAGGGGAAAAAATGAGTATGCTTCAAAAAGAAGAAGAGGTGTACGATGTCATTATTGTCGGCGCCGGTCCTTGCGGCCTTTCCACAGCTTCTCGCCTCCGCGAACATACTCCAGCCGCTCTTTTCACAGACGAAGAACACCGCCGCTACCATTGGATTGGGAAATATGGAAAGCAGATTAGCCTCAAGCATGTAAAGAGCGGCAAGATATCTCAACCTCGCCACTCTGCAACTTGCCGGCCCGAGTACAAGATGCTCGTATTAGACGCCACGGACAATAAGTGGCTCGGCCGCTGGAATCATCTCTTCAAAACATATGACATCTCGCATCTACGCAGTCCAATGCTTTGGCATGTAGATCCTCTCGATCGAGATGCTCTTTTGGCTCACACGTATGCTCACCAGCGTGAAGATGAGCTTGTTGAGATCCGTAACTGCGTAGGCAAAGAGGTCAGCAAGCACGCGAGCAAAAAGAAGGCCAAATGCAAAGCATGCGGCGGAAAGTATGTTGATCTAGATTTACCGGAGCGTGTTCACAAAGATCTGACAAAAGCAATTAATAGGCAGGAAGCGAGAATTGCCATCAACCTCAGAGAGCGAAACGACTATTACACACCATCACAATCACTCTTTCGCGACCACTGTGAGCAAGTTGCCGATCGATATAACCTTGGAGAGAAGCTCATCCGCAAAGAGACCCTGCAAGATATCGATTTTGGCGAAGTAACAGGTGTTTCCATAGATGGTGCAAAACTCTTCACCATCACGACGGATGCAACCCGTCAATATTATGCAAAAACGGTAGTCCTCGCAGTCGGCCCGGCCAATACCCCAAAGATTCCATTCCTCCCATCTGCATTTCCCTCGCCCAGCGGAGGGCTTCCTCAGGCCTGCCACAGTATGCAGATCAAGGAATTCCCGGATCCGCTCGTTCAATCACGAATCGCCGCTAGTAGATGCACCAACGTCCTCATCATCGGTGGCGGCCTTACTTCTGCGCAGCTGGCGGTACTCGCTCTCCGAAAGGGAGTGACCAAGATATGGCACCTCATGCGCGGCCCTCTGCGCGTTAAGCACTTCGACGTTGATCTTTCGTGGATGGGCAAATACAAAAATGCAGAGCATGCGCGGTTCTGGTCCGCCGACTCGGATCTTGAGCGCCTCGAAATCATCAAAGAGGCGCGCGGCGGCGGCAGTCTTACACCTCTATTCTACAAGAAACTAAAGAAATGTATTGCGGCTGGTAATGTCGAGCTTCATACTCGCACGACGCTTGTGGATGCGGAGATGAAAGAAGTGGACGGCTCTCAATTCTGGAGTATCAAGACAGAGCCTCCCATTGCAGGACTGCCTTTATTTGATTACATGTATTTTGCTACGGGCATCCAAACAGACTTTACTGCCTTGCCATACCTTCAGACTATGCTGCAGAAATATCCTATCCACGGCCATGGTGGGTTTCCATGTATCAACGAGGACCTCATGTGGAAAGATGGAGTGCCCCTATTTCTTGCTGGAAGACTGGGGGCTCTTCAACTTGGTCCAGCGGCACCAAACATTGGAGGAGCAAAGATTGCCGCAGAGAGGGTAGCATGGGCCATTGAGAATATGATTACTCTGGACGGGGTGCAAGGGAGTGATGAGCAGAATAATGGATTGGCGGAATATCTCTCGGGTCATGGCAATATGTATAGCATTTTGCAAGATGAGTTGTATCAATGATGAGCGCAGCTGAACAATTATCACATTGTGTTACTTGGAAAATATGGTGCCCAGCTTAAACCACAAGTTCACATCCGAATAAATGTCATTATTATGCTTCGATAAGTAGCAGTTAAATGTTGTGCATATCATTACTCATATATTAATATCGTAAGAATAACTTGTTCCCCCATCCGCTTGGTGTGGCTGGCATGTAAAAGCCAATTTCGCATCTTGACAAAATAATGACCAAACATCACCTTTCACAATACCCACTTAAACTTCTCGAACGAGCTCATCCTCATGGAGGCCTGCAAGATGGCCGTCCTGCTGCCTAACCATGACCTGCTTCTTCAAGGCAGCACGCGGCGGCCACTTGGCGTTGAAGACCTCGTCCAGCTCTTCCAGAGTACGGCCACGAGTCTCAACGCCAAAGAAGTACCAGCAGACGGCATAGATGAGATTGAGGCCGACGAAGATGAGGTAATAGCGCCAATCGATGGAGTCTAGTGCGATAGCAGTAACGTAGGTGTTGTAAAGATTCGCGGTGTTTGAGAAAATTACGTGCTGTGGGAGACGCTCAAAGTCAGCTTTATTGCAAAGTTGATGAAAAATGATTTTCAGTCTATAAAGAGAAAGGAGAGGAAGCTTGACTTACAACTCCCATACCCTTGGCACGAGTATGGTTGGCCAGAACTTCCGCACAGAATGTAGCGGTTAGAGGAGTATAAACGAATGAGTAGGCGCAGCCGAAAAGGAAGATCTATAAAAGTGAGTCTTGTCAGCATCAACCGCCATAACGTTTCTGTTTTATGCTGCATTCGGAGGAGCCGTCACTTACCATGGCAACACCAGCATTCGAATAGGCCTTGCTGATACCCGCAGAGCCATGCTCGAACTTGCTAGAGAATCCTGTGACTGCAGCGAATAGTCCCGCGAGGACAATGCTACCGATCCAGAGCTTGGTACGGCGACCAACCTTGTCGTTGGTGGCAGAGCCAGCAACAGCACCAGTGCAAGAAACAATGGAGTTGGCAAAGGTGAGCAGCAGTCTGCGGTCAACAGAAACAATGCCCAGAAGCTTATACATGGAGGGAAGATAGTAAGTCAAGACCGAGTTTCCAGAAAGCTGGGCGAAGAAGGACATGAAGGCCATCTGCGTGAATCGCCATCGAGAGTTGCGGTCCTTGACCAGAAGCCAGTAGTTGAACACACTTGAAGACTTTTGTAATTCGATCGAGGCCTCGAATTCGCGCAACTCGAGCTGGACCAAGGGGTGGTTCAAGTCGCCACCGCCGTGATACTTGGCCAGGATCGCAGCAGCCTTGTCCTGCTTTCCCCACATGGTGAGCCATCGAGGGGACTCGGGGATGAAGATTGCGCCGAAGAAGATGACAAGCGGGGGAGCGATCTGGAGGGCCATGGGAAGGCGGAAGGCGAGAGTGCTGTTGTGCTTGGCGGAGGCATATGCGACTCCGGTAGCGAGGATGGAGCCGGTGTAGAAGACTGTTTGGTATCGCTCCTATGTCAGCAGTGTTCAAAATCTCAAACGGTTTCACTATAGACAGAGGAGTAAAGACGATCACATACAGGTATTGTAGTATCCAACAACACGGGCACGCCACTGGGGAGGAGCCAGCTCAAGGGCATATGTGGGAGCAGACGAAGTTCCGATGGAGACACCGAATCCGAGCACAAAACGACCTCCCAAAAGGTAGGCATCAGACTTGGCGGCGGTTTGGACGATGGCACCGACCATGATGAAGACTGCACCAACCATCATACCGGCGCGACGGCCGAAGTGATCGCAAATCGGGCCGGTGAAGAGAGAACCGATCATATTACCGATGGTGTAAATCATGAAGATGCTGCCAAGGTAGAACGCGCATGTGAGCTAGACTATACTATTGTAGTAACTCTTTTGGACCAAGTATCAACTTACATGCCGGTGGATGAACCAAGCTCTGTGTGGTGGAAATAGTCCTGGTACTGCGTCATAGCATTGATAGAGCTGAAGATGGACTGTGTTTGAAGCAATATTAGTCGTTACATCTCACTTCCTGGGTGCGTTATCAAGGTGGAATTCACTTACACCGTCAAAGCCAGATGCCGTCGCGTTCAATGCAGCCACTATTAGGATCAAGTACAACTGGATGCTCGTCCTTGACCATGGGTCCATCGGCGCTGCGGTAACGGTCTCATGGAAATGTGCATTGCCCTGAACTTCGGTGATATTTCCAACGGCAGATTTGTCAAAGGCATCGCCATTTAGCGAGCCATGGTCAACGACCGGCTCAGGCCGTGACTCGTCCTTCTCGCCCATGGTTTTGGTTCGCGTTGCCGTTTCTCGATCTTGTAGATCTTTTTTCCTTTGCAGAGCTAAAAGTGAAACGGTATGCTACTGCAAGTAGAGAGCAGAGCGCGGATGTCAGCAAGGTTAAGGGGAATGAGAAGGCTGATGAAGGAAAAAGATGTACGCAACACTGACAGCGGGTCAAGATCTCTTTATGGTTTCGCGCAGTCAAGCAAAGGGCAGCATCCAACGGTGATGGTAGCAGGGACTAACAGCCAAGTCTTGCCCGTGCTCCACGACGAGCCACGAGGCAAGCCGAATTACAAGCAGGGGTAAGCAACGAAGCAAGATGGAGGTTGCAATCCATCATCCACACTTGGCTCAAAAGATAGCAATGGCCTCTCTCCTTGCGCGTAAAAGTCCCCAGCCCTCGGGGAAGACCAGACACGACAAGGCCAGTCTCCGCAGTTTTCCCCCATCTTTCGTTCCCCCACCGAGCGCCAGGGAGCAACAAGCACTCGAACCGTCGAGCTGGGCCTAAGACTAGCGGCGGCAAGATTCTGAATTCGCGGAGTGATGGGGTAAAACCTGCTGTTGACGAGTGCGTGCAAAGTGCCGTTTCTGGTTAGTTGTCGTATATGGGCAGCCCGCTGGTGGGCTTGCATGGCGACGGCGAGACCTTGCCGGCTATTCACGAGACTCCTCCATCCAAATGCGGGGGGGAGACTTCTCCAAGTGGCCATGAGACAAAGACGGATGCATGAATAAATCGCATCTTCGGTGAGATGAGGCTCAGTTTTCATTTCATCATTGAGGCGAAATCGAGCTGAGATGTGCTCAGCCACGATCATCTCAGGTACCGGAAGCCGTTGAGAGAACATGTGCATATTCCGACCTTTTCTTGGCGCTGAGGCTGGCTTATTGGCCTAATTGACCCCCACAACATTGTTATCCACCACCGTACGAAGAAACGGCACCCAGGATTGTGCTTTCAATATCTGCTTATAGCACTATCTAGTAACGGAAGGGCTTTCAAAAGATACCGCCGCAGCATAGCTTAGAGCTTATGTATGCTCGTAACCAGTAGGTACATGCTTTTTCTTCCTCGGTGCTCGTATACGTCTAGAATGCCGCAGCAGCATTGTACCTGGTAACAACAGCGACGAGCGAGCAAAGAGGTGCGGCTCACTGCATAAACACGGACATGGATCTAGACATTCTTGTTCGATTCGTGCACCGCTATTGGCTGGTCGTTTTCAAGTTGCTCCGGTCTCCTCATTCTGGAGTCCTGGACGTTTACCCGTTTACTTGCTAATCCCTGACCAGCATTGCTCACGCGCCCATCATTCGTTATCTGCGAGCCTTGTGTTGTAGCTTTTCTTGATACTGTATCAAGCAAGATTACCAGCTCCCGACGCCGTCGTATGCTCTTCGCCAGGCTATCTATCATCTTGCGTCCGTGTTTTTCACTTACTCCAGCGTCGATGATAAAACCCCACCAACCAGACCCCCCATGCATCATCCCAACGTTGCGAGGCGCCGCTTGGCACAGCATTCACTGGGTATTCATCGTCGGCGGTGACCAGATAGCCCATATCAGAACGTTCCATCACGGCACGCCTAGGCCTTGAGCTCGACCCCCACGGATGCTGGTGCGAGGCTTCCTCTTAGAGCTTCGGCGATGGAGGCCCTCGGGCCAACAAGGCGAGATCCGTCGTTTTTATCCGTATTCCGGAGAGCTGTCAAACTAGAAGCTATCTTGGGGATGGATATGCACTTTTATGGATATGGCTCTAGCAGCCTCGGACGTTACCTTGAAGATCCATATCTAGGTACATATGGATATGTTATCTATTATCTTTAGTGCCTGTATACCGGCGTCGCGCCCTCTGTAGAAAGCCCATCACCTATCTGTGATATTACTACGCTTGCTATCCCGGGCTTTGTATGAAGTAGCTTCCCCGCATGATCTCAGTTTGGTCATGTCGTGAAGTTGGCCGGTCCCCCACAGAATGGGGTCGCCTTTTTCGACAAGACAAGCTCCTAATAATAGACAGAACGGTGAGTCTTCAACAGGCGATGGTCACAAGAGAACTATCAGCTTAACTTTATTTATCCATATATTCCATCTCGTGTGTATCCCTCTTCAGCCTTAGAAACACACTATCGAAAGCTTCGGTTTGACATAACAGCAGCAGGGCGTGTGTAAGACATTATCATGGCTTGGACCCCCAACAACGGCTTAGACTCGGTGACCGCCATTAGATGGCAAGACGGCACGACGTGCTATCGTGGCGCCCGGCAGAAAATTGAAGGGCATGTTCTGAACGGATGAACGGATGACTCCCAGGATCGATAGTTCCTTGTTGCAACGTGAGCTTCGCTCAGCTGGAATGACGATGGGGCAAAGTGGGAAGATGTCGATTTGACGCGTAAAGATCACGCAGGTTCGGTAGTTTTTCCAGCCGATGCGACATGTAACAACTTTTACAGCCCTCATGAATCGGCTTTAGAAATGAATATGTTTCTCTAACCAGCTGCAATCAGTCTCGAGAACACGACTACAAGCGCCCGGCTCAAAAAATGTCACCGATTTCAGCGCCTTTTCCAGACGATCAAACTGCTCCTAATATGAGGAATAACCGACACGCAGAGTAGGTATCTTTAAAGCATTCAGAAATACGATTCTGTATCCAACGATTCTTTGAAGCCGAGTAGCAGCATGCGATAGCTTCAATTTCCGTTGCCAGCATTTAATACAAGTACCGCCATAATTTCTACATATACAGTCGTTCCTGCAAACCACTCTTTGCTTAGAAAGAGTTGCCAGATTTCTGAGTTCATACGACTCATGAGCTCAAAGTCTGAACAAAATAGACGAAGAAACTGCAATGCGATGCCATAGCAACCTTGAAATTCACTGGTAGCTCCTATGGTACTTTGATACTCCAGGCTTCAGACAAGGCGTGCAGTCGTCTCAATTGGAGAGCAATTTGTCAATAATAGACACCTTTGGATAAATATGTGCAAATTCTCTCTACTTTTAGCTGCTGCCTAGCTCAATACATAAGCTGATTAAGAATATATGTCTTTGCGAGTGTAAATCGCTCGTACGCAGACATGCCTCGGCACAGAAGCATCATTGCCGGCATCTACAAGCAACAGCGTCTCTTTTTACCAAATTACAGCGGCGCCTACATAGAAAGCTAGCCAATCTGACGCCGAGAGTGAGATCAGACCCACCGTATTGGCCCTGGAAAGGTTACAGAGACGTCCGTTTGTAGTAAGCCATCGCTCAGGCCGATAGGCGCAGCCTACATAGCTAATTCTTTACGTGAACAGGGTTTTACTACCATTGCATATTAAAGAGCTTCTGTGGAACATGCCAATTGGAAGACTTCGCTACCAGTGTCTATCATACCTTGATTCCGCTCTCTCAAACCAAGTTTGCCGGTGTTCATTCCGCGCCTAATTCAAAGTACGACGCCACAGCTCCAAGCAGCCAATCGCCTGCGAGTCCAGGTTCCCCGAAAAAACACTTCTTCCAGCTAAAGTCTTCTCGGCCAACCGATAATTGGGGGCCAGCGCCGCTCGCTTTCAGCCCGCCCACGGAGATCGCTTCAGATACATCAGAAACTCATACGACAAAAGCGAAGAAACAAAGGACAATGGCCCTGATCTCTAAGCTCGCCACTGGCGCCGTCGGTGCCATCCACATCTACATCCTCGCCCTGGAGATGTTCCTGTGGGACACCCCGCGCGGCCACAAAGCCTTCAAGCTGGCCCCTGATTTCGCCACAAAGACCAAAGTGCTCGCGGCCAACCAGGGCCTCTACAACGGATTCCTTGCGGCAGGGCTGTTCTGGGGACTTGCACACCCGGTGGAGAGCGTTGGAGAGCAGATCAGGCTGTTCTTTCTGGGATGTGTAGGAGTTGCGGGCGTGTATGGCGCGGCGACGGCCAGCAAGAGGATCTTGTATGTGCAGGCCGTGCCGGCAGCGGTGTCTCTTGCGGCCACGCTGCTTGGACTTTGAGAAGTCGAGACGTACAAGATGACAGATGTGTCATTTCACGCCTGTATATAGCTTTACACTGTAGAAATGGATTGCGGGTTCCAAACGATACGTCTTTGCACAACAATGAGTCTTGGTGAATGTGTAAGCCCTGCAAGAGACGTTCCCATATGCATAAAGTGTATGCTTTGTGCTTTGAATCCATGGATTTCTCAGAACAAAATTCTTCAAGTGTGCAAATCCGAAAAGAAGCCGGTAGAGATCCGAAAATACACGTATATCCACCGTTTTCTTGGTGTTCCTTATTCTCGCTACATGCAGCAAGTAATTGAAGTGGCCCGTGCGCGTCGCGATTGCATGTGCCAGACGCGCTTCACTCCAGCAAAGAGGCGGCCAAATTTCACATGCACGTTAATTGAATTCACATCAATCCATGGTAGTCTGAATTAAGCAATGCCGGCAACAAAGCGATCAAGACCACCTGCTAGGGCAGCTTCAAAAACAAAAATCAATTCGTCCAACGGCAGCGTCTCTCGATCAAAAACGCTTCAAGATGCCGCGTTAAGTGGCGATTCTGACTTTGAGATTGAAGCTGAGCTCAGTCCCCCAGAGAATGCCACCAAGAAGCGAAAGACGGCTTCTGCTTCACGTTCAGTTAAACTAGACGACACTTTGCGTAAAAGACTATTTGCCCGGGATGCCACAGAAGCGTCAAAAGAAACATGCTTGCCGCCCTCTCGCCAGCACTCCATCACATATCACAGACCCCTGCTCTTAGATAACGATGTCGGATCTCAGGATCGTAAAGCCTTGCTCTCGTGGTTTCATTCTGTCAGCGAATCGCGATCTATGCCATGGAGAAAAACATGGGTCAACCCCAAAATGATATCAGACCCAATCAAGCTTCGAACAACGCTCGAGAAACGCGCCTACGAAGTATGGATCAGCGAAATCATGCTTCAGCAGACTCGCGTGGCCACCGTTATTGACTACTGGACTCGCTGGATGGCCAAATGGCCAACGATTCACGATCTTGCGGCGGCAAAATCTGAAGATGTGCTTGCCATGTGGAGTGGGCTTGGATATTACAGCCGGGCAACGAGAATCCACGAAGCAGCAAAGCTTGCAGTTGGCGATCCAAACATGAAAGGCCTTTTACCATCATCCGCAAAGGATCTTGAAGCAAAGATGCCAGGAGTCGGGGCGTACACCGCAGGCGCAATATCATGCATCGTCTTTGGCAACCCGAGTGCCATGGTTGATGGCAACGTTTTCAGGGTGCTGAGCAGGCAATTGGGCATACATGGAAACGTAAAAACGGACAAGGCCGTCATCGACACTATCTGGGCTGCGGCAGATGCCCTGGTCAAAGCTACATCAGAGCTAGACGGTGACGACGGGTCAATAAACACCGAGCCCAACGAGAGGCCAGGGCAATGGGGCCAAGCACTTATGGAGCTGGGCAGCACAATCTGCACGCCAAATCCCAACTGCTCGCAGTGTCCCATTACATCGACTTGCCGCGTCTACAAAGAAGGCGAACTTCAGGCCAAAAAGTCAACGGAAGCTTCTCCTAGGATACCAGATATCGAAGACGCCTGCACCTTGTGTGAACCGTTTGAGGGTGACCTTGAAGACAGCGATGATGATTCGGCACAGGATAAGAAGCGTGGCAAGGCTAATAAACCCGATGCAAAGCAAAGCAAACAAGCCACGCTGACAGCTTTTTTTACGAAGAAAACCATCAGCAGCTCCTCATCTCTTTCTTCCTCTCCCTCAGCAGCGGCTTCAACAGCTTCCAAAGAGACAATGGAAGCAATCACGAGATACGCGCGCAAATTCCCCGTTAAACCCATCAAAAAAGCTGTTCGCATAGAGGAAACTCTTGTCTGCGCCATCCGCCGTGGTGACGGCCAGTATCTCATCCAGCGGCGGCCACTGAAAGGCCTATTGGCCGGGCTATGGGAGTTTCCTAGTAAATTACTCGAGACTCCAGCAAAGGCGGATAAAAGGAAACGCGAGCAGCTCTCTCTCGAATACGTGTCTGGGCTTTTACATGGTACCAAAGCCGGTAAAAAGCCAAAGGTATCATACAAGGGCGAGCTGGGCAGCATAGATTGGCAGTTTACGCACATCAAGCTGACAATGCACGTTCATCTTTTTGCTGTGGGAGAAGATGCAGTGGTAACAGAAGACGACAAGGAACAGCCCAGGCAATGGATTGCTGATGTCGATGCTTTTGAGTCGATGGGAACGGGGATGCGGAAATGCTGGGATATGGTGAAGGCAGAGGTGGACGAGTTGTGACGATGTGCTGGAGCAAAATGGGAAGGGGAAATGATTTTTCAAGCATTTTGCAGAACAGGAACTGGTAGTTAGACGGATATTGGCGTTTGATAGATAGGTATACGTTTGCCCCTACGCATTGGATTGTACACTCAATCTGTTAGAGTACAGTAATAAGTGGATGCGGGTATCAAGTAATACAGATGGATGCCTGGCATCTACATAGCATCTAGATCTACTCCTTGATACTAGTCTGTTATTCCTCGCCTCTGTCAGACACTATGCAAAGAACAGCGATCGCAAAGCAAATCTCCCGCGGAATTATACAAGGTGTGGATGGGGTTAGTCTCTGTGGAGGGTTACAATATTGGAACGCAGAGAAGTCACCAACGCCTGATTACCACGTGTGTCAAGAGCAAAAGAAACTTTCTTAGCAGATCTCATTGATCATGTCAAGTTAGATCTACACTTGTCGGACAATGCCTCAAGTACATGCCTCTTCTGCTCCTTTTTTTTCAAAAAGTCCAGGGTAGGCTGGCGGCGCGTAATGCCAGGGACTAGGTAATTAATCGATTAGCTGGCGAAAGGGGCTGCCGGTGGAGGCTCAGGCCGACGATTCGTACATAGTCCGGCCTTGTTCCCCGCCCGCCTTTTGCTCTCCCAACCCTGATATACGCCCGTCGAGTCTGCAAGGTACGAGAAACGTTAAGCAGGGAGAGCGAGAGAAGCGCAGGATTCAGAAGGGCCCGTCTCCGATCGATGCTAACTCACCGTCTCCGGCAGATCCCGCACGTGCCGACCGAATCCCGGAATCCCATCTTGCGCTCCTGAATCGGCGGCCCGCCACGAAGACGCTCTACGAACAACACTTGACATCACATTATATACACAAGAGAGCGGAATCATGTCTGGACTCGACGCCCCCGATATCGTGGCTGCCTACGACGATGTGCGCAACGACAAGCTCGAGACCAACTGGATGCTCCTTTCATACGCGGGAGCCGTGGGCAACCAGCTGGCATTGACCCAGACTGGAACCGGCGGTCTGAGCGAGCTTGTTTCGGCCCTGAGCGATGACGGGGTGCAGTACGGCTACGTGCGGATCGAATATGCCAACGACAAGGAGAGCACGCGAGTCAAGTTTGTGCTGGTGATCTGGATCGGCAAGAACACCAAGGTGATGCGAAGGGCGCGCGTCAGCGTCGAGAGCAGCGATGTCAAGAAGGCGCTTGCGCACCACCACTTGGCCATTACGGCGGAAGAGGCGTCTGAGCTCAGGGAGGACGACCTTGTGAAGCAGCTGAGAAAGTCTGGAGGCGCGGATTACAACGGTGGACGAGGTTAATTTTTTATCATTACTGGATAGCTGTGAAGAAGAACCTAATTCAGGGGAAGGGGTTGGGGGAGGAGAGACGAAGGAGAGAAAGGCAATGGACATTTGGATAGATGGATTGGACGTGGAGGAGCGGAGGCAGCTCAAAAAAGCTGGGTTTCGACATAGACTATATATACATACGCAATTTGTACTTAGCGGATCTGCATGATGATGCCGACGATGATTGACGATAATGTGTGTCTCAGGTAGTGATGGAACAATCACCTGCACAAATTAGAATGGAGAAGAATCAAGAAGGACTGGGACCAGCACGATATGCTGTAAATAGAGACGCGCAAGACACGCGAGCAATCGGCCACAAAGTTCCGGAGAGGATAGATGGGCCGAGATTATCTAAAGACGAAGTCTGCGGTGGATCGCGGCTTGCCACGGACAATGAGACAATGAATGGCTGGATGCAAGGATAGGAAGAAACCTTGAGGCTAAAACTACCTAACGATGGTTACGATGGCTAGATACGGGAGCTGGGCTGATTTGAGAAGTAGATTAAAACAAAGAATGATGCGGTGTGCACTTATAGGCAAGCTGAAGAGGATTGACAGGCAGACAGGTTCTAACGACATCAAGTAAAATTATTTCAAGTAAACCAAGTACTGATATTATTTTCTTCGTATAGCCAGCATCTACTTGTGCTCTTATGCCTTCTCCTGATGTGCCAATGAGAACTTGAAGTATACTGTATGAGACACAAGACACAGCTGTAGATACCAACCATTAGCTGAACGCATTAGTTGACCGTATCCGCAATCTATTGGCAGACAACGGGCTCTAATTTACGCTGCCCATCGTCTAGACTCCATCAAACTCGCGCCGCCAGGGATCAACTTTGTTGAATTTGACGGGCAGCCCTTTCGCTTAGAGCCTAGTGCGTGGAGAGGCCCTCGTGCAGTCTTTCCTCAACAGCCCACCGAGAACGGTTTATTGGGGCTTAGCGGCGACTTGCAAAGGCTGGCGAATTTGCATGTGCTTGCGGGTCCTTGCTGCGTTTACTGACTCTGTTTTCTTTTTTTTCTTCTCCTCTACGTTGTTGCGTTTGCTTCGTATTCATGTACATGCAATGCAAGGTACCTCGTGAGACCTTTTGTAGACACACATGTACACTGTTTTGTTACTTGCAACATGCCTTGCCAACGCGGTTGGCTTCACGCATCAACAAACAGCACGTCCTGCACTAATACGAGAGCAAATCTCACAAGCACCTCTCACAAATCGTATCTGAAATCTGCAACCCGCTGTCACTTGTAAGCATCCTAAAACAAAAAATTCAGATCTTATTAAGATACACATTACACAAGTCTTACGCTGCACCCTGGAATTAAAGCCTTCTAGAAACACTAAAACAAATGGAAACAGCCCGTCCACACCACCATCCGCAAGAGGCTTTCGTCGGCCAAGACCGCCTCTTGCGGCCTAAAAGAGGTCTGACGTAGTTTTGGCAAGGTTGGACAGAACGTCTGATGCCACTAACGAAGCCACCTGGGGCCACCGCCGAGCGCAGGACAGCCACTCAAAGCCGAGCAAAGCCATCCCAGGGCCAGTTTTCATCGCCTCCCCCTTGTCCGGTCCAGTCTAGCCCCGAGGCTCGCTAGCCTGGGGAACTGCTCCAGTTGCGGCACCGTATCGTCCAAAATCCCTTGAAGATGTTGATGGGAAAACTCGAGCTAGCGTCTAAACCGCCATGGGGAAATACCTCGCGTGTAGCAGGTGGACAGGTATTTGCCCATCATACAAGGCTTTCTGGCATCAAATTCTGGGTTTCTCAGCCCCGTCTAAGTCTAAAGACAAAGGCTCTATTTAGCCCCATGAATGACTCTCCTGCTCGTCCGTATCTTAACTAGAAGCTGCATTTGATTGGAACATGGACATGGCTTGTTTTTCCCATTTCTTTAGCGCGAACTTCTCGGAGCGTCGATCCACGCCAAGTTCCTTTTACTGAAACTGGCCGGAGCCGCCCCGCCGGTGCCAAATAAGAGTAGAGGGTGGGAGAGGGAAAAAGAGGAGAGAGACATGCTTTTTTGGTACTTTGTGATTTCCTCGACTCGGCGATTTCCCTCTCTCTTCTCTTCTCTCGTCTTTATACTTGGACTTGAGTTTAATCACTTTTCTTTTTCTCTACTTTTCAACTCTCATCTAGTTTTGGCATCAGAGACAGTCTCAGCTTTCCCCCACCAAAGAGAAACACCACAACATAATAATTTCTTCTCTCTTTTTTCTTCGACCAAGCCCCCCCCATCGCCCTCGTCTCCTGCTAGACAAGGCTCCAGGACCCCAGGCACGCGACAGATATCGCATGCGGCCTAGTCGCACATGGACTTCAGCTCGTCTATCACAGCATCCCGGTTCCCTTGACCCTGCTTACCTGCATGAGCTCGGCGCTACAGCCTCTCAACACAATCGACTGTTGGATCTCGTAGCCTGTCGCAAAGTCTAGACCACACGTGCCTTCTCTCGCTGCTGCTCCTCCTCTTTTTAGTTACCCACTTGCTCTGTTTTCCGAGGCTCTTTAAAACGTCTCTCCTCGCCTCGTGCCTCTAGCGACCTTCTTTTTCTTGGCACCTCTCCTCTTCTTCTCGTGATACCCTCGGTCCATTCTCCAGACGGTCTCGTCCTCGCCCGTCATGTCGTCCTCCTCGTCCAAGCACGGCGCAAGCCCGCCCGCCGTGGACTCGAAGCAACTGGAGAGCAACCAGCTCTCCAGCGTCGAAGACAGCGCCGACCATCTCCTCGAGACGCTCGGCTACACGCCCGAACTGTCGCGCAATCGATCGACGGCCCAGGTCGCCTTCATGTCCTTCGTCCTCGCCTCGATCCCGTACGGTTTGGCCACGACGCTATACTACCCGCTGCTGGGAGGAGGTCCTGTTGATATTATCTGGGGATGGGTCCTGGTCTCTCTCATCATCATCTGCGTCGCTGCCTCGCTGGGTGAAATCACGAGTGTCTATCCTACTGCCGGAGGTATTTCTCGCCAATTCCAGTCGCTTCTTCGCTTCTTCGCTTTGGATCTTGCGACACGCTTTGCGCATTTGTCGCGAGCTCAGCTCTCCAACAACCGCATAATCTAATAAACACAGTGCTAACCTCTGTCGCATTCTCCAGGTGTCTACTATCAAGCCTTTATGCTGGCTTCTCCCAAGTGGAGGCGCATTGCAAGCTGGATCACCGGTTGGCTCTTCATTGTTGGCAATATCACAATCACCTTGGCCGTCAACTTTGGCACCACCTTGTTCTTCGTTTCGTGCATCAATGTGTTTGAGAAGGAGCCTGGTGTCGGCATCTTTGCTGGTGAAACATGGCAGGTTTTCCTCATCTTCTTGGCTCTGACGTTGTTCTGCAATGCCGTGTCTGCCTTTGGCAATAAGTGGCTCCCTTGGCTAGATGTAAGTCCTTGTATCTTGTGTTTTCCTTTTGTAGCTGGCTCTCAGACTGGCGATATTGTCTTGCCCTTGATCCATTCCAATTCCATGACTCTCGAAGACGGCGAGATGCTGACTCTGCCGATAGACTGCCGCAGTTTTCTGGACATTCGCCGGTGTCATTGCACTCATGGTCACCATTCTGGTCCTTGCCAAGGAAGGCCGAAACGATGCCAAATGGGTTTTTGGCCACTTTGAATCCTTCTCCGGCTGGCCCAGCGGTTGGTCTTTCTGTGTCGGTCTGCTCCACGCTGCCTATGCCACCTCTTCAACCGGAATGATTATTTCGTAAGTGAAGTGCTCTTTATCTTGATCCCCCTTTCTCGTCAGTGATGCTAACAAGCCGACGTCAGCATGTGCGAAGAAGTCAGAGACCCTGCCACTCAGGTCCCCAAGGCCATGGTTGCCACCGTCGTCATCAACACCATTGCCGGCCTTCTGTTCCTCGTCCCTCTCGTCTTCGTCATTGACGACCTGCAGGGTCTCGCCGAGCTTGTTTCCGCCCAGCCCGTGCCTCCCATCATCAAGTCCGCCGTCGGCTCTTCTGGCGGTGCCATTGGCCTTCTCATCCCCATCATGGTCCTCGCCGTCATGTGCGGTATCGGCTGCACCACCGCCGCGTCTCGTTGCACTTGGGCCTTTGCTCGTGATGGTGCCATCCCTGGCTCCAAGTGGTGGGTCAAGGTCAACAAGACTCTGGACGTGCCTCTCAACGCCATGATGCTCAGCATGGTTGTACAAATCATCCTCGGAGTCATCTACTTTGGCTCTTCCGCCGCCTTCAACGCCTTCTCCGGCGTCGGTGTCATTTGCTTGACAGCCGCATATGGAACTCCCGTCGCCATTAGTCTGCTCAGCGGAAGGAAGCAAATCCGCAGGGGCAAGTTCTATCTCGGCCCCCTTGGTACTTTCTGCAATGTTGTCACAGTTGGTAAGCATTATTCTCTGTCGATTTCATGATTTGCTATTGCTAAGTAGTTGACTAACTTGATACGTTTCACAGCCTGGTCTCTGCTTGCCATGCCGCTGTTTTGCATGCCGACTGTCATCCCCGTCACAGCCGAGACGGTCAACTATGCCCCCGTTGTGTTCGTTGCCGCGATGCTCATCTCCGGTATCTGGTACTGGGCCTGGGGCCACAAGAACTATGCCGGCCCCCCTGTGCATGAAGACTAAGCGAGTTTTGACCCTTTTAATTTTTTTTGAATACATATATTTCTCGATAAGGACAAAAAGAGGATTCTGGATACCCAAGGAGTGGCGTTTGGTGGTTGGTGTGTTTTTGAGATGAAATGATGATGGTGGGAAACAAAATTTACATAGTTGGCTGAATAAAACGAATTTTCAACAGTCGAGTTGTCGTTGCTTGGTCCCTTTACATTGACTCAACAACAGACGCGTCCACCAATTGTCTTGAGAGGAGTTAAACTCGCGTCATATGCCGTTGTCATGGAGAGCTCACCAAAGGAGAAACACTTGCGAAGACTGATCTCAGACAAGGTAAGAATCGGTCATCCCTTGCTTTCAGAGTCTCGAACTGCGCTGACTGCAAACTAGGTAGACTCATGAAACTGCTTCTCTTACTCCCTGCAGAAAAAAAAGAAGCAAAGGACGTCAGATGGCTCACCGTCTATTCGCTTGCTCGACTCAGAAAACTCAAAACATGGCCCCCACGCAGAAAAAAAAAGGAGGCAAACAAAGTTTTTTTTTTCCTCATGTGCCACGCGACAGACCCGATATGCCTCCCTTGCTTGTCTAGATATACTCTACATATGACCCTCGCATGCATAGCCGCGGAATATTTTTATACAAACGTCATAGATCTGTCAATGCAGCGGCATAGATTTCTTCATGATCACAATTCGAGATACGAGGAGGGGGGAAAAAAAAAGAAAAACTTCAAGGCAATGTGAGTTCTGAGTTATTACATCTCCGATATGCACGTTCCCAACTCTATCATCCACCGCAACAGGTCACGCCTCTTAACTCAAATTGTCATTCACTGCATCGAAATCGGGAAAACGCAAAGACCAGAAAAGGGCATTCAAATGTCCATACTGGACTCTGTCCAAAAGTCTAAAAGGCGAGAAAGGAAGAGCATGCTGAAGTTTAAAGTTTTCCAAGCATCCCTGCCTTTGCGTCTCTCCCCCATCTCGTGATGGAAAATCTTTCTCGCTAAACCGAAACTTCTGCCCACGAACTAAGGAAGAAACTGCACAGTTTCGCCCCCAGATTCTCTCCCACGTTTAACGGAGCTAGCTATGCCTCACAAAGAAGTCGAGGGAGAAGGAACTTGTCACTTTGACGCAGCTGACTTATACCTGCATGCCTACATTGCATTGCATCTACATTGCTAGCGGGATAAGCAGCCTGTCTCTCCCTGTCTCTCTCTCCCTTTGGCTTTTTTCCTACCGCTGTCATTATGTCGGTGAGGGATGAAAATCCTGGGGATGGCAGTTGACGGGAACGGGCCTTTCAGCCGTCACTCTTGCTCCTGTCCAGCTAGACTGCTCCTATACTAGGGGAGGCTATGTGCTTATCTCGCATGGCTAGGCCAGCTGATGTGATAGTTCAACACCATGCCTCCTGTACGCATCTGCATACATGGCCTACCCCAGAAAAAGACGCGAGCCGAGCCAACACGTATCAATCGAATGGGCTTTTTTCAGCCAGCTGGCTGCACCTCCCAACGTCACGCGTATCCTTCCCGCAGCTCGTAAAAAAAAGCCGCCAGTGCCGCACCCCAGATTTCATGTATATGCATCCAGCATCATGGTTGTTTGAGGAGGAGCATCATCCAAGCACTCGGGGAATGCAAGGAGAGAGTATAATCCTGGCCACCATCTATAGTACAAGTACCGCTACAAGTGTCTATTCTCCCAGAAGCAATATACTTGCAGTATATTATTACCACTACTGGCACCACTAGAATTAGGAGGGCAACAATGCGTATACGCGGGATCACTAGCTTACGAGGCCCAAACACCATCGATTGGTAGAACCGTCTTTTAGCCAAAAAAGATGGTGATGTTACTCCAATGCAAGCCACTACAGGGTAAGGGCGAGTGAGAGAGTCTTGGGGACTAGCGGTCAAGGCCTGCCTACAACCACGGGAACTTGTGCCTTTGCCGTTGGCCTATGGCTGGAAGAGCTCACCGATCTGCTGGTTGAATTCGATTTAGCGCCAGTTCTGTCCTCCCCATGCAATCCGTCTAAGGTTTCGGGTCTGTTGCCTCTCCCCCCATCCATCCAATCCTCCAGTCCACGACAGGTAAAAGCTCGATACTGTACGGAGTACGCCGCAGCTACAGCCTTCTATATCAGACTTTCGGCCATGTTTCTCATGCCTCCCCTTGTATTGCGTTCCAGCTCATCGGTCAGCTCATGTTATGCTGTGCTTTGGCCGATTTCCCAGGGCTCCTTATCACTACCTGCCGCACTCAGCTAGGGTCATGACGTCTTATATCTGTCATGAGAAAGTTATCGTCAGCAGAAAGAGGAGCCCCCTTGCTCCGAAAAAGAGCTCCGTAAGCCAGACCCCATGAGAAAAAAAAAACGAACGGCTCGTAAGAATTAGAAAACGGGAGTGAAATGAGCACTGAGGAAAAAAAGTAAAAAGCGAAGTCCGAAATCCCCATCCGCGAAACCACCACATCCTGCCAGCAATGCTGAGTAGTATCGGCCATCTTGTTCTAAACGCTACCCGACGAACAGCTGGCTGTCCATCTTTAGCCCACCCCCTCTTTTTATTCATCCTCTGGATGTCGCCTTTGCGCTGAGGCCAAGCATCCCCCATGTCCCAGACGCCCGTTTGTGTTAATATAGCATCAATCAATCAATCAGAAATGATCATTCATCCGTCACCGGCAGCGAGTGGGGCCAATGCGTGTACATTGAGCACACTCCGTCTGTAAACATCCCCATGCCCTTTGGAACTTAGTTCAGTAACGGCAAGCCTGCTCCGTTGGGAGAAGCGTATTGCTATAATAACTACGAAGCGCTAGGCATGTACGGTAGGCGCTTCGTGTGCGCTTCAATCTCATGAAGCAGCCCAATATGGCGTAGTTACCGTAGTATTCGTGCAACCGTCCACATCGGTGTGGCGTTCGTGGCTGGCCAGGCAATCTGGAGCGCGCATTGCAGCTCTCGCTGCAGCCCTTTTTCTCTTCCCATGAGCCCAAGCTGCAGGCCGATGGTCAATAGCTTCGGCCTTCAATTTATTTAGAATTCAACGATTCAACGATGGAACTGCGGGGAAGGGGCCTCGAGCTCCCAGCTGATTGCATCTTAGGGTTGTAATATAATTTCACTGCTGCTACTACTACAACTAGTAGCAGTAGCAGTATGTAGGAGCAGTATCAGAAGCGAAGCGAAGCAATTGAGGGGGGTGCAATCGAGCGTGACATGGCACGGATGAAGCTTACAGCAGCCGTTAGCTCCATCTCCATCTCCATCTCGTCCTCGTCCTCGCCGTTGTTCCGGAGAAGCATGTACAAGTACTTAACCACCAGTAGCACTGCCTGTTCCGTAGTCGCTATACGAGCAGCAGGAGCAGCGGCAGCAGTTAGCAATGCGCTGGGATTTAAGTCATCGGCCCCCAGCCGACAGACGGCGCCAATGGAAGTCGGTGTGACAGCCGGGATGACCAGAAAACTCAAAGGGGGTCACGGCAACGGCACAGAAAGAGAGAGCTCAGGTCGGGCTGCATACGGAGTCCAAAAAAAAAAAAAAATAATCATCGCGGCAAGGCGGAGCTGTGCTGGAGAGCTAGTTACCCTATTTGGCGAGTCCCATTGATGACTCCTGGAGATGTTGATATGGCTATCCTAGTAAGGTATTCGTAGTGTGTGTTAGTTGGATTTTGGCACCCAAGAGAGCCACTCTGGGAGAGAAAATAACTCTGCGATCGTCGCGAATCCACTGCGACAGGGTACGTATTTCTCGATCCTCATAGTGATCCATGATCAGGGCTGGATTTGGCATGCACCTCATCGCGATCTGGAGGGGCGCAAAAAAGGAACCGTGTTTCGCATACCCAGACCCCCCAACACAATTTCAAACGGACCTTTTTTTAAGATTACGTGCTGGTAAAGATGAGGTCAACTGACGGAGAAACATGGAGAAGAGAAAGGAAAAAAAAAAGAGTCAGAAAAAAAAACTTCCTGCTGCTAGCAGGCATTACTCCTGCGCTTCGTACTGAAGGCCGGTGGAGAGAGAAGAGGCAAACGATGTCACAATGCATGAGTAACGACGGCACAAGTAGCAGTCGGCTGCGGCGGAATTCGACGTGGCTCAAAGGGGGCGTGCCTTTTTCTTGTTTTCTCAGTCTGCGTTGGTGTTTTTTTTTTCTTGCTCAGCATACGGTATATGGTATGGATAGCAATCTAAATTCGGGTGCGGCGCGGGCGAGCCAAAAGAATGCGGCTTGCGCATCATGGCCCTTCGCGGCTCGAGATGGTGGGCAGACCCCGACTTTGATAACAGGATTTGGCGCAGACCCTTTGCCAGCTAGCAGTATTTGCCATCGAATTCTTGAAGTTGATGGATGGATTGATTTACGGATTGTGCCCTAGATTTGCGCGCCGCCCTGATGCTCGCTGCGCGCCGCCCATCAGTCTAGACTTATTCGCCTCAAAAGGTGGTATTGTAGCTGCTCGGTCTCCCGCCGATCAGGCCTTCTAGACTTTTTGAGTTGGCTGATCCCCCCGATCTAAAGTCGTCTGCCGTACCGGTGGCGAGCCCGAGATGACTGCCCAGCTGCTCGGGCACTTGTCCCGTGCATATCTGCACACAGCTTGAGGCCCAATGTCCTTCCCACCGCACCCAGCTCAAGCTCCGGAACTTCGTCCACGAGGCAGAGTGAGCGCACAAAACCTCCGTAACACAGCATCAGCATGTCGTCATCGGTTCGTGGCCAAGGCAGAGACAGCCCCGCCTCGGATCCCTGTCCGCTGCAGCACGCAACTTTGAAACGCAGCACCGCAGCACAAGGTCCTCTGGCTGAGACGAGTTCGTGGCCGGCGAGCTGCTGCCGCCGCTTGTAGGGGGGGCCTCTCAATCTCGGTGGGCCGTTGGCGCAGACAAGACCAGACCGATGGGGCTCGTCTGCAGATTGTGTGTGCGCCGTCAAAATTGCCCCCCGTCCACCGTTACCTGGGAACCGTTGCTCAGACGTGGTTGCATCTAGTATCTCGACGTAGCGCCTGTGCGTTTCCCAGTGTGGCATGAACCCGCGGCGATGCAGACTCAAATGATCAAGTGCCATGTCAGTTGCGCCGCCGGCATAACATTAAACTTCCCGGGGATAGCTCTGTCAAGCTGTCTACTCGTAGGAGTGGCAGAAAAGATGCAACCATCTCTTTACCCCGCCCTTTGTGATATGCACGTTAATAAAAGGCAGATTCTGATGGAGGCTTAATAAACTGAGAGCTGCCAGCAGCCGTCCACGGATGAGACGGGTTTGCCTGGCATGTGATATCCACGTTATCAGTCATCCTGACTGGAGGTTGGGCAATTAGCAGTAAACGAGCTCTTGTTGGAGCCACAATTGCGGAGCAGAGATGCAGGGCGACCAAGGCTAGACAGGAAACGCATCCCCACGGAGAGGTGTGGTGGGAAGCTCGACCCCTGGCGCCAATGGCCTATCCTTGGAGTAGTTCAACGCCATGTGTATGAGCCATGTATAAGGTACGGAGGGAGATGAGATGCACGACAAGCCACCTGGGGGCTGCAGGTGGCTTGAAGGGTTGCAGCTTGTCGAACCACGAGACCACCTGGGCTGATATTGCCGACTTGGTAGATGGCATCTGTATGTAGGGATCAATTGTCGAGGGATCCCGGCGTGATGGACGGTCCGCATTCGGCGAGCGTATATACAGACTTGTAGTAACAAGACGGAAGCTGACTGCGCACATGAAGAGTCAATCGACAACCCAGCTCCCACAATGGCTCGTGCTGGCTCTCCATATTTTTCTTTGGAGCCTTTTGAACCAGTGGACGAAGAGTAAACCATCTCCACGGGGAAAGAAATCTATCTCTTCTCCTCAGTCTGTTCTCAATTCTCTTTGGCCATCCGGGTCCCAGTCCAGGCAGTAGCGCTGGCTGGCTGGGGGGCGCAAGGAGGAGAAGGGGGGAAAACATCACAGCATCTTACCAATCGCTGGCCAGAAGCTGTTGGATGGCTGGCATTTAATTTGATTGGAGAGGCCCTCTGGATGGCACCGTACCCACAAAGACACCAGGTCATATAGCCCCTTCGACACACGGCATGAACGCGAAGAGAGAAGTGGGTTTTGCTCCTCTCAGCCTTTCACACCCACTCTGCTAGTCTTGATGCTAGTAATAGTAGCAGCTACTACAAGCACTTACTCGTTGTGGATGTGGTAATACTGCTCCTACCAGTGCTAGCTTCCTGCATCGTTGCCTTGGAACCTGCGGCTTGTAGAACTTAGACGATGAATGCCACACCACAAAGGGCTTGCTGCTACCATCCTTCCTCTCACCGATTTGCGTTACGCGGCAACGGCGAATAGTCTAGAAGATCTATGCAATGCGTAAAGGGACCAAGCCATCGTGCCGTGAACCCTTTTCCTTGATTCTGCTTCATTTCTTGCCACAGGGTCCATTGGACGCGTACCTATCAGAGGGTCAGGAGATAGAAAGTAAAAGCCACAGGAGGCGAAGGAATTGATTCTTCCTGCGAACTACTGCTACGCTACCTGCAGACAGACTGTGAGAGTGAGTGTACCGGGAAAGTGGGTTTGTTTATTAATGTGCAGTTTGCGTGCTATGCAATCCATCACAAGCCTGCAAAGCATGACTTTCCCGATTTGCTGGCCATTGCTGCTGAGAAGTCAGCTGGACTTGATGCCCCCGCAGTCCCATGGCAGAATGCGTATAGTGTCTGCCCGAAAGACGTGCCTTCTCTGAAGATTGAATATTTTCCGTGACTACAGTTGCATGCATATCGATGTTCTGCTGATGCTCGCCATACGTGCTACATGGCATGGCATGACATGGCATAGCATGACATGGTAGTGCGGATTGCCGCCCGAGCTCGGATCCCTGCGTAAACCCAAACCCTCGCCAAAGCACGCTCTTCCGGAGATGTGGTCGTAAAGGGCGTCTGCTCCTATCTGGTGTAGGGGTTGAGGCGCCTACATGCACGCGTACGTTCAAGTGCTCGCATGCAGTGGTGATATGTAGGTATTATGAGGTATCACCCTCTGGTGCTCCATACCGCAGCCCCGTCCAACATGTACTGTACCTACTTGTACGACTCGTGCTACTCCAAACCCGCAACGGCGTAAAACATCGTGAGGTGGGGCTGCCGGACACGGGAGTTTGTGGGTACGGATCGCTCCGACTTGCATGTCCACGGCCTGGAGTTGGGCGTTTGTCGGATGTCTTCAACATCTGCTCCTAGCCGATGCATTTCGGGATGCAAAAGGGAATTTTTCTTTGGGCACTCATCACAAAAGACCCCTTCCCGACCCCGTCACTTTGTAAGAAGGACGATGTCTCAGCAGCCTGAGCGACAACCGGAAACATGGCCATAGATAAGGCTTCCGTGGGTCGGAGATTTTGGGCGGCGGCGCTGTTGTTATCGGAAGTGGGTTTGCCGCTCGGAGATGGGCGAACAAGTGATTCATTCTAACAGAGCAGGGTTGAGATCTAGCAAGGGATTCTCTCGCAGATGCAGACTTGCATGAGTCACTTGAAAAGGCGTATAACAAAATTACAACCTGCCTAGCATGCTCGTTGCTTATTTTGTCTTCTTCAACGTCTTCAGCCCAGCCGTGTTCTCCTTTTTAGGGCTTGTCCACCGAAGCTGGCTGCGCGTTAGTACCAAGGATTCCATCTGTGGAAGCTTACCCCTGTCTAGCGTGGATGGTAGCCTCACAAGGGGCAGATTTCGATCGAACGATGGCCGTGAAACTCGCTAAGCAGCGCCCCCCGGTCTTCTGTTGGGACGTGACTGGGGGCTGTTCTTCTCTCGAGTCGATGAAATTGCGATCCAAGTTGCAGCAGTTTTCAAGATTGGCTTTGGAGCGACATTAGACGCCGATATTGCTACCAGGGTGCAATGCGACATGAGGTATCACAAGGAAGGAAATTGCGGAAAAAAGACACCAGCTTTCGGATCCCGTTTCAGGTGGCGTGCGTGGACACAATCCGATCCTCCATGGGTGAGTAAGTAAGCTTTCTTACGCTTATCATTCAGGAGGGAAATTTTTTTTCATCTTTATCCTCTTTGCGGCTTGGGGTCGGTGAGCAACCCGTCCTCTGATGGCCAGTGCTTGGTGAGTCGAAGGGATGTGGCTGCAAGGTTTGCGGTGCAGCGAGCGCTAAGCAGATGGCCGATGATAGCGTCGCCGCGGAGCTTTGCCACCGGCTCGGTAGCCCATTCTATCCGGCGGCGCTGAGAATTCCCTCGAGACTCGATCCAGAGAAGGTTTGGGAGTCGTTGGTTGCTTGATACATGCCTGGATGGGTTCCAAAGGGGAGAGAAGAATCAAGAGAGATATTTTCTTAAACCCGCTCCTGGTTGTATGACCCTTGTGCTTCTAGCTGTCACGACCCAGGTGCTTGCGTATTGCGAGCAGCTATCACGACATCAGCCCTCCTCCTGTCTGTACTTTGCAGCAGCCTTTCAGATGGAATCATGTTATGGCAGCAGGCATCCGTATACCAAACTTGTGCCCTTTTTGCTTGCTATGTGAGTCGACTCTTGGCCAAGGTCCCATGCCTCTGTTAGGCAGATACAGGCGTGCCAGTCGTGTGGCCAACTTCTCTGCATGTCTCAATGTATCAGAAGCCAGAGACAGAGCAGAGACAGTCGTGCTCCCCGCCTCCCATGTACGAGTGCAGATAATACAGATAAGTGGACCTGTTCTAAATTTTCTTCGCTTACTGTTGGCTGGTGGAGCTGCGGCTGCAAGGCGCAGAGCTAGTGGCACGTATTAGTCGTACCTTGTTGTAGCACATGTAAAGTAGGTGGTATTCGTTATGGGAGCGAAGCTTGCGGTGTTTTTGTGTACGAATGTGTACTGGTAGCAGTTGGCGCCGTGGTGCGATGGGATGACATGCAGTGATCTGAGCTGTGCTCTCGAGTACTATGGAACCATTGTCAGGCTTGACTCGTTGGCGAGCAGGAGCTGCAACGCTATGCCGTGATGGTCGTGCGTTAGGACGCCAGTGATTCGACGACGGACGAACGACAAGGGAGGACTTGGTGCTTGTTGGGGAATTCGCCATCTCATCCTTGCGCTTGGAACGCCGTGCAGGTGCTGAGACGCGGTAGAGATACGAGTTCCATCTAGCGGACGTCCTAGTGCGTGCAGGCAAGGCCCCTTGGCGTCTAAGAGCGAATCCTCATCTCCGCGATCTCGAGAAGGCGGCAAGCTTGGGAACACTATGTGCTCTGAGCCGCTAAGAGGACGACCATCAGGCCGGCTAGGCCAAGCTCCCGTACAGGCAATCTACCTCGACACCATCAGCACTCGTATGTATGTGCCGTAGGACGTGCATGGATAGATGGTGCGTACGGCATCAAGCCGAGTAAGCACGGGTTTGTGGTGTCAGGCGTGTATACATTACATTGCCTGCCTGCCTTGCCTATGCTGGTCACCTCTCGTCAGGCTCGAACATCAAGAACGCGCGGTTTTTTTTTTTCCCAGCAAGCGGAGGCACGCGCGCTCGCTAACAGTCAGGCGGCATCGAGACGGTTATGCCAGTGGTGGTGCTCCCGCTAGCATCATGTACAAAGCATGTAACTCCATGTCGATATGCCAGATGATGCGCCGGGCAAGCAGGCAGAAGCAAGCAGCTCCGTAGCTGGGCTCCAAGGCCGCATTGCTTGCAGATTCTTCAACAGGCCGGATGTCCTCGAATCAGTCCTTTCGTCGGATGAGCCCGCAAATGGCATGCATGCCAAGCTCTTCCCTTCCCGGCGGCGGCTCTGCCCCTTTGGCGAGACAAATCACGGAAGAGAACCCTTGCAGCGCCTGTAGCCGAGCTGGCACAGTACTGTTACTGTAGCTGTAATTAGACGTGCGCGCGGTTTCGCAGCAGTTCAAAACGGGGCGAGGGCGCGGGACGGGAGCGCGTGGGAATGGAGAATGGAGATGGTATAAGATAGCAAGGATGAAGAAGGTTTCTCGTCGTTGTGATGGTCTCGTTTTTGGCGTTGCTTAGCGCTGGGGGCACAGAAGAGGAGCAAGCCACCCCTGGTGCTATCAGTGGCCCGTGCGTGTGGCTTGCCCAGGATCCACCGGGCGGGGCGCGAAGCTTAATATTGGCCCGTGCCAGACCCGTCCTTATCTCTTGGCGCGCTGACAAAGACTGCTGTGGCTGACGCCGCCGGACGACTTCGTGCCTTGGAAGCACCGCCGCCGTTTGGCCCGCACGCACAACCCGACGCCTTCCAAGCCATTGGCGGAGATGGAGCATCTGGAAGGACGGGTACCGTACGGGTAGGCTACAATCTGGGCTCCAGGGACTTGTTCTGCACATGGCGTGGACATGGACAAGGCGTCGATATGCAAGGAGGAGAGGGGTTCGAGATGGAGATGGAGATGGAGATGGAGATGGAGATGGAGATGGAGATGGAGATGGATGCACGCCATTCAGCTGCTCTCTCGCTGCCTCTGGAGGTTTGCAAAATGCCTCTCTCGGCTCGGAAACGGGCTCGCTGCCTGACTCGGTTATCAGACTACCAATTGGTGACTCCTGCATACAAGACACGGAGAGGCGCCTACGATTGGATGGCCTCGAGCTCCAGACAACACACATGCGCTCTACGCCGTCCAGGCGCCTAAAGCGGACATGGTTTACAAAGCACCCGGGGGCCAATTGAGCCCGAATCAGCTCCATCATTGGGCGCGCAGGCATTGCATTTGCAGTTGCAGTTGCAGACCAGACATGCACTCGCTAAGAGCTGCATTCTCTGCATTGGGACGACGTGAGTTTTGACAGCCTGGGGAAAAAGCTTTTCGGTCCGTCGTGGGGAAAAAGCATAATACTCGATTGCAGTTGGGCTCGGGGATGCGGAGAGGCAGCACGGGGGAGGGGGCCAGAGGAGTTTCACTTGTCTGGAGCTCGTTGCGAACCTTCTGTCACGATGGAGGACGGCGGTGCAGCACGTCCAGTCGTGAGAGGATCCCGGATCCGGGGCGGACACCCGAACGACGGGCTGAGCAGATGTACGGAACACCAAAGGAGCAAGTCGTTTCCCACTACTGGCGACTGCTACTCCGCAGCGCCCGCTCCGAGTCGAAGCCAATCCGCCCCGTCTGGTCTCCCCTCCAGATTATATACCTGCTACAAGTAGCATACTGTTTGTGGTAGCACGTACAAGTATGTATAGACACCAGACGAACTGCTACAGGAGGTTGCAGAAATGCAAACAAAGAGCACAAGGTGAAACAGGAAGGCGACGCTGCGGAATGCACAGCGGCATGGCCTGGAGTGGCCTGATTGGCGGGCGACGTCTGGCAAGCCTCAACCAAACCGCAGGCAACGTCATTATCTCGACATCTAGCAGCTAACCCAAGGCGGCCACTGCCAATGAGCGGCTGAGAATGGCCGGCATGGGCCTGCTCTGGCGAAGAACAGGGGTGAGATATTCAACGGACCACAGAGTCGGGCGCCACACCAGGACCGGGTCTGATGCCGGAGTGCCCACCCCATCCTGGTCCTTCTCATCGCTACTATTTCCCAGCGCCGTACCATGCCAGCCAACCAACCAACCCCTGGCGCCGAGCGCAAAAAATTCTCCTTTGGAAAAGGCCAACCGGCGTGAGGGTAGCTTTGGAGATGGGTTTTTTTGGGAGCCGGATGGGCAGACTCGCAGCGCAGCAGTGCAGATTGATGTAGATATTTGGATTCTGCTCCTGATTTCCCCATCTTGCTGCAGGACACAATTGCTACGGCACAGGAGAGGGGACCAAGATGGATTTTTTTTTTAAAGAGGACCCGGCACAGCCTACATATTGCTACTATTACTACCTAGTAGGTAATATGCACGGAGCCTGCAGTGCAAGGCTGCAAGCAAGAAAAATACCTTGAACGCCTCTTCGCACCCCTAGTCGCCTCCTTCAATGCGATTCGGCAGGCCTTCCAGCCAACAAGGGCAGAGATTTGGCACAAAATTTGCAAATTTTATCTGTCGGCCAAGATCCACGCCAGCCGGATCCCTTTTGCGAGTACGAAGGGTGAAAGCATTACGCACGACAATTTTTGAAGTTGAATAATACCTATACAAGTACATGTATATCGTTCGATCCACTACCACGCCAGAAGACAGAGACCAGCTGGAGGCGCTCCCCAAACGGCGACGCTTTTACCTCTTTTCGCGAGAGCTAAAATAAGAATATTGGCTAGATTGCCGGATGTCTCATTGCCTGGGCGATATAGTAACTGGTGCTAAAGTCAACCAGTAGCGTTAGTAGTGGTACCCATCTCCATATCCGGCTTCACCGGTCATCCGCCTTGGCCAAGACAAGAAGTATTGAGAACAACAGCGAGAGAGGGCGCGCGCGCGCGGATGGGGCCGTCCTAAATATTACTGTACTGTAAGAAATGGAAGGAAATAAGAAGGGTAAAACAAAAAAAAAAAAAAGAAGGTTTGATCCGGTCTGGGGAGCATAAGACGTTAGCAATGCCGCCATTGCCTGGCGAGATTGTTCAGATGGTTTCTCGAAACTCTCAACCCATATGACACAGAAATCAGCCCATGCATTCCATCACTGGCGCTTCGATAATAATGAATAAGCCGCCTGTTACTAATGCCTATGAGCACATACTGTGAAGCGCATTGTTATCAGGCGACGCCAAAAGGCGCGCGGCCGCTTTGGGACTGACGCCTTTTTTTGCGTCTTCTTGCGCTGCTTATCTGGGCGGACGAGGGAGAGAGACAGAGAGAGACATTAGAAGACTTGGGTCTTCAGGTCGGCGGCTAAAATAGTTGACGGCGTCTTTCTAAGACAGATATGATGATGATGATGATGATGACAGTTCGAGACAAACCCAGTGCCTGTATGACTACTTTTGCTACCGACTCCGGTAACTTCCTACATGGCATGTCCGTAGGTGCCGCGGGCTGGGTCCCCCCGGTGTGGAAACGGACGAGTATTGGATAGAATTGGAACATTTGCGCCGTTTTTCTGCTATTTCTCTCATTGGCGTCGACCCGTATCACGGTATTTTCCATGGATTCGCTTTTATTGCCGTCATTTCTTTTGTCTTTTTTTCTTTCTCAGCTTTCGCTGGCGTCGGGTCTGAGCTTCGAGGAGCTGGGGTGCTCCGTTGGTATGATAGCTTCTTGCTTGTCTTGGGCACCCAGGAGGCTACTGTACGAAGAAAGACTCAAGGGCGATGGCTCGGGGGTGCACAGGACATGTGCATTAGCACGATCCTAAACGGTCTTCCCATCATGTACTCCGTACATGTAATATGAATTAAGGCATGTATACAGATGCATACATATACATGCTCGTACATGACCCTGTACGGAGTACCTTGAGACGACACGCAAGAGAGCGAGGCAGTGTACTCCGCAATAATGGGCATCCAGAATGCGACGTCGACACTGCAGCTCTATTACATTAGGGTGCATTACTGCTGGACGGAGGATGGAGTCGTTTCGTTGGCTGACGGTCACTGGGCTCTTGGGGAGGGGGGAAACAAGAAGGCTGGCACACTCCATTTGCCGCCGTTTCTGCGTTTCTTCTTGTTTTTTGAGACTGTGCGTCTCGCTCTATCTGCAGGAGTTTTCGCCTCTCTGCTTCGTATTTTGCCGCTGTGCTTTGAATATCAATTGATGTGTATCAGAGGGCAGAGAGGAAGAGGGTGTGCGTGTATTCATCAGATATCGCGCCAAAGCCCGGTTAAGGAGCAGAACAAACCACCAAAGCCTCCGACTGTATACCGACTTGTACGAGCGAGCGAGCGAGCGAGATGGAGCTAACACGGTCCCCCGTAAAGTTGAAGATCCAAAAGCCCCCAAGCAAATCTACAGATTATACTGCTTGTAGGTACTTGTACAAAGCAGCAGCAATAGGCGAGACGGCCAGAGCTGTTGCTTTTGGGCCGCTGATACTACGACGCAAGAGCGCTAGGCTCGACGATGGGGCTGCTGAAGTGTTGTTGTTGTTGGTGCTTTTGGCTGGCTGGCTGGCTGGGGTTCAGGTCGCCTGTTGCGCCGTTGCTCGGCTCGCTCACGCCTGTACGAGTAGGTATCTGGATACGTGATGGAACCCCCCTCCCCCCCCTGTTGGCCGCCTATCTGAGGGCCCCTCTCGCGTCGTCTTCTAGGGAAACCCTCCCTAGTCGGTATCCATATGGAATTGTGCTGGGGCTAAGGCACACTGGCCACCCTCCAAGCCGATCGACGGTGGCCCACC
Organism: Trichoderma sp. 2475; assembly: GCA_038502285.1. Classification (NCBI taxonomy): domain Eukaryota; kingdom Fungi; phylum Ascomycota; class Sordariomycetes; order Hypocreales; family Hypocreaceae; genus Trichoderma; species Trichoderma sp. 2475. The sequence continues at coordinate 2,481,853 of JARPVV010000003.1, read as the reverse complement.
GTCTCAAGCCATCGAACCAGCGTGGCAGCCCACTGGAGACTTCTGGGAGAGGGAGGGGGTGCTTGAGCGTAGTTAGTGGACGACGGCGAGCGAGCTGGTAGGCGGTGCTGGCGGCAAGGCCAGGCCGACGAGGTGCCAAGATTTGACTTCGAGAAGAGATGGAAACAGATCAGAGCAGAGCAGGGCAGAGCAGATCAGAGCAGGGCAGAGCAGAGCAGAACAGATAGGCCGGGCCTCGCCTGTCTGTCTGTCTGTCTGTCTGTCTCCCTCAACCCTCGCCGCCGGCATCACACCCCCTGTCGCTGGCCCCAGCTCTGGCTCTCCCACGGCCAGCCAAGTTTTGCATTGCATCTCCCCCCCCATCCAGGCCAAGGCCAAGGCCAATGCAGGCTAGAGCAGGGCAAGTTAAGGTCTCAGTGCAGTACACGCCAGAGGTGGTGCTGCGGCGCATAGCGACCTGGATCCGGGTCCGAGCCTTCCACTAGCAGGTACCTGTACGATGGCTTCGCTCTAGTCGCTTTTTTAATTTTTTTTTTCCATTTTTTTTTTCGCCTCTGGCCTGACCCTGTCCCCATTCCCTTGGGCTCCGGTACTTGTTGGCCTGCAGGCATTGGCTTGGCCTGGCTTGGAGCACAACTGCTGAGGCGGTACGTACCCAGCTATCGCTCGTCTCTCGCGCATCCAAAAACAGCCTCTCCCCACCTCCTCCGTCTTCAACTTCCCATCTTTCCCGTTTCCTCATCCTCATCGGCCTCATCACCGCCGCTTGATACTTTTTCTCCTCCTCTCCTCCTCTTCTTCTTTAAAGGGCTAATCCATCCCCCAAGAGCCCGGTCGTCGACGCTCTCTCCCCGCCTTCAGTCAGCAGTGCATCATCCCTTCAGAGGCTACAGTCCTCTTATCTCTCCGCCGTTGCCGTGCCATCAGCCCATCCTTCGGATCAGCCGTGCTTTTCTGTGCATCTCTAGTTCTTCACCTCGGTTATCATCAGCTATATATCCTTTGGGGCTGAGTCATAGTCATCTGTCTCTTCCTCCCCTTGTTCTGTTTCCCATCCGACTCGACAGCTTTCCAAACGAGCCGGCCGCATCTATCCGCCAGACCCATCGTTTGGCGATCTTATACACCACCATCCGCACCTTGGTTTGTGCTTTGTGGCTGCACCTCACAGTCTTTTAGCTCGGTTGCTGGAATATTGCCCGAGCTTGAGACCGTGTCGTTGTTTCCTTAAAGCACTGCGGAGACATTTGTCCTTGTTGTAAGTTTTCTCCACTGAATACTGGCTTGCCTTGCCTTTCTAGAAAGCCCTGTTGCCCTATACGAAGTCCTTCGATAAACTCTATTTTCTTTATTTTATCAAATCTGCCGAAAAAGAATAATCAGCCTCATTTTGGAACGCCTTCGACAACTATTTTGCAAGCCACAAATGAGCTATCACCACACTATTTCTGCGGGCCAAGCTTTGGTTGTTCATAAATCATGCGTTGCCCTCTACTCTACTACCCTTGTCACCACCATACCTCATATATTGCCTGCTACTGTTGTGAGATCTCAGACCGTCAATGTGCTGACAACGTACTTTCCCGTGTCCCAGATCTTCCAAACTACCTAGATACTAGCTTCCCTGTCGCTACTCTTTACCCGACAACAAATCCTAGTCCTTTCTATCCTATGATCTAATTCGGGACGACTTGGACACACACATCAGCTATTATCACGACCCGCTGCCGCCTATAAGAAAAACTTGCAATATTACTTCATATCAAACCGCTTTGCATTTCACTATCAGAGAAGCCTTTACTTTTCCCCCAGATATACCCCAGTCAAAGCCCTGGGAATGCCTTACACGCCGCCCTCCCACCGATCCCCCGCCTCCTCAGCGACCGTTTCCCCGGATGTGAGCCGCCGATCATCAGTCGCATCAGGCCAGAAGCCTTCGCTGCCTCGTTCCGCCTCGTATCTCAGCAAGCACCGTCGAACGCCTTCTGCCACACCGTCCACCACTGAGGCTCATGCCACGCCGTCCCCCCCATATGGATCCTCCGACGAAGTCAAGAACGCTGGTAACCCTCCTGTGAGCGCGAGCTTGCGCAAGTCTCCCCCGCCGGTGACTGACGATCGAGGAATCCCCAACGGTGCCATCATCTCTCCACCTGACTCAGCATCATCCGATAGCGAGGATGACAGCCGCCCAGAGATTCGAGGGAGGAAGCTGGGGAAGCTTAGGGATGCCGTCAGCCAGATCCCCCAACCCCGGACACCGTCACCCCCCACCAAGGAGTTGAGACTAAGCGTTGACGACGATGCCACTCCTCGGAGCATCATGCACACTAGCTTCAGTGCCATGACATTGAGCGAGCTGAACGAGCTGACTGAGCTTCCCAAGCGTCGAAAGGGCCATGTTCGATCTGCCACCGATCCAAATGCATCTGCCATCATGACATCTGCGGAAAACTCCCAGACTGTCTCGGAAGACTCTGAGGATGACATGCGGCCTAAGCCGCCCATGGTACGCAAGAAGTCTGGTGAGCTGGTCCGTCCGGCTCTGCGGAACCTCAAGCGGCCCTCGAGTATGCCCGGCACTCCTGTATTTGCCAAGGCCGTTCACTTTGACTCTCATCTGGAGCACATCCGCCACTTCCTTCAGGTCGACCGACCTCTTGCCGTCAGTGCAGGCTCGTCACCAGTGGAGAACTACGAAAGCGATGCTGAGTATCCCTTCCCTGGAGGTGAGAAAAGGGGGCCCGTTTCCCGATCGCCGCCATTTGATTGGCAGCTGATCACGAACAACTTCCCCCAGGACTCCCTCCTGAGACGCGAGCAGCCTGTCCGTGTTGAGAAAGTCTGGCTTTCTCCGGATCAAAAGTCGATGATGGGATCTGTCGTTGTTTCCAACCTCTCCTTCCACAAGACTGTTGTATGCCGTTTCACATTGGACTACTGGAAGACGACTTCCGAGGTTGTCGCTGAGTACAAGCACGAGGTCCGCCCCGTCGTCACTCGTGTCAGCCAGGATCGCTTCCAGTTCTCCATCAAGCTGTCGGACACCACCAACCTGGAGATGAAGACGCTGTACTTTTGCGTTCGCTACAATGTCAATGGCCAGGAGTACTGGGACAGCAACAACTCCTCCAACTTCCAGGTCGACTTTCGAAAGCAGTTCAAGCCGCAGAATGGTAAGAACTCCTTCCAAGGTGCTGGCTCGCGGTCGACTGGCAGTCTGCCGCGCAGCAACCGGAAGCAGAACCCTGCCGCCGCCGGTCGGTCTCCGCAGATGCCTGCTTCGTTTGATGATTTGAATAAGAAACCAAAGTTTAAGCTTGATGACCACCTCGACTACTTGGGCGAGCACAACACTCCTGGCCTCCGCCTCAAGACCAAGTCCACTAGCAATCTGGCTAGTGACAACATTTCCAAGGGCTTGGGCCTGACTGCTCCCAGTGGCCTGGCCTTTGCCAACCGTTATGATTTCGGTGCCTCGCTGAGTGCTGCCGTCCAGGCGGCCAAGGATTCGGCGACCAAGGACAAGGACGCTTTGTATATGAAGAGGAATGTCCGCGATAGCCCCAGTCCCATGAACTTTGGCCCTCCCCTGAGCATCCCGTCAGCTCCGGCGCCCAGCCAGTCCACTGCTGCTGCTGCCGCCGCCGCTGCCACTGCTCCTGCGCCCGGTGTTGGCCTCGGCCTCGGCCTTGCAAGCTCCTCGTACGAGGAGCTCGTCAGTAAATACTGCTTTGTACGTACCCCCGGAGACCACTTCAGCGTCCCCCAACCGCCCCAGCCGCCTGCCGCCATCTAGTTGTTGGTTACAAGGAAACGCAACGAAAACGGAAGAGGCTGGAAGTGAAGATTGGGCTGGAATGTCTGAAAAAAAATAATTATATAAAAAAATGGGATGGGAACTGGTAGCTGACATTTGGTTTTTCTTTTCACTTTACAGTTTGGCTCCAAGACATCGACCGCGGCTTCGACTCCTGGCGCACCCAAGCCCGATGAGAACGAGAGCGTGAGCCCGACAACGGTGACCTCCGCAGTAGTTCCTCACGGCCCCCTTCACCATGCCGGCCCTGCGGCTCACCACAGCCTTCATCATCCTCAGCGCCCTGTTGATATGAAGATCCATCGGCCGTTGACCGCCGACTATCTCGCGGCATCGCACTCGTCTGCTCTCGACACCATGTCCTCTGTGTTGATCAGCAGGGACCAGCCATCGGCTCCCAAGTCGATGCCGATGTCTCACATGAGATCACCATCGCCGTCCTTCTCCACATCGCCAACTGATGCTCCATTTTTCGCCCAGCAGATGATCCAACAGCGATTTCGCTGGGGCGGAGAGCCTCACACTGCCACCGCCATCCGAGGCTAGATGACTACTGGCAGCGGCTACCGGACGAGGACAGCTTCTATATGCAGGATATTCCTCAGTTAACGATTTTTTTTTCCTACTCAAGATTGATTACAAGTTTTTACAACTGGTTGTTTCGGTTTTGGACAGCTAACAAAGCATCAACAATGTCCCATGTTTAACAAGACGAGGCTCTTCCACATGGCCTTCGTCGCTTATTATCAGCAAATGTTTTTTTTTTTTTTTTTTTTTTTTGGACTCACTTTTGCAGTCTCTGCTTCTTTTATTCAACAGCAACAACTAAAGCGAGAACTCTTTTTTCTTCTTTTTTCTATATTATTTCCTTACTTGCTCTTCGGCTTTGTGTTTTTAGCTTTTGGAGTTTGGTCACATACGACAGGGATTCTGATTTTATTTTTCTTTTGCTTTTTGCTTGGCGCTCACAAGGGCATATGGAAAACCGGCTCTCATTTCTTTTTCTGCTCTTTATTATTTTGCGCTCTGGGTTCGGTTCATGACAGGTCTTGCATTGGAGTAACTTTGCCACTACGGTTATCTCTCCTTTGTGGTTATCTCCTACTGTTTTTTTTATTTTATTTTTCTCCACTTTTGCTCTTCATGTCTTACGGCTCCAGACCGTTATGAACAAGCGGAACCCGGCGAATTGATAATGACCTGTCGATGCTCTCATTTGTTGTTTAGGGAATGGACTGAAAGGCGGCCGACGGGGTTGGTGCTTAGGTCCAGGGTTGCATTGGGCTACTACGAGCAGGCTGGTTACGGGAAAGGAAAAGTCGGTTGCTAATGGTATTGATTCAATTGGTTCGAAAGGCATTCTGGTACTACTACTACTACTTCTACGAGAGAGAGAGAGAGAGAGATCAGACATAAATGGAATTGCCTAGATTAAAAAAAAAAAGAAATTATTCTCATCAACTACGCCGCTGTCTTTGTGCTATGCTGAGCTTCTCGTGTGAAACGATGGTTACATGTGACTGCATGTGATGACCTGTCTATGCTGCATGGCAGACTTGGCTTTTTCTCATGGACAGTCGACGGTCCACTTGGTGGCAGTTTTTGACCTGGGGGACGTGGCGTGAGGGACCACGGCCAGCAAAACCCCAGCTTGGAGCTAGAGATCCTGGCAATTCGGTAGTTTACCATGTTCACTACGGAGTTGTACAGTAGCAGGAGTCTACTGGGCAGGGTTGTCTCCCCAGAAGGGAGGCAAATAGGTCCGCTATTCGGTATCTCTTCCATCAGTGCCATTCCAGAGGCAAAACGTTTCGTCAGCACTGGGCGGCGGCGACGAGCTCGGCAACTTTGCGGGGGGCGAAGTACGTGCATGAAAATCGAGCCATTGGGATTGGGCAGTGTGCCCTCTGTTCGCTCCTCGCTGCGGCCGTGATATGCATCTCAATATCTCATCTCAGGGCGTAACTGTTACTTCCACCCTCTTTTTTTTATCGCTCGCCACCGTTTCATTGAGCCTATCGGACGAGAGCTTTGAAGTCGGAGGAACTATCTATCAGCGAAAGTATGACATGAGTAGTTTTCTGAGTTGAGGGAGTGGGCTCTTCTCTCTATCTCTAGGCTAGGGGGGAAAAAGCTTCTCGTATGAGAGGAGGCAAGGCACGGCAGAACGCAAGCAAGCAGGCAAAGCAAGCAACCGACGTGCATTTTGGGCGGATGTGCATGAGAAGGGGGAAAGATGGAACGTGGTGAGAGAGGAGTGGCTGTTTTTATAAGGTTGCTTACGTCTTGATGCCTGACGATGGGGGGCGGAGGGGCTTCTTATTGATTTTACTGGTATTGTTCTAGTCGCAGTAGTATTCTATATACGATAGTACCTATTTCCTTCTAGGGGGAGTGCGCATGGAGATACGGGTGCGTGTAAGGATGCATGACGATATGGAGAAGCAGGATTACAAGTACTTGGAGTACCTGTACATGAGGCCAAGCCAGAGGCCAAAGGGGGGCGTGTATGGATGACTTTTGATAACGGGAAAGATGGAGGCGGAAAAGGATCGCGAGAGGGATTATATGTATGGAGCTAGATGGCTAGATGTAGATAGATTGGAAGCTAATAAGCGATGAAGCTTTTTTCTGGGTACGAAGAAGAATGATGTGACTGGGCGACTTTGCCCGATGGAGAGCTGGACCACGTATGTGTCGCAGTGCTTCCTCTGCTCCGTGCCCTCTCTCGATCCGGGACGAGCTTTGTGGAGAGACAAGTGAATATGGGCCCATGTCTGTGGAGACGAGATTTCTCAATCAAGAGGGTCGTGCATCGCGAACATGGATCTTGATGCGGTGGTACATATGTATATTCCAGGTTGCTGCATTGCATTTTGGCCACCGGCCGTTGGCAGGATGGAGAGGGGGACAACTGGATGGATGGACCCTTTGCCCTCGATTGTCCTGTTTCTGGCCTTTTCTTTCTTCAGATGCATAACTGGGTGCTGATGCATATGCCAACTGCACTGCAGGCTCAATCGCGCCAACGAGAGGCAAATGCCTGCTGTAGGCGCGCATCATGGAAGGCTGTAAGAAAAGGAGAAATACCTCTCGGATTACTCCGTGGCTCTGTATGAATGCGTAATCGTGCTGCTGAATTGACAGCATCGCCGATGCCTCTTTTTCTCCGCTGGGTCGGGAGGGAAGCTGTCTTCTAAGACTCTTCGCTGGTGGAAGCTATGCTACCAACTGACTGAGCTTAGCTCGGGGAGGATTCTTTAGCATCGTGGGCGGGACTTTGATGGCGCCGATTGGCTCTCAAGTGCCGCTGGGCTCCGGGCTATTGTTTGTATGGCGTGACATTTCACTGCATGTAGAATTAGGTAAGGGGGGGGAAAAGGCTCCGAGATAGCGTTCAATGGGAATCAGTTGTGAGGGTATGACGTGATGAGCAGTTTGGCAGAACTGTCGTGCCGTTTTGTAAGGAAAATCGCCGATACAATGGACAGAGGATAAACTACTGTAAGAGACCCTCTTCAGGCCTCCGGGACCAGATACGCGCAAGTAGACAAAAATAACCGCTGGGTATTAGCTAAGGAACAATGGAGAAGACATCCTGAGCCAAGTTTGATCAGCTAAGACCAATCTGGGCCGTGCCGATGATGATGGAACGGGCGATGGAACGCAACGGTGATGCCGACGGCCTCGACTTGTCTTAGTTGCTGGCCCGTGCCATAACTAACGTGCCTATTAGTGCTCCGTAAAGCTTCAGTTGTATGTAATGAGTTGATTTGCGCAAGATAACACTGTGCTGGGTACTGGAGGGCACAACTGACTAAGTGTGTTGATGGAACCAATTTGCCACTTTGCTCATCCCTTAAAAGATAACCTTATGTGCTTGGCGAGAGCTATCTGGCACACACACACACACACACGCACAACAAGCAATTGCGTAGCAACCATAGCTATTACCAGCCATCGTTGAAGATCTTGAAAGAACAGGAAATCAAGCTTTTACATCACGGGCGGAAATCTGCCGACTCCATCTCGTAAAACCAGGGGGGTTACGTTACTCTTCGGCGACTTAGATTGGTTAGTTATCGGCTGTCGCGAGCCCATATCAAGTATGGCTCCAAACAAGCACTGCCACAATTGCCCTGCAAACGAGTAATCGACTATGACTCTCACAGCCGTAATGAGTTGAAAATTACGTCTGGAGAGAGCAAGAGAACCGTGCATCATCCACTTGAGGCTCAAAATTAGATGGGGCAGATTGTCGAACTTACGGGGAGGCCTTCCTTTTCGACGCTCGAACAAATTTTTTTGTGGTTCATATCGAGTTTTGCTAGTACGGTTTTGTAAAAGTGCCGCCTGAACTTTAACGGTTCAGCTGGCCAAATTACCTTGTGGAAGTGAATATTGTCGGTTTCAATCAATTTCATTTCTGCCTCAGCTGCTTCACGTGTGAACTCCTGTTTCAAAATTGGCAGATGCCGGTATCCGGACAAAAGAGAGAGAGACAAAAGTAAAGAAAGACTCTTTCATATATTGGCTGCCATCAACCCTCGTCGAATCGTGTCCACCCGAACATGTAAACGAATCCAATCAGTGAGTGCGGGCGCTCCGGTTCAGGAAAAACACACATCCACGATGCGTAACGCGGTGACGGCCATGAAAATCTCGCCGTCGCTGATGAGCTGGCGAAGCGACAGCTGGCGCAGCGATGGCCGTACCGACAGCTTCTCAGACGAGTACTTCAAGCGCAGGAATCAGCTCAAGCGGCTGCTGCTTGCCTGCGCGTTCCGATGGTTTATGACGGCGGTGTTGGTTATGGGGACGTATCTGGTGTTGTGGCGGTATTCGCGGAAAGCAGCCATGATCAGCACCAAGAAGAAGGAGTTCAACACGCTGATTATCGCGCTGTCTATCGCGCTGGGTTTGAATATTGCGAGTTCGTTGAAGCATCTCGTAAGGGAGCTGAGGTGGTGGGTTCTGAGTTGGTACGAGTGGATGCCGATAGAGGTAGGCAACGTTGAGCTGCGCCACGATCACAAGGAAGACGATGCTGACTTTGAGTCGTATTGACGTTGATAGGCCGACTACATTCTGCAGAGCGAAAACTTCAGTTGCCTCTTCCAGCTGGGCTATGTGACGCGTCGGCATTGGGTGAGGGTGTATGTTTTGTTCTGGGTCATGATCAACGTGGTGAGTATGCTTCAAACTCGGATCCAGGGTCATGTATGCTTTTTTTGGATCACTTCGCTAATCGTGACGACGCCACTCAGGCTTCACAAATAGCTGTCGCAACACTTGGCTTGACTTACAACATCAATTCGGCCGATAAAATCGCCGTCACCGCACCAGGGACTGTCTCCGTACCGGACATGACCAATATCCAGACAGGCAAAGTGTTATCGAGTAATTCACAAGCCATCAGTGCTCTGAGATACACTGCAAACAAGTGAGTGGTGAATGCGATGGCGTGCAGGAGAAGTGTAGCTAATATTGAAACCTCCAGCTATGGTCTTGTCGCTCTTGCATACGGATACGGCTTCCCAGAAGAGATACCCGTACCAGGAAGCATCTATAACTCGGATGCCAATTTGATGTATTGCGAAGACAATCATTGCACCTACGTCTTTTACGAAGCAACGCCATATGATCTGGACTACTACCAGTCGGTGGCGACGAACCGAACGATATCTACGGAAGCAACATGCCAGAGCTGGAGGGTTCTTGAAGGAGGAGACGGGAATTCACGCATAATCACCATCGACAACGCAAACAAGACCCAAATAACGATTCCCGCTCAGAACGGAGGATCACAGACAACGTTCATGGTCGATCCGGATCGCGGTTCCGGGCCGACGTGGGGGCACGTCTTGGCGTTTGAAGCCTCGGCAACAGATCCGTGGTTTTACAACTGCAACATCACCATTGGGCCGGTTACTAATGTCGAGGACCCAGTGCAAGAAGTCGGCGTCAACGTAACCACTTTGGCTGCCTCAGCCATTGCCCTCCAGGGCTACGGTGCCTCGACTATCGGAGTCAGCTTCAACAGCACCAGGCATTTCCAGTTCCAGAGCTATCCGGCCGAATCCTTCTACGGCGGGCCCCAAGGGGGCAACAATACCGGCATGGGCCAGCTCATGGCAGCTTTTGCTGTTGGCGTCGTTGGCATCACGGCCCAAGTCAACTCCAACGTCAACGCTACGGGAATGCTGCCCTTGAAGGGCATCGAGCTGGACATCACCAGCTGGGTTTATGTGCACATCATCTTGGGCTTGACGGTCGGGCTGCAGCTGCTGCTGGCGGTGGTTGCGGCCGTGATTGCGAGCAGGGTGACGATCAGGGATCATAGCTGTGTTGGCTTGGCGGCGGCACTGCAGCCTTTGCTATGGAAGCTAGACAGCACCGGAAGCAGTCGGACGACGTGTGAGAAGAAGATATTTGAGAGACTTGGAGATGGAGTCAGGGTGAGCTATGTTAAAGGGCGGAGCGGTTTATACTATATAAAAGTAGACGAATAAGGGAGTACTCTTGCAGAGTCCCTGTGTATCATACATATAATACTTAATACTATAACGTTAAATGAGCAAGAAATGAGATCATTCAAAGCATATGGACAATGGATTATCAATATCATTGATAAGCTTCTCATGTATTTCTTACAAAGAGCTTGCTAGATACATTCGACGAGATTGTTAATAAAACGTTTGGCCTTGGTTAATTGCAACGCATTTAACATAATCGCCACTTACCAGTATAGCTCACCTGACAAGTCCCACCCACTTCAAGTTCTTGTTGGAGTCAACAACGCTCCCACAATCATTACGAGTGTCCCTATCTCACCAACCTCGGCCCTCCAGTCTTCCCACCCCACTGACCAAAGCGTAACAGCGTCGTCGGTCAACAAAAGCTTCATTAAGACTCCCGTTTTCAAGAGGCCGTGGACAATCCGTTCCTTGGTGCAGACCTCGAATTCTGTTTGCCATTCCTCGATACCACTCGCATTCCACAGAGCCGCACTGTTTGCCAAGGGTATAAGAACGAAACCGCAAGTGGGATAAGAAGAGGCCTCAGTTGACATCTCAATTAAGATGTTGAGAATTTGGAAGATGAGCACCGTTCTTCCAAATATATCAGTATGCATTATAACTAAATGGTAAACAATAATAAGCTTGCTCACCGTCGCTTTGATTCGTTAAAGATCCAGTCCATCCAGGTCACGCTGGGGCGGTCAGGAAGCTCTGACTTGCGGATTCCACCGGTCGTAGAGGTTAAGGCGTTGAATATGAGCTTTTCAATTGTTAGAGCACGCATATCATGGAACTTGGTGTACAGTCACTTACATTCACCGTGGTAAGAAGAGCGGGTTCGAAGCCGTCATTGTCTACCGGCACCTCTTGGATACGCAGCAGACAGTAGACGAGCAGGGCTTGGAAAGCAGCCAGGAGCTCCCACTTGTCAAAATCCACATGCTGGTAACTGTTAGCCCTGAGTACATAATAACAACTAACTGATACATACTTTGACAAGTATTTTCTCCTGCTCGAGTCTGATCAGTTTCCATACAAGCTTTTTGCTGGAATCAGTTCGAGATTTGAACAACGAGACTAGGCCCATGCACGCAAGTAGTGACTACTCATGAAGACAACATTAGTAAATAGTACCATCATTTATGAGATTTCCAAACTGGCTCTCTGCTTTGCCAGAAAACAGGCTTTGGAGTATACGAGGTCGAATAAGCGCATCAACTGACCTGTTGCCCCGGCCCTTCTCCAGTCTCAGCCCACGACGCTTGCAAAGGGTTAATAAACGGTGGCAACGCGGCTTTTCGAAGTATCATAAAGGGATATGATCGCAATATTTGCAATGCCAACAACACTAGCGGCCCTTGGCTGGGCTTAGAAAACGTCCGAGGTTCAAACAGCGAAAGACTGGGGAAGTCCCACGGCTTCAACGAAGATATGCCATCTTCTACTTCCGCAAACTCTTCACTCCAAGGAAGGACCAAAGGTTCGATGCCAAGTTCAATATAAAGTGGCGTCTCAAACAGGACTCCGAGACCGATACTCCATGCGTCTTCCGTTAGCCATTCGAGAGACACTGAAGAATTAGGAGAGCCTTGTGGAAGTATGATAGTTTCCAGGTTCACAGAGTGGCTGGACCCTCTGGAGAGAGCCAATGTGCTTACACTCCCTTGAGGCTCCGGTGGCTTACTTACGGAGCGAGTTGTATTACTTACATCGCTTCCAAGAGACTCGCCTTTTCGCTTTGATGCTACAACAAAATCGCATTGAGCATTCCGGTCACGGCACCGAATACAGGTTTCTGAATTAGCATCTTCAGGCAAGATACAGCGAGTTTTCGCTCTAATGCATGCGGCACAAGATCGCCTGCGAGATCTGTTTGTGTCCGGAAGTTTGGAGCGACAGTAGTAGTAATGCCGCTTGCTTGAGGACTCTACCAAACTGTTATCAGCGTGCTTTAGAGTGAGAATGACTACAGTTCAATTTCTACGCGGTTTTGGCTGTTTTCTTACCTTGGGTGAATGTTTTCTTGCACAGCGGACAATGGTGACTTGCTTCGGGATTGTTGGAAGGAGTTGAACTTTTCTGCCCCGTAGGCATTCTGGTATTTCCTGAGTGCTACAGCTGGATTGATGCGGCTCAGTCTTAATGGTGGAGTTGCCAGGAAATGCCTTTGTTGAATTCATCTGTTCCGGATGGATGCTGAGGGACATGAATTACCGTCTTCACCCCCAAAGTCCATTTCACGGAGTTCCGTGCAACAATTGGCTTATTAATTTCCATCCGTCAGGCATGGCAAGTTAGTAATGCTAGTTTATTCGGTTTTAAGTGCGAGTTAGTGTCTTCGATGGCGCTTTAATGTGGGTCTGAGGGACAGGTATGCCAGGCTTCAGCCAATCGTATTGTTTCTAGATCCGGAGTTAGCTTTGCTCGCATGGTTTTCCAACATCCGCTCCATCAGCTCTTTGCAGATCTTGAAAAGGCTATCTCTCGCGTTTCGGCGATATAACTCACCGATCGCTTTTGTGGCCCCTTCAACCTCATGTTCTAATTCCGAAAATGCTATAATTAGCATCGTGAGTTTCAATGGTGGCATCATAGGGCGAGTTGTGCTGTGTCGTGGTCTTAACTCGACCTACGCCGGATTAAAGGGACAAAACGCGAGACTCGTAAACCAGCTTTGATAGCGATAAGAACTATTCATTTTCCATAAGTATAAAACTATATTGTCTTACTAGGTATAGTCTATTTAATCGTAAGACATTGTGCAATAGAGTGACATTGTGCAATAGAGTGAAGTCAACTTCTGGAGCTTTACGAATAACTGTAATTTCCTTGAGTTGAACATACCACTTAAGAACACAGGCTGAAACAAGGGTCCAAGACCCATCACCGCCCATTTACATGGTTCCAGTAACTCCGCCGCTGACCGAAATCCATTGTGCGGTAAGCCAGCGGCTCTTCTCCGAAACTAGGAGCAACGCAGCATCGGCCATGTCCTCGACTGTCCCGATTCGCGCCGCAGCTCGCGTTTGCGCCTCCACCGCCCTCATCAAGTCCGCCGATGAAGTTCCGTCAGCAGCTTCCAAAAATGGCTTCGACAAGTCTGTCAAGATTGGTCCAGGAGCAAGGGTGTTGACGGTAATTCCATGGCTACGGCCAAGCTATTATTTTCCATTAGAAGCTGTATGTCTTTGTGACTATGGAGATCTTGTTAGACGAAAAGCTCACCTGGCCAGCCCAGGACGCTGTGAGAGCATCTTGAGCTGCCTTTGCAGCGCCATAAACTGCACTGATTTCGGGGTTGATCTTTGACGCAATGGAGCCGACGTTGATGATGCGCCCGCCCTTAGGCATTTTACCTATTCCAATGACTGCTTGTGTCAGGTAAATTGGGCCAAAGACGTTGACACCGAATTCGACTTCGAGCGCTTCTGGAGTTGTCTCCAGGAGACTTTGTTGAATTCCATATCCGGCATTGTTCACTATGTCGAAACCGATTATTAGCTACGTTCAAATCTCATGTAATGAACTAAAAGTTTTATGAATTACGCACCGAGAATGTCAATGTGAGAGGCTCCAAGCCCTTCCAGAGTTTCTTTGATCATCTTTGTCGCATTGCTGGCTTTCTCCACCGCTCCTTGTACAACGGTGGCTTTTGTTCCATACTCCCGGCGAATATCTGCTGCCACCTTCTCAGCTCGGGGCTTGGAGCTCTCCGAGGTATAGTGAATTGCAACATCGGCACCGTTCCGGGCAAAAGCTCTGGCGATGGCAGCGCCAATGCCATTTTCTCTGCCCGAGCCGGTGATCAAGGCAGTCTTGCCTTTAAGCGAAAGAGTGTCTGCAGTCATGGTTTATTTAAGTCAAGTGAAAGATGTTGATACTGAGAAATGGGATTGATTTGGAGACGTTTCGGTGTGATCTTTATAGTTCTATTCTCATTGTTGGCATTGAGGCGCAAGTTGCCTAGATTCAACTTAAAACACATGCTTATAAATTTCCGATACTTTTCACGGAGAGCCGTGAACAGTGAAGTCGTCTATTTGCGCCATAGATGGCGATTGTGATTTCTTCAATAATCTGGCTCGGAAATATGAAGTCATTACAAACGTATTCGTAAATGTACATCGTGGACCCTGGCAGATTGCCTGATCAAGTTGCCTAATTGTCACAAGCCAGTTTCTGAATTCCGCATCTAGTGCGGAGAATAGTCCGCATACCCGCGTTGCATATACCACCCCAGCAGTTATTACAACACCCCAGCAGTATTACAAAGCAGCCAGTAGTGAACTTCACGGATGTCCGCGAAACAAATCGATAAGCTGTTGTGGACTTGATTTAGTGTGTTTGCATTATTATACATGGGTAAATTTCATATCACTTCGATGCATTGCTTATATATCCAACGCCCTTCTCTCTTACAATTTTACTGCAAGTGATTGAAGTTACATCCAAAGCTTTCGTCAATTGACTTCTTCCGATAACTATTTCCCTTCCAACTCTTGTCTTGGAGCTAGCTTCGTTGTGAGACTGACCAACTCTCGACTTAGTTGAATTTTCTCTACTCCGTTGACAATGTCGGGACCTATGTCGTTTTTAAAAGGTCTATGATTGTCAAATCTACGAAATTCAGAATTGATAACCATCAGGGCGAGTTCCGCCTCTCCAACGCAATGTTTTCTTCAACTGCTCATGTACGCCGGGGGAAGACCCCGTTCAAGTTATAATGTGGCGCTCTGTTTGTTTCAGGATCGTCAAACTCTCTAAGTACTTCAAAGAGTCGTTTCTCTACATATAGCTCTGACAAGCTTTGAAGCTGCCTTACACGTCCACAAACCGCGATGAGTGGGTGAATTGAACCCGGCCGCACGGATTATTGACGCCAAGGATGAGTAGTCTCACTATTGTTGACTTGGCGGTCTTTTTGCGAGCAAGGCAAGGCCTCCAGGAAAAGAGATCAGATGGAGCTAGAGAGAGGGATAGAGTATGAAGCATCTCTATAGGCAAAGCAAATGCTCACTCAATATCGATCATCATCAGAAAGCTCCAATTCTTATCGACGAAAAAGTTGCTGAGATAAGGATAGTAGGTGGAATTACAAAGGGCTAGCTGCCCATTCCTCGCCTGTGGTTAAACACTGCGTGAATTATTGCCATAATGGTCGTCTGGTTTCGGAATCGGCAACAATGAAAGCTGCGTTTAGTTAGCCAAGGAAGTGCCACTGTAAAATAAGAGTGCGTCAAATACTATGGCTCGGTTCAGCCATATGCATCGCTCCTCTGAATAACACTTGGTGTGCTGTCTTTTTCCATAATGATCAAGGAGCCATTAAGCGGCCGGTTTTGTCGGGTGAAGTCATCGTAGAACTCAATCGAGTCCCTCCGAAGCTGAATATGAATGATTCCAAACGAAGAATAGCATCCCATAGTACTTTATACCGATTATTCCCCGTACCATGATTTCGGGATTTCAAGGAGCAAAAGCAGGGTCCATAACGAGTCTTTAATACCCATAATCTTTCTTCCACCCTTGGCATACAAGTAAAACACCATTCCTGTTATGGAAATCAGTACCCTTGTCATTTTGCTGCCCCGCATCACACGCCACTTATCCCCGTTGTCAAGCGGAGCTCCCCGAGGACGCTAAAAGTCAGCATTCATGGCACTGAAACTCTTAAACGCGGTCTCATGAACCCTTTTCGATTTTTTGCAAACTTAGCTGAATTTTCTCCGTATTTTTCTGCAAGGTTCTCATGTATACTCGTAGACACTGATTCCTCATCGCCAACCCAGACAAGATGCCCGATCTTGTGTTCATTACGGCAACCAATCGGCTGATCCCCGATGACAAACAAGCCAGGAAACTTATACGAAAGCAGGCTATGAGCAAGCCTGCCAATGCCAGGCGAAAACGAGGCGGTTATGGACAGCACAATCTGATACAATATCCCGTTGGAATTCTCAACGAAAAAGAGAGTGAAAAGAGATATTATGCCGCTTGGGAGGCAATTCGAGCCATTGTACCGAGCCTACCGAGCTGCTCATACGAGAGGCTGAGGACGCAGTACAACTTTGATCTCCTTGATCTGTCACAATTGACCTCATTTCACATCAGCTATGCAACGGCAAGCACGCTTGCCAGCAAACCCGATATGTTAGGCGACGTTCTCGGCCGGCGGCATTGGTCATACTTGAACTATCTGCCAGGCCGCATCGGGCAAAATGGTGCTCTGGACAAGGCTGCTGCATGTGTGGCCGCTAGAGCCCAGCAATGGCTCACATCTCCTTCGGAACCGGTATCCGGCAGCATATTGAAGCTGTATTCGGAAGCATTGGCGGATCTTCAGGCGGAGCTGCAGTGTCCTGACGCATGTCTTGGGCCCGACGTGCTCTGTGCCACGGAGCTGCTTGGAATATACGAGGTGAACTTGATTACGCGTACAGTCTTGAGTCATTCTGCTTACGAAGTTACATAGTTATTGAAAATGTCGACTGAAGACGCTTGGAACTACCACTCTTCAGGAGCAGCAGCGCTAATCAAGCTTCGTGGTCCTGAACGCTGTCAGAGTGACTTCGAGAAGGCACTACTGCTGTCCCATGTTGGTCAGATTGTAATCCTCCCCTGACATCTCCGCAAAGATCTATCTAGCGCAAGATCTGGAGGACTAACGATGCATCTAGTTCCACGACGCGCTTAACGTTAATCAGAGCTGCTTCTTAAGCGATGACGCATGGCAAGCCGTGCTGCGCGCAATACCTACAAACGACAATCTGTTCAACGACAGAAGTGAGCCAATTGTGTCGTTACTGACCAACATATGCCATGTGCCAGAGTATTTTCATAGAGCAACGCAAATTATTTGCATCACTCGCGACGATACTCCAGACTACTGGATTGACGATGTTGTGATCAATCTACAACGACTCCGGCTGGCTTGCTTACAATGGCAGGAAGAGTATTTTGGATCGGCTGCGGCGGGTTGTCCGAATATGCCAATAGATACAGACAGGCAGCATGAGGCTCTCGGATTCAGCTTTGCCGTCTCCATCATACTCAATCGATTGCTCTTCTGCTTGGATCCGATAGCGAACGCTCACTGCGAAGAGACGGCGCAAAGGTTTGCAACGAGAATTCTTCAGATCAAAAATATAAGTTTGTCGAATGAATCTCAAGCAGCACTTTTTATGGCCATCAAGCTCAGCGTTGCAAAGAATGCCCAAGCCACAGCAACAAAGTGGAATGAGTGGTATAAGAAGGCACAGCTTGAGCCTTTGGCCAGATCTCCTCTGATGCCGAAAGAAATCTTCACCGACTGGTGCAACAGAATGAACTGGGAGACGCCTTGATCCGAAAGACAGAAAAAGTGGCATTTGTAATATTTTGTATTAGACGAGGGGTTTATTTGTACTGTACTGTAGAATTTCTGGGCAGGCTGGGTCGAATCATACTCGTGGCTTGTAATCACCACTCGAAATTGTAATCGTGACGGATAGGCTATTCCCCACGACTTAACCATTTGGTATTAGTTTATCAGTTTGTATAAGCAATTGCTACGAACATATCAAAAGATTCCATCTAGAATATGCATAGACTCGCTGAAACATCCAACAGCAGCTCTCAGTGCCAGGGTACTGGCCTCTTGAATGAGTTTAGTGCCCACTCTATTTCCTTAGACGTTCTAACGGAGTCTTTGCCGACCAACTTGCCGCCGGCGGCCACTAAAACGACAGGGGTACTGGCTGCCGAGATGGTATTAGCGTCGCTATTCGGGCTCCTCCACCAAAGCTTGATCTTCGTGGAACACCAGAGAAGTCGCAGCTGATGATGCAAGTAGTCGCATTGAAGTTGGGACCGGCGATGAGATATGTGTAATCATCGATGGATTGCGGGTACTCGATTTACATTGACCTGTGATTTATCATCGTTTGTATCGGGCGTCATGAGAAAGCCCGACCTAAACTACGTCTCGAAATTGAGTATATAAGACCGTCGAGCATTCCTCTCCAAAGTCGAAATACCATTCACTCAACAAACATTCAGCTTCAATCAAAGCAACCTAACACTTTTACAACTTTTACTTTGTACTCAATTCACAACCTCTTCAATCCGCCAAAATGCCTATCGGACACGTTCTCATCAGAGTCGCCAAGGCTGACTTCGCTCCCACCGTTCAGTTCTACACCAACACCCTCAAGGCTCTCGGACTGGGTGTCCTTCCTGGTTTCCCGGAGGGAATGGTTGGCTTTGGCACCGCTGGACCTGAGTTCGTTCTGTTGTCCAGCGAAAAGTCTGGTTATGCTCACGTCGCTTTCCAAGCAGCTGGTAAGTATAAGTCAAATTCATTGCACACATTGTGCGCAACTATTCAACAAGTATAGCTTCTAACTATAATGATTTAGATACCAAGGCTGTTGATGCTTTCCACTCTACTGCTGTTTCTGCAGGCGCAAAGGACAACGGCGCTCCCGGCATTCGAGCTGGAATTCACCCCCAGTACTACGCTGCTTTCATCCACGACCCTGTTGGCAACAACATTGAGGCCGGTACTTTGACTTCCGCTTGAGGACGACTTTAAGAAGCCCATAGGAAATAGGAATGGGTCATAGAAATGAGTGCGCGGTGTATAACTCAGGGTGCGGCCTGGGGGGCCATATTAAGTTTGTACAGCTAGTTAGCCATGAATGATTGAAAATTGTAACACTAGTTCAATAATGGTCCAATTCTTCCTGCGACTATGAATTATTCCCTGCGTGTAATTGGTTGTATGTAATAACAGTATTGAAAGAGCAGCAGTTTTCTCAGGTTTAGTTCACCGCTGTGCAATAACTCTCTCAAGCTTCAACGGCGTAAATTATTTAACCCTTAATAACTCACCGTTAATTTGCTAATTTGTTCAATTTGGCACAAATGGCGCGTTTTAAATCCTACTATACAATAGCTATAGCAGTTAATAAGGTTTTTCGCGCTTCTGTGCGGATACCGCGGAAATGGCGCAGTTTTCTGCAAATGCCGACAGCCGTCCCGACAACGATGCCGCTGCTGTGCCGCTGGCGAACGCGAGCGGCCATGATGCAACCCGAGCTAAAGCAAATATTATGACGCTGTAATAGTAGCGCCGTAGAATTGGGACTAAGCTGCACTGCTGTATCTGCGGTGCTGAGGTAAGATGTATAACTAAGAAAAGAAGCTCGAGTTTTTTATAAATACCTAGAGCAGACATGTGTAGAATACCGAAAGTTTCTCATTCATCTTCATTCTTCATACAACTCAACAGCTAAAGCAACTCCTCACAACTACCTACATCTACTCACAATGGCCGCGCAAGAAGGACGAGCTCCATACCCCCCATTCACGGCGGAGACGGCCCAAATTAAAGTCAAAGCCGCACAAGATGGGTGGAACACCAGGTTCGTATGCTACATATCGTCCCTTTTTACTACTCGGGTTTGCTTACCAGAAGCCATAGAAACCCAGACGGCGTCAAGATGGCGTACACTCCAGATTCCATCTGGCGTAATCGCAGCACATTTCTGCAGGGCCGTGACGAGATCCAAAAGTTTCTCGCAGACAAATGGAAGGTAGAAAATGGCTATCGCCTGCGAAAAGAGCTCTTTGCTTTCACAGACAACAAGATCGCAGTGCAGTTCTGGTATGAGTGGTATGATGAGGCTGGACAGTGGTGGCGCACCTACGGCCTCGAGGACTGGACTTTTGCGGAGAATGGGCTGATGAGGAAGCGCCAGATGAGCGGAAATGATGTAAAGATCAGCGAAGAAGAGAGGTGGTTCAAGGACGGTGTCGATGTGAACACTGTAGATATTTCGGAGAAGCACTGGTAAAGAGAAAGCATAATTTGAAGATACCGAATTATATCCTTGACAATATTCTTGCGTAGTTGCATGTAGTTTACGTGAGAAAAACATTGGCTAGACAATTAAACCAACAGTAGGAGAGCTTTACATCTGTAAATTAAACTTGCTAATACACAAATCAGTCAAGTACGGCAATTGTTGATACAGCTATGAAGAGACGCATTAGCCTGCAGAAAAAAAAATTCGGGAGTTCTTTTGCCTCATCAGCATTTTCTGGATATATTCTTCATGACTATACGTCACACCAGCGGTTCTCGGCTCCACGAATTAACGACGCCCGTCCACTATCTCGAAGCTTACTTGTAACATTTCGGGCGACTATTGACCCAGACAAAATGTCTCTAGCGCCCTAGGGCTGCATTGGCTCCGGGGATAAGTGCGTCGCTTCGGGGATTCTGACTCAGCGATTCCGCAAGTTTCCTCTTT
This sequence comes from Trichoderma sp. 2475, assembly GCA_038502285.1. Classification (NCBI taxonomy): domain Eukaryota; kingdom Fungi; phylum Ascomycota; class Sordariomycetes; order Hypocreales; family Hypocreaceae; genus Trichoderma; species Trichoderma sp. 2475. The sequence goes on along the minus strand of JARPVV010000003.1, from coordinate 2,461,217 downwards.
TGTTTCCACGTATTACTATGAAATGAGGGGATACCTATTCGAGGTGCAGATTATAAAGACAAAGGGATGATGATAGGATTGGAAAGCATGAATAAGACGAGGGCACTAAGCCGAAAAGAGTTGGAGACAAGCTGGTAGGGTAGGTAGATATTGTAATCGGAAGTTGAAAATGCGTAGATTGAGTGGATATAGTTTGCTTACCCTATTATATGCGGCGTGATAAAAGATGCCCGATTGAACAACGCTCAATTATTACGAACTTAGCGATAGTAATCATTCTACGACTTTACCATTTAGCTTTGGGATATGTCATACCATTTTGTCTCCGTCAAGTCCATCGTTGAAACATAGCTGTTGGATTAGCCAAACTTAGATACTTGGCTACAGTTCAAGCCTGCGACAAGCGGAATAAAGGTTCACTGCTTTCTATCCATAGATCCATAGGATGTTGTTGATGTCTAGATCTAATATTCTATATTCTTGGCACATAAGTGATATATCGTTCAATTTATGATATGGTAGTATGTGCGCCGCGAATCGCAAACCTATAACCGCATGAAGCAGGGCTCTGGAGCCTCAACTGCTATCGCGATTTGATCACAAATCAGCGCTTCACGCACAAGGTATTTGCCATGTATTTCTGGCGGGGGGCTTACTCATTTGGGAGAACAGATTTGCGTTTCTTGGAGAGCAAGAACTGGGCTCCGTATTGTCTGTGGCTATGCTGCGAGTCTTGCTCTTCAAAAGCCATCCAAGTATATATTGGGTACCTGAGCGTATTAGACTGTCTCTCTCAAAAGTGTAATGTCTGGTCTGTATATTCTAGCCTGCGATTCGCGATGTGGTCACAACACGACGAACTCTAATGGCCGGCCCAGAGCCAGACACTTCCAGCTTGGTTCTTTGAGGATGCTATTCGTCGTGTCTCAAGCCTTTTATCAGATAACGAAGGTTTGGCTGAAACCCATTGCCAGTTATAAGAGGTTCATGAAGTCGATTCTATAATCTAGACACCTTATTGTCAGAAAACCCTCGCTGTTTTTTCGGCTTTTCAGGCTTAAAAATAAACCCGCGTTGTACACGTTGACTATCTGCGTATCTTGCAATCGCCATTTGATTCAAGGCGCAGGCCTACGGGGACACGAATCGGCTCGGTGATATTTGCTTACAGACCACTTGGAAAATAGGTCGTGCTCTATTGACGGTAGAAATAATATTTAGCTTTGTAGTCTTACAAGATGGCGTGGCAAGCACAGCCAGATAAAACGCAGACTTTGTGAATTGGTAGCCAAGAGATAACCCAGTAGGAACTTTGCCACTGCAAAGTGGAAGGGATTTTTGTCGCCCATGTTAGCATGCCAAGAGCGTCTATTTGTATGCAATGTGTCGAAAGGGCGCCCTCCGAGGAACTTTTTTCTGAATGCCGGATCTGGGGTAGCGTTGCGGCTGTGAAGGAAAAGATCCCTGCACCTCATCTGTCAAAACATTAATTAGCCCTTGTCCATGCTAAATTGTTTTCATTTCATGGCTTATAAGTTTATGAGACAAGTGGTCTGGGTTCTCCGCACGCTTCGACGCTCCGACCTTCTTTGGCCAATCTTTCGGCCAAGTTATTTCTCTTCACTTAGAATCCGGTCCTCTGACTTGGAACGGCCAGCAAACAGGGCCAAACTATCCATCTGCGCGGCTAGTCGACCGGCCTATACTTTAACTTGCAACAATGGAATCACGACCCATTTGTATCTTCCCTGCAACGACAGAGAGAGTCGTAGCACTAAGATAGACTCCAGAGCAGCCCCATATAATTAAGACTGCGCTATCTTGGCAAGCGGCAAGGCCAAAAAGGTACCCGTTGAGAGCCAGCCACGATGAGCACCAAGCAACAGGCTCATTTGCGACCTTACTGAATGAGCTAAGAGCAGATACAAAAGTCCATAAAAGACGCGGTCAATGCTCAGCTGCTAACGGGATCTTTGGATTGACAAACAGAACATGTGAACGGCACATATCTCCACTATTTCTCTGCTCATAGACCTCCCATGCCCTCTCCATCCCGTTCACCGCCGTAGCTGTACGGTTTGCACGTATAGCTGCGATGTAAATGGGCACTGCATATTGATCATCAGTTACAAGCGTTTGAGACGAAATTGTTGTGAAAACCGGTGTTTTTTTTATCTGCCACAATGCTACAAAAGCAGCTTCAGCAATGGCGAACAGAACTGAATGCCGAGACTTGCCCACGCGACAAGGATGATGGTGCAACGCCAGCGATAGACTCCATCTCGACGGCCGAGTGCGGAGTAGCACTGCTCGGTAAAATAGCTAATAATCAAGCTTACTGGAAATCGAGCACCTAATTTGACCTGCATGAGAGCCGACAACCGCTTCAAATAGCGTGTTCTTGTACTATTCGCGGGCCTGATACGACCATCTACGGTTCCTTGCGTGCTTAGTCCCCGGCATAGCACAGTAGCATATTGATTTAGTGGTGTAGTACGACATGGATGAGCTGACTGGAAACAGTCCGTCGCTCGAGATATGGAGGTAATTCTGCGCCGTCATCGTCCTACACCTCGCGGCGCATTCCAGTTGAAAGAATCTTTTTTTCCTAGAATGGATATCTACCGGGCCGCATTAAAGCTATCTTCACCATGTAAGGTTAGATATGTGATTCTGCTGTTGGTTGTGAAAGAGCTTCTCTATACCGCCTCTATGCAAACAGCCGTGTAGCTGCAAGCTCCCGAAAGCTGGTTCTTGCTCGTGGCTTGCACTACGAGCCCTTTTCACCACTGAATTGGAGATGCAAATTTTCAAAGAACTTTCGTCTCCGCTTTGTTGATAAGGACTTATAGGTCATGCGCCAAGTATGGCATGTAATACAAGCGGCACCACACAATCAAGGTATTAGACTGATATCGCATACTTACTTGGGGTACCTACTATGCATGCTCTATCGGCGGCTACCGACCGACTCCGCCTCGTAGCTGGGACTGTCTTGTGGACCAAGCATTGTCTAGAAGCCTGTTGCCACGGCTGATTGTCTCAATGAGGCAGGCAAAATATTAGTGGCGATTTCGATCTAACGTATGTCAACCGGTGAGAGATTAGCTCCGCAGATATTCTCATCGCGTGCTCAATTCAGTTGTCCACTGGGCCAATTTTATGAGATATTGATCTTGGCGGATACAATTTGTACTACAAAAAGACTGCCGCAAATATCATGTGCGGCTAGCATGGAACAAAAGGTCTCGGACCCCTGAAGCTACAGCTGCAGGGGGGTAATGAGCTTTCAAGCCCCCTCAATGACCGTTGGCCGTGTCTTAGCTACTGCATCAGTGCGCGTCCAACATCGTGTTCTAAGCCGTTATAGCGATGAAAGGCCTAGGATGGGAAGAAATGTTTGGACTAAGCCATGATCGACGGCTCCAGCCGACTGCAGGGTCTCTGGTCTTATTTCGAGGGAGCGACTACTTATACTCGGGGCATCCCGTCACTTCGATGGCTGATCCGGAGAAGTAGAGGGCAGCGTGCTGGTTTCTCGAAGCCTGGCGTACCAGTCATTGTCTCGACTCGTCCTTTTACAAGCATTGCGCTGCTGTAGCATATTCACCTACGAGCGGACGGTATTTCACAATGGTTCGCTCAGCTTTGTTTGTGTCGCTGCTGGCGACCATAACCGGAGCCATAGCTCGCGGCTCAGGTCACGCATCAAAAATCGTCCCGGGCGCCTATATCTTTGAATTCGAGAATGACCATGTGAGTTACTCGCTCGACTGGCGGCATATAGCAATGGAGCTTCGAGGGTGAGAATACTGACGAGGCGCAAACAGGATACTGCCGAATTCTATAAGCAGCTCAATGGCGAAGGGTCGACGCGCATGAAGTTCGATTACAAACTGTTCAAAGGAGTCTCGGTCCAGCTCAAAGATCTTTCTAATCATGAAGACAAAGCTCAAAAGATGGCCCAGCTGCCTGCCGTGAAGAACATGTGGCCGGTGACCCTTATCCAGGCCCCCAATCCGAAAGTCGAGTGGGTTGCCGGCACCAACTCTCTTCCCAGCATACAATCTAGAGATGTGTACCCGCCACCGGCAGATGCTGGCAACTTTCCTCCCCATAAGATGGTCCAGATCGACAAGCTACAAGCGAAGGGTTACACAGGCAAGGGCATTAAGGTTGCGGTGATTGACACAGGTGTAAGTGGAAGCCAATCTTTTGTAGCCGGCTCTTCTCTTCCAGACATAAAGCTTATGAGATGCTAGATTGATTATACCCACCCTGCTCTCGGTGGCTGCTATGGCGCAGGTTGCTTGGTGTCGTTTGGTACCGATTTGGTCGGCGATAGCTATAGCGGCTCCAACACTCCCGTGCCTGGCAACGATCCCAAGGACTGCGCCGGCCACGGCACTCACGTTGCCGGCATCATTGCTGCGCAGAAGAATCCATACGGGTTCACTGGTGGTGCTCCTGATGTAACTCTCGGCGCGTATCGGGTTTTTGGCTGTGAAGGCCAGGCGGGCAATGATGTCCTGATCGCCGCATACAACAAGGCCTTTGAAGACGGCGCTCAAATCATCACAGCCTCCATCGGAGGTCCGTCCGGCTGGGCCGAAGAGCCATGGGCTGTTGCCGTCACCCGAATTGTCAATGCTGGCGTTCCATGCACAGTCTCTGCCGGTAACGATGGCGACCACGGCCTCTTCTACGCCAGCACGGCAGCCAACGGCAAAAAGGTTCTCGCTGTTGCTTCCGTGGATAACCAGAACATCCCAACCGTCTTTTCGCTCTCCAGCTACAAGATTGACGACGGGGCTGACACAAAGTTTGGCTACGTCCCTTCGTCCAAGGGAGCCGAAGGCTGGAAGGGCGTTACCAAGCCCGTATATGCTTTGACACTCGACACGACGATTGCAGACGATGGATGCTCTCCTCTCCCTGACAACACCCCCGACTTGTCAGACCATATTGTTCTTGTCCGCCGAGGTTCCTGCACTTTTGTCCAGAAGGCTCAAAACGTTGCTGCCAAGGGCGGCAAATATCTCCTCTACTATAACACCATTGCTGGCGCCCTGTCGGTTGAAGTTAGCTCTGTGCCTCAGATTGTCGGCGCCGGTATGGTTGAGGATTCCACCGGAGCGACCTGGATTGCTGCCATCAAGGACGGAAAGACTGTTACCTTGTCAATGGTTGCTCTGAATGAAGCTACTAAGCAAGTTCAGTTTGCTGACAACAAGGCGACTGGCGGCGCCCTCAGCACTTACACGAGCTGGGGCCCTACCTGGGAGATGGACGTCAAGCCTCAGATCAGCTCTCCGGGCGGCAACATCTTGTCTACCTATCCCGTTGCTCTTGGTGGTTATGCGACTCTCTCCGGCACATCAATGGCTTGTCCATTGACTGCTGCTGCTGTTGCTCTGGTGGCTCAAGCTCGCTCCAACTTTGACCCTGCCTTACTCGAGAATCTTCTGGCTACCACCGCCAACCCCCAGCTGTTCAACGATGGCGCCAAGTTCTACGACTTCCTCGCCCCAGTTGCTCAACAAGGCGGTGGTCTCATTCAGGCCTACGATGCGGCCTTTGCGACCACTCTTCTCTCCCCCTCCAGCCTGTCGTTCAACGACACCGACCACTTCATTTCAAAGCGACAAATCACTCTAAAGAACACCAGCAAGAACAGAGTCACCTACAAAATCGGCCACGTTCCCACTGACACATTCTACACTCTGGCGAACAGCAGCGGCTACGCAGCTCCCTTCCCCAACGACGCCGTTGCGTCTCACGCCTCCGTCAGGCTCAGCCAGCAGCAGGTGACTCTCCCTGCCGGAAGGTCAATCACAATCGATGTCTTCCCTACACCTCCCCGAGGCGTGGATGCCAAGCGCCTCGGCCTGTGGTCGGGCTACATCACGGTGAACGGCACCGATGGCTCGCATCTTTCCGTGCCGTACCAGGGCCTGACCGGCTCTCTACAGAAGCAGCAGGTTCTCTTCCCGGAGGATTCGTGGATCAGCAACTCCACCGACACAAACATGAACCCTGTTGCCAACGGAACCGTATTTACGATCCCTGGACCCGGCAATGCTGGGCCCTCGGATGTACTTCCCGCTCTCGTCGTCAGCCCAGCTCTTGGAACTCGGCTGGTTCGTGCTGACCTCGTTCTCTTATCAGCGCCTCCTCACGGCACCAAGATGACCACCAAGAAGTTCTTTGATACCACATCCATTGGCCAGCCCAGTGGATCTCCTCTTCTGTGGCAGAGCCGAGGTCCCACTCCAATCTCTTGGAGCGGCAATCTGACTGATAACAAGTTTGCCCCCCCTGGAACGTATAAAGTCGTCTTCCATGCGCTGCGCATTTTCGGCAACGAGAAGAAGAAGGAGGACTGGTATGTAAGCGAGTCTCCGGCATTTACAATCAAGTATGCCTAGACAGAGCACGGCAGGACATTCGGGCGTGGGATGTAAAAATCAATGAGAATATAATGTATTTTTTTCTATAGTCTATCTGGAAATGAGAACCAACGATTGTGTTCATTTGAGCGCTGTTGAACTTCAACTTTTCGACGGCCATGTGTATTCCATGTCATGTGACCTTTAATAAGTAATCCCAATCACGTGGCACGGCGTCGCTCGTATCATTCCAATCTCTCGAACCACGCGCTGGAGACTCAAGATCAGCCCCGGTGCCATTTAAATCCTCCAATCAGCTCCATCCATCGCCACCAAAGACACCAGGCAGCAGGATTTTCCCCCGACGGCGATTCGCCAGCCCTCCCGTTCTGGGTGTCCGTCCCCCACCAAGCGTTGCGGGGATGGTGGTTTAGGCCCGCGAGTTTGAACCCTTGGGAAGCCGAGAAGGGACGAGACAGCTGGGCAAGGGGAGAAAAGCTGGGCTGTTGGCGGATTACACGAACGAACGATTACTGTACACACGGTGCTGAGCCGCAGTGCCACCGCAAGGCAGCGAGTTTCGAGTTTCACCTCGATAACGACCGTCGGCTGGATAAACGCTCACCAGCCGCTCGATCTGGTTCCTGGCCGTGCCGTCCATCTCGTAGCAGCACCAGGCTCGGTATTTCTCCGATTGCAATTCTTCTGCCTGATCCGATTCTTCGAGGCTGTTCTGGCGCACATCCTGCAGCGCAAGTCTTGTCATTTTTTAAACTCAGTGCCTGGGATTGCCTTTTTGCCCCTCCTCCGGGTGTATGCGCAGGTGCCTGCATTGGATTGGCCCGTTGCTGTGATTGACAGACTCCTCTTCCCGGCCGCCCTTGGATATCTGCGCCGCTGATTAGTGCTGCGATGCATCGCGCTTGAAACAAACGTCGCAGTCACCTATTCGCCCTGCAGCTGCGCGGCATCCATCCAGGTCAGGCGAGAGGTCCAGCTCGAGATCCGCTTTGAGCGTCCCCGGTCTAACCGGGTGCGGCCCCAGTGCCTGATCGAGTTATCATAACAGGGTCCCCTTCAGGCAACAGCAAACATCCGATATATAGGCCGCGCAATAGGAGGAGCAGCAGCTGGCAAGCAGCCTTTCCGCGTTTCTCCCGCAGCGCAAGATGGAGTCTATCTTGCCGATGGGCGGCTTTCAGCTGCCCTTCCAGCGTCGCCTGAGTCGGCTTTACAACGACACCAAAAAGTCTAGCGATTTTGTCAAGGAGCCTGCTCAACATGAAGACGACCCCGAGATCAAGGCGCTATATCGCAAATTGCGCATCCAAAAGGATCGCTTTGTCAGCTGGGGACTGGAATGGTCCGACCCCAACCAGTCTGCTGAAATCGATGAGTCTCTTTCCAAAGCCGGCCTGAGCGAGGTCGTTGGCAGTATCATGTCCACTATCAAGGACATTCTCGCCGAAGCCGAGCCTCTATGGTTGAGTTATAAGCGAGTCGTTGAGGGAGTTCGGCCATCGCCTGATCGTAAAGCACCGCTCGTCCAGTGGGATAAAGGACGATTTGAGGGTCTAATTCATGACCTCACTGCCTCTATCGATACCCTTTACGACTTATCGCGTATGCGCTCATCTGATACTTTGAACTCACCGGTAACAAAATCGACTTCCAAGATGTCTGCTTTGGAAGGTGATTTCCGACCATTTGAATCAACGCGGATGCAGACTCCTCAGCAGCTTGACCCTAAGAGCTTGACACATTTACAACCTCTGCAAGATGGCTTGAGCACCATATCAGCTTCTCGTCGACATGTCGTTTATATGAGCAAGACAGCCTACTCTGAACTCACAACCCAGGGTGCTACTCGACAACCTTGGGCCCCTCTTCTCCTTGAGTATGCAGAGTTTGATCCCATTTACTCGACTACGGGCATTATGCCCCCCATGGCCCGCTTCGAGAAGCTCTCTGCTGGCCTTCAACGGGATCCCCAGAGAGCCCCTGGCTCGTGGACTGGTCTGCCTCGCCTGCTCGGCTACTTTGAAGACCTCGAGAACTCTCGGCTGGGCTTAGTCTATCTCTTCCCGCCTTCTTTCAACACCTTGGCTTCCAACCGCGTGACCCAAAACCCCCAGTACAGCCTGCCTACACTGAGCGATCTGCTTGCTCGTGGCGACTCAGAACCTCCGTTGGAGGCAAAGTTTCGCTTTGCATATAATCTCGCAAACACCGTGTTTGATATGCATGCGAGAGGCATCACTCACGGCAATCTCTCTGATGCCAACATCTTGTTTAGCAAAGGCACAGCGCCGGGGAATAGTGACGGCAAAGGGGATGTTGATATTCGCCGACCTGTGCTGTCCTCTTTCGACGTCTTCACTGAAGAATCTTCAAATACAAACTCAATATGGCAGCACCCCCTCGATCCTCGAGCTGCGCAGACATCACCTCTCCCAAAATCTACTGACGAGAGAGTTTTGGAAGTATATTCCCTAGCAATGGTTCTCCTGTCTATTGGACTATGGACGAAGTTGGAGAACCTTGCACCCAATGCAGCACCCGCATCTGTTCCAGAATCTGCTTTGGATACGCTGGCCATTAGATGCGGCACGCTGTACATGAAAGCTGTCCAAGCCTGTTGGAAAGTCGTCGACAACGAGCTTTCTGGCGAGGCCAAGGGTGAATCCCTGCTTTCTGGTGTCCAGATGCGCGTTACGCGGTTCTTAGAGGCCTGTTGCATTTTGGATGGTGTCAGTGGATTCGAAGAAAGGCTGGGTCACGAGCCATCCCCCATTGAAGCTGCTCCATTACCCACAATAGGGCCTTCGAAAGACTCCAAAGTCTCCAAAGACAAAAAGGCAATGCCAGTTCCTGCGGCGCCTACTAAAAAGCCTCCTCCGCCACCAGTGCCAGCGCCAACATATACCCAAAACAAAGGCATTGAGACCTATGGTACGTGACTACCCGCTCCCCTTGACGCATTAATAAGAGACAGTACCTAATAATGGCATAGAGCCCGAAATAAAGGAGAGCAAACCAGAAACAAAGGTCCGATTATATCCTCATGTTCCACTTCCTCCGGACGTTGTGGACAAATGGAATTCCATTCTCATGCCTCAGATCAACATCGCCCTCAAGTCATTCTATCGCAAGTACCCCGAGTCCGTTGAGATATCCCTCGAGTCCGTGGGGCCCAGCCCTCACCAGACCAGGCCTACTGTATTGGTGGTCTGTACATCTGTTGGCAAAGTCCGTGCTATCTTGAAGAAGAAACTGGGTGAGCTGTTTGATGATTCCACGGGATTTGGTCTCAAAGTATGCCGTGGCAGCGTCATCAGGTCGCGACGACAAGGTTCAATCATGAGATCCATGGCGCGAGGAAGTAGATCTAGTGGGCATCCATCGGGCCACGACAGCGATGACGAACATGTCGACGCTGTCAATCCCGAATACCAAGAGAAGCCCAATAATGGCGCAAGCATTGGGGCCTGGATTGGAGACCGCCACTTGCCTCCGGTGAGCTTTGGCGGCCTTGTCATTGTTGATGAAAAGACGTATGGCATGACTGTGCACCACATGCTCGACGACCCGGAACGCGATTTCGGATTTCCCGACACCACGCGTAGCAGCGCTCTTCCAGGGCGCGAGTGGCAGCCTGAGTCGACATTTGGTAACTTCGATGGCGATGACTACTCTTATGAACTGTCCGACACAGAATCAGAGCCCTATTCCGAGACAGACCTCACTAGCGATTACGACGACGACGAAGAGGAGGAAGACGAAGAGTATAGCGAACCTGGTGATATTCCAGGCATAGAACCTGGGTGTGGTGATGGCTATATTGTCACTCAGCCTGCTTTAGACGATGTGGAAGAAGGCTTCTATCCTTATGCTGAGACCGAAGATGAAGACCATCTTGACACTTTCAGCCTTGGTGAAGTGTATGCTTCTAGCGGTATTCGCCGCAAGGAAGCCAATGGACTAATCCATGAAGTTGATTGGGCCCTTTTTGAATTCTCTGACGGGCGTTTGCCCGAAGACAACTCGATCCCTAGGATATTGGACGATGGAAATCAAAGGTCCCGCACACTTGGAAAGAAAGCCCAAAGCAATCGGCCGATGCTTCGGCCAACCACGGTGGCGCCTTGGTCAGCTCTTCCCGGTCTGGAGGTACAATGTGTTGCACGAACCAGCGGCTCACAGACCGGGCAAATCCTACCAGCCTTGACAAGCGTCAAAATTTACGGACGCCAGTCTCCGAGCCATACGTATCAAATCGCCAGCATTCTGTCTGCTACCTCAGGACAAGATGCAAAGCCTTCCTACCCTCTTGGAATACCAGGAGACAGCGGTGCCTGGATTGTTGATCGACAGCACGGACAGCTCTGTGGGCATGTATTGGCCTGGAGTCAGCGCAAGCGCGTGGCCTACATTTGCCCTATGGACGTCTTGCTCCTCGACATTGCGCAAACTCTGGAAGCGTCCGAGGTGCGACTGCCAGGCGGCGAGCCCATTGTGATGATCAGCGATCCCGAAAAACATGGCAATCTACAACGAGAGGATGAAGACCGAGAAGAGGATTTTGACGAGGAGAATGATGAGGATGAAGAGTTGGATATGCCCCCGCTTCTTGTCGGCCAGCCATCGAGCCCAAAGAGAATTGCATCACCTGCCGCTTCATCAAGTCCGATCAGACTTGAAGTTCCGTCTGAGATGCAAAGTATCACTAGGAAGATGGACAGTATCAAGATTGGCAATCGGAGGGTTGACGTAAATGTGTAACGCGATTAAGGAACATTGGGTACTGGGTATGGGACGGAATTGATGGGATACTATTCTCACATCTTCTTTTGGAGAATACTCTTCTTTTAGTTTGGATTACAGTTTTTTGAGTAGCACTCTGGTTTCTTTTCTTCTTGCAATACCCTACTTTTAAAGGAACAGGTTCACAGTTAGGCAAAGATATTTTGGATTCTTCTTTTATTAATCGCCTTTTAATATGATCCTCGTGAATGTCGCCAAATGATTTACATGAAATCATCTTCCCAATCCTCCGGCCGGTCTTGGTTGCTTGACGCGGCCATGTTCTCCTCGGTGAATATGTCGTCGTACGCGTGGTCTTTCTGCCACTTCTTCTCTTTCCACTCCTGAGCCTGTCGCTGCTCTTCTTTTCTCTGTCGTTGGAAAATTGGTTAGCCCAAAGCTGTAGCCTATGCAAGGCAGCAGTCTTTTTGCGAAACAATGCACACGTACCTTGATCTGGAGTGCTGCCTGCTCCTTGGCTCGTAGCTGCTTGAGCATGTCGTCCTTTTCGGCCTTGAGATCGGGCTTCTTCTCGACCTTGGTCTTGTTGAGGCGGTTGACGATGGGGTTCTCGCGATTGGGAACCAGGATGCGTTTGACCTTTCTCTGATCGTGGAAGCTGACCTGGCCGACGTCCATGCTTCCATCCTTTTTTAGATTGGCCCAAGGGGTGTAGATGACGGTGATGTTGTCCTTTTTATTCCCTAGAAAACCAAATTACGTTAGAGGATTCATTGGAGGAGTATGCCATGCGATGAGAGATGAGAGGAGCCAAACCTTCTATTGAGTTTGCCTTTGTGAGTTGTGCTAGGTCCATGACCAGCTCCTGGGGCAAGTTATCCCAAGTCTGGCCAGGCTGCATGCGAAGGTAGATGTGGGCGCTGGAAAGCTTGTCGACGTGGAACTGGAAGACTCTGTCAATTTCCATGAAAGGGAGTGTAGCCTGGAGTCTTTGCTTCATACCCTAGAGAATTTGAAAAAAAAAAAGTCAGCCATGAACGAACAGAAGATCAAATCCGGGGGGAGGCCTCATACCAGACATCTTCCTCCCAGCCATACTTGATCAGGTCCTCATCTGAGAAGCGAATAAGCGCGCGCAAACATTAGACATCGTCCTCAGCTCGTCGGTGAATGAGTAGATAGCAAACTCACTCTCATACTTATCCTTCCCCACATAGATGAAGCCGGCCGGCTCAACCACAGTAGACGTGAAGTAATACACCATTTTTGCTTTTTTTTCCTTTCTCCTGCTTCTTTTCCCGGTCTCCTTTGGCTCGTATCCCCTTTTTTGTCTCACCAAAAACTGCTTGTCTCAGTTGATTAAGTGTCAGGCTGCCGGTCTTTTTTTTTTACCCAGCGCCACCTCCAGCTGCTGGCTGCTATCCGAGGCTTTCCTTTACGCTCTTCAAAAGCTCGTCTCAAAGGCCAGGCCGGAAAGAGGCTGCGCGGGTGTGGGGGCGAGCTGAGACACGTGATCCACATTATTTCTCAGGTGCCTCTCCGTTTAGTGTTTAGGCTACTGGAGGTGCCTGGCGTAGCTTATTGGCACTTCGTTTCGTGCTGAACAACACATGAATGTTCATGTATTCCACGTAATCTAAAACGAATACTATTTGATATGTGTATAATTGCAGTTTCATGTAATGTACCTTGATTCTTTAGATGCTGTGCCTTTGGCTTCACTGTACGCGTATCTTATTGGATGCTATACTCTTTGGAGCCCATCACCAAATCTCCCTTGCAGCCCATCACTTTGTGAATCAACTTGCACATACTACTAGGCAATCACCCGGCGGACTGTCTTTACGCCGCTTCATCATCTATGCTTATTCGTCTAGGCTGCTCAAAGGGAAGACCAAAAGAGCAAAAAACAAGAGAAACAAAATGAAACGAGGTAGCCTCTTTGAGAAAGCCTCCTTGGCTCACGCCCTCTCTCCCATCACGCCTTATCAAAAGCTGTTGAAAGGGTGTGCAAATACTGGAAAACCAGCCGTATGGCTAGTAAAGTCCGAAAGTCTTCGGGAAAAAGCAAAGAGAGATCCAAGACAAGGGCCCATGTCTGTGCTACCATCCCAGTCAACAAAATCTATACTTGAGCGCATGTACTACCAACTACTGTGCCTATCAAATATCGGTTCAAGGCTTTCAAGTGCTATTGATACAAAGAAGATAAATAACCCGATGAGTAAACAGATGGTAAATGGTCAGATCCAAAGAAAAGCTACTTATACAACAAATGAGCACACGTAGGAATCTATAAATAGATTTGGCTCAGTTTCATAGAAGAGGCCTACATTGAGATCTTGGGAATAGGACACTCCCATAGGCTACATGTATGACGGCAATCTCAGCACTCTCTCTTATTCCTGTTTGTGGGCATTATGAGAAGAGCATTTCCTTTCGTCACCTCCATTCAGCTTCACCAATATCTTTCCTTTTCCTTTTCAGCCCTGTCTTAGACAAGCCACAATCCTGCCGGCTCTCTATGGCGCTTCCGGCTCTCGCTCCTCCACTTCTCTGGCGGAGTTTGAATCTGTGGCACATCTATCCACACCGTCCCGTGTGCTGTATTGTCCGCTCCGTGCCTTATTTTTTTTCCCCAGTCTCATGAGCCACGCCCCTCTCAGATGGGCTACATCAGCCCAATGGAGACCCTGGAAGTGTATCTCTTGAGTCTTCCCAAGAGACACCCACCCTCTACCTGACAGCAAACATTCGTATCTTTATGCACTATTGGATTTTCGTGTGGTCATAGTAGCTGTAAACGTCTTAGCTTCTTGACGAGGCGCGTACAGTTGTTTCTCCTTCTTTCTTCCTGCTTCCTTTCGCTCCCTTTTACTGCCGCCCCATTTTGGGACGTACCTGTATTAGCTGCCTTGCCTATCTGGCCGTTGGTCTCAGCTTTCGCTTAGCCAGCGGTGAAAGATCGCTGTGCATATGACAATCTTATACTACTACGCTGTGGTTAGCCTTTTTCCTCGAGACTTGTCGATCCGAGCCTTAGTTTCAACGGGTAGTGGGGAAGTTTGTGCAGCCTTCTCTAATATATGGGGATCGAAGCTGAAGTGACCGTGGTCAACGAAGCAAAGATGGTCAACTACGTACGGGCACGATATGACGCATCACCGTCGAGATTAAACGTGAGTGAGAGATAGTGCAAGCTTGCGTAGACTATCTAAACTACCTAAAACGATCCGCGGATAACTATCCGTGATTCCCAAGAGCAAGTACAAACTGACATACAATCCCAAAAGACCCTTATCCACCCCGATTACCCTGATGGGTATATACCGATTCCCTCAATTACATATTAATGTTCCATCATTTTCAATTCCTACGCCTATATCCATGCATAACAAATTCAGATCGGCGTGTATTGACCTTTAAGAGATGAAAACATGATGCTATGTTGTGGAGATGAAAGTGTTAGCGCGTCTGGAGCTACTCTGCCTCTCAGGAACATTGCGGTGAGTTTAAACCTACTCAATGCTGAAGTTACACAGTCACTTCAACGTCGATGGTCGTTTTGGTGAGGTGATTGCAGCCACCAGCGACTTGCTTGTAGGCCTGGATACGGATCTGGTACGACCCAGGTTCAGATATGTGCATCCGGTCAAATTTGAACACAATGGTCTCGGCCGCATTGCCGCCGTTCATTGGCTCCCAAGAGGCGGCCAACTGTCCTTTGAGGACACCATTGACCTCCTGGCCGTTTGCATCGAGAGCGTCTGCATGGGCCATGTAGTTTCCAGTAGGATCCGCGACGGCTAGTTTGGCCGTAATCTTGATGTTTTGGCCGCATTTGATGGGACTCTGGGGCTTAGTGGTGATTTGCATGGGAGGAGAGAAGGTCATGGTGTATCCGGAGTCCATGTTGAAGCTTTGGGTGAAGGTTCAAGAACAAGATGGTGTTGAAGAGAAAGTAGAGCTGAAAGTTTGGCTGTAGTAGAATAGCTTTTGGCTTTGAGAACTGAGAGTGAGTAAAGAGGTTGTGCTTGAGAGTCTGAGTTTTTATCTCGGAAAATGAGAGCGAGAAGGCCGCGTTATATAGACGAGAGGAAGCCTATATCACCATAGGAAGTGTGCTTGAACCATGTATATAGGAAGATGGCAAGTCAGACAACTACGTACCACCAGTGGTTTTACGCTCAATCAAGGCTCTGCTTTTGATATAGCAGCCCTATAGGCCTCCCAATTCCAGGGATGCGCCTAGTAAGTGACATAGGCTCGCTGGGTACAAGTGACACGAGGCTTGATGACTTTGGTTCGGAGATTCTCCATATGACCGTGGTCATATCCAGCCCAGTGGGGGACAGAGCGAATATGCAGGGGTTGAATTGCGATGCTCTCTTCACGATTGGACAGCTCATGCAATGGCTTGTCTTGAACTGAAAAAGTGTGCCCAAGGACTCATACTCGAGTCTGTTTGCTACGTACAGTAGTGGCATTGGTGAGTAATTTCCCCTCACCTCACATCTAGCTTTTGTGTCCTAGCGCCCCCTCTCTCTTTCTGGCAACTTTTTTTTTTTTCACGTGTTTTCTATTATTTTACTCTCATAAAACAGCTCTATAAAGTCAAATTGAATGTTCACACGTCCTATTACCCCTTTGACGGCCAACATCAACATTTCATGAAGACGTTTGGTCCAGTTGTACGATCACTCTCTGCCCTGTGCCAAGATGAGGCTGAACGCTAACCAGGTTTCCGGGACAGGGGAAGGGGGTGCGACTAAAAACGACAACTGACAACCTTTATGGCCAAAACGATGCTCTCTCTTCCTTTTAAGCGTGTGTCTCAGATAAGGCTGCTCAGGCTAGGATGATGGTTTGCGGCAAAAGGGTCAGGTGAAGTAGACTGACCGGCAGCGGCTGGGGTCCTACGCTAGATCTGTTCTCAGCCCCATCTGTGTCTCGCCGGTTTCCCATCCCAGTCGTACTATTATAAGTGGCAAGCAACTGTGGAGCACCCAAGCTAGTTATCTGTAGTTGCAGGCAGTAGTAGTGCCGGAAAAAGAAGGCTGCTCCCGGCGGGATGCTGCATTATCCGATCGTTTTCTCCTTACAGAGAACCAGGGCACGGTTTTAGGCGCGGAAGCCTATTTACAACTGGGGTAAAAAGGCGAACATGTGTGGGGGTTACATAAAGCGTCGAGGAGGGAAAATAGTAGTAGGCAGTAACTATAAGATAGAGTTCCCAAAAAATGCAGAAACCCTGCATTGAAGCTTTCGTGCGTTGCCTGTTCTCTTGACACGTAGTGGGATTAGGTAGGTAGGACAGTTGGTGTTTTGGCATCGTTGGACATATGCCCCCACAGAATACCGGGCAAGATAGCAACGTGAACAGAGCCACATACTTGTCTGCCTTTTCTGTCATCTGTTCGTTCCTGGCACAAGTGTTCGTGTGACCTCGCTGCCGAGATCCTGGAGTCCATAGCTACTCATAGCGGAATATTGAAGTCACAGGTAAGACACCTCGCCTCATTTAAGATGGCCCGCCTTTGAGAGTTTCAGAAACGGACAAACAGAGAGAGAGAAAGTCTATTGACAAGCTAATTGCAATATGTTTCAGTCCTTTAGCCAATCTAGGTGCTGAAAGCCCAGACAAGTTGGACTTTTTGACATGCGGATGGTTACACCGGGCCCATCTTTCGTCGTATGATTGGCTACCAACGAGATCTACCGTTGAATTTACCTACAGGAGCTCATGCAAGATTCCTTGAAAACCACGTTTTTTGGTGTCTTATGTGCCATCCACGGACCAGGATATCCTGTTAACTCATCTTCCAATTGGTTCTCCCTACCGGGTACCTGGTATTGATCCTCTCGTTAATCACGGTTGATGCGAATTTAATTAAACAAGATACTTGTATGGTTACTCGAAGAAAGTCGAGACTGGAGAGACGGCATACGGATCTACTGAGAGATGTTGATGATCCAAACTATGAGCGTAGTGTCGATCTGAGTAGTAGGGGCTTGGATAGTTTCCCCCTCGTGATTCTCTTTGCTTTTTTTACATTCGTATTCGTATTAATTGTTGCAATACAAAAGCACTGCCAGAGTGCCTGAGCGTTTGTGTAACTGGTCTCGCCATTGGCAGACGGCATGAGCGCCTGAGACAGGGGTGTAGGTCCTCTGACATTCTGTTTTGGTGTACAGTGAGCCAACAACGTCTGTAGATATACGACTTACGATCAGAGGACTAATGAATGAGTAAAAGGTTGACGGCTTGAAACGCTGGGCAAGCTACTACATGGATGAAGCTTTCGACATGTAGAAATATCTGCCGGTGAGTATTTGGGGCACACTCACGATGCTCTATGAGCCTCACCTTGAAGTTACCGTACCTTTTCATTATACGAGCCAGCGAATCGGAGCGCTTTGCTAGTTTCCGCCTACTTAGTTTGACAGGACCGATCAGCCCAAGGATTGCTAGCACCCGTCTTCCCCATATGGGGCATCAAGGCGAATGTGAGGCGCGGAACATGCCGGTCCTGAGACTATTTCTGTCCTGTCACATGCAATAGCTTGACCTACACGAATGCTTAATTAGATGTCGATATGACAAATGTCCGGCGATGAGCTGAGAGAGAGCTTGTTGCCTGGAAGCGGAAACATTTTCCGCATATCACAGGGGGGCCTTTCCGAAAGAGAAAACAATTTGGTGCGTTTGATTCGGCCAAGGCACTGAGACAGATTTATTGGTCACTTATCGGTGCCTTGTGATGTTCTTGGCGCCCTGTCTCGAGCGACGAGGGCGTGATGGCAGCCTACGATGGCCTCACATCTGCCGCCCACGGCGATCCAGACCGGACATGACGAGAACAGGAAGGACCTACTTGTTCAGGGCCCGCCAAAGACTCAGATTTGGCACTATTGATGTTTGTCTCTCATCGTCCAGCTGTAGTTCCGCGGAGTGCAGCCACCCCACTCCTAGAATATACTCTATCACGAGAGGTTTCGGTGAGAGTATCAGTCATTGGCCAAGTAGGGCCGAAAGGACTCTCGCCGGGCGGAGGCCCCAATATAAAAAAAAGAAAAGAAAACTGGACTCGGCATGATGATGTTTGTCTCGGCCTTTTACACCTCTTCTCTTGCGGTGAGGCTGGAGATGACATGATCCAGCATCCAAAGGGGATGTTGTGGCACAAGAATCTAAGCGAGCCCCCCGGCACTATGCCATGTCAAATGTGAATGGTTAGGAAATGACAGCATATATCACGACTATCTATCTTGGAGGCGTCGTAGAGGTGAGCTGAATGCTAGCCGTAGATCTGAGCCAGGGGTCTCGTTCTTGACGAGAGGCGTACAGAGTACCCACTTAATGTCTGATGCGCAACGCTCTGTATCCAGATTTACAGCTGCTGCCATCTATTCGACCGCGGCCTGGTAATGCTCAGAAATCGAGACCGGGCAAGCGATCGTCACGCAAATGTGCATGACGCAGCCACCGGAGAGTGTGAAATCCCCGATTGCCGTGCTCTCATACTGCTCAACTGCATGGTACTCACTTTTACTCACGATACCTAGTACCTACTGGTATTTGATATCCGTGAGGTTGGATATCTCACTTAAAGAATGGAATCGCTCTCAGAGACTCTGGGGATGATCGAGTCCAAGACGTTGAAGCTAGGCATCTACCAAACACCAACTAGCTACACTAGTATCCTAGCACAGCACTGTCCCAAGATACGGGAGTGACAAGCAGCAAAGGACCAAAAGCGTCAAAGAGCGAAGAGGTGCTTGGACCCGTGTAAGTGCGGTGGCAGCATAGCTGCATATCCGGATCACTGCCGGAGCAGCTGAGGTTGCACCGAACTGAGACGTTTGGCCTGTATAGGCCAAAAACTGGAGCGTTCACGCCCTTGCCCGGTGCCTGCAAGGGAGATACCGCTCCTTGACACCATTTCTTTGCTTTTGCCGTCTGTGCACCTGGACATACAGTACATGTGTCTATTGCAGGTAAGTGTAACCTTTTAGGTGCCGGATCTGGCAGCTCCCGGCGAGTATTCAGCTCAACTGATGGCGCAGTCACAGATCAAGTCTTACCAGACGGTGAAAATATTAGAATTGCAGTGGTACAAACTCGGTCCTAGCAGTTGCTGATTCTACCATGTAAGTGAGCGATGTACCTATTTCTGAGACCCCGATACGAGAGCCGCTGACAGCCGCTGTGGAGACGAGCCATCCACTTCCAGCGAGCGGAGTCCTAGCTTGGTGCTACTAGGCTCCAGCAGTTGTTGGTTCAAGGGACCGATGAGCTTTTGAGCTTTGTGGGGGTTTTGTAGGGCGCTGAAGGTTTACTCTACGGCCGTGCTGTCATGGCATCAAATTCCAAGCTTGAGTGTTCATGTAAACAGCAGATGGCAATGAGGGTCCTCTACATAGCTTCTCTCTATACGCTATATCATCACCTTGTAGGTAGCTGAGCTCGCCACTTGTATCTGCTGCTTCTGCTATTCATCGTAGATTATTACCGACCTCGGCCACAGGAATGGACCCCATCAATCCTATTCCTCTAGCGCACAAAAAGTCCCTACAGGATTGCGGCCATCTTCCTCGACAGAGTACATGAGAAATCAGAAATCCTCGGGCACTGAGCTACACGTCGAGTGGCCTCTATAGACGGCAACATCCACTCTGTCACGCTGAAATTACAAAGACCTTCAGCACCCCAGAGAGCCAAGAGCAGAGCCCATGCTGCGACCTCTCCATCGGCCAACTCTGCCGCTGCTCCAAGGACCCAAAAAGCCCCGCGTCGGCGTGAGCCTCCCCCACCATCATCATCGCCAGCTCCATATCCGGCTCCAGCCTCGGACAGCTTCTGCTCCTCCACGATCCTTTCCCCCCAGACCTTTCCCTCGCTTCTTCAGCTCTTCATCGCGCAGACGCTCCGCAGAAATGGTTGCCCAAGACTTTGAAGCCGTGCTCAAGGGCAAGTACCCGGGCAAGTCGCACGCCCGCCGCGTCGTCGACCTCATCCGCAAGAAGAACCCCGAGGCCAGCGGCGTTCTCTACCTCGAGGGCCGCCACACGAAGCTGCTCGAGGACAACGACTCTCCCGAGCCCTTCCGGTAATCTTCACTCTCTGAATTATACGGTCATCTGTACATGGACATTCTGCTAACCAGCTGCGCTCTTACAGACAGCGCCGCTTCTTCTACTACCTCACCGGCTGCAACCTCGCCGACTGCTTCTTCACCTACGACATCGCCTCCTCCAAGTCGACCCTCTTCATCCCCCCGATCGACCCCCACGATGTCATCTGGTCCGGCCTGCCAACCACCGTCGACGACGCCCTCAGGCTCTACGACGTCGACGAGGTCAAGCTCACGACCGAGGTCAACGCCTCGCTCGCCCACGTCGCGAGCAGCAACCCCAACTCGACAATCTACGCCATCAAGGACCAGGTGTCGGACCACATCACCTTCATCGGCTTCGAGAACAAGGACTTTGAGCTGCTCAAGCCCGCCATCGAGGTCTCGCGCGTCGTCAAGGACGAGTTCGAGGTGGCCATGATCCGCAAGGCCAACGCCGTCTCCAGCGCGGCGCACAAGGCCGTCGTCGAGAAGGCCAAGAAGGCGTCCAACGAGAGGGAGCTCGAGGCCGTGTTTCTGGAGCGATGCGTTGCCAACGGCGCAAAGGAGATGGCGTACCACCCGATCGTGGCCGGCGGCACTGCTGCGGCGACTCTGCATTATGTCCCCAACGACGCTCCGCTGGCAGGAAAGCAGCTGCTGCTGATTGATGCCGGAGCCGAGTGGAACAACTATGCCGCTGATATCGTACGTACACCCAGCTTCGTCACTGCTTCCATAGAATCGTTGCTAACAGGCGTGCGTTAACAGACCAGAACCTTTCCCCTCAACGGCAAGTTCACCAAGGAGGCCCGCGAAATCTACGACATTGTCTACAAGATGCAGCAGGAGTGCATCGCCGTCATCAAGGCCGGCATGCACTGGGAAGACGCCCACCTCCTCGCCCACAAGATTGCCATTGACGGCCTGCTGGCTCTCGGCATCCTCAAGGGCAACAAGGACGACATCTTCAACGCCCGCATCAGCCAGGCCTTTTTCCCCCACGGCCTGGGCCACTACCTGGGCATGGACACGCACGACACTGGCGGCAACCACAACCGCCAGGACCCCGATGTCATCTTCCAGAACCTGCGTCTGCGAGGCCAAGTCCCCGCCGGCGGAGTTGTCACCGTCGAGCCTGGTGTAAGTCATTGCTCAACATTCATCTGGATTGTAGATTGTTGTCTAACACAGAGCACAGGTCTACTTTTGCAAATTCATCATCGACCCGTACCTGGAGAACCCCGAGCAGAGCAAGTACATTGACTCATCCGTGCTGGCCAAGTACTGGGACGTCGGCGGTGTTCGGTAAGCAAAAACAAATCTCGTTTCTCGTTATTCTTAATTTGAAACTTAAAAAATTCCAATACTAACTCGATGCAGCATCGAGGACAACATCCTCGTCACGGAGACGGGCTACGAGAACCTCACCACCGCCATCAAGGAGGCTGACCAGTTGGAGGCCCTCATGGCATCTAGCTAGATGCGGCATAGAATCCAGCTAAAATGAAAGAATAGTAAAATAGCTTTTAAATACAAAAAAAAAAAAGACAAAAAAATGATTAAAGAATGATATCAAATCTCGCTCTTTGTGCACGCTAAACAACACGAGATTGCTCCCAGTGCCAATCACAGCTGCTGTGCGAATTGCGCTGACGCGTACCAATACGAATCGCCCAGCCCTGCATCTTAGCAAGCTTTGATAGTGCAAAATGGCTCCGTGTAAATTACATTCCATTAGCCAGCGGGCCTCCAACTGCCCCGGACTAACCTGAGCTTTGTCCGGCACTCAAAGAGGACCCCTTTTGATGGGACCCAGTTCTCCGGAAGAGCCATTACTTGAACTTACATGCATATTATACGCCAACATCCGCATCAATGCCCAACGGCGAGACAAGATGCGATGCTCTCGCCTTCTGCATCGTCTCTATAGCCACCAGGGCCATTAATTAGCTTCTCTGTGCACGTTCTCCCACAATGGAGGGCCCTGAACTCGCGCGTAAGCCTGTCCCGGCCATACGGCGCCGGCCCGTCCCAGGAGCGCCCGAATATGACCACCAGTATCAGGCCGACATCTATGCTTTGTACACGGACAAGCCATCGCCGTCACAGCCAATTGCGCCCTCACAGTCACCAGGGATCCCGCAATTAAATCCCAGTAAATCAGCTGCCAGCCTCGCACAAGGACAGCAACCGGCATCTCCTCATCCATCAGACATCCGGCCCGCCACCGCCATCGCTTCAACTTCTCAGCACATCAGCGTCGAGACCTTCTCTGCCCAAATCAGCATCACAACACCCGACGATGACTTGCCTCCTCCGCCGCCCTATCCCGGCCTCTCAGTCCCTCTGGCACCGCCTCTGCCTCTTCGTCACACCCAAAGCTCCTCAGCACTCCCCACTGCAACTTGTTCTTCGTCGGCAGACACTCCCCCCCGGCCACGCCCGCATCCGCAACACGCCGCCACTCTGCCCGTAGACGTAGGCGCAGATGCAAAGCAGCAAGACTCATTCTGGCAGTCCGCCGTGGGCAACGCCCAGTACTTTGCCTCGGGCCTCATCGCCCATCCGTGCGAGTCCACGCGCCACTTCTCCATCATCCGCCACACCAGCGCCCTGATCTGGTACTCGGGCCCCTCCACCTCCGTCTCCATCTCGGTGCTCTCAGACGAGCCTCTCCCGCCCGCGCGCACGCTGTGGATGCAGCAAAAGGGCTTCTCCGGCAACATGGGCATGGCCATCAAGGCCTTTGCCGGGACCACGGGCTCCTGGATCGACGTCACGCCCGCGCGCCAGACCGCCGCGAGCGACACCCCCGAGGCCGACGAGCGCATCATCCAGCGCGACTTTAAGCGCTTCGGAAAAAAAGCCTCGGGCAGGCAGAAGAAGCACATGCCGCGCGAGACGCACGTCGTGCGCATCCCGGCCACCGCCTCCGACGGCTACTTCCGCCTCGTTCTGTGCGCGGGCGCCGAGCCGGGCAGGAAGATTCTCTGCGGCAGCCCCGTCTTCCGCGTGGCGAGCACGTCGACCGACGTCAGCGTCATGAGAGGCGCCAGCCTGAGCACCATGCCGCTGGAGATGGGCGTCAAGGTCGCCAGCACGATTGGCCAGGCCGTGGCCAACAGGTACATTGGCGTGGCGAGCACCGTGGTGAACAGCCAAGTGAGCAGCATTGTCACGAACCAGACGGTCAAGAAGGCGGGCACCATGGCCTATCAGAGCTACCAGGTCACCGGCATGAGCGACACGGTTCATGAGAGCTGGCAGCGGCAAAAGGCTCAGCAAGAAAGGTATGATTCTCTCATGGAGGGTGTGCCCGTCATCGGCTCCGAGGCTGGCCCTGAGGCGCCTTTTCCCGTCAAATTCGATGGCAAGGTGGTTCCCGGAACAGGGCGGTCATATTCCGAGCTGAGCATACCATCAGCCAATCTAAGCGGCGTATCGGACCAGATCAAACTTCGCATGCCGGGCGTGTTTGCCGCCTGGGCATGCATACACATCCCTCCCAGCAGCAATGAGAAAGGCCCAGGAGACATGATGCCCACAGACTGGTTCGAAGCCATCGTCACCATCGCACCATCCCGCCACGCCCCTCCATCCGTCGCCATGGAAAACACAATCACAGTCCACATCATCCACGACTTCCAAGGCGCAAATCTCGTCAGCGCCAAGATCAAAGTCCTCCTCATGGGCTATCTCCACGCCGCTGCCGGGCACAACACACCACCAGAACTTCTCGTCAACCAGCACTTTCAAGATGTCGACAAAACGATGGCCAGCCTAAGGCGTGCAGCTTGGGGGCCTCACGACACGGTGGCGATGTTAAAGAGCGTCAAGTCCAGCCGAACGTTTGCGGAGAAAGTGGACGATACAACGGGGAAAGTGGTGAGGCAGGTGGACAAGATTCCTCTGCATCTAGTGGGGATGAGGTCGGACGTGGGCTTGATGCAGGATAAGGCGTATGGGAATGGCGGGCTGTGGATTGTGAGATGATTTGAATGATTTGAATATTTGAAAAGGTAGAGAGGGGGTTTTCTTTCTCTAATGCATTATTCTATTTGGGTATACATGTTTTGCATATTATAGCGGAATTGGGAAGGCAAGGGAAAATGGAGTCAGGCTAGCATTGCATTTCATCGATTTGATACGTAGGGATATATACTTAATGTCTAATCTACACATCTAATCCATCTGCACCACAAACAAAGTGAATTAGTTCCCAATAGCCTGACAAGCACCTAGCTCTTACAAACAGAAGTCCATTCACGCAGCTTCGCACCTCTCCGATACTCAACAAATCAGCATACACATGTTCCCATCCTTCTTCAATAAAAACCCACTATCAACGTACCCTAACATAAAATAAATATATACATGAATCCAGATCCCCAGCCCATTTAACCATTAAAGTTGCTCTACCTACCCAATCCAGTAATTACCCAACTCAGCCAACCGGCAAAGCCCCGGCTCTCGGCCCATCGCCCGCGCTACCACGAAGCTTCCGCAATCCCTCCAATGGCCGCTGAATAATTACAATCAGCTTTTCTCAAGCCTTTCGACCTCTCTACACCAAAGAAACAAACTCCAGACACGTCAATCATTCCCTCAACCTCAACCATGATCTGCTCATCCTGCCGCTCCGCCCTCCGCCTGCGCCTCCTCTCCCTCCCCGCGCGCCCCTCCATCTCCATCGCCAACTCTTTCAAACCAGCCGCCACAAAAGCCTCCCGCCTCACCATCCGCCCAACTCCCTCCCGCCAATTCTCCTCAAGCCAGCAAAATGCCGAAACAGCATCAGACGCAGACACAGGCATGACCCCCGCCGAGTCCTCCATCGCCGCCATCCTCGCCTCCAAGCTCAACCCCACCGCCCTCCTCGTGCAGGACATCTCCGGCGGCTGCGGCAGCATGTACGCCATCGACATCACGTCCTCCGCCTTCAAGGGGCTCAACATGCTCAAGCAGCAGCGCCTGGTGAATGGCGCGCTGGGCGATCTGGTCAAGGAGTGGCATGGCGTGCAGATCCGGACGAGGGTGCCTGAGGATGCTTGAGGAGGTGGTGAGAAAGGGATATATAAAAAAGAAAGAAAGAAAGAGGGAAAAGAAACTGGAGGAAGCTTTCAGGCTTGGATGATGGCCAATTGTACACATAGACAGGATTGGGCGGGAGCCAAGAGCTCATGGTCAGGCAAACATATTTGAATAGCCGAATGTAGAGTGCCGTCTTGTAATAACATCTCTATTCCGTATTGCTCAGAGTACGCACTGCATATTGCTGCTGTAGCATGCGAGTATCTTATCTCTGCATCCTCTAAAGGGTCCAATTACTCGAGCAGAAAGCCGAAGCTCTGCACCCTTCGGATCCAAGCTAGGAGTCCTTGGTAAGTGGTCTAATAGCGGCACAATCAATACCTTCTCGTAGCGTCGAAGTGTAAACGGCTGTCAAGAATCGACGAGCATGCCGCTTCTAGGATGCCGCTTTTAGATAACAAGCTGAAACTTGAACAATCACATTAATGAGAATTTTTACTGGCACAGCTGAGTAACTTCAAAATTATAATTTATATCTATCATAAGACATCAACCATAAACGCTTCCAAATCAAAACGCCCCCTTCCTTTAACCACCCACACATTCATATCTATTCATACATTACTCCTTCAGATACGTAAAGACAGCCTCGCGCTCCTCCACAGGCATCACACGCAGGAGCTCCCGGATGCCCTTCCAGCCAGCCTTCTCATTGCTGCGAACAGCCTCGGCCAGCTCAGCAGCCAGTCTGTCGGCCTTGAGGGCCTCGACCTTCTGAGCAATAGACTGAGTCTCCTTCTCGTACCACTCAGCAACCTCCTGGTCCTTCTTGTCCCAGCCAGCAATGCCAGACCAGCTCTCCAGGAGCTTCAGGCCCTTGGCGCGGGCCTCAGTGGCCTTGGAAGTGTTGGGCTGGGGTGTAGGCAGGATGCTGGTGTTCATGCGCTTGAGGATGTACTCCTCAGTGATACGTCTGCGCAGACGCCAGTAAAAGTATCGGCGAGCGTTGGTCCAGTCGAGAGAGTCACGGATGACACCCTTGGCCTTCATGCGGCCGGCACGGTCGTGCAGATCAGCGAACTGGACGGCAATCTGCGAGTAGACGGGCAGAAGCTGCTTCTCGCGGGCCACAAGCTGCTGCTTGATGCTCTCCGCATCCTCGCTGGAGAGCGTCTTGTCCTCCAGCTTCTTCTTCAGCTCGCTATAGGCAGGATCCAGGCGGGCCATGGTCTCCAGTTGCTTGTCCTTGCGGTACTTGATACCAATCATGCCTTCGGGCTCCAGAACACCACCACGAGCCTCAGTATCAGCATACATCTCCATAGCGTCGGGGTTGATGGTAGGATCAACAACGACCCATGAGCCACCACGGAGCTCGCCAAAGGGAGGAATGTACACAAAGATTGGCTGTTCGTACTTGACCAAGGCATCGACGATGAATGAACCGTACTTGAGCACCTCGTTGTACATGTCTCGCTGACCACCAGAGAAACCACGCCAGTTGGCCAGGATCATGAGAGGAAGCTGTTCACCGTTGTTGAAGTCATTGATAGCCTGGGCAGTCTTGAAAGCAGAGTTGGGGTACCAGACACCACCAGCCTCGTTGCTAATCTGCTCGATAGAATCGGGGTTGGCAGGATCGGCAGGGGTAATGTTCTCAACGCTGCGAGTCTCGACAGCGATAACACCCATGGGAATACCGCCAAGGCGAGCACGACCGACGACGACGGTGCGAGCCCAGCCGCCAAGGGCCTCAACAAAGGAGTCCTTGTCGAACAGACCGCTCTGGAAAGAGCCGTCGTCCTCTTGCTTACCGCCAATCAACCACCGGACGTCATAAGGTTGCTTCTGGGGAGGGTAGTAGGTGACATCACGATCCCAGGCATCAAGGGAGGGGCTGACCGGGACGGGGTTACCGCGCTTCTCGGGAACAAAGGCCATCCACTCAACAATCTTGGAGACACCCTCGAAATCGTCGTTGGCAGTCATGTGAGAAACACCGTTGCGGTACATGATCTGGGTGCCACCAAGCTGCAGGTTAGATGTGTAGACCTCACGACCAAGCAGGTTGTTCAAGGCAGGAGCACCAGTAAGGATGATGGGCTGGCCTTCAATCTGGACAGCACGCTGACCAAGACGGACAAGGTAAGCACCAATACCTAGGAGTTTGTTAGCAATAATGACTCAAAAGAGAATTTAGAAGGAAGAAAAAAAACCTACCAACTGATCGGCAAGTGACCAAGGTAATGGTAAAGATGTCGTTGTAAGCCTGGCTAGTGGCACCGGCAATAAGACCAGATCCCCTCAAGCACTCGACACCGAGACCATCCTCCTGACCAACAATGGTGACAATCTTGTAGCGCGTCTCACCATCCTCAACAACCTCCTCGGTAATGACAGTGTCCTTGAAGCGATCCTTGGTCTTCTCATCGAGGTACAGGTAGCGGAATCCGCCCTCGTGCTTGGTAGCATCGTTCCAGGCAACCTTGAAGTGAGGCATCAGCTCGTTTGCGAGACCAAGGCGGGCACCAGAGTTGGCGGACAGGTAGATGCGAGGAATGCCGAGTTTGCGAGCCAGCTCAGTGCACTTGTAGAAGAAGTTGTCTTCCTTGGGACCGAAAGATCCAATGTTGTAAGTGATGTCGTTGGCGACAACTACGAAGCGGCGACCGGCAGGGTACTCGGGGGTCTTAGCCTTGATGATCCATCCCACCATACCGCAGGTGTTGGTGCCGGGCTCGCGGTTGACCTCGTCGAGGTTGTCCTTGTCATCGAGCACAAGCTCGGTGAATGTAATACAGTCACCAACCTTGGGCTGCTGAGGCGCCAAAGCAGGCTGCTTCTTAACAGCCTTGGCCCAGCTGTTCTGAATGGCCTGGCGGAACAACTCGGGGAAGTCGTACACGTACTGGGTACCCATCAAGTGAGCCTTGTATCGCTTGGGCTGGAGCCAGTTCTTGGTGGCGTAAGGAGTAGAGACGGACAGCAAGTGAAGAGGTCCCTTCTCCTTGGTTCCACCAATGCTGTGGAAGACCCAGTCCTCCTTCTCAGACTTGCGCTCGGCATACAGGTCGACATCCACGACATAACCAGAGGTGTTGGTAATGGTCACGCGCAGAGGGTAGGGGATGCCAGTCTGGGGATCTGTGCAAACAATGCGAATCTCCACCTGGGCAACACGCAGTCTCCAAGCACGAGCACCGAAGCGATCCAAGAAGCCCTGGAGGGACTGCTCAACGGTAGCAGGGTCGAGCTGGAAGACGGGGGTGAAGTTCATGAAGATATGGTTGAGATCAGAGTTGTTGTTGCCGATAATCTCAAGGGCATCGAAAATGTCGTTGATGACACGGTCAGCCTCAGAGATGAGGTACTCAGCAGTGGGGATCTCGTCACGGAGACGGCCAGGTCGGATCACAGCACGAGTGAAGTAGCGCTTGTCAGAGTCGACAGTCTTGCCAACAGCCTCGTACACGTGAATGTTACCGTTTCCTGTGAACTGGGGCTTGATGCGGAAGTTGGCAAGACGAGCAAGCTCAAGCTGGAAAGACAAGGCGGGTTCGCTGTGACGAATGCTGTCGTCTTCCTCGTAGTCGGGGCCTCGGAAAGTGTAGTAGCCGGGGTAAGAGCCGTCGCTGCGGCCGCAGATGAAGGTCAGACGACGGACACCACGGACCAAAAGCTCGCTCTTGAGCCCCTGGACAATAGGGAGAATGCGTGAGAGGATCTCCTCGTCATCCGTGCTCTCGGTATCTCGAACAGCCACGTTGATGACGGCAGACAGCTCGTCGCCGTTGTTGCGGCTCTGGAACTCCTTCTTGAGAGCAGCAAAGGGCTTGCGCTTGCCGCTCAAGTCAGCAAGAATAGTAGACTGGTTGGTCTGCTTCTTCTGCTTGTTGTAAAAGTTCAATGTCTCCAAGGCCTTCTGGAGCATCTCCTCGGCGTCGTCAATGTACTTGACAGGGACCATGACACCCTTGCGGGACGGGCCGCTGTTCACCTTGCTAGTGAGATAGGACATGTCGCTGATGGAGTTGATACGGTTGAGCTCCAGGCCGCTTGGGGTGCCGGGGGTAGAAGGAGCAGCAGATTGGACAGGAACGCCAAACTCGTTGTTGCCAATCTTACGCAGCTGGAAGTCCCAGGACACGTAAAGAGGGTTGTCAGACTCATCGTTGTGGTACTCAATGGACTGGAGCATGTAGGCACGGTAAGCACGACGAACGTAGACTTCGAGAGATGCCAGAGAAACCCAAGGATCCTCGTGAGCGAAGAAAGAGGTCAGCACGTCGAAGACGGTGTACTTGGAATCGACAACCTCCTTGATCACCTCGAGGTTAGGCTCCCGGTGATCCCAGCCGCTCTCGCCGTAGCGAGAATCGACAACAGACGATCGAAGAATGTGCTCCATCTGAGACGTACGCTCCTCAAGGGACGGCAGAGAGCACTGGATCATAATCTCTCGGGCCTTGAGCGAGACCTTGGAGGTGGCTCGAGAAGAGAGCTCGGTCAACTTTCGCAGCGAATCGCGCAGGTACTTGTTGATGTTTCCGACATTGGGCTTGTTGGGGCGGTACTCCTCGAGAATGGCAATGACCAAAGAGTTCTTTGAGCTCATGCGGCTGTGCGAGAGAACGATCTGCAAAACCTTGGCCATGTTCTCCTTGTTCTGATCTCGGAGGTTCAGGATGACGCTCTCCTCCTGGGCTCGACTCTGGAAGAGGGTCTCGACAGCCCAGTAAGTCTCAAGAAGGTTGTTGATGACGTTGAGCTCGCGAACCTTCTGGCCCTCTGCGTAGTTGTCAAGCACCTCGGTAAGGGGCGCCAGCGTGGTTCTAAGCAGGCCAGCGTCACCGGCCTCCACATTCTCCTCGAGGAACTTGCTGAAAGCCTTGCTGAGTGCCTTGGCAGGGAACTCGCCAGTGCGAGCCTTGCCTCGCTCGACAATCTGAGTAAACAGAGTGTCCAGCTTCTGGGGCATGCGAGCATGCAGAGCAGCAAAGTGGGCATTCCACTCGCTGTAGGGCAGCTCAGGGTCGCGAAGCACCTCAATGAGCTTCTTCAGAGTATCGGCCATGACGACAGAGTTGTCGAAACCGTTGAGGATGTTGAGCAGCACGTTGTGGTACTGGACGAAGCGCTGAGCGGGCTTGGTACCGACAACAACAGGATCGCCGTAAGCGGGGAGCTGTCCGACGAAGGCCTGAGCCTGCTTGACTCGGGAGGGGTCATCCAGGGCGAGTATTCCCAGAATATCTCCAGCCTCCAGAGTGGCTCCGGGCTGCTTGATGAGCTGCACGATACCGTCCTCCTGAGCGACAAGAGGCATGTACATCTTCATGACCTCGACTTCGGCAAAGGTCTGGCCAGCCTTGATGTGGGAACCGTTCTCGACGGAGTACTTGACGAGCTTACCAGGGCTGGGAGTTCGGAGCTGGGTGGGGTCGTTCTCCTGCTCAAGCAGACAGGTCTTGCTGTCGACTGAGAGACGAGTGGCGCCAACCTCCTCCTTCCAGTAGACGTTGTGGCTGTGGCCGTCGAGAAGGATCAGGAGACCACCATCGCTAAGAGCACGAACGCCAACAGAGCACTTGGAGCCGTTGATGAAGAGGTGGTAGGTGTCGAGACCGGCACGAGTGGCAGTGAACTTGTATCGGAAGCCCTCGTAGATGAAGTCGATGGTGAAGACGGTCTTCAAAATCTCCTTGGAAGGCACCTGACCCTTTTCCAATCCGGATCGGTACTCAGTCAGCAAGGCCTCACTGGTGATGTGAGCTCTGGTGATGGCACCGCACACAACCGCCAGCATGGTGTCGGGACGCTCAGCGGTAAGTCGCTTGGAGATGAGCTCGTCCAGCCAGCCAGTGGAGATTGTGTTGTCTTCGAAAGCCTCAGTCTCGAGCAGCTTGATGAGGTACTCGACAGTGGTTCTAAAGTCACCACGAATGCTCAGCTCCTTGAGCGCAATGACCATGTGCTTCCGTGAAGCCTGTCGGTTCTCGCCGTAAGCGAAAATGTGACCGAACTGACTGTCGGAGAAACTGTGAATTCCACCCTGGGTACCGACGGAGAAGTAACCCCACACGTTTGAGCTGGAACGGAAGTTGAGCTCGTGCATGACACCGTTGGAAGGCTTGAAGCCCTCACCAGGGTCCTCGGAGGTGATACGGCAGGCAGTGCAGTGGCCCTTGGGCATGGGTCGGCGCTGAGACTCGGCAGTGCCCTCCAGCTTGAAATCGAAATCGATGTCGCTGGAGGTTCGGGGATCCACGCCGTACAGCAATCTGATGTCGCGGATTCTGTGCAGGGGGATACCCATGGCAATCTGGAGCTGAGCAGCCGGCAGGTTGACACCGCTGACCATTTCAGTGGTGGGATGTTCGACCTGGAGACGGGGGTTGAGCTCGAGGAAGTAGAACTTGTCGTCGGCATGCGAATACAGGTATTCGACAGTACCGGCAGAGACGTAGCCGACAAGCTGACCCAGCCGGACGGCAGCGTCCTCCATGGCCTTGAAGGTATCAGCCTTGGCAATGGTGACGGGGGCCTCTTCGATAATCTTCTGGTGACGACGCTGGACGGAACAATCACGGCCAAACAGGGAGATGTTGTTGCCGTACTGATCGGCGAGCAGCTGGACCTCCAGATGTCTGGCGTTTCCAGCCAGCTTCATGATGAAGATGGGCGAGCCAGGAATCTCGCTAGCAGCAGCCTTGTACAGGGCCTCGAACTCTTCCTCGTTGGTAACCTTTCGGATACCCTTGCCACCACCACCCTCGGAGGCCTTGACCATGACGGGGAAGCCAATCTGCTTTGCCTTCTCCAGACCCTCCTGCCATGAGTTGACACAGCCCTTGGCGTAGACGTCGTCGGCAACGGTGACGATGCCCTTGTCGTCGATCTCGACAGTGTCGACGCCGGTTCCGGACCAAGGAATGCAGGGCACATTAGCGTGCTGTGCGACGATTGTGGAGGAAATCTTGTCACCCAGTGATCGCATGGCGGAGCCGGGAGGACCAATGAAGACGATCTTCTTGGGCGACGCGGCGAGCGACTCTGGGAGCTTTGGGTTTTCGGAGGCGTGACCCCTGCAGGGTGTTTGTCAGTATCATGAACTCGCACAGAACTCTTTTTTTTTTCTACGGCTAGGGGACAAAACTCACCAACCAGCCCAGACGGCATGGACATTCATGCGCTCGGCAATGTCCACAATCAGCTCGACGTTGGCATAGTTGTGGTTGTTGGTGCCGCCGGGGACTTCGACGTAGTGGTCAGCCATTCGAATGTAGTCGGCGTTGGCCTGTAAATCTTCGGGGGTGGCCATGACAGTGAAGTGGATGGCCCTCTCGTCGCCAAACGTCTCGTAGGCCCATTTTCGAACTGAGCGAATCTCCTTGACGGCGGCGATACCGTTGTTGGCGATCAGAACCTGTTTCAACAAATGTCAGCTCAGGCACTGGGTATAAGGCAAAATCAGCAGCTTTCAGTGGTAGATTGCTCACGTTTGTAATGACAGTGTGGCCGTTGTGCTCGGCCACAAAATCCTTGACCTTGCTGGCGGGGGCATTCGCCAGCCGGTTGCCTCCAATGAAGTGGTCTGCGATCTTGTGCTTCTCGGCGTAGGTCATGCTGCCGTTGGCAACAGGCACCGTCCGGCCATTGGCGCCGTTCTGGACGCCGTTTGCTGAATCTGCCATGGCTGCTGTGTGATGATTGAAGTTGTGGAGGGAGAGACGGGGACAAGAAAAAGAGGGCGAGAGGCTGAGATTATAGAAGAGTGTGGATCGTAGCAAGGATCAGAGTCGGCGCCTGGTAATCTGACGTGGAGGGATCCTGCCGGCACAGCAGCAAGTCGATCAGAATCGAAGTAGAAACGGTAAGACGAATTAAGATGGCCCGGCCGGGGGGGGTTTTTTAATGCGGACAGGCGATTAGGAAGTGGTTGTGATCCTTCGAAACCTTTTTGTTTGTTTCGTTTTTTTTTGTTTTCTCCCAGCTTGTTGGCCCGCCAGGGAATGAGGCTGAAACAGGCGAAGGATAGCAAGAAGAAAGAAGGAAAAAGAAGAAGATGGCCACAGCAAAAAATGAAGCCCGCTTTCGAGAGACGGAATAATAGACGAGGAGGGAACAGCCAGGTCTCGTCAGCGGCGGAATTGGATGTATTAAGAACAAAAAAAATCCATGGCAGTATCGCAGGATCTACGAGGGGCAAGGGAGGGGGAGAGACTCGGTGGCAGGGGCGTGCGCGAAGCTTTCGGGGCGAATTTAGTGGATTTAGTGGCAATTACGGAGCAGCTCTGGCGACGATTACTGGCCCAGGCGGAGGCTCCAGGGGACGTGGCCTAGATCTGTTGGGGTCAGTGGGACACGGCTCAATGCAAACGTACAAGTAGCACGTACAGCGATCAAATTGCTTTTTGACTGTGCTCTCAATTGAATTTCTGCTCTGTGGATACCTTGGGCACCTACGCTTCTGGCTGCTTCTGTCCGTCTCTTTGGGGCCTGCCTGAGTGTGTGGGGGAAAAAGGGGAAGCGTCTCTTGAGTCTTGTGCTTAGCACGAATTCAATTCATGGTGGTGGTGGAGTGAATTTTTTACCTTCTTCTTGGCTGTGTGTAGCCGAGGGAAATTGATGGCGAGTGTATATGATTGGCCTTATATGGGAGTGGATGAGGCATTACCCTGCTTTGCAAAGGGTTGGGGCGATATCAACTATTTGTATAACAAACAGCCTTTGGCGATCTGGCTGCTGGGCAATCGATCGATCGTGTCCGGACGAAGAAGGCCTATCGGGCGAGTATAGCTGCAGGTCTTTGATGCACCGCTCCTTGGCCCGTTCAAACTCTCTTCCTGCTAGTCCATGGCGTTGAATGCGTGTAATACGGAGCTGCAAAGACAGCCCGGGGCCATTGCCCGTCAACGGAGCAAGCCAGGCTGCGGCTTATAAGACATGTAGGTCATGGCGAGCAAAGGATCCGGGACTGAAACAGCCGAATTTGGCAACAATGCAATGAAACATTCCATGTAGAGCCAAAGAGAATACGTACATCATTGTTCTATCTTGCATCCTAGTCGTGTGACAAGCCGTGCTTACTTACAGGCTCTGCATCGGCCTGTCTCTATCCAGCAACGGCGTAGGGATCTGCTTCGAAGGAAGGGGATCTATCTGGCATCTAGGGAGTGCGGATAAACCCATCCTGATGACCAACGGGCTGGCTGGCTGTCTTGCTATCCCTACGCCATCTGTCTCCCGGCCAATGGTATAATCCCTTTGAATGCCGTGATAAGCTGTCTGTATGCACGCTACTGACGACATTTGGTCTCAAATCACTCACCGTACTGCCTCTATTACATACAAGTGCCTGCCCATCTACCGCAGCCACTACTCGACTGTGGAGTTCCTTACCAAGATCTCAAGCATTTCCTCGACGGTACATGTAAGACGGAGATACGGGCCGAGCTCATTTCTCACATTTTCCCAGCATCTGCTCAAGCCGCCGAGTTGAGCCTTTTCAGCTCAATCTCTCGGGCCCCGCGGACAAAAGGCACAGGGCATTGGGGGGGGGTATACGAAGCCATCACGTACTGCACTGGACTTGCTCATAAACCCCCCCTGAACCACGGTAACCCAAGACATCAACAGCAAGCTATCGATTGTACGGAGGGTTTTGCAAGTGCAGCAACAAAGTGAGATCCATCGCAACCAAATTAAACATCTGCAGCCCCACCTTTGAGAATGAGATTCCGGGTCTTAGCCTCTCGCAGCCCGCTTTTGCTTCCCAAATCGGGCTCGTCAGCGAATCAAGCATCATGACGGCACGAAATGATACGCCGTATGCAGCAACGGCAGGGACGTGATACGAAATACCACCTTGTCAATTCCACACGAAATCCTATAGCAGTCATGTCTACCTATACCATGAATAAAGGGCAGCATCTACTACAGTACTGTAGTATACGGACAACGGCATCAAGTCAGCGTAGCATCCGCCAGCAACCACCCAGAAGCCAACAAAAAAAACTCTTTAATCCAGATGATGCTAAGATAGTAGCCGCTTAGCCCTCAGTAGTGCACATTAGCAGCCGTGCCTTATACCACAGCTCCAATCCATCCCTTCTACCCGACTTCCCCCATCATTCTTTTTTTTTTCTCTGGGCCCCCCAATTGTTGAGTCCCACCCAACACGCACTCACTCACTCAGCAGCACTAAATGGGCAAAGCATGTACCATCTCAGCGTCACTTACGCGTGTAGTAACCTCGATGGCTCGAATTGCCTCTATACGTCCCAGATTCTCGGAGGGAGCGGCTTGTCAGCCGTCTCGGCTGCTACAGTACTCCATATCTCGTATCTTGGTGTCCCTGCCGGCTGACTGTGCAGTATCTGCATCATTACCTACTATTACCTGCCAAGAATGGGGATTCCCTCTTCCACAGTAAGCAGAGCTACTGCAGAATCAGATAGTGTAAGCAGGTAGACAGCCTAGCTTCTTCTGTATAGATGCGAGGCAGCAACAGCAGCATCCGCCTAAAGCACAATGTATGTATGTACGAAAACATCTCCATCCAACCAAGATCGCCATCGCCAGCATCTCAAAAACCAAACCAAACAGGTAACAGGAAAAAAAACACCCCCAACCATTACCATTGAGATTTTTTTCGGACCCCGCCGAAACCAAAGCGGGTCCCTAGACCTCTCCCATTCCAGCCAATCGGAGTCCATACAAGGCGCCGGAATGGGGGGAGCCACGGAAACCGCAGAGTCCGGAGGGAGGGAGACGGACTGCCGCTAGCATTTCATTTTCGGAGGGTTTTTGTTCTTTTCGTCTCGCTTCTTGTACGTATTGGGCCTGTTTGCCCAAACCGGATGGGGAACGGATAGATCTCAGGTTTCCTCCTGCTCTAGGCGGTTAAAAGCGGAATGCGCATATGGCTAGCTGGATTCAGGTACCGATAAGCGTGCATGTGTTCCAATTACATCAGAGATAAAGCTCAGGGGACAAGCTGTGCTACCTTCTTTCATCCACCTATACAATATCTAATACGGCACAGAGAATAAATCTGTGCTTAGGGTGAAAATGAAAATGCGACAACTCAATGTAATACTGCCCAAGATTTACTAAAGGCTAGATCCGACCAAACACCGTCCGAATCCTCGGGCTTACACACAGCCAAACAAACACCTTCGCATACGCCCCATCCCGGCCCGATCCTCTTTCGGCATTCCGATCCCATCGACGTGACCATCGCCGAATGCAGCACACCTTGGTACTCCGTATTAGTAGCAGCAGGTAAGAAGGAGTAGCAATAGTAAACAAGTAGCCCAAACAATAGCCACATTCGAAATTCCATCTCTGCGACATTCTCTTCCCAAGTGCTCACCACCAAAACGGCCACATGCAGCAAAAAGAAGTCACCGGACTCATCTCCATTGGTAATAAAAGCACCACATTCAGTGTGTGCTAGTCCGGAAGATTTGTTCCACCCCTTGGGCCATCTAAGGGAGCATGAAACAAATCACTTTGTAGGCCTATACTCAACAGCCATCACTAAGAGAGTGAAACAAATGCATCAATTTCTAAAGACTACATTTATCTTCAATATCCATACGACCATCACTGAAAGGACGAAACACATGTATCAATTTTTTTTTTTCATTTGGGGCTATATTACCTATCTTACTACCAACTTCAATATCTAGAGGTATCCCCAAGTCCCGCTTCACCTCTACCAACTCATCCTCCCTGTCTCAATAAAGAAAAAAACCAGAAAAGAAAAAAAAAACAAATGAAAAAGCAATCTATAGAAATGTATGTTTTAATCTTTCGCCGAGCGCAGCCCGTGCCATCTCTTCATAACTTCCATGTGTGTGAGTGCGTGCAGTGTAGTCAAGTGTTGTAATACCAAAAACAAGACCCTCCAATCCCCTTTTTCGTATAAAGGGAAAAGAAA
Source organism: Trichoderma sp. 2475 (assembly GCA_038502285.1). Taxonomy (NCBI): domain Eukaryota; kingdom Fungi; phylum Ascomycota; class Sordariomycetes; order Hypocreales; family Hypocreaceae; genus Trichoderma; species Trichoderma sp. 2475. Next base: position 2,423,970 of record JARPVV010000003.1, on the reverse strand, counting down.
AAAGTCGAGGTATAAGTGTTGTTGTAAAAAAGGAAAATTTTTCAAAGTGAGCGAACAAGGCAATTATAGCAACCAACCGTGCGTTTGAATCAGGAAAACAAAAAATGAAAAAACAAGCCCATAATCATTCATCAACACCTCGTTCGCCTTTCTGTGACCAACCCATACTGCCACAGCGATCAAAATGCAACCGGTTCCCAAAATTACAGACAAGCAATTGAACGCAAGCGAGAACGAGAAAAATGGATAAAAATTGGCGAATGGGAAAAATCAAGTGAAAAAAGGACATCAAGTGAAAGCGATATCTTGGAGAGCAATCCGGCTGTGCAATCTCGAAACAGGGAATGGGTAGCTCATTGTACTCAATAAGTCTCGCCCAGGTCGCCCAATTTCCTGAATCCAGTCGTGCTGGTGCGGCCCGATCGAATCGAGACGCCTCCGCCGCTGATGCTGCCGTTGCTTACACTAATTCGCCTGCTTCCACTCTGCCGCCTCAGGCTGGGGCCGGGTATCGTACTGCCTGGCGCGGGTATTCCACTTCCAGGTGTGGGGATGCCGCTCACCGGTAGCGGCGGCGGGATGCCACTGATGCTTGTCCCTAAATCGTATCTGGTGGAAAAGGTACCTCGCCTACTAGGCGTACGATACACGGGCTCATAGTCTTCTCCTAGGAAATCGATCCCACTCCGGCTGCCACTAACGCTGCCAGAGTGACCACGGCCAGAGGAACCGAAGGATGATGCCGGCCGGCCAACTGGTGTTCGAACCCCTGAAACGGAACTTCGTGATATTGGTCGCTGTGGGGCGGCCACGCCGTTGCGAGACACTGGTCTGGTATATGATGCTATGCTGGATGAATGGCTGGATCGTGAGACCGGCCGGCTCACTTCTGAACCCTTGTCGCTTAGCTGGGAGTTGAAGGAGAGTCGATTCACGCCAGATGTGCTTATCCTGGGCGTGTGATTTGTTTTTGACGGGGAAGCATAACTGCTGGTGGGCGTCAAGTCGTCCCCGGCCAGCGAAGAAGATATCGAAATCGACGACTGAGTGGTAGCGCGCCTCCGTGAGCGAACTGTAGGAGTCGACGCGTTGGAGGTTGCAGCACCCAAAGCAGGTCGAGAGGGGGCGCGAGGCGGAGTGGTACCGCCGTTGGGAGCAGGAAGCTTGGATCGTACTGAGTGCACTCTGGCCTCGAGGCGCTGCATCTGGGCCGTGAGCAGACGTATATGTGAGAGGGAGTTGGATGCGGGAATCTTGTAGTTGCTGTTACGTGACGACACATTTGATCTGGTATTAGTCGATGAGCGGAGGGATGCGCCGCCGCCGCCGCCGCCGCCGCCGTTGCTGATACTAATCGACGGACGGCCGCCCGTAGCAGTTCGCCCACCGGTTGAAAGAGCCGGCGTGCTTCCACGGGCCCTCGAGCCGGCATCCACCGACGGCATTCGGGTCCGGCGCATTGTTGAAGGGGCCGGCGTCCGGATCCGTGATGGCGCCCTCGGATGCGAAGAGACGTCTGACATTGGGGGTGATGGTGGATCCAGCAGCTCGGGAGTCGGCGCGCCCAGACCTTTGGTAATTTCCAGGGGCGTCGAAATAAGAGGCGAGCTCGCAGCCGAGTCGACGGAGATTTCCGTCGCGGCCTTGTCGAATGTGGGGGAGCCGAGAAACGATATGTCGGACGAGACGATCGAATGACGCTCGTACTTCTTGACCTTGTCTTGCATCAGCTCGGCTTCAATCTTGAGCTCGGAAAGCTCCTCTCGCAGCCGCTGGGATTCGATGCGGAGAGCCTCTCGTTCCTGCTCGCCCATCTTGATCTCCTCCTCCATCAGTACTCCTCGCTCAACGGCCTGGTTGAACTTGGACTCCATGTCCTCGAGCGAGGAGGTGGTGTTTCGCGCCTGGCGTTCGAAATCATCGTTGGCAACCTCGGAGTCTCTCAGCTTCAGAACCAAAGTGCGGTTCGCGTCTCGTAGTGATGTAATTTCTTTTTCTAATGAGGCTTGCGCAGCGGCAGTCTCTGATTTGGAGTCTTTGTATTTTCTCTGTGCGGAAAGAAAAAAAAAAAAAAAGTTGGGGATTAGCCGCTGTACCTGAGACATATAAAATGAAGCATCACAATTGGAGAGGGGGTTGGGTAGAGCTTAAAAAAAAAAAAAAAAGCTCCCCCTCCAAAATCGAATGATGGCTTTGGGTCAGAAGGAAAAGAAAAAAAGAAGCGCATCTCAGCTTACCTTCCACTCTTCCACCTCGAATTTAAGGCTATCAGCCTTGTCTTTCAGGACTCTCTCCTGCTTCTCTGCTCGCTCAATATCCTTCTCCAGCTCCTGCTCCAACTCTCGGCTGGACTCGCGGAACTCGGCGAGCTCTGACTCGAGCAGTTCGTATTGCGCCTTGTACCAGGACAAGGCATCTTCGGCACCGGTAGCCTCGCTGGGAGGCGAGGAAGGCGGCTCAGCCATGGCGGATCAAAGCTATGAGTTATTTGTTGGTGTGTCTTCTCTGGGGTCGTATTTCTCTCTCGCTGAGAAGGGCGGTGTGGTCATGGAATGCTGTGCGACCGGACTGACAGAATAAAAACAAAAGAAAAATCGGTAAGGAATGAATCGTTATGAGGCTCGGAGTCGCAAAATAATGTCGTCGGAGCGCTCGCAGTCGTTTAAGTGATGAATGTTGAGACAAAGGAGAAACTTGACAAAGTGGTGGTGTATCGTGGATCGTCAAAGAGCGTAATCGTCGGAAAGCCGGCGAGCCAAACTGAGCCCGAGCTAGCAGCAAAACAGCAAGAGAGAGAGAAGGACCAAAAGCAGAGCGCAAAAGAGAGAGTAGAGGTGTCGTCTGGCGATTTAGATTGATTTAATCGCAGGATCGAGCGAGATCGAGGATCGGATCGTGGATCGCGGCGATGCGACCGTTGACGAAGCCCGTTTCGCTGACTGCCTTCACCGGGGGTCAGTAATGGCTGTTTCAGCACGCTGCCGCCGCCCCATGGACGCTAAAACCATGCGCTCACCGATATATTGGAGGGGGATTTTCCCAGCGCTCGCAGCACAATCGAGCCGTTTCGATGCGCCCCCCCTGTTATGCGTTATGCGTGATGCGCGAGCGGACGGGAGGGAATGCCAGAAGCAGGAGCCGCGATGAGCGAGTCAAATTTCGCGAGGGTGCGGCGTCGCTGTTCTGGCGGCCAAGTCGAGGGCGAGGCGAGAGTGTCCAAGCAGCGCAGGGCAGCGGTTCGTCGTCCAGGCCGCGGCCGTGATTTTCGTTTGCGCGGTTCCGCACGGCCTCAGACAAAGAAAAGGCCCTTACCGTGAGCCGTCGCAGCGTAGAAGCAGAAGCCCGCAAAAGCCTGGATCTGGCGGTTTGCAGGTTGCATGTTTTGGCCCGTGACAATGTTGATGCGACACTCTCCTTGGGCCTGCATCAGAAATGGCGAGCGCTATGCTGCTTGCGGCCTAGGCGGCCCGTGCAGCCATGGGCAACACGGGCTGGCGGCTGTGGCCACTGCTGGCTCGGGCGCTGCAGCGCTCTCCGTCCAGCGGGATGGTCCCCCTGTGGGTCACGTGGCGCACCGCCGTCGACCACTAAGAACCGCTGCAGGTCAGCGCGCCGCTCCGTCAATTCGGGGTGCAGTCTGGAGCGCAGCGGCAGCCAGCAAGTGCCCTGAATCCAGCACGAACAGCAGCCACAAATAGTGGGCTTTGCGCCTGCTGCCAGCGCATCCACGCATAAATGCATGCAGCCGCTGGGCCACGAGACGCAGCAGCTCGACTCCCGCCGCGTCTGATTGGAGCGGCGCATGCACAGAAATGCAGGCAATTATTGGCATGTAGGCCATGATGCTCGGGTGCATTGGCCGTGCGTCAGGTCGCCTCTGGGCGCTGGGGGAGGCTCCATAGCGATGTGCGTAGGGAAATGATGAGGCCCAGTTATTGTCGTTGATGGCTTCAGCTGACAGCGGCCCGTGACTTGCAAAGTGTTGGTGAGCACGCGATAATGCAAACATTTTGCTGCTAGGCTGTTCTTGTACATGTTAGTGGCCTTTACAATAACCACACTCGCTCGTCACTAAGTTTGTTCCTTAAAGAAGGGAAAAAAGGAAGGTGGGAAACTGCTGGCGTTTTGTCTTAGTCCAGGGTATGTCTTATAATGGATGGTTTATGCCTCAGCTGCCTTGAGGATACCACAATGCCATAACATCCAAGATACGCTGTCGTTGAAACAATTTATTATTCCATTCTCGCTCTATTTTATACTAAAATTCCATACAGTCATTAAACCGTCGCTTCATCCCTCTAGGTTAGTCGTCATCGCAGGCAGACCGCTGCCCAATGTCGGGTTATCCTCCAATAGCCTCACGTCTACCTGCTTGGGTGCCCAAGCCAATTACACTAAAGTTGACACCCTTTTGGATAGGTCCCTTGTCATAATGTCAAGACTCATGGTCATCTGAAGCCCAACTCGTCCTAAGCATTTACCCGTCGAGCCCTGACCTTTGTCTTTTGAGTGCTCGATGTCCTGGACCCAAAGTTATGCAGTCGCTCTCCAATCAGATACGCCTCGTCCCGGACGCTCGCTGTCCACCGGTTCGTCACCTTCACAAATCCCACGGCATGCTTGGCGAGCATGGCGGCACACGCTGCGATAGGATACGACTGCCTGTAAATCACCGTCGCCGTCACAGCAGCGGCGGCGTCTTCTGGAGCAGAGCCTCCACCAAGACCAGTGTGCCTGATGACGAATCCTGCCACCATTGGCGGCCCGAAGATGGCCACACAGGATATCAGGAGCCCTGGGATGACAAACCCTCGAGTGAGGAGGCGCACGTTGGGCCGTAGCCACCACCTACGGCGTATAATGTTGCGGACTGCCGCTGAGGCCCGGCTATCTGGAAATAGCGATGTAATCATCCGGCTGCCCAGCTTCAGGTAGAGCAGTCCCAAAACCCAGGACTGGATAACACGAACCGTGTGGCGATTGGCCCCCTCATCCTTCAACGAAACTGCCGTTGGGGGATGCATGTATGTATGGAGAGGGATGGCCACGTACAGCTCCATCAGCGCAGAGGTAAGCAGGGGGAACACAACGAGCAGGACAGTATATGCGTAAAAGAGCTTGGCCGTGTGGATGGCGATGCGCGCCATTCGTCCAGCAACCTCGCCCTCGAGAATATCGCGCTCTGCCTCACGAATCCACTTTCCAATCTTTTCCCGTATGGCATGCTGGCGGGCAACGGCGTACGCAGCAGAGCCGAGCAAAAAGACTCCGATGCTGAAGGCGTAGATGTCATTCGTCCTGATGTAGTCCGGTATCAGCTCTTTGAATATTTTTCTGCCAAGCACCAAAGGTATGATGGTAAATCCGACGCCGGTGACCGAGGCAAATAGCCAGATCAAAAGAATGAATGTAAAAATCCTTGTGCGGAAATTCGGAGGTATATAGACCTGCAGATACTGATCGGATGAATATATGTCGTCGTCCGCACGGCCATCTTTCCGGTGGTTGCGCTCGCTCACGGTCAAAAACACTTGTTGACCCTTTGGGATCTTGATGCGATCAGACGCCGGGGCTCGGATGAATTTTCCGTCTTTGACAAGCTGGTGAGTGTCGACGAGATGAGCCTTCTTATGCCGATGGGCTTTCCGTTCGCTAGAACTCAAGCGCGTGGTGGGCTTCAAGTCGCCGCCCTCAAAGGTATCACGCCAGGTTTTTGGAACAATCTTTGCGCTCTCAGCGGGTGCATTCTCAGCATGCGAAAGCTCGAGCAGGTATCCCATGTGGGGAATCCTGCTTGCTGGGGTTTCGGCTGGGAGATGTAAAACGCCCTCTTCGTCGACTCTCCTCTCGCCGAAGAGAAAGTAGGATAGCCTCAAAGCCCGTGCACATCTGCGGAACCACCACGTGTACATGGTATGCAGCGCATCGCTGGGCTTGAAGAATTTGACGGCAAGTGGCATGAGGAAATTGTAGAAGAGCAGGTCGACCGGAAATTCCAGTACCGGCTCGTTAGAGGAGTAGTGGATTGGAAGTGCACTCGGCATGGCGAATGCTAGGCCCCACACGATGCCACCGAGACACACGATGACCAAAGCTCCGTATACGAAAGCAGAGAAGAGGATCTTTCGGAGTTGAGTTGTGAGATTTCGCTCAAGTACGTCGCGCACTGGGTGGAACTCGGGATCATCAGGATCTCTAATGAAGTCTGCGATATCACGACTATTAGCTAACCAGTTTTCTAGAGATTGGAAGGAAGGAGGCAGGAAGAACTCACACAAAACGCCTGGTCGCATTATCTTTCGGCACATGGAAACGAAAAGAGCAAAGTGAAACATGTAGCCAGTACCCACGAACCAGTGTACAAAAATCGACGTCATCGGATATTTGCAAGTAAACATGATTCTGCTCGTAAACGTAGTGTTCTCAAAGAGTGGCAGCAGGGCTGCATCGAGAAGCAGACCGCAGTAAAGAGGGAAAACGAGCATCTCGATACTGATGATGAGGATCACCTTCATGATTCCGCTGGCCTGCTGGAGAGATTCGATAACTCCGGTTTCCCACGCATGCACTATTGCGTTTCTCGAAAATGGGCTGCCCTTTTTCAGATACAGAGCACCGATCAAGAACATGGTCGTGTAGCCAGCTAGGATGGCCCAGAACCTGTCCAGGCTAGACCAATACGTCAACTGCGGATCCAGCGAAGGCCATTCTTCGGCCAGGCTCAGGTCAATGACCCATGAGCTGGGCTTCGTGAGGAGGGACGAGACCTTGATGGTTGTCTCAAAGGTAGAGCTGAGCAGAGCCATTGTAGTAGCCAAAATCTTGTCAAAACCAACCGCATTCGCTATAGTAAGACTACCGCTGATGTTGGAAAACACGGACACGACATTGCCCTTGACAATGTTGAGCGCCTCGTGGCTGACGGCGGAGAAGTTGTGGATTTCCGTTGCAGACATTGGGAAGAAGTCTTTGAAAAGAAATGTGCAGATTCTGCTGCCAGCACCAGTCCATAACGCCCAGGACATTTTCCTGGCTGAAACGATATGGGCCTTGACGGAGCCACCCATGACGGCCGCGAAGATGTCGACGAGATTCAACGCGCACCAGGAACCCAAGCCACCAACAAGGAACGTAGCATCTTGAAGCAATTTTGAGAGCTCGAATAGCAGGCGCACAACCCGCATGGGGCTTGCAAGGAGCCAGACAGAGACACGGCCGATGTTGTAAGGGATAAAGATGCAAGCAAAGATGGTGACAGACACGAGGACGGCGCAGAAGATGGCATTCTGGAAAAGACCTGCAATAGGCCCACGCATGCCGATCAACTCCATGACTCCCTCAAAGTCTTCCATGTCCTCGATTGCTTCAGGGTCCAAGGGTGCAGCGTTGTCGTCCGCAGCGATACCTTCGCCATCCTCGCCATTGGGCTCAGCAGGAACGTCGACCCAAAGATCCTCTCGGTTATTGTTGCCAGCGCCGGCCTCTTGCCCAGCAGCTCGCTCGACCGCTTCCTCGGCAGCCATGTCGTCCAAAGCTGCTCGATGAGCGGCAACTATAAGAGCGCGGGGACCGGCCGGAGGATCCAGATCGTCCACGTTTCCCCACATGAAATCAGCAACCTTGTCAGCGAAGCCAGCCGCAGGAGCATCGCCGCCATTGACGACTGCTTCCTCAGCAGCGCCGTTGGCAAGAGGCGGCTGTGGTTCGATTCCAGCATCCAAGCGTTGTTCTCCCTCATTCGGATCCGGAAGGGGTTGCTGGAGTTCTCTTGGAGGATGGCGTTGATAAGTATCTCTATCAGGGAGGCGTCTATAGGCGGCACGACTCAGATGGTCGTCCTCGTCGCCGTAGTCTCTAGACTGCCTTGAGGATCCTCCCGAGGGCTCGTCGCCATTAAAGCCTTGTGCAAATTGTTCTTGAATAGCAGGGAGGGACTGGAAGAGTTCATCGGGCCTGTCGTCTACGGGAAGTGCATCAAAAGACCATGAGTTATTCGCCAGTGGGTTAACCGAGAACTGCCCCTGAAGGCCATCCGACTTTGAGCGTGGTCTTGAGGCAACGCCAAAGAGATCACTTTCATGTGCATCTGAAGGCCCTGAGATGTCGGCATCTGCCTGTGTCGGAGACCATGGCTCCTTTCCTTTCCAGTTAGAAGAAGACTGAAGCGTGTCATGATCTGAGTCAATCTCGTGTTCGGGTTGCTCATGGTCTGCCTCGTCCGTGACATGCTCATAGCTTGAATTTTCGATAGTAGAAGCAGATCGTCGAGTAAATTCAACCCAGTATTTTAGCTTCTCTTGTAGGCCTTCTTCTTCGATGATTCGCAGTATGTCTTGGAGGTCACCGTTTGCGCGGCCATAAATTCGCTGATAATCCTCGAGACTGCTCGGTTTCTCTACAGCATCGCCTTCATCGGCATCTTCGTGTTCATGAGAGTGTAATCGATCGTTCTGTAAGGAGGTATTCGTGCTGGAAGTCGGCAAAGAATCGTGATCGGGCGTCGAGTGGTTTGAAGAGTCCGGAGTTAACGCTTCATCGCCAGCTGGCGCGAGCCGTCCTGGCGGCACCCGTTGCCAATCTTGATCACCAACTTGATCGCTGTCTTCCAAAGTTTCATCGTCTGAGTCTGTTGGATGCGGGTTTGCTGGCGGCAAATTCTCTGGCTGAATAATCTCGCCTGGTTCAGGAACCTGAAAGTCATTTTCAGGGGCAGCAAAAGCAGCCCGCATGTTTATTTCCGGCTGTTGCTGGACAACATAGTCTCTGACCAAGATGATGAGTATGAATGAGATGATTACCAGGACCGTGATAATCTGCCCTTCCAGTACGGACATGATGGCTCGATTCAGGCTTGCATTCCGAGTCAGGTTACCAAGAAATGCTACGTTGCTGAGGAGGGTCGTTGCACTGGCGAATTGACTGGCGTTGTTGACTGCTGCAGATGCGTTTGCTCCGTATCCCAGGTCGCCGTCAGAGGCCAGGTATGGAGAGGTAAATGAGTTGAGTAGGAATCGCACAAAGTAATCCGAAACATCTTTGCCCTCCAGCTGACCTACCACAGCTTCGACTTCGGCCGCAGAAGTGGTGGTGGCTGCTAACAGGGGGCTGGCAGGACATGTCCCAATGGCCAAGATGGAGGAGGGAATTGCCGACATGGTGCTGTTGGTCTCGTTGATTCGCGATATGATGGAGCCGCCCAAGCCTTCGTCACTGATCCAGAACATGAAAGACCACACAGCCCTCATAAAGTAGGGAAGCCAAAACACCCATACGCTGATGGCGACGGCTGCCCGCAGCCACACCAGCAGGTTGCTGAGCAGGTGACTGGCCATGTGCTTGGCAAAGACGTGTACGGGCAGCGACTGCGGCATGTCGGGGGCGTACAGCTTGGTGAAGCGGAAGGGCGTTTTGCACAGCTCGCAGTACTTCTTCTGCGAGTGCGAGAGCCACTCCATCAGGCAGTCCTGGTGGACGTGCTTGATGCTGCCGCTGCATTTGCACGGGTGGAAGAGCGGCTCTTCCTCTGTGCCTTCTCCGCGACATATTCGGCATATCTCGATTGCGGCGGCGTTGGGACGATCGTCGTATCGGTGATGTTGGGCCGTGGGCCCGGCGTCGGAGGCGGCGTCCTCCATGATTGACGCAGCAGAGGTGCCGTGCTCTCTGGAGGCTGCGAAGGAGAGAAAGAAGAGACGCCCACGATGGGGAAGTTATCGAAGGAGGAAGCTCGGAGAAACCATGGGCTTGAGTTGTTCAGGAAACGTTGTTGAGCGAGACGGGTTGCAGAAAGACAGACTGACAGCCTTTGTGGCGGGTTCCGCGCAAAGTCTCCGCCCCTCTATCAGTTGTTATCAAGCGGACCTCGCCTTTTGGTGGCGGAACAGGTCGGGCGTCGTTTGGACTGGGAGATGCTGGGGTGTCGTAAGCTATCAATGGTTTGTGTGAGTCTGAGGGGAGAAGCGGGGAGTTCTAAATGCAGGAGGATGAATGTGTCGAAGAGGATGGATGAGACAGCGAGTTGCAGAAATTCTAGGATTCAGCGGAACACGGAGAAACGCCATGGCGGGCGTCCGTCTGTGCGAGAGCGGGTAAGTCGCGGGTACTAGCGGAGGACTTGGTGATGTGACAGAAGCTGCAGGCTGTGCTGGTATCGGCAAAGTAACTCCGCACGTAGAAGGAAGAATGTGCACTGTGACTTTGGTTGGCAGACAAGGTTCAGAGACGCGGGCAAGATGCTTTGTGCCGGGTACATTGATGTGAAATCTTACAGTTTTTTCTCTTCGATGGATCTCTTCGATGGAGGGAAAAAATATTAGCGAAAACAGGGCAATGATAGTATCGGGACTCAATATAGGTGTGTGGATGTCATGCTCAAGTCAATCATTTGTACCGAGTTCTGCATTCGCCTATAGCTGGGTTGAATATAGTTCATATACAGCTGATGACAGCGGCTCATTCTGAGTAGACTGGATGCGCGTTCGTCTTCATTATACCTACTATTAATTTGGTGATCTTTTTTCTTTAAATTGTGTTGAAACACATGTATAGTTTTTAATGGCATTCATGGCGTGTAACCCAGACAGACTGTGTATATTGTTTGACGCCTCCTTTAGTGTGCCCAACCGTAAGGTATACTATTCAGCTTCATGTTTCTATCGCAGGCCTCCCCCTACGCTGCAGCTGCGAAGACCTGAACTTGAAGTAGTATCAGCCAAACATGGAAATGGCGGCGGTTCTCCAGTTGCTATAAAAAGCAGTTTTATGCATATGTTGCACGGTCCATAATTTGTTCGCCGCGGCGTTGATGTCATGACGATATCAGCTCCAAGGTGGCGATATTGCTTTCAGCTCGCATCTCACTAAAGGCCGCGAATCTCTGCTGCGTTATCGCCTACGCAAGATACTTGCAGTAGGCAGATCTATCATCACTGCTTCGGCTGGTCATAACCGCATCTGAGAATTATGCATTAGTACCTGAACGGCGTTGTCCAAGGCACAGCTTCTACTCATCGATTCATCATACTTAATTTACATGAGCATACCGCATATCTTGCTCGTCGCAGTCAACCACACCCACCTCCGTCTAAGATGGCGGATCAACACTCTAGTGGCCAGTCGGGGGTCCAATAATCGTCTTGTTTCATGTCTCCAGCCCATGCGAGGCTGCTGCATCGCTGATGTCGACGGCAGCCAAAAACAAGCTTCTGGCCAGCGCCGTCAACCACGAAAAGCGCCATGACGTCTGTTAGTGAAGCAACCAATGCCCAATAGCAGTAGCGGCGCACGTTCAGAAGCACAAGCAGAGATAGACGATCGCTTCTTGTTTGCGTGTTTGCTTCCCGTCTTTGGTGTGATGGATGCCGTGCGCGTCGGATTATATAAAGCAGTGGTGGCAGCATCTCGGCACCGCAGAGCCGTGTTCCCCAAGCTCCTGACACAGGGCTAATCTCGCAATCAATCCCTTGGGCTAAGCAAGGCTCAGAAGCTGTTTCGAGTCCAGGCTCGCGCTGAAACGCCGTGATCGTGTCCCCCGTCTAATATTGAATCAATTTGATTCCGGTGTCTGTCAAGTGCGAAAAAATCCCCTTCAGTGGGCAGCTTCAGCGCCAGCTCCAGTGGGTCAGCGGAGGTCGATGCTGCCCCGCGGTCACGATGCGGTACTTTTACAGGGATATTTGGGGCGACAGTACCTTGCCGCTACTTTACGGGGCTCCCCCGTCTAAGGAAATGCTACCCGCTAGGTTGCAGCACCAGTCCACTAGAAATATGGTAGGTACCCTCCGCTATCTTGCAGCGCCTTCTGGCCTCCATTACGTCCTGAGCTGGCCTCTATTTTTTCTTCTACATTCTTTTCTTTTTTGTGCTCATCTTCGTTGATGATTCGTCCTATTCACCATTTTCTTCACCTTTTATTCTCTTCTTCTTTCCAGCATCTACCTCGAACTAACCGCCACTCCTAGTACGACGCTGACCGAGCATACTTTTCTCTCATGGCCGAGTCCAGCGGCCTGAAGCCGGGCAACGGCTCCTCGCATGTGAATGGCAAGATGAATGGCCAGACGGCAGGCCACAAACGTCCCGCACCACCACCACGCGGATTGCTGGGCTGGTTATTTGGCTCGATTGCTAGGTGAGTAATTGCATCGTGTTTATTGCCTTTTCGCGGGCCAATTGCTGGCCTTGTCCGACGGAGAGATGTGCGCATCTCTTTTCCCCCAATTGCGTGCCGATGCGCGGGGAGACATCGTGTGCTGATGTTTACATGCTTAGACTTGCGACTTGGGCCGTCATCCTCACGCTTCTGTTCCGCTGCCCTTCCACGCTGGAGGAGTGCAACGAAGATTCTCCTTACATTTGCAAGCCGTATTTCCAAGCTAAAGAAGCCATCACCCCGTATACGCTGCCCTGCTACGAGCAATATGTTGAGCCATACGTGGATTTTGCGCGACCCTACTACAACTCCGTCGATTCTCACATCCTGACGCCGGTGCGCGTCTATGCCGTACAGTATGGTGCGCCATGGGTTGAGAAGGGCCAGGAGCAAGTTTGGGCTCAGTGGGAGAAGCACGGTCGGCCTCAGGTAGAGCAGCTCCGCGCTCTGTCCCAGCAGCAGTACGAGGAGTCCATTGCTCCGCACCTGGAGCGCGCAGGCGAAGTCCTCGGACCCTACTATGAAGTCGGACGCGATGGTTCCATCCAAGTGTACCATGAATATCTGCTGCCGACATGGGACCTTCTACAGCCCTATGCCCAGCAAGGCTACAGTGCTGCTTCTAGCTTCACCACGGAGACGGCGCTGCCCGCTGCCCACTGGACTTGGGCGAGGACGAATGCCTTTCTCAACAAGGCAGTGTGGCCACAGGTCCGAATGGTTTATGTCGAGAATGTGGAGCCCCAGCTTGTTCGCATTGGCGAGCGCTTGGAAAGATACAAGAACCGGGCCAGGACCAAGGTGCTTCCCGAAGTAAACTCTTCTACGTAAGTGCTGACTTGGGTTCTCCAATATCGCTACCCTCTTGTCTAACAGCAGATAGAAAACGAAGGACGACTACCGAGCCTCCACGATCCTCTTTCAGTAAACCGGCTCCCCAAGCGACACAATCGCAGAGCACAACTGCCTCCGAAAGTGCCACGCTTAGCGCAACCTCCAGCTCTGAGGAGCAGCAATCGACGGAGTCGACCTACTGGATGCCCGTCCAGCCTCCTCCTCCTGGAGAAAACGAATCAGAGACAAGGAAAAAGGCTCGCGAAATGGTGACGGAAGACCTTGAGCTGTGGCAGAGTAAATTCGCTACCCAGGCTGACGAGGGCGCTGTCGATATGGAAGACCGCATCGATGAGCTTGCGAACCGTATGATTACCGAAGTGATTCCCTCTAGTGGGAAGCCACTTGTTGAGCAGCTCCAAAGCACAGTGGACTCGGAGACTGATGGGCTGAAAGCTAAAATTTCCAGCATCGTCGCAGAAAGTGCTGCTGGATCGCTGGAAGACGCTGAGGAGCGAGTCATTGGCGCCATCAGATCTGCTGGCATCGCTATCAAGCAGGCTGCTCAAGAGATCAGGACATGGCGAGAAGAATACGACGTTGACCTGCAAGCTAGGGTCCTCCGAGCCGCGGATGTCCATTTCCAGATCCTTGACGAGACTAGAAATCTTGCACTGCAGCAACTTGGTATGAAGTGGGCTTGGACCGATGGAGTCAGCTACAAGGACTGGGCCAAGTATCACGAATTGAAGCAGGTGCTCGCAGATTGGACTGAGGATTTGAAACAGCTCATCATCACTCACCCTACGCTGCTCGACGCACAGGATGCTGCTGCATTTGTTGAGGAGGATGGAATGACCATTGCCTCTGCGGCTGCCAAGGAGCTGGCTCGCCTCAAGCGAGTGGCTCAGTGGAAGCTCATCGCAAATGATGCTACGGACAATTTTGATTCTGAGGCAATGGAACAAGCTGCTGAAGCAGCACAGAACCCTCCAGTAGCCGAAGAATCAGAAGAGCCTGAGAAGCAAGAGGAAGGAGATGTTGATGCTGCGTCCGACGAAACTGTTGACGGCAATTCTTCTTTGCCGGTTCTTGACGCTGTCCAGGATGTCGTGGATACCATCCAGGAAAAGATAACCGAGGAAACCACTGAGGAGGCCACTGAGGAGACCACGCCTTTGGAGTTCGAACCCGTCCTCAACAGTGCTTCTTTGGACGAGCAGTCGCCTGCAGATTCAGGCAAAGCTTCTGATGCTACTGAGGAAGCGACTTCGAATATTTTTGAACATGTTGTGGAGCCTACTGACATCCCCGCTGAAGACCAGGAGCCACTCATCAACCAGACCGAGGAACTCCCCGTATTTGTTACTGAAAGTATCAAGGAGTCTGAAGTAGAAACTGAAACGCCCCATGTTCATGTCAACCAAGTCGAAGATGAAGAATCGAGCCCAATTGTTCTGGAGGACCCTCGTTCAACCCCAAATAATGATGAGGCCGAAACCGAACCTGTCACCGAATCTGCTGCCGAACCTACTACCGAAGAGGTGCTGGAAAGCGAGCCCGATATCCTGGAAGAGGACGAAGCTTCATGGCCACAGGAACCAGCGTCCCTGGTTGATGAAACAGCTTCCATAAAGGCGACTTTCTTTGGCGCGGCCGCTCAGGTAGTTTCCGGACGACGACAACCCATTCTGGATGAGGACGATGAAACTGATGACGATGATTTCCTATCTAGCGCGACTAAAGCCGCTGAGGCGGCCTATTCCAGCGCAGTCTCTTTAGCATCTGGCCAGTATTCGAGTGCAGTATCAATCATTTCCGCGCAAATCCACGGCACCCCAACCCCAGCCGTTCAAAACCAGCTTCTTTCCTCGGTTTCCGGAGCCTATGATCAGGCAATCGCCGCGGCTAGTTCTAGGCTGCAAGAGGTCGTTCATGCTGCGTCTGCCGGTGTCTATGGCACGCCAACGACCACCCAGGCTGCCCCAACGTTGGTAGATTGGAGCAAAGTAGAGGCGATTGCTGCGGAACGCCTGAACGAGGGGAAGCTTTGGGCCGAGCTTCAATATCAAAGTGCACTGATTGCCATGGGGCTGGCGACGGCAACACCCACTCCGACTGGTGCAATCGAGAAGTATTACGAGCAGGCCAAATACAACTATTACGCTGGGATTGGCGTCGCGCATGACCGCTACAACAACTTCATATCTGCCGCTTCGTCTGCATGGTCCTCGGTAACGGCCACGCCAACTCCGACACCCATGGCTTTGACTGACTCTGCACTTTCAATGGCCTCTGCTGCGGGCGAGGCTGCTGAATCTGTCTACTCCAAGGCCACTGAGAATGTTGCTTCTGCGATTGATGTTGTGGACGAAACCATAAACTCTATACACGATGCCGCAGCTGAACAGATTTACAACGCTGGACTAGCCATTGGAGAGACGTGGGGGACTGTCGTTAGCCAGCTGAGTATTGACGTGTACGGTCAACCAACACCAGCGGCGATTGGATGGTACGATAGCCTGGTATCGGACGCGCAGGCAGTTGTAGCAAGTGCCACGTCGGCCGTTGTCAAGGCCACTCAAACCGCATCGGCTGGTGCTGTGAACGAATATGAGGCTGTCAGCGAGCTCGTTTCAGAGCTGATTGTTGGCCGAGAGCCGTCCTTTTCGGAGAGTGTACTGTCAAGACTTCAAGCCGCGTATGCCACGGCCACTGAGAACGTGGCGAGCTTGGCGAGCGAAGCCAGCGCGGCTGCTGGATCGGTAGGCGAGAAGGTGGGAAGCATTGCGAGCAAGGCAACCGACGCAGCGAAGCATGGCAAAGACGAGTTGTAAGATGACGCAGAAATGGGCGGCGCAGTGCTTGAACGATACCCACTATTGTTTCCTTTTTGTCTGACCAAAAATGTTGAGAGAGTGCATCGTGAACGCGATGATTTTGGATGTGTTTTCCTCTTATATATATGTAATTTCTACGGCATGAACAACCTATAAGGTGGCATTTTTCCTTTGTTAATAGTGGTACCAAACGAGAATGTTTGAGTATGTGTGGTTTTATGTATATTTCTCATGTCGAATATGAAGGAGAGGATATGGATGGACTGTACATAGTCATAGTCCATGTATTGTACGCTATAGCATAGCTTAAAATCTGAAGCCTTTCTTTTCATAATCTGCTCTTGGGCAATTTCAAGGAACTATCTACTATATTGTGAAGATATTCCATCTTTTCTGCTTACATGTGGCGGTGGAGCGATTCAATGGCCTGTTCATACCTGCAGACTGGGCTAGATCCCACTGCGGTATACGGGGCCGAGGTGATGTCATTTCCGGATCCTTTGAACCGAGGCTGTTTGTGTGGTCCTCTTGCTCAGACGTCTGGCCAACGGCAGAAGAGGCTGGGCGGTCAGTTAGTGCGCATGCGGCAGCATTTAGTCGCTGTCCGGGGCTTTTACGGCTGCCAGGATAAAGTAAAGATTTAGAGTAGCGCCACTTGTTTGCTATAGAGTCTGGTGGCTTCAGTTAGTTGATCTGTATACATGTGCTGTATTCCAGATCGGTCAATCACAGGCCGCATGCCCGCCACCACGCATGATGCGTCTCTTATGCAACCTCTTTTCGTCACTTTAGATGGATGGCCTGTCAAAGGTGTTTGAACCCCACGCCCGCCTTCCCCCAACTTTTTGCTCTCGAGATCAGCGAGAGGCTAGAGCTAGAGGTGCATTAGCCCTGCAGGCCTGGACCTAACGGTTTTGCAGTTTTGAATTTTTCAGTCAAATTCAGGGGGTGAATGGATTTTGGCAGCAATCTGATTCAATTTAATCTCGAAATGAGACGTCGTTGGATAATCCATCATACTATTTCATAGCCCTTCCATCCCCGGATTTGGCATCGTGTGGGGGAAAGCCAAAAAGCTGCGAGCATCAAAGCCACAAAAAAGCCCCCCAAATTCTAGAATTACGGGCAAAAGACACCAAACGCCCTTCAAAAATCTCCATCTGCCCGTCCTTCCATGCCTTGGCTCACCGACCAGACCGCTTTCAGAAGCTCAGACGACGAGCTTTATTGCTCGATCTGGCCCACTATAGATACTGTAGCATGGAGAAGAAAAAAGAGAGACGAGACAAGACCCGCAAACTAACATAGTCGGCTCGGCTCCCCTCCCTCGGCCCAGGTAAAAATAAATGAATAAATACACATGCGGGCGGCTTCTTGTTTTTTTCGTAGATCGTTCACTTCTCTCTTCGCTGACGTTTGTTCGACATCAAAAATCTCAGTCTTACTTTTTTTTGTCTCAGGTGCTGAACCAACAAATAGCTGCTGCTCTTCTTTTCGAAAAAAACAGGTTTATTTTATTGAAACACAACGGAAAGGAAAACAGTCGCGACGCATGGAATTCGTAGTCGAGTTCTTCTCTCTTCTTCTCAAGTCTATACGCTGAAAGAGTTGGAAAGCTGCTTTCTTACTCTTTCTGCTGGTGCGCATAGCTCTTTTGCGCTCCTCTGTTTTTCTCTTAGACTTTGGGTAAGGTCTTGGAGCTATAATTGTCTCGCAATTGCGCAAGATAGGCGATAAAACCCGCTGCGAACGGTTATTTTGCTCGCTTATTTATACACGCCGCACCTGTAGCCGACAAATCTATAAAGACTCGTCCCAATGACTTCTTCCGGTATCTTGCCGGCGTACTCCAGCCAGGGCAAGGAAAAGGCCGGCAATGGTGGTGAAACCAAGGGCGGAGGCGCAGTCACCAACCGTGCCGAATCTCTCGACGACATCCGAGTTTCTCTGTCTTCCAACGGCGACAAGAATCGAAACACGACTCACCGGAACCTCAAGGCTAGGCATATCCAGCTGATTGGCATTGGAGGCACCATTGGCACCGTTCTCTATGTGCGTATAGTACACGTGTACACTCTCCCCTCGTCCACTCACTTGTCCTGGAATGATATCGTGTGACTTATACAATATCTTCTCGTATAGGTTCAAATCGGCCAAGGCCTCCTCAACGGCGGCCCCGGCAGCCTCTTCATCGCCTTCAGCTTCTGGTGCACCATCGTCCTCGCCGTAACGCTCTGCATGGCCGAAATGGTCACCTACCTGCCCATCTCCTCGCCCTTTATCCGCTTCGCCGGCCGCTACGTCGACGAGGCCTTTGGATTCGCCACGGGATGGAATTTTTTCATCTTTGAGGCGGCATTGGTGCCCTTTGAAGTGACGGCCTGCAACTTTATTCTTCGATTTTGGACCGATGCGATTCCTACGGCGGCGGTCATTGCGATTGTCATTGTTCTCTACGCGCTTATCAATGTGCTGGCGGTGAAGTGGTATGGCGAGACGGAGTTTTGGGCTGCGATTGGAAAAGTTCTTCTCATCGTGGGGCTCGTCTTTTTTACCTTTATTGCAATGCTGGGAGGAAATCCTCAAAAGGACCGCTTTGGTTTTCGATTCTGGAACGAGCCGGGAGCCTTTGCCGAGTTGTACTACGAGGGCTCTTTGGGCCGCTGGTTGGGATTCTTGCAGTGTCTCATTCAGGCAGCTTTCACCATTGCTGGACCGGATTACGTCTCTATGGCCGCGGGTGAGGCCGAGAATCCTCGCGCGGTGATGCCAAAAGCTTACAACGCCGTGTTTTATCGATTGACTGCTTTCTTCATATTAGGATCTCTCTGCGTCGGAATCCTCGTCCCGTACAACGACAGTGAGCTCATTGCCGCTTTTGCAGACTCCAAGCCTGGTGCCGCTGCTTCTCCGTATGTCGTTGCCATGAACCGCCTGGGAATCAAAGTCTTGCCACACATAGTCAATGCTGCTGTGTTAACCGCTGCTTTCTCTGCGGGTAACAGTTACGTCTACTGCGCGTCTCGTTCCTTGTATGGACTGGCTCTGGAGGGCAAAGCTCCGAGATTTCTGACAACTTGCACCAAGGCTGGTATTCCCGTCTACTGCGTTGCCTGCACTTTGCTCTTTGCGCTGCTGTCATTCCTCCAGCTCTCGTCCAACACGGCCGTTGTTCTGAACTGGTTCGTTTCTCTAGTGACGGCGTCCCAGCTCATTAACTTTTGCGCCGTGTGCGTGTCATATCTGTGCTTCCATCGAGCACTCAAAGCACAAGGCATCAGCCGTGATTCGCTGCCATACAAGGCGTGGTTTATGCCGTATGCAGCCTATTATGCGCTGGTGTGGACGTTTGTCATGGCCTTTGTGGGCGGTTATACGGTTTTCTTGCCTCTGCCTGGCATGTGGAAAATTGCAGATTTCTTGTTCTCGTGAGTATCTTTAATATGACAAATATGCTCATAATATGGATAGACTAACGGCTTAACCTCATAGCTATTTAATGATTTTCGTATACCCGGTTTTGTATTTCGGCTACAAGTTCATTCGCAAAACGGAGATCCGCAAGCCAGAGGAAATTGACCTTTTCAAGGACCTGGATGAGATTGAAGAGTACCAGAGGAATTACATCCCTACTCCGCCAAGGTATGCTCCTGTAATGCTTGTTGTAGTATGTTGGCTAACCAATGCCTAGAAACGGATTCGAAAAAATCCTCGAAAAGCTCTTTGGCTAATTCCAGAGCACAGCAACCTCCGATTGAAGATGAACGCTTGGTTGGTGATGAACTGAGTATTTATCTTTTATCAATATCCGTATTTATTGTAGATAGACGCTTGAATCTACATGTTTTATCTATGTACTACAAAGCTGTTTTGTAGACTATTCCGTGATATATCCCAGAAATGAAGCATTTCTCTAAAAGCTTGTTCCCTCGTCTCTATTTTTGTACGCCTCTCCATTCATAAACTTCTTCTCCTGTTCAACAATTGCGCTTGGAATACCAATGCCGACGCCGAAAAACACGAAAATCGCCCACTTCCATCGGAAGGGGTTGAATGTCACGCAGAATACGAACCACCAGACCAGCTCGAGATATGTAAAGAAGTCGAAGGCACCCATGGGGCTGAATTTCTTCAGCGTGCGCGTCATGTCGATCCAGCGCTCCATCCACCATCGGCTTGGCCGTGTCAGGGGGTCAAGCAGGAACATGAGGAGGATGCGGGTGTAGATGCCGATGTGCCAGTTACCGACAGTACCAATTGCCTCCACGAATGTAGAGTTGATGGCAGAGATGGATGGGTGTGCCGGAGGGAAAGTCTGCAAGTACCAGTTTGGCGGGCCATAGGGATCTTGGAAACAGTCATCAGGGAGAATTGCCAGCGAGGGTCGCTTGAAACCAGTCGCCATAATGACCATGTCTGCCTTGATGAGCTCCTCGTGACCAGGACCGTCTTTCGGAACGCCGCGAGAACGACGATTGACCTGGACGCCACTCTTCTTGAATCCCTCGATATCTCCGCGAACCCATTCTGCCTTGCCCTGACGAAGCTTGTCCATGACATCAGAGTTGACCATTGGAGTGCCCATAAAGATGCCCTTGTCGTGAGTAGGCGCCAGATCCTCGAGATCGCGGTAAAAGAACTTGCGAAGGAAGAACTCGGGGATGAAGGAGAGGAAAGTTTCTTGACCAAAGATGTTGAGACTGAGCAGCGTGTCTACAATCATGTTTCGCGGAATGATCCATTTGTCAGATCGAGAGAGGATGGAGACTTTGGCTGCGCCGGCGGCAAATGCAAATTCGAGTGCTTCCACGGCTGAGGCGCCTCCACCGATGATGGCGACGTGCTTGTCCTTGGCATCCTTTCTATAGCGAATGTTAGTCACTGAAGTTATGATTATGTTTTATGCATAGACGTACCCAGTAAGCTCGCTAGAGTGGTAAATATCACCCTTAAACTTCTCCATACCAGGAATGTGCGGCATTTTGGGATCACCGCAGGTTCCAATCGCCGTAATCAAGCCATCAAACCGACCCAAGGAAGGATCATTGTTAATAATCCATCGCGTCTGTTCATCCTGCTTAAGACCCTTGACCTTGACGCCAAACTTGGTCTTTTCATCCAAGCCGTAGCGTTTCCAGACTTGCTCAACTTGCTCTACAATTTCCTTGCGAGTGGGATAGCCGCGTTCCCATTTGACAGAGGGATGGAAGCGGTACATGAGGGAGTGAATCTGAAGACCAGAAGTTTCATTTACCCTCTGTGATGTTTATTAGCAATTCAATTCATTCTCGTCATTTTCACGTGAAAGTCGGCTTACGCTCCAAATACCACCAAGACGCTCCCTCGGGCCCGCCTCAAAAATCGTCACGTCAAAACCATGGCCAACACAATGAGCCGCCGCCGAAACGCCAGTGAGTCCAGCTCCGATGATGGCGATTTTCGGACGCTTCAAATCAACATTTTTAGGAGGGGGATTAGGGGCAATGACGGTGTTGATGACCCATTGCAGCAGCTGATAAAGGAAAAGTAGTGGGTGGAAGAGCGGATTCGCAACGCCCTGGTCTCGAGGCATGGCTGCGGCTCATACAATTGCGTTTTCTGAGAGAATAATC
The DNA here is from genome assembly GCA_038502285.1 of Trichoderma sp. 2475. Classification (NCBI taxonomy): domain Eukaryota; kingdom Fungi; phylum Ascomycota; class Sordariomycetes; order Hypocreales; family Hypocreaceae; genus Trichoderma; species Trichoderma sp. 2475. Next base: position 2,402,533 of record JARPVV010000003.1, on the reverse strand, counting down.
ATAAAAAAGAGTGAGATTGAGAGACGGGAAAACAAACTTTTATAAACATTCTTTTGTCCAAGATCCTTTCACAAGCAAGCCATCGTGATTCTGACGTCACAAGTTTCAAAGCCGGCTCGGCTCCACATGATGAACTCATCGATGCCGAATCTGGCAACAGTTGTTTTATCGCGAGATGGCTGCCCCTGGTTTGGCATGTGATTGTCAGCTAAGCAGGGACGAATCCCTGAAACAAACGCCAGAAATGACACTCATAACGGTCAAGCTTTGCACTTTTCGTTTTTTTGCAACTCAATTCTGTCAACTTTCTTCGTTGTCGCGTACAATTTGCACATAGCATCACCATCACCATCGCCATGGAGAATCCAGGTAATTGGATGAATCTCAATTCCATCTTCTAGCAGTTTGTCGTGATCACTAACAATGATTTAATTCCAGCTCAAGAAATCGCTTCCGTCATTGACACTCTCACCAAGGGCTCGCCGCAGCAGCAGGAAGACGCGCTCAACACCTACTTTCTCCCCAATGCATCCTTTATCCACCCGTTTTGTCGCGTGCCATCCTTCTCACAAGGCTCTATTCCACTGGCCAGCGATCTCGACTCGCGCTGGCTCATCCTCGGCATCTACCGCTGGTATCGCACGTTGAGTCCACGCATTGATCTCACAGTAGACTCTGCTGGTATGTTGTCTTAATCTTGCTATAGCCGCAGAGAATGAGTGGCGGTGTACGAAAACGAGTGCACATTAATTGCTAACCTGGAGCCGTAGTTTATGATCAGCGCAACAGCACGTTATTCGTCTCTATTCGCCAGACATTTTCAATATGGTTTATCCCCTTCCATAAATCTTCCGTCAAGCTGGTCTCCGTCTTGCAGCTCGCGCAGAGATCGTCATCAGAGCCTGGGCAACTACCCGCGAAAAACGGCACAGACGGCCGATCGTCATCAGCACTCTCCGGCCCAGGACAAGAGAGGCTGAGATATTACATCACCAGCCAAGAGGACCTGTATCAAACAAACGACTTTGTCGCATTTGTGCTGCCGTATTTTGGGCCTCTATTGGTGTTTTTGTGGCAGCTGTATAGTACCGGCCTCTCTGTTATTGGGTCTCTTCTGTTTCTACCAGTGTATTACTTTTTGAACGGCGCCGGTGTAAAGGCTAGAAGAGAGGCATAAGCCATGTACTTTTTTTTCTCTTTTTTTTTTATTTGCAAGCTTGGATGGGGTGTAAAATGTTTTAGGTGTATGTAGTATTAGCTGTTCAGACGTAGGCATACTTCGTCTGTATTTTTCCACGTCTTAATATTATCTACAGGTACCCATCATCGCTCCTATTATCCTAAACGAACAGCTTTTCTAAGTGATATTTGGAAGACATATATTCGCCGCCAAAAAAAGGAGGCATGAGCTTGTCTTTTCCTGCGCAATTTACATTCCTTAATATACCATTACATCTATTTTATGACGTCGAAAATATTTTCATGTTGGAGAATATAACAAGTTGTGTTATCGTTGCTCTTTTGTCCAACCGTGAAAGATGGTACGTCTATTGTTTCATTAACAAACTTGACATATCCCCCCCATAGTCATTACTCACGTCCAACGCAGTTTGCCCGTCTCTATTTTGAGGCCCAACTACACCCCCACGTTCAAGTAACAACTTGACTATCGGCTTTGAACCTTTGCGCACCGCAATATGCAATGAAGTATCAAGACTGTAGTCTTGAACCGCAAGTACATCAGCTCCGTTGTCTAATAGCAAACGAACAAGTTCTACGTTGCCCGAAGCAACGGCACCGAGTAACGGCGAACGCCCATGTGCAACAATATTTGCTTCATGCTCTATGAGAAGCCGTATTACTTCGATATGTCCTTGGGCGGCAGCATTGCAAAGGGGAGTTCCCTGGTAGCAATCAATTGAATTGACGTCCGCGCCGTTCTCGAGTAGAACCCTGGAGAGCGCGACATGACCCTTTTCAGCCGCAATATGTAGCACTGTTTCTCCCACTCTGTTCTCTGCTGCAATACCAGCGCCTTTGTCAAGGAGTAGCTGCATTGCCTTCTCATCGCCTGCAAGGGCCACCCTGGTCATCTGCGAAGTGGCCAGCCAAGCCTCAGAATTCAAGTCTCCGCCAAGATAATCCAAGAGATGCCGCACTATTGCTTCATACCCACCCCCGGCTGCCAGATCTAGCGCAGTCTTTCCAGCTTCAGTTTTCGCAGTGACATCAGCTCCCTTCTCGAGAAGTGCCTTCACGACGGTTTCGGACCCCCATCTGGCAGCGACATGCAGTGCAGTCTCCCCGTCCATGTTCTGAGCGTCAATCTCAGCGCCGCCCTCCAGCAGCACCTGCGCTATCGTATCGTGCCCCAATGTTGCACTACAATGAAGCGGTGTTTCGTTTTTATACACAAACCTCATAGAAGCATATGGCCCCCACTCCAGCAAGAGTCTGACAACTTCGTCGCCCCTTGGGATAGAAACATTTGCCGCGCTCCAGAGGAGGTTTCCGCTGCTTGTGAAGTTTGGATGGATGCCCTTTTCTAGAAGCAGCCGCACTAGCTCTACAGCTCCACCATGAACTGCGTAGGAGAACAGACAGCGTCTGTCATCCTTGTTGAACGACGAAAGGTCGGCGCCTCTCTCAATCAGAAGCTTCACGCAAGCTTCCTCTCCGTTTATGGCTGCGATGCTAAGTGGCGTCTCCTCATGTATAGTTTTTGCTTCCAAATTTGCACCTTTGTTTAATAGCAATGCAATAGCTCCTATATGGCCATTATCAATTGCCCAGACGAGTGGTGTTTGGCCCGTGGATGTCTGCAAATCAATTTCCGCGCTGTTCTCGAGCAAGATTTCCAGCACCTTCTCATGACCCTTTTTTGCCGCCCAGTGCAAAGCTGTTGCTTCCGACTCACTGTTCTCAAGCTTGGCCATCGCATTAACATCGGCGCCCTTGTCGATCAATAGCTGTACTATTTCCGCATTTCCTCTTTCTGCGGCTACATGAAGTGCTGTCCAGTTATATTCGCTCTTTGCTTCCATATTCCGACGGTCTTCTAATAGCATCATCACTATTTCCTTTAATCCGAAAAATGACGCTAGGCAAAGGCTTGATATTTGAGTTGGAAATATGTGTCCGTGATACTCTTCCTCAGCCAACACCTGAACAGAAGCCCATAAACTTGTTTTTTGCCTTGCAAATCTCATGAATAGATCTTTGGTGACTTGTCCGGGCGTATCATTGATATGGTCTCCCCAATGTCGAGCCGCGTAACGGAAAAGTGGGTAACAGCTATCAATGCTCCAGTCTGGACACTCCCTTTCAGCGTATTCTTCGAATGTTATAGTTCTACTGCAAGAGGGGCGCTGCGTCCTTGCTATTAGAAAGTGTTCAAACTCTCTGCGTTTGAAAGATAGATACAGAAGGCAGGTATCTGCGATATTCATTTCGAGCTGTAAAAATCTTTCAACCTCTTGCCGATCCATTCTTCGTTTGAAGTACTCCTTAGTGGTGTAGTGAATGAATGATACCGTATTGCTTTCCGCATGGTGAGCCACTATGCCGGCACATACAGAGGTTATTGTTTCTTCATCGGGTAAAAAATCCTCGTCTAATTCTGTAGCATCCGGATCAGCCATAGCTATCAGGTTAACAGCCAAGCTGTGGCGAAGTTCCTCGAGGGTCAGAGGCCGAGCAGCATAGTAGAGCCAGGTCAATATCTGTTTAGCCATCGCGACATCGTCATCGTCTTGGTTTTGGATTCTCATGATGACATCGTCGTAGGTTCTGTCAAGTTCTTTCATCCCTTCTGGAAGGTTTCTGAGAGTACTTTCGACCATTCCGAGAACGTTTTTCGTGGCCAACAAGTCGATGTACATTCGAACAAGCAGGAACCTAAGACGCTCATGAGCAAAAATACATTGCAGTGACGAAATATGGTTTAAGAGAACTTACATTCCATCTGCTTTCCGCGCAACCGTCTCGACAATGGCCTGCCGCAAGCTAGGCTTTCTTTGGATGTGGCGGCTCAAGGCCTTTGAGCGATTGATGCGTTCTTGAAGATAGCCCTCGATGGCATGTTTGTTTGCATGGATCTCTAAGCGCTCATTTACTGCAAATTTGACTGCGATGGTTGGCAAGTCTCGCGAAGTCAATAGAAGTTGAGTTTTAAGCGGTAGCTCTTTAAGCTGGTCTATAAGTTCGTCTCGGGTATCGCCAATCTCGCGGTGGGGACACTCGTCAAGTCCGTCGACCACAATAAATACTTCTGAGAAGCTCTCAATAACATCTCGAAGGAACGTGGAATATTCTTTAGGAGTTAGATGAATACTTTTCATGGTATAGCTCTTGTATATTTCGAGAAGGCCGCTAGGAGTCTTGAGGCTTTGCCGGAATAGCTGCTGCAGAAGGCTCGCAATGAAGTTGGTAACGGTAAGCAGCGCATTGTTGTAGTCACAGTAGATGTATGCGATACCAATGCCAGCTTGTTTAACCTGCGTCTCTAAATGGTTAATAACAGACGATCTGCTTCCTAGGTCAGCCAACAGAGCAAATTCTGCGTGAATCATAGCTCCATACGATAAGACAGTCTTTCCGACGCCAGCTGTGCACAGATTAGGAATACTGAAACGCATCGGTGAACACAGTTACATACGTTGTCCTGGACACCACAATATTCTCTCTGTTCTGGAGAGCCAGTTCTTGAATTCTTGCGTGCTTTGTAACCACTCCCACGTCCCGTCTTGTCGGCCAGGTATTGCGTAGATGTCGTGCTGCTTTCTCTCAAAAACGTTGAATACAGGAGAAAGCCACTTGCAAAAATTTTGAAGATATTCACCTGTTTTCGTATATAAGTAAATATACTTGGAGGCTGTGATACTTGGTGATGGAACGTACTGCCATAGAGAGACTCTATTGTGTCAATTTTGCGATCAAGATCTTCCAGTGAGCTTTGGATGTTCCCAATTCCTATTTGCGTTTTGTCCGCTTTAACAGATAGAAGTTTGAGTTGACCAGACACGATGTCAAAGTTTTGAAGGGAGATGTTGCTGCTCGACTATCAGAGCTCAAGGAAACCGAATCTCCAAAGATAAGGCAGCACTCACATATCAAGTACTGTCAGAGTCAAATGCAGCCTATCCTGTAGATCTTCCACAATTTCTTGCAGTTTGATTAATGTGCTTTTCTTGAATGGGTAAAGAGCTCTCCGAGCTTGCGAAAGCAACCTCTCGCCTACGGTGTCGCGCAGCGAGAAGACTTGGATTTTTTGAAGCTTTTTGCTCAAGCTGGCAATGCCGTCTTCGCAGAGAGCAATACTGTCATGGGTTTTGACAATAATTTCTGATTTCGGGTCTTGATCATCGAGAGTTGACTTCACGAGTAGTAAAATTTTGGCGAGATCTTGTATGGAGCTGTATGTCGTCGCAACTTCACTCTCGGCATCTTTCCAAGAATTATAGTACTCCAGCAGGCCTTGGCAAAGTTCAATACCAAATGACACGATCCCAACAACCCCAGATGCAACTCCAAGTGCCTCTGCCATAGCAAAGAAAAGCCTCAAATTGAAAACGCGTTGAATTTGATAATGTTCATAAACATTTTTTAAGATAGAATGAGTAGCTTAGAGACGAAAAGAATTCCAAAAAAAAAAAAGGGTCAAAAGGGGTGAAAACAAAACAAAAAAAACAGATACAAGAACAGAAAGCAAATAGAAGAGGGGAGGAGAAAGAGGGGGAGGAGAAAGAGGGGAAAACAAAACAAGGCTGCGGTTGTGATTGGATGCCGTTCCTCGGATGATAAGTTGAACAGAGCCGCACATGGCGAATAGCATCGTTGAGATTCTCAAGTTCAAGACTCCAACCCTTTCACCACAGGCATGAGTGTTGGCCATGCGATCTGAGTATTCAGAGTTTTGGAGACTTGAAGTCCAGGGAGAACATGCATACAGCGCTTAGAAGTATAGCCATATTCAGTCCTTGGTAGTATAAGATTTGAACTAAGTGGAATTCTCTATCACGCGGTTTTTACGCTGTGCTTTTTTCGCCCAAGGTATTCTCCCCATCCTTGTTTCACTTCGGAGAATAATCCGGCGGTAAGCGTAAACGAAAGCCTCGTTATAGCGTACTAATACAGGGTATGATCACTATTAATAAGGATGATCTCAATAACCCTACAACCATAACAATCTCTGATCGTTTTGAGAGGCAAGTAGCTGACTGTACAAGGTTGAAAAGCTTACTCAAACCCTGGGTGAGAATTTGTTATTCTGCATCTGTCTCCATATATTCATTGTATCTGGACTAAGTACTGAGACCTATCTGTAGCATTATTTGTAGCAGTTTGGAAGGAGCTCGCACTGCATTATATACAGTAGTTATTCATGAACTAAGTAATCCACTTCGGTGTATAGCTGCGAACTTCTTCAGCTCCAACCTAAGTCTTTCCTTCTCCGGATCTTCTTGCTTCGATCTCCCTTTATTTCTCCACAGTGCCATGGATGAACTTTGATACTCCAACAGCCGCGGACGTCGCTTTGTGCTCGCTATTGCGAAACTAATAGGTCGGCCAGGAAGTGTCCAGGGTGACACAAGTTGGCTAGTGGTAACGATGACTTTCAGATTGCGCCGATGCAGCTTGACCAACACGGAAAGCGCATCGGCAATGATGACATGTTGAGCAGCCGAGTCAGAAGTACACCTGTCGAGGCGATCGATGACAATGATCACAGATGGCAGTAGTGCTACAATCGAATGTAGCAAGTTGAAAACGCTGTCAAATGTCTCCGCTTTGCGAAATCGCCTGGTATTGAAGATATTCGGCGCTGCATTGACCAACTCTGGTCTAGAGAGTAGAATTTGTGAAATAAGTTGCTTCAAGACCTGCTGTGGCGTCCATCTCACGCTTTTCGGACGGTCGCACATGGCAAATGTGATCAACTGACCCTGCGATTGGCATACATCAATGAGATTGATGGAGAACTCGGTCAGCCAGAATTGCCGGCCATTATCCTCGGTTGATATCCAAAGGATCGAATTCTGGGCACTGTCACAGAGCTTGCGCCATTCTAAGAGACGCGGGAGGATCCCGTTTTGACTCCAATGGTCACGTATATCGGTAAAGAAGTGCAATCCCTGCCATTGACGCAACTCATCTTCAACATTACCAATATCGCTATCCCAGATGTCGAAAAGTTCAGAGGTATATTGGTGAGATCGCGCTTGGACAGTAAAGATGAATTAGTGAAACCAGCCCCTTTCTATGTGAAGACTTGCGAAAATTGCGAAATACTAATTACATACCGATACTTGCAATCTGTAGCTGTTGTTTCAGTACATGAATTTCTTACAGATTGTCAGTCGCGTATTGTAGCATCTTGGGAAGAGATCGGTACCGGAATTTAAGAATTCAATGCTCTCTGCGATATGTTTCTGCTCTGCAATATGCCCCGTTTCGCATAATGTTTTCAGTCTGGCTGTTGTTATCTTGACGTTTTCAAGGTATACAGGGAAGTCATATTTTGTACGTGGTAGCATGGCGTCAACTAACTGCTCTGCGTCTCCATCAGAAAGCGGAAACCCGTAATGGTTGTATCTATATCCCATGACCAACTTACTGAAGTAATTGTGAGAATAGTACATTGAAAGTCTCCATAATAAGTCCAGCGTGTGTATGTAGAACTCAGTGAGAGCTTGTTTCATGTCGTTTGTCGGGAACATGTCCTTATAAACCTCCAAGATTGGAATATCCTGGGAAAGAGAGTTAATAAGGCCTTGTACCGAGTCAATCTTGTCTTGCCTATTAGAAATGCCCTTTCATCTATTAGTGACGGTTACAAGCGGTTGATTATTGTCATTTTTCGTATACTTTGAAAATTGCCCAGAGACAAGCATAAGGTATGGAATACTCAGGGCTCTGGGGAATGAATATATCAATAACAGGCTTTATCTGTGTCGCGAATTTGATGAAAATAACAACCGATCTGTTTAGATTCTGAGCCGCCTTTTTCTTAACTTCGATCCTCTTGCATTCTTGCTTGATAAGGCTCTCCACCCATGCTACGCTGTAAGTTTTTGGTTGTTTTAGCCATATTGGGGCACTCTCGACCACCTTTGTGGCCACCAGTCCTGGCTGGCTATCCCACCAAGGCTGCGAGTTCAGTTGCTCATTGACATCTTTGCATTTCCGCAAGGCACTGGCGTAGATCACACTGAGCGCAAGTATTAGCCGAGTAAGATAATCTGGTGATTTGCCAATAGGATACATGTACATGTACTTACGCATCCTCCTCCGATCCAGGCTGGTACCATTTGTTCCAAGACGGAGAAACTTTTACTTTGTCCATGAATGCGCTGTCTTACTTGGTCTGGATATCTATAATGCTACTATTATGCACCGAGGGAGACAAATTCGCGTATTTGTAGAAGCGTAAACTTAATCGAAACCCAAGACTGAAAAAGAGGACGGGAATAAATAGAAAACTCCAACGCGAGAAGCGTTTCATTAATGAAAACGAAGGCGGCTCTCGCCTTTAATAGCTCAACGTGCATGCATGCATGCACAAAGGATTGATAGGTCCCAGGGTTCATATTGAACCCCGCCTCCTCACGACCAATCAGCTCACATTTTATGATGTTCCCCTCAGTTATGAAGTACCAGAAACCACGTAACCAAATGTAGTCGGCTGTGTGATATACAGCTCAGATGCGGGCCCTCTGCACAAGTCAACAAATTAGCAAATAGTTAGAGGCTACAATTCCCATCACGGCTGCAGAGGAATTTACAACAGGAGAATGTCTTCGTCTTCCTTAGAGAGAGAGAAACGTAGATCGTATCATCTACGATATGCGTCTCGTCGATCCCACTCTCGTGATGAGAGTCCGGTGGACAGCCGCGATCCCTCTTCGTACCCGGAACGCTCCAAAAATAACGTTGTCGACTTCAAGATCATCGAAGGGAACACAGTGATTGAGATACGGTCAAAATATCTTGTGGATGCCATTGAAAAAGTCAACAAACACCCGCCACTACAGCCAACAAAAGATATCTTCACTGAACAGGAGCCATATCCCACTCTGTTCCATCATATGGATGACATTAAGACAGAAATTGCTCAGATGGACAGTGAGATTCCACATGAGCACCTAGAGACACTGCAAAAAGAGATAGGGTATGTAGAGCCCATCTGGAACGAGGCACGCCAAGAATCAGACAACATGGTGAGCTATGACATGATATGGAAGTTCTTTCACCCTGGTGATCTTGTTCTCCGAGAGGATAAGATCGGTAACCTTTGGCTGCTTGTTTTCGCCAATCTTACCTACAAAGTACATCAGGATAAGAGAACAGGCCAAACAGAGAAAAAAACAAGTCTTACAGCGATTGTTACGAACTGAATGAATTTCGTGGCAATCTTACTAGCAATTATATCGAGCTTCATCTCCCCGAGTTTCCTGGTAGACGGCACATCACGTCGCTGCCTGTTTATCCCATTCGCTACCAAGAAGACTTGACAAGAAAAAGTATCGAAGAATCACTTGCTAGAAGGGGTAGGAAGTGGCAGGAGCTCATCACCGCGGCATCAATCTGCCAACACCATTACGGGCTTGCATTGAAAAACGAAACTAAACAGAAAGAGATGGAGAAAATTCAAGTGAGTTACAGCAGTCCCATTCATCCGGCAGGACAGATTCTGCGTCAGGTTTTGAGAGTTGACGAATTTCAGGCGGACGGCAGGATAGTAATCGACCAGAAATCAAAAGGATTAGGTTTGGGGGAGATCGCCGTGATACTCGGATGTGAAATTAGCCGGCGTGAGGTCGAGTACCAAACCAGGGACAGAGTTTCTGCATCCACAACGTTGAGTGATGAGCAGGCCATGCTTTGCCCAGCAATTATCGGATGTCATGACTTGAAAAGCAAGAATACATATACTGTCAGTGTTGATAACCTGCAGCCAATCAAATGGAATAAAGATGCAATGGATCACCTGGTGTTGGACACTAGAAAGAAAGATATGCTCAAAGGCCTTGTGCACTATCACTCAAGTCGAAGCCGTCTCAACGAGAGGGGAGATCTTATTGATGGAAAGGGGCAAAGCCTTGTTATTCTCCTCCACGGACCACCAGGCGTTCGTTCACCTCTCCTTCCCTCCCCAGCCTCAACCCCAACCTTCTCAATCCCAGTTCTAAGTAACCAAATACTGGACACTGACACTTGATGCTAGGTCGGCAAGACGCTGACCGCGGAGTCAGTTGCCGAAGCGGTAGGAAAACCTCTCCTCGCAATGAGCATTGGCGAAATGGTGTGGGATGAGGCGCAGCTCCAAGAGCGGTTAAACTCTGAGTTCCAACGAGCCATAGACTGGGGCGCAGTTCTTCTCTTAGACGAAGCCGATGTGGTGCTCGAAGCTCGATCATTTGAAGATGTGCGGAGAAACGGCATTGTCTCCAGTTAAGTCATGGCTCGTGTTCTATATATAGATAGTATGGCTACCCTGACTAACCCCTATTGCCTCCTTGCAGTCTTTCTCAGAGAGCTAGAATATTACCAAGGAATTCTATTTCTCACTACGAACAGAGTCAGCGCAATGGACGCTGCGTTTCAGTCACGCATTCAGATTGGAGTCGGCTTTCAGACTATGACGCCCAAGATCCGCGCTGATGTCTGGACGCAGCTACTCACTCTGAATGGCAGAGACAAGATTTTGGGATCAGAAGTAGTCAAAAGTATCCAAACAAAGCTGAGCAAATACGAACTGAATGGACGGCAGATCCGAAATGTTTTGAATGTTGCGGAAGGCCTTGCGTTCCAGGAATATGGCGAAGAAGGAAAGCTGAAATATCGACATATTGAAGAAGCCACCAAAGCAGCGGCTGAGTTCCAGAGGATGCTGGAGGAGTCAAAATCGATGATGAAGTTGGAACAGACGGTATGGGCGCCGTACAAGGGTGGTGATGACGATTCGATATACTAGGCTGAATATATAGACGAAATTATGACGACTCGATATTATAGACTACAAAAGGCATTATAGGATGATGATTAGCGATTCCGAATCTGAACCTGGATATGAGATGCTGTAGACACTTTTCGTTCGCTTGCGAGGGCAATATCTATTGGTATAGGCCAAATATTCTTCGTATCATCATAGGGTATATTTTGCAGCTGCAATCTCGCGCATGCTTTCAACAACAACTCAACATGCCTTAAAAACCAACATGTAAACCGTCAAACGCCGTGTAAATGCCTCAAATCCCTTATGCTTAACCAATTAAACCTGATACATATCTCGTCTTCGCGGTCGTGGATGATGGACATGGCGGAATGCGACAAAGCATTCGAAACCGCCCCAGATGATGAATATAAACCTCCAAATCCTATCACGAGTCAGAGTCAGCAACTACCCGTTTAATATCTCCACTCTTGGTGTTTATAGGCGCACTTACACAACAGCTGTAAGCATCCACACTGCAATGGCCAGCATTTTGTTTTGTGAAAAGCCCTCTCTGCTTATGACATCGGGATCGCCCACCCCGCCGGTGATTTGCGGCGACGAATCGCTCTCGAGGGCTGCAAAGGCATCGGATTGGTATGTGTAGCGCGAGAAGATTATCATAACAATGCCACCGAGCGATATAGCAAGGGAAAAGAGGTCGTGGAGGAGGGCGCGCGCAGGCGACAGCGGGTTGAAGCCAAACGCGCGATCGAGCTTGGCGACGACGATGTACGAGTCGTTGAGGAGGGCGATGGCGGACTGTAGGTAATAAAACATGTTAGCTATGGCTGGCTGGTAGCGATGACGCTATCACGATGGTGACGCCACCAAGCAATTTGAAGACTCACCCCCACGAGGCCAGCTGCGACAGCGCCACCCTTATCTGACCATTGATTGATGATGAAAGCCAGAATTACCAGCGTCGAGACGCCCGTCATCCAGGCCACCGCCCGGGTGACGATCTGGACGAGGGCATAAGTGCCTGGGCAGAAGCGTCTTGTCATTTGGATGGTGGAGGTGGAGGCGAGGTATAGCGTCGTATTGGGTAAGAAATAACCGCAAGAATATAAACAAAAGCGCTGAACTGAAGGCTGAGAGAAGGCTGAGAGGAATCAATAATCGTCAAAGCTGGCGTGATTTTTAGTTGGCAACAGCAGCGCAACTAGAAGAAGTCGAGGTGAAGAAGAAGCGAGCTGAGGCGAGATATTCGCAGAGTGCCTGGACCTAAACGCTGGGAGCGAGCACAGCCAGGCCGCCTATCGTGGGCTGGCAGCTGGCGCTACATGCAAGTTACGGGCTGTCAGTGGCAGCTTGAGCCGCTTTGGATCTGCGCAGGAGACTCCAGCTGGCCTCATGGGCGGGATTGCGGCGGCATGTATGTGCAGAGGGTATATGCGGTGATTAGTCGCTGGAGATGCGAGCTGAGAGAGATTCTGTGCTGCGCAAAGGATAGAAAGAAAAACAACGGCGAAATGGTGTAGAGAGGGGAAAAGAGAAACGACAAGCAAGGCCAATGCGTGGACTAATGGAGAGAACCGAGAGAGCAAACGGTGGCTGGTGGCATTGTTAGAGAATACGAGCCAATTGCCTGGCGGTTAGCAAAAAAAGATGGCCAGAGGTCAGCAGCCATGATTCGACGAGGCCTCTCCAAGTCAGCTGGCATGATGGCTGCATCTCGCTTTTTCAGCTTTGGGGGCCGGGCTAACACGGTGCTTGTCCCAACGGCTCTGATCGACTTCGTATAGCACTGGATCTGGGACCTACAACCTCTGACAGCTCCATATACAGGTCCCCGGAATGCTGCAGCGACAATGAAGCACAAATCTCGATCGAACCCAGCGATGCGGAATGCCGTGAATGCGTGGTTCAGGGTCGCGGCATTGCGTCAGGCACGAAACGAAGCGGATTTCGCTGCAACTTGTTGGTGATTGAAAACCAGAGGCTGGGACACCAGGTACAGGCCATAGCCGCCGTGCCCTGCAGCAGATGCAAGTACTGCCAGTCTCCAATTCGAGCCCAAAGTGCGGCCCACTGGCATTGAGGTTAGTGGAGGCGCGTTCGACGCAAGGGAGACATTTCTGGCGTCTGGAACCAGCAATCGCCACTCGAATAGAACAATTGGAGCCATTCACCGAAAACGCAACAACTTCAGCAGTGCTAGCAACAGTATTCTGCGAATTGCTTCGTTGCCCGTGGCGAGATGAATCAGATCGCTCGGGCGCAAAGGCGCTTGATTGCCGTCTTACACTGCACGGCGCCATCTCTCAGATCGCCACGCCTCTCCGCATTTAGGGCGCCGGGCCGCTAATAACGGCGGTTTCTAGTGGCTGCTGCGATTACGAAGCACTGGCGGGTAGCTGGATGCCCCGCCACATGAATCGCACAGTATCTCGTACAGGGGAAAACGGAACTGCACTGAGGCGAGGCTTTCCACAACCACGTAGGAGGCTTTATGGCTTCCGGAATGCTATCTCGTAGCTTATCACGAGATGGTCAGAGTTTGCTGCGGTACTTTCGTTATGCACGAGTAACGAGGCTGGACACGACTCTGATGCACTGCGCAGCTCCGGGTTTTGCTACAAGTACAAGTACACTACGTGCTGACGAGCTCTACCTCTCCACTGAATGTTTATCAAACAGGCAATTATTTATAGCTCGACCATGGCATGGTGCCGCAAACAAGAAACCGCTGAGAGGCAGAAACCGAGATCCTCCACTCTGGTACATGAGGCGTACATATAGAACGCGTCATGAAATGCGCTTTACTCACCAGGTTCCGCCAATTCCGCACGGCAAACAATACTCGATGCCCAATTGCACTCATGAATCATGAGTCTCGGCAATGGGCAAATACAAAAGCCTGAAAGATCACTTTCTATGCTTGCCTTTCTCCTCTCCTCCAAAATATACCCCAAGTCTCTCCAACCAATTCGCAGTCCCGGCTCATACAGAAATCGCCCAGTGAATAGATCAACCCATAAGTGAAACGCGTCCAGCGCCGCTAAAAAACTGGGCACAGCCTCCATTGCTTTCCCTCTCCACTGCAGCTTAGAGCTAGCAAGCCTAAAAAACGAGAACTGGCTTGAGCTAAATCAGCCCAGGCACTCGCTTCTCCCCTAATCTCTCTTCTTCTTCCCTTGCAGCTGTTGCGAAAGGCGGGCACCGGGCCGTTTGTTCGACGTACCTGATTTCTCGCCCACCAAGGCACCGAGCAAGCAAAAGTTTAAAATTTCACCTCACCCAAAACCTGAATAAAAAACGTCGAAAAAACAACGCCAAGAAAATAAACTTTCCTTCTTTATCTTGAATAACGCCTTTACGATAATTTAGCTCTTTAAAGCCCAGTCTCAGCCATTGATTCGCGGGCACACCCTGGCTCGTTCGTTCTCACCATTTCCCCTCTCTGCCTCGTCCGATTCGCAAAGATGGCTGTTTTTGATATTGACGACCTGTGCTCCTTTAGTCACCCCGAAAGGCTCGTCGAGATGAAGTCCGACCTCGAGGCCACCGCTCACTCGCCCGAGCAGCTCCTTTCTAAAAATGAGCGTCTGGTGGAGATGCGGCCACGGAAGCGGAGTGGAAGCAACTGCCGCAGCGTCAAGCAGCTGTTTCTCGACAACCAAGCGGGTATGTCGCCTCATTGTCCATCAATTCATCAGGTGGACTGCGAAAATTCATGCTGACATGAGTGTAGGAATCGTTTTCAATGTCGTTGTCCTTCTCTATCTCACCCAATTGCTAATTCCCAAAGCCCGGCCCTTCACGAGGCCCTTCCTGTGGCTGTCCCACTACAACCCCTCTACTGGAAAGTACGCGGTTGGCTCCAATGACATTTACTACGTGATCTACTATCTAGTATTCTTCACTGGACTGCGCGATGGTCTCATGAATGGCGTTTTGGGTCCCTTGGGACGACGCTGGGGAATCTCTTCGGCCAAGGACCAGGAGCGGTTTGCGGAGCAGACGTGGATGATTTGCTACTACTGCGTCTTTTGGCCTCTTGGTGTAGTATGTTCTTTCTCCGTCTCTCTTTGGAAGAAAGGTCCATTTTTGTTTGCTAATTGTTTCAGTACATCTGGTACTCATCCCCCTACTTTCTCAACATGGCCGAGCTCTGGACAGACTGGCCCAGCCGAGAGATTACCGGCACCATGAAGTTTTACTTTCTCGCGCAGCTGGCTTTTTGGATCCAGCAAGTCTACGTCATCAACATTGAGAAGCAGCGAAAGGATTACTGGCAGATGCTGTCGCACCACATTGTTACGATCGGGCTGGTTGTGGCCTCGTATGCCTACCACTTTACACGCGTTGGCAACCTGATTCTCATCATTATGGACATTGTCGACATTGTCTTTCCGGTAGCCACATCCCATTGCTAATCATAGAAGAAAGGCTGCTAACGAATTCATAGCTTGCCAAGTGCGCCAAGTACCTGGGTTTCAACACCCTCTGCGACATCCTATTTGGCCTCTTTGTCATCGTCTGGCTCGCCACTCGCCACGTATTCTTCCTCATGGTTATCCGCAGCGTCTACTTTGATGTCCCCGCCATTGTGCCGCAGACCTGCTTCCAGGGCGGCATGAACAACCTGCAGGGTCCCCTGCCCCAACTCAGCGGGTGGTCTTGGCTGCTTGAGCCATTCAAAGATCCAGAGGGCTTGATCTGCTTCAACCAGTCCATCTTTACCGGATTCTTCGCCTACCTCGTTACGCTGCAGGGCATCATGGTGATGTGGTCGTATGCCATCCTCAAGGTCGTTGCCAAGGTGCTCAGCGGCCAAAACGCCGAAGACATTCGCAGCGACGACGAAGAAGATGAAGAAGTCGACGAGCTAGAAGAAGAAGGAGAAGAAGTTGAAGAAAAATACTACTTGGAGGAAGAAGCCGACGTGGACGATGGCATCGTCAAGGCCTGGGAGCGCCGGCGCCTAGTCCTGCCCAAGAGAAACGGCAGCTCCAGCGCCTTGCATCTACCCGGCCACAGCGATCGTAAGGAGTTTCTCAACCGGATTGGATGCGAGAAGCAAATCGACTGAGCTGGAGAATAAAGGAGTGTGTTATCACTGGATGATTTATATTGTACGCGATTGATTTAAAAGTTTTTGTTTATGGAATAGGAGCAAAAAGTCCTCGTCTTGCGGTCACTGATAGGCTCGGTATGGATATGAGCTACGGGGTTTATGAACACATTGCGAGTCTAGATTTATTATGGAACATGATTCCATTTATTATACTATGAATGTCAACAGATAGACCTTGGTATTTGACATTGCGATATGGCGACTACTTCGATGTAAGCGAATAGGAACGCTCTCCACGGGGATAATGGATACCTGCAGCTTCCGATGCAATCTCAATTGAAGGATTTTTCAAGAGTAATCTCCGAGAATGAATCTCATTAAAGCAACACATTTGTAACGACAAGTCAAAAAGATAGATGTCGACTACTCCATGCTCCTCCAGCCAAGAACAGCCCGCGGGCCCCGAGTCTCAGGGGGTCCCAGAAAGAGGGTCTAGGGTCCAGTCCAAGCTGGAGCACGGAGAATTTAGCCTGGAAGGATGCTTTTAGCGTTCTTCAGCCCTGAAAGTCCAACCGGGTCCCTTGCATGTGGTTCGCAGGATCGGGTTGATGTGGCCTCTGTGTACTTGTAGACGAGGTTTTGGTGGATGGTGGCTTTCGGCAGCTGATTCCGAGTGTGTGTGCAGAGGCGCCACGCGCAAAAGATGCTTTCCCAAGTGGACTATCGTTGCGAAACGAGGAATAAAAGAACATTATAACCTGAGAGAATAATTACTGATAGAATCAACCAAAAATGGCTCGTAAGGGACGAATTGACACTCTCAGCTGATCCGACTGACTCTCAAACTCCAGTCTGTCGTTGAAGCCAAGACGTCATCAAGCATCAAAAAGCGTCGGCCCGGGCACCAAATGCCGACGGCACCGAATCCCTTTTTTTCTCTCGTCTTTATAAAGCTGTGCACACGACCAGTCGAAATCCGGCAAGTTGGTGGGCGAGATCCCAAACCACCACTGCGGCGTTGCACCCATTCCCATTCGGCAGTTACTAATCTGGTACATCCGGCGACGCCCGCCCTCTTGGCACCATTTACATCATTCCGCCTAGCAAGAGCTGCCCAAAGCCGCCTGGAGGAGACGCCATTGCGGCCCCATCTGACAGGTCTGGCCGGAGCTTATAAGAGCTCCAAGTACCCTCCAGGTCACTTCTTTAGGCCCCAGCCCACCCCGATTTAAAGCCCACCCACCAAACCACCAGCGGCCGCTAGCATTTCCAACGGCCATCTACACCTCTCAGCTGCTTCTCGTCGACTTTCAACTTCCAGCTTCAATCATCGTCACCACCACGCTTCACAGCCCTCCCCGCGCAGCAATGGCTCGGTACGACGCCGCCCCGTTGCTCAGCTCGTCGCCGCCGCCGTCCCAGGCCAACGGCGCTGTCCGTCGCCGAAACCAGGAGCTTGCCGGCCCTACCGAGAGATCCGCTGCCACCAGCAATGGCACAGCAGCAGCAGCATCATCACCACGCCTCTCGACCGACAAGAAGAAGCGACGAAAGGCCCGCTCGGTGTTCCGCCGCTTCGCCCGCTTCGCCTTCAAGCACACCTGGGTCTTCCCCCTGATCCTCTTGATTCTGTTTGCCGCCGCCTACGCCGTCAACCCCACGGCCTCGAATCCCGTGCGCCGCTTCATCTTCCTCTCGTACGAGCAGCCCAACCCCAACGCCCACCTCGACGCTTCGCTGCCCGTGCACTACGGCAAGGGCCTCTGGGACGTGGCCTTTGTGGCCTTTTACACCGTCGTGCTGTCGTTTACGCGCGAGCTGATGATGCAGGAGGTGCTCATCCCGCTGGGCCGCATCAACGGCATCAAGAGCCGCGGCAAGCAGCAGCGCTTCGCCGAGCAGATGTACACGGCGCTCTACTTCAGCTGCATGGGGCCAACGGGCGTCTACGTCATGAGCCGCAGCCCCGTGTGGTACTTCAACACGGCCGGCATGTACGAGACGTTTCCGCACCGCTCGCACGAGGCCATCTTCAAGTTCTACTACCTGTTCCAGGCGGCGTACTGGGCGCAGCAGGGCGTCGTGATGCTGCTGGGCTTTGAGAAGCCGCGCAAGGATTTCAAGGAGCTGGTGGCGCACCATATTGTGACGCTGTCGCTGATTGGGCTGAGCTACCGCTTCCACTTTACGCACATGGGCATTGCCGTGTACATTACCCACGACATCAGCGACGTCTTTCTGGCCGTATGTTTTGACTTGAACCCCTTCGATGCTCTTCTGATACTGACAAACTTCTAGCTATCCAAATCGCTCCACTACATTGACAGCCCGCTCGTCGTCCCCGTCTACGTCACAAACATCTTTGTCTGGATCTACCTCCGCCACTACATCAACCTGCGCATCCTCTACTCCATCCTCACCGAGTTCCGCACCGTCGGGCCCTACGAGCTCAACTGGGAGACGCAGCAGTACAAATGCTGGATCTCTAACATCATCACCTTTGCGCTGCTGGCCTCGCTGCAGGCCCTCAACCTCTTCTGGCTGTACTGCCTCTTCCGCAGCATGTACAAGTTTGTGGTCTACAAGATCAAAAAGGACGACCGCTCCGAGTCGAGCGAGGAAGAGGAGAATGCGCAGCTGAAGCCCGAGGCCGAGCCCCTGTTGACAGAGGTCAATGGGTCTGCCAATGGCCATGCCAAGGCTGTTGTTGCCGAGAACGGTTCTCTCTAGGGGAAATATTCAGCTCTTTTGAAGTTTTGAATATGTACTCTGCGAGTATCGGAAAAGTTGAACAATCTCTTTGCTAAAATTTTGATTAAAAGCCCCCGGCATGGCGAAAACTATTTTTTGTTCATTTTATCTCTCGCTTTGAATTTCTCAAATCTTGACATCTTTTTTTTTACACCGACTTTAATCCATGGCGAATGATGACGACTACGGCAACTACAAAAAAAGAATTTGGACTCTCTCTCCAGTGTACAGTATCTTGGAGTAACGGTTCGTATATATGCCACGACTTGACGCTAGCCACAGGGACTAGCTTTCTTCTTCTTTTGCTTCTTTTTGGAAATTGACGCTGCTGGCTTTGTTTGAATGTCTGGTAGGCGCTGCTATATGGGATGTAGCTGGATGTGCCTACATCAATGATGTATTGACTTTTATTTATTTTGCATACTACATGTACTTACTATAATACCTAATTTTAAAAATTCATTCAAATGAATAACAGTATGGCTGCTGCCTTGATCCGTTGGCGACTCAAATGTTAAGGATGTAATTCCATCTTCCAGCGTCACAATTTATTTAGATACGAAATCTGCTAACATTATCATCCCTTGTTGCGTCCAGTGGTTCCAATCTTTCCACACGGCCAGAAGCAGTTGCTTTACATTGTACGCGCTTTTTTCGCACCCAAAAGTCTTGCTGTTGGACGAGGCGACTTCAGCTGTCGATATGGATACTGGTAGACCAGCAGCAAGATGCGGGTCTACTATCCACAATCGAAGCTCACCTGGCTCTCACCGGTGTTAGATCTAAATATGCCTTGAAATCATGGTGAGCTGCACAGCATTTTTAACGTCTGGGCAGGCGGGCTCCCGTGGCTTACTTATCAGCATGACACGTGGCAAGCAGTGTATATTATATGCATCTCTTGTTAATTCACGTCATTGCCACTGCTGATCCTGTTTAAACATGTGTTTCATATGGTATATGGTTCATCTCGGCCAGAAAAGTTCAAGAGATTGCCGACTAACCGAAACGCCTAGGTGTATATGCTCTCTATACGCGCATACATACGAATTTTATGCCCTCAAATCAAACCAAAACCAACTCCGCCAGATCATTATCATAACAGCTCATTATCCACCCTTCCAGGGCTTTTTCCACTTAGAACGAATACTCCTCAACATGGAGATAAATACCCTGCGCCCCGGTCCCCTTATGCACCGCCCGCTCATCACTCAACCTGCTCACGCAGTTCCTCGTCGTGGCAACAATCTCTGGCCCTCCGCAAACCACCACCGCAGTCTCGCCGTACGCAACCTCCACAGGCTGGCGGATCAACTGCTCAATGTCCGGTCGGGTCGTATATTCACGAACGACGGGGAGGCTGGAAATGGCCTTCTCCTGCTGCCCCTGCGTTTCCTTCTTCTCGTCGGCGTTGGTGCCCGTGCAGCAGCAGCATGAGGCTTCGTGGGGCGATGATTTGATGGCTGTTTCTTTCTGTCTGCTTTCACCACTGCTGCTGGCTGTGATGTGGGAAATGTTGGTCTCGTTGCGTGAGAGGGGGAGGCCGTCGCTGCCGAGGGCGGAGTTTGTGATGGCGACGTGGATGTTGATGGTGACGCCCTTTTGCGAGAGGGCATCGCCTGCTTTTTGCGCGCGCTGGACGTAGTATTCGATTTCGCGGTATGTTCGCGCTACGAAGAGCACTTCAATCCTCTTGACGCAGCCAACAAAGTCCGCTTGAGCTGCAGCCTCCAGCAAAGGCAGTGTGAAGCTTGCACCTGTGGACGCTCCTATGAGGACCATGGTTTCGTAAATGTCCCATCGAGGGGGTGCGCCATACGGGCCGGAGAGGAAGCCCGTGAGAGAAGCTTCCGGGTTCTTTGAGGCGTAGCTGTGGATGCGCTTCGAGAAGCCCTTGTGCTTGCGCAGGATGAGCTGGACGCTGTTGCAGCAGCAGGTTCCTTCGATTTTGCGCGCACAGGCAATGGTGTAGGGGTGTGCTTCCAGGGGACCAAGTCGCGGAATCCACAGATAGACGTGCTGGCCGGGCGTCCAATCAAAGTGCACGTCCTTGATGGTGACGACGGTGGTGGTATCGGCCACTGCTCGGGCGAGGATTTGGTGGCCGACTCGTCGCCTGCCCTGACATGCTGATCCGCCGGCCTTGAATCGCAGATTCTGCCACAGGAGAAGCGCCCAGCGAGCGGCGCGGTCGAAGACGAGGAACGAAACGGCCAGCCAGAACAAGAAGCGGGCGTTTGTGGGAACGTGCAGCCAGACGAGCACCAGCATCGCAATGGACGCGGCAACGTGCTGCAGCACCCAGAGCTCGTACGCCAGCCTGCGAATGGGCACGAAGCCAATCACCACGTTCCACAGCAAAATGGCCCAAGCACCAAGGCCGTACTTGACCATGGGCATCGTCTCCATCTCCAGGTCGACAAAGTCCGCAAGCACCCACTCGGTCCAGAAGTGAAAGCCATGCACCGTGGCCGTGACGAACATTGTGCGCGCCACCCAGCGATGCAGCCAGTTGAGCCGCTCATGGCCCGTGCCGATCAGAAAGCCGACAATGTTGAACTTCATCGACAGCAGGAAAATCATGGGCAGCTGCGTCAGCGTGACCCAGGCGTTGCGGTAGCCGATGCGCTCCCAGAAGTTGACGTCGTGGACGACGGCGTGCCAGGACATGAAGTAGGCGATGATGGACCAGTAGACGAGCAGCACCAGGACGCGGCCCAGCGGAGGGGGCGTGAGCCAGGAGAAGTAGCGGATGGGCACAAAGTACTGCGGGAGGGAGATTTCGCGGAGGACGGCGGTGATGGTGGCCCATGCTTGGGAGAGGAGCGTGTTGGGGCGGGTTGGATGGGGGTTGGAGGCGGGATCGCGGGCTGCTTTGAGGCTGGAGGTGAAGTTTAGCAGAGGATATCCGAGCATCTGGAGGTTTGTGGATTTACCGCTTGAGGGCGCCGATGTGGTTGATGCCGCGGATGCCCATTAATGAGGCCACGACGACGGCGGCGATGTACCAGTAGGCGCGGGCGAAGCGGTGGTTGATGTCGGAGCCCATGCCCGTCATGCCATCGCCGCTCATGTCCATGCCGTCCATGTTGGCGGTTTGGGGGTAGATTTAGATGGATGGCTGGATAGAGACGAGACAAAGAGTTGAGGCGCGAGTGTGTGAGTAGATGGATATTAGCCAGCTAATAGTCTACTGATGCATCTTTTCTTTTGAACAAACTCCCAGTCGTGCGAGGGGCTGTTTTGTCGCTTCTCTCCTCTTGTACTAATATTCGCCAAGGAATATGTTCGTGTGCCGGTATTCCGAGATGGTGAGAAAAGCAGTTCAAGGCTCTATAGCATGAGGTTGATGAGCAGGTTTCGTCTGCGGCGGATCAACCACTTGGCCGAGCAAACTCTCTCACAGCGGTGGGCAGAAAAAGAAACGTTGTGGGGGAGGGAGAATTCCAAGGCTCCTCTTGGTGGAGTGCAGCTTGGCTACTAGGAGCAGAGGTGTAGTAATGGGGGAAGAAGTGTAAGTGAGCTGCAGCGGGGGGGATCAAGCTGCTGAAACGGGCATCTTAGTGCCGTCTGCAGCGGCCGTTTTCTTTTGAATTACGAGCTTGTGTCTTTGGCCAAATATGACCCTGGGGAGATTCTTGTGGCCGGTTTCAGTTTCAAAAGTCGAGGTGCCACCACGATCCGCGAGTTTCATGACAAACAAACAACGAGAGGCTATAACCCTTCTTTCTCCAACTTCCCATGGCCCTATACATGTGTCTCTCTATACAACGAACGACTCGTCTCTTCACCACCATCACCAACATCCCAAACCTCCGCCTTGGCATCAAACACCACCATCTCAGCTCGAACCCCTCCAAATATCCACCACCATAAACTTGCTCAAATGCTCTCAGATGGGCTCAGATGGGTAGCCTGGCGGCTTCTGATTCGCCGGCCGCGCTGCTAGCCCCTGTCCTGGCCCCCCCGCTATTCGGATCTGGAAACCAGTCCGTAAATTTAATTGGAGAAAACAAACGTTGGAACGAGGCTAAAGCGGTAGCGAGTGGGAGGTTTTTGCATGGCTAGGTATATGGTATTTGGTATGCTTAACTGGGAGTTCCTAGGCGCTTTGACGCCGGTGGGCGAACCGTTTGATGGATGCCGCGCTGCGACGCTGCGTTGGGACGCTGAATCGGCAATTGTGCTGTAGGAGTGATGGCGGCGACATGCCAGTTGACATGAGATGTACTGTATAGTGGACGAGTATTTGAATTGACTCAATCATAGTCCTCAAACATATCTTGACTCTTTGGGTAGGTAGTTTGCTCCCATCAGCTGTGTTAGCCCTCCGTACAACCCGACGGGTCGAAATATCTTGCTCAACCATCCAAGCTACCGTTTCAACGCCGTGGCCCCCTTGCCGTAGCACCATCTCCTCTCCTCCCAAATGGGTTCAGTTCCAGTGGTGCCCTGTCCCTATTCGGATGAGCTGGTGGAGCGTGCTCTGCTCTGTAGAGGGGAATAGCTGCTCTGTGCCCTCCAGCTGCAGTCGGTGTATGAATAAATACAGCTGGCAGCCTCGCCAAGCCTTTTCCCTCTTCTCCCCTTCAACTTCACTTCTCTCCAACTCCAACCTCCCATCCACATCATCTCTCCCTCTCTTCAATCTCAACTTCCACCGCCAAAATGCGCGTCTCAGCCATCCTCCCCGCCGTCCTCTCCCTCGCCTCCGTCTCCTCGGCGCACTTCCTCATGAACTACCCCAGCTCCATCGGCTTCGACGACGACAAGGAGGGCACCGCCCCCTGCGGCGGCTTCACGCCCGACATCTCGTCCGGCTCCAAGCAGCTCGTCGACTTCCACGTCGGCGGCGATTCGCTGGCCATGCGCGCCACCCACAACCAGGTCACCTGGCTGTTCCGCGTCACGCTCGACGGCACCGCCCAGTCGGGCTGGAAGCAAATCTTCCCCATTGTCCAGCAGAGCGGCCTGGGCGACTTTTGCGAGCCGCAGATCACGCTGCCCGCGAGCTACGCCGGCAAGAAGGGCGTCATTGGCGTCGTGACGGATGCGCCAGACGGTCTGTTGTACCAGGTATGTCAAGGAAATCAAAATCCTTTGATGGGATGAACAGCTTCTAACTTCAACAGTGCATTGCTGCCAACTTCGTCTCGGGCTCCGTCGACCCCCCCTCGGCCTGCAAAAACGCCACCATCACCGCCAGCTTCGTCGACGACTCCAAGCTCAACCCCCTCGTCTCCGGCAGCGTCTCCGGCTCTAGCAGCTCCTCCAACAGCACCAGCGGAGGATCCTCTTCCACTCCCTCCAGCACTCAGAGCAGTGCCGCTGCTGCCACCACCTCGCACAACGCTGCGCCCGGCCAGCTCGCTGCCTGGTCGGTCTCTGCCTTTGGCCTGGGCAGCGCTTTGACCGCTGTGTCAATGGTTCTTGCCGGTGGCGCTTTGATGATTTAAGGAACTAAAAAAGCGATATTTTGTGATATTTGATTTTGATTTTTTGTTATGAGACGACGTATAAAAACTCCGACTCACGGGTACATAATGGGAACAGGCAAAACTGAATAATGATTTTTCTTTAATGAGACATGGTTTTTGAATCGAGACTTACTGTGAATTGATGTTGCTGATTTGGATCAATTGCTCCTTTTGATGTTTGGCGGTTGATGCATTGGTATTGGCTTCATATTGTGTACAAAGTTGCTAACCATCGCAGACAGAAAGACGTTTACTGAGCTCATCAGAGATTCATCATTCACCTTCAATTACCAGAATTGATGTCGCTGATTCAGACTCAATTGCTTCATTCGTTTCCTTTTCACACACGGCTTCAAGTTGTTACGCAAATTGCTAACCACCATTGCAGACAAAACGAAATGTCGTCTACTGAGGCTCACCACAAAAGTCATCGCTCACCACCACGTGCAGCGCCTCCAGCTTACCCGAAATCTCATTGCAGAAACCGCTTCTCCAATTCTTACTGTCCCCCCCACACTGCTGCCTCGTCTCCACTCACACTGGGGCACACCCATTCGTCCACCGCCACCAACTTTGTTCCTGAACTCAACTCCAACCTCCGTGGTTGTACTCATACAACCTTTGGCTGCGACACCTGCGCTTGAACATGGCCAATTGGCGTCGTGCTGTTGATTTTGCGTGCTGGATCAGAGGCTGAATGCTGGCAGATCGAGCTATACGGCAGAATCGCTGTAATTGAGCCTGCGGGAGTTCAATGACTGCTGCTTGACTACATCCGCGACTGTGCCGCCAAGCCGTCTACACGCCGCAAGTTTAGCTTTCCATCTTTTATATTTGCCTCATTTCTGGCTATAGTTTCAATACCAAGCCTCGTCTGTTTCGAAGCCTTTTGCGTCTTTTTTCTTGAACCTCTGCTCCATGCAACTTCAGCTTGCTCATCCTCCAACCTTGTCCAAGCTCTGCCATGGACGAGCTTCGCCTTGCCGCCAACAGTCACAAGATGGCGTCGGCATTGTTATACCAAAATGCTGCCAGCCCAAATTCGGCTGCTTACGCTGAATATGCATCGTCTCATCTTCAAGATCCCGTCTTTCGGAAGCCGAGCCTTGCAAGCTGCAACTCGTTGACAATCATGAAAGACCTCGCCGTTACTTACGCGCTCACAGCGCTTTCTGCTGCCATATTCACTCTCTATATCAGCAGACATACTATCAAATCCCAGCTGCCTCTGTGGCTCAGGCCATTTGCCCAGGAACAGGCCCCCGATGGCCTCAAACGCAAACTCTGGTCCATCTGGACGTATCCCCTGCTTCTTATCAGCATTGCCGGACTGGTCCTCTCTTTTGTCCCCGTCATCATCAACCCTTTCTGCCATGCCTATCTCTGGGAAATGGCCCCATGGGCTTTTGCACTTCTCATCACCGTCATAGAACGTCCGACAAAGACGCCTCGGCTGCTGCTGATCCAATACGTCTCTATCCTCGGCGCCAGCACCTCCATCTATGCCGTCCGCTTCTTGGACCGCACGCTTTTCGGCATCGACCCCTTTCGACTTGCTAGAATGGCACTGTGTCTTGTGTCTATCATCGTAATCGGCTTCATGCCCATCCGCGAGCCGTCTTGGGGCAATGAGGACATTGGCCAGCCCGGCAGCCAGCCATCGCACAACCTCCGCAGCCCCGAAGACGATCTGTGCCTCTTCAGCTTCTGGACCATGAGCTGGGTGAATCCACTGGCCAAGGCATCCCGCAAACGAGAAATCACCGAAGAAGACGTCTGGCAGCTACCCTTTGAGTTTCAGCACACGCGGTTGTATATGGCCTTTCGAGAGCTCAAGGGCAAGCTCCTCCTCTGCCTTATCGAAGCTAATGGCTTGGATCTCTCAATCGCCACATCGCTTGCTATTGCTGAGAGGGTTGCCGAAGTGTCCAATATTCGTCTAACCAGCAAGCTTTATGGCGCTTTGGATTCGGGTAACCCTGTTGATGCTACCTTTTGGTGTGGCGTGATGCTTCTTCTTGATGTATTTCGCCAATTGTGCAAGACGACGTCTGGCTGGTACTCCCGCAAATCCTATGAACGTTCACGTGGAGAAGCTTTTATCGCTCTTTTCGGCAAACTCCTGACTCGAGCTGTTCCCGGCTCCGATGTTACTGAAAAGGGACCCGATGACGAACTCCCTCAAGCGTCTAATGGAAAGTCCCAGGCCTTTTTCGGCAGAATGTTTGGAAAATCACCTTCGAAACAGAAGCCTACAACTGCCTCTGCTCCAGCTTCCAACGCAAAAGTCGTCAATCTCGTTCGAGGCGACACATATGAAATCTCACAGCGTTTCTGGGACTTTTCCAAGCTCGTCTCTCAGCCCATCAAGGTCATTGTCACCATGTACTACCTCATCGACATCATGGGCTGGCCTTCCGCCATTGGCTTCGCCCTCATGATTGTCTTCCTCGCCATCAACTCGGCGCTTGTTCGCAAGCTGATCCACCTCGAACGCCAACGAACTGCCTTTTCCGACAAGCGTGCTCAGGCAGTCTCTCACTTTGTCGAGGCCAGTCGTCCGTTGAAGCTTAATGGCTGGACGTCGTCGTGGAGTGCTAGAATCATGAAGTTTCGAGCACTGGAAATGGCCAAGCGTCTGAATATTGCGCATGTTACTGCTGGCATTTCCACCGTGAGCGTGACTGGGGGAACTTCATACCCACTTGCCAGTATTGCTCTATACACTCTTATTCTGAAACAGGGTCTCCCAAACGATGTCATCTGGCCCTCGCTCCAACTCTTCTCTCAGCTGGAAATGAGTGTCAAGGAAGCATTCGATCTCATCTCTGCGTACTGGAAATCTACTATTCCCATCGAGCGTGTAAACAAGTACATGAGCGAGCCCGACAGAGACGACATCTCCAACAGCCCCAGCAACGTCACAGACATTGAATTCCGCGACGCTTCCTTCTCTTGGCCTTCAACTGGAAAACTCATCCTCAGAGACCTCAATCTTAAGTTCAGCAAGGGCCTTACCGTTATTCGAGGCAAAGTCGGTTCCGGCAAATCCAGCCTCCTTCTCGCCGCCCTCAACGAGATGGAGCTTCACGAAGGCGACCTCATCAGACCCGACGTTCCAGTAGCCTACTGCCAGCAACTTCCCTGGCTACAGAACAAGACGATTCGGGAAAACATCGTCTTCCACCAGCACTTTGACGCTACTAGATATCGCCAGGTCCTCCACGCATGTGCTCTTATGCCCGATCTCGCCTCGCTTCCTGATGGAGACCAGACAAAGCTCGAAGAAGGCGGCATTGGACTCTCCGGTGGTCAAAAGGCTCGTGTGGCTCTTGCTAGAGCAGTGTATAGCCACTGCAAGGTTCTTCTCCTGGACGACCCGCTTGCTGCTTTGGATCATGATACCGCCTCCGCTATTGTTCGCCGCTTTCTTCAGGGTTCCCTCGCTCAAGACCGTACGATCGTCATGGTCACGCACAGAGACGATCTTGTTCTTCGTATTGCTGACCAGGTGATTGACTTGGATGACGGCGAAGCAGCTGTTCTTTCGGCACAACAAATCAAAGACGAACTCGAGCACCCGTACCACGAATCTGGAAAGACAACCTACGACGACACCGAGGCATCTCATGAAATCCACGCAGAGGACATTGCCGCGCTCAAAGACGCTCCTGAAGAGCCGTCAAAAACAGGAAGCGTACCGCTCAGTGTATATCTTGAATACATGAAAGCAGGCGGCTGGCATCTCTGGATCCTCCTCGCTATCGCATACGGCATGTCTCGCTTCCTGGACATTTCACGAGCCCGCCTCCTCGAAGCATGGGGCGCAGACTCCGTCGGCAACGGCAAGAAAAGCTCCTTCTGGGGTCTTCCCAACCCAGAGCATCACGCCTCAGCCTGGATCATGGTACTCTCCGGTCTCTCGGCAGGACAGATCCTGATGTACGCCATCGCGCAGCTGCTCCTGGCCAGAATCAGCGTCAAGGCCGCGCAGGGCCTCTTCAAAGCCGCCATCGACAAGGTCAGTCGGGCCACGTTCCGGTATCACGATACCACGCCGACAGGCCAGCTTAAGAACCGCCTCATCGCCGACATGGGCATGGTAGACGGCGGCATCGTCGCCCCCCTTGAGTCGTTTGTCTTCAACCTGATTGCCCTGGTCATGAGCCTCATCGCCATTGCCTCGCACCAGCCGCTGCTGCTCGTCATCCTTGCCGTGGTGGCCGTCGCGTTTGTGTACTTTTTCCGGATCTACGTGCCCGTCTCGCGGTGTCTGCGCCGCATGGAGATGCGCTACCTCACGCCCATCATTGCCAACATTGGCGTCATGCAGGACGGCCTGGTGACGATCCGCGCGCTGAGAGTCGAGCAGCGCTTCCAGGACCGCCACCTCGACGCCGTGGACGACTTCCAGAAGCAAGACCACTTCTTCTGGAGCATGGCCTTTTGGCTGGATCTGCGGCTCAGCTTCAGCTCCATCGCCACGCGGACCACGCTGATTCTGTTCATGGTCTGGCGCCGCATGCCAGCGAGCGCGATTGGTTTCGTCCTGACGCAGACGAGCATGGCCATGGCGGCGGTGCAGCAGCTCTGCGAGCGGTTCGCGCAGCTACAGCTAGACGCCGTGTCCCTGGAGCGCGTCAACATGCTCAAGGAGATCCCCGAGGAGCCCCAAGGCGACCAGGATCCTCCCGAGGACTGGCCCCGGCCCTGCGACGACGTCACGTTTGAGCAATTCTCGTTCAAGTATGACGCCCACCTGCCGTCGGTCCTCGACAAGGTCTCCTTCTCGATCCCCGGCGGCTCGACCTGCGCCGTCCTCGGGCGGACCGGCTCTGGAAAGTCGACTATCGCAAACGCCCTCCTTATGACGCAGGCGCCAGCCTACGGGACTCTCAAGATTGGCAGCGTCGACGTCGCCCAGATGGACCGAACGGCCCTCCGCAACCGCGTCACCTTTATCCAGCAGGATCCCACGCTCTTCCCAGGCACGCTGCGCGACAACATCGACCCGGCCGGCGACTTTTCCGATTCCGCCTGCTCCAACGCCATCCACCGTGTCCTCGGGGAGCAATGGAGCCTGGACTCGCCGATTGACGCCGCGGGCAAGAATCTCAGCCAGGGCCAGCGGCAGCTCGTGGGGATTGCGCGGGCGGTGCTGCGACGAAGCGGGTTGGTGATTCTGGACGAGGCGACGGCGTCGATTGACCGGATGACGGCGGCGACGGTGCAGCGGATCTTGAGGGCGGAGTTGAAGGAGAGCACGGTGATTACGATTGCGCATCGGCTGGAGGCTGTGGAGGATGCGACGTGGTGTTTGAGGTTGGATGGGGGGAGGGTTGTGGAGTGTGGTCCTGCGAGGGATTTGGGGGGGAATCGGGGGGAAGAGTGATGATTAATGGTTTGTGTATATTTGGATGATGAGTGTTTGTTTATACTTGAGTGGAGTAGTAGGATATAGATTGGCAGCGTTACTGCTAGCGAATTGATTAGATTTTAGTTGGCAATTCCGTCCAAGGCTAATGGCTATGATGTGTTGCTCCAGTATTTTGTTTTTCAAATAGCCCTTCGTCTTGCTCTTGATTAAATGTCAATGAGCATGCTCAAGATCAAGATCTTGTAACAGCAGATAATGGTGATTTGAAAAATAGATATGACGAGCATTCATATAGTCTCTGTCAGCGTCTTTATACTATCGACTAGCCAACTAAGGGTAATTTATATATTCGGATAGCCCTGTAAGAGGGCTGTCCAGCTTGGTTTCATATTGACCACGCATTACTGTTGAAATATGTCTCCAGTTCCTGTGCTGCATATTCTGTACCCGTATCAGGCAAGTGGCAAGTGTTATGGACACATTACGGATTCGATGCCTTTAATCTGAAGCAAATTGAGTGGTCTTTATAAGTCTCGCAACTAACTAACGCTCAGACATAGATAGCTGATTGACATATCCCACCAGAGTATAGCCAGCATTCCTCTCCATTCCGTGCCTAAATGTCAATCTTTGACAGCTGTACAAGGAAATTATCAGCATTAAGCTGCTTAACCAAGTCAAGAAACTCCTCCAGCTTTCCAAACAGATCATACTCCTATAAACAGAATTAGCAAACGAAATCAGAAAGTCTCTCTCCAAGACATATATGTACCTCTTTACTGCTCCAGCCAATCAAGCCCAGAAATTCACCCTCATCCTTCTCAATTCCATTAGCATGGTACGAGGGTATATTCCCCCCGAACAGCTGCTCAATCTTCTTCCACGTTTCTTCCGTCCCTCTAGCGGCCTGGCACTTAATAATCTGCGTAAAGTTCGAGGACAGACAGTCAGTCGATCTGTTTTCGGCTTGAAAGAGTTGAGGCGTCGGTATTTCCGCGACCAACGGCGCGGCGAAGTTGTAGAAGCCCTGGAAGGCTTCTGAGTTTGGGGAAAAGTTGTGGAAAGCCTCTGCATTCTCGTACTCTAAATCGTAATTAGCTTCATCGACAAAATAATCAAAACTTTGAGCTTACCAAGTGAAAGTACCCTTCTTTGGGAGCTTGGATCAACAGCCTGGCCATTCTCTTCTAGAAGCGGTCCCCGTAGGGCATGCAACATGCCTGGAACTCCCTTGACGGTCTCAAACATTTTGTGTTCGCTTGTTCGTAGGACTTCGAGAGTCTCGGGGTCCTGCTTGAACACTGGGAACACGACTTCGGTTATGGGCATCTTGGCGGTAGAGGTATACGATGTAGTTGAACTATAATTATGGAGACAAGTGTTCGGAGACTTGATAGTTTTTCTCTTGTTTCAAAACAAACAACGGGAGCTACCCGTGCATATATATACAGCATAGATACGTATATGTATTGTAAAATTATATATTCATATACACACAACGCACAACACACAAATCGGGAGACTTTCATGACCGACGGGTTTCCTCAAGTCTCCGGATCTAGGATAAGCTGCCACAGCTCGGCAGTGGGAATTCCCGGGTTCGCCTCAGCCGCGCGCAAGATTCCTTCGAGCGTGTTGTTTTAACTCGCTTTGGTGTTTGGTGGTCAGAATGGCTCGTCTGATGTTACCCTGAGCACCTGGATCCACTATCAACCGGGCTAAAGTGGTCAACATTTGAACCTCGGAAGCCTAAGCTTACAGTATTGCAACCATATGCTTCTATCCCAGGTGATGGCGTGTATAGATCCAGTCAACTCGTCAACTGGGTGGCATTCGTCGCTTACACTTCTATCAATTCAAGACAATGGAAATGTAACGGTAATAAAATGTGGCATCTCACGTCTCTATATTTAACAAATACTGCATCTTTAGTGCAGACGCGCCGTAAGCTCGTTCTACCCTTGTTTTCAGCTTTCCACCGCAGTTCCGCAAATACGCCTTGGCAGGAATATCCATCTACACACATTCCTATTTCAGAGCTCCACTGCAACTATAGCGATGCACTACTTACTCCCTCATATGCCGAATTCAGATCGAGTTGCAGGAGCAAACAGCATCTGTCAGATGCAACACTCACTCGGTTGTAAGCTTGCATGTCGTTTCAATACGCCGCCAAGGAGCTAGGAAAATCCGATCCATGGTGCCGGTACTGGTGGAGCAAGTCCGTGATAAACGGCTCCGCATTCATCGTCATGATCCTTCGGCATTTCGGTAAAGTCTGCCTCCGACAATTTGCGTGAAAGGTCTGATAACATTGTTCCGAAGGAGATGGCGGTAGTAATGATAAAGGAAAAAAAAAAATATTTAATGTCTACTTTTGGAAAAAGATCTCGGGGAAACTCTGAACCGAGCTGTAATCAGTGCCTGGACTATCGGAGACATCGTACGTCCCATTTCCCGGGCTGTCAAGACGGCAGTTCTGTCACCCAGCATCGCTCGAGAAAAGTGCGTATATAGTAATAAAGATGAGCCTTGGGTTTCATTCTCCAACGTCTTCGCAATATCTAATATATGCATTATATTCATGTGCGCCGTACTCTTCATCATTTAATTACATGATTATTCTGCCATCTTCCATGCTCATAATGATGCTTTATAAAACGTGTCTCTGAGCAAAATATACGGTGCTATGCAAACCAAACCGTGCCTCTCTCCAACGCCATGTGGCACATGCCTTTGTTTCTATCAGAGTGGCTGTCATTAATCATTCGACTGTCTCATCACCCAACATCCCAGCTTGTGACCGATCCAAGATAATACAACACTCCAACGCGCATTCGTACCCTGGCGCCAATCCTCAGCAGCAAAACAGAAGAGAAGATTAAAAACGAGGAGAGACATTTAATCCAGGTCCGCCCCCCTCCAAAGTTCTAGCCAAATCTTCGTCAGAACATATTACAATCGGTTATTCCTTTTCAAATTCTTTTCCAAACAATAAACGCTGCACGCATTTCTTGTGACTTATACTTCATCCGTTTCGACGGCCTCGTAATCGCCTCGGGTCCTTATTCCGGTGATGCTCATGAGAGTAGGCGTCTCGTACATTGTTGTGTAGTCAACCTTACTGCCACCAAGCGATGCCTGTCCCGTTTCCCGCTGGCCAAATATGGGGGCTGAATCACACCAAAAGTCCTTGCAGTTGGTAACGCAGCCCCTGCTGTAAGGATTCTTCTTCTTGCGCTTGTTCTTGGCGGTAGCGGCGCCACGGCCGGTAATAGTCTCAATAAAGGGATCAACGCCGAGGAGTTGACTCCACTGCTTGATAAGGCCGCCCCCGTGCTTGTGCCCGTGACCATGGCCAGCGTGGGCGCCACCTTCAGGTGCAGGAGCTGTCACAGACGGGTGGTTGGGATCGAGTGGGGCTCCAGTAGATGTAAAGGCATTGGACAGAGAGGTATTGGCGCGGATGCCCGTCATGTTCTCGTACGTAGTCATGGCACGAGCTACCTGGATAAACTGCGTAATGATAAGCATGGACACCCATGTTAGCTGAAGGGATGCCCAGATGGCGAGGCAAAGGGTGTAAGGGTCTGCGTTGATAACTCGGCAAGTATTGGGTCCGAAAAGGAAGCATGAATCCGGAGCCTCGGGTGTGATTTGAGCATAGTCTATAGAGTAAGTAGTTAGCAACAATGCGTAATTGGTTTGGGAAAGCTCAGTCTTACAATAATACAGCAGCCAGTCATATAGGGGAATTCCAACAGTGAGAGAGACTAGGTAAAAGAAGAAATGGCGGTGGTTGTTGATGCCAACGCAGTTGTTGATCCATGGGCAGTGACTATTGACTGTTAGCTCGCTTGCCTCTTGATAATGAATACGGGGTCCATCTTACTGGTCATGCTTGGCCACGCATCGCTGGCAACGACGGCAGTGCTTGCTTCGAAGCGGCGTTCGAATCATACAGACGACGCAGAAGTTGGCATCGTCGTATTTCCAGGACTTGAGAAGGTCGTCAATGACAGCTTTCTGCTCCGCGATGCCATTCATTTTAGGCACAAAGCCGGGATCATATCTCATGGAAGCGATATAGAAAAAGCCCGTCATTCCAAAAGCGGCTCCAAAGGCCAGATTCAAAAGCGTATGCGAAGATCCACCCCACCATCCAATGGTGGACGGCAAAATGACTGTGAACCAGCTGAAGCCAACCAGAAACAGCGACCCTGCAAAGATTCCAGCCATCCAGGGAGTCTTGTGAAATGATCGCATGTCGGGAGGGGCATATTCAAGCACCTGCCTGGCGACATATAGGAGACCGTATGCCGCGCCCACCGACAGGGGTAGGCCAAAGTATATAGGGCCGTGGGACAAGAGCATCAGCGCTATCCAGACCATCATAAAGGGCCACAAGAACATGAATTTGTTGATGAAAGCCTTCTTGTCCTTCAAAAAGTAGCTCGCACCCGGCCACGGAGGAACGGCGACATGTCCGTCCTGGTCATAGCCGCACTCCCGCAGCGCCCGGTGCCAGGCCGCCGTGGTGTTGAGCTCGGTCGCGGTAAGGGCCGGCGTCTTGCCCGTGTCGGTCTTGGCAAAGCGGTCGGCGCCGTACTCGATCATCTTGAGGACGCAGGCGGCATTGCCCTTGACCAGGGCCCAGTGCAGCGGGGTGAAGCCCTGCTCGTCGGTGGCATGGACGTTGGCCCCCCATCGCAGGAAAATGTCCACCAGCTGCGGGAAGCCCTTGTAGGCCGCCCACATGAGCGCCGTGTGGCCGTAGCTGTCGAGGACGTCGACCGGGATGCCCTGGTGGAGCAGCAGGACGATGAGCAGCACGTTGCCGTTGAAGGTCGAGATGTGGAGGGTGTTGTAGCCCTGGGAGTCGGTGATGAGAGGGTCGGCGCCGCGCTGCAGCAGCAGGTTGACGGTGTAGAAGTGGCATCGCTGGGCCGCCCACTGCAGAGGCGTCGCAATGGACTCGCCGCCCTTTTTGTTGAGCTCGGCGCCGTGCTCGATGAGGAATGCGCACATGGCATACTGGTTGTTGATGGCAGCCCACTGGAGCACGTCATGTCAGTTGTAGCTCTGGATTCTGTTTCTGATTGCAGCTTTGGCTATAGCTAGACTGCAGCTATAGCCCCAGCAGAACTGCACTCACATGTAGCGGCGTGATGCCCTCGCCGTCGGTGTATGTGGCGTCGAACTCGCCCGACTCAAACAGCTTCTCCATGCCCGGGATGTCGCCAATGCGGGCCAGCTGCATGATGTCGTTCTCGGGCGCGGCCTCGTCCGCCGGCAGGCTGCCCATCTCCATCTCGCTGTTGAGCTTCGGCACGGCGGCTGCGGACTTGGACGACGGCTGCATTCGCAAAGGCGCGGCCGCAGCGGTGGTGGATGAGGCGGCCGAAGAGTTCCTGATGCGAGCTGGCGGTTTGTTACTACCCATGTAACAAACGGCACACAACAAGAATTCGAGAAGAGGAGAGTTGCAAGGACGAGGAAGCGAGAGATGGGGAAACGAAACGGTAAATGAGTGCCGAGCCGATCTGCACAGCCGCTGTTGGGCTGAAGGGCTGAACCCGTACCTTGATTACGGATACACGAGGCCCTTTCCGCTGCAGAAGCGGCAAAGGAACAAAAAAAAAAAAGTAGGCCAGGGGCAGGCTCTCGGATTTGGCGGCTGTTAGGCGAGGAAGACGACAAGACGGATCTAGAGATCGACGAGGGTGAGACTTGGTGGAGAGAAACGACGGGATCCAGATTAGAGACAAGATGCGATATCGATAACGGCCGACGTATTACGCGATGCTAGCGGGGGACCGAAGATGGCGCAGCACAGCCATGAAGTCGCTGAGATTTTAGTAAAAACAAAGATATACGACGAGTTTAAGAGAATAGCGGAAATAAATCAAGTAAAATAGAGAATGACACTTATAGGGATGGGCAAGAGTTTGGCAGCAGGAAGGATCAATCGTTTGGGGCACAGCAAATGCATTGACCAAGGTCCTCAAGTATACAGGCCTGCAATTGCCTAAAGGTGACGGATCCAGGGGTTGAAATTGGGAGATTAGCGCTTCGGTACTAGGCCGATCAGTGGCTGAGGGCCTGGAGGGAGCCCATGCGGCGCTTAGCAATCTGGAGATGCTGGGCTGGGCCAGTTTGATGGGGGCAGAAGGTTGTTGGCTGCGTTTGTTGCAAGCGATTCTGGGACTGAAAACCCCAGATGCAGTGCTGATGCCCTGAATACCTACAAAGGAGCGTTTTTTACTTTCAATTGTTCGAGTCTTGTACTAGACTACCAGCTGTTATTTCCAAGACATTCCAGCTGAATGCCTCACCCATGCCAGCTGAAGACGAGATACATGTCCTAGCTGAGCATATCAGATGCCAGCAGCAACCATGCACAGCGTTCTGTTTGAAGATGTATGATAATTCTAATGAGTGGGGTTAAGAAATGGTCTTTTTAAAAAGAAAAATAGAACCAAAACAATTAATGCGAGATGCTTCCACAACTCGCAGACATCCTCTCCTTCGCCTGCAGTCAAAGCCACACCGAGCTTTCTCCATCCCTTCACCTGTGGCGCAACCTCTCCGTCGCCGCCACAGCACCCCCACCAAAAAATACCTTTGGGGACAACTTACAGGCCCCAAACTTGACAGAAACGTTGAAATCGTATCTCGTCCGACTCGGCATCTCCAGCATCCGCGCACATCTCCATCTCCGACGAGGACGGGGGGCCCAATTCCCTGCACCGAAAATCGTCTGCTCGACCCATCAGGCCACGTCTTCACATCTTCAAAAGGGGGACTGCTGAATTCAATAAATAGCACCCGACTACATCCAGCAGCTCGTCCCTCATCAAAGCAGCAACAAAAACCCGCCCGCCATGGCCACCTTTACCGAAATCGTCGAGATGATCATGACGCCGTCCATCCCCCTCGTCATCATCGGCATCATCATCATCCTCGGCGGCCCCCTCATCTTCCACCTCGTCCTCGCCTCCTCCTCGTCATACACCGTCCCGCCCAGCGTCCTGCTCCTGGGCCCCGACAACTCCGGCAAGACATCTCTCATGACCCTCTTCGAGCGCGGCGCAAACCCTTCCAAGACGCACACCTCGCAAATCGCGCACTCGATCGAGCTCAACGCCTCCACCGACTCTGCCACCAAGGCCTCGTTCCGCAACTACGACGATGCCACGGGCACGCACACAAAGTTCCTCCTGGTCGATACCCCCGGCCACGGAAAGCTTCGCAACGTCTCCATGGGCAAACTGGCTCGCACGGAAAAGGTAAAGGCCATCGTCTTCATGGTTGATGCGGCTGCTCTTGGCGAGCAGGAGACTCTTGCGCCTACGGCTGCCTATCTCTACGACGTGCTGCTGTTTCTGCAAAAGAGGGCTACTTCCAAGGGCAAGGACAAGGCTTCTATCCCGGTGCTCATTGCGGCCAACAAGATGGACTTGTTCACTGCCTTGCCTGCCACCATGGTCAAGAGCCACTTGGAGACGGAGCTGTCCCGAATCCGCGCGTCCAAAAGCAAGGGCCTGCTCGACTCTGGTGTTGGAATTGATGATATTGGCTCAGAGGAGCAGGATGGCTGGCTGGGAGAGTATGGATCCGAGAAGTTCACTTTCCAGCAGATGAACGAGTTTGAAATCGACATCGACGTGCTGGCTGGTAGCGTCTTGACTGAAGAGCCTAGCGCTGATAAATGGTGGTGGTGGATCGCCCAGAGGGTGGTCGGATGAATGGTATATGTAATGATTGGGAATATAGATTCCATTGGGTCCTGTACGAATATTTATGACAATTGGCTATATACATGTTTTAATGACGGGGGAGAAAAGAGCAGAGGGTAAAGCCAAGAAATAATAATGATAATTCCATTCACAATTTTCTATGAATCATGTACATAGCGACGTTTAATGAATTTCCATTCATGGACACATGACGATGCCCTAGATGTTGAGTCTATCAGGCCCACGCAAAGTAGTTGATCTATCCCTATCCCTTGCAGTCCGCAAACAACACGCTGCTGTTTTCAAAACCTCGTAATCCAAAATTATAACAAACGCCAAATATGAAAAAAAGAAAACAAAACAGTCGAGATCTCATATTATATATAAAAGATGAAGTTATTTCTTTTGGCTGACCATCCAGGTGAGCAAGTCAACCTTGGTGACGACAGCAATGGGCTTGGACAGAGACTGAGAATCGCCCTTGCCGTCGGTCACGACAGCGGCGCTGTTCCACTCAAAGAACTTGCTAAGAGTGGATAGCGGGGTCTCCATGGTGATCTCGACAAACTTGCGCTTGCCGCCAGTCTTGGTTCCGCTGGTCAGCTTGCGCGGGTCGGTGACAATCTCGTCGAGTCTGCCAAAGTCGAACATGACGTCCTTGACCTGGGTTTCGGCCGTGGCGCGACCGCGAGAGATGTAGCTGAGAAGGTTGCCCAGAGTGACGAGGCCGACCAGCTTGCTAGAGGCGGAAAGGACGGGCAGCTGATCGAAGCCCTTGTCGCGCATGGTCTCGATGGCCTCTGAGCATGAAGCAGTGGCCGCAACTGAAGTCACTGGCTTCAGGCGGAGAGAAGCAATGGTGGCGCCCTGGTAGGGATCGGAAGTCGTGTTGTCGCCCTGGGGTGCGGTTCCGACTCCGTTGACGGACAGCAGTCCGTTGGCAGCCAGCCAGTCATCGTCGGCAAACTTGGAGAGGTAGCTGCGGATGCTGTCGGGGAGAACAACCACGACGGTGTCGCCCTTCTTGAAGCCGTACTCCTTGACGGCCAGCAGCATGGCGGCCATGGCAGAGCCGGAGCTACCGCCAACAAGCAGACCCTCCTCGGCAATCAGGCGTCGTGCGAGGTAGAAAGACTTTTGGTCGTCAGTCTTGTACCACTTGTCGACAATCTCGCGGTCCAGGACGTCGGGGATGAAGTCGTAGCCAATGCCCTCGACCTTGTATCCCTCGTTCATGTGCTCCTCGTTGAGGGCCTCGGGCAGAGCCAGGATGCTGCCGTGGGGATCGGCAGCGATAACCTTGATGTCCTTGTTGTGCTTCTTCAGGCCCTTGGCGATACCGGTGATGGTGCCGCCAGTTCCAGCACCAGCAACGACGGCAGTCACCTTGCCGCCGGTCTGCTCCCAGATCTCCTCGGCGGTGCCAAACTCGTGGGCATCGGGGTTGGCCGGGTTGCTGTACTGGTCGAGAATATGGGCGTTGGGAATCTCCTTCTCGAGGCGGCGGGCCACGCCAATGTGCGACTCGGGGGCGTCCCAGGCGGCCTGGGTGGGTGTACGGATGATGGTGGCGCCGAGGGCTCGCAGCACCGAGACCTTTTCTGCGGACATCTTCTCGGGCAGGGTGATGATTGTCTTGTAGCCCTTGATTGCGCCGACCAGAGCGAGACCAATGCCACTGCACAAGACGAAAAAGTTAGCAAACAGCTTGTAAACCCAAGGCTCTTTTGTTAAGCTGGACATACGTGTTTCCGCTGGTGGGCTCGATCAATGTGTCGCCAGGCTTAATTCGGCCGCTCTTCTCGGCCTCCTCAATCATCCGCAGGGCAATTCTGTCCTTGACACTGCCGCCAGCATTGAAGAGCTCCGTCTTGGCGTAGACCTCGCACTCAATGCCCAGGCTCTGGGGCACCTTGTTGAGCCTCACAAGTGGCGTGTTGCCGATCAGATCGGCCGCTGAGAGGACGGTAGGGGCATTGCGCCGGATTTGGGGAATCTGAGAGTCGGCCATGATGACTGTGGGGGTGTGAAGAGAGAGGGCCGAAACGAAGGTGTTCTCGCCGAATATCGTGGGATAAGCGGTGGTGAGATGAGGAGATGGACGCAAGGGGCAAAGGCTTTTTTTTTATTCTTTTTCTTCCCTTTGCCGGCGATATGCGCTTGTCACATGGAGGGGTCCTTTTTAGACTAGAAAGCTTAATTGGGAGTGGCGGGGGGCTTCCGCAAAAACTAGTTTGTCCGGGATTAAATCTCCGTCGGTGGTTCGGAGAATAGAGAAGCGCTGCATCTGAGCATTCCAGGTGAGGAATTGGAGGCAGATGAGATCATTTGGTCTTTATTTGGATTTTTATTCAGACCTTACGGGCCAATTTCAAAGTCCGCGTCAGCTTGATTGTGCCATTCTGTTGTGTAAATGAGGTGATGCATGCATATGATATGTGATGCTTCACAGTAGTGGCAACTGCTGTGGCGTGCTAACAGTCCAAATTGGGGAATTTCTCAGGGAGGAAAGACGCTAAACCTGGATCGCCAACCGTATGTCAACTGTATAAGTCTTTTATGCTCAGATAACTAAATGGAGAGTCCTGGAAACAGTGTCCTTTATTAGCTATCGCTATTCGCAATTACAGATGAACAATTACGTTTCATGCAAGGATGCCCAGCTCCATGGCAGATATTTTTGATACAGCTTCGCCACTAACACGGAGCGCTACCCTAAGCATCTCGCATCTTCATAACCCAAATTCTTCTGCACAACATGGAAAATGTTCATGCGTACGCCATAGGCTCAGCTATTTATTGCACCAGCAATCTCCATCGAAGCATGAGGGCTGGTTGGAACTGCTCTTTCTGTTGTCAGGACCATAAGGTGCTGAGATTGCCCTTAGCAGTTTCCTGTTGAAGAATCCGCAAGGAAACCTTAATTTGCTAAGCGTCAGGACTCTATTGCGAATGTTGTCTTGAACAGCAGCGGCGGCCCATCCGTGGGCAGCTGTGAAGCAAGACAGTTCTTTTGAACAAGTGTTGCTCAGCGATAATCAACATCTTCTGCCCAACATTATCAACAAAGCAACATCATACGACATCCCGAGCCATCAAAAATATTCTGTTTCAACCGCTTCAGTATACAGTCATATTCTGCGATAACAGGACCACAGTCCACAAACTCCTGCGCCATGAAGCTTTGGAATATTTCAGCCTGGCTCGGCTTCTTCGTCACAGCTGCCGTCGCTTTGGTTTACCTTACACCAGATGTGGTTGACGGAGATATTGAGGAGAGCCAGTAACACCCGCCCATGCCATGCCCCCTAATTCATATTGAAATGCGTGCTGACTGCCCTGCCGCGCAGCCTTCGAGGTACACTCTGGAGGTTGAATCACATTGCCAGCTCAAATGGCGGAAACCGCGCGTTTGGGACCGCCGGCTACAACGCATCAGTTGACTTCATCCTTGAAACCATGCAGAAACGCTTCGGCAATGCGTTTGATACTTGGGTCCAGCCTTTCTTCCATCCTTTCGAAACCACAAATGCCATCTCCGTCACAGGACCCGAGGATGAAGACGTGTTTGTAATCAGCCTTGGGTACAATCCTGCTACGCCTCTGCCCCGCGGTGTCAACGCTCTGCTCATCGACACACCGGTGGACGATGAGCGGGGGTCTGGCTGTTTCGAGGACCAATGGGACCGCATCGATGCCACTGGAAGAATTGCCCTTGTCAAACGCGGCGTATGTTCGATATCCGACAAAATCAAGCTTGCCAAGTCTCGCGGTGCGCTGGCCGTCATCTTGTACAACAACGAACCCGGGGAAACCATTGCCCCCGCCTCACTGGGTCTTTCAAATGTTGGACTACTGCTCCCGGCTGGAATCATTACACTGGAGGATGGCTTGGACTGGAAAAGACGCCTCTCAGAGGAAGAAGATCTATTCGTGTCGCTTATTGTCGATTCAGTGAATGAGT
The DNA here is from genome assembly GCA_038502285.1 of Trichoderma sp. 2475. Lineage (NCBI taxonomy): Eukaryota > Fungi > Ascomycota > Sordariomycetes > Hypocreales > Hypocreaceae > Trichoderma > Trichoderma sp. 2475. The sequence goes on along the minus strand of JARPVV010000003.1, from coordinate 2,361,209 downwards.
ACAGAAAGTCCTGGAACGTCATTTCGGAAACCAGGCAAGGCGACCCAGACAATGTCATCATGCTTGGTGCTCATCTCGACTCAGTCCAAGCTGGCCCTGGTGCGTACACGCCCGCTGAATGACCTGCCACGACATCGAACTAATTTCCATAAACAATTTAGGTGCAAACGACGACGGCAGTGGCGCGGCTGCTCTCCTCGAAATAGCCACATCTATCATGAAATATGAAGGGATCACCAACAAAGTACGATTTGCTTGGTGGGGCGCGGAAGAGTAAGTGCATGCCCTCATCGTCGAACAAGTTGATTGGACAGATACTGATTCTCCCGCATCATAGGGTCGGTTTGGTCGGCTCTCTCTACTATGGCCATCATCTCTCCGAAGACGATGCAGACGCAATCCGCTTTTACTTCAATTACGACATGATTGGCTCCAAGCAGCCCACCTACTCTGTGTATGCTGATTCCGATGCTCACAAGTCTGGTGGCCATATACTCTTTGACTACCTTCAGTCCAACGGCAAGGAAGTTCAGTATGGGTGAGTACAGTCTGCCGAGATGCCAAGTAAGGTTGAAAGCTGATCAATTGTGCAGCGAGTTCGGTTCATCATCTGATTATGTGGCCTTTTTGCAGCTTGGCATTCCCTCGTCGGGTATCTTCACCGGAGCAAAGGCACCAGCAGACGAGTGTTACCATCAACCTTGCGATGACCTCGAAAATATAAACTGGGAAGCTCTAACATTGAACACCAAGGCTGCTGGCCGTGCAGCAGCGCATCTTGCCTTGACCTTGGACGGTATTCCTCTCCGAGACAAGACTTCTCTCAACCCAAGCAGCAAACGAGGCGTCCAGAGAGAGTTGAACCGGGCTGCCCAACTCGCAACAGTCATTGAGAAGTCTCACAAGTGCGGTGAAGCTCCGGGTGATAGCACAGTTTGATGGGTAGTTTAGGACAATATGTTGAGCCATGCAATCTCACATGGAGAAGCCAGAACGTTATTCGTTAGTCATTAGTCATTATGAAATATCACTACGATTATAACTACATGAAACTGGGCTCGTCATTGCCCTTTCCAATGCTAGACACCTCGCTCCGATAGACTCATAAACTCGTTTGGTTCATCATCATATCGTTACTCTCCATTCCGAATTTTATCGTTACTCTGAGACTCATAAACTCGTTTGGCTCATCGTTATACCGTTACTCCTCCATTTCGACTTTTTACCCTGTGCGCCGAATTTGAGGATTCCTTGGGTTCGATATCGGAATCGCGCGATAGCTGGGAAACTTGGGTCCACCAGGTATCCTCTCTGATACAACTGCTGGAGCTGGCGTTTGGACAGAGACGCCGGCCTTTTTTGTGGATGACTTCTTTCTAGGAGCCGTATAATAGTAAACGTCTTCCTCTGCATATTGGTATACGCCGTGGGTACTGCTGCGAGTGCTGTGAGAGTTTCTTCGCTTCCTCTTCTTCACTTTCTCCTCCTCTTCATATGTGATTGTAGTTTTCTTCTTTCCAACGTAGCAGAAACCGATGATGAGGGCCAAAACGACGACGCCGACCACAGAGCCCAGTATGGCGCCTATTTGGGCGCCTGAGAGACCACTGTGGTGGTGCGATATGGGGACAGGCACAGCAGCGACGGCGCCTGTAGTAGCCGCTGGCTCGGTGGCGCCAAAGGTGATTGTTGTGACAAAGGTGGTTGATGGACGGATGATGGTTTGTGTGAGGATGAGGTCTTGGCGGATGTTGAGGGGGGCTTTTGTTGGAGTGGGAGGGAGATGCATTTTTGGGAGGGGATGGGACGCTGGAATGAAGAGGCGCCCTGGTAGACTGACAAGATGACAAAGGCAGAGACGGCGAAAGAAAAGATGAGGAGGGCTGTGCTTTTATGAGATTTTTTGTTAAAGTGGAAGGCTGTTAGTCTCATTCCTTTTGGTGGATTAAATTAATTTGCATGTTGCTTGATCTTATATTGCACTTACATGCCACCCATTCTTTGACACCATCTGTTGCGTTTCACGCGTTTGCGCGTACAAGAGGGGCGAGATATGTCGCGCCGTAGAGTTAAACTGCCAAAGACATTCGAAAATGGATATTGCTCTACGTACTTCCTATGCATAAGCTCTTGTTGAAAAGAAGATGTCCAGCATTTGCACCAATAGAAGTCGAGATGTATTAGTGAGTCAGATGATGTGGCCATGCGGCCTCGTTAGCGCAGACAACCATCATCTAGTCGGCGTGCATTCACTTCTACATCTACCTGGGCTACGCGCAAGGTAGGATTTCCCAAAAATGCCAAAAGAAGGTGAGCCCACGGCATTGTTTTATGGCAGGTTTGTCTGACGGGTGGTGTGGTGTGGTATGCGAGGCCGCTAGGCTGCCGTACCTATGCATGTGCTAGACTATGATGGATTCTGGTGGGGAGGTTTTGTAAAAGGGTGTGGATGGACAGGGATTGGTGTTGGTTGGAGGAGGATGCTAGCAGGGGTGGGATTGGGCATGTGCCTGATTCTAGTCTATGAGACGGAGGTATGGCTGGAGGGAGATCTAAGATGGCGGTATAGGCAGGGAAGGGGGTTCCCGTGAGACATGATTCATGCGTATAGCATTGTCAAGGAAGAGGGCTGGCTAATTATTGGTTATGAATGTCTTGGGCAGAATAGGTAAGTGTATCTACAGACGTTATGAATGGCAGCGTCGTATTTCGATTTATAGGTAATAGGTATTGTGATGATCGAAACTGGGTTGTCTATTTATTATCTGGCGAGTTAATATCCTCTGTATTGGTTGCATTTATTTGGCGATGGGCACATAAATGGGAGGTTCAACCAAGTTTTATTGATCTATGTAGCTGCCTATTGTGCGCCAAGACAATTTTTCATATACTTGTCGCCGTATATAGAACAGCAGAAAATTAAAATTAAAGCAGCTATAAGGCAATCGTATATCCAAACTTTTTTTGTGCCAAGGGAATGACTGAATCAATAAACTAAACCAATAACTGAAATTATGACTGATGAATATCCCGTAACCAGCGTCGCAAACGACGAGCTGTAGCTAGGCTGTTGTTAAGAATAAGTGAGCTAACGCCGCTTTCTTGTTAAAACAAAAAATAGAATTAATGCTCTTCTGATAAAGAGGGCAATACGAGCTAATGTCACGAGAATGCGGTTGACAAGTATAAAGGCGAAGTATCTTCCGATGACTGGAAATCGATATCAGCGTTGGCCATCCAAATGAAGAAAAGCTCTTGCACTTACCGATGCGGATGATTGCTATTCTCCATGTCTGCCGTCGGGCTTCACGCTCCCACCACAATCTCCAAGTTGACTTGAGATAATCTCTAGCCTCGTTCCCCCATAATATATGCAATGTGGTACAATTTATACGCTCTAGTAGAAGCGGTTAGTTCAATTTGCTGCAATAGTGAATAGCGGATGCAATCGCGCTCACCATTCTGTGTGCCAAACTTTTCTTCTGTAGTCATACACCACCACATCTTCCCCCTAAATACTCTCCTCTCCCCCTCACCCCCACGACCTTTGGTGCGGCATGCACCAAGTCAATGGGCGTTGCGATCAGCGTCGGGTGCTTTCTCGCCCTCGGCGTCACTCTTGACTACTTCGCGAGTCTTACCCCATTTGAAGTCATCAGAGTTGAAGAGCGAGTAAATCATGATGATGATGTTCATGAAGGGAGATGTGAGAAAGTGGATAAAGTAGCCAATAAAGTATTGGATGCGCTCCTTCATGTTGCGAGGAAGCCAAAAGCCGACACAGAATGAGTAGAACTGTTGTTAAAATGTTAGGCGCTGAGAGACAGGCGGAGTTAATGCAGTGGTACTTACGTAGCGTGTAAACAGGACCGAAATGAGCGAGATGAAGATTGGATCACGGAACATATCTTGACCCTTTCGGACAAACAACATGATGAGCTCAACCACGGCGGCGATGATGAACGGAGTGATGGCCCATGTCATGACGGCAATGATACTTTGAAGTCTCTCCATGAAGATGATACCTGGTCGGAAGATCATGACAAACTCATTGGAGATGCTGCCAAGAGCCCAACGCTTGCGCTGCGACAAAAAGACTTTCCAGTTTTGGGGAACGATGGTGTATGCCTTGGCACGCAGAGCCTGGGCCGTGAGCTTGTCGGGGTGCAGACTGAAGATGATGGACGCGTGGATGCTGTCTTCCGAGTAGTTGCCCATGATGTGCTGAGTCATGATGTCGTTGGGCTTGGGGCAGTATCCGAAACGATCGCGGAGGACAGCATCGCCAAAGGTAGATTCGTCGACACGGATGAGCTGACAGCAGCCAGGGAGACAGTTGACCTTGCCGGTGATGCGAGACTGGAACATGCGTCGCAGGCCTTGGGTTTGGGAGTATTCAACTGATTGGTAGAGAGACCATGGGGAGAACCACTTTCCGTCAAAGTCGACACAGACGTGGCCGCAGACACCGACGATGTTGGGGTCCTGGCGAATTTCGCGGAGCATCTCGCGGATGCAGTACTTGTCAAAGACCGTGTCTGCATCCATACCGACGAGGAAGTCAACCGTGTCGACGCCGAATTGAACGAAGCTATTGCCGATGTACTCGTAGAGATCATTGTTGAACATGGTGACGATGTTCTCTGATCGCATCTTGAAGTGATAGAGAAGAGAGCGAGCAAAGCACAGACTATCACGTTTGCCTTGGTTATAGGTTTTTCCGACAAAGACATAGGGGATGCCCTTGTAGTGGCCAGTTTGGACCTTGACAGGCATGAAGAGACCATCGCGAGCGCGGTAACCATTTTCGAATCGTCGAGTCTGTCCGGCTTCAAGGATATCCTCGAGGAGGTAGTCTTGAGTAGTCTTGGTCATACCGGGGCCGCGAGCATTACCGTCAACAACGATGAATATGGCTCGAGGATGGCCATCGATGTCTGCTTGTGTAACGAGAGAATCCAGGGAACGAGTCAATTCTTCGTGAGTTTCGTTGTAGCAAGGCAGGAGGAGGACCATTTTCTCAGTTTCTGCAGGGATAATCTCCTTCTTGCCAAACCACCAAGGCATAATGCGTCGGCCAATCCAGTTGAGGAGAATGCAAGCCATCATGAACAATTGAAGCGTGGTGTTTGAGCTGAGCAGGATGATGAACAGGTAGTACAGCTGGAAGAAGGCGTACGAGATCCAGATGAGGATGCCGTTAATCGAGAGCAGAACAATGATGAGAAGCCACTTTTGCAGGCGGAGGAGAGTCCTGGAGACCTTTTTGAGCTCGACTTCAGAGTCCCAGCGGGCCTTGGCCTCCTCCTGGAGAATTGAGGACGTGAAGGAGGCGGAAGAGTCGATGCCGAGAGAGGCTTGAGAGTGAGGGGTCTGGACGCCTGGTTGGAAGCTGCCGTTGATGTTGCGAATGACGGACTAAACGATTGTGTTAGAATAGAGGATTGACGACGATAAGCGAATTTACCTACAGATTCTCGAGAGGTAGAAACATCCAGTCCATTTTTGGCGTTGTTGAACAGGGAGACTGGGGGCCTCTTGGGTTTGTCCTCTCTGGTAGGCCGTTGCAGGGCGAGATCCCCCGACTCGGCAGAGGAGCGAGACATTTCCGAAGAAGAATTCGGAGCAGTCATGGTGATGGCGATCTACTATGTTGGAAAGCAGACAGTCGATGTGAGCAAGAGTGGAAGTGTATCTGGTAATAGATAGTGGAAGCGACTGATTGAAGAGTAGAGATGTGCTGTATAGCAGTGTCTTTCAGATGATATCGAACGAGCGTGTTGATAGCAAGTGAAAGCGAGTGTGGTGAAGATGGATGGACTGGTAGAGTGGAAGAAGAATAGCAGCCCAAGGAGAACAACAACAAAAAGAAAAAAAAAATTGAAAACGGCATAAAGTTTTTGAAAATTATTGTCTTCCTAGTACCTTTCTACGCAGCAGGAACAATTCCACCTTGACTGAGAGGGTGGACGTTATCGTGAGGGTCCAAAAAGTTTATTCGAGGGATTTACATGGACGATACTCCGAGTTCAAGCCGCCTTTTGTGTGGCCAGTTTCTATTTTTGTTGTTCAAAAGAGGTATAATCAGCCTGGCTTCATCTATGTGGAAAGTTAAAAAGTACAATATTGTATAAAAGCCTCGCTTCCCACGAACAGCTCAACATTTGTGCTTTGCTTCAACAGAAGCTAACTCTGCTCCAGAACCAATGCCATGATCAAATCCGGCCTTGCACGACGCCCATCTCGTATAAAGCCATCAACGGCGATGTACAATCAACTACGGTAATACCCTACCCAAAGAAGCTTCTAGACTGCTGAGTGGCCGCATCTAGAGCCAAGATACATGTCAGTTGCGGTCCGTACCGGGGCCGGTGAATACGAAGTTACTCCGAGGCATCTCGATGTACATCCACAGAACTCATAGAGAGACTAAAGGGTTTGAGCTAATGCGCCTCGTTTTACCGCCAAGACCCTTATAATTGAGTTTCATGGCATGGGGGTTGATACACAAAATTCGGGCTTCGATGTGTAGGTATTTGACCAGCGGGCTGGATGGGGGCTTTTAACTTGTCGGTGATCGTCGATCGCCGCAGCCAGAAAACACGGACTCGAGATTGGTTACACTTGCTTACATCTCAAGCTGAAGGGATCTCAAACGGCACGTTCATTACGCTCTTTTATCTTGTATTCAGTCCTGTCATATCTACAAATCGTGTCTCTCACTTCATAGATGCCAGCTACTGTACCACGAGGGATCTTGTGAAGCATCTACTGTCCTAATGTGATATCGCGGGCTTGCAGATTTCGATATATTGCCTGCCTCCATCTCATGAGTTCCATGACCTTCCATGACATCTACTAACCCCCGTCTAGACTCAGAGCCAAAACTGCATCACCGATGCACCTGTCTTCGCATTTCGTATCCACATCGCACCAGAGGTGTAAGAAAAAGTGGACGTATGTTATGTAGCACCATCAAGGTGAGCAGAACCAATGTTGAGGAGTAAAACTCCGGGCTTTGCTGTCTCCATGTTCGGGCCTTTGCAGAGGAAATCCCCACATCTCGCAACCTCACCTCCTCATATGACACAACATGGTTGGCCAGCTGTGCTTGGATTTTCCAGCCATCAAACAAGCTTATTTGCAAAACATGGAAGTCTTACCGCATCAAGCTTCGCGCTTTGGCTGGTACGACCGGAACAAGCTACATCCTCCATGCATAGTAACTCCGGAGACTCCAGCTACACGAAGATGCTAATCGCCTTTGTGTTACTTGATTATCATGTTTTCCTTCAAGCGGCCCGGCAGTGTGAGACTTTCCATTGGACGGTTCAGATCATATTTCGCCCCCTATTAGCCAAGCCTGCAACTACAGGCCCATTCATGATGCTGTAAAATGGCCACAGCCTCAGATATTGAAAGTTTCCGGTGGACCTGCAGTAGTCTTTACGCTAATATTGGTAGTTTCTCCAATGGGTCCTGACATTCTTAGTCTGTAGGGTGAATACGAGTTGTATGTAGCATTTTCTTTTCCGGCTGCAGATGATCGGCGCTTCTCCTCAGTGGAAGAGAATTACAGTTTGTCCTCCGATCAGCCACTGCTGTGTTGTCGCCGATTATATACAGCCGAGAGAATCACGACATTTTGCACAAAGATTGGACTATTGAAAGCGGCATCAAGGCTGCATCGGGAGCACAAATCCTGAGTAGTATTCTTGTCCGAGTTCATCAGTGGGGAATATTGTTGGGGGAAACGCCGTGGAATATGTTGGGTGTGATGTATTTTTTTTTCTCGGCTTTTGCTATGAATCTGCCAGTGCCAGTGGATGATATGTACATGTATCTTGGTGATGTCCGATTATGCGTGTTGTCTGGTTTGACGAAACTGCGAGCATAATGTTCTGAATTTCAAGCTATGAAGCAGATAAATGCAATAATTATCCAATTTAGAGACAAAACATCCCTTTCAAAAGTAAATGAAGACCTAGAATGCAAATCTCTCCAAATGGTAACACAAAACAAGTACATGCAGTCAGGCCTTATGTTGAATAGAGGCTTGCATCACAGCTCATCTTGGAGCCACATCACCTCTTTTTGAAAAATGAAAAACTCCGCCTACAGTCCAAGTTCCCATGGTTGCATTTTGCTCGCATTTTCTGTGCTTTGGAAGCTTACCAGCAGTCTCCATATTTGTTTTGGCATCCCTCATCGCAGTGAGCGCTTGAGTTGCCACTATATAGTGTCAAGTCAGTGAAAGTCATCATCTTGGCAAAGCCGTATACCTGAGGAGACACTCACCAGTAACCGTACATAGAGCAGCACGTTTTGTTTTTGTAGTTCTGGCATGTAGCTGAGAAACGGTTCCCGCAAAGGCCATTCGTTGTGTCCAAGATGGGAAGAACTTCTCTGCGTTGGCCATTGGTCGCGCAATCTCCATATTCAGAGTCGCAACCAGTTCCGCAGTGCTGCATGCTATCGCCACTGTATTAACGTCAATGTTAGTATGACATATATCACAGATGACTGTGTATTACTACCAAGAACGATGGCTGGAGTTGAAGGAATAGCAAAGCAGTACAACAATGCAACCACAATTCAACCAAAAGGGGTTATTGCTTTCTTACCAATATCCATAATAAGAGCAGCATTTGCCATACTTGGAGCCCTTGCAAGTCGCTCCAAAGTCGCTACCACACCTTTGATCTTCAGAGACAATAGGCTCTTTTTTGTCTTTGGTGTTGTTCCCCGGCACAGCAGACACATCAACATCACGTTTAGCCGTCCGCGCATTGCGGTACCAGTTCTCATACGGGTCGCCAAGACACTCTCCCAGAGTCACAAGTTTGTATCCTCGGCCTCTACTGACTTCGATCATGTACTCGGTCAGAGTCACAACTGTCTGATAGTGGACGTCGTGCGCAAGAACGATGTAATCATGGTTAGTTTCATCAGAGTCCTGCATAGAGGAGAAGCGGTCCTCGGAGACGTGAATCAACGATGTTTCGTCGTTTTCATAGTCTTTGGTATCAAGGTTTGTGCTGATAACGTGGTAGCCAAGCCTGTCCATTGTGTCCATGCATCCAGACTTCACATTGCACTCCAGGAACGGCGGACGCATATAAGTCGGTATGATGCCGAGGAGATTGCGGAATGCCATCTCGTTGTAGATCATTTCTGTTTCTCGGACATGCTCGGAAACTTGGTTGAGATTCCGATGTGTCCATGAGTGGCTTGCGAGCTGGTGCCCATAATCATGCATGCGTCGAATGATGGACGGCCAGCCTGTTGCTTCGTCGTCTATACGACCCTTGCCTCTGTTGTTTCCCGCGATGAAAAAGGTCGCCTTCACCTCGTATTTTTCAAGAATGTCAAGGAGTTGACTCGTAAATACATAGGGCCCGTCATCAAATGTCAAGGCAACGTGGCCGGGCTCAGTGCATTGAGTAATCGTAGAGGCTGAGATCTGGTCAGCTTTGACTTGCATCTAGGATCCTATAAGTCAAGAATGGAGCAACAGTCTCTAGACTAACCATATGGAACATCGCCAATGTGCGGCCGGGAGATGCCTTCGGTGCTTTCCCCTGGAGGACTGATTCTAAATTGCTTCCGTCAGAGTCAGATACTTCACGCCAAGAGTTTCACATACTGTGTGTCGCAGGAGTAGCTATAATCGAGCTGGCATTGGGATCCAGCACAGTAATCTGTAGAAGTACCACAAAAGCCAGCCTCCGAACAACACTCGCCTTCATCACAGCTGCCAACGTCTGGGCCGCATTTCTTGTCACGGGGTTCTAGGACATACTTGGTAAGACTGTCAATTTCTTTGGGAGCTGCACAGATGGCGTCGAAGAACATGAAGGCGACCACCGCCGTAGTAGCAACGTTGGCAATCATCTTTTTTAATATCGCCGTTACTGGTTTCACTTCACAAGGAAAGGGAAAGATGATGGAAATACCGAAAAGAGCGAAACGTGGATTAAAGTTGGGGTATATAATATCTCATAAACACCACCATTACTTGCACGTGCAATGCGTCAAACAATTTACGATGCTTGCTTGATGGCCACTATTCAACGACATCTAAACTCGCTGGAAACGGATTGTCTGTGGGTTTGAGGCGGCAATTTTTTGCCGGTGGATTACAGATTGTGACAGCCTCAAAGTCAAGATGCAAGAAATCCCTCTCCATGGCCCACGAAATGCCGGAATTGTACGCGCTCCACCATCTCGCGATAGTTGCCTACACTAGCTAACGAGACTTGCGTTGGGGAGCCCCAGCATCACACCATCAACTCGCATTAAAACACTCAGATCGAATCAAATGCTTGTGAACTTCCGCACTATTGCCTAGTGGTAGCTAGCTGTGGCCTACGTCAACGTGGAATCTGCAGTGTACGGGGACACAGATGGAGAAGTAGGATGATTTGGCACAGCATTGAGATAACCAATTAATGGAATAAGATGGTCGTTCGTATTGTGCGTTGGTTTACGTTACGGCATTAGCTAAAACCACAAAAAAAGAAAGAGAAAAGAAAAGAAAAGATTCCCCTGGCTAAGAAATAAAGGAGGGTTGGCCCTGAATTGCCTTATCCATGGGCTTTTATGGCGTTGCCAGTACGTATTCACAGAATGTATGGATAGCATGTTCACTCTCATGGCTGGGTGTCTATATAAAAGGCTTGTCGTTTGAGTTGTACGGGACATTTATAAACGTATCTCATTACCTTTTCCCCCCAGCCATATACTCGGGGCATGAATGCGGTGTTGAGGGGTTCATCATACAGCAATAGCCATAGATTTGGCGCCTCACTTCAAGCTAGAGAGTAGTACAGCTTATCTCATGGCTCTCTTGTTCCTGACATTCTTGCGTAGCCCGTTTGCAGACCAGACGGAACAGATGCGACTTTGGCAATTCCTTTTTTTACACGCCTCCCCAAGACACCCAAGTCTCAATTTTACGTATAAACTTAATCATTTCCAAAGTTTCGGCTCTACTTGAGGGACCAGCCGAGATTCTAAAGAGACATATGTGGAGCTCTTCTCGATTTAAACTTGACATGGCGTAGAGCTGCCACATACACTCGAGGTACCTTTCCAATCTTTGGTCGCTAGAAAACGATTGTGCGATTCCCACATCGTATTAGAGGTTTGTAGTACCACAGTGGCTGTCACAAGTCCAAACCCTGTTGTCTGTGTATTGAGAGTTGGGCAGCGGGCTGCAGGGGCGATGGGAGAGTCTACGTCGACCTTCGATGTCTGTTTGCGATGTTTGTGATTAGCCCTGGGAAGGCGAAGAATGAGGGATGAAATCCATCCGGGTTGACACTACTTTACATCTCGCTCACCCAATCAGATGATCTAATCTCAGCACCTCGCTTCTTGCATTGTCAGATATCGATAGATACATTGACAAGTAAATCAATGGTTACTGAATCCGGCATAATTCCCAGTGGGTCTTAAACTACGCTGTCAAATACAAAGTAAATAAAGTATCCCTCGATTATACAAGAACACCAAGCCTTGAAGCCAAATTCTAGCGCTCTTCAGCTCGTATACAATCTTTTACCCTCTCGGCCATTATCGTGGTGGCTTTCAGCAAACTTGCAATTGTTATCTGCGTATCATTCCGAAAGCGTACGTTCTCTCTTTGGCTTTTTTTATCTCCTTTTTCTTCTCTTCCCTCTCAAACAATCCTCCCAGTGTCAGATTCCACAACACTTTGCCAGCAATCTCGTCTGGATTCAACCCATTCTTTCAATCGCTCGTCAGTCCTCCAAATTCAAACACCAACACTTTGTGAATACATTCGCCAAGTCTCTCGTTAACAGCTTATTTGTTCTCTCGCTCACCGGCAATGCCTGGCATGGGTCACACAGGGGGTGCTCCCCCAGAGGAGGTCAGTAAGCGGCTCGCTGCCATCAAAGAAGAGGATGAAAATCCCAGAACTTGGGACTTCCTCTACGAAGACACTTCCCCCGATGGAGAAGCCACCTCGGCGTCTAGCCCTCATCCATCGCTTCAAGCTGAGTTCGGCTCCTCGTGTGAAACTCTCAAATCCGAGGCGAACTCCTCTGCCGCGCTAGAGCCTCTCGTCGCAGTCATTGGCGTGGGCTACGTTGGCGAGCATCTCACAGAGGTCTTCTCTCGCTGCTTCAAGGTTCTCGGATACGACGTCTCCGAGGCTCGTGTCAAGGAACTTTCTGCCAAATTCCATGGCAACAACAAAGTCCGCATCTCATCAGAGGCGGCAAATCTCCACGCAGCCTCGCATTTCTTGATCGCGGTGCCTACCCTCCTCAACAAGGACAAGACCGTCGACACTTCGTACCTTCAAAGTGCTCTTGCCACTGTGGAGGAGCATGCAGCCCCAGGCTCGACCGTCGTGATTGAAAGCTCAGTCGCCGTTGGCATGACCAGAGAGCTTCTCGGACCCATTGCCAAAAGAAAGGGTCTTTTTGCTGGAATGTCGCCTGAACGTGTCGACCCCGGCCGCACCGAGCCGCCAGCCTATGCCATCCCGAAGATCATCTCCGGCCTCGACGATGTTGTCCCGGGCTCTCTCGATTCGATCAACAAGCTTTACTCTGCCGCCTTTGAAAAGGTCGTGCCCGTCTCCAAGCCGGAAGTGGCTGAGATGACCAAGCTCTACGAAAACTGCCAGCGCATGATTGGTATTGCTTTCGCCAACGAGATGGCCAATGCTTGTATCCCCATCGGCATCAACCCTTATGAGGTCAGCAATGCCGCTGCAACCAAGCCCTTTGGCTACATGCCCTACTCGCCGGGCCTCGGTGTTGGCGGACACTGCATTCCCGTCAACCCTTACTATTTGACGTCCAACAGCGCCTTTCCTCTGCTGCAAGCGGCTTCGGAGAAAATGTACGCCCGCCCTGCAGAGATCGGAGAGCGTATCGTTGATGAGCTTTACGCAAAGCGAACTGGCGAGGACAAGCCTCGTGTTCTCGTCGTCGGCATGGGCTTCAAACGCGGCCAGTCTCATCTTGTCAACTCGCCTGGCCTTGAACTGGCCAAATCTCTTGCCAAGTCGGGGCACGTCAGCGTCTCTGTCGCTGATCCGCTCGTCAACCAACAGGCCTTGCCTAATCTTGCACGCCTGGATGACGCAAACTGGACTGCTGAGTACTTGGAGGAGAACTTTGACATGATCGTCGTCGCATTCAAGCAGGACGGCCTTGACTTTGGCGTCCTCGACCAGCTCACCAATGTGCAAGTCCAAATGTGGTGCGCTTAGAGCATCAATGCATCCCGGCAAGCGAACAAAGACGCGGGAGTATAGGCGTTTATTGGAGAGGCTCTGGTTCTTGTTTATCGACAACAATTTCTTTACGGTGTCCCTGATGTCGATGTTGAGACGGCGACACTTGTCTTATGATCGATAGACGCAGACCCGAAACTCACTCTTCACCAATTGGGAATCAAGCTCGCTGTTTAGTATTGGATTTGTGTGCTGGGGCTTTTTGTTATGTGATTGGTTTACTTTTGTTTTGTTCTTTTGGGTCGCGAATATTCGCTATTGGCTAATGTCTTCAATTCGGCTTCTCCTGAGACTCTTACCATCACATTGGAGCATGGTGCGGCCATTGTATACAAGCAGGAAAGAGATCACTAGCATTCTGTATGCATATAAGCCATTCAAACATAGCCTAAATAGTTTGCAATTAATAAAATTTGTGCGAGTTCATCGGTTCCGAAATTTCTCCTGTTCCTTGCCCTCCATACCTGTCCCAGGACATGCAGCCGATGACGGGGGCGCTCCGTGCACTCGAATTTCTTCTCCTTATCGGAAGGGTAGCGTCTCAAAGGGACAGATCGACCACTTCTACTTCTGGAGCTGTGCAAGCCCCTCATTGGCGCAACTTTAATAATGGGCTAGATGCTTTGTTTCGCCGCGTTGGGAAATTACCTACTTGCGGTGGACCATAAATGGGACGCACGATTTTAGTTTGTAGATTCGACGGGAGCTTGAGAATTGCCTATGGAAACTGAGGAGGGTTATCCATGGAAGCGGCCCGGTTTCAAATGCTGGTACGGTACTCTTGTTCATGATTGTTATTTGCTCTATCGAAGTAGGGCGGGAGAACATTTGGTTTTGCAACAAGAAATGAGGGAATTTTTTGTGTACATACATTCACGGCTATTGTAGTCTATCTATTCTTATGGTACCGAGTACTCAAAATAAAGAGTTACATGCGGATCTCGCGGGTGTGTGTGTAGCAATACAGCTTGTATATTACGCGCACGTAGAAATCTCGATGCTGCGGCAGCGATGCGTTATGCCACAAAGATGATTTCGGTAGCCTCATACCTCACAAAGTGACGACAGAAGTGCGATTCTTCAGTATTTGCATCCATCAGTTGCCTTTGCTTTGGACGCAAAGATAGCCCCTGGGATTGCATAATGGAATATCCGCAATTGGGTAGTCTCGAATCCCTAGAAGCAAGACGAAGGCCATGGAAATTGTTGGGACAAAGAGTTGGCCAGTGCATCTTTAATCTTTTCTGGCCTGATTCTTCACTCCGCCCACATTTACCTTGCAACGTTTCCAGTAAGGCTAAGATGGCAGGGCGAGGGTTTCTAGATTAAGCGAGGAATCGTCACACCACGGCTCATAGAATGACATAAGCTATGCTTCGTAACTTTGAATAATTCAGAGTTGTGTCAAAGATGAAGCAATGTTGAAATTGCCAGGAGATCAGACGTTATGCCTTTCTTGGCCATCTCGCTAGACCCACCTATTTGCGTCATCAGACAGATGGCTACCTGTGAAGAGATACAGCTTCCCTCTTGGAGCAGACGACGAATGCTTCTCCGGTATTTCCACGGAAAAGTCAAATAATAACATCTTCTATCATAATAATTATGGCCCTTCATCTCCAACGAGTTATGGATAGAACCAGCTGAATCACTCACGATGCCATCTCGCTGTGGGGCTGACGTTGAATCAAGACTAAACCGTCTTTGGTAGCTGTCAGCGAGAACAATGACGACGTTAAATCTCGCTGTGTTAGATAATCAAGTTTGACGATCATCAGGCATGAAACGAAAGAATTTTAACTTTATTAACGCATCGTTTCCAACTTCATATCATTACATGTATCGTTCTCACCACTTTATTGGAGCCCCAACTTTTCATATACACCAAGCGCCATACTCACATTTCTGTCAAGAATGAAGTTGCTATTAAACATCAGCCATGCGGGTGAGACGGCGCTAAAGCCAGGAGATGAGCTTCAAGGAACCTTGATCATTTCAGGCATCGCGAGCCAGAAGCGGCCTCATTGCACAGCCACCATTGGAGGTAAGATGGGCTTCTCAAAGTCGCTTATTGTTGGTCTTGGATCTAATAAAATGAAACCTCCAGGGCGATTAATGATATCGGTGCCTGCTCAAGTCGCTGGCCCTAATATAGATAACGCAGTTTATACGGTATGAGATGAACCATCAAGCTTCACGATATCACTCTTGTCTAACATGGCCAAAGCTTTTCGAAGAAACAAAACAACTCGAGTACGAAAACAACTCGGGGAAAAACAGCCCGGATGACGACGTTCATTTTCTGCCTTTCAAATTTCAATTCCCATCTCATATGCAATGCTCTAAACACCCTCATCCATGCCAATTTCCTCCTTCAACGAGTGTACATGAGGGCAACTCCAAGATCAAGGTGGAATACTACATCACTGCAGCCGCGGACAAGCCTATATTTGGTGGTCTATCTACAAAAAAGAGGGTCACAAAGGCATTGCAACTCAGCAGCAGTTTTTCATCCAATACATCGCCAGCGCCATTATCCATCTCCAGCCTACCCTTGATGCTGCAGCAAAAGGACGGCAAAAAACGCCTGCAGGCCGGGCCTGATGGCTTACCGGCATACGCACCATCTATACACGTCCAAGTCGTGCATCCTGAGCCACCAATTTTTATCCGAGGACAGGCAAACCGCATCCGATTCAATGTCCATTGTCCATCCGAAGCGATTGGCAAATTATTTGTTCGGAGTATAAACATCAGCTTCAAGACTTCCACTATCGCAGCATCTGGATCAGCTGCGCAGCGAGTCGATCAAAAAGCATCGGGAGTTGAACTATCCAGTCTCATCCCAATCGATTCGGAAATACTAGAGCTCGATACGGGAGCCTGGGGGCGCCTTTCTATGCTCAGCCTCGGACCAACTTTCGAGTCATGCCTAATGCAGATAAAACATGCTGCTGAAATAAGTGTTGGTATATCGGTAGGGCCTCAGGGAAGCGTTTCTGTAAGTTTTATTTGCCATCAATATTCTATACATTACGAGCGAGACGCTAATACTGAGTAGTTTGCTTCATCTTCGTTCGATGTTCTGGTGATGGATCCACCACCTTCTTACGAAGATATCTAGACGGTTTGACACTGGAGTCAAGAGAGGGAGCTGCATAGTTCAGCATGGTTTATGATAAGTTGCATTTTAGTGAAATTAGAACTGCCAAAGATACCTAGCTCAGATTGAAGAATGAGCCAAATTATGGATAGACTAAATTATAGATAGACATCGCGACATAGAAGAATATTTTGCATACAATTGACTATTGAACTGAACAAGGCGTGACTCAGCTTGAGCCTTCAACCCTTGCTCGCTTTGTGCAGAGTAGAATTGAGCGCGGAATTGCTGGCTTGCGTTCCCTTGGTCTACAACTTCAGATTGCGCAGGATCGAATTGCCATTGCGTTTGTCACGATGACTACTCGTTGACGGGCAAATCAACTTCAGAGACGTCGCAGGACTGCGGTAAATGCCAGCTGCGAGATACCCTTTATGGACACACATGAAGGATCATCAGCTGAGAATACTACGCTGTCTCGTTCCGACTTCCGAAGACGTTATACCGGATGGAGGAATTACGAGCGAGACTCTCGTGCACTCGCTTTTGCGAGACTCTCGTGCACTCGCTTTTCCGGCAGCTTCGAGTGAAGCTTCCATTTCTGTTCCATTTCCTTTCCTCTCCTAATTATATCCGAGGCAGTAGAAGCGCGGCCCTTGGATTGAATAGAAGGTCTTTCGGACTTTAGCTGGCTAAAAGATTTAGCGTTGATCACGCTGTTATGCAAAGTATAGCGAACCAGGTGATATCCGCGCCTATACAAGCTGAGGGGAGTATAACGTCCGGCATGGGGTGCCACATATGCCAATTTGCTGCTGTTTGGACACGGGAATAGCAGAAAAGACGTTCATATCCTCGTCATGATTGAGTAGCTCAGGCCTAAGAATTGAATTGTTCGTACTGTGTTGCCTGCAAGCTCTCACCAGCTCCAGACATGGCTCCCTTGACTTGGCACTGTGCACAGTCTATTACATCATGAACTCATATTCTCAGTCTCAATTGAACCAATATATAATAATGATAAGTACCAGAGCTTAATATTTGAAAATATATGACAGGTGCATTTTCAGCTTTAGCGGGGCCTCTCCTTCAACGTAAAGGTGATCAGCCGTGCCGTCCAATCAAGTTGACGTCAATGTAATATCATGAAACCTTACATCACGACAGTATTGTGAGGTGATGTATGAGTGACGGTTAATACTATGTCGCCACCTCTCATGTGTTCGCGACTAGATGAAAGATAAATAAGATCTATCTTGGTTTCGTTTGAAGCATTGGGCACAGCGAAACAACTGGCCAATTTCGACGCCGAAACCATGTCCAACATTATCCCACCAGCCGTGAAACAAGCAGTCATGGGCCAAAAGGGAGCGAAAACAGACCAGCTGGCAGCTCACACTGTTGAGCCGACCAAAGATAGCAGAATTACGTCTGACTTTGGAACTAAGCAAACTAACACAGATGACTGGCTTCGGATCAACAGCAAGGATCAGATAGGCCCCTCGCTGTTGGAAGATCCATTTGGGCGTGAAAAAGTACGTCGCGGGCTCACCAAATGCACCAGTTGCTGTATTAAGTAACCAAAATTGTTAGATTCATCGATTCGACCATGAGCGTATTCCAGAGCGAGTAGTCCACGCTCGAGGCACCGGAGCGTTTGGAACATTTCGCCTCTTTGAATCTGCCGAAGACGTTACCCATGCCAACATCTTAACCGATACTTCGCGCGAGACACCGGTTTTTCTTCGCTTCTCGACTGTTCTAGGAAGCCGTGGCTCTGCTGATACTGTCCGCGATGTGCGCGGCTTTGCAGTCAAATTCTACACCCAGGAGGGCAACTGGGATATCGTAGGCAACAACATCCCCGTCTTCTTCATCCAGGACGCCATCAAGTTCCCCGATCTCATCCATGCCGGAAAGCCGGAGCCGCACAACGAAGTTCCTCAGGCACAGTCGGCTCACAACAACTTCTGGGACTTTGTCCAGATGCACTCCGAGGCCACTCACATGTACATGTGGACCATGTCCGATCGTGCCATTCCGCGCTCATACCGAATGATGCAAGGATTTGGTGTAAACACATATACTCTGACCAATGCCGCCGGCGAGCGCTCGTTTGTGAAGTTCCACTTCACGCCAGAGCTTGGAGTGCATTCTCTTGTGTGGGACGAGGCGCTGAAGCTGGCGGGCCAGGACCCCGATTTCCACCGCAAGGATCTCATGGAAGCCATTGACAACGGCGTGTACCCGAAGTGGAAGTTTGGCATACAGACAATCGACGAGTCAAACGAGGATGACTTTGATTTCGACATTCTCGACGCCACCAAGGTCTGGCCGGAGGACCTTGTGCCTGTTCGGTACATTGGCGAGCTCGAGCTGAACCAAAACGTGGACGAGTTCTTTACCCAGACTGAGCAGGTAGCATTCTGTACCAGCCACGTTGTGCCAGGAATCGGCTTTTCCGACGATCCTCTGTTGCAAGGCCGAAACTTTTCTTATACCGATACCCAGCTGAGCCGATTGGGCGTCAACTGGCAGGAATTGCCCATCAACAAGCCAGTATGTCCGGTCATGAACTTCAACCGCGACGGCGCAATGAGACACACCATCTCAAAGGGCAAGGTCAACTACTGGCCCAACAGATTTGAAGCTCAGCCGCCAGCGACCAAGGAGGAGGGTGGATATGTCGACTACCCCGAAAAAGTCATCGGCATCAAGGAGCGAGCAAAGAGCGCAAAGTTCAAGGAACATTTCTCGCAGGCGCAGCTCTTCTTCAACTCGCTTTCTCAGATCGAAAAGAATCATCTTATTGCCGCATTCTCGTTTGAGCTTGATCACTGCGATGAGCCGATTGTGTATGAGCGGCTTGTGAAACGACTCGCCGACATTGACATCGGCCTGGCACAAACTGTTGGCAAAATGGTCGGAGGGCCAGTTCCAGAAAGCAAAGGACAGCCGAACCACGGGAAGAAGGCCAAAGGTCTGAGCCAGCTGGAGTTTCTTCCAGACGAGCCAAAGATTGCCTCAAGGCGAATTGGCATCATCATCGCCGACGGATACGATCCAATTGCTTTCAACGCCATGTACGGAGCCGCCAGTGGAGCAAAGGCCATCCCGTTGGTCATCAGCACACACCGGTCCCCCACTTTTGCCGACGGAGAGAGTGAGCAAGGAAAGGGCCTGGTTGCGGATCATCACTTGGAAGGCCAGCGTAGCACAATGTTTGATGCCATCTTTGTGCCCGGGGGCAAGAAGGCCATCGAGACGCTTTCCAAAAATGGCCGAGCGCTGCATTACATCCGTGAGGCGTTTGGCCATCTCAAGCCCATCGGAGCCACCGGAGAGGGTGTGTTGCTGGTTGAAAAGGCGCTCCAGCTGCCCGAACATGTGGTCACGTCCAGCGACCATGAAGCTGCGGAGAGCTACGGCGTAGTTACACTGAAGAATCCGCAGCCGGAGGGCCTTGGAGAGGTCATGTCTGCAGTTAGGGGTGCCAAGGGGTTTATGGACAAGTTTGCCTATGCGATTGGCAATCATCGCTGCTGGGAGCGGGAGCTTGACGGTCTTAATACCATGGTGGCGTATTAGTGGGAAACCCCAGATATTATACGATGAGACACTGCGTATAGTCTATGTAGCTGCCAATGCTGAATCTGTATATGCATGGAAGCTCGAAAATAACACGAGTTTTAAGGTTGTTGTTGATCTTTAAAGCTTTAAGTAAATTACTATTTATGCCATTCCCTGCATGGTGACATCGGGCGTGATGCATAAGACGACATTCTGCCCAATGAAGGCTCGTACAGCCAGGCAACTACTACGACAAGGGCAGGTGGCTTTCGAATGGATTTGCAGCCAACCAACCATCACACCGAAGACAACTCTGAGGAGTGGTAAAGGCCCAGAAAAGCCGTTGCACCTACGCAATGCTGCCTCACTAGCTTGCTTGTGTGAAAAGGGGACCATTTGGCTGTACGAGGTCTGGTAGAAGCGTGTTTAGCGTCGCATCCCGGCGTAGGACCGTGAGCAAACTCGTTGTTTGTGGCCACTGAGAGGAAGAAACAGTCTGGATTGAGCTGTGCATCACTGCATGTGAAAGATTGCATCCGTCTTGCACCTCCTTTTTACAGTATAGCAGCTCCAGGGATATTCGTATCTTTCGCAAAACAGCCTAATCTGTTATTTGGCAGGATATATATATATATAACGAGAGGCTCCTCATATTGAAATGATACATCACTCTTTGGATCAGTTACGATTCAAAAGCGCGATTTTCAGAATGGGTTCCTCCAATTCCACGCTCAGTCCCATCGAGACGTGCGTCAGTGCCATTTGCAATGGTCGCCTAGAGTGTTACCACTTGCCACAGAGTAATCTGGATCAGTCGTGGAACAAACTGTACAATCTCGCCCTTTCTCAATATCCTCAGATTGTCATCCGGCCCAATAATGCTTCCGAAGTTTCTCAAGCGGTGAAATGCGCCAGCGACAATGGCTATAAAGTGCAAGCGAGGTCTGGTGGCCACTCTTATGGGTAAGAAGCCAAAAGAGTTTTCGGCGGTGGTATAGAAAACAAGAAATCCTCTTTTAATAACAAAATGCAGAAACTTTGCTCAGAGTGCAAACGAAACCAACGGCATGATGATTGACTTGGTGAATTTGCAGGATTTCCAGATGGACAACAATACTTGGCATGCAAGTGTTGGATCAGGCCACAGACTAGACAACCTTGACAAACAGCTGCATCAGAACGGAGGCAGAGCCATTGCACACGGCACTTGTCCCGGAGTCGGAGTTGGCGGACACGCAACTGTGGTAAGTATATGACGTTTCATACTGCTGAGCTGTCCCGTGCAGGATTTTAATACTATTATAGGGAGGACTTGGACCCAGTTCAAGAATGTGGGGATCTGCGCTGGACCACATCGTCGAGGTGGAAGTTGTAACCGCCAATGGAACCATTGTCCGAGCAAACGAAGACGACTACTCTGATTTGTTCTACGCAGTTAGAGGAGCCGGAGCCAGTTTCGGCATCGTCACCGAATTCGTATTCAAAACGCATCCCGAGCCAGGCAGCGTCGTTGAATACACTTACAGCTTCAGTTTCGGCCAGCAACAGGATATGGCGCCTGTATTCGAGCAGTGGCAGGACTTGGTGTATGATCCCAACCTCGACCGACGCTTCTCGACACTGTTCATCGCTGAACCCCTCGGAGCTCTCATCACCGGCACGTTTTACGGCACCAAGGAGGAATTCGACCAAACAGGAATCGCGCAAAAGATTCCCGGCGGAGGGGATGTCAATTTCGCTGTATACGACTGGCTGGGAAGCTTGGCGCACATTGGAGAGACGACGGCGCTGTATCTGAGTGACCTCGCAACGCCTTTCGCCAGCAAGTCATTGGCTTTCAACAGAGGCGACAAGATGAGCAAAGAGTCGATTGACACATTGTTTGACTATGCGGGCAGCACGGATGCAGGAACGCTGCTTTGGTTCATCATCTTCAACTCTGAAGGAGGCGCCATGGGAGATACGCCGTATAACGCAACCGCATATCCACACCGCAATGCAGTCATGATGTACCAGTCTTATGCTATTGGAATACCAACGTTGACGGCGAACATTTCTAACTTTGTTTCTGGAGTCCACGACAAGATTAAGCAGGCTGCGCCAGAGGCAAACATGACATATGCTGGGTACATTGACGTGTCTTTGGATAGGTCGACTGCGCAGCTGACCTATTGGGGGGATAAGGTTCCTGGACTGCGAGAGATTAAAGGCCGGTACGATGCTGATAATGTATTTCAGAATCCTCAGAGCATTCAATTTCTGGCTTAGGGAAAAGTTGTGAGTGTTGAAGGGGGGAGGGTGTATGGCGTTGAATATCTATGTCATGCTTCTGATATCAAGAATAGACTACGTAGCTGCGGTCTTTGTATTGTGTCCAGAGATACATCGTCGGCTTACCAAATGTGATGAAATCACGTAAAGTAAAACCCAAATGCTCTTTATTTTCCACGGCAGTGACAAGAGATGTCCATGCTTCGAGAAAGTCACTTACACGTTACATTTCCAGGTACAGGGTGATCAATACTCAATGCCCCGCGCTAGAGTGACGAAATAGACACAGTGCAAAACAATACAGAATCCTAAGATTTCTGTCTCAAATTAGCAAGTATCTTAGGTATCCGATGTTATAGACAAGAATGTAATGTGCATTTGAGCGTCGAACAGAATTGCTGCGCACGATCTCGGCTTTGAGCCGCTTACTAGATCTGTCTACCGACGGCGTTACTGACAGTGTCGGTACAGCGCACGTTTTTGTCTCAAACGGTACCGGCTATAGGCGGGTGACTTAATTACGGCTACCTTTTGAATAGAGCGTACGGCTCTGTCTCATCTACCTACGACCATAAAACACGTGTATAAACCTTTACTTCTATGTCTCAGGTTAGAGAAATGCTCGCACAAATACCATCACCACTCACTCCAAGTGAAATTGCCAAATCTTCAAAGTCGTAGATAGGCTAAGCCTGATTGTCTCCTCAGCTTACGGCCATCTCTCTTCTCCACTACCCCGCGTTACCAACTCCAAGCTCTCCCTTTATTACCGAGAGAGGGGCATTAAACTGCTGGAAATTTGTCAAGCTTATTTGCCAATCGGGGTTTCAGACCCACGGCCAGTCTCGGCTCAACCTCCTCAGATTGCCCCAGATTGGCGATTACGGAGACATCACGCGGGCCTCGCAGACGCATCACCGGACGTTGACGCGGGTCCCCGATGGCATGGGCGATTAGATAACGCGAATCCTTAGTTCTGTGGGTAAAGGCAGCTTTCCAAATAACTGCCCGAGTTGGGTTGGCTCCTGCTATGGCGATTCCATGCTTTTGCTGCATATCCTCCATTGGCCAATACTTGGCCGCAGCTGCCTCGTGTTATCACTTGACTGCTCTCCTGTCATCCTGCATTCAAAACGTCCATTTCATCTGTATCAACCAACCGGAAGATTCTTCCTTCATCAACTCCAAATTTCATTCTCCTCATACGTTGCGGTGGTGCTCAAGACGTCTGCCACCTAAAGAGCCATCAGGCAGCTAGCAGCCTTCCATCCATCCGTCCCATCTCTTACATCTCAAGTAAGTCGCTTGCTCTTTATTAGATACCCCATCCCTTCGCATATCTACTTCCATGTAACAATTCCAACGATGCTTCATATCACCAAGAACACATTGCCATCTAAATAGAAGAGAACAAGACGATATGATGCCCAATACCGTCATCATGCCCCATCAAAGTAATCCCCTCATTGGAGCTCACTTGGGCTTCAACATCACCAGATGCCCGATTCCGCTTTCACTTGCCACCTTGATTTCAGCTCATCAAGTCCAGTCATTTTTCATACAACTAACTCAGAAAAAGCCCTCTTCAAATAATCAGACGCCATGCCTCTTCTGCATCGCTCCGGGACGTCGCTGACGGCGGCCCTCTTGAGAAGTCGCCCCACCGCCCCGATAGCCGGCGCCGTAGCTTCATCTCACAGCACATACAGCCGGCGCTCGTCAAGTCTAACGGTTCCCGAATCCGCATCTAGAGCCCGAGGCCGAAGTCTCGCTGTTAAAAGAGCAATCCCGTCCTCTGCTCTTGTGAGTGCTAACCACAGACATGCCTCAACCGCGGCCATGGAGAAGCCAGACTATCAAAACATGTACACGGCCTCGTCGGCCTTTTTCGAGGCGCTGTGGGAAGCCGGCGTCACTCACTGCTTTGTGAATCTGGGATCTGATCACCCGAGTATCATTGAGGCGATGGTCAAGGGTGCTCGGGAACGCAAAGGAAATTTCCCCAAGATGATTACTTGTCCGAATGAGGTAAGTCATTTGGCGCCTTATACACACTTATAGTCTCGTATGAACAACTCATGCTAATGCTCACTATTCATCAGATGGTGGCCATGTCCATGGCTGATGGCTATGCCCGCTTGACCGGCAAGCCCCAGGCTGTCATTGTCCACGTTGATGTCGGCACACAAGGCCTTGGAGCGGCCGTTCACAACTCAGCCTGTGGCCGAGCACCAGTTCTTGTCTTCGCCGGCCTATCACCATTTACTCTGGAAGGCGAACACCGCGGTACCCGTACTGAGTACATCCACTGGATCCAGGATGTCCCCGACCAGAAGCAGATTGTTGCCCAGTACTGCCGGTACACGGGTGAGATCAAGACGGGCAGAAACGTCAAGCAGCTGGTCAATCGTGCGCTGCAATGGGCCAAATCCGGACCGCAAGGCCCGGTATATCTGTACGGTGCACGAGAAGTCATGGAGCAAGAGATTGAGCCGTACCAGCTGAGACAGAGCGATTGGAACCCCATAAAGCTGGGCAGCCTGCCCCAAGACGCCGTTGATAACATTGCAGATGCGCTTGCCGGTGCTAAACGGCCACTGGTTCTCACAGGATACGGCGGCAGAAACCACGAATTCCCAGGAGCTTTGGTCAAACTCGCAGATACAGTTCCGAACCTGAGAGTAGTAGACTGCGGAGGCAGCGACATGTGCTTCCCCTTTGACCATCCTGCTTCTCTCGGCCTCAACTACGGCGGCGAAAAATCCATCCCCGATGCCGATGTCATTCTGGTTCTTGACGCTGACGTGCCGTGGATCCCTGCCCATATCAAGCCCAACCCAGATGCCAGAGTGTTCCACATCGACCTTGATCCGCTCAAGCAGCAGATGCCCGTCTTCTACATTGAATCTGAAGCAACGTATCGCGCTGATACCCAGACCGCCATTGAGCAGCTGACCGAGGCTCTCAAGACTGGTGAAACCGCAAAGAAGCTGCAGGCCCAGAACATGACACAAATCGTCGAGCAGCGCAAACAAGAACACGAAACTCGTCTTGCCAAAATTGCAAAGGCCGCCGAGCCTCGTCCCGACGGCACCTTTGGAACCGGTTACTTGTGCCGGACGATCAAGAAGCTCGTGCCGGAGGACACTCTATTCGCCATTGAGGCCGTGACCAACACCCTCTTCGTCTACGACAACATCCAGCCCTCAGTCCCTGGAACGTGGATCAACTGCGGTGGTGGCGGCCTGGGCTGGTCTGGCGGCGGTGCCTTGGGCATGAAGCTGGCTACTGACGTAGAGCATGGAGGCAAGAACAAGGGCAAGTTTGTCGTGCAGATTGTCGGTGACGGCACGTTTCTCTTTACTGTTCCCGGCAGTGTCTACTGGATCTCAAAACGCTACGACATTCCCGTCCTGACTATTGTGCTCAACAACAAGGGTAAGTCATGCACGAATTTCTTATATACCAATAGCCTGTAGAAAGCTAACAGTTTGATGTTATAGGCTGGAATGCTCCCAGACGGTCTCTGCTGCTGGTTCATCCCGAGGGACTGGGCTCCAAGGCGACCAACGAAGAGATCAACATCTCGTTTGATCCCGCGCCCGATTACTCCGGTATCGCCAAGGCAGCTGCGGATGGCGATATCTTTGCCGCCAGAGTGAGTGAGCTTGCTGATCTAGAGGGCGTGCTGAAGGAGGCCATTAAGAATGTCGAGAACGGCCAGTCAGCGGTGGTGGATATCAAGGTTGCGTCAGGGTGTTAATTCGGTATTCATGACATTTCCGTTTCATTTTATTTCCTAAGTGGTTCAGCGTTCTGTGGATGCTTGTCGGTAGACGGCGCTTTTGGCGGATAGAGCCAGGTTCTAAATACATGTAGGGCCGGCCATCTTAGACTCAGTGTATGTATTAGGATAACTGTAGTCGGAATAAATCAAGTGCTTCAAAGCCTTTTTCACTGAATGAGAGATTGGGTCACACATTTCAACGTGGAGATTACTACTCGTTATCGTCAATATAGAAGAGTTTACACAGATGCAAATCTCACGCTGCAATCCAATGTTCAAGACCTTGCTTCAGATCCTGCCAGAACCGAGCTGTCGCACCCAGCTCTTCGTAATGTGCAAAGTCATGCGGCACACCAGCATATACATGTAGCTCAACTACAACGCCATGGTCCTCCAATCTTTTCGCGTATAGAATGCCTTCATCGCGAAGGCAGTCCCTTCCCGCCACAAAAATCAAGTGTGGACAAAGTCCTGCCGTGACTCCAAGAAGAGGGGAGACTTGTGGACTTGCAGCCACGCCGGATGAGGGAGATATCACCGTATCCCAACAGGTGGCCATTTCACGCGACCCAAGGTATGTTTCCGTGCATTGATAATACGAGCTCGATACTCCCGTTGCACTCGGAAAGTGCAGGTAGTGGCAGAGCACCGGAACGTTGAGCACAACTCCAAGAACGGGCCTAGACGTATCCCGACACCGCTGAGCGAGGACAGCAGCGATAGTCGCCCCCGAGGAAGAACCAGCCAGGATGAGCCGCGACATGTCACAAGATGCGCCGCCCAAATCAGATGTGAATGGCGAGTTGTCGGTGAATAACTGGCACAGAATTTCCCATGAGTCCTCAATCCAGGTGGGGAATTTGTGTTCAGGAGCAAGGCGGTACTCGACACTAATGGTGATGACGTCGAGATCTCTGTATAGAGGCCACAGCATCCACGCCTCTTCCGAAACATGACTGCCTGAAATCCAACCGCCGCCGTGGGTGACGAAGAGAACGGGCAGCTTATACGGAGCGTGGATCCCTTTCCCCTCTAGGCGCGCGATGCTGGGACAGGAAATCTTGACGCTCAACTCCACGCCATCGTGGACGACAGAGGTTTTGAGCTGCGAGGCATAGCCGATAGATGAGAAGGGGTGGCTTGCAGCCCAGGTTTTATCCGCTTCGGCTTGGTAGGGCCTGGCTTGAGAGAAATCAATATCTAGGGCCTCGATAGGGCCTGGTTCGGGAATGGTATTGGAGGGGATTGGAAGATTGTTGTTTTCAGCAAAAGTCTTCCAGTCCGGGTCAAAATTGAAATGCTCCATGACGAAACTAACAGAATAATGTTTTGGATAGGAAAGAGGTAAGTGATTCGCCTTCGTAGTGCTTTGCTTGATGTGCTATGGGCAGCACAGCCTTTGATGAGGGTATAGCTGGAGCAGAGTTTTGCGAATTCTTGTTGTTGGTGTGATGCTGAGGTGAAAGATGGTGTTGGTTGGCAGACGACGTGCCAATGACGTTCTGGCACGAACAAGATCTGGTACGAAGAAAATGTCCAAGCTTGGTCAACATGTGCATACACGTAACAGGAACTAAGAGAGGTTAGGTAAGAAAAGAAGTGCACTATATCAAGTACCAAGTTCCAAGGCTACACAGACAAATCGAAACGTCATTAAGCATCGCGATTGAGAAAAGATTGCAGAGATGGCATTGCAATATATATAGCCGTATGGGTATCTCTGGACAGAAACAATAAAACAAGCTCAGCTCCCCCAATAAATCAAACTATGCCCAAATCCGACCTGGTCCCAGTCCACCGAGTCAACATGACAATAACAGGTGATTAAGAAAACCTCAACTCAGGGAAGACGACAAGATCTGCTTTATAGTCGTCTTCTCCATCCCCGCCCGCCCTATGCAAGATGCCAAGCTCCCTCCACCAAAATTCAAGAAAAAAATAAATAAGCTAGAGCCTGGAGAATGAACAATGTCACAGCCCCAGAATCCCAGCTTGGATATATCGAAACGCAGTTTTGCTCAGCCAGCTTCTTTTAATGCGTACAAGCACATGGGAACAGCACCACCACCACCATAAACATCATCCTATCATTGCGACAGCTGAGAGACTTCCCGAGATGTCTTTCTCTTCTTCTCCAACTTCAGCTTCGGCACTTCCATGCCGTCAATCACCATCTTACCCTCCTTCAGCACCTGCCAATGCTTCTTTAACAGCTCCTCCCTCACAACGAGCTCGAATCCCGCCAAGAAGCAGAAGCTAATCTCCAGCCTTGCCAATTCAACCTCGCTGACGCCGCCGACCTTGGCAATCTTCGTATGTGGGTATGACAGATCCTCGAGCGCCTTCATGGCTACACGCAGGCCCGCGAGGACCAGTCTATGGGCGTTTCGTCTCGTTACGGGGATGGCGCGCTCTTCGACTGCCAGACGGTGGATGTATAGCGATGTGGCGAGATAG
This sequence comes from Trichoderma sp. 2475, assembly GCA_038502285.1. Taxonomy (NCBI): domain Eukaryota; kingdom Fungi; phylum Ascomycota; class Sordariomycetes; order Hypocreales; family Hypocreaceae; genus Trichoderma; species Trichoderma sp. 2475. Next base: position 2,332,745 of record JARPVV010000003.1, on the reverse strand, counting down.
ACGGCCGTGCTCATGGGGCAGAATTGGTGCAGTCGAAGCAGATACTGGTGTACGGAGATGGGCGGTTCGTTTTTGCTGTAGAATTTGCGGGTGATGGCGCCATGCTGCAGGTTCAACGGTTGTGAATCGGCGCCGACGACGACGTATGGCTCCGGAGGGTGAAGATTCGGGGCCGAAGATGATGGCGTCGAGCGTTTGAGGTGGTCGTGTTTTAGGCGTACGCCGTCGATGGCGTAGGCGTTCTGCTGGGCGTCCTGTTGAGCTATCAGCAGGGCTGACATGGACGCGCTGTACGCCTGGAGCTTGCTTCTGCTTACACTTGATGCCGACGAGCGGCTCTGTTTCTGCAGATTCTGCTGCTGCTGCTGCTGCTGCTGCTGCTGCTGCTGCTCCTCTTGCTGGCGCTTGATCCGCAGTTTTCGGTTCTTTTCTTCTTGTTCTTCCAGCAGGGCCTGGGCCCGCAGCCGCGCAAGGCTCTTTTCGGAGTGTGACCGCGCAATATTCTCCTTCTCGGCCTGCATGTTGCTCATCTGAGGGTCGGTCGGCGTCTTTGGTGGTGGCGTGGGAGGGACGTCGCCGGTGATGCGGACCAGCAGCTCGACGCTTGCGCTGAGAAGCTGCAGCGCCTCGGTGGGCTTGAGCTTGAACAGGTCATAGTCGTCGTTGTTTGTGGGCGTTGGTGAGTCTGCGGGACTCTTGTTGCTGTCGATGGACAGTCGCGGGTCGGACGAGGGCACTGGCGGCGGAGGGAGATCGTGGACGGGGCTGGGGTCGTCTGGCTGCTGCAGCTGGATCGCCATGGGCGCCTCGATCTGCTGCGTCTCGGTCGCAGCAGAGGACATTGCCGCGTCTAGAGTTGATTCTGCCGGGAAACCTGTTCGGCTGGGATCGCGAAGAGGTGCGCGCAGGATCGTGGTTGGAGGGGAGTCGAGATATCGATGGCAGCCGAGGTTGGATGTGGTGTAGCCGTGGCTGCGGCGCGTCTTGTCGCAGAGCCGGTCTTGGTCGTGTCTTTTCCGTTTCTTCTCTTCTTGTGATTATTATCGCTCTTCGTTTATCTCGCTGTCTATCGCAGAATCTCGCTACGAAACACGGTCGTGGATGCGCCAACTGGGTCGATTCCGGGCAGCGCGAAAGAAGGATGTCGCATGTTCCCCCCAAGGGCCTTCACGATGGTCGTTCGCGGTCCCTGCGGCGCCCCTCTTGATCTTCCTTTCCGTCTCCTCCTGTTCTGAATCGCTGTTTCGAGCTTTTCGGGCCCTGCGGTCGCCACACACACGATGCTCGTTTCCGCAAACGGCTTCTGTCGGGAGGCGAGGTTTCAATGTTGGAGACTGAAAAAAAAAAACGGGAACTTCGCTTGCCGCGCTGGAAATCCCGTTGGCCTCGTGATCAGCACAAACGCTCTGCCGCCTGGAGGAGAAAAAAAAGAGCCGTGGGGGCCACAGTTAGTGGGCCGAGCGCCCTATTTCTCCAGGGACTCGAGACAGCTCGAGCGGATGGGCAGATGGAGCGCGGAATGGGCAGATGAGCAGATGCTGGCCAGCGGCGGGTTTTGATCTGGCTGATGATTTGCTCGATGCGGCAGCCCCTGGGAGCCGGCGCCTAAATTAGAAACCCCACGTGTAGACTTGCAGTGAGATTTGATGGATGCGATGCGGTTCTGCCACGAGTTACGGCACGAGATGTAACTGATACACGAGGCTGGATCCCTCGCTTTGCCTGATGGCGCTGCTGGAGCTGAATTGCGGCAGATACAACAGAAGCATATTATACTTGCTGAGCCCTTGCGACATTCACTTCTGCTCGATACGTGTACATCTCGCACATCCATTCCTCTTTCATATTCGGGGCCCATGCCATCCCACTCCATTCATCCACCGGTACCGGTTATTTAGCACTTCGATCCACACCAGCGGCGTTTTGACCAAGCACGTCTTTCAACTAAATCAGCTAAAAGGACCCCTAATTTCATTTCTTGCTTAGCATTGAACTGTCAAAATCAAATCTGCTGCTTGTTTCGTCGATAGCTTGACGCCACCAGCGTACATGTAAGCTGCTTCCCCCACCCGGCCTCTATGACAGGCTGAAAACAGAGCTTATAATTCAGATCGAACTAATAGCAGAATCAGCAAGAGATCGGTAACGAAGCTAGAACACGCGTTTGCCATGACAATAAATGGGAGGCAAAGTAAATGTACATTTGGCTGATCCTTTGGGCCGTCTCCCCACGCTATTCCCTCCATCTGATTAGTGAATTTTTCCATAACCGCCACCCATTCATTTAGCGACTTATACCGGTGGCGCCTGCCGTACAGCGGTCTAGACTCTACAGAGCAGCTGCATTGAATCAACCAAATCAATTGGTCCAGCGCTGCAAATATCCCGTGCCGGGGCATGTATTTATTAATGAGGAAGCGGATCCCATGCAGCCTTGCCTTGTTTCCTTTATATTGTTGTTTTCATTCGGTGAATATGGTCCTAGCGGCATGTAAACCGTACTGATCTGTCTGTATCTTATTGGATAGATGTGTGAGAAGATGGGAGAGGGAATGACAACGACCAATCATGGGTGCATGCTGCAGTAAGACTCACACCGATACTGCTGTAATTAAACTATATTCTGGTTAAGCGGTCATGGCAATGTCACACTATTGGACTGGCTTACTGGGATGCTGTGCTGAGAAATGAGGCGAACGTGGCACTTGTACGGAATTGTTGCGGTGAATTGAGGTGCTGACAGCAATATCCGTATTGATTCTAATACGAGGCTTGAACCACGATTTCTGATCAAGGATCTTGAGGCCTTGATGAATTCAACTCTTTACAGTTGCAGCCGACTCAATAACACATTGAGCCCAGATGATAGAACGGCTGTAGCGATCCTTTCTTACTGCTTCATGTTACCGGTCCAGGAACGTGCTAGTCTGGTTAGGCAGCTGCAGGATGCATGTGTGCCTCGTAAACCGCCTTGCTTTGATGATTCTGCAATCCTTCTAGATAATTACATGTACACGGATTTACAACTCATCGTCAGCTACGTCAATTGAATCTCTACTCAATTAGCTACTTGTTAGCCTCTTGCTTGTTAAGGTAAAATTAAGGATGGACCCTCTCGGCTCTTTGCGCGTAGCAGCTGGGGTGATTCAGTTCATTGACTTTGGCCACCGGCTTTTGATCAACACGCGCGAGATCTATCACTCTGCCAGCGGACTTACTCATGATATGGTTCAGCTGTCCACCATAGCGTCAGATCTATCACAGCTGAGCGACAACCTCATATCTCATCACAATACCGTCAAGGAAATAGCGCCGAAGCCGGAAGATGACGACGACTCGGATAAAGATGACTACATCAAGATCCTCAGGGCCGTGAAGCCGAAAAAGGAGACACCAGAGGATATCCTGCGTCGGGCCTGCCGGGGATGCCAGGATGTGAGCCGCGCCCTGCTTGAAGCTATCAGCGCCTTGCATGGAAAGCAGCAGCAGAAGGATAAGCAACAGAAGGATAAGCAACAGAAGGATAAGCTTGATGCAGCTCAGACTTCCAGGCCCGTATACTACTATTTTGGGAGAGAAGTTAATCCCACGCTTGGCAGCTTCGCTACTGCGCTGCGCGAGGTCTGGTCCAGTAAAACGATCAAGGCATATCGCGACCAGCTTATAGAGTATCGGGCACAGCTAACGACGGCTTCACTTGCTGTTCTATGGTATGATCTCATCATTCGAGTACGTATAAGTAGGTATCTCATCACGAGAATAGGGAAAAGTCAAAGCAAGGAGCCCAACAACTGGACGAGCTCTCTCGGCAGCAAAACCATATGCTTGAGACCCTAGGCCAAGTCCAGCAGACCACGGACTCTCTGAATCAAAACTTGATACAGCTGCTTAGCAATGCATCATCAACGCCAGAATCTAAACACAATGCGCTGATCCAAAATGTCTGGTCCTCTGCGTGGAGTGCAGAAGATTCTGAATTAATCAAGGATGATGACCTCTGGCTCGACACCAGCCAGAATACAGATGAATTTTGCACAAAGGCCATTATTGAAAGCCTCAAGTTTCAAGGAGTTGATTCTCGAGAAACTGCGATATCCAAGGCTTACGAACAGACATATGAGTGGGTGTTTGAGGAGCCGCAGGAAGCCGCTCATAAGCAGAGACCATGGTCCAGTCTCGTGTCATGGCTGCAAGGCACCTCGGCCAACATATACTGGATCACAGGCAAGGCTGGAGCTGGCAAGTCGACTTTGATGAAATTCATGGTTGGGCATCCCAGCCTGCACAAGCGACTGGCACGATGGGGTAGGCGCAGCAACAAACCTCTGCTTGTTGCGTCGTTTTACTTCTGGAACGCAAGCACTCTGAACATACAAAAGTCTCAGGAAGGCTTGATGAGATCCCTTCTAGCCCAGTTTCTCACCCAGATGCCATCCATCGTCGCCCGAGTCTGCCCTCGGCGATGGGCGTTGCTCAAGATCTTTGGACAACGTTGTATAGATCGCGTTCCTGCCTGGACTCTCCAGGAACTCTCTGAAAGCTTCGCTCTATTCAGCCTCCTTGTGGGCATGAATTTCAATGTCGCCATGTTCATTGACGGATTGGACGAATTTGATGGCAAACACAGCAACCTAATACAGTTTGTCAAGCTGCTCCACTCTCGGCCAGGTACAAAGATATGCGTTAGCAGCCGACCTTGGGTGGACTTTTTAGATGCCTTTCACGATAGCCCTCAGCTGAGGATGGAGGACCTGACGACGGACGATATTGGGATTTTTGTGCGTGGCCAATTTGAAGAAACGCGGGCATTCAGAGAATTATGGGAAGCCATGCCAAACGAGGCCAATAGACTGATGAAAGGAATTGCTGAAAAGGCCAAGGGCGTCTTCTTATGGGTCTCTGTCGTCGTCCATCTGCTACGCGAGGGTCTCACTGAAGGAGATAGTCTGAGAGATCTCCAGATTATGCTAGACGCCCTCCCGAGCGACATTTCCGACCTGTACAAAAGCATGTGGAAAGGCATTAAGCCCCAATATATCGGCCACGCCTCAAGGCTGTTCCAGGTGCATAGCTGCTCGACACTGCCGCTGAATGTCATAACCCTGTGGCTGGCCGACGAAGATAACACGCTCGATTACGATATCAACTTTGTGCAAGCGGATCTTCAGCGCCACATTGTCCAGATCATGACAAGGCGGTTGGATAGCAGGACACGAGGTCTGCTTGAGATATCCATCGACGGCACAGTCGACTATCTGCACAGGACTGTGCGTGAATGGATCATGCTCATCTGGCCCGACATCTGCGCCAAGTCACCGCCCACTTTTGATCCGCATCTACAGCTGCTTAAAGCTCTCGCAGTCGAGAGCCTGAGCTCGAAGCTGTGGGATGGGCACGGGATGCTCATGCCGGTGACTTTCTGGCAACGCGTGTCCGTGTGCTTCTATCATGCCTGTCACATTCTCAATACCGAGGTCAATGTAGAGCCTCTCGTGCGTACCCTCGATCGTCTTGATGCGGATTTATCGCAAATCTCAAAGATGTACGCGCTGCCTGACGGCAGATTGCCGCTCTATCGTAGCACCGCAGTGTCGGGAATGACCATGACCGCCGACGATGCGGATTCTTTACCGCACTGGGCAACTACGCAGTACACACTGACGGATGGTAGCTTGCACAATTCCTTCATCGGCCTGTGTGCGCAGTTCGGGGTGCTCCCATACGTCCGCGAAAAGATCGCCGGCCAACCAGGCCTGTTGAATCTACCCGCAAAGACACACTCAGTGCTCGCCTGTGCCGTTTTTGGTCCGGAGCATTTCGGCCGGCCAGACATAATTGATGCCATGGGCCAGTATACAACTACTACTTCCGTCGATACGAGGCTAGCACTCGTACGCTTCTTGCTAGAGAACGGGGCATTGACACTATCGCATGAAAAGTCAGCTTTGTGCGCCAGGGATCAAACCACATGTAATGAAGTCCAGCAAAAGGTGGAGTTTTTCAATAGTCGTGCCAACCAAGAGCAGTTCAAGATGCAGCGTGAGTATTGGGATGCAGTTTCCGAGCTTCTCGAGGAACATGTACAAAATTTGATCCAGCGGTCAAAAGCAGCTCCAGGGATTCGGCACAAGGCAGAGCCTAGAAAGTCTTCGATGTTTCGCTTTTTCAAGAGGTTGAAGGGTATGGCTGGGGAAAACGTGTAGAGCCCGTGATGAAAGGGCGCAACAATAGCCTAGGGCCGTGGATAAGTCGACTTCTTAATCTTAATGATAATTAATGAGACCATGTTTCATTAGCTTGAAGAGAGTGTGCAATCATTGGAAAACTCATCTGGTGGATAGTAAAGAAGAGATGGGAAATGATGGCCCTTACTTCATGGCTTGATATGTGGCAGATTAAACAAACCTACCATCTCTCTCTCTCTCTCTTTTAATACGAATAAAACGTTCGATTCTTTCCCATCTCGGCGATATGCAAGCGCACGGATGTGCGAAGCGCCGTTGGCACGGCCCGAGATGATGCTTTAAAGTCTCCGGCCCGAACTAGGTCCCGAGACGGTTTGACGTCAGTTCGGATTTACGCAATTTTCTTTCTTATCCCGATTATTAAAATTTGGGTGAAATTACGTTCTTTGAAATTCAATTTTGTTCCTCAGACTTCATTTGCATCTATACATCTTTATCCCAAGATGCCCGTTTCGGCAGCTGCTCGTCGGCGGCTCATCCGCCTCACCCAGGCTCTCGTTGGCGGCCCTGCCGTCGTCTTCGGAGGGCTTGCCTTGTGGACTCGAAAATGCGCATTCGAGCCGTTTGGACCAGACACCGACCCGTTATTCAAACATTCAGTTTTGAAACAGCTCAATCCTCGGAGTTTACCCAGTACTCATGATTCGTGTGTCAGAAAAGTGCCTTTTGGCCAGTTGAGACCGGAGTTGCTGGAAGATGCAAGACGAGGTGGGAGTGCATTGGTGCAAGAGTTTTCGAGAGGAATGTGGGGAGGATATGGTATTTCTTTTATTATTAAGTTCAAGAGTCTTTGAATATTCTTTACTAATGGAGCGTAGGATATAGAATACAGAGGAGGATAATGGAGTTTACAAAAGGGCCTGAGAATGCTTCCGACATATGGACTACTGAGGAGCTAGGACGGGATACATTTGAGCCTGGTGAGTCACTTAAGGTTGATAGCTGCTGAAGCCTTCGCGGAATACTTAACCTTTCATAGGAACTGTCCTCACGAACCATTTTCTCGTCCTTGAAAAGTCTCCCACGGAATTGCTCTTCCGGGGCTGCCTCTCTCCGAAAGAAACGCCGTTCCGACTTCGCGATCTAGATAACTTTTTCGCTCTCACTGCAGAATTAAATGAGCAGCGGCAAGAGGCCGAGTTTAGACTCAAAGCTATATCATTCGATGCGGTGACAACGACGCCGAAAGAGGATCCGCTTGGAGGTGTGCCGGGAATGCTGCATAGGGTGTATTCGAAGTTGTTGGTTGAGGCGGCCGTGGGATGGTGTATGAGGTAGATGGAGCGATTTGACTTTTAGTTATTGCTGGGAGGAGGCGTTTGGAAGGCCGCTGGCTCGATTTGTATGATATGTATGAGCTCTGTCAGATTTTATCGACGGTTATTAGAGCCATGTTGAGGAATGAGCTATGCAATATCTTCCCTCTAACATAAAATGTATTTAATACCGATTCTCAACTTAAACGATGCTGTGGCTTGTTCTCTCATTGTGAAAATGCGACATTCTTCTGGACGTATTGAGCTTGAAGAGTTGAGGGAATGAAAGCTGAGAAAGACGTTATAGAGTACCTAGCAAGACTTTGAGAAAGGCCCGACCCATAACCAGAAGATGTCCCAAAGTAGACATTGTTGTGAAACTAATGTGAGCATGCCATGTCAAGACAGAATATTCCAAAAGAGGAAAAAAAAGAAGTAAGAAGCATGCAGGGCAAGTTAAAGAAGCGGTGTTTACTATTCTTTTGCTTCCCCCTCCCCTCCCCTCCCCCGTTTTGATTCTCATGGCGGGGCTCTCATGGAGGCGGCTCTTGCGGAAATCGAAAGCCGTCTTGAAATCCGCTTGTAATGTTTTCTCCGCTGTTTATCAAGTATCATAAATCAGCTATGATTCTCTTTTAGATTATAATGAAAGACACTACTTTAAATGGTAGGCAGTATGATATAATTGGTGGAACTCGGCCGGCAAAGAAATCCGGCTCTCGAGGCCATCCTGGAACGAACACATATCCGCTCCACAGCGGAAGATGGGCTGGATTTGGAGATATTTCTTCTTCAAGTTGGCATCTGGCTGAGAAAAGTGCCGTAGGTCTCCAGGATTATCGGGAATTGTTCCAGAAGGGCGCTAGCAAAAAGGTGGTGGGTTAATGACAGATGCAAAGCAGCGTGGGGATTTTGGTAGAGGTCGCCGATATACCTTGTCAACGGCATCCCACCAAAACACGGCGTCTATAGACCTTGATGTGATTGGTAGACAATACGGAAGGGCCTCCGGTTACTCGGTAATATACGTCAGCCCTATACAATGGTCAACCATGTCGAACCGGTAGTTAAGCTTGAACGCCGACTAAACAGGGGACAGAGTATCGCTGGTTAAAGCTGCATCTACTAATCATCGCCCCGGCACTGAGCCATTGTCCCATGGTATGGATCTAAGAATACAGTTGATGACAAAGGGAACCTTGGACTAGCTCGGAAATGATTATATGGCAAGTGAATTCAAGCATCTCCCAAGATAATGTCCATTCTTGTATTACATAAAAGAGGAGGAAGGCTTGGCACTTTCTACGGGTACTCCAGCCTTGTCTCTACACTCGAAATCCATAATTTTCATTGTTCATCGGTAAATGTGTGTATGTACCCTGTTTCGGCTTTTGGTCATTTCCTCTTCTAAGTAATTGATATCCCCTGACTCTAATCCACATTTCGTATTGATATCGGCCTATTTAGCGTTTATTTGTATCTTCCACTTGACCTCCTCCGCGGACAACTCCGAAACGCATATTATCTAACAAGTTGCTTGCAGCTTTAGAATCTGCAACACGAAGTGTTAGTTATTTGATCTTGAGAATGCATTTGCAGCAAGAGAGAAATAACATTGACTCAACCTGGTATTTCGTATGAGTGTACTTACGTTTATAGACGCCACCGTGGAAGCTTGCGGTAGCATCTTTGCCAATGTGTGACACTAGGATAGCTCTACCGCCCGGATGGCTCTCAATAAAATGCTCAACATCATATATAACTCCAGAGATACAGATCAAGTGCCTGGTGCCGCCGTGATTGATACAGAGATCCTCATACTCGGACCAAGAGTAGATAGGCAGTGCATCCATCGAGGGCCCCCAGTTAATTTCACGTTTGAGCCGCTCAACCAGCTTCCATTTCTGTTGAAAGATGGCCTTGTTGATTTCATTGGTTTCAAACTCCTGTAGGTGGCTTGCCAAACCTAGCCAACCCCACTACAAATGATTAGCAACTTTCGGCATTTGAAGGCGATACATTATTAATGCTATCAGGGGGACTTACGAGCGTTATACACCATTTGGTAGGGTCATAGTCGAACCATCTTATACCATTCCGGTAATCAGCGGGAAATTCGTGGTGAAAGTTATGGTAGCCTTCTCCAAACGTCACTAGAGCAGTGAAAATGTGATCCCTTGGCGATGTTGCGTCTGCATACGGCTGATCACCAAGCCAATGTGCCAATGAGTTGACGCAGTTAGTTGCCTGCTGAAATAGAAATACTCGGATGATTCCGGCATAAAGAAGGCCGCCTAATCCGTCATTCCATCCAAATTTGGCAATAAGATACGGAAGAGCATAGCTAGTGAAGAGGCACAAAAAGGGAAAGTTTCTGTGTTGCCACATCACGACTTTGTCTTGGAGCAAATCAGAAATCTCAACGTGCCCTTTTGAGTTGGGATCAGGTTTGAAAATTAGCCATCCCATGTGAGACCACCATAGGCCCTTGCTCACGTTGTATGGGTCTTTTGGGGTATCCACATAACGGTGATGGGCACGATGCATCTGACACCAGTTTAATATTGAGCCTTGAACACTGCTTGCGCCAGCAAGTGCTAGAAACAAGCTTAAGCTGTGCGAGGCGGTAAATGATCGATGTGACCAGAGACGATGGTAGCCTATTTTTGCCCAACATCATGAGATTAGCCTCGTACGTTTCAAGATCAAAGCTTAGGGAACGGAGCCATACTAACCAGCTGTGATGCCAACACCGGATATTATATATAATACTCCTCCCAAGATACATGTTTGATGAGATAATGATTGAAAAAAGCTCCAACAAAATCCAATAAGAGGCAAAATAATACAAAAAGTAATATCATTCGGCTGTAAAGTAGAAAGGAATCTTCTGATATCGTGAAGAGTTTGCTTAAAGACATTGCTTGTCTGGTATAAGATTCTTGGTTTGATGGCCATTGTGAGAAACAATCTTCCAAAACCTGGGTTGAAGCTAAAGAATTTCAATGAGCAACAAGTTGAATCTGGACAGCCGTAAAATACGAGATACTTTATGTTATTGTTACACGACGAGGGGGTAGATCAGCATTCTTATATGATATGTCTTGGCTTGGGGGCTTGACGTAACGACTCATATGATATACATGTCTTCCCGTGTCAAAAATACAATATATTGGCACATTTACAACATTTACTCCACCATAACCCTTCCGCTTTCCTCTCCACTTTGCCGCGCAATTTGTCTGATGAAACTTGGAGCAATACGGTAGAACTCAACGTATCATTCTCGCAGCCTCTATCCGACGGGGGCAGATGAGACACCGACATGCAATACAATGACTCTGTCGGACTCTGAGAACTAATCAGCCCCAAGGATTCTGTTGACCTTGCCTTTCCACCCAACCGAAGTTGCATCAGGATTAAAAGGATCGACCTAATTCCACTATGGCAGGTCATTTGAAAAGGATTGTTCCTAGGATTTTAGCAATTCAAGAGATAAGGCATTTATGATGTCACGAAACCAATAGTTCGAATGTGGAGGTGGAGAATTACAGTCCTCGGTTGGTCGTGATGCTTTAGGTTACACTAGCATTGCAGACATCGTTTCTTTTTTTGGATGCTTTGTAGTTGCAATAGCTGTAAAAGGTCAATGCAGGGTTCAGAAATATCGATTTATGAGGCGCCATGTTGATATTTAAACGGGGTGTTTGTCTTGTGTCGATTTCTGATCCAACCGCCATCTCCCACTTTTATGATCTTCAATTGAGTAAAAATCTCTTGAGGACAATTTTGACGCCAGAATCTCTACTACCAGATTTTAGAGTCAAGCCTTGTATTTGCCATGGCGACAGAAACATTGAGTAAGCTGTCTTTGACGCCCTACAACCTCTACAATGCTGCATCTGATTCCATTGCGAACTGGTCGCGCGGGTTCATTCTGGCTGCTCTTAAGCGGATTACTATTGGTGAAATAACCATCAAGGACATTCCAGCAAACGAAATAATGCAGTTTGGCAAACCAGGGAAACTATCAACCACTCTTACTGTCAGTAACACCGCCATGTGGTGGAGGGTACTTAGCCGTGGTTCTCTCGTAAGTAAGGGATTCAACAATCTACTTTGTGACCATCTCACACATTGATAGGGATTTTCCGAAGCATACATGCTGAGTGAAGTGGACTGTGATGACATGACCAGCTTCCTTGAAGTAAGACGCCTAGCTCTTTCATCATAGATATCGTCGCAGAAGATGTCTAACCCAGGCGTCCAGATTATGGTCTACAATCGAAACGACACCGCTGACATGAGAACTCCGCTTTCATATCTGACTTCATCCATGGTGGGATGGGCTCGGGCGTCTAACAAGCCGCTAATGTCCCTTGCAAATGTGCAAGCGCATTATGACCTTTCCAATGACATGTTTGCCGCTTTTCTATCGCCCGATATGACCTACTCGTGTCCAAAGTGGCTACCCGCGGATAATGCGGAAAGCAAAACTGACAGCTTGGAAAAGGCACAGATAAGGAAGTTGCAGGAAATCATCCAGCAGGCCAGGATCAAGGAAACAGACCATGTTCTTGAAATAGGAACCGGCTGGGGCAGCTTTGCCATTGAGGCTGTGAGATCCACTGGATGCCGTGTCACAAGCTTGACGCTGTCCGTTGAGCAGAAACAAGAGGCAGAAACAAGGATCTCTGCTGCAGGATTTGAGAAGAACATTACGGTTCTTTTGAAAGATTACCGAGAGTTGCCGAAACAAGGTCTGCTGTTTGACAAGGTTGTATCCATTGAGATGCTGGAACATGTCGGGAAAGCACACCTCCCTGGCTATTTTGCCACGGTCAACGAGTTGCTGAAGAAGGAGGGAGGCATTGCCGTATTTCAGTCTAGCACAATGCCCGAGACGGTTGGTAGACCAATGACTCTATTCATGGAACAATGTGACTAACATGGCTCCAGCGGTACACATCCTACGACAAGGGCAACGAGTGAGTTAACCCCCACGCCAAAATCAGTTGTTGATGCCAACTAACTCCTGACATAGCTTCATTCGCCAATACGTAAGAGCATGGCCCTTTTACCTCAATAGGCCAACGGACTCGAGCTGACATTTGTAGATCTTCCCCGGCGCACATCTCCCCACGGCCACGCAAATGGTGGAAGCGGCGCACCAAGGATCAGGCGGATCCCTCATACCGGACCGCTTAATTAACCTAGGCGGGCACTACAGCCGATGCCTTCGGGGTTGGCGCGAAAACTTTGCTGCCAACTTCGAATCCCGCATTGTGCCCGGCCTTGTGGAGCGCAACGGCGGTGTCACTAAATCAGATATGGAGATATTCAGGAAAAAGTGGATGGTAAGCGCTTCTAATAGCACACGCAGACACGTTGCATCTTTTGGTAGCAGCTGAGCTCGCTTAATGCCTTGGCTGACTTTTACGACCTGCGTTTAGTTTTACTTTTATTTTTGCGAAGCTGGGTTCAAGACGAAAACACTGGGAGTTACCATGATTACTTTTGTGAGAGAGGGTTCGGTTGATACGTTGGAAGGACTTGTGCAGTAGGAGTAGACGTCTGTTAGAGTACTGTAGCATTCTGAGTAAACAATGAATCCATATTTCAAATAACAGGAACGTTCTATTTTTGGAGCATGAAGCCCTTCTACAACTGCCGCCGGTCAGTGCTAATTGTGATGAACTGATATTTGATCTCTCCTCAGCGAACTCTCTCCACCCGCATCCTGTCGCTTAGCTCTATTGATCCTTCGTTCGCTCTCTGCGCTAGAAATGTCCTAAAATTCGCAGCAAGTTGAGCCTAGTGCAATACGGATTAGATCCTTCTCTGGAAGTCGGTGTTCAACCCCATGCGTTCGGTGCCGACGGAGGCAAGAATGAGCTGGGAATGGGTAGTCTAAACCGGATTACTCATTGGCAGACAGATCAGCCCCCAAACCCCAGTCTAGGACCCTGCATATAGCGGATCTTGCGGGCCGACAGGGCACAACGGTTAGCGAAGAAGTCGGCATCCAATGCACAAAGCGATAACTTGGGGGACCAGTTTGACTACTACTTGTAGTAACTATGAACTGCCATCTGAGTGGGATACATGTGCTTGTAAGGCCGCTGCCCAATGAATGAAAGTGCAAGTACCAAGATCGTGATCCACATCCAATGCTAATGGAGTCTGTATTATACAATACGGCAGAATGCGTCAACTGGCCATGAAAGCCACTGCATGTGTCATACATTAAGACAATATTTTATGATTCATTTAAAAGAAAATTGAGAAGTTCAAATATTATAACCCAAGGTACGTAAGGACGTCTGCCGCACCACTAAGCCAAGCATGGATGACTCTCGTAAGGCTCTCACTCTAGTCTGTAACCGAACCCTTGATGTGTGCATGCTTACAAGTGGCATGGACATGAACTGTTTGGCTTTGAAACCATGTGTCCCCCGAGGCCTCAGACACATGGGGTAAAAGCAACATATTACTGAACGTAGCTAGGACCGGTGCATTTAATGCGACCACAGTTCAGCCCTAGCTACATGCGAGAGGGCGCGAGGCTCACTCCGGTAGAGCAATCTGGGTAATGACAAAGAGAGAGCCCGCGATGTTTTTGCCCGATTCGTAGTATACTAAAGTGCGTTTCTGGGATACTGTGGACATTTATGCTAGTGCTCCTTTGGCTTTCTTACCACACGCCAGATGATCTTATAATATGACACGATGTGATGCTAAGGAGTATTGCAGAAAATCGTCTCAAGTGCCCATGAATCTTATCCGCCAGGCATATCCACTCCATTACAAAAGTGCAAATTGAGCAAAGAGCATAATCTGGCATTGTGTTTCTCGGCCTTTTATCCCTCAAACTTTGCGATTGAGATGTCTACTTCAACCCCGTTCAACCCATGAAAGCTGCCTCACCATTCTCAGTGCAGCTCGACGTAGGTTAATATCTATCGCGGTAATAATGTATAAGTAGATAGTACATAGTACATACATACGAATGAGTATCTAGTATCGTGAGAATTAATTACTGTGTAGAATAGTAGTTGCTTCTTTCCAGAATGGATGTTTGGTTATTTAGGGTCTTTGATCGCAGGAGACAAATGTCCGCAAGCGGCCATGAAGGCACGTCCTGTTATTCCCCCTCCCTCTCTTTTTTACTTACGCAATCCCTTGCTTCTTAATTCTCTTAGTGCCTCTTACTTAGTATGGACAAAGAATTGATCAAGTGAAGATGATTAGTGATCCAACTCTATTCGCTTCTGGCCGTAACGAGCTGACGACATATGCACACCAGGCCAAGAAAAGCCAAAGGAAGCGAAGAACGAGGAATCTTGTAGGAATCTTGGAATTACTTTCACGCCTCACTGCCAAATAACCTTGTAGTCTCATAAACAGTTGTTCTTTAATCGGGATTATTTTGCCAGCTTTCAGTATGCCATTGGGTGGCATAAGTGTCATGTCATATCTCAAGTGGGCTTTTGTGCTTTTGCGTGGTCATCGGTCTATCGCTATGAGATATCGACACTGGTGTAGATGATTGTCGTATTCTCCTCTTCTCTTCTAACATATCACCAATCTTGGTAGACTGCGCAAGCGGGGACATTGACGAAACCACAATGTCACGACAGCGATTTTGTGTACAAGTACCTTTTACAGATTAATGACGGCACGTCATGAAATCAAGGATACAAACGCTGGATCAGCGGCACTGTAGATTGTCACTTTGCTCTACCCAAAGCCTCTTTTCTCATAGCCCTCCGTAAGCGGCGAGGATTGCCGAATTGATGAAGAACTTAAGGAAAGAAGTATGCCTGCCACTTGCACTCCATAATATGGCTCCAAGTTAGTTTTTAGATTGAGTTTTCACCACTTCATCGTTCAAGGTCTCGGCGAGATAGCGTTCGGTCCGAGTCAGCCACAATGGCGCATAAACAGGCACAAGTCTCGTATCCAGAAGATGATAAAGCCCCAACAGCCAATTCGCTTTTGGAAGATAGGCGGGTCGAGATCTAAGCGATACGTTATGATTTAACTGCCCAAAAGCCAAGTAAAATGTATCCTAATTCGGGCAATTACCCAGCTCCAAGTCATGATCTTAACTTCCTTTTTTGATTGCCGCAAAGCACAATAATATTAGTAAGGTAGTCGAGGCAACGATGACTTCATCTCAAACATTGGACCATCGCATACAAGTATTGACGCCCGTCTTACATCAGTGAGCTTCCAGTTGATATTGGTGGCTTCAATTTCAGCATCTCTGTTACCGCTACAAAAGCTTCAGCATCTCATATAAATAATTTTCAGGTCGTTACGCGGCTGTTCACGCCATGTAAAGCCCGTCTGTTCAACAATGTCTCATCAAATTAGCAAAGTAACAATCAACAGCGAGCCTGCAAACACCAATCCCGCAACAAAAGAAGTGATTGTGGAAACCACCGGACAGGCCACAACCATACCTATCGCAGAAGCGGATCTCGTGCCCTCTTTGCGGAAGCTACTTCGAAAACACGAGCTGGACCAAAACTTCCCCCGAGATATCCTGGACCGAATCCGAGTCTTTCTCGACAAGCAAAACAGCCATGACTCAGCGATAGATCTTGAGTTGGCGCGAACTCTCCATGACGAGTGCCACGCACAGATAAACTTGGCATTGAACGATTCGGCATATCCAGAAGTACGCGCCGTCGTCGAACCCACCGATGATCCCACATTACCGGTAGCGACTTTCCGAGTGTTCTTGCTGGGCACAATATTCACCGTTCTTGGCACCGCAATCCAGCAATTCTTTTCGTTCCGCATGCCAGCCATCAATATCACGACATATGTTATTCAGCTGCTCTCTATGCCTCTCGGCGTAGGCATGGCCAAATGGCTGCCTCGTCGAACTTTGACCATAAAGCAATGGGCCTTTTCCCTGAATCCTGGCCGCTTCAACGAGAAGGAACACCTGCTCATCGCCATCATGGCGAATGTCGCCTTTGCTGGGTACATGCATGGAGCATACATTGCAAGCCCCATTCAAGTTCTCTCACTGGATCTCTTTTACGGAGAAAAGGTTCTCTCTAAAAGCTCTTCGTGGCAAATTACGACTTTTGTTGCTACACAGATGCTCGGTTACGGCTGTGCCGGGATCAGCAGGAGATTTCTTGTTTCTCCCCCTTCGATGATCTGGCCGCGGCCTCTTGCCAGCATTGCCCTTACAAAAGCGCTACATAATGACGATGCTGGTAAGGATGCACAAAATGCAGCCAATGGGTGGACTGTTTCGAGGTACCGCTTTTTCCTCATCTGTTTCTGGGCCATGTTTGTGTGGTACTGGATCCCAAACTACATTTTCCAACCTTTCGCTCTGTTCAACTGGCCCACGTGGTTTTCGCCCAGCAGAGTGAAGCTCGCCATAATCATGGGCAGTACTTGCGGGCTGGGACTGAATATTCTGCCAACACTCGATTGGAATGTTTCGACTCACTTTGGAGATCCAATTGTTACACCTCTCTTCACAATCGTCAACTGGGCCTCCGGGATGGCTTTCATGGGATTCGTCATAGCACCCATCGTATACTTCAAAAATGCGTGGCACTCTGGCTATCTTCCCATCAACTCGAACAAAGTCTATGACGACTCTGCAAACCTGTACGACGTACGAAAAATACTCAACGCCAACATGACACTTAACGAAGCCAAATACAAGGCCTATAGCGTCCCCTGGCTATCAGCAAATATGATACTCAAGATCGGCGCTTTCTTCATTCTCTATGTGGCTGTCCCTATACACATGTTTCTGTGGCATCGGAAGCAAATCACACAAAGCCTGAGATCGATGTGGGACCGTAAGACACGCGAAGAAAATTTTAACGATGTGCACAACAAATTGATGCGAAAGTACGACAAATGTCCCGATTGGTGGTATCTGGTTGTTCTCGCCATAGCTTTTGCGTTGGCATGCATATCTGTCACAGTGTGGCCGACAGGTATGCCTGTTTGGGGCGTTCCGATTGCTGTACTCTTCACAGCCATTCTTCAGATTCCCTTTGGCATGCTCACAGCAATCACCAATATCGAGCTGCCAACAAGCATCTTGTCACTCTTGATTGGGGGCTATGCTTTGGAAGGGAAAGCCCTTCCGAACATGGTTTTTATGTTGTACAGTTACGTGTCTACCTCGCAAGCTGTGAATTTTGTGGCTGATCTCAAACTGTCTCACTATGCTAAGATACCGCCAAGGGTAGTCTTTGCCGCTCAAGTTTACGCCACTCTCCTCGCGTCGTTGGTTGCTTTTGCTGTTAATCGTTGGGTTCTTACTAATGTGGACGATTTATGCTCAGAGTTTCAAAAAGAGCGATTTTTCTGCCCTCATACACATACATACTTTATGTCATCGATTCTCTGGGGCGTTGTCGGACCTCGCAGGCTGTTTGGGCCAGGAGGTCCCTACCGTGCCATTGTATATTGTATTCCATTCGGCATCCTTCTTCCAGTTGGTGTGTATTTTGCAGCAAAACGCTGGCCTAAGTCTTTTTGGCGGAATGTGAATGCACCCATCCTGCTGGCTGGCTCATTGGGATGGGCTCCTTATAACTGGAGTTACATGCAAGGCACACTGTCACTTGCCTTGTTTTTCAACTTTTACATCAAGAGGTGGTATAGGCCCTGGTGGGACAGATATGCATATGTATTGACGAGCTCGTTCACATCAGCGATAGGCATTTCGGGCTTGGTAATATTCTTTGCATTGCAGAAATGGAATGTCAGATTGGACTGGATTGGAAACAGAATAGCATGGCAGGGAGTTGATAGAGGAGGATATTTGGATGCTGATGGACATGTCGTTCGGTGTACCAACTTGATGTTGGAGCCAGGCGAACGGTTTGCATAGATGGAATAATGTTATAGAAATCATTCGTTTTCTAGTTTATATCAATGCTCAAATGTTGCTTGTTCAAGATAAAGTCAAAAGCAATGTTTAGTGAGAACAACTCGAGATTGATATAGATTCCTACAAAGAGAGTATCAAGTTGCCGTCTGGCATATATCCAAGGGCTTGAAGTGCGGTATCATGTAATTAGCTGAGTAGTGGCTGCTATTTTGAATGCCTTGGGCTGTTACCGGCGTTGGTCTTTTTTCGAGTCTTAAGAGTCAGGTAATGGCTGGCGAGGGTTAACACATTCGCTCAAACCCAAATGCGCCAGTAACGACGGTAAACGTCGCCATGCTTTGGACAAACACTCGGCAGAGTCTACAACCACAACTCACAGCCCAAACAGCCTCTACCCTATCTCAACAGCTATGAATATCATGAATGAAGGATTTCTCCAATTCTGACAAAAGCTACCCAAGAGCCCCAGGGTCATCTCCGAAGGAAAGATAACCACCTACGCATAGATGCGTCTATGCATTCCTGGGCCGACTCAAGCGCCTCGCCGTCAACCGAAGCGAATCCTGTACTTCCCGGGCCGGCATTGATTTGGCAACTCCGCTCTGACACCGAACGGGCGATCCTCCAAGCAAACTACGACAAACTCACCCGTCAAGTCCAAAGAAGCATATGCCAACGAGTCAGGACACTCTATTCAACGCACACAAACCACAAAACATCCGCTCAGCCATTCACAGCTTGCCACGAGACACCATATCAGCTCACCCACAACAAGGGAGTCGCAAATAAATTCGTCGTCGTACGCGCTGAGCATGCGACGGCAATTCATTTGCCAGTATAGGCGCTTTCACCATGCGCGTTGGCTCATTCAATTACAACAAAGGAGGATTACACTGAAATTACTTGGTCGCCCGTCTACGGCCTCGCTACCGACGATGCGGAACAAAGGAGGATTGCACCTGAAATGATTTGGCCGCTGTCCATGGCCTCGCTACCGACGATGCAGAAGTCTTAGCGTTTGGAGGTCGTTGCTGGTTCTATATATAAACAGCAAAGAGGGAGTTGGATGATGAACCAACAATCTTCAACTCCTACAGGATCGCACCGCCACAGTTGGGGGAGGCGATCCTCAAACAGTTACAAGGGGCTTGCTTACTATTGGCCACTTGACTACACATTCGCTCTCCTATTGCTGTATTTGTAACTGTTGGGAGTTGCAAAAGGGGCACGGAGTAAGTGAAACGCCAAACAGCTGCCAAACTTTATTTCCTCATCCAAGCTGAGGCAAGCCAAGGCTATGAAACCCAAAGCCAGACCCAAGATACTGGTACAGTAGACAGGGGGAAGAGGAAAACGTATCCCGAACAGATTTGAAACAGCGATTAATGGATTTGTGGAGGCGCGCGTCAAACCGCGATCTGGAAGTGGCCAGGGCGGCATATCCCGCCACGACGGAAACGGTCAAGACAGGCCGGGGTGCACGGGCATGTTGGACCTGGGGCTGAGACACAGAGTCGATTGTATTGCGGTTGCATTGTTCAATTGTCTTTCCGCCGTTCATGGAATGTTCTCTTCACTGTGAGCCGGCCTTTGTCTCTTTTTTGTCTTGTCGTTCCATTCAATTCGGCATCACCAAAGCAATAAGCACTTTAACGTGTGGCTGGGGCATCATGGTCAGCACGTTTTCACTTAAACTTGCATTCCAAACCACCAGAGAAAAAAAAAAGTGACGACAGCAGGGTATTTCACAAAAAAAAAAGTTCAAATATTGAACATGACAAGAAAAACTTTTCTGTGCGGTAGGCTTTCCTCCAAATGGAGGACCAAGTGACCCAGCGGAAAGCGTCCGAATGGCTCGCGCTTCGGCAAAAGACGCAGCTTTGCGAAGACGGGTCAGATGAGAGGCCCCAAGGCGCACAAATATGGCCACCAGGGCTGACTGCCCTTTGAACAGAATAAAGAAGAAACGAAAGAGGGTTGCCGAGACAGTGAACAAAAAAGACGAGAAGACCGACCGAGCAACTAGTTAATGGTTGTGTCTCAGTTTAGGTATGGCATGCAATATAAAACCACCAGAAGACAACACAAGGGAGGAGGGGGCGTGTGGAAAGATAGCAACGGCCGGATATGGAAATCGGTTGGCCTGCACGCCCCCTTTTTTGTCGTCCTGAGGTGCGTCCTTGCATGCATGAGGAACGGAGACAGTAGGACTGGATGCTTGCTTTGTCTGTAACGAATTAGTTGCTTTTGAGTGAAGGAGCGAGCGAATCAGGGTCTGTAGATGATGAGAATGTGAGAGGAAAGTGGATAAGAAGGGGAGTGTAGAGAAATGGTATGAAATGGGGCAAAAGAGAGGAACATAAAGAAAGGAGAAAGAGAGAACATATCACTATGCACAGCAGACGCAGGCCATGAAAGATGTCGGATGCCAAGGTTATCGTGATAATTCTCGCTTCGCGTATTCCGCTCAGCTCCCAATATTGGTTGCCTACTGGGTGCTGTAGAGAGGCCATGCAAAGAGGCCGCCCTTGCTGAGCGTTCCAAAAATGGAAGAGGGCTTCAACCAAAATCGTGATGGGGATTGGGGGCCGTCTTGTGCAGAGCGCCACAGCTGGAGGAATGGCGAATAGAGAGACCCGGTTGAGTGCTGACGATGGGTCCGGGATGTACATACAGGCAGTCGCTTACAGACGGCGACGAGTGCCTGTGCTTACGGAGTGCGAATCGAAGAAGAGAGCAAAAATGTTTTGTAATAGAGCGGAAAACAGACTGTGTGCACAAGCTCTGCTCCGAATATCGCGAGCTTACGACGATGTGCGTTTTGTTCTATCCCGGGTAGGGGCGTGTGATTGCCAGAAACAAAGCAGTGCGGCAGACAAACAACATTTTTGTTGAGCTGACGATCATTCGAGGTGGTGCTGCTCTGCAAAGGAAGCTTTGCTTCGTAATACTCACCACGTTGCAATAGAGCATTAGATCCTTGGCAGCGCTGTTGCCCATCTTGATAGTCGTCTTCTGGCCTGCTCAATGCAAATCGCAAGCTGGAGCTGGTGGTGATGCCCACAAGCCAATAGAAACCCCGGTCTGGCCCGCATCCTCTCGCCACTGTCAAGGACGGTTCTATTCTATCTGTGTCCTGTACGAGGGCAGCTAGTTGTCGGTTGTGGTCATGGGGACTAATGCACAAAAAATAGAGTCCCGGAAGCAGGTTGTGCGTCACCGCGGTGAGACTCGTGAGAGAGAGAGAGCCGAGGGGGGTCATGATAGCGCTTGTCGACTAATGATTTCGCTTGGATAAGAGGCCAGGCGCTCGTAATGACGGGACGGGAATAGGCAGACGCGCTTGAGCTTGGCGAGGCGAATGTGTCATTCGTCATTTGCTCGCGATGGCTGTGGGTGGAGGGTTGGATGGTGGATGTGGATGGGGTCCCATGACGCTTTTCGTTCCCAGTTTAGCTCGCCAGACTGACAATAGCAGCGAGCGTGGACAGAGCGAGCATTGACGACGATTGCTGCTAGCTTGGCGATTGCGTCGCGTCTAGGACTTTGGGCGGATTCTGGCGATAGAACATCGTCATGATGGCAAATTTCGTGGGTGCGAGCATAGCGCGAGAAGCCGAGATGAGGCTCTGTGCTGTGGGTAGGTGTCTGCACGTCAGTGAGGCTGTGGCCCGCCGGCTGGACAAGCCGCGATCGGGTGTCGCCATAGGTGCAGCATTCGGTGAACCGGTGGCCTCTCGCGTGGACATGACGAGCATCGAGCGAGGCTGTGAAGCAGAAACGAGGTGAGCATGGCGATGGTGTTGCCAGAACCGAGAGCCGGCAAACTGCAGAGGGAGGCTGTGACTGGCAGCAGCGATAGCGATAGGGCCTAGTTCTGGCTCCCCTGTAGTTTAGGGACCTTGTAGCGAGGCAGCCCACAAAAACTGGGCGACGACGCTGGAGACGTGGGCCGGGCCAGGCAGCACAGCCCAGGCGGCTGAAAATGCTCGGCGAGCGAAGGAGCCTGGAGTCTTGGACATGGTGGATTAGTAGGGCATGCGGTTGGCCTATGACGGCGATGGCGACGACGTGGTGGATGCTCTCTGCATGTGTCGTCTTGTGCATTGGTGTCGGTACGTCGATTGCCTGCATTTCCAAGAGATGCCTCAGGTACCAGTCGCCACTGATTCGCCCATCCACATGCTGTATTAAGGTCTGGTGTTAGTGCTCTGGCGGTGGCTCTGGTGCAATGCGCTAACAGCAGCGCCCAGGTGCGGACCGCAGCCACTGCCTCGCGGCGGCTCCCGCCAATGGAGCAGCTGCCAGATTCTTACTGGCGCCAGCCGTAGGACTTGGAAATGCTGTGGCCTGGGCTGCTCACCCACAGTTTCGTTTCTGGCGATGGCATCAGTCAATCGAGCTCCGCTTCCATCGTGCCGATCATGGATCATGGATCATGGTTATGGATCATGGGCGACCGACCCGGTCCAGGCAGACTGGACGGCAGAACTGGTGCTACTGCTGCAAAGTCGAATTGCAACCACCAGCCGGGGCCATCGCCAGTCCTAGACTATTTGCCAGGCCCGGTTCGTGATTAGATGTGCAGAGACTGAGAATCGAGGGCATGCAGGGCATCCATTGCTGCACACTAGCACGCCTCCGGACTACGGCTGCATATTGACGGCTAATGTCTACAGTATGACTCCAGGACTAATGCTGCGGGCTGCCGATGCCAATTGCTAATACGGCGACCGCTGCTCGTGCTAATGCTGCTGCTACTGTACGAAATGGCAGCCAGACAGGAGGGCTAATGCCAGGCAGAATGGGTAGAGACGCTGGATGAGTCAATCCACCTCGCCTGCCAGGGCCCGCGATCTAAGAGACGTGCGTCAGTCAGTGTGTTCTGCATCCTCGGCTTGGACCGCCGTCTTTCGTTGGTCAATTGTGGAGGCCCGCGATGATTTGCTGCTGCGGTGGCTTTGCCGCCGGAAGCCAGGAACCATCGTAGCTATTCTCTTGAACAGCTCTTGAACGGCCAATTGAGGCTCCGTTGCCAGCTTCATCAGCCGCCCAGATCCAGCATTCCAAACCGCTGGCTCGTTTTACCACTGCCGGTCGTCTTCGCGGGCTAACAATACAATGGGAATGTTTCACATAAGCGCAGACTCCAAAGGCGCTGCTATTGGGAGGCCCTTTGTGCTGCTATTTTCAGCGCGGCGTCTTGTTGCAGGAGCTGCGCAGGTCCGTTTCGAAATTCTGCAGCCTGTAGCTGAAAGAAGCAGATGCGGCGGCTACGAGCAAAAGAGCCTCTTCTGGCTCCCTCTTGGATGCAAGCTGTCGATTGACGGCAGCCTGTGCTACCATGCGCCCTTGCTAGCACATGGCTTTCTCACAAACAATCCGATCTGGCCCTCTCCCATAAATCGTCATTCCTCTCTCAATGGCCCATCCCTCTTCTGGCTGGCCGCCCAGGAACTGGCTGATCAGAAAATCACCGGCCGTGGCTGACGGGGCTCAGCTGCGCCGCTATTGGACTGGCTCTTGGAGTTCAATGTTGCTGCTGCGCAAAGCTCCACAGCCCGGGCGTGGAGACGAACCAGAGGGAGTCATCGGAGAAGCCTTTTGTCGCTGCTTAGCGCACTGAAAGACGCCTCACATGCCTCGCCGGAGACGACGCTCGCTCCACCCCCCAGGGCAGGCAGAAAGCGGAAAGACGGCAGGGGTTGAGGCCGTCAAGGACTCAGTCAGAGACTCTGCAGTATGGCTGGACATGGGGAGTGGAGGGGGCGTGTGAGACGGGCCCAGTTCAGGACAAGAAGCGCTGCTGCAGCTAAATGCCCATCCATGCTTGCAAGCTTCTTTTGGCCCTCCCTCCAGAGCGACTGTCTTTATAAGTGCGCGATGCACCCTCACCTCGTTCTCGATCCAGCAGTTCCAGGCAACAATACGCACAGCAACCCCACAAGTTCTTCTTTATACATTGCATTCCAGACCAGGATCAAGGACAACGTTCAATAGGAAAGCATCTTCTTTACAAAAGGCTCATCATACCCACCTTTTGCGCTTTCTGCTCCTTTCATCCTACATACTACCAACACACAACAAGAGTTACCAGAATCGGCCATCACTCTCAAGTAACAGGAGAGAGACGATATAGGATAATACAATCCTCCATAGCTGCTTAGCAGAGTTACATCTACTTCCATCGGACACCTTGCCGTGCAAGGACACTCATCGTCACAATGTGCACCACCAACGTCTACAACTACCACTACTCGGACGGCCGCCGGGAACAGTCTCGCCAGCCCGTCCTCTGCTCCGCATCTCGCAACGGCAACGTCTGCTCCCAGAACGTCATCTTCCAGCACCCCAGCCAGTATATCAAGCACACCGGCTCAGCCTTGGGAAGCTCACCGGGCTCTCCCTCTCCATACCTCAGCCAGTTCCCGCCAACGCCCACTTACAGCCCGCGATCCGGCACACCAAACTACCGATCTGGCGACGAGTCCGACCGATCGCGCCACAGCAGCTCATCAAGCTCACGGCGTCGTCGCTCCTCCAGCCTCTACATCAACGGACAGAATGTCATCGACCTGGGCCGCCACGATGGAAGCCCGCGGCGCGAGCGCATTGTCCTGGTTGAAGGCCCGCCAACCCCGCGAACTCCTCCCACAGCTTTCAGCTTCGCCAACTTTGCGCCTCCCTCTCCCAACGCCAGCGCCAACGCCTCTGCCTCTGCTTCCGTCTACGGCTCCTCACCTCGGGAATCAAACTCCAGCTTCTCCCGCCGCCCAGTCATTGTCGACGACCGGGCCCGCGCTGAGCGTGTCGAGCGAGTGGAGCGACCTCGCATTGAGATTGAGGTAGTCGAGGCCGCTCCCTCTTCGCAGCGAACAGTACGACATGACCGCCACTCTTCCACCAGCTCGCGCGACAGCCACGGACGGAGCAGCGCCGACGATGAGGAGACCTTACGGCGCCGCCGCGAGCGAGAGGAGCGACGGGCCGAGAAGGAGCGTGATGAGGAGGAGGAGCGTCAGCGTCGCATCCGCCTTCGCATCGCCAAAGCCAATGCCGAGATCAACAAGCGTCCTCCGGTGCCGATGCCGCCTGCACCACTGCGCGCATCATCCTTCAAGAACTCTAGCGCTGACGACTCGGTCAAGAAGCTGGCCGACAGTGTCCGGCGCATGAGCTTCGAGGAGGAGCGCCGCGAGGAAAAGGTCCGCCACCTCGCCCGCAAACAGGAGCGTCGCGACGAGGAGGAGAGCCAGCGCCTTGAGGATGAGGCCCAACGCCAGCGTCTGGCCGAGCGCATCAGCATGCCACGACGCCGGTCTACAGTCGGAGGCAGCCGCCGGCACCGCGTCGTCTACGACGATGGCACTCTCTACCGCCTCGAGTAGATGATCTTTCTTTTGTAATTTCCTTTGTCTTTACTTCCTGTCTCTGCATTCTTATACCACTTTCTATTCATTTCCTTTGTATTGTTACGACACTTGATTATGACCTGGACATATTCTCTGTATTACTTTACTTGTGAGAAGGAAAACGGGCTTTTACGGGCTTTTTACAAAACTATTTGAAAAGTCAAAAACCATGAAAAACAGGACAAACATGCGGTTGGCATTTGGGAATTCTGCAAGGGAACAAAGCGATGATTTCTTATTGGAAAACTTTTTCTCATGTACAACTATGATTACGATATTACATATAATACCCAGATAGCGAAATATCTTATTTTTTTCTTTCTTTGGACATTACGAAGCCACATGTAACTGCGCTCTTTTTCTCCTCTTCTCTTAATTTTTCTGCTTGTGATGCCGACATGCCCTGGAATGTTACAACAGCAGCCCTTACAGCTTTGACAGGCCAAAAAAAGGGTTGCATGGCGACATGAACGAGGCGGGTTGGGACGTAATCAGCTTCCATATTCTGTCGTCTCCATACAAGTGTGCACCTTTTTGGCCGCCACATTCTCATCCATGCCATCAGCAGCCACCGAGGATTTTAGCTTGCTGGACATCCTGCCCCTTGACTTCCTTTTTCTTACTCCCTCCCTCTCTCTCTTGTCTTTTCCTTTCTTTCGTTTGGTTTTTACATAGGTAGGTATGTAGTGATCGACAATCATCAGTTATAAAAAACCATTTAGCCTATCTAAAGTGGCTCACCTGGTCCAAAAGCGCAACCCTCCGAGTCTGTCTGTCTGTCTTTCTCGTAGAGTCCATCCGGTCCACACCACACCCACCCATCCGTCAAGTGTGACGAAGGATGCATTTTGCATATGCATCCTGCAAGTTCCAAATTACCAATACGCGTCATGCAGGCCTTTTTTTCTTCTTCTTCCTCGCGTCGTCGCGCGTCTTTATCGATAGTCTGTGTAATGCTACGTGCACTAATTCTGATAGCTGCCAGTTACGAGTTTAGGTCCACGGGCCCTTTTCAGCTGCCACTTGGGGGGATGGGTTGGGACCATCATGTCATGGCGGTGATGGATATAGATAGACTGGTGTGTGCCCGAGTGAGTCTGGGGAATATTATAGGCTGGAGAGAGGAGAAAGAATCATGTAGGTGTGAGTGGGTGCAGATGCTCTAGCAAGGGGAAAGGGACAGGGATAGAGAGAAGAAGGTGGTGTGAACGCGACGGGGATGGGATTTTTTTTCGGGGGAGATTTTGGATTTTGTGTGTGGTTTTTTGCTGTGGACTTTTTTTTTTTTTTTTTTTCCTTTTCTCTTTGGTGGTGTTTTTAATTTAGAGGCTATATGGATATTGTGTTCCTTTGTTGATGATGAGCGCCTTTCATGTATGAAAATGGAGACTGAGTGCGCGATTATCTTTCTGGAGGATGCATCTGTTTCAGTGAACAATACAGGAAGGAGGAAAAACAAAAGGCAAAAGAAAGACTCTAAATGCAAAAACTAAAGGTCAAGAGTGAAAAAAAGAAGTGTGCGGGAAAAAAAAAAGAGAAATAATTTTGTGGTTGTGGGCAGAACAAAAACATTTTTGGGTGGTGCGCGATGTTTCAACACACGAGTTTGCGGGCAACCTCCCAAGAGACTAGACGGGAAAAAAAGTGTTCTCGTGATGACTCGATTTTTTTCCCTTCCGTGCCTTTTTCAGCTTTGACATAAACTCACCACACCCTTTTGAGTCGCAGGCTTTTCTTGTTCCTGTCATGTTCTCCCTCTCTGCCGGCCTTTCTCCACCATTCTTTGGTCCCCAAAGCCCACTCACACTTTTCACGCTTCACTTACACGGACCCCAGGCTCTTTTTTGGAGGGCCGAGAATGCATGGAGCACGCACATAAGCAGTGCTGCATGCCGCTGGTAGTGCATACTTGTGCAGATGTGCAGAAGCAGAATCGGCGAGTGCATCCAAGGAGCAAGGCGAGCCGAGGCAAGCATATGCATGCGTACTATGTGTTGCGTGCAGTAAAAGAAAAAAAGAATAATGAATAGGAACAGAGTGGGAAATGCGCACAAAAGGTACAAGAAGCTATTCCCCATGCACACGCCCTCCTCCAATCCCTGCTCGTCTTTTTTCGAGTCACCCCGGGAGGCCACGCGGGAAACTCGGTGTGGGGTCCCGGCGATGGTCGGCCGGCTTTGGGGTCTGGACGAGGGAGGCAGCAGAAGATGGAGGATGGCCGAGGCGTGTGATTGGGTGATTCGGAGGGTTTGAGAAAATGGACCGGAAGTGGACAGCATGCAGCTTCGGAAGGGGGAGAATGAGAGAGAGAGAGACGGGATATGGAGATGAGATATGTGGTAATTTTTAGCTATTGGATATACTGCAGCTTGGTTGACGGTTGAAGGGAAGCTGTGGTGGAGCGTTGGTGAGCTGCAAACTGTGAGACAGCCGAGGCATGAGCTGTAAGCTGGAAGATGGGAGCTGAGATGTCATCGCGAGATGTGGCTGGCGTGATGAGCAGCGAAGAGAGAAGCATACGCGATGATTGCAAATCTAAAAAAAATTATAAGGGAGGTGATTTACACGAAAAAAATAGCAGGTGATGGGAAAAAAAGAGAGAGAGAGCAACAGATGGGAAATATGGGATGCCGACTGAGACAGCTCGTCGTTGAAGCTGGGGTATGTGAACGTGGTGGACCGACTGGATAAAGGAAAGTCGCCCGGCTCTTTCTGTTCTACACTAACGACTGGATGGATGTATGCCCGGCTATAGCTGGTGGAGGGTGGCGACGGTAGCATCGGCCGAGAGAGAGACGGAGCTGGTGTGAATGGATTAAGAGGCGGTGTGGCTTCATCTGGGAGTCGGTAGATGGATATGCTGCTATCAAAAATGGCTGTGATATAGTATATGGTATGGAGTGGGTGAAGGAGGGACGAGGTCGCGATAGTGCGCCTTGAAGTTTGCATGTGGCTTGAATGTGCGTGCTAGGGATAAGGGAAAGGGGAGTGAAGATAGAAGATGTGTCTTTTTAGTACGGTGTAGTTTTTTTTTGTGGTTTATGCATGTTGAGATGGTCACGAGTGCGTTACACGATGCGAAGAAGCAAGGCTTGCTGGGTTTTTGTGATGCATGTGCTTTGTGGCGGTGAGAGAGCTTACTGTGTGTAACACGCGGTTCTGTGATGGCATTTGTCATGTTGTTAAGATATATGGCAGGCCTTGAAAGAGAATGGCTTTGTTTTATGGCAACATGTGTATGCTGCCGGAGAACGCGTTTTTGACGGCTTGTATACTGTAAACTCATAAATCTCTTTGTATCTAGCTAACGATCTCTTGAGCAAGTGAAGTGTCTCCATTAGTAGAGCTATTTATATACAAGATATCTTACTAATAGTTTGCTGGAACAGAGAGTGTCTAAGCTCCTCAAATCATCGTGAACGCTGACCACGGAATTACGCATATCCCAGTGGAACTTGGGTGTGAAAGATAGCTGTTTCCTCATATTATCGAACCAAGAATAGTAAGTATTAGACTATGACTGATACGTAACCGAATGTATACGTCCCGTATATGTAATTATAATACTTATGCTTTGTGATATGACCAATTCTTTTATGCCTAATCGTGATGAGCATTTCGAAGCTATTGACTGGCAATGAAAAGGTGGCCCAGAGCCTGCTTCTTTGTAAGTCAACATATTTCACCAAGTCTGAACGATGTTGCACTATTCTAAACTCGGAAAATCGCAGATCAAGCTTTACTAACTAAGGTAGCAAACCTACCGACTGGGACATGTATTTCACAGCATTCTTAACTTCACACGACGCCTTGCGCTTGTACATGACGCTGGAAATACTTGGTAGTGGGGCCGTGCTTCGTCCCTGCTCCTCGGGATGCTTCACAGCATTTTTAATCTCATATGATGTCGTGCAATAATTGGCACCTGCGTGTAGATAGTGGACGAATGGGTGGGCTTGTCATCCCGAAATATATTGCCAAGTTTCTAATTCCATTTCAACTGATTCAACATGGATATGAGAGAAGTATCTCATTTTCTTCACAAAAATGAAATTCATTTTCACATCAATAAAATCGCCCAACTCCCGCGCGAATCCGAGCCACTTAAGTATTGCCCAAAATATGCAATTCACTTACACCATCAAATTCTTGGAGAGGGCTCTGATGCGCGGCCCGTATTTGTAAAAGAGAATCGGGATTGGAATCATGGCGACGCTCACAAATCCCAAGACACTGGATGCCCATGCAACACCAAGGCCATGATACATGTAACTGGCAAAAAGAGGGAATCCCGCTGCGAAAAAAGAGCGTACAATGGTATTCGCGCCGAGTGCGCTGTTGGCAATGTGCGAATAGACATCCAGAATGTATGTCATCGCGGTAACAAAGATGCACAACAGACCTGCGCCGATAAAGAGGCTGCCAATGATCATTCCCACCACGGGGATATGAGGAGCTGAAGTCCATCCGAAGATAAATAGCCCGATGGGTAGAAGCACACTGCCGGCCATCATTAATGGCAAACGCATCTCGGGTGCCGGCGCTTCGCCGGGATCAGAAGTATCCTCAGCTTTCTTTTTGAGACTCGCTTGTTGAACCAGCACGGTACGTGTGACAATCATGGCAGAGCCAATAAAGACGCCAACCATCATGCCCAGGAAGGGCAGAGATGATAGACCGAGTTTCCAGTGACGCTGTTCGCGGAAAATGATGGGGTACGAAGAGAAGACGATGTAGAGAATGCCATAGACGAAGGCCTGGTAGAGGGTCATGAGGACCAAGATGGGTTCGGTAGCAAGTAGAACTATAAGTGATATCTATTAGCAATCTATGTGGTCGTAATTTTGCGGCGAGAAAAGAGGGCTTACCAAAGGGTCGGACCAAGTACACGCGGACAAACCTATTCCATCCGCCTGTATCCCTTGGTGCATTCTGAGAGTTCGGGTTCAGCTTTTGTCTCTTCTGCAGGATGATGGGCGGATATGTCTCTGGCAATCCAAGAATACAAAGAACTGTACATGCCCCTCCCATGATACAGCTTAACCATCCGGTCCATCGCCAGCCGAGATGGCTAGCAGTAATAAAGTTGCCCATCACTGGCGCCAGCAACGGCCCTCCAAGAACTATGCCAATGACAGTCGCCATGGCAATTGCGCGCTGTTCTGGATGCCAGATGTCGACGAGGCCACCTCCGAAGAGAGCAATCGGTGCTACACCAGAAACTCCACAGAAAAATCGGCCGACGAGAATCGTTTGCAAGTTCTTTCCTACTGCGACGGGGATGCAGAAGAGAGTGAAAAGTGCCATGCCGGCAATCATGGGCTTTCTCCTTCCAAATTGTTCGGATATGGGACTCCAAAATGGTGGTCCAACGGAATAGCCCTGAATCACAAAGAGATCAGCCAAAGGATACATAGTGGAAGAAACCAGTTAACCCTAGTTGATCAACTTACAACAACAAATAGACTGACTCCTAGAGTTACAACCTCTGTACCGACGTGAAACTCTTCGCTAATCGCTTGAGCACCACTGCTGAAGATGCTCGAAGACACCGAGGCCACCAGATTTCCCGCTATCCATATAAAAGTAATGAAGAGCTTTCTCAGCAAAGACCAGTTCTTGGGATTCGCAGGATCATGAGGGTCTCCGAAAGTTAACGGGCTAAAGTTATCGATGCTCGGTGTTTGCGTCTCTTCATCTGTAGTTGAGAGATTCTCCAAGGGAGTTCCGCTTTCGAGTTCGTCCAGGACCGCCATCGCGAGAGCTGCGACAACAAGTGAACTCGACAAAACAGAAACTGAGGCAGAATCTATCTGGATGTCAAGATTCAATTTGTTGAATAAAAATTCTTTCAAGAGCAAAGAGTTTTCAGCAGGACAATCTGCTGAAGAGATATGTAAGCACTTGCTTATCAAGGAATGGGGATGTAATACATTGGGGTATAAAGCCGTGGCGCCGAGGAGATGCTTTAGACGACGAGCATAACCCCTTTCGGCTGTACGGCTTGTCGAGGCTGTTTCTCATTGGTCTTGGGGAAATTTTGTTGACGCAAATGGCGTAGCTTCGGCACTGTATTGGGGACTCTGGTCCGCCTTTAGAAGCTATGGAGCATACGAGACTATCACGGCAGATAAATAAACCAGTCCCAGACTATATCAAAGCTAGGCGGTTGCGCGACATTTTGAGAGGAGATATTTGGGCAAGTTGAGCTGTTAACTATTTTTCCAAGACTTATCTAATAGTAGGCAACAATAGCTATTCTCAAAGCTGAGATGATCAAGTCAACTTCACATGCTCCAAATCAAAGCGGATGAAACGGGAAAGACGGACCGTCTTCCGAGGCTCTCGGCCCCACTTCCGCTGGCATTTCGTGTTCCCCCGATTTGGGGATACGGGGTCTGACAGCTGGGGTGCAATACATCTTTCTTTACCAAAGGCGCTGGTGTTCAAAGCAAGTCTATTATGTAGTCTAAACCAGTATTAACTAATCAACGCCCAGCATCCCTCGTGTAACCATCTGCCTAAAAGTATGCGACCCAGTTGTAAACGCCACTTGGAGTCGCAGTCCAATAGCAGAGCAAGTGTATCGAACCGTGTCTAACCAGAAACCAAAGAAAAAGAAAAGAGTTTGCGCAATGCGCCAATGTCAAAGGCGCCGAGAAGAGATATGTAGCTGACCAAATCCTCAGGCCTGATCAAAAAAGCCGCCTCTTTTGGCCTCCTTATCCAACCTCTTTTGCTCTTGTTTCGCCGCTTTAGCCATCTCCTTCTGGTCCTTCTTTGCCTGTGCACGCTGTTTCTTTTCTGCCTTTTTAATCTTCTTTTCTGCCTTGGTTGCGTCTCGAAGGCTGCTGCCAGGGCCTCTAATGAATCGACCCGGATGGAAGATGGCCAAGATGAGGAGGGCAGCCATCATAGGCATCGCATCGAGAGCGTAAAAGTAATATTCGTGGAAGGGGAGTGCGTTAACGGAAGGGTCGAGGCCTTTTGTAAATTCGATCAGTCGATAAATGATACGCATCTGATGAAAAAAGACATCGGTTAGCACACTGTGAATTTTGAAGACCTCTTTTCTAATCCTAGACGGGAGGGTACCAACCGTAATGAATGCCAAGACGGCATATAAAGCGTAGAGTAGCCAGAAACAGCCATTCGGATCTTCGAGATTCTTATGACGGCGATCTTCATTTTCTTCATTCAAGTTGACTTCTTCGGGCAGCAAAAGACGTCCCTCTGTAAGCTTGACGAAGCGAATGTGGAACGTAATCATGAGACCCAAGAAGACGACAATGAAGACCTCCTGGATTCCAATACCGGCTTCGTAGACATGCAGACCAGTCTGTTGCACAGAAGCGGAAGAGCTGGGAGTGATCATGCTACCTCCTGCGGCCTGGACCACAAACGAAAAGAAGTCTGCAAAGACAAAGAGTTTCGAGACTTGAGAGGCTTTGATAATCCATACTTTTCTGTCTGGCATATAGAAGTGGACGATGCGCGCAAACGTCATGTAGACAAAAGCATTGATCCAGAGCGGCGCCAGAAGAAAGAGGATTTGCCAAACTGTGGCATAGGTGACATTTTGCTGGTCGTGCGCGCCAAGAACGTGCATAATAAACGATACAGTCTCCCAAGCGCCTCCCATGATCACGACCCATGCGAATCCCTGTCATCAGTGTAAGAATGCTTTGAAGAAAAATCAAGGTGTTGATAATAGAGCATCAAGTGCTACTAACCTTTTTGTATACCACTGCTTCGATAATGTGAATGAGAGTGAGCGTGCCAAAGAGGATAGACACTGCCAATGCAGGAGCAAACTCTGGGATTGCATTGTACACTGAGTTACAGGCGTCTATCGGCACTTGGCCATATTTGCCGGGAACTGCAGTGGTGCAAGCCGGAAATTCACCGTTTGAAGTGGCTGTTGCAGCCGCGAGAATTGTTGTAGTCGCCATGGGACTTGATGTGAGTTATGAGACAAATGAGAGTAGTTGGAGTTGTAGATGAACAATTCTTTTTCCAACACTATAGGGTCGGGAGGCCAATCTATATAGATTTTGTTCACGATATATAGAGTTCGTAACAATGGAGGCGCCTCCCAAATTACGTCGGCGCCTAACCGCAAAAACCACCCCTTGGCATCAATCCTCAAGCATATCTTGCATCTGAATCCTTCTGCTATTATTAGTCACTAAAACCATCCTGCTGGGATATTAGCTGGCTCCTGTTGTTGAAGCCGTAACCCAGCTAAGCCAATAAGCGGGCCGTCTTCTAAAACGCCATTGGCGAGGCCGAGACCAGGAACACGCGGCATATGCCAGCTCAGCCTCGTACCATCCAATAGACCACGCCGCACACTATCTCTGCTAGGAAACGGCCGTTGCTGACGAGCATAGTATCTTGCAGCCAACAGGGTGGGTAGCAAAAGGTTACATGTAGCCTTTCGGATACAGCCATAGCCTCCCAGATATGTATATCTAAACTAGGCAAATCAGGCCATTTTACGGTAGTAGCCGTCCCATGGCGCTATGTAACTTTGGGGGAAAAAAGAGCAAAGTACATGTACCGAGGTAGCGAGAATAAAAGTACAGCCATGTAAATAGACTCATAGCGGCGTATACGATGCTTCATGACGCGCAATTAACTTTAAACAAGACCTGTCCCGGCAGTGCATCACCCTAGATTGGCGAGCCCAGGCAGTTGACTGGATCCGCATCTTTACTGGTGTAGACGAATGGAAACGAATGGCGAGGGGAAAAACCGGGCCCATGCGGGAGAGCTGCCCGAGTACACGTAGGCGCAGCGTAGGATTCGTGACGGCGCTGGAAAGGAGCCGTAGTGCTGATTAACGTGACTTTTGGGATTGGGTGCATGTTTTAGCAAGGGCAGAATTAAAAAAGATGCTGTGAATATAGAATAGCGCCAAGCTTCAGCCTTTCGCGATAAAGCTTGTTTACACTGCATTTGACACCATACAATCCTTGCATGAACTAATAGATATTCCTATGAACGATAGATTGTCTAGGGAAGAAGGATTGGAGCTCACCACCACTCAAAGGGCAACCGAGTGCCTAGCTTGCTATCAAAACATCAAGTGATTCGTCTGGCTGGCAGTAGGATTTGGCGCCTGAACCACCTCGGTTGACTTGGCGCTGCTTTGAATCTACAATTGGGCCAATATCTATTGTAGACGAAATTAAACTGTATTATTCATGTATGACTTATATTTCAAGATTGCCAGGGGCACTCGTGCTCGTAAAAATCGTCGATTTTCACGTGATATCATGGTGGCTTTGCCCGTGTCTGATGCAATGAGATGTTTTGAAATGGACAAATCATAAACAAGTCGACGTAAACTAATTTTGTTCAAAGAGACACACTCATCAAACTGTTACAAGGCACTCGATGATTCATTTTTGGAATTGGAGGCCTCGTTGACTACTAATCAACTTGGTTTGCTGCTTTATTTGGCGGCACTCGTCCCGTTGTTCTCGTGATATATATTTATATATGTTTGCTACTGCAACATCTTCCTTATGCCATACAATCAGTCACGATTGGCTTGAAATGCCTTATCCAAATTTCAGGTAAGACAGAGGCGTTCCATTAGTACATGGCGGCCAAAGCAGCCGCACAATTTTCACATTATCCTGTGCCCTCATCTCTTTTACCAATGCTGAATCTATTAACCATTATAATGCCGCTAAAATATTAAATGCTAATTATCATAAATAAGCGTAATCGTAATCCCGCCCTTTACATGAACGACATCAGTCGCGAATTTCACAACCGTTGCCCGAATGCGCTCCAAATGCTGCACTGAAACAGGCCCAACCGAGCCGCCAACAACAATATCATTACTGTACGCTGACTCCTTATGCCAGAAAACCACCTTGTATTCGCCGCCGACGATTTGTTTGTATTTGTCGTAGCCGTTTTGTATGGCTTCGATTGTAAGCACTCGCGTGCATTTTTCTTCTGTATTAATCATGGTAACCTGTTCGTGTTAGTACATTTCAAAGACATTTTGCTTAGGGGATTAGCTGTGACTACTCACCTGCTTAATGCGTACTTCGCAGTACTTGTCCGCATCAGGTTTGGGGTCGTCTGTTAAGTTTGGGATCTTCGACAAGGGCTCGCTGTCGGTCGATATGCCGTCGTCAAGGTACATTGTATAAGTCTATAACGTATCAGCTCCTATTCATCGAGTCGTGGGTTTGTGTATCTCACGTTATCTTTACCCGGGTAAACATGGAAAGTAATCGGGTTTGCCTCTGGTGCCTTCATCTGCGATTCCGCACCCGGGTACCCGTTCGGATACCAATCGGGTGTGCTCATCCTCGTCTCTATCTTGGGAATGATGGCGCCTGTCGCATAGTTAGTATAGCCCAACTCCACAGACAGCGGAAAACTTACCTTCGCGAATATACATTGGAGTAATTCTGGGTATATGGTCGTCCTCAAGGCTAATGTTGCATTTGCAGAAAATACGGCTTCCGCCACCAATCGCTGGGTTTAAAGCCGTACCCAACGGCTCATCGGGGTAAAGGTTTATGGGAAACCATTCGTCGGGATAGGGTAGATAGACTTCATGGCGGTCAAAGAACGCTTCGGCGCGTAGAGGTGGCGCCACGAGGATATCATTTCCGACCAGGTACTGGTCGTTTGCAAACCACTTATTCTGTTTCACTCCATTAGCTTTGTCTATTAAAATCATGTATAGCCAACTAACCTCAAAGAACAGTGTTGCGTCTTGGTCATCGGTAATAATCTAGATCAAAGACAAGTTAGTCTAATACATTGCAGCGCCACTGATTTGTCCTACCATCGATCTAGCAACTGGCATCCCTGTAATAGCGTTTTCAAACATGGCGTCGTACAACAGCTGCATCAGACTGTAACGAAGCCGAACGTAATATCTGCACACCGGAAGCACAGCACGGAAGAGAAAGGCCTCTCTTGGATCGTGGAAATGGTGCATATTGTCTCGGTAATGTTGGTCGTAGGCATATGGCTCCTGGAACTGCTTTCCATCTTTCCTCATTTCGCCTTTGTGGGGGCCGTCAAGAAAGGTCCGGTACTTTGTATAATGGTTGCTAGACGGGGCACATTTAGTCAACATTGTTGCTGCATCAAGGGTTGGAGGAGCAACATCTCAACTTACCGAAACCAAGGCAACAAAGAGTAGGCGCCATACCACCGAATTAGAAGCTCTGGGTTTGCCCAGTTATGATCTGGCTCGATGAATTCAAATCCACCAACATCCTGTCCTGAAATTGCATTCCCAGAGAGTCCAAGGGCCAATACTTGTACAACCGAGGTCGACAGGAAGTCCCAAGTGGAAGCGTTGTCTCCGGTCCACAGACCAGCGAACTTATGGCTTCCTATATAACTGCCTCTTCCAATAATGAAATTTCGTCGGCCTTTTCTCCATGCCAATTCGTTGCCCGCTGTTGGTTCTTGTTTGGTTTTTGTCAATGAGTCAGTGTTCTCTGTTAATGTGCCATTCAGATGGAGATTCTGTAGGCCATTAAAAGTAGCCTCGTATAGGTTATAACTGTAGAGTGCCCATATCTCAATTGCCTTGCGTTTTACTGCAACCTCTTCGTAAGATTCATCAAGTCGGGTATCACTGTCCAAAAGAAGTCTAAAAGGAAATCTGAACTGAATTAGCAGTGATATAAAAGTAAAACGTGATCCTTTTACTCACGATTTCATGTCTCCATACTCAGGGGCGATGCAGGGAGACGTCATGTCCTGCCAGATAAATTCGACACCGCATTCAAATAGATATTTAAATTGCTTACCCCACCATTCTCGGACTTCGTGGTTGTTGAGATTCGGGTAATACCCAGGAGCACCATTTCCCCATCCATAATAGACTCCGCCACGGAACGGCTTTCCAGCGTTATAAGTCACGGACAAATCGGTCTCGTCCGGTATCCTATAGTCGGGCCTCGTTTCGGATGGATTTGTCACAACGCGCCTGCCATAATCCCAGTAATGATACCGGTCTTGCCACGGACGCAAATCTGACTTTGCAAGATCTCGCCTATCTTCAACGTAGTAATTATTTTCCAAGAGTTCGTTGAGAGTCGTATACTCGGGGTCTTTGGCAGAATTAATGTGAGGCGTGATGTTTGTGCAGCATTTCACACCTTGCTGCCTAAGCGTATCAAACATTTCTTTAGGCTGGGGGAAGTGCCCAGGTCTGTCATCAATAGTGAACGTTTTGTGTTCCCTCTGGATATCCACGTCTATGTGGATGGCATCAAGCGGGAACTGAGCATCGCGGTAGTTCTGAGCACATTGCAGGACCGCCTCCTTTGTGTCATACCCATAGCATCCTTGGTGATACCCAAGAACGTATCTTGGCTTGAGGCTGGGCTTACCAACGATTGATGTGTATACGTTGAGAAGCTCTGAGATTCTGTCTGCAGCCACAACCATGCAGTTGAACTCGTTGAATCTTGTTGCAATGCGAATCGTTCTCTGATGCGTTTTTCGTACGTCGAGACAGGTATGTGAGTAATTGTCAATCATTGTCGCAAGAACAGATTGGAATCCAATGTGGCTAGCAACTTCCATCCAGAACGGTTCTGTATGATAGAGAGGCTCTCGCTCATCCAGAGGGCCATTGCCGTAAACATTTTGATATTTCATGTTGTCAAAGTCTTGCAGAAAGTCAGCACAAGATCTATACAGTTTTGCTCTACCAACTCACTAAAGTAGTTCATGTACGTATTGGACTTGAACAAATTTCGTCCTCCTTGTTCGCCAAATCCCATATAATGCGCTGTGGCAGGTGCTTCTACGGACAAGATGGTCGCACTACCACGAGAAATGTACTTGAGCGGTTTAGGCTTGGTCTTCCAGATGACAGCCTTTTCAAATCCTTGAATTGGCTGCAAGTCAACCTGCGGTCGAAGAGCCTCGTCAATGGTACTAGGCATGGAGAACTTTTCGACGATGCGGCTGTTTTTCACGGGCCGAATAGCAGTGATTTGAAAGGGGCTTTTTTGAATCCAAAGCTGAACCTCAGGTTTCTCAGCACCGGCTTTCACGGATTGCAGGATGTAATATGACGGAACGTTGGATATGAGCTCGACTCTCCAATCAAGCCCTTCAAAGTCATCCAATTTCGTAATAAGTTCAGACATGCTAGGACATGCAATGGCACGGCTAAATATTGGCGAAAGATTGAGTCAGCGAATTTCTATGATGGATGGCTCATATGCTGCCTCACCTGTTCTCATCTTTAAAGCTGCATTTACCTGCATTAACAGGATTGAAGCGAATTCTCCAAACTTGAGGCCGTATAAACTCTATCAAAAGCAGAGACTCCTCATCTGGTTCACCCTCCAACTGTTCGTGCAGCCGAAAGACTTTGCCATACTGAAACACATTCCTCGTTTCGCCGTTGATCTGGATCTTGGGCTGGTCAGCCTCATCAAATGAGGCTCTCTCGGGCTGTCTAATACATGAATCGAACAAGTCGTTGTCGAAGTGATTGAAGAATTCATCAGCCGGAATAAATGTATAAGGATCCCGATCCTTGATTTCATCAAAGTCAGTCATGATGTTGAAAATTAAAAATCGGCAGCAATGTGGCGTCCATAAAGGGGAAGAGGCGATAATCTAGTCTGGTCTTATAGCGGGAGTTTTTTTAAGGGGAGGATTCGCGAGCGCGCAGATGCAGGGCAGTTATAGCTTCTCACGGGCCGAAATGGATCAAGTCGGAATTCGTCCTATACGTTTTAATATATAGGTATACGAGATGAGCCACTTTGGCATTGAAAAGAGCACGGAAAATTAAATTCGTGTCCGTTTATTATTCGGCGGTTCACGATATAGCTAGTGGACACCCCCCTACTCCGTACTTTGCCCCAATTATACTAAAGCGCGAATATTGACATAATAGCGGTGAACCGAGGATTCGCAGATGGCGATGCAATGATTTCGACCGAGATGACAAATGAGTGGCGTATGTTTGATTGGATCAAGCATTTATTGCAT
Source organism: Trichoderma sp. 2475 (assembly GCA_038502285.1). NCBI lineage: Eukaryota > Fungi > Ascomycota > Sordariomycetes > Hypocreales > Hypocreaceae > Trichoderma > Trichoderma sp. 2475. Next base: position 2,292,931 of record JARPVV010000003.1, on the reverse strand, counting down.
CGATCGACAGGCAATTAGGCTTGGCTGGCAGTAAGCAGATCATTGGAGCGTCTAGCTATTTATCCTGACCTATAGCCAATTCAAGCCTTGCGTTGCCACACTTGAAGTCGCAACTTACCACATGGCAGCCACACATCAAAGTCCCTTATACTTGTTGCAGCAACTCGGTCTAAAACTCTTTTAGTGGAACATTCTATCGGCAACAGGGGTCCATTCCAACGAGAGACCGAAGCTCAATGCCGGTATAGACGAAAGGCCCGCCATGCCGAACATTATGTTCATGTACCTGTAGCCGCCAAACAGGCTTCTGTCACGTTCCAGAAACCGGTTCGTCTGACAGGCCAGCGAATCGGGCCGTGATGGACATGTCCACACTGAACAAACGCAATGAGTGGTCCCTTATCTTTTGCGATGGATATCCCAGAATCCGTATGCTGCACGACTCGGTGGCCGCAGTGGCCAATCAAGGCCCAATGGACAAAAGTGGCAGCGGTTTGTCGCTGTCGGTGAAAGAAAAGAGGGGTAACTGTAGCGTGCTGTGCCTAAGCAAGGTACCGGCGGAAACTAAATGCAGCAGGACCCTTCAGGACCCTTCAACTGCAGCGAGACTCCACATGGCAGATACCAAGGCTTGCGGCGGCTGGGCTAAAGCGACAAAGGCTGCCCCCTACGTCTGCAGTACAGTAAGCACAGAGAAAGAGACGCATGAATGCTTGATCAAAGCATGGTCAATGTGCAGCATACAAGCTCAACTCACCTCCTTGAACTCCGCGGGCTAGCTTGAGTGGTCTGCGGAATATGTGTGGCAGTGCTGCTGTCCAACCCACTTCTATCGGCCAGTCTGTTGAGTAAGTGGTGGTGGCGGCTTGGCAAACAATCATTTATTCCCTTGGTCCGTTGGAGATTCCTTATAAACTGCCTCATCGGGTAGGGAGGGATATACCAAATCCGCAATCAGTGCGAGCACCATGCTTGGTCACGATGTCATCCTGGGCACCCCAACGACTTACATGGCGATATGCACACCAATCACATCATTCCCGAACCTCACTTTTTGCAGCAACAAGAGAACGAAGCAATCTTTTGGCAGTCAGTTTAGACAAACACCAAAATGCAAGTATCCCTAGCGCGCAAAGTAGGCTTGTCCGCTTGCATATACATGCCCCAAGCCGGCCTATCAAAGTGGCGGCTCAGTAGGTAGCTGATCGACGGCACATACACTCTACAGAGCATCTTCTCCGCACTCTTCATCGTTTTAGCATCAGCAAGAGCGTCCACTAGCGTGCCTGACTTTGTCGACCGCGGTTTTACATGCCGCCAACCTGAGCCCGGAATGGCTTAGAACGGAGCACTGATGGAAGGGAAGCATGTCCATTTGCGATTCAATGAGACAACGAGGGTCATCAGATATCGGCTCAGAAGCGGTCCCTCACCAGGGCGAAATGTTATAACTTCTAATCGAGCCTTGGGGCTCGTTCATCATGAAGATAATGGCAGCATCGAGAGCCAGCAGCATTTATCATCCCTTTCCTCTATCATAGTTGAACGCCCAGATCCAAATCTTTCCCAGAAAATGCATTGCGCCAGGCTAGCGATGATGGCTCAATAACGGCATCGCATCCAAGCTGTCTCGTCATATAGGTACAGAGCCGTGGAAGGCGCCCAGCATCGCCTCAAGCAGCTTAAGCAAATACATGCATCGAATGCCAAAACTCACGCTCGGAAAAAAAAAAAAAAAAGAAGAAGAATGGCTGTATACGGAGAAACATGATTTCTCTTAACTTTATTACACACCACCGCTGCCGTGGCGAGGACGCTTGCGAACACTGCCAGAGGAAGGATGCATCTTTTCGTTGCGCTCCCTCTTGAGCTTGTCGTCCAACACACGCGCTGCAAAATGTTAGTCGCATCCACTCTCTCATCACAGTAATGTTTCAACAGCAAAGACTTACTCAAGATATCGAACCCAAACTGCGGAAACTCCAGACACAGCGCCTTGAACTCGTCTTCCGCTTCGGACCGCAGCGTGTGCGACCTTGTAGCCCAGAAGTTGGCCACGGGCGCACGGATAGTCGTATCGTCGACCGCGGTGTGGGCGTATATGTAGCGCGCATACTCAATCTCGCCCTTGACGGTGGAATTGATGCAGTAGATTTTGGATGAAGAGAGCGTCTGCAGCGCCGCGACGCCCCATTTCTGAGCCAGGGTGTAGATCCTTGCGTGTTTGAGCAGCTGGATGCCCGAGTCGTCGACCGCTGGAACGGCAGGATCGTGTTCGAGGCTTCGCTGGCCAGGCAGCTTGCGGGGGAAGTATTCGTCGGTATAGAGGAATTCGAGGAAGCAGCCGACGGCATCGATGTCTTCGTCTGGGAGGTCGATTTGTCGAGGCTGGCGGATTTCTTCTTAGCTCTTTCGACCACAGCACATGATGGACGAGGAGAGCCTTACTACGTTCTCATCTTCGGCAAAAGTCTTGCAGATGCTTTCAAAGTACGGGCTTCGCACGAGGAATTCCTGATGCGCCTTCAGGATCGCGGGCTCTTCTTTGCCGACGATGAGGGTGACGATGGGGCTCTTCAGATGGCTCGCAAACGACTTGCGCTCCTGCTCGTCCACCGGATCAGCCTCTGCGTCGACGTCTCCCGCACTCATCGCGGCTAGGGGAGGGCGCTCGCCGCCCTCTTCGGGATTTGAGGCATCTACGATCTGGACTGGATTGTCGGTTTCCTCCATCTCGACGTCGCCCTGCGTGCTGGGAACCTCCTCGTGGTCTTTGTCATTTCCGTCGGACGGCATTTTGGATGCGGGCGTGGCAGTGCCAGAAGACGAATTGAGGCTCAACAAGTCGGATCCAGCCTTTCAGATGCTGGCGGGAGCTGTTCGGGCGCCTCAATCTCGTTCAGAGGGCGGCGGCGTGGCTGTAGCAGAGCTGCGATGCAGAGACGGTTGGCGGCAGCTCTGTCGCGTCGCGTCGGAAGCTTATATGGAGTATGGAATACGTGCGATTCTTTGTAGCACATGGTGGTGCAGCAAGTACCGGCTACTCCCCGGATGCGTAAACATTTTGTTTGTACTGTGCCGACAATACCTATCTTTACACAGTCCATTTGATGCATACAGCATCAACGTTATAATTCCCATCCGAAAATTCAAAACGAATTGTAGCTCATTGAATTCAATCTCGAGTTGGGGAATTCTCGTTAGCGCACTATAGAATCGGCTATACAGCAGCACAGTGTAATCTCTGCCATGCAATAGTATTCGCAGAAATCGTTATGGGAGCATCCATACATATTCCAGTCTTATCCAAACACTTGGAAATGATAGAACAAACACAATCACGCCCTTTATTCCTCAAACTTGACTACAATATTCGGTAATAACTCAAGAAATGACGGGCTTCCAACGCTCCCCTTGAATGCCAGCTTGATCTTGTACCCGCTTTCTGAGGCCACGCCAAGCGTGTGTCGTGCTTGCGCTGAGCCATTCGGCGTGTTAAACCGCCACTCCTTTTCGTTCACGGTCGAGTTGTCGACGTTGTGAATAGCGTCGTAAACGCTCTGGAGCTGTGACAGCTGGCCTGATGGCACGTTGAGGCGGAGTCGAGAAATGCCGTGTGCTCCCGAGGGATGCTGCGTCTGTGCCTTGTCCTCCTCATATGGCACTCTGTCGCTTCGTGGCGTCCTGTCCAGGCACCAGAAAGGCAGATGGCCGGGTTCTACTCCATTGCCGTCTGCATCTTGAGCAACGCCAAGAGCCCATTTCAAGACAACGCCGTCTGGCCTCGTCCTACCTCCTGCCACCGGGTCGTTGTACGTAAAGCCGGCATCTGCGTCCTTCACCCTCTTCTGGATAGCTCCAAAATCGCTCTCGTGGGGCAGAGTGTATGCCCAGTCAACAATGGAATTCTCCGGCTGACCTCCCCATCTGTGCTTTGCACGAACTTCAGGGTCGATGCCCTCCACGAATGCAATGAGTTCAATGTAGACGCCGTCTTCAAACAGGATCAGCTTGTTGAATGTGTCACCGCCTGCATGAGTCCCTCCAGGGCTCACGACGAATGAGTCTCTGAGGCGCTCAGGAAGTTGTTCCAGGTCGCTGGCCGAGACGAGTATCACGATATGATCCAGCGTAGGCGCGGGGGCATTCTGTTGTTCAGACATGTTGACGGGTTTTCCTTCAAGATGATTGATGTGATGCCAGTTCAACAAGTCCTCTGTTGATTGATTCTAGTTCCTTGGTGTATCCCTTGCTCGGCTTTGTACCGAAAGAGCTGTTAGTAATTCGTGCAGTGATATATAAGCTGGTTATGACGCCATGCGGGGCAATTGAGCGCTCTCATTATTCTGGTGTCGTCTTTTCATGTGAATGTGAGATCAATGCCCTGTGGGTACGATGCGGCATGTGTGTCTTCCAAATTAGGTAGAAAGATTTGATCAAGCTATATGAGTTAGATTTAGGACATAATGCACGGAGGACCATGAATTTAGTCGGCCGGTAATTCTATCGAGAGAATTCTGAGCTTTCTATTTGGCAGCTTCAGCTACCCTGTAGGCATTCGTTGCGCTCGTGAAAAATACCAAAATTCGTACCCATTTAACCTTTTGTAGAATATTGAATACCTTTATGTTGCTCGAAGAAAAGTTAGAGTAATGACGCAAAATAAAGCGAAGACTCTCAAGTTTCAAACTGTGTTATGTAGCTCGGATATTTTACAAGGCCACTGGCTATCTATGTATATGTATCTGGTAATTTACATGCACACGCTTCAATATTTAAGGTCGTTACAGTAAATTGAACCACATGTCTCTGCTGTTGTTGCCGTCTTGATCCTAGAGTAAGATGCATCTCCGTATCGCATCCCGGCCCCATTTCCCAGACTGTCTGGCAGCGAATAATAGTTGCTGCTTCCATTGTGGCACCGAGTCATGTTGAGATAGGCAGTGGTGATAAGGAGTGGAGATGCCACGAGCGTGGCTGAGATGGCGGGAGATCGACAAGAGTGCATCGAGCACGGACACCGCATGAGATAAAATAAATGTCGTGCTTTACTTACACGCCCGTGAACTCATATCTATACTTTCTCCAGAGTGAGCTGCTTGGGAAGATGTTGAGGAAGCGAGAGAAACCACTATCGATGTATTATGTATCTTTCTGGCGGCCTGCCAATAGCTGCCTCTACCAGCTCGGCAACAATAATGGCACCGCTACCATTCAAATTGCTCAGAAACAACTTTTCAAATCTGAATTACACGCTTTTCTTCGTACATAACGGTCAGCTACCAACACAGCCGAGCTCCCCTTTGTCCTAAATGCATGTGAATAAACGCAAATTTGCCGCATTACCGCCTTTGCATGTTTGCGGGTACGGACAGGAAAGTACTGCCAGACCTGCCCCGGATCAACTTTAACCAGGCCATGCGCAACAAGAGGACGTCCACTAGACTCCTCCTGGAGCCCTTCTTACCGACAGCAGTCAAATCTGATCCCTTTTCTGCGAAGGATCTGGAACTATTAGCCACTTATTGCTTCTCTCGCCCGACGATGCCCGGATGTCGCTTGCGCGGGACGCGCTACAAGCTGCGCTACAGAACGTGAACTCGTATCTGGGCAAGCATTCTAGGCACCCGCACAAGATGGCCCTGGGCTGACTGGTTCATAGCATCATTGGCTTACTTTGCCAAATTGCAGTCTCAGCATCACATGTGGCTCGGCCTGCTCCTTTTCCAACGGTTGGATACTATTACTCACAGTTTTGGTGTGGGTGATATTGATTCGTTCGGGCTAAACCAACGAGCATGGATTCCCCGCGCGATCCTTTTACGTTGGCTGGCGAGCCTAGCCAGATCCATCTTTCGGATGTAACGTCCTGTCAAACGCACCGCCGGCCTTCCTCTTACAAGCCTAGCTCTACGCCACTGTCAAGGTTCTGGTCGTTACGCGCAGCCAGTGAATCTGCGATTGGGCGTCCAACCACCTTGGTCAGATTTGGAGAGGCTTGCGGGCTTTGACGATGCTAGCTGCCCAATAGCTCCTCTGTTCCTGGCATCGAGCTTGCCGGCCGAGGCTCAGTCGATAAACACTTGGGGGATTTGATCTGACATATGATCCCATCAGCCACATTCAGGAGTTTCCCGCCCTCTAGTATGTCGACGTTGGTTGCTACCGATGAAGACCTTATCCAAGGCTGTTTCTCAAAGAGAAGGTGCTTCGTTTGGCCTCTCGGCAGTACCCGAGCTTCCATGTATGCTAATCTCTCCATAATAGGAACAAGGCGCATATTCTGTCCTTCGACGATCAGGCCATGTTACATGCATCGCCAATGTCTATCGGAAATCGCTTTTTGGAGGAAAGAGCAAAAAATCTAACCGGGGTTTCGAGGCTGCTATGCTAATGCGGAGTTGTCCTACCTGACCATATCCGCGTTGGTTATTGCCAGCCGACCAGGGGCTTGCCGAATCAAATTGGGAGCAATGCCCGCCCAAAAGGACTCCAGAGGCAAGTGGGTTTGCGAAGAGGCTTTTCCCCGAAGCGTGGCGAGAGCTAATAAGCCAGTCCAATATGCTTCCCCGAACCAGGACAAAAATCCGGGTGGCTACAGAAGATCCCACCGTATAGGCTCTCCCTTGCAGGTCCTCTCTAAAATCAAGCTTGAAGCTGCACTCGCATACGAGATATTTGGTCACACCTTGGTGCAGCTGTCGGCCCAATTGACGCTCATTGACGTCTTTGTACTATGCTTTCGGGCCATCGGTTGGCTCGCTCCCCGCATCATCCTGCTGGACTGCAGCTGAGTACGAAGGCCAAGCAATCCAAAAGACAGTCGAGGCGTCATAACAAAGTGTGGATGGCAAGGATTCCCTCTTCGGCAACCACCCCTTCCATCGGCTGAGCTCCACCCCACCGTCTTGCTCGATGCTACTTTCGGACCATCGCCGTCCGAGGGGGGCCAATAATGCTCACGCGCGGCCCATCCTTCATGCCTTTTAGCTGGCCATTATGCAGAGTAGCTGTACCAACCGCAGGATTTTTAAAATTAATACGAGGCTGCTAATGTTGGTATGCTCAGGCCATGAGGTTTTTACTGCGAATAACTCGCTGGAGAGTGGTATTGGGCTCTCCTGGTCTGCATCTTCCAGCAGCACGATGACGGAATTGGAATCGTGCCAGCGGAAGAGCAAGATGGGCATCGTGGATCTAGAAGAGGTGTTCCTTTTTACGTCTATGCCGAGCCCGCGCCTATATAGCCATGTCCTCGCCATCCCTTCTCTCCACACCGGCTGATCGCCTTCGCAAGTGCTTCCAGGCCAGTCTTGGGTTCACTCGCTGAACTGATTCCCCAGAATTCTCTTGGATTCATCTTGAAGCTTGCCTGGATCCAATTGATCTTTTTCTTCTTGATACCCAGGACTTAGCATCCGACAATGAGACAAAACGTCGGTGCCGTGGGCCTCGTAGCCCTCGCCCGAGTCGTTGCCGGCTGGAGCTGCGACACCACCTCGCCTTGCCAGTCCAGCGTTGATGCTATTGAGGCTTGTGCTACGGCTTGCATTGAGTCCGCCGCTGTCACCCAAGCGGCCTGTGCTACAGGAGACTATCAATGCCAATGTGACAACACAGACGTCATCCAGGGTGCAGCAGTCAATTGCGTTTTTGCTGCCTGTGGTCAAGGAGCGTTCGTATAAGCCCATTCAGATTTCTCTGTTTATACATGCCTATAAAGAGGTGCTAACAGATACGAGATAGACTGGCTGTTTTGGGCGAAGTTTCTGCGTTGTGTGACTGCGTTACTGCCCATCCTACCACGCCTTGCTCTACAAGCACAACATTCGTCACTACAACTCAGCCGCCTTCATCTTCTACTTCGTGCACGACAGACGTGCCGCCCACCACTGCTCCCACGACTACAGCACCACCAACTACAGCACCACCAACTACGGCACCAACTACAACGCCGCCAACTACAGCACCACCCCCGACCACAACCTCTGGCTGTGATTCGTCTTCGCCCTGTCAAGCTAGTGCCGATGCCGTATCTGACTGTGCAAAGCCATGCATTGAGTCTGCTGCCGTAACTCAGGCCAGTTGTGCCATCTCTGACTATGAATGCCAATGCAGCCAGAACAATGTTATCCAGGCTGCTGCTATCAACTGCGTCCTTGGAAACTGTGGAAATGGCGCACTTGGCGTTCTCCCCCAGGTTAGCTCTCTATGTGCCTGCGTCACAGCCCATCCAACAACCCCTTGCACAGGAGGTTCTACTACTAGCGCACCTCCTACCACCAGCGAGCCTCCTACAACAAGTGAGCCTCCTACCACCAGCGCACCTCCTACTACCAGCGAGCCTCCTACCTCTAAGCCTCCTACCACAACGACAACTGGTCCAATCACTTCAGCGCCCCCAACTACATCCAGTGGGTGCGACTCAACTTCTCCATGCCAGGCTAGCGCCGATGCCGTGTCTGCTTGTGCGAAACCGTGTATTGAGTCTGCTGCCGTGAGTCAAGCCAGTTGTGCTGTCTCCGACTACGCGTGCCAGTGCAGCAAGAACAGCGTAATTCAGGCTGCAGCTATCAATTGCGTCCTTGGCAACTGTGGAAATGGTGCACTAGGTGTTCTCCCTCAGGTTAGCTCTCTCTGCGATTGCGTTACTGCGCACCCAACAACCCCTTGCACAGGAGGCTCTACTACCAGTGCGCCTCCCACCACCAGCCAGCCTCCCACCACCACTGGGTGTTCGAGCTCATCAGTCGAGTCGTCTTCAGCTCCTTCCGGAGGTAGTGGGACTACTTCCGCCCCTCCTACAACTTCAGGCCCGCTATGCACAGGAACCACTGCAGACTGTGGTGCCGTTGCCACTACAGCTGTTCCTTCTTGCGCCCAAGCTTGCTTTACGAGCGCAGCTCCGAAGATACCCTGTGACGTTCACGACTATGCTTGCCAGTGCCAGCCTGCAGCTCAGAGCTCCTTGACTCAGCTTCTGGTTCCTTGCGTTGCTACCGCTTGTCCTGCGGCTTCACTCCAGGCTGTCATCGCTGGAGCCTCATCAGGTAAGACTCAAGCTTGCTATAGGCATTTCGAGAATCTATGTTACTGACATTGTCTCTTTCTTAGTATGTGCATGTGCTACAGCACCCCCCAGCCCAGGTACTTGTGCAACTTCAGGCCCTGGCGGAGGTGGTTCACAAACTACAGGACCCAGCGGATCGCAGCCCACGGGCGGATCTACTGTCGTACCGCCACCTACGACTACGGGACCTGGTAACTCAGGCTCTACGTCCAACTGCCAGCCAGTGACCGTCACGCCCAACTGCGATAACGTGGCTAGCTCAGCAGTCCCTTCGTGTGCTCAAAAGTGCTTCACATCCGCCGCCCCTAATGTTGGATGCGATGTCCACGACTATGCCTGCCAGTGCAAGCCTGCCGCTCAATCTAGCTTGACCCAGCTCCTCGTTCCATGCGTGGCTACAGCTTGCCCTGCAGCTTCACTCCAAGCCGTCATTACTGGAGCTAGCTCCGTGTGTGCTTGTGCCAGTGCCTCGCCCACTCTTGCTCCTGGAACTTGCGCGTCAGGCAGCCCTTCCGGCTCAGGTGGTTCTGGAGGTTCTGGAGGCTCTGGAGGCTCTGGAGGCCCCACTGGCTCTGGCGGCAACGGATCTCCAACTGGAGGAAGTGGAGGAAGTGGAGGAAGTGGTGGTGGAAGCCCTACTTGCAACTCAGCAGCTCCAGACTGCGGTGCCGTTGCTACCACAGCTGTTCCCTCGTGCGCCCAGGCCTGCTTCACGAGTGCCGCTCCGGTCATCTCCTGCGGTGTTACCGACTACGCGTGCCAGTGTCAGCCTGCAGCTCAAGCTAGCCTGAGCCAGATCCTCGTTCCATGCGTCGCAACGGCGTGCCCGGCGGCATCTCTGGATGCTGTTATTACAGGAGCTTCCTCAGTCTGTGCTTGTGCTACTGGTTCAACCGGTTCCAGCTGCAGTGGCGGCAGTGGCGGCTCCGGCGGCGGCTCTGGAGGCTCTGGAGGCTCTGGAGGCAGCGGTGGAAGTGGAGGATCCGGAGGATCTGGTGGTAGCGGAGGAAATGGCGGATCTGGCGGCGGCTCTGGCGGCGGCTCTGGAGGAAGCGGTGGTAACGGCGGTGGTAACGGCGGTGGTAACGGCGGAGGCAACGGCGGTGGAAGCCAGCCCACTGGTCCGGTTGTACCCCCAAGCTCAGGCGCTCGATTGGAGATTAGCATCGTAGCTGGAGTTTTTGCCATTGGTTGGGCTATTGCCGTTGCGCTGTAATCTAATGCGACATGACTGATGCTATAGCTTAGGGATCTCATCATAAGTATTGGGTGGGATGAACCAGTTTAGTATAGCTCGAACGATTTTACAAGTCTAATGAATGAATAAAACAATACGTGAGAAACTACTTCCTCGTGTTACTGTTCTGATTAAGTGTACTTGGTAGCTCGCGGCTCTCTGACATTGTGCTCCTTCATGTGCGAATGGCTGATATAAGTGAAGCCGGGTGCAAGCTTATCTCCCTTTCGAAGTCATATTATGGACGGCACTTGTATCTGAAACTGTGTAAGTCCATACAAGAAGGAAAAACAACGAAAATCAGAGAGTAGGAGACATTTTGTGAGTAGATTTGTTTACTTGACGTTGGAAGCGTGTAAGATTTGAATTTATGCCCATATTCACAGAGGGAGACGGCTGCCATCGCGCACACAAGTTAAAGCGCTAAATGCAGATAAAGTCTAACATATGAATGACTATATGGAAAAGTGAAAGTAAGAAAAGAAAAATGAATGAGCTTTGATTAAAGTTGCCGATATAGCTGTCATCGATTCCATCTCGAGTGAGCTATTTCACCAAGTCCGGCTATGTGTAGTATGTACATAGCGTTAGTTCCCCACCGAAAATTCTCATGTGGAACCAGGCCTCAACATCTGCATCCCATCTCAACGGCCCATCTTAGTTCTCACTATCACTTCAAATTTGGACAAAGTCAAGAGGGATAAAAACGCAGCCATGGCTTCACAAGTATCTCAGCAATCTCCCGAGCAGATTGAGCTCGAAGCCAAGCGAACAGCTCACGTTGAGCAGCTGTCGCACTGGCTCACCCAAAACAGCACCATCTACAACATCTTCTTATCCGGTGTAAAGCAAACATCCGTCGTCCCCGGCACGGTCGTCAGCCGTCTCACTCTTACATCTGCACATCTAAACTCCAAGGGAGGCCTTCACGGCGCGGTCTCGGCGGCATTCATAGACTTCACGACAGGGCTGGCCATTGCATCATGGGACTTGAGGGAAAAAACGGGCGCGAGCGTCGACATGCACATCAGCTACTTGAGCAGTGCGGCGGGCGCGGGAGATGTCGTTGAGATTGTGGCGACGGCAGAGAAAGTCGGGGGGTCAATGGCGTTTGTGACGATTTTGATACAAAAGGTTGAGGTGGTGGATGGGGAGGAGAAGAGGACGCTTGTGACGAAGGGACATCATACAAAGTTTGTGAGAGGGAGCGCGAAGCCGAAGGAGAATGGCGAGACAAAGGCCTAGATGGAACTTGGTATATATACACGCATATCTTTTAGAGGGACTTGTGATGATAGATGGGATAATGATAGACTTTTAGATTCAAAGGCGCGCCTTTGAGATGCTCTCGTTGTGAACTGCCTCAATTCGATATACTCGACACAGGGCGGCTTCAACTATAGCCGAAGCACATTGCGCGGCTTGCGTCTACTTGTCGCTAGAAAGGCGCAAACTCACCTTATTTGACTCACTGCCGAAGCTTTTGGTGGAACTTTGATGGACCCCCGCTGGCTTGGCGATAGGCGGCTAAGGTCGGGTTCCGACATCGCGATTACCGGGCACTAAAAGTTGTGGGGGGAGGGAGGTTCTGGAAGAAGGTTAAAGATGAAGTGCGTTGGAAGAAGGAAACTATCTTGATTCTCTTTGCTTGTAATTCTTGACAGTAACATTGTTGTTGTTGTTGCTGTTAATTGATTCAATTGGCGAAAGAAGGGCGAATTGGAGCCATGAGTGCAACGGAAACGACCCTCACAGTGGAATACGAGCTGTCGTCACGACGGCATCCTCAAAACTTCAATGGAATAACTCAGCGAGATCAGGAAATTGAAAGAGGGCTTTCGCAGTTCGAATCATCGCAGCCTTATTACCAAGTTCAAGATGAGACAGCTGAACCCGTCACGCAAGAGTTGAAGCCCGTTGATCGCGGCCGAGATGCCTGGTGCACTCTTCTCGGCGCATTTGCTTTCGACGCCTTGTTTTGGGGTAAATTGCATACACATAGAGTTTTTTCGTGAATGGCCATCTGATTGATCGTTAAACAAACAGGCTTTCCCGGCTGTTTTGGTGTCTTTCAGCGATATTACTCCACCGTGCCCGAGTTCAAAGACGATGCTGTCCGGATCCCCGTCGTTGGAGTCCTGGCCACCGGCTTCTACTATTTCGGATCTCCATTTTCAGCAATGCTGGCGAGAAAGTTTCCCAAGTATCAGCGCCATCAAATCTACCTCGGATGGGTTCTAAGCATTACGGGCCTCTTGACCGCCTCCTTCACATCCTCCGTCAGCGGCCTCATCGCCACGCAAGGAGCTCTCTACGGCATCGGCTTCGTGCTCATCTCCATGCCCATCGTCAGCATGGTGAACGAATGGTGGGTGGCGCGAAAGGGCATGGCGTTTGGGCTCATCTCTGCATCGTCGGGCGCTACGGGAGCTGTTCTGCCTTTTATTCTTGATGCCCTACTCAGACGATATGGATATAAAGTCACGCTGCGGGCTTGCGCGGTAGCCATGACCGTTTTGACCGCGCCGTTACTGCCGCTTTTCAAAGCTCGGTTGCCAGCTTCAGATCAGGCCAACCTGGCGAGAATTAACTGGGACTTTTTGAAGCAGCCTCTCTTTTGGATATACGGCTCGGCGGTCCTGGTTCAAGGAATTGGCTTCTTCTTCCCCGTCGTCTTCTTGCCATCTTACGCCTCCATCTTTGACATTTCCTCCATCAAGGGCGCCTTGCTGGTGTCTCTAATGTCCATTGCGCAGGTCCTCGGACAGTTTGCATTTGGTTACCTCTCAGACAAGAACCTTCACGTGGGCTTGTTAATGACAATATGCTGTGCATTTGCCGCAACAGCATCCTTTACGTTCTGGGGCCTGGCAAAGTCACTTCCCCTTCTAGCTGTCTTTAGCTTCATTTACGGCTTTTTTGCTTTTGGATTTGGAACTATGCGCGTGGCGATGGGTCGGGCCGTCAGCGATGATCCATCGACCGTGTTTGCTACCTATGCGATATTTGTCTTTTTGATGGGCGTGGGAAATATCTTGGTGGGACCGCTGAGTGCGGCGTTGATGGCGCCGAGAGAAGTTGTTCAGGAGCATTTTGCGGGCAACAAGTACGAGCCCATGGTTATTTTGACGGGAGCGACGTCTCTGTTTGCTGCTGTTATTGTTTTGGTGTGGCATGGGTACAAGAGTCTGCCGAAGAGCGAATGATGAGCTATTGGATGATGCTTTGGCTGAAGTACGACGGATGTTGGAAAATGATAATTCGTTAGTACGAATATTGAACAGCGGCATGCGGTTTTATTTAGCGATATGATTCTATACATTTAGCTTTGAGACAAGGCATTTCATGATGGTATACGTTGCATGGGGATCCATTTGCATTGAACAAACCCAATCGGGCTGTTTTTGCCCGTTGGATCTCAAAGTCATATGGAAACTATTTTAGAGGTGTAAGCCGAAGAAAGAAATATCCTTCGAAAATTGAGTGAAGCTACGTTCTCATATGGTAGGCGAGCAGAAGAGGGGATTTCTATCTTGTGGTATATGTGTGGTAAAATATCACGGGTGCAGTTTAAAGCAAATAATAATGTTATCAAGTCTAAAAAACGCTGTTCTTAAGTGCATATACAAGCATTAGCTTTTGACATTATGCTGTTTCTTTGTGTAAGAGTAATAGATGAGTAAATGAACGGCTGAATGATACTCTGGACCCTGTACAAGTAACTCGAGTGCGGATGACTGCCTTTTCCAGCGCCGCTGTAGTAAATGGCGGCCATTAGTACAATTTCCATTACATGGGTGGCTTATTAATGCACTAGTATGCCACTGTAACTCTCAACTTAGTAGAGCTTGAAGGTATTTGACTTCATTTGAGCCTTCATCTCTAATACGGGACCTCCTTCATATAGTAGTATTTGATATGGCTCGTCACTGGCTATCAACTGCGAAACTGATACAATTGATATTATTGAAAGAGTGGGATCATTGTGAGATCATCTAAATGCGCAATGCTTTAATTGCGTTGTACAACAAAGCGGGGGAGTGAGGGGATCGGATGATGGGACTTGCGAATTATTTGACAGGGCGCGCCTTGCGCTTCAACACAAACACCATGCCTCAAAATTGGCAGCCACAACTTTGTTCTGTAAATTGTTGAGTCTAATTGACATCTAATTATTTCATTCCCAGAGTTCAGCATGGCGATAGCTTCTGACAGCCCACCTGTATTTGTTACAATCTCCGCTCTGGATGCTGGCTATCTGTCCCTGCCAGAGCGCATGTTTGTAAACGATGCCGACCCCGTGAAGAAAAACCTGGTTCCAACTCTCTCATTCCTCATTCGGCACCCGTCTCACGATGGCAGTGTAGCCAATCTTGTTTTTGACCTTGGCATGAAGCGCGACTTGGAGTATTCTCCCGCGACGAAAGAGCGTCTTTCTGTCTGGGAGCCGATATCCACAGACACCGACTGCGCTCAAAGCCTCCGGAATGGCGTTGCTGGAGCTCCGGGAGCCCAAAGCGGCGCTCTTCTGGATCCGACCAAGGACATTGACTATATAATCATAAGCCACGCTCACTTTGACCACACGGGAACGCCCTCGGATTTTCCCTCCGCAACCTTTGCTGTGGGATCTGGAACTCTGAACTTATTCAAGAATGGTGCCGGACCACTCTGCTCTGGCGATTCCTTCATCGACGATGAGCTGCCTGCGCTCCGCACTATTGAGTTCCCGCCGGTGTCTCGCACAGGCACTTATGGAAACGAGCCATATGCGCCAAAGCACACGGCAGTGCCAGCAAATAGTCAAGTCAAGCCACCAGCCGCGGCGGCTTCCTGGTCATGGAAGCCCCTAGGCGAATTTCCAAACGCGCTGGACTTCTTCGGCGATGGCAGTCTCTACGTCATTGATACGCCTGGCCACATCTACGGACATGTGAACTTGCTCGCTCGTCTTGGTGAGAAACGATGGGTTTATCTCGCCGCGGACTGCTGCCATGATAGGCGCCTGATTACGGGAGAAAAGAATATCGGATTGTATGACGATGGATGCGGCGGACAGCGAAGTATCCACGTCGATACTGGGGAAGCTCGAGGGTCTTTGGACAGAGTAGTAGCCTTTGCAAAGAGTCAAGAAGCTCAAGGATTCAAAGTGGATATTGTTCTGGCTCATGATCCCATATGGCGGAAGGAGAATACGCATGCGTGCTGGCCAGGAAAGATGTAGTTAGTCGTACGGTAGTGTCAGCAAGCAAGGTTATTGTTCTGTTACCATAGTGGACTGTTTTCCGAACTATATTTAAATTCCTCTTGATGCATAAATTGTCGCCAGTACAAAGGGTATGTCACTACGGATTCTACGGTATACGCCCGCGTAACTGCTCGTTCATCTTTGTAGAGTCTGCAGAATATTAGACATGTGCTATTCAATTATATAAATATCAGCCGCGTTTTCTAGAACTGGGAAAAAAATTATAATTCCGTTGGGATCCTTTAGGAAGGCTGTCGCCGTGCCCTCTCGGAAATATCGAGTCTTGGCAGCTGTATTATGGACGAGAAATAAATGAAGTACCTAATCCTGGTACATTTGTAATATTTTTGTAATTCAAAATCCATGATAAACAAGCTGAGTAGGATTTTTATGTAGTATCGAGGATCATGCCAGATCCTTGGGATAAGCAGTCAATAGTCAGCCTCGGAAGAAACCCCGAGATATCCCCTGAGAGATCGAACTGCGGCATCTTTAATTGAACAACCGCTAGATGAGGTAATAAGCTTACCGAACTCGCTTCTCGGCATTACAAACTTACCAGGTCTGCCAGGGGGGCCTCCATAGTATCATGTGCATGTTGCTTCCAAGGTTCCTTTTTGGTCCCCATTTACTCGGCTCCAAACGCAGAGATACCGGCACAAGGGGCAGTGCCTAATTTACAGTGGCGCTTCTCGAAGAGCATTGAAGGGCAACCTAATTCTGTTGATCAAGATGCATTTGATCAAGATACATTTTAAGTAAAGTGAATGCTTCTTCCTCTTAGCTTAGTTATGAGTGAGATAGAGAAAGTTGTATAGAGTCGAAACACTGCATGTTTTTGGAGATGTTCAAATAATAATCAACAAATATTACATAGTAAGTATGTTATATATATCTAAAACACCTATAGATGCAGACTAAACCATTTTTAAAATCTGTACCTTTAAATATTATAAAAAGAAACCGGCTTAAATGTTAAGGATGATCTAGTATGATGGAAAACATGGTGGAGAAAATACAGTGGATAATACCTCACTAACGGAAGGGAATCTACGGATACTTGGATGCTTAATAAAGCCTAGATGTCTAGATACAGGAAAAAACCTGCCAGATAGGAAACAAAACCGGCTTAACCTGCATTAGGTTGCGTTTTCAGCTGCTTCATGACTCGCCTTGTGTGATTGGATTACTGACTCAAGGGTGCATCGACGTAAGCTAGTTGGAGCTGAATCCTGAGATTTACGTGTCGATCCGATGCTATTTGACACATAAGAGGGCTATAATACCACGCCGCGTTAGGTCTCTGTACATATATATACCCACCGCAAATATAGTGCTTACTTATAATTGCAGCAATATACAAATTATATATTTTTGGCACATGAAAATATCACTATATACAAGCAATTCACCTGCCAATTTTCATCACTTTCGTAATGCATCGAAACACTTGAGCACACATCTAGTGCAGGAGTATGGCGATATAAACTGATGTGTGCCTTTAATAAGCCACGGGCTGCATGTACTTGTAGGTGAAAACTATTTCACTGCTTATTAACGCCCCAATGTCGTTGCCATTCTGTGAGAGTTCACGTAAGTGTAGGTAGGCTGCTATATGCCTACCGGGTGCCACTTCTCACAACGCCGCCTATCTAGATGCACATCCTTCCTGCTCCCTCATATGTGGTAAGCTGCATTAGTCAGGACCATGACGTACAGCAATGCTAGCGTCTAAGCTATTCGCTCCAGCGTATTGCGTTATTGAACAGGGAGTCAGGCTGCGGATGAGCTGGGAACGTAAACAAATTTCCGCATATGCCACTACTATATACATGTATGTAGACTCATGTGCGCCCAGGGTATAAATTGTGGTCGTTTCCCATTCTTCCGTCATCTAGACTGTTGGAGCACCTTATTCGGCTTGAGCAAGCGGCAAGATGAGACTCTCGACTGTTCTCCTTGTGTTGACTGCAGCGGCAGCAAACGCCAAGCGACCAGCCGATGTATCAATGTGTGACTACTATACCAAGACTCTTCTTGGTAAAGACAACACGCCAGAGAACCAGCTTCTTCTGGTCACTATTCTTGTCAACACTGTGATTCTTGGAAACTGTCAGTTGAACCCCGCAGCTACACGCTCTCTGGCCGCGATAACATTCACTCGTTGCTAACTCAGCATTCTTGCTAGATACAAGCCCCAATGTTGGCATCGCAGTGCCCGGTCTCCTTGCGCCAGCGGTAGTCAATGGTGAAAATATCGATCTTCTCCCATACTTTAGCGGCGAGTACGCCACGACGAACCGGGGAGACTGCCAGGGAACGGCCGTCAACTTCCTCGACGGCGGCGGCCCGGCGCCTCTCTTCCAAAATAAGCCTGCCGACGATGAGATTTCAAGCCAATAGTGCGTATCTCGTCAATTACTCTCAATGGCCATACCAAAGTTCAATTCATATATGTTAACCATTCTCAAGCTTCCTCTTCACTCACCTCTACCACTACTTTGGCGCGCTCATCGGTTGCTCCCACCAGGGATATCCTGCTTTCCCTGCTTATGCCGGCGCGGCATCAATGTTCCAAGTCCACAAATTCATGGACCTCAACTACGCGCAGAACAAATATTTCATCGACCAGCATGTAGTCGCCGCCGAATCACTAGGATTTTCCTCTGCAGATAGCAAGACTTTCAGCGATAAACTCTACAGCCTTTTCGCTGTTCGCTGCGGCGGACCTACGTCAATAATCAAGACTCAGGGGCCGCAGCTGCAATCGACTTGTTTGACAGACGATTGCCCTGAAGCGGACGATTCTGAGTGCGATCTCTACCCAGAAATGATGGTATCGTCTGGAAACTTTGTAAAAACAGCCCCATCTCAGAAGAGCGTCGGGAAGAAGTGTGACAAAGAGGACTGCCGTGAGCACTTGGAGTTATGAAAGATTTGATATTTAGAAATATGTGTGACTACTTTTGTAATTGCCATGTATTGATTTCATCTTGGAGTTTTACATTCGCTTAAAATACTATTAGTCGATTTACATGTAGACAAAGCAGCACTTGTTAGCGTTTAATGTACACTCAAAGTCAGTATTGCGACATTGTAACACTCCCAGCTTATAAAATATTGTAATTGGGCCTTGATATTTTTCAATTTCACTCTGCTTTGTATATAACGCCTCATAAAAACGGAAAACATTTAGTATTGCCATCTGGCGTTACAACAGCCGCATAATTCAGCGCTGAGCAGCGTACGTCCATATACGTAGTAGACTATGGAGGAATATTCGCTTTCTACAGTGACTTCACAACGGTCTCCATCAATGTATATTACTTTACTTGACTCCCCATCCAAATATTTTCCGACACTCTTCGCTTTTCAGAAACTGCTACTTACTGTGCCCTTGTTCATTGCTCATTCTTACCGTAGTTCTTACTGTCTATTTGCCCGAGATAAACGATTTCGATGCATAATCAGACTTTTCCGCTATACTGCTTAAACTCCTTGCAAGTCTGTCAAAGAGGCCATACGTGTAGAACCCGATATCCCTTGCAATACGTCGTGAATAGAAGTTGCTATACTCAAGAAAATTTGGCACTCTTCTCAGAAGAGCCCGTAATTCCGATGATATTTTGTTCGGCAACTATCGAATTGGGCCTCGGATAGATTCTTAGATGTAAGACTTTGTAAGACAAGGATTCCCCACAGGGCCTGGAAGTGCTCATTGTTAATCATGTTTTTCCTTGCACACCCTTACCATATTGGGCAATCCGTAAGCTATGCAGATAATACTGCCGCCGACTGGCCAAGGAAGACGCCGAGCGGGTCCTAGATGTAATCCTACACGATGGGGATCTGCAAGATTGCCCACGGCGAACATCGACTAAGCTCAGATTCTTATAGGTATTCATGAGGCTCATTGGCAACTAATTGAGCGGCTCGCGTACAAGTGTCATTATTAATGTGGAGCTTCATTATGAGGGACTCTTTAAGTTGGTGAAATAAATGCGAATGTAATTGTGGTCAGAGCGAATCTTATGATTGGGAAGTCGGGAGTGATGCCAGAGGATGGTTTCACTGGGTCATGAATAAGGTATTATGAGGCAATGTAATGGGATTAATAGTAGCTTTAATTAGCTATCTAGGGTGTTTTAAACAAATAATTAAGACATTATGCTAAAAGCTAAAATTGTACGGGAATGATACAGAGAGAATATCACTGCTTATCATATGTGAAACATAGTGATAATGTAACAATAAATGCAATGGCAGCCTGATGAGCGTTGCTTCCTGGATACGCCTCCTCTTACTTCGATTCCACTTTGCATAACCTATTCTTGGCTTACCAATTCCGCTGAGCCACCCGAATTCTTTCAATCCCGCGAGTCTTTATCACAGAATGTCACGGTATTACTCAATTTTTAGGCAGAGCAATTAATAACATCGCCTCTCTATGAGAAAATGTATATATACCACTCCAGGTCCCCGTACAATATCCATCTACCATCAGTCTTCTATCACAAGCATCAGATGAATCGAGTTTACCTATCAGACATGCAATCATATGATGCCATTGTTGTTGGTGCCGGGATCGCCGGCATCAACCAGCTCTACCAACTCCGCCAGCTTGGGCTTTCGGTCAAACTATTTGAGAAAGCACCCGGCGTCGGCGGAGTTTGGTACTGGAACCAATGGCCAAACGCTGCCAGCGACGCTCCCAGCGAAGTCTATAGATACAGCTGGGATAAAGAAGAATTGTTGACATATCCCTGGCCAACTCATGTTTTGCCTCAGAAAGAGACTCAAGCTTACTTGAACCATGTTGTAGACCGCCATAACTTGAGGCAGTATATGCAATTCTCCACCGAGTTGAAATCTGCCACATTTGACAAGTCAGACTCCACATGGACGGTTCTCGTATCTACTGGAGAAACCTTCAAGGCTACGTACTTTATCCTCGCAACAGGACGTTTTAACAAGATCGTCTGGCCTTCTATTCCCGGCCAAGATATGTTTACTGGCGAGCAATATCACACAGGGTAAGCCTCAAGTACCTCAAATAATAATTGCCTTTTAATCTTCAACTTTACTAGACGCTGGGATAAACGCCGTGATCTCAAAGGCAAGCGTGTTGGAATTGTTGGCACCGGCTCTTCTGGCGCTGCGATCCTGGTGGGTCTGGCACAAGAAGCAAAGCAAGTGATTTCGTTCCAACGCTCGGCGCAATACGTGGTTCCAAACAATAAAGATCCTGTCTCAGCTGAATACAGAGCCAATGTCAACAAAAACTACGACGAGTTGTTCAAAAAGGCTCGACGATGTCAGATCGGATGGGGCTACGACCCGATCCCGGCCGATTACACCACTTTCAGCGTCAGCGATGAAGAGCGTGAGAAAGTCTTTGAGGCGTCTTGGAATCACGTCTGGAGTTTTGCTTTTACCGTCCACTCCTTTTCCGACGTCATGACAAACGAAGCGGCAAACCGGGAACTTTGTAAATTTTTCCGAAAGAAGATTGCCCAGATTGTTCAAGATGCCAAGAAGCGCGAGACGCTCATGCCGCCGCCAGAAGCCTTGTATGACAAGCGCCCTGTCTGCTGTTCTGGCTACTATGAATCATTCAATCAAGACAACGTGGATGTCGTCAACTTTAAAAAGACTCCATTGGTTGGAATCACTGAAAAGGGCATCCAAACCACAGAGAAGGAATATGAGCTGGATGTCATCATTTACGCAACTGGCTATGAGTCTGACGGCACATGGGCAGATATCAACATCACTGGGCCTGATGGGACAACATTGGGCGAACGTTGGGCTGAGGGATCGACTTCATACCTCGGAATTCTCAAAGCCGGTTTCCCCAACCTCTTCTTCGTCATCGGACCCCAGTCATCGCTCGCCAACATACCGCAGCATTCTGAATTCCATGGCGAAATGATTGGAAAGCTCATCTCAAAAGCGGAGAAGATGAAGAAGGAGAATGCTTCTGCAGCAGGCGACAGCAACAACGTTCTCGTTGATGCTACTCAGCAAGCCGAAGATGAGTGGGTGAAGCTGTGCGACGCGGTTATGAAGCAGACCGTGTACTATGGAGGAGAGTCTTATCTCTTCGGCGACCATAATACCGTTAGAAAGCCCAAGAGTGGAAGGCACGTGCTTTGGTTCATGGGAGGATTCGACAAGTATGTGGACAGAGTCCAAGAGGCAGTTGAGGCGAATCGAGGATTCACGTTTGTATACTAGCCAAATTGCTTGTGATAGTTGTTCTGATTTGCTATATGAGGACAATCTAGCTACCCAGCTACCGTTGTAAGCCATAGGTTTCAGCTAAGTGAAATGATTGAATGCATAGTTGTCGTCAGACTCATGCTACGATTAATTAACAAGAGTAAAAAAGCTTTGAGAGGAAATATGCTTGCACTTGTCGTCTAAACGTTTCTCTGATAGCCGGGCAGCAATGAATATTTGCTTGGTAGCAGAACTTAATAGGTAGGTATGTAGTAAGCTGACTATATGTAGGTATGTATCATAGACAGCTCATATGCTACTCTCTTAGGGCCATTGGCAACATTGATCTCGTCATCTATCAGATCATATGAGAAAGTGTTCTCGTGCACATTTCGTTCAACTGCTTATACGCCGCATTGTGGTTAACGGCACATGTCAAAGTTTCTGGACCGTGAGACAGTCTTTTAACATCTCAACGCTCATTTTAGCTAGCCAAGACGACAACTTTTAGTCGTCAACAATTGCAATAGAGTGAGCCGTGCATAAAAATTAGCGAGGACAATGCCAGTTCAACCGCCCAGCAACCGTATAAACACGGGATATCATTGGTTAGTCAGAGAGATGGTTGTCATTACTACTGTATCCAAGGCATTGGAACTGAGAACCGAAAATAGTCATTTCGCATACAAACTTCAACGAGCACTTTGGAGACATGAAGTTGAGCAATGGAACAAATACCGAGAAGGGCTAGGGTCTTAATAAGCCAGGCAACTAGGGCACTACTCTCGTCTTCGGACCAAACGATTTGAGCATGACCCAACGCCGGAGATCTTTATGCAACGTTCAGTTGTTGGTAAGAGAAGCAGCTCCACTATGACATTCTTGCGGGTCTCAGCCGCGGAATGCCGAAGACTTGGCTCTCTGGGGCTGGAGAGTGTCATTGGTCTATCCGGGTAACCAAGACTTGGCATGGGCTAGGATCGGTTCGTCGTCTTGGCAGCTGCAGGGACAAGCCACTTACAGGTAACAAATCACATGCAATCTTTTGACGTTGAAGCAACGAGTCCAGTGCGTGGAATGAATTGGTATGGTCGAGAGCCATGATTGTGTCTTTGTAGTAGGTGGTGAGACGCAGAAAAGTATGACAAATGAGGACGTTAACATGTATGTATTCACGCGCGCGAAATTGCAGTTCAAAACTACTTGTGTACCGTTAGCATTGTTCACACTGTCCAAGCTGAGTCGACTTGACCTTTCAACAAAAGTATTCATTTTAAATAGGATGGTGCTATATATGTGGCCTAACTCATCGGGGGAGTTCTCAATTGGATTTCCGGTATATATACGGAATGGGTATTGCGAGAGAGTCTTGTTGATCCGTCAAGATGTAAAGCCGTAGCATAAATCTCCTATGAACCCAATTGTACCATGGAAGTGTGTCATGTCTAGCTTCTATCAAACAGAGGTCAGCGAAGAGGCAGCCTTTTCAAGATACACCCTTGTTCGACTTAACTACCAGCTTCGAGCGACGCTGGTAGATGAAACAAAACAGTACATCTGCTGCCATTGTCCGCCATGCTTGCAACCCATTTGTATCAATTATATCAACAATTCTCGACATCTAGAAGCGAATAATCAGATGAGGGCCGTATATGCGACGTGCTATGAAGAGGTACTTGGTTCCTTTCGCAGCTAAATCCTGCCAGCGCTTCGATACCAAACAAAGGTAATGGCGCAGTCGAAATTAACCTCCATAGCTCAAATAACTTCAAACAACCGTGCCCTTGCTGCCAGTCAAACATTAAATGTTGGAGATGTGAACAAAGAGTACGTGCCGTCGGTATCCCGAAACCAAAACAGTATTGAGAACCCAGACAAGGGTGCGGCAGTGCCTCCAGTAGTGCCTGATGCAAGAAAAGAGCCAATCAACTGCACGGCATCTGAGAAGCGATGCCATAGTAGCACCGCTCTAAATGCTACTATTTTAGGCCTCCAGAGCGCGCGATATTTCCGGTAATCGGTTGCGCATCGGCAGACGGAAGAAGAGTGGCATCGTGCTTGTAGGAGCGACGTCGGCGAGCAGGCTGGAGTTTATTTTGGCTGCCAGCAAGCAGGTAGCTCAGCGGCTAGAAGATTTGGAAGCAGCTGCATTCATGTAGCAGCAGAATGGTACTAGTGGCCGCTGGAAGAGGAAGCGTGCTGCGTTGGCGTTATGCAGGGACGGGAGGATTGTTTGGATTGGTGTGGTGATGTTTTTGGCATCGCGGTTGCGTGATGGGACAATGGCCGTACAGTGCTGGGACCAAGGACGCAGTACGGTTCATTGCAGGTACATTCGATGTTAGGGCAGCATCCTCTAGTAGTCTTGGTACATTGTATCTAACCCTTGATGTACATGTAGTCTACTCTACTGCATTTTAGTATCTTATAGCAGAACATGAAGACTACATATCCAGGGTTCTGTTAGTGCTCCGACAAGTTTCCGCTATGTCCTCCTCTTGAAAGTCCCCGTTTACAACTCCATTACTGCGATGCGGATTTGGAATCCTTGGCCCAAACGTCATCTACCTAGCTAATGATATATGCAGTACAAGGGACAGTGCAGCACAGTACATGTCAATATCATCCTCCCAGCATCTGCCAGAGGATCAAACTGCTAGTACTGTAGATATTGAATAGATATGAGGAGTGATAGCGCCCTGAGCTCGATGGCCCCAGTCGGAGACGGGTTGATTGATTGATTGATTGCCATGCAGGTGCAGGCCTTGTTGGCCAGGTGGGTGTTGCATCTGATAGGAGATGCAATTCCCTCGTATCTTTCGTATTGCAGGCGGCTTCAGGCTCAAAGCCGCGCCTCCACCCAGCAGCTTGTTCTGTCTCTGTCCCATCGCTTTCACGACATATACGTAGGGGAGGGTACTGTACCTGGTATCAGACCTGTCAGATACAGATGCAGTCCGCACACGTGGTCTTTTACGCCTCCTTTTCCGGCTCGCAGTCTGCTGCTGTGACGGCCGGCATCATTTAGTAGTAGATACGAGCTATAACAGCATATATCGTGCTCGTTGTACTTGCACAAAGTAGGTATTGACAAGTAATTGAAATGCTAGCACTCGAGTATTCCCGCCATCACCATCACTCGCGGTGCCGTATCTGGTACGTGCTGATACCAGACTCGACCGCAAACTCCTCCGCAGCGCCGCAACTGCTGCAGCGCCGCCTAGCGTCCACTGCGGAGCTGCTCGGCACCTACCAGCCGGCAGCTGCCCCTAGAGCCAGCCTGGCGCAGGTGATCTGACCCGAGTCTGGCGGAGATGGCCTCAGCAGCGTTTCAACTTTTTGAGATACCCACAGTGCGGGCTTGCACGCAATGTACATGGGCCTTACTTGACATCGGATGCGTGTCGCAGATGAATCTGCCACAGCGTGGGGACTGCGGTGTCTGAAATAAGTAAATTAGACAGTTTCTCACCAGATACATAGATGCGATCATGTCACATCCCAGCAAATATCATGAATAGCGATACGGCCTCTCTGCGACGTAATCAGTGCTCACCAATTGGCCGTGCAGATCGCAGCTGGCCCACGGCAACGGCAACAGTTTGCGTCCAGTCCTCACGTTCAATGCCTGCCCCCCGCACTGTATGCCCCCCAACCGCCTAGTGCCAGCAAAGCCCGCTTCCACCGGCAACGTCTCGCCGAGCAGTGTGGCCCAGCGGCCCAGCAGCGAAACTGCCACTGCGCTTCAGGCCTCAACCCGCTGAAAGAACTCGCGCACCCAGCAACCCCCCAGCGTGCTCTAGCGGCTGCGTGGGAGCACCTAAGCTTTCGTGCCCCCCCTAAGCAACCCAAGCAGCCCCCCAAAGGCCACTGCGCGCGCCTGCGATTGGCCCGCCGGCTGGGCCTACTCGGATGATACGGCCGGAAGGGCCCGCAAGGCGACCGACGCTGGCGCAGATGCCAGATGCTGAGATGCCGATTTTCCGTGGTCAACCAAACGTCGCCAGGGAGGCTTTGCAAGGCGGGGAACCACAAAAAAAAAGCGAGTCGAGCAGAGGACGATCAAATGGCCCTTTTGCCGTGCGCGCGCAGTGCAGTACGTCGCCAGCAGTCGCTGTGGTTTGGCATGGCAGTCAGTGAAGCGATCCTTTTTATCCAGCCCGGGGGTCCGAGTCTGTCTCACAGTCTCAGTCCCAAGCCATTCGCTTCTCTCTCCTCTCTGTGTCGCTCCCTCTCTTTCACAGCTTTGAACCTATCCATCCGTCTGTTGGGTGCTGCCAAGAAGGCTCTCGACAAGCAGCTGCTTCTTCTGACCTGCTAGCGCTGTCCATTTCTGCGTTCCGGCCGCTGCTGCTGCCCCTTTTGGCCACCAATACTTTGCCTCTGCGATACGAGCGAAAGCAAACGTCACTGTTTCGGCCATCGACCGAGCATCTGAACCGAGCGAAAATTCAAACAAGAAAAGAGGCCAACGGATTCAACGACGCGACGGACAAGAAGAGCAAGACAAGGCGAGGCAGTGGAAAGGATTACAATACGGGGAACCGAGAGCCCATTCTACAGGGAGACCATCGGCCGTGATGATGGCCTGAAGCTGCCACCGTGTTGAGGACCGCACAGCCATACCCGCAACCGCAACCGCAACCGCAACCACAGCCACCAGCATCCGCGCAGCCGCAGCCTCGTCGCAAACGCACAATCACGTCACCTCACCATCTAATTGCCCTCGCCCTCCACTCAGCGCCAAGCAGGGCCAAGCAATCGTGGCTTGGCGATATCGATTGACTTCCGCGTTTGTGGCAGATTAGCGAAGGGGGCAGCGCCTCGGCAGTGCAGACACTGCTGCGCCCGCATCCAACCAACGCACGTATCCCTATACCTACACATCGACAAGGGAGATTTGATATCTGCTTGCTGCACCGCCAGCGAGGAGACGTCCATCATGGCCACCACTCCTCCGCCCGCGGCCCCGGTGCCCATCCTCGAGCAGCTCTGCGTCACCACCGCCATCATCGGCCTGCTGGCCATTGGCGGCAAGACCATCGACTCGCTCTACGAGATGAACACCAGCCCCGGCCGCGACACGGCCATCCTCAACAAGGCGCTCCAGGAAGTCAAGCAGTGCCGCTCCTCCGTGCACATTCTCTACAAGAACTTCTCCCTGCTCGAGGCCGGCCAGCTGCCCTATCCCGACCGCGCCACCTGGATCAGCATCGACGACCTCATCGCCACGCTGACCGACGCCGTCCTCGCCATCTCCGACCTGCAAGAGGCCATTGTGCCCATTGAGATTTGCGAAAACCTGTCCACGCGAATCGCCTCGTGCGCGCAGCACTCCCAGAAACTGTCGAGCTTGTCCGCCAGGATACGGTGGCATAACCTGTCCATGAACATGATGATGACCATCCTAAAGTGGTAAGCAGACACCTTCCCCTTCGAGCCCACTCAGCGCGTAATCATGTATTTGTATGGTTGCTATTTTTGGCCTCGTCCGTGCTAACCGCAAGAAAAAAATCCAGTCCTGGCGAACAAGATGCGCAGAACAGCAGGCTCGGCCTGGAGCGACGCATGACGAGGCTGCTCTCCTCCAACAGCGACCTCTCACTCCGCATGCGCCGGCTGCGAGATTCCTTTGGTGCGCGATCCATGGCCCGCCGCGCCATCCCCATTCCCAACTATGCGCCCGTAGCCCAGAATGCGCCGCGGCTACCCGCCGACCGCACATCCTCAGCCTCGTCCATATCGGAAGCCTCAGCATCAACGTCCACGTCAGGGCAGTCAGGCCAGCAGCCCACATCCGGCGGCGATGCTATTACTCCTGCCGCCGCCACCGCCGCCGCTCCCCAGCCTCGGCTCTGGTCCATCTTCTCCGGCTACAACCTCGCCGACATCCCCGTCCTCTCCATGATTCCCCTCCCAGTGCTCACCCTCGAACTCCGCGACAACGAGTTCTACACCTTTGATTTCGCCCAACGAGTAAGCGACGACCTCGTGGAGCTCATGCAGCTCGATCCGGGCCAGCAGGGCACCAGCAAGATGCTGCGTGTCATTCTCCAGAAGCCGGTGGTTGCTCTGCCGCCCGGCAGCAGCGCCGGCATGAACACGACGCCCAATACTACCGCTGTGCCGCTGGATGCTTCAGCCATTGCTCCTGCGAGCACGACTCCCGCGGAGCCCATGCGGCTGAAGAAGATGATCAAGTTCAAGAACCCGCTCAAGCATCGCATTCGGCGGAAGACGGTCAAATGACGGTTCTGGAGGAGCTGCTTTGGCATCAACGAGCATGCCGTGGTCCGGGAGAAGATCTAGCGAGAGCCGCGTATGCTACGGTACATACAAGACCGACAAACAAAGGGGATACCGAGAACATCCCCTCTTTCCACCTTTTTACGTATTTCGACTTTTTGAAGACGTGCTGGCTCACACTGCGTGTGTAGAGTTCCCCCCTCTTCCACATTTTTGCCAATTGTTCATCTCAATTTCTTCGACTTTTTTTATATCTTATTTTTATTTAAAACTGTAGCCACATCATTTGGAAATAAAGCGAACGGCGCCATGGGGAAAACGCATATCGAGGGAAATATTGGAAATTGTCTTTGGTTTTTTTTCTTCATACTCTTTATTACACCTACCTATATATTTCTGCTTCAAATAAAGTATGAAACTCGTTATGAGGGATCTCATTTTGTGCGCATAAGAGTTCAATATCAATAGCTTGAATTAGTTCTCAGGTATGCCCGCTATTACGAATAGTCTACGTGTACTGTGTAGCCAAAATAAAAAAATTACAATATCCAAAATCTCCCGTACCATGCTCTAATCCCCTCTAGTGTGGTTGCATATCTGTGAGTAATACGCGAAATGACAAGAAAACTCCCGTTTACATGATCAACTTGGGACCGTGCTGCTTGATCGTCTTGCTGTACGAGCTAACACTGGTCTCCTGCTCGCGCTTGGGGAATCCGTCAAAAGACAGAGCGTAGGTAGCGACGGAGTGGGCAATAAGCTGTGTAGAACCGTTAGCAAATATGTATGATACATAGGTAGCATCCCAAGAAAAGAGCTTACCTTGGTGTTCACCTCCCACGCAGTGTGGTTCAAGTTGCCTAAATCGTCGCAGATCTGGTGGTAGCATGGGTCGAGCCACTGTCCGGCATGACCACCAAACATCTCTTCCTCCTCCTTGGTCTTGACGGCTTCTGCGCCAGTGGCGATTCCACCAGCAGGAATGCCGGCGCGGATGAAGCCATCGTAGTCGCTACGGCCGTCAAAGGGAACTATAAAGGGGTTAGTCTCCAGTCAAAAGGCAGCGCAGGAGTCGCAGATAGAAACATACTAAAGGTGTAGTTGAGGCCCTGAGACTTGTACCAGTCGACGTAGAGGTCTCGCAGTTCCTCAGAGCCGGCAGGGTTGTGCGCGTTGGTAGCATTGTAAATCTGGTAGGCAAAGTTGGGGCTGGCCACTATTTCACAGATTAATCAGCAGCTGACTCCTCCATTTCTCTTTTCGAGATACACTTACTCATATCGTAGTCCATGAAGAGGCGAATCTTTTGGTTCTCTTCCTCGGACAAGCTGGCGGCGTAAAAGTCGGACCCCAGGAGACCCTCCTCCTCGGCGGCCCACCAGGCAAAGCGAACGCAGTTGTTTACCTTGAACTTGGCCAGCTGGACGGCAACCTCCAGAACAGACATGCTGCCGGAGCCATCGTCGTTGATGCCAGGGCCCTCAGCAACGCCATCACTGTGGCCGCCGAGCATGACGCAGTTGTCTGGATCTCCTTCGTCCGTCTGTGCCAGGACATTGACCGTCTGGATCTGCTTGACCTCGGCATCGATGTAGGCAATGGCGCTGACGGACTCGCCCTTGGCAAGCTTCTCAGCAACGGCGCTGCCCTCGGTGCCGTCGATGCCAAATGTCGCAACGTGGTATTTGGTTGGCTCGCCCAGCGTGCCGTGGAGCTCCTCGGGGTCGGTGTTGTAGATGACAGCAGCCTTGGCGCCGGCCTTTCCAGCTCCGATAGACTTGTCGCCAAAGGCGCAAGCTCCTCGGCGGATAAAGGCAATGTTGCCCTTGACGCTCTTGGGGTAATCGGAGTCGTGGCAGCCGTCGTTGTTGACGAGCACCAGCTGGCCATGGACAGGCTCTCTGTCCTTGGTTGCCGGTGTCAAGCCCATGGGAACAGCGCTTTTTGATACGCTGCTGCCGAGAACAAGCTGGGACTCGAAGACATTGCTCAGCGTCACCGGGAACTCCTGGGTAGAGATGTTGTAGTAGTCGCCTTGGTCGAGCAGAGTGTTGACAATGTAATTGAGCGTCCTCTCGTGACCTGGAGTAAGGTAATTGCTGTTAGCTGATGTTACAACCGCTGCCAGAGGGCCATTCACTCACCAGTGCTGCCAATGACTCGGGTCGGGTGGCCGTAATCCTCCTCCGAGGTCTGGGCAAACTTGTAGAACTTTTCGGCGCGCTTCACGAGAGCATCGATGCTGATGGCCTCTTGCAGAGCCTCGGTGCTAATGAGCGGCTTCGAGCCCTGCGACGAAGACAGCGAAGAGGGAGACGTCAACGGGCTCTGCTGCCAGGAGCCAAGTCCAGCAGCCGAGGCGCTGAGGGCAAACGAGGCCGTGAGGGCTAGTCGGCTCAGGACAGCCATCGTGGTGGTGAGTATCGAGATGAGGGCGGGAGACGTTAGAGGGAGAGAAGAAGGAAGAGAGAAATGACGGGAGATGAAAGATGGCGATGGTGATGATGATGATGGAAGAACAAAGGTAAAGTCAAATGAGATAAGCCAGCACGAGATAAAGCATCAATGCCGTAATACCGCAGCAGCAGCTCAGCTCAGCTCCGATAGCGTCAGTCCAACTGAATGATGCGGGCGGTCAGTGCCTGGCACGCTGCAGCTAGGCCTAAACGGGGCCCCTGGTCCGCTAATAGGGAGAGTCTCAGTGGTCACAAGGCACCGGCCACAGGGGGAGAGGTCCCTTGCAGCGGCTAAGGCAGGGGCCGCTACCAGCCACTGATGAGGCTGCGATCCTCGGTGAGGTGCAGGCGTCTGCATGCATTGAGGATCAATCAATTGCATATCGATCTTCATAGCACTAATTATCGGTGCTTAATGAAGCATCATCACGTTATTCGCGTCTTCTCCCTGTTTTTGCATCACCTGTTTGCCAAGAATTGCAGAGACCGCGGCTCCGCCAATCACTGCTCGTTGTCGCGTCGCACAGCCCAAGACATCGATTGTCTGATAGACTGACTCATGATCACAGCCACCCTTTGTGTGACATCATGTACGGATGGCATCAAGCTGACTCGGCATTGAAGCTATCGATACAGATCGTCACGGGCTAGCTGTGGAAACTCGCGGGAGCTATAATTGGCGTCTCATATACGTGTATCCATATCCAACGTTATAGTCAACGGACGAATGCTTCTGATGCTGGAGAATGCTGCATAAGAAATAGCCTAAATTTCAAATCTTTCCTTTTTCTTTTTTCTTCTCCAAGAAAGGTCACTTCAAGTAAAAAAGTATCTCAACCATGATACGTAGGTAGAGCTCAAGCCTGAATAAAACCAGATGGTGAAGCTATTCAACTGCTGTAGAGTGAGAAATTCTGTGAGAGGCGGCCAATGAAATAAAACTCAAAGTCACATACGGATGTGCTCCGTTGAACCGCTTTGACTCTCTCTTCTAGAGGTATAGTCTTGCACGCTGTTATATATCAGCTGTCGTTTGTATGTGTACATGTATTCTTACATCTTCAATCTGAGTCCACCTGCGCACATTCATCTCACTTACTAATACGTAAACTCTTCATACATGTAGCTTTTTCATACGCGAGCTACCTATGTTGCCTTTAGAATAAGTGTATCATTTACCTTTGTTCTACGGTAGCCGGCCCGAATACCAGCATCGGAAGCTGAACTAAAGAAAGGCGGTTAGAAACAGCTTTCAGTTTAGTGGCGCTTCTAACGGCAAACTTGCCAAGTTAATGCCTCTGAACCACAGAATTAAAGACCCAAGAGTTTAAAAATGCATGTCGGTTTGTCCGAGCCCACAAGCACAGCGCCTCTAATTGCCGATCTCGGCCAATTGGATGGGTATTCATTTACCCCCAGTAAGCCTTCGACGCTTGCCAAGAACATTTATGCAAGAGTTTTATCAACATGTAGTTCTCTAATCGATAGTCACTTTATTTCAGCACATTTAAAGTCAAGTTGGTAGTATCGTAAATGAGTTCCGATGTCGTAGTTATCGGGAATATTACAGTTCCAGCTGTAACCACTTGCAGACAGCGCTAAACAATTGCCACTCAGCGGCCGGTTCCTGAAGCTATTGATTTCTCTACACTGTTAGCTTATGTACAAGATCTATTAGAGACTGCTGACTGATCTCGGCTGAAAGGCTATACCGCCCAACCAGCGCCCGTCCGTCCGTTGCAGGGGCATTACCAATTGTAGGTACGACAAGATATCCATTTAGTCTCATGCTTACTAGTTCTTGATAGCACAGAATTTTCAAGGTGGTGATCTGACAACGTACAATGGTCCCCCAAGCGATACAAGTTCGAGATGGGCTCTATCGTAGACACTGATCCCGAGCTGGACTTGGTTGTTTTGGGCTTGAGCAGTGGTATATCCATGGTATGGCCCCATATTATTCGTGGGATGCGTCAGTTAATTCTGGATGCTCACCAGGCGGTTTAGGAGAGCATAGAATTCGCCTTATGCCGGTTCAGACAACAAAACCCGGCACAGCCTGTCCGACTAGAGCTGCTGAAATATGGAGAGACGCTACTGAACCCTGAAATCCAGAAGCGACTGATGGACATGGTTCCTGATGACTTTAACTCGCCAGAACAAGTTGCTCAAGTCAATGACATTCTTGGGAAAGCGTTTGCCGAGGCCGCTTTGGAGTTTCTTGCTACCAATGACATTAATAAATCTACAGTAGACATCATCAGTTCTCATGCGCAAGCAACATGGCGCATTCCTTATCCAGCAGCACACCAAACGAGGACACCCTTTCGAATGAATGAAGGTGCCGCTATTGCTACACGTACCGGAATCACAGCAATGACCGATTTCCGAGTCGGCGAGGCCGCTGTAGGCCAACAAAGGGTTCCCTTGACCGATTTTGATGCTCTGCTTCTGCATCATCCTACCAAACTAAGAGCCTGTCAAAATATCAGCGACATTGGCAGCGTATGCTTTATACCCCCAGATGTCGACGGCGGGCTTAATGATAGCTTCTTTCACTTCGATACAGGTCCCGGAAATGTCTACATCGACGCTGCTATTCGCCATTATACGAATGGTGCGCAACGATACGATGTGGACGGCGAAATAGGCAAGCGAGGAGAGGTAGATGAAGAGATTGTGGACGACTTCATCTCTTCTCATCCTTACTTTCAGCGATCTGTTCCCAAAAGTGCTGGCCGCGACGACTTCAAGGCTTCATTAGCTTATGATCTGATATCCAAAGCAGAGGATAAGGGACTTTCACCGGAAGACGTTGTTGCCACAATCACGAGAATCACGGCTCAGTCCATCGTAGATCATTACAAGTGCTTCGCGCCGTCACAACATATCGACGAACTGTTTCTTTGCGGAGGCAGCGCGTATAACCCAAACATTGTTAATTTCATTCAGAAAAATTACTCGACGACGAAGATTTTCACACTTGACGCTGCTGGGATCCCCGCTGTTGCGAGAGAAGCAATCACGCTTGCCTTGCAGGGCATGAATGCGGTTGTTGGCCGGACTGTTCGGACGTCACATGGTGATGAGGCACGGCAAGAGCAGATTGTTGGAAAGATATTCCCGGGTGATAATTATGAAAATTTGATGCAGAAGGTGATGCAGTTTGGGAAAGGCGAGCCGTTGGGGCCTATAAGAGAATTGGTCAATGTGGTCAACGGAGAAGTAATACACAACAAGTGGTGATTCGCCAGGTAACGGTGGAATGAAAATACATGATTCATGCATTTGGAGTTTGCAGATGATAGATAGAAAACAGTATACCCAAAAAGAAACAAGAATACGAATGTATATATAATCAAGATTTAAACTAGCCCATATCCAATACATGCATGTCTGCATAAAGCGGACGCACTAGCCGCCCCATCACAGCAAAGCTTGATGACCTCAAAGGCAGCAAACGGTATGTTTCTTGTAAACAAACATTATGAAAATGGTTTTAACTATCACAGTCTCGACAACTATTTGGCATAAAAAGCGGCTCTACCCCCAGTTGACAGTGCTGAGTCTTGAGTAAGACGTCAGGTAAGCTGAGGAATCAAATAAATGTGATTGATCCTGTAGGTCGTTTTCCGCAGACGGAAAAGGGAATTAAAAGTCTTTCCGCGCTTCCGCTTCCTAACCGGACTTTTTATAACTGATCTCCGGCTCGATTGGCTCTTGGGCTTGATAACTGAACAGCGATAGTGAAGTTTGGAAAATGCGAATTGATGGTAGAAAAACAAATCAGAGGTTGCATTTTGGAAAAAAAATTGCAATTCATAATCTTACCTGTAAGAAAAGAAGAAAAAAAAAAGAAAACTTCAATTTTGTCTGAAGTGGTACGTCTGTGTAAACCTTAATCTAGAGTGTTGTAAGTGGCAGTATTGAAAGGGAACGCGGGGTCTTGGCTGCGGAGAGTTTGGAGCCGAGGCATCTCTATAAAGTTATACACAAATTGATTAGTCCCTCTCCAAATACAGCCAATATAACATTCACTGGCAAAGTATAAAAGGAAAGAAAGCTGCAGCATGTCTTTACTACTTGCTTGGATATCGCCACAGTCTACGCCTAGTCTCAACACTTCATAAGACTTCCTTCATAGGACTTCATAACATTCAACTTGTCTTATACCCACCCCGAAACAGCCATGGCCAACATTGACATGTCAAAGATCATCAAGCCTTGGAAGCTGGACGCTCAGCCTACATATGCTTTCATAAACGCCAGGCTCATCGACCCCATCAAGGAGCAAGTGGTCGAAAACGTCACAATCAAAACATCCGGAGGGAAGATTCTATCCATAGACACCACTACCCCCAATACCTCTGATGGAGAAATCACCATTGATCTCAAAGGCAAGCACGTATGTCCCGGGCTCATTGACTGCCACGTGCATATCGCCGTAGTCCCCGGCGAGGCGAGTTTAAGCGCATACAGGGACATGACGGAGAAGATAAGTCTCATTCGGCAACCCTGGGTCTTGAAACCGATGCTTGATCGAGGATTCACTTCCGTCCGCGACTGCGGTGGTGCATCATTGGCCATGAAGGAGGCTGTTGAAGAAGGCGTCTGTCTCGGTCCCAGGCTTTTCATAGCTGGATATGCACTTTCACAGACGGGCGGTCATGGCGACATGAGGTCGTCTCACGATCAGAGCCCTTGCTCTTGCGGCGCCGTCTCTGGAATCAGCCGCATCGTCGATGGGACGGCGGAATGCTTCAGAGTTGCTCGCGATGAGCTGCGCCAAGGGGCAGACTTTATCAAGATCATGGGTGGTGGAGGCATCGCCAGTGCTACAGATAAGATTGAGAATCTCCAGTTTTCAGACGAGGAGATCAAAGCCATCGTAACCGCGGCAAAGAACAACGGCACATATGTCACGAGCCACAGCTACACG
Source organism: Trichoderma sp. 2475 (assembly GCA_038502285.1). Taxonomy (NCBI): domain Eukaryota; kingdom Fungi; phylum Ascomycota; class Sordariomycetes; order Hypocreales; family Hypocreaceae; genus Trichoderma; species Trichoderma sp. 2475. The sequence continues at coordinate 2,257,513 of JARPVV010000003.1, read as the reverse complement.
CCTCAAGCCATTCAACAAGCCATCCGACAAGGCGTGAGGGGCATCGAGCACGGCAACCTCCTCGACGCAGAGACGGCCAAGCTCATGGCCGAAACGGGCACGTTCCTGACACCCACGTTAATCACACACGTCATGTCGAAGCAGCTCAACTTCTTGCCGCCGGTATCGGCAGCAAAGAACGAGGACGTCTTGAAACGGGGCCTTGAAGCAATCAAGATTGCGAGCGAAGCCGGCGTGACGGTATGCTTTGGCACCGATCTCCTAGGACCGCTGCATTTTGCTCAGAGCAAGGAGTTTTCGGTGCGAAGCCAGGTGCAGACGCCGGGTCAGATTCTTCGCAGTGCGACTGTGAACGCGGCGAAGCTGCTCATGAAAGAGGATGAGCTGGGTCAAGTAAAGGAGGGATTTTTCGCCGACTTTATAGTTTTGGATGGAAATCCTTTGCAGGACATTACGCTGCTGGACCGTTCTGAATCGAGCATTCTGGCTGTAGTCAAAGATGGAAGAGTCGTTTCGTCAAAGTTGTCGGATGTACAGGTTGATGTGTCAAGCCGGCCATAAGGACGACACCCTTAAGCAATCTACATGTATTATGAATGGTCTAGCGTAAAGAAATGTTGGAATAAATCTATGGGTGTATAGAATGTTACCAAGCAACTGCGTGTCCATCGCTGCGTAAATCGCTCCCTCCATTGTAGACTCTCTGGCCACTTGGGTCGTAATTTGCTTTGATTACTTGTCCTCGGCCAAACAGGTCGCGATTCCATCCCGTTATGAGTTCAACCTCGTGTCCCAGCTTGCGCAAGCCCTCAACTGTCTCCTCCGGAAACCCTTCTTCCAAGCATATCATGGACTTTTGCGTCAGTTTTGAGTAGTCGCTTGCCGTCGCATATTCGGGCAGCGTACGTGAGGGCCGAATGCACACCCTTGGCGCATCCAGAGCATCTTGAGCGTTGAAGCCAAAGACACACGAGTTGAGCATGACTTGCAAGTGGCCCTGTGGCTGCATGAAGCCGCCCATGACACCAAACGAGAGGTCAAGGCGTTCATTCTTTGTCACCATGGCGGGAATAATCGTGTGATATGGTCGCTTGCGCGGTCTGAGCGTATTTACGTGCCCCTCACGTAGCTGAAACTGCGTGCCCCGATTCTGCAGAGCAAAGCCACAGCCTTTTGGAACAATTCCGCCGCCAAAGTTGGAAGCAAGTGAGCAGATGAAGCTGCACGCATTACCTTCCGAGTCTGAAGTAGTCAGATAGACAGTATCCGAAGCGCTTTTGGGGAATCCATGCTTCAAGCTTGTATCAACAGCATCCAGGTCGAAGCTGGATGCTCGCTCGGCGAGGTATTTCTCATCGAGAAGACTTTTCCATACTGGCCCAGAATGTTCTGGATCCGAGACATAGGCATCTCCATCGGCAAATGCATATCGAAGGGCTTCAACAATCGTGTGGACATATTCGACAGAGTTATGCCGTAGACTTTTGAGACGAGGAATCTTGCTTTCCTTCTCCAGGCTGTTGATGATTCCCAGCGCCTCGAGAGCAATGATACCCTGACCATTAGGTGGGCACTCCCATAGTTTATACTCATTGTAAGCCTGGGATATCGGTTCCACAAAAGTTGTCGTATGGTCTTTCAAGTCTTGAGTCGTCATAACGCCCTGGAGTTGTTGGAGAGTGTCCGTAATAGACTCTGCAACCCACCCGTCATAAAATCCTGCTTTCCCTTTGGAAGCAATTTCACGCAGCACTTTGCCGAGGTTCGGATTTTTGAACACTTGGCCGGCTCTTGGAGCTTTACCGTCTGGCAGGAGAACTTCGCCGCCGTTTGGAGAGGATTTTTTCAGTAGCCCCTCGCACTCTATCCAGTGTCGTGCTGTGATTTCGGATACAGGAAAGCCATCTTCACAGAGTTCGATGGATGGTTTCAGAATCTGTTCCATAGTGACCTTATCGCTTCCATAGGCGCCCTTTGCATCAAACCATCCAGCAACTTGTCCAGGAACCGTAACTGAGTTTGCATGCTGGGGCGGCAGTAAATTCCCGCTCAAGCCTATTTCGCGACACTTTTCAATCGTTAACGCGGCTGATGAGCGCCCTGATCCGTTCATTGCAAAAGCCTTCTTCTTCTTCTCATCCCAGAATATCATAAACATGTCTCCTCCCACTCCCGTCGAGTTTGGCTCAGTTACGCCCAGCGCAGCCGCCGTGGCTATCGCCGCATCAACGGCATTGCCCCCCGCTTTCAAGATGTCCAGGCCGGCTTGAGCAGCAAGGGGCTGTGATGCCGCAACAATGCCCTTGGTGCTATACACAACCGATCTGCGGCTGTTGAATCGACTGAAGTCGGGATATGAGGGGTTGTATAATGCGTCCGCTCCATCTTTTGAAGTTGTAATGGCGGCACCAACAGCGTCAAACGGCATGGTGAATGGCGGATATTGGCTGTTAACTAAAATGACGGCACCCAACTCAGAAAAATGAGAGTAAACTTAGTTGTTTCATATCGGCCAGATTAAATGAGAGATATCGGAACAAGCAATTTCCTTCGGCTTCTATCTTTACTACCGAAACAGTTCCGGCATCATGCTGTCCCCCACTTTAGATATCGTGACTCGAGTGCTATCCTCGGCGCTCTCCCCCTCCTTCGCCTGTCAATTGAAGCGGGGTTACGATCTACATCGTGTTATAGCCGTTTATACCCATTAATAGTTATTCTTGGCGCGCCTTTGTTTCTCCAGACCAGCGCCACTGCGGGGGTTAGAGGCATTCATCTTTACGCTAGCGGTCGAAATATTATCCCAGAGAGTTGAGGCTTCCAGGAGAGGGTGGTCGATTGAACAGCCGTCGGGACTCGCAGATCGTAAAACGTTACACGATAGGCGATACAAAAAGCATATTCTTCCTTCAATAGTAAACTTGGGGTAGTTTTGAGGTTCGGCTAAAAGCAGCCGGGCTATTTAACTGAGGGTGTAAGCTACCGCTGGTAGCTGCATTTGATACACGATCATGAGATACGAGCACTTCGGGGAGATAACGGCGTCGTAAACCGTCTATCCTTATCATGTCTCATGAACATACTTCTTATCAAGGTATGCACTCTAATCTGAGCTGCATATGAATCACGCCAACTGTTATAAGATATCGGTGCTCTTAAGCTTCTGATGGTTGGACAATTAGTCTCATGATAGCTCAGAAGATGCTTCATAGCCTTTTGTTACCTCCCAGTCCAAGAGCATGCCATGGTTACATTCTACTACATCGCTAATACTCTTAGTACACTACATGACGGAGGTGTTGTTACGGAAATAACGCTATTGGACGACTCGCGAAGACTACCACAGGGCGTCCAGCTTGATGCCCACCCTTGATATAGACCGCCGATATCAGCTGGATTGTACATGTGTGACGTATGGCCCTGTTTGTTAAAGTATAAGTAAAAGTAAATAGTAACAGTACCATTGCCTTCCACTATATGGAGAATCATCATATTATCCCATCACAATTGTAAAGCACAGCTATATCATGGCGCAGGCTACCATTGATGACCCTCATGGTCTGGGTGATAAAACGGCAGTTGAGACCGTCGAGAATGATATTGCTCCGGAAAAAGAATGGGGTGTAATCGTCCAGGGAGCCAAAGAGGCTACCGATCTGGAGCACTCCCAAGGCATTCTCGAAGCCGTTCGTTTACAGTGGAAAGGCGTAGCATGGGCTTCATTCTTCTCTCTGTCTATCGCCATGTATGGGTATGATAACGCGCTTATCAACAACTTTTACGGCTATCCAGCGTTTCAGAAAGCATACGGAGTGCCTGTCAGCAAGGGCTATCAGATCCCCGCCAAATGGCAGACGGGTCTCTCGCAAGCAAGTATCGTGGGCATTATCCTAGGTGCCTCATTCAACGGCTTCTTTTCTTCGAGATTTGGCTACAAAAGAGTTATGCTGGTTGGCCTTGTTCTTATGGCAGGCTTTGTTGCTATTCCATTCAGCGCTCATAACCTACCGACACTTCTTGTGGGTGAGATTTTCTGCGGCATGGTCTGGGGCACGTTTGCGTCTATAGGGCCGGCGTATAGCTCAGAGTGCATGCCGATCTCACTGCGAGGGTTTCTTACCAGCGGAGTCAACATCATGCAGATTATCGGTCAGCTCATTGCTATTGGCGTCCTTGACGGCCTTGTCAACCTGGACTCACAATGGTCCTACCGAATTCCCTTTGCCATCCAATGGATTTGGCCTGTTCCACTCTTTGTAGGATGCCTATTTGCTCCAGAGTCTCCGTGGTATCTTGTTCGCAAGAGTCGTCTTCAAGAAGCAGAACACAGCATCCGTCGGCTCAGTTCAAAGAATGATACAAAAGTCAAAGAACATTTGGCCATGATCATTCATACTGTAAACTATGAAGAGGAGATACAAACCGGGTCTTCATATCTTGCTTGCTTCAGAGGCAGTAATCTGCGCCGAACAGAGATTTGCTGTTTGTCATTCGCTGGTCAAGTCTTTAACGGTATCTTTATGATGAATCCGGGAACTTATTTCTGGGAACAGGCGGGATTGTCGGCAAACAATAGCTACAAAGTCTCTGTGGCCGCTACTGCCATTGGGCTGCTCGCAACGTTTATGGGGTCAATCCTCATTGCCCATCTTGGTCGCCGAAATCTTTACCTCTGGGGCATGGTTTTCATGACTGTAGTCAATATACTCATTGGCATCTTGGCTACGGTTCATGCCAACGAAGGAACTAAATGGGGCCAAGTAGCCCTCACTATCCTATGGGTATTCTGCTACGACATCTCCGTGGGCCCCGCGGCGTACGCAACATCCAGCGAAGTATCTGCTGTTAGCTTGCGAGTACAGAGCGTGGCCTTGGCTAAAGTTGCCCACCAGCTTTTTGACATTATTGGAGCTGTTTTGGAGCCTTACATGATCAACCCTACTGCTTGGGGATGGGCTGGCAAGACAGCCTACTTCTGGGGTGGAACATCGTTGCTTGTTACTGCGTGGGCGTTCTTTCGATATCCCGAAACGTTCAAACGATCTTATGAAGAACTAGACATTTTGTTTGAGAAAGGGATATCTGCGCGCGAGTTTAGAAAGTACAAGGTTGACGCTTACGACGTCGATGGTCAGCCGGTTCAAGAGAGAGCAGTTCACTAATAGCGGCTCTCAACAGGTGTGTAATTTCCATTTGATGCTTCTACTTGTCTAGCCAAACCTTTATTTATATTGACTCATGCTCAAGTTCAGAAAATTGAAGAGTAAGCTTGACTGACAATTCTCAGCGTTCTTCGATGACGCTTAATTTACTTTAATTTTACCATGGCGGCAAAAACGTCGTTCTTTTGGTAGCAGTGACAGCAGCCTCAGCGTTCGTGTGCGATATAGACACTTTAGCATACGCGGCTCTCTAAAACCAAGCTTTGCAAATGCCAAGCAGGCGGAAGGGTTGCCTGCTTCGTAAGGGGCGGCACAGCTTATTTCGCTGATGGCTTATACAACTATACTTAAATTTTGCCCAAAGATGAGCAAGTACGAGATTCTATCAAGTCGCGATTCTCATTATTGCCGATGAGTCAGACGTACCTCTTTTGCCAAGAACGAGTGCCTTGCTCTCAATCTATTGCATACTCCCTTTTTTTGGATATATCGCATAATTTTTTCATTTTATCACTTTGGCCGGCTCACCCTCGGGATATTTCGGGTAGGGCAAAGTACACATCTTCGATAGCAACACAAAGATGTAGAAGCAGGAACTGTAGACATTATGTAGAGCTTATCTGCCTGATGAGATTTGATTTCCTCGTTTTAGTAGCATCAAGGCACAAGTGTATAACTAGATCATGGTGACTTTATTCTCCAGATACGCCAGGTTGGCAGCAGATGGCTCAACAGCCGAGCCTGCAACATTCTGATCGATAAAAGCCGCCAGCCACTTTGGGTTTTCGTCCGCTAAGGAATTGTCAACAGCATATCTTAAAAGGACAGAGCTATCAGCAAAATACATACCCAGCCAATGCCCAGATTTTGGTACAAACATCGTCTTGACAGACGTTGCCGTAGGACCCCATAAAGTCTGGCTAAACTCCTCCGAGACCATACTAGCCTCTCCCCAGAGCACAGTCAAGGGAATCCGAATCGGATTGCCTTTCAGCGGCTTGAAATACTCGACCTCGCGCCAAATATTACCGTTCAGGAACTCTGTCATGGAGCGCAGATATCCTGGCTTTGAGAGTGCGGCCGCGTAGCGCTCGACATGATCTGGAGGTATGAGAGCGCCAGCCGAATAGGAGCTATGCCAGAAATACCAGTTGAGAAATTCCCTCTCGCGTCCGCGGATGAGAAATTCGGCTGCTTCAGGGACAGAAAAGAGAGCCAGATGCCAATGCCCATAGATGTTTTTCGAGGGATCCGGATTTTGGAAAATCTCGTGGCCAAATGCTGGAAGGGCGTATTCTCCAACACTTAGAGACGCCACGCGATTGGCATACTTCCATGCCAGCACAGATCCAACCGAAGCCCCTTTATCATATCCGAATACAGCCACTTTCTGGATATGCAAGAAATCTAGCAGATCTATGATGGCTGTAGCGGCCGATGCAGAAGTATAGTTTCCCGATTCACTTAGGGTCGACTGGCCCATGCCAGGTAAGTCCGGGGCAACGACGGTATACTTGGAAGAAAGTAACGGGCCTACTTTGTGCCACATGAGCTGCATTATGTTAACTGGCCGTATATTTAATGCGAGTGAGAGTAAAGAGTGAAACAATAAGATCAGCTTACAGAATGCTGAGGACATCCATGTAAAAGCAGAATGACCGGGCCAGTGCCATCATAGCGGGCGAAGAGGCTGGTGTCGGTAGTCTTGACCCGAATCGAGGACCATTCGTCAAAAGGTAGAGCCATATTCTTGACAGGCACTATGAGTTTTGAAGTGTTTAATTCTGATAGATGGAAACTGAATATTATTTCTTAAGAGGTGTAGGCCCAATGAGAGAAGGCACATCTAAGGAGTCGTCACATTTTATAATTGTACGTTTTGGGGTGATTTGATACGCAGTTGGTGTAAGTTGTTCGGCACCACTGGTTGGTGGAGTGGACGTTGACTAATCCGAGATGACGCTGCTGTTCGGATCCGAAATTCTCGTCTTCCGTTGCTCCCTTGCTCAAACACAAACCACTTATTAACAAGATAACTCCAGCATTTACACGGCTTCATTATGGTTCGAGACGCAGCCGGATCCGAGCCCGCGAAAAGGCGTCAGTTCTCCAGTTGCGACTACTGCCGCAGAAAGCGTATCGCATGTGATGCGTCTCAATTACAAGAGCGCCGTCATGCATCTTCCAGTGGTTCCGACGCTGGCTCGCCATTGCCACAAGTCCAGTGCACAAATTGTTCGAAGAAATCTCTGCCATGCACCTATGAGGTAAGTCTGGTCTTTCGCTTTCGACCAAAGTTCCATTCTAATGACCCATACTAGTGGATTCGGAACCGAGGAAGTAAGAGAACAACAGCAGTAAGAAGCGTGAACAGGCCAAGGACTCGCCAGTTCTCTCGTCGGCTGGCATCAGATCGTCCTCAGACGGGAGCTACCGTGATAGCCAGTAACTCAGAACCTCCCGAAGAGATACGGCATCACGAGATAGAGCCAGCGTTTACCGCAGAAAATAATGATTATGCGCAGTTTGTCCTAACTTATTCATCTACTGTTGCTTCTAACAGCCTCTAATTATCAATGCAATAGACTCATACCTAGCTCTGAATTATCCCAGCAAACCGAGGCCAAAGCATTACATGACCGGCTATGGACGGTCTTCACTCTTATTTTCGAGCCTGTCCTAAGTCTGTGGACCGGCCCCGACTGTAGCCCCTATGTGGTGCCTGATCATGTAAGCGGTCTATTGTGAAGCAATGGTTATACATTCATCGCACTAATTACAAATCATAGATGTCTGGTCTCACAATACTGCAGCTAGTTGTATCCCTTGATTGGACGAACTGTGCCTGCGGAACCGACCGCCACATGTCAATCATCCATCGATGCCCGAGAGGTGATCGCGCCATTCAGTTGGCATTGATCTCAGCCGTGCACGCCTTCTCTTGCCGCTGGCTCCCATTGGTGACGGATAATGCAATTGATGGCCAGCAGCTCCTGATGCTTGGCAATCATCTCTGGAATAACGCCAAGTCGAGAGTCATGGCTGTCTGACAAGCTGAGCTACCAGACTGTTCTTGCTTTGTATCTATTTGGTCTAACCCCGATTTCCGAAAAGGCTTCCATGGATGCCGAAAATGCTCACAGTGCTGGTGAGGTTAGCATCGATATGGCACTTCGCCAAATTCACAGACTAAGGGTAAAACGACGCGACCTCAGATTCTCTGGAGCTGGTCTATCGTTCGGTAGAAGCGATGGAAATGGTCCTAATGATCACAACTCCGTCAATGAAGATTTCATTCATGCCGAAAACATGATGTATTGGGCCGGTGTGGTATTCGATACTTCTTCATCAATGACCAGAGGATGCCCCTCCATCCTCTGCAGCGGTGTGTTTGGCTTTGAAGAGGAGCCAGTTTTCTGCCTTATGAAGGCTCGAGTTCAGTTATTCCACGAAAGCACAGAGGCATGGCGACAGAACGGCTTTATCCCAACAAGCCATGATACACTATATATTGTCCATAGGGCATCCACCTGGAAGGGTTATGTATGGAAACTAATCGGCGTTCTAAGAGAAGCTATGAACCATGGCTATGGGGAGCTTATCATCACCAGGCTACAATCTCTCATTGCGGATGCGCTCAGTCGCTTTGACAGGACCTTTAAACCACTTCTTGCAGTTTGCGAGAAGCATATTCTGTTTTTCGGCAAAGATGCTCGATTATGCTATTGTACGTATAGGCTATCTGCGAGACGGGCAACTCCTAAGCTAACACGATGCAGACCTACTACAATTGCACTATCACATGGGACTGCTCCTGTTGTGTAGACTGGCTGCCTCCATTGAACGAACGGATATTGTTCCAAATTTCGACGCCGTCCGCCGCGAGTGCGTTCACACCATCTTTAGCACAATTAGCTTTGGTCTCAGCTGCCGGGTTGCTCTCGACAGTGACGAAACTCAGTGTAGCCGCAGACTCTCCTCATTGATTAGCCTGGATCCTTATCCACATCATATTCTTGCCTCGCTACAGCTAGCTGCGGATATTCTGCTAATCTATCTGGAGCGAGGCGAGATAGCACAAGACGCGTTCGATAGCTTTTGTCGAATTGCGTTTGATGCGCTTGATGAACTGCCTCAGTATTTACAGTCCGTACAAAGAGTGAGAAAACTTCTACGCGACTCTCTAAATGCCAGCAGTCTTCCTATTGATACCAACTCGGATACACTACGTGAGCCGACTGGGGTCTTTCCGGGCACTTTAAGAGGACAACGGCGCCAGCGAATAAACCGCAATGAAAACATACTTGGCGAAGATTCTTACGGCGGCATCACAGGCTCAGATCAATTACTATCTTTTGTTACCAAAATCGACGAAGCAGGACACGGCCGCCAAGCAAATTCTCTCTTCGCCAGGCCTCCAATAGCACTGAGTACGGACTCTTAGCTGCCTTTGCAATTATGAAGCAAAGTCAGAAATCACTGTGGGCACTGGTATAAAGTTTGAGTTAACTTTTGGATTAAGTTTCCATGCCATTTGTGTATCTTAAGCTATGAATGAGGCGCTATAGTACAACTCATGTTTTGTCTGAATATATTTCCAAGTCAGGAAAGACGGTCGAGTTCGTAGGAAATGCTCATATTGGCCACTTCCTTTTGTTACTGTGGTATTTGCACAACAAAACGACCGACGACGTCGCCGCGCTTCACGCGCTCGAACAGATCTCCAACTTTTGAAAACTCAAAAACTTCAACTTTCGGGGCCACTTCCTTCTTCCTGGCTGATATAAGCAAGTTCATCATTTGCTCTTTGGTCCCTACGTGACTGCCCTTGATAGTCAATCCTGTAGTGTCACGTCAGCACTGTTTCCTCGTCTATCCTGACCTCGTAGCCAGTAGCCTTACGTACCTCTAAGTTCAAGATCAGTAGGAGAAATTGGGAAGCGGTAATTCATCTTGGTGATACCAACGCATATCATCGTTCCGGCAAACCTCAGGTACTTCAATGCTTGGTCAAAGGCTTCGGTCGCTTCTGGCACCACTATAGCCACGTCGGCGCCTTTACCGTTTGTCAATTCCATCACTTTTTTGACAACATCCTCTGTTTTGAAGTCGATAAACGCCGTTGCTCCAAGATCGATACTCAGCTTTTGCTTGACCGATCCAGTGTCGATTGCGATGATATTCAAACGCTTTTGATTCTTCGGATTGGACGCAATCTGAAGTCCCAAATGCCCCAAGCCGCCTCCTGAGCCAGAGACGACAAGAGCATCACCATCTTCAAGAGCATCATCACAAAGAGATAAAGCGCCGGCCATGGTAACGCCGCCGCAGAGACATGGTGCGGCATGGAACGATGATAGTCCATCCGGAATTAGCATCAAGTAATTGGCATTTGCAACAACGTACTGTTGCATAGTTCCTGGCTTATCCGTGCCCGTGTTGCACTGATTCACACACCAATTATCACGACCCGCAATACAATTGTAACAGTGACCACAGACGCTGTAAATCCATCCAAGACCAACCCTTTGGCCAAGAAGAGTATCCGCAACGCCAGGACCAAGCTGCACAACCTGGCCGACGCCTTCATGACAGGGGACTTCGTTGTAATGGGGATTGTTTCCCGTGTAAATGTAAATATCCGAGTAACTAAATCGCACCGAAAGGGAATGCCAAGTCAGCTGCTGACACAATGAATACATGATAAGAGAGTAAGTCACTCGCAATTCGGTGTTTCAGCACTCCTCGTTGAACTCACCAAATTCCCGAGCACTCCATTTTCAGCAAAACTTCATCTTGGCCAGGTTGAGCAACAGGGTAGTCATGGCGAACTTCTATCCACGCATTGGGACCAGGGTCTTTGATAAGAGCTGCGGTTTGGACAGTTGGGATTTGGTCTATCATTTTAGAAGCGTGCTCGTTACAGAATGTTACTCAGATTGATGATCTGAATCCAACTAACATGGCTCTATATTTAAATACATTCATCTACATAGTATCCCGGCTCACGGCACAGAATAGCATTATTACCAAGCTGTCGAGGCATACTTTACTCACTGCACATATGCAACACCCATGTCGACATTCAATTCGGAAGCGAGCTATCGGAACTAACTCAGCAGGGTATAAAGAAGCGCAGGACATTGACCGGATCCGAAGGACGAAGATGGCGGGAGACGCATTACGCGTGACATGACTTCGGTTCCGAGCGAGAGCCACATTATGAGCGTCTACGTAAGTATAGGACCGATGATTACGGCACAGCATACGTAAACCCAGCACATATGCTTTACTATAACATTCTAGGCCCAATATTTCCAGTGCCTACCGAGCAGATAGGTTTAGATGATAGGCCGAACATCATTTGACTTCCATTAATTGGCCGCAGACAGATAAGCAACAACTTTACAGACGGAGAAAGCATATAGGCTGTCCGACAATCATGTGATTTACTTGCCCATACGTCATCTGAACTTGAAAGAAGCATAAAATAACGTTTGGCGGGGGGGAGGTGAAAGTTATTTTGTGATAACACTCGGTCATATAGTAGATGTAGGCGCCGAATACTCGGCTCAATGACTCATGTTGATTGATAGAGATTTCAACAGCAATAAGGGTTTACTAGCTCGGCCAAATCAAGGCCAGCAAAAGTCAGACAGTTCGGCGCGGAGAATATGCAAGACCAAGTTCCTCGCCAGTGGTAAGCTTCTTCGCTGCTTGCAATTCCACACCAACGATCAAGTCTCGGCCATAGCAATATTCCTCGCCAACGATAAACGTCTCTGCCAATTATGAACTTCTTTGCCAGCAGTAAACCGCCCTGCCAGTAGTAGACTCCTTTGTCAATAAAAGCTCCTCATCAAAGACAAAGTCCTGTCGATTATCTGGACTCGCCGTGGATTAAACTTTTCGCAAATAGTATAATATTCCTCACCAATGATAGAGTCTCGCCGAAGAGTCTCACCGATGATAATGTCTCACCAAAGATGAAGCTTCTCTCTGAAAAGAAGCTTCTGGCTGAAAAGAAGCTTCTGGCTGGAAAAAGCTTCTCGCTGAAAAGAAGCTTTTCGGGCATAATAAAGTGCGCAGGCAATGACGCGGCTCTTCAAAATGACTCAATTTCCTCACAGATAGCTCCATAACGCTGCGGCATTAGAGAAGCAAGCTGGGACCAAACGTCTATATAAACCAAGCGATTCCCCCTTGAATGTTGAACAATTTCCTCTGCACCTCTCACCCCTCAAACACACAACACCAGCACCACCACCACAACACCAACACCACAACACCAACACCACCAACACAACATCCTCTCCAGCATTCTTATCCTATGTATGGTGGGGAGAACGGATTCCCGATGGCTTCTTGGGGGCGACTCCCTCGAGAACTTGTCGGGATATCTTTTCCACCCACCGTACTCATCCAGCATTCTTATCCAACATCCTTATCCAGCATTCTTATCCAACATCCTTATTCAGCATCCTTATCCAGCATCCTTATCCCATGTATGGTGGGGAGAATGGATTTCCGATGACTTCTTGGGGGCGACTCCCTCGAGAACTCGTCGGAATATCTCTTTGACCCACCGTACTCATCCAGTATCCTTATCCAATATACTTATCCAGCATCCTTATCCAATATCTTTATCCAGCGTTCTTTTCCAGCGATCTTTTCCAGCGATCTTTTCCAGCGTTTCTTTCCAGCGTTTCTTTCCAGCGTTTCTTTTGCAATCTCCCCCCCAACATCCTTATCCAACACTATCGGTGAAGCCCTAGTCAAGTGACTTTGTGCAGAGGTGTCGGTAGGACCAAGTGGTTCTACTGATCTAGGACGACGACTGGCACCTTCTCGTGGTGTTCTAGGTCAGTAACCAAGCTTGCTGGAGAGCTTTGGTGAAGCGAAGACCAGTCAACCCTTTTCCCTCCTCTTCCTCTTCCTCTTCCTCTTTGCCTCCTTCCATTCGTTCTTCCTGTTCTTCCTATTCCCGGTCCTTCTCTTCTCGGTTTTCCTCTTCCTCCCAGCCTTCTCATCCTCCGTCTTCCTACCCCCTTCCCTCCGGCCTTCTTTTCATTTTCTCACATTCTCGCTTCTCTCCCTTTTCTTTCCCTATTGTTTTTCCTTTTCTGGCTTTCTTCCAACTGTTTTCTCCCCCTTTTTCTTGTTGTTTTGGTCAAGACCTTGCGTAAATGGCTTTCACATTTTGGTGGGGGATATCAGATCGTGGTAGTGGGTTTTCACTTTGTCGTGGTGGGTGTCAATTGTCCACCAAGGCCCAAGGGGGGGTGCATGTACCTAGTCGACGTTGCGATTTCGTAGTGTTGTCCATAGAAAATAGACAGCTTGTACGTATCTCTCATCAATTGACGCGTGCCAAACAATGTATATATGCATCATCCGCAGTAGAACTGTGAAGGCGTGACTGGATACGATCACCCATTCATTTCCTTGGATAGGCTGTGTAGTAAGATTGCAGCCACTCTTCTTGCTGCGAGGCTGTGAAGTTGTTAAATAACAGGCTGTGCAACTGCTGAATGATGGGCCGTGTTAGTAACACGACGAAAGAGCAAAGTCTCAAGTTCAAATTCCATTTCAGAACACGCCCAGAACACGCATCACGCTGACCCGAGCACTGCCATCATCAAATTTCTTGTTTCCTGTCTTGAGTCAAGTCTCAACTTACCCATTGCTCGGTGGCCGCGGAAGTTGTGGATCTAAAGGTCGATCCAATGAGAGCACGTCCAGCAACTCAAATTAGTCCCCGGGCGCGATCGATCCGGATCAGCTCAGATGGGGCAGCGCTGTGCCGTGCGTATTCGTAATCGCCAGCGTATTCCTCACAAACACCAATACGCAACATTCATTTATATATAAGAGTCGCTAAAAAAACAAATATCAACTCGATTGCTATAGGACAGCGCTTTCTCGGAATTTTTAATAGAGACACGCTGATTTGGTCTGAGACAACATACAGGGTTGCAGAGCAGACTCCATTTCTCCGCTAGTATTGTAATATTCGACTCCCAGGGGTAAAAATGGCAGCGACAAAACACAAATATGAATTCGGTGGCCCGTAGGTTGATGATTTCAAACGATTGAATGTTTTTTTTTTTCTTCTAATTCAAAAATTAGGTTAGGCACAGCAGCGCTAGTCTTTGGCCTCCCAGTTTTGCTCTATTTCTTTTACTTTACCTGCAACGACATCACCGGCTGTCCCGCCCCCGCGCTCCTTGAGCCTCAGTCTCTTTCGCTACAGCTACTCAAAGATCAAATTCCATGGCCTGAGGATGGCATTTGGGGCTTCGCTAGCTGGAAGGTCAGCGGCTGGGTGATGGGTTACTACTTGCTCAGCCTGGTGCTTTATCGAGTGCTGCCGGGACAGGAGGTCTATGGCACGAAGCTGAGGGAATCAGGCAAACCACTAAAGTACAAGTTGAATGGTAAGCTTACACTAAAATACAATCAATGAATGAACCTGTATCGAGAAACTAACTCCTTGAAGCATTTTCTTCTACTCTTGTTCAGCTGACTGTATGCGCCGTGGGCACTCTTCTATATGGCGCTGATTTCCCTCTTTGGACCTTTATCGACGAAAACTATCTACAGATATACACAACCAACCTCATCCTTGCATTCGCCATCTCAATATTCGTATATGTGGGAAGTTTCAGCGTCAAACCTGGCAACAGCGAAATGAGAGAGCTCGCGCTTGGCGGCCAAACCGGTAACATCATGTACGACTTCTTCATCGGCCGTGAGCTCAACCCTCGCGTCACGCTTCCTTTCTTTGGCGAGATCGATCTCAAAGTCTGGTTGGAAATGCGGCCTGGCTTGACGGGCTGGATCCTTCTCAATCTTGCTTTTGTTGCAAAGCAGTACCGCACATACGGATACGTGTCTGACAGCATTCTCTTCGTTACCTCGGTTCAGGGATACTACGCACTTGACGGACAATATGCCGAATCGGGAATTCTCGTCATGATGGACACAATCACAGATGGACTGGGCTTCATGCTGTCTTTTGGAGACATTGTCTGGGTGCCATTTCTGTATTCTACGCAAACCCGCTACCTATCCGTCTACCCATTACAACTTGGCTGGGCAGGAATCTCTCTCGTATTAGCAGTCTTTGCCGTTGGGCTATACATCTTTCGCGCTTCCAACTCGCAGAAACGCATCTTTCGCACGCAGCCAGATCACCCCAGCGTCAGAAACATGTCTTACATACAAACCAAGCGAGGCACACGACTCCTTGCGGATGGATGGTGGGGAGTGTCGCGCCACATCAACTATTTTGGAGACTGGCTGCAGGCATCGCCTTTCAGCCTTCCTACCGGTATAGCGGGATACATGATTCTGCCAGCCGGAGCTGCTGTCACGGCGGGAACAAGTGTAGTCACGATGCTGGATGGCAGACAAGTGGTGCAAGGGGCGGCAAGAGGATGGGGCATGATTTACACGTATTTCTATGTGCTGTATTTTGCCTCGCTGCTGATACATCGTGAGGGAAGAGATGACGCGGCGTGCGCAGAAAAGTATGGAGAGGATTGGGAAAAGTATAAAAAGGCGGTCAAATGGAGGATTCTGCCTGGTGTTTACTAGATATGAGTGCGATGGCTGTTTGTAGGGTAGTCAATTGAAGAATGAAGAGCCCTGTTCCTTTTAGTATCGTATACGTGCATGGGCATCAGGCTCGTGACAGCTACTGAAAGACGACTTAACAGCAACAAGCCAACTGCATCTCCATAGTCAATCATTTTCTGCCAACAGAATATGCAGGAATTGGGTCATTGATAAAGCACACAAGTACAGAAACGGCAACCAGTCAATAAGGCTGACATCTTCCAGCTCACTTGTAACCGGAAAGGCTGGCGCCGAGATAAAGTTGTGAGATTTCAAGCCTGTTTCTCTCGCCCAAAGCATCGGCGCCAAGCCTCATGTAAGCTTGAAATCAACGCAAAGCAGCCCAAAGCAGCAGGAGGACGATTCGCGGAATCGCGCACAGGCTCGGAACGATCATGATCCATTGCCTGGTGCTCCAAAGTCGATGCAGCTGACATCGACTAACTGATCCTTGCGTGTCAGCTACGATCTGAGGCATGAAGCACGCACTGGCAATAACCTTGGCGGAGTTTCGTTTTGACATCAAATGGAATACTTGGAGAAAATAAGAAATTAGCTCGACCCCGGTTCCAGCGCGGCCCGGATCATACTTGGCCCTCATTCCGCTAGTAGCAGTGCTAGCTGAACCCGGGGCTCAGCGAAATCCTCAAACAGGGGCAACTTCAGACATGAAACCCGTCGAGCGTCTCGAAAGCTGCGCGCGCATCTGAAGTGTCCGTGTCGACGGGGGCAGATTGGACGAGATGCTCGGTTTCGATGTTTGGTGCAGGCGGCAGCTCTTGCAGAATCACGACGGCGGCAGCACTTGATGATGGAGGACTGGACTGATTCGCCGTTGGAGATGGTTGCTGACACTGCCCAAGGTCTATGCGGTGCTATTCGATGGAGCAATTAATAATGATAGCAGCACGATTCAGTGTTGAGGCCATATTGTCCCGAGCCCGCAGCTTGCGCCTCACTGCATCTCCGAGCTGGCGCATTGACACATGCCAAATTAGCAATTTGGTGTTGTAATGAGCATCCATCATGTATCACAAACCAGAATCTGTGTCCAAACGCACGATCACCATCAGCGCCGCAAAGCAAGGGCTTAAAATCTAAAATAACAAAAACATTTCGATTTCGCCCACATATTGAAACAACTGCAGCCTATTTCTGCGTTTTGTTTCCATCGTGTATCTACATGCACCTCGTAAACTCGCCAAATGATCAGAAAACAGCCATGTTCAACCCTCTATATTGATGCTAATATCAAAATTAGAGAAACCGCTAAACCAGAAACTGCCCAGCGGCCCGATCGCCACAAAACCGTCGGCGCATGAACTCGACCCCGGCTTTGTCGCAGAAAACGCCTCCCGAAACTCTTTTCCCCTGGCCCTCTCTCCACAGCTACTGCTAATACTGCTTAGCATGCGCAACTACACAGTCAAGGCGGCTTCTCCTCCCCCCGGCAAAGCCCAGTCGCACCCTCGTCCAAGGCGCATGGACGAGCAAAGATGAAGACGTCAAACGTCGCCCTGGTTTCGGGGGATTCGGGCCCCCTGGCCATGAGTCTGTCCGTGGCATCTGATTCGGCTCTCGGCTAGTCGCGCGAACAGAGCAGGGAGTTGAGACGCTCAGGTCAAAGTTTTAGCGCCAGGAAACAAGAAGGAAAAGCGAAAGAAGGAGAGAAATAGGCAAGATGGGGCTATCTTATGCTTTCGTCAATCGAGTATAAGAAGAAGCGCGAGTCCGGGACCACGAGTTTCGCTTCTTCTTTCTCTCCATCACCATCACGACTTCCCAGTCACCAACACCTCAACTTTCTTCACTCCTTCAGGCCAGGTGCCTCTTTTTCCCAACCTTCCTTTCTTTCAGAGTTCAATTTTCGACCTGGTGTCGCTTGCTTCGTCTTTTTAATCCTTTTTCAAAAAAAGAAAACACGAAACCAACTACAACTCTCTCTTTTGGAACTTTTCACCACAAATCTTTTTACAAACACAACACACAATACCGCAAAAATGGTTCGCTTGTCAGTTGCCTCAGCTCTTACTTGTAAGTCGACAACCCACATGGACCCAGACGAGCTTGTTCGGTTTCTAATACCACATTCTAGTCGCCCTTTCTGTCTACGCCCTTGGTGACCCTGCTGGTGCCAAGAACGTTGGAAATGGCGCCGGTGGTCAATTCATTGGCGGCCAGTGCTTGTCTAGCAAGGACTGCGCTTCGACTTGCTGCGCTTTCATAAGCGGTGGTGGTGTTTGCTCTGTAAGTCTATTGCTGTCTCCTCAAACAGCCTCTCGTCTCCAGCTTTCCCACTAACACTCGACTTCTTCAAGGGTCTCGGTGCTCAGTTCCAGGCTGGGAAATCAGGTTGTGGTTTTGGTGACGGTGGTGCTCCTCCTCAGCCCAGTGCTGCTGCCGGCAGCTCCAACTCCGGCTCCAGCTCCGGCTCCAGCTCCGGCTCTACATCCAACAGCGGCACTTCTGCTGCTGTTCCCGCTGGCTTCAACACTGCTGTTGGCGACCCAGCTGGCGCCAAGAACCTCGGCAACGGCAAGGGCCAGCAGTTCATTACCGGTGCCTGCCTCAGCGATGCTGACTGTGCCTCCGGCTGCTGTGCCGGTCAAAACGGTGGCGCTACATGCTCCGGTGTTGGCGCTCAGTTCCAGAACGGCAAGACTGGCTGTGGCTTCAGTGCCAACGGCGGCTCTTCTTCTGCCGCTGCTCCTGCGGCCAGCTCCAACAGCGGTTCAAGCTCCAGCTCCGGCTCTAGCTCAAGCTCCGGCTCTTCCAACAGCGCTGTTGCTATCCCCGCTGGCTTCAACGCCGCTGTTGGCGACCCAGCTGGCGCCAAGAACCTCGGCAACGGCAAGGGCCAGCAGTTCATTACTGGTGCCTGCCTCAGCGATGCCGACTGTGCTTCTGGCTGCTGCGCTGGTCAGAAAGGCGGTGCCACTTGCTCCGGTGTTGGTGCCCAGTTCCAGAACGGCAAGACTGGCTGCGGCTTCTCTGCTTCCAAGAAGCGAAGCGTCGAGCTCTCTCGCATTGCCCGACGATTCAAGGCTTAAATGGATGATGTAGAAAAAACCGGTGGTTCAGTACTGGGAACTGAGGTGTAGAGACAAGGATGACTTTGATTCCGGGTCTCACTTAATTCGGTGGTCTTTATCTAGGTACCTAATTCATACTCTACATGACTGGACTTTAATAGATATCAATCATCACTTCCAACTAAGATGTGTTTATACTCATGCGCGTGCAATGCAATGTAATTGACTTTATGAAATCGACTTCGAGCCTCCTACGAACAGCAGCGAGGAGGTGGATATCTACCATCTAATACTTAGTACAGGTTCTCGGCGTAGCGAGATATATGTACTCACTTTGTCATTTCTTCGGCTGAAAAGGGACCGTTTCCAGTGACCTTTTGGATCATAATCAAGATGTGACTTCTGCAGCCATACAACGAGAAATTCGTTATCAACCCTTCATCGTCAAACGTCGCAACAAGCGTCTCCGGAAAATCTTCCAGCACCTGCGAATGCACATTGTACCGATTCTTCATCTCGCTAAATACCCGCAGATCGGACTCGCTAATCATCTGGCTAACAACAGTCCGCTGCTCGAGGTGCAGGTGCTTGAGCACGTCTCGCAGTTTCGCAACGACGCCGTCCCGCCCACGAGACGGCTCTTTGGCCTCTCGCATGCTTTCAAAGTTGACGACGCAGTCTTCGGCGAAGAAGGAGGCGAAGGAGTAGAGTTCGGTGTCGGAGGAGTCTGGGCGGAGGGCTTCGAGTTGGTTGTAGAGGGCGTTGAGGCGGGATTCGAGGATACCAGCGGAGAGCATTGTAGTTTTTTTTTTTTTTTCCTTCTTTTTTGTCTCTCCTTTTTTTTTTATTAGGTCTGATGTAGATGTTGTTGAAATTTCGTCTATAGATATGATGTTGATAGGGAGTAGAATCAAGCACCTGGTAGACGTATTATAGAGAAATATTACATGTGGCTTTCAAATCTACGATTGTTACATGCCCTACTGCAGGTCCCCCCCAGAAGGCAGCAGCATTAAATCCTGCCTACTTTGACACCGGCAGCTAGGAAAACACTTCCGCGAAACATACATGGCAGAGATACCATACTTGTTGTAGTATGGAGGCACGTTCATCACCAATAGTACCTACTATATCAAGTATATGCCAGCAAAACTACATACTAGTAAGAAGCGGGGGGGTCATACGTGAAGGAAGCTGACTGCATGCATCGCGAAAGCGGAGTTACCGAGTGAATAGTAGTAGTATCCGTACTCTGCAGGGGAATCTGCCAATGCAGATGCAGCTTATATCACATTGCATTTGCTATACAGATACGACGTGCTATGAGCAAAAGCTTGCAGGAGTTGGGGAGGGGCATGGAATATGCGAGAACCGCGTGTTTTTGCTTTTACGACAAGGATTTGGAGAGACATTGCGTGGCTAGCCCTGGGAAAAGTCCATGTCCAGCGGCACCAAGTTGTACGCATTGTTCGCCAAGAAGGTCCCTAATGGAGGTTTTGGCACGGAGTACGCGGCTTGTCATCTGTCATGTTTCAATCATTGTGAGAAATGCATGCCCAGGTTGCGTCGGATCTGTCCGCGGGGGCAAGGGCTAATAGCTCTACTCACAAATTGTTTGTAATACTTGGATCTTATATGATTTTTCTGGTAGTCACCTAGATGGGGATTGGTGATGGTAAGAGAATATAATGATTGGTCTCAGATTTCGTAAGATACAGCTTCTGGAAGAGGTTTCTTGTCCTTCTCGCCTATTAGAAGGCAGTGTTACCATGCGTAAACCCTTGAATCTAACATGGACATCCGCAAATGGAATGATGTCGGAGGGTTTCTCCCACAGCTTATCCCCATCGCTCAACAAACTCGTCCCTCTTCTCGCTCTTCCGGTCTCTCCTCTGGCCCTCTACAAGTGCCAGCCTATCCTTTGCGCCCTCCACATCAGCCGCCAAAAGCGTGATGGAGCCCCCAATCTCCGGATCAACCAGTCTCGGCGCATTAAACGGACTCTCAGCCAATACGCTGTCCCGCACCAGCTGGATAGCGAGCCGAGCATCGTTCAGCTGCGCCAGCGCGCCCAATTCAAACGTCTCCTGCGCATTCCGAGCAATCTCATCCGTCTTGTTCGATCGCTCCTCAAGAATCTTTGACAGAGCCACGACCTGTGCCCTGCCGTCGGTTTCTTCAGACACTGACGAAGGAAGTGACAGGGTGTACATGAGTGTGTCGAGCGGGGGCTCGTCCGCGATACCGGACGACCTACGGCGCTGGTGGTGAGAGCCGACGGTGTTGGAGCGCTTCCGTGCAGGAGTATTACTGCTCTTGCTCGGAGATGTGGGGAATATCGATGCTGGGGCAGATGACGACGGCTGCTTCACGGGCGGCAAGATCTCGACGGCCATCTCCATCTTGGCGGTGGAGATGAGTGACGCGGCGGCAGCCTGGTGCGACAAGTGAGTCTCGATGCGACCTTGGATCTGGTCAAGGCGGCCAACCAAGTGATCGAGGCATTTGTTAATCTGCCAAGTTTGCTTTAGTAACATGCATGTTGGGCAGAAATCACTGATGGACACTTACGTATTGTAAGGCGTTGGATGTGCGCATCGCACTTTGGCCGCCTTCTGTCGAGGCCGTTTGGAGAGCCTGCTCAAGGTACTGCTGTTCCACAGACAACTGAGCAACAGAGAGTATTTCCGAGTGCAGAGAATCAACCTCTGCCTCGAGAGCCTCAACTTCGTCTTGAGTCGAGGGCTGAACTCGCCCCGAGCGCTCGGCTTCCACAAGAGTGTCCATGTAGGTGGTATCGAGTTTGGCCCGAACGGTTTCAACCGTAATCTTGACTAGTCTGATAGGCCCCCAGCAGTTAGCAAACAACTCTTCTCGTGTGATGCGACGGGTGTCGTATGGGCGGCTAACCGCGAGCATGTCTCACGCAGCTTGTCAATCTTGAGCGTTTCATCTGGATCTGGCTGCTCCAGCTCCCAGCCCAGCTTCTGTAGATTGGCCAGCAGCTTGTCATCAGCACGGAATATATCGCCGAGAGTGCCCTTGAGATTGGATCCCGCCTGCGTGCCTTGCTCCTCGAGATCAGAAATGCGAAAGGCAAGACTCTGAGAGGCCGCTTCTACCTAAAGAAGAACATGGCCGTCAGTAAGAAGCGCATCCATGATCTTCCATGTTCAAATGTTACCTCTGCGGCAGCTCGTTGCCGCTCCGACTCAGCTTTACTTTGCCTATCAAGGTCAAGTTCCCGCCTTCGAGAATCATTCTCAGCTCGCTTTCTGACAAGGCGCGATAGAGCATCCTGCTGCTGACGCAACGTTTCGCTCTGCTTGGTTATGCTCTCTGTTGATCTCCTGAGTTCGTCAATGGCGAGCTTGATGTCATCTTCGGTAACACCTTGTACTTCGGACAAGTCGTGGAGATTGGCCAGGATATCAACTTGGCCGTTCCTGTCCAGGGCAGAGTATCTGCATCATGGGTCCCTATGTCAGCGGCATTCTTGCCTCCTCTCCCCTTGGAAGCGGTGTTTCCATACGTACATTGCCAACTCATCAGGTGACAGGAGATTGTCGGTCGTGAGATGCAAACTCGCCCATTCGGCCAACGCGGCGCCGTAGTGGTCGTGCCTGAGATGCTGTTGCACCTCATCCCGGCGTACCTGGACGCCATGCGTGCGGGCGGCCTTCAGCAGCAGGGTCTCAGCCTGTACCCTGGTCTCCAGATCCATTTTGAGCCTGTGGTTGAGCGAGATGGCGCTTCCAGAAGACGCCGTCTTGGGGAGTTGGTCGTACAAGGAGTTGCGTGGATGAGGGGCAGGGAGAAGGGGAGCACAAGACAACGAGCACGAGCAGGGCGCCTATTGCGTTGAAGGCTTCTCGATGCTGCTTTCTCCGTAAACTGTATCGGTCCACAGCTTCTTATTCCCGTTGCTGCTGAGCCTCGAAAAGGCCTCGCAAGAGACCTGATGCTTGCCGCAAAGTAGGTCGCCCTTTTCTCAGCTCGCAGCCGAGGTCGTGCAACGCTCACTTGAAAGCTGCAAGAGGCAGATCAATTCGTATTCGCGTATCAACAGCCAAATCACACGCTCTTGTTTCGACAGCTGCGTGCGCTGTGCAATAGTTGCGATGGCTCAGCGTCTCGATGGCGTCTGCAACTCCATGTGTAGGTGGTTTGTACTACAAGTGGTGATTTCGGGTCTCAATTCGGGATATATTGGTCCAGGCGTGCGTGATTGGGCCCCAAGCACCTGAAGCCCCCTGTAAAGCCACCCGTGCCACGCCCCATGCGGCCCCTGTAGCCACAGCTCCAGCTGCACGTTGGGTGCGCCACTGCCGCCTGACAGGTGGTGTTGGTGCTGTCGACGTGTCCAGCCGCATCAGCGTATGGGCAAGCATGGAACTTGAACGCATTGACGACCTCATATAGGTACGTGCAGTAGCCAAGTCCAATGATATGAACCTCAACCTTCCACCTCTTCTTTTCCATGCCACCAGCCAGACACGCGGCAAACAACTGCACTCCCCCGCGGCGTCCCGAGCGCAAAAGCCACCAGACGCAGACCAGAGGAATCGACCCGCCGTTTGTTCAAGTCCAGGTTCCAACTCGTCTCTTCTACTAGCCCTGCATGCATGTATCGATTTCGTCCGACGTCTTGCAGCGCCAATGCCGCGACCCGAAAAGCTTCGATCCCCACTCTGTGTCATCTGAATTTCGTTTGTATCGACAACTAAAAGTGAAGAGAATTTGAAGCTTCTGCTTCTGCTTCTGCTTCCCGGATGTCATCATGGTCAGCTCAAGCAGGCGAACAGGGTCCGCGAGCAGCGGATCGTACCGAGCGGCAATTCATTCTTGGAATTCCTCAGACTCGTATCCTGAGCCGTTTACACCCCATGATGCTATATCGAGTATCTGTGGCTCGTACCATGTGCTACTGCTCCTCTCGGCGGAAGCGTTGGTGCCGCCTTGATGATGGAGTGGCCATTCGGAGATATCTTCTAGTTATACTTTGGTGGAGATGCATGTCTATGGTTGCAAGCTGAGTGAGCACTCTAAGCAAAAGGCTGTTTCTGGCAGTAAATGAATCATCTGTTTCATCCAAATGTCAGAATGAAAGCAAGAAAACCAGTAGAGTCGACAGCCCTGTCGAACTCGGTGGTTTCAGCCCGGCACGCGTCCGAGGTGGATCACGACTCTCCGGATGTAGGACACATGTCTCAAACTTCGGCCATCTACATGGAAGCCCGTTGACTCGTCCACCGGGATGCAAAGACCGGCCAAGTCCTGCCACTGTTTGGTAGTTCAGCGGTCCTCAACGGGGTGAGGCTTGCGGCTTGCCACCGATGCTGGATACTGGTAAATGAGATATGGGATGACTGGCAGGTAGCGAGGTTGATGATGCAGCATCTGCCGGCTCTGTGACTCTCCGTTTTTTAGCTGGCCAGCTGTCGTGGCAGATATCCGTACAAACGTACTAGTACGTGTACATGTAGTCGGTCCAAGGCCAGCCATGATGCTGTGCCCATGCGTGATGCACCAGAGAGATACATGTGCGTAGCCCAAGATTCGCCGCCGCCAGGGATCCTTCACCATGCCATCATGCCAAACGACTTCCATTCACATCCGCTGCGCTGTTTCTGCCATGGCCGTCACACAATGGCGAGTATTTCAGCTGGTCCTCGCATGTCAAGGAGAGACAACTCGGAAGTAGCTCTGCCGTCTTGACCGCCTGCCATCAGCTGTCTGCGAGACAAACCACGCCAACTAACAGCTGGCCGGGGATAATTTACCAACGCGAGACAAGACAAACAAAAATCTCTCCGAGCTTTAGTTATCACACAAGAACTTTTGCTTTTTCCAATCAAGGTGCCGCAATCCCTCCCTCCTTCTCAAATTCTCCGCGGCGAGAATCTCTCAAGACATGGCCGGGCCAGGCATCTGGCGGCTTCGCTGGAACAACATCATTGCTGAAGGAGCTGGATATTTGCTGATTGCGACGATTTGCTTGGCGAGCGAGCTGCTGATCTGGGGCCTGAGCCGGACTTTGGCCTCAGTGCGCTTGGAGTTCTTCTCGACCATTGTCGGCTTGGTGCTGGTTTTTGCTGTGACCACGGCGAGTTGGGCGATGTGGAAGAAGACCGACGACTTCTATCGGAGGTGGCTCAAGAAGAGGGTTCGTGAATCGTGCTCCCCTGATTGTTGTCAACTCGCTGTTACTGATTCACGGGATTGTTTCTTTAGGTTGACTTCATCAATGCCCACCTGGGGGCGGGATTCTCTATGCCGATGATCATGCTGGACCAAGACGAGATGCTCAATGGCGGCGAAATTGGGCGGGTAATTGGCTCGTTCAGTAAGTAAAGATGACGGAATCTTGCCGCTGCTAACAGTTTGACTTACCTTTTGGCTTTCCTAGTTGCGACCAATATCGTGTCTTGGGTTGCCGTCTTCTTCCTCTCTGTGGCGGCCATCGGCGGAATCGCAAAGTTAATACCACAGGAATCTTCAAGAAAAGGCTCAATCAGCTCCGAAAAAAGCATTGCGCCGTCGTCTTCATTTGACGAAGAGATCAGCTCGGCCGTCTTTGAAGAAGATTCTGGGCCCCAATCAGCTACACAAGCACAAAGCAGGGCCTCGTGCCCGGGGATTCCAGATTCCGAGAGACAAACAAGTCCAAATGAGCAAACTACACCATCTCCCAATGACGAATCCTCCACCTGGAGCTTTCTTTCACGACACTACCCGATTTTGCTGTCTCTCATGCTCATCTTCACTGTCGGCTTGCCTCTTGCTGTTGCTGCGAACGAAGAGCGACCCCTGGACGGGTTTGTCCTCTGGTTCGTCTGGATATCCTCTGTTCGATCCCAGCGTGCCTTCAAACACTCTCAGCTATGCAGTTACTCCATGTCGTTGAAAAGGGGCCTGGCAACAATGATGAACCCCGTCTTGATAACCACACTGCTCATGATGGGATACACCAGGGCCAAGGCTTCCGTTCTGGGACCCGGCGGTCTTAGCAGGACATTGAAAACATTCAGCGGCGGCACCCCACTCTATGCCATCTGGACATCTGCCATTAATGGCATGCCGATACCAAACAACCCAACTGGTTGGTTCGGCGCTGGCGATGCCGCGCTCTCGATACTCGAATGCGGCATTCTCATATGGGGCTTCAAGCTCTCAGAATGCCGCCGCCAAATCTTTAGCATCGCCGGCCTTCTTGCCATCATACTATGCACCGCGGCTGCAGCAGGCAACGTCTTCCTCTCTGTTCTAGCCAGTCGAGCTTTGGGCCTTAATGCGCCCGAGGCTCTCAGCTTCGCGGCCAGAAGCACAACACTTGCTCTCGCTAAACCTGCCACGGAGGCCATTGGTGGAAACAGTCCCGTCAATGCAATGCTCGTTGTGAGCAATGGCATACTAGGACAGCTTCTGTATCCTTTTATCTTGGACAAGTTGGGCGTGAGCAGACACGAAGGCGATGAATTAACGACAGCTCCAACAACAGCCCGTGAGACAATGACAACAGCCGAGTCTTTACCCACACAACCACCCCTGAATCGCCATCTCACATCTCTAAGCGCCAACTCCAGCAACACAATAGTCAACTCCGACAACACAATACCCTTCGTCCCCAAATCATGTCATCAGACCACCTCTACAACAGACAGCCCCGTCACCGTCGCCGCAGGCATAGCCATCGGCATCAACGGCGCCGCAATGGGCGTGTCCTACCTCTACGAAACACGAAGCCGCGCCGCGCCGTACGCAGCCCTGTCGATGATGGTCTTTGGCGTGATGACGGTGGTGTTTACAACGGTAGAGCCGTTTAAAAGTATACTTGTTGGCTTGGCAACTCGATGATGACGATTACGATAGTGCTCTTTTTGGTTTGAAATACCTAGATTAACGATGCAATTCCGCTTTTTTGAGACGGAAAGGATTTTGTTTCTGGATACCATT
Organism: Trichoderma sp. 2475; assembly: GCA_038502285.1. Taxonomy (NCBI): domain Eukaryota; kingdom Fungi; phylum Ascomycota; class Sordariomycetes; order Hypocreales; family Hypocreaceae; genus Trichoderma; species Trichoderma sp. 2475. Next base: position 2,230,743 of record JARPVV010000003.1, on the reverse strand, counting down.
TTAAGAACCGCATTAAACCAAAGAATCAAGCGTGGGAAAACAATGCAAAGAAAAGTAGAAAAAGACGATATCTGAAGGAGAAGAGCGGGAAATCTTGGCTGTATTGCATATCTATTTACGTTCAACATGTGTCACGAATGACCTCTTGAACGGCCAGTATCTTGTATCATCTCTACACAAAATACCACAGTTGTAACTTGGAAAAATAAGAGGGCATGAAGCAGGTTTATTGTAGATAGGAAGAAGAATTACGTTGAAATCCTTTTCGACTTTTCCTTTGCTCAAAATTTACTCAGAGCTGATTGAAAAGCTGATTTCGATGGGGCAAGCAAGCATAGCATAAAGAGAAACTCTATATGAAATGAGGAAAATACGACGGTTTAGCTTCTACCAGCGATGGTGCCTTTCTTTTCGCTACTTATCCAGCGCCGCTTACAGAAATTGAGATTTTACTATTCAGCGTTGATTCTTCTTCTTTCTTCTCTTTTTTTCCTTTTCGGGGGTTGTAAGAAATTGATATTCGAGAGTATCCATGCGTCTCATTCACATCATTCCACCTATTTCCCATCTTTCTCCTTCTTCCCCTCTTATTCTTTTTTGTTTACTTGGTATACTACATTCCTCGTTTGCGCACATGCCTCAAAACAACAATTTACTCCAGCCTAGTACCAATAATGTCAGCATAGGTTGCATTATACCAGCTTTCCCAGTGTAAAACACATACCTCTCAATCAAGTGCAGCCCGCTCGCCGTCGACACAACATCACTCAGCTCTCCCACCTTGAGCGTAAAGGCAACGTCCTCAAACTCCTTTTGCATCTCGCCGCGGCCGAAATAGCCCAGGTCGCCTCGCTTGCGGGCAGACGAGCAATCGGACTCGGTGGGCGCAAGGTCGCCGAGCGTGGAGGCGCCAGATCGGATGGTCTGCTCGTGGCCCTTGATGATTTCCATGGCCTCCTCTTTGGATCGTGTGATTTCAGCCTATATCAAGTGTCAAAGGTGTCAGGGTCAGCTCTTCTTCCAACCGGCCAAGACTTGGCCACATCACATATACATGTCCGTACCTCGCGCCAGCTGCTCGGCCGCCGACTGTCTCGGTGCTTGACTAGCAGGTGGGCAGCTCGAATCTTGCCCTCGGGGACGCCTGGGACGGCTCCGGGCCGCGAACCGGCGCTGTGGTGGGCAGCCATGTAGTGCTTAAGCTTCTCGCTGTCGGTGCCCGCGGGGGGCTCCCATCGTGAGGTTCGCTCGGCCGAGTTGAAGTAGTAGGGCAGGTTCTTGGAGTTGGAGTGTCGAACCTCCCAGTTTGGAGGGAGACCGGTTTCAGACTGTGCCGAGGCAGATGGTGTTTGGGTCAGCATACGGCTTGCCTGAGTCGAGAGCTGGCGAGTAACAGAGTCGGGCGGTATCGAGCACCGCCCTTTCTCTGCCAGTACACACGTACCATTGTGATTGGATTTGTTTTGAGCTCGGCTCGACTTTACTTGGTTCAAAAGAGACGCTCTGTCGTCGCAATCAATGCAGGCAAGGTGGGAGAGAGTCTCTTGCAAGTGGAGTTTTTGGTAGGAGAGCAAACAGCAGCTTTTGACGGATGGAGCTTTTGCAACTCGCGTGGAGCCAATGGGGATGGATATTATGATGCAAGCTTGCGCTTCCGCTTCTGCGGGGGAAGAGGCTAAGAGGATTGGAGTCGTTTATATAAGAACCAAGGTAGCCCTGGAAACGGAGCGAAGCGTGCGGTACAAATGCAGCTGGCCCAGCAGTGAGTGAATGGGTGGTGACTTGGTGCAGATGGATGGATGGCAATGCTTTGCTTTGACTTGATTTGTTCTGATCCGACTTGATTACATGCAATTCATCGCCAAATCCAAGAAACGAAAGGGCGGGATGGGAACGGCTTAGTGTGGCCCTGATGACGTTCAAAGGCAGGCTCCGGGCTTGACTACAGCGGACTGGGCACAACCTTGGCTCTGAAATTGAGCCTTGCCAGGCCAGTTTGGGGGGGAAGACCCACGGCCGCGGGGCTCTGGTTCTAGCAGTCCATTGGCCCTGGAGCTCTGGAGGCCTTAGGGGGAGGGGCACTGACGTTTTAGCGGTACAACTTTGCTGAAACTGTGCCCAGGGCGGCGTCTGTTGGTGGACGGCGCAGACATCAAATCTTACAAGTACCAGTTCCCCTGTATTACACAGCCATTTTACTTTACTACGTGCGTGCTTTCAATCACAGCTGAGCAGCATATGCCGTGGATTGAGGTGGCAAAAGAGGCGAGAGGGCGGGCAAGGCTTTCAGGAGCTTCTGCTCAATCCAGTCACTCAGTCACTCAGTGAGAGGAAAAGTGAGCGAGTCATTCCAGCTCAAGGTGAGGATGATCACGGGATGCGCCTCAGAGGGCCTAAGAGGGCTGGGAGGGGTCACGATGGGAGCGACGATCGAGGCTTGCGCAGGAGAAGCTGATCACCAGGGGCGACACAGAATGGCCGGCGTTGGATTGCTCAGTCAATCAATGCCTCTTTGTGACTCGAAGCAGATCAACGAAGCACTGAAGAAGCACCATGTTTCTATAGCGTGTGCCTACACTGAGGGATCCCGTGCTGCTAATCTCGCGTCGCCGCACCAACGAGACCATCTGCAAGCGTCCAGATTGGGGCAACTCGGCCGTTTTATGTCATCTATAGCCGCCATGCATCTTAACGATCAATGTCTATCAGGGCGGTGGAAGATGCCCCATGCCAGTCGGTGATGACTAGGATCTCTATCCAGTAGGTCAACTATCTCTGGTACAGGGTCGAGACGGTATTCAACACTCGATGCAGGGCCGAGACGTGGCTGTAGCCGCCGTGCTACGGACAAAGCAGAAAGGTGCAATGCCACCACGTTGAGCAGCGGACGGGCCTAGCCGCCACCCCGAGACTCACTCGCTTTAGGATTCTGACATCTGCAGCGTTAATGCTGACTGATGACATGCGACTGGGGTCTGGTCCATCCTGCCACTGACCAGCATCATGCCCGTCTAAGCAGCTACATTTCTATATGGTTTCAGATGCTCAGTCTCTCTATGCAGCTGCTGGCAATTGTTGATTGATACTGCAGCTCAGCCATATCAGCAAGGCTTGACCCGGCTTGATGGATACATGTACCAAAAGGATCTAGATATGGTTGGACATTTGCGTAGAAAAGCGAGCTGTGTCCAAAAGAAGCCCGGCCCGCACATGCCAAGACAGCCTGCTGTAAGACGATGCATTGGCAGGATTATACGCATGTACGGTATGTACGGAATAGCAACATCCTATGGCCTGGATCATCATCTCTGCATACAATGCTACGCTGCACCCGGGGTATTTACAATATTGATATCTTGTATGACAGATGCATGTAAAGAAGTGGAAATATAGATAGTAAACCCTTGCTCCGCGCTTCTTGAACACATGGAAGCAGCGGGTATCTGTAACAGTCTCCCAGTGGTGTGATTGGCAACTCCGGAAGTCGAGCGAATCTCGGTATCCCGGGTAAGGCAGGTCGTATTCGCCATCTTGATTCCAGGAGCCAAGTAAATAGCGACTGGCTACTGAGATCTGAGATTTAGAAATCGCCTTTGGATTAGTATTATTAGAGTTATAGATTCAACCTCGAACTCGTTTTCGCAGTGTCGAGGTCAGTAGTACACGCACATCAAGCTCAAGCGACGGCGCATTTTGCTAAAGCCTGGACATATGCGTGTGACAGCCCCCAGGCCAAAGACTTGAAGCGAGTCATGGCTGCTCTGCGCCCAAGACCAATTTAGACATTGTGAGGGTAATCTTGGCCATGGGAAAATACCTATACACCCGCTCCGTGCTCGCATCGCTGTGGGGGCGGGCTGTCCATCACTATCCCGAGTCTTCTCTTATACGTCCACGTGCAGGGGAAAAAGAGCTTCACTCGCGTATGTTTGGCACGCATCGCCGTCTCCATGCCGGCGAACGCCGAGGCCGTGTGCATTTGGTGTAAAAGAAAGTAAGAAGCAAAGCTCACAGTTTTGTCTATTACGAGGCAAAAGCAAAGTTTGATCAAGTATAAGCCTCCAACTTAAGACTCATCGTGATAAAGCCACATGAATGTACCTGGGCTGTGTCTCTGTGTGGCTGCCTGCACTGCAAGGTACAACTGCTAGCGCTCGCAGCGTGTGGCAGCTGGTCACGGCGGAAATGCACCTACATCAGGCTACATGCGCCTATGCTGCGTTACAACGGCGCTTCTCACTTGACTTTGGATGCCCGCCACTTTGGCCGATGCTGGCACGCAGACTCGGCTCTGCATGGGGTACAGAGTACGCAGGGCGTCGGTACCTCTGATACGGCGCACCTGGAGTCAGGCCATCAGAAGGTGAACCTGGTTCGTCCGTCTTAATATTCTGCGCTGCCCCCAGAACCATCGACTGCACACCTCTCCTGCACTTCTTTGCAACAACACCTCAAAGCAAAGCAAGACAAGACATACTCGACACTCGAGGGCTTTGCTCTCTCACGCCTTGTGCCACCAAATTAGACCTAGACAACGCAAAGACACAAGATACGCAACTATCTATCCTCAGGCCGAGCATCTGCCACTACGCAACAGCTTCGCTCAGCATTTTTGCATCACTTCTCCTCCTCCTTCTTTCTTGCACTTCCTAGGCACTGACCTTGGGATACTGCGACCACGCCAACTTTTCTCTCACTGCTCTGCACTACAAAAGGGCCCAAGAGAGCCAATACCCGACTTCCTCACATTGGGCTCTACCTACCGCCCAAACTCACACAGCCCACATCCCTCCGAGCACCAGACAACACAGCACAGCGCTGTACAGCGCAGCACGGCAGACTCGCTAAAGCTTCGGGAGTCTCCCAGCAAGTCCACTGTCACTGCTAGCGCCTAGCACCCGCGCTACCAGGGATACGTACCCACTGCCGCTTGGAAATTATCTGCCTGGACCACAGCCATCAATCTCGGCTTACCTATTCCACTTCCTCATCTCTTCCTCTCAACAACGGCAAGGCTGCTGCGCATCGACCAGCATTTTATCGCCACCAAGACGCGCACCTTGTCTCCTATCCTTTCTCTTCTTTCCACCTCATCATCTTCTTCGCAACTCACTCGCACAAATGGCCACTCCTCAGTCCACCGCCTCCTTCGAGGCCTCCGGCCCCAAGAAGCTCGAGCAAATCACCTTTCGCTTCTGCTCCGAGTGCTCCAACATGCTGTACCCCAAGGAAGACGAAGACGCCCACAAGCTGCAGTTCACCTGCCGAACCTGCCAGTACACCGAGGACGCCCAGTCGACCTGCGTCTTCCGCAACGTGCTCAACAACTCGTCCGGCGAGACGGCCGGTGTGACTCAGGACGTTGGTTCTGATCCCACGGTTAGTACTACTGCTAGTGATTTTGTGCCTGTCCTTTGCCTTGGCTGCGGCGTCGTTGTTTACTGCGACACCTGCCAAGAGCCCAGCACCGAGCTCAGCGTTGCCCGACACCCCGATCAAGCCTATGAGGACGAGTTTGAGCACCTGGGCAATGGCTATTTCAACCTGCCCTTGCCTGCCGACCCCTTTGATGAATATGACGAGGAGTTGATGGAAGACGTCGAATCCACCGGCAGCAGCGACATGAGCGACTTTGCCGCGGCTCATTCGGACGACAACGACTTCAATTTTCACAATGATGCCATGGCTGTCGACCTTTAAATGCACCCTACCCCTTACGATTTCTACACACATGTACTTTTGGGCATCCACCATTTGAGCGAGAACACCTCCTTCCTACTTTTCTCTTCGACAAGGGCGATCAGATTGCATCTTCATTCATATTGCTCTGGCGTCTTTCTGTCTCGCGGGTGTCTGTACTAATGGCAAGCTGAGCTGCGGTGGATGGGCAGGGCCTTCCAGTGGATTTCAGTTGTTCTGTTTTTTATTCTTCATCTGATTATACCAGCTGGCTGACTCTGCTTCTCTGTCTTCCTGCAACTACAGCTCCCACGATCCAACAAGGCATGCCCGAGATGCAGCCATCAAGAAGCTGTCTTCTTTCAGTCGCAGGAGCGTAGTGCTGATACTGGCATGGTGAGCGAGAATCTCTTCCTTTGACCCCGCGATGACAAGGGAGCTACTCTTGTTGATTTCGCGCTTCTCCCCTTTCGTTGGACCGAAAATTAACATTGTTGGCGACACTCAGAAACTGTTTTACGTCTGTTGCGAGTGCGGTCATATTTTCGATTAAATGCGTTTACGATTGGCGATACCCCGATTCATTCGAGTGGTCTTTTGAAAGGGAAAATGGATAATTAGACCTTCTTAGAGATGTTGTCTCTTGTTCTGTTTCCTTTCTCCTTTTTTTTCACATGTATTCTCAGGGCTGGCGTCGTGGATGGGAATGGAAAGAAACAAAAATATCGTGGAATAATCTACTTTCGCGGGTTTGTTAGATTTGCTTTATAACGCCGAACTGGAAATACAGATGACGCGGCGTTTGGAGGAGCATATACATATATAGAAGCGGTTTGCTATTATTGCTAGGCCGGTGTGCATTGTCACACCTTGGGAATTAAATATATTGGCTTTTCTCTCGAGAAAGCTTTTGTCTTGCCTGTGATGAGATGATCTTCGTGACGAAATGTTATATAGTACGTAGTGTTGAGCTTGTAAATTGGTCATATACCAGCTTCATCAGCTTGTTCAGTTTAAAATATATTTCTTTTTTACATCTAATCTCGTAAACGCCGTGCAAATGCCATCAGAGAGTATTTCGTAATCGTACATGGTCTCAAGTCATATATCGAGACGACAGCACCACCCTCCCATATTTTTGGTATCCTGTTCCTGTTCCTGTCCCCTCGCTTTCTGGTACACCCATCCCCAACGCCCATCCTCCTCTTATGCCTGCATCGGGGCCATGGACAGAATCTTGCTCCACTTCTTCCTCTTCAGCTCTGCGCCCACGACGCCGTTGATTCGAGTGCCGACGGGGTCGCCCGACTTGTTGAGCAGGACGCAGGCGTTGTCGTCGAAGCGCACGACAGTGCCGTCGCGGCGCTGGGTCGGGTACCGGGTTCGGACGACGACGGCGTGGCGGATGTCGCCGCGCTTGACCTTTGCGGCGGCGGAGATGCCTGCCATGCCGGAGGAGGAGGAGCCGCGCTGTTCCTGGACGACGACGACGATGCGGTCACCTGGTTGGAGGTTGAGTGTTAGACTGAGTGAAAGAGTACGAGTAATATTTGAGAGTTGAGGTAGATGTACCTATTCTGGCGTGTCGCTTCTGGCCGACGACGAGGGCGCATTCGACAAGGGCGGCGCCCGAGTTGTCGATGCAGTTGAGCATCGTCTGTGTTGAAGCCGTGAGTGATTAGCATGGGCCCTCTGAAGATAATTGACGAGAGACGTTCTGAGTCGAGGCTGCCTACCTTTAATTGAATCATCGTGACGACACAACAGCAAGTCCGTGGTGAGAGCTGTCAAATTCACGCTCGCATAAGCCCGTTCAGCGGTATTGAAGCCATCACCAGCCCACCTTGGAGTTTGAATTGAGACTTTTCGATGTCACGTGCTGCCGCTTTTTAGCGCAGAACCCAAGCCAAAAGCTACATGCATCTAGAATTGCTGCAGCTGGCTAATCCTCGGCTGTATCACCGTGATGCGCTCCAAAATCTGAGACCTGGCTGAATCTGTTCTCCAGCCTGTCTGGAAACGGAAATGGCAGAATCGGGAAAACTGGAGCCCTTTTGCAAAGCACCGCCCATTTTTTTTCTCCATCCGTCGCCCGGACAGCCAATTTGGCAGGGTTTCGCTCTTTTCTGCGCGGGTTATTTTTGGCCGTGGCTGCTGGCCTCTTGGACTGGATCTTGGTTGCTTGGCTGCCATGCAAGCTGTTTATTAGTGAGGGCCTAGGATTGGGATTAGCGGGTGGCCGGCCGTGAAGCTGCTCTTTCCTGCCAAGCGCCCCTTTCGAACTTCTTTCTCACTTCCTGCCGGCTCTCGCGTGTCATGAGACTTTTCTAAAGTACCAACAGCCTCGTTCCTTCTTCTCCCTCATTCTCGTTCTTTGTCATCTTCTTCTCTCGACAACGTCACTTGCGCACAAATTCTGCGTCTTCCGCTTTCGCCTTTTTCTTCTTCTAATTACCCTCTTATGCTACTGGACATTCCTGATTTATACGCAGGATCCCTCGAGCTGAAAGTAATGACGTCGAGGCGCTTCAGGTGACGGGGCTTCTTCGAACAGCGCAACTCACTCTCCTGCGCTCACCACCGCGATTCCGGTCGCTGGAGTAAATTCTGCAGCATCGGCTTGTGTGTTCTGTGAGGTTTTTGAAGCACTTTGCTGCGTTTTCGTTCTCTACGGCCGGCCGGCGCAGTGCGGGCAGCAGTGGAAATTAGAGTTATGAGGGAATCTTGAGCTCTTCTCTATCCACTCCTTCGAAAAACGCCTTTTTGTCGCCAACACACGCCTGGGCTTTTCTCTACTTTCTTTTGACTTCTTCCGGCTGTCGCCTGCCCTGCGAAGATTTTCGCCTGTAAATATACATTACACGACTTATCTTGATATCAACAAATAATCTCATCTTCGCACATGGCGCCATCCAAGGCTGCCGTGGCAACGGCAAAAAAACACCGACTTACGCTCAACCAGCTGGCCGCTTACGACGACATTCTAACGGACGCGCTCGTTGACCATGTTAGTTTCATTCGCGACAAGATCGCTTGTTGTCATCAGGAACAGTAGCTAATTTTACACAGGCTTTTTACTGGGCTACGGTTCCCAAGAACCGCTCGTCCTACCATCCGTCACGGGGGATCCGGGAGGAGGACATTGCCAAGATCATCCAGGAGGAAGTCATCATCAAGCAGGACCTCGAAGCGGCGGAGAAGCGCCTGTTGGCGTCGGATGGGCTCAAGAGATTTGTCAATGCCTTAAAGTCGGACAAGGAAAAGGCCGACTTTGTGCAGCATCTGCGACGATATCTTCGGATATACACGCTTGATTGCCCTTGGGAGGTCAGCACCACCAACCGATACACCATTGTCACCCACGAAGCGTGCGTCATCGCCAGGCGATACATTAAGCGCAACGAGACAATCAAGTACCTCTCTGGCATACAGATTAACATCACGCCTGAGGAAGAGAAGGAAATTACGGTTCGTAAGAAGGATTTTAGCATTGTCGTCAGCTCCAGGAAGAAATGCACCAGTCTTTTTATGGGACCCGCGCGATTCGCCAACCATGACTGCCGCGCAAACGCCAAGCTCATGACTACAGGTCACTCTACAATCGAGATTGTGGCATCCAGGCCGATTGAGGTCGGTGAGGAGATCACCGTTACCTACAGCGACTGCTATTTTGGAGAGAATAACTGCGAATGTTTATGCCGAACATGCGAACGGGAGCTGAGGAATGGATGGGCACCAGAGGACGGAGCGTCGGGCGTAAAAATCAGCGTGGAGGGGGATGAGCTGAAGGACACCTACTCCCTGCGCAGGAGACGAAGAGACGATAGTATCGGACACTCTTCACGGACCTCTTCTGTGACTCCCGACATGCGCCCGCGCATCTACAAGACAAAACCGAAGATGCAAAAAGCAGGCACCCACGAGGCATCGGCAATCCCCTCGCCTACCCCAGAAGCGACACCGCGCGGTCGAAAACGCACCATGGAAGCGATTGCAACTCCACCAATCACGCCGGCCAAGAAGCTCAAGCTCACGTCAGAACCCTCAGATGTGTCTTCGCGTCTACTCTCTATACCCAGCGCGGTCTCTAGCACTGCTGATTCCTCAAGCACTCGAAGCATAACTCCTGGCCAGATGTACGCCCCAGAGACAGACTCTACGTCTCCCGAGAAGGAGAGCCCTGAGCCAGACACACAGGCGTCCCAGATATCCTCAGTAGAATCCTTGGATGAGAAGAACGGAAAGCTTACTTATCAGGATGCGGGCAACACTACAATAGAGCCTGTTTCTCCTCCTCACAGCATGGGCAGCCGTGCGTCTCCGGATATGATCCAAGCAGTGGCCCCTGTTCGTGCGATTCCGAGACCGCCGCAGCTGAAGACCATGTCCATTTCTTCCATCTTGAATGACCCCTCGCCCACTGACGAATCTTTCGACATGTATTATCCTTTCATGATGAAGGTTGAGGCGACCAGGGGACCTGTGGTGGAGTCGAGATTCGAACTCGTTTCCGAACCGGATGAGATACAACAAGTAGCACGACCGGGGGAAACACAGTCCAAAGCATCACCATCAGAAGAAGAGCAGCTAGGAGGAATACAGCCGGTGATTGAAGTCAAGACGGCTACTGAGATTCACGTGGAGACAAAGGTGGAAGCCGGAGCGAAAACCGAAGCTGTACCAACCATCGAGGTAGCGGCCGTCGACAGCAAGCCAAGACGCGGCAAAAGCCAAAAGACTATCCTCAAGCAATCAATGCCACCTCCGTCTCGAGCGCGAACGCCTGGTGATTATGTCCTTACGCCACTGCTCCTCTCAGAGCCTGACATGGCCTGGATCCAGTGCTCCAACTGCAGTGACTACTTTGTCCAGCAAAATGCCTACTTTACACGATCATCTTGTCCAAGATGCGAGCGACACTCAAAGATTTACGGCTATGCCTGGCCCAAGACAGACAAGACGGGGCCATCGGATAAAGAGGAGCGGATTCTGGATCACCGGATGGTGCATCGCTTCCTTAATTCCAACGACGAACGGAGAGCCAGAGGTCGAAAGCTTCTGGGAGAGAGTAGAGATGGCACGGAAGAGCTGAGCGCTGATAGAGGCAGGACCTCTCAGAGAGAACCTAATAAAATGGGCGGCAGGGGTCAAAAAGAGGACGGGTCAAGAGTTCGGCGTAGTGGCCGAGCCAGGCGGATGAGCAGCAAGCTGGCTGAATGGTGATGTGTCATGTATGATTTGCAACGTATACCACGGATGTGTCTTTTGTAATCTTTGTCTCTCTTGACCAGCGATGGAAAACGAGTCGTGTCTCTGTCGGCAGGCCCAGTAACCGAAATAATTTAGTTTAGATCTTCAATCATCAGCCATTTACGCTGTGGATGCGTCTAGTTCTTTATTTCGCAACAATAGCAGATGATTGACCGTTTCACAAATGTATGGCTGGATCACTGATCTCTTCCAAGATTCACCTGAGCCCGATCCCAGCCTCGGTTGTGCTACACAAGGTGCATGAAAGGCGGTGGCTGAATCTGAGACACTGTGCCCTGGTCTACAACCTGGCGAATTCCCAGGGACAATACAGCGCTGAAACGTGGCTGGTGGCTCTGACAGAATTGACGAAAACGATGGGGGGAAAGTAAGTATCGTTGATCATCATCACTACCAGGTGGCTCTAGTAGCAAAAGACCTGAGCGTTGGGCGCAGCAGCCAGTAGGAGAGCCGCAAAAACGAGGCTCCATCGGTTTAGCGATTCGGATGTCATCGCTGGCTGAGTTGGTGGCGTTTTGTGTCTGACTTGTCACCCGCCCCCTCCCTTGACTTGGGGTTTTTTTCCAGTGCAAAGGTTCTGATCTTGCTTAATTTTCTTTTCACTTCGTGTGAAGCGGGATTTTGACGATTTGATTTATGAGATTTGTTGATGGTGTTTTCTCTTTGAGATTGCTGGATCTGTTTATTCGCCGGGAGGTCCGAGATTCGGAGTGGAGATTGCGTGTACTGTGACGATGATACTGCGATATACCCTTGTTGCTGCGGTTTGTAAGTCTTTCTTTTGCTGCTCTTTTACTTTTTGGGGGCTTGATGTTGGGATGCTTGTTGATTTTCATGTCAATTGGAGTGATGGATGACTACTTGATATTTCTTATTACTATGATGGAGGGTGATGGCTGATTGTTGATGTTTAGACGCGCTTGGGGCCGTGGCTGCTCCGTCGTCTGAATCTCAGATTGTCTTGCAAAACCATGATTTTCATGATGGCATCTCACGGAAATTCGCCAAAAAAGGGCTTCTTTGGACAGAAGGGGCTGTGCGGATGAACCACATCCAGGTCGTAGGATCGCACAACAGCTACCACGTTGAGGCGCCCAAGGCGGAGCGAGATCTCCAGTCGACGTTTGCGTCGGGGGCGATTGATTTGCAATATTCGCATTCTGCGCTGGATGTGCAGCTGGAGTATCTGCATGTGAGAAACCTGGAGTGAGTAGTTGCAACCCAGAGTGGCTAATATCTGCTCCAGAGTGATGAGTTGCTAACGAGGCTGGGAGTGATTTTGCAGGATAGACTTGCTGGCGGATCCAGATGGCGGCATGTTTAGCCAGCCGCTCATTCGCAGATTTGCTGGCCTAGGCGTCCCCAACGACCCGGCGCTGAAGCAAAAGGGCACAAAAGTGCTGCATATCCCAGACGTGGACTACCACACCAGCTGCTCGACGCTGGTTTCCTGTCTGCGGGTCATCAAGGGGTGGATGGACGCTCACCCGGACAGCGTGCCTCTGCCGATGATGATGGAGTTCAAGACGGCAGAGAAGCTGGGAGAGCGACTGGGCGGCGCGAAAGTGGTGCCGTGGAACACGGAGCTGCTGGATATTGTTGACGAGGAGATTCGCTCCGTGTTTGGGGCATCGCAGCTACTCACGCCGGATGATGTGAGGAGAGACGGCTTGACGCTGGAGGAGTCGATATTGAAGCATGGCTGGCCTGATTTGGATAGCGCGAGGGGGAGGATCTTCTTTTTGATGGATAACGGGCCGGTGAATGATGTGCGGGATGCGTATATTGAGGGGAGGCCGAATTTGGAGGGGAGGGTGCTGTTTACGAATAGTGCGCCGGGACAGGCTGACTGTGCGTTTCAAAAGGTAAAGTCGAAGACTGGTGAAATACTTGACGGAATAACTAACAACTTGAAATAGCACAACGATCCATCTACCGACGCAAACGTCGAGTTCATCCAAGCCCAAGTTCGCGCAAACTACTGGGTGCGTACCCGTGCTGACGAGCCGCTTGATACGGTGCTTGGGCATAACTGCTCGACGTCGAGGCGCGACAAGGCGCTTAGGTCGGGGGCGCATATTGTGTCGACGGATTTTCCGGCGTTTGGGATGAGTGCGCGATGGGGGTGCGATTATGCGGTGAGGATGCCCGGGGGGAAGGTAGCGAGGTGTAATCCGGTGAGTTGGGGGGAGGAGGATTGTGAGAGCGAGGGAAGGTTGGAGCCGGAGGAGTATTATAGGTGAATGAGAGGATGAGGTTGGTGATGGTTGTCATTGGGTTGTGAGATTGAGGTTGGGGGGTGAGAGTTTGGTGAAGAGGTCATATAAATTGGATAGAAGGGATGTTGACTCTTTATTTATTTCTAGAAATGATCAATAGAGTCTCGAGGAGTCCTTTTATATAGCTCGTGTTGTTTATGCGCTTTGTTAAAGACTGTATGCCAATTATCTTTCTACTGTGGTCAACATTTACTAATTCATATTGTCGGCAGAATGAGTCAAGAGTATGAAGCACTAAAAAAGCTGCAATCTACAGATACCTCGTCAATTTGACTTTTGATTCAATGGAAGCAATATATAATTGAAGTTGATGAGAGCTAGGGTAGGCTGGTTGGAAAAAATGTCATAGTGGAAATAGCTATATCAGCTAAAACATCTGCGCCAATTACAACAAATAGGCGTCATTGGTCTAGGGGTTAGGATTCAACTCTTCCATTAACAGGTCAAGTTGAGGCCCGGATTCGAGTTCCGGATGACGCAAAGATTCAGTTCTTTTTTTGCCATTTGTTCCCTCTCTTCCCTTGAGCTTTATCATAAGTCCTTTTTCCTTGCAAACAAAAATAGTCATTGTGCTGTCTAATTACTTTCTTTGCTTTATCGGATCGAACACGGATACGCAGACAAACCGCCCTTGATGCCTCTTTACATTGCAGGTGAATTCATATCAGCGCCTTAACCAATACTGCAGCTTCAAATTTGCAGGGTCATTTGCTGTGCAGCTTCATTCTTCAAAGTTGGCCATCTGTTTACGAAGTCAACAATTCAATTGCTCATGTCGAGTTTAGCAAGTCCCAACGGTTGACTGATTGACTGCAACGCCATTCGCCTCCGCAGCCCGGCCGGAGACCGCTGTCGGAGCGCCGAATGGGAGCCCCGCGATCGCTAACACGATTGCCCGCAGTGGAATAAGAAACGGACCAGTAACGATGTAAATGGCTTACTGATATTAACACATGTGCTCCATGACTCTTGACTTCTCACGAGTTTTGTCAATTTCTAAACTCATCTTAATGTTGCAACCAATCACTTGTCTCTTATAAGTCGACTCACATCGCAGCCATGGCCGAAGCAGAGGCCCCCAAAATCCTCGTCGCCGCTGAAGAGGCCCGACGCCTCGTCCAGGACATCCTCAAAGGCAACGGCGTCGCTCCCGACAATGCAGCCACTGTAGCGCAATGTCTGGTGGCAGCTGATCTGCGAGGCGTCGACACGCACGGCATGAACCGCATCCCGTCATACATGGAGCGCATCCGCCAGGGCGTCTTGGACGCCGGAGCACAGCCCGAGCTGAAGCAGGTCACGCCTGTAGTGGCACAGGTCGATGGGCGCAACGGCTTTGGCTTTGTGGCCGCGCACATGGGCATGGCGGCGGCCATTGAGTCGGCAAAAGTCTACGGCATTGGATTAGCGAGTGTCAAGCACTCGAATCACTTTGGCATGAGCGCGTGGGTCGTGCAGCAGGCGCTGGACGCGGACATGATGAGCCTCGTCTTTACGAATTCGAGCCCTGCGCTGCCGGCGTGGGGAGGCCGCGAGAAGCTCATGGGCGTGTCGCCGATCGCGTGCGGCGCTCCGGGGAAAGGAGAGATGAACAACTTTATATTGGACATGGCGCCGTCGGTGGCGGCTCGGGGCAAGATTTACAAGGCGAAGAGGAGAGGAGAGAAGATTCCGCTGGATTGGGCGCTGGACGCGGAGGGGCGGCCGACGGATGACCCCGAGGCGGCGCTGGGCGGCGTGATGCTGCCGATGGGAGGACCGAAAGGCTCGGCGCTGGCCATTATGATGGACGTCTTCTCGGGGGTGCTCTCCGGGTCTGCGTTTGCAGGGCATGTGACGAATCCGTACGACCCGTCGAAGCCGGCTGACGTGGGCCATTTCCTAGTTGCCATCAAGCCGGATCTGTTCATGGACCTGGACGAGTTCCGGGAGCGCATGCAGTACTTGTATGAGCGGGTGGTTGGGTCGCAGAAGGCGGCGGGCGTGGAGAGGATATACTTCCCGGGGGAGATTGAGCAGTTGACGCAGAGGGAGAGGGAGAGGACGGGGATTCCGCTGGTGAGGGCTGAGGTTGAGGCGTTGAATGAGGAGGCGAAGAGGGTTGGAGTTGCTGGACTGGCTGTGGAGTGATGGAAGACTTGCGATGTTGACATACTTTTATAAAGTTTGAAACTTGATTGTAGATTAGATGATATTTGAAGCTGCTTGTGTGCATGATATGCGTAAGACACCACTGCTAATTTAGCTAGGTAATAAATCATTCCCCGCATTCAACTCCTATTCAGCCGCAGAGGGCTCAAGACACTCATGCATATGCAGCGACATAGATAAAGCTGCACTTGACTTCAACGGCCTTGAGAAAATATAGATACATGTAGGTAGCCATCGATTCCAAGTATTTTTACACAATCTCCAAATACCATGTGTAAGCGCTATTTGGAGCATTACAGCACAAAACGCCTATCTATCAAGCTCCCGCAATCGCCCTTATCAGCTACGGCGGGGCTCAAGCTATTGGTCTAGGAGATTAAGGTTGGTGTTGCTACGCTGATATCTGCGTCCATCACCTGCAACGAAAAATGCCGTCACACCCTCTGCAGCATTTTGCCGTTGTTGATAACCCTAAGATGGAGAAAGAGAGGGGTTGTATGCAAGGGATGGAGCAGCTGAGGACATGAAATACATGTTTGGTTCTTTTCTATGGCCATTATTCCTCAGACACAGGTCGCCAAGGCCGAGTATACATGTAACCTCTTTGCGATATTCTGAGTCTTGACATCATCAGCGTCACCATGCCTTCTCACCACTTCCCGTCCATCAAACTTCCTGCAAAGCCAAAGTTCCTTCATGCGATCCCTTCCAACAGCATTCGAATCATCGCCATCCTCATTGTTGTGAACATCTTTGTCTGGGCCGCCATCGCCATCGTCCTGCGCTTTCACACGGCACTCATCTCTCCTGCCGCGCTCTCATACGCCCTGGGTCTTCGCCATGCCCTGGATGCAGATCACATTTCTGCCATTGACCTCATGACGAGGCGGCTCATAGCTTCGGGACAGCGACCGGCCACGGTAGGGACGTTTTTCTCGCTCGGACACAGCACCATTGTCATCATTACGTGCGTCGTCGTGGCGGCGACGAGTGGCGCTCTGAGGAAGCGCTTTGATGGCTTTCAGAGGGTAGGAAACATTGTTGGTACGAGCGTCAGTGCGGCTGTGCTCATTGTTTTGTGTTTGGGGAACGGCTGGGTGCTCTATAAGCTTGTGAAGAGGCTGAAAGAGGTTCTCGCAGAGCGGAGGCGCATTGTGAGTGAGGGCGAGGGCGATGAATTGGACGATGAGGACGGCGACGCTACTGCAATGCAAACCAACGATCAGTTCCATCTCGAAGGCGGTGGCTTTCTGATACGCTCTCTGAAGTTCCTTTTCAAGACGATTGACCGGCCGTGGAAGATGTATCCGCTTGGGGTTGTGTTTGGCCTTGGCTTTGATACGAGCTCTGAGATTGCCGTTTTGGGAATCGCGAGTATACAAGCTGTGCAGGGGACGAGCATCTGGCTGATTCTCATTTTTCCGATCCTATTTACCTGTAAGTTGTCTGAATCCGTGAAGCTCAAGCATTTCTAACCCGAGCCAATATTTCTTTGCAGCTGGCATGTGCCTTGTTGATAGCACCGATGGCGCTCTGATGATGGCGCTGTATACATCAAAGGCGTTTTCGCGAGACACAGTCGCGATTCTGTACTACTCCATTGTTCTCACTGGCATTACCGTCGTGGTCGCTGCTTTTATTGGCATCGTCCAGGTTTTGTCGCTGGCGCAGAATGTGGCCAACCCAAGCGGCAAGTTCTGGGACGGCGTTTCAGCTATTGGAGATCACTTTGATATCATTGGCGGGAGCATCTGCGGCCTGTTTGTCATTGTTGGCATTGGATCTGTGTTATTCTATGGGCCGTGGAGGAGACGCATGGAGCGGAGGGCTCAGGGGGTGCTGGTTGTAGAGGCGGGCGAGGATGTGGAAGCTGAGGGAGGAGCGTCATCGCGGAGTTTGGATGAGCAGGCTCCTGATTCCAAAGCAGCGAGCAACAAAGTAGCTGTCGCGAGTGCTAGCCAATGAAATTAATTGGGCGATTTAAAAACAAAAGGTGTACACGGTTCGCTGATTGGCGCTGTTAAGACGTGGACTATGCGACTTATGCGCGTGAGTGAGTGAGTGTGCATGTAGTTGATATCAGACGCAACAGAGGGCACTGAGACTAGATCATTTCTTTCTAATGATGGAATCGTCCTTGAAAAGAACTTGAACAATATTAAATATTCTTATTCCCTTGGGAGGCGCTTAAATATCTTTTCTTGCATGTGCGTCGTTTGCACTGTTCATTGTTTTACACGCAGCGTTGAAATGGGTGCCAATGCCAATTGATCTCTAAAACATATCAACCATCTCCGTAGCCTACTTTATGCGGCTGATGACAAATATCACGGACTCTGCCAATTGAGCCGCAGACAATGTCGTACCTAGACAATAGACTACTACCTATTCACTCTACCAAGACAGCCGATAACGTCCGCAAAGCTTATCGCCATAGCAGGGATTCTGGAAGGGTCTTGTCCGTGCCTGCCGGCAACCGCGCCCGGCGTGGCTGCCTCTTCAAGGCCCGCCCAAGTTGGTCACGATCCTGCCTGCCTGCAGCTTTTTGTGTTTTCGATCCTCTTGCTTCTAAAATAAGGAATTCAGCCTCGTCCATCCCATCGTTTAAAGTCCTACATGCAGTCAGCCCTCATATATCGAGCGGGGAGCTGGCTGCCTACGCCTATTACCTACCTAAATGGATACGACGGCCGAGACGAGGCTGCCTGTGTGACTGTTCGCTTCAGCTCGCTACACTAGACGCCCGCTGCAGTCCAACAGCTGCGGGATTACGACTCCACGCTCAAACTGTTGCGCACTGTCTCTTCGGCACTGGATGGTGGGGAATGGGGCCCGTGGCGTCTGTCAGGGTCCTCTGGACGTTCCCCAGAGGTTGAAGCGACGATTCTCGGCTGTCCGTGGCCTCTAGCTCGCCATCTGATGGTGGAGTACCGTCTACATATCGGCTACTTTGAGCTGTTGAGCCTCTGACGAATAGTTGCGCCTCTCAGTACAGTATTCGGGGTTGCCGCCATTAGCGACTTGCAAATCCCTTCTCGTGCGTCCCAGGTGCTTCTGTCAATCCAGTGCATTTAGCGGTTTGACTGGTGGCGTTTCAGCGTGGTGAGATCCCTTCCACCGCTCCTTTATCGGGCACCCGGTGCTGTGAATCACTTGCCCAAGCCGGAATTCGGGTATCGTGCGGCATGAATTAAGCGCCATGCTTTGACGCAGGGCCACCGCCTTCCTGCCGGGGATTCGGTGTCCAAGATTGCTAATTGCTGATGGTCAAGGACGATCACTCCGAAGGTGGAAATGGCAGGACTTTTGGATTTGAGCATGCGACTGCCGATAGTGAAGGCGATAATCACCCTGACCGTGAAACTGGCCGGACTCTTGGACTTGAACACACGACTGTCTCGGCACAATCAGGGGACAATGGCAGAACGGGAAAGGATCAGAGGACCCTTTGGTGATCGAATTGCTGAATGCCCATCCCGTGCTCAGCTTGGTTTTCGTACTGTCTAAGCGACATGTCTTAGTCCTCACCGGCGTCGGAAGGGTGGCAACTTTGGTCTCGTTGCGAGCTTCGGTTACCACTAAGCGTGCGCGACTGCCTGCTGCTTTATCCATGTCATGCCAATCCAGCCTGCAAAACGAGCCCTTACTTGTCTATGCAGGGAGCAAGACTGCACTTATGCACGTGCTGGTGGTCAGCAACAAAATGCCATGGGGAGAGTGACGGGCCAGCAAGTTCCTTCACGATTACCGTGCTGTTGACAGCACAGCACGCCTGCCATGAGATTGGCGACTGCATGCATGCTGATTCAACCACAGGCCTAATCAGGGTGCTGGTTAACACTGTATGAGTGACACAGCCGGTTGGCCGTATCGGTGGTGTTTGGACCCTGAAAAAAAATGTCTCCCTTTGGCCATCCATTCCATCCCGCTAGGCACTTGGCGGCTGTGGGACCTGGCGGTCAGGGGCGGTAGGACCCTTTGGACCCCAGAATACAACACGATTCGCTGTGGAGAAGGATGTGTTAGTGGAAGACCCTTCAAGTCAAGGTCCCCGTCCGCGTGCCCATCAGTCTGTGTATTTATCAGCCAGGAAGAGGTTCTATTTCCAGGCAAAAAGACGTGATTACATGTACACGCCACTGGTTGGAAACCCAGACGAAACACAGTACTATCACATTGCCTCCCTCCAGATATTACTCACCATTATTGAAGCAGTGCAACTCCGGAAGGATTCGGACGGACCACATATCGAAGCCCAAAAACAGACACGATAGTGTAACAACTAGTTTGCTCGGGAAAATCCTTTGGTGATGGATTTTTTTTTTCCCAGAAGCATTTATCAGCCTGGTCCGATAGCGAGCAGCGGAGAGACCTAAAGTGCGCCGTGGATTGTTCATACAAATCACTCTCGAGTGGCTTTTCTCGTTGGTTACTCGGAGTTCTCCATACAGTATTCAACACGGCAGCTCCCATCCTAGCCCCGAGCGATAGCGCACCCCACAGGCACAGATCTCTAATCCGCGGCTGCAAAGGGCTGGGTCTAGGCATGGGTTACTAGAGGCCTCTTAGACGAAGGGTCCAGTCGGTGAGTCGCAAAGCCACGCCAGTGCGCCTCGCTGGACAAGTCAAGACTGTACGGAGAAGAAGGAAAAGTTTAAACGGTGTATAGATAGTAAAGCTAGTTCAGTATTTATTCGTCTCTCCCCCCGATCACCGGCCTTTGCTTGTCATTTCTCTCCAGCCCTTCCTTTTCATATTGTTGCGTGTGTCGTCTCTCTTTTGGCAGTTGATCTGTCACTCTTTAGAACTCACCACTTGCAATTTGATCCATATTTGCGATAGAATATAGACGAAACAATTCAATCCTTTCGCCATGCACGGCTACAGTTCCTCTGACGAGTCGGACGATCCTCGCCGTCCGCGCTCGCAGCCATCCTCTTCAGGCAACAACCAAGACAACAAGAAGAAGAGAAAGAAGAGACTGCCTCCCCAGCAGTCCATCAACAAGATCTGGAAGAAGTTTTCAAACCGCAAGTTCTACACGGCGCTCTCGGTCCTTCCGTTCGACCCTGTCGCGCCTCGATCGGGATTGGACCGACCCAATGAGCTGCTCTCCGAAGGATATGAGCGCGCCGCAGAAGAATGTCGACGAAAGGTTGAGAAGATTGTCAAGGAGTGTAAGCGGGTTAACATGAGATATCGTGACCCGGGCTGGGATTTGGTAAGTGGCTCGAGATGGATTCTCGCCGTTGAGTTATGAATCGCAGCTAACTGGTTTCCACCAGGACTGGGATCTGAGATACGAAAAGGGCAACACCCTCAACTATATTGGCAGCGACAAATTTGAGATCAACAGGACTACCTTGCTGGGCTCCAAAGCGGTCGTCCCCAAGGCTGTCAAGAGAGTCCACGAGATTTTCGAGAAGCCCACGTTTTTGAAGGATGTCAGCGGAAGCGACGTCAAGCAGGGAGGCCTTGGAGATTGCTGGCTAATGTCCAGCTTCACTGCATTGGCAAGCGCCGACAATGGCGTTCCCCGATGCTGTGTAGCATACGATACAAGTGAGTCAATGCGCTTCAATACTCGGGTGTACAATTGCAATGCTAATATCTGGCAGAAATTGGTATCTACGGATTTCTCTTCTACCGGGATGGAGAATGGGTCTACTCGATTGTCGATGACAAGCTGTATCTCAAGTCTCCGGGCTGGGACTCGCCCAGCATGCAGCGTGACCTTCTCCAGCAGATCGACCGCAACGAAGAAACCGAAGCTACTTACAGAAAGACGTACCAGACGGGCTCAAAGGCTCTCTTCTTTGCCCAGTGCAAGGATCAGAATGAGACCTGGGTGCCACTGCTTGAAAAGGCCTACGCCAAAGCCCATGGTGATTATGCCTCCCTTTCCGGTGGCTGGATCGGAGAAGGTCTAGAGGACCTCTCTGGTGGAGTCACCACCGAGCTGCTTGCATCCGACATCTTGGATCTTGACGCCTTTTGGGACAATGAGCTGTCCAAGGTGAACAAAGAGTTCATGTTTGGCTGCTCTGCTGGTATCCTGGATTATGGCTATGGCAACCGCGATGGCATCAGCGAGGCTCATGCCTACGTTGTCACCGATGCTCGCACCCTCAAGTCAGGCCAGCGACTGGTCAAGCTCCGCAATCCCTGGGGCGAAATCCGCAAGGGCCTTTGGGAGGGAGCGTGGAGCGACGGTTCCAAGGAATGGACTGCTGAGGTCCAAGAGGAGCTGGGCCACAAGTTTGGCAGCGATTCCGTCTTTTGGATTACGTTTGAGGACTTGGTCCGCAAGTATACCCATTTTGACCGAACTCGTCTGTTCAGGGAAGACGATGACTGGCGCTGCTGCCAGCGATGGATCGGAGTCGACGTTCCCTGGAAGGCTGAATACCACGAAAAGTTCCGCATCAAGCTGACCAAGGACTCTCCCCTTATTCTCGTCCTGTCACAGTTGGATGGAAGATACTTCAAGGGTCTCCAAGGACAGTACAGCTTCCGTCTTCACTTCCGCCTTCATCATGAAGATCAGCCCGACGCCGAAGATTACATTGTGCGCTCTCACGGTAACTACTTCATGAAGCGATCGGTGTCTGTGGAGCTTCCCGATCTTCCTTCCGGAAACTATACGGTATATCTGAAGGTGACTGGCCAGCGCAACCAAGACCTGCCATCCGTCGAAGAGGTTGTCAAGAGAGAGAGCGAGAAGCGGGTCGAGAACGAGAAGCTTGCGCAAGTAGGCTATGCGTACGACCTGGCTCACAGCAAGGCCTGGGAGCATATGGAAAAGGTTACCGAGATTCGCAACAAGAGAGACCAAGAGAAGGCCACCACTCATCGTCAGAAGGAGCGGCGACGACAGTGGGAGAGACGTCACATCAGCCGCGACGTGACCAAGAAGCAGAAGAAGAAGAATGGCGAGAAGAAGGAGCGGAAGAAGGAGCAGCGGGAGGAGCTCAGGAAGAAGGCCATTGAGGCCGCAGCCAAGGCAGAGAGCAAGTCTGAGAATGTCTCGGGCGTCTCAACACCTCTGGACGCAGACATTGTCAACATTGATGTTAGCAAGCTGGCACTCGACGACTCCGACTCCAACGCCAGCGGCTCGCCTACTGATACCCCCAAGTCGGAGAAGTCCAGCATCTTCCCTTCGGACGAGAAGGAGGATGTGCCCCCCGTTAGCGGAGCTCCTCCTGCTGCTGCTGATGAAGAGAAGGATGCAGCGGCAGAAGAGCCCAAGCCTGCTGCGGAGGAGGAGGAGAAGAAGGCCGATCCTCCCGCGGAGGTCGAAGAGTCTGACGGCGACTCGTCTGACTCTCCCGTTGAGGACTGGGAAGAGCTTTACAGCGACGACGATTACACCCGCAGGCCTCGCCAGTTCCCCTATCCCGCGCCTCCTCTCCGGGATGACTACGACACCGAGGAGGAGAAGATGCCCACGCCGTGGAATGCCGTTTGCATTGTGGGCATCCGCGTCTATTCCAAGGACGAAGAGCTGGAGCTCTTGACTATCATGGAGGGCGGATCGCTCGATGGCATGGGCGAGAAGGGCCAGGCGGATCTGGATAATGCGCAGGATAATGCTGGTGGTGTGCGCCTTGGTGAGGAGAATGGAGCGGGCGAGGCTGGCCTTGGTTTGGATCTGGAGTGATTTTGTTTTGGAGTAAAGAAGCGATGATTGTTGTTTTTGAGCGTGGATAGATATTATGCGCGCGATGATTTTGTTAAGATTATGATTTGTAGAGAGTAGACTACTGCGGGCGATTTTTGATGCGATAGAATGCTTCAATGGTTTTTGGTTGAGGGATGTCCATGGTTATGGAAGACACCGCTCAGTTATGATTAATACACTGCTCATTTAATTTGATGCATTATTCTTTTTTGAATCCCAGTGCCGGATATGAGATGATGACTTGCTACATGTGGTTGATTAACGATGATGCTTACCAGACTCTACTTTGTCTAATATCACCATCACCACAATTCTTTGGCATAAATTTGGACATAAGCAGGGAGAATTATGTGGAATAAATAACGCAATAGGAAGAAATAAATATGAATATACTTTACCCCATAACTTGAAGAAGCGGCATTTATGAAAAGATTCTTTTGGCGTCAAGGTTAGAGTTTATAGCAACCTGATACATTCCTGCATTATGGGGATACTGCCAAGGAACTGTTAGAATACATGGCATGCATTCTAGCGCTGGACCTCCAACGGTTTAGGCGTCCCCCCTGCGTTAAGATGGCGCAGGTACTGGATACTACGTGCACACGCTATAAGCAGCAGCCTCGGCTTGGTTATGGTGACCTCCTAGCCCCCTAACGGATGCCCCAGCCGCGCTAACTGCAGGTACTGCGCTAACTGGAGCAGAGCTGGAGCCGTATGACGCCAGCCCGGCTTATCAGAGCGCACCTTATCGGCTACCTGCTCCAGGCATCGTTTCGTTTCACCTCGACATCTCGTCGACTGCGAGTCATCTCTTCCGGCTCATCATGTAGCGCGGGCCTGCGCTCACTCATTGACAGCCAAATTCGATTCTGCGATACACGAGACACGACACAACACGTGCAGCAGCGGCCATCTCAACATGGCGTCGCCAGCAGCGTCCACTCGGCGCAGCCCCGACTCGTCGTCTGCCGGGTCGCTGAGGCCGTCAAACGACCGGCTGGCCATCTCCGTCGACACGCTCGTCAACCATCTGCTGGTGTCCAAGCGGTCGTTGTCGTCCATGACGCTCGTCCTGCGCGCCGATGAGATCGTCAGGGCGGCGCGGCAGTCCCACGAGGACACGGTCATGCTGGCCGCCCAGACGGGCTTTCTGCGCAACGCCATTGCCGACCAGGTCGTGATTCTGGGGCGCGTGGGCAAGAGCCTGCAGGCAACGTGCGAATGGGGCAAGAAGGACTTTGTGCAGCTGGTGAAGAAGATGGACCAGGTGGACGGCGAGCTGGAGGGAACAATTAATATGCTGAGGACGACGGAAGTCAGGTCGGCGCTGCGGCCCAAGGGCGAGGCGAGGAAGAGCTTGTTGGATTTTGTGGACGAGGGGAGCGTTTATGGGATGCGGGACGCGATGAAGCAGTGCATAAAGGAGCTGCAGGCAAGTCTTTGCTGAATACTTACTGCTGTTTCTGTTCTGGACTAACGGCCTGTTTGTGGTGCTATAGGGGATCCAGCTCTCGTTTGACGGCGATCTGCTCCGACTCGAAACCGACATCCGAGACATCAAGAAGATTATTGATACGGCGCCCACGCCTGCACCGCAAGATATAGTAACACAGCTGCTCGTCGAATTGTTTGAGCATTCGGGGAACATGGCCGAGTGTCTGGCTTCGTTGACGCAGCATTTCGACATGTGTGTCACGGCCATTCGGACTACCGAAGGAGCAGCGGCTTTGGCGCGCAGGAAGGCCGCTGAGGTGACCCAGTCTCAAGGGGGCGAGAGCGTGTCAATATCGGGCGTCATTGCCGAGCAGGAATCCAACAGATCTGATCTCGAGCCACAGACGGCGGAGGATCGAGCAGAAATGCTGAGAGTGGTCATCCAAGATGCGAGGCTCGTAGATGGTGTAGTGCAGGATATTCAGGATCATCTTGCCCAAGTCGAACAAAAGAATGCCGCCCTGGGTGACCAAACGGACCAGACGAAGAAAGCGCATTTGGGCATGCTGGACGCATATGCTACACTGGGAGAAATTGGAGATCGCTTAGCCGATTATTTGGCTGCTGAAGAGGATTTCAAGACTCGATGGGAGATGGAAAAAGAGATTGTGTTTACCAAACTTGAGGAGATGAAGCAGATGAGAGAGTTTTACGAAGGATATGCCAGCGCTTATGGCGGGCTGCTCATGGAAGTTGCTCGTCGCCGGACCGTCGAGGACAAGGTTCAGAACATCTTGCGCAAGGCCCAGGAGAGCGTTGATAAGATGCTTGAGATAGACCGAGCCGAACGGGAGACGTTTCGACAAGAGGTTGGAGAATTCCTGCCTACTGATTTATGGGCCGATATGCAAGGTCCGGCAAAGAGATGGAAGATTGTTCAGGTTGGCGAAGACGAACAGGATGCTGAAGAGGGCTTTGCAGATGAGAATCCGAGCAGCAACTAAACGAGAATGCGCCTCGAAGCGATATATCCTTTTTTTTTTTTTTAACATACAACAGAAGGGAAGAAGAATACCCCGCTAGTTTGACCTTGAGATACAACAATTATTTTGGGTAATTGACAGATTTGTTTTGATATTGGTTGTGGATTTTGAAGTTTGGGAAAGAATGGTGTTTTGTATTTTGGTTATTGGATTTATGGGATACTGGGAATATGGGGATCATGTATATATTTAGCGATTTGCAATTTAAAAATCCTTTTTTTTTATAGATTGCCAGTGTGACAAAGCAATTTGGACAGATGCGTAGGTTTATTGTCAGATGAGCTTTGGTAGTTTTCAACTGCAGCGTTGAAATTACATATGTAGTCTGAACAAAGGTATAAAATGCATTTTCATAAAGATTGATGATAAGAAACTACAATGGCTTTAATTTTCATTCATTGACGAGCTACACAGTTTTGCCCGTATCATTGCCCAACATCTGTTTAGTTGCCCATCTCGAGAGTATCAACATCTGGAATATCCGTGCACGCGTCTTTTGCTGTCTCCTGAATTACCAAGCGTATAGCCTCAGACCGCGGCGTGATATTCACCTTGAACGGCTTTGGCTTCCTGGTAAACGTTTCTACATGGATGAGGAAAAAAACCCCGTCAGCAAAACGTGTGATTGATCATCCAATCAAGACACCACTCACCTGACCAATCGGCCATGTCCAGCGGAGGCTCTCCCGGCTTGGGTGTAATGTTAAAAGCCCATAGGTAACGAGAAATTTGCATGAAGAGCGAGTTCTCTGCGACTCGTATGCCTTTTGTAAAAAGATTAACAGAGTACTTCGAAAGAGAACAGAGCGTTTCGGGAAAAGTGACATACCTGGACACATACGACGGCCAAAGCCGTAGTTGAAGTGGTCGCGCTTCCGGTAATCTTTTAGTCTGGCACTGGTAAGCGCGTCCAAGTCGTCGCCTAGAAACCGTTCCGGCCGAAAGGAATCAACGTCATCATATTTTGCTGGGTCCCGGTGAAGATTGTCCATGCAGGGCAATATGGTGGTGTCGTTGGGGATGGTGTTTCCACGGTATACCATCTCTTCGGTGGAGGCGTGTGGAATGCCAAACGAAGTAATGGGGCTGCATCTGTGAAGCTCCTTGATGAGGGCTCGAATGTAAGGGAGATTGGGCCGGTCGTCCCATGCTGGCAGACGAGAATGCCCAACTACGCGGTCGAGTTCTATGATGGGTTCTTAGCGTCTGATGACTTTCACGACTGAGCCTATTTATACCTTGCTGGGCTTTCTGCTGAGCTTCTGGGTTCATCGCAATGAGCTTGATGAAGGATTCTGTCATCGAGGCGGTTGTTTCACTGGCAGTGACAACCAATGCTGCCAAAAGGTCAACCAAGAAGTCATCGTCAAATCCCTGCTTCTGTTGGTGTGCCAGAGCATCGATGGCAAAACACGCGGGCACCGCTCCGGCCTCGATTCGCTTTCTTAGTGACTTGAGAAAGGCCTTGTTGATGGCAGTTTCGCGTTCGTGCAAGGAGTCTGCGAGCTTGACCCAAGGCTGGAGCCAAAACGGCAGCTTCTCAAGGATCGGCAGCCAGTCTATTATGAGGTATCCAGGTCGCATATCTAAAAAGCGGTCAAATGGTGAGATTGTCTTTTCTGTTGGCACAAAGGTTGTAACGTACTATACAAAACCGTTTCCCAGATATCGTGTAGCTCGACCATGACGGGATGATCGAGTCGGCTGATCCTGGTCCCATATATGGCACTGAAGTTGACACTCAACGAAAACCGGTTTATGTGAGATTCGTGGCCATCTGGGAGTTCGCAAAACGCAACCAATGCCATTTTGGTCTCGTAATCCTGATATTTCATAATCTCTTGCGACTGCCTCGGGCCAAGAATGTCTACGAAGAGTCGCCGATAGAATCGCATGTCTTCGCCGGCTTGAGCAAAGGGCAGTAATCTAGGCCAGACGCGGTCAAGAAATATATTCTTCCTTGGTCTGTTGGATGTCATGGCTCCTCTCTATAAGCATGTTAGAATGAGCTACTTTGCAAGAAGAAGACATAAATAAAATTGTCGCACAGTCTTTGTATGCTGACCTTTGTTAGTATCTCATGGGCATCTTCCAGATTGTGTATCAATAAATTCGGCTTCGGGCCCATCCACACCATGCAGATGCCGCCGAAATCTTTTGCCATCTTGGGAAGCTCAACGGGCAGGTTTTTCAAAACCTTGTAATAGTATATGAAGTTGCCCAAGAAAGGCCATGGCTTGGGCCCAGGAAAGGATCTGGCAGAGCGAGTTGGAACATAGCTCAGTAAGGCGGTTAACAAGCAGACCACAACTCCTAAAAGAGTGGCCTGCTCATAAGTTTCTTTATAGAACGGGAAGAGATTAAGAATCATGGTGAACAGAAAAGAGCCTTGACATTGGTCGTGAATGCGATGATGCCTCTCAAGCTCGTCCCGCTGGAGATGTCGTTCAATATATAGACGAGATGTCTCAACGCATCGCTCCGAGAAGTATTCCAGCCATCTAATTCAATCTGACATAGAAGTGACGTAAAATACAATATACGGAGGGTTGCATTATTGGAATATTGAGTGCGGAGGGCTGCTACCCTTGCTACGTAGCCTTACGTTGCTATATCTCTCTGGTTGACGGCCAGCACTGTGTCAAGGCAATTATGGACCGAGGTATAGTAGCGTATCTTAATATCTGCACACTCCATGTTTACTTCTCACCATTTACCGAGTTATATTCAGAGTATCTCCCGTCTTCTTGTGCCTTCTTGAGACGAGACAGCTATCCCTTGCCTTGAGATGATTTGATGCTCGAGAAAGGTGTGTGTGGCCAAAGGCGGACACAGATCCGTCTTGGGTGGCTTTTTGAGAAGCGAGATCCCCTGGCTTTGCATCATTTTCCCGGTTTGCTCTCGACCCCTCGCTTCGTGTTCTCCTCATAAAGCGACTCTTGTTTGTTATCAGAGTATTTTTGGTCGCATGGCTATTTGGCCTTTCACGGCTGCACTCCTTCGCGGTCTTCGCCTTGCAACAACATTGGCTACAACGTCGGCAAACTACATGCACCTCTGACGCCTGAGCATACATAGCATTGATTTCTCGTGAGGAGCTGCTAAACAGGCTTGTCAACCCAAGGTATCTCATCACCGATGCCGCCAAAAGCGGTATATTGCACACGAGGCCTGCATGCTCATTGGTGCCCTCCGCTATGTGGAATTGATACGACCGACTGTGATGGATGACCACAGATACCACCCTAAAGGTGGCATTGCGGCGAACTTCTAAAGAGAGACAGAATACAAGCAAGTTACGCAACCCTGGGTTTTGCATCAATAAGACATGTACTCGCCGTATCACTTGCAGCAATATAATAGCTGGCCTGGCCCGTTTCGGCGATGCCACGAGCGGGGCCACAACAAAGAATACTCAATGACAGGAAACATTTTATTCGACTAGATGATTTCTACATGTCTTCAAATACTTCGCAGGGCTTGATCTAAATTACTGGCAGAATCAAGTCTAGAGACTGCTTCAGAGAGCGCGCGCCGAAGAGGCACGTATAGCTTGATGTAATAGCTAGGTGCTCCGTACTTTGATGGGATAATTGGCAATCGCCATATGCAAGTTGTTTTGGATTAGGTACAAGATGAAAAGAGTTGATACAAGGTGGCAAGTCCACAAAAATTAATGAACAACAGGCTAATATAAGGCTCGCGCCTTATCAATGTGCTTGAGAAAGGAAATGATCCACTCAACGTCAAAGGCTCTACACCATTTGTTGTTCTTGGAGAGGAGAAGCATGGATATAATTGTGCCTTGTGTTAGCATCCAATAGCTAGTAGGTAGTATAAGGAATTACGACGTCGTAAATGTATGGTTTTCCTAAAGCGTGCTTCGCTACTACCCAGCGTCGGGGGAATTATATCCGACTTGCATGCTCCGTAATGGCCGCCAGCGAATGGGAAGGGGATCTGCGACATTCAGCTTCTACCCATGGCCGGTAATCGCTGAATGAGGAGGAAGGGAACAGGCACTCGCCTTTTTTATCCCAAAGTATTGGTGAGCTAGGTAAGAATTAGATGTTACGCGGTGGGTAAGCTTCTTATTCGCCCATGAGCTGGGATGAGGGTCCATGTAAGATCAACGCCTTTAGCTGTTCTGTCACGATTCCAAAATGCAGGCACTTTGGCTGCTCTGAGCACATAACATGGATCAATGTGCGTTGAGAGAGTTTCTTTAGAAGCACAAGATCATGCAAGTCTTTGATAAAATGGGCGATGGACGGGGCGTCATCCAGCACTCACGGCTCTTTTGAAATTCGGATGGCGATGATATCTCTAGCTGGTGGAATTTCTTACAGTTAGAAGAAGGCGACTATCGTTTGACAAAATAATTACCTCTGATAACAATGATTGGAACGTGGTTATCAATTTTACAGACGGGCTACCTGCTCTCCAAGATACTCTAGATTCCAAATCAAAGTCACAATTCGGCAACGTAGCTGTTCATACTAGATTTTCATTGACACGTGCTCGATCAATAACATAGGCATTATAATAATAGGCGATAATACAAGAAGGCCACTCCAAACGAGCGTCGCTAATAGTTACATCCGTCATCATCCTGAGAATCACAAACTCAAATAAGAGCGTACCCAAACATTGCGCGTCCAAATCTCGGACAGGGAATAGAAATAGCAAAACAAATAAAGTAGACTGTGCATCAGAAGTAAATGCAAAAGAAATTGTAGGGATCCATGTCATTCATAGATATCCATTTATGAGGCCTCGGGCAGGCCCCGTGGGTTGGTCAGAGTCACCTCTCCGCCCAAATCAGAGACCAGGCCAGCAACACTTGACCTATTCCCAGCAGAAGTCTGTGATTGAGTGCTGGGTTCCGGTACTGCCTCTGTGGTTGTATTGGGCGCCGATTCCTCGTCGGGGAATTCATAGTCTGGAGGCGGTTCTGAGTCTACAGGAATCTCCGCAACTGTTGGGTCCTGGATCGACGCAGTCTGCGCGTGAGAGTCGTTCTCAAATCCGGGTGCTCGATCACAGCACTCGTGATATGCAGGAGCAGCAGCGCCAAAGCCGACAGTTGTCTCGAATGCACTCTGTCGGATTTGCTGAAGAGCGCGCCTCTCGTTTTCCAGCGACCTTGCTGTCTGTCGAATAGAGTTCCTGCACCACTCGCTGACTTTCTTCATAGCCTCGTGGTACTCTTTCTGGGCTTGCAATGCGCTTGTCAATGCGCTTCCCAGCCTTTCCAAAAGCGCAGTGTTCTGCGACTTGTCCCTCAGACGCGATGTCGCTTGTGTCTTGGCAGAGACGAGATGCTGTTCAAGATTGCGCTTGGCTTGTAACTGCTCGGGCCCAGGCCTTGTTTCGAGGACGTCAATGGCTTGTTTGGTAAGTTCGAGGCCGCGATCGATGTATGCAACGCAGCGACTCAGCGTTCCGTGGAAACTTCGCTGGGAAAAGATGTCAGAGTGATTCTCAAAGCCTGCTCGCTGTTTTTCGAACAAGGCACGCTCGATGGCGAGCTTGACCACTTGAGCTGCTTTGACACCTCGAACGGCTGCTTTGAGTGCCTCTGTCCTCTCCTGGAGGGATGCCTTGGCTACTTTATGTGCCTGCTCCTGTTCGTCCTCGTCCGGGAAGCCAGCCGTTGGTCCATCGAAGATTTCCGAGTAGAGATTATCAATGCCTTTGTGTGCAGCGCCGTGTCGTCCCACCAGAGCTTCCAGGGTCTTCATCTCAACGACCAGTGCCTCCTTATCAGCGTTAAGCTCTTTCAGCGTAGATTCGGCCTTGTGGCGCTTTTCAAGCACCTCGTGGTATGCCTTCTCCTCACGCTGCGCCTTTTCATCAAAAGCATCTCTCTTCTTCAAAAGAGTGTAGACCCATTTCTTTCCAATGGAGTCTCTATAGGCCTTGTGGCTCTTGAGCTGCTGATTAGCAGCAGCCACGGCCTTTTCAACCTCAGGCTCAAGATCGGCTAGACGTTTGTCAACATGCTCAATCTTGATCTGGTTGTTTCCCAGCAGTCCGGGTCCGTGAGCTGTAGCTTCCAGCTCGCTCAGTAGTTGCGAGTTTCGTGTTGCCGCCCTCTCAATGGCTTCTCGCACTCTTCGCTCGGCCGCTGGATTTGATGGCGGATGGTGATGGTGTACTTCTTGACGAATCGACATGTCGACGACTGTAGGTGGCAGGAAATCCGAAGCTGCAGCTTTGCGATCTACCATGGATATTCTCGTGTCCATGTTGGTATATAAATTCAATTTATACGCTCACCTGGCTGTCTTGCAGGTGATGCGTAGATGATGAGCGTGATGTCGAGAGTTTATCAGAACCTTTAGCTAAAGTGGACGCGCCGCGTTGCGAGATGACGACGTATTTATCCACCACTAGAATTGATAACTGGGTCACGATACGAAATTAAGGCAGACCAGTCAGATTCTACTACAATGCAGGAGATCATCATCTTACCCTGAACTTCACAAAGATTTGTCATCATTTGCAAGATTCCAGTATAGGGCTAAGCAAGGCGCGGGCGTCAGCACTTGGGCTATTCTGCACGATACAATACTATTTGCTGTCAATGGGCACTAATATCGCCTGCGCCACAGCTTGAATTGTCACCAGCGTTTGGAATATTCCAAGCCTATGACCTAACAGCCGCCTTGGTTACGCTATCAGGCGTTTTGTGGCTTTCTTCAGAACAATGGCCAGAGAGCACTGCCTACTCTCTATTGGAATTGTTTTCACAGCCAGAGACTAATGACATGAACAGCCTGTCTTTGCAGCTGAGCTATACGCTAAGCTGGGTTGTAACATTAAAAACAGGGGCCTTTAACACCGCCAGCTAAATGCCAAGATGATGCTTGCTTAGTTCTTCGGCAATGGGTGAGCATACGTCGAATCACAACGCTAGTTTTATATAAATAGAATAAAGCCACTCACCGCCTCCATATGGGCCAAAAGCAGTAATAGGTGTTATAAGTTCAAGCGCAGCCATGCGGCGGAATGAAAATGCTGGCCTGATGTCCATAAAGGCGCCAAATCCAGCGCATGCTTGGCTGGCGTTATTTGCATTTCCGCTCTTGGCAGCCCTCCCGCCCAGTCAACCAGTCCAAGGATCACGGCCTAGTTATGTATAGAGCCTAACTCGCGGCAAATTGAGCTAGACAAACAACAAACCAGCTCATCTCCGGCCGTCGAAGTGGGATGCAGCTCCCGTCGACTGCTGCCGGCTTCAGCTCGGAAGCCCCCAAAACGCCACCACTTACTAAATGGTTCTGCAGGAAGGACAACGCGAGCATCGTAGCAACATTCCGTAGGATCTATTAGTCAGTCTCTTGAGGAGATCCAGTTTCAACGCAACGATGAGTCGCCTAAGTCGCCTAACAATATCTTCGCAACAATTGACGCCCAACTGTCAACGTGTATAAAGGCCAGCGTTCGCAAATTGCGCTCAATTGAGCACAACCATTCTTTGATCAACTCACATCAATCAATTTTCTGAACCAACAAACTCGTCTTTAACGCCCGCAATGGCTGCCGAAACAACCCCCACTCTCCACTACTTTGATCTCGGTAGAATGGGTCGTGGTGAGGTCATACGGTAAGTCTTATACTGTACTCATCAACCTACTGACTTGCTTACCCCTCACTGTTTGGACATCTGACAGCCGCTATTTGCGTACCTAGCTAATACTACTGTTAGTCTTTTCTTACGCGATGCTGGTATCGACTTCAAAGATATTCGACATCCATATGGGACATGGTCTACTGAGAGTGAGAAGTTTAAGGAACAAGGCATCACCCGAACCGGCAAGTTGCCGGCTCTCATCATCAATGGCACCATCTTAAACCAAGTTAGTCTATCGAGCCGTCAACCCCGTTTCATTGAGGTATCGCAGAAGGAGACGCCCTAACAATGACCACTTATAGCATATTCCTATTTTGCGATATCTGGCTCGGGACACCGGCCGCTATGACGGCGACACAAACCATGAGAAGTTCCAGGTAGATGCTGTTGCTGACAATTACATCGACTGGAGGGTAAGTGCAACACATAGCGAATTCGCAGTTCCACATATATACTTGCTTCTCTTGCTATGAACTAACCTGAAGAATATAGGCTCAATGGGTAGCCAACCTTGGAAATGTCTCAGACGAGTACAAGAATAAATATCTCCCAAATTATTATGCCGTCGTCGCAAAATACTACGCAGAGAACAAAGGCCCATATCTCCTTGGCGATAAAATAACATATACCGACTTTGCTGTATACCAATCGATTGACAATGATGAGCGAATTGGAGCTTTGCCAGTGAGTGTTATTCTTTTTCTCAGGATTGCTATTGTGCGAAACAGGCACTGACCTATGGCCCAGGCCGAACTACCTGCGGAGATTGTTACACTCCGAAAAGCTATTGAGGCGCGACCAAATATTGCAGCTTATATTGAAGAGAATCGCAAGAAGGCATAAGTATGATATCGCTGAGTTTCAAGCCCTCATTGGATACAATTATCACGTTGCTCTTTGAGCGTGAGAGGGACAAACGTAGCTATTAAATAGAAAACAAAGCTCATATTACTCGATCGTCCTTGGTCCCTGAAGATTAAAAGTCTGTAGTTAGCTTTGACTAAGCCTGGGCCACCTTACCGCAATGACGTGCAGAGGATCGTTCAGCCTTGCATAACTAGATGTGTTTGTTTTAAGCTTAAGTGAATCGAGTGTGCATCCGACTAGTAATCGGGTCCATGCGATATCAATACCATATAGCAACTGCCGTAGGTGAGAATATGATATTTGCAACAACCTAGATTTAACAAAACAGGATAGATGATGATTGTAATCTACTTGATATTCTCTATTTCAACATCTCAAGATCTGAAAAAGGCAGCAGAATGACATGCAATAATTATCCCAGTGTAGAGTTATACGAATAGAAGAATTTGAGTACTTTTGGTTTTATTTTCTGCTTGGTGATACAGACGTGTGTACATACATGTACCTATATCCGTCACGATTGCACCATGGCCCAAAACCGAACATCCTACATGTAATTTTGTTTCAGGGCTCAAACTTAACACTCGTGGTCAAATCACATAACTTACATCGTGTAACGTTGCGATATGATGAACGAGTTATGAAATAGTCATCCTTGTAAATGGAAAACGAGCGCAGGCATCGTGACCAAGGGCTTTGAGCTAGTTCTCATATGGCGTAAACTCAGCCCGGGAATTCGCCTACAAAAACTGACCGCTCTACTTACTTGTCACATATGCATACGTAAAATCCAGGCAGACAGCACACTAAGATGGCCTGATACTGCCACTACCCGACATTACTCCATATTTCGTACCCGTTTCAATACTCAGGTCAAGGAATAATGTGATTATCACCTTGTCCCCTGCGCCGTCTCTCGGTCATATATCCATACCTGTATGGAAGCCTGTCAACTGAACGCATCACATGCGTAGCTGACCCAGTTATTGTAGCAACTCGATGGTGTTCCCACCCCGGCTGGTCTCGTAACTAGTTGGCAAAATTGGAACGGATGACTTCTGTAACTCATCAGTCCACTCTGTCTAGTTTCAAAACTGGCCTATTGCACTATGGAACATCTGCCGCTGGCGACCTGTCAGATTGCAAGGCAGCATGCGTTGGGGAAGAGTTATATGCATGCTCGATGAGATGAGATCCAGATTGGAACGCTCCGCAGGCTCCTGAGTCAAGCTTTAGCTTCGCTGTAGCGTTGTTTTTGCATTGTCGTGAGGAGTACGACTGAGACCAGTGACTGCTACCAGACAACGGTTGACAAAGTTACCTTGTCAAAAGACCTCTATGAGCCAATGTGCTCACGCTTTTTCGCACTACCGATTATGCTTTAGTACCTCCTTTCGAAGTTGCCATACACGGACACCATCGCCGATCTAACAGCTCTGCCCGGAGTTCGGAGCAATTATTTCGTGATTTCCAGTCTTCCTTTCAATATTTTTAGCATACCAATGCGAAACAAAGGCAGGCTCGGTTCCAAGATGAAAATCCTTCCAGAAGTCCCAAAGACTTTACGCTAAGCTCGCAACCGAAACTACAGGCCATGTCACGGCAAACAAAACAAAAATTCGAGAAAAACAAGAAATGCAAAGAGCTGATCTTGCCCCTTTCACACCCGCCCACCCTTGGCAATTTTTGCCCGCAGCTGACAGCAGCTTAAAACAGACTGCTAATCTCAAAGGATCACGGAGCGCGTCTCGAAGCTGATGCACAGACCGTTCCGTCCGCCGATCCGGGCACGCCGCTAGAAGCCTCGCAACAGCCCATCCTTTCTGGTGCCATTTACTCCAAAGTCCTGACAGCGCCCACCGACTGCGTGTGGAGATTTTATAGAAACATCTCGGCAGTGAGTATGGTATACGAGAAAATGGAGTACTCGCAGTAGCATTGGCTCCATATTATGGAGCATTCTTCTTTGAGAAAGCCGCCCCTATTATTCGAGAAAAGCGAGAGTGGACAAGCTCCATGGGGAAAGGCTATTGGACCACGATATTGCCTACAGCTATATCGTTGAACTTACCCCGAATGCTTGCACTTTTACTTGCGGTATAACAGAGTAGGTAGTATTGCTGTTACCCATGATTTTCTGTGCCGATAGAAAGTTCCTTTCTTCCTAGACGTCTTGCTAGGAGACCCATGAGCGAACGAGTTACATTTTCTTTATAAACAGCTAGTCCATAAAATCCTTGTAATCGGGTATAGACATCCGCTGGATTGCAAGGCAAAACGCCAAGCTTCTTTGTACAGTAGCACGCATACCTTGGCGGAGACTGCCTATCTACTGTTGCATCGAATCATGACTGATGCGGCTTACATGCGGCAAGACGGTAGCACTCGGGAAGGTCTGGCCTCATGTCTGCGTGGCAGGCTGTGGAGAGAATATGCTGGGGCTACTCGAGCCCGCAGCGTTGTATCGATCAGAGGCCGGAACACGGATGACAGATTAAGGGGATCGCACGATATTCCCATTTGCATTAGCTCCAAGTGAAAGCAATGAGAAAGGGTTTGAGGCAGAGCAGTCGCCATTTCTTATGACGTCTAGAAATTTTAGAAATGGAAAAGGGAATCGAGCTATAGAGCGAATGCACCGTTTCACGATACGAGTTTTTGTCTATGGTAGTCTAACAAAAAGGAAAGTGAAAAGCGAAACACAAGCGCCGTCTACCCCAGCAAATCTAATACGCCATGGAACTCGGTATGTTGCCGTGTTTCTAAACATGTTACCTGCACGTCTTGTCGGGCAACCAGTGTGTCGGCGGTGTTAATACGGCTGCGGAGAGGATTCTCCTTTTACACGGCCCCAACGTTCTTCTTACAAAGAAGATCTTACGGGCTGTACTTGTTAATTGGCTTCATTGAATTAACGATACACCCAGCGGCACACCAGTGCTTCTACAAAGCTACCGATAACGGCATGATGTATTTTAGGGTAGCATAGCAAAAGATGGCATACCCGTCCACATCCCTGTAGGAACGCCGGAAATTGCTTGCCGACTCGCGTAAGTCGCAACCAGCTTCTGGAAGGTGTCGTCTTACTGCATAGCGAGCTAATAAGTGAACAGACTGCGCCTTGGGGGCTGCAAGTTTATGTGCACTTCCTGCAGGCCTTTACGCGTAGTCTGGTAAAGTAAGCTTTGGTTTCATTACGCTTTCCCGTCCAATGAACATAAGGCACAGATGCGTTGCTTGAGCCATGCAATATAAATAAATTAACCCTAACGAATCGAAACATTGGACGTCATGTTGGCTCGCTTGCGCATGATTTCTCATTTGAGCCTCCGGCTGAGGCGTTCCGGGATAGCTGAGTTGGGTTGGTTAGGCGTATCGGCGTTGAGAGGTCCCACTTGGATTTCCAGCTACTCGGGTCTCTGGCGAGATCATAATCCATCGGGCTGTAGCATCCGCGAGATTCTTTGGACTTGACGTAAAGGCATTGATGGCCCAGCGTCTCGCGGGAGCCGCGGCGGTGTGGCGTGGCAACTTTGAGCAATGACCAGCTTCCGTACTGGTATAAGTGTTGGAATACTAGCAAGTGGGAAATTGGTCACTTGAGAAGCGACAAAGCGGTGTGGCTTATGAAAAGAGGCTTAGAAGCAACAACAAAGGCGAACGAGGCAAGGAAACTGCTTCGTATCCAGCGATAAAGGAATGTGGGAGGCCAGAGATGATGTGGCACGCGTCGAGCGGTGGGAATGTGATTTTTTCGCTTGGATATTCAGATAGTCAACTTCGGGAAGTAATGGCCCCAGAGAAGTGATAATGGCCGGCGGCTATTTCAACAGCTTGACGTCAGTAGTCAATAATACCAAGCTAATCTACGTTTCACTTTCTCATATGTAGGTAGGCTTGCGAATTATTAACAGCTGTGTAATCATCATCTCTCTTCAGAAGCCGTGGTCTTGATCATGAAAGTTGAAACATGACGAGATATTTCCCCCCCACCAGCCCACTTAGTACAAGTGTGTATTACGGGGAGACCAGGGATATGACGAGCAAAGGCTGCCGAGAATCGACGCGTGTGATTCTTCTACATGAAGATTGGTGCTATTAGCTGTTTCATGAGCCTATATGAGCATGGGGCGATTCGTGTAGATTTGAAAGAGATAGAGGCAAGCTTCGGTAACCTGCAACAGTTGATTGGCTGACGTTGAGTTATCGAGAATACCCTCGGTAGTCCTGCAGCCTCTGCCGTTCAACGGGACGAGCCGCTTTACTTGTTTGTCGTTGGGCAGACTCTGACTGGTAGGTATTGTTGTTTCTCACTTCCGCCATAACACCAGGTTGTTCGGAGTGTGGGGGATTTACTCGGGGAACCAGGGAGCCATGAAAGCGGCACTCACGATAGGGGGACTTTGGAATGCCGTTGGAGCCAGGAGTACAAAGCTGTAGCCCTTGTACAAGAATCACTTTCTCGTATACAGGACGAATTGCTTCTCAATTAGAAAAAGGCAGCTATATGTATACGGACGAGGAGGCCATTCTTTGGATCCCTATCCCCAGTAATCAAAGACCTGCGACTTCGGAACGCCCGTTTGCTTATTATGTTTTGATTTGTATGTATCATTGGGCGAAAGGGTCACTTAAAGATCTCACATGTAGTTTCGGCTGCATTATCGCGATCAGCTAGACCAGCTAATGCCTGGTGTAGAGAAGGCGGCGATAGCAGCACTCTTGTGGTAAAATCGGGCCTACGAACGTAGAACATGGATCTACGTCAGCTATACGGGGGAAAGAATCTTATGCTATAGTGCAGTATCTAGATAAGTCGGTGACCACGATCGGCTTTGCGGCTTCAAAGATGGATGCCATCAATAGCAAATTGTACCAGTGCTTACAGGGCGGTATCATAGATGCCGCATGCGCGCTATCTCACCGTATACTATTCCACTTTCTTCCCTTAACGCTCAGCACCATGTTGCCTTCTTCCACTTACTATTACTTTCATTTCTATTACTTCCGCCTTTCTGCATTCTCTATGGTCAAATGTAGTTCTATCCTGCATCTTATTGTGTGGTAGGCTGAAAAGCACAGGGCTTGGGATCTACATGTCTCATTTTGGAATCACCTGCAGATACAGTGGATAGTTCCTTCTAGCAAGCGAAACTACTAGTACTGTAGCCTCTGGAGCTGGCCTGGCATGTCAATTGACGCCGGTGGATCAAGGGCCGTTACACTAGGAGCGCTAAATTCGCTTGAGGATGGGCATATCCGGGGACCCGTCGGCATGGGTGCCTGTCAGGAAGGAAATGAAGCGGTCATAGAGCTCCAGCAGAGCCAAGAAACATGCCGCTGCAGGGGTCAAATCATATCATGTCGCGGGAGCGAGCGGCATTTGCTTCTCTCACTCGCATTTCTAGGAGCACTACTTCCCGGGGCCACCCCTTGGGGCGTGAGAACAACTCAGCTATACGGTGTGTAAGAGGGGATGGAAAAGAAAAAGAAAAAGAGACAGAAACAGAGTACCTACAGTAAAAGGAGTCCTCTTTTTGCATAGGTATTTATTCTTTTCCTGCGTTTTTACGAAGCTCCGCTCTACAAACAGGGGTTGCAGGGAGCCGTGTAAATGATATGATGCTACTCTGCAATATACTTAATTCCTAGGGCTGACCTTTCTGCGCGGCGTACCGTACGGTAGCATAAAAAGGACGCAGGTCCAATACCGGCCGAGTTTAAGCGCGAAACCCGCGGCCTCCATACAGTACCCAGGTAGTCAAAGGAAAGGCAAGCGGTTTATTAGTTAGATTAGAAGAGAGGAGAGCTTTGGAAGCGAGAGTGCCGTATTACACTTCATGTTAGCAAATGTACGCGCAGCTGGTAACCATGGCGTGTTACAAGCCGACTAGTGGATCCTTACATCGAAAAGAAGAAAGAAGATGCGACATGTGAAACAGCGGATGACCAAAGACATAAAAAGAAAAGAAGAAGAACAGAAAAAGAAAAGGAACAGCAACATGAGACAGCAGCCCCCGGTCGTTGCTTGGTACTCGCACGATATCCAGGATGACTTGCCGGCCCCAAGCAGTGCCTGTAATTATACTACACTGCACTAAGTACAAGAAAGTTACTATACAAGTATACAAGGCCTATAGCCGAGCTACATGGGTCCTCCAAATGCTTTGCAAAGTTTCAATGCCCACGGCAAAGGCCCATAATTGCTGTTTTGGGGAAATGGACAGCAACAGTTGCTCCAGTAGGCAAGGATGATCCATGATACCAGGCATCGGAAGGCCACGACAAACACTGGTATAATTGGCAACTCGGAAATTCCTGTACTCTTCTACCAGAGGAGCAAGTGCCAGTATGGAACAAAACACGCAATCCGGCATATGTAATGCGATGGCATATTTGGCCCCCAATATGCAGCCGGCACGTACTATGTAGTCTAGGAGGTTTCGCCGCAGATTACATGTAGTCTTCTTACCACTTCATACAAGCACTAGTACATGCTAAAGCTATGCAATGCAACTCTACACGTACTAGCAGCATGGAGTGCAAAAAAACAACGACGACTGACCGTCATTCAGTGTGCCTGGTTGTACGAGGTCCAGGTAGAATGCAGTACGGAAACCCTTGCCCCCCTTTTTCCCACCCGAGTGGACTCATCTTTCAGGCCACGCACCGCCAAAGACAGATATGGATGAGCGGTCCGTCCCTTACATGTAATGATTGTTCATGTATCAACTAGCAGGCAGTAAGATTGTCGACACGTGTGACAAGTCCCGAACGGGCCTCTCCGTGCCTCTCGCGCTTCTGCTCCCCTGGTCGATACCCAAAAGGCGGGATATTTTCTTGGTTTTCATGAAATGTGACAGCCGACAGCGCGATGCCCGCCTTGCCCACTTGTTGGGACCGCACTTGGTATAAACGGTAGCCGTCCTGCTGTTTGCGCTGGTCGCGAGTTGATGCATCCCGCAGTTTCTAGACTTATACCCCTGCTTCTCTTGTTTCCCAATCCCGAGAGAGAGAGACGCAGAGAATCCCCGTTTTTTGGCTGTAGCTATTTGTACAGCTGCTGCCTCTGTTGCTTCTTTATATATTTATATTGCATTGAAATCATCTTCCTTTCACAGCCATGAGCATTCAGTATAGACGCCTCGACCACACGAAGCGCGAGATTCGCCTGCTGGAGATCAGCTCTACCCGCAATCTCACCGATCCGGTCGAGTGCAAGCTCGTCACAACCCGCCTGACCGATGATCTCGAATTCATAGCCCTGTCCTCGTTGTACGGCGATGCCGCCCAGACGGAGCGTATCTGGGTATCAGGCCAGCCCGTCAACATCACAGCCCATCTCGCCGCGGCGCTGAGGAACATCCGAGCCGTCTTCTACCCGACGATTTCACGACGTTTCCAGCGCACTCCTGCTCGGCGCCCCCACGGCGCCCCTCGATGGCTGAGACAGCTCTTCGGCATCAGCAATGGATCGACTCTCGAGTCTCGCTCACTCCGCGTCTGGGTTGACTTGATATGTGTCGACCAACACGATGAGATGGAGCGCCAGCGCCAGACAATCGATATGCGCCAAGTCTACAAGGCGGCCGAGCTTGTTATCGGTTGGATCGGTGAGAAGATTGAAGCCACTGATGCAACGCTGGAAATCTTTTCCGAGATTGAGGACAAGATGCCTGCCCGCTTTGGAGATCCTGGTGACCGTGAAGAGCACCCAGAAGACTATGCACCTGAACACCGCTGGGCCCATAATATTCTGCACATGTGGCTCCCCAGTATTCCTGGCGTGTCTCCGAATGAAATGCCGTATTGGCAGGGCTATCTCGACTTCCTGGGTCGCCAATACTTCCAGCGTCGCTGGATTCTGGAAGAGCTCTCACTGGCCCGCTTTCCCTGCTTTCTCATTGGAGATAGCATCATTCCCTGGAAACAGATTCTTCGCTTCATTCGAATGACGGAGGAGTTCAAACACAACGAGTCTGATGTGTTCCCACCGGTATGTCTTTCACAGCCTCATCCCCGTTGTCTGGAGCCCTGAAATAGCTAATGATCAAACCATCACAGTATCTCAAAGATTCGATTGCCGAATTGCCCCTCGAGACAATTCACAAATTCTTGGATGAATTTGCACGAAGGGAAGCCTTGGAGGAGGCCAAAATTCTTTTGGAGGCCGGCAAAAGCAGGGCTACCTCATCCACGCGATCTAGCGAATAGCCTTTACCGCAAGTAATATAAAATCGATAATTACGGGAACCAAAAAAACAAAAAACCAAAAAAACAACTACAACAATAAAACAAAAAATTCATTGCGGCAGGGGGTAATAGCGGCGGCGTCAGCGGTTTCATTCACAAGATTGGCATATCGCGGGTTTTGGTTGTGAAAGGCATGGCAGGGACACCCAAGGTTGACTTCAGGCGCGACGAGGATACCCCATAGAAATTTGGTTTACATGACAAATAGTTTTTTTTTTCATTTGTTTTTTTTTTGTGTATTCTTCTTCTTTTTCTCCCTATTTGTTGTTGGTATTGTCCACGCAATTAGTCGCGTGATTCTTTTCTTCTTCATCATCATCTTCTTTTCAACTTTCATAAACTCAAGGCAGACGAGTTTAAAAGCAAAAACAATATTATAGATCAATGCTATCTTCTCATTTGTTCTGATCAAGCGCG
The DNA here is from genome assembly GCA_038502285.1 of Trichoderma sp. 2475. Lineage (NCBI taxonomy): Eukaryota > Fungi > Ascomycota > Sordariomycetes > Hypocreales > Hypocreaceae > Trichoderma > Trichoderma sp. 2475. The sequence continues at coordinate 2,188,026 of JARPVV010000003.1, read as the reverse complement.
TCCTTTACAATATGCGCCCTATTTGGCGGTGCTGTCTTAGTTCCTCGTACCACACTCCACGGAATTACAGGTTTCTTCTCTGTTGCCTCTCCGTACTGGTATCACTAGATGCTGTACTTTGTTGACAGAGCGGTGAGACAAAAGACCTCGAGTATAAACCTCACTAATGCTTCTTACAAGAGCCGCGTTCCCTCCAAAATTAAACCATGGCAATTTCTCTATCAAGTAACTTCCGAACTATCCTTGGCTGACTTATGGCTAATCGTAGTAATTAGCGGAGGGATTTGCATCAAAATCCACCGCCAGACTCCTGACTGGAATATACGGCGTTACCCAGTACATACGTAGGAGAAGACCATTTGGAACTAGCCAATAGACAGGGGTCGACACATATCACGATCTGTGACAAAAGTAACAGACTGCATTCTGCAATCGTAGTACGACAGCCAATGGCGTTGATCTTACATGACCCTCATCCCAGCTCATGGGCAAATAAGAAGCTGACGCAACCGCGTAATAGTTCCGATTTCGTATCTAGCTCACCGACAATTTGGGGTTTGTATCGGTAAATTCTGTTAATCTAGTCCCTGTTCAGCGATTACTAGCCATGGGGGAAACTGAATGCCGCAGCTCCCTGCAAGTCGGATATAATCCCCCCGATACTGGGTAGCAGCGAAGAACGCTTTAGGATAATCATGCATTTGCGCTGCTGTAACTCTATATCGGCTGGCACATAACAAACGGCTGCCAATAAGCTATAGGGGGTTTATATACGTGTGCCTTGCAATGATGGCAGCCCAAGTAACGCAGAAACCTCTCTTCCGCAGAATAGAAATAGGTAATTGCTCTGATTAGGAGGTAACTCTTCATGTTAAACAATAGTCCTTACCTTCTTCTAACTACGAGAAATTCGAAAAATTGGGGATCTTCCATCTGCTAGCGATATCACCGTCCGAGTTTCCAAAGAGCTGAGAGATCTGACCACTCTGTCCATTGCCAATTCTTTCAAAAACCCGCATAATCTTGTCTTTCTGAAGAAAGTCGCTGAACGCAGCGTAGTCGTCATTGTGTGCTCGGAGCAGCAGAAGTGCCGGAGAAGCGACTCCGACGGCCAATGGAGGGGCGATAGACGACATTGTTTCGCTGACAAATGTTGTCACATCGACTGTGGTTTCAGCATCAACGTCCTTGAAAGGGATTAAGATGTCGACGTTGGTTTCTGAGACCGGTCTCAGGTGGGTGTACGTGTTATTCGCGGCGACTGTAATGGCAATTTTATAGTAGGAAAGGAATGTGATGCCGTCTGCGTTTTCATTCGCACCAGTGCAGAATATCAAGGACAGAGGATTTTGAGAGTTTGAAGCCACGGTAACGACCATTTTGGTGGCTTGTTGTAGTTGGCGGGTATCGGTCTTCACAGCACAGCTGATCAAGATGATGTCGATATCACAGCTAATCGTCCAGGTAATGGCCTATGCAATAGCTCTCAGATTAGTAGCTAGAGTGTAATGGTGATAGCAGAGACGCCTTGTTTTATGAGAAAACCACGCAACCAGGTTCAACCATCCATAACTTGGCTACAATATGGGGCGCAATATCTTCATGGCTTACCCCTACTCTGCCAATATAAAATCCACAAAAAGGATTAAGTTTGTGGATTATGGAAGCCATCTGCGTTCCATGTAAACCTGAAGGCACAAACTCATCATCAGAATCACGCTAAACGAACGAACATCCCCGCACGACACCGCTCGATACATCCGGAAACAAGGCCGCATCAAAACCATTATCAACAATGGCGATCTTGATTCGACGATTTGGGAGTTTTCGGATGAATTCGCTTTTCTCCAGAGCCTCCAAAGAGCAGTGAAATCCTTTCAGATCTTTTAGGATTTTATTCTCAATATAATGGGATGGCCACTTGGAGATAGCGTAAGAGTGAAACGGATACTGCTCGTTTAAACAATTGCTCGACTGTGACAAATAATGAAGGCAAAGACAGGATAGGCACAAGGTGCCGTGCGACTGGTACCCGTTAAAACGGCCTTTCCACTTATGATTGGAATTAGGCTCAGCGGTAAGGAACTCTCTGACTGTCTGATGAAGGAAAAACGATTGCTTGTCAAAGACACTGATGAGGAGGCCACACAAGCTTTTCACTGCACTTTTGAAGAAATACGGGTCCTGCCACTTGTCCTTCTCGAGTTCCACAGACGAAGTGTACCACTGTTTGTCCAACGCCAATGTCAAAGCAACGTTGGCTTCGTCAAGATTCAGAGGCTGCGTTGCAGCAAGCATGACTTGAAGAAGGGCTATCGTCTTCTCTGACTCCTTGCTGCAGCTCAAGATCTTTTCGTACGCATCCGACACCCGTGTTCCTTGTACGGGATGTGCAAGACGCGGGTGCGATTGTCGATTATGGCGCTACATACTGACATGGCTCTGTCAAACCGTTCATAAAGCGTTAGAGCTCCCATCTTTAGGATCAAGAAGTCATGGTATCAGAATTAGGTATTTTTCACATGCCAGGCCTCGCGGACATCACATGCTTAAGAATGGGCACATCGAAGCTTTTGTCAGTATGGTAGAAGATCTCCACTTGGCTGCATAGGTAAGTATAAACGCTATTCAGGTTTATAAGCTAATTTCGCTAATAACGGCAAGAACGGGTATAACGGGTAGTTGGGACGGTGATTCGCCTCCCAAAAATATGCATGTTTATATCTTGTGGCTTGTTAGATGTGGATCGAGATTGTGTCGTGAGAGTACATGTGTCTTGCTTGAATAGCACTGCCACAATTCACTTAATCTCACAGAAAGTGCTGCGTCCAATGCAACTACATGTGATCAATTTGCGCTGAGTATTGAATTCTATATATACAGGTTCTGGCTATAATGCCTTCATAGCTCTTCAATTCTGATATCTTCTGTCCAACCTTCTTTAGGCTGGCTATACAGGTTCCAAGCTTGCTCAGCAATGTTCCTGGGATTAAGGTACTTGTTTGTCTCCGCTACATATCCAGCAACGGTCAGGATGGCGACGTGAACGCCTTTAGGCTCATACGCCATGCGGAGAGATCGAGTAAAGTTTTTCTGAGCTGCCTTGGACATGGATAGAGAGACAAGGTTGGTCTCTGGAGCCTCGGGGAGATGAGAGCTTGTAACGATGAGTGTAGGCTTGGCACTGGCATCTTCTGATGCCAATGTCGTAAGCTGTGGGAAAGCCCATTTAGAGAGATTGTTCAGCGCTATCGTGGAGATTTTAAAGTCGCGCAGAAGCTCATCGTCGCTGACTTCCATATGGTGGGATTCTGCGACTATGGCTGCGTTGAATAAGACAAACTCAACCGTTCCAAGATCTTTGTTAATCTGGGCGAGTGTTGTGGTAAACTTTGCTGGATCGAGGACGTCGGTTGAATAGGTCTTCACAGTGACATCGCCACTAGCAGCACTTGTAACAAAAGCGGCGTCTTTCTCAAGCTGAGCAGGATTCCTGGCAACGAGAGCGACTTTGTTGAATTTCTTGGCCGCGAACACGGCAGCCGTGTTGGTGCCGATTCCAGGGCCAGAGCCGACGATGACTACCGCGTTGTTGGAACGAGCAGACATTTTCGTGTATGAGTGGGAGATTTATTGAAGTTTCGAGGGTTTATAAAGAGTCTTGGAGTATAATATGTGCAAATGTTTGCGAAAGCTGTTGTGCTTTTGTAGTGATATGCTGCTGAGTCTGTTAGAACAGTTCTGTCACAACAATGGGCTCCTGTCTTCTATTTAAGATGCAGTGAAAATTCTGCAACCTCCTCAATCCTTCATCCTATCAACTTCGATCGATATACTGATTACCATGAAGCCACGTCGGTTTTGCTTCAGCCACAGCATTCGACAACCATTATTAAGCTGGTTGCTGGGTTTAGTGGCCAATGACGATATGTTTATCTACTATAGCGCGCGTCGCAGTGCATCTCCGCGGAAGCTTAACAATCGGCTTGCAGTCGGCTATGCCACATGAGATTTAGACTCGCCAGCAGGAGCCGTAAAGCTCACTCATAAAGCAGATTTGCGGCTCCTAGTTTTATTTTTGTAAGCCTTAAAAGAGTAAAAAGTCCCGCGTGTAAGTTTTAGTTTTCTTGCCGTCTTCTTTTGCCGCGAGTCCTTCAAATCCTTCTTCGCGCTGTTACTGATATGTCATATGAATTCCGGCGCTAAGAACGCAACTATAACAACACGGTGAAATCGGCCATCACGGCATCTTCCGCAAATAGGAAGAAGTTGACTGATAGAACTGAATGTTTGTTTCTATCTAATTGGGTAAACGAAAAATCAGCCTTGCAAGGCGTTGATAGCTGGGCTGATTTGTATCATAGGTCTCAACTGTGCCTCGACTATATCCCCGCCAAAGCTAAGCCAAGCTAAGAATTGTCAACCGCCTGTTCTGTCTCAGCCCTTTTGTTTTGATATTTAATAATCGTCTCGAATAATCATCTCAGCCCTTTTGTTTCGATATTTAGTAATCGTTCCATGATGGCGACTCAACGTACTGCGGAATTGAGGCGCATGCTGGCCCTCTCCTATCCATGGGTCAAGAAACCCTTTGTTGTTGGTGCACCCATGCGCATCTTGGCCGGCCCTCAATTGGCTGTCGCCGTGTCTGCGGCGGGCGGCCTTGGGTTCATGGGGCCACAAGCCAAACCAGATGGTGTGCTCGCCGATCTGGACGAGGCAAGAAAACTGATAGAAGCGTCGAATCTGCGCCACCCGTTGCTCCCCATCGGCGTGGGCTTTCAGGTCTGGAATGGAGACTTGAAGGTTGCAACAAGCGCTGTTGAAAAGCACAAACCATGCGCTGTCTGGCTGTTTGCGCCCAAAAATGGCCAGGCAGAGTTGGATGAATGGACCGTTTCTCTTCGAAAGGTTTCTCGTGATACAAAGATTTGGATCCAGGTCGGTACGCTAAGTGACGCCCTCGCGGCTATCAACAGCCCAGCGCCTCCAGACGTCCTCGTCGTTCAAGGTTCCGAAGCAGGCGGACATGGAATGGCAAAGGAGAGCACAGGCACCATTGTTCTCTTTCCAGAAGTCGCTGATGCCGTCAACGCCAGGAAAGATCTCGGAATCCCTGTGGTTGCGGCGGGAGGCATCATCGACGGCCGAGGAGCTGCGGCCGCATTTTCGCTAGGAGCCGCTGCCGTAGCCATGGGTACTCGCTTCCTTGCTTCTTCAGAGGCACGCATCTCAAAGGGATACCAAGACGAGGTTGTTCGGGCGTCTGATGGCGCCAAAAACACTCTTCGCACCCACTTGTACAACCACCTCCGGGGCACTTTTGGCTGGCCTGACATTTTTGCACCTCGAACTCTCATCAACCGTAGCTGGATTGACCACGAAGCTGGCGTTCCATTTGAGAAGCTCCAAGTGCTACATGACGAGGCTGCCAAGAGTGGTGACGCCGGATGGGGCCCAGAGGGAAGACTGGCAACGTATGTTGGTGCAGGTGTAGGCCTTGTACGGGACGTGCAAGACGCGGGTGCGATTGTCGAGAATGTAAGAAATGAAGCGAGGGATATTCTCAAGGCTTTGAGCGATGATATTTGAAAGAAGCGATGTGAATTGAGTTTACACTGCAAAGTACACACCAAGGCATGTTGAGGTTGAGACTTTCAACCCATAGTCGAGTGGATTGATCAAGACAGTATTACTGCGCTTCAATGCTCGTGATGGCATGAGCAATTTACAGCACGCGAGAGAAATAATTACAAAGCATCCGCGTAATTTTGAATATGCTGTCGTCCCGTTGTTGGGTTGTTCAGAGACCAATGCCCAGTTTTATTGCACCCCGCGTTAGGTGACTCAATCGCCGACGCAGACGATTGCGCGGCATGATTAGGTACCCGTAGACTGGTATTCATAATTGCCATTTTCGGCAGCGCGCTAATATCTGTAGAACGAACGAGACTCAGCATCATCAATGATATAAGAGCTCGACATGTTCTTCTAATTCATTGAACAAACCTCAGTCATCAAACCATATGTTCTTTCTGCTTCTGTCTACACTGAAACTCTCAATATGACGCTGTCATTCAATCAGATTCAGCCGCTCCCTCGCCAGCGTATCCGCCAACTTATACCTCATCTACGGCTTGGTAAATGGCCCACGGGTCCCCTCAATTCCATTACCGACGTTCCAGGCGTCCTAGCCCACACTGAATCTATCCATAGCTCTCCTCATAGCAAAGAGGTATCTCCTGATATCAATACGGGGGTCACTGTCATCTTGCCTAGGCCTGACTGGTACAACTATGCAAGCTTTGCTGGCGTCTTCAGTTTCAACGGATGCGGGGAAATGACATCCGCTCACTGGCTCAATGAAACGGGCCAACTTCATTCGCCGATTGTTCTGACTACGACTTCAGCTGTTGGAGATGCGTATCGTGGAATCTGGGAATACACAATCAAACATCACTCTAATGAAGATAAAGAGGCCAACATCTTCCTCGTACCCACCGTCGCTGAAACATATGACGGCTATCTCAATGATCAGAGCAAATTCGCCGTCACTCCGCAGCACATTGCCAACGGCATTAAAAACGCAACTGCAGATGCTGTGCAAGAAGGGAACGCCGGAGGTGGAACGGGCATGATGTGCCATCGTTTCAAAGGAGGCACTGGATCCAGCAGCCGGATAGTCAAAGGAAACGATCATGATGGAAATGAAAAGTCTTATACTGTTGGAGTGCTTGTTCAGGCCAACTATGGAACAATGGAGAACCTGCATATTGGAGGCGTTCCAGTAGGCCGAATTCTTCAAGAACAAGGGAATGAAGCATTGCCGAGTCACAAGCCAGGAGAGAAGGAGCCTCGAAAAGACGGTAGCATCATCATCATCGTGGCAACAGACGCTCCCCTTCTGCCCATTCAGCTTCAGCGATTGGCTAAGCGTGCCACCATCGGATTGGGCAAGGTTGGAGGCTACGGCAACAATACTTCAGGAGATATATTCCTCGCATTTTCCAACGGAAACAAAATCCCCCTCTCTCAAAAATCTACTTCCAAAAACCACTACGAGCCGCACCCTCATGGCGTGCAGATGTCAGATAACTTTACCATTGATGGATTATTTGAGGCTGCTGCGGATGCGACCGAAGAGGCAATTTACAACGCGCTTTGTATGGCTGAAACGACGGTAGGATTTAAAGAGAGAAGAGTCGAAGCTCTTGATCTAGCCAAGGTAAAGGAGATTGTTGAGAAGAGGTTGTGATACGATTATATGATGCCGATTGGTTCAGATGCCACAGGATGTTTTCATGAGAGAATTGGTACAAGCAAAATTTAAATCTTGCATTCAGTTTTAAAATATGTGTTCCTTGACGAGACAATCATGTTACCCTTTATTATTCTCGGCTTACCTGCATCCGAAATACAAACTGGTCTTGTGGCAAAGAGCACGTTCCATTTGTTGGGAAATAGACTGACTAAGATGTCTTTGAAAAGTCCTATACTGAACGTCATCGCGCGTTCGGCTCGTCGCTTCGGCCCCCACACCAGGAATACACTGTGCTTGTGTAGGGTTACAGTGAACTAGACGCCAATTTCCATGCTCTCAGCGTCGGGAATCCTAAGATGCTCGGTCCCGAAGACAAAATTGAAGCTTGATATTATAGTAGAGATCTACATCAACTTGAAGATCTTCTTATGATGTGGTCTTATAATAGAAGAGAATTCGAGTATAAAAAGCTGGCCAGGACCGTGAATTACTCTCTATTCTTCAGACAATTCCTTCTCAAATTCACTTATCCAAGATTATAAAACTCAAATCAGCTTATTTAAAATGCAATCTTTCATCTTTGTCCTTGCTATTTTTGCCTCTGTGGCTATGGGAATGCCATCTGAGCTGTAAGTCAAGCATGATTCTGCCACCGCCTGTAGGCATATATACATATACTGACCAATTTTGCCAGTAATAAGCGAGTCAACTGCTGTCTTTACTACCCAGGTGCCAAGTCCAACTGCCAGGCTGATTGCATTGATCCCTCATTCTGCAAAGCATATGGCATTCCTCAGACGGGATATTGGTGTGACTGCGGTCCAGCTGCGAACTGCAACGCTTAAGTAGCAGAATGTCTTTGTGCTTGGAAGATGGATAAACTCCTGACAAACCTACATATCTAGTAGTTGGAATGTAAAGTACTGGAGCACTCATTTATCTAAAGATTATGTTATTGATTACTATATAACGATAATCTCAAGTCATTATTATCATACATGATCATTAAACCATCTTCCACACAATTACTGAGTTCGACGCACAAGGTTCGCTGGATCAGACATTGCGGCAGCAGCTCGCACATTCAACTTTCTCTTCTTATGAGAGTTTGAAGTGCTTGTATGTCCTTTTTCGTGTCCAAAGATAGCCCACTCCGCGACAGTAGCACCGGTTCCGTTCTTTGCCACAACATCCACATGATCAAGACCCTGGTTGCCCACAATCAGGAGCGAGGCATATCTCGAGGCAGCAACGGGCTTAGACAAGGTGACATTAGTCGTGTTACCAATAGGAATGGCAATGACGTTCAAGTCAGTAGTATGAACGTCATAAGGATTGGACTGCTTGATATTCGTCAAAGTTGTAACAACCTTGAAGTCCGAGTTATGCTTCTGCGACTTCAAAGCTGCCGCTGGGTCACTGATGGCCTCGTTGTGGAAAATGACAGTTGCGTTGACAGGAGGTGCCTGAGCCCAGTCGAAATGGAAGCCTGAGACCAAAGATCCCACATCCTCTTTGTCGAGCGTTACTGTAATCGAGCTTACGTCGTCAGCAGAGGTAGGTTGCCACTTGGTAGATGTAGCACCGTCCACGGCCGCAATGGGGAATTGACCGGGCACATAAGTGTCAGGGGAGCTGGCGGCGTTGCACTGCACCATGTTGCCGGCGTAGGTTTGCTGAGAGCCAAGCTGTCTGTTAGGAACGACGACAGATCCCTTGACGGGCAGTTGATAAGCTTTGGGGCTTTCCTCGGATCCAGAGTGGATGGTAATAGCCTTTCCAGCAAAGCGCTGGTCCGCTCCATCAAGCGCAGCAATGCCGCTGGCACGGCTAATGGTGGTGTGAGTGTAGTTGGACCAAGCCGAGATGGGCCAGCCGCGCCAGTAGAACGTCCTGTATCGAAGGTAGGGGATCTGCGGAGGCAAGTTTGGATCGATGTGAATAAAGTCATCGGGCACGAGACGGAGGCCAAGGTAGCCAAAGAGAACGACTTGGTTGGCGCCGCCGTGGCCAGTGAGGAATGGATAGGCCGGGTGGGTGCCGCCGTTGATGCTGGCGTCGTCAATGAGCTGCTCTGAGATTTGGTAGAATGGCGCGCGAACGTAGGGCTTGTAGGCGTATTGAGCGTAAGTGTATGATGAGCATCCTGAAGGAGAAATCTCGTTGGCAACAATGGAGAAGAAGGCGTAGGTCATAGCAGGTCCATCGGGAGATTGCTTGTTGGCATACTGTATCATGGGTCAGCAGCTACTTGGTACGAAGCAAGAATTCTGAGAATACTCACGTAATCAAGATCGTTGAGAGCATCCTGGGAGCTGTAGTTGGTAGCGTAGCTTAAAGGATAAGTGATCATAATTACGTCTGCCTGTTTCACCACAGCACTGCCGTTCATGGTGGTAAATTCCAAGGTAACTCCATTTTCTCGAAGTACCAGCGAGTTGGACGCCATGTTGGCCCAAGTCTTGTTCTGCTCAATGCCAAATTGTTTGCGGAATGTGTTTGCGTTCTGCAAGTGTTCCGCAATGAGAGGCATTGTGTATCCGCCGGCATCGACATGGTTGGCGTATTCATCCTAGAATATGTTAATCAGAGATATCGCAGCGTTAAAAATGAGAATGAACCTACAGGGTCAGTCATGTTGGTCAACGTCCACGATGTCTTGTTGGGCTTCAGCATGTTTCCATACAGCTGAGCGATTGAGTCGTAAATCGGGAAAAGGTTCTCTTGAAAGTTCTTGGTGTCGCCGCTAACAACCCACTGGTTGACGAGAGACAGGCCGATATCTCCATTCAGATGGTACTCGTAGTCCCAGCAGGGCCCAGTAGCAGTGCAGTTTCCATAGCGGCCGCTGGTCCACGGAAAAACGGCAGCATCAGCAGAGAAGAAAGTCTCATTTTGAGAACCCGCAATGTTAGTCTTGACGTTTTCCTTGGCCATGCCATATCTCGCCAGACGGTAGTTTGTGATTCTCTCGGCAGCTTCTGGGTGAGCCGCAACCAGGCCAGGCTGCATCCAGAGATCGGCATCCCAAAAGACTTGTCCAGCATAAGAGTCGGAAGTCAGTCCACCGACAGAAATACTGTCGACATTGACCGGAGCTCCGTTGGCTTCCTTGCTTCCATTCTTGCCAACTGTGTTTTGCAAAAGATAGTAAGCGTTGGTGACGGCCATGATGGCAGAGTCGATGATGTAGTTGTCCGCAGGAAGCTTGCCAGACTTGGGATCGGCGAAGCTGTCGACAGAGCTCTCAGGCATGACGTTTGCCCACTCCGTAACGTGGTAGTTTAGAGACTTGGCGTATCCGTTGCTCAATGCCGCAGCAGCTGCACTCTTGGCAATTTGTCTGGGGTTCTTGAATGCATCGGAGGATGCAGCTCCAACAAATTTAGTCACGCGGGCGGCATGTCCTGCTGAAAGCTCGACTGAAACGGCTTGTGCAATAGAAGAGTCGTTAGTATGTACGTAAGGCTTGCCCTTTACAATCTTGCGACTGGCCAAGTTTACGCCCCCAGAGCCAGTAATGTCGGCATATACAAAAGCTGTGACGTTAGAAACGCCAATTGGTCGTACGGCCGAGAAGATGGCGTTGCCGTCTTGTCCAGACTCTACGAAGTCGGTGCGCACGGCAGCGAAGCCATCGAGGACATTGACAATTGATGCCTGGACGTTCTTGGATGAAGTAACTTCCATATCGACCACAGCCTGGTTCACGTATAGTTTGTTGGCAAAGATGCGATAGCTGATGTCGAAGCTTCCTTTGTTGCCTTTGGGAGTCCACTTGTATGACCAGCTCAATACTCCGGCCTTGTAGTCATAGGTCGATCGGAAGTTTGAGATTGTTCGGTTATCAACCGTAGCATCAAGGTAGATATTGTCACCCAGATCCAAGATGAGTCCACTCCAATGAGGAATGCCGCTGATGGCAGTATCGGAACCATACTGCGAGATCCACGGGAAGTTTGTCCCGTTCATGACTGGCTGGGAGTCCCAGAATCCAGCAATGGTCGCGAACGACTGGCGCCTCGAGAACAAGGGCCAGCCGCTGATAACGTCGCCATTCTCTTCTGTGTCGAGCTCAAAGAAGGGTCCAACGCTGGCTACGTTGATGCCCAGATAGCCATTGGCCACAGAACCTCGTGACTCAAACGCGCCCTGCTTCAATTGTGTTGTGCTGAGGAGCCAGTTGTCTTCGTCCCAGGTCACGCCTGCGAAATCGGTCTGGTACACGTTCTTGCTGAACTGGGGTCCCGTGCTCGATCCGCCATTTCTGCTCAGGCATCCTGCGACGCGATTATTTGAGGCTGTGCTGTAAACAGGATGGACAAACTGAAGCAGCGACAGCAATGCCGCTCCAGATAGCGTCTAAATTATCATGTATTAGAATGCATCTGCTTGAATAAGAGAACAGCTATTAACTGCGGCGAGATACTCACTGTTGACCGCATTTTGTCAGCCTGTCAACGGGCAAAGCAGACGCGATGCCAGTTTACACTGCAGTATAAGTTGAAATAAGCCCACCACGAGGTATCGCAGTGGCATGCAGATACTGGCTGGGGTTTCATCGAGCTGAGAGTGCGGCATCTTGCCCAGTATTTAAGCCTATCCTACTGCTACCTCCAACGCTGGTATTTCCCCGTGCAGATCACCGCTTGGACCCCAGAGCTGGTAATGGTGTGGAGAGGACAAGGTGATTTGGGCAAGGCTGTGGCCGTAATACGGAGAAGCCTGCACAATCAGGATGGCTGAGGTCATTGCAGGGCATCTCCACCCGAATCTGGCCGTTTGATGATCGTCTTCTGCTAGCTTGACTTGGCTCGTGAGTAGGATGATTTCATCAATTAATTTCGCCGTTTACTAGTCGCCCACAGCTTCCAACCAAGATACGTTTAGTCTTACCGGTTTCACGGCTGCTTCGCCGCAGCTCTCAATTTTGCAGGCAGGGCTCTTCAAACCAACGCTAATTACGTACAGCTCCAACGCGTTTTGACCCTTTTCACCATCGTGAAAGTCCACCCGTCATCGCTAAACTACCCCACAAGCATCCCCAGACCCGGCAACGAGCCGTGAAAGGGCCGATAGTGCCGTGGCACCACCATTGTAGCGCCATAACGTCCTGCCAAGAGAACGCTGAGGAGGAGAAAGAGGAGCAGGCGGACGTTTTTAACATGACTATCTGCTTGTTGAACAAACTAGACAGGCAGATGCTGAAAAAACCAAGTGAGGCTGAGTAAATGATCGGCCTATAAAGTGGGATGGCATCCACGCGAAAGCAGTGACATCCCTGCTTCCAGCGCTGTTCGTTACTGATTCATATTGCAGATTCTATCCCTTGATACCCAAATGTGCCATGACCATTTCAGTCATAGTGTGGTTATCGTGTCAGGGCAAATAGGCACTTGTCATAAGAAGGGGTAACTAATGCATGTAAATGCCTAGTTCGGTGAATAGTGACATACTCGCCCAAGTATAGTCTCTGTAAATCGCCTCATACGTACATGAAGCATTGCTGTTGGTGCCCGCGATATGTTCGGTGAGGCCGCGCAAAAGTTCCCCTGCGGCAGTCCTCGAAACAGAAGCCGATCCAACTCCACACCAATACCGAGATAACCGGCATTGGGGCCTGGGGAGTAGCATTACTAGTAAACATTGTTCAGGCACGAACATATCTGCCGCGCAGCCGATTTAATATGATACAAATCGCGTGACTGGCGGTAATGCTTTCCGATGCGGAGGGTTAGCGAAGCCTGGCTGCCGAATAGCGGATTCGAGTATTCCCTGGGTGATCGTTAATGCTTATGCCCTCCTTGGCACGATAAAGTGTGGGGAGGCCCAAAATGCTCTCGGCAGAAGGCCTCCGAAGTCTAGAATCCAAGTCAGCATCTTCTTGGAACTTTCCATGGAGTACCCCTTGAAATTGTTACTATTAATCCCTACCAGACCGGGCCGATTAAAATGTCTTCTGAGTAATATCAATGGGTATCATATTCATCAATAACGCCTAAGGGAGATTTGAAAAGTGCCAAGCCTCTGGTTCCTGGTATTGTAGCCCGAACGATAGTGACGGTACACCTCTTTATCGAGGACGAATAGCCTCTCCCAGCCGTATTATCCAGTCTTTTATTGGAATTGCTTGATGTTGTATAATTTGCAGGAAATATAGGTCTTTTGGCATATTTGCGCACAGGAATTGCCCTCTGCAGAAGAAACCTTTCAAACTGTGCAGATGAAGACAGTGAGTGCACAAAGAACTATTTTAAAGTTATCACATAGTCTCACGAAACAACTGTTTCCTTAGACTTGAGATGCGAAATGTAAGTGTAATTTGCTGTAGAGTGCGTCGAAAGCATGAAGCTAGAAATTTTCATTATGTGTTCGCCTGGGAGAATTGAGAAATAACATGAAATCAAGCGTTTTGGCTCTAAAAAATTGATGGGAAAGAAGGGGTTCGAGTTTTACTGATTGATATGGTATGCAATTGAGAGACTCGTACTTATCTTGAGTAAAATCGAGGAGGCGCTTACAACATTAGTAAAAAGTGCTGATTGCAGTGGAGCTCTACGAAAGATCAATGGAACCCAATTACTGTATGTCCCTTAGCGCACCACTGTAGGTACGTGTACTATTTCGTTTGACATTATTCAAATGTCTTTTTAGTGGCATAGGCATACTCATTCTTTATGTTTCATGCCTATTGTCCCTTTTCCTTCATATAAGCTGAAATGATGCGCTTGAATCATCGCCATCCTGGGGCTGTGTCATAATATTGCTCTTGGCATTAGGTGAGTCATAAATCAGGCGATTGGCAATAAGCGTCAGAATAAAGCCCAAGAGCGATACAGGTTTGTGCCAAATCGGGCAGTCGAAATAACTCTATTTAGATTTGCTTTTAGACTGCAGACAAATCGAGACGAGCAGAGTAAAGCTGCCGAAGGTGACAGGTGCACCGCCAAAGTTAAAATAGATGTGACGCATTTTAGCTCCAGTCATTCGGCAACCCTCTTTGAGCACGCCTTGTTCTATCAGCGCGCACCCAGTTTGCTTTATTAAATCCTGTTGAGAGGGTACTCAACAGAGCTATTGCAAGAGCTGCTATATCTCTGTGTCGACGCAAAGCGCATCCTTTCGTCCCACAGTCAAATTGCAAGAACGCAAAATGCGGCTTTCAGTCATCAATTATCAAGATGTCCTGCAAGATTTGGACAAGGGTGTCCCGATAAACTTTAACACCAACTTCCACACCGCTGAGGAGGCGCCAGATCTTCCCATCCCCACCAACAAGCCATACGACTACGAAATATGGCTGCCTTTGATACTAAAATCTCGAGGCCTGCCTCCTACCGCGCTTCAAGTCGTCAAGCTCTCGCGGGCACAGATCAGAGTTTTGGTCAATGCTGCTGCAGCTTCAATCCATACCGGAGTGATTAATCGATCGTATGCCGAAGATCTCGAAGACGACGTTTATCCTGCCTTTAATGGGCTTCAATTCCCCCCAGAAGGACTTTTTATGCGCCTTGGAGCATGCTCTCCAAAAGATGGTGCGCAGCTAACACCTGGAAAGCTGGCGATTCATTCCGTCGAGGATATCGTTCTCCGCATCACTACGTCCGCGAGAACGTGGAGCGCGCTGACAAATATACTCAACCATGAAGGTGAAGAAGGCTACGTATACTTTCTTCCGTTCAACTCCGAAATGAGATCTGAGAGAGAATATCGCGTCTTTTGTGTCCCCAGCTCATTGGACATATCTGGCGTTAGCCAGTATAGATGGCATAAGCCGTGGATGTTTGGCCATGAAAACAAGGATGAGATGGCAAATGTCGCTCACAAAATACTCGGCGGCATTCATGAAGTTCATTCCGAAATCGCTGCTTATTTGAAGTCGCACGATGATAAGGAGCTGGAGAATCTTATTCGCACCCAGGGATTTACTTTCGATGTGCTCTACGACGAAGGTTTGGGAAAATGCGCCTTGATTGAGCTCAACACTTTCGGGGTGAGGAGTGCATGCGGTTCTTGTCTTTTCCAGTGGTTGAAAGATCGAGCGTCGTTGTACGGAGAGACTGGCGATATTGAGTTTCGTGTTGCGGTATGAGCTTTAAGACTTGACAATTCTTCAGCAGCACGGAGACCAAACTGGACGGAGGAGATGGGCTGTTGGATGGAGTGGCGTATTAAACGCTGAGATGACTGGAAAGATTATATTCTATAGTTGCAACAGACTGTTAAATGCTTTCTGGAGTATGGTATGTCATAGCCCGCTGGAGCATATGTCCTTTACATACAGTCTTTAGTTCAACAAAGAAAATGAGATTGTAACAGAAAATGTCCACGAAGTTGAAAAAATGAGGTAAGACCATTATGATTATAATTACTAGTATGAGAGGAGTGCAATGCTATGCAAATAGTATACAATGCCAATGTTCATACAGAGGCGATAAATAACAGTGAAACTCAAACCGCTCACATAAAGCAACACTCGCTTTTTACTCCAGCGCCGGATACTCTGGCAGTTTCCAATTAGCCGCCTTCTTATCCAAGCCGTCCATTTCGCCCCAATTAAAGAATGATGCCATCTTCGCAAATCTATGCAAGATCCAGATTCCAATACTCGTTTTCGGGGACATCAAGTCCTCGAACCAGTCATAGCCTCCGTGCATCGAAGTTGCAGCAGGTCGGAACGTTTCTTCATACGCTTTCGCTCCTTGCCTTATAGCCACTGGAGTTGTTACATCTTTTTTCTTCAATGCTGTAGCAATCTCGCCCACCAGCACGTAAGCGCCCACAAGGCCCCAGGCGCATCCATAACCTCCAGCTGTATGGCAATGGGCCGAATCGCCAAGAAGGACGACTTGGCCCTTTGACCAAGATCCCGGGGGAAGATTTACTTCTTCGATTTTGGTGCAGTAGATATCATCCGCCTCCGGGGCATGAAGCAGTGCATCCATAAACCGGTCACACTCCCATCCACCTCCTTGGTAAATGTCGGCCAGAGCTTTCTTCAGCTCTTGTGGGTCTCCAGAGCTGATTGCTGCATTAAGGGCAGGCTTTTTCCCGCGGAGAATCATGTATACGCGTGTAAGTTCTGGAATGTCTTTTCTTGTGCCAATGATTCGCCCCCCAGTCAAGTGACAGAAGGTTCCTCTGTCGGAATCTCCTGGTTTGGATGGGACGCTAAAGTATCCGATATGGCCGTTACAGTCGCGTCGTGGGTCTGGAGCATCTGCGCCAAGCATCATTTTGCGTGTTTTTGAACCGGTTCCATCTGCAGCAATAACAATATCGAAATCCTCTTCACGGCCATCCTCGAAGGTGACATGAACTTTGCTGTCAGGGCCATCTCCACCGTCTTGAGTAAAGGCTTTGATGGTAGTGTTGTATAGATGCCGCACGTTCTCATGGCCTTCTGTAAGCCCGTAGAGAATCTTGACCAGATCGCCTCTCATGATTTCGTACTCTGACGTGATTCCCTGTTTCCCGGAGCCACTCTTGGCGACGGGGAAGAATGCCTGGGTCCGGCCGTTGCGGTCAATTAACTGCATGCCAGGTTCGTGCACACAAGCCGCCATCACAGCGTCTTTGATGCCCATCTTTTCCATCATCGGTACGCCCTTGCCGCGAAGGTCTACCTGCTGGCCCGAAGCTCGCATCTCGCCAGATCGCTCAATGAGAGTGACGTTAGCACCGATGCGTGAGAGCCAGTAGGTCACGGCCGGGCCTGCAACGCCGCCGCCGACAACCAAGGCTTTTAAAGCGGACATGGTGACACAGCTGTGGCCTTGTAATTGAGATAAGTGTAAGGCGAGAGCAGTTTATTTCAGAATATAAGAAGAAGACGGGGAAATAATTATTCTTGAATGCTGGTGAAGATTCGCTATTTGCAATGAATACTGACTATTGTTCCAAACATATACCGTGTGTACAATACAGACATATTTATAGTTTTATTGATTCGTTTCACAACGTTGGCCAGGCACAAAGGCCGTTATCTGATTGATACCTCAGGCCCAGATCCGAAGCTGGAGGAGCGCGCGGCGCAATCGACCCAATAGTGACCAGCCACGCGGACATTTCACGAGGCGCCAGGCACAAACTTGATTCCTGGTCTAGCAGCTATGGTCAATAACGGCAGTTCTGCGATTCCCCAACAAGGATGAAGCCCCCAGCTGCGACTCCTAGAGTACGTCATGCAGTACGTGTTTCTACTGGAGATGAGTCAAGCACTACTCCTCGGACCCTTGACGCTGAGTCTTGATGGCTTCGGATGCGAAAAAAGGTTCATAGAGGCGCTGTTCCTAGTCAAAGCCGGGCAACTCGGGTCCGGACTGCGGCTAAATACACGTATGCGGGTATCCTTTTCTCGCCGTTAGTGCCATGCATATGCATCCCAGGCACCCGAATAAGACTCAGAAAAGGAGCTTGTGATATATGGTTATCAGATCGATAGTGGATCTATTAATGATCCTTCCTAGTAGAACTGGAACTATACGCGCAATACATGGTCATATATCACAGAATTCATATATCGTTTCATGCTTTTGTTGCGGCGCTAAACGTAAATAAGCTCGCAGATACGATCGCCCGATGGCTCCTCGGTCAATGCTTAGGTAATTCACCGATTCACACCCTACCAGGTAACAGGATTCTACTTCTGATCAACGCTTTCGCACATTCGAAGCCTGCGTAATCGGGAGCTTAATTAAACAAGGGGGGAGAAGAGGGATTTGGAATCGGGCCTTTCATTGTATGATGACTCATTGGTGTTGCGATCTAAGTGCAGTTTTCAAGACCTCCGAACATTAATACTCAAGGCGAGTGTTGCTTCAACCAAACCAAAGGTATCCACCTTTCCTGGTATTGGACGCAACAATACTAGGGAGCATTACGAAATGGTATTTCTGACCCTTTAGAGTTGGTATGCTTCGTGAAATATAGAGTAGTGGTTGGAGAAGAAAGCTGTGCTCTTACCGATCTTCACAGCAACCTGAAGCATTCAATAGGAAGGCTAATATTGTTCGTTCTATACATATCAGATTGATGCGCATCTGTTCAAGCTTTATACTTACTGAAAATGAGATATAATTTGAAATTAGACTAATGTTTTAAGAGAATGTACATTAGTCCGCATATAGTACTGAGTGTCAAGCCAAGCCAAGAAGAATCTTGTTTCAGGTTGCAGCTGTTGTTCACCAATGTTTTCGCATACTCTTTTGTACTCCAAAAACACGCAGCCCACATGGAGCTTCTCCCAGAGCTTCTCCCAATTTTCGTCAAAGCCAATAACATCCTCATCCTCATCCTCATCCTCATCCTCATCCTCATCATAATTTTCATACTCATGTCCATGGCCATCTTTGTCTTTCTCATGACATACATCTTGTTTATGCGTCTCTGCCGAGCTATACGGCTGAAGATCGCCATCAATAGATCTTTCTGTTGGTTTTCGTTTTTGATATTGATCAATAACTACTAGGCGCAGTTTGCTTTCAGCTTCGAGATGCTTTCCCTGACCACTCAAAGATCGTCCAAGAAAAAGTAAAATCGTCTCAGTATATTCATGCTCAAAGTCGCAAACGTCATTATTCATAGGAAGTAACGCGGCAAGAAGTTTTGCGGCTTCAACATTCTTTGCTTGGTAGTGCAATACTCGAGCAAGCCATAAAGTAGCCTCAATCGTTGGTTCGGTGGCCTGCCCGTAATTTTCTGGCGCAACAGGACAAGCTTGTCGAAAAATGCTCTCCGCATCGGCGTATCTGAGCTGACAACAGAGCGACTGTCCCAACAGGAGCATGGAACACTTTAATTCTGAATTTTCATGCTGTGGCTCGTGAACCTGCAGGTGTATATCTAAAGCTCGGCGAGAGTAGTTTTCAGCGGCTTCGTACCTTCCTTGTTTCAATGCTGAAAGTCCACTGTAGTATATAGCGCTCGCCAGCCCCTTCTTATCTTGGTTCGGAGATTCTTGGTAAATGAGCACAGATTGATCAAATTGTTGATCAGCTTCACTATATTGGTTACGACCGTAAAGAGAACCCCCAATCAAACGGAAGGCATCCGCTGTTTTGTTGCAATTTCGTCCAAAAATTTGTAAACAGACCGATAGATATTCTCGAAAATGTTCTTCAGCTTCCTCATATCGCTTAAGATTATGAAGCGAACATCCAATGGAATAGAAAGATGTCGCTGTTTCTGTATGGTTTCGTTTAAAGACTTGTAGGCATACTGATAAATATTCGCGAAAATGCTCTTCAGCTTCCCCATCTCGCTCAAGTCTGTTAAGCGAACCTCCAACCCGACGAAAAGCAGTCGCTGTTTCTTGGTGATTTCGTCCAAAAACTTGTAAGCAGACTGATAGATACTCACGAAAATGCTCTTCAGATTCCTCATACCGCTCAAGTTGGTAAAGCGAACTTCCAACCCAATGAAAAGCAGTCGCTGTTTCTTCATGATTTCGTTTAAAGACTTGTAGGCATACTGATAAATATTTGCGAAACTGCTCTTCAGCTTCCTCATATCTCTTCAGTTGGTAAAGCGAATTTCCAACCCAATAGAAAGCGTTTGCTGTTTTTCTATGATTTCTTTTAAAGACTTGTAGGCATACTGATAGATTTTCGCGAAAATGCTCTTCAGCTTCCTCATACCGCTCAAGTCTATAAAGCGAATTTCCAACCCGAAATAAACTGTTGGCTGTGTACTCATGTGTAGAGCCGAAAAAGCGGCGACGTCCAGCCAAAGCCATTTGGCGTGAATTCAACTCTTCTTCGTAGTTTTCCAGATTCCTATAGCATCGTCCAATGGCTTCATAGACGTTGTATTTCATTTCATCGTTGTTATCTCCCAGCCTATCCAAGGCCACGCGGAATACTTCCAGAGCGTCATGTGGTCTTCGGTCTATGCATATCCCGCCAATCCAAATGATGACGATGGTTGGAAAGCTATCAAGCTTACTCATAATTAAATGGAAGTGCGCATCGAAGAAGCTCCATAAATCGGTTATGCGCTTGCGCCCTCGAAATATCCAGCCAAGCACAGATGCCAGGTCGGCTTGTTTTGATAGTGATAGCAGAGGACCGTCCGCTAAGAGGTGGATCAGGTTTGAAAAGTGATCTTTGACTTGTAAAGTAGCTGATTTGCTCTCAATGCTTTGACTTTGCACAGAACACGACATTGGATCAGAGGTATCAATGTCATCCTCGTCAAACAAGTTCAAAAAGTCGTCTAATAGACGTAGTCTCTGAGATTGCCATGAATTTCGCGCATGAGCTTTGTAGGCCATCTGTATGTGTTTTTCCATCTTATCAGCCAGCGCAGTGAGATTAATTGAGCCTTTATCGAACCATTTAGCCGCTTCCAGAAAGTCTTGTGGTGCCATAGCCATAGGCCCTTCCATGAAACAGGAGCAGACGGTGACCTCTAACAAAGAATCCAGGTGGGTATTCACAAAGTGCTCTACTCGCGCTAATGTTTCTGTGTTAGGATCTTGCATCTTGTTGAAGTGATATGCGGCGAATTTGAAAGCGTATCGGAAAAAAGGAGGGTATACAATGTCTTGTGACAAGAATAGGCCCTCTCTTTGATGAAACCACTCAAATCCCGCTTTGCTCATGCTCTCAATGCATGTATTGACATATAACTCGTGAGCGTCGGTGAGTTCAACTCTTAGAGTTGAAATTTCCGAATCCCATTTTGTAGCTTGCCTTGTCAGAAATTCTTTTGCCGTTTGATGAACTAGGCAAACCTTGTCATTCTCAATATTTATTAAGCCTCTGCAAGTCTGCATCAACATATTTGCGGGATTGAAACATTTGTATGCATCAAGCTGATCTCGTTCAAACTCGGGTCGGCTTATTCGAGACGCTACCGCATGGGCATGCTGGAGTTCTTCCAACTCCAAAGCTCTACCAGACGCGGCAAGAATATTGAAAATTATTTTTGTCGTCTCTAACCCGGCTTCTCCGCATTCCTTTATAATTCTCTGTAAAATGCGGCAATACGTATCTTCTAAACCGAGCGGCAAGCACTGTAATACTTGTTTGATATCGTTTCGACTGTATGCCCCGCGAAGTTGGTCAATGGCCAGTCTTGCCCATAGAAACATACCATCGGCTTTTTCCGATATATTTTTGATGACCATGTCTTGAATTTCCGACTCTCTCAAAGTTTTCACTTTTTGAACTTCGGCCGTGATGAATGACTTGAGATCGGTTTGAAGAATATCATTGGTTATGTGAATCCGCCGCGTTGAAGTATACTCTTCAAATACATGAGGTCTGCCCAGCACAAGCATTCTAAGGCACGAGGACTTGTTGATCGTTATTAAAAGTTGCGTGAACAAGCCACTAATCGAGTCTTGGCATTCATCCATCCCGTCAATGATAAGGTACATTGGTACTTTTGATCTGGCCGTAATTTCTTCGAATGTTTGCCATAAATCAAACACTGTAGGTTGGCCATTTAAAAGTTGTGACTGGATAGTATTCCGCATCTCCTCATCAGTTGCTGATGTTAAGGCATTGTGCAAGAGGCATCGTACCAAACCATCCACGGTCTGCTGGCTGCTTTCGAGATTAGAAAAGTAGAAGAACATCGTTTGTTTTCCCTCTTTCTGCAATGTCTCGATAATAGATGACGCAAGGACACTTTTCCCACATCCGCTCTTCCCTGAAATAAATAACAGGCGATCATGATTATTTTGGCTTCCAGACGACTGCCATTGCACGAATGTGGGATTTGTAGTGATCCATTCACAGGTATTTGGCGTTCTGCCTTGGACTCTTCTCTGGTGCACTTCTCGCATATTCGCCGCACCAAGCAAGCTGATTGCTCTCTGCTGATCTTGCCTTTGGTGGTGATCTATATATCAACATGAAGTTAGCATCATCGCATCACCAGGAGTGGTCAGGGTACCAAAGGAAAGAAGAGATGAGAGAAAATACCATGTTCTTTTGCACACCCAATAGCTCTAGCAGCATCATGAAAGTCATGCAAATGCATTTTTAGCCGATCCACAGATTCTTCAAATTCTGTTCGCGGGGGAGAAACTGTCAATTTCCAGAGCCGAGCTTCTTGTCATTAGCGTGACCAGCTTTTAATCAGGCCTATGCAGTAGCCCGCACGAAAACGAGAACGAGAACTTGCTTACCCAATGTACTACGTTTGAAGAAGATCAGAGCTTTAACGCAGAAACAAGCGACATCATTAAAGATAAAAAGCAGCTCTGTCTGCATATGAGCTTCTTTGAGATTCGGGTAAAGCGCTATGCGTGGCAAGTTCTCGACTAAAATCTCCACCATCGCTGTAATGTTTCGTACGACAAATGAGTGAGATTTAGATATCTAGAAAAAGTGTGATTAGATTGTGAAATAAAAGGTAATATTTGCTTAACAGCGCTGTCTCACTTCAATGATGAATATCACCGGCGCCCATAGCGGGCACAATACATCAGCTTTGATATGGACCGCAAGCTCTAGTACAGAAGAGAATGACTGTAGTCTCTCTGCATTCTTCTTGAGTTGCTCCGACAGTTTGAACGATTTTCTTCTCTTATGCCTGCGGTTCAATTCATCCACACATGTTACAAGATGCGAAACACTATGTGTCTGATCAATGCATCTTTGGAAAAGCTGGTCGCCATTCTTCAATTGATGAAAAAGTGATCTGGCCTCGGCAATTGCCTTTTGCTCGAGTGACATCTCTGTAGCGGTCTGCGACGCCATTCTCGACGTCTCCAAAAGAAGAGATAAAACGACAGTCTAAATCACACAATGGAAAGAAAAGTGACCGTTGGTGAGCGAAGAATACCGGGACCATATTTTGATGAATATTTTGCAAGCTGGGAGGTTGGTCCGGGATAATCACATTTTTTTTTTTACAACACGAGGCTCTGCCTGATGTATCCAAAATGCCTCATGTGTATGCCTTATGCAAGTGCCTGATGGCTATGATATAATAGGTCCGCGACATTCTTCCAATGTCCAATCAGTAGAAAGGGTAAGCCTAACAATATCGATTGGACGCGGATAGCCTTGTAACGCTACATACATGTAATTTACATTGAGACCTCAAAAACGCTGAAACAAAATAAAGTAGTAGGAGCAGTAGAGATAGTTTATAAGGAGGACGCATGTAATAAGCCTGCCGTAGTAATCATCATGATTATCATAAAAAGAGTGTTCATAGCAATAAACTCCAGATTGTGGCGGTATGTGTGATCCGCCGCGCGTAGCAGCTCCACCACCATAAACTGCACCGTGTCGGTCTGATGTCGTGCTCCGCTTGGGCTCTTATTTCGGCCAGGCCAAGGTCGATTAGCATGCGCTTAAAAGCATCTGCCGTTGTAGGGTCATGACAGTGATGTTATTTGAAGAGATATCACAGTGAAGGATGTTTCCAGGTTTCACCGCTGTTTATCATAATTAATGATACTACTACTTGCAGCGCAATATCCGCAACAAACTGGCTGCCGACCAGAGCTACTGAAGCACATTTAGGAACAAGCGGTACAGAGATTTACAAGTAAATAAAGCAATACCTGTTTACTTAATCAGGATGAGGTGCTACAAGTATGTTCAAAGACACGCATGAGCATCTCTTAGCTGAATCATACTTGAATCCCGCTGAGTAGACCTGCGCTACTAATTTGCAAAATTGGCTCCTCTTCTCTATAGTCGCATATTCTTCAAGGCTAAAGAAAAACAAAGGACGAGCGAGACGTCGCCAAATTGTCGTTATGCCCGCGCTTATAAGTCACAAAAGCTTCCCGAAAACCTCTCGATGGTCCCTGAAAATGGTCACCGGCCCCAGATACGTGTAATTACCCCTGTGGCGTTAGCCACTTCCGTGACGGGTCTCGAATTTCTTGGGGCGGGAGACGCATCTAGACCCAATAGCTTCACCTGAAGAGGGGCGCTAACAGCTCTTCAGCTGGCCCTAGGTGCTTGGCTATTGACACAAGCATTGCAATAGTTTTGCGCTCCATTGCCTAATTCCGCTTGAGGCTACGCGGGAGCTGCGCTAATCGTAGAAATATAGATTCAGCTGCCAGGGTGAGCCCATGCAAATGGCCACTAGCTCTATGAAGCTATCTGCGGATGCAAATGGAGCGTGAACAACAACGAAGTGGCTATTGTAAATATTGTTATTATAAGGTTAAAAAGAAAATTTATCATTGGCACATGGGGGTGAACAGATATATATATAGAGGTTGACTTGGCCATCCATTCTCAACTTCCATCTGTAGGCTTTTTCACAGTAAACACAGCTCGCCGTCAACATGGTCAAGGTCAACTCCGTCGTCTCTCTCCTGGCTCTGGGCTCCGGTGCCCTCGCCTTCGAGCGCAACGCCCAGCGTGGCCTCACTGAGGAATATGTCACCTGTACCACCGAGCTGGGACCCAAGTCAACCAACCACGTCCCGACGAACTGGCACTACAAGACCAAGACCCTGACTTACACCGAGAAGGTCACGGTCACTCCTCACCCGGTCGTCACGCCGACCAAGACGGCGACAAAGACCCTCACTCACACCGTCTCGACGGTTCTGTCTGAGCCCACTTCTACAGACGTCCTCTCTACCACCCTCACGAGTAAGTAAACATGCATACGTACTTTATAATTCATTGAGTCAAATTTAGAAGTGCTAACATAAAGAAAGGGACTAAATACGCCACTGCAACCAACGTTGTCACTCAGACAGATATCACCAGTGTCCAGACCACCATTACAACTACACCAACCACCACCATCCCTGCTCCCGCAGACTTCACTCCTGTCTCCCAGAACCAGGACTACGTCGCCAAGGTCAAGGCCCGCAGCGCCAAGAACCTCCTCGAGCGAAGCAAGGACGTTGTTCAGTGCAAGAAGAACCCCAAGGGCGGCCACTCTTTCTACCCCCCTCTGTTCCCCCAGTCCGTCACTTGCAACAAGCTCGTTGAGCCCGTTGTCTACAAGCGTGTCACCGTCACCGCCAAGCCTTGCACCGTCACTGCTGTTCCCACCACCAAGACGGTCAGCACCACTGTCACGAAGACTCACACCGATACCGTCTGGCCCAATGATATTACCAGCACTATCACTTTCGGTACATCGGTTACTGTCACTTCCACCATCGATTCCACCACCACCAACTACATCACCGCTGCCAGTAAGACAGATGATCCCCCTTCCTGATCTTGAGATTGTCATGGAGACTAACCTTGTGAACTAGCCACTTACTCCGCTGTGGCTCCCGAGGCGACCTTCAACGCTGTCTGCGGCTCTGACAACATTATTAGCTCTGCTAACGGCGGCCGTGATCTTTCCATCCAGGCCACCGCACCAGACTACTTGTCTCTTGTCTCTGCCGCAGACTCCTACTCCTGCTGCATGGCCTGTCAAAACACTGCAGCCTGCCGTGGCTCTTTCTTCTATCCCGCCGGTTGCTACCTGGTCGTGAACCGTGATGGTGTCTGCAACGCAAACCAGTTCCAGGCTGGATCCGGTTACTTCAATGAGCAAGGAACCTCTGGTTCAGTTAGCAACGGCCCTTGTGGCCTGCTGTCTAACCTTGGTGACCACAACTCCATCAACTACTAATTTGACGGCGTAAAGTTCTGAAGCTTCGATGTTCTTAATACCTTTCGTGGCACTTACATATCATCCTATATGTAGAACTTATTTCTTAATATACATAATTTAGAAGATTAGATGAATAGATGAATACTCCCAATTCTACAGTCCCAGCAAAAGTATCTTTGAGTTAAAATTTCACGGCTGTCAAATAGCACGAATGTAGTATGTAAACAATTAATGATATTATCAATAAGCGACTGTGACATTAACACTGATAATAAACCCAAAAAGAACATCGATACGCACACGTCATTAGAAAACAAATAGTTTTGAAGCCATTAATCCCACTCAACGGCTTTATCAATGAATAGCCTGTTGAACTTTGGGGTAGACTCTAACCATTTCCTGGTATAGCTCTGGGTGATCTCTAATCATGACCTGAGGATCCCAACCAGCTGCAACAAAGATAGTGTCGATACCGCTGCCAATAGGTGTTGTGAATACGTGCCCGATCTGAAAGCCAATTAAAAATGCATAAGCCATAATAACGGCAGTATATTGTCCGTCACGGTTATATGGCGGATTCGTTTCGAGAAGATAGAGGTAGGCGAAGAGAGCGCATGCGTAGCCAATGAAGATGGCACCGAAAGACAGCACAGGCCCAACTAGGCAGTCCTATTTGCGACTTTTAGCAAGGTGTAGAAACTGAACAAAATGTAGCAACTTACGTTGACAAGCGCATCGATACCACGATCCTTAATCATCCTCCAGGTATCTTTGGCTGAGGCAATGTATGCCTTGCCGTATAGCGCAATATGGCAGAACGCATAACGGTTAACGAATTGCACAGCCCATTCAATTATACTTATGACACAAGTAAGAAGACAAAAGATGGCATAGGCAATCCAATCGGCGGCACCGCCCTCGCTGGCTGCCTGCGACCGAACAACGCTGCACAACTGCTTCAGAGCCTGAATAAATGCCACTATGAGACTTCCAAAGCAGATGGAGCCGAAGCTGTAAGTGAGTGCTCTTTTGGCAGCGCCACGAGTCGCTCTTTTTGGGAAGTTATGCGGTGAGAAGTACCACGATCCATAAACGCCAGCGATAATAGTGTGGATAGTGTTCTTCAGCCACTCAGAAATCCAAAACATTGCAAACGTCACGTAGACGACGAAACCAATAACCTTGCTGTGGCTGCAGTTATTCCCCGATACGGAGCATCGCGGATTGTCGGGCGACGGCTCATAGGAGACGTAGATGGCAACGAGCGTAACTGAGAACCAGGCAGCCAATGCCGTTGCGCAAAATCCTCCAAGGAGGCTTACGAGGTAGACATGGCCGTATTTCTTGCTGACATCGATACTCGTCTTGAGCATCAGAGCTGAGAAGGGAATCCTGCTGATCCAGGTAAAGAACGCAAATATGAGGAAAGCGGCGAAGATGATGAATACTATTCCTGCAGACCAATATCCCTTGATCAAGTAGTATATGGCGGTCCCGAGCGCCCATGCGAGGTTGATGATGCCTGTGATCCAAATAAACTGCTTTGGAAAGAGGCGCGCCAGCCAGACATAGATGTACGAGAAGACGAAGGCAATGACCAGACAGAAGGCGAAGAGTATAATGGTGTTGCTGTTGAGCGAAAAGTTGTTCAAGTCGTCATAGATGCCGTGTCCAGCGAATCCTTTGGCATATCCGTGAATCGAGAGGCCCGAGATGGCTACATAGCCTCCGAAAGCTGCGAGAAACTACAGCACGGACAATTATCTGTTAGAGCTATGAATCAATAAGATATGAGCTCTCCAATGATGCACTTACAAGAAGGCCGGCCCACCAATCGTTGAATTTGGGCTTCTCAAGCTTGAATGCGTCGTTAAATGAATACTTCTCGTCATCTTCACGTTGAGGAGGGTTGAAGCTGTATGGCGGAGGAGGGCCGTATGGGTGATCCTGGTAGCCATTCATGGGTTGCTGCTGCTGTTGGTTGCCATTATGTGCTGGATTATTGTTGTCGTATCCTTGATTATACTGAGTCTGATCCTGGCTCTGGCCCTGATGTTGAGATTGCGGTTGATTCTGGTGCTGGGGATCGCCCTGCTGCATGTATTTGTCTGCTTCACCCATCATGCATATCAAAATCAGCCCAGCTGTTGCTCCGGCTGACTAGAAGAAAGATTGGCGTCTGCTCTATGGCTAAAACCAGGGAAAACCAGGGAGAGAGATGACAGAGATGTCTCTGATAATATAAAAGGAACGCAATGAAAGGGAGAGATGACGAAGGGATAAGGCAATTGAAGGGGCAAACAAAGAAGCAAGAGAGCCATGGTGTGAGCCATTGATTTTCACGTGGAACTGCAAACAGCTGCAGGTACAGAGCTCAGTTCCCGCCCCAGCTACGCTGTAAATGGATGAGGTCATGACACCGCAGCTATCAGATTAGCGGGTTCCGATCGGTAGCGGCCAGGTCCCCATTCGCTGAAACACAGCGCCTCGGAGATTTGAATGGCTGCCGTGATCGGCCTATCCGGCGCTAAAGCCGCGGTCTGGGATAGACTTTGGAGCTGCCCAGGTGGCTTATTGTTAGCTGCTATTGGAGAGCCGGAAGAGGCCGCATGCAACAGATTTCACTGTAAGTAGATAAATCCACGGACAAATGGAAAGTAATCCAGATTGATAGGTACCTACAGTAGCTGATGTATTGCTGGCATGAGTACCTGCGCATTAAGCTGCAGCGTTGCCTCCCTCTTAACCTCGAATACATGTACCTAGGTACGCGTACATATGGGTACATGTACATATCGTCATCTTCTACAGCATGCAGCAGATCACATGTAGTTGTAGGCAAGTACTCTATGTAATGATAAAATAAATATTTTTTTTATTCACTGAATACAAATAATAAAGGATTTTGTTGGGAGGCAGAATTTAATTATGATGAGGAAATGATGAAGCTATCTGCCGATACACAACCATCTGTAGCGATAAGCCCAAACCCGCCTCCACCGTACTGAGTATCAGTAGCTTGTAATTTTATGCCATCAACTTCAGCGGAGATGGCGTGGTAGTCAGCTGTCAGAGTCACTCGATATGTGCAGTCTAATTCCCATGGAAACGCCGCAGATGAGAGAATGCTCCTGTGCGCATCATGTGCCTTAACGATGTTGATCCTCTTATCGGCAGTGAAAGTAACGGCGTAGTAACGGTTGATTCCTTGAACTCTGATGGCTAGACCACCAGGAGCCCCAAATTTGACCATGAATTTCGGAACTGTGATACTATAGTTGGTCCATTCTCGCGTGCCGTAGATGATGATACCCTCGCCTTGCCCTTGGGCAATTAAAAACGAAGAGTTGCTAAAGTTATCGGCGCCATTGACCCAAGCACGACGCCAGAATCCACATGGCTGTTGTCGAGGTACCGTGAGTACCATTTCAGGCACGCCTGTCCAGGAGAGGCTGTCAAGCCAAATGGTACCACTATAAGGGCTTGATGAATCGGCGCTGAACACGAGACCAATCTTCTCAATAGGCTGGCTGTCCATTGCATCTGGTATTGTCCAATGTAGAGAATAATACTCTCCAGGGCAAAGTAAAGTAGAACCGCCATCAACCACGACCAGTTCATCGTTCCGGCTGTAAACCTTCAGCCTCATCCCAACGCTTATCTGGCCAACTCCCTCGTCGCCAGTGTATACTTTTGCTGTAAGTTCCTGGCCTGGATATAAGAGTGGTGATGCCATTAACTCATAAGTTTTCATATGCAAGACCTCTTTCGGTGTGAATGTCTGGGTAAGAATCTCAACCTGGCCCTGCTCTATGCCTAGACTTTCCACATCTATAGCCAACCCAGGGCCATGGATACTATTCACTCGTTGTTGTATTATAGCTGAAGCACCCTGCGCACTGCCAGACGGCCATGAAAGCTGAAAACCTTGAACACTTCCTGGAAGGCTAAAGTGAAATTGTGCGCCACGCTTTGGAGGTTCAAGGATGTCGTGGCCAGCTAGCCGTCGGCCGATATTGGCAATATCGTACGCAATGCGGGCAGCGTTATTGATGGAATATCCACCATCTGCACTTGAAATTAGAGCACGATCTGCCAATGGCCCCCGCCAGTCATAACTGCCCTGGAATGCAGAGAGACCAAGCATGATGGCAACAAGGCAGCCCACGTTTCCCGAATTGCAGTCAGTATCCCAGCCGCAGGTATTTATTATATGCATGGCTTCGTCAAAATCGTTGCTAGCGTAAAGTACCGTCATGATCATAACAGCATGGTTGGGAATTACATGGCAAATGCCATGAAACTTGTCGTATCCGTATGTGTCCTCTATACGCTGGCGAGTTTTCATCCAGTCCCCATCTTCTGCGACCCATTTCCGAACGTTTCCGATTACACGAGCAACAAGAGAGTCTTCAGGGATAGTTGAAAGGCCGACATCGAGAAGGCGATTGATATCCTGTGATATGAAGGCTTCTGACTCCATTGCAGCCCACAATTGAGCAGCGTGCACGGCCTCTCCGTCATGGCTAACCGAGCCAGCAGCGCGAGCAAGCTTGGCCGCAAGGCTGGGATCCCCTGGAGCTACAAGAGCCCAGCCATCAATAAAGATTTGCGCACCGATTTGCTCAGCAACCGTCCGCCCATTTGTCTGTATCGCGCCACTAAGAGGTGCTGGTATGCCTCGCTTCAAATTCAAGAAGGCAGTATGTTCCGTCGACATGCCCCTACCGCCCCACCAGAATATGGTGCGGTTCTCAATAACATTGTTAAGCCAGGACTTTCCAATGTCCTCAGAGGATATATCAGGGTGGCAGCCGTGCTCTTCTAGCGCCCTCACAAACTGAAATGTGCCAGAGACGTCGTCATCAGTGACGACAAGAGGATCACCAACTTTTTCGTGAACGTAGCCGCGAATATGGCCGAGCTCTTCGGTTATTCTCTGATGAGTCCAATTTTCGAATGGGCGTCCGACATATACACCAATAAGTTTCCCAAGTACTCCAGAATAGACTCTTTCTAGGTAATCGGATGGCAGTTCTGACATTTTCGATGTGGCCCGAGGCTTAGAATCTAGCTATTTCATTCGAGAATTACGGCCGCAACGCTTGCGAACGATAGTTAATTACAAGACCAGTCATACGAACGGAGATGGAGCTTATTTTCATTTCGAAGCTGTTATTGTTCTAGAAATAAGATCTGTTTGTTCCACCTCCGCGTTATGAGGCAGCTAATCCAGGTGCTTCCCCGCATGCCTATCCCCCCGATTAATCCCGGAAACGAGGGGCAGACAGCATTGTTACTGGCTACAGGTATTCTACGGCGCAAAGAATATGCAGCGTTCTCCGTTTAATTTCTCATAATCTGATCAGCAATTGGATTTTAGAAACAGAGCTTGAAATATGGAGACGTGATTGTAGATAAAATTACAAGATTGTCAATGAGACCGAGACCTCATCAACAGTGACCTATGCTAAATCAGGTGTACTCTTTGCGAATAGATTCGAAGGGTCGAGTCGGCTCTTGATAGCTCTGATTCGAGTCAGGCCGCCAGCTCCGTAGTAATGAAAACCGTCACCCTTATGAGGTGAACAAAAGTTGAGATACTTGTGCGGCATAGCAAGGCCAGCTGCGTTAATGCCATCGGTTACTTTATCTACCCACGCATCACACCTCTTCAGTCCCTCTTCGTCATCAGGAGGCGCCGCTGCGAAAATGCCGAGCATCACGTGTGGTTCACGATTTGAAAAGGCGCCATTCGTCTGCAGCGTGGAATCAGAACCTCGTGTGCCGTTTCCATGTCGATCGTGGATGACAACGATTGATGTAGAGGTTGGCAGTGGCTCTGATAGGATGCGGCCGAGCTCTTCCGACCAGACGGGAACCGAGACTGTCTTTCGGAAAAATATAAGGTTTGCAAAGAGTTCAGGGTTCTTGACGGACATTGTAAATCCGTACGGCGTAGCTATGGTTGATTGTTAGCTCTTCCAGGTGAGAGAAGGACGGGTACTTGAAGCTTACTCTCTTGGACTGTATTGGTCACCACGGTTCCAAGACTCGACATACGCTCAAGATAATCTTTCGCCTCCTCAAGATCGCTCTTGTCTTCGTCCAGAGACCAGACGGGAAGGAAAAAGAATAAACCTTCGCCTCCCGGTGGGTGTACGATGCCTACATCGGCCACGAACTTATTAGGTTTCTTCCATGCATATAGTTTGGCAAGCCTCTCGGTAATCTGAGATGCTTCTTTCTGTGGAAATGCAAGAAGCCCACCCAGAAGAGCCGGGCGACGGTGCACTCGAACGCGGAGGGAAGAAACAACCCCAACAACACCAGCTCCGCCACCGCGAAGCGTCCAGAGTAGATCAGGGTCGCAGTCGGCATCGTCTGTGTCCACAACACGCCCATCAGCCAAGACAACTCTTCCGCCGAGGATATTATCTGCAGCCATGCCCATGGTGCCATTCCAGGAGCTATAGCCACCGCCGCAGGCAAAGCCGACATAGCCAACTACAAGAGAAAGGGGCGTTGGCGTTGCAAGATTATGGTCGTCTAGAAACTTTAGTAGTCTTGCGGATGTCACTCCTCCTTCGACGGTTACATGCTGCCGATCCGCGGACAAAATCATCTGATCCACAGAGCGAACATCAAGCGAGACATCTTTGGGCCCAAAAGCGCGGCTCTTGCCCCCTTGGTCGACGCCAGAATTTCGAATTGCCAAAGTGAGCCCATTTTGAGAGATGTATCGCACCGCCGTAGAAATTTCAGCTTCATTCGTAGGGCGCACGGTAGCTACAGGCAAAGTTGTGACAGACCTATCGTTGACTCGATTCAATGCTTCATAGTTGATAGAAGAAGCTGTATAGATGTGGAGATTAGGAGTCTCAGAATGTAACGCTAGGAGAGTCGGCGCATCTTGCTCAATCGATGAAGCTGAAGAAGCTCCCGGGGGAGGTTCGGTGTGAAACTCGGGACCAGATGTTATAGAAGTCATTGTAAGTCAAGATCGCTGAAACATGTATGTAAAAGCGTCTGCGCCTAAGCCGGGGCTTCTGCTTTATTAACATACTGAGAAATCATTCGCGAAAAGCACGGCTTATATACATGTATTTGGGTCTTGCCAACATGGGTACTTTACTTTGACGTGGCTGCTCACCTAATCTTCCTCGCCGCACTTCTCACGGAATTAATAGCCAAAGCCGATCCGATCAGCAAGTTTGGTCCGAAGGATTGTACATGAAATCAGGAAATCAACTCGTCTATTAAGATCGCTCGAATCGAGAATTCCGTAGCTCCCCCGCTATCAGGGTTGATCGCATCCTATTTTTTAGAGATAGGCCGGATACAATATACTTAGGATCGGGACTAGAAAGAGATAGGATAACGCGAATGCCGCTTAGGCATCAATTAGGTAGAAAACAATTAATAATATAAGCTGGGCAAGACAATAAGCTTTTAGCGTCGCCTTAACCTACGCAAATGTAGAAAACGGGCGCCGTCAGTGGGCTCTCATATACTGAGACCATATATAATTGGTCATTTCAACCAACTCTGAGCGTCCAACAAATAGTTCATGTTGCCCTCCGCGCCATTGTGTAACTCGGTCTTCCAAGCTCAAATATGATGCCCCTCCCTATAGCGAATAGCTGAATTCAGTGTTTTCCCTATCCGTCAAATCAAGAAATTCTTGGTTCTCAATCCTGGTATAGGACGGATCTGCTCGAACGAGGCGCTTCTTGGCGTTTTGTCGGCGGTAATATGCCCAGATAAAGACGAGGTCTACGATACACAGTGCCCAGCAAACCAAGATGGTGATTTCGCCTGGTCGGTATTCCGGAGCATCTTTCGGTCGGAAAGTCTGGGGTCCTAAATGAGGGTCAATAAATTGTGAGGCTAATGCAGTATGTATGCACGATGCGTACCGATTATATTCCCGACGCAGTAAGCCACCAGATACATTGCTGCTACCGTCGTCTTCTTGGTCCATCCTATCAATACATTAGCACGTGAAATATAGACAAAATTGTTGCTCGTCTTACCCGCGACGTTTGTAGATATCAGGGATAAGATTGCGACGAAAGGTGCAGCGTCTGCCTGGTTGATGTTAGTTTGGTCATCATACCCATCTTCACTGCTTGCTTACCTGAGTTAGATAGTAACCAGCCAGTCTACCAGCAGGCCGATCCAATGGAATAGCCACAATCATGATCATGCCGACCATGGACAGTACGAGAGCAGCTGCAGACACCAAGAGGCGGCTCCCAAGTCTGTCTCCTAGGAATCCGCAAAGCAGCAGCGTGACGACTTCGACTGCTCCACCGGGAGTTCCATAGAGCAAGCTCTGCTCGGGAGTATAGCCAAATGAGACAATGAGTTGACTGAAGAAATTGGAGATTCCACCGTTGGGAATATCAGAAAGCAATGCGTACAAAACAAAACCCCACACGATAGGATCTGTTAAAGCTTCCTTGACCTGGTACCATTTAAAGTGCTTATTTCCGATACCCTGTTCGTTGACTTTGATCCGGTGAACGGCCAACACACGCTCTTCTTTAGTAAGAAATCTCGCGTTCAGCTGATTATCGGGCATGATGAAGAAGAAAATTATCCCCATGGTGCTTGTCAGTACTCCAGTAAAGATAAAAATCGCTTTCCAAGGCGCAATCGAAAATCCGTGGATGTCGGCACCGCGAGCGAATCCGTACGCTACCAAGCCGCCAAAGATTTGAGCCTCAAGCAATGTTAGCAATAACGATACAAAAAAAATGGGGGGCTGTGAATAAGGTGCCATACAAAGCCATTGAAGCTGAACCATATACTGGTTCTAAAACCCTGCTCTTTTTTGGTATACCACTGCGACACAAACAGAGCAAACCCAGGAGTGACAGCAGCTTCAAAAACTCCCAAAAAGAGGCGAATTACTACAGCTCCTCCAAAGTTCTCCGTGGTGGCAAACAAAGCAAGGACAAGTCCCCACATGATGATGTTGAAAGCGGAATATTTTGCGAGCGGCAGGCGTTGGAGGAGGCGGTTTGTGGGAAACTCCCAGCCAAGGTATCCTTTGCATAATATGAGCCAACTATGTGAGAAAAACGCGAAGAGAACGGTTTACCGAAATAAAATAAGCTCGATAGCCACTGGTAATTGTCGCCAACAAGTTTGAGGTCGGTTTTCAAGCCCATAATACTGGCATATGATAACGTCGTTTCTATCGCGTGTTAGACGCTGTAACACAATACTCGCGAATAGCAGTACGATGATTCTCACTGTCCAGGTAATTGAGGCCGTAAATAATACACATTAGCTAAGAGGTAATTGTTAGCCTACAAACAAAACGCAAACACATGCCATAACTAACAGGCATAAGATTCCAATCGATTTTGCGCAACAAACGTCGCTCCGTCTCCTCATCAAGCTGCAGAGTGGCGGCATCCAGGCCGGCAACGGCGTTAAGAGCCTCATCGGCATCAATTTCGACAACTTCTCCCTTCTCAACAACGGCCGTGGAGCGAGGGGGTTCATGATCGACCTTGTCGGTCTTCTCTGTCGTGTCGTCCGCCATTTCTAAACCTCGGGTAGATATACGGGGATGAGAAAAGTGACAAAGAAGCGGAATGCACTCCCACTACGTAATGAAGAATTTGAAAAAGAGTAAAATTCGTCTGAACTGGTTGATCGATCCTACCTTTTAAATAGGATGTGGTTACATTCCAGCTTGTCTTACTCCGATTTCAAACCCCGCTCTCTCCTCACAGATACAGGGGTGCATCTACACACTATCTACAAGACCTATCTGGAGGGCGATTTTCTTTCGGCGAAAGATAAGGCATCCAGGATGCTGTTGCGTGCTCCAGATCCGTGCATTGCATATCGTCCGATCCAAGGATGTCAGTTGCTCGCTCATATTATTTGAGATACGAATCACAAAGCAGCGTACCTCGTCACTTTGCTCATTCGGTTTACACAATCTATACGTAACCCAAAAACATGCATCTTTGTACTTTTGCGCAAAGCGCTGAGTGTTTATCAACTCGCCAATCTTGCCTCCTCTTCGGCATAGCGTAGTGTGGGGAAAGAAAGCTATGCAGGGATGAGAATAGCCGGTGACGGAGAGATCGTCATGTGCACCAGAGGCGAAGTCCACGGCAATTGTCTTGAATTTGCTGATTTGACCTTATCTCGGGCTATGTGATTCCGGTATTTCCGGCATATCCACTGCTTCTTTAGCAGCAATAAGGCCATTGCGACCGTTGTAACATGGTATTTACTCTATCGTATCAACTCCTTGTAACAAGGCGGCTGTCTCAAGGGTGCCATTCCATGAATAAACTTCTTCGGGATTTATCCTCTGCGAAAATAGTACTCGCATACAGTAGTGCTAACTAGCTCCCTTTGTTCCGAAAGTGACCCTTTCCAGAGTAACCCTACCAGCGTAAGCAGTTTAACTGTTTCCTGCAGCCGATTCAGCTGCAGGGCGAATATAAGTTGCATGGAACACGCAGATCATGGCTTTGATGAGCTGTCGTCTAAACTATGGGCAACATCTCTTGTATAGGTCGCGTGAAGATGTATGCTAATCAGAAGCTGGAAAACAGAACATCCATAATGAGATTACCAGAACAAGACAAGAGAATAACAAATGAGTTAGTTGTGAACCTACGCTTCATTCTTCCAACTCAAAGCCTTTTCTAGCTCAGTATCAATTGCAATGCGGAACCGCTAGTACTGTCTTGATCTATGCAGTAGGCCTACGTGCTCAGAGATTGAGTGCTATCATGGACTATTTAAGCATTTGTTAGCAATTTATTCGACCTTTTTTTCATGGTCGATTGAATAAAGTGGTGTTCTTGATTCAGCATACGAGCCGTTTTCTATAATACAAGCTTAAGCTTAAACTTTTTCTATCCTCTCAAAACCGTGATATATCCCGCCCGAATACCCAATTCACAAACCAATACA
Organism: Trichoderma sp. 2475; assembly: GCA_038502285.1. NCBI lineage: Eukaryota > Fungi > Ascomycota > Sordariomycetes > Hypocreales > Hypocreaceae > Trichoderma > Trichoderma sp. 2475. The sequence continues at coordinate 2,151,257 of JARPVV010000003.1, read as the reverse complement.
CAGGTACCATAAGCTTATTGCGCACGCTCATGCTTCTTGTCAGATATGCTCCTCGCCATACTATCCATGCCACCCAGCCGCGTAAATGGTCGGCAGAGCTTTGATGTATCGCCTTCCAACCGCCAAGGTACGTTAACGTGCCCCAGTTTCGGAACTTGAAAGGCTTCCAAGCACTCTTGATGTCAACGGAATCATCATTGGTGTTTCTGTTGAGCTGCCTTGCTAGATGCGCTGCTTGTTGAGAGGCGACTTGAGCCGTTTTGGGCAACGACTCGTTACCCTCCACTACCGCGCAATCGCCAATCACAAACACATCTGGTAAGACTGGTGTTGCTGCAGACAAGGCAGTTTCGTCGGATTCGCTGGTCTTATTATCAGCTATGCGGGCACGAAGATAGCCGTCTGTGACGATTCCACCCGTTCTGGGGTCTTTCAAGAGGTGGCTTTCTGGCGCCTCTGCCTCGCTGGCAGCTGTAAAGTGTTTGTTGACCATTTGTTCCACAAACGGGTTCTGCATAAGCCCTGTGCTCCAGACAACTAAACCAGCTTCAATTTCTTTATCACCGTATTCTTTAATCTTGATGCTCAGGCCGCCATGTGCACTTCCGAGTGTTCCGTCGGCGACCCTTATTCTCTCAAGGTGATGCTCAGTACGGACTTGAATGCCCTGTCGTGCAAATACTTCCATTGCATACTGCGCCAGAGCTTTATCAAACATGGGCAGTACTTTGGGCGCAACATCGTAAACGGTAATGCGCACAAGAGGCATCAGCTCTGGGTAGATTCTGCTCAGGTCTTCGTGGATCAGGTCGTGCAATTCCGCTGCAAACTCAATTCCCGTCGGTCCGCCGCCAACGATGACGAAATGAAGCAACGATTTCTTTTCTTCTTCGGTGAGAGGTTTTCCCGCCGTTTTGCTACCTTTGCCGCCTGGAGAAGCCGGATACGAACATTGCTCGAATAGAGAGAGCACCCGCAATCGGATTCGTCGTGCATCGCCAATATCACGCAGGAAATGCGCGTGTTCTCGCACACCTGCTATGCCAAAAGTCTGACTGTAAGCACCAACAGCGATGACGAGCTTATCGTACTCCACATCGAAAATCTCTCCTTTAGGTGGCCGGGTTTCTGTCGCTACCTCACTCGCAGCTGTAGATGCTGAGATTGGTGATAGGTCGTGTTGGAGCTTATCAATGGCATTGGCCTCAACACGGATTACCTTGCGAGAAAAATCGACATCGTCGGCCCAGCCCTGATAGAAGCGTAAGCCTCCTGGCGCGCGGCGGACGGGCTCTAAGATGGCTCGGAATTCAAGTGTGCCGACTGATGTCGAAGCGAGTAGTGGAGTAAAAACAAAGTAACTGCGAGGTGAGATGACGACTCGTTCGTATTTTGCTGGGTCGAGGGTGCGAGCAAAGCTATATCCGGCCCATCCAGAGCCTAGAATTACAACACGCTTTTTTGTGGTGTCTTCAGAAAGATTGTGTTAGAAATGGCTTTTTTTGTCTAAGAATGATTTGATGGAGAAATGGATTAAAGAGAAATATATTACCTTTCTTTGACTTGGGCTCAATACTATAGGATCTAGTGGTTGAGTGAGAAAACGTTACGGCTTTAAAGAGCTTGGCCTGTTCTGTCGAAGCTGTGAATTGGCGAGCGTTTTGACGTATACAAACTCGAGCTATCATTTTGGCATTGATCTGTACAAAGTAAAGTAGCTGCCAAGTTGCCGAAGCAAAGGAGTTTGTTATAAAGAGAAGCTTTCAGGAGCGCTGACTCGGGCTGTCCGATGATGTGTCATAACGATCAGGTGACGTCACTCAAAGTAATTCAAAGATATAATCTCACGAATTCATTCAAAGGCAAAATGAGCCTAATATACGTTCATATGATCATTCTAATCAAATAGAGCTTGCATTGCAACACTATTACCGGTTTAAACCACAGCGACGAGTAATCCTGCCAGGGGTCAGTACGCTCTCATAACCACCAAAGTTTTTTTTATGAAGCAATTGTCTGTCCAATCTTTTTTCTTCAAAAGCCCCTTTTCTCGGTGTCCTTCATCTCTCCGTCCTTAAAATTGATGTGGTAGGGGCTGCTGGGCCGTTCCGATTCTTCGGGCGTTTTCGAGATTTTACGCCCCGAAGACCTGCGCCGTAAAAGTGGATCTCACGGGCCGCTATGGCCAGCGAAAAAGTCACGGAGCAAAAGTTTTAACAGAGAATGGGATTCCATAAAGGGTCAAAAGAAAATCCTTTGGATTCAATTCAAAGTGTTTTGAACATGCTGCGTGCAATATGTGGCAATCTCAATGTTACAAATCATCAGTGGCCTTTACTCGCTGTAATAGAGCGTTCTGGCATATCGGGAACAATGGGTCTAGCTTCATGTTGCCATGGCCACTTAATTTCCAGCTTCATCCGAGTACACCCGATATTTGGGAGCCTCCTGACAGATGAACTTTTTTTGACAACTCAATTGAATGAGGGATAAAACATTGCCTGCACATGATGGAGAATTTTTTCCTTTGTTCTTTATTTTTTTTTTTTTTTTGTCCTTGACTTGCAGTTGCATGTTAGCAGTTGTTTGGCAAGAAAAGAAATGCATACAAAGTTGTATTCGTGATTATACAAGTGCCTTGATGATTAACAAATGTGAACTATATGCCTGCATTTATTTCAGCTGACATATCGAAAATTCTCTTGCAATCTTCTAGTGTCTACAATAAGAAACAACTTTTGTTAGAAGACATGCTGTATCAGAAACTGCTTTCTCTTAACAACGAAATACTACAGGTTATGTCAAGCCGGAATCTAGACAATAATGATCGACTAAATAAAGTTGGCGCGTGCCAGCACATACTGATTTTGCCTTATGATATTGACACTGACACTCTTCTGTTACATATTTTACAATCTCGTGACGTAGTAAATGAATATTTACGGCAGCAATACGACGAATACGATGGTCAACTCACATCAGCTGAGTCTCCCATTTACATGGATTAGAGGGTTACCGTTTGATAAGTTCATCATGTAGAACAATCAAATCAATGACACATGTATCAATGTAAGCTCAAAGAGTTGGACGATGTCGGCGATAGCCAAGCATGGGTCAATTGTCAATTCAACATCAGCCGAAGCTTGCCTTCGCTTGCCGCGCAGTCCCCCAAACAATGGGGACTGGATGAGTCGTATTGCCAGTCGTATTGCCGTCACCTTAGATTAGAGATGCATAGGAAGCAACCCAATTTTCATCCACAACCAACTGGATTTTGCGGAACCAAGAGGGACAATGGTAGTCGGCTCAGCAGGGCGAAAGAGAACACCGCCAAATGTCCGCGGTGAACTTCCCAAACGTGATTGCGGTGTTATGTATTTCACGCATTTCGGCCAATAGAAAGCCCAGTTCACCCTCCGAAACCAAGGTGGCACCAACACTTTACACCTAACCCACTGTGGCCCTGCCAAATCGCCGAAACTGCTAGGAGATAAGAGGCCGAAAGAGACTCTCGGCCCGCCGATTAAATTCTGACCACTGAATAATACAGGCTTGACTAAGGCAGCCTCATTTGTAATGTGGCATTTTCCCCCGCTATCCGTCCGGATCTATCCTCCGAACTGAGAAATGTCAGCCCCTTCTTACACATGTAGATACTCAGAGATTCAGCCCAAGAAGAGGGGCTCTAGTTAAATTTAGCCACGGCAATACCCTGGATTTTTGATGCCAATAGTCCTAGTAACACTGACGGGCGCGTGTTGCAGTTAGTGTAACTTCTTAAACAGTTCTCATTAATTGCCAAAACTAGACAATGATGAAGGAACCAATTATACTGCGGTTCAAACACGTTATAAAAAACAACTTGCGATGATTCTTGCCGCTCTTCTCTTAGCTGACCGCAGATAACTAAACACATAACTCGATCCAGAACCGCTGTTTCCTAATCCAGACCGCCTCGGCAAGTTGCTTAGAAATATAGCGTCGCAACCAGGCGTCCCCAGCTACCATTCGAGGAGGCGGTTAGATCCACCACACGAAAAGCGGCGTCATGAGTTGTTACTCCGCGCGCAGAAAATGTATAAAGTGAATCATGTCGCAGGCTCTTTTCGCAGACCGCTTGCCTTGTTGACTAAACCGATCAACTCACCGTTTTACCCAAGACCATATTCTATTACTAGGAACAACATCATCATGGGTGCACCTCAGACGAGCAAGGCTATCATCAAGGTTGCGCCGGGCAAGGGAGCTATCCAGGAGCTGCCAACCCCAAAGGCCCGCGATGGATACGTAGTTGTCAAGACAAAGGCGGTTTCTATTAACCCCACTGACTGGAAGAGCCTTCACAACGACAAGGAAGCAACATTTGGCACAAAGCTCGGATGCGATTTTGCCGGCGAGGTGGTTGAGGTCGGTGCTGGAGTAACAAACTTCAAAGTTGGCGATCGAATTGCTGGTCTCAGCCCTGGAGCGTAAGTCCTCTGCTCCAGAAATGCTAGGGAGCTGACTTTGTCGGAAACTAATGCGAAGATTATAGAGATATTCTTGAGAAAGAGCATGGCTCATATGGAGAGTACTTGACAACTCAGGCAGACGTTCAATTCCACAACCCACTGAGCGACGAAGAGGGAGCGACTCTGGGAGTCTCGGTTTTTACAGTCGTAAGTTGATATCCAGCTGTCGAACTTTCACAAATTCTAGATCCCTGTTTGCTAACTACAACACAATTCAGGGCCAAGGTCTGTACCAAAACCTAAAGCTGGAGCTACCCACAAATCCCATCACAACACACACTCCAATTCTCATCTACGGCGGAAGCACCGCTTCCGGTATTTGGGGTATCCAGTTCGCCAAGCTCTCCGGATACAAAGTCATCACAACCGCCAGCCCCCGAAACTTTGACTACCTCAAGTCTCTGGGAGCCGATGCCGTCTTTGACTACAACTCACCCACCGTTGTCGGAGACATCATTGCCGCTGCGGGCGGCGAGCTGGGCCTCGTCTGGGACTGCATCTCCGAAGGAGAGTCATACAAAATTAGCGCAGCGTCTTTCTCACCAAAGGGCGGAAAGCTAGGCCTGCTGCTCCCCGTCAATGTCGACGAGGTTCACGCAATCAACCCCAACGTCGAAGCCGCCGTGACCATGGCCTACAGCGTCTTTGGACAACCCTTCCAGAGAGGCCTTTCTAGCGAAGGAAGCCCTGAAGATAACGAGTTTGCAAAGATGTTTAGGGACGTTGCGGAGCCGCTGCTCCGAGAAGGCAAGCTCAAGGCTCCCAAGATTGAGGTCAATCGCGGCGGCAGCGGCCTTGAGGGCGTCTTGGTGGGTTTGGAGGAGCTGCGCCAGGGCAAGGTCAGCGCGTCGAAGCTCATTTACACGATCTAGATGATGGAAGTGATGCTGCTGAATTGATGAAATGGTACAAATGTCTATAATGCAACAAAACCAAATAGCGCAATGCATTATCAAAGGAAATGCTCTAAATACATCAAGTCTCAGTTCCTAAAACCAATATGAGTGGAAGATGGTATGCAATCTAAGTCCATTTCCCTTTTGATACAAAAATTTTGCATGCTCCTGTGCATGCATTCACTATTCCTCGCCATGGGTATCTTAGTCTCTTCCTATAGCCATTTTTTGCATCGTTATGCTTCACGCTCTCACCCGCCTTTAAGCCCACTTTCCAAGCAGCGCCATGATTGCAGTGCCGAGATATAGAGACACGAGCATGAATGCCAGACGCTTCTTGTCTTGCGTGCGATACGGATTGAAGAGGAAGTCGCGCGCAATCATCTCGACGAAGCCGGTGTAGATGAGGATACCAGCGGAAATGGAATCGAGAACGCCAGACACAACGTTGGCGGTAAAGGAGCCACTGTTGTATGTAGTCCGCAAGCCGAGGCCGATGGCAATGGCAATAGGAGTCGTCAATCCGTAGGCGGCGCAAAGAACCCAAGGCATCCACTTAAAGCGCTTGGGGAATGGGATGACACTCAAACGGGCGCCGATACCGAGGCCCTCAAAGGACTGGTGGAAGACGAGGACCGGGTACAGAGTGTTGAACTCATCGCCAGCAACACCGAGGTTAAGGCCGATGATGACACTGTGAAAGAGGACACCAAACTCCAAAATCAAGAAGGCTGCAATCTGGGACTGAAAGCCCAAGGCTACTTTCTCGGAATCTCCGTCGAGGCCCTTGAGCTCCTCGACGTCGTAATCATCGCTAGGCTTGTCGCTAGGAGCGCGATCTCTCACTTGCTCGTTGCCCTTTGCATTGAGAGGGGGAATAGGGCCATCCTGGTCAGCCGAGTGAAGGCCTTGGTGGGAGTGAGCGTGACGGCTGTCAGTGATGGTGTCTTCGACCTCAACATGAGCCAGCTTGAATTTTCTGTCGACGTAGTACTCGGCCAAAAAGTCCAACAGGAAGATGAGCATGGCCGAAGTCAGCGCCAGGGCAGGGGGCCAGCTGTACTGAGCCCAGCCGCCAGTCATGCCGACGCAGCTGGCCGGTCCAATCTCCCCATAAGCCGGATCGAGAAGATGAATGAAGGCTGTGGCGATGATAACGCCAGCGCCAAAGTAGCGGGCAAAGAGGTACACATAGAGGGGGATCCGCAGGCGTCGGACGCGGGTGGCCAGGACGGGGAAGAAGGTCACTGCCGTCGAGACAACCATGATGACAAACAGTGCCGAAATACGCACACCGAGGCGTCCATTGTACTCGTTGACGCCGGCGTTGAGGTAGCAGATGATGTCTCTATGGTCAGCCGTGTCGAGATCGACAGACTGAGGGTTGAAGTCTGTATCCGCCATGGTTGCTCAAAACTCAGATGCTCAGTGGGAGACCAACAGCAGTAGATTTGGCAAGCAAATGAGATGAGATGATAACTCGACTGAGGGCAACGAAAGAGAAAGAGGGTGGGATGGGACAGTATTTGAAGCTGCAGCCACGGGCGGGTTCCTTTCTATAGTTTAGCCCAGGTAATAGCTTAGGAGGGCGCCCGCACCCCATGCCAGAGACGAGGCTGGCCAACAAACGGGCCACGGCTCAAGGTCTCCAGCAAGCACCCGTCTAGTGGGGATGGCCTTTGGCTCCTTGAACTGTTATTGGAGCACGTGGATGGCCTGGTGCCGGGCCTGCGCTGATAATTTCAAGTAGCATGAGAACCGTGATGGCCCAGCTTGGCCACCGAAGGGCAGCTTCTCACGAAGAGGCTTTGGGGGTGGCAACATCTCGAGTTGGACAGAGGCCAGCAAGGGGTTCGGGCCTGGAGTTTTTTATAAGAAACATGTTCCCGCCACTGTTGGCTTGGCGCTGGAGCTGAAGCATCACGCGCAGCCCAACTGAGACACCCTTTTTTTTATATTTAGATTTTCAGACTACACTTTGGACTTTTTTGTGCTTCTCCCCACGTACACACAATTTGAGGTTTGTGGCACGCACAAAACGATATGTTTTGATATTTCCCCACCGCAAATTGCGTGATGAGATAGCGAGACTTGAGTTGTGATGGAATCCTTGTTTTTCCTCTCCTCGTCGGCGACTACGGCTGAGAACCCTGATGGTCACACAAAGTCCCATTTGTGGTGGTGAGAACCTTGATGGCCACTCTGCCCCACCAATCAGAGAGCAGCGAAATAAACGTCGGAGCTAGCATTCAACTCAAGTCATTCTGTCCAAAATTTACATGCACGTTTACTAATAGGATTTGTGCGTGCTATTGGGAGCTGAGGTCGAATTGTGGCTTGGGCCTTGTCGCCTCGCGCGCATCAGGGCTGATGGCTGGCCTTGGCGGCGTAGTTCTCCGGCAGTTGGCGAGTGATGGGTTTGTCATCGCATATAAAGATGGTTTGACACGGTGAGCTGCTATGAAATATCTAAAGATGGATAAATGGAGAGGGAGTTTACTCGTAACCGACTGACCTGCGTTGCGTTGAAAAAGCCTCCGAACTGGCCCCTCTATGGCTGCAACGTAGTTGGTCACACAGAGCGCCAGGTTGGTGATACAGCCACGATGTTGTTGGGCACATGCACCTAACGGATATCAACAGGAGGATCCGCACAAGTGGAAATATGCAAAATTTTCAGCTTGGTACTTGTGTCTAGAAGCAGACAAGTACTGTTTCGCGGTAGGTGCTCTGTGGCAAGTGGTAAGTGACTGTATTGAGTAGTTACAAGGATGGGAGCTTATAGGTTGCATGACTGCTGAGTACACAGCTTTTATACACTTTATTACTACGTCGTAAAACCATTTTTTCAAAATGCTTAGCTGCGGAATGCTAATTCCAATATTGTTAAATTTCTCTGAATTTATCCTGGATAGTGGTATGTTAGATCCTCTCGTGCCTGCATGTGCTGGCTCCAGCACTATTGTACAACAACCCTGCCCCTTGATTTTCTGTATCATTATTTTGTTTCTTATGTATTGTAATATACTGCTATCAGACCCGTAGCACCAAATACATATGGAGTACGGCTACACAGCAGAAGTGGGCAATATACCAAAGGGCGCACAGGACAATCTTTTTTCCAAGAGTCTCCTCGTCTAGGTTGAACGTGCACTAGTTTGTATACTTTACTCTAGCCCTCCAGCCGTTAAAGAGAACTATTCTCAAGTCTTTTCATGTCTTTCATCCAACACAACGTCATATTTTGCGTGTTTTCGAAGAATCTGTGTGGATCCTCGGCTTCCAGCCTTCATCTCGTGGGGCCAAGCCCCGGTAGCTGCGGCAGCCACCCGCGCGGGCCATTTGGACGCTATTCCGGAATCCAGCCAATCTTTGCATCGCGCTAAGCATCACGTCTTTTGTGTCAACCGCCAGGGTCAGATCGAAGGGCGTTGTCAAGAGGTTAAACCAACGTCAATCTAATCTTATCAAGTGGCTGTTAATACATTGCACACGCATGGCGAGCGTCAGCCAGCGATTGAACGCTGCATACCTAGGTATCATCAGCACGCTGCCCTATATTCTCATTCAGCTTGCTTGCAGCAGTTTCATAACATACATCTTATCACACGCACTGGCAATATGTTTCCGAAAGGGCGTCGTGCCACATACGTGTGAGCGCTACGATAATTAGTACAAAGAAATTGTTACGCGTCCATTATAACCATCCATGGTGATTATGTATGGAAATCTCAAATAGTCTCGGGTAGTTCTGGGCTCTCTCTGGTTATTGAGAATGTTCCCCAAATTTACGTTGCTCAGAACCTCTAATCGAGAGATGCCCATGTACCTATCAAAACAGAATGAGAGACAAAAGTCAGCTGTTCCCTGTAGAATTGTTATAATTGCCAAGTGGCCCCCATTTACAAGACAGGCTATGGCTATTCGACATTCTCCCAGAAAGCCAGAGTTGTACAAATTTATGTCTTTCCTAAGACTGCGCTAGTGTGTTTTGCTGCCGACTCACATTAAACTAGTGTACGTGCTTCAGACATTGCCGAGATCTAAAATATGATGGTCATTATCCACGCTCTACCAATCTGATCAAGTTGGCCAAACGCCAAGCTAAGATGGTGACATAAAATTTCCTCTCGATATGGGTATGATGAAAATATTCTGTCAAATATGTCATTAAGGCTTCATTTTTTTTTGTCCAAAGAAGCTTCATAACGGAAGCATGACTATCTGTCTCAGCGGCAAATATATACACAGCGATTTCGCTTCAATTTTAGCAAGTGAGCGAAGCACATATGCCAAACTGGAATTTTGTTTCTTCCAATAAAGTAGCTGATGCTCAGCATACCACTAAGCTATCTTAATAAAACGACCGTGCTTGTTCTCCTATCTGCCAGTCGCCTTCCAGTCTTTACTTGACACAGACCGCGACTTCACCGACGGCCATATGCGAAGTGGGACTTGTCTCGAGAGCTACGGCTCTGAAACGCTCAATCCAATGCTAGAAAGATTGCCAAAGAGGAAATTATAGGACTGCCTTTGAGATGCCACGGTCGCCACACTCATGACCATTACCCAGCAAAGAGGCCTTCTGGTCTCTATTAAGCTATCTTGACATTTTCATGCGTGAGCTTACGAGGATAGCGTAAAGATCTAGAGAGTGAAATGAAATGAAATGAGGCTATACAGTGCTGCTTATCTCAGCACATGAACAAACAAGGATTCTTCTAAAATTCTCCCGAAACGACTTCCATCAATGACTCGGGAATTATTGGAATACGCGCGCTGGGCGGCTGCAGATACCTGTTACTCATGCAACCACCGACTACGGAGCGCTGCGATTAGATCTAGCGTTCAGGTCTCCACCCGCGGCGAGGCGAGTTCGTGGAGTCAGCCAAACGAGTTCATCTCCCAACCGCGCCAGATTAACTCTCCAAATGTAAGATTTCGATAAGTTGCCGTCTCGGACCTGCGCAAAAACGAACCAGGTTCCAAGGAGCCAATCAGCCCACTAAACCAGGTCGGTTCCCTTCGGGTTACCGAAGCACAAGCATACCAAATGATGTAGCGAGAGGGCGTCAGCCGCCTCACGAGATCAACGCCGCATGTAAATCAGGCATCTCCTCAACGGACGACGACGTTTCTCTTGGTAACAAATATCCACCAAAGCCCCGATGCGTCGCGGCGCAATGTGGAGAGAAAGCATCCTTAATCCCCAACTCTATCACCGGCTGCAAGACGAAGACCTGGGGAAGCGGCATGGCCTGCCCATGGGGAGATGCACTGCCGAGGGACGTAATACGTAATAGCTGCAGCCAGATTTGGAGGTTGGGCTGCACATCGGCCGCATTGCTTGGACTCCAGACGCGGGAGCTGAGTGGACCTGGGTGTGTGGAGTTGCGTTCTGATTCATACGCAAAACAAAGCCTGTGCTGATGAGGATTCACTGACCGTGTCTCTTTGTAAACCACCAGACTAATATCAACTAGCCTTTCATTATCTTCTACATAGATACAGTATAGTGCCTTTTCCCCGTGATACGACACGAGCAGAGTAGCGTAAAACAGAGCAACCGGGGTCAAACAGACCTAGAGTCTTTTGCCATGCTTATCACCTGTTGTTCATGCTGCTGCCCATGGGTTGCGTCGGCGCAGAGGCAGAGTCTGGAGAAACACCCGCAGCTACAGCGTCACATCGCCCGTCCTCGGAGCTGCTCATGCTTGCTAGTTGCTACAGCTGGTATTCCTGATGCTGCTAGGCCCCTAGCACTCGCGTGTTCAGGCTCTGCATTAGGTTCCCATTAGAGGCGGAAAAGTAAGGTTGTTGCCATCGCCATCGCCAGCCGCCTTCAAAGCCAACCACAAGAACGCCGAGATCGATCCCGCACGCACGACTCTCACGCCGAATCCTTTTCAGCGGTGGCCAAAAAAAAAAAAAAAGAAAAAACCAAAAAGGGCATCAGGGCACACCAAGGAAAGGGAGGGAAAAAAAATTCAATTCCCATTTTTCGCCTCCAAGCCCCAGTTTTGCAAGTCAATGATTGGCCTTGGCCGCGGCAATGCCGATGGCGCTCCTCTAGCACTGTAGAAAACGCGCGCAGTTTTTTTTCTTTCCTGCAGCCACCAGAAAAAAAGAAGCCGTGAAGAAGCCAAGCGCTAGAGAACACCGCTAGAAGATGCAGAGAAGCTGTGCCTGGTATGTTATCTTCCGCTGCTACGCCCTTAAAATTACATGTTTAGATCGTTAGTCGGTTGGTGAGTTTGCCGTATTTGGCCCATGTCCGGATCTGGAAAGTGGCTTCAGACTGGGGGACGACTGGTATGAGCATGAGCCAAACAAAAAAAAGAACTGTCTTCACAATGACGCAGATCAGAAAAAGAGAAGGGGGAAAAAAAGTAGGCAAAAAAACAGGACCGTAGGGTCGGATCCGACCTCCTCGACTCGTTATCGCGGCGTTGCTGTGCCGAGACGGTGCTAGCTCCATCAAACTCTTCATCGGTTGATGGGGCTTATATGGGGCGAAAGTGAGGGTCTCGCCAGGCCAGCCAAGCTGATAAGCTGGAGCGCTGGGTAGTGTAGCAGTAGTAAGTAACGTTGATGTGGTCGAGCATTGAAAGGGCCGAGCCAGCGAGCAAGACGTCGTAAACCATAAAGTTCTGCCCGTCTGCCGCCGACGCGTTTTCTGCTCTTTTCTTGGCTCTCTTTTTCTCCAGCTTTTCGTCCCGCGCATGGTGTTTTGATATCGATCTGGGTGACCTCATCTCTCACCCTCCATCATCATCATACTTACTTCCTTAATACTACCTGCTGCTCTCGTGCTCGCCGCCGACCCTCCGGACCGATCCCTCCCCCCTCCCTTTGACTCATTGACTCATCCTTTTCGAGTCCGATTTTTTTACTTTTAATCTTGCTCTCTGGCTTTTCGAGAGTAAAGGAACAAAATGGCTGCTGGCGGAGCTTTTGAGTCTTCGTCCCCCGTGGGAGGACCGCTGGTGTCTGACGAGAAATACGTCCAAGGCATCAGCGACAAGCCCGTAGGCGATGGCCCGAACCACGACATCGCGGCAGGCCAGGCCGGCGAGGAGGGCCTGAAGCGTGAGCTGAACGGGCGCCATCTGCAGTTCATCGCCATTGGTGCTGCGCTCGGTACCGGTCTGTTCCTGGGTATTGGCGGTGCTCTGTCCAAGGCCGGACCGGGCTCTCTCTTCATCTCCTTCTTGTTCCTCGGCACCGTCGTCTTCTCCATCATGGTGGCGCTGGGAGAGATGGCGTCATACATTCCCGTCACGGGAGCCTTCACTGTCTATGCGTCTCGGTTCATGGATCCCACGCTCGGTTTTGCCATGGGCTGGATCTATTGGTTCAGTTGGGTCATCACCATCGGTCTGGAACTGACCGCCAGTGGTCTCATTATCCAGTACTGGACCGAGTCTGTCAGCATCGGAGTCTGGATTGCCATCTTCTGGGTGGTTTTCACAGCTGCGCAGTTCCTGCCGACGTTCATCTTTGGCGAGATGGAGGCCTACCTCTCCAGCGTCAAGGTCATTACTATCATCGGCTTCGTCATCTTCGGCATCTGTGTCAACGCTGGTGTTGGTGACCAGGGCTACATTGGCTTCAAGTACTGGAGAGAACCGGGAGCTTTTGCCGAGTACCTGGTCGATGGCGCCATCGGCAAGTTTGTTGGTTTCTGGACTGTGCTCATTACCGCTGGATTCAGTTTCCAGGGAACAGAGCTGGTCGTTATCGGTGCTGGTGAAACAGCCAACCCTCGCAAGACCATCCCGTCTGCCATCCGATGGACATTCTGGTCCGTCTTCCTGCTCTTCAACTGCACCGTCTTCTTCGTCGGCATCAACGTGCCCTACGACAACCCCGACCTCCAGAGCGGATCGACCAACGCCTCAGCCTCGCCTCTCGTCATCGTCGCCAAGCTGGCTGGCATCCAGGCTCTTCCCTCCATCATCAACGCCGTTCTACTGACCGCCGTCCTGTCCGCCGCCAACTCGGACATCTTCTCCAGTAGTCGTATCTTGGTTGCCATGGCCGGAGAGGGTCACGCGCCCGCCTTCTTCAAGAAAGCCAACCGATACGGAACCCCGTACTACGCAGTCGCCGCCTGCTCGGCTTTCGGTCTGCTGGCCTTCCTCAACCTGTCCAACAACGGAACGGTTGTGTTCAACTGGCTGCTGAACATCACGGCCGTTGCCGGCTTCATCAGCTGGTCTCTCATCAACCTGTGCCACATTCGGTTCATGAACGTCCTCAAATACCAAAACATCCCCCGTGACGAGCTCCCATACAAGGCTCCCTTCCAGCCCTACCTCTCGTGGTTTGGCTTCTTCTTCAACCTCTTGATTCTGATCACAAACGGCTTCACCGTCTTCATCGAGTGGAACACGAGCGACTTCTTCGCGTGCTATGTCAGCGTCATGCTCTTCATTGTCCTCTATGTCGGCCACAAGATTGTCTACAGGACCTCGGTGAAGTGGATTCCCCTTTCCGAGGTGGACATTTCCAAGGGTCGATCCGATGCGTGAGCGAATAATAGCGAGGATGATTGATGATTCGGAGCAACTGTTTGTATGCGGTCATAGCGGTTAATAATTGTATTTTTATGTTTGACGAGTGTCATGATCTACAGGTAGTAATTGATACCCCATTCTAAGAGGAATCGTTAAGAGGACCTTCTCTGTGCTTCTGTCTCGTGCCGAATGCTGTGTCTCGTCTGCTGTTTGGAGGCTCTTTTCTGTAGCCGCACAATGAATCCGGGGATATCTGATTGCCAAGAAATGGTGGGGTTTTGAGGGAACAAGTCTCAAGGAGGAGGAGAACCTTGGGGTTAAATATCTCAGGTCTTTAATTGGCTCATACTTAATTTGCTCATACAGTTTTCAAGGCAATAAGTCCTCAGCATTTGCAGTAGAGCTCTTGGTTTTCCCCACAGCGAGCTCTATCACATGTCAGAGACTAGCAACTTCGTGCAATCTCAAATCGCGCTTCCGTATTGTTTTTGTTGGGCAGTTGTTCAATCTGTTGAAATTATGCGGTAACACGGGCACCGAGCAATGCGCTAAACTAAAGGGGGCAGAGATATTCCCGTAATACTATCTTTCACAGTTCCTACTGTCAAAAAGAAAGGAGCGTGAAAAGGCGAACAAGGTTTAAAAATACAGTTGTGACAGTGATTCGAATATTAATCAACGAGATGATGTGAAAGAGGCTGCAGTAAATTTCCCCCACCACCCCCAAATGCCAAAAGAAAAAAGAGATTGTCTGCAAACTGCAAAAGGCACGCGACCTCGAGCCGTCTGTGGAGTTCGCCTTGCCAGCATAGAAAGCTAAGCTTGATATGGAACCGAATCTCTGAAGCAACGTTGGCCTTTTCACGTGTAAACAAAGGCCAATCAGAGCGCCAACAGCTGCAGATTATCAGAACCACAGGCCCCAAAGCGACCCACGGCAGCGGGTTTAGCACTTTTCAGAAGATGGAAGCAATGCCTAGCATGCGAGGACGGCATGAGGTAAGCATAGACTTCAATTGCCGGCTATAGCCTCAACCAAGTTTTGCATAACCTCCCTGCCTTTCGCCCTCACATGGTCTCTTGGTTCTTCCCCGCCTGTCTCTGCCTTTTGTCCATTTTCCTTCTTCCACTATAACTTCCTTCCACGGCTTATTGTACTCTTATAATACTTAATCTTCCAACGGCAAGAACAGGTGGCTAGACCAGGTAACACTCGCCACGCTAGAATATCAAGTGGGCCGACAGCCCGAATCCCACCACACCAGCGATTGAGCCCAATTCTGAGCCGCAGGACGCCAGGAAAAGATCAATTGGTGCTCAGGGGAAATTCAGAGCATCAGAGCAGACTATTTGATAGAGAGACAGGCTCAGCAGCATTTCCTCAGCTGCCGCCCATCACTCAGACCCCAATAGCCATTGTGCTATCTGCTTTACTCCTCTTTGCTGCGACTGACTCGCCAAACTCCCAAGATGAGCGTCATTGATATCACCAAGGATCTGGCGGCTTTGTTCGAGCAACAAGCACAAGCAACGCCAGATGCCATTGCTTTGGAGGACGAAAAACGGACTCTCACCTACGCAGAACTCGACAGCCTAACCTGGTCTTTGGCTGATCGTCTCCGGCAGTATGGCGTTGGCCGCGATGATCTGGTTGGAGTGCTGATGGGGCGGAGTTCAGACAATGTCATTGCATCTCTTGCTGCTCTGCGAGCGGGAGGCGCTTTTCTCGTACTGGAGCTGGCGTATCCTACAGGCCTCCTTCAAGATGTCATTGACGATGCGAAGCCGACGGTCATTATCACGCAAAAGGCTCATGCGGCCAATATCAAGGCTGATATCCCTACCATCATCATCGACCAGCCGGAACCATCCACCAACGGACATGCCGCCCCTATCGTCGTTGAGACGCGAGAGCCTCTCCCGGCCAGCGACGATTTGGATCGCCTGGCATTCGTGTCCTACTCATCAGGCACCACCGGCAAGCCAAAGGGCATTGCAAACCCTCACAGAGCACCCGTCCTCAGCTACGATTTGAGATTCCGCACGAGCGACCTCGGGCCCGGTGATCGTGTTGCCTGCAACGTCTTTTTCGTCTGGGAAATGCTGCGTCCCTTGATCCGCGGAGCCACCACAGTTGCTGTTCCCGACAGCGCAAGCTATGATCCCATCGGACTCGTTGATTTCCTCGCTTCCAGGCGCATTACTGATACTCTCATGACCCCCACTCTGTTGACCACCGTCCTCTCACGGCATCCGAACCTTGGTGAGAAACTCCCGGAGCTGAGGTCATTGTGGCTGAATGGCGAGGTCGTCACAACAGACCTTGTACGACGGGCTTGCAATGCCCTCCCCAACACCCGCCTCCTCAACGTCTACAGCGCCAGTGAAACCCACGAAATTGCCGTGGGTGACATCAAGACGTTTGTGGATTACGAGACCCGCGTCTGCCCGGTAGGACCACCTGTAGATCCTGAGCACATTTATATCTTGGACGAGGCAGGAAACAGGCTCGATGCAGGTGTAAGCGGCGAGCTTTTCGTCGGCGGCGACCTACTGGCGAGAGAGTACCTCAATCTCCCGGAAACAACGGCCATGGCTTTTCAGGTTGATCCTTTTGAGAAGAAAGAGGGCGCTCGAATGTATCGAACTGGAGACATGGCGAGGATGCTTCCGTCAGGCCTTCTCGAAATCACAGGCCGAGTTGGCGGCATGATCAAGACTCGCGGATACACCGTACAGCCAGGAGCAGTCGAGACGTCTATTGTGAAGCACTTGGCAGTGCGGGATTGTGCCGTAGTAGCCCACGGAGAGGGCTTGCAGAAGCAATTGGTGGCTTACATTGTCCCCGACAGCGACAACCTCCAAGGCCGAACCATTGTGGTTATCGATGAGGCTGGCCATAGTCCCGTTGCCCGGCGAGCTCTGTCTGCCCATCTAGCACATTACATGATTCCGCCTCTTTGGGTTGAGCTCAAGGAGCTGCCTACACATGAGGTTTCAGGCAAGACCGATCTCAAAGCGCTTCCGCCTCCTCCAAGACCAAAGACACCAGTCCAAACAGCGAAGTTGGAGAAGAATGTGACTATCAAGATGGATACCATTATTAAAATGTGGTCTGCAGCTTTGAATGTCCCAATCTCAATCATCACGCCAAAGCACGACTTCTTTGATTTGGGCGGACACTCTCTGATTCTCGCTGATCTTGCCAGTCGATTGACCAAGGCATTCGGCTTTCCTGTTCCTCTGGCTCCATTGGCTGGTAACCCCACGCTGGATGGACACCTGGAAGCTGTCAAGGCTGCTCGCGATGGCCACACCGAAGAGGTGCAGGCAGATCTCCCAGCTGTCCTGCGAGCTGATGCTGTACTGCCCGAGGACATTAGCGCTACAGGCGTGCAAATGAAACGCCTCAGCGATGCGGAGACGGTCTTGCTTACGGGAGCCACCGGTTACTTGGGAGCTTTCCTTTTGAAATACCTCCTTGAAAACACTTCAGCACACATTCTGTGCCTGGTTCGATTCACCGATCCTTCAGGAGATTGCCGCCCTGCCGGAATGGCCCGAATCCGCAAGAACTTGATCGACTTGGGCATCTGGAGCGACTCGATGCTGGAGCGTATGGAGATTGTACCAGGCAACCTGGCCAGAAGCCGGTTGGGTCTGTCTCCAGAGGCTTTCGAAGAGCTCGCAACTCGCGTCCAAGTCATCGTCCACTCAGCCGCCACTGTCAATCTTGTCTATCCCTACGCCGCCCTGAGGAGCGCAAACGTGAACGGAACAAAGGAGATTATTCGCCTTGCCTCGCGTGGCGGAGCAACACTGCACCATATCTCTACGAATGGCGTTCTACCGCCTTCACTTGAGGGTTGGTCCGAGGTCACCACGATTGATTTTGACGATGTTCCCACTAAGCTTCAAGATGGCTACGGACAGACCAAATGGGTTGCAGAGAAGCTGGTGGTTGAGGCAAGCAAGAGAGGCATCCCGGTGAAGATTTACCGGCCAGGAACCATCAGCGGCCACAGCGTCACTGGTGCTGCTAACACCTACGATCTTCTCAATGCCCTGGTGGTTGAATCGCTTCATCTTGGCCAGGCTCCCGATGTTGCCGACTGGGTCATGGAAATGACCCCCGTTGATTTCGTCAGCAGAGCCATCATCACATTGGCCGATCACACTCAAGGCCAGCAGTTGGTATACCACCTTGGAGACCCCAGCCCGATCAAAGCATCATCTCTCTTTGATTCTCTAGCCGAACTGGGCTACGAAACGGGACGCTTGGAGTGGGACGAATGGGTAGACCTGTGGAGGGAGAAGCGAGAGTCTCGAGGAGGAGACGAGCCTTTCACCGTGGACATCTTGCGTGGAGGAATGCCTACTGTCGACTCACTCAAGGGCGCTATTGTTCTCAAAGACGGTGCTACCCAGCCAACTCTAGACTTGTATGGCTTGAAGCGCGTCAACATCGACAATGCCCTACTTGAAACTTACATGCGGCACTTTTACGCCCGAGGATGGCTCCCCAAGCCACCTCGCCGCCTTACAGCCAACGGATCAGCTGCAGCGATTGGTGCAAAGAAGGGACGCCTTGCCGGCAAAGTCGCCATCATTACAGGTGCTTCTTCTGGCATCGGCGCTGCAGTTGCCGCAGGCCTCGCCAAGGAGGGAGCGTCTGTGGCTCTCGCGGCACGCCGAACCGACGCTCTCGAGGGCATCAAGGCCAAGATCAACAGCAGCATCAGCGGAAGCAAGGTCCTCATTCACAAGACCGACGTTTCGAACAAAGACCAGGTCGACGCCCTCGTCAAAGAGGCCACGGAGAAGCTCGGCCCCGTCGACATCATCGTCTGCTGCGCCGGCGTCATGTACTACACCATGATGGCCAACGTCAAGATGGACGAGTGGGAGCGCACCGTCGACGTCAACTGCAAGGGCGTCCTGAACTGCATCGCCGCCACCGTCCCCGGCATGCTGGACCGCAAGACCGGCCACGTCGTCGCCATCTCCTCCGACGCCGGCCGCAAAGTGTTCCCCGGCCTGGGCGTCTACTCGGCCAGCAAGTTCTTCGTCGAGGCGACGCTGCAGGCGCTGCGTGTGGAGAATGCAGGCTCGGGCCTTCGCGTGACTGCTATTCAGCCGGGTAACACGGCGACGGACCTGCTTGGCATGTCCACTGACGCTGAGGCCGTGAAGAAGTATGGAGAGCCGTCGGGGGCGAAGATTTTGGATCCGGAGGATGTGGCGCGGTCTATTGTGTATGCTGTGTGCCAGCCGGAGCATGTGGCGGTGAATGAGATTCTGATTGAGCCAAGGGATGAGCCCATTTAGATGAGCTGGCGACGTGAAGCATCACACAAACATTTTAATATCTTTTGCATAGTCTCTTTTCTATAGTATCATTTAATCAAAATACTCAAGAAACCTGTGCTGCATTCCACCTTTTGATTCCAGCTCTTATCAATCACCAACATCATCGAGTTACAGACAAGTTGAGATTGTATAGCATACCGCCACATTCCGGACCATCGCCGCGGATCATCGGCCTCAGCGCTGAAATTGTTGCAACGTCCACGCAAGCAAGACCCACTGCGGAGCCGAGCACCTCCGATTTTTCGGGATGCCGATTTTCCTGCTTCAAATTTGACAATAGTAGACTTCATGGAGATTTATTGGCCGATGGATCGAATTGATAATTCTGAGCTGGGATAATACTAGGAACTGGTTGGAACATTCATTCTTTCACTCAAACCTTGTTATGCTTAGGGACTTGATAGACGGTTGACGATCAGCAACGATCTCCATACCCTTACAGGCCCTGCATTTCCACCGCAAGATATCTTCATCCGTATATACAGTCTTATGTATACTATACCACTCAATCAAAGAACATAAAAAACAAATCATTTCATTCCCAATTGCCTTTTGACACTGCATTCTCATCAACTCTACCTCTCTATCCAGTCCCGGCTCAACGGCACCTCGCCAACCACTATTTGTTTCAGACCAAGAAGATCGCCAACGCCCATCGTCTTGGCATTTTCCCTTCATCCAACAAGTCTCATCAAATCACGCCCATTTCCTCATCTGGCCTCAGAACATTTACAAAACTCCCCTATTCTTCTTGGCGAACCAGACCTCCAATTGCCCGCCACGCCAAAGATCAGCGCTCTGCCAAGCCAATTCAAACCATCCGCATCCCACAATTCCATCCCCATAGAAAGGGTCCACGCACGGGAGTAGAAGCTCTCCTATCGAGTGCTGCGACATGGAGCCTGCATATGCTCTGAGAATCCAGCTTTGCCTCTTCCTCACGAAAATTTGGCGCCGTTACTGTCGATCATCAAACTTGGGCAGCCCACAAAGTCAATGGTAAGTGGGTATGGAAAAAAGGGGAAAGGGCCGCGTATGACGATGTGCGACGAGATTTCATTTTTAAAACAGAGCTATGCGCCCACTTGGAGATTTCTCTGTGAAGTAGTCGGTTGTTTTATTTTTTGTTTTTCTTCACTGTGCTTGTTTGACTGTCTTTTTTGGTTAATTCATTCATTTAATACATTTCGAGTTGATGAGCCGGTCTTAAAGGCTACTACACACACAAACTCAACTATCGCTAGCATCTATTGCGATGAGTCCAGCTTCAGATACCCATCTTGTACTATATTCTTAAAAGCGTCTATATTCATTCTTTTCTCTCAAAACTTCTTTCATTTCACACTTTTTAACTCTGATTAAACGTTCACGCAATGCACTCTTTCTCTCTCATCAGCGCAGCCGCGCTTCTCTTCACTCACTCTGCTCTCGCCGACGTCCCGCTCATCACCAACGCCACCGAGTACATAGACCTCGCCAACTCCCAAGGCGGCTTTCCCAGCCAAACATTCCGCTCTTCAGCCATTGTTGCTCCCATCTTCTTCGTAAACAAATGGGAAAAAGACCAAGTCGACAATGCATCATACGTCTTTCTCGGGACAGTTTACGGAGAATGGAAAGCAGGGCCCATGATATTCGACGCTCGCGATATGAGTCTCATATACGCGGATCAAAGATATGAAAATACTTATACATCAAACGTACATACCATCAACGGCTCACGTTACTTTGCTTTCTGGGAGGGCGGCCACACCCGCGGCCACGCCAATGGAAACTGCCTCTTCTTTGACGAAGACTACAACCTCAGATACACCGTCACGGCGCAAGGGCTCGGCGATGCTGAGGCTGATATGCACGAGCTGAGTGTTGCGAAAGACGGCGGCGTCATATTTTCAACATATTTTAATATTCCTTATGATTGCACCGCCGTTGGAGGAACCGAAAACGCACTGCTTATGGACAGCGGCTTCCAGGAGGTCGATGCAGCAACCAATCAATTAATCTTTGACTGGCACGCTTCCAGATTCTTTGACATTAGCGATTCGTTCGCTCTGTATAATGAGGATTACGGAGTGAGCCCAGACTCTGGCTTTGACTTTTTCCACATAAACTCCATACAAAAGGTGAACTCCCATTTACAGAGCTAAGATACACGAATCATCGTCGCTAAAAATCTTACAGACTGATGACGGCAACTACCTCGTCTCCAGTCGCCATCTCTCCCTCCTCGCCCTCGTAGACGGCAAAGACGGCCACCCAATCTGGATCCTCGGCGGCAAGAAGAACCAATTCACTGACCTCTCCAACGGTGAAGCCACCAACATCGGCTGGCAGCACGATGCCCGCATCCTCCCCTCCGACAACCCAAGTGAGACTCACATCACCCTCTTTGACAACCACGGCGAATACAGCGGCGTCTGTCAGGAAAAATGCCAAACCCGCGCCCTTCACATCGCCATTGACTCCGTCGCCCTCACCGCCCGCGTGGTCAGCCAGTTTTTCCACCCAGAGAACATTGACTCCGGCGCCATGGGAGGGTATCAGACGCTCGGCAGCGGGAATGTCATGACAGGATGGGGACACAACCCCGGCTTTGTAGAGTATACGAGCGATGGAACGCCTGTGATGGACATTCAGAGAGGAATTATTGGCGGCGAGGTTTTGGCAGACATGTTCGCCTATAGAGTGAACAAGGGAGATTGGACGGGAAGGCCGCCGTGGCCACCAACTGTGGCTGCTGATGCTCCTAATGCCAGCACAATAGATGCCACTGTTTACGTGTCATGGAACGGTGCAACTGATGTAGCTTCGTGGGCGATAGTAAGTTGCTTCAATCTCTTCCACATCATCCAGCACAGAATACTGACCTCGAGATAGTTTGCCTCCGACGATCACAAGACCATAAGCAACCATACAAACCTCATTGCCGAATCTCCACGTCAGGGATTTGAGACCGTTATCCCTCTCATGGCAAAAGATGTCGCTCGCCGGTACCTCGCCGCAGCAGCGGTGTCAGCCTCCGGTGATGTCCTCGGTTCAACGGTCGTCATTGATCTTGAAAACGATGGCCAGCCTGCCATCGTCACAAGCGATATAGTTAGCTTGAGGCCGCCATCCCCGCCTCCTCCTCCACCACCACCACCACCATCGTCTCCAGTACCACCAACGCTTCCATCACCACCATCACCACCGTCTCCGTCAGCCTCAATCTCTTCGGATGAAAAAAGTCTCAGTACTGGCACATTGGGAGTAATGGGCGGGTCAGTATTCAGTGTTGTGGGTGTTTTCTACGCCGCAGCGTTTTACTGGCGAAGAAAAGCAAGATTTAGGGGTGGCCATGGAGAAGAAGGATACAGAATGGTTGATAGGGAAGACTAAGAGGCAGGATGAGTTTCTTTGACAGCGCGTTAATGTAATAGATAGATAAGCATTTCATACTAAATTAAGGACAAATAGAAGAAAGCATCATAGAGTTCATAAATAAACATTCATAAAGATAATATGCAGCAAAGACATGGTAATCTGGAACAGTGAAAAGGAAACTGAATCATATCTCATTATTCGTATCATGTCATCCAAACACTTCGTAACTTCTATATCAACATGACTTGAGCATATAAAAAAAAAAGGAAAGTTACCCATGCAAAGCTCGCACATCCAATAACAAATCGCAGCCAGTATTTCCAATAACAGCTGGAACAGCCCTTCGCAGAATCAAGCATCGTCAATAACAGTGCCATTGTCGTCAAAGTCGTATACCTCTTCAAGAGCCAATGCACTCTCTGAATCCCGAGCAGCCTCTCGCTGCACCGAAAGAGACATGATGAGTTTCTTGTCCGGCCGCAAGACACCCCACATTTCAGGTATCATCAACACCTTGGACGTCTCGCCTGGAGCGCGATGCGCCATCGCTTTGAGGTAGGCTAGCTGCTTTCCAGCCATCATCCAAGCAAATGAAGCCTTTTCATGTCTTTTGAAGGTAGTTGAAGCTTTGAGGAGCTCCCAAATACTTGTTGCATAGTCTCTGGTAGGGTCGGGGAGCAGCTCTGGAAAGCGGCCGCTTGCGAGTAGTTCTTGTGGAGGTTTGATATCGAGCCATTTCTGATATAAAGCCTCTACCTTATTAGGATAATTAGAGATTTCTCCTCCTTTGCCCCCCTTCCTCATACTGACACCCCACTCGTCGCGAAGTGCGTCAATCTCATCTCGGAGATGTGTTCGCAGCCGTCTGCAGTATGAAGCGTCCTCGTCATTCCCGCTCGCTCTTTCGTCGTACTTGTTGTACAGCTTGACGAGGTCTCCGTCAAAGGCTATTGCGTTATAGGCATTGGCCTCTTTGGCCAGCTTCTTCAAAACGTCATCAATCACAAGTTTAGCAACATCAAACCTCAGGTAATCAAGAATATGCAACCGGCCTTTGCCGCGCGGCCTTTCTCCATCTTCTTTGGAGTATTCCGGATCGTGCAGAAACGTACCCTTCATTCCAAGCTGGTTTTTGACAAATCGCTTCCAGTCCTCTTCGGTAAACTCGATACCCTGTTTGCTCTGATCAACCAAGTAGCCAAGCAATTGGCTTAATTGGATAGCATGTTTATCTTGAACCGAATTCCGCAAATAGCAGAGTCTTTCTTTAAATTTTGTACATCGGCCCAAAAACGAAGGTTGTAGATTAAACAAAAACGCCTCAGATAAAAATTCCAAGCAAGCATCTTCGAAGCGCTTAGACGCATTGCCTGTATTCTGGTTGTAGTCGCCACCTGCTACATTGTCCAATACGTTTGCAAATTTCCTAGTGTTTTTGCGCAGATATCCACCTTTAATGAAATCCATCTGCTCTGGTACGGAAGCATTCTCGAAATTCTGCACAATGCTTTGATCCCAGCATACCCACGCTATGTCGCCGTCATAATCGCCACCAGACAATTTGTCGGCAAGAGGAACAGATCCCTTGGTTGAAAATATAATGACATCCTTCAATTTCCGAAGCTCAGGTCGAGATACTACTCTGACTCTCTGGATATCGCTGGGTAAATGGGCTGGGGCTCTTGCTACCAAAATATCCATCTGCTCCAGTAGCGTGTCTGAGAACCCTTCAACCTGGAACTTTGTGGAAAATGAAAGATGCACTTCTCCTTCCTCGAGAGTAGATGAGAAGTCAGCAGCCATGTAGACGTATGCCGAACAGGGAATGGTGATGTTCATCTTGATCTTTAGAGTATCAGCCTTCTTCTGGTAGATTTCCAGAACAGCGTCCTTCAGGTACTCAAGCCTTTTGTAATCGAACCCAGAGTCAAGTAGAAAAGCCACTTTATCAGCACTATTATTGGGCAGACCAGCCAGAAATTCCGCAGACCCATCCAACAGCCGATCGTTCTTTGACGGTCCGGATTGATGAATCCATAGTCGAAGACTCATAGTGTCTTTCATCGCACCAGTTTGTTCTCCAAGTTCGGCGTTCAGCGCTCTCTGTAAGTGCGAAGACATTACTCGCCGCATTAATCCCGAGTCCTTTGACCGCGCTTCCAGCACCGGGATAAATTGTTGATTTAGGGAAGCCGATTTCAGCTCTTTAGGCCAATTGCGTATCTCAAGAGTTCGATGGTGCACATCTTCGAAATCGCATTCCCATTTCCTTTGCGACGGATATAATTCGACCCAGTCATTTTCAAAGTCTTCCTCAAAATCGTCTTCGCTGTCAATATCAATCAGCCACATGCCTTTTGCACTTCCTAGTCGGCCTTGGAAGCAGCTCGGGCAATCCGTCAGCCCAGTCAACTTGGCGACTTTCTTAGCGAGGCTTGGCGAAATGCGGCCAATGCCATCATTCATCGGCATCTTGCCGATCCCCAAGTCCTTGGGTCGGATGCGAATCTGATGGCGTTCGAGTACAACAGTGGGCCATGTTCGACTCAGGCCTAATACATTTTTTGTCAATGCGATCGTCCTGACTGCAAAGAGGTGATACCATAACTCACTTAGTGCTAAACGAGAAAACAGTTTAGTAACAGGCTGTTCCCAATTCCGACTGTCATCGAGATTAATCGCCCATCGCAGCAGATCACTAATCTTCATTTTTTTGCGATTATCAATCTCCTGTGCTTCCAGTAGCAGTGGAATGCCGTCTGGAGTGTTGGGAGGACGGAAAAAGTCGCCGTCATAAGCAAAAAGATGTAATCTCTCGGGAGGGGGGCCTTTACTTGGCGCCAGACCTTTCTTTCCTTTCGCGGAGCGCACAAAGAAAGGTTTCCAAAATCGTCCAAGGAAATAATGACAAGACTTGATGAGCCACTGAACAATCTTTCTGAGGCTGTCTTTATCTTCATCGATGATCTTTGGTTTGCCATCTGTTGATGCAGACGGTGGTGGAAAAGTGATTTCCAGGAAGCGGTCGGCACCGAATCGACGCGCCAGTCGATGACCTAGCTCAAGCTTTAAAGGATTCAGGCGAAGATTATACAGCGGCCCAGTTGCGTCCTGGCTATAAGCCAGCTCTGCCGAGAGGGCTATCGTCTTCGCTTTGGTTTGGAATTTGCCTAATGCCGTTTCCCACGCTGCTGATTCGCTAGGTGGAGGTAGGCTTTTGCCCTGGAAGAGAGGGTGCTTGGAGATTGTTTCTCTAAGACTATGCTGATCGTGCCATTTGTCGCTCGGTTGATACAATATATCGAATCGATCCAGTGAAACGTTGCAATGAAGGGCAGCTCTGGTAATCTCCCAGATGACAGCAAGGGGTGCTTCCGTCAACTCAGGATGAGGTAATTTGGCTATCTCACGATCGTGTTAGCTGCAATCCGCGAGACCGCTGGTAAACGCGAAGACCTACGCCATATTTTAGTAAACCTTTCTTCCAGAGGTTTGCCCACGCAATCACTGCTACCTTGGCGTGATTGACTGGATGAAGATGGAGGAATCTGAGACTGCGAACTGTTAGGGTACTGGGGCCGGCCACTGAGTTCTTCTTTATCACGAGGAGAGAAATCAGAGAATCTCTTCGGTATAATTTCATCTTCACTTGGCCTGGGTTCTTCTGAGAAAGAGTCGGCTACTGTGTTTTGTGAGTATGGGTAGTTGTTTGAACGGCTTGGTAATTCAGAGTCAATAGATGTTTGACTAATAAAAGACACATTTTGCGCTTGCGTTGAAAACACTTCGGAATGAAATGATGTCCGAGTCGAGAGAAATGTCCGATCAAAAGATCTTTGCTGAGGGGATGGGCGAAAGGCTTCTCCCTGCGAGCGACTCACAGAGCGACTCCCGGAGGCAATCACCGTACTAATATTTGCAAAGGTTTCTCTAGAGCGAACTGGAAGGGCATCCACGGCATCATGATGCTCGTATAGATGGCCTCTGGCCCGTTTTGGAGAAGCGTCCTGTATTACCTCGAATTCTCTCTTGCTCCAAGGCCTCGATTCTGGATCATCTACTTCGCAGAGAATATCCAGCAGGCATTTCTGAAGAAGGGCTCGATTTACTGCAGGTGTGTGATTACCGGGACTTCGTGACGCAGACTCAGATAAAATGATTCGCCCACGCTGCTCAAAATGCCCGATATATGCGGCTAGCCGATCATCTCCTGTGTAGTACAATAGCTGGATTTTCCGATATATATCCTCAACACGAGCCTCTTCGTCGCTTCGTTGACGCTCTCGGGACTTGCGAGGCGAGAGCGTCACATCGGGCTTGCTGAGCTCCAGCGCAAAAGTATCATTGAGCCTTCGAATAATACGGTCCAGCTCTTGCGCAGATTTCTTGTGCGGACGAGCCCCCAAAGGGCCTGACGCCATTGTATATCCAGCGGCCAGAAGCCACTACGTACGATTAGCATCGGTAGTATCAGCAGTTAGCAAAAAGCTTACCAGCTTAGCTCACTTGACTCGCCGGGTCTCGTCGCATCGCATTTGGCTGGTGGCATTCGGCGATACCCCGCCATCGCGGGAACGGCTTGGCTAGCACCCCCAGCTCCAAAAGCTCCTTCACGTGCGGCAGCATCACGTGCATCTCAGCTTGGCGTGAGGCAAAGTCGCGGACCGCCAGATGATCCGCCCTCAGCTCAGGCATTCTCTATCCTCCGCCCTTTGCTCTCGTGGAGATGCTCGGTGTTCGGCGTTGATGAACTACACCAGACTGAGGGACGACTCACAAACTCATTGGACAATCGACTCCACTGCATGCAATTGAGCTTGATCTTTCCGTTAAGATTCTTACATCAACCCCAATCATGACTGAAAGCGCCGACGTGGACGAGCAGGTGCCCGTCGAAGATCTGACACCTGAGGAGGCGAGCCGCATCATCCACTCGCATCGGAAAGTTCGGTATGGTAAGGAAACCCCCCAGCCGCAATTGCGCACCTCAATACGGTGCAAAATTTCTCCCATCGGACTCGCCCAAGCTCCCGTATAGTTGCCGCGCGACTAATGCAGCTGCAGGGACTGCGTGTTGGCCGTGCCGCCAGCGCAAGGTGAAGTGTGACAACCAGCAGCCTTGCGAGAATTGCGTCAAGCGTGAGCATCCTCAGCTCTGCTCATACAAGCCGAATCGATCATCGGCGGGCAAGCACGCCGCCACTGCTTCTCACGGCCGTAAGAGGGCGCGCTCACTCTCTGATGGAGATGACAATGTGAAGGCCGAGCGCGGGGACAGCTGGCCACCGACAATTGGTAAGTAATGGCATATTGGCATGCGTCCAGTTTGAGGCACCTATTTATTGAATGACCATGTTACGTAGGCATTTCCACCAATCCAGAGGATGCTGAATCAGTACCTGATCGCTATGTCGGACAAAACAGCATACCGGCTTTGCTGGGGGAGCAATCGCCAAATGACAAGGACGATGGCACCAGCATCCGCCGGGACATGCGCTCCATCCTGGGGCTTGATACGTCGGCGCCCTTTCCTCTCATGTCGTCGCATCATCTTCAACGGATTGCTCGAGATATCGCCACCGAATTACCGTCAGATAGAGAGGTCATGAAGTATGTCACTGCATTGTGTTGATCACGTTTGCGGATAGTGAATGGAGGCTTGATACTAATGTTGCTGAATAGGCTGTTCCGTACCTACAAAGAGATTCCACAACCTTTCTGGGGCTTCGTTATTGATATCGATGAACTTGAATCCGATCTCATGATTTACTTGGAGGATCGATCTCGAAGTGCTTCCAAGACTAACAGAGCATCAAAACCGGTGACGGCCTCCTGGCTTGCCATTCTCTTCGCAGTCTTGGCAGTTGGCTCCCAGTAC
This sequence comes from Trichoderma sp. 2475, assembly GCA_038502285.1. Lineage (NCBI taxonomy): Eukaryota > Fungi > Ascomycota > Sordariomycetes > Hypocreales > Hypocreaceae > Trichoderma > Trichoderma sp. 2475. The sequence goes on along the minus strand of JARPVV010000003.1, from coordinate 2,122,720 downwards.
CATGAATCGCCGTACCATATTCGCACAAAGGATTCGCAAAAGTACATACAGATCTCTTTCCATTTGCTGCGACTGGCAAACTTTTTGTTAAGGTGAGTCGCTATGCTATTGCACGTTATTTTATATCCGTTAGCCTGTCTCACTAACAACGGCATATCAGACCGTCGTTTGACTCGATCCAAGCGTTACTGTTGACCAACTTTGTTCTTCTCAATGACATGAAAGCCGAGGCATCGTGGGCTCTCACGGGCCTTACATGCCGTCTCGCCCAGTCTTTGGGGCTGCATCGCCCAGCAATTCGCGGCAGCCGCGAAAGCTCACCCCTCGGCGCAAAGTCCAAGGAAATGATTCGACGCAGGCTCTGGTGGACATGCGTCTGGCATGATACCTTGACATCTCTATCGTTTGACCGGTAAATCCGCCCTTTTCGTCGATGAGATGTAGAATGCAATGCTAACATCGACTATTCGTAGGAGCTCAATGACGAACATTCCGAGCTGTCCAATTCCTCAGATCGTGGACGCAGCCATTGGAAACTACACCTACTTGGAAATGATGTATAACCTCGTCGAGATCATTTCGCGCCGACTCAACCCCGATGTGATGGCTACCGCCAGCTACGAACAGATCATTGGAAATTGCGACGCGGTCGAAGAGCTTCGTAAACGTGCGGCCCCCCATATGCAAGACAAGGAAAAATGCAAGACAGCGTTGGACCGCCTCCAATTCTTCGCCATCCACCTCCATACGTCGTTTGTCATATCTGTGGCGTGTCGGCCGGCGCTTCGAAGGGACTGTCCCTTTGACCCAGCTCAAAAAGCAGCGCTCTCGGAGAAGTGCAGGGTCAACTTGACCGACACGGTCAAGATGTTCCTCGCCATGCATCAGCTTTCGGTGATCCCGACGCGAAGCTGGGCCTTTACGTACCACGGTCTATCGTCAGCTTTGCTTCTTGGTCTCCTTTCCGATACCAAGTCCGACCCTGAAGTGCGACAGCTCCAGGGAGATTTGATTGAAGCTCTTTCCGCAACGGCAGCCAAGGATGTTAGCTCTCCAGAGGCTCATGTTGCCAAGACGGATAAGGACATCGAGCTATCAGGTCCCCTGTGGAGGGCACTTACCGCACTCAAAAACATCTACGACCACGGCCAAGTCAACATGTCGAACTTGAAGCGCGGTGATGGCGACATGTCTGCAATTGCCAGCGGAAATCGAACTCCCTTGCTACATCTTGGATTGAACGGCCAGGCCAATTATAATGCCATGATTTCAAATCCTTCATTCCGCCCCTTGCCGCCAGGTGCAGATCCTCGCGAAGACGCGGCGATGGCCATGGCCGAAATGCAGAACGGTTCATCGATTCAGGACATGTCCGCGTAAGTGAAGGAGCCAATTCTTTTTTCTTCTAGATTCCATTTGAAGCTTACTTTGCTATACTAGGATGAGCTATCCTCAGCAAATGCCTGGCAATCTTGCTATGGATGGCATCCCGCCTATTGTCGACCCGATGCAGTTCAATGCTCCCATGGAACTCTACGATTCTATCTGGGTTGGTAAGTAAAGATCGCTACCGTCTCAGTATGCTATCTACATATAGCAGTAAGCTAACTGATATAATCAGAATCCCCTCCTGACCCGTGGAACACCGGCATGGATGCCTTCAACTTTGACTTCCTGGCCCAGCCGCCACCTGGTCAAAATCACCAACAGCAGTACTACTTTTAATTATGGAGAGTAGATTGTACGACGTAGTTTTCATTCTTCTCTTTTCTGTCTTTCTTTTATCTTTCCGAATATTTTTGTTTGTAAATGTAGACTGTAGGTGGCAACTATGGATGACGATGATGACGGATACCCCATAGTACGACAAAAGGCTGAAAAGGTGTTTTTGCTTTTTGTTTTCGCTCATTTTTTGTTCAAGGGATTGGTGGGCTGTTGAATTACTATTGGCACACGCATATAGACTACAAAATGATTTTAATGATATCTCTACGAGTAAATTTCTCAATCTTGCACGGTACGCTATGATGATAGAGAAATGGTAGCCAGGAGACAGTTGTCAGCGCTCTCTTTGATCATCCAGTTATGAAACGAACGTCCCATATTCAGATCGCAACCAGAGCCCGAAAAGGGGTTACACACTCAGCGGTGATAAACCACGATTCCAAAGCTGCAGCTTGCGACGATCAATGCTCATCATTCAACATGTCTCCTGTCTCGCTATGCATCTACATTATTATCCAGTGTCAGCTCTAAATTCAGGACATCAGCAACACAGACATCATAGCAGCAAATCAAAAAGAAAAAGAGTAGTCAAACGTCATTTTGTTTATCATTTCCCAAATCTACCTTTTTGACTCTTCTTTTTTTTTCAGTTTATTTTTTTTTTTTTCCGTTTATTTCTTCGTCTTTCTAGAGGTGCTAGAAACGAGCTTCTTCTTCAAATGCTTGGGCATCTTCTCCTGTCGTTTCTCGCGCTTTGCTTCCTTGACGGCCTGTTTATGTAGCTGCAAATCATGTCAGTCAAAAAATTCATTTTCACATCAAAGTTGATGAAAGAACTTACCTTCTTCTCATCCTTGTCCTCAAACTTGCGCCCTCTGGGCCTTCCCTTTTCAAACCGGCCCTCATCATCCCCAGACTCATCATCGTCGCCGCCAAGAGAAGCTCCCTCTCCAGACTCGTCCTCTGAATCATCCTCTTCCTCTTCTTCCACATCCTTGTCCTTTTCACTAGCCTTGGGAGCAGCAGCAACAACCTGGTCAGCCAGCAGCTTGCTATAGACCAACTCATTGCCCTCTCCCAGACCCAATCTCTTGACATCCTTCTCAATGTCATACACCTGCTCCAGCGTCTGCGGGATGTACTGGTTTCGAAACACCTCCGTGTCGACCTCCTCCGCAGCAGCCTCCTCCTCGTTCGTAGCGGCCTGCCGTGTCTCGTAGAGCTTCGCAATGGCCTCGCCCATGGCAGGCTCCTCGACCGGTCCCGCCGGCACGGTGATGAAGTTGAAAATAGCTCGATCCGGTAGCGTGTCGACGCCCTTGCGGCGGAAGAAGTCGCCCACGTTCTTGATGTCCATGCGCAGAAACTCGAGCGATCGGGGATGATCCGGCTCCACGCTCTGCGACACATCGATGATGTACAGCTTGCCGTTGTGGTAGAGAATATTGTACTCGCTCAAGTCCGCGTGGACCAGCCTGCAGATCTGGTACATCCGTCGCATCGTGCCCAAGAGCTGCACATACAGATTCTGCCACTGCTGGTCCACATCGTCGCCCTTCAGATTCGCATCTCGCAGCCGTGGGTACGCCCATCCCTTCTTGTCGCCCAAGAATCCCATCACCAGCACATGCAGCTTCAGCGCCAGCGGCTCCGGACAGGGAATGCCCGCATTGTATATCCTCCTCAGGTTACGATACTCCTTCTCCGCCCACAACTTGACCATCTTGCGACTATTGCCCTTGTCGAAGCCGCCCTTGAAGCGGTGCTCGCCCGTGATGTAGCGCTCTCGATCCTTGAACACCAGAATGGCCGTCTTGTACACCTTGATGGCCCGCTGCGTGGCAACGCCCGTCTCGTCATCATGCGACACCGCGCCGTAGACGTTCGCCTCCTTGCCCGTGCTGATGGCGCCGTGGACCTCGCTCACAACGCCCCGGTTAATCATCTGCAGCAGGATCATGCGCGTGCGCTGGTCCAGCACCTGCTCGCTGGTGGCGCGGTCGGCCTTGTCCTTGTCGCGGTCGTCATCCTGCTTGACCGAGTCGAGGCGGATCTTGACGGCGTGCTTGGACAGCGCCGAGACCTGGTCGTCGACGCTGGCAAAGGTGTTTGCCTTTGGCTTCTGCGCATTGGACCGCGGAACGGCGGCGCCAGCGTCGGTGGCCTGTCGCTGGCGGTTGTAGTTCTTGGTCAGGTCGCCGTCGGCGGCCCATTCCTCGTCATCGTCAATCTGGTCGTCGTCGTCGAAGATATCCTCGAGATCGTCGTCGTCGTCGCCGTCCACGGGCGGGGCATCGGCCTGTTGCCTCAGCAATTCGCGGGGCACCTCTTCGGTCTGCTCGTAACCCTGGCTGGCCGTGTACTGGTATGGTGGCTGGTGCGGCGCCGCTGGAGAGGCTGCGGCAGCGTCTGCAGCGTCCATTTTGCTGCTGTTTTTTTCTTGTAGTTCTATGTCCTTCTGTATTGTCGTCTTTTCTTTTTTGCGCAAGTTGCAGAAATGCAGTGTCGTGGCAGCGCTGTCGAGTCTAAACGGCTGATGCTTTCAAAAATTATGTTTGACGCAGTCGATTTTTATCTTATCTAGAAATTTTGGAGTTTCCGTGTGGTGGCGCATAAAAATTCGGGTACTTTGCGCCAAGTCACTCCATAAACTGACGTCGCAGCAGATGGCGGGGCGTTCCACTGACTCACAGGGCGCTAGCAGCAGAATGAGTACATGCTGTGGATGTATTTCTGCACGCCATTCTGATCCTTCTACCACTACGCCTCTGCTTCTAGCATTCTGTGGCGAAGCTGGCTTCTGATTCCTCATGAGCCTCACGTCTTGCCGAGCTTTCTCAATAGTCGCTGTGAATTGTCATTCTGTGAGTCAAGCCGCACCTGACTCATTCACCATCATCAACTCAGACCTTGACGCCGTGAAGCTGTCCGGGTCCTTGTCCAGAAAACCCTTCTCGATGCCCAAAAAGCCCCATCCATGTGATTCAAGTGAGACCTGGAGTATGCGCTCGCCATACATGCAGAATACATACAGGCAACCAAATATCGATGCCGTCACCTTGACACTATTCGTTGCGTAAATCCATCCGTCTCGGCAGGAAAATCCAGCCGTAGAAATGCAGCCGTGACCATTGAATGGTAGCGTGGCCGTTGTAAGGGGGCTTACACGCACGCGTCGGCCTCTTCAATGTCTCGGTCGCTCCCTAGACGATTGCCATTAAAGAGATAAAATGCGTCTCAGAGGATTGTCGTGCCATCCGTAGCATTGCGGGATTTCCCCCAAGCCATCGAGCTGGAGATGCGAGTCTTCCCCATGCACATGCTCTGCTGCAGCATTCCTGGGCAAGTCTTGGGCGTTTATCACGGGGGTTGGCCAAGATATCGACATGTCAGGAGTTGAGCTGCAGCATTCTGTAAACTGGCAGAACGGCGCTGGAATCTGCGGGATGGAGAGCCGTTCCATGCTGGTATGCTTTTGAAATTAATATATATTGGACGTAGAAAAGTCGCAAAATATCCATTGCCTCGTCTCATCTCAGCCCCAAGAGAAAACAGCAGCTGGTTGTTGTTTGCTTTTGAACATCAGGTTCCTTTTCTTGTGTAATAGTTTCCTCATATTGCATCAGCACTTATTCTCATCATGAAATTCCACGCATCGTCTCTCGCCATAGCGTGTCTAGCAAGCTCTGCTTCCGCAGCAGTCGCTCAGCCAAGGGACACCACAGAGGCCGCCCCCAAAGGCGAAGAATTCTCCATTAGCCAAATCAAAAACGATCGATGGAAGGGGCCCAATGCTCCGGTAGCCTATATTGCAGCTTTGTCAAAGTATAGCCCTACGATTACCGACAAGGTCAAGCACGCGATTGCGGTCAATCCTGAGCTTCGCCGCAAGTTTGGCAATCTTCTTAATGCTGGTAAGCCAAATCTTCTTCCAGCGCAAATCATTGAGAGGATTCATGAATAACTGAACCAAATTAGGAAACCAAACGGGTACTGCTGTTGCGACGCCCTCTCCTGGCGCAGACTCAGAATATGTGCTCCCAGTCCAGATCGGCACACCTGCTCAAACGCTCAACCTGAACTTGGACACTGGCTCGTCAGACCTGTAAGTACTCTCGTAAACCAGCTTTTGTCTCGAGCTCATCACCAACTCTCATTGTGTGCAGCTGGGTCCTTTCAACAGACACATATCCGTCCCAAGTCGAAGGCCAGCCGCTGTATAAGCCAAACAACTCGTCAACATCAAAACGCCTGCCCGGGGAATCCTGGGTCATCCAGTACGGCGACGGCTCCAGCGCCAGCGGCATCGTCTACACAGACCGCGTGCAGATCGGAAACACCTTCTTCGCCACGCAGGCCATCGAGTCGGCCATCAACGTCTCCTCCGACATCAGCGACGACACCTTCTCGTCCGGCCTCCTCGGCGCGGCCTTTAGCGCCGCCAACACGGTCCGCCCCGACCAGCAGAAGACGTACCTCGACAACATCAAGAACCAGCTCGCCAAGCCCGTCTTCACCGCCAACCTCAAGAAGGGCAAGCCCGGCAACTACAACTTTGGCTACATCAACGCCTCCGAGTACACGGGCAGCATCCAGTACGCCGCCATCAACCCAGGTTCTCCCCTGTGGGAAATTTCCGTCAGCGGCTACCGCGTCGGCAGCAACGACACAAACTACGTCTCGCGGGTCTGGAACGCCATTGCCGACACGGGCACTTCGCTGCTCCTTGTTCCGATTGACATTGTCAACGCCTATTACAAGCAGGTCGCCGGCTCAAGGCTGGACAGCAACTATGACATGATGGTGTTCCCTTGCAACGCAACGCTGCCTGATTTTGCCTTTGGCTTGGGCACTTACAGAGGCATCATCCCGGGATCGTACATCAACTACGGGAAGATCAACAGGACGACCTGCTTTGGAGGAATCCAGTCGTCCGAGGACGCACCGTTCGCCGTGCTAGGAGACATTGCTTTGAAGGCCCAGTTTGCCGTCTTTGACATGGGGAACAAAGTTGTGGGATTTGCGAACAAGCCTGTCTAAGCGGAAGATGCGAGGCTCTGCTCCTCATGAGTGGATGACATGATGATATAATGCTAGGTAATCTGTTTTTCTTTCCCTCCGAGTGAGTGGTATTTGTGGCAATAACGCCAAGATTCTAGAATAATCGTATCCGAGGCACTATCTGGTTGGTTTAGCCATCTTTTAAAGTTGCTCGTCTAATGAATAATCTCCGGAGAATCCATCTCGTCTTTTCGGCCACTAGTGCCGCTCTTTGTTAGTATTTTTTGATGACACGCCTCTCACTTACACGAAGTTTGGCTTAAATCCGTTGGCGAGCGCGGCTTGGCAGCAAGAAAATGCGAATTGAGAACCTGCTAAACCATATGTGATAGCATTTACTGCTCTACATGAGAAAAATCTATCCGTACATATGGATGCAGGGTAGGCATCCCATTTGTCAGAGGCCATTGCCAAGAAGGGCAATTTCTAAGCACGCATGGTGGCATGTAAGTCGGACGAGTTGCTGCTGATCTGGGGAGTCTAATTCCCGTTTAGCCAGCATTGCCATGGCCAATGAAGGCTGCAATTGCTCCCGTCTTCTGAGGTCATAATGAGAACCAAGAGATTCTCTAGAATTAATGAGTCGTCAGAAAGCTACATATAAGCCCTACGCCTTCACTGCTAAATGATTGTCGAGCATGTCCCCCGCCTGCAGCTCACCTTTGCCAATCTCCAGGCCCTGAACCGCCAACTCAACCCCCGCAAACACTCAATGGCCTCCAACATCCTCGTCCTGGGCGCGGGCGAGCTGGGCCTGGCCGTGCTGGAAGCGCTGGCCAAGCACCCCAAGCGCAGCAGCAGCAGCAGCAACTCCATCACCGTCGCGCTGCGCCAGGCCACGCTGGACTCTGCGGCGCCGGACAAGAAGCGGCTGGTGCAGCAGCTGCGCGCGCTGGACGTGCGCTTCGAGGCCGTCGACGTGGTGCAGGCTTCGGCGTCGGAGCTCGCCGCCGTCTTTGCCAGATACGACACGGTGGTGTCCTGCACGGGCATGGGCCTGCCGCCCGGCACGCAGACGAAGCTGGCTCGGGCCGCGCTCGAGGCTAACGAGAGGCTCAAGGCCAATGATGGAAGCAGGAGTCTGCGATACCTGCCGTGGCAGTTTGGCATGGACTACGACGCCATCGGCCTGGGCTCCTCGCAGGACCTGTTCGACGAGCAGCTGGGCGTGCGGGCGATGCTGCGCGGCCAAAGCGCCACGCAATGGCTCATCGTCTCGACGGGCCTCTTCATGAGCTTCCTCTTCGTGCCGGCCTTTGGCGTCGTCGACCTCGCGGCCAAGACGGTGCGCGGCCTCGGCTCGTGGGACAACCGCATCACGCTGACCACGCCCGGGGACATTGGCCGGGCGACGGCAGAGGTCGTGCTGGACCCCCGCGGGCTCGCCAACCAGTGCGTCTACGTGGCCGGCGACACGCTCTCGTACGCGCAGGTGGGCGAGTTGCTCGACGGTCGCTTTGGCACGCACTTCCGGCGCGAGCTGTGGGATCTCGACGAGCTGGCGAGGCAGATGCGCGAGCAGCCGGACAGCGTCATGGTCAAGTACAGGGATACGTTTGCCCAGGGCAGGGGCGTTGCTTGGGGGCAGGAGAAGACGCTGAATCGGGCGCGGGGGATGGAGATGACGGATGTGAGGGCCTATCTGGAGGCCATGGACGCATCGGTGCTGGACGAGTGATGGCGGTGGCTGTCGTGTAAGTGGTGATCGAATGCTTATCTACAGGGAGGCTGTCGATCTGCTTTAGGCTTATCAGATAATACATGTACCTAGATACTATACTAATAGAAACGAAACAATAAACGCATTAGGTTATTAACATCTTTATCAGCGTTATCTGTCTTATCAGAGTGTATGTTTAGCGGGAAGAATATGTGGTAGTATTGCCTTGATATCTAGTGGTCTGCTGCTGGTCGAAAGATGCATGGGGAAACGCGCAGTTGAAGTGGAGGGCTCGCGGCACATGTTCAACATACAGCAACAGAGTACAAAATACCGCTGAGAAATTTGAAATAGCAAAGCAATAGCTGATTGTGAATAAGAATACGATGTACACAGTACTGCTGCATTCCTCGCGATACCAACCTCCGCTCCATCCATCAAAGACACGAGCATCCGGCAATCCTGCAACAGCATCTCCTCGGACAATACTCGCTCTTCTGTCCCGTCTGCGACTCCCCTGTAACACCAGATACTGTAGTAGGCCGAAACGGTTTTACCCGCGGGTCTATTTGAGCACCTTTAAAGCCACGATGCTTGTAGCCTGCTGCATTACTCGTATGATGGACTATCGGCTACTAACATAATCCAGGAGCAACAGAGGCGGTCTCAACCGGCGCCTCCTGACCCTCACCGGAGCGCATTAGCTTTCCCCGCATTATGTGCTGTCCTTGTCCCGTGCTAGTGCAGCAGGACCTTTGTTCTTGTCAATGGGAGGTGGTTAGGCAGTGTCACCGTGTTTGATTGTCTTGTTTGTTGTTTGCACGTCTGCCTCTCCCTTATTCACATGGCGGACGGACTGGCTCAGAGCCTCGGGAGCAACAGCTGAAGCGTGACCCAATGACTGGGCTCCCACTGCAGCCTGGAGAGGCCTACGCTGGAACCAGGTTAGTAAAGCCACCACAAGAGACATTTCAAGCCACAGATAACACAGCCATGTGAGTCGCCTCGCCCTATCAGCTTGCAACGTGAGCCTCTTCCGGTAGGTACTGTGCGCTTATCTCCGTACTCTGTACCCGGCATCTGCTGCATGACTCCATACTTCGTCACAGTACAGGTACTTGATCCTGCGCTTACGGACTCGCGACCAAACCCGGGGCACAGGATGCCTCGTCCCCGGAAGCCTAAAATGGGCTCTCGGAAGCGCGTGGCCGGGAGTTTCTGCTGGTACTCTGTACAGCTGCTCGACCTTTGCTCAGCAGAGTCTATTGGCACGTATGTAGGTGGCCTTTCGTACAGACAACACAACTCCATCATCCCCGAGTGCCATCAACGTGCACATGTAGTGCGAGTTGAGACTACTATTGATGCCCGTCCATCATCTCACAGCGTCTACTATTGCACTGTTGATACCTACATATTCCATGTCATCAAGTCATCATCAGCAACCCCTTAACCTCGTACCGTGTGACCCCCTCGTACTGTATACCGCTGCTGATACCAGCCCTCGGCCGGTTCCTGGCCGTATCCACCGCGTTCCCTGTACTCCGCACTGCTGTCTGCAGGCAGGCGGGCCTTGGCTCTCGCCGCTTTCCTCTTCCGGCGCGGCCTCCTATTCTGCCCTCGTCCTGGCTGACCGGTGACACACTGACACACCTTACCTCATACCCGGCTGGCTATCTGCACACCTTCATTTCAGCCTGCAACGCCGCCCAAACAATGGCTCGCACTGCTTCCTCCGTACTGTATCCTGCTCGTCAGCCTCGCTATGGCGCTCTTCCGCTTCCGGCCAGCAGCCACCCCTTTCCCGAGCCCAGCCGGGCCAACACGCAGAGCAGCGTGTTCTTGTTATCCTCGGTGACTGAGCTGCGCCACCAGCCCGGCCGCTTCCATGGACGAGAGTGAGTCACGTCATGCGCTCGCCGCCAGCACGGCCAGATGACTCCCCCCAGGGCCAATCAGCACGCCATGCAAGTGACGGCGAGATAGGCGTCCGAGGCCTGATGGTCAGGCAGTATAAGAGGATCGCTGGCTGGGCCGCGGGACGTGGGCATCCAAAAGGACCATCTGTCCTCCTCCTCGCTGCTTTCTTCTTTGTTCTTCTACACGGCTCTTTGAGCTTCTTGTTGTATTACTACTACGTTTTACCACTTGCCTCAAACGGCCACCAGCATTCCGGCTTCCTCCTGGGACACGCCCTAATAGCATCACGAACGCGCCTTCTGTAACTGGAGTGCGTCACTGTTCGTGTCCTGTGCTTTGTTTGTAATCTGTACTTTACCAAAGCAGCGCTCCTATGTACTTTGTAAGTGAATCCGCCCATTAAGCGAGAGCCCCTGTGCTAGTAGCCATGACATCCTTGACTAACATGTCATCCCTTATCCTTCCAGTGACAGTTCATCTCTTCCTCCTACGCCCTACTCCAGTCGACTTTGACATCTTCATCTTCGACCATCTTCCATCATCCGTTCGAATCTGATCGACCACGAGGCATCTTTCTCTTATCTGTCCACAGCTACTATACACACACCTATATATAACTTCATCATGGAGACCATCATGGATCGCAGCGCCTTTACATCCCCTGCTGTCAAGCGCCATATCCAGTCCAAGCGCGGAGCCATTCGACGCCGCGGTGCCAACTATTTCATTAGGTCTACCGCGAAGCGCTTGGCCGAATCTCCAAACCTCGCCTATCACCAGCTCGCCTACCCGTCCAACTATCCCTGCCTCACCGGTGCCAAGAAGGCCTGCCGAAAGGACGCAGGCCCCGTCGAGGGACCTCGTCCTCTTCGATCACAGATTGAAAATGATCTCCGCCAGGTCGTCTTCTCCCAGGCTTCGGCAATCAGGCGGGAACACCGTGTGCCGAGGGTATCACCTCGCAGGGAGGCAGACGAGGGCCGGGAGCTCGCCCGCAGCGCCGTTGCGCTGCCAAGTGATGCGCATCGACTTGTAAGACGGCCTAGCTTGGAGCGCGAGGAAGCCTTCCGCGTTGCAAGCACCGCCAAGGGCAAAGTTCACATCCGCGCGTCTCCCGAGAGCGACGATGCGCAGGTTGCTGAGCTCTACCACCAGGGCCTGCTCTACGATAACGAGGAACAGCGTCCTGAGGAAGTCTTCAATCTCAACAGCATCCAGCACGAGGACCCCGTGTATACTATTCGTCCCGCCAAGCGTGGCCGCAAGTCAAAGAAGGGTGGCAAGCCTGCTGCCCTTACACTCTCCTTCACCGACCTTGGCGACTACAGCGCCAAGGCCTCAACAACCCGCCTCTCAACCGCTGATGACTCGAATATCGGCGAAGCATTCCCTCCTCTGAGGGTAGTCTACCAAAATGACGCCTCAAATCCATCATTTGATGTGGAGACATCTCAGCCTCCAGACTTGATGATGGACGACCTCTCTGAATACGACTGCTTCTCTGACGGCGAGCTTGACGACGACGTTCCTTCTCAAACGGAGATTTTGGAAAACGCAAACAACCCGTCCGCGGAAAACTGGATCATGCTAGGTTGATCGGCTCGTAGCAGGTCTGCTCAGGATCCCCCCGTGCTCCGCCGGGATTTGGAAACTGGACAGGTGGGAGAGCCTCACCTCAGACTGGTCCATCATATAATCTAGCGTGATTGCTTGTTTTCTGCGGGCGTGTTTTTCTCTTCTTGTTTCTTTAATAGGGGGATAGAAATGGAACGGATTTTTTCCGGGGATTGGGATAGATAGATGTCTGTATACTACAGCCTGCATAGCGACTGGTGTACCGACAGAATCCGTGATGACACTTTATACTCCTATATGGATGGCGGCGACGCGTTTTTCTTTTTTCTTAGCTTAGTGTTTGGATGATTACGGACTTTGTCTAGCTAGGTGTTTTAGTCACTTATATGGGTGTTGCCATGGCGCGCACTGGAATATTATTACGATTCTATTCTCTTCTGCAATGATTGTGTGCCTTTCTTGAACGATGATGGATGGAAGGGGGTAACTACAGTATTTGTATGCATTTCATGCTGTTGAATACCTGACTGTCTTTGTTTCAAATTGATCCATCGACTATGCGGATTCTGCGGTTTGAAGCTTGTAATTACAGCGAGAGTTGACATACCCAGCTCGCTGCTTGAGAGCCATCACGATCTATTCACCTCACACTATGAGTTTTACCATTTCCTAAAATAAATCATATAACAATAAAAGTATTATTAGTACTATGATCATGACAATTCTTACTAAGCGCCGCCATTGATCTGAGCATTCATTAAATGGTGACTTCATCAAGACTACAATGACGTAATAAGCCGTTCGCATGTGACAGCCACGCAACGCGCTTCAGCGCTCATCATGACGGACGCGTTGCATGCCCGATTGGGATTAATATAATGACTAAGGAAGCGGAACACTGGCTCCGGTTTGTAGACTCGTGAGATTCTTGTTCTGTACGTCAGAATACGCAATTGGTGAGAATCCGATGAGCCGAGGATGAGCTTGATGATTCGGCTGGTGGCGCTGGGCCGATGTTAGCCTTTGGTTGCACTTTGGAGGGTTCTGCGAGACTGGGCGATCTGGTGCAGCGTTTAGAAAGAAGCTTAGTTCTTGTTTTATGGCGAATATTTCCAAAAAGAGATGTTCCTCGCAAGTAGGAAGCATGAGGCTCGTTTTTCTAGATATGATTGTGGTATTGTAATGTGCTTTTGTATTACGTGTGGGTCTTATAATAATGATGGGTGCTCTGTGCTGCTATGTCTCATTTGCTGTGAAATGGAGCAGTTGAATCCCGATAATTGCGAGACATCTATTGAGGACGCTTGGTAAATATATTTTGCGAAAAGCTTGAACGGCTAGATAGGAGGGGAAAAAAATCACTGGGTAAATATACCTGCTTGACATCTGATGCCACGGACAAAAGATTGAAGTACGCGGTATGTTTCTCTTGTATATTGACGAGTTCTTGTGATCCGGTATAGCGGAAATTTCACATGTGGCTCAGCCAAAGCTTGCTGCGAGTATCAACGGCGGGCAGAGCAATGAATGCTAGTTAGTATCAATAATGAGGATGCTGAGAAAGGAGAGTTGCTGTCTTCGATTGGCTTCCCCTGCATAGCAGCTAACCCAATTCTATCTGCAGAAGACCCTACATCTTACAATGACCATAACAATGTAGGCGTCGAGGACAGCAAGACTATTGCCATCTAATCATTAGAGACGTTCACAGACTTCAGAAGTCGCAAGGACAAAATTCCCGCGAATGAATGAGAAAAAGCATTTCGTCCCTGGCAATCCATCTACTGATTGACCTGGTGTACTTTATGTCCGAAACTTTAAAGTGGTGGCTTGTGGCTGAAAGTTCAATGCGTAGCTTTTCTGCTTATAGCCATATATTGCGCCTACCTACGAAATTACTATTGCTATTCTTACTCACACCACTGATCGTTGTGAACTCAGCAGATAGCCGGAACCGTCACTACACCTAATCTATTTCTCATATAAAAGCAAGGTGAAAAGCAGTTCATCTTCTATTGGCACCTTTGCAAACCCGCTTCGAAGCTTTGCTCAGCTAAACAACGCAAACATGGCGGCAAACATAAGCAGACGAGATGCGGAAAGACTGGAATCAACCACGACACTACTCGACGCACTCAACCTGGGCGATTCTACAAATTTCATTGACACTATTCAGGGCGTGGCTGAAATGGTTGATTCTATCCAAGAACTACCGACCGAGCCGCCATCAATATACGTTGACTTGGAAGGGGTCAATCTCTCTCGCCACGGGATTATCTCGATATTACAATTATACGTTCATCCTTTGCAGCGAGTTTATTTAGTCGATATTCTCACCCTAAAAGACAAATCTTTCTCGACGCGCGGGCAAAGCGGCCATTCCTTGAAGGATATTTTAGAATCAAGAGCTGTCCCCAAGGTGTTTTTCGATGTCCGAAACGACTCAGATGCGCTATTTTACCACTTTCAAATTCAACTAGGGGGTATTCTTGATCTTCAATTTATGGAGCTTGCAACACGGGATTTGTCCAAGAAATATCTTTCTGGACTCGCAAGGTGCATCGAAAGAGATGCGCCCCTATCTGACCACGAAAGGCGCAATTGGATGCAGATCAAGGACCGAGGGCAGCGGCTTTTCAAGCCTGAGAATGGCGGTAGCTATATCGTATTCAATGAACGTCCCCTTCGAAGGGATATCAGTCTCTACTGTGCCCAAGACGTTCAGATTCTACCTCGCTTGTGGGCACATTATAGCAGAATAATTAGGCCGTCTTGGATGGAGGTGGTAGCCATCACTTCACAGAGAAGGGTGGAGGAGTCTCAGATGCCAAGATACGCTCCAAACGGACCTGACAAGGCATTAGCCCCTCCCGGTTGGGATGCATAATGATATGGATATGCTATCTAGGGGTTTCCTGTCATCTACCCTGGACGTTTTCTGTTTCTCGTGAGAGCTATATTTTGAGTTCTTGATTACATGTACCTTGATTTAGCGTTGAGATATACTTTCGCTTAATGAGCTGTTAAAATTCGTTACCAGGTAATCTAGATAAGGTAGTTTTAGCCAGCAGATTTAATATCAAAATCTGATAGGCGCAGCTACAGCAGCTAAATATCAAAGTTAATAAACCAGACTAGAGATCGCGAAGACTAATAGATCGCCGCATGCAACATAACAGTGATTAAGTTCCACGCCGAGGTGACTCACCCACCAAGGTGACGTGGCCTTGCAAATCCCTTGCATCGCAACCAAGTATATAAACCCTCGACGACCTCCAAATTAAGACCAAAACTCTTCTTCCTCCACAGAACAACACAAATGGACCAACATCGCGATGCACTGCAAGACAGCCGTATGGCAAAGAATAAGCTTGCGGGGCTAATCGAGCTCTATAATCGATCACGCTGACCAAGGACGACCCGAAAGAGGATGCATAAAAGGCCACAGCTGACTGGTTACAGGCCGGTGCCGATAAACAGCAGCCATAGAGTCAAATATACCAGTGTCTGCAACCGAGAAGAAAGAAGTCTCAAACAAGGAAATTAATGATTAAAAAGTTACAATACTGGGCAGTTTGTCGGACCACACTTACAAGGAATAACTCTATTAGAAACGACCAAATGCCTCTTAATTATTCCTTGCAAGTGTGGTCAGATAAACTACCTATTATTGTGACTTTATAGTTTTTAGCTTCCTTGTCATTTAATCTTTCTTTCCCCTGCAGCTACTGGCGTATGACTACATGGTTATCGTTAACCGACGATGGACTGTGACATGTCAGACATGACCCTTACTGCAGCCCCTTTTTTGTCGCCCTTGGCCGTCTTGATCGATTGCAGAGTTGGCTTAGCCTGGAGTATTTCTGCTGTACGGCTGCCTTACCCGGGCATTTGCGGGCTCGTGACATTCTGTCAATTTGCCAATTATTCGAGATGTTTAATATATCTCGGCCGTCAAACCATTCGAGTGGTATTCGTGGATTCTCTGGAAGCGAAGTTGTTTGGAGGTCACTTGGAAGAGCGTCGGGGTCGGTTGGAGTGAGAAAAGATGCGTTTCGGTATGCTGTCTAGGTGAAGTAGACTAATCTCGTAAATTAAATCGTCTTCCATGCTAAACTCTCAGAGAACTGAGCGTCAGTGAAAATGAACAAAGACATAGTAACAGACATGGTATAATTTCATCCGAAGTGGTCCGAGACTCCTGTGCAATGCCGTAACGGCTTCTCCATCGAGCGACAAACAGCCGGAACTTCCGCCTCAAGATGGAGCATTCATTTTCAACAAATTTCTCAATTGCAAAAACCAGCTCATGCATATATTTCAACCCCCTAAAAAGAATTGGAACTTTTGGCACCACTCATGATATTATAGAAAACTTGCCCGAGTAGAACATCTCTGCACCTCTAATGTGCGATAGACAACCTAGACGTCATTTTGATAGACTTAGCTCCAAGCCATACCCAATTTGCTCATTAACAAATACCTGTAAGGAGAAGTGTCCAAGGATGGCGAGCTGGCCGTGACAAATACCCAGTAAGCAGTAACCAAAAACCACATCTCGAAGTGGAGCCCGTCCAACTGAAGCTGAATGCGTATAGAATACGCAAGTATGAATTTCAAATACTTGCGGAAACTCGCAACAACGTATCCGAAAGAGCTGTCGCAATACCCAACAACATGATAAAACTATTTGTCAAACCTCATCTCAATTGTACATATATATATAGATAGCTCACTGTAACATTAAAGACTTCTTATTCTCCATCATCAATCTCAACATCAACTGGAGACTCGAACTGATCAATCCTAGCCAGATTCTACCAAATAGACAGACGCCATGTTCACATCAACACTCCTCCTGGCTCTAGCCACCGCCGTGACAGCCAGAAAATGCCAAGACGTCAGCATCCCAATCTCAATCTCAGCAACCAACACCGCCTTCAACCTCCCACCACCATCAACAGACATTGATGTCGCCAGTCTTCTCATCAATCTCGCCGAGAACAGCGCCAGCTTCGTCCCTACCATCCTAGTAGGAGTGAGTAATTTTCCCAAAAACAACTTTGACGAACAAAGAACAATGTTTGAAAGTTCCTTCAAGCAGTGGCTAAAACCTTTCATCTTTCTAGCCCAAAAATGTCAGCGGCAATTACAAGATTGGTGCCACCTACTGTCAGCCTGACCATGGACCAGGCAAGGCCCTCCAAATCCTAACCCACGGCGCCGGTTTCGACCGCAGCTACTGGGATCTCTCCTTCAACCACTACAACTACAGCTACGTCGCCCGAGCCGTCGACGAGCAAGGCTACTCAACCTTCTCCTGGGACCGTCTCGGCATCTCCGCCTCATCCAAGGGCGATCCCGTCAACGAGATCCAACAACCTCTCGAGGCCGCCGCTCTCGAGAAGCTGTCCATGATGCTCCGCGCCGGCTCCGTCCACGGCATCAACGCAAAGTTTGACAGGTTCATCCACGTCGGCCACTCCTTCGGCTCCGCCCTCACTTACAGCTTCATCAACTCAAACCCAGACTTCAGCGACGCCGCTATCCTGACCGGCTTCAGCCAAGGCTCAGTCTCCATCGCCCCCTTCATCCTAGGCGGCAACTACGGGCCTGTGAAAGACAATGCCGTCTTCGCGGCAAAGTACCCTCGCGGCTACATTGCGCCAAAGACCGCCACTGGCGTCCAGATTGACTTCTTTGCCCCTGGCGATTTCGATCCCAAGATGCTGGCCAATACTTTCGCCATTGGCCAACCCAGTGCTATTGGTGAATTTCTGACACTTGGCGCTACGCAGGCCAATGATTTCAAGGGCCATCTTTACATCATCACAGGAGGTTAGCTCTCGCCCAGTCTCATTCAATCCCTTCGATATATAAGTCATGTGACGTCGCGTAGCTAATACTTGAATCGATCCAGACCGAGATTTGCCCTTCTGCGGTGGCAGCTGCTACGACACTACACCCATTCAGGGAGCTTTCCCTGATATCCTTGCTGCCTCCAAGCCCAATTTCCCCAGTGTCGCAAGCTTCAACACAACCATCGTCCCCGGCGCTGGCCACGGCCTCAACATGGGATACTCTCACAAAACTACATATGATTCCATGTTCAACTTCCTTAGTTCTTACTAATAAAAGGGTGCGAAGTGATGCTCACACGGCGGAATAGACGATAGAGTACTTGTGGTGATAGTCAGACGTTGCTTTAATATAGAGTTAATTCAGTCCTAGCGATTCATTCATCTATTACAGTCCTGTTATCCGGTAATAGCTTTACTCATCTCTGATTTTCCGTGAAGTTGATCGTCGAAATGTATACCAAAAAAGTGTAGCATTAGCTTGCATAGACCAAGATGATTATCGCGAGCTATAACCACTTCTATTGGATAAACAATTTCATGCTCCGTGAAATAGTGGGTATTATGATTGCCTTTCGCCTTAAACGGAATATTTAATGCATGCCATACATGGAAAGACGGATATTATGTAACAGATCTACACCAGAGGTTCCGCAGCCTTTGTTGTGATCATGTTTAGCACATAATGCGTGGCATGTCATAATCAGCCTTGAGTCGATACCGAAATGAAGTTTCGCTGTAGGCTGGGCTGGGAATATAGCAGTGCCCTAAAGTAAGAATTAAGTAACTTCCATTGAAAGAATAGACTGTTCAAAATCTCATCCTGGGGGCATTTGATCAGCCAGATTAAGCCATTGGGGCATGTCCGGGATACCCCATGTCAAATAGGTCGACATTTCATCCGCCGTTTTGATATAGTCCTCAACCGAAGGCTGAATTATAGCCCCGTCCTGGACCAAAACTCCTGCTGATGGTATGTCGTGAAGCGAATCTCTTGGAGGCAAGCTCTGATTCATGAGTTCGGGCGCTATCTCTAATGGGGGATACGTTGGTCTCAGCACAGGCAGCGCATTTGCAAAGTCGCTGCTGCCGTTCTTATCTATCGATGTCTCGTAGAAAAGGTTCTGGGTTGCTGGGATGAGAGGCGACTTGCCATCGTTTGCTGACATCGTCTTTGCACTGCTTGTTGACTGTGCCTCCTCAATCTGTGCCCTGCCTCTCCGGAATGAGGCCAATGCTGAAAGGTGATGATCTTCCGCAGACCCTGTAACTTCGGCAGGATCAATGGGTATACTAAGGCTGGGAGTTAGTCAAGTAAACGAATACAGTTTACTCAGGAGTAAAGATATACCTGAGCGTTTCTTGGTATCTCTCTGCAATATCCCGAAAGCCAAAAAGGTGGCAAAGTGGAATAAGACCTCGTATCTATAAACATTAGCGGATAGTAAGTTACATGAGTCAGAAAGAGGAACAGCCTACAAATTGTATGGGTGCCTCTTTTCCACGATTGTGAATAGCCAGGAGAAAGCTGAAGTTGGTGATGATATTATTTCTAGTCTCTTGTAAAGTCTGAGGAGACTGATCCACCGTAGCCGCATAAATAATCTGCACTTTGGTCGATTCGATAATTGCATCGGGGCAAAAGAGGTCATCGAAAGCGTTTGGACTAAAGGTCATTCCGGTACGGATAATGTGGGATGCTTGGGCCGCATGAAAGCGACACAGATTTTGACAATGTACTCGGAATTGAAGAGGTGCGTTTTTGAATGCTGACGCGAGGGGGAAGCTGAAGCCGGCTAGGGAAATCCGGGTGAGGTCAAAAATGACGGCATGAATAAAGAGATGCAGAGCAAAAACACCACCGAGCATTCCTTTTTCTTTCAGCACGAAAAGGTTGGTATCTGACAAGTAATACTTTCCCGGCAAATTGTTGTACAGTGCGTTGAGTTGATCAATAATTCTGACAAAGTCAGACGACGGTTCCCAAATGCGCATGGAATCGCCAGCAATTCGAATAAGCCTAGAAGTAAACATTAACAACAAGTAACCAGAAAGGGGCTGACACGGCAATAAGGGAAGAATAGGACATACTGCATTCCTTTCGTTCTCAGGCGCACCACCAGTATCATTAGAGATGACAAGTCCAGTTCTGTAATAGCTTCTTGCATTCCTGAGCCTTCGATCTGTAACAGATAGCGTGGTGGTGATACAAGTTGAGATGTAAAGCAGTTGTCCGGGCAAGGCAGCGGAATTTCCGGTATATGATCCTTCCAGCACATATTTTTCTCGACACCATTGGCGGCAAGGCCATCAATGACAAAGCTGGCCCAAACGATACGATTTTCTACTTCTCGTTGAATCACTTGAGCGGCTGTACGGCGATTGTGAAGCGGGCGCGGCGAATCCAAGCTTAGCAACCTTATGGCGCGATGCAAAAAGGCCAGCAGAATAAAGACCGAAGCATGCTGATCTTCTCGGAGACCATATTCGCATAGAAGAGCTACCGTCTATAGAAGACATGATTAGATAGACCGGCAGAACTGGAGCTTGATTGACAACTGACCATGAGACTCTGCACGGTAGGAGCATGCAACTCTCCTAATACCTCCTTTCTCGCTCTCTCAGCCCACTCATGCCCAGGAATCGTGGTTGGAAATGAATCGCGATCAGTGCTATCTAGACTCAGTATTGCATCGAAGTAAATGTGCCTAGAGCCCATGCAAACGGGTTAGATTGCGATTTCTCTCTACTTTCGTAAATAGCAGACAGCGTTATCCAAGAATAGCATACCTAGCACCAAGGGCGCACATTACGTAGAGCAGAGGCTCTCCGTAGTCTTGCACAATGCTTGCTGATTCCAATGACTGCATAAAAGATGGGCGATGGATGAAAGAGAGACAGCGGAGGTAGTGATTTCGTTCAAAGTAAGAATTAATTAGCCGAAGCCGAAGCCCGTGGTCTTTTGGGAGGGTATCTGTGCATAGGCTTTACTTGACGTTAGCTCATGAATCGGGGTGCGGAAACAAAAAAAACTTTGAGCTGAGAAGAGCTCTCATCTTGGGTCCTATCCTACCTTTCAATATCAACCCCAAATGCCTGCAGCAGTGTAGGATTCGCCCACTGGGTAGGTTCCAAAGGCTGAACCGGGGCCGTTGATGTGAGTCCTGCAGCGGCAATCGTAGAGCTGGCCACCGAGCTGGCGGGCTGAGAAGAAGATTCGCGCTCCTGCTGCTTGTCTAACTTTGAGGGATAGATGCAGGGCAAATTGCGCAAGATGCAGCGGCGACAGGACGGCCGAGTCTTGGTGCAGCGATGCTTCGACGACCGACATTCTTCGCAGGATCCCACCCGTCGCTTTTCAACTCCAGCAGCCTTGAAGATGTCGTCCGCAGATTTCTGCATCTCCTTGCGCGAGATGAATTCGCTCTGTGGGCTGAAACCAGGACATCCGACACCCAGCCGAACGCAGTTTCGACACTCTGGTATAGTCTTGTCGCATTTGACCTAGACCAAAAAAGAATTTTATGAGAATCTCGTCGAATGTTCAAGATGATGGATGTTCAGGAAGCTCGAGACTTCTGAGGTTCTTCGTTGCTACTCAAGACCTTGGTGGACTCTGCATACCTTTCTTGATCTACAGACCAGACAGGCTGCGGGACCGGTTTGGTTAGTTGACATTCTCGCAAGGATCAGATATTCGATGACCATCGAGTAGGAGAACGAGTAAAAAGATGGAACACAAGGGGCAGAGACAGGAAAGGTGCTGGTCTCACCTATGGCTGCCTTTGGCGCAGCTTCATTTCGAGCTGCAGTCGCGCCACTGCGCTGCTGCTGTGTTTGCGAGCCCATTTGCTGGCTGCGAGCAGTTTCGCTTGGCTGTACGAAGTACCAGAGATGCTAAATTGTCATCCTTCTTTCATTATCACGCAGTGCTCGCCTTTACGAATGGGCATGGTAGGAGGGAGTATATGCCCTTTGAGAAACAGATTTCACCTCTCAAAATGGCGATTGAATGCAAGAAGTGAAATTCCAAAATCGTCGCTTCCCACCTTGTAACTTGTCAAGTCCCCTTTCAACGGCTGACTCTGCGTCCGATCCAATCCCAAACGCCTCAGCGGAGTCCGCACTAGTTTGGCTGCTCGACAGCATCGGAGAGCTGCCGCAGCCCTGGCTAGGATGAACCCGGTGCATCTGACGAGGAGCCCAGCTGATGGGTGGTGGAGCCGCGAGTTTGAAGCCTGGGGAGATGTTAGTGGCCATTTCGCAACAGACACCATCTCACGTATATTCAATACTGGCATTGATGCTGTACAACAACTCGTGGAGCGAAGATGCGGCTCGAGCCGATCTGATTGCTTGCAGTTCTTCATATCTGGAAGCTGCGGCGATAGCGGCCAGTGGCTCGAGTCATGAGTCGAGATGGAGAGACAAATTGGCGTGGGGACTTGTGTTTGCGTTTTATTGTTTTTTACTTGCGTCGCCCTTGCTGGCCTCGTGGAAGTTGATAATTCCTTCCCGTACCTTCCCAGATTTGATGCTATTTCTATTACTACACGTACTCTTATCGATACTACACCCGGTATAATCGACATATGCATTAGGTTAGGTATGATAGTATCTTGAACTCGCCATTGAAATTAAATTCCACGACCATCCAAGCTCGTGCTTAGAAGTACACCAGCTGAGTTCATGACCTTTTCAAAACGCACAGACACCCCTGCACGAGTAAGGTACCCGTGGACGTGACACTTGTTGTGCCATGGCTGCCGCCAACTCCTACCGGGCGCCAAAGGCTCTGCAACCGCGCGGGAACTCCATAAGAGGAAGTATCCTATCGATTGATTACTCACTATTTACGAAGCATCTGCTAGTATACGAGAACGCTTACATGCGATCAGTCTGTACTCGATTAAGTCGCAGCAATAAGTATTGGTCTTTATACACAGATTCGACCCATATAACAAAGACAGAGCCGATGTTGCCATTGGCAATCTATGCGTTCTCTTCCAAAAGAGGAACCTCGCCATTTTCTTTTAGAATCAGAACAATTGATAAACTTAGTTTGATGCATATGCGCATGCTTCTCTCATTTGAGCAAGAATTCGATTAACACGTCTATCATGTCCTCTATGACGCATGCCTCAGACCTATTCGTTGCAGCAAAGAATATCCCGGCAAATTACAGCCAGCGTGCTGTTATATCCATTTTCGGCCCTTTGCCGAAATGTGGCATTAGCCTTAGTCTCTAGCGCTGATGATCAAGCCCGGAGTGTATGTGCAGGCTTTACTACCGTTACATGCTGCATTGTTACATTCTGCCGTGCTGGCTGCACATGGCATGCTCGTGTTTTTCTTTCACGTGGCAATTGCAAGGCACCCTTTATGCACAAGGGGGCCAATTGGAGTTATACTCGGGCTCTTTTCAATACGCCGGCCCCAGTTCATCGTTTACTACCATCTCCAAGACGAGAATGTCAGACCTCGCCTGCTCAATGCACGCAGGAGCTCCCTGCTGAAAGTGCTAAGAGAGCGGCATACAAGTAGTTATTTTTAAGGGGTTCTGCTGTTCTATTTTCTGTCAGCTCAACCACCTTATGCAGTAAAGATTGAAAAGGTAAGAAACGCCGAGTGCGGAAAAGCACAGACGTGATCCGTAACTGTATGGGGCAAAACAGGGTGTTGCGCTGCCTCTTCGAGCTTGTTTGCTTGGAAACGTTGAATTCGAACATGGATACACAGGTCACATTCGGTGAGGAGGCCTGTTTTGGTTCCCAACTCTGGCATCTCCTAATTTCCTTCTCTGTTCCTAAAATGGGCAAATGAAAGAAATGGCATTGGTTTCAGCTACACTAATAGCCCATTCACTTCTATTAGCAGCAGTCCGAACTCAACATGCTCCCTGGAACCATCCATAGAAATATCCACCAAACCGGGAATGAAGGGCGGCGGCTTGTGGGGATCTGGATACTCGACAGCTGTAGCTGCTAGACTATTCCCCGAACGAATGCCTACCCAAGCGAGGCTGGTTGACAGGTAGATCCTGGACCCGGCAATTACTGAAATAAAAGTCCGTGTGCCCTATCTGTTGCTACGTGCAGGCAGCTTGTGATGGAGACACAGTGCATCTCGATGGACAAGGTAGGGGATCCGATCATGAGTCGTGGAGAGGGGGTTATGGAGGCAAGAAACTAGTCGTGCGTATTCCTCCAATGCACTTGCTACTAGTATCGCTCCAACTGGTGAAGCCACAGGTAAGTCACAGACACTTACTATTTTGATATCGTATGCCTTGTAATACACTGTCCAATGCCTGTCACGGTGTTATATCGGGCCATAATCGAAATTGCCACGATATCTATTTGTCTTACGCCATTGGTAAGCATTAGCACACCGAATGCTTCGGGACGCCCGACTTTTATTTCCGTATGCTTAAAGCATAAAGTTGAGGATAGGGAACTGCATTTCTTTCAGGGGAAAAAGTATGTATAAGCGCACACGATGAGTTTCTGTAACTGTCATTGGACGGATCGTATGCGGACTGCATGCGCCTAGGGACATCCCTGACAGCTTGGAGAGACTTGCTGCCATGGCGATACATATTAGCAATGCTCTCCAAATTCTTGATGCCTCCTACCCGTTTCAGGAACAAGATCAAGAAACAAGTAAAACTCAGCTAGCGTGGTCACATAAAGGTCAAAAATAACGATATTGTCTGGTTCAAAAATGAAGTTCATGACCAAGTTCAACGCCTTATAACCGAACTTCAAGGTGACATAATAAAATAGAAACTGATATAGGCATAAGTAACTACGGTAACTCTTAAAAGTTGAACTAGATCTGAATCTCAGGCACAGCTCCTATTCCAAGGCGATCCGAGTTGCCTTGTTCTGTCAAAGGCTTTTTACGCTCCAACCGCAAGGTGCGGACGAAACTCGACGACGACGACATCAAAATGCAAGTCTATCAAAGTCTATGCGTGCTGTCCCAGGCGGGTAGCCTCGCAATAGAGAACGACGGTGTGGCCAATCGAGATCTATAACAGACGGCCGAATGGAATAGTGAAAGGCGTGAATTAAAATGGCAATGAATGCCTGCATCTTCTTATCGAAGCCTAAAGAAGAGGCCCGAAGGAGATGGCAACAATTGGAGTGCTGCAACGAGAAGTCTACAAATTGCGAATATGTGCGAAACCCCTCGAAAAAATGATTGGCAAAAGGATCACGCTGCATGGTCGCTACATATCTCAATGGTACTCATTGGCGCCTTGATGCTGAGCCATCAGAAGACAAAACTGCAAGTCATCAGAACTTGTTCTCCAGCAAGATTATCCATAGAGTGATAACATTCATCGCCCCATCTCCAAGTTCCGATATTGGCGTTGAGCGATGCTCCTTTTCCTCAAATTTCAGATAATGGAAGTGCGTAAATCCATCATTGTACTTAAAGATGATCACAGATGATCTATGGATACATGAGAGATCAAGTGGTATTACCTCACAACTGTCTCAGCACACTGCGGGCAATGACACAATATGCATCGATATATGACATCAACTCTAGGGAATGTCCCAGGTACGAGGTTCGGAGAAAGAGATCCCAGTCCATGGGCCTTGTAGATTTGAAGAGAATAGTAACTTGAACCAGCACCACAGGTAGGTTCTTATACTTGTAAGCATGGATATGTAAGCCAGGCAACTCCCTTCAACACGGGCACTATGCCAATTAACTATTATACTAGTCGACGCATATAGGTACCTAGCTTAAAGTAGCCAGCATATGGGGTACTCAGCGTTTCGACCACTGGATTGCTAATAGCGCAATGCTGTTTTCGGTGATACGATGCCCAGCCGAATTGACAGCGATAACTCTAAATCCGACACCGCCCGCTTACTGGCTGCTTATAATCTGATATCAGCCCATTCATATCTGCAATGTAAATTAGCTCATTGAATTTAATCACCCAGTATCTGCTCCGTGTAGACACGTTCCTGGGGCAAACTCCCACGCCGCTACTATCCGCACAATGGAGATGAATATCTTATCAGTGGATCCTTTGATACTAGATGTCGCGATCCCAGCTCGACGCAAAGGGCGCACGCGCGATCCGGCGACGTCCGCCAGTTTATCTGCAGTCTCCTACTCAGATGTCGCTCACTAGGAGAATGTCGATTACGACTACTTCATCTCATTAAGATCTGACAGAAAACGCAAAGTTGCTGCGTAAGATAAGAGCGTTCGGAGAGAGCTTATTTATACGACCCACAGTTGGCAGTTCGCACTTGCTTCAGCTATTAGCTAACGGCCGAGGATAAAAGACAGCTGGGAGCCTGTTTCCGCTTGCGTCTGCCATCTCCATTTAAACTGGAGTCGGACTCAGAAAGTGAACGAGACACCGCCATCCTATCCGTGAACACAATGTCTCTGCGAAAACTTGGGGGCTTCGGCCGGCAGGCGGCGTCATATGCCACAATCGCCTCCTCGAAGGCCTCAATACAGCCGCTTATGCATCGCCCCGGGTCAAAGGTCCGGTTCGGAGCAGCTGTGCACGGTGTTGGCATCAACAAGATATCTGGTGAGTGAATGGAAAGAGGAATTGGAGGAGAAACAGCACCATCCGTATATGGCAATGGAAGACTTGGCTGACACTCAGTCTCAGACGCCGACTTTGACATCATCAAAGACGCTCTATACAGACACCAGGTCCTCGTCTTCAAAGCGCAGTATGACGTATCTCCAAAGGCACAATACGAAATCACACAGCGGTTCGATCCCCAAGCGACAGCCTCTTACGGCCACGGCAAGACGCTCGACGCAAAACGATCCATCCTGCACCCTGATCTCAAGACGATCCCACACCAGCCACAGGTCCAAGTTATTGGAAATGGCTTCGTAGAGGAATACGAAGGGCTGAAGGATATCCAGCTGCGACACCCACACCACAAGACGTTCCACGCCACAGTTATACCTGAAAAAGATGATTTGGACTTCACCCGTTTCTACAGATGGCACATTGACGCGGCGCTGTACGGGCTGGCCCCTCCGGTGGCCACAACGCTCTTCGCGGACCGGGTCCCTCGCGGCCGCACGCAGACGATCCGATACGAAGACACGGGCGAGCAGATGACGGTGCCGCTGGGCACGACGGCGTTCGTGTCGGGCTACACAATGTACGACCTCCTCTCCCCCGACGACCAGCAGTTCGTCCTCAACACAAAGGTCGAGTACGCACCGCATCCCTACGTGTGGATGAGCGGCGCAAAGTCCCGCTCGGACGGCCTGGGCCTCATCTCGGAGGGCAAGGAAGTGCCGCTGGACAAGCTCCCCGGAATCGAGCAAGACAAGATCCAGATCCTGCCCATGTGCTGGCGCAACCCGCAGGACGACCGCCTGGCGCTGCAAATCCACCCGTCGGCGATCCGCAAGCTGCACCTGGGCGGCGGCAAAGTGGTCGACGACCTGGAGGAGGTGCGCGAGATCGTCTACCGCCTGCAGCGGCCCGGCATCGCGCCCGAGCTGGTGTACGCGCACGACTGGGAGGAGGGCGATTTCGTCATCTTCCACAACAGGAGCCTGATTCACTCGGTCGTGGGAGCGTTTGCGGAGGACGAGGTGCGCCTCTTTCGTCAGTGCAACATTGCGGGCAGCAGCTTGCCCGAGGGGCCCAGATACTTTTGATGATGCAGAGGAGAGACGAACTCGTGATGCTGTGCTTGGCTGATTGCAGCGCCGCCATCGGCCGGTCGGTTATGCGGCCCGCGAGCGACTGCGATATAATGTGATGAGGCAAGCAAATATTACTGGTCGGGCAGCACCTATTTGATTAGCAGGACAAGACGAACTGGCGGATAGGCAGCAAATGATGTTGCGAGACATGGCAGGCATGCCGCTCCGACCTACCGCCTTTCCCCTGCATAATGCCTTGATCCTCCCGAAGAACGGAGGCCAAAGACAAGTCCAGCCAATTTATGCCATTCTATCTTAAGAATAGCATTCGAGACTGATGTTTGACACAACGCCTGCATAAACGACTTTTGTCCATCATGGGGATGGCAGTGCTATGGGTCCATCGTCTTATACAGACCTCCATGCGGTATAGGCTTCACGTCTGATCGACTTGACCGTAAGCCGCGCGGGAATAGTTAAAAAAGGCCGATTGTTGAGAAGGGGGATAAGCGATCCTTGGCTTCGGATAAAAGCATCTCTTGAACCCCGCCAAAATCGTGTTCTCATGACCCCTCGGATCTGGCACCTCAGCGAAGATTCACATCACGAGCCCTTTTCAACCCCCCGGTGAGGCACCCATTCACGGCCCCGTGGGAAAAAGTGCCCTGTCGGCTCAGCTGCCGACTCTCTGTATGTACATGGCCCGGCGCCCTAGCGCCTCTTTTTGTCGACTTTGATGCAATAGACGGAACAGGATGCGAGTTGAGGTCGATTTGCCCGCCCTAGCGTCCGCTGTCCCGCCGCGTTACAGGGCGGCTGGGGGGATTCCGGCGGGGTTACAGCGGAGGGGTCCTGGAAGCTTGGCGGTGGGTTACACTGCAGCGGTGTCGGGGATTTTGTAAGAATTGCACGCGATTAGGCCATACATAAATGTACATGTAGACGCGATAAAGCATCTTCTCGTTTTAGGCAAGCCACGACATAAAATTGAACCTGGACTGGTTTATATCAAGTGCTTATCTTCACATTGACTCATACGCTACTTATAATTCCTTTCCTCTTTTGACTCATAATCTTTTTGTTTTCTGGGGCAGTGCTTATTACACCGTACTGTAATTTGCCTCCTAAACTATTTTTCTTTTTTTTTTCTCTTTCCCTTCGTCCCTCCTTCTCTTCTCTTCTTTTTCCAATCTCGAGTTTCAGTTGAAAGAAACTGCTGCTCCAAGGCCACTCTTGATGGCGTAGAGGTGACCGCAACGACAGGTCCATCTCGTCCTAGCAGCTGTCCGCTAATCCATCAGTCACCGTGAACATGGCGCCTCCTTCTCGCGAGCCCGTCTCCCCCAGCGGCTCCTCCGCAGACCTCACTCTCATGGACCCGGACCCCATCTCAGAAACGACGCCTCTCTTCAACGGCAACAAGTCCAACGACGCCGAAGATGGCCCCCCTCCTCCTCCAGGCAAGCCCCTGCCCAAGATGC
Source organism: Trichoderma sp. 2475 (assembly GCA_038502285.1). NCBI lineage: Eukaryota > Fungi > Ascomycota > Sordariomycetes > Hypocreales > Hypocreaceae > Trichoderma > Trichoderma sp. 2475. Next base: position 2,093,777 of record JARPVV010000003.1, on the reverse strand, counting down.
AGGTCTTCCTGCTCTGCTACGCAAAGGCCATGGAGCCCATCGCCTTCTTCGCAATTTTCCCCTTCATCGCGCAAATGGTCCAGCGCAACGGCAACCTGCCCGAGTCGGACGTCGGCTTCTACAGCGGCATAATCGAGTCGCTCTTCTCCTTGACGCAGATGTTCGTGCTGTACTTTTGGGGCTACCTGGCCGACACCGTGGGCCGCAAGCCGGTGCTGCTGTGGACGCTCGCGGGCATGGCCGCGGCGACCTTTTTCTTCACCGTGTCGACGACCATCTGGGAGATGATGATGTGGCGGTGCGTGGCCGGCGTCTTCAGCGGCTCTGGGCTGGTGATTCGCACGATGCTGTCGGACCACACGACGGCGGAGACGCAGGCCACGGCGTTTAGCTGGTTTGCGTTTTCCAACAACGTGGGCATCTTCCTGGGGCCGATTATTGGCGGCGTGCTGGCCGACCCGGTGAAGCAGTTCCCGGGCGTCTTTGGAGGCATCAAGCTGCTGGAGGACTACCCGTACCTCCTGCCCGGCGTGATCATCACCGCCTGCAGCGTCTCCAGCGTCGTCCTGGCGGCGCTCTTTCTCGACGAAACCCTCGAGCCCAAGTCAGACACCACCACGGCGGGCGTCTCCGCGCCAGCTCGCCAGCGCCTGTCCACGTTTGAGCTCCTCAAGGCCCCCGGCGTCGCCAATGTCATCTGGGTCTACACCCATGTCATGTTCCTCGCCTTTGCCTACACCGCCATCCTGCCCGTGCTGCTCTTCACGCCCGTCGACCTCGGCGGCGTCGGCTTCTCGCCCTCCCGCATCTCTGTCTGGATGGCCATCCAGGGCCTCAGCCAAGCCACCTGGCTCGTTGTCGCGTACCCCACGCTGCAGCGCCGCCTCGGCACAAAGGGCTCGCTGTCTGCCTGCGTCGTCGTCTACCCGTTCTTCTTCGCGGGCTTCGTCGCCATGAACATGCTCCTCCGCGCAGGCACCGATTCCAGCGTTGCCATGTTCTGGGTCGTAGCCGCCCTCGTTGTCTGCGTCGGACCTGGCGTGTCCATGGCCTTTACGGCCGTCCAGCTCGCTCTCAATGATGTCGCTCCCAACCCGCATGTCTTGGGCACTCTCAACGCCCTGGCAATGACCGCCGCCAGTGCCATCCGATCGTTTGTGCCTGGCGTTGCGACGGCGATTTTCGCCGTTGGCGTGCGGAACCAGATCCTCTGGGGTCATCTTGCGTGGGCGATCCTTATCCCTCTTATCCTGCCTCTGAATATATTCGTGAGATGGCTTCCGGAGGATAAGCAGTCCCATAAACTTGTCCAGAATGAGGATGAGGAGTAAAAGATAGACTACGGTGTAATTTTTGAACAGGAGAGCTTTGTTAATTACGTTTGGCATATAAAAGGGGTGCAGAAAGAGGGGAGTGGTGGAAAAATCTATACATCATACACTTTTATAGCAACGCACAAAGGGCGCAAAATCATGGGCAAAAGTATCCTGTTGGACGTTACGACAGGCTATGCATCTGCATAGAAAGCATTTAGGTTGAAGTTTTGGGTATTTCATTACTGTGCAAGTATGTAGGGCGCAAATACATAGGCAAATTCTGACTATAAACATGAATCATTCGTCGCTGCGAACACTAGCCACAACTTCACCCCTAGGAACTGACTACTACATAAGACTTCACCACTAGGATTGACTACTACATCATAAGCCTAGAATATTTAAACTAGGCGGCATAGAGAAACGAAAATATGAGAGAGGAAAAAAGTAAAGATTTTCTAGAATATATAGTATGTGCTATGATTAAATAATCATGTAACGAGCGAAAGAAGAAAAATAAATATCCAGTTTTCCTCCTTTCCAATCCACATTACATGAGCAGAAACGTTAAAAAATAAAAAGCAAAAAAATGTTGTGCATGACGCCGTGCTACCGTGATATAATTTTCCTTTTGAAAGACACAAAGATCTGTATATATAAAATGCTCGATAAGAAAAATCCCAACGTAGAAAGAGAAAAACAGTCAGTTTTGAAAAGGGAGAAAAACAAGTCTCTCAAAATAGGTGTCAGTCTGGTTCTTTTCTGTTTTGCTCTTGCTTAAGCGAGTGCGTTTTGCGATAGGAGGTAAAGACACTGTTCTCTTCAAGAGACCTCATCTGTCTTCGCACCTTCATCTTCGTACATCCTTAAAGCAAACACTTCATCTTCATCTCATCCACGCCTCCTACATCTCGAGTGAAAACAACAAAGTGTTTTTAATCAGCCTTGACGTTTTCCTCGTCTGAGACCGGGTCTCCTCTCCAGCGCTTCCACTCAAACATCTTCCTAGGCTTGGCCTTGATGGCCTCTTGCAGCTTGGACTCGCTTCGCTCCATCCAGGCATCGGCAGTGGCATTGCTGAAGGGGTACAGAGGAGTGTTCTCGGGATGGAAGAAGAAATCATCGGACTGGAAGCTACTGTGCGTGGCAATAATGTCCATGTCGGCGGCAATCTGCTCGCAGTAGCTATCCAGGGGAAGATCGTTGACGTCGTGTCCAAAGGGGTTCTCAATTTCCTGGCCAATGAAGAGGAGACCGAGAATGATATACGACGCGACAGTGGTGGCAGGAATGGTGATGTAGTCGAGCACGTTTACCATCTGGAACGGAAGCAAGATGACGTAGAGCCATGTGATTTGCTGAAACAAGATGCCGTAGGCGATGGGGAGAGGGGTGGTCAAGACACGTTGACATCCAGTGTAGGCATCATTGAGAGCAGCAAGGTTGTTGTAGGCCATGGTCTGTTGCATGGGCACGGGGAGCTGGCCTCGGGCAATCAGATTGTCGATTGTGACGGCAAGATGGTTGATGATTTCGAGCGGCAGGTTTCCTACAGGCTTCTCCGCTCTCTTGATCAGCTTGCGAGGGTTGCTAGCTGCGAAAGAGAGGCCCAGGTAGTCGCCAACAGACTTGAAGAGGTTGTGCTTTCCAACGCCGCCGTTGAGAGGCATGGTGGCGGTGGCAGTCTTTGCAAAAGTATCGAGATGGCCAACGAGATGCTCAATATCCGCGTACGAGGTGTAGGGTTCGAAGCGCAGACTGTGCTTGAGAGAGACGGCAAATGCAACCACCAGGTTCATGGCGCTAATCTTGTAGAGTATCTGCTTGCGCATATCAACATCTGCCAGGGGCTTGGTGTGAATCCAGAAGACTCGTCCAAGGGTTTGTGATGATGTAACCAGGGAGGCGAAGAAGCGTCGACCTTCGGCATAGCGTTCATATGCCGTGGAACCTCGGAAGCTGAGACCTGTGGAGACGACGAAACCAAGAACTGTCAAGAGGATAGAGTTGACGCCGATTTTGTGAACCTTTTCGTGGATGAGAGTGATGAATGTACTCCAGAGGGCCATCCAGATCAGAGGCACAATCATCTTGGGCATGATGCTGCCGTGCATCTGCAAGAAGAGAGGCCACTTGGAGTGCTTGGACATATCACGAGGACCGGCGAAGTAGTCCTCAATGTTCAGCGTGTGCCTCCGGCTGATGACCACCGGAGGGGCCGCCCTTGAGCCCGGGACATTTGTTGTCTGTTGCTCAAGAGGGATCTCCAGACTGTGTTCGGGGCGCTTCTCATTGTGTTGGGATGGTTGGTCTATAACGACAGCTGTAACCTCTGTCGGCTCGTAGGCATCACCGTCCGACATGGCTGCGGTCGATCTCAACGGTGTTGATGGAAGTAGATGCTAGTCTTGATGATGGTTGAACGGCAAAAAGCGAGATTGGAGTCAGTTCTGGCGAGAAAAAGATCTGCTCGCGTGTCCCCGTCTAGGTAGATAACAGGGAAGTGATCAAAGAGTGAATTAAGCTTGAAAAGACGCAACAACAAGCGAGCAACAATTGGGATCAGCGGCACAGGGAAAAGGAAAATCAAAACCGCAGTGATACGCACACAGGAATACACAAACAAACAAAGAAAAGAGAAGGGGAAGGGGATGAGAGGGGGTAGGAAAGAGAGGTTGGATAAGTAATAAAGAAAAGGAGAGGCGAAGCAAAGAAAAAAAAAAAGAAGCGAAGAAAAGGGCCGGCGGTATATGCTGAAAGTGTCGATGGACGAGGTGCGTCAAAGTACAGGTACAGGTACCACCAGTACAGGTGCTACGAGCCAGGGGCCAGGTCCAGGCTCAGGTTCGGGTCCATGCGCTAGAGCTTGTTCTAGCTCAGAACCAAAAATTCCACGAGGCAATCCGCGGCGCCTGTAGGGCAGACGCTGAGGTCCCTGGAGCGCCACGTCGTTAGTGAAGGATCTAGCGCTGCAACGCCTGTCAGTGGAGGCCGAGGCACTAAGCTGACTTTAACATTCACTGAGGCTCTTTTTAACATTGAATTGAATTGAGCTGATTCAGCCAGGTGCTACTTACCTCAGGTAACTGTACATCTCGCTCTTTCTTGGCCGTCCTGTCCTCTCTCCTTCTTCCCTCTCTCATCAATGGTTTCAATTCGCTTTGGCATACCTCGCCGTCTTCACGCTTCCGTGCTTTTGCGCTGAGCCACCATCGCTAACTTCCTCCTCGTTTTTGTTATGCCTCCCCTTGCCCCTGTTTCTTCTTCTGCAAACCTCTGCAAGTCGGCGTCTCCATAGCATGTGCGTCGCGGCATCCAATTCGTCGGCCCAGTTGGTGGGTTCCATTGACGCCTGTCGTCTGAAACAAGCGGTTTCCAGGAGGCTGCTTACATACATACATCCAACCCAAGGCCTCGCGAGGGAGTACTTGGGCGCTCGCATCTGCAGGTATTGCCTCTCATTGTTTTCGTGGGGCGGATACGCAGCAAGGGGGAGGCCTGAAGTCGCTGACATGCAGCAGGTGCATGACCGTCTCGTCATCTCCACGACCCTCTATGGGGCCATGCATGCTGTGCTACGCCACCGACCGCCACGGGACCCCAAACCGGACATGATTTTCGACATCAGATCAAGAGAAGAGACAGCGGGTGTGTGGGATGCTGCAGCTTCAGAAACTCGATCAACACGGCCAATGTCAGGCTTGCAACCCGCTGAGGCCTGCTCTGACGGAAGCTACAACATGAATACTGTACAATCCGGCTAACCCCTAGGCAACAAGCCACCAAAACGGGTATAGAAGCCTGGAAGCTCTCCGAGGCGCCCATTGTTGCAATCTCTTTAGCCGTCCAAGCCTGGACCAATACGAGGCGGCCGTTATATTCCTAGCCAACGGAGCCGCTCAGCCAGCTGCAATATCATCCGAACGGGGACCCCTTCGCCCAGCTTAGCTGCTGCTTAGGGCGTGAGCTACGATCAGAACTCACTAAACTTGTCGCCTCCGCCGGCACTCGTAGCCGCCTTTCACCAGTGTGTTAGTTGACATTTGCCATTTTGGCACGTCGTTGGCCAAGGAATTAAGTGCTTAGCGTCAGCGTCTACTTTGCAGCAAGTCGCTAAAAAAGTTTTCAGGCACAGAGGGCTGCCAAGGCCTGCTCAGAACAAGACTTGTAACGACTAATACAGTATCCGGCTACGAGAGGCACTGGTGGGTCAGGAGAAGCCGTGTGCTCGAGCCATCAATTTCCAGAAAAAAGATCCATGAGAATGGTATTCATTGGAGCCTTGGGCCAAGCTTTGAAAGTTATAGCTAGGTGGAATTAAGCATCAACCGTTCGCAAATTGCCGTCCTAGCTCGCGCGGAAGAGTACAGCACAGCCTGCCAAGCCCTGCAGATGTAACCCAAGAGACTGCAAGCTTTTTTCACCATCAGGTTTTAGCACAAGAATCGTTGCCAACTCTGGTGCTAGCAGCGGTATTAATGCATGCCTGTCGACGGAGGCACTCCGAGAATTCTCACTGCAAGGATCTTGTACCAGTACGAGGCCGTGCCACTTACCACCAAGGATTTGCGTGCATGGAGGCTCAAGTAAGGGGCCAATACTGTAACTCTTTTCCTCCTTCGCCCGCATGACCTGGCTTGATCGCGATTCCCTCCGCATCGAATCGTACCAGTGAGAGGATCCTTGAGTTGTTCGCCAAGCAACTCTTTATGGGGCATTAGCACACGACCTCTTATTATTGTGCTGCATTTCTTCCACCGAAGCAGTGCACTGTGTTCACATTGCTAACCCCCCCGCCACGGGCCGTTTCGTTGACTAACCAGTGTGGCCGTGTTGATCCTCAAATTTAGCATCAAGGCGAAGCTTTTTTTTTTTCCTGTTTTTTCTGATTAGCACTGCCAATCTTCTTAGCTTCAGACGATTAGTTTCTATGAGCCGCGATTTCCCAAACTGGCTCCATCTACTCGACATCGGCGTCCCACCCCTTAGCCAACTGTGTCTAAAAATACACGCTGCAGCTTGAGGAGAGCAAGTATGACTCAGCGCCGATAGTCTGCCCAAGGCAGCAGCTAGCAACTGAGAATTGAGGCTCAACTAGAGAACTAGGGACACTTGCTCCCCCTTTTTCTAAACTACTGACCGTATGGAGTAAGACAGCTTCCCGACTATAGATGGCAGACCGACGTGGAAAAAATAGAGAAACTTTTGCGATAGTTCACTTTCCATGCAGCAGTTTATGCAGCAGCAGCTACATTTAGCAAGGCTCATGTCTCTAGGGCTGCCGGCTAAGCGTTGCTTGTCGCCGACCGTTTCTTTGTGTGAGACCACTAGCTGTCCGGGACTGCATGTCTCAGACAAGTTCGGCAACACAGGCTCACTATATATAGAAAGGGCTGAAGACAATGCGCATAGTAAGAGCAGATAGTGGATGATGTAGCAGTACATGTAGTTTGCCTTGTCAATAGAGTTCGTCAAATGCAGCCGTTGTAGCCTGCGTCTACAGAAAAACAAGTTTAGGACTCGATGTTGTTGCTTTTAATAGAGAAATTATCTTTTGTTGTCCCATGTAATCAACTGATTAGTATGTCGTAATATCTCAAGGCCAATGGGTCGGATCACTTGGTATTTAAATAAAAAAAAGTCCTCCATCAAATATCCGTACCTGGGTATATTAATATTATGTTCCATTACTTTCACTTTATTATATACATTCCGGAATAATAAATGCACGCATCGAGCATAGTTATAGGTAAGCGGAATGGGCATTTACGCTGTTACAATCTCACTGCATTTTTAACCTTCCCCATGGTAGCCAAATACGGTTAGTATTTTTTTATCAATCAGTAACTTGCATGATAAAGTTGCTGGGGAACATAGAATCTTTCCGGTCTCGTTTCACAGCATTCTTAACCCTCCCTAAGGCCTTATTGAAGCTTAGAGTTGTTCAAGAGCGCTACTTGGTAGGAAAGGTAGGTCATTATGGTCTTTTCTTTCTATCTCAATGTACATAATAGCGCTATTCACAGTCTTTGGATACTGTTATCGCCAATCCTATAGAGCCAATAAACGTAATCAGCTAATGTGTCGCAGCATTTGAGAAATCTGGGTTTATAGCTCGCGATGGGCGCCATACCCGGCTTATGCTATACGCAATGGCATTCTCTGCTCGTTTAATAGTTCGGCTGTTTTGTCCAACTGTATCAAGCATCCTTCTCTTGATGATTCCATCACGGCGGTAACTTCCGAAATTGCCCAGTACATAGAAACATCTTGGCTAGTAATTGCTGCATATAAGTTCGAGAATCTCTTATTCTCAATGAACGTAAACATATACAGTATAATCTCAAATTTTCATCTAAAAACGATATAATGGGTAAATTTAGACACGTATAAAGCTAGCTGCGAGTATACTCGTCTAAATCGCGGCGACCTCGGTACATGGTAAGTCCCATTTCGGAACTTTCCGTCACCCCTCATCTAGAATGATAGAGCTCTTGCTTTGTGTGCAAGGCTTGTTGTTGTAAACTAGCCCGCTCACAAGTAATTTCAGCTGAAAAAAAAAGCTTTCCCCAAATCTTTGTAGCCCTGTGAGATTCGCGATCTAATCCGAGTCATGGAAGATGCCGTGAGATCTGCCCATTGTTAAAGTTGAGATTTGGAATAGTTGTTCTTGGGTAAGCATTTCCTTAGTGTCTACTTTTAGTTTCAATGGTTTTTGGATGCTTAAATCCGGCAATTGTAATTCCGTTTAGAGAATGATTTATCAAGCAGGCATACATTTTCGTATGGAGATGTTTGATAGACGGGTTTCGTCAGTTTAATCATGTAAGTCGCTCCCAAAGGGGCCTTGAACATCTGGCTAAGCGAGCTTATTCAAAGTAAGACATATGTAAGAATGATTTATTTTCATTTTTAGTTCCTGACTGAACAAAAGAACTAATAAAACACTCATCCCACCACCACATATGCCCAATCGCATGACCTTTGTAAAAAACAGCAGCTTCCTGCGGCCAAAAGCCTACCCCGTATCGGAGATAGTAACGAGCTAACCAATCAAAAGCCTAATCTGAACTTGTCCCCATAAGCCGAGGTGCAATTTGTCAGCTACCAAAATCGGACTTTCATCCGCAGAAAGCATCTAAACGCCCAGGAAACGCCGTAAGTGGCAATTCCTTACTAACATTGGGAATGTTTTGTAAAACTTATCGCCTATTGCCAGGGCGGGCTTGCGGTATTGAGCGGGCTTATTGCGGGCATATAGTGCATCCAAGTATACCGCCCCGGTTGTGTACGTTGACGATGCTCAAAGCTATAACGCAGCTCATGATGGAATCAGAATCAATACTAAAAAAGCGCAGATGGCGTTTTATTTTGTCAATTCAAAATTGATAAGTGAACTGCTTGTCGCACAATTCATAGGTAGCAGATATAAATGCTTCCCGACCCAGATTCGTTCGTGCTACACATGGCTGAAGTTTGTTCTCGCTTTTCGCTAAGGTCCGAAAGACTATTGATGTCTAACGCCGATGGCGTAGCTGCCGGCAAGTGGGAATACTCGGAATCGGCAGCTTCGCTAATGGTTACACGCTTGATCTTCGCACCGCAGACTCCACCCTTGCCTTCCAGATAGCTCGAGCGAGGCTTTTCTTTCTGCTTCGAGTTAATGATGTCACCCAAGTACACGCTATATGGCCATCAAAAAAGGCGTATATAAAGAGCCTTCAGCTCGCAACTCAATTGAGAGTTGAGAAGACATCTTCATTCTTAACCAAGCAGACAACAATTCCTCATTCAATTCTACAACCACTTGAGTATCACATCTACCACAATCAGTCTCAATCTCATCATCATCATGGCATCGACCGAGCCCAAGTTTGTAGGATGGGTTGCGCACGACAAGGACTCTGCCAACGGCAGCATGGTCTGGGAGGAATTTGACGTCAAGCCCTGGGAGGAGACAGACATTGACATCAAGATCTCACACTGCGGTATCTGCGGCACAGATTTGCACAAGCTCCGATCTGGTTGGGTAAGCATCTTGTTCAGTTGACAGCGTTACTCAAACTCTAAAATCTGACCCATCTTCACAGGGCCCGACAGCATATCCCATTGTAGTCGGCCACGAGATTGTCGGCACCGCCGTGCGAGTTGGCAAGGAGGCGGCAGCTCAGACCGGAATCAAGGTTGGTGACCGAGTTGGCGTCGGTGCCCAGGGCGATTCTTGCCAGTGCCGCAAGCCCCCTCAGACCAAGGAGGATCACTCAGACTGCGAGGCCTGCGCAACCGGCAACGAGGTCTACTGCCCCAGATCGGTCAACACGTATGGCGCCCAGTTCCTGACGCCTGCTGGGGGCAAGAGCATGGGCGGCTATGCGCTGTACCACCGAGGACCGGGCAAGTTTACCTTCAAGATCCCAGACGGCCTTGCCAGCGAACACGCCGCGCCGATGATGTGCGCCGGCGTGACCACCTTTTCGCCATTGGCGCACTTTGGCAACCAGAGCGAGCCTCTGGAGAGGCGACTCAAGGGCATGTCAGTCGGCGTGGTTGGAGTTGGCGGCCTCGGCCACTTTGGCATTCTCTTCGCAAAGGCCATGGGCGCAGACCGAGTCGTTGCGATTTCTCGCCGCGCAAACAAGCGCCAAGACGCCCTGGACCTGGGCGCAGACGAATACATTGCCACTGCCGAAGACGAAAACTGGGCAAAGAAGAACGCACGAACGCTCAACCTCATCATTTGCTCCGTCTCGAGCTCCAACATGCCCCTGACCGAGTACATCGGCCTGCTCAAGCGCGACAGCGTATTCTGCCAGCTCGGCCTGCCTGACGACGGCCAGTTCAAGCTTGGCGCGGCAGTCATCTGCGCGGGACGACGATCACTGACCGGAAGCTTCATGGGCTCGCCGCATGAGATCAAGGAGATGCTGCAGTTTGCTGCGGATAAGGGAATCAAGCCGTGGGTTGAGAAGCTGCCCATGAGCGAGGCGAACAAGGGCATTGTTGATATGGATCAAGGAAAGGCAAAGTACAGATATTGCTTGGTTAACGACCAGTAAGTGGATTTTTTATATAGGGGTTGTCATTACGGGATTGGATTATTAGCATGTAGTATGAAAACAACTTTGGCTAACAAGGCCATTGTGATATGATTGCAGAATAAAAAGCATTTATGAGAAACTTTAGCATTTCGACTATAACTACATTGATCTTGACGGTGGAAGCGAGAAACCGAGTTATACCTATTGCTCTTCTATAGACAGCACTTCCGTTCACGAAAGAGATGGCTCAACAATGCTTTTCGAGATGGTATAAGCCTTTAAGCAGCCGAGGTCGTCTTTAGACATGGCCGTGCCCTCCATCGGCCCTAAAATCAACTAGGCACGTAGCATGGTCGTTGGGATCGCCGCAGGGGCAGTATTTTCTCTACAATGGCAGCTATCGTCAACCACAAGAAGGAGAAGAAAAGACATGAGTTTTACATACACCGCTACATCCAAGGCACGGCCAAGCATCAGCCGAGGCACATAGGCAACAGCAAGCAAGGCTGTCTGGATGTGTGGTGCAACCACCTTGCACATTGCGGACGATTGCGGCCCCATTGTTGACAGTTGGAGAGGCGGTGGCAAGGGCCGCACAAAAGACGATAAGACCGATGTATCCTTTCATGGCTACAGGACTTGGAGAGTTGATTTTCATTGATGAGTTGAAAAATCGGTGCTCAGTTTCTGAGATTGCATTCCCTCTTATATGCATCTACTTTTCGCTGTTAGGTCAGCTTGAGCTTTGATCACGCTGATCGCATGTTGGCTACAAAGCATTAACCAACCTCGTACAATCTCCATACCATACTTGAACAATATCTTGTTATCATCTTGGAGAGCCAACTGGAATGTTTCCTTTCGTTATAACGCTAATAATGACCTCGTGACCACTCAATAGTCCATCACCTCCAGTGCTATCACCAACACCATAACCTTGCAATATGTGAGAGTATGAGATTCGATTACAGCACATGTATATGTAACTTTGACTGTAGAAGCGAGAGATTGAATCGCACCGCTTTCTCGTCAAAAGCTTAAAAATTGAAGCATATTGGGTTATCAGCGTAAAGCCCATCAGCATTAAAATATAGTGCACAGAGTAGATTGTCTTTGGGATCGCCGACGAGGCAAACCATTTGCTATAATGATAGCCATAGTTGGCCAAAAGACAGAAGAAGAAAGGAGTATGCCCTCTAAACTGTGCAATTACTTACCGTGCTGCATCCAATATACGGCCCTTAGTGCCTTGGTCTTGCTTTTTCCATATTATCTTTGTTCAATAGAGATGACACAGGAGAATTACTTCTTTGAAGAGGTGCATTGTATTTGTGCATGACGTTTTCGGCTTAGGCTTTGACCACATTAATCGCATGCAGAGATGCTACGTGACGAGAACAAAGCATTAAACCCATACTATTTTCAGCGTACTAGCCAAGAGCTACTCTTTTCTTTCGACTTTAACATAAAATGTATTACACATATGCACTCTGACTGTACAAATAAGAGGGAACGAATACCGAACCACACCTATCGCTCCTTTGTTGACAGCGCAACAAGGCACTTTTGCAGTGATTCTGTTTGAACAAGACATAATCCTATAATGCATCGAAATTCTCATAATTACCAGGGCAGTTTGTTGTATGGGACATAGTTTCCCTTCTCGTCAAATCCCGTAACGAAAACAATGTCCCCATTTTGACCACCTTCGGTGCAAAAATGTGCCTATAGTAGTCATCATTAGCCAAACGAAGAGGACCTCGGGAGGAGACGGTGCACGCCCTCTGTTTCGTAGAATTACTTGCCTTGAGATTACATCCAACACACGGCCAATTACCGGCATTTGCACACTGGCAACAACATATGTCGTCGTTTTTGGGACAGTCCCCCTGGCGAGGAGGATTAATATCTCCGATGGCATTCTGGGGAGTTGGAGAGGCTGCGGCAAGAGCCACGCAAAGGACGATGGTGGTGATAGACCACTTCGTGGTTGTGAATGTAAAGAGCAAAATGGTTATTTTGTAGTTTGGTGTTATTTTTAGTTTGGTTATTATTGAGATGACTTGGAGAATCATCAGTTTTCAGTTTAAAATTTGGACTCTCTTATATAGCCAGATATATTTCCCTATCCTTGACTAAAGCCTTGATTTCTACCCATCCACAATGTCTATTTTCATTAGAGGCGGCAGAGAAGAGTCTATTCTTTCAAGAATTTGCGTGTATGCTGTGTTCACATATGGCGATGTCGAAATGGGCTTTGATCACACAAATTACGTGCAGAGGCTCTATGCGATGACTGCAAAGCATCAACCCCGTACAATTTCCATGTTTAAAAGACTATTTCATTATCGTCTCCAAGAACCAATTGAGTGTTTTTTCTTGGTTGAACACTACATGTAATAAATACTGTCCTCGTGACGCCCCAGAATGTCTCTCACCTTTGGCGTTTCTGCCAACGCTTTAATCTTGCATCATCCTGGTGACTGCCTAGGCTCTTTCAACAAACAAAAAGACCAAATCATGTCTATAATCTTGTCTCATATTAAAATATACACATCTTCTTGTCTATAGCAATGCTCATGCCAGCTTCCAAACAATGGCCCCGGCACCTGGTCCAATCATACAGCGTACTGTACATCAGTCACTCCTGAACAACATTTGAACATTGAACACTCCCGGCATGCCCTGGTAGCAAACTCCACCTTTTTGTCAGAAAGAAAGAAATGCATCAAATCATGCAACTATGAATTAAAAAAAAATTGGTATTCGAAGAAGAGAAAAAACTCCAACCACTCATTTCATTAGGCATTCTTCTCGAAACGCCCAAAACCCATATAAACTCCACAGTCATAACAGCCGCTCATACGCAAACAAACACCAAAGACTGCATCTATGCCTCTTCACTCAAATACAGCCAGACTCTAGTGCATCGGCCCGGCGGGAAGCTCAACCGCAGGAGCTTCTTGCGCCGGCAACTCTTCTGGAGGCGCCTCGGCCGGCTGCTTGGGCTTGTTCATCAGGCCGCTGTACTGCGCCAGTTCCGTCGGCTGCGCGGCGTCCTGTCCGTGAAGCTCCGAGGGCGTGGTTGACGAGACGACTTTGTTGTACTGCTGCCGCTTCCGCCACCAGAAGAAAAGACCGGCCAGCAGACCGAGCACGACGACCGGTACTACAACGCCAATTGCTGCCTTGGCTCCCGTTGATAAGCCATCAGACGATGAGTCGCTAGAATCCGAGCCGCCTGTGTTCTTTGCTCCTCCTGGCTTTGTTCCCGTCGTCGCGCCGGCTGATCTCGCTGTTGTCGTTGTCATGGTCGTCGACTCCGTGTCGCTCTTCTGATAAACCATTCTGATGCCAAAAGCGTTCAACCCCCCCGGAGCAGTGAAATCGCCCGCGACCGTGCTTGTGATGCCATTGTCGCTCACCGTCATGGACAGCGTCGTGCCGTCGCCATCCGGCGCAATCCACGTACAAAACAGCGTTGACCAGACACTCTGCAGCGTGCTCGTCGTGACGCAGGAAAGCGAGACATCGGAGGCCAAAGTCGGGCAGCACGTGACGGTCGTGATTCTTGAGGCGCCAATGTTATCGTGGCAGGCCGAGTAGTAGCCCGAGGGACATGCCAGGCCCGGCGAGAAGTAGGAGGTCTGGTCGGTGTGGAAGCCTTTTGGGAGGCATGATTTGGAAAAGTCTATTCCGCTGAGAAAGCCGCCGGATACAAAGATGCCGTCGCAGTCGTCAGGACGGGTAAATGTTGTGGTGAGAGGGTTGAAGGGAAACGAGGTGACGACGGGGATGGCTGGCTTGGTTATGGCGTGAGTCGCCGATGAGTCTATGCCCGCCATTGTGAAAGAAGGATGAACTTAGAGAACAAAGAGGAGTTGAAAAATTGAAAAAAGAAGCTGAGCCGCTTCAACTTATTAAAACGTGCTCTTTCTATAACAATGGCTTGACTGATGCTGGCATGAAGAGGGCTCTCGCTCGCTGATCACCAAAACGCAAACTTGGCCAACTACAAGCACATGACACACAACTGGGGAGAAGAGAAGGATTCAAATCACGGGAAGAAAAAGGAAAAGAAGCAAAAGAAAAAAAGCAAAAGAAAAGAGCGAACAAAAGCGAGACCCGAGTTGAGCTGTGTATTACGTGAAACACCGGCAAGGTCCAAAAGCCATGGCCCGCCTCACAACACAATCCCTCTGCCTAGGTATCCCAAATCCCCCTGCGCTCTCTGCTCTGACTCCCCAATTTCCCTGATTCTTTCAAAGGGCACTACATCAGCCTGCATACTGAAAATCCCAACAGCAGCACCAGCCACTCACGAGCCGCCCCAGCTCTTACTTTTGAAGCGAAGGATCATCCTCCATGCCCACGCCAGAGAAAATCCACGCCAAGAGTAGACCGCGGCACTTCAGCTATTGCGGCTCAAGCCAATAGGGGGAGGGATGCAGGTGGAGTCTTGGATTATCCTTCCTTGGGGGGGACCCCAGTCTGCCTATTCTGTTTGAGCTCTGGTACGGGCTGAATGGAACGAGGTTTGGGCTTCTGTTGCACGGAGGATTTTAGGGAGATTCTTTAAAAGGTAGAAGAGGCCGTAGTGGTCGCCAAGATGTGACAACGGGCAGTAAGCAGGGTTTCATTACCGGGTTGCCACGTCTTTAGCTGTTCTCAATTTCGGCTTCCCTTTTATGTCCCAAGGTTCAAGTTTTCTCTCTCTTCTTTTGCTACCTCTTCCTCTTCCCATTAAGCAAGTTAGCCTCAATGCTTAGTTCCCAAAAAAAAAAAAGTTCTATTAATAAAGCGGGTTGCTTGAGACGTGCGTCTCTTAGCCAGTTTCGCAAACGAACTACCAGAAGCAGCGACACCGCCATCACGAACCGGTAAAGAACATTGACAATGATGATGGATTATGGAGCCCCTGCAGCAAGACAGACACGCCATGGAGCGCTAAGCAGCCGCAGGGGGGTGTTTTCGAAGCCGTGTATTGGCTGTTCCGCGTGGCTGATGGCTGTGAGATTTAGGTCGATAGGATCGGCAAACGCACGCCACCGAGGCACTTTTAATGCTACCGACAGGCGAAGGCTCGAATAGCTCGGGTGACGGTTAGTTGTCAGGCGTTGTTAAGCGCTCAAGGTGGTGATGATGCATTAGTAGAAGTTTAGTTGGCAGATTTGACGTTGGAGACGAGCATTAGCCACATATGAAATTCCCTATTTGGAATTATCGAAATGCTCAACAAATGTCAAGCAGTTGAACGATCAATTCATCAACTACTATTCCTTCAGATCTATAGAAGCATCCCACTTTGTGCCGTCGGGAATAGTATTCGGGCAATTAGCAATAGGTACTATCGGGCACAATGCCAGAGTTTAGCGATCCCAAGACCCAGCAGCAGCCCCTCCTCGCTATAATCCACAGGGCGGGCACGCCAAGACACAGCCGCCAAACATGACCTAGCAGCACCCTGTTAGCCTCTTTTCATCCTCACAACCAGCCGCGATATATTCATCTCGACGACACAAAAGCAAAAGCCGGGAATCGGACTGGCACATCACCGCCCAGTCACGCATCTCCATATCCTGCGCTTCTACCAGCTATCGGAGCTGCCACAGAGCTGCAGTCGACAAAGACGCAGGGAGAGCGGCTGATGAGGTGAAGCTGTTTCTCAGCAGATATGGATCGCTCACAGCCAGCCTCGTCCAATTTGATGGGTAAGTCCGTGAACATGGGGCTATGTTGTGCTGTTTTCCGTTTGATGATGGTTTCAACTTGATTTTGTATTTGCCTTGAGCTGTTTAAGTCGTGTATATCGTAAACATGTGCCACAGCGCCATGCCCATCATGATTCTCACAACCAATCCTTCATTGCAATATCCAGCCCTTTAGCTATCCCTCACCCCATGCTGCCATTTGAAACTCTCAATCTCACTCTCATTAACACAAACACAGACACCCACAACCGTCTCATCGCCGACATCCTCACCCGCTACCGCACCCTCATGATGCTCGCCACCGTCCAGGCCGAGCAGGACCGCAACAACGCCAACCCCGAGGCCATGGCCGTCACCGGCATCTCCATCAAGATGGAATTCGATGGCTTAGTAAGTCGATCCCCCAGCCCATAATTCTAACCTTGTATATATAAAGGTGGTAGCAAACAGCACAACTCACACCCCATCTACTAGTACACCTCCATCAAGGAATTCCTCACCCTCTCCCGCAAAATCAAAGAACTCTGGATCTTTGGCCCCCTTGGCACCGAGGACCAAGACCGAAAGGCCAAAGAGGAGCAGCTCGACCAGGACGTCACCCGAGTGTCTGAACTTCTTAACCAGATGGAAGCCTCCAAGATGAAGAACCTGGCCGAGAGCAGCGGCGGCACGTGGCAGCCGCTGGTGAGGGAGGAAATGGAGAGTATGATTGCGGCGGCGGCTTCTGCGGCGGCTGCTTCATCTACGGTACCTGCTGCTGCTGCTGCAGCTGGTCGATGATGCTCCTCGCATGCTTTGCTTGTTTTAATGGATTGGCATGTTTGCGTTTACTGGCGTTGGGGTATGCATTGAAGCTTAGGTATGGTTCAGGGAACATGTAGACAAAAGACACCACCGGGCATCGTCGACTACAAAACATCAACTACAATATCACTGTGAGGTAGACAAAAGGGGCTGCGAGAAAAATATGCCTCGAAAAGGGAAAAAAACGCCTTATTGAACCCACCAGAACAAAAGGATGAGCACCCTGTCTATAGACCCACGTCTAGCTATGTACAGCATCAGCATCGGCCCTTTAGCCCTCTCCGCCTTCGGGATCCTCCTCGTCCTCGTCGCCGAGCTGCTTATCGACATCCTGCAGCTTTCCATTCGACTTGTCAATCGTCGCGACCTTCATGCCTCCAGCAGTGAGCCACAGGAAGTGATTTGACTTGAATTGATCAATCTGTGAAAAGAAGCTGTGGAAGCTGTTGCAAGAGATTGTTAGTTAGATGCCATCGAACAGGATTGCCAAGAATATAAACTTACGAATTTTCCTTCTCCTCGACTCCAAAGATGCGCGAGTAAATCTGCTCCTGCTTAAACGCTTCCAGCTTCTCCTCATACCTATCAAAGTCGATATCCTCCCGCCCAAGCGTCTCTGTTGCTCTCTTGTTGTAGTTTTCAAACACGGGCCGCTCCAGCAGCAGACCCAGCCCGGGCATCTTGGGAATAGCCATCTTCTGCGGGCCATAGCTCTCCTTGATGCGGTCCAGCGTCGTGCCGCAGCGCACCATCAGCGTCACCAGGCCGACCATCTTTCGGATCTGGTGCATCATGAAGCTCTGTCCGTGGACCTTGAGCGATAGCCATTCGGTATCGCCAATGATGATGGGCTTGGGGTTGACGACAAAGGATCGAATGTGTCGCTTGGATGATGGGTCGCCGTGCGACTTTTGCACGGTGTAGTTGTGGAAGTTGTTCGTTCCCACGTACTGGTTGAGGGCTTCTTGCAGTCTCTGGATGCGCTCGGGAGACACGCGATAGGCACGCTTCGCACCAATGTACGCCGCCTTAATGTCGCGCAGGGCAAAGTCCACAGGACCCAGCTCGCGGCGCTTGGGCTGAACCGTCTCGAGGACGACTGCAGGCCGTTGGGGCGTAGCACTGTCTCCTTCGTTCGCGGTGGCGGGTTCGGCATTTTCTGATGACGGCTGCTCCTTGTCAACCATGACATAGTCGCCATCTTCCTTTGCCGTCTCCTCCTGAGCAGCAGCTGGCTGTGTGCTCTCAGTCTTTTTAGACTCATCTGCGTTTTCTTCTGAAGCTTGTTCGGAATGTAAACACTCCAAAACGGCGGCCCTCGTTTCCTCATCTAGTGCGGCCAAGATGGGTTTAATATCCTTCTCCTCCACTTCCGACCACCAATCCTTGACATCAGCCAGCCTCGCGTTGGTCTCTTCCTCAGCGCCGTACTCCTTGTTGACTTCAACCAGCTTCTTTCCGAGGAAGCTCTGAGGGTGCGGAGGCAGGAGACAATAGCTTGGCATCAGATACTCGTACCATCTCGAATCACAGTACTGATAGCAGTTGTAGCTGTTGTTGGTTCTCTGGATGCCCCAGACTCGGATCTGCGGCGGGAGAGCCTCGTTAATCTTGTCGACAATGTCTTCGTCCTCGATAATCAGCTTCAGACTGATGACATTGCCCGCGGCATGCACGCCCTTGTCGGTTCGCGCGCAGCGAGCCAAGCTCGACTTGCGAGGGTCGTCGGCATTGGCCTTTGAAATGGCGCCGGCCTTGATAAAGGCCTGGAACAGATCTCGCTCAATCGTCTCCTCGTCGCCGTTGAGCTGCATGCCCTTGTATCCGGTGCCGGCATATCCAATCATGACGGCAACCTTGCGCTTCGGCCGACGGCTCTCCGCCTCAATCTCCTCTTTGGAGAAGGGGTTGGCCTTGGGGTTGTCGATGTCGCTAATCTTGCGGCGCTTGAATTCTTTGTACTCGTCATGGCGCTTCCGCTTGTCTACCTTGGTGCGGCTACAGTCTGATCAGCGCCGTTGGTAAATGCGGCAACTCCACCAATTATGAATCAGTTGTTCAAACTGGAATAGAAAACCCACCTCCATTCTCCTCGGCCTCTGTCGCCCTTCTTTCCCTTCTTGCCGCGGTTGTTCCCAGAGCCCTGGCTGGCCTCGCCTGATGCCATTGGCTTGTCCTCGTTGCGATCAGTTGAGGGCGCGCTAGCAGCGACAGGAGCCTCGTCGCCGGCCGCCATGTTTGCATTGAGGATATTGAAGAATCCCAGGTGGCTGCTTGTATGGCGGAAGGGAAAATTCGATATGCGACACAGCGGCTTAAACTTTTGGGGACCAGAAAGAATTTCCTCCACAAGGCTCTAATAGTGGGGTATCGATAAGTACCCACCACGGCTACAAGGTACCAATCTAGGCACGAGTGGCCATCTCAACAAATTGCCGACAAAATACCCTGTAAAGTCAGGAACAAGCAGCATTGTGCAATGCCATGCTCTGGTAAGTAGCGAATATTAACTAGAATACGGTTTGACATCCAACCAGAATCAGCTCAAACTGTAAATCATGACTCTTCTTGTTAGTAGATTCTGTAAATCGATTGCCATGACTCTATTTTCTTAGTCTCATCGTCACATGCTTCTGTCTACAGTAAGCGTCTCTACCCCCAACATAGATGCGTCAAAGTAGCAGAGCAGAGCAGCAAAAATGGAATAGCCGAATAATTCAGACATCTAGAGAATAATAGATAGAGAATAGCTTGATTTTCATCGCTCGACTCAAGATTGAATCTACGTGGCCGGTTGCCTCTCAGCGCCATCTCCACAAGCTAAATCTCCCACCAAGGCCAGCACAGCAGGCGACGTCATACAGTCGAAACGACCAATTCCTAGCCTCGCAGCCTGCTTTTCCCTTGACTATTAACACTCCCTGTCCCCAACAACTCTCCATGTTTGCGCCAAGCTGACAACCGTCTTTACGAGCATCCGTGCCTCTCACTCTTTTACCAGCAAATGGCTTCGGTGCAGCGCCGCGCAGCAAAGACTGCTTCCGACCCTCCAAACCCTTCCACCAACATCAACATCGACATGGCCGCCGCGACAACCCAGGCCGAGTCCTCAAGGCGCAACCCGCCATTCCTGCCGACGCCCCTCGAGAGGCTCTTCCTCGCCGTCTTCCCTGCCATCCTCGTCTTCGGCACCATCTTCTCCATCGTTTCGCCCGACATTCGAGCCTCTGCGTACGACTACGTGTCGCAGTCCCACCACCAAGACCCGAGCCTCTCGCCGAGCTACTTTGCCCGAAAGAACAACGTCTTCAACGTGGTGTTTGTGAAGCGAGGCTGGGGATGGACCACCTTTGCATTCGTCTTTTCCCTCCTTGTACAGCCCACCCGCAATACGCCTCCCGCCGTCGTCCTGATGAGGAGAATCCGCGCAGGCATCCGCTGGGTAGCCGCTACGGGCTGGTGGTTCTTTGTCACACAGTGGTTCTTTGGCCCTCCTATTATCGACCGCAGTTTCCGCTGGACCGGCGGCAAATGCGAGCTGGCGCAGCGAGAAGTTGCCATGGGTGAGGGCGACGTGCAACAGCTGTTGACAGCCGTAGCTTGCAAAGCAGCAGGAGGCAAGTGGAAGGGAGGCCATGATATTTCGGGCCATGTGTTTCTCATGGTGCTGGGCACTGCATTTCTGATGCAAGAAGTTGGCTGGCCGGCCCTCAGAGTCTGCGGATGGCTTGCCGAAGAGAGATGCGTCGTGATGCCTGACGGAGCGATTAAGAGCGCGAGCGTCGAGTCAGAGACTGGTGTTGGAGAGGGAGCAGGAGAGCCCGTGTTCAACATTGGCGGGAAGACGGCCATAGGCGTCATGGCGTTGAACTTGTGGATGCTGCTCATGACGGCCATATACTTCCATACATGGTTTGAAAAGGTAGGCCTCATGATTTCCTGCTGGTATATGTATCACGACAGGCTAACGTTTGTCACAGCTTACTGGACTTTTGACCGCCATCATTGGTGTATATGCCATATATTACGTCCCTAGATTTGTGCCGGCTTTGCGGGGGTTGATTGGTTTGCCTGGGATATAGATGTACGAGCACGAGCATAAGCATGAGCATGAGCATTGGATTAGATAGTGTATGAGTGCGAGGTGGACGATTCTGTATAACGCCTGGAGTGAGAAGAGATGATAGTCTTATTGAATAATTAATGATACCCTTCTCCTGGAAATTGCTTCATTACGAATCTTTTTGAAATACCAGATTTTAGTTGCTGGCGTAACGTCGTGAAATAGAGCGTGAGATTCTGGTTTGGAGGGGCATCTCAGCGATCCCCGCACAGACCTCAAACTTGCTTCTTCACTAAAACACTGACGTCTTACATACCGCTTAGACATCTCGTCCTCATACTCTCGTTATACTATCGCTGCCTAACCATAATTAAATTTCTCTTCTTTTTAGGGCTTTGATATTCACATTCCAAATGTCGCGACTCAAAGCTCCCTCAAACCTCCATGAACTCGTCAGAGCCACCTTCTCCAAGGCCGTCTCTGCAAACGAGGTTCATTATTTTCCCACTCAAGTCACCATCTTACATGTCAACTCAATCCCAGTAGGCAAAGTCAAATAAGGCTCGCTCCTTACAGCTACTTATAGCTAACGAGACTTCCGCAGTTCCAACTGCGATTCTCTCCATCGCTGGCAAATAAACCTAAAGGCCCGCCGTCAGATCCTCGCAAGCCGCCCTTTGACCCTTTTGCTAGTCCTCCCGCCTCTCTCTTCATCACTGATCTAGGCCCATCCCATTTCCTCGTTTTAAACAAATTTGCCGTGGTACCAGAGCACTTTATCCTTGCAACGAAGGAGAACAAGCCGCAGACTCATGTGCTCGAGGAATCTGATCTGGAAGCCGCGCTTGCTTGTATCGAGGCTTACGAGCAGGCAAGACAATCATCAAGCAGTCTTGTTGACGGAGCGGCTGCTTCTTCAGGAGAGAAAGGATCGCAGGACGATGGACTGTTTGCTTTTTTCAACGGAGGACCCCATTCCGGAGCGAGCCAGGCCCATAGGCATCTTCAGCTGCTACCAGTCTCTCGGATGAAAGAAGGCTTGGAAGATCAAACTGCGTGGGACGTGCTCGCACAGCAGGCCGATGCGCTGCAGAAAACCCCTTTTGTTGCATTTTCCGAACCCATCAGCATGAAAATGTCCTCTGGGGATCTCTTTGCCGCCTATTCCCGTGTCTACACAAAGGCGTGCCAAGCAGCTGCCCAAGACGCGGGATCCAAGGCAGAACCTGTTCCTACAGCGGGTGAAGCTCTCATCAGCTATAATATGGCCATGACAAAGGACACATTGGTCATATGCCCTCGCAAACAGGAAGGCTCTCCGATCAAAAGCAGCGACGGGCGCGAGACTGTTGGGTCGCTCGCTTTGAACGGCACAGTCTTGGCTGGCACAGCACTGGTGAAAAACGAGGCAGAGTGGGAAGCTTTGAAGAAGAGTCCGGAGCAGCTCCGTGCGGTGCTGAGCAGCATCGGAATCTCAAGGAACGAGACAGAAGATGGTCAGAATAAGCTGTGAAAGATGCAACGATTAATCATGAAAGACTGTATTTAGAAGAAAAAATCCTGACATATTAAAGAAGAAGAAAAAAGAAAAAAGAAATAGAAAAAGAGACTATCCTGTACACTACATTCAGAGCTGAAGATCTGAATGTCCACGGTCTTTGGGTATCATTGTGCCCAATACGCCTTTAGCAAATGCAAAAAAATGCCATAAACGACAAAGGAGACAAAAAAAAAAAAAAAAAAAAAAAAAGGAACAAATTTAAAGTGCCCTTTGCTTTGTCCGCCCCTCCAAACTCCGATGGTGTGAGAGTTTGTTTCTCGTTTTGAGTAAATGCAATCCAAAGAAAAAGAAAAATCAGCAGAGAATAAAGAAAGAAAGCCACCAATGTGTACAAAGGAAAAGAAAAGGGAGTGAACTGAGTGCGTGAAGGCGTATTGTCAGCCACGTGTAGCAATCCTCTGTCTTCCGCCGCGATTGCAGCATCAGTTCTCCTCTCCATAGGTGCCATCGTCGTCCTCATCGTCATCTTCGTCTCTGAGCTCATCTTTAGCCTCGGTCTCGACTCCCTCCATCTCATCTTTGACATCCGCGTTCTCGTCATCGTCATGAGTCTCCCAGCTCTGGTCAAAAACATTGTCTCCGAGCTGTCCAGTGTTCTCGAGATACAGCCATCTCCGATGACAGGTGTTGTACCCAAAGGAGTACGTGCCGCCATGGCTCTTGATATACTGAGACACCATCATCCAGGATATACCCGCTCTGTCGGGATGCTGACTTCCTGCGTACACTTGGACTGCTTCCTTTAAAAGTTGGATCTGGCAGGGAAAAAAAAAGTTAGACCATGAAGGAAGATTATGAGAGAAAACTTGAACCTTACGTCAATGGGCGTCCACTGAGGATCTCGGACTCTGTCTTCCTTTTTCTTTGTCAAAGTTCGAAAGCGGCCACGAAGCGTCGACTCTGCCTCATTAAAGCGACCATACGTCTTGATCATTTTGTAGGAAATTTCATTCCGTCTCGCTTCCACAAGAAATCTGTCTTTGGTTTCTCGATCGGCGCCATGCGGCAGCCAGTCGACTTCTACCACAGGCTTGGGACCCTTGCGGCGTCTACCAGCGAGTCTTCTTCTGCGTGCTTTTTCAACGTCGGCCTTGGTACCGGCCAGAATGAATGGGAGTTTAGGATGAGAGCGAGTAGGCTTCTTATCACCGGGGAGTTGCTGCTGGCTTTCATGCGCAATATGGGTAATCGCCGTGAGAGACTGTGCAGGAGAAGCCACCTGGTGGCTTATCTCGGCGTTCTCATCGACAGACAATGCCTCGCTCTGGATGGTATCTAAAGCCTGGGAATGTCCAAAAAGATCGCCCTCGTATGTGGCCGCCCACCGCTCATCCAAGAGAGGATCTTGAATCAGATGGTCTGGCATCACGGCACATCCGAATGGCAGAGGCTCACAAGGCCCTTCGGTGTTGAACAAGAGCTCACCAGCTTGGCCTTGCATGTCTTGCACACTCAGGATGGCAGCCTCTTGGAGGCCTGGAGATACCCACGACTGCAATGCCTGATATTCATCAAACAGCTGGTACTGGTGGTGCTGGTGCGTAAAATCATTGGCAAAGTGATTCGATTCCTATATTCCCGGGAGTCAATCAACATACCATCCGCCAGACATAAAGGTAGACACCAAGAGTCAAATGAAGGACATGCTTACTACAAAGTAGGACGGAGACAGGTAGCGCTGGTCGTCTGCCATTGCTGGTACAGGAAGGGGATACAGATGCTGGTCGGAACCCGGACACTCCCATGGGAGATATGGCTGGCTCAGAGGGTCTGCGGCAGTCGGGCTGTATAGAACTAGTTGCCGTTCCTCTTGGTGTTGTTGCTGCTGCTGCTGCTCCTGTTGCTGAGGCTCATAAGACAGAAATTCTTCCAAAGAGCCAAAGCTGGCTATGTCCAGGCCGCCGATATTTATGGCAGATAGGTCACCAGCCTCTTGGCCACACGGGAGGCTTCCATCCAGAGCAGGAGAGATGCCCGCTTGGTCTATTCCCTTGTCAGTGTGTCTTGTTTCAAATCATCAAACACAACCCCAGCTCAACTAACCGTTGCTATCCGCCATAAGGCTAGCCATCTCTCTCTCACGCTGCTTCCGAGTGAAGGATCTCGTTTGACGCATCACAGCGATGTAGCTTTCCGTATGAAACGAGCGGGATGAACAAGGAGCAGGGGCAAGGATCAACGATGTCCGGCTCCTGGCTCAAGCAATCTTGAACGGGTAGATGGATCGAGACGGATATCTGCTGGAGTGGGAAATGATGAAATGATTCTGAGCGGGAATCAGGGGAAAGAAGGCGTGTGTCTAAAATGATCTCAACGATCGAACGAAAATAGAAAAATGCCAATATAGAGCTTATCAAAAATGAAGACGGGGTTGATGGCGATGCAGAAAGGGCTATTCAGATGGAAAAGTTTATCAACGTCGTGGCGTGTCAATCTCGAATCTGAAGACGAGGTTGGAGAAGAAAGAGAGAAAGGGATCAGTTTTTTCTCTCTAGGATAAATCCTGCATTTCTACGTTGTTGCATTGAACTGTCTGCCAGCTGGCAACTGCAATACTTTGATAAACGATACGAGGGCCTTTGAGTTTTGTCACTTGGCAGCTAGCTTAGCTACACAGGGCCTCGTTGAGCTTCCGCTTGGCACATGCCTCTGCTAATACTAGAAACTTGCCCTCTCTGCGTGAATAATCGGTTCAAATGATGCAAACTGTCAAGTCTCTCAGTATACCAATCTATCTTGCTGTAATTGCCCAGTCTTTTCTCCCCGTCTCTCTTCGATCTCCTGTAAAGAGTTGGGTGTGTTGAGATAGCAGGCAGCCTCATAGCCAATGCTTTCCCACTGTACTAGATATAAATAGGGTCTTTATTTCGGAATAACAGACCCGCAATAGTGTTCAAATATAGCTTCATCCATTTCTCCTAGCCGTGCTGTTTCAGAGATCCCCAGACGCTTGATTGTAATAGATCCATGACCCATGCTCTGAAGGCTTCCTGCCGGCTGTGAGAGATGAGCTGGTAGATCGACGGAACAGGAGTGAACAGAGAGATTAAAGATGCCAACTAGGGTGTTGTAGGATGAAAACATATGGAAGCTACAGGGAGGCTGCGAGGAACACGATAAAACGAAATGACAGCGGATGTTTGCATGGATGCCTCATCTCAAATAGCATCACAAGCCGCTTTCCCGCATGGCTGCTCTTCTTACGGCCCCAATGCTGTGACACAGAAAAACTGCTGTCAGGGTTGGCACCAGCCGTTGAGGCACAGCAGCTCTTCAACCAAGGCATTGGAATCTACCCGTCTATTAATTACTTACTACATACAATTTAATTTGGTAAGAACCCGGATGGCATGCATGTATTTTGTCATTGCCGAGTTACACAAAATGGTATTTGTGCAAGCGGCAGCTCGGAAATAGGAGGTTGTTGGCGGGCTGTATCACATGCACCTAAAAAAAAGAGGACATAATACCGGCTGGGGGAATATGACTAAAGATATATGAATGGTATTCGCCTAGAATAGCATAAACCCGTCTTCTGCATCGTGTTATTATTCTAAGATAACAAAAAGAGCATTTATTTGGAGACGTGGTACCGGAAGCGGTTATATAGACCTCAAATACATTGTTTGCCGTGATTCATAGAACCCCTGACATCAAATTATACAACGATCTATCAATGCTGTGTAAAACATCCAAACAAAGGATATCCAGCATTGACGTGATGATTTTTCTCGCAGGCAAAAGATCAAAGGCCATCTTGAACAAAGCGTGAAGTCCAAGCCTTCTTTCATCTTCGTTGTGGTAAAGCAATCTTCCTTCCTTCCTTCATATTATCATCACAAGACGAAGCTGGATATGGTCTTCTTATGCAATGACTGGCCTCGTTTCCATGGCCATGCACCGTGCAGCCAAGCTCATACTTTTATACGTTGGAAACACCAACTTTTAACAAAAGGCAAAGTCATAAGTCGACAAAGCTTTACAAGACAAGGTGTTGCCGGCTCTGTTATTTTGCGACGGCAAATCTGCTGTCCTCGTCTGTCGCACGTTAGTAGAACATTATCTGCGCGAATGCTACAAGCAGGACATATTGCTCGAAGCTTTTCAAGAATTTTATCGGGAATAAAACAATACGCTAAACGATGTTTGCTCTGTATATATTACTATTTGTTCATAGCATTGAACGAAGCCTATCCTTTCGCGCCGTAGTTGATCATAGATAGAATCAGATGATTAAGAATTCAAACCCTTCCTTCTTTCTATGTAACGAGATGTGACACCCCCTCATAGCGTTCATCGTGGTGGGCAAAGATGTTGCATCAATCAAGGCCAATAGGATCGTCGAAAGTCCCTTCGCTTGATCGAAATCAATTTGCCTGATTAAAGCCACTAGTTTGATCGCACTGAAATTGGCAAAATGCTCATGAAGTTGCTTTGCGGCCGCGTTATAATACCCATAATACTTGCTCTAGGCAAACCTACTTCGACTAAAACATCGCCCCAGTCTTGAAAACCGCATATCTTTTGATAGGTAGTCGTTGATTCAAACTATGAAGTGAACAAGGGGCGTGATACACATGCCAAGGTTGCGAGTTCCATCGATTGGAAAATCCCAAGCCTCAGGGTCTAACACCCAAGCCTTTCAGTAGGGCGATACACTTCCAACTTATGGCAATTACACTGCCGGTTCCCTATTTAAATCTAACCGCAACAATAGTCTGCGGTATAAAGCAATATAGATGAGAAATTTCACCTAGCCTGCAGCACGAAGTCCTTTTCGTGAGAATGCCAGCTTCAGCCCATTTCCTATTTCCAATCATATCAGTCAACTCCTTATTCAGCCAGCACATAAAACAACATGAGAAGAAAAAAAAGCGCCAGTCTTTTATGTTCCATCTATGAGCTATATGCCTATCTCTCCGTATTCCCAATGACAATCTCATGCTATGAAAAAAGCCCCAAGCAGGTATCCAAATCGTATACAACACATCCTTTCATAACCGTCATCTTGAAAAGGAGGGGGGGCACGCAAAGGCTACGATCAACATACCCTCATCGTGCGCGCCTCTTCCTTCAACGTGAACACCCTGCAAAAGGACTGAATGTCCGAATAATAAAAAGAAAAAGAAAAGTAGGAAAAAAAAGTAAGAATAGGCATGTTTATATATGTACATCAAAGGAGAACAACAATTTCCAGGGCTTCATATACGGCTTACACCGAAAAAAAAAAAGATTTCGCTCTCGCAAAAAGCCCACCGACCCTAGAAAGAATTAAGGCATCAGGCTTGCAGCCAAATGAAAGCTGAAAAAGGAAAGATGTATCGATTCTTAGTCGTCCCATTCTTCGTCCAGCTGGTCTATCAATCGGTTTTCCGCTTCGTTGTTCCGGCTCGATCCAATATGCTGGTAGCCTCGCCTGCTCGGCAAAAGGCGTCCGCACGACGACAACAAGATGACGAATAAATCCTAAAAATAAAAAAACACATATATACACATTAGTTTAAAAAGGTAGCCCCGCCTTGGGCCGGGACGGACGCACGCTGAAAAAGCTCCCAATGCCGGCCCACAGACTGTAGTTGGGCAGTTGCCGCCATCCTCGGGCGTGCGCAACGGTGCGGTTGTAAAAGACGCCGCCGAGCACGTACACGAGCACGGCGATGACGAGGATCAGTCCGAATACGCTGCCGGGCCCGACGCTACCGGGCTTGTGAGGCTCCGCGTGGGCGCAAGCATATGCAGAGCGGGCTTCGAAGAAGTAGGAGCATTCGTCGGGGTCGACGCCGACAAACGAGACGGCCGTGGTGGTTCCAGGATCTCGATCGCACAGGAAAGATATCGTGGCCGACTTCCGCCTCGTCTTGGAAGAGCTGTCGCTTTTCTTAATCGTCTCGATTTCGTGGACGTGGGTAGATGTTGAAAGGCCTTCGCTATACTGTTTCGTGCTCCTCTTGCGATAATCGTAATCGTCGTCGTCGTCATAATCGTCCTTTGCGCTCGACTTATGATCCCCGCAAGGTGATCCGCCAGTGTACTGCAAAACGAGCTTTCGCCCTCGACTATGCAGATCCAGCGACACAGAGCTGAAGCAAACCGTTAGCGCGCCAGAAACCATGTCGTTATCCGCAAAAGCCTCAAAACAAACCCAATTGAGTAAACGCTGTCATGAGATGTATAATACGCGCTGACATTCGCCCACTGGTTCTTCTTCAAACCAACCACATCGCTGACGGGATCGACCACCGGGCCGCAGATATTCAGCGTGAAGTTCTTGCCGTAATCCCAGCCCCGAGAATGATAGTCCTTGTATGTGCCTGACTTGTGGGTTTTCCCATTCTCGGGGGGCGCCACGGCTGTGTCCGGCCGCAGATCGAAGAATCCACCATTTGTCAACGACGTTGCTGTACACGCAGGCGCAGGCGTCGTAGCTGTGGCAGTACCGGCAGCGTTGACTCCGGCGGCGGCTGTTGCCAGAAGCATCAAGAGGTAAGACGGTGAGGTGATCATGTTGGGCGGTCAGATGACGTCGCGTCGGTCGCTTATGCTTATGAAGTCTGAGAAATCTCTGATCTGGTCAAACGAATGGCGGGGGAGCTGAAAAGCGCCTCGAGGGGCTCTGTGCGTTGCGATGATTGCGCTATCAACCAACGGGCGCGCGTAATATTGGTAATGAAACAACACGGAGAGAAATGAACGACTGTCTGGATGGGATTTCCTCAGTTGGTGGTTCGCCGCAAAGCCTGCTTAGCGTTAAAAACTTCACCAAAAGCAGCCAGCTTTCGCAGTTTGATGCCTCCAAAGAGTGACGTTTGTATGTTAGTCTCAGCCTCGTAGAGCCAGCCCCAGCGCCACGATACCAGGTGTCAACCACGATGCCAGTTATCGTCAAGTCACGGGACCCGCACCCGTCGCCGCCCTCTGGTTGGCTGGTTCCTGGATGGTGACGTAAGTCGGCAATCTTTGATGCACGCTGATCGGGAAAATACGTTTGTCCGTCTCAAGACACTAGATCCGCAGGTACTGCCCGCTAGGCCGAACCGGGCGAATTTGATATCACACACACGCGCCCCTGTGAAGGCGGCATTTGGAATTTCGAATTTCCATCGCGACGCCCGCCAATGGCTTGAGGCAGTGCCCGTATTCGTTCACGTATACGCTTGTCTTGGAATTTGACGAGACTATTAAAAGACACAGCATTGCCGCAGGAAACCTGTTCTAGGACGGCTCTTGGTTCTCATCGACGGACGTGTCACAATGGCTCCTAAATCCAAACGAGCTGCCACGGGGCAGCCTCACGGCTACGAATTCGGAGGACCGTAAGTTGCCATCTCACAGCAGAACAAGAGGAACTGTATGAATTGACACGATCCAATCAGACTCGGTGCCTTTGGAATCTCGTTCGGCCTGCCGGTTCTCGTATACCTCTTCACCTTTTCTTGCAACGACGTCTCAGGCTGTCCCGCGCCATCGTTCCTGAGCCCCAAGACTCTATCTCTGGATCAGCTGAAGCTCGAGGTCGGATGGCCTGCGGATGGCATCTGGGGTCTAGCCAGCTGGAAGGCTTCTGGAGCTCTTGCGGCCTACTACTTCCTCAACCTGATCTTGTACGCGATTCTCCCTGCCGCCGAGGTCGAGGGTACGGTGCTGCGATCCGGCGGACGTCTCAAATACAGGTTCAACAGTACGTGATATGGAAACCAAGTCATGGTGTATAAATACAGCGGGAGGGGCAGTTATGCTAACTCCATCCAAAGCAATGTACTCAAACATGGCCACTCTCTTTGCGCTTGCTGCAGGAACCATCGCTCAGGGTGCCGAATTCCCCGTCTGGACTTTCATTAGCGAAAACTACGTCCAGCTCCTCACTGCGAGCATTCTCCTCTCCTATGCCATCGCCACATTCGTCTACATTCGAAGCTTCAGTGTCAAGACTGGTAATAAGGACAACCGCGAATTGGCTGCGGGCGGCCACACCGGGAACATGCTGTACGACTGGTTCATCGGACGCGAGCTGAACCCCCGTATCACGCTACCCCTTATTGGAGAGGTCGACTTGAAGGAATGGTGCGAGCTTCGACCGGGCATGATGGGATGGATCATCTTGAACTGCTCTTGGTGCGCTCAGCAGTACCGCAACTACGGCTATGTCACAGACAGCGTTGTCTGCATCACCGTCGTGCAGGCCCTCTACATTATCGACTCATGGGTGAACGAGGCAGCTATCCTGACAACGATGGATATCACCACTGATGGATTCGGCGTGATGCTGGCGTTCGGTGACCTCGTTTGGGTCCCGTTCGTGTACTCTCTTCAGACCCGCTACCTGTCCGTGTACCCTCGTTCACTGGGCCCTGTTGGGCTTCTTACCAGTGGTTCGCTCATTTGCCTTGGTTTCTACATCTTCCGATCTGCCAACAGTCAAAAGAACGCCTTCCGCACCAATCCCAATGATCCCAGCGTCGCTCACCTCAAGTACATTGAAACCAAGACTGGCAGCAAGCTCCTCACCACAGGCTGGTGGGGAATCGCACGCCACATCAACTACTTTGGCGACTGGATTCAGGCCTGGCCGTATTGCATACCTACCGGCATCGCTGGATACCAAATTCTTTCTGCCGGCTCCATCTCAGCGGAAGGGGCTTTCATCATGGCTGATGGTCGACAAGTGATTCAAGGCGAGGCCAGAGGCTGGGGCATGCTCGTCACCTACTTTTATATCGTGTACTTTGGAGTCCTCCTCATCCACCGAGATGGCAGAGACGATCAAAAGTGTTATCGCAAGTATGGCGAGGATTGGGTCAAGTATAAAAAGGTTGTACGATGGAGAATTATTCCTGGCATTTACTAATGTCATTTGGCGAAGCCAGCATCGTCTAGCTTGAGCAAAAGGACGTTTGCTTACCTTCCTCTGCCAAGAAAACCACCGAAGAAGTTGAAAGAATCTCAGTTGGATGTAGAAACAAGTTGGGCGCGGTTGACGTGCTCAGGATTCGAAAATGAAAAGATCGTCAATAGAGTCGTGGAATTTGCAGCCACCTGCAAGAGGCATACGGCGCTTCTTACCAACCTATTAGAAACAAACTAGTAATAGTCTATATGTAATGATAATTTCCATGTAATACAACTGCAGTTGGCCGATAGCTTTTTGCTTTGCAGGCGAGCCAGGAATGCTGCCGCATGATTTGCTCCACCGTTCGGTGTAAAGACTCGATGTGATTTGCAGCTTTGAGAAGCAAAGTGGATGACGCAAACCGTGTGGACGGTCTTGAAGCCGAAAGCCATTGTTGGGCGCCTTATTCAGTCCAAGCGTGTACAAAGTAAAAATGCACAAAGGATAGATGAGACGGGCCGAACCAGTCCCAAGGCTGAGGATTACCGGTGCAAATGACCAACTGATTCTCAATCACGGCATCGCCAAGCCGCCTCCTTGAGTGGCTTATTTCCAGTTAACCTAGAAGGGTAAGAGACAGCATCTTGTTCGGGTTATATCCCGGAACCAGCGACGCGGAGGTTCGGGGACGGTGCCATGGAATTCGTCGAGGACTGTTCAGCTCACAGATTCCCATATGTCATCAGTATTCCGTACCTCGAACGTGGGTGTACAGTACGGAAATCTCGACATGTTAGTACGGTTGTCTGAACCTTGAGGGTGGTGATATGTTGGAGAAGCTCTCCGCTTCACACGTGCTGGCTGTTGATCAATGCAACGATGCAACGATGCAGTGTGCTGAATGAGGCTATCTCAGATCTACAGCCTGTAAATTGTAATTGGAGAAACCCTAAACAAGTGTATACGATCCGCTTGCGCTGGATAAACGAACATCCTAGAGCTTCTTGGAGACTTCTAAACCGAATTGTGGTAGCGACGAAGATTGGTGGAAAAGTTACCGCGTAGCCTATTCAGGATGGATCCAGAGTAACTGGCGAAACTCCCCGAAGGTCTTTTTGCTTACAATCAAACGGCCCGAACATATTGGCGCTAAGCCAGGAGTCGCGGAGGCAGTCCCTGGACAGTTAATATTTGGGGTAGGCTGCGGGGAAGTGCGAGAGCGGAGCTGCTGCCTTTGATCGGCACTCGATTTTCTTTTTTTCCATCGCCGAGCTGGTGCGTATCGTGTGAACAAGATTCTTGTTTTGGAGACACAAATTCTGCAGAATCGGGGTAGCATGGCATGACTTGGATCCTTCGAGAGGCAGGAAGCGCTGCATCCCACCCATTTTTAGGCTTTCAGTGCAAGAAGAGAAAAACCTTGTAGTTTTCGTATTGCAATCACTTCCCACAGCACGTCGCATGAATTGTCGTGGCCATGTGCCACTCCAGCCAGGATGGCAGTCAGTGAGCATCGGAGGTTTCCCGCAAGGCTTGACTAACAGCCAGCCCGGGACTTGGTGCCTGAGTGGCGCTCGGGAGAGACAGCAAAGCCGGCGGCCGGGGTAGTGTCAGTGGCAATGGGGGAAATGGGGGAGCTCTCCACGATGATGACGCTCCGCAGCGGGTCTATGCAAAAATACCACCCCAGCATGTTCATCAGCGGTCCAGCGGCCGTGGTAGACCGATCCGGGCATGTCAAAGTAACGAACAGCAGCTTGGCAGAACGTCTGCGCCCGTAGCATCTGATGCCTTGCTATCCCTTTGTCGAGGGCGTCTTCCCCTAGCGTGATGCGAGTCCCTTGGTGTCGCCTCGCTGTGGTTGCATGTTACCTCGCCTCAGTATTGAGTCTAGGGCGTGGCATGCTTAAAAGCATGGTTGTTTAGTCACCGCACCGGCATTGGTAATTTGGCGTTGCCTGAATGGGCAGGCAGCACGGCTTTTGCAAACTTTTCTCTTTCAGCGTGCCCGTGCTGTTTCCAGTAGTAGATGCACCAGCATAGCTTAAAGCCACTACAACATCAATGCAATTCAAAAGTGCCAGAGCCCATATAAGTGACAACATGCTCGCTTGGCCGGCGGCCACCCGCTGAGCCGGAAAACACTTGTAGGCCGTGTTTTTGTGGCGCGCAGGACCATGCCACCCCCCGAAGCAATGAAACGATCCATCGTAGATCGGAAATGGCCAAGACATTGCTGCTGGCTGGAAGGCGTCGATGGAGAAGAAGGACTCAAAAGTTCTTGTGACCTTGGACCCAGGCGGCTGAGGCCCCGCAGCCGGCGGAGATGGGCTCCGTAGCAAGACGCCGTGCCCACGATGCTATTTCGCCATTTCGCCGCTCAGCGCCAGTCGAGATGTCAAGACGAACGTGTGGACGAGGCTGGCAGAGCATCGAACGGCTCTTCGGCCCTTCTACAGCTTCTCCCACTTCTTGGCGATGCAGGACGTGGCCCGACACTCCTCGCTTGCGTTTGGCGTCTGTCCAACTGCTCTAGGATTTGTCTGCATTGCGCTTTCGGGGAGGATCCCAAGAAACTTCACCCAGTGCCTGGCCTATGCAACCCTCTTGGATGCACATTCAAATCGTAAAAGGGACCCGGCGTTCTCGGGTAGCCACCCCGGCGGTGCTTCATGGCGTGGTCGTATTCCTTGTAGGATTGGCAGTGCATTCGGCCAAGAACACGCAGTCCTATTTCCAAGTAGCGTAGTCTCGCCGTTCTCCGGATACGCAGAGCAGGCAGCTCCCATCGTCAATTGCCCATTGCCGTTCTGGCTAGCTCTGGGTGCACGACAGACGGCTGTGCGAGGTCGAGGCTGAAATGAAGGCTGTCGTGATGTGGAAAAGAGAGACATTGAACTGAACTTCTTGGAGAAGAGCCATTGCTATTGGCCCTGGCTCTGCCAGCTTATTTTACTGCACTCGCACAAGCGGTACCATGAGAACTCAGGTACACCTTTGTGTCTGGCACGGGCCGGTACAGGCAGCTACATGAAAGAGCTATTCTTTGTCCTATCAAGATCGCATGCCCAGGCGTTGAACCACTCCATTGGCTCTTGGGTCGGCTGGCGTTTTAGGCGTTGGATGCCGCTGTGGCTGGCAGTAGCAGCAGAAGCGCTACAGTACAAACGTCAATGTAGCGTAAAGTTCTCCGTACCTGCAGCTAAAAAAGGTACATACGCGGAAAGGCGCTTTCCTTTTTCTCCTGGCGTCGCCCCTTCCGCCTCTGGCCTCTTTCTAAATTTCATATACAGTAGAAAGAAATAGGCAATCGAAATAATCCGCGTTCCGAAAGCTGTCAGCTCTCTAGTCTAATGCTCTGGTGAATGCTTCGTGTTGTAGACTGTAATCGTATCTTCATTCTCCTGTTCAGCGTGACGTCGCGATCGACAAAACAGATGACGCTGCAAGGCATCGCAAATCGTATAGGAGCTAGCCTCGAACCGCTAAGCTTGGGCTCCTATTCTTGTGTATGCTTGATACGTGTGCCCCGACTACAGGTTCATCTCGAGGGCGCATCCCGTGTTGCACAGCGTGCGAATCCTGCTGCCCGGCCGCCATGATTCTCACCTGTGCTCTGCTTTGAGCTCGTCCAGAGCCCCCTGCCCGTGCCCACGCCGTGCCATGGGGCAGTGGGGCTGTCGCTGGCAAGAGATTGCCTGCTCAGCTTCTCCAGGCCCGGGACCAGGGTTCAAGGCTGTACCGTAGCTCGCGTACAGGGGGGAAAGGCGGAGAGAGACACCAAGGCCGAGCATGGACGTTAGCTGCAGCGCCGTCATGAGCAGCGTGGAGGGATGGCGGGAAGAGAGAATGCATGGCACAGAGGCGAGGACGCAGGGAGAGGGGGCAAGGTGGGCATCAGATTCTGACATGGACTGTCGATGCGACTCTGGCCCGGAGTATATATGATGGACGTCCGCCCTCGCCATGGACGGCTCTTGCTGCTCTTCAAGCGAGAATCTCATCGCCAGCCGCCGATCCTGAGTTCCTTTGGTCGCGGCCACCCGAATCCATCATGAAGACCTTGTCAGTTTTCGCCGCCGCCCTGTTGGCGGCAGTGTCTGAGGCCGCTGTCAATGTACGTTGCGTTCCTGCTTTAGCATTCATTCATTTCATGCCAATTGCTTTGAGACATTGGCCTTCCCCTATTTACTTGACTATGGATGGCTGTTTCTATGGGCCTTGGGACGCCTCATTGGCAATCCATTGGCACGAAGGCACCTGCACAACGCGCCAAGTCGCGAGATCCTGATTCACCCACCAGCCATTCCTACCTTTTCATCTATTGTCATGGTGTCTTGATACGCCGGACAAGCCCTTTCCCGATTCACCTCTCCATTGAGCATGTAAGAAGATTCAGCACGGTCAGGCACGAGGAAGGCTTGTTGAGCATAATTGGCAAGGCGATCCTGTCTTGTGCTGCTTCCTGCGCGTTTGCTGCGGCTTGTATATCTTTTAACTTACGAATTCGTTTGTTTTTGTATCCTTTGTTTTCTTTCTCACGCATCTTCACGGCGCTCTAGCCATCACTTCTTTCGCCATGAAGACACCATTTGTTTTGGCCGCCTCCGCGGCGCTCATTTTGGATCTTGCAGCTGCTAACGATACCGACTCACAGCCTCGCTTTGCCCTGTCGAACACCTCTCAGCCCTCGAGCGAGGCGTACTCTCCTCCTTTCTATCCCTCTCCATGGATGGACCCCAATGCCCCGGGCTGGGAGCAAGCCTATGCCCAAGCTAAGCAGTTTGTGGCAGGCCTGACTCTTCTCGAGAAGGTCAACCTCACCACTGGTGTTGGGTAAGTTTTGTTGGCTGTTACAGTTTGCCGATGGAGCAGCTGCTAATATTGTTTACAGCTGGATGGGTGAGAAATGCGTTGGCAACGTCGGTACCGTGCCTCGCCTAGGCATGCGCAGTCTTTGCATGCAGGACGGCCCCCTTGGCCTCCGATTCAACGACTACAACAGCGCTTTTGATGTTGGTTTGACGGCCGCCGCTAGTTGGAGCAGAGCTCTCTGGCAAGCTCGCGGTGCTGCCCTGGGTGCCGAGGCAAAGGGCAAGGGTGTCGATGTCCTTCTCGGACCGGTAGCAGGTCCTCTTGGCCGCAACCCCAACGGCGGCCGTAACGTCGAGGGCTTCGGACCTGACCCAGTTCTGGCTGGACAGGCTCTCTCTGAAACCGTGATTGGTATCCAAAACTCTGGCACCATTGCCTGCGCCAAGCATTTCCTTCTCAACGAGCAAGAGCATTTCCGTCAGGTCGGAGAGGCCAATGGCTACGGATACCCCATCACTGAGGCCCTGTCGTCCAACATCGATGACAAGACCATTCACGAGATGTACGGCTGGCCTTTCCAGGATGCCGTCAAGGCTGGCGTTGGTTCCGTCATGTGCTCGTACAACCAAGTCAACAACTCGTACGCTTGCCAGAACTCCAAGCTTATCAACGGCTTGCTCAAGGAGGAGTACGGTTTCCAGGGTTTCGTCATGAGTGACTGGCAGGCTCAGCACACTGGTGCTGCATCCGCCGTTGCCGGTCTTGACATGACCATGCCTGGTGACACTCTCTTCAACACTGGTGCCTCCTACTTCGGAAGCAACCTCACCCTTGCCGTTCTCAACGGCACCGTGCCTGAGTGGCGAGTGGACGACATGGTTATGCGTATCATGGCTGCCTTCTTCAAGGTTGGCAAGACAGTTGATAGCCTTATTGAGACCAACTTTGATTCTTGGACTACCCAAGACTACGGCTTTGTCCAGGCTGCTGTCAATGAGAACTGGGAAAAGGTCAACTACCAGGTGGATGTCCGCGCTGACCACGCCAACCACATTCGCGAGGCTGGTGCCAAGGGAACTGTTATCCTCAAGAACACTGGCATCCTGCCCCTCAAGAAGCCCAAGTTCCTTACTGTTGTTGGTGAGGACGCCGGCGGCAACCCTGCCGGCCCCAACGGCTGTGGTGACCGCGGCTGTGACAATGGCACTCTTGCCATGGAGTGGGGATCTGGTACCACCAACTTCCCCTATCTCATTACCCCCGATCAGGCACTTTCGGCCCAAGCTATTCAGGACGGCACTCGCTATGAGAGCGTCTTGTCCAACTACGACATTAAAGAGACGCAGGCTCTGGTTGGCCAGCCCGATAACATTGCCATTGTCTTTGCCAACTCTGACAGTGGCGAAGGCTACATTAGCGTTGATGGCAATGAGGGTGACCGCAACAACCTGACCGTGTGGAAGGGCGCCGACGAGCTCATCAAGGCTGTTGCTGCTGTCAACAACAAGGTCGTTCTTGTCATCCACTCCACCGGCCCCGTCATCGTCAAGGACTATGCCGCTCACCCCAACATTTCTGCCATTCTGTGGGCTGGTGCTCCCGGCCAGGAGTCCGGAAACTCTCTCGTCGATATCCTGTACGGCAAGCAGAGCCCCGGCCGATCTCCCTTCACCTGGGGTCCTTCTATCGAGAGCTATGGTACTGAGGTGATGATGAAGCCCAACAACGGCAACGGTGCTCCTCAGGATGATTTCACCGAGGGCCTCTTTATCGACTACCGCCACTTTGACAAGGTCGCCCCCAACAGCAACTCTGCCAATGCTCCCACATACGAGTTCGGTTTCGGTCTCGGTTGGTCTACCTTCAAGTTCTCCGGCCTCAACGTCCAGAAGAACAATGTCGGTGCCCTGACTGCCCCTACCGGCAAGACCATTGCGGCTCCCGTGCTGGGCGCCCCCATTAGCAAGGACCTCAAGGACTATGGCTTCCCCAAGAACATCCGCCGCATTAAGGAGTTTATCTACCCATACCTCAACAGCGTCACCTCTGGCAAGGATGCTTCCAACGACGCCAACTATGGCAAGACTGCCAAGGAATTCCTCCCTGCTGGAGCCACCGACGGTACTCCTCAGGCTCGCTCTCCCGCCTCTGGTGAGCCTGGTGGCAACCGCCAGCTGTACGATATCGTCTACACCGTTACCGCGATCATCACCAACACCGGCAAGGTCATGGACGACGTTATCCCTCAGCTGTACATTAGCCACGGCGGCCCCAACGATCCTCCCAAGGTGCTCCGTGGATTCGACCGTATCGAGCGCGTCGCTCCCGGCCAGAGTGTCATCTTTAAGGCAGACATTACTCGCCGTGATATTTCCAACTGGGACACTACTACACAGCAGTGGGTGGTGACTGACTTCCCCAAGACTGTCTATGTCGGCAGCTCTTCTCGCAACCTGCCCCTCCAGGCTCGCCTGCGCTAAGCGGCGACCGAGGACAACGTTATGATAATGTCTTATTGTATAAATAGTAATTAGTGTTAAATCAGCTTAATGACAAACATGATACCATTGATCCGTCTTGTGTGTGTCTGTGAATGTAATATTGAGCTCTTTATCCTGCAGGCATTCTATCGAGCTGCAGTGTATCATCCGAGCTTACAATGAAGAGTACATGAGGATACATCTCAATGACGCTGCTAATGTTATAATACAGCCATTGCCAAGTCCTGTTATCGCATGTTTGTTTCGCCCGCCGGTCACTGGGTGCTGCTTTATGCGCACCCATGTAGGCAATCTACGGAATGCACAGCAGAATCTCATTAAAAGCTGGAGTTTATCTGCATTCACGTGGAGCGATGGCCGAATGTACCGATGAGTTCATGCATCATCGTCTACTCTTGAACAAAAGCCCTCTAGCGCGATCGAGGAAGGAAAGAAAAGACAAAAAGAGACGCCCGCCGATTTGAGACAGCGACACAATGAATGGCAAGATTCGACGAATGGCGTTTCACCGCTGCTGCATCTTGGCGTGACAGTGGGCAAATAGCTCGATTAGCCTGGGCGCTTAAAACAGCAGAGGGAGGGAGATGGTGTAGTTTGATTGGCTGGAGGACGCTCTGGCTTGACCCATGCCTGGTGATGATTATTGGGTGTGGATCACCTCAGGCCTAATATTAGCCACGGCATGCAGCGAGTGAGAGTGCCCGTGGCATGGGAGAGTCGCAATGGCTGGGGAAAAGAGCGAGCATCTGCTGGTTTTTCTTTTCTTTCGTTCTTTTCTTTCATTTTGCATCTTTATCTTTTTGCAAGCGAGAAACAGCATCGAACGCAGAAGAAACGAGATTCTTTTTGCAGAGTCCATTGTTTCATACTTTACACAGCCCTGAGACCCCTCCTCCGTATTTTCCCAGCGGCTCCGCGACTTTGAGACACGAAACGTGTGACGAGCGTCCCACCTGCGACACAAGCTTCTTGTTCTTACTGTATTTCTCGACTTTGTTCGGCTGGGCGCGCTGCCGAAGGAGGAGGGATTGATTTGGTGCTTTACAGCTACTGCTGCTATTTGATTTGATTAGGAGATCTTCAGCCCCCGTACGTATTGGGATCTTATAGAGGAATTTACCCCATGTATAGGGGAGCTGAGGCTAACTGTTTGATTAGCCCAGGCTAGGGTCTTGCTCTCATATCTTCTTTCAGCGCAGCGCCAAGCGTTCTTCTTTCTCTTCTTCATTCATTTCTCTTTTGGTGGTTTTTTTTCTTGAGTCGTGTGTGTGACTTTGCTACATTCTCTTTTTTTCTTCCGGATACTCGCTGGCGGGTGGTTTTCAATCTTTTAATCAGTTTTCCCTTTTTTTATATCGCGAGCGATATTTTTCGAGTTCCTGTCTTTCGCGACGAACATATAACGCCTCATCACGACGATATTTCAGAGCTTGAGTCTCATCTTACAACAACAACATACATCTTATACCACTCGCCACATAATAATCACCTCAAAATGGGCAACAACCTCTCCTCCACTTTTGAGCCGGACCTGTCCAAGGTCGTCCTCAGCCCGACCGATCGCCGCGCCGACATCATCCTCGGCGTGACCTGGCTGATTGTCATCTACATGATGGTCATGATCTGGACGACTTGCGCGCTGGTCGACAGATGGAAGGGCCCGCAGGACAGGATACGCGTTGGAGGCGGGCGGGTGTTGATGGCGCTGGTCATGTCGGCGGCGTGGCCGGCCGTGGTGGTGTATCTGGCGATGGCGAGTGGATGATTTGGGAATTTTTGATGACGACAAATGGAGAAACTGATTGAGAGGTGCAAAGACTACTGCGAGGAAAGGGTTAAAAGGAGATGAGCATTGTACGTTTTTTTGGTTTGGTTTGGTTGATGGGATATCCAAAGGGGGGTGGTTACAGGTTTGATACCGTGCCACGGGGCTGGCAGTTGTGTCTTATGTCTTTTTATAATAAAAGGAAAACAAAAAATAATATCGTGGTATATTGCAAATGCCGCACAACTCTTACACTACACTTGTCTCTACTTGTTATAATCGTACATGGTTGAAGATCTCTCAGAGTGCATCCGTCTATCCAACCAGCGTGTTTCGGCGACTCCTGTCCGAGCGCATGTCCTTTCGCCCAACAATGCTCTCCAGCGTCTGCGCCAGCGCCTTTGCGTCATACCGTCCCCCCTTGCCTTGCCCATCTTTCGGCCCGTACAGCCTCATCGTGTCGATGCCCAGCTGCGCAAACACCCGCTTGTCCACCGCGGGGCTATTGGGCCCTTCAATGTAGATGACGTGCGTCACGTACTGCGCGTACTCCTCCGCGCTCGGCAGCGGCAGGCCTCTCGAGTCGGCGCAGGCGTTTGCAATGGCGGCGACAAAGTCGAGGCCGGAGAAGGGGTTGCTGGAGGGCCCCGTCTCGCGGTCCGTGGTGCCGTTGAGGACGAGGATCTTGTTGCGGATGAGCGGGCTGGCGATGGCCTCGCCGACGCCCTTGAGGATGAGGTTGGGGATGAGCGAGGTGAAGAGCGAGCCGATGCTGTAGATGACGGTGTTTGCGCTGCGGATGGCCTCGAGCACGCGCGGGTTGGCGGGGATGCGGATCTCCTGGCCGTAGGGGTTGATGTACCAGATGCGGGCGATGCGCGACGGCAGGTCTTCCTCGTCCTCCTTGGAGAAGGTGATGGCGGGCCGGCGCAGGGCGGGCAGGCTGCCGGGGAGGTTGGCGTCCTCGATGGTGTCGTGCTCGTCGAGGTCGTGGTTCGTCGAGAGGGCCGGCGTGTTTATGCCGGTGCTGGCCCCCGTGCTTGCCGGCAGAGGCACCGCAGCCGTCGGCGCGCTGGGATGCGAAATGTCGTTCTGGCCCGTGATGACGGTCCCGTCCGTCAGGCCCGCCGCAATGTGATGCGCAAAGTTGGTGTTGAGCGCCGGCAGCACCGCCACCCGGTCCGGCACCGCGCAGATGGAGCTCAGCAGGTAAATGGCCGCCTCGAAGCTGCCCGTGAAGAGCCGCGCGCCCGTCAGGAACAGGTTGCCGATGCTGGAGCCGGAAAAGTCGAAGCGGCTGCTCGGCCGCATGCGCTTGACGACCTCGAGGTTGAAGCTGTTGAAGAATGAGCGGATCAGCTCGCGCTTGGGCGACGAGATGCTGTTCCACAGCGGGTGCGTGCCCTCGACGATTTCGAACCACTCTGCGCGGGCGGAGGCGTAGACGGTGGGCAGGCGGTGGTTGAAGAGGTGCTTGATGGCGGTGGTTTCCGGCTTGCCGTCGTTGGGGATGAGGCGGACGAGGCGAGAGCGGACATCTCCAATGCCTTTTACAGTTGTTAGTGACAAGAACTTGACTGATAGTGAGATTTGATGTGAAGTACCAGGTCCCCCAAACACGCGGATAATCTCGCTCGTGCTGCCGCCATTGTCCGAGATGGGAATCACGTAGCTCAGCGTCGCCGCCGCATTGGCCGCCCGCACGCCTTCAAAGACGTCGACGAGGCTGTTAGCGGCGCTGCCGCCCGAGAAGACGACGATGCCGGACTTGGGCTGCGGGCTCGGGCCGGGGCTGGAGGCGAGCCTGGAGAGAGGCGGCCGCGGCGCCGGAGATGGTGCCAGGAGGGCGTCTTGGGGGGGTATTTGCTGGGCCATGGGTGTGGATGCGTGATTGGTTGTCTGAAAGTTTTGATATTGAAGTTTGCAGTAGTTTTGTCTCTTTTTGTCTAGAGCTAAACGAAGCTTATCACTTTCTGCTCATCCAGCGCTTTCGTCTTCACTCATGTCCAGCTTCTTCTTAAATACTTGATGCCGTCTACACATGGACAAGTGTCCTGTTGAAGCATTGCGCTCGATGATGCCTCATACGTGTCATTTACGGGCAATTTAGGGAGCAACAGACGCTGTGTTGCGAGGCTGATGAGCAGAGTTTAATTAAGCTGGGACTGCACAGCCGCTGAACTTCTCTGGATGCAGTAAAGGACAGCAGTCAGTGTGCGCGGATCGAAGGTCACGCCAAGAATCTTGGTCCAGACAATGAAGCCCCTTTAGCTGCATAGTGCTCGCTAATTGAGTCTCTTTTTCTCTTGCTTAAAGTTGTTGTCATCGAATAGAGAGGCTTCAATTAGTTGGATAGAATGAACGCTCAACTCCAGGCCCAGACATCGCCCCAGTAGGTAGTCAGCCATTTAGCGTCCACTATACTTTGAATTCAAAACCAATTCAACCGGCGCCGTGTTAGACGCCGTCGCCGGCTTCTGTTCAAAGCCCCTTCACACCGGCGCACATTATTAACCAGACTTACAAATCTGCTTACGTTGGTAAACTCCCACGGCCTACTTCTACTGCCTTTTTTGGAGTTTTAGGAAGCGCGCCCGAGGCCCCGAGGCCCCGAGGCTTTGAGCATGGCGAGTTCGTCCTATTGGTAGATTGTATTGTCACAACATTGTCTATATT
This sequence comes from Trichoderma sp. 2475, assembly GCA_038502285.1. Taxonomy (NCBI): domain Eukaryota; kingdom Fungi; phylum Ascomycota; class Sordariomycetes; order Hypocreales; family Hypocreaceae; genus Trichoderma; species Trichoderma sp. 2475. The sequence goes on along the minus strand of JARPVV010000003.1, from coordinate 2,050,700 downwards.
AAGCTTAGGCTCTGCTTTCATGACATTAGCAGGGCAACTATCTTTCGAACAACTGCAGAAAAAAGTAAAAACTCGACCTAGTCGTGCAATTGAAAGTAGATGCCCAAGTCTTCTCTGCCCATTGAGTACATGCGTTTCGGCAGATGGCGTTCAAGCCCCTTTGTCCAATTGGGCGGTTTCTCATTGTGCCACCCGACATGAGCGACTACAAATGATACTCATGTAAATAAAAGCATATATATATAAGGCTAGAATCTCTATAAACTACCTATTTGCCAAACATTCATTCCTTCAGCGAAGCCCAAGAAGCTGGATTATATATCTATCGTGCCCGTCTACATCTTGTACAAAAGCTTTCCGCAGCCGCAAACACAATCACAATGGCTTCCGAGCAAATTCCCAAAACCGTCAAGCAATGGAACATTGAAAAGTTTGGTGGCTTCGATGGGCTCAAGTTCTCCGAACAGCCCCTGCCCGAGCTGGGCGACAGCGAAGTTCTAGTCAAGAGTATGTGATGACCTTGTTCATATCTGCCGCCAATATCTATAACTGCAGGAGGCGGAAAAAAGAAAAGTCATTGAAAGAGATCTGTATGCTAACGTTTGTTGTTTTACTAGTCGAGGCGGCATCTCTCAATGTTAGTCAATTGGCAACATCGTCCTTTCCATTTACTAATCTGCAACGTTATAGTATCGTGATCTCACCCTTGCCAGAGGAGAGTATCCCCATGGAAAGAGGGAAAACGTCGTCCCAGGATCCGATGGCGCGGGCACAGTCGTAGCCGTCGGCAAGCAAGTCTCTCGCTTCCAGCCCGGCGACAAAGTCATCACCACCTTCAACCAGGCATACATTGGCGGAAACCTGAACCCCCAGTCTTTCCAAACCAGCACCGGAGGAATCCTCGACGGCACTCTGAGAACCTACGGCGCCTTCAACGAGCATGCTCTTGTCCGCGCGCCGTCAAACTTGACAGCTCGCGAGGCGTCCACTCTGCCCTGCGCCGCAGTGACGGCCTGGAACGCCTTGTACGGATGCCTCGACCACGCCGTCAAGGCCGGCCAATGGGTGCTTGTCCAGGGCACCGGCGGCGTGAGCATCTTTGCTCTGCAGTTTGCAAAGGCCGCCGGCGCAAGAGTCATTGCCACGACCGGATCTCCCAGCAAAGTCGAGACCTTGAAGAAACTCGGCGCCGACCACGTCATCAACTACAAGGAAGACCGCAAATGGGGCGAGACGGCGAAGAAACTCACCGGCGGCCGCGGCGTCGAAATCATCGTCCAGGTTGCCGGCGTCAACGAGATGGAGCAGAGCATCGAGGCCATCCGAATGTGCGGCGTCATCACCATCGTCGGCTTCTTGGCTGGCCGGTCGGGCGAAAACGAGATGAGCTTCCAGAGGTGCCTGGCCAAGATGTTTACGGCGCGGCCCGTGTTTGCGGGCAGCAGGGTCCAGATGGAGGAGATGGTTGAGGCGATTGAGGCGCACCCGGAGGTGCTGAGACCGGTGATTGACGAGAAGGCGTTTAAGCTGGAGGAGCTCAAGGAGGCGTATGGCTACATGTGGGCGGGCAAGCATTTCTCCAAGCTGGTGATTGATATAAACTAAACAGCACAGCCGCAAAATAGAATTGGTAGTATAGTGATAGGACAATGATAACGACGAGTTAAGGATACGGCTTGGTCGCGGAAAGCGGCCTGTTCGACGCCAAACAGTCGATTTGTTGAGAACGAACCCTTGCGGCCCGTCGGGATAATAGTCTAATAGTCCATGTAGGCAAGCGTTCCAGACCCATTGTGTTGGGATCAAGGCATGCTGTGCTGTTGAGCTATTCGAATAAGCTCTGTTACGCAGCAGTAGGCTGTGATGTGGACGGATGAGTAGACTCGGATAGATGTGGCTACCCAGACGATGGCCGTTTCTATCCACTGCATGTGGTCTATGGTAAGCCCGAGTATATGCACTATCTTCATGTACTATTTCGATATAGTGTACTCAGGCGAGATAGTAGTCCAGCTTGTACATACAATTGAGTCGATTCTCACTTTCGTATTGTAATCAATAGGATACATGTTTCAATCAGCATTATCATATGCACGTCGGCATACTGGTTTTCCTTGTTTTTAACCTTGAAACTATTCGCCTCCTCCTTCTCGGTCTAATCCGAATCATCTGACCAGCCATTAATGTGCGGCGATGCATGTGTGCAGTAGGGAGCACGGCATTATTCAGTCTGCACAGTTGTCTCATAGAGGCAGTTATGCTGCTGCAAAGGATGGATACACCAAGAAAGGCAGGACCGAGCCTGTGCCAACTAAATTAAAACATTGAGCTGGTCTCGGAAATTGAGAATGAAGTGTCAGTCACTGTGCTGTGCCGCCTCTGGCTGCAGAATGACGAACATGATGATATCAAAGTTTGCCTCGCTGGCGCTGTTATTATTTCATTAACTAATTACCAATTGATGGAATCCGCCCATCGGTATATGTATGTATATGTGTGTATCATAGTAAAAGGACCGTGTCATGCCATAAAAAAAGAATCGTTGCCTTCCTTGCCCATTTATTCCCAGAATGCCATGCCTCCCCCGATAACAAAAACAAATTCGTAATGCGTCCGTGTCAATATGCCTGTTTGATGCGTGCCGTGCCCACAATGCGTCCGAGAGAATCCTCGCGAAAAGTATTTAAAAAAAAAATCCACCTTTGCGTAATAGTAAATGAATGAAAAAATGATGAAAATGCCGGTAAAAGTTGCGGTGTGGACTGGGACCCTCTTTACTCCTTGTAGTCGCAGGTCATGCTCCAGGCCTGGTAGCCGACTGTGTTCTTGGAGCACTGTTGAGGGGTGAGGACTGTCTTGCCCTCGGTGCACTTGAGATCGGTATAAGCCGTCACTGTGAATCATGAGTCAGTAACCAAGTTTATAAAAATAGGAGAGATGGAGTCGGGGAGAAGAAGGCATCTTACAGGTGCAGCCTTTGTTGATGTCCGTCAGGCTGAGGGAGTGAGGCACGGCGCCGTCCTCCTCATCATTCAAGCTCTTGCACTCGCCGTTCTTAAAGTCATCGTCAATGACGGTCCAGACACCGAGATTGCCGGTAAAGCAGTCCTCGCCGCTGTAGAGACGGAAGTCGGCGACGTGGACGTTGCGAGGGATGAAGAGGGCGTTGGAGCCAGCAATCAGAGTGGCGGCAGCGGCGACGACTGAGAAGAAATGCATCTTGATGGTGTTTGATGAAGTTAACGAGAAAGAGGAGAAGTGAGATTGAAGATGAGGGGTTGTCGATTAGTGGTAGACTAAGTTATAAGTTGAATAGTAGTTGTTTTTTTTTTTGCTGTTGAGCAGATTGGAGCTTGTTCAAACGATGCTTCCGGCTACTCTTTATACTTTGCCAGGCTCCGCCAAGGGCTCATCCAGACGATCGATCCGGACAGGCCCAGGCGAAGCCGATCTCTGACGAAAACAATCAAGAGGGATACGAAATGCACCACGGCATCCGAAGATAGTGCAGTGGAGCGGCGCAGCTGCAGTGTTCCTCCCGGATACGATGTCTCTGGCCTCGAGCCATCTACAAGGCAGGCTCTCCACCTGAAAGCCTGGGTTTGCCAAAGACCACGCACTGTACGCAAGGGACTCGAGGAGGGCCTTTACCGCATCACCCCCATCCGGGTCAAAGACATGAAATGAGCTGGAAGAATCATACGACAAAGGCAGCACGACTCATTCAAAGCTTCAGAGTCACAGTGCGCAACACCAAAAGGGCATCATCCCCGCGTGACCCCAAAAGTTGTGCTGAGCTCAACTCCTCTTTTCATAAAAACTGACAGATAGAGTTCGAGTCCAGCCAAGCACCGCCGATCACTGATCTCATGCTAGACCCCAAAAATAACGAGAGGCTGGCGTCTTTTGCTCCACCCGCGTTGCCGCAAGCTCAGTCCCGCTGCAGCTTCGCGGACGCCTCGGTGGCGAGTAGCTCTCGACCGAAAGTTGCACTTTGTGCTCCGTGCTTGTGCTTTTCTACAGCGCTTTGGGTTTCATTCTCTCAATGCTATTACGCAGGCGTCGTCATGGGCGGAGTTGGGGAGCTCAAGGCCCGCTGGAGCCTTGACATCATCGCCAAAGAATCGGGCCATCGCCTTTCAGGTGCTAGTGCTACTATGTATAGAGAAAGTTCTTTGGGGACTTTGAGACATGACTTGTTTGTTTGTGATCCTTGCAACCTGTTGATGTAAGGAGGCCAGTGCATCTGGGGACTCAACACCATCCCATCTGCACAGACACGGGGTCGAATACGAAGGGCACGCCCGCAGACGAGTTTTTCATGATGCGAAGCAATTGAAGAAACAAAGAAGAAGAAAAAATAATCATCGTATTTGATCCCAAGACTCGGCATTCCCGTGCATTCTGCGCCACTGTGGTGTTGTGCAACCAACGGCAGCACAGCCGTCTGTCGTAATCAACCACTGCCGATTCTCATCGCATACACAGGCTCGATACGAAACAAACAAGTAGCAGAACATCACGAGAAAGCGCTCCGCATACCGGAGTAAAATGTTCCTTTTACAGAGAGAAAGAAGAATGAAAAGTTCCACTGCCAAGAGAAAAAGCCGTGGAAACCGGCATGTTATCCATGAGAGCCAAGGCCGAGATTCCATGCCATTGCGGCCGCGGGTACGACTGAGGATTCTCAGATTCGGACATTAGTGCATCGGCACTTTCTTCACGTGGTCTTACACCTCGGTGTGAGGATACCTAGATGTATGTAGCTGCGGACGTGGCATAGAGCAGGCGCATCTGCAGTACCCAAGTGCAGTATGTGCAATGGACGATCATCTGCCTCGTAACGTGAGCTGACATCTAAATATAGCGTGGTGTTTCCATGCTCGGTCTGCGTTTATTTCCACGTCATGACATGCTCCAGTGTGGAACTCTGATTACGTGTTGGAGAAACAGAATTGGAGACTTTGATAATGGCAGCAACAGAGCGCGAGTGGCACACCGATTGTGCTGCAGGGTCCAATCATAGACCCCCTTACCTCGGCAGCTGGCAAATGACATAAACTTTCGCTATAGGTAAGCATAAAGGGGTACACATGCCCCAACTGTCTTGAATAACTTAAAGGCCAACGGTTGTGTCCCAAGTTGTGTCTATCGGTTTTATACGCAACGGGTAGTACCTTGCAGTAATCTTCATCGTACCTCTTCACCGTATCACAAAGATTGAGCTGCAAAAAAGCTGCAGTCTATAATTTGATCTAATATAAAGGATAGAGTGTAACTTGACATATTTGATGCCTCCCTTGCATTTTGAGTTTGCAGTTTAGAAAAGGTCCAGAAGTACGATTGGCTACGTGTGGTGTAGTCAGCGGAACATGGAGTATCAATCAAGAGAGCTGTCACTGAAATCGGCGGGGCAGCGAGCAGCAGTAATATAAGCCGCCATTAAGTAAGCGAGAAGAAAGCATATCATCTGAAATAAAGATTCATCTATCATTACTACCACGGTCTTTAATTTTTGGTAGCATCTTCTTCCTCTTCGATTACTTGGATAATTTTCATGGAACATACGGGCAAGTCATGCACGAGGCCGTTGAGCTGGCGCGGGGCTATGAACATGCCAATAGTTACAGCACGGGCAAACACATGACGGAAACTTGATAATACGCCCATTGCGAAAACTTACTATTACGAATCAACATCTCTTTTGATGCGTCTCAACACTCGTTGGCTTGATCTGGCGACCGACGTGCCAATAAGCCTCACCATTGAGCTGGCTTATAGTGACAACGCATGCTGTTACCCCGCAAAGAACGCCTTGTTTTTAATCGCAACCGTATGGGCAAATATGCCTATTCAGCAGCCCATTATTTTCCTGTTTGAAACAACTTGGCAAGTCATGCAGCGGCTGAAGCCGCAGCAAATCTAAACTGGAAGCTGATTCGCAGTCCAAGGCTGTCACAACGCGCAGCGTCTGCCTGAAACTCTGAGGGTGTAGATACGTTTTCAAGTTCAATTGGTAGCCTTACAATTAACTGCCACGTATTTGTGACTCTTGTAAAGCCTCACTAAACTCTAGATACCATCTCCTGTGCGCGTAGTCTGTGGCTTGGGAGTTGCATATAATGGGAACTGAAGGTCATGGCATCCATCACTCAAGGACAAAAAGCCAAACCACTCTTACAATCACAGTTACTCTGCTCAACACTGTCTGCTGTGTTCTACAGCTCTACTCTCATTTCCATTTTCTGTTTATCACAATAGAGCTAGCTGATGCACCTTGTCACATAACCAACTTTGTCATGGCTCAGCAGCTCGAAAATATTGATGAAACCATCACCGTCAAAAATAAAACCGGGCAGTACACCGGGTCGGCATACCCGGTCGCTCTTAACCCATGGAACATCTCTCTTTACGAACCCCACGGAAGAGGTATATTGAGATACAGCGACGGCAGCGTCTATGAAGGCCAATGGGAACACGGCAACTACTCAGGAACAGGAAAATATACTTCAAAGGACGAGGAGTATGTCGGATCATGGGTCTACGGAATCAAATCGGGCCATGGAAAATTGATCACAAAGGACGGGCAAGTCGTTTACGACGGCTGGTTTGCAAACGACAAGAGATCAGGCGCCGGCACCCTCAAATATATCCAAACAGGCGTCAGTTACACGGGCCAGTGGAGCAACGATATCCCAAATGGAAAGGGTACCTGGCAATGGGCAGACGGAAGTTGGTGGGAGAGCACATGGGGAGGGTCCGATGGCAAAACTTCCAGTGGGAGTGGGAGGACGCGCCGCCTCTTTGCAAACGGCGACCTTTATGAAGGGGAGACTACTGATAGCAAAATGACCGGCACCGGCAAAATCACTTTCTCAAGCGGCGAGGTGTATCGCGGTAAGATCAGAAACTCCAGCAAACATGGCCAAGGAAGCTACAAGACATTGGACGGAATGCTGTATGAAGGGAAATGGGTTAACAATAGCAAGTCGGGTCGCTTCAAAGTCACCGACTTGGCGACGGGCAAGGTGAAGAACCGTACTTACTGAGCTACAAAGAACGTTGGTCTGGCTTTTTTACAAGGGATTTCATGTATGTATCGGCGTTATCTATAGCGGATGAATATTTTTTAAAGAGCCATCTTGCATATTGAAAGTGTGGATAGGCCGAAATTTTGTTAAATTTTATTCCAGTCTGTTCAAACTTTTCTCAATATATCATTAGCAGCAGAACGTAGATGTTACAATGTCACCTCAGGCTCGTCGTAATGGTATCGAAACCGCAGAACTGAACAGATTTGGCAAAGGCCGAGCGTAAAAGCGAACTTGATAGAAAAAGCTAGCGTAACTTTTTAGGAGACAGCTGAAAGTCAGGGTATATCTCGTTGTGACGAATTAAAAGCCATCATCAACTCCATGGTGTGGTTGCATGCATGAGACTGCAGACGTCCAAGGCAGACGTCCAAGTACATATACAGATGTATTCTGATACAATCTCTTCAGCTCCGCACCTCCATTGCATATGCATACGTCATTTGAATTTGGCTGACAAGCATTCGAGCATAATAACTCTTGTGTGATTGAAAGCTCTAACAGAGTAGCAGGCACTGCTGCCTATTTTCTACGTGTGTCAACGTCTGATGAGATCAGACTCAATTTGCTTTCTCTGCCCATCTTAAACTATTATCCGCACTCTTGATAAGATGGATTTTTACGATACTGCTTCGACGGCCGTTGGGCAACTCATCCAGGTGACTATTTTCATCAAAGGCATCATTACCGACATCAAAGAGTTTGAAGAAAACTTACACGATATCCAACTCAAAATTAATATTCAGCTTGCGACACTAGAATTTTTTCGCCGGCGCTTTGTTAACAGCAAAGATGCCTTGATGCTCCCTGGTCGCAGCTCGGAATTCCTCGTGCAGACAGTCACCGACCTGTTGCTGACGATGACTGGGAAGCTGGCAGTTTATGAGGCTTTTATGAGAAAATATGACATTATAGATGAGAAGCATGGCGATGAGAAGAACGAAATTGAGGGTGTACCAGAGGGAGAAACAGACTCAAAGGTGTCATTCCTAGAGAGAGCTCGGACAAAGTTCAAGACCCTTAAACTCAAGGGCTATGACTGGGCAATTTTTGACAAGAAAAAACTTCTTGCAGTCTTGGAAGACTACAAATCAGACACGGATAGTCTTCGGAGCATGATGCAGCATTTCTCTCAGGAAGCTATATACAGCTTTGTAGAGAACTCTTCCTTAAAAGACACTGGTCTGGAGTCGGTGATTAAACGACAGAAGCTGGCAAAAGTAGAATTGCCTTCAGATTTCGCCGAGATTGAAGGAGAATTCGCTGAAGAAGGAGTTGCGGCGGAAAGGTTCCAACTAGGCCGTTGGAACCACCAGGGATCGTCGACACAAGTGATAGTCGAACATCACGAATACAGAGACCAGCTTCGCTCTGACGACTTGGACGAAGATGAGGTAGCCAAACTGAAGAAACCAGTCAAGACGCTTGCCTGGCTGCTTCAAAATTCGTCTTTCCGCGAGGCTGGCAAGGAGGCCAGCGAAGAGCAGCCTGTAATTTACTCGTTGCAGTGCCTTGGATACAAAGACGATATGACGGCGAGACGGATGACGTTTCTGTACAAATTACCCTCGCCTCCTGATGGAACGAGCTGGCGGTATGACAGTGGAAACACACTGGCAACTCTACATGCTCTAATTACCAAAGCCGATAAAAAGACTAAGCGAGCGTTCAAGCCACCTCTTGCAGATCGATATAGCATTGCCAACTCATTGGCATTGACAGTGTTGAACATTCACGGCTCGGCCTGGATTCACAAGAACATCTGGAGCCACGGCATCTTGCTGTTTCTTCAGGATAAGAACGGTAGCACATACCCCCTAGGTGCAACTACAGAAATACCAGGTTCCACACCCATTACAGTCACAAAAGGCGGAGCAAAACCCCGACTGCTCGCATTTCTCGGCGATTGGGGCTACTCGCGCCGCATCGACGGCTATACCGACATGAACGTCGACTTCGACATTGAAGCAAACCTATACCGCCATCCAGAACGCCAAGGAAAGCCAAAACGCCAGTTTTCCCGCATCCACGACATTTACGCCCTAGGAGTGGTCCTCTTAGAAATAGGCCTCTGGCGCACCGTCTCCCAGCTCTTCGACAAGCAGATCAATGAGATTCGGCAGACGGCGGAGACGAAGCTGCTCAAGGCAAAGGATGTTACTGCCACGCTGACGGGGTTGGCGAAGAAGGAGCTGCCAAAGGAGATGGGCGAGAGATACGCCTCTGCGGTTTTGGCTTGTTTGACGGGGGATTTTCGTCAGGAGAGCGATGTGGATTTGTCGCTGGATATGAAGGACAAGGTTGTTGATGTAACGGCGCTGGGGGTCAAGTTGTAGCAAACTGAAAAATATGGAAACATTGAGACAATCGTAAGACATATCATACTCCAATCTTAGAATGCGTCACCTCAAGTTCCCCAGAGTCTGCTCATTTCCAGATGCAGAGTCGCATCGATGTCCTCATATATGACGAAGACTTTACAAAGAAACAGAGCTAATGCAAGTCTACGTCCTATTTCGTCTTGTTGCATGAGACTTGTGACTCATGTGTGGCTTTTGTACATGTGCAGTCTTACTTTGCTGGTACATGCAATCTCTAGGACGACACTGAGGCTGAGATTATTTGTATCGCCGTGTGCTCATGAATTCTTCGTGAAAACAGTACATACAACTCGAATAGATTATATATACTCAAATCAGGTAGTTATAGTCATAATGTATGGCTATCATTCGTGGACAGCACCATCGTCAGCCACACAGGGAGCAGGATCTCAAAATGCTGAGGTCCCAGTCGACCTAGGCCAAACATCCAACATCCCAGTAAATATTGGCGAAACCTCTGGAATATCAGTTAATCTAGGCGAATCAACTAGCCTAGTCGCGTACATCACTGATAACGGAGCCGTCGAATCATCCGCCACAACAGCAACATCAAACAGCATCAAAAAGCATGCCGCCAGCAACTCTCCTTACAACCTCCTATCCCTCCTCGCCACAGCGCAAGACAAACAAGTCGACTTTCTCCCCATAACATGGGACAAACTAACCTCCGACCGCGGCGGCCAAGCCTCCATCAGCGAGTCCTTCTTCAACGACAAGCTCAGCTACGTGTTCAAGCGCCTGCATCGAAACTTCAAGTACCCAGCCGACGAGATCATCGCCCTCAGAGCCGTCATTTCTGAGATACTCGTGCTGGGACAACCCGAGATTCGAGGCCATCCGAATATTGTGCGACTGGTGGGCGTGTGTTTCGAGATTGACGCGCAGACAAAGATCCCGTGGCCTGTGTTGGTGCTGCAAAAGGCGGAGCATGGGGACTTGAAGAAGTTTATGGAGTCGCCGATGGGCAAGGGTTTGAGTTTTCGAGAGAGAGTGAAATTGTGCGTTGATGTAGCTGCTGCTATTACTCTTATGCATCGTGAAGGTAAAGTCACATCTCTTTTCGTAGCACAATCAGACTTTGTAGTCTCATCACATTCTCAGGCATCATCCACGGGGACATCAAGCCAGAAAACGTCTTGATTTTTGCATCAGAAGCAGACAGCAAGATAAACACAAGAGTCACAGACTTTGGATATTCCACCCTCCACGCCAGCAACTCATCAGAAGCACAAATCAGGCTCCCCTTCTCGGTACCGTGGAACGCTCCAGAGACAGCCGTGGACCGCGGCCGTCTATTCTCTGTTCACGATGCAAAAAAGACTGACATCTACTCTTTTGGGATGTTATGCGTATATGTGCTCTTTCACAATTCTTTGCGGAGCACGCTTGGGCTGTCGAACTTGAAAGAGAAAGGGCGGCTCTTCCAGACTATTCAGCAATGGATTTACATGGAAGCTGATCTTGGCCCGCTTCAGAAGAAGAGTCTGACGAATTTCTTCTCTTCTGCCATTGCCTTTGATCCGAAACATCGGCAATTGGATCTGCAGGAAGCAATGCAAGGGTTTGCTCAGTTTGAGTAAGTCATGATGGCCATCTCCCCTGTCTGGAGAATGATGCATATCTTAACGATAACCTGACAAAACCGCTTCAAGTGTGCCACCCCTAGAGAATGACGGCTTCAGCACTTACGAAATGTACATGCCATATCTCGGTGCACTTCCTCACCACAAAGATTTCAATGTCCGAAAAGCCCAAGACGATCACTACGCCAAGCCTAGCTTCAGCTTATACGATGCCTATTTCCCAGACGAGTCAGCATTCGCCGGGGAAATCAGCCCTAATTTCAACGTAAGCATCCCTTGGCAGCGCCGTGATAACTAATCTGCAGCCCAAACGTAAGCAGTAGACTGATAGCTAAAATCAACACTCAGATCCGCAAAAGCTACAGACAGCTGATGGGGGCAGACTACCGGCTCTGGGGCCACATCTTCAGGCTAGCCAAGGCCAAAGCGGAATCGTCATCCGATGACTCGCGCCATTTTGCCTTTCAGACGGCCTTTTGCTGTGCCGTTGGGTTCGGCACGAATATGGACGAATCGGAAGCCAGGTTTTGGGTCCAGCGGAGCGGTAGAGCCTGGCAAGATCTCAGGGCCGAGATCGAGTCGTGTAAGGCAGACTTGACGCCCATGATATACAGGAATCTCGAGACAGACTTTTCGCCTATACGGTACGTGGACTACTACGAACAGACGGAACAGCTTGCAGATGTAATTGAGGTCTACAATGCTGCTGTGCGTGATACGGCAATGGTTCTGGGTGATAGCCACCCGGCGTACTTGCGTCTAAGCCAACTTCGGGAGCTGCTGCTCCTTCGAAAAGGGGACTAGAATAAAGTCCACTATGGCCTTGTTTTCCCCATATAGCAGTTGTACTCTTGTTGTGTGGAGGAATACTGGGCCAGTCTATTGTCTGCTTCGTATAGCACAACCAAGACGGACCGTTGCGGAACTAGCTGTACTTGTTTAATGTTTTTAAAGCTTCATCATGTGCCATCCCACAGCACTCATTGGGTCATTGCCCCTTTCCCGAAGCGTTATAGATACGACATGTATCATAAGAATTGTAGCGCTTTTTGCTGGTGCGGGCTTTACACTATCTATATACGGTAATGTTTATGAAAACTACATTGTCAGCCACGGTCTATAAAACAGGTAAAAGACCAATGAAAAACAATGCTGGCAAGAGGATCTCGAAATCTGCGGCTGGACAGGAGATTCCACTTGTACTAGCCACCCAGTTCGCTAAGGTTGGGAGCACCGCAGAGGTACAAGAGCCTGATACGAACACGAAGTCTGTACAAGAGCCTCATGGTGCCAGTTGTTCCGAAGTTTGCCATACCTCAGAATGAACGGCTCGGGCCACAAGTAGGAGGGTGCGACCTTTCCCGACACGAAAGCGTTCATCAGAGCCCAATGCTATCCCTCAAAGATGACTTCTGTTCAAGACAAAGGGGATTGGGTGAATCATAGCTCAGCATAGCAAAGCCTAAATGACTTCCTTGCGCCCTGAAGTAACGGACGTTTCGGAGACCTTCGTTCCCATGCAAACCCTGTTCTCGCCAGCCAACTAGTAGTTGATTTGAAATCGAGAATGGTCCATTCGCATGTCGCCATCATGTACTTGAGTGATAAATCGTGGCGATGATGTCGCAGTGCATATCGTCCTTTGGGATTGATCAATAGGCAATGCAGGAAATGCCATCGTCGCGCCGATAAAATGGTGTGTTACACAAGACACTGAAAGGCACAAGCGAGAGGCATAAAGTAGTGCATACGAGACGGTTGAAGCCTACTGCTTATGCCTGTGTTGTAGAAGGAGTTCCGTGAAGAGCACGCTAGCCACTCGACGCCCCTTTCTTTCTTCATTTGAGCTCGTAAATGCTGATGCTGATACTGATGTCGATGTCGTTGGTGTCGATATACAAGACGCATGCAGCGTCCAAAGAACCCAGCCAGGTCAGATCCCAGTTGTACCATGACAGCGTACCTGTTATCAAGGCCCCATGTGTGACCAACATCGCGCGCGCGAAAGGATCAGCGACAATAACACCAGCAGTGATAACAAACTCCTGAAAATTTAATCAAAGGCCAATGCGTCGTTTTTCACTCTTTTCAGCAGCTGTAATTAGCCAGAGACCAAAGTTTCGGGGCGCCGTTTTGAGCTTGTGCAGGAATGGCGGCGAGGGATCGAAACGCCTTCACGGATGACGATTGCGCCATCCCGGCGTTGCCAGTAGCCAGCCGAAGCGTGTCAACGTTGAGTCGTGTCGAAGAAGCGACATGGAACTATCAAGGGACTAGCTAGGCCTAGGTGGTCGTTTAAGAAAAATTGCTACCAAGGATCGACAATCGAAAAAAGAAAGGGCTCGACCCCATGGGCAGCAGGAGGACAGGTCGACAGGGCTCCAGTTTAATAGATTAATCTCGGCGTCGAGCCAAGTGTCTGTAGTATTCGTACTACTCGTAGTTGCAATAGCAGCACACCCTCATTGTGGATATGCATTGGATGGAGTCGAAACAAAAGGCTATCGAGCAAGTTCCTGCACGACTAGGGAGGTGACTTTGCAAGCCTCCGTCTCGGCCCTGCATCAAAGGATGTCTGCTTGAGGAAGCTGGCGCAGCGGGATGGCAGAAATAGAGTTGCAGTCGCTCAGACTGAGCCGGCGCCAGGGTTTAGCCGTCTGGAGGCGACCAGGAGCCGCAGAGTGGTGTAAAAGGTATGGCAACGTCGTATATGAGGAGTACCGGCTGCATGAGTGCTGAGACAGCCCGTCCATCGCCGTCGCACTCATCAGCTGAGGTCAGAGGTCCCAGCCAAGGATTGGCCATTGTGCCGGTCCCGTATCATCCCTGGCTGGTGCTGCTGCTCAGCGGCTGTCGGAGACTCTGGCGGTGCTCATCGAGGATCGTCGCGGCTCCTGGAGCTGCTAGTCGGGAGTCGGAGCCGCGCTGTTGTGCTCCTTGGCGTCGATGGCGAGATTCACCTTCGGCCATGGCCAGGTGTTCGCAATTAGTTGCAGCGCGCAATTGGCTTATGTCAGGCGCGCTAGGGAGCACGTGAGCAGCACGCAAGGAGGCGAAAGTCGAGTGGAAACAGAGCTAAACTTGCGAATTTGTTAAGATTTTTTTTTTTTTCTTATTTAGTTTTTTCCTTATGTTTCCTCTTTTCATTGGGGCTGCTGGACTTTTATGACTAAAGAGATCCTCCGCTACACTGGCTTAGCTCAGACCTCTCCTCTGGGCTGTCACCACCATCGGGTCGTCGGGGTGGGGCTTCAGCACCTCCCTGGCTCTTGGCGGCGACCTGCCAGCGCTTCCATAGGCTCCCCGTAGTCCTTCTAAAGACGCTCTGTAGGGTTCTCCTCCTAGCGCCCCATCCGTTAAGCTTTAGCGAGCAACGCACGCTGCGCGATAACGCCATTTCGGCCCCATAGCACCCAAGCACTGCTACAGCTAGCGGGCATTTTCCACGAACCCTTTTGGCCACGGCTCTCCATTTAGAGTCTGCTGACTTTGCCGCGATCATTTTTCAGCGTCCCATTGCTATTGATATCGATCTTCGTCTTCTACCAACCATCGTCCCCTGCCTGGATCCTCTTCCATCCCCTCTTCAGTGCCGACCACCCTATCAAACCATTTCCTCTCTGTCCAGCCGCAGCTTTGTGTCGTGTGAGGAACGGCAACGGCTGCATATACTTTCGATTCATCGACTCTTCCAGATCGCCGCTTATTCACCCGTCCAGATACCGCCTCTGGCTTATTTCATCATCTTCACCACCACCAGCGCCACCGGCCAGAGCTTCTATTCGTTATCCGCGACCCTCACTCGACTCGACTTGCCAACAGCCGTCTTCGTATCTCGCCAAACCCACGGACCCCTTTCTCTCAGACGCTGTGAGCAGACGGGGGGCCCTTTCAGCCAGGACGCAACAGCACGCCTTAGTGGTGTCTCATACATACCAAGCTCAAGCACGCAATCGCCTTTGCCGGGCAGCGCATGAGTGGCCTGGCCGCTCGCAATCCCAATTAACCTTTGCGTCGTGCGATAAGGCCCTCACCGCATATTATAACCATGGAGTCCCTGTCAACTGCCGCCGGCCACGAGCCGAACTCTCTCTCCTCCACACCATCTCGATCACATTATGAGTCTGCCTCAATGGCTACTGCAGCTGCCGCTGCCTCTCTGACATCAACAGCGCCTTCAGCGTCGCCCTCGCCTGCCCTCTCGACCTCCACAGTGACAACACTGCCCTCAACGTCCATCTCCTTCTCTGAACCTGTGCCTGCGTCCAACCCTGCATCCGCGTCTGCCCTTGCCTACCAGTCCTCTTCCCATCCGCCATCGAGAGACAACTGTGAGCGCCGCCGCGAGGGCGAGGAAGAAATCCCCTCCAAAGGCCTGATAAAGATGCCCTTCGATCTCGCCGGCAAGACTCTCAGTCCCTTCCTCAAAGAACACATCCCCGGCCTGTACGCCCCCATCGGCAAGAATCTAAAGAAAGAGGCCAAGACGGGCCCCAGTAATGAATTGGTAAACATCAAAGACCCCAACACCAAGTACTGCTACCGTCATCGTCCCGACTCCAAGTGTCGTCGGGCGGCGGACGAGACCAAGATGGGTACCATTCAACGGGTAAGTTGCCACTGAAGCCGCTGTAGCATCCATCCCTGCTCAGCCTGTCTGACATGTCATCTTACTAACCAAATTTCCTCTTTTGCTTGTAGGAGCTCAACAACCTCCCATCTACCGATCAAGAGGCCATCACCCATGTTTGGTCCCTGTTCTCAGCCGCGCCCGCCAAGCATCGCGAACTCATGCTGCAGGGCATCATCACCCAATGCTGCTTTCCTCAACTGTCGACCGTCTCCCGCGAAGTCCAAGAACAGCTCAAGATCGACTTCATCGCCACACTGCCTGTAGAACTATCGTACAAGATCCTCTGCAACTTGGATACCGTTTCGCTATGCAAGGCTGCGCAGGTCAGCCGCCGCTGGCGAGACCTGGCCGATGACGACGTCGTCTGGCACCGAATGTGCGAACAACATATTGACCGAAAATGCACAAAGTGTGGCTGGGGCCTGCCATTATTGGAGCGGAAAAAACTCATGGCCTGGAACCGACATCAACATACCGCACATGCGAACCCACCTACGCGCAGCGTCGAGGATTCGGCTGAGCCAGCCGCAGCTCCCGCCGCCCAAGGCTCCAACAAGCGAGCCATGGTGGTCCGCGACGACAGCGGCGCCAAACGATCGCGAGTCCGAAATTCGCCCGCCAACGGCCGAGCGCAACTCGACGAAGAGCGAAAGTTTCGACCCTGGAAGGACGTGTACCGGGACCGCTACAAGGTCGGATACAATTGGAAGACGGGACGATGCTCCATCAGGACGTTCAAAGGCCACGAGAACGGCATCACCTGCCTGCAATTTGATCACAACATCCTGGCAACAGGGTCTTACGACACTACCATCAAGATCTGGAATGTCGAGACTGGAGAATGCATTCGCACGCTGCGTGGACATACTTCAACGATTAGAACTCTGCAGTTTGACGAGGGCAAGCTAATCAGCGGAAGCTTTGACAAGACGATCAAGATTTGGAACTGGCACACTGGCGAGTGCATCAGTACTCTTCAGGGCCACACCGATGGCGTCTTGTCCATCCATTTCGATGGATGCAAGCTCGCTTCTGGGTCCATCGACAAGACCGTCAAGATTTTCAACTTCGACACTAAGCAAACCTGGACTCTGCGTGGCCATTCCGACTGGGTCAACCACGTGCGCATCGATTCTGCATCCCGCACCGTATTCTCGGCCTCTGACGATCTCACCGTTAAGCTGTGGGATCTGGATTCGAAGCAATGCATCAAGACTTATCTGGGACACGTTGGACAGGTTCAGCAGATTTTATTGATGCCTCCTGATTTTGAGCCGGATGAGGATCCTAACGCTGACGTGGGGGATGCTGCATCGGCAGCCAGTGGACGAGGCGATTCGCCGATGCCTTTGCCCGAGCAGGCGCCCGATAGCCGCACTGCGTTTGGACCCGGCTTCTCGAATCCTTCTCGTCCTCTGCCTCCTCGTTACATGCTCACGGGTGGCCTCGACAACACCGTACGACTGTGGGATGTTGCCACAGGCAAATGCATCCGCAGCATGTTTGGCCACGTCGAAGGCATCTGGGGTCTTGTGGGGGATACCCTCCGTGTTGTCACTGGTGCTAATGACTCCATGACCAAGATCTGGGAGCCTCGCTCAGGCAAATGCGAGCGTAGCTTTACGGGTCATGCTGGCCCGGTGACCTGCGTTGGTCTTAGCGATAGCCGAATGGCAAGTGGTAGTGAAGACGGCGAGGTTCGTCTTTACAGCTTCGAAGGCAACAGCTTGGAAGAAAGGGGAACGCCATCTTAAACATTTGACAACATCATCATTCCGACTCTCGCTACTGTGTTTCAACACCTCTGATTAGCAGTCGCAGTCGCTTTACACTTTTTTTTTCTATTTCGGCACTTGATACCATATCAACAACTGTATTAATCATGATACCATTTTGATTGTGTTGAGTTGATATAATTTCGTCTTTTATTCACATTGTTTATTTCTCACCGTTTACGGATTTAGACGGACGGTTTTTGGTTTTGCGGAAACTGGGCCGCGCTGGTTGCGCATGGACACGATTTCTTATTTACACAACACAAAACATAGAGCGATTTCTTCTGATTTTGGGCTGGTAAAAAACAGCAAAAGGGAAACGGATGCCCTCGGTGGGTAGTTACGGAATTGGCGTTTTTGGGAGACACGACCGTATATGGGAGTAAAAGGTCTTTTTTGCGGTATATAGGTAGCATGTGCCGGTGCGCTTGCGACCCAGATATCTTGTTAGGCTCATCGGCATCTTATTGAAAACACTGCACATGATTTATGAGTTTTGCAATGTCCATCTCTGTGAACTTGTCTAAATCTTGGTGGAAGCTATCTACTACCTATATAGGTAGATGTCAATCTATGTCCTCCCGCAGAGCTGTAAAAGGGTTCATACATAGAGGTCACATGACAGCATCAACGTCAACTTTCTCCTCCAAATTCTTGCTCATCCCAGTATAAACTCTTTCCAACACGATCCCTCGCCAAAAGAATCCATCTCGTCGCCTTTTCCAATAGACCCAATCGCCACTCGTTCGTAATACCCCCCCCTTGCCTTTGGCTCTACCAGCATCACCCGGTACCGCCATTCATGATCATCTGCGTCCATATCCTTGCCACCCGCTGCTCTCACATCTCTGGCCTCGCATATCAACAGGAATTCCCGTTTACATGGCGCTGGGTTCTCTCTAAGCCATGCTGTAGGCACCACAATCAAGCCGAGCTCATCTCCTGACTTGCCAATAATGCCAAGCTGCTTCCCTGCCGGCGGGAGTCCTTCATCTAGCCATGGTGTTTTGGTCTCAGCAATTTCAAACACGGCTGTTACCGTCCAGAATTGCAGGTAGCCAGAGTATGGCCGAGTGCTAATTACATCAAAGTAGTATTCCTTGGGCTCAAACTCGGTCAAAATACGCGGAGTCGGCTCTGTCTGCGAGCAATCAAAGGGGAATCGCTTTCGAATCGGCCCGCCATAGAAGTTTCGCTGGCTATCTGCTGAGTCTCGCCCATGCTTGTATACAAGGCTGCAGCGTGTGCTATGAGGCCCGTGTCTATGGTACCAGACAATCCAGGTTCTACGTTTCAGAGCCTTACGGATGGCTTTCATATCGCGCGTGTACCAGCTCCACATTTGAGGTAATACGCCGCCCTGCCAGCCGGACCACGACCAACTGGGGGCTTCCTCACGGCGAGTTGGCTCGTTCTTAATCGGAAGCGGCTGCCATAAGAGGAGCCAGTCAAAGTACTTGACCGGGAGGCCATGGCATATGTCGCAATTCAGTTGCATCCGAATTTGACGAGCAACGCCGGCAAAGGCGTTATAAATGTCGGACTGTTTTGTCAGCTGCATCTCTGAGTAGTTCTGTATCGGGCCTTCTACCCCATCGCCGATATCGTTGCCCTCTCCGGCGAAACTTGGTGGCCGTTTCGAGGAAATGACTGACTCATCGTCCCACGTGTCTTCCTGGAACGATATGTCGGACGAACATCGAAGTGAGACTTGGCCATTGGCAAAGGTAAGCAGCCTGGTTGCGAAATGTCTTTCTTGATATCTAAACGAATGTCAGCCGCACATATTGTTGAAGTAATAAAAGTACACTTACGTCCATCCTCTCTTGTAATAGAGAAAGCTCTCTATGCCATCTTGTGGCTTCTGGCGATAAGCAAGTCGAAACCCCGGCGCAATCTCCTCTATCGGCTGCTTAAACTCTCGGGTGCCGGGCCGAACTCCAGTTATGCCCGCGTGGGCGCTTCGACTGCCAGCGGCACAGATGACGATGTATGCGGCGCCGTACACATAGTCCATCATGCGAATAGCCCCCATCTTACCTGCCATGATGACCTCTTCCTCACCAGTCATATCATCAATATCAATCAAATCCTGGTATATGCAGAGGCTATCCACCCACAGATAGCGCGTGCCAATCTCCCGTGCCACCGTTATGGCATCCTGTATCGTGGCAGGGATCTGGCTCCATATCTCCTGCTGGTCGAATGCTCCCGGTTTCTGGAGGACGGCGAGATTTTCGGATGTCATACAAAAGAACGGCTCCTTCCCCCAGACGTAGCTAAGCGCGGCATAGCGAGGATTGCCGCTAGCACGGACGAGGCAGCGGTCCTCAACGTCAATGAAGCGGAAGTCCGGAATTGCTCCCGCAGGATCAGCCCATCCCATCTGCTTTATAATCGCACGGTTTCCGCAAACCTTGGAGTGATTGGTTTCACAAATAGCCAGCCAGCGCCGGACAACTTGAAAATCAATGCAATCGGGTTGCATCGGCCGAGGGAGGAAGCGCTGTGCCTTGGCTGGAGCTTCACTGGGGAAATCGTTTGCAAGGAGCGAGATGTCGGGGAAAAGATTCATCTCTTCCATGTCGAGAAACCCCCCTAAGCCGGTGCGTCCGTGTATCTGCAGGATACGGATTTCGTTGCGGCGATTCCACGGCATATTCCGGTCACTCGTGCCGGTGGCAGCCCAGCTCATCTGAGCTTTGACTGGTGATCCATCGCTGGCAATGTCTGGCACCCGATCTCCGCCCATAGCCTGCAGCACAAGTCTGCAAAAGGGGCAGTTTTTGCGTCGTCTCATGTCTTTGACGTCGCCCAGCTCGATGAGCTTCGCGTTAGGCCGTTCATAGCTACCGTAATCTGGATCTTTGGGCCATACGATGAAGCGGTCTCTCTTCAACCTGAGGAGCGAGCAGTCATGGCAGAGCTCATCCCCCGGCTGCAAAACATGCTTCGGGACAGGAAGCAGGGGGTGGAGCGGCGGAATTCCGTCGAACACAAGCTCATCATCGGCTGAAAGGTCGTCCAAGTCGCTCTCAGTCAGCCAGCCTTCTTCCGGGGCCGAGGCATTATCGATATCGACTTCGCTGCCCGCCATTTTCTTCTATAGCTATATCACTCCTGCTTTCCAAGTCGGCGATTTTTTTTTTTTTTTCTAACCTCGCGACTTACTTCAAAGATCCTTGCAGGCATGCTCTGGTGGACTTTATTACTGCACGCATTTTGTGACTGCGATAGACCTACAATTTATAATGAAGTAGCACAAGCCAAGCTACTGGATTTACTAACATGATAGAATCACTGATATGAGTATACATGTCTCTATAGTCTCAGAACGTGCAGCTCTTCCCCGCACTCTGAGCTTTCGGTCGAATCAACAGATGCCAGACTGTTTGAACTATCCCAAATAGTTCAAGAACGCCGAACAGGACGGAGCTGAAAATGCAAGCACTCAACAAGTTAGATCTTTATGGGCCGAGAAAAGCAGATTAACCAATTAATCCCGAATTCGATGAATTTGCGGGCCCAATCAGTATATCAGCTGCTCTTGTGCGAACGACCTCGGGCCTGAAATCCTTCATTTTGAGGTTCGCACCGAGCAATCAATCGTTCCCTCTACTGTAACTCGGACCGCGAGCTTGACCCTCAGACTTGGCTCGTCAGATTGTGGGAGGAAACAGAGCGGCGTGCTTATATCCGATGCCCATTCAAAAGTGGATTTGTGCCACTTCCGCCGCATGCACGAGGTTGTCACACAAAGACGCGCCGTTTCTGGCCAATAATAGAGAGACCGACTGCCACCCACTAGCTCGTTGCAAAGTTGTCAATGCATTCCCAGGCACATTCGGCAACGTTAACATCAAGGTGGGGGCTGGTTTGTGCTTTACAACCCATGGTTGCTGACGAGATGCGAGCGCAAAAAAGGTACATCGCAGGCATAACTGGAATAGGCCGACTTCGAGGCTCAAACTGAGCAAATGCAGGCTAAACCCTAGCTACAGCTCCTATCCCCTAGCTGAATCCATCCAGCTTACACGATTTGCTATTGATAGCCTATGCTTTCCTACCTCCAAGGATTTATAGAACGGGGTTACATTCATCCCGATCGATCCTATTTGACAACTATACTCACGCCGAGCGGTTCAACCTGGGTTCTCCGTAGGAAATAAATGAATATCGTATTCGAAATAATTACCGACATAACTACCGGCTTATTTCTTACTGTTGGGAGTTTCTTCTGCGACACCACATCTCTTTTCTTTTCTTTTTTTCCATTACCCTTTGGTCAAGTGAGGAATCGTATCTTTTAGGCAGTAGTGTTGAGCCATCTCAACTTCATGGATACAGCAACGCAAATGTCTCGTGACTTGGCAAAATACGTAGATATGCAGGCTTGCATAGCCTCCCACTGCGTACTTTGCACCTTAGAATTGAAAGCCAATGAGCCCATTCTTTCCAGTAAATATTCTATTCCGCATATAAGAGATCAATGCTAACGAAGAACTTACAGCATCATCGAAGGAGGAACCGATCTGTCTCCAACAGGGTACATATTATCCATGCGTAACCAACAACTGCCAGCATGTCGACGGCCTCGCGCTGGCTTGCCACTCATCCTGTGCAGCAGAGGGCCTGCCGTCTTTAAAGACCTTGGAGGTGACCATCTGGGACCCAGGGTTTGAACTACCGCTTGCACAATCGGCTGATCTCAAGCGCCTTCTAGCATCAAAAGGGGCTTCAAGGCGCGACCTGGTGCGTTCAACTTTAAAGGCAACAGAGAAGATGGTCGAGGCTACAAGCGGCCAAGTGAAAACCTCGTCCCGTATCTGGGCAACGTACATGACGCTACACGGCGAGACGTATGTCTCATCGCTAAGCAATATACATGGAGATGACCTTGTTTACGATCCAGGATCAAAATCAACAGAAGATGTCATCTACATCAGGCGAGGCCCCTTGGGCGTGAAGAAGATTGTGGTCGCGTGTTCATCAGAGACTCTGGAAATGGAGACTCATCCGCTGGACTGGTGGCAAGTGCTGCCGCTGGTTGAAGACTCTGTACTCCATTTCGAATTTGATGTAAGTAGAAATCGCGTGTTCTCGTCATCAGCCGCGGTCTTGTTGATGCATGCTAACTGACCAAGGGGCTCAAACTCCGCGAGATTCGAGAATCTGAACGAGGGATCTGTCGACCGGCATTATGGTCCGCTCCGTTCTGTCGACGAGATCTCATCCGTTTCATTGTAGCACACTCATCGAAGCCGTCTAGATTTAATCGCCTCAAGATCAATGACCCAGATACGACAGGATACTCAGTAGCGTGGAACCCCTTTCACCTGGCACTGAAGATTGCGAGACACACAGCCACGAATGACTTTTCATGCTACGCCGAATTACCTCAAGACATGACGACATGGCTATATTTTCCGATGGGACGAGGCGAGCTCCTTAAGGAGATTTGGCGGCGAGAGCATACACACTGTTGCCAAACAGAGATTGATTTGGTGCTGGTGACTACGGCTGGTCGCGTGCACGTACTGGGTAAGCATCCGATACCAGGCCATACATATATCCATACACGCATTACTGCACTTCGAAGCGAGCCGGATTATCTTTATGTCGATGACTCTGCCGGGATACTTGAGCTGGCTCTCAACCCAGCGCCGCCGGAAATTGAAGACCCGTTTGGCAGCTTGAGCTTGCCGGAACCGACGTCCGATTACCCAAGAGCCGCCTCTGGTGAAAGCTATTTCTACACGTCTGCATCTCTCGACAATCTGGACTTCTTGGAGCCGTGCAATATCAGTGGCGTCACCACTGGCATGATTTTACACTACGGCGACGGATCACGAGCAGTCGTAGGGCAAGTGAGGCTGGACAGGCTTGGCAACAAGCAACATGTGCCCCGTGATGCAACGATCCGGTTTGTTGTCACTCGGAACATAGCCCAATGCCCGAAAGTCCGCGGCGTTTTGGTGTTGACGGCGGGTATGCATGAACAGATTCCTCCCGTGAGCGTTGGGTTGGAGTTGGAGGTCGCTTGCCGGGGTAGGTTGGAGTGGTGGTATACTTGGAGGCAGTGCCAGCTTGCTTATGAGGGACGTACCAGTGCGTCGGTAGTATAACAGCGTTTGAGTTTTATGAGGTACCTAGGTTATCAGGTATCATGTTCGTATAACGAGTGCATGTTGAATTTTGGTGTTTTTGTACAGATAAGACAAGATTGGATTTTGGTCAATGGAGGTTGAAGAGTGTCGGTCGGGATTACCAGATGCAGGGGCCGCTGAAGGAATGCTGACGATATATTGCCAGTCAAATCCTTCGGTACATCTAGTAGCTCCGTGTGCAATAGCACATGGGAGCCACGTGAGGTAAGCAGATTATTCTCAGTGCTATTACTCTGGTTCCTATTAGTAATAAGAGAAATTGTTATTTCTGTGTTGTCTGCTTAAAAGGTTATGGACAAAAAGCATTTATATACAGCCGTTTGCAACCTCGCGCTTACTGCAATGAGTCAAGCCACCCCTTCACGTCTCCGATCAGCGTACAAACAAACCGTCAAATGACTCTTTTCTCCCACTGCGGCTGACTTCTGTCTGTACCTCTCATTCTTAGTCAACCAACTTTGAACTCCCCCATGAGCCGAAATCCCTACGACCTTTCAAACGAACCTCGGTCCAAGACGGCAAATCAGCGGGTCAACCTAGGTGGTGCTTCTACCGCGCCTCCGATCCCTCCCGGCCTTTAGTTTCAGATAGTCTATTTTCTGTTGCTGCTCTATTGCTTTGAACTTGTTATTCTGTCTTAGATAAGATTGCACCCACTAAGGGGGGGGTGTGCCGTCATCGCCATCTGTGGCTCGGCACCCCGCATTATCACAAGCTCGGCCTGTGGTCGGTACGAGGGAAGGGGGGAGAACGAATAACGTCACTCTTGGGCTGTTTGCTCTTTTTTTGGGGGGCACATGGGAGATGATCGTTTGGGTGTTTGCACAATGCCTACGTTGCACAGTAAAAGAATAAACTACTCTTGTAACTATCTTTCAATTTTTGTAAATGAATAAAATAATTTCTTTTTAAAGATAGTTTGCATGGTATTAATTACTGCATGTGCATGTAGACAACCCCTGTGCTAGTTACTTGCCTCCGGCCACACGGAGCTCCTCCACACACAGATCGGACTGGCAGCCCCGGCCATTCAAGCCGAAATTCCTCCACCCGTCCGGCTATGGCCCTTCACCTGGCAAACTTACGTATGTACTCGTCCCATGTCCATCGTATGGCCAGGTACCGCCCCCCATAATTGATCGTAACTGAAAACCGAGCTGTGTTTGCAAGCCAATCTCTATTTTTCCTCGAGAGATTCTCACACCCCCCCTTCTCCTTTCCTTTCCGTAGCATGTGGGGGAGTACCTGGACTTCTCAAAGCCGCGGGCCAAGAAGGAAAAAAATTCCCCATGTTTTTGCTGTTTGTTTTCGCGGGGTCTCAGCGGCTTAAGCTTTTTACGAGTAATTGGGCAAACAAAAATACAAACCAGCCTATCATCTGCCCAGCAGCAAACCCCGGCTTTCCGGCCTGAAGGGGGGGCAATAGACACAAAAGTCTACCGAGCTGTGGCTCACCTTAATCATTTGTTGTTAGAGACATGGGGGTTTTTGAGTCTTGTGATTGGGGCTGGACGGTCCAATGGCTGTGGCTTTTTTCTCCCTTTATACTCTTCCTTGTGTAGTTCTTTTGCCTCGCAGCCTCTAGCTCCAAAACGGGCAAAAGGGGGGCGTGTGTAGAGAGAAACCGCCATGATGCTTGGCTGGGGGCTAGGTTGACAGCCGGAATCATATGTCAAAACTGGTGGCTGCTTTCTTTTAAAGAAGCGTATATCGGCTCTTTTCTTTTCGAGTATGACTCTTTTTTTTTGTGTTTATACCTCTTGTTTCTCTTACTTCTTCTTACCTCTCGTGTCAATCCATCTCCTCCTCGTCCTCTCATTCATTCCTCCTTCTTGCAACTCCCCCCCTGCATTCTAATTCGCTTGATTGAATACCCGGCTCATCCTGGTCCCCCCAAATCGCCTAGCTATCCCCATAGCTTCACATCAAATAGAAAATAAGCTCGGCTCTTTCCGCTTGGTGGCACACGATATCCTCGGCAGCACAAAAGGTGGTGACTCACTATACGACTGGAAGCTATAAACAAAACAAAGAAGCATATCCTGGGGAGCAATCATTCCTAGAGGAGCTCATACATACTTCTTCTTTTGAGTATCAACACAGCCATCACAATGACAAGAGATGGTTCAAAACAACCGCCCACGGCGGCGACAAACCTCATCGGTGTGTTATCTCATTTACTTTGACGAAATGAATGAGCTGTCAATGACATCCAACTAACATGCTTCGTTCCCATAGCTGGTGGTGGTGCCGGCATGATGGAAGCTCTCGCCTGCCACCCTTTAGGTACGTCCCAACCTCTTATACAAGCTCACAATCCACAATAAAACATCATAATAATAACACCCACGCAGACACAATCAAAGTGCGCATGCAGCTCTCCCGTCGCGCGCGCATGCCCGGCGCCCCCCGCCGCGGCTTCATCAAAACCGGCGTCGAGGTCGTCAAGAAGGAAACCCCCCTCGCGCTGTACAAGGGCCTCGGCGCCGTTCTGACCGGCATCGTCCCCAAGATGGCCATCCGCTTCACCTCGTTTGAGTGGTACAAGCAGCTGCTCGCCGACAAGTCCACCGGCACCGTCTCCGGCCGGGGCACCTTCATGGCGGGCCTGGCGGCGGGCGTGACCGAGGCCGTGGCCGTCGTGACGCCCATGGAGGTCATCAAGATCCGGCTGCAGGCGCAGCACCACTCCATGGCCGACCCTCTGGATATTCCAAAGTACAGAAACGCGGCGCATGCGCTGTACACGGTCGTCAAGGAGGAGGGCGTCGGTGCTCTGTATCGCGGTGTTAGCTTGACGGCTCTGAGACAGGGATCGAACCAGGCCGTCAACTTCACGGCGTACTCGTACTTTAAGAAGTGGCTCAAGGACTACCAGCCTCAGTATGCGGATGGCAACCTTCCCAGCTGGCAGACAACCATTATTGGTCTTGTCAGCGGCGCTATGGGCCCTCTCAGCAATGCTCCCATCGACACAATCAAGACTCGCCTGCAAAAGACACCCGCCGAGTTCGGCACCACTGCCTGGACGAGAATAACCACCATTGCCAGCGACATGTTCAAGTATGTGTTCCCTGAAGAAAAGGTTTGGACTGAACTCGAAAGCTAACAATCTTTTCCTTCCAGACAAGAAGGTTTCCACGCCTTCTACAAGGGCATCACTCCTCGTATCATGCGAGTCGCCCCCGGTCAAGCCGTCACTTTCACCGTCTACGAGTACCTCAAGTCGAAATTAGAAAAGAGCAACTTGGCCTTTGTCGGCGGCAAATATGAGGAGTAAGAAATTGGCCTTGTTTGAGAGTCGATTGCATTTTTTGCGATATACCCCTTTGTTTTTTAATGATCGACCGAGATGCGAGGACAATGATAGTCTCTGACTGTAGTCTAGTTCTAGACAAGAAATGAAACAGGGTCAGCCCTTGCATGCATAGGAAAGGATATTATGGTTTGTGAATAACGGTAATTATATGACGAGCAATCGTGTTTCGGTTAGAGATTTTGTTTTGCATCCCCGGACCGCGGAGTTGAATCATGTACGTTCTGGA
Source organism: Trichoderma sp. 2475 (assembly GCA_038502285.1). Classification (NCBI taxonomy): domain Eukaryota; kingdom Fungi; phylum Ascomycota; class Sordariomycetes; order Hypocreales; family Hypocreaceae; genus Trichoderma; species Trichoderma sp. 2475. The sequence goes on along the minus strand of JARPVV010000003.1, from coordinate 2,023,525 downwards.
AGGAAAGGAATCGTTCCCAAGGGGTTTTCAGTTAAAAAGCTGGATATATATCTTGTATAAAAATTATGGACAAAGTTTCTATTCAGGCTAGATCGTTCCGTTCGTATGTGTCGTAACTCGTGAGGGCGTCTACCTGCCCGGGCGCTTGGGCCTGCTAAAGCCCGATGACACCACCTTCTTGGGATGGAGATCGTTGAGGACTTCCTCCTCGGTAAGCTCGCTGGGATCTTCCACCTCGAATTTCTTCTCCAGGGTGATGCCGGCATCTTGCTCGGCAATGGTGAGGACGGCACGCTTCATCAGAGGGTACAGCATCCTGCTCTTGATTGCCTTGTTTCCAGCCGTGGCGGGGCAGGTATAAAAGAAGAGCACCGGAGTCTGCTCAGTTCCTTCGTGGGTGTGAGTAAACCGGTAAAAGGTAAACCGCGGCTCGACTGGCGAGATGCTCTTGATGAGGCTGGTGAGAGAGCTGGTATCCAATGAGTCAGTCGCCAGTTCGACTCTCTCCGTAGCTGCGTTGATTTTCTGCGTCACAAATCATTAGTCTCCTGTTTTGAGTATTTCCTCATACTTTGAAGATAGCTTACTAGTGTAGCTGCGGCCTTTTGCCCTTCAGCAACCTCCTTCATTGCCGCAATAGCATCCTCGTTAACCGGCATCGACAGGCTCTTGCTAAGGTGGATTTCCCGGATAGCAGTGCCAGATCCTGCCTCCTGCTCAGCTCTCTTGACATCTCCCAGCGTCTTCTCCTCTTCAGTCAGGGGAGCCTCCAGTGCGTTGTGTGCATCGTGGGCCTTGAACCCCTTTTCCGTCAACTCGTGGGCCATGGTCATGAATGGCGTCTCGCGGAAGTGCTCGGTACCCAGCTCTCGCGTCAGCGTCAGACGCGTCGAGGCGAACAGCATCTTCTGGCGGACTTTGGCGGCATCCGGCACGTACGTCACGGCAACGAACTTGGGCGAGTCTTCGTAGCGGCGGAGGATGGCATACAGGGCGACATCGGGCTTGATGAAGGGCTCGAGGACAGAGAGATTCTGGCCAAAGTCGGACGATGTGCCCGCGATGGTCTGGACGGGCGTCAGGGTCTCGCGCTCAATGGTCACCAGCAGGGCAAAGTCGGAAGGCGTCGCCAGCAGCGAGCTGAAGGCCTTCTGGAGCTCCTCAGAGGCTGTCTCGAGATTCTGCGGTCAGCACACCGCAAGGGGGAGGGCCAGTTGGTCGGCCATTGCATTGCCACGGCATCCGTACCTGAGATTCCAGACTGCATGTTGGCCCGATGCTATTCAAAGATTGCAGTCTATAAATGATTTTCGGTCAGGCCGGTCTGATGCCTCGATCCGCTGATGAAGGCTCCAAGTTTCGGGGTTCTGGCCAGAGCCCGACGACGCATCCAAGTCCAAGCTGCTGCCCCGCCACGGTTGCACAACCGCGAGAGCCCCTCCACACAGTGCCCCACCAGATGGCGTGGTCAATCTATATTCGCAGCTACCCGGTAAATGGACGTTGAAAGTCGAATAATAGCCAACTAGAGCAAATATGCGATGGAATAAATGCATTACAATATTATTTACGACGCAGGGCTATCAGAAACCGAGACTATTTCCTGGAAGTAGCCATTATGCTGACCAAAATCACAAGTATTTGATAGGTATTGAAGATGAAGCTGGCTTTGGTATTTTTAGCAGCTGAGTTGTGTTCGAAATCATAAAGAGTCACTCCTGATGCGTGCACGATGCAATGCCAAGAGAATACTCAAATGAATCAATTATTTTGCAGTCTTTCTTGTACAATATTGAGTGTGTGCGTAAGTCTTTACTGCACTTAGCTATCAACCACTGTACCAGCCGTCAATCAGCTTCCAAAAATCTCCCAAACACAATCCACTGAGATATTGCCATTATTGAGCTCCTCCGGCTCATCAGCTCGAAAACAATGTTTTGTAAAATTTTACCAGATAATTGCTGCTGCCAGCAAGACGAATCCTCCACCAGAGAGAGGAGGAATGGACCCAGAAGGGGAATCCGAAGCCGGAACGTGAGAGGGAACCGGAGGATCACCCTCGGGCTTCTTGCTTGGCCACGGCCAGAGAGTGTTCTCGGGGGACACGACAGGGGATTCATTTGGCCCTCCAGCAGGATCACAGTTAGTCGCTGAATCTATACCACCAGGATTTCCACCAGGAGAGCCTGGAGTATTTCCCCCGGAATAGGACTCTGGCTGAGGCGACGCGCAATTGGCAGAAGGTGTCGCATTTGGAGGTTGCTGATTTGGGTTGGAGAATGTTTTGGGTTCCGGTGCATTGTCAGTTGGAGTCAGAGGTCCCTGAGAAGGCGTGTTCAAGCCACTATTGCTCTCTGTAGAGCATGGTGATTCTTGAGGACTTTGAGGTGCAGGGGCGCCAAGGGTTGGATTCACAGTTGCTGCCGGATCCCCAGATGCAGGGCCAACGAAAGATGTTGGAATTCCTGGTGCTGGCCCTTCTGGTGTGATTCTCTGAGGCTGCCACGGTTCTCCAACTGACGAGACATCGGCAGATGTACAAGAGGTATCAGCTGCAGCGACAGAGGACTGAACGTTTGTTGGGTCTCCATATGCTGGCACTTGGCTAGGTGTGACACGCGTGTAAATGTTGGCAATAATAGGTGCATTCTCTGGGCAGACGCTCCCACACATGCCGAGAGTGCTGTCTCCCATGCATGGATAGTCACACTTTGACTCGTCGGTTGGTTGAACACCATTCGCATCGTCTCCACATCGGCAAGAACTGCAGGATTTGGTCAGAGAGACAGAACTTTGGCAGAATGTCTTTTGAACTCACTCAGGAAGAAGGGCAGCGAATTGGTGACCTTGGCAGGCACGCTGGCACGCTTCAGGAATCAGGCGGCTGTCAGAAAACACAAGGGCATTTCCGAAGCAAGACGGATCGATTGAGGAGCAGCCTTGGTATGAAAATCCGCCGTAGCTGTGCAGAGTTTGGCAAAAAGCGCCCATGGCGCCGATAATGGCGAATAGGAAGATGCCTATCATCTTGTTGATAGGAGAGAGCGGCTGAGTGTAGGATGGACTTTGATACTGACAAGGACAGAACAACGAGAGACACAGTTGGGCTGATGAGCGATGGACGCAGATTGAGACAGATAGAAGAGATTAGAAAGGAGAAAAAAAAAAGGATTTGGACGAGCTTGGGAAACTTTTGGGCGTGAAGGTGGAAATGGAAATCTGTCGAGTGGGAAGGAGCAGACAGGCACTGGGAGGCAGGTGCCTGTCTCTCCTTCCCGTACCTAAACACCCAATGATTATTACGAACAACGAGATTTAGCGAAAAGACTGAGATTAAGTGGACTGAATGGAACGAGTAAGAGAAGCTACACAAGGAAGGAGTCCTTGATTTCTTGATGTTCGCGAGGTTTTCATGGTGGCCGCGATTGGCATCTCGTATGATGAAAGTCGAAACGGCAGAGTGACTTCATTTCGCCGCATGTTTGGCGAGAGAACGCTGTAATGATCTGAATGAAATGTAGATTCTCAAATAACGTACTACCTAGACGCCTAATGGTCTTGTCTGCGATATGCTGCAAGGGTTGATGCTCTACTCACAAACTGAAGTTTGAGTGCAAGAATGCATTCACATTAGGAGCACAACTCTCTACATTGTATGCATACGTAGTACTATATAGCTTTGTTTAGACTTACCTAGGTATTTTGCAGCAGAGAGTCACAAGAAAATAAAAATTCCTTCTTTGAGAAAATGCAATATGCAACGATGCCTCGATTTCCGATTGGTACCTGGACATTAACATCTCGGGATCTTGACAGCCTTCACACGATTGGCCAGGAATCTGCCTCTCAGATTAAAGACCCACAGTACCTTATCCAGTGGAATTGACCCACACTTGGTTTATCGCCTCAGGCCAAAGCGTCCCGCTAGCCTTGGCAAGCGCACAAACGTGAGCAGAGGGCACGAAAACCCCAATTTAGCGAACCCATTTTCCAAGTGCGCCAAAGTTTACCATACCAGGGCCCTTTGATTTTTCTGTCTGCTACTATCACGATCAACCTCATCCCAACCCACCGTTGAGCAACCACAGCCAAGATGAGCGCCATCAACAAGATCGCCGCCAACAGCCCCTCGAGGCAGAACCCCTCCGAGCTTGAGCAGAACATTGCTCAGGCTCTGTTCGATCTCGAGAGCAACACTGCCGACCTCAAGGTTGCCCTGCGACCTCTGCAGATCGTCTCTGCCCGTGAGGTGAGAATGACTTGAAGTTCCAAGAAACAGCTAGAGACCGAAATTTTTCTTCGACATCCTGTTCCCAAAGCTCTCTACGAATGGCTTCGACGTACGATTGGGCGCGCTCCCTCCCTCGCAGAGAAGGAAATAAGTTGTACGAACTTTACCGATTCGACAGAATTGAGTCGTTTGACAACCCTCTCTCTCCGAGCGGAAAATAAAAATATTTGTAGAGGGACGCGCCGTCTGGCCTGAGTACTATTGACTTCTGTGGAGCAGGACGGGAAGCGGTCCAAGGCATTAAACTGTCCTGGAGCTCGCATGCTGACTTTGGGATCTTGATTAGATCGAAGTTGGCCACGGCAAGAAGGCTATTGTCATCTTTGTCCCCGTCCCTTCCCTGCAGGGCTTCCACCGTGTTCAGCAGCGGTAAGCAAAAAAACAATTCTAAACCCCCTAGACATTCCAACTTGAGACTAATTTCCCCATCTGCAGCCTGACCCGTGAGCTGGAGAAGAAGTTCTCCGACCGCCACGTCCTCATCCTGGCTTCTCGCCGTATCCTCCCCCGCCCCAAGCGCTCTGCCCGCTCCCGCAACACCCAGAAGCAGAAGCGTCCCCGTTCCCGCACCCTGACTGCCGTCCACGACGCCATCCTGGCTGATCTCACCTACCCCGTCGAGATCGTCGGCAAGCGCATCCGCACCAAGGAGGACGGCAGCAAGCTCCTCAAGGTCATCCTTGACGAGAAGGAGCGTGGTGGCGTTGACTACAGACTCGACACCTACTCTGAGGTTTACCGAAGACTCACTGGCCGCAACGTCAACTTCGAGTTCCCCCAGTCTACCGGCTCTGAGTTCTAAATGTAGTTAGAGGAGAAAAGAAATTTAATCGGCATTTCTAAACTTGTCAATGGGAAGCCCTTGGGAAAAATACAAGGCAATTAAAAAATGCGTTGCTCTGTTTATAAAGCATCGGTGGGTTGGTCAACATTTGGGCATGGCGTCTGATATCAAGGTAGCTTTTGTTTTTTTCAAATGATATGAAAGCTGCTGGCATGATTTGATCAATTCACTTATCGCTTCCTCTTCCCTAAATCTTTGTGCTCTATCTTGGTCTTTGTCTATCTCTCATGTGTCTATCGCTGTAAAAAAAAAAAAAAAAAAAAAAGAGTAGTCCATTAATCTCGACTGATGCGCCCAACCCCAAGTACGCACCAGTATGCCAATTCTCGCTTCTCCCTCGTCTCCTTGTTGTCCTTGTTAGCCGGGCCGTCCATATCAGCTTGCGTATCAGCCTCCCATTCCATGCGCACAAACATGGGAATCTCAAGGATATCCTCGCCGCTCTTGAGTGGGCTGGTATCAATCTTCTCGTTGCCCTTCTTAGGCAGCTGGTCGATTCGTAGAGACGCCGGAATAACTTCCAACACGATGCTCACCCAATTCCGCCCCTTTTCCCAAATCTTGCCCACTTCAGGGCCCTCATCCGCCTTGCGACTCCTGTCCTTTTCGTCGTCTTTCAACGCATCATCCCACATGTCAGTGTTGGCGTCCACCTCGAATTGTGGGCACAACACCGTGACTCTGCTGGAGAAACGGCCCGGGGTTGCATTTGGCGAAGCCAGCGTGACTTTGATGCTGTCAAAGAGGGGATTCTTGAAAGTAACGACAAAGTGGTACGGCTGATGTGGCTTCAATGGTGCTTCTTCTTGGACCATGGGCCTATAGGTGACGGGCGCAGGCGTAGCGGTTGGATTAAGTGGCCGAATCGTGATTGTGGGTATGTACGATTTGGCGACCAGACGAATCTTGAATCTAGTAGACGTGACCTTTGCCTCTGGCTTTGATATGATGTGGCGACATGCTGGACAACGTTTCGACCGCTTGCTGCGGAGCAGATATGCAATTGGTCGGAGTTCGTCCTCAAACCGTATAGGCTCTGTCTGCTCTTTTCGCTGTTCCAGTGAAGCTGTAGCGTCCCAGCCTCCGCTGATGAGCTTCTTGATCTCCTTTGACTCATCCAAGTTGGCGATTTTCAAGCCGTCGTTGGTACCCAGTGCTTCGCGCATGATATCCGCCGGGCCTTGCTGCAAGCGACCCTGGTGACCCCGACCGGTATACAAGGACATGATGCGCGTCAGAGCAGCTGGAGATGAAAACCCAAGTCCATCGTGCAGTGGGAGCCCGCGTATTGAGGTGTTTGTTTCTGAGAGCCGGCTCTGGTAAAACGCCTTGAGGTTGGCAAACTGCAAGTCTGCATCGACTTGGTCATCGGGCACGGGTGGCTCTTCTGGGTTGTCCTTTCGACGGTCCTTGACGTCTCGTAGCGTGAGCTTTGGCTGGCCTCCGTTATTGATCTTGGAGAGCTGATTGTATATGCCGCTGGGGCGATCGAACTCGATGCCAATCTCGGTCGAAGTCCAGTTGCAGTACTGGCAGAAGAGCGCGTATGGCCCCCCCGTGGGATTCGTCTGATACTGCGTGGGCAAAAGGTTCGCATCTGTGGTGGGTTGAATGGCGCCAACTTGTAGCGGGCCGATGCATACTGGGCATTGGTAGCAACTTCGCGTACATCTGGACCAAATAGCAATCAGCTTTTGCTCAAGACAAATCTTTGTTCGCGGCGAAAGGGGCCATTGTTTACCTATTACCCTCACTGCGCAGGTTGCTGCTGGGCACCTCAAAGAGGCAATTGGGGCAGTAATAAGTGACAGACTCTTCGGTTACGCATCTCGGACACCGAATCTGCTGGCAGTCTTCGCAGTAGAGGAGGTACTCGAGAGGATATAGGCTGTAGTTTGATCGCGGGGCTTTGGGGTCAAAGGTTCGCTCGTCCTCTTCAGGGTCGGACAGCGCATTGCCGGAACTGAGGACAGTCTGATCCGAGCATGGGCACTGGATGTACGTGTAGGGAGTCGAAAGCGACATTGTTCTTTCTCGCTACATCTCCGTTGATTCGATTCAACGAGCGCAAGTGGGCGTCGCTAGCCGTTGCTCTCACCCACAGCAAACCCTCGGTGAGGAGCTCCCGCTTCCAGCAAGGTGAGCTCGGTAACGCTCTATTTCCACGTGACCCACCTCTGTTTATCAGATCGCAGACCGACCGCTTATGTAAGGCTACATTCGTCGGTACATCCTCGTATTAATTCCCCGCTTTCTCTGTTGCAGATGCGCCCCGGATTCTGGATGATCGTCCTGGCCAAAGCTCTCACAGCGGGCGATCGATATATTGCAATGACGCTGACATGATAAGCATACGTACGTCCTCGATTGACATGTGCACGCTGAAATTTCGGCAGTGGCGGATCTGCAGGTTGTTGCTCGTGGGCGCTACCATACGAAGACGACGCGGAGCCGGCCGCTTTCGTTTGATGCTTGCAACGCTTTCAGAGCAGATCAAACCTTTTAATTTCATCGCCTGATTACTTTCCGTGGCAAATTGTTTAATCAAAACTCTACCTTTTATCTTTCACTATGATATTAATTTTTCACATCTGTGGTTGTGTTTGGTCAAGATCGACTCTCCGTACTCGCTCTCGTGTAAGCCAGACGAAGTCCCGACGCCTCTCGCTCAACCGTGATAGACGATTTTGGAACCCCCTTTTTTTTTCATATGGCTTCGCAAGCTATACGAAGACACAGTGCAATTACCTCGTTGTTTAGGCGCAATTGCTCCGTCATGTGCCACTTTGTAGCAACACTAATGTTGATGCCTCTTCTGCAAGCTTGTTATGCGGCTAATGGAGGCAGCTAAGTTGTAATAACACTTCGTATGAAGCATTATGGTTCCAGACTATAACGTGAACTGCCACTAGTGCTGTGATGTCAGTTGTGTTTGCTGTCTTTCGCCTGCTATGGTTGGTGGTTCTACTAGGCTGTGTCTTAGAATGCAATTGCGGCCAACAATATATACGAGTATGCCGCCGCCAGCTTTTGTCGGTGAAGGTTCAAGTGCTCTCATCTGTCTCATGGAGATGCTAAATCAGCACGTTGCGTTGCGTGGTTAGGAAAATCTTCTACAGCCTTTCTACTTTAGGAGATGTAAGCGGGGGATGAGAAGACTGTCTCTGGAGGCGTCTTGGTTACTCATTCAATTGGTGTGCCACCACGCTTCGTGGCCAAGTCAGGCCAGGAACAAAGAGATAAGGAGAAGCACGGGAAGAACAGGAGTAATCAGGAACAGCGGCTTGCTGCTCGTATTTAGCCTTTGGCTTCGGCTTGGCTGGGTGAGCACACAAAATCGCTATTTTACGAGCGTACGTAAGGCTGACAAAATAGATGGGCAAAAAGAAATCAACGGGCTCTTGCACTAGGGTTCTCCTTGCCTTGCTGAGCGTGGAGATGTCTCCTGTTAAACGTTTAATCGGTTGCGATTCAGATTGTGGAGATGTGTCTTGGACTTTTTTGCCCAGGCAGAAAGAAGAAAAAGCAAGACTGAGACTAAACTGTGGACGAACAGCAGGGACCCAGCAGCGTCTCACATGCTGTAAAACCAACCACCTGGATAGAAGTGAGAGGTAACAAAGCAACATTTGAAAGCTTTTCACATCGGCGGGTTTCGAAATTACCATATGCTGCTTGTCTCGGCCTGCCAGCCTAGGGCTCTTTTATTGGGGGCGATGCAGGTAACGCAATTCTGGCAGTCAATGATGCTGCCCGCACAACGTCGGGCGTGTTTTGGCGCATCGGATCTGAGATGGCCGCAGCCCGCAGTCCGCCAGAGCCGCCCAAGTGGAGATTGAGCTGGGGTGGTGAATATCGCGGATCCCTGTCCGATGGAGATGGAGAGAAGACTGGACGGCATGGCATGGCATGGCATGGCATGATGCTACTCATCACTTTTCTTCTTCGGTCCACTCCCGGGCGCTTCTTCAAGGATCGGCCACGAAGAGACAGGGAATTGTCGCCAGGATGGTATTCCAGCCGTTCCGAAGAGAATATAGAGGATTTGAGAAAAATAGCCGAAGGAGAATCTGATGCGCCCTGGAGCGATAGTCAGGAACACACACCGCATCGGCGTCGTCTTGTAAGCTAATGGGTGAATGAGACATGTAACAGGTTCAGCTCCACCAGCATGGCCGCGGCAAGCCCGCGAGCTTTTGCGACTGTGCACGGAGTTACAAGTACATCAATTGCCATTGGGGCTGCTCGCTGAGAGGAAGCTCAGCTCGTCAATAGCGTGAGTGACGTGGATGCATCTCGTTTGTGTCTTGTGAAAGCGGGCTTGCGGGAGAGAGTGCGAAGGATCCCTGGCGTCATTGCCGTTGCAGCTACATGTGCCCAAGGCTTGACTATACTGTACAGTAGCATGCGCAGATATGCCACGGCATGTGCATAATGGGACATGATGGGAGTGAGCACTGCGTGGTGGCGGGACCCAGACCAAAATCTGGTTTTTTTTGCATCTTCCCTCGTGGTCAGACTGGCCTGGCCGGTCGCGGCCTTGTCGATATTATGCATCCGGAGGTTGGGCCATGGCCGTTGAGCAGGTTCGTTTTCTCCGCCCAAAGAGGGGAAGAAGAGATGGATTTAATCAATTCTGCTGTTGAGAGCAGGGATCATATACTATGTAAGGTAGCATTCGACGCTGCCGTCTAAATCAATTACTCATAGGTGTTGGTGCTGAGCCCATTTCCGTTTCTTCCTGCTTCTATCGACTTTTTTTTTTCCTCCATCGTGGCCTAGCCGAAGTGGAGTGAAGTCATGCATTTCGACCACATCAGACTCCATGTCGCTGCCAGCTCACCACCGCCTCGTGGGCGCTGCAGAGCCACTGAGCGGCTGGCAGACCCCTGCAAGCGACGAACGCTTAGAATGCGACAGCGCCCCTCCACTTCCCAAGAGCTGTGAAGGACGCCTGGCTTGGCTTTTTGCAGCCCAGAAAGACGGCGATGCCATCCCTGCGCCGCTGCATGTGCTCTGGCGTCTGTACTTATTGGCTGGGCTGCTCGCAGCGACAGCTCGAGGTACACTGCCTGACTGCTAATCTTAGCAATTGGGCTATTATAGCGCCAAGGCGCACCGGCACTGTTTTACTTGCAGGTGTCTACGCTGGTTGTAGAAGACGCTGTGTAGATCTACATCTAATCTGCCTGGCGCTCCATGTAGAGTAATCTGTCAAGTTCGATGGCTGATGCATTTGGATGGCCGCGGTGGTGGCAATGTCCGTAGTTCCGTGCTCTGTAATGGGCACATCACATCATGATATTACCATGTGCATGCGAGTTGAGGGATAGACGAGCACCCGGCGCTGATGCAAAATACAGGGGCCGCATCCTTGCAGATTTTTGGCTGCTGGCCTAAGCTCCTCGCTGCTAGGGGAAAAGGAAAAATTGCAATGCACTAACGCTGGGCTAAGCACCGGGCTAAGAGCAATTGCCTTTTCAGCTCCCGAGAACAACAAGAGCTACGAAAACGTCGTCCAGACCTCTGGGCCTGGCACCTCTTCTTCCTCTCCTTCTGCGTTATACTTTTCTGACCTCTGCCACCGAAACGCCCCTCCCGGCTCGTGTGAGCCCCTTTCCACCACTCGCAAGGCAACGATGGCTCTGGACCTGTGACCGATTCTATGGCCGCTTTCGACTGCGAACCCGTACTGCCGTGATACCGCCATCGAGTCGACGGGCGCCCAGCAAGCTTCAAGCCTTGCAGGAACCACACGCCGGCCGTGCAACACGAGAGCGGGCTCGCCATCATTAGCCTGTGACGTCTCGGCGTTGCCTTCTGCGTGATTCGTTGCTTGACGTGGACTGGCTGCCGGCCTGGCTTCTGATTTACCTTTGGATCCTGCGTGGGAGGGCTGGCATGGTGTGAAGGACGCAAGACTGAGGAGCATTTTAGACTTTTCTTCTCTATTCTTTTGCTGTGGGGGATTCTCTGGCCTGCATATACAAACCATATATACACAGGGTATATATACTAACTTGACGCCGGGTGGCCTGTCTCATATCATTGGAAGCTATCCCGCCCCCCTTGCCCAGCAGGTCTCCCTCACCAAAACGCCAGTCCTTTGCGGGCTTCGTTTGCTGCACTCCACTCCTGTGTGTGTGAATAGCTTTTCTGCCGCCTCTGATGGCCGGCCCGAGGGCGAGATCAAACAGCGTCCGCAGGGCTCGCGGACTCTCCATTGGAGAGGATGGCAAGGTCGTGCCGCTTAAGCGATGGGACGGCGCCAGCAGGACGTGCAGGGACTGGGATGGCCTACGAAGGGTGAGTCGAGCCTGTAAATGGCAGCGAGGCCAGCGCCCAATTGCGTATTGGTAGCATTCATCTGACTGTCTATGGTGTTGCTTATAGGACTCGGATATATGGGAGAGGAACGGCAACTGCCTCATCCACTTATACGCCAAGGGCGATTCAAAGCGTGGGCCGTCTTTCAAGCTGCCATTTGCCGCTCTGCTCTCGGCGGGCTGCTTGCCTCTCGTCGAGAAATTCCTGGTCCTCGAGGGCATTGCATCCAATACGGCGCAGGAGATTGAGCGGTGGGATCAGCTGCATCCCAGGTCGACAGCTGAGCTGTATATACCGGCCCCGCCCAATGCCACCGATAAGCAGGCGCAGCAATATCACCTCGCGATACGAAATCTTTGCGCATGGGTTCTGGGGAGACCAATGGTGGGGAGGCACTTGGGCAGCACCCTCGTTGCGCTCCTTCACTCTATGCGCGAGTTCCGGTCCTCGTCAGGAAGCAACGTCGATGACTTGTTAAAGTATATGCGCCATGCGCAGTACCTCGACTTGGCCGGAGCGCCTACTCACGCCACGGCGGCCCTTTACGTAGCAGAGACCTTTCAGCTCGGCAACTTGTATAAACGGGCTTTTGCTCACTGCGTTGGCATGCATGACCGTCTCTTCTACAACTCGGAATATCAGGTAAGGAACGATATGCCTAGACATTGGGCATTAACGCATGCCCTCTTTCCTTCTCCCCTGCTTGTTTCACTGGTCATGCTGTAAATGTACAGCCGATGCTAATTTTCATCTCCTGAACAGCTCATCAGTGCGATATCGCGATCGCTCGTCCGCAGAGCCCGTCTGGAGATGAACGCAATGCTCCAGCAGACAACCACCAGACTCCGGAGCTTCCTTGACGAGGAACTATCAGAGACTAACTTGGGCATTCCAGCTGGAACTCGCGCCCACCTGGAGCGATTTCGAAGCTTCCTGATGTCCTTTTATTCGGCCAAGTTTGGCTATTATCCTCCTATGGCTTTTGACGCTGGCCTGCTCAATACCATGGCGGCCGATTTTGACGCCTTGTACGAGCTATTAGTGGACAACAACTATACTGCATCGGACAGCATACCGTCCACAGCAGTTGGTGGTATCTGCACTGAGCAGCTTGTCCAAACCTTTGATGAGACCAACCACTTTGAGCCTCTACCACACCCTCTCCCCCAGCTGCCTCAAGTTGAGACTTCTACTGATGGGCTCCGGCTCTTGTCCAAGATCCCTTTCCTAGAAAAGGTAGCTCCGGAGCAGCAACAAATTTCGATTGCAGCTCTGATTACGGCATCTAACTGGACGGAGAAATGCTTCAAAAGTGATCTCGTGCAGGCGTATCGCCGGTTCGAAGAAGCAATGATTATTTCCCCTACCAAGGCCGACAAGAACGAAAAGATCTCATTACTGGAGGCGCGCAAGGTGCGATGGGTTCTGGTTTACGCGGTCCACCAAGTTCTGCGCCGTGCAACACGAAAACCGATAGAGGTTGATGGCGAGGACGCACCGTATCACCTTTCAGCCTCGATGAACTGCATCCCTCCCTGGTCATCGGCATCTCGTGAATCGAAGAAGCCCTTGCGCATTCAAACCGATATTGTGGCTATCGATGAAAACGTGCCCAAGCGAATCGTCAAGATCCAGGAGACGGCGGTTGGCAGGATAGAGATCAAGCCCGACATTGACTATTTCGCCTTGACACACAAGAACCGCAATTCATCCCTATCCACCATGTCTGATAGCCCATCACCCACCACCTTGTCCCGCTCGAGCTCATTTACTATGAGCCTGCGACGCAACTCGACTATCCGCAGGTCACTGAGGATATTGAGGAGGAGCTCCATGTCAGCATCACAGGCATCAATGACGCCGCCTGGAAAGCCATTGTACCACGAGATTGTTGTACAAGGCTATGGCAACGGAACACAAACAGTTACCGTGGAGGCGGACGAGGAGGGGCTGACGATGAAGGGCAATCTGGCGGGTCGCAGCGACTCGACGGCATCCGCACAGTCAAATTCGAGCTCCAGTACCACGGCCTCGTCAATTCCCGAGAGCATGAGCAGCACGATCGACACGCTCTCCTCGAGTGTGCTGTCCAGCCCCGCAACGCCTACGTCCGATGCGGTTTTGGAGCTTGAGCTTATGCTCGCCCGCTGGGGTCCACAAGACAAGGCGCCGGTAAGAATGGGGCTGCCGCGTTCGGTCTCTGCCAGCGCCCTTTCCGGCGACGTGGAAAACTTGGCGTCAGGGCTCCACTACTACCCAGAAGCCTTCCCCGAAGCCCCCTTGAGCAGAAAAGAGGATATCAAACGAAAAAGAAGAAGTCTAGAGCCCGCACGGTCGGCGCCGGCGCCTGCCGCCCTGCAGCGACGCTACACCATGCTTGGAGACCTTCGACGGAAAAACTTTGGGTTCGAGTCCAGGCCCATTTCCGTCCGCATTCGCGAAAACCGCATTACCGAGGAAACGTGGACTCCCAGCCGGAGAGATTCAGATGATTGGTCCATGATGCTGGCGTTTATGGACGGGACTGATAATAAAGACGCCACAACAACTAATCAGAACGACGCCTGGGCGCAATATTCAGACCTTGGAGGACTTACCGATATGAGTTAGTATATAGACATGCCCACGGTTTGGGCGTAATGAGAAATATGACTCGGAGGTGGAAGACAAATTAAAGAGAGGGAAAAACGGATACGACATTTTCCAAGGAGGAAAAGCAATTTTTTGGGCATTTTGTTGTTTGCATGTTTTGTGTTTTATGGCTTGGTTGATACCCTGTGTCGGCTGACACGTTTACGATACCATTTTCTCCGGCGGTCATTCATTACTGGTGTATTGGACATTCTTTCTGTTTACAAAGTCCTGGGATATGGTATAAATCGGGATATATACTTAGGTATACAAGAGGAATCGCCCTCTTAGACTGGACGCTTGAATATTTATTTTGTAAGAGCTAGTATATGAAAATAGCAAGTTGAGCATTGTTTTTTTATTTTTGTTTTCATTTCTTCGAGCGAATTGCTTTGCGGGTATAGTGCCTACAGACAGAATTCATAAATGCATATCTATATACACACCTTTTGTATGTATATTTATACAGATACATACACGTGCAACTTGGCCTCTTGCCAACTCTCCTCGACTTGGACCAACACTGCTAGAGTGAGCAGATGGTTTACACTGCTCGTATCCCAGGCACAGCGTTGAAGTCCTCCGTTTGGTCTGTTCAACTGCTTAGTCTCTCTTTGAGCGTGAAGAGGAATTGAGCGAGTCGATGAGGTCGGCGCCGATGGACCAGATCATGTAAGTCGGGCCGACGAGCCAAGCACCGCTGGTGGAACAATTAGCTTTTTTTCTTTTTTTTTTGCCCATAATAAACAAATTCTTCAAACGATTGACATTGAGATTAAGGGGAAAAGAGGGACGCACTTGGGAATGATCCAGAGGAGGATGAGGTCGTTGAGGGGGTTGTGGCCAATGTTGTCAAAACCGCTGTAGTACTCGTTTGCCCCTATACAATTCGTCCAATTGGCTCTTGTCAGCATGCGTTTTTTAAACATGTCATGTCAATTGAAATGAAAACATGAGGACTCATTATTCTGACTTACAATACAGAATCGTCTTGCTAAGCGTCATGACAGCAGCAGCATAGCCAAACAGCGTAGCCCTGGCACCGCCTCTGCCAGCAAGCACCTTGGAACCCCCCTCGGCGGTCTTGCTGCTAAACAGCCAGGCGACGACATAGTAGAGATACATGAGCGTCTCGGCGGCGTTGAGCAGGCCCTGGGCGCTGGTGAAGCCGTTGCCCGCGTTGAAGGCCTTCCAGCCGTAGATGTGGTCGACCTCGCCGTAGAGCTTGTAGGGCGCCCAGACGGGCCAGTGGAGGGAGCCGCCGGGCATGGACAGCGGGCGCAGGAGGACGTAGCCGGTGTCCCAGATGACGAGGGGCAGGGAGATGGCGAGCCAGACGAGGGTGGCGGTGGTGGGCGCGTGGCGGAATGAGCCTGACGATACTTTGGACGAGGAGGATTTGGATCTGGCGATGCGTTTGGCCGAGGGGGTTGCGGGGGGGAGGGAGGAGAAGGAGGAGGGCTCGACGCTGGCGGCGCGGGAGGAGGAGGCGCGGGTGCTGACCATTTTGGCGTTTTGGTGTTTTGGTAGCTTTGAGTTGAAGGTTGAATTGGAGAGTTGGGTGGCGAGATGGTGTTGAGGTTGGGTGGTGGCGGCGAGACTATCGTGAGATGTTGTTAAATGTTGTTGTTGGGGGTTGCTCTTGTTGGCCTCGATATTAATTGAGATGAAAACAATGGATGAGGCGAGACGGGGAAATAAAAAAGTAAAAAGGTAAAAAAAGAAATGAGACCCCAATGGCCGGAGGAAATAAACAACCTTGAAATGAGGGGGAGGGGCAAAATAGCGCGTTAGGTTGTGTTGTCAAGGTGTGATGGGTGGGAGCAACGCTTTATAAACAAATGGCGATCTTTTTTTCACTTCAATTGCTCCTCTTAATACTCTCGGGGTTTTACAATAAAATGAAGAGAAAAGGTGGAAGAAGAAGGTTTCTTTTTTAAATGAAAAGCTACATAAAGATTATTACAATTAACAGTGTGTGTTGGCGTATTACGTGAGTTGCGCGTTGCAGAAAAAAAAAAGGACAGCATGACAGAAAAACATTAATGGCGAATCACAGAAGGATGCGACATTGGTGTGGTGGGCGGCGTGGCGCCACGCCTGCGCTGTTGGAGATTTGGTTCAATACGACGCTGCTGCGCCAGCTGAGGCTTGGAAGGGGTGAGCGTGACGGCGACGGCGACAGGCTGAGATTTGGAATGGGAGATGGCGAGAGGGAGAGCGAAGTTCGCTTATTGATGCTGGATCCGAATACGTGTATGTGCCGAGGCTGAGATTGAGATTTGGGGAGAGTAAGTTGAGAGTGTTCGGCGGTGTTGGATGAGTTGCTCCGAAAGCCGTTGCTTCGGGGCAATTTGTGTGATTATACGGCCACTCTCAAGAGGGCGATTGAAATTAGTTGCCCAAGTCATGAGATGAGGACGTATTGCACGTGGTAACTGAGTGGCATTTTGATATAATGGAGCTTTTTATTTTCATGTATGCTTGACCGTATATACCCAATGACGTATGAAGGGGCTTGTGGCTTAAGGCCTGGGGGGGGGAGAAAAAAATGCTGTGAAGTGGTATGCAGGAGGCCCTGAAAGGCTGAAAGGTCCTGAAAGTGGCGATTAGCATAATTGAGTCTTGTTTTGTCAAGAGCAGGATAAATTATGCTCCGCTGTGTTCATACGTGCTGCTGCCTCATCTCATCTCATGTCATCACATCTTATCCTGTCGTACCAATCTATAGCTGGGTGTGGCATTCGTCAAAAATATATACTGAGAATTCGCAGTGAATCTCTGCTGGTTCAAAATTAATGCAAAATCTACCAGCGTCTCGCTCACCCGCCAAATGTGTCTCCCCCATTCTCCAGATACTCGCGCTCCTCATCCGTCGTCTCGCGCCCCATGACCCGATTCCGATGCGGATACCGTCCAAACCGCTTTATAATCGCCCAATGCCTCTTTTCAAATCCAAGATTCAGCTGCGCGTATTCTTGGGCCGCCTCCTCGCTGGACTGCACGACTCTTTGCGCCGCGATGTGATACTCGTGCGCCACCTCGGAATCGTCGTTCCAATCTACAGCCATCTCTGAGGGCAGTAGACTCTCTACGTCGCGCTTTAGGCCTTCGTACTTTTCCACCGCTAGGTCGTGCAGCGAAATGTCTTCCGAGTGCATCAGCGGCACGTAAAACCAACTGCGATAGGCGAAGCGCCAGCGAGTTTCGGGACACCGCTCGGGGATGCCGCGCTGGATGGCTGTGAGGGCGACCTCTCTGGCCATGGGGTCGAAATAGTTGAAGACGATGTCTGCGTGGTCTCCGCGGTAGCAGTTGCGTGGGATTTGATCTAGTAGGAGGATTAGGCTGAGCCAGTCGTGGGAATCGTTGGGCTGCAGAGCGTAGATGATGTCTTGGCCTGATTTGATGCCGTCGCGGCGGAGCTGTTCAAGAGTAGGAGCGAAACGCTCTCTAAGGGGTTGAAAAGACCATCAACATATGTTGCAATTTATAAAAATAGATGGTGAGTTTATGACCACTTACACGCATAACTTGTCAAACTCTGGCCCGCCAAAGAACCATCTCTTATTCTCATCTGTGGTGGGCATAACCAGACTATCTGGCCCTGATAGATGCTCGAACCAAAACTCCCGGACGCTCGAAAGCAAGTCTGGCGATAGGATTAATGATATGCAAGTCATCGTGTCCTTTGATGGGGCTGATGAGTTGTGAATGGAGCGAGGGTGAGCGCCAGTAGGACCTGATATGAATGGTCTCGGCTGCAACTGATGACGCCCTGAATGTGTCTGCTTGTGGCTTGACAACGTTCTCTTAGTGAAAAGTCCTCTGGAATACAATTTTAGGGAAACGGGAGCAACTATGTTTCTTGTTAGTTCAGTCATAAGGTGTCAGGAAAAGAGTTGGCCAACCCCGAGGGCAGCACAACGGCCCAGCTCGGTGTATGCCGGACAGCGACACCGCCGGCAACTTCATCAACGTCGATTAGAGATCCAAGTCAGATATTGACTAAGCACGCCAAGCCGTCCAATATTGATATGACGGCCAATACTCATATGATATCAGGACAAGCAAGAAGAATACAAAAAGGGAAGATGCAAAAGCTATAAAGAGCAAATGCAGCCATCAAAACGGACTTTTGACACGGGGCCAAGCCCGCATTAAGGCTGGCTGGCTTTTAGCACGCCGCCCTTGTCGCTCTAGCACCAAGACCGAAAGGCCGAAACGCTACAAATTTCTCGGACAAGAATGGGCACTCTTTTGAACACATTATTCATCACTACTTACCCGCTTACCAAGTCATGAATCACCGCGCGGGAAAAAATAGCCTATGCAGCCTGTCTCTCTGAAATTCACACAACGCGGGCAAACTAGCGAAAATGACCTAAAATGGAAGGATTGCGCCGCGCAGCCAATCACACGCCGTCGTCTGACGATTTATCATCATGGCGATACGCCAGGACACTGATTGGGGTGCGTTTTGCGTTGAATACTAAAAGGGGATTCGCACGACTCATTAGCCTGATATCCTGCGCGTGCCCCCAATTGATTTATAGATATCGTGTGGGATGAGGGGAGGGAACAGGAAAACTTACATATCTCCATTTCCTCGAGAGACAGCCCCTTGGTCTCCTTGATGAAGAACCACGTGTACAGCACCAGAGCCCAGTTGAAGCAGCAAAACATGAGAAAGGCCTTGTAGCCGAGGTTGTTGACGGCCGCGGGCGTGATCTGGGAGAGCGTGAAGCCAAAGAGCCATTGCGTTGCGGCGCCGACGGCGATGCCTCCTTCGCGGATGCGCGTTGGGAAGATTTCGCTCATGTACAGCTGCGTTTGCGCAAAGATTAGTATATCGTGTGATTTTTGTTGGAAAGTTGAAACGTACCCATGGTATAGGTCCCCACGAGATGTTAAACGTCACTATACGCATCGCATCAAGTGTCAGCAATCGAGACGAGCTTGTGTACATTGATATCCAAACTTGGGCACTCACTCGCTTCGAGAAAAACCATCGTCAAAGATGCTATGGCCGGCGGCGCCAGCGTCCCTCCGCTCACGGGAGGATACCGCTGTGTCAGCACTGCAATGATGAACATATAAGTGCCCATGAGGAACGACCCGGCGAGCAGAGACCATCGCCGGCCGATGCGCTCTACGAGGAAGATTAAGAAGAATGCACAGCTGACGACCTTGCACACGCCGAAGAAGCCGCTGAGTAGGAGAGCGTTTTGACCGGCGCCAACGGCCTGGAAGACTTGGGGAGAAACTAGATTGATGGTTAGAGATATTCATGAGGTAATATGCTGACAATTTCAGAAGACATGGGATTCGTCCATACAGTATGCCAGAGGTGTATTTCCCGTTAGTTGAGCACCTAAATTTCGGATTCGCCTTATCAGCAACCAGCAGTCGACACTCTGATCATGAAACTCACCAATCTGAAGAGTGACGGCAATAAAAATTCGATACCGATTCGCCGGCAGCCAATATTCTCTCCAAGTAACCCCAGCAGTCTGCCGCTCCTCCTCCTCAATGCCCGCCAAAATCTCTTGAAACTCCATCCGTACCTCTGTGCTATCCCCTCCGCGCACCCATATCAACGACTCCAAAGCCTCTTCGTGGCGATCACGCTGAGCAAGCCATCTCGCGCTCTCCTTTATCACCAGCATCCCAAGTCCCAAGATACCGCCGGGTACAAGCTGCAAGGCAACTGGAACCCGCCACTGTCTCGTCGATGAGGGTATGTGTTGCGCGGCGCCGTAGTCGACCCAGTAGCTGACTGCTACGCCGAGGGTGAAGAAGAATTGAAAGAGACTGCCGAGCTGGCCGCGGATCTCTTTGGGGGCCATTTCGGCAGAGTACATGGGGATGATGACGGTCGCGATGCCTATTGTAGCAAGTTGTAATTAATTCGTCGCATATCAGCCAGGGACTGATAGTTTGCCCTTATGTATCTTGGAGTGATCAGATTTACCTGCGCCAACGCCCGATATTGTCCGTCCAATGTACCAGGTAACAATTCCGTGCTGGTAAAAGAGCTGCAACACGGCGCCAATGTTGAATATGAGCGATCCTACGGCGAGAGACCATCGGCGACCGTAGCGCGCAGTAAACGGCCAGACGAACAAGCACGAGAAAAAGGCTATAATTGAGAGACAAATATTAGAACACATACGCCCGGTTTCTGCAATTCCTTCTATTACTTTCTTTCATGCTTCTTCGCCCAGTTCGTCGTCATGAAGCAATCGAATAAATGTGCTCTCATGCATATTCAATACATACCTCCGGCCTGCAGCAGGCTAGCCGACAGAGAAGTAACATTGTCCCTCTCGCCATCGCTAAAGCCCATGTCGCGCATAAAGGAATCCAGCGTCAAGACGCCGCCCACGATGCCCGTATCGTAGGCGAAAAGGAACGAGCCGACACATGACAGGGAGACGAGGTACGTGGCCCTCCATGTGCCGAGGCGCGTCATGATGGGTTGCTGGTCGTGTGAGATTTCATGAGGAGGAGGAGAGGAGAGGAGGGGGAAATATAGTGTGTGGGATGTGCTGCCGTTGGTGCGTGTTAGTTTGTATGTATGTTTATATAAACGTGTGGCGTGGCGATCGCTTTGGTTGAAGCAGGGTCTTGGCTAGAAGATTGAATTGAGCATGCTTGGTATACAGCTGGAGAAGAGCTGCGGCCTCGGAGATTTAGGTTGAAGGATCGTGAGATTCAGTCTGCAGGATTGCGCATGCGAATACGAGTAATACTGCTGCTCTTTACAATCATTCTCTACTAGCAGCTGCGGATCAGCATCAGGCCGCGGTCTCGGATCTCCCAGCAGGCCGCTTGACGTAATCCGAGACTGCGGCCATTCAGCCGAGCTGGCAAAGCACGCATCGATAGTCCATGGAGATTTTCCCTGTATGGCGTGGGCAGTCTTGGCTGCGGGGAAGTCGTACAGAAGGTCGGTGCGGAGAGAGTGGGATTCAAGACGAGATAGGATCCCGTTTTGGGATATGCAAAACTGGGGTAGTTGGCCAGATTCCGCTTTGGGAAAGGGGACAATCTTGTCGATTTCACTTACACCAGCATCTACGCAGGAATGACTTTTGACAGCTATCAAGTACCTAGCCTGAATTATTTCTTGTTGATGGCAGTGCTGCTGGTTGCCTTGGCGGTCTTTGAATATTAACAGGCTGCAACAGAGAAGAATAGATGAGTGAAACCGCATGCCCCTTGCGCTTGTATGTGCTACTCAGCCGTTGCAGCTTTCATAGTGAACACATTAGCGCTTATACGCCTTACAAATAGTCTAGTCAGTTGACGGGAGGTAGGCGAGATCATGTTAGAAAGAGAGAACAAGATTGGATCATGCGGGCTAAGAGCGAGAGAAAGAGAAATATGATTGGAGGTGAATTGAATCGTGTTTGACGGATTGCCAACTAAAATAGAGGTCTTGGCCTATGGTCCGTCAAGGTTACTCAGGAAAATTGGCATTGTAAAACAAGGACACCCAGGATAGGGCATAATTCAGAACTGTAAGAAATGGTATATCCTCGACTTTCAAAGCAGCGAGTCTTGGAAATTGGTAGCTGTCCATATCAAGTGTGTAAAGCTGGACTGTTGGAAAGATAGGATCGAACGTTCGCACTGGGTAGCAGATGACGGCAATAGATATAAACTCCCAGAATCGTAACTCCCTAGCATGGTCATTTATTTATTTAATTAGAAAATATAGTATTGGATCCTTCATCTCCTACACGTTTTCATTCGCATAATTGCCGGAGCTAGGGCAAGGGATCATCGATGGCCTTCCGCCTCGCGGCCACTTTGCTCCGTCGCCTCCCCACGGCGGGCCGAAAGCTTCTCACCACCGCCATTGCATTACATCTTAGGCCGAACAGCCATGTCCCATAGGAGCTTTTTTCCCTTCATGCTTACAGGAAATTAATATGAAATATTAGGTTTAGGAAGCAATGCACGTCTCATCGTCTCATATTGACCATGCAGTGATGACAAGATGACCACAGTACTTCACCTCGTCACGAGTTTGGATTGAAGCCGCCAGCTTAACAAGTATCAAGCCTACGATGCGATAACGTCACCACATCAACATTTTGAAATCAGGCACTTTTGATTGGTTCCATCTAAGCTATCGTTATAGATTGAATTATGAACGATCATCATAGATCACTTACATGTTACAAGAGCCATTGAATATAAAACCACAACTTTGAGCAACATCAACCTCAGTCAATCTCAACCTCAGATCCAACAAACACACCAGACTTCAAACCAGGCATGTTTAGTAGTGTGCGCACCGCTCCTCTTAAGTTCCGCCAGTGCAGCAAGTGCTATTCTCCCTTCTTTACCAAACGCACCATTCAACAAGCTCTCGCAATGTCTACCATATCCGACGCAATTACCAAGGATCACCGTGAAATAGAATCGTATTACAATGAAGTGATTAACAATCCGAATGATCACGATTACCAGACTCGGTATGGAAACCAATTCGTCTGGGAGCTTGCTCGCCATTCTGTAGGCGAGGAGCTGGTTGTCTATCCCGCAATGGAGAAGTATCTAGGCCAAAAGGGAAAGGACATGGCGGAGAGTGACCGAAAGGACCATGCGGTGGTGAGTGCTATTCATTAATATGTTGATCGATGTGTAGTAAGCGCATTACTAAACATCTCTTACACAGGTCAAAGAAAAGCTCAAAGTCTTTCAGAATATGAACGCCTCCGACCCAGACTATATCAACAAGCTGCAGGACCTTTGGGGACCGCTCTCGGAGCACATCAAGGAGGAGGAAGAACGAGATTTGCCCGCCTTGGAGCAGCAGCTTCAGGCCGTTGAAGGAGAATCGGAGTCAATGGCCACCAGTTTTGGTCGCACCAAAGCTTTTGTGCCTACGCGCAGTCACCCTAGTGCTGGGGAGCATCCGCCATTCGAGACTGCCATGGGTCTGCTTGCTGCGCCAATCGATCATCTTGCCGACTTGTTTCGAAAGTTTCCTGATCAAAAGATATCCCCTAATCCTTCGACTAAATAGAAAAGTTGAAATATTTAGCTTGCTTAACATGTACACGAATAAAACGAATAGCATGGAGATGGCTTGCACTTGCTTGGCTCAAAAGGTTTCACCTAAATTGGCGAGATTATGAACAAAAAAGTCATTGATGAATAAAAGAAACTCACTGCATACAATCTGACCTCATATATTGGTCTCACCAGCTGAGTATTGTGACACAGGTTGTTTAAACAGCAGCTCGCTTCACTAGGAGAAACGTTTCAGCGGTCTTTACTCAGCGGCGCTCAAATGCTATGAGATGTTGCAGAAACAACAAGCAAAAAAATGGGACATTACACTTTATATGACTTAAAAAGATAATGCGTGCGCAAACATGAATCATCTCCCACGGTTATGACCACTTGCATCCCTTGCAGGCCGGATAGTAGTGGAGGAGAAAAATGGTTATAGCACGCAGTTGTAACTATGTAATTATTGTAAGTAAATCTGAAAGATTAAGCAAATTGGTCTCCTTGCGCCGGAGTTCATTCTCAAAGACCCCCAGTATCCTCAGCGTACAAAAAGATCTTTCGTATAATCATCTCTTGTGCTGGGGAATCGTGAATGTCGCCAGAACATAGAAATGGCTTCCTATTGGCCGTACTCAACTGGATTTTCCAGAATCTGGTAAACGATCAGCATTTGGTTTATCCTAATCAAAAAGTTCCAGTACTTCCATTAAGTATCGCGGATGCTTGATGTCACAAACGCAAACATTGCGGTGCAATTACTCCGGAAATTACTCGCCTTCCCATTCAATGCCAATATCATTGTGATGGATAATCCTAATGGCTATTGCCG
Organism: Trichoderma sp. 2475; assembly: GCA_038502285.1. Classification (NCBI taxonomy): domain Eukaryota; kingdom Fungi; phylum Ascomycota; class Sordariomycetes; order Hypocreales; family Hypocreaceae; genus Trichoderma; species Trichoderma sp. 2475. The sequence goes on along the minus strand of JARPVV010000003.1, from coordinate 1,999,570 downwards.
CAAAACCGCTTTCTGTCATTTTAAAAGAGGGGTGAAGTCATGATCACTCCTTCTTAGGTACGTAAATTACCGTAAATGGGTCTTACCTAAGAACTTGAACGACGACAAGATGAGTCTCGATGCCCACTGAAAAGGGTTACCGGCTTATTTCCGCTCTTACATACGAGATGTATATAAGTTCAACACTACTCACAAGTGTTTTCGCAAACCCATAGACGAATAGAATTCTTTCCAACTGCGACACTTTTTATCTGATACCCTCTGTCGAATTCTGAACTTGAAAGTCTGAACGATCTTTACTTTGAACGAATAAACCCTTCTCTAGGGGAAGCACAGGACAATCACTTCCGCCATGAGCACAACTGTACCTAGTTTTGGTATCTCAATACGGCATGTAAAACACGAGTCGAGGACATTGTGCTCCGACAGATTGCTTGGATGGGCAACGAGGTATGTGAAAATATTATATATCAATTCTTCTTAGCTTGTAAGGCTGATGACGAGCAGAAAACAGTCCTGGCTTATGAATATCATGATCTTCACTATAAAAGTGAATCAGCATCGCAGAGGAAGAGGAGACCTCAGTACGGAGGATGACAGTTTTTGACTATATAGAGTCGTTGACGACAAAAGGGCTATCAACACCAAAGAATTATAGACCATACAGAGCCATAGATGGATCAAGAACTTTAGATTTAGAATTATAGAGAAAGAAAGGCTAGACATAGACTATGAAAAGCTATCCACGACAGGAGCAGTTGAAAAAATGCTTTACACCGTAATTTTCTCCAGTACATTGGCAAACTTAGCGACCAACAGGATCGCCAATCGCTGGTTGCTGTAAATCTTGAAGAGGTAAGAATGTATTAGATTTCATTCCTTTGCATGGTTGTTGTTTGTTAAGCAGTTCTGTAGCCGCATTTAGGGTCTCGTCCTGCACTTCATCCAGCGGCGGCACCACGCTGATAATGGTGGCATCGTATTCGTCGATCCTGGGGCGCTCCAGCACATCAAACTGGCTGTGAACCAGATTTGACTTGGCAAAGTGATTCTGTCGAGCCTCTGTCCTCTGCCGCAATACGGACTCTGGAGCATCGAGGAAGAAGAAGTGCATGAGAGAATACCCGGCGCGCTTGCAGCTTTCTCTCAGAATGTCCCTGTGAGCTCGTTTCAGGGCGGAACATGTTATTATGAGATGGTGATGTTGGGATTTCTGCCGGTTATAGGCTGACGCTTGCTCGTTGATTGCTTCAAACCAGCCCTGGCGGTCCGCGTCTGTCAATGGCTCTCCTCTGTGCATTTTTTCGATGTTGGCTTTTGGGTGAAGCTGTCATTGAGATTAGTATCGGTCTTTCCAGTACTACAATCATCTCAGGGAGCGTACGTCGTCGCCTTCTAAGAATTGAGCTCCCAGTCTTCCAGCAAGAAACTTTGCGACTGATGACTTGCCTGAGCCTGTGGGACCCGAGACAAATAGGATCCACGATGGCTCCTTTGCAGAGCCTTCGTCAGGGCCACCGTTGCCGTTGATGGAAGGCATTTTGGCATCAACAGGGTTGAACGAAGCATTCATGGTTTTAATGAGATGATTAAATTGACCAAAGGAGTTGGTAAAGCTTTGCTATTGAAGACAGATTCTATAGAACATTTAGAGCCCCACAGGACAATAACCAGCCTCATCACAACCAATTCGCATCTCATTTTTTAATTTATGAACACACATCGTCGTATCTTCTTGAAGTTTCTGTGATGGGTTTTCACTTACTGTACGCATAGTGATGGCGTAATATTGGGACTCCTGCTGCTCAACATGACGTCAAGATTTCAATTCCTCCAACACGAATGGTGAGAGTGGTTCCATGTTCGATGCATAAGCGTTTCTTATCTTCCGTTTCTTCTTTTCCGAATAGCTCTAAAATAGCCGTCGAATGCCGCAATTCATACTATGCTCAAGTACAATGGCCATCCTCAGTCGATCCCTACTGCCCGACGTGGAGAGCATGGGTTCGCCCCTCACAAGCTGTCTAGCTACAACTATAAGCCGCTCCGTCATCCTGGCCCAATAGAATTATCGATTGAGCACACCCTTAACGAATTTGGGCTATTTGATTCATTCTTGTTATTGATTAAAGTCAGCGTGTCATTCGGAGCGCTCTCCGAAACCTATAGCATGACGAAACATGTGCCTCTACTACTCGCCACTGGCGCCGTTTGGGAAATTCCGGGGTAGCAGAGCTGTAAGTGGTAGATAGTTCAAGGGTCCAACCCGTTTTGAATCAATTGTCTGCGCGGATGAGCACATGAGCGTGTCGACACACGTTTCCCTGATGCCGTTCTAACTGAATGAGATCTTTGGAGGCTTTCCCGTCTCATCAGCCTGATGCGCCCAGTACGTCAATTTCTCCAACAAATGCAGCTCCTAGTCACCACTTACAGCATGTTGGCTATTATCTTGATTGCATTAGAAAGTGCGAATACAACTGTAAATCTCAGGAAGTATTTAAGAGTTTCCAGAAATATCGTATTGTAATAGTAGCCTTGTTGTTATTGCAATAAAGCCACAAACGCGTGCCAGAATCTTTTTATGCAGAGCTACACGTTTAAGGCACAAGTCCGTTTGTATTATTGCTCAACCAAAGCAAACGGCATATTCGACACGACGACGCAATTGACACTGTTATGGCTCAAATTGCCTCGAAGGTAGACAAAAGGCCAGCGTCAATTCACGAATTGGGGAACGCCAGTCAACTGAACCTTGCACAGTTGCAGTTGAATAGGGAGGCCGTCTCTAGTTCCATGGCCAACTACCTTACACACAATAGCTACGTACTCGGCGATACTACGAATCCTTCCGATTTGACTTTATATCAGCACTGGATCTCTACAGACGAAGAGCCGTATCCTATTGACGACTCACACAATCTCAGTCAATGGCTACAGAGGACTTCTCCGGAAGCTATATTCTTCGATGACACACAAGTTGCAGAATCCCCAGAAAGGCCATATTGGACAGAGCCTAGCTTTGCTAGCGACCTGCTGGACAGCTCATTATGGTCGACCACATCATTGTCTGGAGACACAAGCGACGACCAGCTCACCACCCTATACGAAACCAGTGAGACACCAACGGTCTCTAATGAGAAAGCATATCAAGACGAATCTGTGGTAGACAGTAATTGCAAAAGGCGAAAAAGAAGCACTTCTATCGACGAGCAGGATGCTGATACAGAGGAACAAAAGCGCCTGCAACGCATAATTCGAAATCTGGAACAATTTGAATACGAACAAAAAGAATATGGGAAACAGCAGCTGAAGGCAATAAAGGATGGTTTCGCCTAGGATGCGCTTTCTTTGATTGCAATGGGCACTTTATATTTATTTTGGGGCGATACTGGTAGCATGTTTTTAAAAATGGCACAATAGTCTGACTTGAACAATTCGGAGATTCCAATCAGCTTCAACTCCACTTACTTCGTGGGTTTGGATAGATATGAAGAAAAGCGCCATGTTGATCGATTCAATTCCATTTAGGAAAAGCTAATAAAAACATAAGATCCGGAATAGCGGTACCAGGGATCTGTAGATCTAATGTCGAATCCATTAATTGGCAGCGGTACTATGGAGGTGAGACTATTGGCAATGGTGGATTTGCAGGTCCAGGATCCTAGACCTACAATCTGAGCGTAGAAGGAGAATTGGGCGTCTAATAAGAATAAACAGCACCGTCTCTCCGCTTTGCTCTGGAATGAGTTAATGTGGAAAGTCGTGCACGTCAGTGTCTGAACATTCGCCGCAACTTGCGTCATCTACAAAGTCTGAAATGCGTTCTGCCATATGACTAAGGCGGTTGAGCGTGCACTATTTAAAAGAGACGCATATGATACAGTTCATCTGGTGCTCCGGAATATGACACTGAAATTCAAAAGACAATTATCATTCAATTATACAAAGTCTCTATAAAAAGTTTCAACATGTCCAGACAGAGACTCACAATGGTGGCGCTCGCCGGTGTTGGAGTCATCGGGGCCACAATGATGTTCCCACGAAAAGCCGAGACCAAAAGAAACGACGTTCAAGACAGGAGAGACAAAGCACAAGAGACACGCGAGCTCGGACTCGGCAGCGCAGGCGTTGGAGGCAACAAAATGACAGGCGGTCCAAGCAATTCAACAACATCAGGACCCGATAAAGACCCAAGATACCGCGAAGTCGATACGGGAGATTCGAAACAGTATCTACCCGCCGGTGGCGTTAGCAGCGGAAGGGGAGGTGGAGGCACGACTGCCAGCGCGTCGGAAAAGCTGGGCTTCAAGGGTTCTTTTTTGGGCGGCTCTGGAAAGAAAACTGCAAGCCGTGAGGACGAAGTAGGATATCACGACACGAGAGGCATCAGCAGGATGGGTCCAGAGCTTGAGACAAAGAAACGTGCTGATCCTGAGCACTAGCTCAGAGGGCGTTGATTCAAATAAAATGGAGATGAGTGTCTGATGGCATAGTTATTCGTTGAAGTCATTTCTTTCGTTTCCATTGCCGCGGTTTGATAACTTCAATGGGAATAATGGATATATTTTGACTTGTTCATAATCAGGCTGCAAATGAGTTACAAACAAGTTACGATAATTTTTTTTTTGACTGAAACGTACGTATCAGTATTGCAATAGTGTAGACTACGTACACTTACTTTGCACTACCAGTGACACGCTGAGAATCATTTGCGAGACCTAGATGAGGTCGCTGCTCTCGGGTAATATAACTGGGCGGCTCGGGTATAAGAGATTGCCACTGCATCGAGCTCTGCAACCACTGGCTTCAGTGCGTAACTTCGAATTTCAAATCCCTGTAACAATTTTATAATTGGTGCTTAATTTTTCCGTCTAGCTAGCTGTGCGTGGATCATTAATGCGGATCTGCAAGCCTGGATATATGAATTTTTCGGCATCGACGTCACGACAAACGAATGAAGCTCTCTCTGGCTTATCTTGAAGCATTTAAGAATCAATAAAGGGCCTCGCTCGCTATGGGAGTGGAGGCTCCTAAACATTGCACCCCAAAGCCTGCAAAGAAGAATAGCACTCGTCAACCCAATAGTGCCGTTCAAGTATAGCTGATAGCCTGATGACGCCTGCTGCACGTCATGGATATGTCAACGAACCGTACATGTATGCCTGTTGGAAGCATTTTGAGCCACTCTGACAAAATCGTGTCGCCACTGTATGGTGATTTATGTCCGGAGAATAAACCAAGCTAATGCACGCCAAGCTCGAAATGCGCAAAATTGTAGCGAGTATTAGTATCGAAGTTGAGATATGAAGGCGAGCGCATCGTCGCGCGAAACTGAAGCTGAGAAATCTTTTCATCAACAACTTGTCGTGGAAGGGGAAAGAAAGAAACAATAATAGCATCGTGAATTACAAAAGAAAAAAAGGAAAAATGCCTGGGGAAATTATCGACCAGCCAAATCCTCCACCCACAACCAGCCATCTCCCGCTCTTGGTCGAACGCCTCGAGGTAAAGCCGCCCAGGGCGTCATTAAACAGCCATGATTTGTGTTCACTAAGAGAATTCCAACGGGCGGCATGCTACATTGCTAGCTGTAAGTGAACATGTATGTAAGCTGCCGTTCACATAGCGCTAACAGTTGAGTCTTACAGCCATGATCTTCCTCAAGGACAATGTTCTTCTGGAACGCGATCTACAACTCCAAGATGTGAAACCAAGGCTCTTAGGTAAATAATTCACCATTTGCTACGATTACACAATGATTAATGTGTGTCTCAAGGGCATTGGGGCACATGCCCCGGGCTTATACTCATCTGGTCGCACTTGAATCTTCTTATTCGCGACAGCTCCGTGGATATGTTATTCGTTATCGGACCTGGCCATGGAGCTCCTGCTGCGTTGGCTTGCCTGTGGCTTGAAGGCTCACTACAGCGATTCTATCCAGACAAGTACCAGTTGAATAAAGAAGGGTTACGCAATCTCATTACAAAGTTCTCTGTCCCTGGAGGGTTTCCTAGGTATGCAATTCGACAATGCTGATGGAAACCACTAACAGCTAACATGCTCAAGTCACATAAATTCAGAGACTCCAGGCTGCATCCATGAAGGAGGCGAACTAGGCTATGCACTTTCAGTCTCTTTTGGCGCAGTGATGGATCACCCAGATCTAATAGTTACATGTGTCGTGGGAGACGGCGAGGCCGAGACTGGCCCTACAGCAGCGTATGCATCAACTCAGGCCAATTTACTTTAGCCAATTTACTAATATTCAGCAGAGCATGGCATGCTATCAAATATCTCGACCCGGCAGAGTCTGGCGCAGTCATTCCTATTCTTCACGTCAATGGTTTCAAAATTAGCGAGCGCACCATCTTTGGTTGCATGGACAACAAGGAGCTGACTCTGCTCTTTTCTGGTTATGGTTATCAAGTGTGCATTGTGGAAACGCTTGAAGATATTGATGCTGAACTTCACTCTGCCCTGTTCTGGGTTTTGGCCGAGATCAAGAAGATCCAGGGTGCAGCACGATCAGGCCACCCTGTTGGCAAGCCTCGATGGCCGATGATTGTTCTCCGGACGCCAAAGGGATGGACGGGCCCTCGAATGGTTGACGGCCAGATAATCGAAGGCTCATTTCACGCTCACCAGGTCCCCTTGTCAAAAGCCAACGAGTCTGAGGAACACCTTCACGTTTTACAAGATTGGCTGAAGAGCTACGACGTGCAAAAGGTATTACCGAACGGGAAGCCATCTCACGATGTCCTGGACAACATACCACCAGATCACGACAAGAAACTGGGCCAGGTCAAGCTTGCATATAATTCTTATCGCGGCTTAGATATGCCATCTTGGGAGCCACACGCAGTCAAGAAATCTGAGCAAGCTAGCAGCATGGAGCAATCGGGCAAGTTTCTCTACGACGTTGCCATAAAGAACCCGAAAACCTTTCGCATATTCTCGCCCGACGAACTGGAGAGCAACAAACTCAGCGCCGTGTTGGATCAATCTGGTCGAAACTTTCAGTGGGATCAATACTCTCGCGCCTCAGGCGGCCGCGTGATTGAGATTTTGTCTGAACATTGCTGTCAAGGCTTTATGCAAGGATATACCTTGACGGGAAGAACCGCAATCTTCCCATCCTACGAATCGTTTTTGGGAATCATTCACACCATGATGATTCAGTACGCCAAATTCTCAAAGATAGGCCGAAAGTTGTCATGGCGAGGCGATCTCAGCTCCATCAACTACATCGAAACGAGCACATGGGCGCGACAAGAGCACAACGGCTTTTCGCATCAGAATCCGTCATTTATCGGCGCAGTCTTGAATTTGAAGGGTGAAATGGCAAGAGTTTACTTGCCTCCTGATGCTAATTGCTTTCTCAGCACTTTAGATCACTGTCTCAAATCTAAAAACTACGTCAACTTGATGATCGGATCCAAGCAGCCAACACCGGTTTACCTCTCTCCCGAAGACGCAGTCCAGCATTGCCAAAATGGCATCTCGGTATGGAGATTCGCGAGTACATACAATGGCGATGACCCAGATGTGATTCTCGTTGGGATTGGCGTTGAAGTGACGTTCGAGGTCATCAAGGCCGCAGAGCTCTTATCCAATCTTGTACCAGAGTTACGGATTCGGGTCATCAACGTTGCCGATCTATTAGTCCTACCGGATGAATCGCATCACCCCCATGCTCTAAACAAAGAGGATTTTGAAGCAATGTTCACATTGGACAAGCCTGTGTGCTTCAACTACCATAGCTATGCGACAGAGCTGCAGGGGCTCCTCTTTGGACGCCCAGGGTTGCATCGCATGACAGTGGAAGGTTACAAGGAGGAGGGCAGCACTACTACGCCGTTTGATATGATGCTTGTGAATGGCGTCAGCCGTTTTCATGTTGCTTTAAGAGCTCTCAAGGCTTCAGCCCAGAGCAATAATGGGATTCGAGACAAGTTGAGCACGTTGGAAGACAAAATCACAGAGGACATGAAGAGCATCAAAGACTATATCATGGAAAATGGGAAAGGTGAGTCGGCTTAAATTTACCGCTGGAAGAAAAAGATTACTAAGTTCTATATTAGATCCGGATGATGTTTACGAGCTGAAATTTATCGGACACAACAATTAGAAGGAACATGCATTTTTGCATAGCGACAACAGGGGCAAGCCTTGCCTGTTTATAGCTTAGAAATTGAAATTATTTCCACTTTCAAGAATGTACGAATACAACGATTCGCTGATTAAACACTCATTTATGAACCCGCATGATGGCTGTAACTTGTGATTTATTTCTCTACATGCTTCAGTGCTTCTGGATTGTGCGCAACTCCATGCCCGTGCTGGTCCGTAAATACCACCTGAGTCTGGTCAGTTTGTGTCCCGCGCGATCCGAAGCGGTTTGATAATAGCCGCTGGAGACAGATACCTTTGGAGGATTCTTCACGTTGGCCTCTTTTGCCTCTTCTTCTGTGTATACAACCTTTTCTACTTCTCCTTCGCGTTTTCCGCCCCTAATGGGAGTCCAGACGTCGTCGCCTTGTTCAATCGGCTTTCCTTCTTTGTCTTGAACATTCGACATATTTGTGGCTTGATCTTCCTCCTCAGAATGAATAAAGGATAACATTTCTAAGATGACATTAACAATTGCAATTTCACATGTGTAAAATACTCCCTTATGTACAAATTAATTAGTATGCGCGTACAGAGTATCTGTAGTGGTGCGTCTGGAATCAATGACGTCGTTTTGACACCCGCTGTCTTCCCCCCATACATTAACATCACCGTCATACATATTCGCAAACACCCAACGTTTATGTCATACGACTGTAATCCCTGTTTGCAAGATGTAGCTGAAAATATGATCTGTATAAAGGTATGATTTTCGTGTTCCAATGCTCCAGAGCGTGGGCAATTTTTCAGAGTTCTTCCCTATCGTGCATCTCAAGACTTTGTAAACATGGCAGCTTCAGAAGCAGCCTACTTGGCTGAAAAAGTCATCGGTCACGGTGATAATGCCATCACTGAGCAAGACGTCTCTACTTATGAAGATATCGGAGCAGGGACCTTGATGAAAGCGCTGGTGTGGCGAGGAAAGAATAAGGTTGAAATTGGTTTGTGATTCTATTCCGTGCCGTATGTGGCAAGATTTCCGGGTATGCTTACAATTATACGTAGCCGACGTTCCTAAGCCCCAAATCCTAGAAGACACCGACGTGATTCTCAAAGTAACCGGTTCTACCGTCTGCGGCTCTGATCTGCATCTCTACCACGGAGTTGTTGTACAACTCGCAGATGGCGATATCCTGGGGCACGAGTTTTGTGGAGTTGTAGAAGCAGTTGGTAACGCTGTCAGCAAAGTACAAGTCGGGAGGAGATATGTCGCCTCTTTCCAAATTGCATGTGGAGATTGCTTCTTTTGTAAACAGAAGCTCTCGTCGCAGTGCGAAAAGACAAATTCGAATACAGCTGCGAAAAGTCTCTATGGTGGAAGGACAGCAGGCATCTTTGGATATTCGCATCTCACAGGCGGATTCGCTGGTGGACAGGCAGAGTATGTGCGTGTTCCACTGGGTGATGTGAACTTGTTGGAAATCCCTGATGATGTTCCAGATGAGAAGGGTAAGCTTGATTCAGACCCAACAGAGTCGACATTATAGCTAACATACCATCCAGCTCTCTATCTATCTGATGTTCTCTGCACCTCTTATCATGCTGTCAAAGATACAGCCGTCTACCAAGGCGACGAAGTAGCCATCTTTGGAGCAGGCCCTATCGGCCAAATGGCGGGCGTCTTTGCTCTCGGAGAGGGAGCATCCAAGATCATTTTCGTCGATACTGAACCCCGTCTTACCCTCGTCAAGCAGCATTTCCCCGCTGAACACAGCAATAAGCTCGTATTGCTCGACTACAAGAAAGTATCGTCTGGTATCACCTCCAAAGAGACTGTTGTTAGCAAACTAAAGGAGATCTCCGGCGGACGAGGCCCAGATGTTGCTATTGAGTGCGCCGCTGGTGAATACGCCAAGGGCTGGATGCACTGGTTGGAAATGGCTGTCGGTGCCGAGACTGACACCAGCGAGATTCTCAATGAGATGGTTGAGGGAGTTCGCAACTACGGCCGCTGTGGTATCACTGGAGTTTACGTGGCATACGTATGTACACGCCCTACCTCTTTCTAGGAACTCTCATGAACTAACAGAACATGCTTAGACAAACCACTTCAACGTTGGCTCGCTCATGCAGCGAGGCATTCGACTTATTGGAAACGGCCAGGCACCGGTGCACAAATATTGGGACGAATTGCTTGTCAAGATTCAAAAAGGCGAGCTCAACCCAATGCAGATGGTTTCTCACAGAGTAAGGCTCGAAGATCTCGACAGGGTATATGCAAAGTTTGATGCAAAGGAGGATGGCATGCAAAAGGTATTCGTCGAGACTAAATACTCTTTTCCCAAGGCTTCAGAGTCTCCTGAAGTAACTAGGTACTAAAAACGCTCGACTATTTTATGATTCTTGAAGTTAGCTTTAATAATGACAATTCATTGACAATTTGATATACCTACCTACGTCAATATGAAAGTTATCCAGCGCCTCAAGTCGGCTGTTTAGCACTAGACCTCAGATATATCCTGCCCGGGCTACTGCTACTACTGCTACTACTGCTGCCATTGCTACTGCCATTATTACTGCTATTATTGCTGCTATTATTGCTGCTATTATTACTGCCATTATTACTGCCATTATTACTGCTATTATTACTGCTATTGCTACTACCATTGGTATTATCGCTTTTTGAAGAATACATGTATATACCAATATAATTGCTAAGCTAGATGCTTCCCCTTGGGCGCTTAGCGATTACCGTTTAGCGCTTCCGCGGCTAGGTACAGGTAACAGCGGGGACTACCTACTGCTGGCTTAGCGCAATCCCCCAGCTGGGCAACCGTCTTTCTCTTCCCTAAAACCGCGACCAGGAGTCATTTCGCACCATCCAACATTTTCTCTCCAACTCGTGCCAGGCGCGTAATGATACAGGCTGCTGCATACTAACGCCTTCAGACCTCTTGATGATCTTAATCTTCCGTCGTTCCCCGTTATATCCCGTCGACCTCTAGACATGCACGAGGAAGTGCGCGCGTGGTTGGTCCATTGTGGATTGCAGCGAATGGTGTCTACCGACATTGCCTGATCGCTGCCCGTCGTACGGCATGCACATAAATGCAGGCATCCATCGTCCCTCCAGTATCTGTTCGAAACCATGATCGAGATTCGAGCCCGGCTGGCCGCAAAACGGGCCTGCACTGCGGAACACGACCCAGTAACTCAACCCCCCACGAAGCGACCACGAAGACTGCTGTCCGACAAGAAGGGAACCGACGCAGTGGCGGATCAAAAATCCGTCCATCCTATCGGTTTCTGGGCTAGAGAAGGTCACTGGTCGCGCGAATATTTAGAGGCCGACGTGGAGCACGCATTGGCGCGGAAGCGATCCTTCTCTCTTCGACGCAAGCGATCAGATTCTGCTTCTTCTGCAACGCCAAGCGACCAACGGCCGCGAGAGGAAAAGAGTGCGCAATACCGAGATTCGCGCTATGAGACGTTGCTTGTGACCAAGGGGGTTTTCATGGCCAAATCGAAACCAGGCATTACTACCGAAAGTAAAACGCTTTGCAACAGCCTCGAAAAGAACCAACCAGTCCCCGAGAACTCACTCTTTCGCGAAGATATCTTCGAGGCAACATGTCAAAAGATCCACAATAGAAATGAGGCGCAAGTTATTCAAGATATCTCTCGCTTGATCGTCCCTTCGGCTGAAAGCCTAGCTACACTTGGCGCTATACACCTCGAAGACCTCGTGGAAAGTGTCAATGAAGGGTGGAACAACTCGATTCCCCTAACCGGGACGCGCCCACAGCCAGACTATTCCATCGGGTTCCGTCGAGAGGCCTTTACCGATGATCAGCTCGCCAAGTTATCGCCGTTTATTGGCGACTTCCTCGTTGGCGATCTGTCCCTTTTTATGGCCACATACTATATGTACTTCCCTTTCCTTGCTTGCGAAGTGAAGTGCGGCGCCGCCGCGCTGGATGTTGCGGATCGCCAAAACGCTCATACCATGGCTCTGGCGGCAAGGGGCATCGTCGAGCTCTTCCGTCTTGTGAAGCGCGAGGAGGAGATTAACCGGCAGATACTTTCCTTTTCTATCTCACATGACCATTCCTTAGTTAGAATATACGGCTACTATCCAGTTATTGACGGAAAACATACTAAGTACTACCGCCACCCGATTTACACGTTCGACTTTACTACACTGGACGGAAAAGAGAAATGGACTGCGTACCGGTTCACCAAAAACATCTATGAAATCTGGATGCCGGAACACTTCAAAAAGATATGTTCAGCCATCGACCAGCTACCGATGGATATAGATTTCAACGTCCCGGCGCTCTCTGAGTCAACCGGCCTCTCTCAGGGTCTGGAGGGTTTGGGCCGGTCAGAGACTGACCCAGCGTCAGTCGGGGATGAGGATAAACAACCACACGAGGGCGACCAGTTGGAGTCCCCGGCTACATCATTTTCAAAACCAGCGCCTCCTAAACCTAAGAGGAGGAAGGGCCCGGTCTAGAGATTGTTGGAGATGTGACATACTGTCTTTTGCCGGTTGTAGTAAAGATAGGACAAAGTTATCTAGCGCTCAAGCTAGGGCTTAATAAAGCAGTTAGCCTTTACCATACATAATATAAAATAGCAGCTGCAGTAGCAGTTGTAGCAGTTGTAGCAGTTGTAGCAGTTGTAGCAGTTGTAGCAGTTGTAGCAGCTTTATAATAGTATCAGGTTGCTGGATGAATTTCCATTACGAAAAGGCATCTTCTTTCGCCCTGTAGTTTACTACATATATGGGATATGACTCGCAGCGGGCTACCTCCTTCGATTTAGAAGTAATGCCGGGGGTTCTGCAGCTCTTTCTAAGCACAATAGGCCGAGACAGAATGCAAGCTTTCAACGCACTCAAGGCTTCCCATGAATATGAGGCAGGATTTATAGCGCTGCCAGGTGTATGAGCCATTAGCTCAGGAGAGAGGCAATCTTGTCGCGGTTGCAACTCTGGCAGTTCACATGCGGTAGTCCAAAGATACTACTCTCATTTGGGGAGATGATAAATTTGACGATGCATCAGAATAAAATGAGCTGCTGAGGTAGCGCAGTAGTATTTCTGAGGCAGTAGTATTTCGGCGGACAAAGTTATAAAGAGACAGCTCAGGAGATAAAGACAACAATGCTCTATGTAGATGTTGTAATATTATAAATTGTGCTGTCCATGCCTGAGAAAAAGGCATAAATCTTAGAATCGCCGTAGCCCATTCCCGATGCAAGGGCACTCCTCTCTCGGTTTATTCCAACACAGATATTGCGTCTCTTGATAAAGTGATTAAGCGGCCATCTTTATATGCTCCTAGCTGTCAAGTCTGAACTGGCTTGCGAGTTATTGCTTTCGTATTGGATTTACTGCTGGTTTCAGATACAGCTGAGTTGGCGACAACGGAGACTTGATGCCGCGATTCATCAGCAGCCGCCGACTCTGTCTCAACTCTTGTCTGCAACTCTGCTGCGGTAGGTTCATTTACCGGCATTTCAACTCTTGGTGGTGCCGGCCGCGCATCTAATTCGTGAATCGTATTTGTTTGCGCATCAAGCTCGGGTTTGGGAATACAATCGGAATGCAACTGAGCTTTATCGTACATGGGGTCCGAAGTACCAGATTTAGATGGTCTATACCGCCGCCGCCACAAATAGAATAAAACGCCAAGTGCGATGGCGAGTCCGACGATTGATCCGACAATAGGACCAGCTATCCAGGCGTGGCTTGGTGGCGTAGCTGCAAGATTATATACATCAGATATAAAATACAAAAAGGCTAGATGGCTTTACAAATAGTTTGTATCTGCAACAGATGGGCTCGAAACTACATTCTGGGACGCAAGAGAAGTCTGGGTTGCCAAACTAGAAGTTCTACTGGGTGTTGTAGCCTTTGACGTCTTCTTGTTTGTTGTGGCTGTCTTGGATGACGATGTAGTGGTCGTTGCCGCATTGTTTGTCGGTAGGAGATACACAATCGTCGTTATTTGGCCATTCGTCGACGTATATGTCAACGTGGAATACGAAAGCAGATGGCAAAGCTCGAGGTATGGCAGCAAAGGTGAGATACTCATTGTGCCACCTGTGGGATTGGGACCCTGCGCCTTGATGCAAGCGCTACAAGAATCAAGGGCCATTATGAAGGTTGAGTTGGGGGCGCATAACTGACTCTTTAATCCTTCAGCCGAAGCAATTGTCAAAGCATCGTCTAATGATGATATATTAGCTCTGAATCAGGCGAAACATCGAATGCGGTCGCTTGATAAACGCTTCACAACGTACTGCAGGGAGCAAAGCACACAGCGGGCACAGAGCCGCTATTATCTTGCCGTAGAAAGAGACCTCTGGGTCGAGCCATTGGTATTGTATTATAATGGGTTTTTTCTTTCAAGGCGATATTTTGTCAAAGACGAGGAAGGAAGAAAGACACCGTCGAGGATTGTGGTCTTGGAGCGTAGCCTTGTGGCATAGCCTTGGGGGCCGAGCCTGATATTACAATGTTACATGGTGTCAGTTCAGTAAACTATTGGGACCCCCGCTTCGAATCGAAGCAAATCCTTCAGGACAAAGGGCACGTGGACCAGATGGCGTGACCAAGGATGGGTGCTTCACAGAGATTTTGCTTTTCAAATGGTAAGATGTAGAAATAGCTATTGCCTGTGGAAATCAGGCGTCATGCAGGATTTATTTGATTGAACTTGAGTTCTCCTCTTATACATGTACATAAATGTATAAATATTAGCATGTCTCAGAAACAACATATCGGGGTCTACTATACATGTGCAACGTATAAGCGAATAATTACAAATAGACACGACGAATCATCCAGGAACGGAGGTATCAAAGCTAATGAAGTATACATGCGTCTATACATGAGTCGAGGGACATGTATCTGTATGTGTTTCAGAGACTGTGTTTTGAAAAGGACTCCAATGTTCGCATTGAATCTAGCGCTTGCCAAAGGAAACAGTATAGCGAGATGCTCTATATAGGTAGGTGGGTAATATATTTTCTTCCTATCAAAGCCATGCCTAAATTTACTTGAGATATTTACCCCGCTCGAATGTATGTACATGCATACAACAAGCAACAGGCATGAACCGAACTGTACAGCTCGGGATTCCAACCAATCAGCACAAGCCGTATGATTCCCAGCCTTACTATACAACGTTGGGCATCAAGTAGAGTAAATGCTTCGCTCTACTTGTCACAATCAACACTCTTACTACCTCACACGGAATAGGGCATCAACAGCAGGATGAAACAACCAGAGGCTGTAAACCAGATTACAAATAATCAGTTTCGCGATGGGACTAGGATACACCAGGGACACAACAATACCACGTTCAACCTCAATCTGGCCCACCGTCCGGCCCGAGCCGCCATTCGTTTCATTCCATATCCACGCAACGAGGATCTTATCCACCGCCCAGATCTCGTGGATAAGCTCAATACACTTCTGCCATACTCATCAGCAACATCTCAGAGTGCTGCTCTCTGTGGTCTAGGCGGCTCTGGGTAAATCCAAACACTCACAGGTCGGAAGAAAACTATCAAGACGTCGAGCTAACTGGCTCAGAAAAACACAAATCGCACTCAACTATGCATACCAACGGTGCGCCGATGCCAGCTGCTCAGTCCTCTGGGTGCACGCCGATACCGAGGCAACATTTTCACAAGATTACAAAACGATAGCGGAGAAGCTTCAAATCAATAAGAAAAATATGAGCGACGAAAATCTTTTTGAGGCAGTGCGCGACGGTATTGAGGCACTGCCTAAATGGGTGCTTATTGTCGACAATGCCGATGACTTGAAATTATTCGGCGTTAGCCAGGCAGCTGAAGAAACGAAGACTCTATTTCAATACATACCTCATGCATCTACGGGCACAGTATTGTGGACAAGTCGTGATGCCCATATTACGGGTACACTTGTTGGCCAGCGACGGGGCATCGAGGTCGCACGCATGAAATTTAACGAGGCAAAACAACTGCTGATGACATTCGGAAGTGCAGCATCAAGCACAGAAGAAGCCGAGATTGATTCTTTGGTGAAGGAACTACAGTTACTTCCATTAGCCATTATGCAAGCTGGAGTATACATGCAACGTACATCAACAACACCCAAAGAGTACTCGTCTCTGCTAGCACAACACAAGAAGAGGTGGGAAATTCTCAAGGTCAACGAATTTAGCAGGCATAGAAGACCTAACATACCTAATAACGTTCTCGAAACGTGGTCCATTTCGATTGCTCGCATCCGACAAGAGAGCAAACAGGCGTACAACATCCTTCATGTTATCGCCTACGTTAGCAACGAAAACATTCCCCATGAAATAATAACGACCGCACTCGAGCACCTTGATAACCGCCTCAAAGACGGTCCAGAGGAATTAGAATCCGAGGCTACCAAGGTTATCACACGGTTGAAAGAGTTCTCTTTCATTGGTATACGCAAAGTAGACGGCGATGGAAGAAATTATGAGATGCACAAACTCGTACAAGAGGCTATACGATACAATCTGAGCATTAGGAAGTCAGGCACAATCAACGAAAAGAGTATCGTCCTCGAAAAAAGTTCTAAGAAGGAGACAGAGATGCAAGCAAGCCGACACAGTCAGCCTATCAAATCAACGGGCACGAGCAACGATAAACGCAAAGACAGTGAAAAATATTTCTCCAAAATCGCCCTACGAGCCATAGCAGATCTTTTTCCTGATCCACAACAAGATACCTGGAGACAATGCGAGAGATTTTTAGCACATGCATTGCAAATCGGAGAGTGGGCCGATGTGAACGAGAAATATATCGAGACGGCAAGGGTACTCTACAAAGCAGCTGATTTTCTTGATGACCGCGGGCGGTGGAGCGAGAGTGAGCGTGTGGGTGAGAAAGTGTTGCAATATAGGCAGAAAATGTTGGGAGACACCGATCCGAGTACAATTCGAGCTATGGCAAACCTTGCAACAACATACAATAATCAAGGCCGGTATGACAAAGCAGAGAGTCTTAGGGTTCAAGTGCTGGATAACCGCCGAGAGGTCCTTGGAGACACCGATCCGAGTACAATCCTAGCTATGGCAAACCTTGCAACAACATACTCTAAACAAGATCGGTATAGCAAAGCAGAGCGTCTTCAACTTCAAGTGCTGGATGCCTATCAAGAGATTTATGGAGGCAAGCATCCAGATACAATACTAGCTATGGCAAACCTTGCAACAACATACTCTAGACAAGATCGGCATAGCAAAGCAGAGCGTCTTCAAGTTCAAGTGCTGGATGCCTATCAAGAGATTCTTGAAGACAAGCATCCAGATACAATTCTAGCTATATCAAACCTTGCAGCAACATACTATGCACAAGGCCGGCATAGCGAGGCAGAGCCTCTTGAAGTTCAAGTGCTGGATGCCTATCAAGAAATTCTTGGAGACAAGCATCCAGATACAATTCTGGCTATGAACAACCTCGCTTTGAGTTGGTATGATATGGGTCGCCATAAGGATGCAACTGCGTTGATGCAGCGGGCTCTAGAGTATAGCCGCTCTACATTGGGGCCAGATCATCCCCGAACTAAGAGTTCTGCTCAGGCTCTTCGATATTTTACATCAAACCCGGCGCGCTAGGGCACCGAGAATTACTGGTAGCTTCAGTTCTGCCCTCTCTTGTTGAGGGGATAAAGAATAAATTATATGGAAATAAATAAATTCCGGCGCACAACACTGTTTATTACCGTCATGATTGATCTCATTTATGCTTTTCGGATCCTAATTGAGAAAATGAGAAGACATACTGCTTGTGTCCGACAAATTGTTCACAGAGACCGCCGAATTCTTAATCGGATGATATCGCTTTACTCCTTGAGAGATACGACTATTAGCTAATGAAGTATGAAAATATCCACGTCTCTCATGAAATGAGAAGCTCAAAGACCTTTTTTCATATCTTTTTCTGTCTGAAATACAGCAATGGACACCTATGAGTTCTGTTCAAGTCTATTAAGCCAATTGCAAATTCCGTTTTCTTAACCAAACCATAGCTAGCCAGGTAAATCCAATGAAAATCCTCTAATGATATTGAGTCTTACCAGAAGTAACAACAAAATACGCCTGGCGTCTAGCTATAGCAGCTACTAAAGAAGGTTTGAGCTCAAACAAAGATACGATATAACAGACACACTTAAATAACTACCCCAAAGCCACATGTCTTTGAATCGCCAATGTCAATCTTCATCAAATTCCTTGTATCATCATCCTTATACATACTCCAGCTATCTTATACATGCCGTATATATACGCGTATCCTTATATCAGGCGTTCTTCCCGAGCTTCAGCACTGGTTCCAGCTCCCGCATGACTCATACAGTCAATCCCACCGCATCGGCGTCCTTCAACTAAGCAACCCCGCCGGCCAATCGCTTTTTCAATATCACATGTAAGACAAAAATAAATTGATCATATCCAGTGAAGTAGCTGGATAACTCAGTCAGTCATCGTTCGGTGCGTTCATCTCCGTCCATTGGGCGAAGCTCTGTTTTCGTTGAACCTTCACTTTTTGCACCATCGTTCAAACCTCCCTTGTTTCATCCTTTTTTGGGCTTGCGTCTCTCTCAAGCACACCCTTCCAATGGTATAGCTCGTTGTAACTTTTACGAAAGCCGGGTCCCTTCTCTCTCTATGTTATCACTCTACTGTTGTAGGAAGTAGGTGCGTGAGCTAATGAAGCATAAACTTTCTTCCAACCTCATAATTCCATTCTCAAAAGAAGAAACAGTCAGGCCCGTGGACATCTCCCGTTTCATTCTTACTCAAGACATGAATATGCTTGCACTAAGAGCTACCTGGAGATCTGTTGAAGTGATATCAGCCACATACGCATCCTTTGTTTGTAAATTTCGACATATTTATCTAGATGTATGCAATAGAGTCTTGCCATTCAATTCAAATAGGTCTCCAACAGTAACAACAAAGTACATGTATCAGCTACCTTGTGCATGCTGTATATGGCGTAGGCATCCTGAGTTACAACCGTTCTTCGAGCCCCAGGACTAGCTTCAACTCCCCGCATGACTCACAGCCAACCCCACAGCGTCAGCACACCCGTTCCGTCAATACAGCATATAAGCTAAAAATTAACTGCTGATATTCAGTGAAGTAGCTGTAATAACTCAACAGTCGTTTGACAGTACTTCGCAGTCCCCTGTGGACTATGATGGTTCTATCTACTGCTCTTCGGAGTTCTTCACTTTTTGCACTTCCGTTCGAATCTCCCTTGTTTCCCTTTTTTTTTTTGGTGAGAGAGAGGGCCTCTGTGACTATCCTCAAATGCAGCAAATATGACAAGGCACTTCGTCTGCGCTTTTACTTTTGCGTCTTCGTTTACGTATCCTTTGCCTTCTCTTTCTATCTTTTTCTTTTTTTTTCTCTCGTTTTACTACTTTGTGTTTCTTTTTTTTCCAAAGCGTACATATCAATGCCGCAACTCGTAAACGCACCCCTGTATTGCTACAAGCAACATGCTACGCTATACCCGATATGTACACAAAACCTCGCTATTAACCAATGCTGCTCTATTCGTATTACAGTTGGATTCAAACCATCTTATTCTTCTACTCTTTTATACTCTAGAACGCTTTGTGGAAATGAAATCAAGCAAAGTTTACCCAGCACCGTAATAACTGTTCATTTTGCAGTTTACTTCCTTCTTACATTGAGCATCATCAGAGTAGATGCTCCATCAGCGTGTCAAGCGTTACAATAGCAAAGTAGACTTGGAGTGTATTGAATCTTATTTTTCAGCTTGTACACGCTTTTCCGATCCCTAGATGCCATTGTTGTACAAACATCTCATGATCAAGCCTATCAATGCCACTGTTATTCGTCTTGCACTCGTAGAGTACATTCGCCTAACCTATGTTATCTCCAATGCATACCTCAACCAGTAGCAACTAAACAGCCCACGCACTAACTTCACCACCAAGCTACTCTTAAGCCAATGGCGCAATAATAAATCCCATCAATGGTCTATAGAGCCCATCCCGTAAACTCGCAACTGCCCCAGAGCTCTCAGCCTTCGGTGTGACCAACTCACTCACCACAGCCACAGCCGCCGGCCCACCAAAACACGTCCCCCTTACAGCAAATCCTTTATAAGCCAAAGTAAAATGTAAGACGTCCAGTGAAGTAGCTGCAATTCAAACCTACTGTTTATGGGAAACACTGCTTGCTTCCTGTATAGGGAGCCTTCACTTTTTCACTCTTTTTGTGGTCTTGTGTTCGAGGATCTCTTGCTGCATTTTTTTCCTTTTTCCTTTCTTTTTGAGTATATTCATGGCCATATTTTTACTGGTCTTCGAGAGCCACTTTGCTGCAATGACTGCTCACATACAGAATGATATCAATCTGCAAGGTGCATCATAACGTAATGAGTTACATACTTATAGTTCGTTATCTTCCTTCTATTTACACATGCCCAGCGAGACTCGAGCTGAAGCGATGTCCAACAGCTCTCTGGCCAAAGACTGTAAGACGAGCTAGGTGTTTGCAAGGTTGCTGGGCTGGGATCGGGGCAGGTTTGTGTTACTAATGCTACCTGTATATATGGATAATCACATGTATGTATGGAGATGGATCTGTCTGTTCCAGCCCCAGACCAATTCGCAGAACTTGGCTAGCTCCGTGTACCGGAGTCGAGATCGGGTGAGGGAGAAGAAGAGTCGGAAGTGGCTGCAGCTCGTTATGGGTCATGCACTCCGATGTCGCCCCGCATGCCATAGTGACTGTGCGGTGCCTTTTTTTTTTTTTTCTTAATTGAGTCCCCAGGTTTTTGTCCGGCTTCGCTCTGATCTAAAGCTAAACCTGTCTTGGCTAGCCTCTCTCATCTCCCTTGCTTCTCGCACGGGCTACTCAAGTTCTACACATTAAAAGCTCACTTCGCACATCACTAAACTATATCAAGTAAGTGACTCACGTTTACAGTATATATTAAATGGAAGAACAAACTGTAAGCAGCTGCTTTGCTTCTCTTTGTTATAGATAGTATTCTAGAATAATAATGCGGGAGTAATCGAGTCTGGAGTGAATGTATTGTCATAAAGCGGCCTAATAACTGAAATTCTCATCTATAGCGTACATAGGTGTGCTCTTCTGCCTATTAATTGTGAAGTCGGAGGGGCTTAATACCTGGGAAGTCACATGTAAAATTGAATGTAGGTCATACAGTTTGTTCTTTACTTGCATTCTTACTATGTGGGTCGTTGCAATTCACTGATGTGTGGGAATAAACTTTGATGTGTGGCAATTGAGGGATTCACCTAGCACTGCACTCGCTACCTTACCTAGTAGCGCCAGCGCCAGCGCCTCTCTCGTCCTCCAACAACTTCTTTCTTCTTCATCATCCTCGATTCCGAAGCAGAGACTGGCATCTTCGGATTTTGGAATTTCTTTCTTTTCACTGAGCGCTTGTGCTCCCTCACGCAATTGGGATCTTTCCCTTCCCATCCCACCCCGATTCTCCTCCCCTCCAAATCCATCTACTCCTCCGCGATGCTCCGAAATCGCCCTACGAGAAAAGCTGTACGGGCCCTTGGCCAGGCGAGGACCTTGACGACGGCGCCCACAGCCACTCTTGCGCAGTCAAAATTACCCGCGACGCAAAGAACAAAGGCCACTGCTACCACTTCTGCCGCGCCGTAAGTTTCTGGCTGTTTTTCTTGGTTCTTTGCGCCCTCATAACCTCGTTCGTGGTGTCACGCTTTACTGCCCAACGACTATCCGTATTCCTGGCTCGAAAGACGTCGAGGAGTACCCCAACGCTCGCTCCACCAAGTCAATTGACGTTTCAATTGTTAATCTCATCTCAATCATGTTGCTGACCTGCTTTACAGTCAGACTCGCCCTGTGCCCAGCCCCGCCTTCAACTTGGAACCCGAATCTCGTCATCATGTTCAGCCTCTCGTCAACCGATCGAAGCCCGAGATGGATGAGTCGTAAGAATTCTCTCTTAAATATTGATGAGTGCTTGCTCATGTGCTTTTAGATTTATCGGAAAGACTGGCGGCGAGATCTTTCATGAGATGATGCTCAGACATGGCGTGAAGCATATTTGTTTGTCCTCCTTCTCCAACCGAACTTGTCTTCGCCGGCAGGGCCAAAAGAGAACACATGTGCTAACCAGTCCCAGTTGGCTACCCCGGAGGCGCCATCCTTCCCGTCTTTGATGCCATCTACAACTCAAAACACTTCGATTTTATCTTGCCTCGACACGAACAAGGCGCCGGCCACATGGCACAAGGTAAGACCTGCTTGGCTGAACAAATAAGGTTGATATTAATATGTCATAGGGTACGCACGTGCCTCCGGAAAACCTGGCGTTGTCCTTGTTACATCGGGTCCGGGAGCGACCAATGTCATCACCCCCATGCAAGATGCTCTCTCAGATGGCACCCCCCTCGTTGTCTTCACTGGACAGGTCGTAACAAGTGCAATCGGACTGGACGCGTTTCAAGAGTGCGATACTGTGGGCATCAGCAGGAGTGCGTGCAAGTGGAATTGCATGGTTACAAGCATTGCTGAGCTCCCGCGCCGAATTAACGAGGCTTTCGAGATTGCTACCAGTGGTCGTCCTGGTCCTGTTCTCATTGACCTTCCCAAGGATATCACAGCTGGAATTCTTCGAAAGGCTATACCAACACAAACCAACCTGCCCTCCTTCCCAAGCATCGCTTCTCAGGCTGCTAAAAAACTAATGGAGAAACAACTCAATGCCTCCCTTCATCGTGCTGCCGACCTCATCAAAGTAGCTAAGCAGCCTATCATTTACGCTGGCCAAGGCATTATCCAGTCTGAGGGTGGAACTGAGCTTCTTCGCGAGCTGGCTGATAAGTGTTCTATTCCTGTTACAACAACTCTCCAGGGCCTTGGTGCATTTGATGAGCGTGACGAGAAGTCATTACACATGCTGGGCATGCATGGCATGGCATATGCCAATATGTCTATGCAGGAGGCCGACCTTATTATTGCTCTTGGTGCTCGCTTTGATGACCGTGTTGTCCTGAATACTTCAAAATTTGCTCCTAAAGCCAAGGCTGCAGCAGCTGAGAAGCGAGGCGGCATTATTCATTTTGATATTTTGCCCAAGAATATTAACAAGGTCATCCAAGCAACCGAGGCTATTGAGGGCGATGTTGCCACCAACCTCAAGATGCTTATGCCTATGCTCACACCTACAAGCATGGAGCAACGAAGCGAATGGTTCAACAAGATATCCGCATGGAAGGCCAAGTGGCCTCTATCCAACTATGAGCGCGCCGATTCTCCTGGAGGCAACGGTCTCATTAAACCCCAGTCCCTGATTGAAGAGCTGAGCGATCTCACCTCTAAGCTGGACAAGAAAACAATCATCTCGACTGGAGTGGGCCAGCATGTGAGTTCCTCATGAGCAGCCAGCACTGTTACGAACACCAACTGACCTGAAGTAGCAAATGTGGGTAGCACAGCACTACACGTGGAGAGAGCCTCGATCGATGGTCACGAGCGGTGGACTAGGTACGTGATATTTTTGCAGCATGTTGGCCATTTCTCTCCGGCCTTTCCCAACCCCAAACCCAAATCTTGTCATGTTTCTTGATCATTGAAGTTGTAACGACCCTAATTCTGACCCTGGGATGCAGGCACAATGGGCTTTGGGCTGCCAAGTGCGATTGGAATCAAAGTAGCGAGACCAGACGCCCTCGTGGTCGACATTGACGGCGATGCGTCCTTTAACATGACCCTAACAGAGCTCTCCACCGCTGCTCAATTTAACATTGGCGTCAAGGTTATCATTCTGAATAACGAGGAGCAAGGCATGGTTACCCAATGGCAGAACCTGTTCTACGAAGACCGCTATGCACACACCCACCAGCGGAATCCGGACTTTATCAAGTTAGCCGACGCAATGGGCGTGCAGGCGAGAAAGGTCTCCAAGCCAGAGGACGTTCGGGCTAGCCTCGAGTGGCTCATCAACACAGACGGCCCAGCTCTTCTCGAAGTTGTTACCGATAAGAAGGTGCCTGTCCTGCCCATGGTACCGGCAGGTGCTGGCCTCCACGAGTTCTTGGTTTATGATAGAGGTAAGCTATAGTTCCTGGGACTGTGACGCGATGACATGGCTATTTGCTAACAGCGGTTGATTACAGAAAAGGACAAGGCCCGACGACAGTTGATGCGCGAGCGAACCGGTGGTCTTCACGGCGGTTCTTCATAGCCAGGAGTCCGGGAGGAAACAAAGCTGTTAGGGGGAAGCAAAGCTGTTGAGTGAAAATTGTCAGAGGCCTATAAGGCACATCGGTATCGTGATATTGCGTTGATTCTATCAACTATGGATAGGTGGATTACGCCACCTTGAATACGTCTTCTTACCCCCTCGTAAGGGCCTGGATAACCGGAATCTATGGTGGACAATGCCACAGTTGGGGGCCAAAAGTCTACGAACGGAAAAAAGGGGGGATTGCACCAAATGATGCAGGAATTCATTTTACATTTAGTCCGCTGTAAATGTAACACATCTATATTAACAAGATGAAATTTACTTAATTCTAAAAATTTATTTAATTCTCTCTAAATATAGCCATTAATGCAATGTTTAGAATTTTCATAGATTTAGATATAGATGTAAATTAGTATACCGCTCACAGACTTTTGGCCTCTCGCTGTAATTCGACTATCCCTTATTGAGGGTAACCATCTGAGCGTGTATGATGGTGATATCAAGAGACTTAGTGTCACCAGCCAATGCACGGTCGGATAGGATGCAACGGCAGACACGTTCCGACGGGCGCTGTCGTGGCATTAGCTGATTCGGCTGCGGACCTTATATTGAGCGAGCGTCACGGAGAAGCCAGGCACCCGTCGGCACCTGATGGTCATACAAATGTTGTCTCACTGCCCATCTGCAGGCCCTGTACGGCGTTGACGCATATGCGCTCGGAGTTTGGCCGAATTGATGTCTCTCCCTTGCATATATGCGTCCTTTCACGACTGGGCGGCATTAGGAAGAGCACGATTGCGCCTAAGCGGCTAAGAGCAGTCGATTCCAAGGGGCTTTTTCCGATGCGAATTACGCCTCATCCGGATGGCTTTGTGACAAGAGATGGATAATCCACCTTGGCTTGGCTCACGTCAGTTTAAGCTCGCCTCATGGAGCCATGTTGGTTCAACTGCATGAGCGTCGGGTCGAGCACAGACGCATTCAGCCGATTTCGGCATTCTCTGTGACAGCCAGTTCGAGCGGATCCTGAGATTTTGAGCGGCGGCTACGACACCAGTCGGGGCAAAAGGGCTTGTTCCTGCGGCTGCTGCTTTGCGCGGTCAACGAAGGACGTGGATGGGAGACGAACAATTTGGAAAATTCGTAAATCGCTCTAGGTATGATGTGTTCGGCAAAGTTGTATGTATCGGAGCAGTAGCTCTAACTCTAGTTGGAGAAAACAGTGGTTGAAGGAGTCAATTGAACTCGATAGACGGAGGTGCAGCAGAGACGAGACGACGGTTAATCGAGAGTTGAAACAGGCGGCCGATTCATGCGTGTACGACGAGCTTGGCACGAAATCACGGCTTGCGACAGGTTTCAACACAGCATGATGAGCGCATAATGTAGGGAGGAGTAAGAAAAAGGAAGAAGGTCAAAGCCAAGAGTACATGTCGAAGGCATCGGCGGAGGTTGGAACATTTAAGTACCAGAGACGCAGTGCAGGGCCCGGGTCTTGGGCGACGGGCCGCGGGGGCGCCTTGCTCGATTGGGAGGACCGCCAAACCCAGAGGGGCAAGCAGCGCTTCCTCAATTGCCAAATTGGTAAAATATCATTTTAACTACGTAACTTAACTTTTGGATTTCTTTTCAGTACTCTATCAGGTAATACTTTGATATAGATCCAGTATAGAAGTATTGTGTGTAATACTATTTCTAAAGAGGATGAGCGAGATATATTAGATTAAAGGTGTAATTAATATACTGGGCATTTTATCTCCATTGCAGGTCTCAGCCAGTAGCAACCAAACAGCTCATTTACTCATCCCAAACTCACCGCCAAACTACCCAACCCATCATGACATAATCAAGTCCAGGGTCTATAAAGTCTATCCCATAAAGTCAGCCTTCGGTGTGACTAACTCACTCACCAAGCCACAGCCACAGCCACAGCCACCGCCCCACGATCCAACCATCATCCCTCTCCACTCCCTTTTACAACGAAGCCCTTTATAAGTCAAAGTAAAATGTATAGACTTTCAGTGAAGTAGCCGTAAAATTCAGTTATTGGGAAAACACTGCTTGCTCTCTGCAAAGAGAGCCTTCACTTTTTGGTTCTTTTTGTCCTGTGTTCGAGGACCTCGTGTTGCGCTTTTTTTTTCTTGCGTATTTTTTTTTCGTGGTGTTTTGCTGGTTCGCGAGCCAAATTACTGCAATAACTGCTGTACGTAGAATAATATCATTCTATAGAGTGCGCCATAAACATAATAAATTACTGATAATTTATATTTCCTTCTATTCGATTAGTGATGTCGCTGTTAGCTGAAATTCATCTAGAATATGACACACCTATCCCACTTCATCATGATCTTCAAGCTTCCAACACAAAACAGAACATTTCAAAGAGGTACCAGCTAAAGCCTTCTTATAAAGTAATACAAAGTCAATCATTCCACATTTCACATTTACACTTCAGTCAGGCAATCAAATTGGTCTCAATGTCTTTCAATTCATTCTATCCAGTCCGCCATCGGAATACATCTATCCCTAGAATGCACATCAAGTGCCCTTTCTTTTCTGACGTAGGGCTCAAAATCAAATCCTGACCACGCCGTTCCCAAAAGTAAAACCAAAATGACTTTGTTGGTAGTAAATAAACACAAAGGAAATAGAGATCCTCATCCGCTGCTATTGGCAAGCGCCCTAAATATCTCCAAAGAGAGTGGATTTAATATAGGACAAAGGCAAGATGAGAATCTAAAAGTAAAAGAAACGAAATGAAATATGAGACAAATCCCCAGCATATTCCTTGTATATATACACGTATCAATCATAATATGTTCAGATATTTCAAGTGCTCGCGGTAGCAAATACCGTCAGAGTCACAACCACTGTCTTCTCGGGACCACATCCCAGCAACGGCAGCGATTCGGTCGACGTCGGAAACGTGAAAGTTCCAGACAAGTTTGGCTTGCCCGGATTCTCAGCGACAGAGCTCGCCGACTCGCTTTCATTGCCAGGATTTTGTTTAGGCCCCGGCGCAGCAGCCACCACATCTTCGTCGCCCTTCTATGACGTCTCGTAAGAAATGGCAGTGCCGCAGAAAGTGTTACGGTTGTCCTTGTCAAGGACGACCTGCTGGCCGTTAAGGTTGACCATGCTGACACTGGCCTTGGTGCTGACACCAAAGAGCTTGACGGATGAGCTCTGGATGTCAATCATGTTATCCTGGCAGTTGTTGGCGTTGACACAGTCCTGGGCGTAGTTGTTGAAGAAGCTGTACATGCCAGTGCCGTAGATGAGCGTGTTGCTGGAGTTCACCACACGGATACCCCAGGTACGAGCACAGGTAGAATCAGAGCACTTGGAAAAGTCGGGATCAGCAAACTTGGAGTTCTGGGTGAAAGGAACTCGGGCGTCGGGGTTGCCCTGCATGTAGGCGGTCTCGGTCTGGAGGATGCTGGCATAAACGTTCTGAGCGGCGTTGAAGTTGTAGTTGTAGAGCTGGCTGTGCTCGGCAGCGGTACCCCAGAGCCAGGCACCCTTGGTGCTCTCGAGCAGCATACCACGGCCGTTGTAGATGTTGACCTGGTTGTGGTCAGAGAGATCAAGCTCGTGATCAGCGACCCAGAGCCAAGTGTTCTCCATGTAGATGGAGGCAGTAGAGGTGACGTGCAGAAGCAAGAAAGCGCCGTAGCAAGATGGGTTGGGAGAAGTTGTCTGGCTGGGAGTCTTGACGCAAGTGTTGGACTGCAGCTGAGTGCCAGCAGAGCCACCAATACGCCAGTGGACATCCCACATACCGGCAGAGCCCTGAGAAGCGCCAGCAACGTTCCACTCGACAATGATGGCACCGGGCTGGGGGCCTTGGGTCTCGAACATGATGTCTTGAATCTCAACGTTGCCGACATCACCAGGCTGGCCAACCTGCCAGACGGGCTTGGGGTTGTTCATATCCTTGAAGTTGGAACCACCAACCATGATGAGAGGCCAGATCTCACCAACAATCTTGATGTTAGCGGGAACCTTGATGGTGTTGGTAATAAGATAGGCACCGTGGTCGAAGTAGACGATCTGGCCAGAGGTGGCGCTGTTGAAGACGGCCTGGATGGCAGCAGTATCATCAGTGGTACCATCACCCTTGGCACCGTGGGCCTTGACAGACACAAAGTTGCTGGCAGCGACTGTTTCGTACTGAGGCTTGCTCTTG
Source organism: Trichoderma sp. 2475 (assembly GCA_038502285.1). Lineage (NCBI taxonomy): Eukaryota > Fungi > Ascomycota > Sordariomycetes > Hypocreales > Hypocreaceae > Trichoderma > Trichoderma sp. 2475. The sequence goes on along the minus strand of JARPVV010000003.1, from coordinate 1,970,997 downwards.
GTGAAGATCTTACCACCAGTGGTCAAGGCGGCGGGCTTGCTGACGGTGGCACGAGCGCCCTGAACAGCCTGTCCTGCGCCGGTGCCAGTGTAGGCGCGACCCTGGGACCATGAAGCAATGGTGGAACCTCCGTTGAGAATGGTGGCGCCGCCGGTGCTCTTGACAGCGATGGGGGTGTTTGTAGTCATATCGACGTTGTCCAGGACGAGGGAACCAGCGGTGCCGTTCTGGCCAGTGCTGTATCCGGTAAGCACACCGACCTTGGTGTTGGAGATCTTGGAGTCGGAAAGCAGGATGGAGCCGACACCGCCCTGGCTCATGTCAATACCAACGTTGGCATTGTTGATGGTCAGGCCTTGGAAACTCCACAGCCAGTTCCAGTTCATGTAGATGGCGGTCTGGCAGCCATTGAATTGAAGGTTGCGGCTGGTGAACTGCTGGTTGCCGACCCACATGCCCAAGGCACCGCCGTTGAAGGTGAGGTCGTTCAGCCAGCCTCCAGAGCCATCCTCCATCCAGATACCCTGCTGCTTGTTGTTGGAGGAAGTGTCGGTGTTCATGTTGAAGTTGACGTTCTGAATGGAAGTAGCCTGAGCAACCTGCCAGTGGATACCGGTACCAGTGTTCTCGGGCTGTCCAGTCAGGTCAATGTTGAAGTTGCGAACCTGGCGGAAGAAGTTGTTCTGGGAAGTGTATCCGAAGGGGTTGGAGTCAATGACGGCAATACCCGCGAAGTTGGCAGCAGCCTTGAGGGTGGGGAGGTTGGTGGCATCACCGATGAGGTGGGTGTAGTACCAAAGCTCGATGGGCTTTGAGACGATGTAGGTACCGGGAGGGAAGTAGACGATGGCGGGCGTGGTGGTGGAAGAGTCGCAGCCGCTACCGCATCGGTTTCCGTCGCTCAGAGCAGCGTTGATGGCTGCAGTGTCATCGGTGACACCATCACCCTTGGCTCCGTAGCTTTGCACATTGCGATAGATTGGGTAGTTGGAGGAACCCGAGAAGGGGACAGCGCCGTTTCGCGCAATGTTGGGAAGCCACCAGCTTGTGGCGGCAGCGGCCTCGACCACAGCCTTGGTATCGGCAGCCGGGGCTGGTGCAGCAAGAGAAGGCGCCGCGAATAGACGCAAGGCCAAGAGAGAGGCCGTCAAGACGGTTGAGAGACCCATCATGACCAGGAAGCAGTTGATTACCGCTTTTCTGCGATTCAAGTTTCGAGGATAATGTATATCTTGTTGACTAGGTAAAGGCTGAGCGAGACAAACAGAGTTAGCGATGCGTTGAAACAAACGGAGAATAGCCTTTCTCTAGGCTTTTATATGAGTTAAACAATTGAGGGCGTGATGCGGTGTAGAAGGGAAATATATATATGCACGTTGTGTAAAGGGGAAAGGGGAGTTGTGAGACGGGAACCATTGAAGAATGGACTGACTCTGAATATCCTCTCCCTCACAAGCTTCAAGCTCGAAGCTTTACTATCACAGCGGATATGCGCAAGACGGCTGTCAATGCGCAGGGAGGAACACAACGATGATGAGAAGAGGTGTTGGTGAGAGGATTGTGAAAAGTGAGGCCGGACCAGGTCCTTTAATAGGCCGCGACAGTGAATGGGAAAAGGCTGGCAAAAGCGCAGGACAATAGTAAAGGATGTGGTGAAGCATGGAGTGTTGAATCGACACCCCCCTTGGCGTTCAAACGCCCTCAAACCCCACCATCACGCGCCGATTGCTCTTTGCATGAGACCGAGAAGGAGGGCGAGGCCAAGGCGAGAAGACGCTACGCAGCTTCTTCTTTGGGCTCAAGCGCTGGCCGCCGTGACGAGGGTCATGAGGCACCCGCACACACACGTGAAGAGCGCGCACACAGATTCCCAGCAAACGGCGCTTCTCAGCATCTGGCTCCAGAAACTTTTCTGATGCCTCTCGGGCCGTAGAAGTCGAGCAACAAGGGCCATCCACGCTCCATTCCGCTCTCCACAGATGACACCTCCGCATGCATGCAGCGTTGTATGTAGTAACGTATGCAGTGACTTACCACGCCAAGATGGTGATGCTGTTGTTGCGTACAGGTCCTGTACGATCAATGCTGATGATGGAAGGCAGTTGTATGCGGCGAAATGTCAGGCACTTGCTAGCACCGTCTTAATGCTGGTGAATCTAATCGACGGATCGTCTATCTCTCCTCTGATGTATATGTCAGGGGGATGAGGAGACGAAGGGCCGAAAATGAAGTGGGCCGTTTATGCGACAGATGAAGGTGATTTGATGCGAAAGTGAAGTTGCGAGAAACGTTTGTTCAAAACAATATCAGACGAACAGAGCTGGCAACTGACGGCCAGTGGCGAAACAGGAGCAGCTGCTGAACACAAACGAAACAAAAACAAGAAAAAGAAAGAAAAAGACAGCTCGAGCGCTTTTCAATTGACTTTCAAAAGTATGCCTTCATTCGTCTACTTGCGAATGTTGATGAAACAAGATTGTTGAAAACTCAATTGCAGCCCTATGGAGCAAGCGCGCCAACAAAACGCGTAGATAACGGAGATGGAGATGGGAAACCTGCCTTATATCGAGCGCCCATGCCAAAAATAGGCCAAGTTAGAGTCGGCATTGTGCGCGTAGGGCCGTTTTGGCCTCTTAATTATGGGCAGAAGCCTCTTCTCCTTAACTCTCCTTGTTCCGCACTGGTACGCGCCGCGGCAACTGCTGGACGGGAACGGCGGGCTGAACCAGGACCTCTGAGACAGCCAGGAGCCTAAGCCTCGCAACAGCTCATCAAAGTCAGAGACACAGTGGGCGGTGGAGTGCGGTGCTGCCACGAGAAGCGCTCCGTGTTTGGGTCTGGAAGCTATTCGCGAGCCTGCTGGGCATCGACGACGCATTAGCCCGGAGTCTCTGGTCAGTCCTGGCATTTAGCGTAGCCGCCACCGCGGCGTGGTGGATACGCGGCTGGCCTCCAGGTACCCAGGGTTGTCCATTGGTTGCCACCCTCTGTTTCAGCCAGCCCAGCCGTGGGATCTCGACATGGGTGGCCAGTGGTGAGCCGATGCCAGGGAAGCGCTTTATGGCCTGGCCTGCCCGTCGACAAGAGCCTCTCGAGAAGCTCCGGCGCTGCCCATCTGCTACTCGGACGTCCGCAGAAGAGAGGCAGACAGCGAGAAAAGGCCGTCGATCCAAGAGAGCGTGCCAAGCATGAAACGACGAGACTCCCCGAATGAGGACGCAGCACTGTTCTGTTTCAACCACCCGAAAACGAGATTGGGCGCGCTCCAGCATTCTAGTCGACGACTGATCTGCAAGAAACGCAGACTATCCCATTAGCCCATGTATATTTGCGCGCCAGGGCATCATACAGGCCGCACACAGGCATCTCGCGCGTAAAAAGGGCATTTCCAGACCATCATGACGAGCCGCATGAAGTCATGCCCCATGGTTTGCGCCCCGGCGTCGATCTGGAGCTGGTGGCACGGCCGCTGCAAAACCTTTTTGCTCGTATTCAGATGATCGATTATCTGGCGGCGGGACAGGAAATCTGTTTGTCGCATCCGATCCTGGCATCGATCATGTCTTTCGTGGTGGAACAGGACAGAGAGCTGCCTCTGCCTCTGCCTCTGCTCTCCGCCCGAATCGGGAGATGAGCCACTAGGCTAAAAGCTTAGCGCCGCACCGCTGGAATTACGCCTCTGCCCCTGGGCTAGCAGGCTCTGGAAGGGTTATTCAGCACTAGCCACAGCACCTAGGGATCAGGGTTACGGCGGCAGTGACGGGTGCGGTCCGCGTGCTGTATGTGTACAAGCAGCCAGCGCGCTCACGCCTTGTAGAAGCGCCGCTATTGAGATGCTGGTGGTACTGGTACGGACAGGCACCCCCAGCCAACCGTAGATAAGTCTCCGACCATCGTGAAGCAGCTACACTTGAACCTTGAATTTACACGTCAAATGCTTCTTTTAGCCCCGTTTGCGAGAGTTCATATCGAACCACAAATATGATCAGGCGGAATATCCATGTTCACTTGCTTTTGAAAGCCACCAGCCGACCCGCTTGTGCCGGCAGCTGTTCCTTTGTTTCAGTAACAAATGATGTCTTGTACTCGCATGCGGCGCGCCTGAGCTGAATCACTCCAAATAGGGGCAGCAATGGAATGGGCAACAGGATGAAATCGCCACCGAGGACAAGAAAGGAAAGAGAAGATGAGATTCATTGTCATGCATCTCTGAGATACAGCCGCAACTTGATATGCCATGAGCATGCTCCCTGTCAGCATAAGGAAGGATTCGTCAATACTCCGAGCTACATTGTGCTACCATACTAGCACCAACTATCGAGATGCACCACGAAGATCGCAATTTAACAGCCTCTTGTGGCATCTGGCACGGCAGATGCAGTCGGCCCATTGTGCTGGATCTGCGCAATACAAGTACAAGCAAGGCTGCATCCATATCCGATATACCCGACCACACAGAAGACCGTGTGTACTTGTATGTACGACAGGCTGTCATTTTCTTGTCATGAGTTTCCTAAAAAGGATGAATGGCAGAATGACAGTGACAAACAGGTGGTACAAACTCGGAACAAGACACAAGTCTATCCGACATGTTTATCCGACATGGCCATAAACATACATGATCGGACAAACGATGCACCGCCAGAGCGAGCCTGTTGAAGAACACATCGCTCGCAGAGCACATCTAAAGCCGAAAGGATCGCAAAGTTGAACCAGAAAGCCATCGCCACCCCACGCCGACGAAACGCGGGAGTTAATAATGGAGCGTCCCAAATAGACAAAGGACCAGGGCATTGACTGGCTAGCGATTTCTGGAGCCCAGCCCTTGCAGCGAATCTGCCGCTAGGCATCCAGCCTTTTGACAAACGATCCTGGTCAGCTCCTATGACCCGTGCCCGTGTTTCTGTTCTCCTGTACAGTCACCTACCGTTCGACAAACGGTCGCTAGTGGCCCCTTCATTTCAGGCTGTTCATGCCAATAGTACTACTAGATACTAGCATCAAGCTTCCACACCGCATGCTTCTGCCTCGCTACTGTACATGCTCGCCACCAGTCAATAGTTCGCTCGTCTCTTCTACTATACTTGGACAGCCCCTAGCAAAGGCTAGCCCACCCTTGCAGATGCACCCCAGAAACTGCCCGGAGAGAAGCCGGCAGGCCTGCTCCAGATGCCGCAAGAAGCGTGCTCTGAGCGTATAGAGCACGGAGGACATGCTGCGACTGGCTCCCTATGCCCTGGCCAGCCCGCCGGTAGATGAAATAAGCGAGACCGAGCAGGCAACAATTCAAATTAAGCTTAGAGGAGAATATTGCTGCCAGCACTCACTGCCGGTCCCGTGGTAGAACCCAACTGCAAGCGCACCTATCTTGTCTTGCCTCTACAGTCCACTTATAGCTGACTAAGTTGGTCTTCATCTCTCCTCCAGAGGCATACTGAGTCTATCAAAGCGCTCTACCAGACTTCACTACCCAATACTACTTCTGCTGACAACTTGCAGCTTCCAAGAACCCCGGGCCGATGACAGCCAGGGATTCCCCGCACAGACAAGACCTTCTGCATACACAGACGGACAGACAGACAGCAGCAGCAGGATTACTTTTTGCTATGCCGCGCTTCCCCGACCTCACCTGTCAGTGGGCGATTACCCAGAGATTGAGCAATAGGGTACGCTCAAATACGATCGACTGCAACCCAAGCATGCAATGGAACTACCCGCAGATACTACACAAGAGCAGCTGGTAAGCCGCCTACCTTGTACTTACCTATTCGACCTTTGGGTGGAGTCTGTAGCCGTTCCATCACTACTAGAGCCCTGCAAAGAACGCCTCGTCCAACAACGGTCAACAAAACTCAATATTTCAGATAGGTACTTTAAAGCATAACCAACCCCACAGAGGCGTTTGCGTACAATTGCTCCATGGCTGCTTGAGCGTGACTTCTTTTGGCCACTATCGCAGCTGTCAGCTCACCGCCCGTTTCTCGGAATGGGCCGGTCCTCTCAAATCTCCCCTCCTCTTTCGCTATAGATTACCTACTAAGGAAAGCCATTATCCTCAATGCTTGGTAATGTCTCCTATTCTTGGGCAATTTATTCGCGGCCAAGAATGATGACGCGGTTTCTTTTATATAACGGGCCGAGAGGGCTTGATTGAGGCTGCTTACACGTCAAATCAAGGTAGCACTAGCTTTAAAAAAAATGCTGATGGGCCTTTTCAACAGCAAAATATGCCGCAGACGGATGCTGGCGTATTAAACTCTCTGTTCCGTATTATTCTATACTCTACATGCCACAACATACAGGGCTGCCTATTCTGTCATTACAGACTATTTTTCGCCTTGTTTCGTAGTAGCTGTAATACCTGATACCTCTCATCAAACAAAGAGACTAAGCTGAGTTACCCAAACTGCATGTTTCAAAACACCATAACCCTCATCATCAACACATCGCATTTAATACCGCCCTCAAACTCAGTTTTTCACCTCTCAACTCACCCAATTACATACACATCTTACCAATCCCATCCCCGCAAACATTTTCCCACCCCAGATTATTCTCTCTCTTCCTCTGCCAAAAACCCCACAAAACCCCTCCCGCATTCCCCACAAACTAACTCGGCCATACCCGCAGAAAAAAAAAGCTGCATGGTCCCTCTTCCTCGTCTTTCCACATTCCGCACATACGCCGATGGCAAAAAAACGCACACAACAGGGCCCAGGTCACGGATCATCAGATCATTGCCACATCAAGTAGATCCCAAAAAAAAAAAAATCACACCGGGCCTCCCCTGCTGACTTACTAGTAATTCTATACACACACACACACATATATTCTTTTTTCTTGCCAGTCCACACCACGCGGTCCATCCTCGGCTCGTTTGCTCCGCCCTAAAAACTTTCCGTTTCGATGGCGCAAGTAAACTCACCTTCCTTATGTTATTAGCTTCCGAAAACATACAAGTAAGACAACAAAGAGTTGTGCGTCATCGTACCAGATTTCTTCTTTGTAGACTTCCATCTCTGCTCGGACCGGTTCTTTTCCTGCAGCTAGCTGTTTTGCCCGCATTCAACCCACCAGTTTAAGGCTCAATCCCACAGTTATAGGTTAGTAGCACATAACACAATAGATGGTTCTTGATGCCAACGTAAAGCTTCAGCTGGACAAGGATACTCCAAATCCATCTATCAAATCTAACACGCCCCCTCCATCAGCAAGAGAGAGACAAGGGAAGATAAAAATAAAAAAGAGTTGGAAGCAACCAGCCCTTGTTAGATAGCCAAAACTTTCTTCCATCTTCTCCCCGACGCAAGTGACTGACCAGGGGCACAATTCTACATTCTTGTCATGCCCATCTCTCGTTCTCACAATCGACACTAATCCCATCTCACACTCAAGTTATAACGTTCAAAGCAAGCTGAAAAATAATTATCAAATAGAATGTAAATTTCTTATGTGTACATCATAGCATAAACTCGTCTATATGTCTCTTACGCCACCAATCGAGAGAAACAAAACTCAAACAAAGCAAAGACTAGCCCATTTCCCTCAATTTTCCTAAACCGCTCGCTCCCATTAAAAAAAGAAACAATGAAATAATCAACAAAAGAGCCCAAATTATGCATATCTATGTCTTGTATGTGAAGAAGAGAAAAACAGCCCATTATCCGACATGCAGACCAAGCGTCAAAAGGAAAAAAAAAAAAAGCTAAGACGCCTGTCAAAAATTTGCCGTTGGTTTGGTAGGCCTGGGCCTAATGCCAAGTAAAATGCCAAACTTGCTCGGTCTATTGCAACCCTATGCCCAAAAAAGTCTATCCACCGAGTGGTGCAGCTGGTGTAGAAAAGCCAGTCAAAATAAAGTCAAGTGTCAGAGAGAAACCGGCGCCAGGGCGGCGGGCGCCACCGTCTGGTCCGTGATAGATGCAGCCAAGGAGAAAAAAAAAAAGCTAAAAGCCAATTGTGCGCGTCATTCCGTGATACCAACGGGCGATTGTTGGCGAGACCTGCTACTACAGGTCCCATAGCCAAGCATAGTCTAATAGTCGGACCGGATGCTGATATTAGGTTGTTTAAAGACTGGTGCCGCGGATGCCGGTATTGGCGCTCTTCAACAGTTCAATGTTTTCGACGTCTGCGCCAAAGTCCATGATCAAGATCTTGGGATCCTGCCCAGTGCTGACGATGCGTCGGTAGTCGCTCTTTGCGCTGAGAACCCAGCTGGCATGCCAGCGAGGAAAGTAGAGCAGTTGGCGACCAGTCTCCATATCCCAGACCTTGATGTCGGTGTCGTAGCTGCCACTGATGAGGCGTCCGCTCACGCTATCAATGTGCAAGCTGCGCACCAGGTTGTCGTGTGCTCGCATCTCACGAACGCACTCTCCGGTATTGGCATCCCAGATGCGAATAACCTTGTCGTTTCCGGCCGAGGCGACGAATCGCCCATCCTCAGAGAACTGAGAGCAAGCCAGACCCTTGGTGTGGCCGACAAACTCACGAATGCATTTGCCCGTGTCAATGTTCCACAGCTTCACGCGGAAGTCTCCGGAGCATGACACGATTGTGTTTCCGCGCATCTGGACAGCATTGACAGGGCCCGTGTGGCCACGGAGCTGTCGGAGAAGAGCGCCAGTCGCTCGGTCCCAAACGCAGATGCTAATGTCCTTGCTGCAAGTCACAATGTGCTTGTCATCAAACGCCAAGTCGAGAACAGCAGCGGTGTGGTGAGTAAGGCGGCGGATGGGCCGATATCCGTTGCGCACGTCGTACACGATGCATGTGGAATCTGATGAGCCAGTCACCATGATTTCGTCATCGTATTGCAAACACAGGATGGAGGCCTTGTGATGCTCTGCAAAGGAAGCCACCTGCGGCCTGGAGGGCGCCGCCTTGTAGCTGTCGGAAAAGTTTACATAGTGCGTGGGATTGCCCTCGGCGTCTTCCAGAACGTTGGGGGTATTGACGACTTCAGGAGGTCCGATGATCAGACGGCATTCCAAAGTCTGCATGTCCCAGATTCTGATAGTCTTGTCTCTGGAGCCGGAAACAATTTTGTACCTGAGTTCGAATTAGTACACGAACGAGCAAACGCTTGTATGGGGATTATCGGGGGTAAAACATACTCATCAAATTGTAGACAGTAAATGCTGTCTGTGTGTCCGTTGAGATACATGGGACAAGCCTTGCCCTCCTTCCATTTCTGAGCGAGCTCTGCTTTGGCACGGTAGATTTGCCTCCAATTCTTGGAGGGGGCAATCTCGGGAATGCCCAAACCGGCACCGGGCTGGACGGGCTCGCTGGTGGCATAGGTAGTGGTCATCTCTCGCAGGCATGACTCTCGCCAGATGTGCTGATTACGGACCACCTCGCTCCAGTATCGAGACACAACGCTGGCTTTAGTAAGGGCAGCAGCATCAAGATAGGCCAAAACGTGGATAGCGAGTTCGGACGGAAGCTCCTTGATGAAATCGATCCGGCTGATGTTGCTATCTTGACCAAGCATTGACCCATCTTCACTGACACCTGACTCCATATAAGGCTCGGTGACGACAATGCCAATTCCGCTCTCGCGGTCATTGCTATCTTCGCTCGCAGATTGCAGCCATTGAGCATGCATCGCCTGTCTGTTGTAATACTCGTTCTGTAGCGCCACCGAGGCCTTTGCGGCGGCCCCGGTGTTCATGGGGATATAAGGGGGCTCATCTCCCATCGCAGGAATAGGCATTTGGAGGTCCAGCTGTTGCTGTTCGTTGAGGCCATCCTCGGTGCCATTAAGGCCGTAGAAGGACCTCGAGCGACGAAAAGGCGCTGCGTGGCGAAGGCGATTCCAGGTGTGGTGTGCGCTGGTCGGTCTGGCACTGGGCAGCTGCTGGTTGAAATCAGAAGGCTCAGCCGTGACCGAGGGTCGACGATGAACATGAACCATGCCCTTGAGGGACAGAGAGGCCCGACGAATGACCCCTTTGATGGTGCCGGCGGTGCTTTGGGCGCGGCCACGGCGCTTTCGGGCAGGCAATTCATGTGTGTCTTCGGAGTCGTCGATGGCAACTTCGGTGATCTGTCTCGGCAGGTGCGAGTCGTCGTGGCCAAAGGCAGTGTGTTTGTGGTGTCGGAGGAGATTGGAGAGGCTCAGGCTGCGCATACGCTGGTCATGGGGTTCGCCCGGGGCTGGTGCCGGAACACCAGCGGCCTGAGTGCGAGCGGGCGCCCCCATCGCGTAGGACTGAGCGTGGTTCGCCATGATGTACGTCTGAAAGTCGCGGCGTGTAGAAGAAGTGCTGGTGGTACAAGGTACAGATCAAGCCACTAAATCGAATGTGTAAAGGGTCGGTCGGTATGTCTTTGGTGTGTGCTCGGGAGGTTGGTTGTGACCGAGATGCGTGGATGGCGAATGAAAGACGAGACAAAGGAATTTGTCGAATACGGAGAGGCTCGCGACGTGCAAGATGAGCTCGTCACGGTGGAGTTTCGTCTTGTTTGTCGGCGGAAAGAAGGACGGCCGACTAGTCTAGAGATGGTCTGCTGAAACACGCAGCGGATCCAGCAAAAAAGAGGCGTCGACAAGCTAAAGGGATGGACGGGGAGGTTCCTCGCAAGACAAGACAATGGCAAAGTCGAAGAAGACAAAGTGCTGGAAGGAAAAGCAGAGAGAGAGCGCTCGTATGAATTGAAAATTGGCTGTTGGAATGCGGCAGGGGAAACGAGATGGGCGGTCCTGCTATTGCGCCACGCGGCGGCTGACAACACTGCCTCGTGCGTGTGAGTCCAGAGAACTCGTGTCGGCTTTAGTGACAAGAGTGGAAACGGACAGCTGCTAGGCGGTCATGCGGAATCCTGTTGCGGCAGACGGCAGCAAGCAGAATATGGGAGAGAGAAATGGGCGAGAAAGGGAAAAGAAAAAAAAATGAAAAGAGAAGCGGTTGAGGGAGAAGAAAAGAAAGAGGCGAAGAGAGTGTTGCGACTCAAGATGAAATGTTTACTACGAGCGTTTTAGATAAAAAAAAAAAAAAGGGACCGCCCGATAGCGGTACGTATCGTTGCCTTTGTCTGCCGCTAATGCCACTGCCGGGCTGTGTTGGCGCATGTACCGCTACCCGGACGCCTGCGCGAGTACCTGTACTTTGCGACGCTTACACAAACTTTTACGCCTTTTTGCGGGTGATGAATTTTTCTCCAGCCTGAAGTTCTATGGCGCCCGCATTCTCTTTGGCTGAAACACAAGGCATAAAGCATCAAATTGACTTTTACTGACAAGACTGTTGCAGTATTTACGATGCGCATTGCAGGTACCTTGAAGGATTCGACAGGTGGTAGCCCGCACAGGTCATCCCGTCAGGGGCATCCCCAGAGTATTCTGGGACGGAGAACCACAAAGCGTCGATGCCTCTCTCCACCGCGCTTCCCGTAGTCTTTGGTCTAGTAGGGGTTAGTGGTCGAATCCGGGGCATCTCAAGGGGGAAGACGCCATATGAGCGTTTGACCAATGGCTTGATTCAATGCGTTGCCATGGACGCTGCAGCACAAAGCGTCAATTGTCAAAAAGGTGCAAGTTCTGGGGAACAAGTGCCGTGTGCCGTACCATGCAAAAATCTCATCTCCCTTCCCCAGGGGCCACAGCCTTCCGCAATTTTTTTTTTAAAAAATAGGGTCTCACCCGCAAAATGGCGGCAGCCATATTTCCTCCATCCCTCCAGCTCGTACCGATACTTTCTTCTGGCCGATCTACTGTATAATAAAGCGGAGCGTCCGAACATCAATCGAAGACTTTATTGGGCTTCTATTTTCCACTAGCTTTTCGATTTTTTCCTCTCCGTGCTTCCAGCAAATTTTCCGCATCGTCTGCCCGCACGGCCTTTCCGGAGCTTGCTGCAGCTTGGATTGGACCAGCTGCAAATGGCCCTCTCTGGCTTTTCGGCTTCTTGAAGGATTATTCGCCACGTATGGCTGCCCACCCAAATGTACGGTGTGATTGTGCCTGCCAAGCAAAAGGCGGTTGGGCAAAGACGACTGGCCAAAGTCTCCCAACGGCCCATGTCGCAAGAGTGCATGCAGACGACACAAAGATTGTATCATTGCCATCACTATTACAAAATACGATGAAGCAAATAGCATTAGACTCATGGCATTATCCACTGCAGCGTAAAACATTGATCCATGGCAACCCGGTACAGCCTGTGCGCTGGCTCGTCTCCCTACCGCTATAAGAGATTGGTGGCTGCACGAGACGAATGAATAAAAGACACCAGAGACAAACGCAGCTAAATAGCCCCTGGGCACAGCACCGTACTCAGTCCAGCAGGGCAATGATCGCCTCCCTATCCCTGCCGATCTTGAAAAGGGCAGAGAGAAAGATTGGCCACGTTTTCGGGGGTGGAGTCGTACGGCAGATTTCGCCATTCGCCTCGCCTCGAGATGGTGGCCTCGAGGTAGCAGCAGTAATACGGAGCAGATGCAGCGTGGTAGCATTTGCGGCGACAGGGCTTACCTGCATGTGCTTAGCTCACGTCCGCTGATAGACCAATGGCATGGAAAAGCGCACATACTTGGAGTCATCTGAGCGGGAGTCGGAAATAGCCTGCTGTGCCTGTCTCTAAGCGCAGCTGCTTACCAGTTCCAACAACTTTCATGCAGCGTCGCTCACCGAGACTTGCCCCTACAACGCCAGCAAACCACAGCAGCATCATGGCTCCCCTAACCAGACTCCCGCTCGCATACCGCCTCTTCTTCCTCTATCTCGAGCCCATCTCCGCCCTCGTCGGCGCGTTTTACACCCACTTCCGCCAGCAGCGCTACCTCGAGCTCCTAAACAGCGCAACCGCGCCAGCCAGCCACGTCCCGCTGAGCACCTCCGTGGCCATGTCTCAGCTCGCAAACATGTACTTCTTCTTCGCGATCAACGAGGCGCTTGTTCTCCGGTCAACCAGCGATCTGCGAGTCTGGCGCGCCGTGCTGTTGGTGCTTCTGATTGCGGACTTTGGGCATTTGTACTCGATGAAGGAGCTGGGTCCCAGCATCTACTACAGCGTCATGGATTGGAACGTCGGCGATCTTGGCAACGTGCCCTGGGTATATGCGGGGGCCTCGATGAGATGCTGTTTTCTGGCTGGCGTTGGCCTTTGAGGGCCATCGATGCGATGCGATCTCGTCATATGATATATCTTTAATATAGGCAGTAGTCGCTTTAGCTTCCAATTCTTTGACAGCAGAAGCCATCGTCGGCTCGGCTACCAGGCTTCACGTCGTCGGCTCGGCTAGTAGACCCGAATCGCATCCATCGTGAATCGCACGGGGTGAAGCCTTCGGCACTCTTTCGGCATCGGGCGACCCTCCCCGGCTCGCTTGCCCAGTTCGCAGGGCAGCTCAGCTTAAGTAAGCATCGAGCGCCGGCTTATCGCGCGCTCTCTTTGGTGGAACAAATCGGACAACCGCTCGAATCATCTCCAGACGGGCGAAAATGGCCAACGAACGCCTCATCGCGTCGCTCTGAGTGGGGGTTTTTATGGAGGGGCGCCTCTCATCCCGTAGCTATCAATGACCTTTTCCCCCAGGGCTCTCCATAGATTTGCGCGGGTAAAATGAAGTCAGAGGCTGCCCCTCATCTTCTGACGATGGTGGGGTTGAGTGAGCGACAGGCAAAACGATGAGGTTGGGATATATATTCTGCTGATTGTCTCCCCTCTTTCGTCTGTGACCTGCGTTGTTAAACTCTCTTTCTTCGATTCATAGATTAAGCAGATTGACCATTTGTCTTCTACGTTGCTTTAGACTTTGATCAGTAAAAGACCAGAATGGCTGTCCCCGACAAGTTTACGGGCTTCCAGTCCCCCAGCGCTGGCAGCTGGCTCGAGTTTGAAAAGAACTCATGGCAGCCCAGACCCTTTGGCGACTACGACGTCGATATCAAGACAGAATGCTGCGGTGTCTGCGCCAGTGACCGCCACACCATCAGCGGCGACTGGGGCGACTGCCCGTACCCTCTGGCCGTCGGACACGAGGTCGTCGGCAAGGTCGTGCGCGTCGGTCCCAAAGTCACTCTCGCCAAGGTCGGCCAGAGGGTTGGTGTTGGCGCTCAGGTCTGGTCTTGCTTGGAATGCCACCAGTGCAAGAACGAGAACGAGACATACTGCAAGCACCAGATCGATGCCTATGGTGCCCCTTATCTCGACACCGGATTCACCACCCAGGGAGGATACTCTTCTCACTCTAGAATCCACGAGTACTGGTAAGCAGGCTGTTATTCGACTGATTTACTCATAGGAGTTTATTTGGCTAAATGATGTAATAGGACATACCCAATTCCAGATGCTCTGCAGAGCGCCGACGTAGCTCCCATGCTATGCGCCGGCATCACCGTCTACAGCCCTCTGAAGCGCTTCGGCGCCGGACCAGGCAAAAAGGTCGGTATCGTGGGCATCGGTGGCCTGGGCCATTACGGCGTCATCTTCGCCAAGGCTCTGGGCGCCGAAGTCTGGGCCATTTCTCGAACTCGCGCCAAGGAGGCAGATGCCCGCAAGATGGGAGCCGACGGCTTCCTGGCCACCTCCGAGAAGGACTGGACCAAGGGTCACGAGATGACCTTTGACCTCATCGTCAACACCGCAAACTCCTTCGATGGCTTCGCCCTCAGCGAGTACCTCAGCCTGCTCGACGTCCACGGACGATGGAATTCGGTTGGTCTCCCCGGAGGCGAGGGCGTGTCAATCCGGAACCAGGACTTCCTCGGCAACGGCTGCTTCATCGGCAGCTCACATCTGGGCAGCCGCAAGGAGATGCTGGAGATGCTGGATCTGGCCGCCACCAAGGGCCTTCAGTCTTGGGTGGAGAAGATTCCCATCTCCAAGGAGGGACTGCAGCAGGCCATGAACAAGCTGGGCGATTCGAGCGTGCGGTATAGGTCGTGCATGGTTGACTATGACAAGGCGTTCGGAGCGTAATGTATGAAGACAGTATGTAGGAAAGGGAAAAAAAGATGAATGATGTGAAAAGATAGAAAATATGAGAGAGATATACCCCAGCTTTAAGTCGCACATTTTCGCACATTTCCGGGCTCTTCGCAGAAAACTGCCATAAGCGAACATAGTATGTACAGTCAGCAGGAGGCGGAGATGCTTCGATTGATGTACCTTGATGGACTGTCCAGGCACATATGTCTCTGTCTGATAGGTCAGAATGGCGAGCCACAGTTATGCAGTTGGCTTTCAGACTCTGTAGAGCTTATGTAACAAGTTGTTGCATGTGTTTTGTTCTCAGAGTGCTCGCCGAGGGTATTTTATCTACGCCCAAAGGCTGGCATCCACATCCAGCTTTCGCGCTCTAAAGCCAGTACGCGTATACGGTTGATGCGACGAGACCATAAACGGGCCTCGCCATTTTCTGATTACTATTTGTAAATTGAAAAATAGCTTTAGTAGCCAATCTTACCTCGTCTATTCCCCTTTCCGACATAAAAGTCTCAATCTAAGCTTATCTCAAGCGCACGCCCCAAAACCTTTGTTTACTGAGCACAAGTACGAGGCACACGCGTCCCAGTCAAAAAGTACTCGAATAGATTCGCCTGAACTGTAAAAATGATCTTGGTCAACAACAAATCCCAGCTCTTCATTTTCCTTCATCCCCTCAATTTTTTTTTTTTTTTTTTTTAGTAACAGCAGCTTTCTCAAGAGCGAATGAGTCACGTTCCACTCTCAAAAAAAAAATAGCCTCGCTGAGAAGACCGAGTGGAAAATTGCCTTAATAGGCACAGTAGGGACTAACCCAGCCGGCGAGACAGATTGAGTTACTTGGCATGTGGGGGTTGCTCCGGGCTCGGGCTGCATTTTCTTCACTTTATGCCTAGAATTACCGTTGCTGTTAGTCAATTCACGTCTTCAAAGCCAAATTGCAGTCTCGGTAAATTGCCAAAATTCATTACTGTAGTAAATTACCTCGTCAATCGGCGTTTGTGACTCTATCCACCCAAGCTGGTACCACGCAGCAATTTTTTCAAAGTGGAGTTCCAAGGCTGAGATCTAAAGGTCAAGGCCCCAATTGGGCGGCCGAGCTCAGGAGACAGGGATGACTGTTTAGGCCGGACCTTTTGCCAACTGCCTACTCCGTATCGTTTAGTGTCCGTTGGGATTAAAGCCTCAGCTTGATAAAAACATAAATAGGGCACAGGGCCCGCCGTTGGCTTCTTTTTCTTTCGAATGTTGTGATGTTGGGGGGAGTGAAGTGATAGAGTAGAACAATTACAAACGCAATCTATAGAATTTGCACAAGAAATAAACACCATTTTTACCTCAATAATCAGCAAGCTTTTCATCCATCACTGCCAGTTCTCAATTTCAAATCCCACCATTTCAAAACGCCAATCGTCAAAATGTAAGTCTATAGACAAAAGTAGACTTCCACAAAAGCCTTCACTTACACAAATCCAACCACCAGGGCTTCTTCTTCCTCTCCTCCTCCCTTCCCCTCCTCCCCAATCTCCCTCTCCCTCACCCTCCGCTTCGCCCGTCCCGCATCTCGCTCGGAAATCACCGCCGTCGGCATCTCCCCCTCCTCAACCATCGCCTACGCAATCTACGCCGGCGCCCAGACCGACCAGCCCTGGATCGACACCTTTGACCTCCGCTCCCAAACGAGCTACTCCAAAATCATCGGCTGCGTGGCCGCCTTTTCGCCAAAAGCCCACTCATCTCCGTCTTCCCCTTCTCGCCTTCGCTTCAGCACGGTCACATCATCAAGGTCGACTCCAGCTTCAGCTTCAGCTTCAGCATCGCCTTCGTCTGCCCTCCCCCGCATCGCAACCCTCTCCGCCACACTCATCATCCGCGACTTCGCCTCCTCCAAGCCCATCCTCGAGCTCAAAGACGTCGCCTCCCCCATCGCCTGGTCCCCCGACGGCCGCTCCATCGCCGCCGCCGAGCCCCGCCACCGCGTCGGCGTGTGGGACGTCCGCACAGGGACCCGCACCGGCCGCGTCCCGGGCCACATCGACGCCGTGACGCACGTTGCCTTTACGCCGGACTCGCACCTCGTCACGACTTCCCGCGACGGCACTCTCCGCGTCACCAACCCCGCCACGATGAAGACGCTCTACAAGCTCGAGATTGAGTCCTCGTCTACCAATCCGCGTGCCTTGGCCGTATCGCCCGATGGCAGCACCATTGTTTCCATCTGGGGCACAACCGTGCACATCTGGATGCCCCAGCACGGCCAGCTTACATCATACGGCCTCTCCAGCACGCGTCCGTGTGAAGGCTGGCCGCTCTGCATCTCCCCCGACTGCCGCTACATTGCCTCCTGGACTGAAGAAGGCTTTGACATCATGGATGTGGCTTCTGGTGCAGTCATCTGTACCAAAGAGGGAGGACCCTTGGTCACGTCTGCAGCTTTTTCTACTGACGGCAAGACGCTTGTTTTGGGCAGAATGAGCGGCGACGTGGAAGTTTGGAATGTTGTGAATAAGGCGGACTTGAATTAGTTCTCTGTACATGTAGAGATACTAGATTTGGCATGCATGATTTTGGCAGCAAAAAATAGGCGTCGTATCAGGTAGTTTTTCTTTTTCTTATCATATCTTTGTTTTTGACATTGGATTGTTATTATTGCATCATGGTTTATTTTGTTCCTTTGTTTGTCTTTACACTTTGTTTGTCTTTACAGTTGGTTTGTCGTTATTGCATCATACTTAGCTATTCTGCAGTTCTTCGTGTATTGGTATTTCATAAAGCATATGTATACTCGCAGCATCAGTTCAAGTAAATGAGTGGTATTATGTATAAAACTTGGTATATATATAAGAAATGTAATAACAAAAGTTCATTGAAATGGGTATTTTTCGCCGTAGCCTTCCTTCGTGGCCTGAATCTACCAGGATCCAAACTGTTTTTCTCTTTCCATCTTCAAACAGCAACAATTCAACCGTGCGTACCTTCGTGTATGTATATGTGTGGAATGCGGCAACGCCAAATGTCTCACTAAACAATGTCGCTCTTCTCTCATTCCAGCTCGGCCTCATCACATTACTTCCGCTCATAAAAGTCGCTCATCGTCCTGCCATATCTGCCTTGACCTCTTCTCCATACACCAACAGTCGAAATAGATATACGTCAGCCTCTTACACAAGAACGCCATCCCTTGCAAAGTTCATCAGTCAATTAGGCAACCCAACCTAGGGTTTCCAGCATGCCACGAACTTCAGAAGGCGGCATGCTGGCCACACCCAGTTGCCGAACCATGGATCCTCGTCGCAGGCGTTGAAGTCCAACCGCAAGCTTCCAGCCCTCGGTCTCCTCCACGATAAAGAGGTACCGCTTGGCTTCTTGGTCACGAATTGTCGCCCGGAGCACATGCAAGCCCTTGGACTTCCACTCCCCAGTCTGTCCTGTCGATGACGGAATGTTGGTGTTCTTGAACGTGCGGTCGCACATGCCAAGCCGACAACACTCCCTGCAAGTATGAAGCATGTCTTGCAAGTAAAGGTCTGCTTCATCACCAGTCAGGGCGCTGGCACCGTCACGATCCGGTTTTTTCATCTTGTGAAAGAAGCCTGAGCTTCTTCCAGTCGCAGATCCCGCTGGCTGTGGTGCGTTTAAACAGTGCGGCAGACACCAGACCTCGACAAGCTTGAGCGTCCAAGCCTTGACGTCCCACTCGCGCTGGGGAACACCTCGGACATCGTCGTCGATAAAGAGTCCCTCCGTTGTGATGCGAAGAATTAATCCATCCGTCACCGTGCCGACTCCCGATATGAGCTGGCTGGCCGGTGTCTTGGTAAACTCGTTATGGAAGAGATATACAGATTGAATTACAATCTTGTCAGGGTCGCTAGTCGAATAGGGGCCTGATCGCATCGAAGGAGGCGGCGTAGTTCGTGCGGTTGTCTGGGAAGCGGCCCACGATGCGTCGGATCCCGTGAGAGAAGACGTCGACTTTCTATGTCTTGGCTTGTTAGGCGGCGACTGGGCATGAGGCGGTGGTGGCGGCTGCTGTTGCTGCGGCTGTTGATACTGTTGTTGTCGATGATATTGCGGCGGCGGCTGCTGTTGGTGTGGCGGTGGCCTGCTTGGCTGGTCGTAAGGCCTGGCAGAGTACGTCTCCGATTCTACATAGCTGCTGTTGCTACTAACATGAGACTTTGCAGGACCATACGAGTGTCTCGCCGAAGGATCTGTTCTTCTGGACGAAGATGAGGGAGCTTCGGACGGAGCGGCAGCAGGGGGTGGTGCCCTTTTCGTGGGACTCTCGCCTCTATCGAAAGACCTCTCTGGTCTCTCTGTCCTTTCTGATCGGTCAGGCGACGAGGTTGATGGCGATACTGTAGAAGGCGAAAGGGGAGGAACAGGAGGCCGGCCATTGGGCCACATGCTTGTCTTTTCGCCAACGCTGGAGTATGCATACGTGTTGCCAGCCCGGCTTGCTCGAAAGTCAGTTGCTTTGGCCTCAGCAGCTGCCTTGGCCTCGGCGGCCGCTTTAGCTTCAGCCGCTGCTCTGGCTTCAACTGCTGCTCTGGCGTCTGCGATGATTTTTGCTTCTTCGGCCGCCTTGGCCTCGGCTCTGGCTTTGGCCTCTGCTTCGGCCGTTTTCTTGGCTTCAGCTTCTCTCCGTCGCAATTCTTCCCTTTCCCTCGCTTCCCGTTCTCTAGTCTCTCTTTCCAGGGCCTCTCTTCGCCTAGCTTCCTGTATCTTTGCTTCTTTCTCTATCGCCTCCCTTTCTCTGGCTTCTCGCTCCCGTTGCCTGGCTAGCTCCAACTCTTCCTGTTGACGCCTCCTCTCCGCCTCGGCTCGCTCCACCTCTTCTCTCGCCTCTCGATCTTGTCGCTCCTTGGCTTCTTTGGCGCGTAATTCAAGTAGCTTCTTGGCGGCTGTTTCGCGGCGCTTCTGCTCTGCTTCTTTGAGTCGTCTATCTTCCTCCTTCTTCCTCATTTCTTCGCGAGCCTTCTCCCACGTCCCCTTTGGTGTTTCGGGCTTCTTAGCCTCCGACGGAGTAGGTGATTTTGGTTCGGGCTCAGGTACAGGGGTGGGTTTCGACCTTGTTTCGTTAGATGGCGGAGGATCTGTCTTTGTAGGCGAACGCGGCTCTGGGCGAGAATCTGCTCTCGGCATGAATGGCGGAATCGGTGCCAATTCTGGCATACGAGGTAGCTTGGATGTTGGTTTAAATGCTGGTATCGACATTTTGTCTAAATCAGGAAACGATTTTCGCTCTTGAGGAGCCATTGACACCTTTTCAAGCTCAGGGATGCTTCTTTTCTTCTCAGGGGAAGGGACACGTTTAGAATCCATTGATAGAGAATGCCTCTTTTCTAGCGAATGCTGTTTTTTCTCAAGCTCTGGAGGGTTCTTTTCGGCCAATGGCGTTCTCTTTGGGATTTCAGACTGCTTCTGCTCAGACTTTAATGGCGTCTTCTCGGCCTCTGAAGGTGACATCTTATCGTCCACCAGGGTCACCTTCTTCTTCTTTTTCTTTGGCGACGCTGATTTCTCGGATTCGGTGGGAGCCTTGTCCTCTGATGGCGGAGGTGGGCGCTGGCGTGTTGGCGGCCGCTCTGACTCTGACGCTGGTGCACCCTTTTGGGATGGGGAGCGGTGAGACGGAGACGAAGCGGGCTCGCTCTCATGCCTTGGCGGCCGAGGTGCTTCCTCCGACTGAGCATCCGCATTCTTCCAAGGTCCATTAGATCTGTCGTGGCGTGGCGGAGGTGGTGCACCGTTAGAAGGTCGGCTGTGAGGTGGTGGCGGAGGAGGCGCTCCGTTTGGGTCAGATTGCCCTCCTGAGTTGGAGCCGCCGAAACCACCCTGCTTGCCGTTGCTTGATCCATAAGGTCCATGTCCATTGCTGAATCCTCCGCCCTGGCCTCCCGATGTGCCTGGCCCTTGCGATGAACCACTCGAGCTTGACACAGGCACCGGTCCACCAGTCTGCATCCGGCCCAGGGACCAGGCCCCAATACCAACTCCCAGCATCAATGTCGTTACCGCCATACCCGAAACTTGAGCGCCACTCAGCCACATCTTAAAGGCCGGGGCCATAAGTTGAAACACGGCAACGCATATCAGCGCAGAAGCAAAGCCAGCCACGAAACTGTTGGTATTCGGCTGCAAGGACGGCAGGTACAGAAAGCCAGAGCCCGACGAGTGCTGGGGAATGACGAATATGTCGTAGTTGCCGGGAGGCAGACCCGAAGGCTTGGGCGCCTCGCCATGCGGCGGAGGCGGAGGAGGCGCGCTCATGCTTGTCGATTAGATTCGTCTGTGGGAAAACAGCTCGATTGGGATTCGTATACGGAGCTGTCAAGAGCAGGTGCTGAAGTGGCCAAAATAGTTGCAATCGCCTTGATCTATGAGCGCATCGAGAAATCCATGGGTATAGTGGTGATATTATCGCGACCAGGAATAGGCGTGAAAACGAAGCCTAGTTGGGAAATGTCAGAAGCTGAATTCGAATCGCCGCGTCGCCCGCCCCTCCAAAATCTCAAGAAGCGAATTCGCGAACGAAGCAATCTGTTGATTGCGACAAGCACAACGCCTCTCTATCTAGCCATTTTTCCAGAAAAGGGGGCTAGACAAGTGAGATGAAGGACAAGATTGATCTCCGCGCTTTTGGGTCCTAGCGGGATGCAACTAACCAGTAACGACCGAGACAACCAAAACACCGCTGAGAAAACAAACGCCGAGCTCCAGATCAAAAAGACACAATCACACACACAAAACGCACGCGCAGCACTGGAAAGCTCTCTATGAGGCAGAGATGCGGTGGAATCGACGCGCGTAGAGGATGAGGAGGCGTGGCCTCGACATGGGAAGTGGAAAAAAAATAAATTAAATTGCAAGAGGGCTTGGGGTGGAAGTGGGGAGGTGAGCAGAAGCTGGACTTGGACCTGGAGACGGAAAACGGGTTAAGAAGAGTGAAAACCCACAGCGGCCTCGAGTCTCGCTGTTTACCTGCCTGCGCTATCGCCAACCAAATTGAGCCCACCAGCCACTTCTGCGTCGGACCCCTGGCAGCCTGGAGGGGTTTCTGGAGGGGCGGGAGGCGCAAAAAGACAGCGGCTGGCTGAGGCCTGGAGGGCATTGGCCGCGTGGTGGCGGATGCCCCGTAAAAAACGTCACAGAGGGGCGCAAAGGCCTGGAAGCTGCGAAACCTGCTATCAACATTGGATGCTGTAATGCCTGGCTGCACTGTCTGGTATCTCAACAACCGAGCCAGCACGCGCAATCACAATTGAGCAGAAAGGAGGCAACGTGGCACGACTGCGACTGTGACTCTGCCGACCAAAGTCTTGACGTTTCATTCACTGACTCTGCAGCATCGCATCCACCACGAAGCAGAGCTGCCCCTCCCCAGCCATCTCGTCCCGTTCAAAGCCGCATCACTTGCAGCGCTCGCCTACCACCTCCAGAGCGCATACACTCAATAAACTCATGCATGCAAAAGTACGCGACAACAATTCTAGCCATTCACAAAGCCCAATTGTCGTTGCGACGCTGTTTCTCCAGCCCCCAGTTCACGCAAGAACAACATGAAGTGCTTTTTTCGCCAATCATCGCAGCTCGCTGCCGCCGAGGCCCTGTCTGTACGGCCGAGTAACTGGAAATTTCCATCCTCGCCCCCACGGCCTGTTACCGGCATCATTCTCTTGTTCCTAAAGATCCACTGATAAACCATCTGGCCGGACGAATCAATGACGGCAGCCATAGCCAAGATGAAGCACTTTTGCTGCTGCTGCTGCTGCTGCTGCTGCTGCTGCTGCTGCTGCTGCTATTGCTATTGCTATGGCTTTTTTTCCCCTATCACAGGTCACCTCACCCCACGAGTGCAGCGCCTCCGTATCACCCATCGCTTACGTCTTTGCGTGAAAGTGGACGTGTCCGATGGCGCGCTCCGCCGTTGCAGACAGAGCCGAAGTGCATGCAGACAGCTATGGATGCAACATGCGGCATGTCACCGGTGGAAGCTGGTTCACTGGGACTCGAGGCCGCTAGTATTCTGCTAGTGGGCGCGGCAGGCCTGGGTTTCGAGAGTCGAAAAGGGACAGCAGCGGCGTTGCCCAAGCAACTTGTCAACGTGAATCCTGACTTTACAGGTGACGTACGCCCAATTACAGCGTAAACTTGCTTCCGTAGTCATTGAAGCAAGTAGTGTTGGTACCGAGTGCCGTGTGCCATGGTCTGCTAACCGCTCCAAGAGGTAAAGTGCCGGCTGATTTCTAGGCGTACAGTAGGTACATACCTACTAGACAACTTACCGGGTCCCAGCCCCGCGGATTTTGAAACCTCCAAGATGGTGTCGTCAGTTGTTCCAGACCGTGAGACGCGGACTGCAGCCCTCGGCAGTTCAAGGCATCCATGCCAGGATTCATTGGACAATGCCACGCTCTGCACAAGCAGCTGAGACTATGAATAAAATCTTACGAGATGGAAACCCTTGCACTCAGCAGTGGCGGTGTGATACGGAGCACAAGCGTTGGGTTGCACGTGCTGGCCAACCAGCCACAGCGTGAACTGGCCGCTGGCGCTTCGCTGAGCTCCTTGTGACCACAGCCAGTGCTAGGAGCGTATTCGGATTGTGTGAGTTGCGATCTTGATGGTAATCTGCACATGAGCAGTTCCAATCACCAACATTCAATAAAACCTACAGCCAATTTCTGTTTTATCCCAGCTTTACTGTTATCCTCAGCAGCATATTTGATAATCGTACTTGTATTACTAAAAATTGCCATCAAAGTTGTCGTCACACTAGAAATCATAGTGATTGTACATCGTCTCACCCCGCTCCCTGTGTTAAAAACATATTGCGCCTCAAAAGCCTCATCTCCAACAAAAACTAAAAGAAACAGTAAGGGAGGAGAAACACCCAATGCATAGTGCATGCTCGTAAAAAAAAATGTTTTCAACGTCTCGCTCGCTTGCTTCCCCGCGTTGAAATAAAAAAGGGTAAACAGAAACAGGCAAAAATGATTAAAGGGACGTTTATACCGGCTTCCCACCCATGTAAAGAATCACAACCACAAACTCCCATGCCCAAGTCAAAACATCAGACAGCGTCTCCAGAACCCAGAACCAGTAAGCCAGAATCCGCATAGCGAGCAGAACCATCTGCATGAGCGCCACGATGACGCAAAGTCACATCTTCTTAAGACGCCGGTTGGCGATCCTGACTTTGCCCTCGACCCGGTCGACATCCTCGTCGAGCGAGTCCAGCAGCTCCGTCTGTCGCTCCACTTCCTCGTTGATCTGGATGCCCATTTCCTTCTGCCGCCGTATGATCGTCGCCAGCTGATCGATCGCCTGATCCTGGGACTCCATCTCTCGCTTCTGCAGCAGCAGCACGCCCTGGTTGTCGAGCTCCCTTGTCCTATCTGTCTCGGGTAGCGGTGCACCCAACACCCTGCCCGTCGGCGCGGGCCTGTGCCCTCCCAAGAGGTTTGACCTGTTGGAAGATGAAGCCTGCACATGGCCCATGCCGCCACGACTGGTTGCCGCCGGCGCTCCTGGCATGCTGCTGGCGAGCTTGTCCAAGCCATCCCGCTCCATCTTGGCCGCCGAGACGAGATCTCGCCTCCGTCGTATCTCACCATCGCCCAGCCTGCCCGACTCTTGCATCCTGCGAAGGCCATCGGAAAGATTGCTGACCAGTCCCGACGCCTTCACCAGCACCCTCTTGGCTGCCGCCGCAGCCTCCGCCGCCGCCGAAAAGTTGCCGCTGTCGGCCGCGCCGTCTCGTCTCGAAAGGGATTGTCGCGCCTCATGCAAACACTGCTTCACTTCCCTGTGAACATCAAGCCAAGCTCCCGGATCCGCCACCCCCGAGGCAGTGCCAACCATACCTGCCGCCGACACTGTAGAATTGCTCGTGCTAGAACTGGGCAGATTCAAGAACGTTCTCCAGGCCGAAGTGTCTCGCCATCTTCGATCGGGCGACTCTGCGATTGCTCGGAGGTATGTCTCGAGGCCGAGTTGTCGCTCGCGTGTGAGGTCCGGGGAGTTGATGGTCGACCTGAGCCAGTGCTTGCCCGGCAAGGGGTGTGGCGGCGGTGCGCCAACTTGCTCGACAAGAGCGCTGTGGAGGGCGTCGAACTCGGAATATCGCTTCTGTACAATGAAGGAGCGCAGCGGGAGGCGGAGGCTAATGTTGTAGAGAGTGTAAGGCTTCGACGAGCCTTCGTCGGAAACGCTCGTTGAGGGTATCGCAATCTCGGGCGGTGGCGCCATGGCGGTTGTCGTTTGCCTCTATGCTAACCCCGGGGCTTCAGTTGATGGAAAAGATAATTCAATAGATGATACAAAGACTAGAAGCTCCTTGTCGCCAGTGCTGTTTGATAAAACCACTGAGAAATGAACGGCTCGCAAAGTGGCATCTATTTGAGTTTTAAAGTTCCGATGATGATGCAAGCGCGAGAATGGCGGGCTCCTCGTCCATTACGGCACGCATGAATGGATCTTTGGGGGAGTCTCAGTGGACCCGTCCCGGCTTTTAGTGCCTACCAGCTGATGGCCGCTCCCCCGTAATGCTACCTCTGCCGCCCTGAAGTCAACTAGGCGGTGGAGTTGGATGGACCCCTGCCCGGGTGTTTTATTGCTGCTGCGGCGCCAGCCTCTCCCGAGTACGAGTTCAGCTACGAGGCTGCTAGGCAGATAAATAGCGGCCTGTTCGCGAGTACGGGCTGTTGATGTGTGATCCAGCCTCACAAGATCAGACAAGATGAGGATAGAACATCGATATTAATGGAAGCCTTAGATCCAGGCACCATCTTTAATCTATTCGATTTGCAGGGCATACACCCCAACAGATTAAGAGCCATGCATCTTTTAGGACAAGTGCCCTCAATAAAGTCACGACGGATGCCGGGTAAGGTACACGTGCGGCTTCATTGCCCCATTCCTTTGTACACTCATATTGGATTGCATGCAAAACGTCAATGTCGCGTGCTCCTCACGAACCACATGCAGCCTGGAGGTAGCAGTACTGCTACATCTACATGAAAGAGACTCTGTAGTTGTTTAAATGCGACTGTGGATACCTCCATGCTGTTCCATGACCTTCGTGCACTTGACCGCTTCCAGAATGCGATCTGATGCATCAAGCTCCGCACCGCAAGGGCTGACAGATACGACTATAAGAATCGGGGCTCGATATTCCGTACAAAGCACTAACTGCATTTTGATATTACAAGTGCAACGACAAGGTAGAAATAGCAACATCCACACAGAGACGTATTAATAGTAGTATTGTCCAAACATTTGTAGTACTAGTTTGCTCTATAGGATTTGACACCCCAAGTCCTCTAACAAAAAAAAAAAAGATGTAAATGACGGCACCCATGAAGGCGTCTACCACGCATGCACGGCCATATGCTTTGAATCAATTTCCCCCACAGTACCTCATCTCCCTACCTTCTCTCCCCTTTTCTACGCAGCCAGATTCTATTTTCCGACAAAGAGATAGCCCCCGTTTAGAAAGTCTCCTGGTCATCCAGACCCTCGCCCTCTGCGGGAATCTCGAAGCCCTCCTCAGTGGAGTACAGGATAGACTGGATGTGCTTGACCAAGCCGTCCTCCTGCTTCTCAAGCTCGGGATCATCCTCCACAGCCTGCTGAATCAGCAGTTCAATATCACGAAGCTTGCTAAAGTAGAAATCTCGCTCGCGCTCCAGGCCGGTGACAGTCTCCTTCAGAGTCGCATTCTCTGCCTGCAGAGCAGCTGTAGCAGGGCTGGGGCCCGCCTTGGCGGCAATGCGAGGGCCGGTGCTGGGGGTCGTGCCGCCTCTTCGCGCGGCGCTTGAGCTAACAGCAGCAGCCCTGGGCGCTGCAGCCGCGGCCGGCATGCCACCGCCCTTTCTCCGTGCAACTGCGTCGTAGTCGTGGTCCGGGAAGTTGAGGTCCCAGAACTTCTTCGTCCATTGCAGGAACTCCAGGTTGTCCTGCATCTTGCATTTCACCAGCGACTCGACGGGAATGGGCTTATCGACCTGGTGCTTGAGGAAGGTGTCTATGTTGGTGTGGGCCGTCAGAACATGGCCTGCGTAAAAAGGGGTCCGCCCATCAAGGGGGTTTGGACGAGGGCACACATACTCTGCAAAACCTTGAAGTTCTGAATGTAGGCATAGTCGCCGCTGGCGTTGAACTTGACCTTGGACATGGGCACGTCCATGAATATGCTGTCAAACACCTGGCAGAGCGCAGCGCTGCAGAGAAGCTTCGTGTCAGAACTCGATGGTATCGTAGCGGGGTCGTCCGTCCGTCAGGCGGGGTGCCAGAACAATAACACTCACCCAGTACCGCATTGCTCAACCTTGGTGATGTTGAGCTGCAGGAGGCTGTTCAGCCAATTGAGAAGCTCTTGTCTGTCGTCCGCAGTTAGCCGTGCTCCTCCATCGGCCGCCAGAGGCGCAGTGTAGCGAGAGTGCAGCGTACCTGGATTCACCCATTTTGTCAGGCTATAGATGGTACGCAACAGAAAGCAAAGACAGCTGGTCGAATAGCGCTCGCCGTGCGGATGCAGACGCCGAAAGGAAAGTAACTGAGAATAAAAAAGGGTAGAATGAAGATGCCGGGTATCGCGTAGAAAAGGGACTGCAGAGCCGGAGACGTGGCGCAGGGCAGCGAAATGAGGATGACAGGAGAAATTTATTCAGCTATTTCGTTCGCGTGTTGCGCTGTCAAGGCTTCGTTTACAGGCCTGTATTTTGATAGCGCCGTCCAATCAGCGGGGTTGCTCGGAGAAACAGCTAGGGAGGGATAGCCGCTAATCTGCCGTAATTATTGCTGGCCGCTGTTTGGTGGCTGAGAACTGGGGAGCTGTCTCACCGCCAAAATTTTCAAAACCGGCAGAAAAAACGTCTCGGCGCAAAAAAAGTCAGTCTTGGATTTTGCTTGCGGCCCCGCTAGAATTGGAACTTTTCTGTCGCAAACACCTTGCGAGTAATTTTCAAGATGGCGCCGTCACAGAAGAGATCAATTGAGGACGATTTTATCCATACCCTCTCGGATAACGACGAAGAAGTAGCCCAGGAAGAACTGGTTGCTGTTCAGCCTCCCAAGAAGAAAGCAAAGACGAATAAGAAGTCGGCCAAGAAGAACAAGGATGAAGAGCCCCAGCCTGAAGAAAATGAAGGCCAATGGGGCCAGAAGGAGGAGAATGACGGTGCAATGGATTCTGATTTTGAATTCATGCTAGACGACGCTGGCCATTTCGGCGAAGACGAGTTTGAGGGATGGGGATTCGAAAGCGCAAAGCAAGGAATGGCCGTGGAAAAGGTCGGCGTGGATCTGGATGAGATTATAAGAAGACGAAGAGAAAAGAAAAAGGGCGGCAAGGAGTCTGAGGCTGCAGGAGAGAACGACGAAGAGGCTGCGGAAGGTGCCAACATCGACATGGACGACGATGAAGACGAGGTGCTCGCAGATGATGCATTCGGTATGAATGTCGACGAGGATGCTGAAGAGTCGGACGAGGACGCCGAAGCCAAGGGCTCTGATGAAGTAGAGGGCGACGATGACGACGATGCAGCTTCAGACAACGACTCTGTAGCTACGCCAGTCAACCACCCCGACGATATGTCTGACGAAGACGACGATGACGAAGAAGATCTCGAAGAGAAGGCCAAGCGAGATGCTTTCTTTGCCCCCGAAGAAAAGGAAAAATCTGGAAAGAAGACAGACGCCTCATCATTCCAAGTCATGTCCTTGTCGAGACCCATTATGCGCGGTATCACCGCTGTCGGCTTCACCAAGCCAACGCCTATTCAAGCCAAGACTATTCCCATCGCTCTTATGGGCAAGGATCTTGTCGGTGGCGCAGTTACGGGTTCCGGAAAGACAGCAGCGTTTGTTCTTCCTATCCTGGAGCGACTTCTCTATCGACCCAAGAAGATTCCTACAACGCGTGTTGTGATTCTTACTCCCACTCGTGAGCTGGCCATTCAGTGTCACGCCGTAGCCACAAAGCTAGCAGCACACACAGACATCAAATTCACTCTAGCTGTTGGTGGTCTCAGTCTCAAAGTTCAGGAGTCAGAGCTTCGACTGAGACCAGACGTCATCATTGCGACGCCGGGTCGATTCATTGATCACATGAGAAACTCGGCCAGTTTCTCCGTTGATACCGTCGAGATTCTCGTCCTTGATGAGGCCGATCGAATGCTTGAAGACGGTTTTGCCGACGAACTTAACGAAATTCTTACTACTCTGCCAAAGTCACGCCAAACGATGCTCTTCTCCGCTACCATGACTTCCACCGTCGACCGTCTTATCAAGGTCGGTCTCAACAAGCCCGTGAGAGTCATGGTCGATTCGCAAAAGAAAACGGCCGGTACCTTGATCCAGGAGTTTGTGAGACTTCGCCCGGGCCGCGAGGAGAAGCGCATGGGCTATCTGGTCCACATCTGCAAGAACTTTTACACCGAAAGAGTCATCATCTTCTTCCGCCAAAAGAAGGACGCTCACAGGGCCCGAATCATCTTTGGTCTGCTGGGCTTCTCTTGTGCGGAGCTCCACGGTAGCATGAACCAGA
This sequence comes from Trichoderma sp. 2475, assembly GCA_038502285.1. Taxonomy (NCBI): domain Eukaryota; kingdom Fungi; phylum Ascomycota; class Sordariomycetes; order Hypocreales; family Hypocreaceae; genus Trichoderma; species Trichoderma sp. 2475. Next base: position 1,941,504 of record JARPVV010000003.1, on the reverse strand, counting down.
CTCAGGTAAGCTGTCTGTACTATCTACTATAATCACCCGCTAACATATACTCCAATAGCGTATTGCCAGTGTCGAAAACTTTCGAGACGGCAAGGTTTCTTACCTCTTGGCAACAGACTTGGCCTCTCGTGGTCTTGATATCAAGGGCGTTGATACCGTCATCAACTACGAGGCTCCCCAATCTGTAGAGATTTACGTGCACAGAGTTGGTCGAACAGCCCGTGCTGGACGTAACGGTACGTCAGTGACTCTTGCCGCTGAGCCTGACCGCAAGGTCGTCAAGGCTGCCGTCAAGGCCGGCAAGTCTCAGGGATCCAAAATCATAAGCCGCATCATTGAGGCGAAGGATGCGGACAAGTGGCAAGCTGAAATCGACGAGATGGACGACGAAATCGAAGAGATTGAAAATGAGGAAAAGGAAGAGAGACAGCTCGCCCAGGTCGAGATGCAGATCAAGAAGAGCGAGAACATCATCAAGCACGAGGACGAGATCAAGGCACGGCCAAAGCGGACATGGTTTGAGACGCAGCAGGACAAGAACAACGCCAAGCAGGCCGGAAAGGAGGAACTGAACGGCCCACGCAGCGGAAAGAAGAAGGTCGGCTCAACTAAGTTGAGCAACAAAGACAAGAAACGCGCCGATCTGAAGATGCAGCGCGCCGAAGGAAAGGAGTGGAAGAAGAGCAAGACGGACGCCAAGAACGCCGTGGGCAAGACTAATAAGAAGAAGGCTGCTCCGGCCAAGGGCAAGGCAAAGGTCCAGGTGAGGAAGCCAAGGGGGAAGAGGTGAGCAGGTGGATAGAGCCGTTGATCTGTAAATAATGTGTATTTTCTGTCATCTACTATTTCTACATTCCTATGGAAATTGTTATTCAATAGAAATCGATCCTTGGTGCACGTTGGTATGTATAAATTGAATAAGTCGTTATTAATAGAGACCTATGCAACCAAGGCTGTTACCCGGTGCACGTTTGCATAAACTAACAAATTATTATTCCTCAATAGAAGCCCTTAGTTGGTGCACGTTTATGCAAATTGAGAACCGATTCATCTTCAGTGGAAATTGTTACTTGGTGCACGTTTGTAAAGGTAGAAGTTGAGCCTTTGCAGCTGATGGCCCACGTTTTGTAGCCGCGATGGCGCGTGCCGTTTGTGATGACATAATGCGCCTACAGCCTCCTAAGGACCACTTTCTAACGGCTAGCTTCCTCTTGTCATGAACCAAAGGCATCGATCACGAGGTCCGGCGCAAAACTCATTGGCTGCCTGCAACAAATGGCATCAACTGCGACCTGAAGCGACGCGCATGTCAGGCGCTCGCCGCATGTGGTAAACCCAGGGAGTCGACGGACCGCTGTCAGAAGACTGGCTCGCCTGAGAGGCCCTGAGGCTGATCTGAGCTTCGTATTAGCCTTGCGGCTGGGAATATCCTCGTTTATATATCTGCCTATATATAAAAGCGGCGCGAACTTGCGAGCCCTGGCCCCTTCTTCTGATTAGTCACTAAAGAGAACCCTGGTAGCAAAGCTGTCTCCCTTCAGGTTACCGTTTGGCCTTGGGCGAGCTCGCACGCACCGTCGCCACAGCCAAAGCTTCGTTCGACATCTTCTACCGCAAACTGTTCGAGATCGTTATCGCGAGCGCTTCTTCAACTTCCACCTCGACACCTTTCCGAGGGTCAAGCACCGTATACAGAGCCGCATATATCAGTACATCCTCGGTCGACAGAGCAGGCGACGCACCAGGTCTCGGGTCCTTGACCTCGTCGCTCGGCAGAGCCAGCGGCTGCTGCTGGGACAATCGGGACGGCGGCCCACCAAACATGTGACAGGGCGACCGGCGACAGCACCGTTTAGACAGGCCAAGATGCCACTGCCGGGGGATATGGGCTATGCACCCCGGGTGAATGATGCGGGAGATGTCGAGAGGGGCGAGAGGGGCTACCGGCGGAAGAAGTTTGCTGCCATGGCCGGAGCTGTGGCGGGGAACATATACCGGACCGGTCAGATCGCCGTGACGGAAATTCGAGAGACGTATGCTCAGTCCAAGGCGCGGGGCCTGGACGGCGACTTTGACGGGCCTGGCAGCATGCATATCCCGGGAGCATTTCCAGGGGTGGCCATAACATCGGAAATCAGCCCCGAGCAACTGATGATGTTCCCTTGCTACGCGAAACAACACACCAAGAAGGAGTATAACCAGCCTTCAGCGTACGAGTCGGAAACCGGCAACTTGCAGGACGAGGACTACTGGCGGTCAGAGTGGGAGAGGCACCAGGATGAGAGAGCAATCGTGGATGTTGATGTCCGAGGCTGGGTCTATTCGCCCCATTCTGGCCCAATGACACGGCGAAACCGCATCCTGATCGGCCTTGCGCGGCAGCTTAGTGGAATCCCCGTGCCGAGGGCAGACCCGGTTCAAGGAACAACGCCCCCGACTGCGCATGAAGAATGGAGGGAGCAGGAGAAGATTGCCCAGGAAGCTGCCAGGATCGAACAGCAGGGCCGAGAAGAGAAGCGAATAGCAAATGTCGGTGCCTATAGCGAGCCGCCTCGCGAGGATACTGGCATGAGTGGAACTGTGTATCCTCCTCCTCCCCCGCCCAGATCACTGCCTCCTCGAAGAGATAGTCGAACGCCTGAGTCTCTCTCTGGGAGCCCCAGGCCTCCAACCAGGCAAAACTCGGCAGTAGCCAACGAGCTCACCGAGGCTGAGCTAGCTACGGCAAACGCCAACTTGATGGCCAGGATAGCACCTTTCTTGACCACTCCCTCAGTGTCTCTCCCCATCACAATATTTTTCTACAATGATTCGCAATCGCAGTCGCGCAATGTTCTTACCGACGACTCTGGCCACTTTGCCATTCGGGCGCCCCTGGAATTTGTTCCGACTCATATCAAAGTACTCGTCAACGAAGGGCTCTCGACAACGCAACCAGTCAAGTACATTGAGCCATATGGTGTCAGCCTGATCAGCGATATCGATGACACCGTTAAAATGTCCAACATTTCGGCGGGCGCAAGGGAGATCTTCAGAAACACCTTTGTACGGGAGCTGGCCGATCTCACAATCGACGGAGTCAAAGAATGGTACAACAAGATGCAGGACGTTGGCGTGAGCATACACTACTGTTCAAACAGCCCCTGGCAGCTATTCCCCATGCTTGCAACCTTCTTCAAGGTGTCTGGCCTCCCCGTTGAATCTCTTCACTTGAAGCAGTATTCAGGCATGTTGCAGGGCATCTTTGAGCCTGTAGCAGAACGGAAGAAGAATACGCTGGTTCGCCTGCTGCGAGACTTTCCTCAGCGCAAATTTCTCCTCGTCGGAGACAGCGGAGAGGCTGATCTGGAGGTATACACGGAGCTGGCGTTGGCATACCCGGGCCGGATACTGGCCGTCTTTATCCGAGACGTTACAACTCCCGAAGCTGCGCCATACTTTGAGCCATCTTTTGATATGACTCGACGGACCATGTCTGGCTTGACCTTGAACAGCAACGCTCCAAATGGTAGACCAGCGGTGCGACAAAACTCATCATCACCAGGGCCAGCGCATGCAGTCAGGGCTCCTCCTCCAGCTGGGCCGGTAATGGGCACTCTCATCGACTTTTCCGACGAGCCTGAAGAGGTCAACCTGGATGATGCTGCCGCCCTGGAACAAGTCAAGGCATCCAGACCAGGCCCATCAACCAGCGCGTCTGCAGACTTGCTCGCTCGAAAACCACCACCGCCTCGTCCAGCCAAACCCGCTGCTCTGACCAGCGCGCCATCCATACCCACCCTCAGAAAGGGATCAGTAGGCTTGGGGATCTCAGGGGCCGGCACAGGTTCCGATTCACCACCACCGCCACCACTGCCGAGAAGGCCCGTCGGACAGAATCAACCAGCAGCTCACCCTCTGTCTCAGATCCAAAACTCCTCTCAGCAGACTGTACAAACACCAAGGGACGAAAACAACAAGCCGCCACCTCCTCCGCCACGCCGCAGCGCAAGGAACCTCAGCCCCAAAATGATTCCCTTTGGCCGCGGCCCGTCATCCAATTCAGACGTCGACTTTGATCCGCTCCCACCATCCCTCGGACCTGCACCAGTCGCTTCCGTCACCGGCTTATCGTCATTCTACCGCCCCAGCAGCCGATCTGGAAACACTTCGCCCTCCGCCTCACCTACCATGGGTCCCGTCAACAAGAAGCTCGAGCTCTGGAGGAGGCGACTCGCCAGGGCGCAAGACCAGCTCGACCAGCTAGGCGTGGCGCTGTATACCTGGCGTAAGGGGCAAGATGTCGAGGCCGAGGCATTAGGTATCATAAAGCGGTACATGGCAGATCTGGATAAGGAGAAGACAAAGGTGAGGCGATGACAGATTGGACTGAGGAATAGAAGTTTGATGAATTAGAGAGGCTGTTTGGTCTATATTGTATTATCCTTTCTTTTTTTTTTTTTTGCTTATTTTTACGTTTTCCTTTTTTTGTATGTGCTTTTTTTTTTAATTGTTTCTTACACTCTTGTTTGTTCAGGATAGGATAGGCGTGGATGGGATATCATTGGTGCGATAGACTGTACTACACGACTCTTTTCTTTCTATTTGCGTGTTACTACTACAACTATATACTATATGCTTGAGATAGAAACTTGCCTCAAGAGAGTTTGCATATACCAAAGACAGACTTATCACATCTCAATTATACAATTATAATTTTCATCCCATCAAACTTGTCATCACAAGTATTTTCATGAAAGAATTAAAAAGTGCACTAAACTGGATGGATATATAATTGTTCAAGTGATATTTTTCTGCCGCAGCACTTTATCTTATAAACAAACACAACAAAACTTTCATACCAAAAGGGCCTCCTCCTCGTAAGGAGGAAAACCAAGAACATGGACAAGGCAGGACAAGACAGTACTAGGTACACTAGAAAGCGGTAAAAGTAATAGAATCAGCCCATCATAAACAAACAAAGACCCAAGCAACTCCTCCAAGTTTATCCTCTTTCCCAATGCTTCTTCAATTAAACCAAGTAAACAAAAATAATCAACAACAACCGCCCTTTAGTCAAAAAGAGAGGGAAGAGAGAACAAGATCGTCTATGAACTTGAATTTACCGCGGGTGGTTAAGGTTCCCGGTCAGATTCATGTGCATCATAGCATCCGCCGTCCAATCCGTTTCCGCCTCATCGTTGCCCCAGAAGTCGAGACCTTCGCGTCCATCCACGCCTGGGAGCCGGATTTGCGGTGGCCCTTGACTCAACCGCATTCTGGCTGCTTGTGCATCCTGGCCGGGAACCGAATCCTCTGGCTCGGCCGCTGGATGTGCGTCATGATCTATTTGTCTTGACTCTGCCTGTTGCTCATGACGTTGTGCTGGCTCAAAGTGTTGCCCTTGGTCATAGTGTTGCCCTTGGTCATAGTGCTGCTCTTGCTCGTAATGCTGCTCCTGCTCATATTGCTGCTCCTGCTCATAGTGATGCTGTGGCTGCGATGGTTCAAAGTGATCGTGAGCGTATCCTCCCTGGTTATTCGGCGCTGATGCATGTTGCTGGTTAAAGTCATGCATAGACGCATTCTCTTGGCCGAAATCACCACTCGGACGATACGCTGTCGGGGTCGGCTGGTCATCCTGAGATGATACGGCATATCCAACCGGCTCGGAATGGGCCATTTGATCCATCTGCTGCGTAAACTCTTCCTGCTCAAGAATCTGCGGTGCTTGCCCGACATTTCTCACGCCGGGTGGCAGGGAAGCGCCCAAGCTACGAAGGCTTCCCGTAGATGTTCTGTTGGCGTCGGCTCCCTCGCCCTCAAGCACGCTGGCATCGAGATCTCTGATAGCAAACTGAGCCATAGTACGCATCTTGCGCGTTACCCATCCCGCAAGGATCTTTCCTCGTTGCTTCTCCCCCAGTCGAGATCTTGGGAAATCGCCCTTGTTGACAAAGGCCACAATATCGGCAACGATCTGATGTTCGCTTAAAATGACGTTGACGATGACGGGCACCATGGAAGCAAGATATGATTTGCGGCTCACTTCCACCAAAACCACAACCAAGCCACCCGCTTGGAATACAGCGCTGTAGTCAATTTGTTAGTTACAAAATCGTGTGTTAGATACAAGATAAAGAGACGCGAAGGCACTTACCAGCCGTTCGGTACAATGTTGCGATGGCAGCGTTCTACCGACAATTCAATGTCCATGGGGAAGTGGCTTAGACCGTTGATTTCAAAAGTTTCTCCAATGCTGCCGAGCACAAACAAGACTTGCATTTCTACAAGGGCGCCGTTAGGCCCAATAGGTCGATTGACATTGTGAAGGAAGCCAAGGTCGCCGGTTCGCACATATCGCACGTTCGGGTCACCATCTACAGTCCGGCCGTTGAATCGTTCCACGTCAAACGCGTCCTTGGAGCCGTAAAATGATTTGACACATGCTTCAGAGTCAACCCAAATCTCGCCATACTCTCCATCGAAACAGTGAGCGCGGCTCTCGGGGTTGACAATGGCGATCTGAGTAGATACCGGTACCATGCCGGAATCTTGCAAGAGGAGAGCTTGGGGATCCGACTCGTGGTCCACAGGAACAATAAGTCCACGCCGAAGAGCCTTGGTGTCAAGCCAGAGTTCGATAGGCTCAATGCACATATAAGATCTCGACGCAACCATCGGATTGAGCACATGTGAGTAGACGGTATTGATGGCCGTTCGGTCCAGCCCCGCTTGCGCAAAATGGAGCCGCACTTTTTGGAAAACATCCACTCGTGGTCGACCTTCCGCAGAGATCATCATGTTCTTAAGCTCGTGCATTGTAAAGCCTTTACCAGCCATCATTGACATGGCGTGATCAAGCATCTGCGGGGTTGCATATGTGTCTTTAATCTTATATCTCGAGAGAGTAACGAAGAGAGATATGGGATTTTGGGCGAACTCGACAGGAGATAATAGGTAAGTAGGAGTGCCCACGTAGATACCCATCAAGCAAGTATGGACAAAACCTAGTCCAGTCGTGCTTCGGACGCAGCCAAGGACAGGCCTCGAGCTTGTCATTTGGCACGTCTCCTTTTGTACTTTGCACATGCCCAGAATTGTATCATGTCCAAGCTGGACAGCAATTCTCCGCTGGTCAGGGGTCCAGTACGTCCAGATAAGGACGGGATATCCCGGTCGGATCCAAGCAGGGTCTATCGTCAATTTGAGCTCCCGAAGGCCGTTGTTCTGTTTGGGCGGTTTTGAGGTGTTGTACGTGTTTGGCATGGAAATCTTCAAAATTTGTGCCGATTGCTTAATGTGACTGGAGACTGCCTTTATCTTCAGCAGATGGTCAACATCCTGGTTGACCAAAACAGCCTTGACTTTGTAATCGGCAATCAAGTGTAGGAAAGCGGGAACATCCTCGTTGAGTCGATTTTGGTCGAGAGGCGCCATTGGGATGATGACTGCACCAAGGTTGATGCCCGCATGTACCGCAAACACAAAATCTTCCGAGTGCGTATACATGAGGACCAAATGATCCCCTGGCCGTACTTTGACTTTATTCTTCAGATACATGGCCACAGCAGCCACCTTGGTATCGAATTTCTTCCACGTAATTCCCTTGCCTTCTCTACCCCTTCCATCAATGGTGCAGTAGGATAGCTCCTCTGGCTGACGAGCAACTCGCCACTGGATAAGATCAGAGATGCACGAGAAGTTATTGAGAGGTGTAGATGTCCTGTCGTCAATCACCACTTCTCTGCGATCGATTCCGGAATACTGCTTATCGGCAGGAGCCAGAATTTGAGTTCGTGACTCTGATGCGATTGGAGACCAGATACCTCCAATGGGATCAACTCCGATAGGGAGATTGAGGACCGCATGCTCGACGCCAAATTTGACATGAACGCACGGAAGGTTTCCAAGATCAAACTCGCGGCGACACAGCATGTTTCCAATCTCTCTTCTTCCGTTTTTGATTACCCGCGGCAAAGCATTCGGGGCTGTGATCATAACACAGTAAACCCGAAGATGATGCTCCTGCATAAGGATTTCCATGCATTTTTCTGCCAGCGAGTCCAATAAGGCTGTATCAGGCTGTACTGGAGGACCTCCCGACGTAAGAGGCGCAGTTGACGCAGCAGCCGACTCGAGAACCACGACAGGCAAATGCTCGTCATTGACAAAAACGTCAAAGGCAGAACAGTCGTGGATCTTGGGAATGTTCTTGACAAGGCTTACTACAATGTGTTGAACAAAGAAATATCTGTACTCGGTGATTCCTGCACCGCCGTGCTCAACCCACTCGACCTTTTGTCGGATTCGATCCTCATAAAGCCCCAGCACGTAAATCTTGCCCTCAATTACAGTACCGAGGAGACCAGTTCGCAAGAATTCCGGCTCCACAGCTGTTGGTGTCGGCTCTCCTGGCTCAAACTTGTATGGACGCGCGTGGAAGATGAGCTCTGTGTTCTTGGGCTGCGCCCAGAAACCTCCGGAGAGAGATGGCGAATCAACCCAGATTTCACCAACCGACCGCGGAGATGCCAGGAGACCAGTCTCAGGATCTACAACAGCAAGCGTAGCATCCGGAATGGGATAGCCAAAAGCGCCCACCCGGACCATTGTAGATTCCATCGACGTCTTCTTTCGAGCTTCATTGCCATGGGCTATGACAACGACTTCATTGGTCTTCAAGGCTTCTCTATCAAGGATGACCTCTCCCAATTCCATCTTCTCATCCATCTCCTTTTTCGTGGTTCCACCGCCTCCCAGAAGACTGGTAAATCCGTTTTTGGGCTTCTCATCCTCTTCCTTTTCATCTTCGGATTCCATGCCAGAGTCATGATCCAGCATCAGCTGAACTCCCAACCGTTCTTCACCGCCAAGCCAGTCTCGAACACTGATGATCATTCCGCCATGCTCCGGAAGACAAAGCATCGGAGCCACAACTTCTCGTGCGCGCGGATTTCTCAAGGGTCGCAACCATCTATCCGCCAATACTTCGTGAAACTCGCTATCAATAGTAAGGGTATCGATCAAGCACAGCTTTACAGCCTGGAAATTCGGCTCCATTCCTTTCTTGAAATTTCGTGTTGTCATGGGATCTGACTGGTAGTTGTACGCGGCTCGCTTCAATCCAGGATAATCGGCAATCATAACACTCGCTCTATATTTCGTAATCAAATGTGCGTATAAACCGGGAGATTCAACAGCCTTGTTGTCGAACCAGACAGTGGTGTGGCCGCCATAAACAGTCAGCAATACACTGAGAATCAAACCAACACCCTGGCGAGGATCCAGATAAGACAGCAATATTTCACTGCTTGCTCCACCGCCACCAATGAGCTTCCCATTCTTGTCTCGCAAAGACGAGCTGAATGTGTCTCCTGGACCGTTACCGGGAACAGTAGAGATGATGGCGCTCAGACATGCCATCTGGTGCATGATCGTCCGGTGGCTGAGAACAACGCCTCTCAAGTCGCCCGTTGGGGCGCGAGAGAATTCGATATAGGCCAAGTCTGGCACGGTCAAAGGCGGGGCGTCCTCCTTCTTCTTGGGGTGGTAACCACCGAACTCGTTAGTCTTCCACCATTCGACTCCCTTGGGCCAGGTGAGCTTCTGGGTAGTGATATCCCTCTGGAAAGTTTTGAGATTGTTTTCTGTCGTGAGCGCCAAATGCGCTTGCGTAGAAGTGAGGATATAGTTCAGCCTCTGATAGTCCTGTAAGTCGTTGATTGGAACAGCCACCACTCCAGCAATAAAACAGCCCAACAAGGCGGTAGCAAAGTCGATGATTTCGCTATCACGATAGATGAGAGCCACTCGGTCGCCACGGTACAGAGGGCTCTTGTCTCGAATGACTTGTGCGACCTTTTCGGCTCTTGACGCCAGCTTATCCCATGTAATGGACGCCATCTCCTTACCCTTGCTATCAAGGACCCAATACGCTGGCCTTTTGGCAGTAGTGCGAGCACGATGACGGAGCACTGCAGCCATGTTGTCAAAGGTAGACATTGGCGTATTGTTGTCATGAGGATCATGGATGGCAAATGGCACCTCTCTTGGCTCAAGTGGGGCCTGGTATTCTAAAATCTCTGGCGGCGGCATGTCGTTGGCAGTGAGCATCGGAGGTGCCATGGCTGCGGTTGGGGAAAACGCATCGCCAGAGTATCTCGGACCCCCAAAGTCGCCCATCTGACTCTGTTCGTAGTGCTGTTGGCCTGCGAAATCGGAAAAGAACGCTTGGTTGTCGAGCAGTGTCCTGGTTCTGCCGTCATCTTGCTGATGGTATGGCTCTGCATATGCACCGTGCTGATCGGGGTTGAAGGCGTAATCGCCAGAAACCATGGTTCCGCTGCGCGTAGGAGGGTCGTTGCTGGGTCCTGGCAAGAAGAGCGAATCTCGTTGGGGTGGTATCCCCGTGGCGCCCTCGGCAATTGGCCCTCCGGGTTGCAAGAGGTTGGCTGGCGAGACAGTTGAAGGCGCATACGAAGATCTCGGCGGAGCAGCGTAGCTTGAGTCGGGACGCTGAGTATGATCGCCATAGTTGCTGTTTTGGTCGTGGTAGCCGCCTCCAGGACCGTAGCCGCCTCCATAGCCTCCGCTGCCGCTAACGGAGGTCATGGAGGTCATTACGGAAGCTCGGCGGCCATCGCTCGAAGGATGTGTCGATGTTTCGGGGGAGTGTATGCTCAGGCCAGAGCGAGACTGCGGAGGAGCTGGGGCAGGTATTGTCGGGTGTTGAGCAAACTGCGATAACAACAGTGTCCGCCGCTTCTGATATCTGCGATGCTCTTGTTAGTTCATGATGCTGCGGTGTGCTTTCTGCCGCCGTCGTGTCGAGAAGCCGCTGCTTACCCCTTCTCGGTAATGTCGCCCTCCTGCAAGCCCTGTTGTCAGCCAAAAAATTCACATTGACGGCGCGCGGAGCTCAGAGAGAGGCGTTGGCAAAGAAGCGCTCCCCAACAAACAACCTACCTCCAACTCGCGGTCCAGCTCCTGGAGCCTCGATCGCAGCTCAGGATCGTAGTCCGCCATGGCCGACAAACCGCGCGCTAATAGTGAATGTTTGCAAAGCTCTTATGCTTGAACGACAGCGAGTGACGAGCGCTTCGCCATGCCAGACTCACGAGTAGTGCGAGTCTCGTGATGCAGCAAGGTTGAAGTTTGGAATCGGCGGGCTGAGGTGCTACCGCGGCTGCTAAAGAACGGCGAGGCAGTTAAAACCAGTTAAAAACCTTGGTGGAAGCTAGAACGAGGGGCTGCCGCTCTAAACATCAGGTTTTAGCGGCTAAAGCGACCGCCATTACGGAGTAGCGCTCCCTGGGCGATTAGTTTCCAGGGCACGGACTCGCTAATCCGATCTGGGCAATGCGCGACCAGCGAACACGAGGTCAGTCTTATGTAATGACGAGGATGGAGAGAAGACGATCAGACGGCACTCCATTTTATTATGCGGGCTTTCTCAGTATACGGAGGAATCCCCTGATCCGATATTCCGGGGTTTCTGCATTTGGATATCAGTCTATATAGGGGTAGAAGGCTCTTGATCTAGCTACATCTACTTTCATGGTAGAGACTATCTCGGCCAATAGTAGTCCAATGATAGTAAAGCAACGAACGAACAACATCACGTATGACTTAGAGGCACTTGCAAATCCAGTTTTGCACTAATACAGGTGGTAGAATTAAATCACATACCCTACAGCCTATCTGAAATGTAGTTTTCCAACCATCTTTGTCTGTTGTCCTGATGAGCCGAATGCTGTAACTGTATTTAGGCACGTATATTTGTAGGACTCTTACAATGAGCAAAGCATTGCATTCTTATCGAGGCCTAAGAGACGGCAAGGATTAGAAAAAGAGAGAAGGCAACTGAAAGCGTCTTTTCAATTTTCAATAGATTCTTTGCCATCTCATCATTGTACTACCTTCCGACGCCGAACTGGCGATAAGCAGAGTAAACAATCATGATGTTGAGTGCATGTTTCATTTGAAACTCCGAAACGCAGCCTCTTTGTATAAATGATTTTCATATTAAAGATGACTGGGCTTAAAAAAAGATACATCTTAAATATTTGCGACGCAGCGCTTCTATAGGACTTTACTATTAAAGCAATGCCTTTGCCCTTTAATCGTTATGCCAAGCATTCATTCTACAAATATTCACAATTTCTCTAGAGAATGAACAGCCATCGGTGCTTCCCCATATCTTCAAGGACTTTCAGATCTACTTTAAGCCCATAGAGCCTCATCTCTTTTCAGAAAATGAATGAATGACGATATTTTTTCATCGGATGAGATTTCATTTATCGGAGATCCATTGCTCTTTGGGCCCTCTTTGGGGCCCCCGCCTTTGTCCAAACGTCTTTATCATCCCGCTCCCTTCATCTTTTGTTCTCGCGCTCTCTCTATTGTGGGTTCTAAAATATCTGCCGAGAACAATGAACAGTTCAATGTTCAAAATTTGGTCATGTCCAATGTGTGTTCAAATGCCGTACAGGTGGCAATTTAAATATGCCTTGCTGCCGCCTGGTTCGTGAACATGGCTTGATCAATCTTGTTGGGTCATAAATAACACGACGCATTCGCCAACAGCGACTATTTTACATCTGTGCTGAAAATTACTTGAACTCATACTAGTCTTGAACAATTTCTTAACTCATAACAACGACTAACAAGAAGAGAACATGTCGCTGTACTATGACCCTCAGGATTTTGAGGAGGACCTCACGCATTTGTGGGGGACCAACACAATAACCAACCCGGCGAGCTTGGATAATCTGGATTCAAGCAGAATCCCATCTCAGCACACGTACATCAAATCAGAGAGGACTCAGCCAGGAACACAACAGCCCACAGAATTTCTACCGGCGACAAGCGCGCACAATGTCGGCCCGACATTCCAACGAAGGAGAAGCCTTGGATTTGATCCTTCGTCAAGTTACGTATCGTGAGTGTCGATGTGAGAGAAATACGGCAACAGTTTTATATGCTAATCCTAAACTATAGGGAAGAAAATGTTTATCCCTCGCAGAGTACATTCGTTCCGAATAATACGTTCTTCTCAATGCTAGCTGGTCAATATCATCAGCCAATTTTACCATACGCTCAGCAGCTACTTTCATACAACAACAAATACCCCAATGTTCACACCGAAGTAGCCCAGAATGTCTGTTCATCTGCATATCCTGAATATCCTCTTCTCAACAATCACAATGTCTACAACTCTTACAATTCTCTGCCATATGGCGACTGGGTCATTAAACAGGCCCAGCAGAGCTTTCCTCAGCCCATTATGAATTCTTACCCGGTCAACGCTGGCTATACTATGAATACCCCCTACCAGCCTGAGCATACGCAGACGGAGAACTCTCAAAACTTAACAAAAGAAAGCGAAGATGCGGCTACTCCTCGAAAGGTCAAAACGAACAGGGCCGCGAGAAAAACAAAAGACCCTCTATGCGATCCCCGTCTTGTATACGGCGACGATGCAGAAACACGTGCCCCCTGGGGAAGCAAAACTTGGGAGGGCGGGCAGCATTTGTTCAGTTACACTAGAAGGGGGCAATGGCTGTGTGACCGCAAGTTTAACAATGAACAACTGCGAGAATATGTGGATAATTGCCCAAGAGGCACCGTCTTTCGAGTCCAACAATTCCCCACGCAGAGCCACCACCGAATGGGTAAAGAAGATTGCATGTGCCGCTGGGAGTCTTGCCCAGCCGCCAGTGGAAAGATCATGTCGGGCTGGCTTCGTGTCTGCTTTGACGAGTTCCCTGCGGACACATCTAGTGGGAAGCGCGATCCCTTGTTATGCGCTGGCTCAATGCATCTTTGGTGCTTTGAACAAGTTTTTGATCCTCTGGAGTTCCACCGAGAGGGGCGTCTGAAACCCGAAACAAGACAATTTATCCACGAGGAAACGAATGTGGCGAGCTTGCAAAAACTCACGGACGCTGGAATCGTAAAAGGAGCATACGAACCGTGGTTTGAAGAGCGGCTACTCAAATTCAATGGGCAATTTCTAGTGAAACAAGCGTATGGGAACACCCTGTCCTACAAACTGAATAAATATCACCTTGATAATCAGTCGGAAGCCCGGGAAAGAGCGAGGGAAAGTCGGCATGACCAGAAACTCAACAAAGGAGAACCTCAAAAGACAATCGACGTGCACATGGGCAACCTCGGGTTGTTTGCGGAGCTTGTGAAAATGACCAAAAAACCGAAAAGAGCCAGCAGGTCACCAGAGTTGAAAGAGAGACAAGATCTACCCGATGATGCCTCTCCGGATACTTCTAGAAAAAAGATTTCTCCTCCTCCGGCTCCCAGAGCAAAGAAAGGAAGAAGTGTTGAACGAATGACTTCTTATTTACCTATTGATGCAGCCCTGGGAACATCATCTGCTCATTCTTCGCAAACACAGCGGCGTTCTCCGAGGGGAAGCGAACTAAAACGAACATCCCCTCGAAGACACAAGAAGGAACTCAGAAGACATGTGCTTGCATCCCAGCCACCTCTTGACCGAGGCGATAATCTCAGCGCGACTACATGGTCTTCTACTTCGACGGATAGTTTGAATACCTATACGAATTCTACGCCGTCGTCCTCTTTCAGTTCCTTGACCTCAGCTTACAGTACGCCGCAACCAGCTCTTCGGCCATCACTCAAGATTATAGTCCCCCCTAATCATAATCAGGGTAGTCTTGCAAACTCTTGTCCTTCAATCTATCCCCAAGCAATGCCGGGGCAAGGCTTTAGTATGGACGATTCGAAGCAACCTGGCCATTCTCTTGGACCACCTTCATGGCAGTGCCAGCAGCAGCCAGTTTCCAGCACAGCGACACTTCCATACGTAAAAGCGGAAGACCAGCCAGTATTCCAAGACTGCAATCTGAATGCTCCACTCGAGGTATCACGAGGCAATGATTTGGTGGAGACTTGTCAAAATGAGACAAAGACTTGGACACAAGAAGCAGCAGAAAAAGCATCACAGGTGCTCGGGGGCAGCCAAGGAACGAGCTCGGATTACTCAAATCCATTCAAAGGGCTGGGTCCAGAAGAGACTAACATATACCAGTTCCTCATCTTCGACGAAGATGAGCCAGAGTCTACTCAGTACCCAGAAGGCGGCACTGGAGCGATGGACAACATCGCAGCCCAGACACAAATGAATGCTGCTGCCTGCCAGCCTCTAGAACCTGTGGCCTGTACCGAGAGCCCGCAAGTTGCCGCTGTGGCAGAGCCTTGGCATAGCGTGGGCAGCTTCATGGATCCCGTGAACTATGGCGGCTATAGCAATGCTACTGACATTCTTCCTTTATTCGACGACTCTATAGTCACTGCCTAGGGGGCCAATCACAAGAGCCGCAACGGTTAATGGTGTCAGCATTCTGCTACTAGTGAGCAAGCCGTCTAAAAGTGGTCTGGTCCTGGAGTCTGCTTGAAGCGGAAGTATCTTAGCATCCGCCCTGCGAGGATGCGCAAAGTCGACGGGAGTAACGAGACGATGGTGTATTGACACCTGAGAATAGCAGAGCTACGCCTCTTGTGGATTTACACATGCGGTTCCCCGGCCGGCGTTGACGGGGGGTGCCCTTGCAGAGTCGATAAGGCCCATGAAGCTGCATCGGCACTCCCGAGGTGGAGAGCTGATTGGGGCCCGTTGGTGTTGACTTGCAGGCAGGCGGGTAGACAGGCTTAGCTTGAGGACAAGTTGGCCAAATAATTGAGCGAAGACGCTATGACAGCTCCAGGGCTAAGGAATGTCAAGCATTGGTCGGCTTTGGGAGTAGCCGGGCAGCAAGACGTGATGCGATCAGCCTCGACTTTAGCTTGGCGTGAGCCGCATCGAGCACGGACTGTTACCGAGTCCTACGAGCTGAGAAAAGCGTTTGCGCGAAACAGGCAGAAGGGTGCAGCATTATACCTTGCTGTTTGTCTGCTTAAAGCTGTCTTCATGCTGAAGGGGGTTGCCAATACCTCGCAGGCATCTCCGATTCGCTCGTCTTAACACGAATCTAAAGATGGAGACGTTGGCAAGACCGCTCTCGCCAAAGGCTTTTGAACATGCAGCCGAAATCTGACCCCGCTCTGTTCTCTAGCATCTGTCCAATATTCGGGGAAACATTGGAATACGACATGAGTGCTTTTGTCAGCCGTTCATGTCCGATTGGCTTACACGCCTCAGAGAGAACCTGCAGCTATTCGTGAACTGAGCGTGGGCTTGATGCTGATCGTGGAGTCAAAATGCGGCCCCAGCAGGGGGTCCTTGCTATCTTGATGGGTTACTTTCTGCTTGTTGTTGGTGTTTCTCATTAATATTAGTGTGCAGTGGTGTTATCTGTTTTGGTCATTTGTTGGGAAATTTGCATCTTGGATTTGGTTTGTGGAGGTTTACGCGGCTCGAACGTTTCTGTGGTTTGGAAAGTGGTGTGGTATCGGCACGTGCAAGCGCATGAACTGCATGTGTATCTACATGCAGTGCCTTCTTCCGGCTGCTGTAACGCTGCCGCATGCTAGGAGATACATGTAATTACTTAAATAGGTAGGCCGAATGTGTCTAGAGGAACTTAAGATTGTAATAATGGAATGATATAAAATCACAAAATGGATAAGAGATTTGACGAGAGGTCTGAAAGCGTCTGTGGAGTAATAGCGCCAGTAGTGCATTAGCACCAGTAAGCAATGAGGCTAATTGTTCGGCGTAGGTAGTTTTGCGTGTTGCTCGTGTCATTCCAGGCAGTCAAGGAGCCGGGACTTTAACCAACTGCATGTGTCGTAGCCTGCACGAAAGCAAGGGAATTTGCTCAAAAGTTACTACTGTCTTGCTAGGCGCTGTCTTACTGTTCACACCATTGATTTCAGCTGCTTCATCATGGTGTACGGCTTATAAATCCTCGCCATTCGCATATCAGGCTTGGGAAGGAGATTCTACATGCCTGCAGCATACATACCCGCATACACACATCTCCTTGCATCAATCTTTTGTCGATCTCGGAACAATCCTATCTACAGCTTCATATTCCTCATCTTGCTTCTCCTTTCGGCATATAGGAATCAGATATGTCCCTCTTGTGGCCTCGCTTATTTGCCTATATAGTTGAACCTGTCTACGCACGCTCGCAGCAAGACGATGCTGCACCCGAGTCTCCCCACAAGAGCCGGGGTGTGAGTGGATTAATGCACCTACGGAGTGGCTTCAGCCCTCTGAGTGGCCAGAGCCGGCTGCGAGAGATCCAAGGAGGCCAGATCCATGCGCGCTGATCAAACAATTGATCCCACGACGTCAAGTCGCATGCCTGCTAGTGGAGTGGCACTATGTGGTGGATGCTTGGAGCTATGGCACGAGCAAGACATACAGCTTATACACGCCTGGACCCATATACCTGGACGTTGAGCTGGAGACGCTGCTTTGCGGCAAGCACAGACATGAGACTATGTGTAAGAAAAGAATACAGTAGTCCAAGAAAAGACAAGACATCAATGTCTCAGCTCAGGGCCGGCCGACGCCGATACGCAAAGCCTACGTTGTATAAAGTTCGTACGGTGTGAGCATCGTGACCTCAAGAGGGGCTGCGCGATGAGCGATGCAGGTGTCAAGTCCCGGATTTTCCCAAGCTAGACGACGCCACGTTTGCGTAAGGAAGCCAACTCTGAAGATCCTGCTGGCGTCGGAGGTCACAGCAAAGGTTCGCACTTCACCTGCCAAGAGTAGCATCGAATGCTACCTCCTGGGTCATGGATGTCTCGGTGTAGCGTCTCAATCGTCTCACACGCGCTGAAAGCACGAGGCAGATGTCACCTCCGTGCATGCTGTTTCCAGGTATGCCATGCTGGGCGTCAGATTCGGAGCCGGCCTGGTTCATACAGTACCCTGTATAATAAATGTCAGGACGAAGCACATGGCCCTGCTCCGCCAGATCACCACAAGTAGAAGGACGATGAAGACGAGAAAGGCAGATATCTCGACACTACCAGGCACTATTATTTCCAGGTGGGGACGCAGCAGCAAGTAATCATCGTATCCCGGCTCAACCATCCAGTCTTTTTGCGCATACGCTTAGATCGAGTGCTATTGGCAAGCAGAGCTGCAGTAGCGCAGCAGCACCACTAAGACGATGCGCCTCCGTGGGGTCCATAGCACCGGGATGCGTGTTTTATTTTCGGCTGTATCGTTTTGGGACGCGATTCTCTTATTTTTTTTGTAGCAAGTGAGCCAGTATTTACCAAAAACATCCCTGTTGCAACCCAATGGAAGACCTCTTTCAGCCTCGCATATTCCCAAATTGCATGCCTGGAGTAGGACATTTGCTCGTGCAAATGTACCAGTAAGCGCGGGGGCAGTGCCGAGAAAGTACTGGATACCAGCTTCGTTATCTCGTCCTCCAACATTACTGGGCGCTGTCGGCGCCGTTGTTGGTGGGGCACCGAGTACCGACTACCTGACCACATGTTCCTGGATGCCGTACCAACGAAAGCCACATGCGTCTCTCACACATTTCTGGACACTTTTTGGGCCTCTTTCTTGCACGCCCCCCTTCCCCAAAGCCCCAAACCCTGCAACCACAGCGCGGCGACCCCGAGACTAGGTGACAATGGCGGCGCTAACACCATCAACGGCCTGAATCGACGGGCCCTTGTGCTGCGTTGCGCTGCGCTGCGGTGCCGCGAGCGGGCTGCGGCGCAGGCTCAGGGCCGTGGTAGTGGGTTCAAAAGGCGAGCCGTGATCCTGCTCGGCGCGGGGTGGACAGAGGAAGCAAGGCGAGAGTGAAGTGAAGCAAGCAAACATTCGAAAACCCGGGCGCGCGTCGACGCCTTCATCCACGGGTCCGAACAAGAGAGAAGGAAGCTTTGGGCATCTTGGACGTCTTGGACGAGTTGGAGACTACGAGTCATCGCCAGCTCTACAAAACACAGCTGCTATAACTACCCGCGAACATCACCGCGTGCCGTGCCACGTAAAGACGGCAGTCCCGTGCAAGAGAAGAGACTGCGAGACGAGCCGTGTTGCGATCGTGTCTTGGCCACCATCTCTGCTCACAGCTCGTGCCGTAGAGGCAGGATTTCCGGCTAGCCAAGGGTGCTTGCATTGCATATACACACCAGCGCAATTCTACTTGGCACTACGAGGTGGCATGTGTTGCTAAATATCGATCCGCCAGTCTAACAGCCGCCAATCTGCAGAGCGTCGTCACATCTGCCGTTGCATGCCCGTCTGGCGCTTCACATCCAACGTGCAAGTATCGACATGCATGCTAGTACAAGTGTTACTCGCTCACATCGGTAACACGACACGTACCTACGATACGAATCAAGCAAAGGCCAGAGAAAGATCCTTGGCGTCGCGGGAGCATCGACGTTCCGAGATAATTTCCCAATTTCCCATAATATTTTAGACCCTTCCGTCCCTCCCAGCAGGCAACCAAGGCCAAGCTATTAGACGCTGCGCCCGCCAGACAAAAATTACCTCGAGGACCGTCACCACTCCATCGTCGCTATTCGCCCTCACATCTCCATCCACCACTATCTTATTTCCTCTTCAGCAAAGCGACTAGTCAGGGCAACAAGCTCGCATAGCGCCTCGTGGGGGCAGCCAGACAAAGCCGGAAACACGCGGTCACGTGTGCCATCCAGCGCCACCGGGATTGAACAAGGAGATCCAAGGACGCTTTTGATCTTCGCTTTGAAAGCAGATACCCGCGGCCTTCTGCCTCTTGTGTTTGTGTTTGGGACTCAATTCGAATTGAGAATCTCCCGGAGTTTGGGACCGGCAAACAGCGTCGGCGTTGAGCGTTGCGCATCTGCAGTCTGACTCGACGCAATTGCGGCCCCAGTTGATCGTTGCCATCGCGACTTGGACCTTCAGCAACCTCTAAGACCGCCGTTCGCGCCATGGCCGAGGCCGCATCACCACCTGCGCTGCAGGTAATCATATTGGTATGTTCACTCATGATGCGTTTTTCTCTTTCTTTGTCTTCTCTGCTTCATTCTCCGTCTTCTTCGCTTCGCTGGACAGTCAATTGCTCTGCGGCCTCCGTCAATGCTGCTTACTGCCAATTTCCTGTTCCTCTTGACCACGAGCGCGATGCGCCCTCATAGGCTCAGATCGGGTAATTTGGCCGTGGCATTTCCGATCGGGATGCGTTTGCCGCCAGGGGCCAGCGCCCCAGATCAAGGGACAAACACCCCTCTGCATGAAACGCCTAGCCGAGCTGTGCTATTGTCTGCCCAGAGTCGCTGTCCTATTGGCACAGCTTATCGTGGGGCAGTGTCTCAATCTGACGGCGCGAGCTTACACGACATTGCGTGCCGTCTTATTGCCATGGCCCTGCGCAGCTGCATCACACATCTCATATCAATGCATGACTTGCAATTGTCACAATTACAATGGCTAATCTTCTGCTTTTGCATCCTTCTCTTACAGGGTTCCGGAGGTGGTCCCCAAGAGTCTAATACAACTGCTTTTCTGGTTCGATCAGTACCTCAGAACTGGCGCAAGGGCTCAATAGTAGCAGTTGATGGAGGCGTTCACCTCTCTGCCATCACTCGTCTTATTGAGGAGGCCCTGCCCGAGTCACCGCCGCCAACGCCGACTCCATCATCTGCTCCTGCTCGTCAGATTCTAACTACTGGCCCTTTTGCGGGATTGGAGCTCCCATTCGCCACTGCTGCAGCGAATGCCGCCCATGTCACTCGCACTCTCGTTGATACATATCTCATCACTCACCCTCATTTGGATCACATCTCCGCCTTTGTCATCAATACAGCAGGCCTGCCTGGCACTCGCCCAAAAAAGCTGGCTGGCCTTCCGGGTACAATTAAGGCTCTCAAGGACCACATCTTCAACAATGTCATTTGGCCTAATCTTAGCGACGAAAATAATGGCGCCGGACTCCTAACATATCTGAGATTAGTGGAAGGTGGAAGTCCTGCGCTGGGCGAGGGTTATCTGGAGGTATGCGACGGACTGCTCGTCAAGACTTGGAGCGTGAGCCACGGCCATTGCATGGAGAAGCACACGCATCGTGGGTCTTTCTGTAACCAACCGCCGACCCGTCAAGGCAGCCAAGACGGATCAAGCATACCGCTTCGGCGCGACACCTACTACCCGCATGTTCATGACTTCGCATCACACTTTGCCCGAAAGCTGTCAAATGTCAACCATCTTTACCCCCCGGCATTCTCACGACGCCCAAGCATGATGCCTCAGGGAGGCACTTCGACGCCGATTTTCAGCGGAGGTGAATTTGAGCCACGACCGTGCGTTAATGACTCGAGCGCGTATTTCATCCGGGAAGAGACATATGAGCGCGAGGTGCTCATTTTCGGAGACGTGGAGCCGGATAGTATTTCTCTCAGCCCGCGCAACCTGATGATCTGGCAAGAGGCGGCGCCCAAGATTGCAGCCGGAAAGCTGGCCGCCGTCTTCATCGAGTGCAGCTACTCTGATGCACAGCCCGATGAGCGGCTATTTGGCCACTTGAAGCCCGCGTATCTCATTGAGGAAATGCAAGTTCTGGCCACTGAAGTAGAAATCGCAAGAAAGGCGCGTGCCCTCGAGTCTAAGAAGCGCAAGCGGGATAACGAGGATGCGCAAGTCCAGCGTAAGAAAGCTCCGCCTGTGTCGATGCAAAGCCCCGGTTCGGACGACCCTGTGTCTCCTAAATCGGCCAATCCTTTCAACATGCCCACCGACTACTATTTCGATGCCAAACACGACTCCGATACGCCACACATCGCTACGCCCACTGGCGAGCTGTCACTGGATGAGTTTGGGGTACCTAATTTAGTGGTGCCGCCACCCATCCACGCCGTCCAGAAGCCCCTTGAAGGCCTCAAAGTCGTCATCATCCACGTCAAGGAGACGTTAGCGGATGGGCCGGAAGCCGGAGACTCAATATTGCAGGAGCTAATAGATCATGAACAGGAAGCACAGCTGGGCTGTGAGTTTATCGTTTCCAAGCCAGGGCAGAGTTTCTATTTTTGAGGATCTTTGGTGCCGCTCATTTGCCAACAATTGGCTTTGTTTTCTCTTCTCTGTTGAATTATCTACTTTTTTCTTTCTGCTTATATATATGGGTTTGGGAATGACAGTCCACGGACGGTGGGAAGGGAGTTTTGCATGATTTTCGATGCTGCTCCTGTTAACAATTATGCGGCTACTGGGATGATTGATTATGATTAACATGTTTGTATACCATTGCATTGAATATTACAATGAACTTTTCTTCAACTTTCTCTTGCTATCGGAATTTCGCTCTTGTCTCTCTCTACAACTCAGTCCCCGACAGATCTTTATCTAGCGGCCGGGTCAACAATCGGTTGAATCAACGTCCGGTGCTCATGCAAATGGAAGGATCGCGTACGTGTAGGCTGATAAATCGTGTGTACATGCGGTGTTATCTCCTCGTGAACTACAGCAGAGCGAGGATGAATAGTATGGTCGGTATAGTGTTCATGATGCTCTTGATGCCCAACCCCACCATTGTTGGTATTTGATCCACTGGCAATCGGGCCATCTGCTTGCTCGTCGCTGTCTTGCGCGTTTGCTTTTTTGCCTCTAATTGAAGAATCCTCAAGCGATAAATAGCGGTAGGGAGATTCGCTGATATAATTATGAGAAGAGTCTTGTGAGGTATCTTGCGAAGGACCTTGCGAAGGACCTTGCGAAAAAGTCTCATTGACTGCTACTGCTTTCCTCTTCAACGCAGGCTTGAGGTAGCCTTGTTCCGTACCCTGAGGTGTCTTCCTGAAGGATTGTGGCTGTTTGTTCGAATCAGATGCATCGGCCAGTTGAGAGCCCCGAGTCTCATTTCGAGAATCTTGAGGCAATGCCGATGTTTTCTTCCCAGCTTGATTTTCTCTCGCAGACGATGTTCGTGCGTTTAGAGTGTCAGAAGGCTGGTGTGAATCCGTTATAAGCGGCCAACTGGGAGTTTGGCGCTGTTCCTCAGCATTTGTGCCAGTACCCAAGGGAGATGTCTCTTGCGGCGGATGTGAAGTATTGTTTAATGGCTGATCGGACGTGGAGTGATTTGAATGTCTCTTGTCGCTGCGATGGAACAGACGCTTAGCCCACCTGCGGAGGGCATTTCGTATGCCCCCCAGCCTTCTTGTGCCCTCCGACATTAAGAAAGATAAAGATAAGGTGGTATTAGAGGTGCTTTGAAAGAAATTTCAGTCCTTATTTGGTGAAGATGCATTGGCATTATTGCCCGAAATGAGAGAAGTATTGGCAATTGAGGCGGAGCGCAGTTAAACTGTTCAAGTCAACACGGTTCAATCTCATCAAGAGTTCAACAAAGGGACATAGCTATTGGAGTCTTTTGGACTATCTAGCAATTGCCTTGCTAGAAAATCATTCAATCTAGATCTTGGGTGAATGAGCTATTGACTGCGGAGTTTAAGCTCCGGGGAGCTGAATGAGAGAGCGGAGAGCTATGGTGGGGACTATGATCAAGCAACTGAGACATATGACGCTATACACGGAGCGTCTGGGGCGATTTGTATGGTATTGCCGCAAACCTAATCGAAACTCTATGGATCTCATTCAGCTGCTAAGGCAATTTAGCTTGCCGTGAACGTGGTCTGATAGCAAATTCCTCTCGATTTCGCCTCAAGAAGCAGATAGCCGTTGAGTCATAGAATGCCACTGTCCATAGCATTTTGGAAAGCGGAGCATGATTTGCAATCCTGCTTTTTCTCTTCTAGGCAAGCGAAGCCGATTAATTAAACAAGCTCATTGGTGCGACAAAAACGCGGCTGCAATTGGCTTTTCATTGCCACCACGCTTTGGCATTTGATGCTTTGTTCACGCGAGTTCAGCCTCCTGAATTTCTGAATCGACAACAGGGAAACCGGCCTATACCAAAAACTGAATTGCTAGAGACGAGCATCTTCATCATGACGTGGACTATCTTTTGCGAAGAACAAGATTAAGTTGTCGGCGTCTCCGGGCTCGCTTTTCTTGCGCCAGATGATGGCGAACATATATATGTATGTATAATCTCACAGTTCTTTCAACTGTTCACTTCAACCAATCCAAACAAACTTTATCATCTTTGCCGATATACCATTACAAAATGCAGAAAGCTAAGAGAGTCGTTGAGAACCTCACTTCCTCGGACGGGAGACACGATACTACCGTTGACGAAGAAACGCGACGGCCCGTGACCGAGGAGCATGTTCGCCCCCAAGAGCATGAAAGCGTGAAGACAGCTGTTGAGAAAGAGGTTCATCGGGATCATCACCATACGATGGTTCAGCCCGTTCAAGATAGAGAAGTTCTGTCAGTTATAAACCCCTACTATTGTCCAGACTTTATCCTTACATCGTATAAATAGCCCCGAGAAACATTCTCACAAGGTCTTACCCACTGAGCACAAGACTTTTGAGCACGGCAGCAACAACAACGAGATTGAAGGATTACTGCGACAAGACGAAGCCAAGTACAAGGACACTTCTGCCGTCCACGACACCAAGTACACCACATCTGAAGAGCCCACCGTATCTGGTGAACGATGGCACCATCACGTTCACGAGCATGTCCAGCCGGTTATCCAAAAAGAAACCGTGGCTCCAAAGGTTGTCCACACGACTGCTCCTATCCATGAAACTCACCACGCCACTGCGTCGCATCACGGGACTAAAGTCTTGCCTCCCAAGACGATGGATGAATTCACTGGTGGTCGTAGCTCTGGTTCACTTGAGAGTCGCGGGCTTCACAAGACTAGTGAATACGAAGGTTGTCCGACATTTGATTCAAATGACTTGGAAAATGTCAGTCGCGCGGAGGGGGTCGGTCGCTGAATTGAAAATGGGACTTAGTAAAAGGCCATTCGTTGTATATTGAAAAAAATAATATTTCCGACGTTCATTTCTTTGAGGTTCATGTATCAATATCCGCAATGAAAATGATATCTATGTATTCTAAATGTTATCAATCTATATCACTATGATACGACTTAATAAATAAACAAATAATGTACAGTAGCGCTCCCTTCCTGCTGTTAAATTCTAGGAAGATGTAATCTGTATGACACATTATCAATGTTCTCTACCTTCCGTATTATTGTGTTTAGCTGTTTGGATTGGTTTATTTGTACGCGTTCTCTTTCTCGGAGCGAAATTCATTGGCTACAATGTTACATACTCCTTTATCAGGCGCGAGCGAGAGCTGAAACGAGCGAGAATTGACAAGCTGAAGCAATAATGCTTACAGATTAGATGAATATAAGTTTGGCAAACATCTACTACTGCTGACGAAAGCCTCTGCAAGTGGCGAATGAGAGCGTGCAAGCGGCGATGACAACGAATCACATAATTGCTCCTTTGGGTATATAATAAGGCTTGCCGTATAGTCGCGTTGGAAGAAGTTCCGAGAATAGGCTTTCAATGATTTACTCGGTTGACTGGGCTGAGGAGTGTCCGCAGATTAAGTCGTCGTACATCTCGTACCGAGAATTGTTGATACGCCACGACAAGGGCTCAAGATGCATAAAGTTGACCTCGTTGGACAATGCGACCCAAACTAGCTCATACTACTGACCGCAATCAGGTACTGACTAATAAATAGATAACAATGACCTAATACGGCTCAAGCAGTAATCCGAAAGCGAACATTGAAGCCTTGAATGAGTCTCTCGGGGTGGAATGAATGCCCAATGTACGTGTTACTGTGTAATGTGGACGAAGCCACCGGGGAGTGACTCAAAAGGGAGTGTTATGTAAGCTCGCTGAATCACCCACAGGCACTATTTAAGCAGCAGCGACCACTGCTTATCGGCGCTATCGCAGACCAAAAAAAGTTATCGTGGGGCAGCAGCTTGAAGATGCAAATGCACACTCTGGGCTCTTTTCCTCTGTTGCTTCTTTCCCTCGCTTCTCGCTGATGGAACGATGTTTATCTCGGCGCCTCGTCTGCTCTGCAACTTTTCCACTTCGACATCATCTCCTCTTCACTCCAGCCGGTAGACGCTCACGGCAGCTTTCCAGCCTCGCCAGCGCAGGCAGAAACGCTACATCTGCATTATCTTTCCACGATCCTACAAGACCGCGACAGCTACGGTCAGGACATTCACTGCTCACTTCACATCTGCCACCGCTTCATTGTTCGAAGAGACTGTATTCTAGAGTATTGAAGAAAAGCAGAACCACCGACTCGACCACAATGACGACCACCGTCGAGCTTGCCTCTGTGCCTTCGGCCGACACTCCAGGCACCTGCATCTACCTGCATCATGACAAGCGCTCGTACGTGTTTGGTCGCGTCTCAGAGGGCACTCAGCGAGCGTTTGGAAGCCGCAAGATCCACATGGGAGGAACGGAACATGTCTTTCTCAGCGGCAGCGTGAACTGGGAGCAGCTCGGTGGCCTCTGCGGCTACCTGCTCAGCGTTGGCGGAGCTATTGAGTCCGCTAAGGAGTACACATCGCAGGAAAACGCCAAGAGAGGACAGAAAGGCCAGAAGTTGCTGAATAAGACTCTTCATGCTGGAATTTCCGTGCACGGGGCGGACAACTTGTGCCACACGATGGCAGCGTTACGGCCAGTCATCTTTCGACAGCCCATTTGCGTGCGCACCTACGAGCACAGGACAGATCCTCGAACGGCAGATGCGACAAATCTCGAGCCAGATTGGTCGGATGATGCGATCAAAGTGTGGAAGATCCCTGTACGGAGAGCACGATCAAGCAGCCCTCGAAAGCGAAGACGCAGCAGCCAGGCCCAGGATAAGAACTCATCCAAGGATGCATCTTCAGAAGAAGACTCCTTCCAGCCACGAACATCTATATCAGATCCCGAAGTAGCGGGCGCAATTGTCGAGCGCATCATGTTCAATGGCAGCCTTAAGAATAGGTCTGTTCTGGTCCCGAAGAAAATACGAGATCTTAAGCCTACGGACAAGGCTGCCATCATAGAGAACAGCAATATTAGATTATACAAGGGCCCATATGCTGCCGATGGTGTCAAGCTGTCGAATCCGGACGATACTGTGTGGCATTTCCCCGATCTTGGCGAGATTGGTGTGGATGATAGAAGCGAAAACACTCTCGCAATCAACCACTTTCCTCTTCCTCGGACGACATACGCCGAGACTTCCATGAGCTACATCATCAAGGCTCATGACCGCAGAGGCAAATTCAATGCTCCAGTGGCGAAATCTCTTGGAGTCGAACCTCGAGACTTTAAACTTCTGACTGCCGGCCAGAGCGTTCAGGGGAAAGATGGCCTAGTCACTCCTGAAATGGTTCTAGGAGAGACCCAGCGGGGAAAGGGCCTCATTGTGGCGGATATTGGCAGCCAGGATTTCATTGAATCATTCATGGAGCGACCTGAGTGGAAAGATCAGGAGCTTATGGAGAATGTTGCCGTCATGTATTGGATCGTGGGACCAGACGCGACGTATGACCAGCGAATCCAGCAGTTTATCGGCGAACACCCAAACATCAAGCATATTTTTTGCACGCAGGATTCATGTCCTAACATGATTACACATCCTGGTGCAGCGACTATACAGACAAAACTGCGCCGAATCGATCCTGAGAGGTTTCCTCTCCTCAAGTTCGAGAACACAGTTAAATACCCTGCCCCTCCAGAGGGATCTTCGGTTGAGCTTGGCCGAGCCGGACACAAGTTTCAGCTCATGCCACGCCTCGTATTTGATGACCAGGCTATCGCTCCGTTCCCGGATTTGGTGGAGGCGCATGAGTCTGTAGACGAGGAAGTTCTCAAGATGGCGGAGGCGGCCCATGCTGAGGCGACGGACCCTGCGTTCGTGGCACGGATTGAGGAGCAGGAGCTTGATATCCCGAACAGAGATGCGGAAATTATTCCTCTTGGAACAGGGTCATCAGTGCCTAGCAAATACAGAAATGTCTCTGCTACGCTGATTCGAGTTCCTGGAATCGGAAACTACTTGCTCGACTGCGGTGAAGGAACTCTAGGCCAGATTCGACGTCTTTTCGATGCTGAAGAAGCGGCAGATATTCTGCGTAATATGCGATGCATTGTCATCAGCCACGTCCATGCAGACCACCACATGGGCACTCCTTCGCTCATCAAAGCATGGTATGAGCAGACTCTAAAGGATAACAGCAATGCCACGCTGGCAATATCCTGTATCGGGCGCTATCGGGTCTTGTTGGAGGAATTGTCCCAAATCGAAGATATTGGGTTTCATAGGTTGAGATTCCCCAGTTGTCCCTTTCCCAAGGAGAAAGACCGTGACGTGACGACCAAGGAAGACCTGGGAGATGAGAATTTTGGCTTAGCATCCATCAAGCGCGTGCCCGTGCCTCACTGCTGGCGATCCTTTGGAACTCAGCTGGAGCTGACTTCGGGCCTCAAGATTGCCTACTCGGGCGATTGTAGACCTTCGAAACTCTTTGCCCAAGAATGCCGCGGCGCCCATCTCCTTGTGCACGAATGCACCTTTGGTGATGACAAGCAAGACCATGCAAAGGCCAAGAAACACAGTACGATGGGCGAGGCTCTGGGCGTAGCTCGTGAGATGGAGGCGCGACGGACGTTGCTGACACACTTTTCACAACGGTACTCCAAATCGGACTCACTGAAAAGAGATCGCGTCGAGGGAGTTGAGCATGATGTGCTGCTGGCGTTTGACTTCATGGCAGTGAAGCTAGGGGATTTCCAGAAGGCGGCCTGTTACCTGCCTTCAGTGCAGCGGTTTATGGAGAAGCTGGCGGACTGATTTTGTGATGAAAGCATGTATTATGATGATGGATGACGGGCGATGGATTATCCATCATGCCACTACTCCCCCCTTTTCAATTGACTAGAGATATTAGATACAGGAAACCTAATATAGATCAAAACATGCCACTTTTATTCAATCTCTCTTTAACTCTAAACGATGTAACAACTTTCTTACAACAAATGCCGCAGTATAACGCCCATACAGAAATACAAAAATCGATTCGCACAAGTCCAAACATACCAAGGTCTTACCATCACTATTGTCACTTCTTCGGTCCTCCCCATCCCATCGAATCAAAACACGACGCACCTTCATCACTGCCCTCCCACTTTGTCAAAGCCTTGCTATCGCCATGGTCAGCCTCTTGATCACGCTCGTCGTCAGAATGTACGATTGGGTCTTCAGGAGAAACATCACGATAACCGTCTTTATCACGCTCGTCACGAGAATATACGCTCGACGCTTCAGGAGCAACGGCATATTCTTCATGTCTGTCCTCGTCGTAGATGTCGTCATCATCATCGTCGTCGTCGTCCTCAACTCGACTCGTCCAGCTGGATGTACTCTCCTCGAGGCCAACATTGAAAAGAGGAGCAACGCGGCTTGAGAAAACCTCGGGGACGTCTCCGTCGCAGTCGTTGAAGTTGATGAGGGTGCTTGTGCCATCGGGATGCGATCTGCGTGCTTGTTGGGCCAAGTCTATTCTTGCCGCCCCTTCTGTCTGGATAGCACCGCTCATCCTCACAGAACAAGACCCGTCCTTGTCCTCTATCGCCGCTCTGAAACCACGCGTCAGCTCCGTCGTCCAGTCTATAATCACCTTGTCCTCTCTTGCAGGCTTCGCCCTGAGCTTATGCTTAATCGGAACCGGCAGCTTGTCGTCTGTCCACGTCACCATGGCCGCTCCCCAGCGCGCCTTTGGCTTCTTGCCCTTGTTTCTGCGTCTCTCAATATGCTCATCTTCCAAGCGCCTTGCCAACGTCCGCATTCCTACCAGCGAGCGCGCGAGCTCCTTGCTGTAAGTGTTCATGAGGGGTGTGTTTCTGCTGTCCTTTGCTTTGGATATCCAGGCATCTACTACTCGCAGCAGTGAAGGAGGACCAACCTCCTTCTTCTCGTCCTTTTGTTTATCCGTCTTATAAAAGTGGCGAGCAAGCAGGCTCGCTCGCAATGCCGTGAGATAGTGGCAGTTCCCGCCCACAGCCGCCAGCATACACGCCTCGCACCCTGTCTTGGCACATCCCGGCAGGAAATCCCTCTTTTTCGAACCGCAAAGCTCGCGGTATTTCTTCTCGCCGAGCCACAGCGCCGTGATCTCGTTTGTCAAGTCCAGCCACTCCTCCATGTTGTCGTTGATCATGTCCTCCTCGCCCTGAACGAGCTTCAACTGCTCTTCGGTCATCCAGGAATGGCGTTCTATATTGAACCTCAATTTCCTCTTAATCCGCAACACACGATATATATTCGTCTGGGCCGTGCTCTCATACGCAATGTTCCATAGCAAGCTGCGAATGACATTGTGATCTAGCTCCTTGTGTGCTTGGCAGAGAGTATGGCGATGGAATAGTTTCATGACTCCTTTGTAAAGAAGAGAATCAGGCCGCAGAAGTTCCTCGTTTTTGAGCCGTTTGACTTTACTCTCCTGCTTATGAAGCCACTCATTGGTTTTACGGGAACTGTTCTGAGAGGAGTCGAATTTGAGCAGGCTAGTGATCTCTTCGACTTCGCTGTCGGTGAGGGCATTGAGGGAGATTGGCGGCTTAAAGTCTATGATGGCCATGGCGGCGTTATATCTTGACAAGCAATAACAGCTTCACGCCTACTAAGAAAGGAGATTTAAACATAAAAAGGGGGTTATTGTTTTGAGGAGTCGTAGCTAAGAAGAGCAACAGAGAAAAATGACAATATTGTCCTTGAAAAAGACGTAGTTGCGACACTTGGTTTTGTCTTCCTTCCATGCCTCTTTCCCAGGCTCTACTTATATATCCAGCTCTCAACGATCATGATGGCCAAGAATTAATGGCGATGATCGGCCACAAGCGACTAGACATGAACTGAACAACATCACTACAGAGAATATCTCTTTTATGACAAACAAACTGTTCCGGTACACCACATGATAATACCATTGTATAATCAAGCAGTCTCTTCGTGTGTGACGTCTGTTTCGGTATCTTACCTTTCGTCGTTTAGAACAAGGAAATAGGGGTAATCTTCGAAAAGTCCTGCTTTTCTCGTCTTCATAGATAACAAGAACAATCCGCTTACATTGTAGCCCTATAGAACAGCAACAAAGGTGTTTGGAAGAAAGAATCGGCTGTTATTTGTTACGACTTCAACAGTTCTTTGTCTAGTTTGGTACAATCCTTTGTAGTCAACATAAAGGAGTGATTCAATATTTGTTTTTCAATCCAATGTACTAAATATAGGAATACGATTCAATATCTGTTCCATACATCTATCATCTTATAAAGCAGTTCAGTGAAGTGTTGCATGAAGTATGAATTATAATTGTATCAAATTGCAATGTATAAAATATCTCATCCAGCAGTTGGGTATTGCGACAAAGGAAAAAAAGCAAAGAAAGAATAGTCAGTCAAATTGGTATTTCGGTAAACGCAGGACCTCAAAAGAATCTTTTTCAAATCGTTTCTGACAACATTGTAGAGGGTATATTAGAGATTTTTCTTTTTGAGAGAGAGAAGAAGACCATTGCACACAGCACACACACACATACGCCTCGTCCCTTCACCACAAAAAAAGTATAATGAAAAGCGAGGGCACCCGCCCCCTTTCACAGCTTCGTTGTTATATCCATCAATCAATTCCATCCCCTTTCCCTCCCGAATGCTTCACCCCTTGATCCCTTAAAATGTGGACGCCGGCCCTCCAGAAGAACATAATATGAACCTTGAGGATAAAAAGAACCCCTTGCGCTATAAAAAAAAAAGAAAAGCAAAAAAATAAAGGATATGCCACAAAAGAAAGGAAGAAGACAAAAGAGAAGAATAAATGGTCGGAAACAGCAGCCATCTGGGAGCGCTAAAGTACAATAACAATTCTACCAGGGACATTATGTTGCTGAAATCCCCAGTGGCAAAGAACCCTTATACACATCCAGTGTGTGCGCGCTGTCACGAAACCTGATCATGCTTATGTAGTCATTATAAGACGAAAATGTGTTGTTGCTGTTGTTGAAAGGGAATATCCATGGGCGTGAATCATCCAACGTAGTGAGGCCGCCCGTTCTTGTCCACCTCCATTCCATGTCGTCTCCTCTCGAATCGAATCTTGGCGGCCTCGGTTCCATCGTCGGGCTGTGCCATTTCTTTGAACCACGGGTGGTTGAGAGCCTGCTTAGCGGTAATACGCTTGGCAGGGTCGTAAACAAATATTTTTCTCAGCAGATCAAGAAAGTTTTTGAAAAATGTTGAATTAGAAGGAATGATGTCCTAGCAAGTCTCTGTTAACTTCATTGTGTGCCATCTCGGGTTATTGGTATCTAAACTTACGCTCAGATGTTTCATCGCTTTCACAAACCGTCGGGAACCCCTGGTCGTCTCCGGTGTTGGGTAGTCGAGCTTAAGGCGCTTAAAGTATCTATAGAACTCAAGTCAGTAACGGGTGACATCGTATTTGGATATCTCGCTCGCATAGAGGCGCGGAGTCTACTCACTTAGACGCAGGGTTTCCTCCGCTTCTGGTAGACATCTTGTTCACTGATTGAACGAGATGGGAGTCTATTCGGGAGCCAACAACAGCTTCCATCATGGCAAGGTGCTCAAGGTTATCGTGCGTCTGGAACAAGGCATCCCCGGTAAAGAACTCGACCAAGATGCATCCTATGCTCCAGATATCGCAAGGGAAAGACCAGCCTAGACCAAGGATGATTTCCGGCGCACGATAGTGCCGGGTGCTCACCACTGATGAATGATATTCGTCTTGGAAGGTGGCCGATCCAAAATCGATCAACCGAATCTCAGTATCGAGCAGCACTCTGCGCTGAGACGCCTGTCTATTGATCGTGGTAGACGACGAAGGAATCTTTCTGTTATATGTAAATGTCTGATAAGAATTATCACACAGCAGAATGTTTTCTGGTTTAAGGTCGGTATGGATTAGGTTCAGGTCGTGGAGGACTAGAAAACACCAATCGGGTCAGCCATCTTCCATTCTCCGCGAGCAGCAAAGACTGTTAACTTACAAGCTACGCTGGTGAATAATTGTCGGGCAAAGTTCTGAATCTGGCTGTTAGGAAAGGGGACAAAGCCGTTGCCCTTGAGAAAGTCGAAAACGCTCTGGCCCAGGAGATCCATGACGATGCAGATGTGGCCTCGATAATCGAAGCAGTCTCGCAGGTGGATGCAACGATTCCTGTTTTCCTCGTCGTTGGCCTTGAGCGTGGCCAAGACGCGAAGCTCGATTCTCGAAGCATCGCGGTATTTTTGCACGGATCGGATGATCTTGACAGCCACAGGCTTGTTTCTCTTCAGATCACGGGCCTCTACCACTTTGCCAAATGTACCCTGTCCAAGAAGACGAACAATTTGATCTGGAATAGCACAGTCAGACATCAAAGATCCATCAAAAGCCCAAAAGGATGCCCGTAGGGGAGGAGAGGATAGGAAAACACATACACTTATCAGTCAATTCTGCGTCTGGGACCACGATATAATGGCCGTCGTCGTCATCAACTTTGGCGTTTTTGCCAAAATGGCGCTGTGATGGGAAATGAACGTTAGCGACAGAGCGACTCTCTTCATCAAAACCGGTTTGTTGTTTTCTTCTCCATTAAAGAAAAAAATCGTAGCAGCTGTAGGGAAGGAGAAAAGGGTATAACTTACATCGTGAATCACCTTGACGGGAACCTCTGCAGACTTCTTGGGCGGAAAAGGTGGAGGCTTGTAGGCCATAAAGGCGCCCCCAAGGCCATCGACGTCCCTTCGCTTGGCCTCATTAGCAGCCTGCTGCCGGGTGGTGCGCTTTCGCTTCAACGGCGTGGCCAGTTCATCGTACTGGCCATTCGCAGATAGAGACGTGGGCGCCGTTGTATGCAGCGCCGAGTTTGTGCGGTCGCTGGAGAGGGTCGAGCCAATAGGCGTGTGATTCGGCAGAGGCGTGTTTGTGTGCGAGCCGGCGAGATACTGGACGTGGTAGCCAGAGCCAGGCTGCTCGTTGTGTCGTCTCTTCTTGGCGGACGCCGAGTCGGCGACGGCACCATTGGCGTTGCTATTGCCATTTGTGATTTTGCGGCCGGTATTGGCCTCGGGCTCTGGGGTGTCGTCAATGACAATGATTTCCTTGGGGAGGCCGTTGCGGTAGAAGTTGTTCCAGTCGGGCTCCCGAGAGCGCCGACGCTTTCTCGATGGCTGGTCCTCGGCGGCAGGGCGGCCGGCAGCGGGCACGACGCCAGAGGACGAGTTGTTGGCCATGGCGGGCGTGTAGGGCTCGTCGTATCGCGGCGCCAGCGACGGGTCTGCGGCGTGAGCGTGGGCGTGGTGAGGGGGTCTCGAGGCCGCGGATTGCGAGTGCGGCTGAGCTATGCCATCTGCCAAGGTGTAGCCGTTGGAAGCGTAGTGGTGATAGTACGGCAGCGGCCGAGCCGGATTCTGCGAGGGAGACGCCGCCGCGTACGAGTTGGCGGCCTGGGTTGCGGGCAGCAACGACGTGCGGTAGTTTGAGGCTGTGGTTGTAGCAGACGAGTGGCCCTGATGGTGGAGGGCGTAGTTTGGCGGGTTGTACCGCGAGTGGTGGTAGTGAGGGAGCGTGGCCGTGGCCGTGGTAGGCGTCGACATGGCCGCGGCGATCGGTGCCCCGGCGACGAGGACGCTGGCGAGGCTTGCAGTCGAGAAGTCGCGAGAGCCGTGCTTTTGTCTTTCTCGAGGCCCAATGCACGGGTTTTGTGGTGTTGCAGAGATCAACGACGCCGAGCTGAGGCAGAGAGCAGCAGAGGCCTGCACCGGGCTTTCTTCGCAGCTGCTCAGGCGGATGAGCGCTGACTGGAGCGAGTACTTTTAGGCTTTTTAGCGCCCCGTGAAAAATAGCTGCTGGCTGGCGGTGGGAAAAGGCGTTGGAGTCGGAAGATGGAAAAAAAAAAAGAAGAAGTCGTCTCGAGCAGATGCCTTTCTTTTTCCTTTGGGTTTTCGGTTCCAGGCCTGGGGACTAAAGGCTGGAACTCTCGTTTGGCTCAATCATCAGCGTCCTGGAAGCCGCAAGAGGCAGAGAGAGGAACGGGCTGAAGCTGGAATTGCTTCTGGAAAGGATGGCGTGGTTGAAGCGTGACGAGGGCCCAAAATAGGGACGTTGGCGCTTCTCACACTGGGCCTTGAGGGAGGAGCCAGCGCCCGTCACTGTGCTTTCAGCAGCCGAGCACCGCCCTGGCGCTGTGCGGAGCACCGACCCCCCAGCCGAAGAGCGCTAAAGCATGGCGCGCTGCAGTGAGGCAGACAGCGCGAACACGCCCGGAAAGGCTACTGTAGCTTAGCACAGATCTAGTAATACCACAGGTTTGAGCGACACTTCATGCCAGAATGCCATCTTGACTGCCTTTCTTTATGTTTTTTCCTGTGTTTGGTGATTTGTATATTTGTTTCTTTTTTATCTTTTCTACAAAGTTCTCTTTTACTGCAGACTCCGAAAAAACGCATTGCTCGTGAGGCTTTAATTGATTGGTAATTCTCCTACAGCAAATGCCGCCGTAAACTGTTTTACGGGCTTCCCCCATTCCAGGCACTAAGCTGAAATTGTGCAGGCCAGTGCGGGTTCCCCGTAGAAAAAAAGTAGCCACGGGGGGGAATCTTTTGCCACAAAGCATGATATGATACGCAAACGACTCGGGTCGAAAGTTTGATCCTAGAGGGGAAAGAGAAATTTAAAAGGAATTTGATAAGAAACAAGGAAAGGGGAGAGTATTAAGAAAGAAAAAGGAACAACGCATCTCGTGACATGTATCAGCCGCAAAAGAAATGAAGAAAAACGAATAATACTGTTGAATCACTCACTTCACTTGTTTACAGCATCAATCAATGCATGCCTAGCTCCACGTCAATTGAAAGCACGCTCAGCACACGCAACGTTGGCTTCAGTGTGCTCGTACCTGCACGTCTGTACATGGCAGGGTCCCCCCAAAACAGCGCCTGTCTCCAGTGGCTTCCAGCCAACAGGGCCGCTGTCGATTCATCACTTCCAGGTCTGCGGCTGGGGCGAAAAATAGGCCAAAGGGAGGGGTGGACCATGCCCTACCATCAAATATTACTCCATGTCCATCTAACTGCGAGTAGCAGTAGCAGGCAGGCACCACGGCCCGCAAGACCAGATGCAGCGTGTGATGGATGGGCACGGCATGATATTTGGTCTTGACGCTCGTTCCGCAACTGGCTGGATTCAGGAATCAACGGGCGGGCAAAAGAGCTGAAACCTCCCTTCTGGTGGCCCCGGCTTTTCGCATCCATAAATAGGGCCGTTCGAAAATGGAATTAGCCCCGGCAAAAAGAGAGAGAGGAACGGAGAGAAAAAGAAAGGAAACAAAAGAAACAAAGGGAGACTGGCTCCCTTAGCTCCAGCTGCTTTTGGAGTCGAGGTCCTCTTTTGAGCTCGCTGGCATTATTCAATTCCAGGCACTTGTAGTCTCCACGATGATGATACCGCTGTCCGGCATCAGTTATCAATCCCTGCCACCACAAACTCAACAAACCGCCAGCCACAGACCTTAAAGTGCTAATAAGCGCGGCCCATCCTGTCATCTCCGCTGCTCCCTCGTGCGCTCGCATCAAATCTCGACTCGCCCGCGACTCTCGGCGAATCAGACGGCGTCACACCCGAATTCCTTGCTCCCAATCCCACCACTAGCATTGACCCAGCAGAGGCCCAGATTCAAAGTCACGCATTGTAACCCTGTCCCGCTCTCGTTCTCATGTCTTGTCTCCAACGGAGGCGAGCAGCGTGTCTCGTCATATTAAAAAGCGCCCCCCCGGGGACCAAATTTACAATTTATCCTACATGCAACGTACATGCCGAAGGTTGACTAGGCGGACCCGGCCCGACGTACTAATAGAGACCATCTCCTCACGCACACGCACCACACAAACGCCAACAAGATGCTACAAGTTTACAACGTTTAACCGCGAGAACAAGTTTCGAGCCCCGAACGATTTCGAACTTTGCCACCCCTTGGATCTCGCTCAAAACGCCCACCAGACCAGCTCCAGCCCTTCATACTGTACCACGAATCTAGTTCGGCCACCAACCTTGATGTAATCTTCATTCTTCCACCACAGTACAGATACGAGTGCCAGCCCGCGAAATTCCCGGTCCACCTGCGCATTATGTCACCGGGGACGCGGTCCCGCCATTCCCAGCCACTGTGGACTCTTGCATCTGGTGCCGTAGGGCTTCTATTCTCTTCCCAGCCTCTCTCTGGTTGCAGAAGATACATGTAACTCGAGCGACATGCAATCCCTCGCCCGTGCCGTGACGTGACGTGACGAGAGAAGGCAAAGGCTAAATGGGGCAATCCAGGCAAAATATGCCGACAACAACACGTAAAATGACTGACTGACGAAACCATGTGTTGTTCTCTCCGCATCGCAAAACACGAACACGGCAATCCCTCATCACTGCTCTGATGCAACGGCGCAACACATGTTACCGCTCGTACATGAGAATGGGCTTCTCAACAGCCGCTGCGGGTTTATTAGTTAAGCAAAGCCACTATTACACGCCGTCCAACGCACATGTAATGTTTCACCCCTCCTTTCCTTGTCCCAATCATGCAAAATCGCCGTGCATAACATTGCTGCATCACATGCTGGCAATGCCATGATTCCATTTGATGGTGCCCAAAAGGCAGCCAGCAGCGTTCCTGCTTCGCCCGCCAAAGCCTCAATGAAAACTGCAGATAAGCCCTTCGGTATCCTGTATGAATTTTCTACTACTGCTGCTTTTGCTGCTGCTGTGCTAGAGAGCCCTTTTTTACAGGCATTGACTCTCTCCAACTGAATCTGCGTCACGCACGCCTTGCATCATGGGCCATATGGGGCTATCTAGACTACTCCATACCTATCAATTCTGTAATGCTGGTTGCTGGTAGCGTCTCTTTGTCCCCAGTTTCCAGCGCGCACCGCTTTCTCTGTCTCTCTTCTTTCACTCTCTCCACTTCCTCTGGTGCAGTCTTACGCGAGCAAAGAAGCCAAGCCCAGACTTCTGGATCGCTACGGAGCGCCGCTAATGGTGCCTATCCAGCACTAGCGATCACCCAATGAAGGGCGTGCAGCCCGTGTTCCGACGAAGCGTCTTGGTCTGCCTTTTATCGCCATATAAACTCCGGCATGCCAAAGTCCACAATGCGTTGATCATGTGGCGATGCAAAAGTGTTAGCGAGTGCGTCATGCTCCATGCCTTCGACCCTTCTTTTCGCTGCTGGGAATACATATCCAGACGATGCCGCTATTTGGAATGAGTGCCTGCAGGAACACTGCTAAACGAAACCCATGTAGTCGGCTTTTTCCCCTGCACGAACAGACATGCATACAGGCGCCCTGCTGGCGTACAAGATCCAATACTCCGTTCGAGCCCTCGTGTATTGACTTTTTCACCCGTGTCAGCATCCCCAACCATCTACTAGCAGCAGTACCTCATAATAGTAATAACGTCCTCGCCACGAGCGGAATGCGGAATATTCCACGGCGTCAATTAAGCCAGTAGCGGAAGGCGGCCAAGGGTCGCGTAATACCTGGATCGTCTCGTAGTAAGCCCAGGATCTAATAATAAGCGTTAGCTCCTCAGCAAAGCCCCATGCTCGTAAAGTCGATAAAGGAAAGAAAAAGGCATGCCGACGCAGGGATACAAGGGGGAGGGAACGTGCTAGAAAAAGTGAGATATAACAGCGTTCTAGATGGCCAGAGTTTCATCATGTGAATCCTTTGATCCCATTCACGCTCCGATAAGTCGGACTCCAATGCGACGTTCCCTCAACTAATTCATTAACATAACTCGTTATGGTTCTTTGATCTACCGTCTTTCTTATCTACTATATATCGTCTAACGGAAAGCAAATGCAACGCAAAATAATGAAGCTCTGCTCTGCATAAACATCCGGGCATATACTCACTCTATGCGCTCTGCCTTCTACCGTCTACCAATGCCGCTGTGACATCTATTGCTCCTGGAGTCTCTCAGGGCCTTGCTCAGCCACTTCTCCGTTAGATAGTCCTTGAACAGCGCATCCATCCACGTAGCATTAGCATATTTGTCGGACAAGCCGCCATTATGCTGACCGAAATCGTTGTCAAGTAAAACGAGCCCGGCCTAAGCGCTCGAAAAGCGCCATCCCCTGCCATCTCCTCGCCGACATATGCAGAGAAGCGGCATCATATGTTGTTCAGAGTGTCCATGTCATCTTACAGACCACGGTTGAACCAGACCTTGCCACCGTCGCCTCCCTTGCCATGGAACTCAGGCTCCAGGCTCTCGGCGCTGATTGCCTGCCTCTGGGGGAAGACTGCCAGTGCCAGAGGAAGTGCCACAAATCCAACCGCCGCAATCAATCCCAAGTTGATACCAATGGGGATTGACGAGGCGATCCGCGGTCGAGCCTTGACCCACTCCTTCTCCATCAAGTTCTTATACCAAGCCTGCTTGAACTGAATGTGGTAGAGAGTCATGGCCGGGATGATCATGATGGGGGTATTGTTGATGACACGGCTGGCCGCGGTTTCGTACACTGCAATCTTGGCCGCCTTCTGACTCCTGCCCAGAGAAGGCACATCCGCCTCAGATTTTCCCTCCGCGGTCAGCTTCTTCTTCTCCTCGTCGGAGAGCACGGGGCGAACGTCAATACCCGTGACAATCTCTCCTCGTCGCATGAGGTATGCGTTCAGGGCACCGGCGGTTGCGACGGCGGCGAAGGGCACGAGTCTGCTCAAGACGTTTCGTGTGCTGGGAGAAACCTTTAATCTTGGCACCAGGGCGTTGAGTCCGAGCGCCACCGAGCAAGAGGCTGTGACGGCGATACCGTAAGACTTGGCGAGATCCGCAGTGGTCATCGGGGACGACTTGTTTGCGTTGGAGCTGTTGATGGCAACGTTGAGGGACTGGTTGGCAACCTGCCATGCCACTGTGCCCGCTGTTCCCAGGCCAGGCTGCAGCATACCGGCCGTGACGATCAGGTTCGATAGGACGAAGCATGACATTCGAAAAGGCAGAAAGACTGGTTCTCCAGTGTCTAATCGCAAACGTCAGTCTTCTTTCTTTTTCCCAGCATATATCAAGAGATTTGTCTGCTATTCCATACCGGGGTGGAGAGTCGAGTCCACAATCTTCTTCGCGTGCCATAACTCCGGCGTCATGTGTTGCAGCTTCCCAGTCTTATACTCTGTGACAAGTCTTTTGGCATTCTCGAGTCCTTGCGAACCAGCCAACAAGGTGCTACAGAGCAACACGCAAGAGTCAGCAATTCTCCACCAACATTGCGCTCGTAGAGACTCTTCTGCGAGGCTCACCTTGGATCCGTGATGCTCATCGTGTGCCTCACACGTCCATAGTACGTCGACAAGTCATATTGGGACGATGGAAGGTCCCGCGACCCTGGCAAAGAGGCAGACATGGCGTGCAGAAGGCGATTGACGGCGATGCGACTCGATCCAGCTGTCTCTGCTTATGCCTTGTGCTTTTGTCGCAGGGCTGGTGATTGATGCGAATTGTCAACGGCCAATCCTCCTGCGGGGTGCGCAGAGTCCAACTTTTGGCCCAAAGCGTGCCAGCGAAACTTGTGCCGAATCTCGAGACGACGATAAGCGCAGCTCTTAGTTAGGTAGGTAGTGCTAATGGTTTTTGTTACGCGACCCCGATCTCGGCTCTTACGTTGGCAGAGAATTTGTCTGGGCAAGTCTTAGTGGTCCAGAAGGAGCCCCCACTGACAGTAATACATGGCACGCCAACAAACAACCAGCCATATTGGCAGAGATGCACTTTGAAGATCAATGAAATCAAAGACATTACAAAACAGATGCCGCCAGAAAGCGCACATGGGTGATTGCCACCTAGGGCGCGCTCTGTGCCTTGACATCCATGCAATGCGGAGTAAAACGAGCAGTCGATATTGCTCGAAAGTCGACATGCGCCAGTCTCACTGTAGTTAAGCAAACCCATGCTCTTCTCCACAGCCAAACTGCGACAGGGAAGGGGCAGATCTCGGCACGTGGCTCGAATCTGATTCGCATGCAACAAGCAGGCGGTACCAGTAGCAACTTTCCCAAACTACATCGTCCCGATTCGCAACGAGCAAAAAGAAGACACCCGCAAAAAAGTGTACATCGACAAAAAGAGATGCTCCTGATGGAGCTTCAAAGCGACCACGCCAGGAGTCGAACCTGGAATCTCTAGAGGAGGTGAAGAACCGAAATCTAGCGCCTTAGCCATTAGGCCACGCGGCCGGATAATCGTGTATCCGATGCATCTTTGATGCTTGATGATTGACGGTCTGCAATTTGAGTATACAGAGCTTTCGCGAGGGTGGTGAACTAGTGCGCACTGTACATCGTGGTGCTGAATCAGCCATCACATACAGTGTCCACTGTTGTAATACTGTACCGATGGTAACTGCACAGGCAGCATCAGTCTTCAATCGTTGTACCAGTTGCAACAAAATACGCTCGCTGAATAATTAGTACTTATTCTAAGTATATTCAGTTTGCCGGTGATCTTGTAGTCACTTTGATCTACTTGTAGTATCTCTTGAGTGTTTGGCTCGGATGACTGATATTAGAAAGACAAGCAGCGGCCTATGCATATCAAGCATTTCTATTAGCCATGGACTCGCAGTTTCTCATGGAAAAGGTTATCAACACCCCAACTCTATCATCCAGCACACCGGCTATAGCATTGACTACTGCTTCTGCTTTCCAAGAACATATGGCGATCAAATGCCTTGTTGAGCTACAACTAGGTGTTGGATAATAGAACTGGCATGCTGGATAACTCTTCTCTATCTTGTTTGTTTCAGTCCTACTACAGTAAAATCTTAGATACAGCTTTAGTCCCATTTTACAGGCTTTAGCTAAAGAAGACTTTATGGCCGAGCCATCGCTTGATCCGATATTCTTAGTAGTATGCGTAACTTTAGTCTACGGGTTCCAGAGACTGGGAGCAAGCCGCAATTACAGCCATGATATTGTTCATGTTCGTAAACATAAATCATTTTCCATTACTTTGGTCAGTTATCCTCTATTAATAAATCGGAAGCGGGCTAAAGTGAAAAGCGCTACATCCATCTCCTGCATCTGCGCTATCCAGGGTCTTTCATTGCCCAGTAAAAGGATCTACTTTGTTATATGTCTATAAACTCAAGGCAAGATTATTACACACTTCAGTATATCATTCAGGCTTTGCTGCAGAAACTGCAAGCACCTGCAAGCGTGATAGCACGTGAGCTGCCCAGCTCCTATAAAGCTGCTGCACCGTCACCTGGCAGTCACTCTTCTCTTACTTCCTTCTCACAACTCTTTGCACCTTCTCTGCCTTTTCTACTCTTTCTCACTCAAACAGAGCTATTCTTCCTCAAGTTGCAACTCATTTTCTCTATGCTTCAACGCCTCGTTCTATTCCTCAATCTACGAGCAACCTGAGGTAACTATGAAGCTGGATTCGCAACATTCGACACCACTGATCAGGCACTAATTGTTACAATAGCCAAAAGGATGGATTTCACTCCAGAATCTGGAAAGTTCAGCAGTGTGCCGGCCAAGAATGGCGACGTCGTCAAGTCATTCTCCAACCTCAAGGCATGGCTGAGCAATGATCCTAGAGCTCCCAGAGCTCCCGCCACCCCCAAGACTCCATCGTTCTTGAAGAATCAAGTATTTCAAGAGAGCTTGGCCGTAGCGGCCGAGCATCCAAGTTCAAACGAGACAAAAGAATCCAGCGATGCTTCAGTTCGTATGACTGAAGATCCCACTCATCCAAGCGCTACTGGGGTGTCGGATACGACTCATCAGGAACAGAATGAAGCCAATTACTGCTTTAGGCGACCGCCGTCTATTTTAAACACAATTAATCAACTTCTGAGCCCCGAGAAGCCCACAGAGCGCGAACCAGTCAAACGCAAAGCTACGCCAACAGAGCAAGAACCTGCCAAGCGCAGAGCCACGCCCCCAGAACAAGAGCTGGTCAAACGCAGAGCTACGCCGATCCATTCATCAAAGTTGACAGATGGCATGAGCGAATTCGAAGAAAAATCTCCGCAACAACGAAAGGTGTCGTGGGCTGTAAGCGAAGACCTTTCGTGGGACATAAGCGAAGGCGCTTCAGACAATGACTGTCAGAATCATCAGGCACAGTATACTACGCCTGCGGAAGCCAATGTTTCGCAAAGTTCGGGATGGCTTCTCCAAGTCTCTAACCCGCCTGTGGTGGTGGACTTGTCAGCGTCTGCCGCGATGGATCATCACAAAAAGGATATCGATCCCATAACAGGAAAATTCTTGCCAGAGATTATCCACCCAGACACTTTCAAAGCTCTCGGCGATGGCCCAGCCCGTGGCTATAGTGATATCGCCTGGCGACAGGCCAATATGACGGTCGAGTTACAAATCGATCGAGAAATTCGAAGCCGAGAGGTTCTTGCAAACAAGGCCAGGCTGCAGGTAGAATTTGATCAACTTGAATTGAAGCCTGCGCCTGTTGAGCCGCCGGCTTGGCCCGATGCTGGGTGTATCGTGCGGCCTGCAAAGCCTGAAGACTTCGAAGCCATTGCTACCATCATGAATTTGGAAAGTAAGGCAAAGGTCAACCCACAAGTGTTTGAATGGAAAGAAGTTGTGGCAGCAGACATTCAAAAGATATATAAGAGCTGCCAGGACAACTTGCGACCATTTGTCGTTGCTACTCCGGCATCGGATCCCTTACTTGACCCTTCCAACTGGCCGAAGAATAACTCAAAGGCCTACCAGAGCTATCTGGCATTTCGTGCAGCTCAGGCCGAAGTCCCACAAGATTTATTTGGCTTCGCGTTTGTCACAGAAGCCAGAATCGGCATGCTTGGGACTCCGTGTCCTGGATCCAGACATACTGGACAGATAGAGGTGATTGTCCATCCGGAACATCGAGGAAAGCTATATGGCTCCGCTCTGCTCGACCGAATTTTGCTATGCACCGCGCCTTTTCACCGAAGTATGGTGGATTACGAGTGGCAGTGCCAGGACTCGGCCAAGATTTACGAGAACATCTCGTACCAGAATCATCGAAAATATGCCTGGGTCTATGTTGAAACATTTTGCGCTGATAGAGCCGAACCAGCGACCCAACTGGTGACCAAGTTTCTGCAAAAGTTCGAATTCAAGGAGGTAGGCTGCCTGCCCAGCGCCATCAAGACAGACCGTTATTACGAGAGCCAATGGCTTGACTTGGTGCTGTGGGCACGCGAAACGCAACCTCGCTCTAACATCGTGGATTCTGCGCCGGGCGCCCAGCCAGAGGCGGATAGGCTGCATTTGTATCAGACTCAAGCGAGGCCAAAGAAGAAGTAATCTTATGATTCTTCCAGGTTCGGTCTATACCGGACCATCATTTGAACAAGATTCTATGCTCATCAATCTGATCATACCTTTCTTTTTTCTTTTTTCCTTAGTTCATTTTTTTCTTCTTTTTCCTATTTTATCGGAATTTGAAATTGGAGCTTTGCATGATTTGAATCGTGCGGGTATTGGAACGAAAATATGCGGTCGATGTTGCTGAGGTTTAGAGTAAGGGAA
This sequence comes from Trichoderma sp. 2475, assembly GCA_038502285.1. NCBI lineage: Eukaryota > Fungi > Ascomycota > Sordariomycetes > Hypocreales > Hypocreaceae > Trichoderma > Trichoderma sp. 2475. The sequence goes on along the minus strand of JARPVV010000003.1, from coordinate 1,897,068 downwards.
AACTATGGGGAACGCGCTCTACATCACGTGTGCGTGTAATGCGCTTCTAGCAGCATATCATCGGTAGCCATCTATCATCAGGCAGACGAATAACCAGGAAAGTTGAACCTTTTGAAAATCGGTGCCTAAACCAGTGATTATATACTTAAGTACACAGTTCCTCATTGATATTCACTTCATTGCCATATCCTCAATTCCCAGCTGGATTAAGCTCTCTCAACGCACAAAAAGTCTTCTCGGTGATTGTCCTTGGGCAGCACGATGTTGTCAATCTTACGCAAAGCACGGTTAAAGGACAAGGAGATGCGAATTTTGATGTTGTGCGTATCCGATATCTAAGAAGACTGGATCGATCTAATTTTTTTTGAAAGAGGACTGGATAATGCCGGCAAGACAACGATTGTCAAGAAGATCATGGGCGAAGATGTGAACACAGTGAGCCCGACGCTCGGGTTCATCATCAAGACGATAGACTACCAAGGGTAATTTTCTCGCGTTTGGTTCCGCTCTCAGTTGCAACTTGAATCTAACAATTCTAAATAGATATAAACTAAACATTTGTATGGAGATCCCCGCAGATCTCATGCTACGGTCATTGTTAACTTGAATAGGGGATGTGGGTGGCCAGAAGACGCTGCGGTCATATTGGCGGAATTATTTCGAAAAAACAGATGCCCTAATATGGGTCGTTGACACAACGGATCGACTGCGAATCGATGACTGTAGAGAGGAGCTCCATGGATTGTTAGAAGAAGAGGTATGAGCCAGCCCCTTTTCCTGGGTCGACCAGTCTAACCTGTAGGGTAGCGTCTGGCGGGAGCTTGCTTGTTGATATTTGCAAACAAGACCGACGTGGATGGGTGCATGACCCAAGAGGAAATCGTTACCGTAAGTCTTGTTTTCATTGGATTGTTTGAAATTTTGACTATTGAAGCTTACGAGGGGGTTGGCTAGATGCTGCGGTTGCATGATATTCGGACACATCAGTGGCATGTGCTGCAGTGCAGTGCCATGACAGGCAAGAATCTAGAGGAGGGATTATCCTGGGTGGTGGAGGATGCCAAGAAGCGGCTTTTCTTGTATTAGAATCCTTCGGGGAAGCGTTTTCTTCATTATGAAAGTCTATATCGCATGTTATGTACAGAACTGAGCGTCATTGTATGGGTCACCTCTGCCGGCACCACCATCGTAATTAGCATCATTTCGGCCACCTATCGGCCATCGGTGATACGGAGCACAGAATGAGCGTCACACAAAGCATTTGATAAGCCTCGTGTGGACGGACCGGGTTGTCAAGGGCGATGAAGAGTGGAATTGTGGATAGGCTGAGCGGACCAACTCGCCTGACCAGCGTCTTGCGGGCTTGATTGGCCCGCGCTGAGTGAAATGCCTCGATGAGATTCAAGCAAGACAGGAGACTAGAGACATACCAAGAGGTAGGCCGCGAGACAGTCAATGCTTTGCAGCCTCTATAGCTCTAAAACGCATTGATGGTGGTGGGTTGACTCTGAGCTACTGAGGGCTAGTCATCTCGTGTCCGCTTCCCTCTGTTTACGTGTGTTTACTGTTATGAAAGCTGAGAGGCACACATAAACAAACCCCCATTTCTAGAAGCCTGCCGCAATAATGTGGAACAGATCGTGCTTGAGCTTGACTGCCATGTTCAGGGGGAGAGGGCTGAACGGGCGATTTCGTCTAAATAAGGAGATGCATGCCCTGTGCTCCCGTATTACTAGCACCTGTGCAATATAACATGAATGTCTGGCGTTGATTTGATTGACGTTGACCGCAAAAGCGCCCCTTGCATATTAGCACCAAGAGACGCACGAGCTGCTTGGACGCTGGTTACAGGGGCCGTCAATGCCTACGGGGCCCCCCTCAGGCCAGCCCTGAGCAGCCCCGATTTGGCGGCGACGCGCTAAGAATTAAAAAGACGCCCAGTGTAGCAGGCCCCGTTAGACTGTTTCTGCCCCCGATGATGCCGCCTGTTTGCCGGTAGCTCAGGTTCTGTTACCGCAAGTGCGCGAACTACAACCTGGCAGTGAGGCAACAGCTGGAACTGAACTTAAGCTGCAACCACCCCACCGCTACAACGCCAGCAGACACAAACCTCGACCTCGACCTCGACCTCGACATCGCGGGATCTTCTACGTACCTCCTTTCCCCCGCCGTGCCATGCCATTGTTCGCGACTGTGACGTACCGGTAGAGGCAGCCAGATCGTGAACCCAGAACCCGCCATGTCGGACGAAGTATCCCAGTTCCTCGAGCAGGTCGAGCGCCTGCGCGGGCAGCAGATTGAAGATGAGGAGATGCGAGCCCGAGAACGGGAAGAGTTTCTTGCCGCGAAAAGAGAGCGCCAGGCCAGGAGAGAGGGTGAGTCTTCTATCTTGTCTCGTGCCGTTTCCTTTTCCCTATTCCCGACTTGCTCCCAGTTCCTATGGCGAATGTTTATCGGACGGTTTTCCCCGCTGATGGGCGGATTTGACTTTCGGCGGTGCCTTGTTGCTGTGGTGCTCGCCAGTTGGAGCTATCGGAGGTTTGCCTCCAAGCCATGGTTTATTTACTTTTTGCCTTTTCTATGGGCCCCAACACAACTTGCTGCTATGGAGACCCTAAACAACGAACATTGATGAATTTTCGGGACCTGACCAACTGATGAAACAATGCTGACCCGCCTTATCCAAAAGAACGCGCCAGATCAATCTCTCCGCAGAAATCATCACCAGCCAACACGCCGTCTCCCCGCACACTTCGACGGACCGTCAACCTCTCCGAATCCCTCAGACTCGACTCTCCTGCTGGCGAGGCCATAGAAAAGCTGCGCGAGAGGCCGGCCGAATCGGAAAAGCCCCTGGGAACGGACGTACCATCCGATGCAATGCTGTACTCCACCTCAGCGACGAAAGAGAACGAGGCCCCTGAGGATCTCGACGCGAAGCGGGGCGATGCCGCGACTGGCTCTCGAGGCTCACCACTCGCCTGGCAGCGGCGGACGAATCGATCCAACAGCCGCCCGCTGAGCGTTTACGCGGCCCAGAATGCTGCCCAGAGCGCGACGAGCAAGCCACTTGCTGACACCCAAGAGCCCCACGAGCCACCTTCTCCCACGCAACCTCTTTCCAAGGATCAAATCGCCAAGAGCCTTGCGTCAAAAGATGCCTCGTGGTTCCGCCAAACCGCTGATCGAGGTGCAGACTCCGCGGCTTATAGGAAGAACCAGGTGGAAGATGAAGACCGACTGGATATGTCAAGTCTCAGCTCACAGCTGCCTGGCATGACCAGCGAAAATGCGTCTGAGCGCCCTGTTTCGCGGGGTAGTGAGAATGTCTTCAACAAGCTGTCAGCTCCCTTCACCCTGAACCCACTTGGCTTTGACAATCCGTCTGCCGAAAAACCTCAAGCGGAACCTGTTGCTTCAACGCCTACTGGTCGGTCTTCCCCAGTACGCACGACCTCTCCAACCAAGGGCATGGGAGGATTTGTGCAAAGCGCAATGATGAAGAGGAGCGATAGTGTAAAGCGGTGGTCCGTTGCTAGCCCGCCTGCATTGACTCGCCCCGAGAACACGAGTACGCATCGTGGCTCCGACAGGACCCTGGCCAGACCGCAAAGCATGTTCATTCGCGACCCGACAACATCGACGACACCGGGGACAAGCAGATCAACTTCTCGGCCGTCGTCTCGTCCAGCCTCTCGGCATGGGGGCGAAGAATCCGCATTTGAGAGACGCCCCAAAACACCATCATCGACGAGCCCACCCCCGTTCCAAAAAACTGGACTTCCTGATGACGGATCCCTCCCGGTCAGTCCCTCCAAGACAATGGAGCCCAGACGCTGGAGCCCCACGAAGTCCAGCTGGCTTGAAAGCGCCCTCAACAAACCGGATTCGCCAAAATTACCTCCCAAGCCGGCCTCTTCGCAACAGCCAGCATGGATGGTAGAGCTTAACAAGAACAAGACAGGACGTGGCAATCCTACTCCGGAGCCAGCTCGGCCCTCTCACAAGCACCAAGTTAGTATCGATGGGCTTATGAGGTCCACGCCAATGGGTTCGAAGCTGAATCTCAACACAACTGGCCTGGGAGGCATCTACTCGCCCCCTGGCACACAATCGGCGCATCCAAATCGCGCTTCGATGCAAAGCTTTCCTTCGTTGGCGGACCGGCCGAGATCAAAGTCGAGAGGTGCTCTTGTTGACGCAAGGGATGAAATGGAGGCGGCGGCAGAACGGCCAAGATCAAAATCGAGGGGTGCTTTTGTCGACGTGAGGGATGAAGTGGCAGCGGAGCGGCCTAGATCAAAGTCGAGAGGTGCTTTCGCCGAAGTAAGAGAGGAAGTGTCGGAACGGCCAAGATCAAAATCGAGAGGTGCTTTCGCCGACGTGAGAGACGAGGTGAGGGAAAAGCGATCAGAATCTCTCAGCTCAGTGGCCAACCCACTGCCTGCTCGGGTCAAACCTGAAGCTCCACCGAAGAAGGACTTGGATTTCCGCTCCAATCTGAGGCCACGAGCTGCTGAGGCCCCGGTAGCCAAGACGCAGGAACCAGAGTTCAAGGCTATCTTTGGCACTCTCCGTAGGACTAAAACCCAGAATTTCAAGGCACCAGACGAGCTAAAGGACAACATTCTCCGAGGCAAGGCGGCTCTCAACGCGACTGACGGCCCACAGAAGTCTACGATTCGGGATGATTTTAAGGACGCTATACAGAAAAAGAGAGACGACTTTCAGAAGGCCCAATCCGAAGGAAAGGGAATCGCCACCAACACGATTACGAAGCCCAAGCCTCTTCTCCCCGAAGCGCTCGCCCTCAGGGCCGAGCTGGGCAAGCCGACAAGCGGGCTCCAGCAAAATGCCCCCTCGGAGACGCGAACTCCATCCGGTCAGTCGATGAAGCCCGATTCACCAAAACCAAATCCTCCACAGAGAAAGTCAAGTCAAGTGAACTTGGCCAGACAAACTAGCCCATCATTGGCTCCCACTGAGGACCCCTTAACTGAGAAACCCAGGCTAGACAAAGCGGAAACCGATACGCCAACGAAAACCGAACCCTCATCTATCTCTCCCGGACTTTTGAAGAAGAAGAGCGCGCCATCCAAGCTTGGCGGCCTGGCCGGGCGGTTCAACCCTGCGCTTGCCGGCATGCTGGCAAGAGGGCCGCCTCCTGCAGCTCTCAATGGCGGTAACCGAGCCGAACAGTCAGGATCAGCTGGCGGAGATCCCCAGCCCTCACAACCAGGCCCTCAATTGACGCACATGACTAAAGGTCGAGCGCGTGGTCCCAAGAGAAAGGCCCCATCCAATGTGAGCAACACTACTACCACTTCCACCAATATCCAGACAGAATCGCCTTTGGCAACCCGGCAACCCGCCACTGTTGGGAAGCAGAGCCTCCCTACACCCTTTGAAGCGAAGAAGCCAGTGCCAGTGCCAGCCCAAGATCGAGTGGCTACAAAGCCTGATGTACCAAGCAAGCCAAGACCATTTGAGCCAAAGAAGATGGAAGTTGAAAGCCGACCTGCGGAGCATGTGGCTCCCCTGAACTTTCGCAGACGTATGACACAACCTGAGATCCCAGTCCAGGACATACCGACGCAGCCTGAGGCAGAATCGCCCAAGAAGCTCGACATGAAGCGTGTATCACAATTCTTTGAGCAGGGCAGCAGTGCGGCGACATCTGAACCACCCAAGCAGCCAAAGAAGCTTTCGCCTCAGAAGACTGGCACATGGGAGCCGGCCAAGGCCGCTACCCCTGTGTCCGAAACTGCCAAGGAGCCAATCAAGTTGACTCAGCAAAAGACTGGCGGCGGATGGTCCCCGGTGAAGAAGACTGAGCGCTCGCTGCCCGATCCTCGGTCATCTACACCGAACCTTTTTAGCGAGACAAAGCCCGCGGTTGTCAAAGCTCCTGCGCCAGAGCCAGTCTCTGCTGCTGTGAAAGCCCCATTACCAGGCCCCAAGCCATCCGCTTTCAATATGCCACCAAAGGAGATTGAGACTCGTCAGCTGCCTCAGCTACAAGCTGAACCAGTACCGCCGTCACCCGCACGACCACAAACAGGCCACGGCAGCGATGTATCTGCCATACTCCATGACTTCTTTGCTCCTCCGTATAAGCGAATTCCGTGCGATATGGACCCCGCCGATATCCTCACAAACTACCCAAGATTCGGCGCAAAGATCAAGACTTTGTCCTTCCACATGTTCCAGATTGATGGCAGTGGCAAACAGACCATCGTCCCCGCTCACCGTGAACGAGTTCTATTCGAACAAGAGATGTACGTTGCCGGACACAACTTTACCAACGAAGCGGGATGGAAAGTGCGAGAGGTTTATTTCTGGATCGGCGATGAAGTTGCAGATGCCGATGAAGATGCAGCAGAGGCTGTGGCACAACAAGAGGCCAGGCAATTGGGCGGTAAGCTCATCAAGATGAGACAAGGCAAGGAGACTTCAGAGTTTCTGCAAGCTCTTGGCGGCGTGGCTACTATTCGAAGAGGTGGTAGCACCAGATACGACTCACTCGCCCCGGCCATGCTCTGTGGTCGACGATACCAGGGCCAAGTGGCATTCGACGAGGTTGACATGACTACAGCCAGCCTCTGTGCCGGGTTTGCCTATCTGATTGCTCACTCCGGCAATTGCTATCTATGGAAAGGCAAGGGAAGCGATGTAGACGAGCTCAGCTGCGCACGGCTCATTGGTATGGACTTGACCTTGACTGGACAGCTGATTGAATACGACGAGGGCAGCGAGCCTGATTCCTTTTGGGACATGTTGGAGGGGCCATCCAAGCCTCACTCTGCGGACCACTGGAGACTGAAGCCTAGTTATGGGAAGTACAACAGCAGACTCTTTTGCTCCGACGCAGAGTCTAGACAACAGGTAAGCATAATAATTATTCTTGGCTGCCAGTAAGTTTTGAAAATTTGTTAACATGTCTTTCCTCTTTAGATCTACGAGATCAGCCCATTCAACCAGGCCGACATGTCGACATTCAACATCTACATTCTCGACGCCTTCTTTGAGATGTACATCATTGTGGGCTCACAGGCGCAGTCCGAGTATGCCTCCTTCCGCAACGCCCTTGACTTTGCTCAGGAATACGCTGTCTTGGCAGCGAGCATGGAGGACCGCCCCTTTATCCCCATCTCGACTGTTGTTCTCGAGGGCGTGCCCCGTGATTTGAAACGAGTGTTCCGCAAGTGGACCGATGAGCGATGCCCGACGCTCCTGCAGGTTCCTTCAGGTGAATCAGGTCTGAAGAGAGGTCGTAATCTCCGAGTTGTGCCTCTTACTCAGGCAATCTTGGCTTTGAAGGAGTAAAACGTTGACTTCTTTTTTTCTTTGGGGGCTGTGATAGTAGTGGGCCTCTGTATTTTGTTGCGTGTATCTGAAAAGAAGAACGAGAAGAAGACATATGGGAACCTTATGGTAATTTGTAGAATTGAAAAAAAAGGGGGAGAGGCGGCGGCAAATCGGTTTTGGCAGGATTGTTGAATTATTAAGAGGCGTACGGGGAAAAGCGCATGTAGAGGTATTTAGATATTCATGCTTTGGCAAGTTGAACGTTGAATGTGGTAGATGATGAGGGACAAACAAGAATATTGTATTCAACAATGTTATCCTTGGTTACGAGGATGGTTATAATATATGAAATAAAAAATAAGAACATTCGTAATACATACAATATCAAATAACTGTGCTAGTATATGAGGGTTTTACATCTAATGGGTATCAATTCAAAATTGACATTACATGCCAAAACCCAAAACCTCCCTGATCCGTCCCGAAGAAATTCGCCTGCCTTCCCTTCCTACCCACCCGATTTATTCTAAACCCTTTGCCATGTTCGCCTTCTATAGTTAAGCGCATTCTCAGTTTCTGGCTTCTTCTAATCCCTCTTTTGTCGCGCCATTGCTAGAACGCTAATCTCTCCCTGTCTCTTGCTCGCTTGATGTCTATGGGTGATATGCTGTGCTGTGTGTGCTTTAAAACACATGGCGTTTTTTTTTCTTTTTTTACTTAGTGGTCGATGGCGGTGCTCTTGCCTTTGGAGGAACCGTTCGTGGCTGGCATGGCGATTGGCTGGCCGCGAGCCTTCTCCGTTAGGCTGATGAGCTCGCTGAGCATCAGTTCGCGGGTCTCACGGGTGAGTTCGTCGACATCGGCGGTGGTGAGGTTGGCGGTGGGGATAGGGGCCAAGACTATGGCGAGATTAGTATATTTGTTCTTCTGACTCGGGGTTATAGACGAAGGGAGAAATTAAAGCGCACCTTTAATGGGAATCTTGCCAGAGTTGAAAACCAGGCTCTTGACGTAGAGAATGTGGCTGTAGTTTGCGACAACAACGGGAACAATGGGCACACCAGACTGCACAGCAAGGTGGAAAGCACCCTTCTTGAAGGGCAACAGCATAGGCTCCTTGGCGTAACTGCGGGTGCCCTCGGGGAACATGTAGACGCTCTGGCGGCTCGTCTTGATCTCGTTGGCGGCGCCATCCATGGCCGAGCGAGCGTCCTGGCTGTTCTTGCGATCGATGAAGATGGTGCCGCTCAGGCTCATGAACCAGCCCAGGAAGGGCACGCGCTTCAGCTGGGCCTTTGCGGTGACGCTGCAGTACTTGGGGAAGATGGCGCCCAGCATGAGCACGTCCAGCTCGGTCTGGTGGTTGCCGATGAAGACGGCGGGGCGGGTCGAGCCGAGGATGTTCTCCGGGTCGTCAACCACGAACTCGACGCCCGTGGTGTAGCGCATGGTGTAGTGAAAGGCGCGGGCAACGGACCATTGCGCAATCTGGCGCTTGCCGACGATGGTGAGCAGGATGGAGGCCAGGACGCCGTAGAGGGCGCAGGCGATGAGCGAGATGTAGGCGGCGAGGGAGCGGGCGACGAAGCCGGCTTTGGGCACGACGAGGGACGCCATGTAGAAGGAGAGCGTGAGGGCGGCGTAGCCGAGGAGGAATTTGACGAGGTATTCGAGGAGGAGGGCCATTCTTTGCGATGTCTATCTGCGGTGTCGGATCGTGGATGTACAAGAGAGGAGAGTTGTCGAGAGGCTGATGATGATGGCGGGGACGAGGTTTCCAAGGTTTCGCTATAGTTCCATGCTCCTGTTTCAAAAGGCGAAAAAGAATAAGGAAAAAAGGTTGCTTCTCTTGCTTCTTTCTGCTGATACACCAGATATACGGTAGTGTGCACGCGGGGAACGGTGTGACCAGGTCAGGTTCAGAAGGCGGGAGGAAAAGGGACGAATGGATGGGATGGGGAAATCACAAGCACAGCGAAAAAAGTTGGTGGCCACGGGAACTAGTGGTTTAGTTTTGTTGGAGAAACAATGGTTTTACAGGTGACGGCGCTCCGGTCGGCGGTTGTATCGGTGACCTGGAGCGGTGGCTGTCGGTGGGTGGTGGTGGCAGGTAGCGGGGACGAGGAGGGATTCAACGTGTTGACTGAACCTCGGCGGGATGAAAAATGACGTTGGGCCCTGGTGGAAGCCGGGAAGCTACTAGTCGGTACCTAGAGTCTGGCGGCGTGGCGGCGCTGTTATTGGTTCGAAATTGGAGGTCTGGTTTACCCCTGCGCTTGGGTTCGGTACTTATAGCATGTACTCTTTAGGAACGGTCTCACCATTAAACATGCGTTTTAATCTTGTAATCGCCCACAAGGCTTTCTTTGTAATGAAGTGTCGATGGAGTACATGGTTGTCTCAAACGAGTTCAGCTTTGCCTTGTGAGAACTGTAGCAAAGATGCTTAACTCGGTACATGTAGGTAGTTCGCGCAGGATTGAGAGGCGATTGGTTGCCTTCCCCGCCAATATGGATGTAGGCGATAAGGCATCGTTGATCCTGCCTGATCGAACCTACCGACTTCAGCGCTATAGTCCGCGATCTTGCTATTACAGCCATCTCAATAGAGTGCATCAAAGGACGAGAGCGGCACGATGGGCGATAATCTCGCTATTTCTGGTAACACGGTTGGAGAGAATGCTCACGTCCATCAGGGCAACGTGTACGTCGAAGGCCGCCTCAATGTGACCAATAACTACGGCATATCACACGAAAACACAGATAAGAGGGACGGAGAGGATGAAATTTTGCGCCGCCTCTATACGTCGCCGTACGAAGACCGAAAGGACCGTAACCCGCCTCGAGTTCCAGGAACATGCGAATGGTTCACATCCCACGAGCTCTTTACGGAGTGGGAGAGGACCGAATCATCAAGATTGCTTTGGGTATCTGCAGATCCTGGATGTGGAAAATCAGTTCTAGTAAAATACTTGGTGGATTCCGTGTTTCAGACAACAGAGTCCAGGACAGTGTGTTATTTCTTCTTCAAAGACGATTTCTCGGATCAGAAAAGTGTTGTTAGTGCTCTACGCTGCATTTTACGCCAGATATTCATAAAGAAGCCGCTTTTACTCTCCGACAGGGTCCTACGTCAGTTTTCTATGGGCGGAGAAACCTTCTTCAACTCGTTTACCGAACTTTGGAAGATTCTCATTCAGGTTTCTAACGACCAGGGCGCCGGCGAAATTATCTGCATTTTGGATGCGATTGACGAATGCGATGAGCAAGGGTCTCAGCTTACTCAAGAGCTATGCAAACTTTATGGTGCTGCAAATGACTGTCACTTAAAGTTTCTCCTTACAAGTCGGCCCTATGGCAGAATTTACCGTGATTTCAGACCTTTAGAGATACCAGGGCTACCAGTTATTCATTTAAGCGGAGAAAGCGATAACGAAGTTCAGAAAATCTCTCAAGAAATCGATATTTACATTCGATTCAAAGTTCAAGATATTGGAAAACGGTTAAAGCTTCAAGAAGAAGAGCGGAATCTCTTACTTAAAGAGCTCATGAAAATTCCCCACAGGACCTATCTGTGGGTATACCTTACACTCGATTTGATCGAGAGGGATATCATTGTCGACAGAACAATATCTAATGCCGCCTCTTGTATCCCGAAAACAGTGGATGAGGCATACGAGAGGATTCTCTCGAGGAGCTGCGATTTTGATCAAGCTAAGAAGATCTTGCATATCGTTGTGGCAGCAGCAAGGCCTTTGACCCTTGAAGAGATGAACCTGGCGCTGGCTTTTCAAACAAGTCACCGATCTAATGATGACATCAAGCTAAAGTCCGAGGAGCGTTTCCACCAGGAATTAAGAGACATCTGTGGCTTGTTCATAACAATCATCGGCTCAAAGATATACTTACTTCATCAGACTGCGAAGGAATTCTTACTTGCTGATAAAACAGATCCTCCTACGGATATTTGTGGACATACTACATGGAAGCATTCTTTAAATTTGCTCGACTCTCATCATATTCTGATCGATATTTGCACCTTATACCTATGCAATTTGGAACCTGACTTGAATCGCCATAAGGGGACCAAAGCCTTATGTTTGCGTGCCGAAGACATGATATTGCTCGATTACTCCGCAAGATATTGGGTGACGCACTATCATGGGCTCCATATTAAGACGCAAAAAGAGAAGACTGAATTGATATTAAAGCTATGTGATGTTGAATCAGAGCACTGTCAGATGTGGTTCAAGGCATATTGGACAAGCACAAATACTGAGTTCCCTAAAGGTTTCACGAACCTTATGATTACAGCCTATTTTGGATTACAAGAAGCATTTCAAAGCTTGGTTGAGACTGACGTTGACCTGAATTGTCAAGACGACACATACCAACGATCAGCACTATCCTGGGCTGTACGAAATGACTTCTATGTCATTGTCGAGCTATTAATTAAGGGCGCTCGCGTTCAAAAAGGCCTTATCAAGCTGCCATGGAGGAAAAAAGCCAAAGTCAATCAAGTAGACAAATACGGCCGAACACCATTATCATATGCTGTCTGGAATGGAAACACGACTATAGCCGAGATACTACTTAAGGCAGGTGCATTGGCGCACTTAAAGGATGAATTGGGCGGCACTCCGATATCCTATGCCTACCTTGACCAGAACGAGCGAATGATTGATATCCTCCTCCGAGAGAAGAAGGAAGGCGATATAAAAAACGATATCAACAATCTTCTCTTCTCAGCCGCGGAAAAAGGTCATGAAGAGGTTGTCGAACGAGTGCTAAAGACAAGTAAGGTCAGCCCTAATGCAAAGAATCAATACGGACAAACTCCTTTGCTATGCGCCGCAAGAGAAGGCCGCGGGGCGGTAACAAAGGTACTTCTCGAAAGAGGCGCAGATCCGAACTGCAGAGATGCCTTCAATCAAACGCCCCTATTCCATTTTATATCCAAGGCCAAAGTGGAAATAGTGAAGGCTTTACTTGAAAGAGGAGCAGATCCAAACTGCAGAGATACTTCCGATCAAAGGCCCTTGATATTTGCCATAGCGAAAGGTAATGTGGCAATAATAAAGGCTTTACTTGAAAGAGGAGCAGATCCGAACGGCAGAGACTATATTACCTCGCTGACGCCCTTGAAATATGCCATATATAAGGCTAAAGTGGAAGTAGTAAATGCTTTACTTCGAGGAGGAGCGGATCCAAACCATAGAGGTACTTCCAATCAAACGCCCTTAATATATGCTATAGCGAAAGGTAATATGGCAATAATAAAGGCTTTACTTCGAGGAGGAGCGGATCCGAACTACAGAGGTACTTCCAACAATCAAACGCCCTTAATATGTGCTATAGCGAAGGGTAATGTGGCAATAATCAAGGCTTTACTTGAAAGAGGCGCAAATCCGAACCATAAAGATAAATCGAACCACATGCCCTTACTATATGCCATAAAGAGGGGCTACGTGGAAATAGTGAAAGTATTGCTTGAAGGAGGAGCGGGCCCGAACTTAAAAAATGTTGTCGGTGAGACGCCTTTACTAGTTGCTATAGATAACGGCAATGTAGCAATAGTAAAGGCATTACTTGACATGGGAGCAGACTACAAAATGACGTCGATTCGACACCATTCCTTCATGATAGAACAGGAGATCATACGGAAAGAGTGAAGGCATTGCTTGAAAAGGGGGCGGATCTAGGCTACATAAGCGAGAAATTCACCCAAGCGATCTTTTACATGCTATATACACAGAGGTCATGAAGCAGTAGTTGAAATACTACTTAAGAAGGGAGAGGACCCAAATCACAGAGAAGGAGGTCAAGAGCTGATTATAAGTGCAGTACAGGGGGGCCGTGGCACGATAGAAAAGGCATTATATGACAGAGGAGCAAGAGTGCCTGATTGTATTTCTACGGAGGCCAGCGAAGAAGTGGTGAGATTGATGCTTAAAGAAGGAGCAGACTTTGAAGCGCTCTTGATCTGGGTTATGGATAAGGACTACGTGACACTGATAATAGCACTTGTTAAAGGCATTACGGGAGACAAACCAAAGGCAATCCAGCTTTGGGCTGTGAAGGAGGGCTATAGAGGACCAATCAATGTATTGGTTGAGGGATGGGACGGACCAAGTGCATATGTAAGATGATACTACTACTATTACTACGGCAATTGTGGACCAGCTACCTTTTCATAACAAATATTAATAATTTCGAGGCACGGGATCGAAACGAGGCCACAGATTAGCTTCAAGAGCTTGAGACAGATCTGCTGTTAGTCACAATATATTATACTTGAAGAGAAGGACATGGCTGGAATCACTATTTTGGCAGGCACAGAACGGCAAAATGCCGAGCAAACTAAGCAAGTAGAGATGAATATCTCTTATGAGCATCACGTCGCTAATGTGTTTGTTATTCGTAAAGGGAAGTATTTTAGAAAATGTAACAACGAGAGCGATACTGTCTTGTTTGTTTGCATTCGGCTTCAGAGTGCAATTACTTTCATAGAATTGTACCGCACTTATACACGATCATTTGAGCTAGAGCTATCACCAACTGTGTCGAACTAGCCTCACTCAATGTACACGCTAATAACGCCGTATGCTTGTTCAAGACTGCCATAAAAGGCAAATAAAGTGGTCTTCCCACAAATCAAAGCATATTGATCCATTTTTTCCAATAAAGATTGGCCGATTCCGCATTATCTCCGTCATGCTGTGAGAGATGCTGACATAATTTCCAATAGTCTGTTTTTGAACTATGTTATCTCCGCAAAGCCGGAGAGCACTACTCTATAATGGCAGCTATACATTTGGCTGACATAGTGGTAGTATATGTAACTGAAACATAAATACATGATAAAATCTATATAAGAAAAAAAAAAGAAACCAATATAAACGGAGTTAGGCGGAGATAAATATTCAATATTGAGGACCCGCTCTCATGATCATTCGGTGTAGTTGAGATATACAGAGATGATGTAACTTGATAGGCAGAAAAGCATGAATAGAGAAATGTCTTGGATATCTGCGTATAAAGAACTATATAAGAAGCTCCTACAAAGAAAGTCCTGGTCTTAAAAACATCTTCAAAACGGACCTCATCTACTACCTTCAAGGCAAACAGTAATCATCAAACCGACTTGCAAAATGTCGCCTATCAAGTTACCACTAGCTGGAAAGACAGCTCTTGTCACCGGTGGCATTCGAGGAATCGGTCGAGGCATTTCTCTAGAGCTCGCCCGTCGAGGTGCCAACGTTGCCATGGTCTATGCCAACCCCAGCCGTCAAGATACAGCAATGGAAGTTGTTAAAGAAATCCAATCACTTAATTCTGGCGTCAAGGCCGTGAGCATTCAGGCAGACTTGAAGAAGTTCGATAATTACCAAAAGATTGTCGACGAGACACTGCGAGAGCTCCATGTCAAGAACATAGATATTGTTGGTAAGTATAAGTGTACCGGTATATGCAAAAGTCGTATTTGATGAGCTACTAATAACACAAAATGGCAGTTCACAATGCGGCCTTTGCTTCTCCCGTGCCGACTGAGGATACAACGGAACAGGTTTTCGACGACACCATGATCACCAACGTTCGAGCTCCATTCTTTCTCACCCAGACGTTGCTCCCATACATGCCTCAGGGAGGACGCGTGATCCTTATTTCATCCATTGCGGCTAGGCGTTTCTCATTTGGATTGCATCAAACCGCTTATGCGATTAGCAAGGCAGCTGTTGAGGCGCTTGCCAGGAACTGGGCTGTTGAGGTAAGTTCCACACTCCACTAACTCCATGAATTAGTGGTGGTAGTCTAACGTGAATATCAGTTTGGACAATCCCGTGGTATCACTGTAAATGGTAAGTCTTCTGTCCATCCAACTTCCACTGCGTCTTATGCTAACTGGCGAAGCTTTATCTGTTGGATTTGTCGAGACGGAATTGGTACAGAGTCTTTCTCCTGAGCGTCTCGACGCATACCGCAAAGAAAATGCTCGAGTTACGGCAGCAGCTCCAAGGAGTGGAACTCCAGATGACATTGCTCAGATTGCTGCCTTCATTGCTGGCGAAGAGTCTCGCTGGATTACGGGAAGCACAATTTCAGCCAATGGCGGAAAATGGCCAATTTAGGTTGGATACTGTCTCTCTTATACATGTACTTTGCCTTTGAACAAGGAATACATGTACTAAAGTCTATTTCCGACGACTGCTTTTGTGTCTTATAGAACAAAGCGACAACTAGATCTGTATAGTTGGGGCTAAGCTATTGAAATCTTATTTTTGAGTGTAGTATGCAGTTTAGTGATGGTAGTATCTGGAGCAAAGTATGAAACCAAGTCTTATAACCTCCAATCTTATTCGCGAAACCATGTAATACGCTTCTTCGTACGTGTCCATATCTATCATGGATACTTATGGCAAGCATCCATCTCAGAACTTCCCCACTATAAGTCACCGAACGGGATGTAACTC
Organism: Trichoderma sp. 2475; assembly: GCA_038502285.1. Lineage (NCBI taxonomy): Eukaryota > Fungi > Ascomycota > Sordariomycetes > Hypocreales > Hypocreaceae > Trichoderma > Trichoderma sp. 2475. Next base: position 1,881,290 of record JARPVV010000003.1, on the reverse strand, counting down.
GAAAGATCTGGCTTTAAGCCCTTTTGAGGCCAAACGAGGTTTTCCCTATTCACCATCGATAAAGCCTCCACTTTGGCGGCGCGGAGACCAGCCGGCAATTAATTGCCATTGGGGTTGGCCTTGTAAAGAGTACAGCGTAGTGGTTGTATGGAGAGCTTGTCATGAATATTTTACATTCATAGAATAACTCTTCGTTGAACTGTATTTAGCCTATATGCTAGTATAAAGAATTGCCACCTACAATGTGAAGTTGTTGTATACAGATCGCACCCTCTTCATCTCTATGTGGCGCGACGATCTAAGAGCGTGCCTAGTCAGCATTTCGTATATCAATTGTAATTCTCACCAGTGATAATATTACCACAAGAGTTGGCGATGGGTGTTTTTGCAGTTAAAGATCGGTTGCTCTTCTTGTGGATATATCGTTTATTTATGCTGCCTATATAGCCGAAGTTGACATTTGGCGAATGCATACGCATGTGTTCGGAAAAGCGGAGATTGTGTCTCTAAATATTGAACAAGGGAGTTGGAAACTGTTCATCAGCTTCTCGGTCCAAAGGGTGCAATTCCAAGGAGTGTTGCTGGGGCATCTGTTTGGTTCGACAAGGGGGCTCCATACCGACTTAGTGCTGCATGCTGCATTCTCCTACAGCTACGCCCTATATAGAGAAATGTGAATGTAAATATCAAGCGGTCTTTGATAGTAAACACAGTAGTCTATTCCGTAGAGGTTATGTGCTTAATTAGGATATATAGCTGTCATAAACGCTGATTTAGCCTAATTTTTCCGGTGAGGATAAATGGCTGGGGAAAAGGAATACAACAGTAACTAGAACGAATTGAGGATCTGGCATAACATAAGCTGATGGAAAAGACAACAGCTTGGATAATATACATACGGCTAATAGTTGATACTTGATACTATATAATCTCATATCTGCTCTAAACGTCATTTATTTGAGAGACAGACAATCAGCATCTTACACCCTCGACTTCTCTAACTACCTCCTCATCACACAGAAAAGATGCCTTCAATTAAGACTGCCCTTGCTTTATTACTGAGCCAAGCTCTTTTGGCTACTAACAAAGCGAATGGCGCCATCGTCAAGCGACAGTGCCCGGGCATTCACGTCTTCGGTGCTCGTGAAACGACAGTTGCGTCAGGATATGGCTCCTCCGGCACTGTTGTGAACCTGATCATTGCCGCTCATCCCGGAACTACCTCTGAAGCATTGAACTACCCAGCTTGCGGTGGCCAGTCTTCTTGTGGCGGTATTCAGTATAACGCTTCTGTTGTGGACGGCATCAACGCCGCAGTCACAGCAATTGACAACTTCCACACCTCCTGCCCAGATACCCAGCTGGTGTTGGTTGGTTACTCGCAGGTTAGTCTTTCTCTTTTTGAAAATTCAGAGGAAAATGTTCTAACACGTAATTCGAAAGGGTGGCCAAGTCTACGACGATGTAGTGTGCGGAGGAGGTGACCCTGGCGAGGGATACACCAACACTGCTGTTCCAATCTCCGCATCAGCGGCCGCTGCTATCAAGGCCGTCATCTTGATGGGAGATCCTCGAAACATTGCCGGACTGCCATACAACGTTGGAACCTGTACCGCTGGAGGTGTAAGTAACATCCATGTTATAAGAGCCAATCACTTTTCTAATTCTACCGTCAGTTCGATGCCCACCAAGCTGGCTTCCAGTGCGCCGCTGCGTCCAAGATCCAGTCATACTGCGATGCCGCAGACCCTTACTGCTGCAACGGAAACGACCCCAACACTCACCAGGGCTACGGCACAGAGTACGGCTCGGCGGCTCTCGCTTTTGTCAACAGCAAGCTCTCCAGCACCGGCGGCAGCGGCCCGACGTCGACGCCGCCCTCAGGCCCGACCAGCACTGGAAGCTCTCCCACCGCGACTCAGACTCAGTACGGCCAGTGCGGCGGTATCGGCTACTCTGGCCCTACTGTTTGTGCCAGTGGCTTCACTTGCAAGGTCATGAACTCTTACTACTCTCAGTGCTTGTAGGGAGCGTGAGAGCAGGTTGTGGAGCAAAGGTTACGAGGTCACTTTGGCTGTATTTAGGACTCGTTCTTGGAACAAAGAGCACAGATAGAATGCACACAGATAGTCAAAAGCACATAAATTGATTAGTTAAGACAAGACCTTTGTTTGCCTTCGATTCGAAAAGGGGGCAACTGTTATGACAGCCTTTAGCCAGCCCTCTCAGCTCTGTTATCAACCACCACCAGTATAGCTTCATAGCTAGTTGGTCGATGTATACCATTACGTATACTTATATTGAAGTTTAACAACAACAGCAGTAAAGCAGGAACATCAGTATTCCATTATAAGTGCGTCTAAGCGCCAATACATGTAGCTTGAGCAACAACGGCCGTACCCTGCAAGCACTTGCACCGTCTCCTAAGCCACAGGTCGGTAATTCCTCTCAACTGAAAACACATCCTCGTCTATCAGACGCTTATAGACTGATGACCACATCAAATCATGCGCATCACAAACTTTCTGCCACATGTATTCCTCGTCCAACAGCGCGTGACCGTACTACTGGCTCTTCGAGATTTTATCAAGGTCGTAGGCCACTAACCAATCTCCGCCGCCGATCTTGTGCTCAACCAGCTTCATCTCTGGGTTACGTTTATTTATGCCCCTTGCAAACATCACCCTAACAAAAACCGGATCAAACGTAAATGTTGTTTCAAGAGTCTTGGCGTTTACTATCTCCGCCGTAGCTGTAAATTCGTCGATTTTGAAGTACTCCTCCTCATTTGGCACAAATCTTCTTTCCAGCTGGTTTTTAATATGCCCTGCAGTTTCAGCGTCAAGCCGGGTGTCGATGAAGTATAATAAATTTGGGCCTGCTGCTGCTACATATGGAGTATCTGGCGCTATAATCTGGCGACCGTAAAACGTATCTGTAAAGTTTGGTGTATAATTGTTGCCTCGAAATTCCTCTTGATAGGTCGGCGTGCCTTCGCAGGGTCTGAACGGATTTAAAGCCATATTAAATAATGCAGCAAAAGAATTGGCTTAAGCTTCTTGTGGACTATGCTCTCTATTGCTGCGTGTGCTGCTATTGAAGCTTTGGTGGTAGTCAGAGAAGCGTGGGTGTCATAAACTGGTATGTAGGTGTGTGAGTTAAAAATGATTGCCGCTGGCTTGAAACATCTCCTCCTATCATGGCTATTTATAACGCCCCCCCGCACGTGTTAGGAGGAACATGAAAACCGGACGTTGTGCTCCCAGGGAGGGGGGAGAAGACTATAACCCTGTTGGGGCCGTAACTGTACAGAATAAGTCACGAGGACATAGCTGTAGCATCTAACAACAAAACCCGATAACCGAACAGGAAATGCCATGGTACATTTGTCTGTGAGGGGGCTGTGCTCTTTATGCCCTCATTCTGCTACCACTGAAGACCTCATTAGCATGTTTGTCACATGCTAAGTATATTGTCCCCCCCTTTCATCAATGTGGCAGAAGCTGTCTAACATGACAGGGTGAGAGTTACGTACATGTAGGAACAGAGCAGTGTATTTATGTACATAGAACTCTCAAAAGCTTGAATAGAAGTAAAATTGACAGAATACATGTACCTGCAAAACTCGCAACTGGGTAGTAGGGGAAAAACCTCACTTCAGAGGGCAAAAACCCCTACTCTACAAACATCTCCCTGCATACTCCCATTCGGACGAGCTCACCAATTACCAATTCTTCTCTCCAACAAACCATTCGCTCTGGGAATTGGTATCCAGTGCCCAAATTTACCACAACACCTCTTTCACGACCAGTGGAGCTTGTCCATCCGTTCATAGTAGCTAGCGTCTGTTTCTCCATCTTGCCTCGGTGTGTCGACAGCCTTGCTGCAGATTCGGATGCATATACCGATGGCATTCGGTTGCCCTATATCGCACTCGTTGTCGACATAATAGTGGTGGCAAATTGTACACTCGGATGCTTGCCGCGTGCAATCGCTAGGCGTATTACAGCCATAGTCAGAGCAGCCAAGCCTCTTCTCCAAGGTAGGCTTGAGGTCATAGGTCATCTCCCAGTCGCCAGCGGGCTCATGCTCAGGCAGTTTGAGGCTTGGGTTATGCCTATTCATTCCCTCCGCAAAAAGCACCCTGGCATAAGGGGGGTCAAACACAAATACCGTTGAGCCATTGACGTTTTTCACCTCGGCTGTAGCTGCAGTCTCATCTATGGAGATATATTCGTCTGGTTGTCCCACCATTGCCCGCTCTATTTGGTTCTTGATGTATTGTGCAGTATCAACGTCATATCGTGTATCAATAAAGTACAGCTTGTTACGGCCTGATGCAGCCACATAAGGAGTATTCGGTGCCACAATCTGGGAACCAAGTTCTGTGTCAATGAACTTTGGTACGTAATTGCCTCTATACTCCTCTGCGTAGTTGGATATGCCTTCACATATCCGGAATGTGCTGAAGATTGTGACAACGAATAGCGTGGAGAGCATGGTAGTATAGAAGGAGGTTTTTGGGGCTTTCTCTTTATTTGATGTATTCGATATCTTTCTTCGCAGATCCGGGACATATAGTTTTTGAAGAATATAGGCGTACTATTTATACTTTTAAGGGAGAAAAATACTTGGATCATTGTATGTAGGAAGATTCGGCTTCAGCTATCTACAGCCGTGATATCCGTCAATTTCAATAATGAAAAGATAACTAACCGATTAAAGCCTTTCATGCTAAGGTGATGATAGAGAAGATGGAGGGATTACTTCAAAAGTTCCCTAGTATACACCCTTTATGGAGATTATGCATTGCCTCCTAAGCAAGCTCTTGCGATAAAGCGAAAACAGACGGCCCAACAGCCGTCAGTGTTATCTGTTGGCTGGCATTGACTGATTTCGGTCTAACCTACGAAAGGGCAACCTAGGTCACCTTCCTCGACCTACAACGCTGATTGTATATCATACTGAAATCCTGTCAGCCTGATGTCTCCGGACTATTGGACAGACTATCGACCGGAGTTCATAAAGAGAAAGAGGCAGCATGTAGAGTGTGGCGTGTCTCCAGTACCCCTTGGGTCATGAGCGAGGACTTTGTAGCGTTTCCCACCCAGCGCACAATCGTATACTGCAGATTTGTCTCCATAGCAAATATTAATACCCATTCCAGCGAATTTGGCCCGCTAAATTGGGTGGCAGCGGCATCTCGAAGAGTCGGATTACCGATATCGCCAGTGCGCGTGTTTCAGTAATGGCAATGGCCATCGTTTGACTACATTACTTGATGTGCCTGACCACTCTCATGAAGGCAGGATGCGAGAAGTCGGGGATCTTTTGTAGCGCCATGTTACTCAACGTTCCCTCAAGAGCTGGCGGCGGAGGATCTCAAGGTAGCATCAGTTAATATGGCTGTTGGTTCAGGTCGACCAACCCGCGAATAAGCATCCTCGACTGGCTTCTTAGACCCACAGTCATGGTCGCTGATGCTCGGACAGTATGGCAGACATCTATAGCCTCGTTTTAATATCTAGGAAATACTTTTCCCCTTTGAGATCAATTTCACGTTGCTTTTCTCTTTCGCTTTGGGCATGGTCTGGCAGGCAATTCGCGCTGGTATGAAACTATTCAATGCACCATACCGCACGCTTACTTAGCACCTGGGACGCTTCATGTTGTTGGTTCGAGGATGTGGCCAATTCAAGCTTTTCAATTTATCTTAAAGTCATCAAGGCCAAAGTGCAATAGCCTCAAGAGGCTGCAGCTCTGCTTAACAGCTCTTTCTGCGGATCTTCTATACTCTCGAGTTCAGTGACGAACATACAACGAGCAAGAGGACAGATGTGTAGGCAGCTCATGACTCGATTTACAATTAGATAGCTAGATGAAACAAGTCTTATTGATCCCATCGATCGTGTCCTACGTGTGACCTCATTGCTCACGATCCGAGATTTGGCTCTCTTTCTACTTGATCCTACGCACGACCTCCGACGCTTTTTTTTGATCAACAGATATTGGTACATGCATATAAGTGCGATGATTGCTCAAGGGGTAGCTAGTGATACGATTAATCTTAGAGGAAACACAGCGGCTCAATATATGGAAAATGATAAGCTTCAGTTGTCCAACGTGATAAAGCGACTACATTGAACCCACCATGTGGATTGACAACATTGTAGATGTCCTTCAAGGGGTTATACATCGTCCTCTAACCAGTTCTCTGCGATAAGATGGACGGTGGCGAAACACCCAAGTAACACGCACATGTAGATTGCCATGAAAAGTATTTGATCAACACTCGTGTCGGCAATCTATTGGCTCGCATGTCGTGATCTTAGTCTCGTATAGAAATAGGCAGCCCCGGTTGTACAAGGCCATATACATCTCGTAACCTGACGCCTAACGTCTCTACTGAACGGAATTTGCCCGACACTTTCAGGAAACAATGAATGGCATTCTATCACCCATTGTAAGTTTAGGCTCGTTCTCTATACAAATTCCTTGCTGGGGATGACTGACCTAATAGGCAACAGACTCACCAAGGTCGGATTGCCAGTGCCGATCCATTGTGGAAACTTAGGAATAGTAAAAGGTATCGTATTCTCGTTCGAGCCGCTCCAGGCCAGGGAAAGAAGAAAATGAAGATCCTTAGCCTTTATTTAATTCCTACGAGGCATTCTATGTAATTTGAGGTGGAATGCGCAATGGCCAATCTCATAAGATCTTAATCACGAAACAATGCACGCCTCTACCCTACTTCACTTTTTTTTCTAAATATAGATACACAAGTCTTGATAGTTGTGCGATGGAGTACAAAGTTCGCAATGGGACTCTAAGCGCCAATATTCTATTATCATGTCCTGTAAGGCCAATGAGCTTATGTCGGTTCATTTGTATCTACCCGTGCGGGGAGAGGGAAGAGCGTATGCAGCTGTATTACACCAACGATGTTGCACAAAGTGATATGTTTATAATATGATATCACATGAACTAACTAATGCATTATATATACATGTAGGTTGTCTGAGCATGTCGGGATGCATAACTCTGTTCTATTTCTTCAAAGATTAACATCAAGATATGGCTAAGGCGAATCAGCAAACAAAAGGAAGAAGACGGAGGAGGTTTTGTGGCTTCTTGAGGCGACTGTCTTGTACGAAATCTCCTTCAATTGCTGTAGCCTCTCGAACTTCAGTGTCACGTTCAAACTCGCAGTCTCTATCGCCTGCTGTACTGGCCTTTCCACCATCGTTGCGCTCCAGCCCCTCTCTACTACCAACACGTTGTCCTCCCGTTTTGGAAGTTTCAATGTTACCCGCTCAACAATCTGCTACGTCACTGAATCTGAATGAATCTCCCACCGAAGTCTCTCCACCTCTGTTGGGTTCTGGTACCCTTCAATTATCAGCATCTCCTCCCTTGGTTTTGGAAGTGACGACGCTACACTCGAATCGACGATCCACCAACCCGTTGGCTATTTGGGAAGAAGTTTTCTACAAAGTCAATGAAGAAACCACAGGATGGATTCAGAAACAGGGGCTCACTTCCTTGGCTTCAGCAACAGAAAAGCCAGAAGATCAGATCAAACAGCTTACTGATCTCATTATGAAGAAAGAAAAGACATTTGAGGAGAAAGATTCACCAATGAAGATCAAAGTTGGTAAACAAGAAATCATTTTTCGTGCATATATTGCCGATGTCGTCGGTTTCCTTACGATGGCTGGAGACGTTGCCATGAACTTTGCGCCACCACAAGCAAGTGCTCCTTGGGCTGCCGTAAAGGCAGTATTGAAGGTAAATCCTGTCCGCCTTTAGGAAAAAAATCAATTTCATAGTATTGATCATTTCCAGATCCCAATTAAAAAAATTGAGCAAATGGCGGCGCTTGCCGGCATCATTCAGCTCTTCACGCGCATTATCCGCCGAGGTCAGATATACGAGGTATTATACGACAATGAAATAAATACTAAAGATGGAACTACGTCAAATTTGCGCATCAGCCTTGTTGATCTATACGTTTCGGCAGTTGAGCTGTTGGCTCGATGCGATATCTTAGTTCAGAGCGGAGTAGTCAGACAGACGCTGAATTCTATTCTCCGACCGGAACAAGTCTCGGACCTCGTCTCGGATCTCTCTGAGAAAGAGCAGATATTATCACACGAAATTCAAAGTTGTGAAGCTTTACGGAATGGAAAGACCACAAAACAACTAGACGAGAAGCTAAACACATTATTAGCAAGACTCAATGTAACTTCGTCACCACTGACACGAACTGATGAAAGAGTCGCTGAATTGCTTGAGAATGTTAATCATGATAAGCTAGAGACGCTAATGGACTTCATCAGCTCTGAACAATTCGGAAAAGGCCACGCTACAATGAAGGATACAAGGATACAAGGTACAGGAGATTGGCTCATAGACAACGAAAGCTTTCGAGAATGGCAGGCTATTGCCTCGTCATCCACGCTACTATGTCTTGAAGGAACAAGTAAGTCATTTTGAACTCTAGAGATTGGGTAAAGTAGACCGTCCAAGGCTAATTCACATCAGTCGGTACCGGCAAGACTTATCTCACATCCCGTGTGATCGATCACATCAAACAAACACTGGAAACGTCTCCTCATGACGAAGGGTTTGCCTTTTTCTATTGCAACCGATCTGGACCGTTCATGCAAGATCCACTTGTTGTCCTCCGAAGCTTTGTTCGTCAACTGTCATACAAGGCAAACAATTATAGCTATATTCAGAGCAACGTCATCCAAAAATGCGAAAGAGCAAAACAAGAAGGAAGAAGCCTGAGCTATACCGATTGTAAAGAACTCATCTTGGAGTCCATGAACCTTTATTCAAAGACAACCATTATCCTCGACGCTTTGGATGAATCCGACATCTCATCTTACAATCTAGCCGATATTTTCATTGATATGCTGGACGAAGCTAAAAAACCAGTCAAGATTTTTATATCAAGCCGCCCTGATCGAGAATTCCTAGAGGCATTCAGAGCCAGGGCTACTATCAAAGTTGATAGTAGCAACCAGAAAGGCGATATTGAGAAATATCTTAAGGAGGCCCTATATTCAACCAAATTCTTTGAGAAGAGAAGAATAGAAATCCAAGAAATAATAAAAGAAACATTCAGAACCCGAAATGGTGGAATGTGAGTTCTACCTAAGGTACAGTTTACTATTCATATACTGATTGAAGGATACCAGGTTTCGATGGGTCTATCTTCAGACCAAAAGTCTTCAAAAATGCGTCTCTGATGATGCAATAAGAATATGGGCCAAGACAATTCCTCGTGATCTAATGGCAGCTTACGATCAGCTGTGGGAGAATATGAAATCCGAGCATAATGAAAGTGATATGGCACTCGCAATGCGTGCCATTAAATGGGTGCTGTGTTCTATTACACCGCTTGGATCAGGAACTCTCTTGGAAGCAATTAGATTTGCTCACGAGGGAGTTCGTTTGGCACAAATTGAGCTGCGAACAGAGCAAGACATCTTGACGCTCTGTCAAGACCTTTTAACGGTCGATGCGGAGAAAAAAGTATGGATGCTGCCACATGCTTCTGTTGCCGAGTATTTTGAATCAAGAAAATCAAAGGGCATGGGTTTGGGAGAATGCGACGCATTCGTTTCCAGAATTCAACTCGACTTTCTTATGACTCCTAAACTGGAGCTACCTCCTGCTCCAGATGAGGATTATGATTGGGAATGGATCGATACGGGCGAGTACGATGATCCAGACTTGTTCAAGCGCTATGTTCAGAAATACTGGTACCAACATGTCCAGCGATACGACAAGTGGCTGGGTTCATTGGAAGACACATCTCACGCAACAAAGCTCACTGCTACTCTCAAACAATTTCTTGGGTCGCCTGGGGAGAGTAGTATTCATTATAGAAGGTGGATGAACAGCCGAAAGTCAAACAGGATTGAGCCAGTCAGTATGGCTATTCCCATGATGTGCCGATACGGATTTTACTATACTTTACACGATTGGTGGGAGGAGGACAGAATCGACCCAAAATTGGCTCTTACGGAATGCAAAGAAAATCCGCGATACCGCAGTGATGCAATAAGTTATACGCTTCAGCTTGCAGTCTCGGGAGGATGCCTGCCGATGTGCAGATATCTAGTAAGCGTTACTGGCGCGATCGGATTGCGTCAAGGAATATGTCATCATGCGGCTGCAAGAGCGCTAAAGAATAAGGATATCCTCGGATTCTTGGTGGAGGAAGCAAAGGTCGATTTAAACATGGTATTCCCGAGGTCCCTATGGACTATTGTCCAAATCGCGACTATATGCGACCGGGCTGGTGGTACGCTGCAGTATTTGGTGGATCAAGGCTGGGTGAGCGCGAACCAACAGGGCGGCTCAGAATTCGGCAATGCCTTGATTACGGCAGCATATCAAGGAAGCCCTCAATCAATTGAGATTTTGCTACGAGCTGGAGCTGATGTACAGATTCCTCCGGAAAGTGGCGAATATGGGAGTGCTCTCATCGCAGCAGCAGCTTCTGAATTCTCCATAGGTGAAGCACTTTACGAGACAGTAATCATGACGCTTCTCAACAGTGGTGCAGACATCAACCAAGTCCCAAGTATTGGGAAATACGGCAGCGCCTTGGAAGCATTCATCTGCCGCATGTTCAATAGCCATGAACCAAGCCAGAGTTTGCAAAAATTGCACTACATACGGATCCTGAAGTTTTTGTTGAAATCTGGCGGCAATCCTGCGATGACCTGCAGTATCGGGCAACACGGCAGCGCACTTGCCGCCGCAGCAATTTATGGAATGAAAGATACGTTGGTGATGATGATTGATGCCACTGGCAAAGAGCGGGCAATCGAGTGCCTTCGACAGAGCAGGCACCCCTCGAAGATAAAATTCCATGGAGGGAAAAGCGAAGTAGAAACGTGGAAGAAGAATGTGGCAGAAACTGCAGCATATCTTACAGATGAAGTGGGCGTGGACATGAAAACGCTGCGCAGGATTGGCATGCAAGATGTCAAATTCAAGCACGAGCCATATAGGATCTACATAGTCGAGAGAAGTACTTCTAGTATCGGCAGCATGTACGGCAGGATACGTGCCAGAAGAAGACAAAGGCTCAATTAAAGTATACATCTATTCCCTTACGCTCAATACATTTACACTCCTCTTCTTCCTCTCTATGCAAGTTTTAAGGCGGCGTTGCAATCAAGTTGATGAACTGGTGTGATTAATCAAGATAACTACCTCTATGAAGAGACTAGAGCTCCTAGGGAGTGCCGATTCCCATCATTTAAATCAATAGCTTTGCTGCTATTACAAAGTACAACGGATCGAAGAAATACAAAGTGTTCATGTTCATTGCTTCTTCAGCTGAAAGTGCTGGCTGTCTGCCACGTGATCTTCATCAACCTCTCTCTAATCCAACTGACAGGCTCCACCGCCAAAAAAGACACGCCATGCAAGCTGCATCATCCCTGTCGCCCAAGCCACGAGCTTTCAGCCATCTACGTTGCTACGAAGCGCCATGGCGAGGACCTGATTTCAATTGTCTGCCTGATTTGAGGAGCGCTAAGAGCTGCGAGCCGCAGCAAATATCTGGCATTTCCGCACTGACTGTATGTAAACTATATCAAGCCTTTGTCTTCTCTCTAACAACGTAAACTTTTTGCTTCGGGCACTTACTTATTGACACTACGAGCAGCAGCTAGTGCTATAGATCCACCCTGTGTCGATACTACCCGCTCGCGAATACCGTACGATTCCGCTTCTCCATCCTACCGCATTGCATTAGCTATTGCTTGCACGCTTGCTTGGCTTTATCGCTCTGCCATTGTTGCGGCTACAGCGACTCGCAATTCGTCAAATCCGTATCATGATCTGATCAGCTACACACAATCCGAAAATCGCCATGGCTCCAGCTCGCCGAGGCCAGCCGTCTGCGCTCTCCGTCCCTCCTCCCGCCTCTTCCACCGCGCTCGTCGATCTGCCGCCCATCTCTGCGCTGTTCCTCATTGACTTCGATGTCAAGGCCGGCTACACAATTGCTTGGAAACAAGCTATCCCAGGACTCGAACTCGAGGGTCTCGTCGAGTATAAGTCGCTGCCGTCCGGCCTGCACACTGTCTCCGACGATCTCATCTACTTTGTTCACGATGGCGCGCATGCTGGCCTGAGCGCATTTGTCAATGAGCCTTGCGAAGAAGAAGGGGCCCGTCATGCCCGTATGATTTCCGTGGGAATTCTTGTTCCTCTGAGCTATGGAAGGCTTGGGCGGGCATGGAGGCACGCCGAAAACTTGAAGCAGATGGCAGCGTAAGTATATCGTTCGGCGCATTGTATAACCAGAGCTGGAGCTAAGTAAGATGCTATCAATCAGGAACCTCGTCAAAGATCGCAGTCAAACCGAGATATTGGAAAAATACTGGACTGCCAACAAAGCCAAAGATGGAGAGACTTTCTCAACCATCGCCACGCCCATCTCACCAGTACCAGATCCGTTGCGCAAGGCTCACGAGCGAAATTCATCCCTCACCGATGGCGTATCGTTGTTCCAGCCTGAGCACAAGCTTTCTCCTTACCATCCTGCGTGGAGCCTCCCCGAGCTGCTGGACAGATTCGGGCCCTTGATCTTCCCTATCCATCGAGCCGCCTTGCTTCGACAGCGCATATTAATATCGTGTCATGCTCCAGTACATGAGATTTGCAACTTTGGTAGGCAGCCTCCACCTCTTGCATGGAAATACAGAGACTGACAAGCTCCCAAGTATATAACATCTCCATCTTATCCAATATTCCACTTTCCGTCACAGACTCGCTGCCTACACCTGCTCCACCTCAGCGTCTTCGGCCTTTGTTCAGCATTGGCGTTCATGACATTTCGTTTCTTATGGATGATCTAAAGGCATCAAAGCGTGACCGCAGCGATGAAAACGCCGTCGACGATGCTGATGAGTCAGGCTCCGGGTGGATTGCCTGTACCACTGATAGCATCCTCGCAACCAAGGACACTCTCTGGGACATGCTCATCACGATGCCCCCAGACTACTCTGCAAATGCCAAGGAGAAGTCCTGGCCCATTGTGGAGTGCCCTCGCGGAAGGCCAGTCAAGGCTACTCAGCGTGACCTGCGTCGCTTCAACGCTCTACGTACAGGTCTTGCACGCTTGGCTGCAAGCCCACCCACCCCGACTCCAGGTCAAGGTCCTCTATCCCCCGAATCTGAGACTTCAGCAGTAAGGCTATCTACAAGTCATTCGGCCCGGCTAGTCAAAGATGAACCATACGGAGCTACTGACAATCTCGTCGAGCCCCTCACCTGGGCAGCTTTTGCCTATAACGGCTTCATGTGGTGGGCCAGCGCGGGTGAGCAGATTCGCTCAGAAGAACAAGAAGAATCAACTCGTGACTCAGCTCTACTCGCCGATCTACTATCTCCAACCAGCCCCAGAACTGGATCCATGTCAATCCCTCCGCCTGTTCCATCACCTTCACAGACAGAGCCACTCAGTAATTCAATCGCTTCTCTTGCCGGCCGCCGCTCAAGTATCGACGGAGAAGCCAACATCGAGTTGGCCATCATCACCTATTTCCACCGTCTCACCACGCAGATGCTCTCTGTTTTAGTGGATATTGTCGATGCTGCTGATGACTCATACCGTGACAACGACGACAGCGGAGATGCCGATGGAAATGAGGATGAAACTGAGGGCCTGATCGTCAATGAGAACGATGACTCCGACTCTGCCATTACCATAGATAGCCGGTCCATTGAAAACATGGGCCTCGATGTATGGAGCGCCAGCGATGCTCTGTTCGTGCAGGAGCTTGTCGCCGTGTATTTCGGCAGACAGGCCGTCACTGAAGGGAAAGGGGTTGAAGTATGCGGCGTACGAGTATGCTGAGCCAAACCATTCCCTTTCTATCTTGTTTCTTTCTTTATTATCCTTTTTTTTATCTTGCTTTGCCAAGGGCGAGATGGCTTGAATGATTCATCTTATGATTACCTATGGGGAATGAAAATGAAGGCGAAGGAGTAATCTCTGGCGATAATAATTTCCATGACGTATATAGATGTAGGAGTAGTAGTAGTAGTTACAACAGGTGTTCACACACACACATACTCACACGCAAACGAAAGCACAAATTTCTTGTCAAAGATGTTTTTTCCTTTTTTTGTTTCCATTTTACACTGCATTGCTCCTCATAATGTGATTCTAGGATAAGCTAGGTAATACAAGGTGAATCAAAGAAGAAATCAGCATTAAATTTAAATCCTTATGCCATATGAAAAAGAACTCCACGCCGCCGACAAGGTCGACGGCTACCCAATCCAGTCAGTTAGTTTCCCTTGCCGCAACACACACACATACATTTGATGCAAAGTCAACTTCGGACCCTATTCTCTCTCAAAGTACCAAATGCTTTTCAAAGTACCAAATGCTTTGAGGCAAGATTCTTCTCTTCCCTTACACTTTTTTTTTTTAGAATTTTTTTTGGTTCATTTTCTTTTTTAGTCTAATGAAACACACTCCATGACAACTTTCTTGTCTAGGAGAAAACAACTCAGCTCTCATCTTCCGTATCAGTATTCGTGTCACTCGCGTCATCCTCCTCTTCATCTGTGCCGGACTCCTCATCAGAGCTATCCTGCTTTCGCTTAGGCTTGGGAGCCTGGCCGGTAGGTTGGCCCTTGAGAGCCTGCATTTGCCCAGCAAGAGAATCTGCATCAATGACATGTTAGCTAATCTATCAAATATCATGTTAGAGGTGTTGGAACTGCTGACCTTCTTCGGGCTCGCTGATTTCGTCTTCGGCCTCCATCTCGTCCGCCTTGCTAGCATCTTCCACAACAAGGGTGACTTCCATCTTGGTATCGAAACCGACGTAAGAATCGCAGATGACGTGCATGCAGAAAGTATAGTGGCCAGGTTGAGGGGGAGCGGCGAACTGAGCCTTAAGAGCTACCATGTTAAAGGTAGGCTTGCCGTCTTCGGTGAAAATGGGCTGGTCAAACTTGTCAAAGGTAAAAGGAGGGACGGCCATCTTGTCCTGCTTGGAGTCACTGAGGAAAGCGTACCACTTGGGAGAGTGGTCTCGGGCGTAGTGGGGGGCAAAAGTCAGAGGTGGCAGGGCAGAGTTTTCCTCAACGGCGACGGGCTTGCCATCAGGGCCCTTGACAATCTTCTTCTTGCGGCCCAGAATAGCATCCATATCATCTTCGGCGGCATCAATATCTTCCAAGGAAACCTCGTCGATGGCTGGAACGTTCTCGGTACCCGGAGGGACGAAACGACCCTTGATGACGAGAGTGACGAGAGATGAAGGAATGACGCACTTTTCGCCAGTAACCTTGAAGAACGCCTTGGCGACACGGAAGAAAGGAATCTGCTTTCCGACATTGATGGCTTCCTTGTACTGCTCTGCGGTAAGGAGATCCTTGCCAACGGCGAGTTGTCTTCGCTCGGCGTCGGGGAGGTCCATGAATTGCTGGACAGTGAGATGGATTTTCGAATCGCCTTCAATGGCCGCGGCAACCTTGTCGTTGATGTGAGGGAGCTGGAGGAGAGGAGATGACTTGGGAGATACTGCTTGGATGAGATGCTGGTTGGCCTTGAACGATCCAGCGATGGGGCCAATGTTGCCAAATGCCAATGCGATCGCAGCGAAAGACTGGTTCAATGTACGGGCAATTGCGCCAACTTCGAACTTTGCCTTTGTCAATGCAGGGTCATCGAGCTCGACGCGACCCAGATAGGCCCACAGCAAGGCAAGCACTTTTCGTCGTACGCCGCTGTCGAGGTCTTCGAGCTTTTCCTTATCCTTAATAGAGAAACCGCATGCAAATGGCGAGCTTTCACCCTCTGCTGAAATTCGAGACTCGATTTTGGAAAGGCCAGATTCGGCTTGGTCGCCCTTGAGGACGGCCTCAAATTCCTTGCCAGTGCTAAGAGCAGTGATAATACCACCTTCATCAATCTCCTCGTTGTAATGTCTGAACAGGCGGTTGGCGCTTTCCATCAAGACGCCTTCTTTTGACATTCGCTTGGTACCATACCACCACGAGCCGACCAGATAAGGAAGTAGGATACCCATGAGACCGGTGTAGAGCAGAATCAGGTATTTGCCGTTGCCCTCGGCAATGATGAACTGGGGTAGCGCAATGCCGATGCTAAAGCTCTGCTTGCCATCGGGGTGGCCGTACTGGATGTAGTTGTTTCGTACATCCTCGTCCGTTAGGGCTTGGTAGGCTTTTGTGAGTTCAACGTATCGGTCGTTGAGCATCTCCAGAGTCTCGTTCTTGGCGGGGTCTGGCCTGACCTTGTCCGGGTGGAATTTGACGGAGAGTCTCTTGTAATGGGATTTGATTTGTTTTTCAGTAAAAGTCTGCACGTCACAGTAATGTTAGTCTTGAAAGCACAGAGCAATGAACCGCACAGCTTCTTGCTTCAAGCCCCGCCAACCGTCTTCTTGCTTACCTCTGAGATGCCCAGAATATCGTAGGGATTCCAGATCTTGGGAACGATTCTCTGTGTGACAATAATAAGGTAGACCATGCCCGCCATGAGCGCCCATCCCAGAACAACGAAAATCGCCCGCTTAATCTTCCTCTGCTTCCTCTTCTGCGCTTTGCGCAGCGACGCTACGACATCGCCATGCTTTGTTTTGTAATCGGACGAGATGCGCGGCGCAAGCGCATCGTCATCGGTGCTTCGACGGAAAAGACTGTATGTCAAGGGAAGGGTGACCAGGCCGGTGACGGTCAAGATGAAGAAAGGGAAGAACTGGCCCTAAAGAGTCGAGAAACATCGCGGTTAGCATCATCGTCCCAGGGCCCAGACAGCTCCAGCCCACCCTGCCAAGGCGAACTGCGAGAGGTGGCCAAAAGAATACGGTAGAGCAAAGAATTCGGCAGGGCGCAAACGTACCTGTTCGTCGTACGAGTAGTCTGAGCTGCTCATTGTGACGGCCTCGAGGAGCTCAGCCGGCTCAAGGAAAATGCAAACACGAAGATTATGGCCAAAGATGCCAACTGGAGCGATTGACTGCCCTTCTCAAAAGTGTCCTTTGAATGATGGTATAAGCGCAAGGCCAGCGGCGACGGGGCAGTGGATTATCCGGCTTCCCCACATTTCATGAGGCCAGATATAGAAAAAAATAGAAAGGTGCCTTATCGCGCTAGTGTGGGCTAATCTGCGCCTTAGAGAGGTACCGAACAGCTGCCGCAACCTTGTGAAGACGAGGTGCCCCAATTTGTCTGGGGTTATTGTCCGAATAGGCATGTCAATTGTTATTGTAAGACGCCGGAAATAGCATCTCGTAGGAACACCGTGGAAACGCATAGATGTAGCATACGTTGCAACAAATTTCATGCCCTTCTATGACAGTGCTAGACCTATTGCCTTAGTATGTAGTACTAATGCATTTTCAAGGCATTCACATGTGATTATCGTTCTGCGACACCCTCATGCTCAAACGTGTCTTTGATCCAACTTGACCACGCTCACAAGCAATACTCTGGTTATAAATCAATAAATTCCATAAAATATCTGTCCTCATCGCTAACACAAATCGCTACTCGCGCGTGACAAACTCTACTTAATTTACAG
Source organism: Trichoderma sp. 2475 (assembly GCA_038502285.1). Lineage (NCBI taxonomy): Eukaryota > Fungi > Ascomycota > Sordariomycetes > Hypocreales > Hypocreaceae > Trichoderma > Trichoderma sp. 2475. The sequence continues at coordinate 1,863,691 of JARPVV010000003.1, read as the reverse complement.
TTATGCGTAAGCCCGCTCTCTAAAATCTTAGTTGCTGACGTCAACCTTCTCTTCGCCGTCTTGCTGCAGTGGCGTAAGTTCAACATCGTTGGCAAATTCGCCATCCGGATCTGAATCGTCCTCCGTCGCCGTTGCCGAAGAGACCATTGCCATTTCTCCCAGCAAAATGCTTCTCAGATCATCATCGCTATAAATCGACTGCATGCTTCCCCTCCTCGCCCATGGTCTTGTTTCTCTCCTTGCCTGATCTATCAATCTCTCTATCTTAAGTCGGTTCGATATGAACTTGAGCTTGGGAAACGTGCTCTGTTGTCCCTCGTGTATCATTCGAGCTAGTCGCTCGGCATCAGGATCTGTCAAAAGGCGCCAGTAGTCTGAGGGAATGGATTTGGGCCAAATGGTGATTGTTCCACCAAATTCCTGCAACCAGAGCTGGCTCCAGTCTTGTCCCAGGGGGCGTGGTAGCAGCTCTGCATGTCTGATAAACTTGAGCCACTTATTCATGTCAAGTTTGAGGTAATGCTCAATCGCCGACATGAGATATCCGCCACGCCAGCCACGACCCTTGCGGTGTGTAACGGGGTGACCAACAGCGCCTCGTGAGGAAAAGAAAAAGAGGTTAATATGCGGGTTGACTTGGCTCACAACGGTAAAGTTGACGTTGAAGTGCGTGTTCAGTGCTTTGATAGGGATATCCGTCCTTAAGCTGCCGTCTTTCCACTTATGGCCAAATGAATACGGCGCCAGTGTCCCATCACGCATCTTCATCATGAGGACAACAGGGTTGAGAATACCGGGGACCGCTGCGGAAGCCAGTACGGCAGACCAAATGACGCAGTCGGGGCTGGTCAAGTAGTTGCAGAGGATAGTTGGAGAGTGAGGATCAGCCGGCACGCAACTGACGTTGAGAATGCGACCAGTTCGCTCGTACGCCTCTTTGAATGTCATTGATCCCCTTGTAAACCATGAGCATCGCTTGGCCCAGTCAACCGAGTCGAAGCGAGCTCCAGTCTTCCACCATCTGGAGAACCACGTGGTCATCGGTTCGCCGCAGGCTGTTATTCGGTGCGCCAGCGCTGGCACTAGAAGCTGCTTCAGCTCGTCGTTGGTGTGGGTGGCAATAAGGCCTGCTATAAGGGCTCCTCCGCTGGTTCCAGTGATGACGTCTGGAAGTAGGTCTGCGTCAAGCATCGCTTTGACTACTCCAATGTGATAGTATGCGAAAGTAGCTCCTCCAGACAAGCAGAGTGCTGTTCGCCCGTAGTTGGCATGCATATGCTTAAACAGTATTCGTTTCTCGTCAGCTTCGAGCTGATCCGTATTGAGCAAGAATCGGAGGCTCTTCTCGACTGAAAAAAAGTTAGCCTCTCATCAGAAATCATTACATGGGTGCAGCGTTGCGGAGCTCACCATCGTCAACGAAATTTTGTACCAAATTTTTGGTTCCATAGTATGTTTGACTGTACAGTCTCGGATTTTCCACGCCAACAAAGTTATTCTTGACGCAAGCTTCCAATAGCGCCCTCAAGTCGTCAGCAGCCTTTCTCAACTCTTGCCGGTTGCCGTTTCTTTCAAGTGCTTCAGCCTTGATCCTCGTCTTGCGTATCTGTCCCCATACTCGCTTCACTGTCTTGGAATCATAGTAGGCGAAATCGTCAACCTCTCTCCAGTTCTTTCGGCCCAGAAATTCATCAAGCTCTTTGGCTGCCTTGACCCAGCCCTCGTAGCTGGATGTTCTGCGCATATTTCTGCGCAATATTTCACGGCGACCTCGCCATGTAAAGAAATGTTCGTAGAACCAGATGTACCACCTCGTGGAAAGATACGCAACGCTCAGTCCGATAAGCCATGAGAAGACGAAGAAAAGAAGGGGCCATTTTGATAGCAAGTACAGGTATCCCTCTCTGGTCTCATCTTTCGTCCTGGTACCTAGGAGTCCCTCTACCGCCGCAGCGCCTTTCCTCCTCTTCTTCGTGCCTCGTTTGCTTCGATAGAGACCAGGGTTTATCGGAGCCCAGTCGTTTTGCGCCGTGACGAACGTGCCCATGGTCGGGGTCGGTGGTACAGGCAGATCGCCTCCAGCAGCTCCGGCCGCTGCTGCGACAGCTGCGACGTCATCTTCTAGGACGCTGCCGGCCACCGAATCCCTCTTGGTCAGGTTGACCGAGCTGACGCTTCTGGGCGACTTCAGGCTGGAGGTATCGTCGGTTGGGCTTTGCAGAGGGTCGGGCGCTTGCAGTGCCCTCTCGAACGCGGCCAGATCTTCTGGGTCGAGGTAGTCGGTGTCGATGTTGGGTAGCGCAGACGGATCGAAGGCATCGCGAGGAAATCCGTACGAGTCGTCGTAGGGAGCGAGTTCAGGAAGAGGCTGCGCCATTGCGCCGGCTGACAGGGTGATGCAGATGTAGATTCACGTCGTCTAGGAACTCATACATTTCTAAGAAGGCGTAGAAATAGCCAAAGACGGCTCGCCAGCCAGTTATAGACTGCGCTTCGTGTGACCTAGCAAGAAGTCGTAAGATTAAAGTGCTGTCGAGTTGCGCCTCCAGATACGTATCGAGGCGGTCGGCGCATGACGTCTACGGTGGCTGATTACAGCGGATTTTGTTGGGACAAGTGGGGAGACTCCCTAATCTTTAGCGGAGGGGGCAATTAATTCAAGATGCGTCAATGATGGCAGGGGTCCACATGGAAACTGCCACAACCGGCAGTGGCTGGATCAATTAGCAGTACAGAAGTTGGCATTGGAGTTGAAGAGTTGCCTGTTCCGTACTAAACAAATGGTTGATCCTCTTGATCTGCTCAAATAGCAGCTTATATGAACTACACATGTGTGCTACTGCCTCAATTTGATTGGAGATATAAAGCTATACCATAAGTACTTGCAGCGCTCAAATGCGCTAGAGGCAGCGCCAGGGATCTCATGCACGACTTGCAGCCGCTGTCCGCGATGGGTCCCAGGCCCTGCACTACGGTAGCTGTTCCTGCAGGCCGATGCTATTTCAGGTCATTGAGGCATTGCTAAGAAATGAGCGTCGGGGAGTTCGTGTTCCAGGAAGGCCTGTGTCATTTAAAGGCTATATACTCCTTTCTTTTAAAAAGAAAATTCAGATATAATTCGAAAGCCTAATAGATACTCCTAGAACACTGCCTAGGTAGTACAAGCTATCCATAGAGCTCTAACCAGTTTGTAAATATACTGGGCAGTCTAGTATTATTGAGTAACTGGAATCTGGGCGGTCGAAGCACTTACACCAGACGGCTCAACCATCACACTCAGACTTACACGTCGGTCTTCTACTTTAGAATGAATGCGATTTTCTCGGCAGCACAAGCATGCACTTGTGAATGCGCTCACATAGAAAAAGCGGTCTTATTAATACAGAGCAGTATCTTACTCACGAGACCCGTTGTGAATTTCCATTCAAATCAATTGACGTAAATATGGCTTTCTTTTCCTGATAAATAGTTTCCTCCCCCGTAACCAATATACTTCTATTCTTCTCCATGTACCTCACACTTCTATCGCCATGGATTCGATCACTCACAAAATAGATCCAAGCGGAGATACGCTGCTCACCCTTCGCAATCCAAACGCTCCGTTTGGCGGAGATGCAGCCGTTTGGGACAATGCTCTGACAGAACATCGCCCAGACAAGTTAAAACGAAATGAGCGGGAATTGCAAAGACTCGCACATGCCAAACAAGCGACTCCTGATAGCCAGCAAGAAGTCCAATTCCAGCTCTCTTCAGAGCATCTGGGGCGCACATCGGGATACTTCCAAAGACTGATGGCCAACAACTGGAAAGAAGGTAGCTCAAGCCGCGGCTTCGCTTACTCTGTAACTGCGGAAGATTGGGACGAGGCTGCGTTGCTCATGGTCATGAAGATCATTCATGGCCAAACATCGGAAATCCCCCAAGTAATCGACACCGAAATGGCTGCCAAAATCGCTGTTATTGCCGACTATTACCAATGCCGTAAAGTAGTCGATACTTTCGCAAAGACATGGATGCAAAACCTGAATGCTAAAGAACTTCGTTCTTGTGGCTATGGAAGAAGGCTTCTGCTTAGGCTTTTCGTGTCCCATTACTTTTCGAACGATGACGATTACAACCGATGCACGAAGATTATCATACGCGAAAGCAGAGGCCCAATTCATTCTCTCGGGCTCCCATTTCCTCAACATCTCATTGGTGAGTTATACCTCTCATGCAAGATATTGAGAACTGTAGGTTGAGTAATTCTATCGTTAGATGCTCTTGAAAATGAAAGGAAATATCGTGTTTCGGAAATCATCTCTAGACTTCACACAACGCTTAAGAGTAAGTATTTTCGCAAGGACAGCCTAGCATATTCACTGGTGAATGCTATGAAAGCAATGAAACTTTTTGAGCCCAGACCAACGTCGCCTTTTGCGGGCTATAGCGTTGCGGCGATTGAAAGAGGTCTTCTCAAAACCTGGTCAGGTTACAAAATATTTATCCAAAAAGCAAGAAGAGTCTCTACGTACTTTAGACGCGGTTACAATGGCGATATTGCGGAGCATGTTCGAGCTATTTTTTGGACACATTCTAGATGCATACCTGGATTGAGATTGGGAAATTTGTCGATGTGAACAAGAAGACATAAAAAGTTGGCTTGGAATTCGGGCTATTCTTTTTGGGTTATTCTTGGAAAATGGCATCTCATTCGACATTCATACGGTTGCAGCAAATCTGGGTTATTTAACTTATTTCATCTTCAGAGCTCTAATGGCTGCCCTAGATAAGAGATGAATTGATGGGGAAAATAATTAGTCATTATACACGTACAAATTTCTTTGCATCTGACTGGCCCAGAGCGTTGCGTCTCGTTACAAAACACGATGCTGTGATTCGTCGCACAGGGATTGCGGCAGGATTTAGGCATCTGCGGTGGGGACTGGAGCTTTTAAACCACATGCGCGAAGTCGGCTGTACGTGACATGCAACTGATGATCATGCGCTCAAAGTTTCTAATACGTGCCCTTTTCCTATCCCGGAACTTACTTGGGATAGAATCAACTTGTCGGATGCTCTCTGAATCCTGCGCACGGTGATATATTTGGCAGTGTTGGTTGAACGTCGCCCTCTCATCTCTTGTGTCCAAGCTTCTACAAGTCGTACAGGCCTTGTTTTGTTCCACAAGCATGGGCCGTTGCAGAAACTCTTTGCAGATCCGTCTTTTCCCTCCTTTCTAAAAGAAAATACACGAGACACAATACGGTGCACGCACCTCTTTGTCTGAACCGTGCACATGCAGGAGGAGGGGCTGAGAACCTTGATGAGCAGAGAGCTGAGATGCCATCGAGTGATGTGATACGGCGTATGTGCGGCCGCCGGAGAGTCGCGGGAGAACCTGGATGGCCAGCGAGGCCTGGGTTTGTCATCATGTCACAAAGGTCCGGGAAACAAGGCAATGCTGGCCAGGGAAGCGGTTCAACGACAGGGAGCAAGAAATCCAGTTGGGCAGAGCTGATGAACATTGGAGATTCCTGATGAAATCAGCATTGCTGTTGAATATTCGCAAAGCACTGCTGCTGAACATCTGGCGTCCTTCATCAAGTCATTTACAGGCGGCTGACAGCGGCAGCTATTTAATCGCCTAGCGCCTGCAGCTGTCTTCAGGGTGCCATCGCCACCAGACATCAGAAGGCCCCTCCTACGTCAGCGCCCCCGAAAGCAGAAACCGCGCCAACTCTGACTTTGACAGCAGCTACTCACACCACACCACACTTCAACTAAACAGACGGCCACAGAAGATCGCAGATTTTCCAACTGCAAAATACGGCAGCGATCCTACACCCGCAATCGTTGATATCCGCCAGGACTCTGAAAATCTGCCAGTAGCCGACATACAGCACCGTTGCCGCCGCAGCCGATCTCGACTCGATTCGATTCGACTCGACTCGACTTTGACACTATCTACGGAGAGAGTGACCGAAACACAGACTCGCCATGGGGTTGGAGGCGAGGGGTGTCGACAATGACACCCGCGGATGGATTTTAAGCAGCGTGAGCGGCGTGGGTATGTTGTAACATTCGTTGATGCCACTTTCTAGACAGTTACTGACTCTGACCCTGAAGCTTGCGTCTTTGGCGCGTCAATCATCTGCGTCGACGCTTTGGTGCGCCTCATCCCGGGCAAGTCAAACTTTCGTATCCAGGACAGCAACATCTTCCTTGCGTGCTCGCTGAGCTTGAGCTTCGGCGTCATGGTGAGTCCCCGTTACTCTCGTCTGCTTCCTCCCCAATCATGCGCTACAGCCAACTGACCGGTGCCCCTATCTCGACTTCTAGCTCTTCTCCTCGTTGTTCAGCATGCTCCCCGAGTCCAAAGAATACTTTAAGCAAGAGGGTTGGACCGACCAGGCTGCTGGTCTTGTCATGATGGGCTTCTTTGCCGCAGGCTTCGTTGGCATCCAAGTTGTCTCGCGACTCGTCCACCAGTTCATGCCTTCCCACGTCGTCGACTGCGACCATAGCCACGACGATACTGTTTCTCACGATGGTCATTCTCACCACGCAGAGTCGGATCGACCTCGCTCACGATCCAATCGCGGCCGTCGCATGTTGTCTCGAGCGCCTGACAACAAAATCTCGGATATTGCCGAGACAAGTAGCGATGAACAGCACCTCACCAGCGAATCTACTCCTCTACTCAGCTCAGCAAGCCATCATGCTAATACCACGCTGACTCGTCAAGCCTCTGCGAGAGATGAGATGATCCAGCGGCCCGGCAGTCCCTTGATGCTGACCCGCAGCCGAACCACTACTGCCGGAGATTCCACAACTGCTAGCAGACGGCCTTCCATTTTCGAGGTCCAGAAACGGGTCATGTCCTTTGTCAAGGACACAAAAGCCAACTGTGATGAATCTGGACCTTGTTATGGCTATACTGATCCATGTGGCCAAGAATGTTTCAAGCATCTTAGCAGTCGCGCGGCCAGTAATGCACGCCCGCTGCCGGCTCTCCGCACAGCTAATGGCCATTTTCAACCTCATCACTCCTTTCATGCTACTCATGATCACACCCACGCAGACATCAGCGACGCTCCTGTCAGCCCCAGCCGTGTGGCCTCTCGTGACTCCTTGACTCTAACGACAGATGAGGAGACTAGTGAGAATGGTTTTCCTTGCGAGCAGATGGATGAGGGCGATATAGAAGCCCAGCACCATCACCACGTCCCTGCCAATGCCTTTCTCTCCATAGGACTACAAACGTCCATTGCCATTGCTTTGCATAAATTTCCCGAAGGCTTCATCACTTACGCTACAAACCACGCCAACCCTGCCTTGGGACTCAACGTCTTCATGGCTCTATTCGTCCACAACATCTCCGAAGGCTTTGCCATGGCCTTGCCTCTCTACATGGCTCTCAACTCCCGCTTGAAAGCTATGATCTGGTCGGCTTTGTTAGGTGGCCTGTCCCAACCCCTTGGAGCCGGCATTGCGGCCCTGTGGTTCAAGCTTGCCAAGAAGACGCACATGACGCCGAATGCTGTGGCGTATGGATGCCTGTTTGCGTTGACTTCGGGCATCATGGTTAGTGTTGGCCTGCAGCTCTTTATCGAGAGTCTTAGCCTCAATCATAATCGCAACATGTGCATGTTTTTTGCTTTCCTTGGCATGTCTCTGTTGGGTTTGAGCAATTCTCTTTTCGCAGACCACTAGTACTCATACGCGCACATGTGTACTTTCCGATAGATGGCATGATGCTACTGAGTGCATATATCAATTACAGAGCCTGAAGCAAACACTTTTCTTTCTGTTGCTGGTATGATACAGGCTCTTCTTTTCTTCACGTTTTGTCCTCAATACATTGGGTTTTTATTCTTGGCTGCACTAGACTATGGATCAGGGAGTCAAAGGGGGCCGTTTGTGAAGTATCCTTACTTTTCTCACTCTTTCCGCTTCATTTCTCTTTTTCAGCGCAACTCTTCTCGACAGCGGCTGATAGGTACGAAGTATGGTGTGCCGCCTTATATGGCTATTCTAGACACCGCTAAGCGAGGAGCTGAGAGCGACACAGAAATCATTGTTTTGCATTCACTGGTTAACACTTGGGATATGGGACGGTTTTGGTACATGAGTTAAAATTTTCAGTTGGTAATAAAGTCTCTTGTTTCTTTATCTCTTGTCATTGTTCATTATAGTCGTGATGTCTGGTTTGCAGTACCTATCTAAATCGTGGCTATTCTTGTCTAATCGCCATAGAAATACACCCAGCTGTTTGTATATACTTGTTAATCTCCATTACCCTTTGTAATCTAATACTAGATTGTCGCGAGTCTAAAATCCATCCAGCGTTGGGTCGATACTTGCATTCAAGCCTGCTTCCCCGTGGGCTAGCATCATAAGATTCGCATCATCCCCGATCCAGCCGTCCTGAGCAACCCCGTACGTCATCTGCGAAACAAAAATGTCTGCTTGGGGGAAGCTTTCTGTCCAAGACTGCTCAGTAGCATTTACTTCAGTGTCAAACATGGCAGGGTTGGTAAACGGCATAGACTCGACGGGAGCAGGTTCAATGCTATTTATGGGGTGTACGGCTGCGACGTGAGCATTAAGGTCGTAGTAGCGGATGAAGCCTTCGTTACACTGTGGGCATTTGAGGGTCTGCTTCTTGACGTTGGTCACGCCGGAGATGTCGTCAATGACGTCTGTTGGAGTTGATTTATCGGTTTTGGAATGCTTTGGTCGTTCTTGGCCAAGATGGATAAAGCGAATATGATCCTCTAATCGAACTTTGGTGCTGAATTTATCGCCACAGCCTTGGTCGTTGGTCCAGGCCTCGAGCCCGGGACCGGTGAATTCGACTTCGCCGCAGATGAAGCGGAATCCTTCGTGCGCTACACGGATATGTACATTCAAATTCGACTTCTTTGTGAATTTCTTGTCGCAGCCGGGATAGGTGCACGGCACCGTCTTGCGGTCTTGAACCGTCTTTCCAGAGTGGTGGATTTCAATGTGCGTTTCCAGCTCCCATAACGAGCTTGATTTGTAGTCGCAAAACATGCAGTTCTGGTGTTCTTGCCGCATATGTGACTGCAGCTGTGTATCTGTCGTGAAGCCAACTCTGAATGTCGTGCCGTCTTCCCGCAGCTGTGGTGCACACTCCATGCACCAATATTTGAGCGGCCCATGTTCTCTCTCCCGATGTCGATTGAGTGCTCCTTTGGAATCAAACGCAGATACGCATCCCGGCTCTGGACACTGGTGCGCCGGCAGGCCTTGATGTTCTTTCCTCACGTGTTTGTTGAGCGTTTCTCTTTTTCTGAAGCTTTGACCGCAATCTTGGCAGCGAAATCTGTCGGCTCCCTCGTGGACTAGCTGGTGACGCTTCAATCTTGTGCCTGTTACGAAGCTCTTTCCACAGCCATCCCTCTGGCAGACGTATTTGCGGTCATTGGTGTGTACGGCTTTTATGTGCTGTTTCAAGTGCTTGTCCTCGATGTAATCTTTGGTACAGCCGTCGTAGGGGCATTTATGAGGCCGAGAGTTGGTGTGAGAGTTCATATGGTCTCTCAACCGCGCAGGACGATTAAAGCTTTTCGTACATCCTGGCCAGGTGCACGCTAATGTCTTATAATCTGAGGGAAATTTGGTTCGCGGGGTCGTAGCAGCTGTGACTGTAGATTCGACTTCCACACTTGATCCTGGACTTGAAACCGGAGTGTAATCGTCGTCACCGTCGTCGTCGACATCTAATATTGCGTCAGTGACATTGGATTTTTTCTCATTGGAGCTTCTTCATAAAGCTGTGTTCGTACATGAGACTCCAGCACCGCCGGCGTTCAGCCTCTTGGGGCGAGGGGTGCTCGGCGCCTCCTCAGCAGCCGCTCGTTTTCTCATCGTCGCTTGTCAATTGCTGTAGATTGAAGTATGTCGTCGAGCTTGCTCAATGGCAGAAATTGGGAACTTTTTATGTGGGTCACGGGGCGATAAGATAAACAAATCGCACAACTGCCCCAGCAGGAAAAGCGCTACAGTAGCAGTGACCCGCCCAAAACTTCTAGCAGCTGGGGCCGGGGAAGCTACGGAAAAACTAACCTCCCCTGCAGCAACAACTTTTTTTGCGAGGCTGAGAAAGAGATCCGCCAGCAAATCGCAAGCCTCCCACCAAGACACCCGACTTTTCACTTCCCAGTGTTTTCAAGATGTCTGACTTTGGCGATGACGATGTTAGCGTTGGCGGGTAAGTACTCACATACGCTTGGAATGTGGCACAGAAGACGCAGGGAAATGTTGGGATGGGCGACTGACCCCTTATGCACAGCGACGAGCCCGTGTTGGACGAAGAGGAGGTGACCGAATTCTACGACCCCGAAGTTGGCGAGGATGACGATAACGAGCACGCAAACGACCAAGATCACATTGTCATCTCTGGAGACCCATCTGCGGCTGCCAACGCTTCCAAGGACAAGTCAGTCAAGGACAAGAAGATTCCCGACGACCAGCGCACGACAACGCCGTACATGACGAAATATGAGAGGGCACGTATTCTGGGCACGCGCGCCTTGCAGATCAGGTTGGTGTCAAAAGATTAGGAGCGTAGCACCGAGGGTTATGCTAATTAGGTGGCAGCATGAACGCGCCTGTGCTGGTAGATCTCGAGGGTGAGACGGATCCTTTGCAGATTGCGATCAAGGAACTTCGCGAGAAGAAGATTCCTTTGATTGTGCGGAGATATATGCCCGATGGATAGTAAGTTGAATACTGGCGAGACCAAAATTATTGGACCGGTGTCATGCATCTAACATCATTCAAGCTACGAGGACTGGACCTGCGAAGAGCTTCTTCAGTAGACAAAAAAGGGCTTAACGGAGACGAAAGCGGCCAAGTCAGAGGTTACTCGATTCAAGTCGACTCTACCTATCAAGTCTAACGAGCACCGATGCCGCGACTCATCCACCTTTTCGTCTTCTCGAGGAAAGATATTCATTCATCAGCGTGGCGTTTCGAGATTCGATTAAATCCGTCGCATGTTTAAGATATAAAAAGATATGAGGTTGTTCAGCCGAGCATTGTACCACTTGGTCTTGAATGAGGCACCAGAAGTGTTCTTGATCAGGGGCCACGCACTCTGGCGCATGCATCAAGAGGTCCCTGCAAAGCTGGAATCAAACACGAAAGAGCATGGCCAATGCGGGTGCAACACTCAGGATCTAGACTGCTTGGATAAGAGTCCTAGTTCTGGACGGTATGGATTGGTAAAGACTACTACGGTAGGGAAGCTATATTACATGGATTGCTGCAAAGTATAACAGTACAATAATAGATGTCAGCGAAGAAAAAAAAAAAGTAAATTTGAGTTTCTCTTTGACGTTACAGATAAAATGGCGATCATCCCCGGGGAACTGTGGACGGCACTTACGCTGTAACGTAGCAGCCGTAATCATACGAGCAATGCCGGGTAATTTAGGCGCAGCAATAGTCCCATGAGCAAACAAATCGATAGTCCCCGTGGATTACTGAGCTCTTGTCATTGTTAGAGCTGCGTAGGTTTCTGGTAGGCCTCTTGTCTCTATGAAATCTTGGGTGCTTTTCAACTTTTTATAGTCAATAATAATGCCCAGATGGAGTCGAACAGAGCCAAGTGATTCACAAATTACTCTTTTATTTCAAAGAGGAGACACAATGAAATCTACAAAGAATCTACGGATACAGCGTCCTAGATAGAATCCGTCTCCAGAATTCTTTCATTCAATCGTAGTGCAACACAATCAAACACGCTGAGCCGACGGGTGCTACCACGCTAAAGGTCCCGCTGTGGTTTTAGTCCACCCTAAAAATAGCGGACAGCCGCAGAAGCACATGGGAGCACGTTGAGTGACATCATCACGCTTCTGGCCAGATAAGATTGGCTCACAAGCACAAGATCTCTTTGTTGGCCATTCGTTGCTGCTGCCACCACCATTTTAATAAAAGTGTAGATTAATTAAGTTTCTTTTTCGGAAATTTCCTTAGAATGGTATTGGCTGCGTCTATCACATAAGATTAAGATGTTCATACATGGAGCGCTATGTGCCTTATGCTACCCAATGACCTCATGCCACTGCCGCCCCATCAGCCAGCGGCGGAGAATTAAGGGTCTAAAATGCGGTTCCTGCATGCATATACGAGTCTGCGTTGGCTGCGTAGATTACATGTGCCTACCCAGGCAGTAGGTAGATGAGCTCCTTATGAAGCTGAAAACAGCAGTTGTGAGATTGAATGAGGTGGTGAGATGACATGCATCTCCGGCAGCGTCCTTGCCACCCACGATGCCATCTTTCGCCGGATTCGACCCAAGGATGACGGGAAACGCCAGAGCCCGCCAATGGCCATCGCGCTACGCCAGCATTCCTCCCTCGTATTCCCTCCCTCGACTATGCTGATTGCTGATATCCTCGCAGCGACATCCGGCGATCGGCTCGTCCTCCGTCTGCCAAGCCAGGCGTATGACGTCGAATCAGAGATCGACGGCCTTGACACGAACGAGCCGCCTCGTAATGTCTCACGGGCCTTTTACCAATCAGACTCTATTTTCAAGGGGATCGTGCAAAAGTCATGTATAGTACAGGTACTAGTAGTACGTAGTAGGCCACGGACAATGTAGAGTACCTAGCATTCAAGCAAAACTGGCCCTACTGCCGTGTATCGCATATTGAGGCTTCCTAAAATCTTCGGGTGGCTGCTTAGGGGCCCGTGCCCAAATACGGGGACAGACGTTGCTGCGGCTTGTCGGATCTGCCGCTGAGTGGACAGGGCGTCAGAATCTTTGCTACAAGGTTATTGCTGGCAAGAGGAAAGACGGGGAGACAAAGGGCGGGCGCCGCATTACGTCGGTCTAGTTAGAGGCGAACGGATACACAGCGTTGTGTATAAATTGATTCGGTTCCACGAAGAAGAGGCTCACGAGATTGTCTCAGACAAACATCGACGACACCGCATACCGCTATCCACTAGTTATAAGACATTGCATCTATCCTGAAGATCTTTCGTTTCAGTCTTTACTTCTACGATTATCTACAAAGCGCCAAGAGACCTCAGCTTCAAACTTACGTATCTATCTACAACCACAATGAAGTTCTCAACCATCGTCGCCGCAGCTGTTTCCTCAGCCATTGCCGTCTCCGGCACCCCCATCGAGAAGCGTCAAGTCGGCGGCGTATGTTTTCTGTAACCATTCTCATCATACTCATCAAGTCTAACTTGTATTCACAGGTCCTCCTATGCACCGGCGCCAACGCAACCGGCACCTGCTCCTACAATGTCTACGACCTCAAGTCTTGCCACCAGCTGCCCGCGCCCTTCCACCACAACACCAGCACGTTTGCGCCCGACGGCGAAGACTTTGAATGCTTTCCTCGCATTGGCGACTGCGGCTCCATCTGCACCAGCCCGACGGGATGCACTTTCGGCGCCGTCGACTTCAACTACAAGAACAAGTTTAACTTGGGTGCTATCAAGTGGAATACGTTGATTTCCAGCTTTGACTGCTCGTTGAAGACGCCTTCGAGCACTCAATAAAAAAAAAAAGAAAGACCACAAAGAAAATCACTATTTCACCAAATTTTTAAACCTCTGCTTTTATTAAGCGAGCCACACGAGGCAGACAGACACGCCTCTCTTAATACCTATGGAAAACCGACATTCTGCCCCTCTTCGTTAACGAGGCGAGAAGAAAGGGAGGGGCCAGAAGAAATGATATGCATAATGATACTTGTTTAGTAATGAGTCTTTGACGGAGCTGTTTTTTTGTACTTTTTTTTTCTCTGCTTTGGAAATGACCAGGCGTTTATACTATTACCCGATGCTGTTTTTTGATACTCTTTTCGGACATTTTTCGGGGGCGTCATGATGATGGAGATGGAGGCTTTGGAGGGGCAAAGCTATGGTGGGGTAATGAATAAGTAGCAACTATCAATCAATCAACTTATCAATCGATTCAATCACTTAAATCTCAAAAGTAATACTGAGTGGTTCATCTCACCTCAAGCAGCAACATCCACCAACTCTCCTCAGGCGAACCACACAGTCTGTACTCACAAACATCAACACCATGGCAGACATCACCACCAACGCCACCATCCACTCCTTTGGCGGCCGCTTCCTCAAGCTCACCCACCAGTCCAGCAGCACCGGCGGCCCCATGAACTTCACCCTCTTCCTCCCCGCCGGCATCTCCGCCTCCGACCCGGCCCCGCTGCTCATCTACCTCTCCGGTCTGACCTGCACCCCGGACAACGTCACCGAAAAGGGCTTCCTCCACGCCCACGCCGCGCCCCTCAAGCTCGCGCTGCTCTACCCGGACACCTCGCCGCGCGGCTCCGACCACCCGGGCGAGCACGACGCCTGGGACTTTGGCAGCGGCGCGTCCTTTTACGTCAACGCCACGCAGCAGCCGTGGGCCAAGAACTACCAGATGGAGACGTACATTGCCGACGAGCTGCCCGACGTCGTCTTCTCGCACTTCAAGGAGCTGGATCCCAAGCGCGTGTCCATTGCGGGCCATTCTATGGGCGGACACGGCGCCCTGACGCTGTATCTCAAGAACCCGGGCAAGTATCAGAGCGTCAGCGCGTGGTCGCCCGTTTCGCACCCGTCGGCGTGTCCCTGGGGAGAGAAGGCCTTTACGGGGTATCTCGGCAAGGATAGGGAGGAGTGGAAGAAGCATGATGCGACGGAGCTGGTGAAGCACTGGAAGGGGCCTTTGAATGCCCTGCTTGACGTGGTATGTTTTTACACGAGAGGATACTATTTGGGCTTGGGTATGCTAATTAGAGAAAAATCTAAGGGCACTGGCGACAACTTTTACAAGCAGAGACAGCTTCTCCCGGAGAACTTTGCCGAGGCTGCCAAGGCAACGGGTATCGAAGGGCTGCAACTGCGATACCAGGAGGTGCGTTTTTTATTTGACAAGGTGAAGCTGAATGATGCTGATTTACGCTTTGCAGGGCTACGACCACTCATACTTCTTCATCTCTACTTTTGGCGAAGATCACATCAAGCATCATGCTAAGCACTTGGGTATCCTGTAAATATGGAAAAAAGACAATGCATAATTCTGTAAAAGGTATGCTTCATCGGAAGAAGCAGAGTATATTGGTGAGGAAGAAAAGAACCAGCCAGTCAAAGGTTCTATGATATGATGATATGACGAGTTTGTTCAAGTTCTGTTGTTATACGAGTAACACACATGCTATGTATAAGAGTACTCAACATACTATTTCCAGGCACGCTATATGATGAATATGCATATAATCCTCTCACAGACGTCTCTTAAAGAGGATTTCTAAAATTGCTAGCAAAATCTCTCGTCTAAAGAAAACTTCCATCTCTTCACAACCCAGCTGAAAGATAGAGATAATTAAAAGGGAACATATTCCATTGTATCGTACCCACGTCCATTCAATTGCACCAGTCCGCAGTTCGCGCCCATATCATTGAAAAAAAAAAAATAAGACTAAAAATCATAAAAGCAGCCGGCATAAATAAGAATAGATAGCGGTAGGCTTAATCCTCCCATCATTGCTCGCTAACATATACTCTCTTGCATCAATGTACGCTGATATATGCGTGTTCCCAGATAAACATGCCGCAAAACAACCCTCTCTTTCTCTCTCGCTCGCACAACGCCAAAATTTCATTCAACGAGAGCTTCAGCTAACCATCTTCTCCATAACAGGACTCAAAACAAGCCCTTCCTTTTCCGCTTTAAACTTCATCTCCGTCTCAGCCTCACGACGAATCCGCTTGTACGCCAACTTCTCAAACTGGCTGAGGCTCTTCCACCAGTGCTGCCCAGCTTCATGGTCCGATATTCGCTCGAGCAGATCAGCCGTCTTGACGCGCACTTCGCGGTCCTTGTGAAACAGGCCCAGCGCAATGTAGAAGAGCCCGGCGTGCGACTCGGGCGCTACGTCGAGAAGCAGGCATATCTCCTCGTAGGAGTGGATATGTTTGGATAGCGTGAGGTAGATGTCCTTGCTCTGTGAAGGTGTGAGGCGCTGCATGCGAAGACGGTCATGCATGTGAGCCAGGTCTAGCCCCTTCAACGGACGAACAGTGTAGATCCGTGCGAGGTCCTGAAATCATGACTCGGTTAGTTGCTATTCAAGGCGTGCGTAGGAGACAATTCGTCTTTGTCAGAGATATTTACCTGAATATAGCTGTAGTAGCTACGTGTGTTACGCCAGCCCTCAATCCTCGTCACATTGCCGGCCAGCTCCTTAAACTTTGCAGTATCGTCCGCCCACACGTATCCATGGCCGCTGGCTCCCGGCAATGCCAGGTCCTGATCCTGGCCTCCAATATACAGAGCAGATGCGCTATACACACTCTCCTCAAACTGGGCGGCAATTCTCGTAAATCTGTTCACCCAGTCGCGCCACTTGGCTCGGATAACCCGCTCGCCGTGCCTTGCCGCAATGCTCCTAAGAATGTCCGACATAAAGGCCGCGTCGCCCGTCAAGTCCTGCGCATTGTTGGAGACTCCGCTGGCAGTGTTTGCGAGACTGGGATGCTGCTGCTGAAAGTAAATCAGCCCTTCAGTAACCGGCGCCATCTCAATCTTGCTACTAATTTTGATGCGGCCGCTGGGCAAATCGCACAGGACGTCCCACCATTCCGGATGAAGCTCAAAGGTAGGGTTAGTAACACCAGCAATGAATCCCGGCACGTTGAGCAGATCCTCGACTTTAGTCAAGTCGGTATAGGGGAAGGCATGCCGGGTGAATCCCCGAAGGATGCCACCAGACGCCAGGGCACACGCTGCGAGGACCGCTTCAGCCACATCCCCCGAAGGCATATTGTGGCCCAGAAAAATGACTCTTTTCTGAGTGAGTAGCCCGTTGATCAACACAATGATGGGATGCGTATTGACCCCGTTTGTCGTCAGATGGGGATGCAGTGGAAACGGCTGCGGAGACTTGGCATGAGCCTCTGAAAAGTTTTGTATCAACTTGATGAGTGAGAAGTCGCCCACAGTCTCTGGCATGACAGCGGTAGGTACTTTGATAGGGATAGGAATGCCCTTGTACATGACCTTGCTCTCAAATTCATGGGTATCTCTGGCCACGGAGTAAGTCGACTGCCCGCCACCCTCGACGTGAGCCTTGGTACCGGCCCGCGAGATGCCGCCAGTCACCTCGTTTGATCCCGCAGTGGCGGTTTCGGCTCTTTCTTCCGCCATACGCATCTGGATGATACGTTCAAACTTTTCCACAAACAAATCTTTGTTGTCGCTTGCGAGTAGCAGATTTCTCTCAAGCAAGCTGAGCTTGGGCATAAGAGACAAGTCCATGTTATTGACAGCGTCATACAACATGGATAGAGTCTCAGGCACCGGTGATTTATAATACTCCTCTAATGCGAGCAGTAGAAGCGGCTGCACGAGAACAGTCAAGTTAGTTGCAAAGCCCAACATAAAATATCCAGACGTCAACCAGCAACTACATACCTTGTATATATGCAAGAAGGGGTGTCTCGTGCAAATGGCCATTGCCTTGACAATGGCTCCTCGTTTCACTGTTTTATCGTGCTTGGTATTGACCAAGTTAAGCACATAAATAAGTGGCGGCCCCTCGGCGCCGTCTGGCTCGTCGTCTGAGGACTCTTCGTCGTCCTCATCCAAATCGTCTTCGCTCCCCTCTGAGTCTTCTTCAGATTCAGTCTCGCCCTCAGGGACCAGCCCCGCTTCTTTATCTCGGCGCCTCTGCCTTCGAGCTTTCCTCCTTGCCTTGGCCTTGCGTTCTTCGTCTTCATCTTCTGGCGATGAATCTTTGTGGAGGAAAAACATGGTCCAATCCTGAGTTCGCGCGTGAGCCTGATCTGGAAGCATCAGCTCAGCCAACATGTTCTCATCTCCAGTAATGGCAACTGGATATTGATGCTCCATGACCGGCCCACGGTCAATATCAAACGACGCCACCAAGATGTACTCGACATGGCTGGCGTCTGATCCACGAGGGTATTGTGACCGGACTCGCTTCTGGGGGTACGACCCTTCGTTCGTTCGGCGTGCTGCCGAGAGAGACGAGTGCTGCGAAGCTGGCCCGATGGAAGAAGCTTTGGACTTCATGCTCGGGTCTGACGTTCGGTCGGTTTCGGCCATGGGAGGCTGCGGTGACTTTGATGGGCGCGAATGGTAGGACATTTGCGATGGAGAGCGCGACGGGGGAAATGAGGAGAGCGACGTTCGGCGATGATGAGGCAGCGAAACGTTCGAGCTGCTTGCACCGTTCGAACGAGAAGCGTAGGGGAGAGCCGCCGCCATGATTCAGATGCCTCCGCCGGCCAGGTTGTGGTGGGATGCTGCGCCCGTATACCCAATCGCCCGTCTCGGCTCGTGCTTCTCCAAGTATAACTGCAGCTCGTCAATCGTATGGATGTAGCCGATAGGTTGTCGAAGCCGAGCCTTTGGATTCGACTGCCGTCGGGGTTCGTCGTCGACTATTGCGCAGGGACAGCTATCTGGCTCGAGCGGTCTATGGCCGTGGTCGCTGTCAGGGTATGTTGGAGCGCAATACACTTTTTTGTGGTGCTGGTGGTGATGCTGTCACCCCGCATGTAGCAGCTGCGTCGCAATGGCACGCGCGCGCTGAGGACCCAGCAACAGCGGCAATCAGCAAATCGAGAGGCCAATGGACGGACGAGCGATTCGCGAGAGCCCTGGAAGCATCGTCTGCAGCATTTGCGCCGAGTCGTCTTGGGAGAAAGTCGAGACAGGGGCTGCTGTATTTACGTTAGTGTCACCCAAAAGGGGAAATGTGGTGTAGGGGACTGAGGCGAGTGGAGCTGTGTGATTCAAGGCCCTGGAGCGTTGGAGGGCCGTTCCTGCTAGTGCCTGTTACAGCGCGTGCTGCTCAGAGCGCTTGGCGCATCCTAGGCCCTCTTCCAGTGGGCGAGGCGCTGTGTTAGCGCCTGGGAAGAATAGAACAGAGCGGTGTCTAGCGGTGTCTAGCGGTGACGCTACTTCGCGTGGCTGAGACGCTCCCGCGATGCCGTCTGAAGAGCCCAACACGTGCAGGCGCGCTGCTGCCGCCACACTCCACCAGCCACACCACACCACTACGGCTGCAAGTGACCCTGACAACGGAGCCAGCCGCTGGGTTTGTTTACTTGGCTGCGTCTCGATGCAGCGCCGTTATGCATTAAACTCCCCTCTCACAGCATATCCAGGGCTGGCAATCCACCGGTCCCATATCTCTGACGACATTTTCACGATCATCTGCATTCTGCGCCTGAGCCAAGCACCCAAAGCAGCTCCGCCTACCGTTTGCTAGCCAACCGATTGCGGGCACCGTCACAAGCACAGATCCCTTTACCGATTACATTATGGTACGGCTGCGGCCCCGTTCAGTCGGGAAACTGCCGTTTCGCTTATCTGCTAATCCTTTCTCCTTTGCTATCCTAGTCCATCTCGACAACGTTCAAGCCCTCTCCCCTGGGCCTCGGATCGCCTCCCAGCGTTCGAAACTCTCCATTCCGAAGGGGCGAAACTCCGGCTTCGCCTTCACCCCTCCGACACATAACACCCACAAGTTCGCCTACCAAAGCCGCCGCCACAACACCCAACGGCACGTCGAGATTTGCGAGGCCAACGACGCCAACCAGGGATCCATCAGAGACCAAAGAAGAAGAGAAAACGCCAGCCATGACTACTCCTACAGGGGCATCGCCGCCGTCGTGGAAGGCTGGGTCGAAGCTGGCAGTGGGCTCCTTGGGCGGCAGCAATGCTCTCTCACAGCTTCAACCGACTCAAGTTAGGACATTGAGGGATGGATTTCAGATCTTGGATCGGGACTGCGACGGAGTGGTCAATAGAGAAGACGTTGCCGACATGCTCGGTCAGCTTGGTGTGTTGTGTTCCACCCTGTCCACCCCCGTCGAATGAATGCTCAATTCCGCCTGTGATCCCATCCCGTGGATTCTAACTGGTAGCAAAGGTCTCCCCTCAGGCTCCTCCGACATAGGACGCTTCTTTCCGCCATCGAAACCGCAAACCATCACGCTAGCCGCTTTCCTCAACTCGCTGGCGGAGTCCTTGGCTCTGCTGTCACCAAACACCGAGCTCTTATCTGCGTTTTCGGCCTTTGACGAGGACGACAGCGGTCAGATAGACTGGGCGGAGCTGAGGGATGCTCTGCTCAACACACCGCCAGAAGCCGGGCAGTCAGCACTCAGCGCTGCAGAGGTGGACAAGGTGGTCGAGGGGTTCACGGGGCGACGAGCCTTCAACCGCAACATGAATGCGCACTTATCGGCACGACGGGGCGAAGTGTTTAAATACCAGGAATTCGTCCACTCAATCATGGGCTCCAACGGCGGGGCCGAGGGAGGGGCACATGAAGGAGAGGAGCAGTGACGAGACTGATGATTGGCTTTGCTGTCTTTTTTTGTTTTCTCTCTTCGTATTACGCCAATTGGTGCTTTCCTGGGATTTCGCTTTCCGGTTGACACGAAGTGACACGACGCAAATTCGATTGTCAGGTACGGGGTACTGGGACGGGCCGAGCCTGTCATGGTAGAAGGGGTGAAGCAATCAGCCCTGTGCATAATACTTCCTTGTCTCACATTCTGATTGTTTTGTTTTGTTTGTTTGATAATCTGCGCAGCTGTACGAGATGCTATAGTATATGGTTATGGATACGGATACGGATAAGCTTGGCAAGTTACAATTAATATTCACATCGCATAAAGAAACAGCACATGGACTACATACCTGCCACCACGGCTCAGGCCACATACACAACACTGCGGAGGAGATTCAACTCCGCGTGATGGGCGCTCCAGGAGCCTTTGGAAAGGATCAGCCACGCTGCCATGGTCTTTTGTGTTCCCCCAGCTCATCTACACACAACGGCTAGCGACGAGTAGGACTTGCTGGCCTGATAAGCCAGCCACTGAGATGCGCAGCGAGTGACGAAATGAATGGGCCAGTGGCAGATTGCAGTCCCGGGCTGGGGCCAATGGCGGCGTGCAAAGTCGCTGGGGATCCCAGGCCGTGGGCGGCTGGAGCGTGCGGAGAAGGCACAAGCTTGACAAGTAAGACCTTTTTAGCGGCAGGCTCCGTATTCCGTGCCGCGAAGTTGTGAGACTCTGTCTGCCTGGCTGCCTGCGCGTATATACGGGCTACATAGGTACAGTATGTACTATTTTACGCGAAGTGTGTGGGAAAATGCTATAATAAGCATACTCGTAGAATTAATGGTTAGGGAGCTGTAGATACGAGGTAGCGATGCGGCGGCGCTATCAATATCAATTGGTGGCGGCTGTGGTGCATCCAAGTCCCATACGCCTACAATCCTACATACGACTGGCATCAACGAGTTGACGGCCCAGAGACGTGGGTGTATTGATAGCTGCAGCTCAATTGGCCCTCTCAGGCACAGGCACAGCTACATACTTCGTGCCATGGGCCAATTATTGGTCCCTAGCCAAAGGCACCTCAGCTGCAGCCGTTCCACCGTCAGCTACCAGCGCAGACAGAGTGGCTCCCTGCGCTCAGAGCAAACACCAAGACAAGACAAGAGTGTGTCAGTCAGTCCGCCAAAGGAACCGGGAAGGCTGGCTGACACTTTTTCTCCTCTTGGCTGTGCCCGTCAATTAACTCTGACTTATTAGCGACCGCCAGGGCGGGAATACGCCCCACTGAACCTTCTAGAACCGCTATGTAACCGTCGTCCTGATAGCTGCAAGTCCTCGATAATCGACTACCAGACAAGTCCCGCCGCCACAGCAAGCCCCTTCCCCGGGGGTGAAAGTGTCAGACTCGTGGGCGTTTGGGGCACTGTGTGCGTTCCTGGGAAAGCAGGAAGAGAGGGTACAAAAGAGTGGGCTGGATTACAGGTGATGGGCTTGGGTGGAAGCAAAAAGGCGCTGGCGGCTGGGCTGGATACCGGGGGTTGCAGTGCTGGATTCCGCGGCCACATGTAAATAAACACGACCGTCAACGTGGACTCGATTGGCCAGCAGGAGGGGCTTGCAGGGAGCTGCAGGGAGTTGAGGGCTCATCAACTTCACTACGCGCCCGGGTGCTGGGTGCCTCCTTGGCGGCCAGGCCTGTGGCTATATCTCGATGCCGCTGCTGCGGTTCACAAATAGACACCACCTAGAACTTGATATCACAGGTGTCTTGGGGTACATCATCGTCCACTTGCACTCAAAGATGGGAGAGATGGGTGTGCTAATCCGGCAGAGAGACGGTACCTGTAGACACATGCGTCTCTCGCACAGCGCTCCATGTACCTGATCTAGCACCCGTAATAGGGCCTCTTGCTGCGACAGGTACCCAAAGGTGGGTGGAGTATAGCGAAGCGGCCCGCCGCGCCGTGCCAAAGACATTCACTGCCTGTTCGTGCAAATTCCCACGCTTGTTGAAATTTCTGACGTGCCCCCCAGCCCAGCAGCTGCCTGTATTTATTTCGTCCCAGGAACCTGGCGAGCCTGGCTTGAAACTAGCTTCACAGGCAGCCCTTTGCAGCGCAGGCTGATAAATCGTGGCCCTCTCCTCCTGACATCGCGCGTCCTTTTGCAATTCCTCCACCTCTATCAGCCAGCCTCTGCCTTTTTTCTTGCCCAAAAAGTCGCTTGACCCTCTTTTGCCCACAGTGCAGCCAGAGCCTGTGGCGCCAAAAAAAGAAAAAAAAATTCACCCCCCCTACCTAGAACCACCGGATTTTTAAATGCCCGCTTATTGCCTAGGCCTCTGTACACTTCTCTGCGGTTCCAAATATCCGGCATAACCTTGTGTCGGGACAGCCTTTTTCCTTCACCCCAAGCATTCCAGCGCCGCGGCCCTCATGAAGTTCTTCAGCGGCAGCAAGGCTTCAAGGAAGAGCGCTTCTACTTCCAGTGTTGACGAGAGCGACATTCCCCAGAGCCCAAACGCAGCTCCTTCGTCCTCGTCGCCCACCAAGAAGCCCGCACGGCCCGTCTCCCATCAGCCGAAAGACACCACCAAGACGTCGTCAACGTCCAGGTCCTCCCGCCTTTCGCGACACTCGACGGACGCAGGCCATTCGCGCCGCAGCAGCAAGTACGACCCGGACACCCATCCATTGAATCTGCCTCCTGAAGAGCGGGAGCGCAAACGGCTATCGGCCATGTCCAATTCAGCCATGAACTCCAACTCGATGGATGTCGACCCGCAGCCCGTGAACGGCGCGGCATCACCACCGCCGCCGCCCGCCAAGGGCTCGTCGAATGCCTCTGCCCAAAAGAACTTTTCCGTGCCCATCACCAATGGCAGCATGGCGCCAAACGGCAACGACGAGGCCCCTGCGCCGCCGCCGCACAAGTCCAACCCGTCCAGCCCCATCCCATCGCCTCTGGAAGAAGCAGAGTCATACAAGACGGCCGGAAACCGGCTGTTCAAAGAGAAGAGCTACGCCAAGGCCATTGAGCAGTACAGCAAAGGTATGCGCCAATACATGATGATGCTTTTTACCCATTGTTTATACACCTACGTCTTCTTATTTTGTCTACTACGTATTTTTGCTTCTTCTCTTTTGCCATTGATCCTACAGATGTTCAACAGAAAAAAAGAAGAGTATAATGAATCTTGAAAGAAACTCTAGGCTAACCATTTTTTCCTACCTTCTTCCGTCGTGCAGCTGTGGATCTGTTTCCCAACTCGGCAACCTATCTGGGCAACCGGGCGGCTGCCTACATGTCGAATGGCCAGTTTGAGGCCGCTCTGGACGACTGCAGTCGTGCCACGGACCTCGATCCTAACAACGCCAAGGTCCTGTTGCGCCTGGCGCGAATCTACACCGGCTTGGGACGGCCGGAGGAGGCCATGACAACATACTCCCGCATCGTCCCACAGCCGTCCGCCAAGGACATGGCCCCCACCCGGGAGATGCTGCATCACATCAAGTCGGCCAAGGAGACGCTCCAGCGAGGCTCAGCCATGTCCATGGTGCTACATGCTCTGGACCAGGCCGAGCGCGGCCTTGGCTCCGGCGTTTCCAAGCCGCGCAAGTGGCAGCTGATGCGGGGAGAGGCCTACTTGAAAATGGGCCGCGAGAACTCATTGGGAGAAGCCCAGGGCGTCGCCATGTCGCTGTTGCGTCACAACAACCAGGACCCCGAGGCCCTAGTTCTGCGTGGCCGCGTCCTCTATGGCCAGGGCGAGAACGAAAAGGCCATCCAGTACTTCAGAATGGCCTGCAGCTGCGACCCTGACTACCGAGATGCAGTCAAGTGGCTGAGAATTGTCCAGAAGCTCGACCGCATGAAGGAAGAGGGCAACACTGAGTTCAAGGCTGGCCGATTCCAGCAAGCCATCCAGAAGTACAGCGATGCTTTGGACATTGACCCGTCAAACAAGAGCATGAATGCCAAGCTATTGCAGAATCGTGCCCAGTGCAAGATTAAGCTGCAAAAATACGAGGACGCCATTGTCGACTCAGAACGCGCCGTTTCCCTTGACCCCAGCTACACCAAGGCCCGCAAGACAAAGGCCAATGCTCTCGGCAAGCTTGGAAACTGGGAAGAGTCTGTTCGCGAATGGAAGGCTATCCATGATATTGATCCCACGGATAACTCGATTCGCAACGAGATCCGCAAGGCAGAGCTGGAGCTGAAGAAGAGCCAGCGCAAAGATTACTACAAGATCATGGGCATTGAAAAGGATGCTGATGCTAACGACATCAAACGAGCATACCGCAAGATGGCTGTCAAGCTGCACCCTGACAAGAACCCTGGTGATGCCGAGGCAGAGGCCAAGTTTAAAGACATGCAGGAAGCCTATGAGACGCTCAGCGATCCTCAGTAAGTTTAACCGAACCCCCTAGCCCTTGTGTCGAGTTCATTCGGAACGTGTACTAACACACGATGCAGAAAGAGAGCC
This sequence comes from Trichoderma sp. 2475, assembly GCA_038502285.1. Taxonomy (NCBI): domain Eukaryota; kingdom Fungi; phylum Ascomycota; class Sordariomycetes; order Hypocreales; family Hypocreaceae; genus Trichoderma; species Trichoderma sp. 2475. The sequence continues at coordinate 1,838,826 of JARPVV010000003.1, read as the reverse complement.
CGCTACGATAATGGCGATGATCTCGTCGACCCTGCTGACATGTTCGGCGGCGGTATGGGAGGTGGCATGGGTGGAATCGACCCTGAAATCCTGTTCAGTATGATGGGCAACCAGGGTGGCTTTGGAGGCGGTGGCTTCCAATCCAGAGGCTTCCCCGGAGGTGCTGGTGGCTTCCCCGGCGGTGCCAGCTTCAACTTTGGCGGTGCTGGTCCCGGTGGCCGACAGCGAGGCGGCTTTCCAGGTGCTGGTGCCGGGTTCCCCTATTCGTGACCAGCCGGCAGTGAAGAAACAGAAACAGAGGATGATGACGACGATGATGATGATGATGGCGAGGAAGATGAGACAGATGCCAACTCTCGGTATTCATTCCACGATGCTTGGCCAACTGAAGATCCGGAGAGCAAGCTGCAAGATGATTTGCAACGTCGCCGAGATGCTCGTAATGAGCTGGTTGAAAATCTGCGACGATATGGCATGTGGCTGCTTGGGGCAGTTGTCTTGCTCCCGCCGCAATTGGTAGCAATGGGTTTGGTGATTTCGGCATTTATATACTTGTGCACAAGACGAGACGGCCGACAGCGTCATCACAGCAGACGCAACACCGCAGGATAGACATTGGGATTTTATTTTTGTTCAAACTTTTTTTTTGGTTTTTTTTTCTTCAACTCAGAAAAGAAAAGACGCGCATCCTCATTGCTATGGCGTTTTTGGGACACATTCTAGAAAGAGAACTGGGGAAAGACAAACACAGTTGATCTTTTTGATTCATTTGCACAAACTAACTACTGTCTTCCGGGAGGAGCAAAAGAGATATCTTTTTTTGTGGGAACCGGATTGGGAAAAAATGTGTGTGAGAGAGGGAGAGAGAAGAGGACGGCTGGGGGCGAGGATTGCTTGTCCTCTTTTTTTTTTTGTGAATTGGCTTTTTATGACTGACTGGACGATGAACGCTTGAAAGTTGGAAATATTAAGCGTCTCGTTCAGAAAGAGGTCAGGGGGGAGCAGGGCGGGGACGTAGTTGCAAAGGTTTATATAGATGAATGCGGGTGACCCGTCTTTTTCCACAATCCACTGTCAGATACCCTTGTGTCTTTTTTTGATTCTCAACTTGGCCTCCTTCTGATTTCCTTGTTGTTCGCGTTGATACACTTCATTCAACGTATGGTTGGCTAATGCCGGCTACTGTAGATGGCAATCAAGAAGCTTGAACAGCCAATAGTGCAAGCTTGGAGCGAAATCTTCTGTTGCTATATCTTTAAGGACCTTTGGGTATCATGACACGCCCTCTGAACGCCTAATTACAAGAATGTCTCGGTGTCTAGACATGCCAAACGCCATTAAACCTCCTTTTACTGAAAAAGAAACAAATCCATCTGTATACCAATTCTCTTTCTTCATTGACTACCAGTCTGTCCACCCTGCACAGCAGACGCAGGCCTCGCAGGAAGATTACTGCTAGTCCCACTGCTGCCACTCTGCCCACCCACCGTCGCCGCACCAGCACCACCAGTCGCAATCGCCGGGTTGCCCCCCGTCGCCTCCAGCACCTTTGCCACATCCTCGCGCAGCTCCGGCATGGCAGAGGACATCTGCTCGGCGAGCACGTCGCGAAAGGACGCAAATGCGCTCTGCTTGCCGCGCATGAGCTGGTTCCCGCGGCGCACGAGCTCGACGAACTCGCGCGTGTAAATGTCCGGGTTGCGGCCGTTTTCGACGTACTCGAGCAGTTCGGGGGGCACGGAGGGCAGGAGGTGCGGAGGGGAGGCGGCGACGTGGACGTTTTGGAGGGAGGTGGAGAGGGATTTGCTGTTGATTTGTTTTTCCTCGGGATTAGCTGAGAGTGCAAGGCGGGACTTTTGAGTGTGGGTGGAGGTCTATACATTTCTTTGGAGAGGACTTCTTTGCTTGAGACGCCCATGGAGTCGTATGTTGAGACTTGGACCATGACGCGGTAGAAGTCTTGGATGACGTCCTTGAGCTGTTCTGCAGGAGGGGGTTTAGTTATTTTGTGAGGATGGAGGAGAAGTAGTGCGTACGCTCAATTCCATCGTGGTCTATTCTGTCGACGGGCGCCATGGCTGCGATTGGCGAGGCTGGAGGTTATTTGGCGTACTCGTGTAGAGAGGAAGTTGAAGTTGATGCTGTGGAGAGTATGGGGAGATGCTTTTTTAGTGGGGCACTTGTTAGCGGAGCTACTGTCTAATTGATCACTGAACAGGTGAGATGCAAAAGGCATCTGTAGGCTTTACTATAGAACAATCTCATTGTCTTCTTATGGAAATGAATTTCGTAATTGATACTTTTTCAACCCCTCGCAGTAATTGACACATATTGAATAAAATCATCCGCGTTATGCCAAAAATCCGGGTTGTTGAGATGTGGCACGTGAAAGCAGCCATCTGTGAGGAAGCAGCAGCATCATGTCTTACATCGCCTTCTATCTTTATCTAATCGCAATAGTTAATCCGATATTGATGGAAAAACTTGCCAAGTATAAGCCAGCGATGCTCAATTACCAACGTCTTTTCAGCATGTGCTCTGCTAAGCTTGGCCTTTGCCGCTCTGCCGCACCTCGTGTCGGCCACCCATCCGAGTGTCACTCTTCGGCGACGCAGCTGATGGAGTCGTTGCGGCACCGGCACAGATTTTCGCAGCTTTCTGCAGCTCTCTTCACAGCATTTTTAACTCTCCCCAAGGCTTTGGCACAATATGCTGATATACACCTACCATTTGAAAGGCTGGCTTCTTGGGTCCCATAGTGGGCCTTTGGTGCTAAGTGCGATGCCACTCATGCGGGTCCGCTTCACAGCATTTTTAACTCTCCCCAAGGCTTTGATACAACACGTCTGTGAATTGCTGTCTATTCGAGGTATCCAAGTCTTTGTCAATCTTGCAATGCAATTGGTCTGCTATCGAATGATCCACCAAGTCTACCTATATAGCAAAAGCCAGGCGATGACAATTCTATATGCTCAAATGCGTCATATGCCAGAAAGAGCTTCCGCCGTCAAACTGTGTCTGTAGTCCGAGGCAGCGACTGGGCGTTGATTCTGGCCGGGGCTGAGTGCCTGAACCTGGACAGCTTTTCGAAGGGCGGTGGACCCGGTCACACACGCCGTCAAAGGGAGGCCATCCTAGCCTCGGCGTAATATTGATCAATCTTAGCGGTACGGCGTACAAAGGGTCAATATCCATCAAAAGTGTCAGGCGTGATACAACATCAACGCTGATCCAACGTCACACGAACATGGACCTCTTATTAGCTACCAGATGCCAAAAGCTTCGCAATGTGCCTCCTCGAGCATTTTCCGAGCAGTGAGGTACGAGTATGACCAAGTCAGCTTCCGAAGAACACGTCAGCCGTCGAGACTTTGGCGTGGGATTTATCCTTGCGCTCCTCGTTTATACTTGACAGGATACGCCTACAGCGTGTCTGAGGTATAAAGCAGCGTAGGACTAGCGCAAGGGGGAGCCTAGCAATCGCTGTGACGTTTGCGCCGACATCCCCTGTCTGTGACAAGAGTCGCCTTAATTTGGGTACATGTACTTGTAGGTAGGTGACATTGATTACCGTCCATGGTTTGAGAGGAACGGTTCAGCCGCTAATGCCACACGGGTCTCGGGGTAGGCTCTAGCAATCGTATTTGATACTTTGACTCGACTCGAATGCCTACTCGAATGCAATTCTCAGCAGAAGCCTCAGTGACAAGCCACTGAACTAGCAGGGCCCGGCCCATGTTCCCCGGCCGTGCTAGGAACGACCCGCGCACACACCGCATCACCGGGCCATGACTCTCCTGCGACGTCTAGCTCTGTTTAATATCAAGATGCATTGTTGGCGTGAGTCCTGGGCCAATGGCCTTTGCCGTCAAGGATGCAGAGATTGGGGTGCGCGTGGGCGGTAGCTGAGCTGAACGACGCCTGTATTACACGGCAATATTAGCCCGTCCACCATGATACTCGGCGATTGTACGAGCCTATGCCAATAGCCTATCTCGGGGATAAAAGCAGCAAGCTGGCTGACCAGGCTGATGGTTATAGTACAAGTATGTACGGCATGGCCGTTCTTTGCCAGCCTGACTCGTCAGACTCTTCCTCTTTCTTACCCTCAGCCGCAATCCTTTAGCCTATTGCGTGTATATCTCCGCGCGCGCATACCAACTACCGCATCTTGAGGCCTCTGAGCACGACTTCATCACTTTATACTGTATCACTACGTCAAATGCCACGCGCTAGACGGCTACCTTAACTTTTTATTCTCCGGCTACGAGCTGATACTGCCCAATAGAGCGCGGTTAGCCGCTTTATATGCCGGTACTTTGCCCCCATGTCTTCGTTCAATTTACCACCACCGGCTGCTAAGCCCACGACGTATGAATTTGTTGTTGGTCAACGTCCGGACCAGCTCAACGCCGGATCCAACAAGAAGTTGCGGTCGCATCTATCCAAGAGAGGATGGGAGGTCTACTTGGAGCAGAAGAAGCTATCATCGCCAGTCTCGTTTCGAGTAGATGAAGCAGCTCATCAGACGGATGATGGGGCTAAGCGAAAGAAGCGCAGGCGTCATCGCCAGGCCATTACTTGGGACGTCGTGGAACCAGGCGATCCGAGGATTCCAAGGCCTGGAAACGTCAGAGAGGCCATGTTAGCCCTCGTCAAGACCGGAAGGCACATGCCTTTGGAGAAGACACTGTCAATCGACTACAGACTTGGAGGTGGACGCGTTGATCCTTTCAAATCGTATCCTACGCCATTTCGATCGTACATACCCAGATTGGTGGATCATTGTGAGTCCATTCTTCTTTTTGCGTTGCCATCTGATAACGCCAAAGAATAGTCATTAACATCTCCTACCAGACATTATCCACATGGCCGTAGACATCCCTGAACTTGACCAGCCCGGAAACGCTGGTCTTCTTCGCAGTCGCTGGTTCCGCATGGCCACGACCGAAATGTCCACGTTCCAAGTCGTCTTGCTCCTCGCCGCAGGCAACTTTGTCAGTGTCAAGGGCGCCGTGCCCGCAGAGCAAGGGTTCAACCTACACCAGCTCAAAGGCGATGCTATGAGGTCCATCAATTATGCCATGAATGACCAAGCCAAGGCCACGAGCGACTCCATCATCGGCGCGGTGGCCAAGTTGGCGAGCTTCGAGTCCATGCATGGATCGGAGGCTGATTTCCGGCTGCATATGGAGCATACCATTAGACTGGTGAATATGAGAGGCGGGCTGGATCATCTCGGCCTGGGAGGGCTCTTGCGGAGAATGCTCATCTGGATTGATGTAAATGGAAACTTTTTGTATAAAAAGCCGCGATATTGGCCTGGGGAGAACTTTGATGGAAGTAGAGATTCGATTTCGGAGCCCAACCCGGAGCGATTTATTGCCGTCTAACATGCGTAGGTGCTCTAGGTCTTGTTGCCGTGATTTTGGCTTGTTCTTTTATATTATATCCCTTTTCTTTCTTGGGGGATTTCGGTCCTCCCCTTTTTGTGTTCTTTCTGGGCAGCCGTTTCAGCTCAAGTTCAGACTAATATTTTGTAATAATTGTGTTATTAGAGAGATGAGATCACAGGTGCTTTTAGTTAGCCAATACTAATTATTTGTCAATTTTTGTATCAATCTTTCTTAGCCAAGGAAAATAAAACGCCACCTTCAATATATATACAATGTGAGAGCAAATCAAAGTAGGAAAACGCAAAAAACTCGAGGAAATAGGAAATTCTCATGCAAAGAGGGGAGCACTCCAAATGAAAAAAAGGTATATCGAAGATAAATCAAAATGGTATCCATCAAAGAGAATCAAACGCTTTGCCGTTCTGTTTTTGCTTCATCTCGCGGAAAACAAACACTCGCTTCTTCGTGGGGGGGGGGGGGGGGGGGGGGGGGGGGGGGGGGGGGGGGGGGGGGGGGGGGGGGGGGTCCCCCCCCCCCCCCCCCCCCCGCTTGCTTACTTGCTTGCTTCTCATCCCATCTCCTTCTTGATGCTCAGTACCCATCCGCTAGTTATTTCTCGAAAACGTCGCCGACGCATCAACCAGCAGCGTGGCAAGGAGCAAAACACCGTTGAACCCAGCCATCATGTAAAACGGCGTGCCGCTGGACACTGTATCGAACAGATAGCCACCCAGCTTTGTAAGAATCAGGATCGCTACGCCACCGCAAAGCGAGTACACGCCCGCAATGGAGCCTTTGAGGCGCAGTCGCGACACAAACTCCTCCTCCGTAACAATGCGGATCAGGGGCTCCGTCTCGGTGGATTCGTCCGCGTCGGGGGCAATGGCATGAGGGCGGCGGGCAGCGCGCGGGATCTCGACGGCGAGGACGCCCTTACCAAGAGAGCCCAGACTGCAAACAATGGATCCGATTTGGCTGATGCCGATGAGCGTTACGATGACGAAGATGTACGGAGTGCCACCTCGGCCATCAACGTCTTTGATCTCGGGGCTTGAAAGTTGCGGGAAGATGGTGTAGCCCACAATTCCCATGACGGTGGCCACGACAACGGGGTAGTTGACTCTGCCTGGGTGACGAGACAGATAGCCGAAAAGGGGAGCACAGATCAAGCCCATGAGCTGCGCTACGCCAGTCAAGATGGAAGAAAGGACGTACGCCTGGCGACATTCCTTCTTCAGCTCTGGAGAAGGGTCGTTGGGCGAGCCCTGGCAGAATCCGTTGCCAATGAAGAACGTGTTGATGTAGAGCGGGACAAAGAGTGAGATGGCAACAGTGGAAGCTCTGGCGACGAAGCCACCGAGATAACCCAGAGCGATCCGGGAGTCGGTAAAGCCAAGGAGCACTGAGTCCTTCATGAGGTGGAGGTACGGGATAACCTAGGAATGAATGTTAACAAGAATTCCAAAACAAACATTCGTGAACAAATATTACCTTGTTTTGAGATCTGCCGTAACCAGCTCCAGTAGATTCATCCTGACTCTTGAGCCCGAACAGCAATCGCCATCCCTTGCCTTCCTCTCCTTGGAGATTGCGCAGCCCAAAGAAGACAAAGATACCAACAAGCAAAGCAATAGCACCGACAACATAGAAGCTATAAGTCACTGCCTCTCCAGGAGTCACCTCGTCAATCTCTCCAAACTTGGCCGGTAGGGGCAAAAAGCACGACAACGCCAGCAGCGCGCCGCAGCCCGTGAAAAGACCGACATAGCCCGCCAGCACAGACGACTTCCCCGACCGGCCTTGCGCTTCTGCGGACGATGCTCCCTCGCCAGCGGGTAGCGATCGCGAATAGGCTTCTGGGGTAATGGTGACCTCAGAATCGACAGAAAAGGCGGCGCTCAGGCGCGCAAAGGAGCTTCGACTGCGACGACGGGCGCGAGCGGCCTTGGCTCGCTCAAGGGCGGCGTTGCGAATGTCCTCGTCCTCGTTTGTCAGCGAAGGAAGGATGGCGGTGACCATGGTAGCCCTAATGATTCAAAAGTCAGCGTACGAGTCCTGGACAAGCAATCGCATCCATCCATTCATCCGCTTTTCACGTCCTGTCCCGTAGAACTCCAACAAGAGCACACGCCGAATCAGCCCAGACAAAAAGAAAACCACATACGTAGCCGATGCGCCCAACGCAAACAAGACCCGCGCCAGCAACAGCTGCGGATAGACGTTCCTCGCCTGCACAAACACCGCCAGCGACACGGCGACAATCGCATATCCAATCACGGCCACCCACCGCACGCCCAGGCGGTCCGACACGAGGCCCCAGGCCGGACACGCCACCAGGGCGACGATCTCGTCCGCAAAGCCCAGCGTGCCGACGACGTCGCCAACGCCGTCCTTTTGGCCGATCAGGTCGGTGATGACGAAGGAGACGGAGCTGTTGAGGAAGACGAGGAACGAGATGGAGAAGAGCGAGATGCCCAGCAGGTACGTGGCGGCCTGCGTCGGAGTCGTCGAGGCCGCGAAGGGCAGGAAGCGCTGGATGGAGAGCGCCATTTTGGAGGGTTTGGCTGCTACTATGGCAGCGCGCGCGTCTTTTCTCTCTCTCTCTCCTGTTTTGTATCGATGTCGTTGTTATGTGTATGGAGTAGGTAAGGTAGAGAGAGAGATATAGCTCCTCGAGCTACAGTAGCTTTTTTTCTTGCCGCCTCGGTTCTTAGTGTTTATATCGCGAGACTAACGGGGATCTTCAATCAAAATGCGTTCTTTGGAGCTTGGCGAGAATAAAATATAGTCTTCCCAGTAATGCTAGCAAAGCATTCACATGTTGATTCGAAAAGCGCAAATCTGGAGCTAAATTCAATGGCAAAGGAAAAAGCGCAGATGCCAAAACGATGGAAATGGAAATGACTGATGCAATGCAAAGTTGTAAGAAATGACCATCTTACGAGCATGAGGAGCTTCTTCAGCGCTAGCATTTAGCATTTAGCGCCTGCGGAGATTCGGCTCCTTTAAGCTCTTTCGGGCCAATTGGCGGCGCGCACCAACGGCAGGCGTCTTTTGGTCGGCATTCATAAGCATCCCTTCAACTACTGACCGCATTGAGACGCGCCCTGGCAAATTCAAACGTCAACAATCTAGACCAATTGGTCTTCTTTAGGCTGTACTGTGTGGCAGTTTACTCTACTTGAATCCATGAGACGCTACAGAAAAAACAAGTAGATCTAAGCGTCTATCAGAGTTACACCCTGTACGTAGAAGCAGTAACATCTCATCTTCACTTATAGGCACGGTAGCTCCTCGCGGAAAGCTTATCAGCTTAGCTACGCCACGGATCTACATAAACAAAATCATCTCCGGTCTCCAGTTCCATTAAATCATTCATTCTCTTTCTTCGTCTCTACGACTGAGATCATGCAAATAGCAATCGAGATACCTGCCTAATAACAAATGCTCCATTTGTCTGATATCCATAACAAGCACCTAAACTTAAACAAAGATTCAAACTCCAATGCTCCCTCATGCTCCTGTAGCCCTCCTCCTAACGTGTCCAGAACATACTCCGTACAGAGGGTATAATTTGTGTATTCGTGCGTGATATCATCTCTCTACCAAGCCCAGAGCACCTTGTGGTGAAGCGTACGGGCGCCCAGCCGCTCAAACTCAAACGGCGTGATCCACGAGTCGTTGGTTGACAGCTTCGCAAAGACGCTAGCTCCCTTCCAAGTGACAACCTGCTCATCCATATCTCTCGCGCTTCGACTGACCAGGATCCTATCGTTGAGATCGGGCTTCAGCGCCTTCAGCCTCTCTTCCAAAACCACGGTGAGCTGCGGAACCTTGGCGCCGCCGCCAATGACCATGATACTGCCCAGCAAATCGCGGACCTTCTTCTCGTCGCCCTTAGCAGCATTGTGAATGCTTGTGAGGATAGAAATGTCCAGCGGTGCCAGAGGCAGTACTTCATCTCTTTCCGTGGCCATGTCTTTGGCTCCCCGTGCTGCTGCGTCCACAAACATTCCTGGAGGCGGCTGCGCGGCTTGGGACTGTCCAGGAACCGGTGTGCCAGCTGCTCGAATGCTGCCCGGAGCAGGGCTATCGCCATTGACGCCATCCTTGTTGGCTCCGAAGACGAATGGAGCTGGCACTGGAGTACCGCTACCCTCGGGGGCCGGCGACCCAGCATGCGATGCAATTGGAGTGCCAGTTGCTGTCTCAGCTTTGGGAAGGAAGTTGAATTGTGATTTCTCTTTGTTTGGTGTTGACGCTTCAGGTTGTGACTGAGAGAAGCCGTTTGCGTTGGTCATGAGTGACGGCTTTACTAGTGTCAGGATTGCGAGCTGTGCGGCAGAGGACGGATCGTCGGGAATATCCACGTCATAAGCGTTGTAGGAACGCTCGACAAGCTTTCTCCTTCCCCTGAGCTTTGTGCTATTGTCAAAGATTGCCGGCTCAAACACTCCCATTGCAGCAAGAATGACCTCGTCGTACGTCTTGAACGCATATTTCCGCGTAGGCTGGTTGGGCGCTCGGACATGAAAGTTGTAGAGCTGTACCGAGATGTTGGCTTGAGACATGGTACAATGCTTCGCCTTTAGCTCTTCAGCCAGGAGGAAATCATATCTTCTCCGCAGGTTAATTTCCTGGTAGGGAAAGTTATCGTAGAGCATCATTTTGATGAAAGTCTCCGTGATATCGTAGCCTCCATATTTGAGGTTGATTCTCGAATCTTCAATGCAAAGTCCGTCTTCAACACAGGTCACAGATGTCTTCTGCGCGCCGATATCCACGACACAGGCTTGTGTATAACCGGCGCCAAAAGTCGCTGCCATGCTTTCTTGGATAAAGCATACTCTACTGAACTCGAACCAGGTCATACAGGATCGCAAGATCTGCTCCACATACTTCTTATCATAAAGATCAGGGATAACAAAAACGCAGCTGTACTGTTGCCATTCGCTGTTTGTCTTCAGGCCCAGCTCTTGGCGCAGCGCTTTGTCCAGGAGCGTTTCGAAGTCGTCAAAGAGATGCTCTTGGCTTGTGTATCCATCCTCGTTCCAGTATCCGTGCTGGATAGGCCACCACAGCTTGAACTTGGGGTTTGAGTCGTCAGGAACACGCAATGCCTCGTTCCCAATAAAACAGGACGCCAATGACGTTGGGTCATCCAGTTTTTCTATATCAGTCCACTCGACCTCCAGCACATCGTTATGTCTCTGAATGATCTCGGGCTCCGTACGACGATTGAATGTCTGGACAAGTTCCTTGGAGTTGGGAAGTACTTTTCGCTTGTTGGCGCGCATTTCCACCTTCAGATCGTTGCACATCTTTTGGTATTTCTTCGACCACTCTTCTCCGTATTGCTGATCCGTAGTCTTTGCCTCAAACTGGCGTCGGGGTAAAGCCTCGTACATCTCCGATTCGGTCTGGGGAAATTTGGTCGCTAGGGTAGTCGGGATAGTCTTGGGAAGTGCATCGCTCGCGAATCCAATGCGCAGATTTTGGCTTCCAGGATGGATGACAATCACTCTGGATGGGTCCATCCCACCCGAGGGAGTTGCGGCTCCGTCATCTTCGCCGAGATCTGGCAGTGGTAAGGGCAGCTCGCCATTAGCGGGCTTCGAAAGAGCACGATCGCGGTCTCGGGCACTCTGTACTAGTCTATCTCGAGTCGCATCGCTTTGTAGTCGGAGGGCTAAGACCTGATCATCCCTTTTCATATAATCTCTATCGCCCGGAGTTAGTGTGTTCGTCCAGTCCAGCCACTCAGGTCGCTGCGAATTCTCACGTATAGTAGTTCTTCTGGTTGATGGGAGTAACATCGGGCCATGAGGTCAGTTTCATGCCATTGTCAGTTCGCTCCAGCCCTGCGCGTATTTTTTCCTATGTTAGCTTTTGGCAGTCGATGCGTTGACAGGAAGTCGAAGTTCCCCATGACACAAAGCTGAAGCTATATTGACGTACCTTCCCTAAGAAGCACTCTTTCTGAGACTTTGCCGACCATCTTGATGGTGTAGGCACCTTTGGTGCCAGAATTGGATAGCGGGTGGTGTTGTGCAGTGTTGTGAATGAGGAGGAATTTTATGGTGCACTCGTCATCTTGTCCTCGCCGTAGACGCGATTGACACGCCAATGCGATTAAACTTCCTGCGATCCTAGGACCGAGCCGATAAGATAGCTTGTGCCTGAATGGCGGATTTTAGATAATCCGGATGTGCGCCGATGCTCCTGTGTAAGTGGTAATATTGCGCTGCCGCGATAAGCTTTTTATTGCAAATACTGGTAGCTACCTATGCAGCAAAAAAAAAACGTTCAATCCAAAGACAGTAACTTGAAGTACTGGCTTATTTGATTTGAGGCTTAGCTGACGTGTACTGGCTTGCTATGTTGCTCGCAGTGCAGTGGCATGAAAAATTGGAGGTTTCTCGAGCATGGGCTGCCCGTCGCGGATGCTATCAATAAGCCAGCGGTTTCAACGCATACCATTATTATGGGCGAGGTACGGACAGTATTAACGCCAACTAAATAATTACCAATGAAACAGTTTATAGGCAAATACTAGTGAAGCTGCAGCGCCGCCAGAATGCTATTCCCAAGAGTCTGGCTGGCAGACTCGCATTCAATAAGACCAGCTGGCCGCTACCCTGGAGTCGAGCGAAATCACTGCGGTAATGTGACATCAAACGCTTGAGACTCGCAGAGAAGAATTGTATGAATAGATACAACAATGCAATGATTACTGGAAGTAGATAGAACACTTGACAGGTGTTGTTGGCTGCATGGATTAATGGCAACGTTGGAATCTGATGCTTAAAGTGCAGGTGGCACAGTTGACCTATGTCACATACGAACACAAACAACAAATTAATTGAACCTTCGTCTTACAGCATCTTGCTAATGTCTTACACTTGCGCCGCTTGAGCTCAAAAGGCCAGTTTTTAGACTCAGTACTACTGATAACAATGCTTTGTGCTCCGTAAACACGAGGTACCTGCGTAACCGCAAGTTGTCGGAGCTGATGCATGCAGCCCAAGTCACCTGACATAGATACAAGATGTCACTGAATGACGTAACCGGCCTTTATCCTAGGTAGCAGAGGAGCCGGCGCCAACTTCAAGCAACAACTTCGCCCCAGCTCCAACATCTCACTACCGCATTGAAACACGTATACAGATATTTCGCTCCTGAAAAAATTACGGTGATAGCTACACATAGCTGCGGAAGATACTAATTCAGTCATCGATATTCTAGCATCTTACCAGGCCGGTGGACTCCTTGTCCCGTCAACTCAACCAACATGCCCGTACAGGTGTACACTTCGAGTCCCATCAATGCCACCAAGGCAACAGAAATCACCCCAAAGACACAACAGCCAGAGGGAGAAGGACCTCAGGCAAGACCGCCTCCACCGACAACAACGTTAGGAAGCCCAACAGCGTATCCTCCTGCACAGCCTGGCGCTCGGCCATCACTACCTATCCAGACTGGAGCACCCCAGCCTACCAGCACTTACATGCCATCGTCGACTCAAGAGGCCAGCTCAAACCCGCCTCCCCCACAGCCTGGTGCAGTGCCTTCGCCTCCGGGAAGGAGAAGCCACCTTCCGCCTCCTCCAAAGGCTGGAGAGACCTTACAACAGGCCCAAACAGTGCCCATGCCGCCTCAAATGTCGTACCAGCTGCCGGCATCAACCGTTCCAAGCTCATCAACCTCTACCTCCACAGCCTACTCGCCAAGTGTGCCGCATCCAAGACTGATACAGACCTCCGAACCAGACTTCTCGCACCCCCCGGGCTACCAACAGAACACCAATGCCGCAGACTTTAGCCGCGACCAACGAGAGGCCTATAACGCTTCTTTAAACCAAGAATCATATCTGACTCATGAAGCAGAGAGTGTCTGGAACACGGCAAAGAAGTGGGCAGCGGCTGCAGGAGACAGCATCGCCGCAGCAGAGAATGAAGTCTGGAAGAGAATTAACAAGGAGTAGTACGCTTCGTGGACTTAAAATTCCATGGGTCGAGAAATACGAGTATATGGCCATGAAAAACGACGCATTTCGACAAGCAGTGAGCAGTATACTACAACAAACGAACATCACAATGCGCTACATTAAATAGGTGACCAAATTAGGCTACACGCACGAGCGAGCTTTAGAGGCAAATGATATCTATTTTACCTTTCAAATAAGAAATGTTTTCGGAGAATCATCATGTTCCTGCGCATAGACTGCGCTGAAGCTAAGATCGATCGATTAGTCAAAGCTTCGGGCGGCAAGTAGGTGAAGAACAATGTCGCGCGTCATGCATGAGCACCCGTTGAGGCGAATCAGTGATGCGCCAGAAAAGATCTCGAATCAAGATTCTGACGCAATATACCCATACAGATCCGTGACAGGGTTGTTACGAGATCGACACTAGGCGTTTTAGTTGTGGCAGTCCCAATTTGCTGCCAGAGTTAATTATAGCTCTGAGCTGGGATCTGCCTTTCATTTCGCCTACACAATCCATCAGCTGTTCCCGGAGCTGCCTTGAAGAAATGTTTCAATTCTGAGCTGACCTGGGCCCGGTTTGTCGAGTCTCGAGTCTCGCGTCTATAATTTGGTCGCGGGCCATGAAACCATCACTTTTTGGAGGTACGTAGCAATGACAGAAATACTTCAAACTCGTTTCTGCGTATGGATGACCCTTCCATCTTGTGCATGAAAAGTGGCATGAGAATTGGTGAATCAGGCTTAGCCGGGGACACCTCTAACGCATCTGAAACGCGTATAAGTGACAAGGTGCCTGGGCTGAGCTACCAGGCGCTACCGCATTTTTGTCGTGTGGCCGTAGCGTGTCGCGCGTACCAGCTGGTAAGCCCGCCGTAAGGCTGCGGACTCTGCAATTAAACTGAGACAGCGCCCCTGCATCATGCCTCAGGAACCAGGCAAATCAGAGCCCTCGCAACGTCGCATCACCCACTTTAGACCTCTTCAAAACACAACTCCACCATATCCAACTTTCCCCGGCACCCATATTCCATCTCGGGTCCGCGACGAGCGCAGACGGCCCGGCTTGCTTCGCTGACCTGTCGTCTGGCCAACTAATCACTCTTTCGGTTTTTCGGCAAGGCAGAATAACAGTCGAAAGAGACGAGAGAAATTCGAGGCCAAAGCGGATGCGCAATTACACTCGTGGAGGCTGGGCGGGCCTGTGGGCGCGCAAGAGAGCTCCGCTGCCACACCCATGGATCGACTTCGACTGCATGTCAATGGGCTCTGCCGGATAGCGTTTCCTTCTGCGAATAGCTACCGACCGGCTGTCTCCTCCTTAATCTATTGCGGGGTTCCGGGCCTCTTGGTTCGTAGCCAAGCGTTTTATCTGCTTCCATATATGGCTCTTGACACACGCTTGGCCAGGGCAGCGAGCTCGTGATCGGCTTCGAGTCCGAGTCGGTCATCTCCTCTTGCAGCGGCGACACCGTTGTTCCGCAGGCGTGATCTTGCAGCTGGACATCTGGCATGCCAGGTACTACTCCGTATGTGCCAGTATGGCTGCTGCCTTGAGCCGCTGTCTCACGGCTGGTCGGAGAATAGCCGTTTGGCTGGGCCGCGAGTATGGACGGATGCTACCACACAGCGGACGCCTTCGAGAACACCTTACTGGTACGTCCCTCTCTCTATTCCAGTCAGCAAGGGGGCCTCCAATGGATTGTGAAGCACTGGCTTCGTGATATGTGCTGCAGATGGTTTGGCCCACATACTCTCTCAAACTGGCTCGCTGACCAAGACTGCCGTGATCTGATATCAAATCAGGCGCCTCTGAAAACAAAAGGACCAAAGCTTCTATTCAGCCTTTCTGCCTCACCCCCCCACACCGGGATTCGTTGCTGCCCCTCTTCATATCCAAGGCGGCCTTCCCGATGCCTGTGATGCATCTGCTCCGTTCTTGTGTGGATCTTGATTGTCTACTGGAGATTACCGTGTGATTCCATCTCGCATCTCGTCGTCTTTCTTTCTTCTTTGGTGCGGGTCTCCGTAGCCTGAATGTTCTCCCGTACTTCTAGCTTCGTTTTAGTTGCTGTGGCACACTCAATGGCTCCGTACTAGTTGCCCAAAGAGGACTATCTTTAGAACGCAGGGCTGCAAGTGTAGCCGTGGCGTCAACCCTTGACCTTGACATTGTGCCTTCGCCATGTCTGTTGTTTACTATCATGCCTTTGGCCACCTAGGTGATGTCGAAGTGAGCTATCAGATATAATCGCAGATGGGAATCTGGAGACCCCCTTGCGGATGAAGCCTCGAGTGGACGAGGCAGAGTCAACTCTGGCCGTGAGCTAAGCAAAGCTAAGCAAAGCAGACCGAGAGAGCCAGCGATTTGGACATGGGGCACTAGACAGGGCCCGCCCCAAGTGAGGTCCCAAGTCTCGGCTTTCTGGATGTCACGTTATTGTGACGCATACCACTGTCGCTGTTACTTGCGAAATCTCCTAGTTTATTCCCAGACACCAATGGGGCCTTGTGAACTGAGCTTCTGCTCAGGCCAACACTTATTTTCCGAAAGTTTCTTTTTTTAGTCGGCTTATCCACCTCACCCGTGCCGCGTCAATTATGACACAGCTCTAGCTGTTAATGTCCAAGGGCGTTCCATCGATTGTTTCTCCGTTGCAAGATCAGGTTATGCCTGGGGGATGAATCGTTTTTTTCGGTCTCAATTCGGCTGCCCTGACTAGCCGTTATTGCGACTCTTTTACCCGGCTCTTCTGGTCCGTGCCCGGACATGGATTCCCTCTCCCCAATATCGAGCCAAGGGCAGAGCAAAGAAGAAAAGTAACAGAGATAAATTGCATCGCTTAGATGGCTGCTTAGTTTAAGTGGCGTCATTCTCGCGCAGGCCCTGGTCGAGCCTTTTGGAAAATGGCGTTTCTGATCTGAGCATGGATATTTGGGAAAGCTGGCGCGGTCGCCGCGGCGCGGGAGCTCCTCTGGACTAGCAGCTGATCCTTCTCTCGTTCGCCCCGGAATATCGTGAAGCTGCACCTTGGCCCGATGGTCCAGGCTGAGCTGGTGATGATGCTACCTTTTCTCGGACTAGGCTGAGTGCCAGGCGTTGGGCACCGCTCACAACGCTCAACTTTCAGCCTTCTCTCTCCGCGGTGTGCGGGCTGGACAATCTAGCAGACGCGACAGGCATTTTTTTTTTTTTTTTTTTTTTTTGGTCTCGTCGTATTACGTGTTTGGCAGCGAATTCTTGGTTGAACCTAACGAGAAGGGGCCTTTTATTACCTTGATTGGTTTCACTCGGTACTTTGAGTCGTTTCAGTGCCACCATTTTGGCCTAACTTGAGGATAGAGGCGTCGCGGCCGATCTTCAACGGCTGAGGGCCGACATGCTGATTGGCCAACCAGCTCCTTGAAACTCCCAGTCTGTCCACCCCCTGTCGCCCAACTCTCTCATGCCCACTTTCCTTGTCTGTGCCTTGCGGGTACGCCAATGCAGAGAGCCGAAGGCCTGTACGCAGGCACTGTAAGCCAAGCCCAGGCCAGCCGGCTGCACCCCATATGGACTGGGATCCTGGGATCTTGAGAGGCGCCGGGGGTGCAGGTGCCGGCATTCAGTGTTCTGAGCATGACCCCGTCGGTTTGGCTCAAACTACGGAGCACGGAGTAGGACCACAATAGCATGGTGGTATTTCTGCTGGGGGCGAGTGCCAGTCCGGCTGCTCAGGGAGCAGCTTGTCAACGACTTATACACGGCCCCTGCCCGAGAGCCTCGCTCTCTCCGTAGGCCACCACCACTCAAACGCTCATCCACTTGGCCAATTTCTGGCATCTTTCATCTGCTCTGGATCTTAGGTTTTGTCTTCCGCATATATGCCCCATCGATCGCTCTTAATCTCTGCAACCCCCCCTCCTTCCATTGCAGATTGAGAGCCGACTCTCTCTTTTCGTTCATTTATCTATTCCCTGCTGGCCGCTCACGATCTTTACGAGTCAACATCTGCATAATATTACAACACGACTTATCATATACTACTACCTTACTACTACTCTCACTAGGTAGTAGTTGGCCTGTCTCTTGCTGCTGCTGTCCCTCCTTCCTTACCCCCCCTATTCTCTTTTCTTTTTTGACCCCCCCTCACTCCCTTCGACGCCGGACCCCGGATATACTCCTTATACTAGACGATCCTACTCTCGCTCTCTCTTTTCGACTCTCTCTAGTGACCTGGACATTCGTTTATCGCTCTTGGCCTCCGAAAACACGACGACTGCAACCATATTTCGACACCATCACGGATTAGTGTAAGTGAGAACTCTATAAGAGAGGGATCCCTGGCTATGCTTTGAGCAGCACAGTCTCTCTTAATCCCGGGTTGCTTTGCCTAAACGGTGTTGCATGACCGTCTCCAACGGCGCCGCTGATCAGCGAATAGGGCCTAGCCATTCATTTCGACCGTTAAAAATTATCAAGGCAAAAAAACACTGAGTGCCGTGTCTGTCGACTTGTCTATATTTAGCTATGGAGCCTAGTCACAATGGATTGTATGTTCCTTGCCTCTCCTTCCTATCCTCTTCTGTCGATACTTACTCGTGACCCCCTTGTAAAAGTCGACAGCATATTCAGAAATACTTTTTCCATTCAAGAGGCGCAAACAACAAGAGCGATTCTGATGCTTCTCTTCAAGAGCCGCCCATCAGCAACCTGAGCATCAGCGACATGCCTCAGAACGAGGCAATGCAACCGTCGGGGATGCCATGGATGCCGCCGGCGACTCACCCGCAGCAGGTGCCGGCGACGGCTCAGGAAAGCATTTCATACTACATGAGAGACGGTCAGCATCCGGTAAACACATGGGAACACTCGATGCCGCCCTCGTCGACCTCCGTCCAGCAAAGATCCACCGAGGCTGTGACTGCGCCTGTCACGTTAGCCCAGGGGCTATACCCTGCTAATGCCATGATGACTGCCGAAGTCTCGAGAGATCCGAGCGGCTTTGTTCTATCTGATGCATCGAATCGATGGGCTCAAAAGCCACCGGGGGACAACTTTGACCTTCCCGTATTGGATTCAGATGCGCCCATCGGCCAAGCCTACACCACCGACGACTCCGTTTCCATTCTTGATTTAAGGTATTCAACCCCGTCGCAAGACAACTCAGATCGATTGAATCTGGACGGTAGCGTGGCAAGCCATCGCTTGTCTGGCTCGTCCTATGCCGTGTCGACAACCGGAGGGTTATCCGACATGCCTTCGTATGAGGACTTCTCTGCCGCCCTCTCCGACGTTCGATCACTCAACTCTGACTACCCGCCTCCATCAAACAGGACCTCCCTTATGTCATCTACACAGCTGTCACCTGTGGCATCTCCTCGCCTGACGCCACAGACCCGCCCCGAGCAGGTCAGAACACAGAGTCGCGGCCGGGCGTCGCCGTCTCCACGACCCAGCATGAGGACTGCTCCTTACGACATCACTCGAGGAAACAAGCAGCGCTGGTCTACCGGATCCTATGGCGTGGGACAGAGGAGACCCTCCCCCGCACTCTATCACTCGCCTCCTCCCAGTGTTCCTCAGAGATACTCTTACCAGTCGTTGCCTGCGCCCTCTGCCTCGGGCATGTTCCCTAACCATCAACAGCCAATCAATGCCAGCAATCCTCTTGCTGCCAGACCGCCTTTTATGATGGCTGGTGCCCCGGGATACAGGAACAGCATGGTCCTTGCATCCCAAATGCCGCCGCAGTTGCCCAATCAGATACCCTCGTACTTCTACAACCACAACGAGACGCACGGAGTAGTTGCCCCGCCACCGACCCTGGCCTCGCATGGCCTCCTCCGAGTTCTTCAGAGCAACGGCGAACCGCATCCTTTGACTGGTCTCTACGCAGACCTGTCGGACCCTCCGGATTTGTTCGGATGTCTCCACGAAGAGCAGGCGCCTCCCCCGCCGGAGGATATGAACCCCTCAGACCCAGAGATGGTGCCTTATGAGCAAGAGCTGCGGTTTGAAAACGACTTGTACACTCCCCGCTGGGTTCGAGGACATGGCAACAAGAGGGAAGGATGGTGTGGTATCTGCAAACCTGGACGATGGCTGGTGCTGAAGAACTCTGCTTTCTGGTACGACAAATCGTTTTCGCACGGCATCAGCGCGGCAACCGGTACCCCGTTCCAAGAGCCTTTGGATTCGAGACGCATGAACGGCAACCCTGACATCTGGGAGGGACTCTGTGGAAGCTGTAACGAGTGGGTTCCCCTCGTCAGCAGCAAGAAGAAGGGAACAACATGGTTCAGGCACGCGTACAAGGTAAGTACTGCAATCTTGAAGCAGCATAATTCTTTGGCTTGGTACTAACTGGAGAAAACTCAGTGTCATACACACCAGAAGGTCAAAGATTCTCATAAACGTCGCCGAGACAATAGCCAAAGCCAAGTTGGTGGCCATATGCCACCTTTGCATGATTCACGACCAGATTCGCACAGATCAATGACTCCCCACATGTCTTCTCCAAGCGCTGGGGTTGACACACCAAGCCTAGCGATGGCAGTCTCGATGCCAATGCCTTCGCAACAACCCATGGACTCTCGAGCGTACATGCCGCTGCAGCAGCAAATGCAGGGTCAACCGCAGGCACAAGCGCCTGTTGGCATGATGCCGCAGAGACCCAGCTCTGTTCGATCACAGAATACGCCCATGGATTCGTACCCCGGCAACTTTTAATTTTCGACTTGATTCTTTTCTTTCAACGTCTTTCAAACGCACTCTCTCGCTTGCTTTTTTTTTTTTTTTTTTTTTTTTTTGCCCACTGGCTTTTGCCCACTGGAATTACAATCGTTTATCAACGCCACTTGCTGTTCGAAATTTCCTTAATTTGGATTCGATATTCATGCGTCACGTTCTCGAAGTCTAATGCCTATAGAGACGCATGAAATTTTAGATTTACGCGACACGAAAAGCTCGCGAATACCTTTTTGTGGCGGGGACTGCTTTTGGTCCCCCAAACCTCTTGTTTTTTTTTTCTTTTTGATTATGTCACTCTCTACACTCCTCTCCTAGACAATTTCCTATTTTTTCTCTGTTCTTTTTCTCTTCTTTTTCTTTATCAACTTTTACCTTTCTTCGCTTCATTTATTCCTTATTAGAATTTTCCCTTCCCAGTCTCTCCCTCATACACCGTTTATTCACACTTACAGAACAAAGAACTACGATACCGGGATACCACCAATCATTGATACCTCACTATTATTATTTTTACGCCTTTTCACGCTTTTATACAATATAGATAGACATAGATGGAAACAAACGAGTACAAAGGGTTTATACTTTTTTCAGGATTAATCATTGGATATGATCTCACGAGATGGGAACAAACGGGAGGAACCAGACTGGGATATTCGGCGCTGCGGGCCAGCTGAGAGAAAGGGGGGATATACCACGGGATAAATAGAGGCTTCTTTTTTTTGGAATTTGTTGATTTTTCATTTTGTATACGGAAGATTAATATTTTTTTTTCCTTACATAGTACTATTGGATTTTTTTTCTTTTTTTTCTTTGCAATTTTTTGTCGCACGCGCCATTTGGTTGCTTTTTGTTGTGATTGTACCCGTACCAGCAAATACGGCACGGTTCTGGACTCTGAATAATACGGGCCAAAAGGCAAAAGAGACCCATAAGGTGGTCCCACACCACCTGGACGGGAGACCCTGGCAAGCCTGGTGTGTTTCCCCTCTCCAAAAAGGTAATCTAATATTATGCTGATTTATGCGGCTGAGGCAGGATTGGTAAACTGCAACGGTGCGAGGGCGAAGCTAATCTCGGGGCGGATGGTTCTTTTGAGCAGCTGCGTGCGTTCTCGCTGCTTTTTTTTCCCACCAAAAATCTCTCGCTGTAATTAGGAGAAGACAAAGGCAGAGTTGGCAAAGTAGACGATTGGTTGAATTTAGGTATGGATGACTTACATAGTAATATATTGCCGTGGCTTACTACAAACGTGTGCGGCAAGGCGCCTGATTTGAACATACCTACCCTTGTCCGGTAGGAGCTGAAGCCAGGGGGTGCATGTAATGCATGTAACTGGGCTGTACTTCTGGTACGCCGCCGCGTAGTAGCCATGGGACGTTGAACAAGTTGGGTACGGTACCTGATATTCCCGCAGGCGCCAGTATCAATACGGGCGTTTATCCCTAGAAGATAGTAGGGATCCTTTGTTTTATTTTGCAAGTTGCATGAATTTTGCAACCATGCTTGGCAAGGGAAAAAAAAGGAAACAAGAAAAATAGAGATCTGATACTTTACTGTGCTGGTGAGAGGGGGGGTGCTCAGCTGTCTTTCTGGGTAGGGGGGGTGGTTTGCGGGAGTGGGGATGTGTCCTTCTTTGTATTCGTCGCTGCCCAACCAACGACAGTAAATACACACTTGTATGGATATCAAACAATAATGGCATGGTATTGCATGGCATGTATAGAATGGGCTCATCACATGCATCGCGCGCGGCTTCTACGGACCGACGAGGGAGGGGAGTGTGCTTTCTACCTACTAGTTTACGTTTTTACTATCTAGGCACGGAGTATTACTCGTTGAGATAAAAAGACGCCAGGAGAAAGTAAACTCACGATCTCTTCTGATTTTTTTTATTTTATTTTTAGCGCTGAAACAATGCAGGTACAAAACAGCAGTGTAAAACAATCCAAGCGGTAGGGCCTAGGAGGCACAAGGGTAGTTGATTTGTTCCCATGAGATCACACGATGTATGGATGCTTTTTTTTATTTTTCTTGCTTTCCCCAGAAGCCGGGACATGGAGGTAAAACGTTACAAGGGCGGCAAGGTTTTAAGGTGTTTCACGGAATGGACATTGTCGGACCATTTTCTCCTGGCTTTTTTTTTTTCACCTTGGGGAAAAAAAAAAAAAGAGTTGAATGTATTTTTGGAAGCTTTTGTTTCTTTACCAATCCGCTTATTCATGATTGTTTCTTTTTGAGCCTTTTCTTCTTACGGATGTGGCCGGACAGAGGTGGGCTTCAAAAGGATCCGCAAGGCACAGCGCATGAATGAGCTTCATGCGAGCTTGGATGAGAAAGCGCATCGTTCGAAACAAGATTGATTGGCCGCTAAGTGCTGGCGGCCAACTTATCTACTAGCATTGCGTAGTAGCTTCGAGCTATCCATCTTGGAATACCGATTTCTTTCTGATTCATTAGGTCGTGTGAGTTGGCCAATGCGTATGGTTCGTCCGCATCGTTGAGTCGATTGGGAACGTATCCCCTCCTACGTGAGTTGAAATGTCCGTATTGGGCAATTAGGATTTCTTCTTCTTTTTCAGCTTCTTCTTTCTTAATGCAGGTTATGTTTTGTTTTTGTGCATGGGATGAAAGTGCACAGGCTGGCTTATGCCGGTTCTGGACATAGCGTGGCTGCCTAGTTGGTGAGGACCGAGTCTGGGGAAGATCGAGATCGGATTTCGTCCGGGACTTTTTCCTATGGTGGTAATTGTTCGAATATGGAATCTCAGCTATGCAAAGGGAATGTTGAGTAGTACATTGTAAATGGATATTTATACCTGAAATGGTTGGTAACTATTCGGTTCGGATTGATTAGAAGTCGAGATTATGGTAGTATTAGGTAAGATAAGCCTTGTTGCTTGTGTCTCGTGAGTTGTGGTGCGTTTTTTGGCTTTTCTGGCGTGGAGGCTCAACAAAGCGCCCGGGGTTGGAAAAAGAGCAACGAGGTCGGGAAGAGCGTTGATGATTTATGAAGATAGAAGTTTTGCCAATCATTGGTACACATATCAGAATTGAATCAGCTTGAAAGTTGTGCATCTCTCAAAAGTGTTGTGAAGTTGAAGGTTTTAAATCCCATTCAAAGTAGACGGTGTTATCGGATCTAAAGATAAGGCTGCCGTGGCAATGGCGTTTCGATAGCCTTGTTTACACTATGATCCCCGGACCTATTATGAGATATTACATGTAAGCAGTAACAATCACCTAGCTGGGACATATTTGTACCGCAACAAGGTCATCGTTCACAATCAACGGCAGTCGTAATAGTCACGGCATCTAGTAGACAGAGTTGCGCAGCTTCTTTTTCATCATGTCATTCTGCTGCGCTAATCCACCGGTGGGATCCATGGTGGAGAAGAACTTGTCCCAGATTAGGCAAAAGAGGCTGCTGGACCGCCCATCTATATGTCGGTAGCGCTGTGAACGAAGTGCTAGTAATTGTGGCAGTACTCGGGCTATTGTCGACGGAAGCTGCAAACTGTACTACGGCGCTTGGGAAATTAGACGAGCAAAAATACGAAGACCGTCATCGTAGACTGAAGACGGAAAGATTCACAGTCATGGCTCCAGGTATAATCAGATCAAGAGAGCTAAGTTACTTGCTCCTTTTGGGCATGCGGAGAAATGTACCCGATCACCCTTCTTATCTAATCCATGTAGCAATTGGGAGAGGCTTTATAGCAGCACGTAGACACACACGGAGTGCATATGCAAGTAAGGGACGCCCATAACAAACGCCCAACTCCCCCCTTTTTCTTTTAATCTTACGGGTGCAACCAAGGCGCCAACGCAGTGTGTCTTGCTCAACGAGAAACACCAATGGCTGCCATTCCCACGGGCTGGTTCGGAGCAAAGTAGCACATACTGTACGACTAAGATAAGGTGTAATTACTCGCACAAGTGCTCGTACAAGTTGCTCTCCAGAGATGGCCCAGGATAGGTGGTCATAACCCCGGCGGCCGTGCCCTGCCAGCCAGCTTCTCAGGCCCTGGAGCTCAGCTGCCTAGCGACAGGACCGCTGTAGCAAAGGCCGCTGCAATCCGGCGTGCACTGCTCCCGGCGGCCCACCCAGCTGCACCTGCGCTGCACGGCTCCATTCGCAGCGTCTTCCTAGATCGAAATTGGCCCGTTCTGCCTGGAAGTTACCCACGCAGTACAGCCTTCACCACCACCTTTGCCAGTCGCCATACTGTACTTGGACCTGCTGGGCTTCCTCTCCGCCTCTGCGCTGTCCCGTCCAAAGTCCAACGCTGTCTCTTTCTTCCTCTTCCTCTTTGTCTGCTTCATCGTCCATTGCCTGCCGCACAGCCGCCGTGTCCGCCCTTGGATAGCTGGTTGATGCTCAGTGGAGCTGCAGGACAAGACTTGCCTCCCTTGTTTCTTGCCTGTCCCTCTCCTTTGCCTTGCGTGCTGCCGTTGCTCTGCGTTGGCTTTTTGCTGTTCCGGTAAGACAAACATCTCCCTCTCCCTTTTTCACGCCCGTTAATTGGCAACGTTGTCGACGAGAGCGAGCGAAGGAGGCTGATAAGACTAGTTTTTTTTGTGATTTTCCTCTTGTTTTGACCGCCTTTGCATTTGCAGAGCCAGTGCCGGATTTATACGACGTTTTTTTTCTTTTCTTTCGTTTGCATCTTGTCATGACCGTTCACGAGCACTTTGGATAATGAGAAACGAGCCACTGCGATTTTACACCACTCTTTGCCCAAGCAACCCAGCAACCCACTCGACAGCCTTTCTGCACCCTTTGGATCTGATCTGATACCGCCCTCCCCTCAACGGACAAATACAAGGAAACACTCCATTATTGCATCGAGGGAAAGGAAATTGAACCAAAAAAAAAAAAAAGCCTCCCTTGCAAGCAATTATATATATACTACTATACCTATACACAGCATTTTTTTCGGGGCTTCCCCACGGCCCGAATTGACGGTGCACGCACTGGGATGCTTGTGTCTGGCTTATCGTAGCGAACAGGAATTCGAGCTGATATGAGCGAGGATCAACAGCTAGTATCAAGGCATGTCCGCCTTGTCAAACACTCTGAAGCATGCCTGCCCTCCGCTCCCTCCAACAGTGGCTAACCAATTCTCTTTGACTCCGCACAGCAGCAGCTTTGGAGATCCAAACGCTCACCCGCCGCCCACGCCGAAGCAGACTCCAACCTCGGGTGCCTTTCCCAGCCCGATTTTCGAAACGCCGAAACCTCCCCAGGGATCCTTCGCCGACACCAGCGGCCTGACGCCTCGCTTTGCTGAGGAGTATTCCGTCTTCAACGCCACGCCGGGCAATCTGCGAGGGGCCCAGTTCCCCTTCGCAGATTTTGTGCCCGCCACTCCCTTCGCATCGGCCTTTCTGGGGCACAAGCGACAGCTGTCCGCCGACGAGCAGGCTGTCGAGAGGCTTGCCATCGAGATTGCGACCCGAGCCAACATCCCGCCGTCGAATCCCAACCTTCCACCGCCGCCCGTTGACCCGTCTCGACGCCTGCCCTCCTCGCCGGCGGCTTTGATATCATCTACAAAGGCCGCTGTCAACTCCGAAGCCCAACTCGGCCCTGCCTTTTCCTCCTCCTCGCATATCAAATCGCTGAAGAAGCTCCGACGGGGTACAATTGAAGGATCCGACGCAGCCCAACCTCTGTCGCCGCCGCCGTCAGCTCACAAGAGCGACCAGAAGCTCGCTCCCAAGATCAACATGCAAGATGACCAGAGTTATGGTCACCCAGATTTTGGCGACGGCTTCCAGGGCATGACGGGGATGATGGGCGGCGCCGAAGACATGTTTGTGTACCCAATGTCTGCGCCCCCGGGCCAGGCCAACTTCTGGGACCCCGCCATGGGAATGGACTTGGATTTCAGCACAGCTGGCGCCGCCTTCTTCCAGCCTTCACACCGCCACACCGGCTCTTTCGACTGGAACAGCGACATCCAGCTCTTCCAAGACCCTGTGCCGCCACCTCCCCCACCATCATCAAACCAAGAGAATGTCCAGCCGAATGCCCAGCACATCAACCAGCCGGCACGGAGGGAGAGGATGCTGGCGCCCAAACCGCCCATCTCTACGGGGCAGACTACGGCTCCCATGACCGCATCCACCATGTTTCCAACATCCATGGAAGATTCGTTTGGCTTGGCAACTCCCATGGAAGGCGTTGACCCAGGGCTGCTATATAGCCGGCCCCCGACGTCTTCGATGACAGCCGAATTTAACCATATCAACACGTCGTCCGCGGACATGATGCCCATTGCGGAAGCCAGCGGCAACTCTCGTGTGATGGCCCAACCTCGCCGGAATAATAGCATGAAGGAGGCGAAAAGAGGCAAGATGCCAGATCGTTCCTATACAAGCTCCCCTGTCAAGGCCATGAGCCGCCCCGAGTTGAATCGCAGCCTTAGTGAGACCCGGAGCAAGAAGGCAATGGGCCGAGGCGCATTGCCGACTTTGGCATCCGCCTCAAGGCCATCATCACAGGCTGGAAGCATGAGTATCAATACAGATGTGGGAAAGTCGGGGTCGCAGCTCTCCAGGTCTGGGAGGATGTCACCCCTCAAGAGCCAGCGACGGCTGTCGAGCTTGGCGTCTATCCCCGAGTTTGCCTCCTCTCAACCTCAGCTTCATCGACCACGAACTTCAGTAAAGTTCACCATAGATGCACATGGGCGAGCTCGAGCGGAAACGACAGTCGTGGTAGAGGAGTCTGGGAGCATTACCCGCAGTCGAAGCTCTCGAGACCTCTCATCGACGCGGAGAAGCTGGGATTCATCTGATGATGAGTCCTCTACGGACGAGGAGCCCATCATCATTCCCAGTCGAGCTAATTCTTTCAATGCATCGTTTGCGTTGCCTGATCCACGCAAGCCAGTGGGCTCAATCTTCCACTCAGGTCGGCGGAGCATCAGTGACAGGAGCAGGAGTGCGTCGACCCCTTCTCTCGTGACGCCCATCGATGGGGAGAGCGAGGCGGAGACAATCATGACAGATCATCACGAGAGGGGAGGAGATGCGGCGAGCGAGCTGCGTAAAGTGGTAGAAGACCGACAGAAGCGATCCGTACAGGAGAATACTCGATCACACCAGCGCATCCTGACCTCGAGCGGCTCTGTAAATTTTAAAAACAGTGCCATATCGCCAGTCAGCATGGCGGACTCGAACTACAGAATGGACGGACACAGGATTCGATGCGTGTGCAGCAGAAGTGAGCCCGATGAAGACAATGGTTATATGCTTCAATGGTATGTTAACAACAACACTTAACAAACCGAACCCAGCTGACATGAAGCCTTTTCTAGCGAATCATGTGAGATGTGGCTGCATGGGAAATGCGTCAACATTAGCAGACGTACCATGCCAAGCGTATACATTTGTGGCTACTGTGCTAACACGCCCAATGTTGCGGCACGGCGACCACAGCAAAACATTGGCCGAGGAGGCAGTGGAGGGCAGTCGGCGTCATCATCTCTGCAAAGCAAGACGCTGCGGACCCTTCGATAGGGGCGTTGTGATAAAAAGAGAGAGTGTGTGTACGCGAGGCCGTGTGAGGAAAACAACAACAAAGGGACATATATATATCTGATTTTGACAAGAAAACAAGCAAGCAGAGACACAGGTTGGGCAAAGCAAAGGAATTTTTTTTTATGCGTTATGTTGAATAAGATTAAACGGGGCTCTCCGCCAACTACTTACTTTACTATTCCTAGAGAATCATGTAGACGAGCTGCAGAATGTTGTACATAGGGGGAAGATACCCTAATGCTATATTATTTGGGGATAGCTATTGGAGCACCAAGATGTGAAATGCTAAAGTTGAATGTGAGAAAGGGGGAGATGAGCTGTAGGAAAGCTGCACTTGTATCAAAGTATGGCTTATACATCCGTGGCAGGCAGCGAAATCTCTGAATCTGCCCAATGAGGCCAAGGCCGTTAAAGAGGCCGTCAAGAATGCTATTGACGGAGGTCTGCGGACAAAGGACACGGAGGGCAACTCTGGCACCGCAGAGGCTGCTGATAAGTTTGTCAAGGAGCTTATCAACGTTCTCAGGGCATAAAAGAAAGAAAGGCTCTTTATCTATGATCTTCTAGTAGTCGGATGGTGTCTTCCTATTCTATAATTGTTGTTCTGCATTGCGGTGTTACAGCCCTGTAGTTTGATGCGAGAGGATATCTCGTCTTCAAGTTCTTAACAACATAGCCTGAGGAGCTTGTGGATGAGACGGTTTCAGCGATTATGGAATTGTTCACAGATATTGCGTTTCTGATTGTTTAATAATATAGATTTGACTACTTATAGTATTAATCTAATGAGTTGGATAGCTAAACTTACGTTGCATAAGTCCTTTTCTAAAGTTGAGCGAAAAGCAGAAAAGGAGAGAACCATTTGTGTACGGCTCAACGCCAGCTGGCAGAGCGCGTCGTTTTTATTTTATCACCTGGCAAGGCACCAGCTAGGCATTCGCATTCCAATTGGCTTCTCCATCTGTTCTTTTGCGTTTTCCTATTTAACAATCTTTCCACCAGCGATAGCCCTCCCAACTCTCTCTCCTCCTTCATTCTCCTACATCTTGCATCATCGCAACACCACATATCTCACCCACAAACGAATAACGACGAGCAGAGTTAGTTTCGGCGCTCCGAATGGTCTTGGCGCAATATGGTATCAATCGACAAAGAACAGTCCTCTGAACGGAAGCTCAAGATCCCTTACAGACCCAGCGCTCGATACCCAAAGAATGGCACCTCGGAGCGAGCTCGCCTCAGGCAAGATGCGTTCATGGGGTTACTCCAACAGAGGCCAGCGAAGAGGAACCCCGAGAGTGATTCAGCACTGAGAGAGCACACCAAGAATGAAGAAGCTGGCATCTCTTCGGCGCCATCGTCCTCTATGGAGTTGGACTCTACAGGGCCGAAAGGAGACGAACTCGTCCCGGTGTCCAAACCCCATGACAACGCCTGGAGTCTGAGGAGCCTATCGGATGAATCAACGTCTTCTTCAGAGGATGACTTGTTGATATATGCAAACTCAGCCCAGACGAAATTGGATGTCGTAAAGAAACTCCAAATCTTATGCGCAGCCACCGAGATAGGCGGTTCGTCTGCTAAAAAGCGATCCAAGCCGATGGCAGACGACACCTCTTCTTCCGCGACCAAGATCCACGAACCTGACCACTGCCAAGCCTCGGACAACATCCAGGCGGCACCGGCAACACCAAAATGGTTCGACGAATTCACGGCCAACAAGCCCACAACGCCAAGTCCGAATTCAGCAACCAGCACCCAAATGGCAACCCTCGCAGAGGAAATAACTTATCTGAAGCAAGAAATACTCAAGCTACAAGGTCAACTCCATCGCCATGAAGAAATTCTCCAGAGCCTCGAAGAGATGACCCGTACGATACAACAAGACAACTCAGACATGGCGGCCACGCTCTCTATCACTGGAAATCGCCTCGACATGTTCGGCCAAATGATGGAACACATGGCTGAAAGGATCATGGAGTTGGAGAAACAAATATAAAAGCCTGAAACGCAGTTTGCCCGCAGATCCGGAAAATGATGGCGCCTGAGATGTTTGCGGCTGCTGAGGAACTCAGCTTGTTTCCACCAGGGGAGCATTGGAGGTTTTCAGATATCGGGATGCGTGGATAACGTTTGGCGACATGTATTTATTGATCTCACAGGAAATATTAAAAGGGGCGACCGGATTGGCTGATGAGTGGCGGTGGAAGATATCTTGCTATCCAAAAATGAAATGACCTGCATTCTTGACTTTTTCTTTTTCCTTGTCCCTGGAATTCCATGAACTTATCTTTACCTCGATTATTGGTGCATTTCGAGCCGTTCAGATCTTGTCATCATTATCACAGAGCTGGTCAGGACGTAATATGTTTGAGATGCGTAAACAGTGTACCGCCGTTGAAGAAAGTCCGTATTACTTCATGCCAGGTAGCCCATAGTGAATCAGACATGATCTTGAACAATAAAGGCCGTTCAATTCTCGTAATGTTATCCTAAAGAGTAAAGCAGGGTCTGGTCTTGTTATTTTCCCGTGAGGTTGTTGATGTCTGCTTGCTTGCTCTCTAAGAACTGTCTCTTCACATACAGAGCAATACAATTTGATCCCTGTATAATTGACCAAAAATAATAGAGGCGTTATCGATTCAAAATACTTGGGCAAGCAGCATTTTCCATATCTCACTCAATTACTACCTTCTCAGCCTACGCAGCTTTGAGATAGTAACGATTAGAAAAGCCAGGTTGGGGTTCAGAAAATGGGGGAAAAAAGGAGAGAAAGATTATGATTTGTCTCTAGGGAGACTTGGCACGCAGAACCCATTTTCACCAGCGAAGACAAAAAAGGGGTATAATAGAAAGAGGGCATCAGAAGGCAGTTTTTCCGTCTCTGCACGCACCGTCATTGTCATAAATGGCAATAAAGAGGCATAGGAAAAAGAATTCGGCAACCTTTCATTTTGTTTTCTCTTCATCTCATATCCACACTCTACCCTTTACGTACAAAAGGAAAAAGAAGGAAAAAGAGGCAAAAGAAGCAGCCCACTTGGTGTTACAGATAGCTCAGTTGGAAACAGAAACTTGGGGGGGAAAAGGAAAGAAAGCAGCAACAATTTCAGCCAGGTTGTAAAAATCAAGTCAGTTCCAACGACCAACCACACCCATGTAATCAAACTTTTTCTCTTTTTTTTTGGTCAACTATCAAAACATAAAAAGAGGCTTGAAAGCCCTCCACACATATTGGATTCTCCTTTTGGTTCTCTTAATGTGGGAAGCACATTGTAAAATTTTGCCCGGTCCATCAGCCAAGGAGAGGGTCTTTGAGGACTTCATGAGTCGCTGGCAGTTTAGTTGCCCAGGCTGGGGAAGGCAGACTCGTCCTTGGTGTTGATAGAGGCAGCCTGGCCACCACGTCCACCACGGAAGTTGCCCCTGCCGCCTCGAGGCTGGTCACCACCACGGCCACCACGGGGGCCACCGCGACCGCCGCGGCCGCCGCCACGGGTTCGCTCAGGCTCGACGAAGCGGGGATCGAAGTCGACGGTCTGCTTCACCTTGCGCTCACGCTCACGCTGCTTCTTGCCGCCAGTGCCGGCGAAGTAGACGTCCTCCTCCTTCTCGAGGGGCTTGGCAGCAGCCCACTTCTTGTCAATCTTGCTTCCCTCGTTGGCAGCACGGATGCTGATCTCAGAGTCAAAGGCACCCTTCTTCTCAGCCTGCTGGGCCTGGTAGTCGGCGAAGGAGATGCTCTTGTCTTCGGGCTCAGCGGGCTCCTCGGCAGCGGCATTCTCGGCCTCGTCCTTCTTCTCAGACTCGGCCATGGCCTCACCGGCTTGCTCGTCCTTAAGCTCGGCATTGCCTTCGGTGGCACCCCAAGACTGAGCAGCCTGCTTGTCGGAGCCACTGGAATAGTTGGTCAATATGATGTTCAAAATTGAGAGGGCTAAAAAGGATGAGTCTTACGTGGTGGCGCCGGACTTGTGGGTATGTCTATCGTCACGGTCACGGGGGTAGCGTCCGCCACGGCCTTTCTCGGTATCAGCACATGTCTCTTCTAAGCTGCAAAGTCTCCTATGAATGGAAGTGGCTTTTAAATGGGATTTGCTCACCTCCACGGACGCGAGCGCCCTGACCACCACGAGGACCATCTCTAGGGGTCTCCTCAGTGGAACGGCCCTGGTTGCGTTCCCGGCCAGCGGCGCGGTCACGGAAAGCTACACAGCAGCAATTAGCATCGGTGAAACATGCATGTCTCAGACGGACTGCCGCCACGGCATTGTCCTTCCAAAAGAGACGGAGATGGCGCAAACTTACCGCCCTCGTTGCCGCCGAGGTTACCACGGCGGTTGCCGCCAGTCCTCACAGGGGCCGCAGGGGCCTGAGGCTCGACATTGCGCTTGGTGGTGCGAGCGGTGGCCTTGTCGACGGTCTTGACGGGGACGACGGGCTTCTCCTCGCCGTCGGAGTCGTTGCCTGCAGCGTGAAGCTCGGGTCAGTGTGCTGCGATTTAAGATTTTCATCGCGGCGGGGGCTTTTCGTTGACACAAGGAGGGGCTGAGAGCCACAGCAAAGTTTGCGAAGAGGAGGGGGGGGGAAGTACCGAGATAGGCGAACCGGTTCTACACGAGGGAGGCAGTCAGTAACAGCAACACAGAGTAGAGTTGAATATAGAATGCATATAAGAGAGCAGGATATTAGGGCATGGGATGAGGGCGACGGCGACGGCGAGGTCTCTATCCGCGCGGGAAGGATTGCTTGGCCGGCGGCGCAATGCGTATATAGCAAGGATCTAGAGCCCGCTCGCAGGTCCACGACGGCGGCCGAGCATCGAATTGACGGGCAGGAATAGGAACAGAAAACCACGACGACGGCGACAACGCCATCATGACATGGGCCGTGGCAGGATGGTATCATAGGCTGCGTACCTGGGAGGCGACTTGTGACATGTTGGTCGCTGTGGCCTACCGGAGGGGCTGAATACTGGCGGCGCTGGTAGTCGTTGCTACTTGGTGGTGGAGGAAAGGAAGAGGTTAAGATCGCATGGCCCTCCTGGCGCGCGAGTCGGTCTGTCTGGATGTTCTTCGGAGAGACCAGAGCGGCTGTGCTGCGGATGCAGTTGAAGAAAAAAAGCACGATGCGGCCTGTACGTCTTTTTTGGGGGGGTTCGCAGCCAGCTCAATGCGGCGGGCAAAACTCTCTCGCTGCTTCTGTGCTGCGCCAGAGCCCACTCCGGAAAAAAAAAAAGCACTGCTGGCGCTAGCTCTGCTTGTTTTTTGGGGGGGCTCGCTTAATTCCCGTGAAATGTTTTGTGGTGACGCTGTTAGGGCTCCGGGGCGCTGGGCCGTTAGTGCACCAGGTACCGCAGCGTAGGGGCTGCCTCATTAGCTGCTGTTGATATGCTCAATCTACGGTATATTCCAGCTCTGGCCGTCTCCCATTCACGGCATTTCAGCTGCATTTGATCACGTCTATTCTGCTCATTGATGCTTCCTTCAAACGACCGGCTTTGGAGGCATACGCAAAGCTTCCTGGGCTGCGCCATGGGAGCCAAATTCCCGCATCCGGGGGTGCTCTGCTGTGGCCGAGCTGTAGCTACGGGGAGATACAAGCCAAGCTACGACGCAGCCGAGGGGGCAGACTAGGGCTTCCGCCCGCTGAAACCTCACTAGAAGGGGCTCCGTAAGAATTAGAGACATGGAGCTCAGAGGTACCAAGGTACCGAGCACGGCTGCAATGCTGCTAGCCTCGAGTTTAGCGCGCAGCCTGTGGGAGCTTCAGTCCAGCTGAGGTGCGACGCTGGAGCTGGCAGGTGACTGTGGCGTGGCCGTGATAACGTCATCAGTACGTTATGGCCAATCTGCGGTGCGAATCTGCCAATGCAAACGCTGCGCTGTAGCATTCACTCTGAATTGTTTGCGTCTACCAATGACGTTCAGCTGTATTATGGGTCGTTTTGGGGAGCAGCTAGGTATCTATGTAGTAGCTACGCTTAATAAGGGTGTAAGTTTGCTGTAGACTTCATAATGCAAGTAGCATCGAGACGGATGGCATAGTGAAGTTCTAGATATATCAAAATTTGGCCAATGGCCTCGGGAATTCATCAATTGAGTAAATGTATACTTATGTAGATTCTAGGTAGGTAAGTGATGGGATGCGAGCATTCTCCAGGCCCAGGGGAACTCCTTCGACTACGTAACCTACAGAGCTTCTGAACAGCTCCAACAGCAGTCTCCCAACACACTCGTAACTATTCATTTTGACACACCAGCCAGGAAAAATTAAACAAATATTCAGCCTGGTTCTGAGAAACGGGACATGGGCAGACGACTTGACCGTGCTTTATGACAGGGCCGAGGTATCTTTGGCTTGTGATTAACACGGGCTGCATCTCCATCAATAGGATCAGATGCGTTGACCCGAATACTCAATCGAGATGGGCTCAAAGGCCTATTGGTCGTTTTATAATCTCTCCTTTCTCGGTTATTGCGCAAACAGCCTGGTGAACGCACCTGCAACATATTAGCACAGCCCATATCATACACAGCTTCAACTCGACCAAACTCACAGCCTGTTTCAACGTTGGACTCTCAGTTCTCATACCATCAACTGCTTCAACTCCTCTCATCTTTCCCCTCTCTCCACAAACCTCAATCTCAATCCCACAATCCCAACACAGCGGCACCTCACCAACCTCCTCAATCCCCCTCCCCTTCCCGCCAACCAAGTCCCTCACCTTCACACCCTTATAAATCACACGACTCCCACACAACAAGCACCCATAGCAATCTCCATGCCAGAAACACCATCCCAAACTCGCGCCCCCCTCTCCCTGAAAAATCACCTCGCCACACACCCAGCAGACGGAAAGATCGAAAATGGCCGTCGAGCACACGTGGCACGCCAGACGGCATGAGCGGCCGAGAGCGCAGGGAGAGCCGATGTAGACGCAGTCGCAGAATGAGCAGGTGAAGATGTTTGTCCCATCTGGAAGCTTCATTAGCGGTGGGCGCGGGGAATTGTTCCTTGATTTCTGGGATAGTCGTGTTGAAGAACCTATTGAGTCAAAGAAGTGGATAAAGAATAAGACTATTTAGCAACGCCTATTGCATATTGATGATTAAAGATAATTCATTCATGTTTTAGATAGTGAGATTAGGCAGGGCTCCCTTTGTCAGAGGAGAGAAGGGAAAAGATATCCGTCAAAACTTTCACGAATATGGCAAGAGCAGCTTGATAACCACAAAGATAGAATTCAGAAGTAGCCTTCTCTAACATACAAAGAACGAAAATTGGGCATTCGCAGCAATTACTGCAGTAATACTCGTACACAAGCCGACTAAGCGTCGCCCTATCTCAAACACAGAAATACAACCAATGTTCTTCCTATAATTCTCAGTTTCCCTTCCAGCGCCGAGCCAAACATAAAGAATAAAAGAAAAAGAAAGCAATGTGGCCCTCGAAACCAACCATGTCCAGCCAAGTACAGGCCTGAGGTAGAAAAAACAGCACCCTTACTTAAAAAAACCAAGGGATCCATAGCTCTGGATTCCATCATGCATTGTGACGTTTCCTTCATCATAGCAAAAGCACCAATTGAGTGTAGTTTCCAACGCCGAACCAACACAATACCAAACCAGCCACCCTGAAACGGCCTTCCCGACCGATCTGACGAGTTATGATCCGTTCCCGTCAGTGTCTCTCCGCAGTCGACGACCAGGACCGAAAAACAACTTTCCCATTCTTCTCCGTTGCGCCCATGTGGCTACCTAACCACGATTTTTAGGCTGGGCGAGCATGTTGAGACGGCTCATACTTAATGTTGGTCGTTTCCTGGAGGGCGATACCGAGTTAATGGCCCGGCGAATGGGGCGGACGGGAGTCTTGCCCACACTTCGAGTCATCGTAGGCTTCTTCGCACTAACAGAAGGAGTTGAAGCCAAACGAGGAGCCAACAAAGCCTGGCCCTCAGGAACATGGCTGCTCTTGGCCTTCTTTCCAGCACGCTCAGCCGCCTCTTTATCAGTGTCTTCATCGACCGAGCCGGCACGATGGCGTTTCTTGTTAGACATTCCATGTGGAACGCCCGAAAGCGCCTTTGGCGAAGAGGGCGCCGCGTTCTCTTTATCCGGGTGAGAGCTCGGCGAGACAGGGTCAGGAAAGCTGCCGGGCATATCCGATATGGGCTTGATAGAAGCACGCACTTGGCGTACGCTCGACTGGCCAGGAGAAGCGCCAAATCCAATAGGCGACGGGTGTCCAAATTTGATTGTATGGTCGCTTCGGAAGGTGAATTTACCAGGAATAGAAGGAGTGGGAGTGGGAGACTTTGCGCTCTCAGGTTCCGCATCCAGGAGATCCTTGTAGGCGGACAGATCGGGATAAGCAATACCTCCCGAATCTTGTTCTGCCAAGGCTTCCTTCGCCTCGGAACGCGTTAAGATCTTCTTAATAGCACTTGTTTTGTAAAGCGTCAGAGAATCCGGGTCAAAAATGGTTCGTGTAACTTCTGGTGTAAACGTCACATGCTTAACCACCTTCTTTACGGGCTGAGTGGCTGCAAGACGATGGACATTCAGATTGGAAAACCGGGGTGGTGTGACGACCGGCTGCGGAATGGCACTCTGCCTTCTAGGCATAAATAGGCTGCTTCCAAATACCGATTTCATCACCGATCGTCTCAGAGGTGTGTCAGGCTGATTCACGATAGTGTCGTCGGTTATTTTGGCCTCCTTGAGGGCCTTGATTTCGTCGAGTGTCTTTAGCTCTCTGGGCTTCTCCATCTCGTTAAGCCCCTTAAATTCCTTGGATTCAGTCGACTCCTTAGATTCAGTTGACTGCTTGAGTCCCCTTGACTCCTTGAGCGCCTCCAATCGGCTCTTGAATGTTGGCTTTGGTGACGATGCAGCAACAGGCATCTCGGACTTTTTGGGGCTGACCGCATTAGCCAGTGATGATTTGGTTGGACTCATCAGGCGAGAGAGGCTTGGTCGAGCGATTCTGGATGTAGCAGGCCTCTTAACGCTGGATGCTGGGCGAGGTACTGAAGTGCTTTCTTGCATCACCGGCCGTGTTGTCGATGTATCGTCTTCCGCATTCTTCTTGAACCTCTTGGAAGGAAGCGAGTGCTGCTCGTCCTTTGCAGAGCTTTGTTCTTCGCTGGCGCGAGCCTTGAAGTCCAATTTCTTGGCAGGGAGCTGACTGGCTCTTTTCGTTGCTGATGCAAGCTTCTTTGTGACGGAGGATTGTGATCCCGCTTCCAGCTTTGAAGGAGTCCGCTTCAAGCTAGTCTGCGTAGTGTCGAGGTTGGCCTTGGACAGTGATCGTTTCACGCCTGGGGTGATAACAGGCTGGAATCTTCCATTCTGTGCTCTCCAAGCGGACGCATGTCCTTCAATTGAGTCCATTTTCTTGAACTCCGCCATATGAGCCGCGCTAAATCTTCCAGACTTGCCTTTGGGCGTAGCAATTGTGCGGCCCTTGGCATCGGTTGATGCAGGCGTTGACTCGTTTGCCCTTTGAGCAACGATGTCGGCCTTGTACTCGGCAGCCTTCTCTTTGAGGCCTTCCAAGACGCGCAGGGCTTCGGGCCCTAGGCCCAGATAATCACCTCCATGGGGCACACGGAGAGTGAATGCGGAAGATGGCACACCGCCAACCTTGGTGGGAGTAGATTGAAGTCCAGCTCCATGAGAGCTGTCGCGCTTTCTAGCAGCGGTGATATCTGTGAAACCCAGCCTAAGGGCAGACGAGGGCTCTGCGGTAGTCGGGTGGTATTTGCTGGGGTGCATCTCTGTGCTAGGGGGCTTCAAGGCATAGGTCGCAGGCGTGGCAGGCGACGCAACGGGGATTCTCTTCTTGGGAGTTGCGCTGGTGGCGGGCTCAGCACGACCAACTTCTTTCGTGAGCTCCGGCTCGACGAGCAACTCGGGCCCGGTACTGCTCTGCGTCGACATTGTTAGGCTACAGCAGGTCGTGAAGAGCGTGTTGGGGGTTAGGGAAAATCTCACCTTAGCAAGCCGAGCCGAGCGGCGAGGCGGCGGCGCAGACATGGTCTGGAAAGCGCTTGATTGTGACTAAAAACTGCAAGGTAAGATGGTATTGGTAGCAGTATTGTGAAAAGCGCAGCTCGTTTGATGAAATGTCTCGTTGTCTGGGGAGGAATGTGGTGATGGAATCCAACTGGACAAGGTGATGGTATCAAAACAATGGGACGATGTGGTTGTCTGGTGGAGGGGGGTTTGTTTACTTTCTGATGGCCCGAGCTCGAAAAAGGGCACGCGGTGGGCCTTACAGTGCGTAATACAGTAGTGTAAGCGAAATTGGTGTTTAATTAGCACGGTATGATGAAGCTATGGAGCCATGGCAACGCTTAAGCTTTCTTGTCTGTTGACGAATTAACCACATGTTTTAGCACAAGGCACAGACGTATTCGTAGTATTGTAACAGCAGTAGCAGCAGAAAAGATTTATACTGTCGATTGTTTCTTTCCGGCCAAGATTGAAGGATTTGTACATGCCATCATGTCGGTCGCCTCTCGTACGCTCCCATCCAGAAAAAAGCCGGCCTACGTATGCGATGAGTGGCAGCGAGGCAACCACACAGATTGTACTCTCATTCTCTCCATACAACTGAGGCTTCAAAGTTACCAGCACATATAAAGAATATATTTGATGTCTTAGTGATCCGAACTAGCATCTGAACTAGCCTCTCAGTTCGAGAAGCCGCTAAAGCACGCAATGAGGCTCTCTGGGCGACTGGTATTGCTTACTATCACCATAGCTCACAAAACAGCGATCCGTTTTTACTACCAATCTAGATCCTCAGCTGCTTGGTCACACTGTCTCACGATCATCGATTTCCAGATTAGCGTCAGATAGTCCACGCACTCGCAGCTTACGCCGAGCTCCATCAAGAACATGGAATTCTTGTCATCCAATTGCAAAACGGCCGCTGTCAGGATGCCAACCCTCGTTAAGCGCTCAATCTAAGACTTTAGTCGATTCCCCAACTCCCCAATCACGAGGCCCTCAAGGTCCAAGGATCCAAGGATCCAAATTCCGATCTCCCCAAAGCACGACACTGCGGAGTCCTCCGCCCTCCGAAGCGACAACGGAGTGCTCTCGGCACGCGGTAGCATAAGATGATGTGGTTGCGCTAGAATCCTTCCAGAAATCATAGTTCATTCCGCACCGATAGTTTGCGGCTTGCCCAGGTGATGTGATGACGGCGCCGTCACTAGGCAGACAGGCGGCTTGCTCTAGCCGTGCTTATTTTTCTTCTTCAGAGGGCTAAAAAAGGGATGTGTCCAAGTTTGTCCAGGTCCAAGTGGTTGGCGAAGTGGAAAGGAACGAATTGCATGGATGAAGCCATGAATGAGTTTACGAGGTGGCGCTTGGTACGCCGCTAAGCGTCAGAGAGAAGATGATCTTCGCTCTATGCACGTCTATGACGGGCCATGGTTTTTTGGAGGGTGTCAGCATGCAGGAATATCTTGATTCTCGTCGAGACCGTTTTTCCATCCCAAGTGAGGACCGAGATTGCCTTGCCGTGCATGCAGTTGTACGGATTTGCTGGAGGCTACTGTGCGCTGGGAATGATACGACGGCGATTCAGCTGAGCAGCGGACAAAAGCCGTCTGTGGCTTTTCCAACCAGCTCCTGTCAAGGAAATTGGACGAAAACTAGATGGCCATTCTCAACAATTCAACAAACCCAATAAACAGAGATGGGCAAACTCATTAAGATGATGTGTGATCTCTTGCGTTAGCGGCGAACGCCTCTCCAACTAGCTCCGAGAGCCGAAAGACGATCGCTCTTGTTAATGGCAGGCTGATTGACACATCTCCGAGGACGCTACAGCTGGCTGACTCCCTAACTTGGAAGCTGAAGTATCTACTAGGCGGCAGGTAGAAATCAAAGCGTTCCGGGCTTCGTATAAGTGCGGAGTGCATTATCCGCAGCATGCATCGTAAACGGGATACAGCTACAGCCTCCCCTTGCATCAGTGCTAACAGGGAACGGTGGCTCAGCGTGGCAGTCAATTTCTCTTCATTGCAGTCGCTTTGAATTAGAATCGGATTTGCCAGGTTTGCCATGGCCAGGCATGAGCATCATGCCTCTCCCTCCGTCCTCACCCGCTGCTCTGATCACGCGGGCTATAAGCTTTTCAACAGTGTGATGAAGAGCTTGACAAAGCCTTTGGCACTCCACCCCATGATTGATTACGTCCCTTCGGGTTTCGCATCAGCCGGGAAATATACCATCGTGAAAAAGCCCGGGCACAGCCATCGTGATCTCCCCCTAGAATAATTCTCACGGCGGGTTTGCCGGCTTGAATTCCACATGGTTGGCTGAAAGATGGCTCGGCGCCAGGGGAACACCACTTTTCCTGCCCCCATAGTTTTATGTCGTGGAGCATCCCCGCGATGGGGTCGAAGAAATTAGAAGGGATCAGCAAGTTCACTCTTCGGTGAAGTGAGACTACCAAGCCCATGGAACGCCACCAATTGACCAATGTGAGGAGAGCAAGACGCCTCGACCGGACTTCCGGCACGACGACGGGCTGCATCCTCGTGCACGTTGTCGTCCATTCTACAGCCGCTGGCAAATGCGTTCCGAGACAGCGCGCATATCGTCGCCTCACGCATCATTGGTTAGTTACAGAAAGAAAAAGAGGTCATATGTGGCTTGAACATGCAGGCTAAGTACTGCCAGGTATGAGCTGGCAGTTGGCTGAACAAGCAAGCAAACAAGAACAAGCGAGTCCTGCCTGTCCATCAGATCTGCAGCAGGGCAACGCTCCATCTCAGCCGTCCAATGGGATGCGAACCTCTTCATTCGAAAGGTGGGCTTTTGGCTGATCAATGCTACCTGCTTGCTATCCCGCAGTTGCATCCACCAGAGGCGAGACACGACACGCGAATGATTGTTCGCCAAGGACGCAGTGAGACAGGTTAAGCTTAAACCAAGTCTGTCGTCAATCGCTTTTTCGGTGCACAGAACGGCGGAGAGGAGCCCAGACTGTCCAGGGATGTCCAGGGCGCCAGCGCTGGGTAGCTGGACGTAGAGCATGTCGGCTGCATCAAGCTCCAGGCCTCTCAGGTCGTGCAAAGACACCTGAACGGGCAAAGAGCGCTTCGAGATTTGCAGCTAGGGAGTTCGGCCAGGACACTGCATCGTTGGGGGCTGCAATTCGGCACTAAATACGAGGCGGTTCTTAGGGCATTGGCATTGATCAGACCGAGTGCTGGCAGGTTGCAGGCTGCAGAGTGTTGCTATAAGCCGCTGTAAGCCCGTCCCAACGTATGATTGATACATGCACATGCACATACGTGCATTCATCCTGTCCGGAGCATGAATTGCATGTCATTCAAGCAGGGCAATGCCATCCATCAGTTGTCGTCTTGTATGTGTTCTGAGTAGGTACCTAGGTATCTGAGTCTGTCATGCCTGCAAGTCGGGCCATCGCTTGCCCCGCAAACCGTCTTGGGGTACCGTAACCAGCGGCATCGAGTGGGATGCGATGGATTGGATGGCTCTTGGCAACAGTCGCCGGTTGTCGGTGTCCTTAAACGTGGCTGCTGCTGATCAACGTGCTGTACAGTAGATAGGTCTTTCATGCTAAAAGAAAAATTTTCTGCCTCTCTTCTTCTCTCCCCCTTGTATGCGGCTTTCAATGTCAATATTTGCTAATCCGTGCTAGCGAATGGTGATGCTGTCGTGAGCGTGGACTACGCAGCCAGCGGCTGGCCCTACCCCTGGCAGCACAGGGAATAATGGCGACCATGGCGTTGCATGGCTGGCTAATTGACGGCTTAGCACGTACGGCTCCAGCGCCTAAGGTAGGTACGCTAATACTAAGGTGACAGCTAATGCGCAGAGGCGGGTAAACAAGTAAGAAATGTCAAGTCGCAAGCGGCATGCGGCACGGCCATTGAAGCGTGCCGTACTGTGTAGACTCTGCAGAGGCGGCGCGGGTCCACAAGGAGGAGCTGGCTGGCTGGACTTGGCTTCTCAGGTGCGGCGATGAAAATTTCAATCCCAAGCCGTGCCTCCAGTCTGTTGCAGCCCGGTGGAGCGCGGGTGGTGGGGGAAGGGCAGCGGCAGTCCAACCAGGCGCTGGCGACGCTGCAATAAGCAGACGACGGCCATTCCACTGTGCTCGTCTCCAGGGCCCCTAGCCCAGAGACAGCCCTAGCAGTCTGGGCCGGGCGACCACCTGACCGTCGGCTGGAGAGACTGGA
The DNA here is from genome assembly GCA_038502285.1 of Trichoderma sp. 2475. Classification (NCBI taxonomy): domain Eukaryota; kingdom Fungi; phylum Ascomycota; class Sordariomycetes; order Hypocreales; family Hypocreaceae; genus Trichoderma; species Trichoderma sp. 2475. The sequence continues at coordinate 1,796,929 of JARPVV010000003.1, read as the reverse complement.
TTGAGGCGGAAGCCAACCGGCGCTGCGTCCTGGCATCCACCGCACACCCACTCGCATGGACACATGGTTGGCCGATGCTAGCACATGCGAGGGCGCAGCCTCTATTGGGGATATACCGTACGGTACGGGGCAGCCAAAAGGCGACGGCGATGGCCAGACAGCCAGACAGCCAGAATGGCGGGTGGTTGACGCTGAAATCCAGAGCGGGATGCTGCCTGCCTGCCTCTGCTTCCGCTCGGGTCTGGGGTGCATGCAGTGTGCTAGGCCTGCCTTGGCCGGCCATGGAAGTCTTCCGCGATTCCTCGTTCCCGTGAGACGCCGGTGGGCGCCGCGCTCGTGGTGGCACGGCCGGCCAAGGATGCAGCAGAGCGTCCCCCGTGCATGCAGCTGGACGGCTCACGTCTCACAGGTACCCGTGCCGGCGCTCTGCCAGCTTTGCCTCGCGCATCCTTTCAGTGCCTTGCCCTCTCTAGCCCAGCGCCAGCGCCGAGCTCGCTCGCCGCTCCACCAGCCCATCGGCCGATCCAAGCCAGCCAGTCACCAGCAGGCCGAGCGTCCCCAAGTCCCAAGTCCCAAGTCCCAAGCCCCAAGCCTAGCACCCCGTCGACGAGCCAGGCCCAGTGCCAGCCTCAGCGCACCCATCAGACAGTTAGTGGCTAGTCGTGAGTCGCAGGCGCCAGAGCGGCCGCGGACGCTCTCCATAAATGGCCACAAATGGCCATAAAGACGGGGGGCCAGCACCAGCGCAGACGTTGCCGCCGCAGAAGCTGCTGGCTCCCCTCTTCTCAATTCCCATTACATAAAAGAAGTCCCGGCGCCGTTTCCCACCAGCTTCTCGAGCTTCTGTATCTTCGACGACCCTCTCGGCAGCCTGCAAATAATCTTTCTGCAAGTGCGGGCTCCCGTCCCTTATCTCGCTGCTGATATATTTTTCTTACGTTTCCGCCCGCCAGGCGCATTCCCGGCCTCTCATAGGCGCCACAGACGCGCTGCCGAACGCCTATCTCTCTGGTCGTCGTCGTCTTGCGCCCAAAGGACCCTGCAATTGCATTCGCCCGCCGCCTAATCTTGCTGATAACAGCGTCTTTGGCGAACCAGCGACCACCCTTTGCCCGCCATCCCATCCCTCTGATAGCTTGCCGCCGCTTATTGACTCCAGGCGACGTCCCACCCCTGAGACGACGTCACAGGACGCTGTTTTGTCTTCTTAGAATCGACGGGGCGCTTGCCGCAGCGCGGCTGTCGTCTCCAAGGGCCAACACAAGGAGGCATGGCCGACAAGATGTCCATCGACACCAAGCCGCCGAACCCTGACCGGGACGAGAGCGAAGAGTCGACTGGTTCCACCCCGGAGAGGGAGCAGAACCCGTCCATGACTGCCGGCAGCGGCAGCACCATCATCAACGTCTCCCAGGACGGCCAGCAGCCCAAGCGAAAGGGTGGCCGCAAGCCTGTAAGTGCCTTTGTTTGACTTGTCTCTCTATTCTTCATTTCACGCCCTCCCAAACGTTCCCATTTCATCCATACATACCCAGGTAGGGTGTATCATGAGCACGTACGGCTATGCCTTCATGCACTCTAGTACGGGATAGTTGCACCACTGCTACCACTACCCCTCATCCTACCCTTCCTCCAGGCCAACAGCTGCCATGCAAGCTTCGCTTCCACCAGCTACCTAGGTGTAATACTTCCTCAAAGACGTATACCTACAATGGCCTGCACACAAATTGCGGTTTGCCGCTGGAGAGCCGCACCGGTGGCCGCGGCCTTGAATTACCCGTTGCGGCAACTCGCTTCAAACCCATACCCGTTTCTTGCACAACACCAACCTCACGCAACATCACGGCCTGGCCATCATTCCATCATTGCGCACCTTGTTAACGCATGCTTGGCTACACAGATCTATGCTACTTCCGAAGAGCGCAAACAGCGCAATAGACAAGCGCAAGCTGCCTTCAGAGAGCGCCGCACTGAGTATATCAAACAACTCGAGGAGACCATCCGCGTCCATGAGTCCAACTTACACAATCTGCAGGCGGCGCACCGCACTGCCGCTGAAGAATGCCTGATGCTGCGATACAAGAACTCGCTTCTCGAACGTATCCTCCTCGAAAAAGGTAGGATATCTGACCATGTCTCCTTCTGTCACATATTCCAACAACTAACACTCTTCACTTACAAGGCATCGATGTCCAAGCCGAACTCCAAGCCAAAACCGGCAGTCCCAACTTGGCGCCCACTCATATGCCGCAGAATCTGGTCCAGCCGCCTCCTCTTCAACGTACCATGATGCATCGACACCATGCGCGCAAGTCTACCTCCAGCATTGCGCCCAAGACCGAACCCGGCACAGGTCTTCCACCACCTCTGCAGCCTCATAAAACCGCGCCATCACCCAAGAATCGGCCAACACCCTCATCTCATGCCAATTCCCCCAACACGACAAGCTCGGCATTCTCTCCTGCAGCCTCGGATACCTTGTCTATGAGAGGCTCGATTTCTGGGCTGTCTCGTCAGCAGATGACACCCATCTCCATCACCACCCCTTCGTCGAGGCAGCCACTTGCACAGGCCGGATCGAGGGCCGCGATGGGCTCCGGTGCATCATTCTATCCGACACCTTCCTTCCAGAATCACATTGAGCAGCTTGGTAAGAGAAGCTATCGAATTGCGTGTGGGTGTATTTACTAATGCGACGATTTACAGAACAAGAGTACGAAGCCGATATGGTTGAAGACTCAGAGATTGAGACTCCGAGCGGTCCCGGCCCATACCCTGGCGGTTTCAACGGCGAGCAGCAAACGATGCTTCTCTCTCCAGCTTCCACCGGGCCTGGGCATCAGGTGACAACGGGGTCTCAGTACCCCTCAATGTCTCAGCTTTTGGACCAAAACGCAGACTGGGGAGATCCATTTGGTCTCAGCGCTAGCATGGCTTTTCCGGCTCAGCCTTTTCCGTTTGACCAGGCACATATGAGGTGATTTGCATCTATGTGGTATCCGTCGGTGACCCTGAGTCTGGGCATCGCCTATAAAGCGGCGGTGTGACGGGACTCGTTTAATCCCATCAAGGACTGAATCTTGGCACTTCCTCGGAGTCGGAATACTTTCTACTCTACTTGAAGCGATTGTATAAGATACATGCGCGTGAGATGGACCCCTCATCCCAAGATTCAGGCTCGTTGCGGAAGCTGGTCGTGTCTCGAAGCGGATGGCCAAGCATGGACATTTCCGGGCAAGATTGGTATGATGTGCGCTTCCAAACGCTCCGGATCTATTAGGACGCGAGACGCCTGGTGGCTCTCCCTATACCTGGTCGATCCGGGTAAATTTTGTCCTGCTCCCCGGTTCCGCGTCTGACAGAAGGTGGAGAACCGAATCGAGATACCCCCGTGGAGTTTTTCGAACTTTGTTTGGTTTTCAGCCCCCTGGTTGTTCTCAATGCCTGTGATCATGGGGATCATTCTCACGAGGAATTTACATCAGGATAATCGAATGACTGCGGGCATATTTCACGTATTCCACGAATCACCAAGCGTTGATTTTTATTCTACCAAAAAAAGAAATCCTACATTAACTTTAGCTCACGATATACGAAGCATCTCTTTGGTGGCATGGCCCATGTCTCTGGGCTTCTTTTCTTAGCCCAGTCCGGGGACGACGACGTGGTGGATATACCCATTGTACCATTGGATTGATGTTACTAAATATTTTAATACGGAGAAATGGAAAATAACAAGGCATGAAAAAAAAAAGCGAAAAGGATTTTTTTTGGTACAGAAAAGTTTTCTTTTTTTATGGCTATCACGAATGTTGCTTTTTGGCGGCTAAACTACATGAGAAAAAAGACATACAAAGAGAAGAAACAGGGAAAACAAGTGCCACAAGGCACAGGAAAACATCCGTACGATCAAGGAGAAGACTGGGGCCGGTAGCATGATTTAAACGAATATAATAAATGTAAGCTGACATTTTATTTCTCCTTTGGCCTGCATGGATGGGTGTGCGTCATGGCGTATGAATCCCCATAATTGTACATATACGGCTTTACGTCTTCCTTCCGTTTTGAGGCAGTTCCGAAGAGATCAGGCCAAAAGCCCGTGAAGGAAACAGATCTCCGTTGGAGTATGAGGGGAGAGAATGAGGATCGGGAAATGGCCAGATTTGAGATGACTACTACCAGGTAACAGTGATATTACAAGTACGTGATTCTTGTATGTATCAAACTAGTCTCGAGGGATTTCAGGCTGAGATGATCTCATTCAATTTCTATTCCTAGTAAGTAAAGATAGCCATGTAGAAACTAAAGGTATATCTCAATAAGTAACTGCGGAAAGCTAAAAATGCTTCCAAATTGTCACCATGAGGTATGAAGCATTGTATGCGTTTTTGGCCACCCTTTCTCCAAACTGCATAGAGCACGTAATGCCGCATGTGCCGCTCTAACAATTGCCAATATGAAGAGCATTCAAAGAAAGGAAAGAAAGGGGGCGGACGGTTAAAGAACTCCGCCAAAGCTACTACTCAACGAGTAGTATGTATCCGTGTTTCTTATGACGATCCATCTTCTTCCTCCCCTAGATCAGGCACAGATATTAATTTTTTATATTAGCCAGTCATTATTCATCATCTCATATAAACAAACGCCCCTCTCATTTCTAGAATTGAGGCTCTACCGACTTCATCAAACGACCAACAACCAGAAAACACTCCCCAGGCACAAGGTCCATGCCCATGCCAGGCTGCACTTAACGTCCGCTCCGGCCATCCGCGTGGCTGTGCTACTTGTATTCCACAGCATGGTAGCAACTCCCGCCTCGGTCACCTCATCGATGCTACACACCACTTTACATTGCCCAGCGGCATCCGCGCTGCGCCGGAGCAGCTCCCCCTGCGGGCCGACATCTCGGCTCCGCAGCAACTGACTGCTGGGATCTCGCCTCTTTGAAGACGTGGAGTCGGAGGTGGTGTTGTATATCATCTCTATCCACTGGATCTGGAGATTTGCCTGGTCATACAGCGTCATGTTGCCGCTCCAGCTGCCGCCGTCGCTCCAGGCGTTGAAGTTGATGCCCGAAGCGCCCGCCGGCACCTGGAAGCTGATGTTTGCGACCTGCTGGCCGTCGACGTACCAGACGCTGCTCTGGGCGGTCCAGTCGAGGCGGTGGACGGCCCATTGGCTCCAGATCATGTCGTTCGGCAGCGTGACGTTCTTTGTGGCGTCGGGGTTGACCTTGTCGTCGCTGGTGAAGGAGGGCTGGTTGGTGTACTGGACCTTCTCCCGCGGGCCGCGAGTCAGCACCTCCATGTCGGCCTCCTGCACCGCAGCCGTCGAGTTGGGGTCACGATACGTGAAAAAGGCCGTGACGGCTCCCGGCCCGCCGATGGTCCGGGCGAGCATGCGCAGCGACACAAACTGGTAGTCGGACGTCTTGGTCTGGAAGGCCGCCGCGGACTGGAACTTGGGCAGCCGCTGGGTGCGCAGCGTCATGTACGTCGCCGACGAGGCGTCGCTGTCGTTGTTGCGCTGGATGTAGACGTTGCCGGGCGAGTAGACCATCAGCACGGATGCCGCGCCGGACAGGCCCTTGCCTTTGCCCTCGCTGTTGCTCCATCCCTGGGGCTGCCACACGCTGGTCCACTCGCTGCTGGAGAAGTACTCGCTCGTCGGCTTGGCGATGGTGGCGAGCGTCTCGTTGGTGATGAGCGGCGGGATGCCGGCGTCCTTGGTCAGGTTGCGGAAGTCGAAGAACATGTGGTTGGCGAAGTAGCCCGGCTGCGTGCCGTTGGTGAGGAAGCAGTCACAGAGGGAGTCATTGCCGTTGGGCAGAGGCTGGGGACTACTGCTCTGGCTCGGGCTGGCTGCGGCGAGGTATGGGATGAGGATGGGCAGGATTACGAGTGTTGTGAGTGGTGGCAGGGGAGAGCGGGAGGGCCAATGCATGGTGTTGAGCTCTTTGGAAAAGTCCAAACTACTGAGAACAAGGGAAAGAAAGAAAAATGAGAACAATGAAGGATGCGGTTCAGTCAATGGGTATACAGCTTCAAAAACCCCTTGTTAGTAGCATGTGAAACGAAGCATCAAGACATTCATCATCTGCATACGGCAACCAACACGGCTTGAGAATGACGAGGGAAGATGAGAACAGGGCAAAAAAGAACAAGAAAACAGGAGCGCGAAGGATCAATCGGGCCATGCCTATTGCGTGCCGTACCTGGGCCTGTACCTGTATGCAATAGGCAATGTGGGCTGTCCAGCTTGCGGAATCCCGATGAACTGATCGCTGTTGGGCTGTCACATTTTGACGGCTCGTATTTGCGGTCAAGTGGAGTGAAGAGGAATCGACTCCGTTGAGATCTGCGCTATTGCAACGGCATAATGGCAGCTTGCTTTTAGGGGCCGGTGGCGCTATTCTAGGCAGCTCAGTGGTCTCTAGCGCAGCTCAGCTGCCAACGTAAAGTGCTCGGAATATCGATTTCCCCGAGCCTTGTCCAGACCACTTGTTGCCTTGCTCCTTGCATAGCCTCAGACCTCCGTACTTACATCCATCATCAAAGCGAACAGAGCTATATGCTACTTGCGAGAAAGAAGCGCGACAACTCTCTTTCACCGCGTGCCTTTGATGTTCTTGTAACGCGAAGGGAAAAGGGGCGGAACAAACAATAAGCGACTTGTAGCAATTGAACCACCTCTTTGTCCCCGCCTGCTAAGCTCTAGGTGCATAAGTATCATGTTGATCATGGCAATTTCAGTATACTCACGGTTGCAGATGACTTTAGATACAACAAGAACAAGATAAGAAAGCAAAGAGGGCGACATCTGTCTATCCATCCATCCATCATGTCGTCGCCAAGTGCCGTTTCTGCTCCCGTCGAGGAGCAGGAGGTCGTGTCACCATCAGCAGTACTCGACTCTGCCCAGGAAACCGCAAAGGATGAGCGTCTTGACGACGGCGACACTGCAGTCGAGGCTGGAGAAGTAACCGACGACGCTGAATCTGAATCAGCAGAGAATGGTGCCAAATTTGCCAACAAATCACCAGCAGAGTCATCGTCTCCTGATGCTGCTGGAGAAGCGCCGCCCCTGCCGAACGAAGCTGTTCCTAATGGCCCGCCCTTGCCAAATGAACCAGTGCCACAGAAGCCAGAAGATGACGGATGGGATTGCCAGTGGGATGCGAGTAGCCAATCGTGGTTCTTCTACAACCGGTTCACAGGCAAGACTCAGTGGGAAAACCCTCGAGTGCCAGCCGCAAGCGCTGCGACCACCTCGCAAGGGGCAGCGCCGCAGCCGCCTTCTGATGAGAAGCCTGTTGCTGGCGGCTACAACCCTGCCATTCATGGCGACTATGATCCAAACGCATGGTATGCCAAGAATGATGAAGAGGATGAAAGTGCGTCTGCTGGCTTCGCTGGCGATCCCGCCGCCATCTACGGTGCTACAGCCTCCTTCAATCGCTTCACTGGGGCCTTCCAGTCCGGCGATGCTGGCCCTGAGCGGCACTCCGACGAAGCCAAGGCTAAGCGTCAGATGAACGCGTATTTCGACGTGGATGCCGCAGCAAACGCCCACGGTGGCCGCAGCTTGAAGGCCGAACGGTCAAACAAGAAGCCAACCAAGAACGAGCTAAAGGCCTTTAAAGAGAAGCGCCGGGCCAGAAAGGAAGAAAAGCGCCGGGCTTGGCTGCGCGATTGAACATCATCTTCTCTATATTATCCTCTTTCTAATCAGGACTTTGGGATCTTCACTTACTTGGTTTGGCTCTCTTGCGTGGCATTGGATTCTTCAACTCCCCCAATCTGCTTTATTTTGGGGGAAGCATATTATTTTCTACTTTGGCAGATTTCTCGGCTTGAATTTTCTCGAAACATACAACGGCGTTGGAAAAAAAAAAGAAGGGGGGTTGCGGATGGCCTATTATTATTATCTTGGTTGTAATCATGTTTCTTGTATGATTACCCAGTGGTGTTTACGTCTGGCTCTATAACTCATTGCTTCATTCCTAACTTTACTTCGTTAGATTCTTTAATTTTTTTCATGGAAGAACTACATTGGTTCGTCGAATAGGTTTGGGAATATGGATTAGATTACTTCGTATATTATATATCCAAAATATACTCGATTACAAGGCTCGTGCCGCGTTCCTCTAGCCCCCTTTTGTTTCTTGCTCATTCGTGACATACCCTCCACTTTGCGTTTCTACTCCTCTTCATCTTCATCCTCGTCATCATCTTCTAATTCCATATTCAGATGCACACTTGCGTCGTCATCGCTATCTGATTCTTCCGCTTCCTCCTTTGCTTGTGGTGCAGCAGCAGCAGGGAGCACAGCAACCCCCGAATTTTCAATCTCCTGTCTCTTGGGGTTAAGGGGAACATCAGGGCCCTCGTGCTTTCTCTTGGGCGGAGATGATGCCCTCTCGGTGTTGTTGTTGGAAGCCCGGGGTTCAAAGGGGTTGGGTGCGGAACCCGAAGCAGCGCCAGTAGTGCTCTGAATAGGCAGATCAGCCTTGATATCAGCTGCGGATGATGTCGCCTCCTTCTCCGGAGATTTATTCTCGTCATCTTGATCTTGCATTTCTTCATCTTGCTGCTCCGCCTCTTCCTCCTCTTCCTCATCAATTTGCTGCAGCTCTGCAACTTCGCTTAGCGAGGCAAACATTTCGCTTCCGCCGGCCCCCGAAATGCCGCTAGTGCGCAGGTTGCTGCGGAGGATTTCCAGGCCTTGGTCGCGCGGGAACTGCTGCGCCAAATGGGACAGGATGCTGGGGTACATTCTGCCGTTGTGGTCTCGGTAAGGGTTGAGGACGCTGGCGAGCATGCCATCGCGGTTGCGGGTGAGGTAGGCTGTCTTGTCGAGGCTGCCGCGGATGACAGGCTTGAGGTGAGATTGCGGCAGCAGGGACAAAAAGGCCGTGAGAAGCTCGTTGGCTATGTTTTTGTGGTCGGGATCCAAGGTGACTGGCGGTTCGATGGCTGCAGAGGCATTTTGGGGCTGGAGGAAGAGGTCGGTGTTGACTGCGCCGGTGTTACTTTTTGTGCCTTTCCCGGTAGCATTAGAGGCAGCTGGCGGTTTGTCGGCAGGTTTTAACAATCCAGCATCTTGTTGAAGGTCTCGGCAGCATGCTCCGAAAAAGGGCTCCAGCATGTCCACGGCAGGTTTGGATAGTGTTGGCCCAGCAAGCTGCAGTATGGCGTTCAAGGTTGTGTATCCTGCTATCCGAACTGACGGGATGCTCATACCAGACTTGAAGACACGGATAAGGTGATCCAAGATTTCAGGAACCAGAGGTAGCATGTGTCTTTGTAGTCTTTGGAAGAGAGACACGGCGAGAGTCATTGCTGCTACGTGGATGTCGGGCATCAAGCTCCAGAGCTCTTCCTTCTCTTCTCGTCCAATGGAGGCATTGGTTTCGACAGCCTGCTCCCAGGACTGAGACCTCGACAATCGAGCAATTAGGCAAACTCTTGAGATGGTGTCTACGAGACCGCTAATGGGAATGGCAACCGCCGTCTTGGTGGGATAACTCAGCAAATCGCCCAGAAACTCAAAGAGGCCAATCAAGCGATCAGCGCCGGCAGCGAGGCCAGACCAGCGAGGCAGATGTTCCGTAGAGTTACCTTCGCCGTGAGGCTCCCCATCAACATCAACCTTGGATCGTGTACGACCGCTGGTTGCTTCCCATGATTCGTCAACGGCTCGGAGAACCCGGTCGGCGGTGGTGTGAAACTCTTGAAGAACGCCATCAACGAGCTTCACCCATTCATCGCTGCCACCTGCCTTGGCCGCAACGAAGTGAAGAGAGGCCACAAGGCGTCTGGCAGCTCGTTTCAGTGATTCTGGGACACTGATTTCATCCGAGCAGGTCGGCGCAATGTAAGGGCCGACAGCAGTGCGGACTTGAGAGCTGAAAGGGCGGAAAGTAGGTGGGTAGAGGGGGATCAGAGTTGAGAACGATTCGCAGATGGTTTCAATCAGGTTCATGGGCGCGAGTGTGAATTGCGCTTCGCCCTTTTGCTTAAGCAGCTGTACGCATGCCGTTGCAAAAGCCGGGAGTGTAGGCGTCGCAACCTCTCGGACAAGGGTCTGATAAGGATGAACGAGCATGTAGATTTTTGTGAGAGTCACGATAGCCAGCTCTTTGGCAGCTGGAGGATCTCCTTTCTGTAGTATTGATTAGCTTACTAGAACAATAGCCTCATATAGCATCCATATGATGGATGAGAATGCCGTACCTGGACGATTGAGAGCAGCCCAGACACCCACGCAGCAGAGCCTCGGAGCGTCTCCCATCCGCCAACGTCAACAGCCGCCTTGACCAGGCCAATCGCAACGAACCTGCCCTCGCGGCTTCGGCCATTCAACAGCGTCGTGATGCTTGTCTTGAGCTTGTGGACAAGCATCGAAGTCTGGGATCCATCGCCCTTGGCCTTGGGGTCTTGAGGGGCGGATAGAGCATCGCGACATCGAAGGACGTGGCGGATGAGCGAAGGGAGAGAGTGAGGCAGCTGAGCCGGAGGGATGGAGGTGAGTTTCCGGGTGAGGACCCGGAGGTCTGTGGTGGAGGCTGATGAAGACATTTAGTTTCGATGTATATTGTTCTATCTTGCCGGTAAACGGTTGAGATGGAAATAGGATTCTTTGTCCTCCGTGTACTCCGTAGTTGATGTTGATATACTCAGCCTACAATAGAACAAAGAGAGTGAGTGCAAACCCGTCACCTGCTGAAGGCGACGTTTGCAGGATCAAGATATAACGGATCAGATATCTTCAAGATTGTTCATGAAAAAAATTTGTCACCAATTGACCCTCAGATATTTCACTTTGTAAAAGCTTCACCTCCAACATACAGCTGCTTGTCAATGGTGAACTTTTTTTTTTTTTTTTTTTTTTGCCCATACAGGCAAGGTTCAGGTACCTTGTCGGTCGCCGTGGGGTTCGATGCTGCGCTGCTGATTGGCCCACAGTGGACTTCAATCCCACTCATCCAGATTCAATGTTAGTGCACGTCGCAATCACAGGAGGCACAGGCCAATTTACAGGTGCTGCGACCGCTGCCAATTAGGTGCCATTTTGCTGGACCCTGCCTGGGGTGGCCCAATCTTAGCAGGCCACTCTTTCACTGCCCGCCTGTATTGGTCGTACAGCCACGAGCTTCGACCGCTGCACTACGTCAAGGGTCTTGATTTGCCTCTGCCACATGGTCCAGCCGCCTCCCTTTGAACGCTGTCCATCTCCCCTTTTCCGAGGCCTGTGATCGCGACTCCTTCTTTTGCGACGAGGCGGCTGGCTGTCAGAGCTTGTGCTGAACTCACCTGTGACACTGACAGCTTCTCTTTTTTGCGCGTTTGCTTTAGAGCTGCATATATGCGTGCGTCGGGGAGTCTAAATAGCTGCGAGCCACCATTCCCAGAACCCGATCTCCCACCCCTGAGCTTGTCGCAAAATGGCTGTAAGGCACCGCCGCCAAAACGATGGATGACAACGCAATGCTAATCTCAGTCTCTCTTTGGTCTTCATGTTTAGACAAAGGCAGCTCGCTATGCTGAATCGCTGGACGATGCCCGCTGCGAGGGCAACTGGGCAGACGTCCCCGAGCTGGTTCGCAAGGTCCGCAAACACGATCCAGCGCGAGAATGTGCGTCGTTGCTCCCCCAAGATCCGGTCGTCGAGTATACGTGGAAGCTAATTGCCAACGATTGGTCCATTCGCAGGCCTTACATTGACCGCCGAAACAGAATGTGTCATCTCCAAAGTAACAGCCGCCGGCGACCAACTGGCCGATCTCGACGTCCCTAATCGACTTCCGAAACTCATGGCTGTCATTGAGGCCGAGGCAAATCCCACCGAAGAACGATTCCAGGCCCAAGTGTGTGTTGGATGGCTGCATTGGGTTGTTGGGGAATACGCGCTGGCGCTCGAACGGCTACCCAAAAGTCTCAACGAGCAATATCCGGACATCGACCCGGCCAATACAGCTTCGGAATGGACCAGTGTGTGCGCTTTAAAGGCTGCCTACCTCAGGGCTAATTGCCTGATGAGAGACGGCCAAAGATTGCAGGCGCTGGAAGCACTGCAGGCGGGCCTCCCGTCTCTGGACCGAGTCTGGTGTGGCCATGGCGTCCGTAAGCAGCTGCGGTATTGGTCGGAACTGTTCCTGACCGAGCACTGTATGCTCACCAGCGACGCGCTTCACAATAACGAGTTTTCCTTGGACGACCCCAACTCCATTGCCAGCTTTCGATCTTGGGCGAGGTACTGGAAAATCATGTCAGCCCCCGTCACGGGCGGTTTTGGCTTCAAAGGCGCTGTGCCTCGAAGAAGGATATGGCACGAATATTATCTGGCCTTGTCTCGAATCCTGGAGAACGACCTTCCTTATCCACCTGGGCAAGCTGAAAAGATGGTGGAAGACATGTCAGCTCGAGGCCAGTTGAGAGTTGAGATCCAGCGTGCAGAGTCCGCCTATCAAGCTCTCCTGCTTGGCGAGACAGCTTTTCCAAGAGCAGATGAAGAGCGTGCGGAAATTGAAACATTCGTCAAGCAAGTCATGATGAACTGGTCCATATTGTGTGGTCGTGGGTGGAGCGAGCAAGATCTAGGCCAGGGAGGCCGGGATCTTCTTAGCCGTAGCGTGCTCGATACCTTGTATAATGCTGCCACAAGGACGTACCACTCGACAGCCATCCTTCGATCTCTATTCCTCGTCCACTTATCAGTGGCGGAGTTTGACCTAGCGTTCAAGGCGCTCGACTCTTACCTGGATATTGTTAAAAAGGGTAAAGCGCGTGTTGCAAAGACAGGACACGCAGAGCCGAGTTTGGACGACGATAAGACCGCTTTGGAGACTATATCACAGGCTATCATGGTTCTATGTTCATACGGGCATCAACAAGCCGCAGAAAAGGCCCGACATCTGGGCACCGAGCTGGAAGACTGGCTTTCTAAACTTCCACACTCTAACCTGCAAGAGAACGGCACCCCTATCATTGTAGAGGATAAAGAAGAGATCGAAGTACCAGCTAGCGCTCCGCCCCCTCAGACCATTGCTCTTGCGTGGCAAGCTATTGGACTCGGTCATGCTCACTGGTCTCGAGTGACGACTGATGCCGGGTCGAGAGCTGAGATACAGTCCAAAGCCATCAGATGCCTTCGCCGGTCTTTAGCTCCTGAGTACGGCCGCTCAAAAGACGTCAGGAGCTTTTTCGCTCTTGGACTCTTGTTGGCTGAGCGACGCGAGCTAACTGCAGCCATCGAGCTTGTCAGGTCTGCATTGATAGCTGTGCATGGATTCGAGGAAGACTACAACCTGTTTTATGGACCTTACTGGCAAGAGAGGTCTCTTATTCCCTTGTGGCATCTCCTGTCTATCCTCTTAAGCGCCCGACAAGACTATGTCATGGCAGCAAGGGCGTGTGAAGGTGCCTTGGACCAATTCAAAGATCCAACCATTCTCTTTGGCAAAGCAGAAAATCGATTCCGCAGCGAGCACCTCAAAGACGTTGAAACTAAAAACTTGCCTCCAAGAGGACTCGTTGATGACATGAGCGATGAGGAAAAGATTGGCATCATGGACGTTAAGATGACACAGCTCGCCTTGGTTGAGCTCATGGAAGGACCAGATGTTGCTGTAAATGCCAGTTTGGAGCTTTTGACTCTGTTCTCACGACTATTCGGTAGCATCGACGTGCAGCAGCAGGCACTCAGGCCCCCCGTTATTGCAGAGCCGCCAAGGACCTCGCGTACTTTCAAGGGTAGCATTTTTGGATCGCGAGTTGATAGGTCAAGGCAAGCAAGCAACCAGAATCTGGGGGAAAACTCGACTATACCTGCTCGCCCTGCTACGTCTCACACAACTGCTGCCGCAAGTGTCGCTCCAGCAGTCCAAGTGACTGCAGAAAATGGACACACAAGGTCAAGGAGTGGCAGTCTAGGAACTCAGACACGAAGAAGCGAGTCTGGAAGGAGAAATAGCTTGAAGAAAAAATCGAGAAGCGGCAGTCAACGACGAAGATCGTCGAGCGCAGGCGGCGTGTCACATCAATCTGCCATCATTGGAGACTCCGATGCGGCTGGCCAGAGCCACGACTTCTTCTCGGCATCGGGCCGACGCCTACAGACTCGCATGGCAAGCTCTTCTCGCGGAAGGACAATTTCCTCACTGAGCTCAAATCTCACCAACAATTCCAAGCTGACTGAAGATTCAGAGCTCTCAGTCGACATCAGCTTTACACTACCTCAGCTGCTACCTCTTGTTAAATTCCCAAGAGAAAGGGAGAGGCGCCAGCGGACAACAATTTTAGTCAAAGTATGGCTGATGATTGCTGGATTCTATCGACGAGCGGGATTATTGGAGGACTGCAAAGGTGCCGTGACTGAAGCTCGGAAATTGATTGAGACACTGGAAAACGATTTCGCTAAAGAGCTTTCTCTTGGACCGAGTTCTGCGAAAGGTCCGGCTTGGGGTGAGAAGAAGAGTATTGATGAGTTATGGGGTGACCTTTACTCCGAGGTGAGTAATGCAGCTCTCTTAGTTGCCGACCATAGTATCGATGGATTGCTAACATGAGATCTAGTTGGGTTTGATATCGTTGGCTAAACAGACACCATATACGGCCAGGACTGACTTCGAGTCGGCCTTGACGCACTATCCCGATCATCCTGCCGCCATTGTCGGTCTGTCCAACATCTTGCTTGATGTCTATAGCGAAAAACTGCTCCCCACGCCATCTATTCCACCTTTGGATGGACACGAGTTATTGGACGACGCAAGTCATCAAAGATCTGAGCCTCCGTCAGGCAGCCTCAAAAGTCTACCGTATACCCCTCTAGGACTCGCTTCCGATCCTTCTACGGTTGAAATCCCTAGCCCTAGCGAAGAAGACGAAAAAGAGGAATCCAAAGCCGCAGGCTCTGGTAGCGATTCTCAAGAGGAGGACGAGCTGCCCGCGCCCTACAAGGCCTCTCATCTGCCGCTTATAGATCGACTAGCCGCGCGCGATCGCGCTTTCACGCTATTATCAGGCCTCACTCGCCTCGGTACGGGCTGGGACTATTCGGACGCATGGTTCGCGCTCGCTCGCGCTCATGAGGAGAATGGGCAGCTGGAAAAGGCGAAAGAAGTCCTTTGGTGGTGCGTTGAACTTGAAGAGGCCATGGGAGTGCGTGACTGGCGCAGTCTTGCAGGCGGAGGCTATATTATCTAAATAATTCGATGGGCAAGAATCTTTGTTCTCTTTTTTTGACTCTTTTTCTTCTTCTTTCGGATTGTTGCTCTACTTTTATATATATTCAAGCGGATAGAGAGAAGTGAATAAATTTATGACAAGGTATTTATATGGAAGAAAGAGGAGGAGATTGCGATAGAGGGATGGGGCGACGATAGTCGAGGCATAAAAAAACTGATAGAGCACTTGGGACGTTTCATTTCATTGCGCTTCTTCTTCGTTTCTTCACAGCTTAGCGGCAGCAGCAAGCAACGTGGTTAATACATATATTTTTTTCTCGAAATAGATTCTACTTTGGCTGTAAGCCCTGTAGTATCCTAAGAACTAACTCTCGCTCTTCCTAAGTTTTATAGAATAGTATTAGTGGTATATAAAACTAGACAAAGTATGTTGTTCCATACTCAATCGCATTTTACAAAGGACTACGGTGAACATTCTCATGTATCAAACATAAATAACTTCCTAGCTCTGCACCATGATCGAATATCGCGAGGGAATTCGATACACGAGGAATGATATGCTCCCAGATACGGATGATGCTTCAAACAGAGTATGGATAGAGCAGGCGTGCCATCATGTCAATCATCGTCTACACAATTTCCATTATAGTATATATGCTATCCTACCTACCTACCTACCTACCCAACATGTCCTCCTACCAGATACCGGAAAACCCGTTCATACCAAGCCACCACGCATGTGCGCGGACCAAACAAATGAAATAAGTCTCATCTTCTTTTGTCTTTAATATTTTTTGAAAACATAATGGGGGATAAAACGTTGCAGTTTTATGTGTTGCTTCTATGATATGCCACACACCATCTCCTCTTTTTCTCACATAATCTCATTTTTCGTGTCCGGCTCCAATCTAGCATTTTGACGTATGCCACTCCTAGCCGCTACTTATACCATTGTATATGAAGTCGTCAATCTCAAGTGGACTGCAAACTCTCATCACCTGTTGCTTAACAGCTGCTGTAGGTAATTTGAGAACTGCCTCTTGTCCGTTGAGGTCGTCAAAGATCGCAAAAAGTCATCGCCGTTGATGCCCAAGCTGGGGAAAACTTCATTCTGCATTTGGTGGATGTAAACATTACCAGTTTTAGTATATATCATCTGCTCCAATGCCGCAATTTCTGTCAACACCTGTTTTGTCTGTGCATCAGATGAGGGCTTGAAGCTGGGGTTTCGCATAACTTCCCAACACGTTGAGTGGAATCTTTCCATGATGAAATGGTCGAATCCAGGAATTGCTGGGCTAGGGCTGCCTGTTGGCGCCGTTGGTTCTCGTGAAATGGTGGCAACATCAGACCCGCCCCAAAGAGCGGAAATCCTGGCCATAATGGTAAACGCCAGTCGACTCGGCCCAAGATTACCATCTAAGGTTTTTGCCAGTTCGAGAACAGAAGCAATCATTGGCTCGAAGAAGCCTTGGTTTGCTTCGCTGATAAGTACCCCCTCTAGTCCGTTGTTTAGGATGATTTGAATGAACGAGAGATATTCTCGTCTTAGTTCTGCCAATTGTATCTCGTCATCAGTGCCAGAGATGGGTTCTCCAAGGCCTCCAAAGATGCGTTGAAGAAGCGGTGTTAATAACATGTTGAGGACGTCGTAGATTTCTGTTTTGAAGCCAAACACCACTTGATCCAGAAGTCGCAGGAACATTGCCATCTCGTCCTTTGATGAGCTTTGCGACAGTAATCCTTCGATCCACTTAGGAAGTTGTGGGAGAACGGCAGCACCCAGAACGCCGAGCAGCTTGGAAAAGGCGGACCTACAAGCGGTCCTAATTTCCGCTGATGAGTTCAGCTCGCGCAGAGCAATGAGAATGGCCTCTGCAGCGCGAGAAAATTCGTCAGAGACAAGTTTATCCGGTGGCCCATGCTGGTTTGCCGCGGTCGATCCTGGAGTCCAGTCGGAAAAGCCGTGTGCCAAGGTACCCAGCGCCATGACAATGTGATGGATTTGCAGGTTTGCTTGTGCGTCACCACCCTTGGCTCGAGGAAGGTGAACCTCCATATCTTGAAACAGAGGATCCATTACAGATCGAGCATATAAAGCCTGGTTTTCGGCTGGCGTGCTATGCGTAGAAGAGATGCATCCAATAGCCTCGAAGAGGTAGAGCTGGCTGGTGAAGAGAGCATCAGCTGAATGGTCAGACTCATCTGACGACATGTCATCGTCGGCATCTTCTCCAGGCACCTCGGCCTTGATGGGTAGCAGGTCTCCAATGGACTGAATGACAGTTTCGGCGACATTTCCCACACGTGATCGAAGATGCTTGATGAACCGGTGGAACAAGTACCAGGATCGTGTCTTGATGCGGACATGGTTGTGGTGGACGAGGCGAACAAAATTTTCCAGAACTTGGGGGATATACTGCGAGTGGGTTTCAAAAACAACACAATACCGGACACAGATTTCCATGTATTGAAGGACAATTGCAGGGTGCGAGAAATTAGCGATTCCTGTATCCACTAGTTAGCCATGTTCCGGTATCATCGCTCCAATAGCCTGCATATTCCTAGAGCTTACCTGATTCGACCATCTTCTGCATCATGACAACCAATCGTTCGGAAGCTTCCGTGGATGGTTGGCTCTTTGTACCCAGACCCTGGTTCGGTAACGCAAGTTCACCAAAGAGGTACATCTCATGCAGTGCGAGGTCAAGGTCCCGCCAATCCATGTGCGACCCCTGTTGATCCAGTGTCTGGAAAGTGGTCGCAACCAGATTGCTAAGTACGTCCATATATAGGTTCTGGTCAATAGCCGCGATAGTCTTTTGAAGGTACTGCAGGCGTCTTCGAAGTTCTTGGAATTCCGCCTCGTCTGTTTGCTCATCCTCGTTACCCCATGACGTCGTCTCATCGTATCGCATCTTTTGAACAATTGCATTGAGTATCGGCGAGAGCATGTGTGAATACTCCTGGTTAAGCTGCCCTAATTTTCGGAGGAAAGTGAGGAGGTCGGTTAAAGATGGAATGACGGTGGAACACACTTCGTCGTACTCGTCGGAGAAGAATCGCAGAAGCAGCGGGAGAAAGCCATCCAGGTGTTGCTTGGCTCGTGTTCGGGTGTCATCGGTGGCCTGGTTGTCGTCGAGAGCTCTGATAATGTCCGCCACGGTGGTGTTGACGAGTTTAGCAATAGCCTCAGCAAGGTCTGTATCGTACTGGGGAGTGCCTTTGAGGTCGTTGAGCATGGGGCTGGCAACCAGCTGGCTGACAATATCCTGCAAATTAAGGAATGAAATCATATCCATCTTGTCCGTCGACCGCATCTTCTTGCCACAAATCTCAGTCAGAGTATCGATGGCAGTGTCTCGCACTTTGTCCTCGCTGCCCGTTCGTCCAACAACGGGTAGCAGCAGGTTAAGCATATCCTGGCTGACGACTAGAGAAATGTCCATCCAGCTAACCCATTTGCCGATAACTTTCAAGACTAGGTCTACAACGACGTCGTTTCCGCTGTATCTAGAAAGAAGCTGCTTCCAAGATTCGGCAACTTTCTGCATATCTTGAGCACGCAGCTGGTCTTTGAGCTCAGTATTTCGCTTGGAGTCGCCGCTCTGCCGTGAAAGCATCATGTCTGCAATCTCGTCATGTACCGATGATAGAACTCGTAGGTAAAAAAGAACGCCAGAGACGTTGTCGACATTCTGGTGAAGACCGGTCAAGTCGAGGAAGTCGTCGAGGAAACTCTGCCAGCCGTCACGGTAGAGAAAGACGAATAGATATGTCAAAGTCTGCGTAAGCTTGTTCTGAAGATGGGCAGGGTCCGGCTCCTGCTGGACGCCCGCCCCGTATGACTGGCGGACATACTGCAGCAACGTGTGTTTGAGAAAAGCCAGGCTCTCTCCATCAAGACCTTGTGTATGAACCGCGTAGTTGACCACCTCCAAACACACCATGCGCACGACTTCAGACGTTCGGGGGATCCGGGCAAAGAGATTCGTACAAGCCTGCCATCCTTGCGGGTCGCTCCGTAGCTGGTTCAGATATTCAAAAGCTTGCTCTTTCACCGACTGGTCGGATGTAGGATTCGACAGAATCTCAACGGCATTCTCGACCTAACACAAGCATCGTTAGCTATCTACGAAGTCTCCGGGTAGCAAGCATAAAACATATCAGATGTTAGGGAGCTGTGATGCCAAAGACGGCCACACCTCCAGCGTCATTCTTCTCAATCCATGACAGCTTCAGCGAGAGAAGGCTCCGATGGCGGGGCAGCACAACAGGGATAGCAATAAAAAGGCAACAGCAAACTGACGTACCTGGGCCTCCATACTCAAAATCAGGTTGATAAAACAAAAAACACCAAAGGAAGTTGTATGCTAAAACGGGATGCTGCTATAACTCTGGCAGCCTTGTGCATGCAGCATCCAGCATGCTTATAATTATTAGGCGTCGACAAGGCTACCGTAGAGGCATGCCTAGGTCGGAAGATATTTTTTTTTCTTGTGCTCTTGTCGTACCGAGTTCGACCGGGGAGGGCGTTCGCCGTGGATCGAAGATGGTGAAAATAAGAGGCGGAGCCCACAGACGTCAAAGTCAGCCTCTTATCGTCGCTCGGACACAAAATGTGCGTCTTTATTCGCTATTTCAAAAGTCGGTGCAGGCTCAAATAGTATATGTGGGGTGCTGGGTGTGAAGAAGTTTGGTGCGGATGATTTTCGGACAAATCCTGTGCTGTGGGCACGGAGAATAGCACTGTGGTTGTAGGCGGCATTCCCCTATTATGCCACAGTATGTATTATTCATCACTCGGTTATCGCCATCATCACAGCAAGTGAGGCTGCGATAAGGCAGCAGCCGGCTCATTCAGCCATATTTTACAAGCGGCTCAGCTTCCACAACGCTATGGCGATACCAAGGACTTACAAATGATAATACTGAGCGTTATAGCATCAGCTTACAGCATGCACGCTCACGTCGGACCAAATCGCTGCAGATGCCAAAATATTACTGATTTCTTGTGCTCACGTGAATCATCATGAAGCTCCCTACATGCATGGCGATGCTACGGAACTCCTGTAGGTAATGCTCTTTATACGGTTAAGCCCAAGCGCAGGCCAAAAATGTATAACTTGGAGAGCAAAGCCGAGCATCTTAGAACAGAAAGATGAGTCGTTAAATCTTAAATGATACCCCGCCTGATGTTTATTCAGTAGAACCTTCATACAGTTGAAGCGCATCGTCTAACCTGTATTCAGAACTTGCAGGTTTCTCATGTTGACTTTAACATTAGCTCAGCTTACAAGGTGGGCATCGTACATATGCCGCGCAGATCTGTCACTGCTGCATGAGTAGCTGGCACTGCAGACTCGGGCTTTGCCGTCTCATGATACGGGTACCCGCGTAAAACTGGATGGATCTGTCTGACGTATGTATGTAGCTCGACTCTACCATTTAGCTACTGCCTTGGGGTTGATCATCGTTTGGCACACTGCAATGCACATACCATGCCATGCTGTTTCCAGCAATAGAACTGGGCATCATTACCCTAGAATTGAAATAAACTCGTTTTCCTTTGGGATTAGCTTGAGCTAGAATTTCTGGAAGAGAAATTAAGCTACAATGGGTGTGGCTCTCTGTATGATACATGCAAGTCGACGTCTATCTATTCCACCCAGCGTCGTTGATCCTTAATGCTTAGTCGTCTTCTACACTCTGTCGTTGATATGTTACGGGAGTTGGGGAGCTGCTAGGAGTAAGGCTAAAAAGGGAGTTGATCAGGGGCCCTGCTTCCAAGTCAAAAGCAAAGTCACCAAAATACGAAGTAATAGAACAACAATCAACTACAACGAAGCCGTAATGCTAACCTAGCATTCGCAGGGTTGGCTAATAATATTTCCGTTGGCATTTGAAGGCCTTTGTTACATCCACGAGGCGATACAAGTTTAGAAAAGAGGCGAAATTGTTACTCGTACAGGTGTAGTCGTTGTAACATTGGCCACCGCCGCGTGCACGTGCGCATGTAACCAACCCATAGAGTCGCTCGGCCATTTCATCTCTTATTTCATACGACTGAGTCTATAATCAACCTTGTATCTGGGACGCGAGATGACTATTTATAGGCCATACGAGTTGGATTTGGGCGTAGTGATGCCACATATGTTGACAAAGCCATCAATAGGGCAGGAGTGAGCGATAAAAACCAGCCACGACAACGTCATTGCAGAATATAAAACACACGAGACAGAGCAGCACAATGCGCAGAGGCGCTGTGGTGATCGACAGGAGCGCTCTCAGACCAGTGAGTGCCCAAACGAATTACCAGATGCAGCCGCTGGGTCTATTGACGGATAAAATCATTCGGAATACGCGCCAATGCGATGATCAATGGAGAGAGTTTAATTAGGCCGTGCCACAGAGCAGGCCTCCTGCCACACGCACAGTGTGAACAGCGCTGCTGGACGCGGCACTTGCAATGCCAGCTTATGTATTTTGTAGCAGCGCGCGGTGCTTCTCTCACCGCCTCCAGCTGCTCTTCCACGCACCTCCTTACTTGCCTGTTTGTCCTCCACAATATCGCCCTGCTGTATCCTCTGCGCAAACAACAAGCTGCGCTCTACGAATACCCCATCACGATACATTGTCATGTTCCCTGTCCATGTTCTGGAAATGGAGCACAGCGCGGTGCCCAATCTGGCCAACAAACCCCTCAATCTACGCCCATTCGCCTTAGCAGCATCTCGGCCAGGAGGAGCCAAGTTCTGTTAGCTCCAGGTAGCTTCGGGCTAACAATCGTCAAAGCAATCCCCCTCATTCGGCGAGGCGAATGCCGCCGATTTCACCTTCTAAGAGCAGCCTGGCAGGCCTGGGCGATGAAAGACTAGCAGCTCTCCATGGCCGCGGCTAATTTACATCAAATCACCGCTCTGCTTTAGCACGGCGAGAGAGCTGCTGCCAGGGGCGACTCCACAGAATGCGGGCGACCAGCGAGCAAGATTGGTTCGAGGCAAGCCACAAAAACGCTTGAATCTCGCTGAGATGGGCGGGTGAGCAGCGGTTCCTGCATTAGCGCACGTTTGTGGCGTCCAGCCGACCAACTTCAAGTGTGCCGGCCATCCTTTTTTGATTAGAAATATCAAACAGTTTCGCCGCGATATTGGGAAAGAGTAGGTACAGTAGGCATATGTTCGCGCCGGCATGCTCCTACGGCCGCACGGCATGCTCTACTTCAACTCTGTGATGGATGTGATGGAACTTGGGAAAACATTTGTGCCTATGGCTTTGTTGCTGGCCTCCCTACTCAGGCCTAGCCGAAGCCATGCTGTCAGTGTGAATTCACCGCTTGTTTCATCCCTTGCAATGTCTTCTTCTAGAAGCATGCTTGGATTGGTAGAAGCCTCTGAATTGGCATGAGTACCGATACGGAACAGGACTGTCATTACCCAGGAGTATACAGTATTCCTCCTACTCGGTTGATGTTAGCAGCACTCTAAGCTCGAAAAGTGTCTGACGACCCACTCGGTCAGCAAAGAGACCTGACATGCCCTAGCAGGAGAATAAAGGGCACGAGTATGGAGCACTGCTGCTGTGCTACCTGCGCTACTATGAAGAGTAGTGTGTGGCAAATATGCAATATTCGTTTGCGAACGACCAAATTACACACTTGTCGCTACTATGGCACTTTACTGTATGATGGACGGACAGTGGAAGGGTCGCGTCGTAACGTGCCAAGTGTGCTTGGTCAATACGGTACACGTGGGGAGGATGCCGGCAGTACTTCGTACCAGTCCCTGCACTCACTCCTTGCTGCTCTACTACGAGCATCAAATGACAGGGGCCAATTGCCCCTGGCATACGATGGCATCGCTTGTACCGGTATACTTTTTTGTTTGGAAAGATCTGGAACTTTGCCAAGACATGTCCCAAGCAGACTAACGCGGCCAACGAATATGTCCATATGAGGAAATGAAGTCCACTGACTCCAACGACTGTGCTTTGAGATGTATTTCAAGCGCGCAGATGTGCAGATTGCCTGTCCAGCTAATAGGGAGCAGACAGCAGCCACTACAGCGCTCTCTACTCTAGTGACAAGGCGCAGCGATGAGAAGATTTGGGCTGGACTAGCGTCTAGAGATGTCACTGCCGCTTAAAGAGATGTCCGCGAAAGGAAGGTTAGTTGCTAGGATAGACGGCGATATCACCTCGATACTCTTCCCCGGCAGCATAGACGACGGCGCATACAGCCACTCCTACTGGAAATATTCCATGGAGAATGACATTTCGCATACTCTGTACTCGCTACTTTGTAATGATAGACGGCTGGCCTCACAACGCTTCACTTGCTTAGTGGCGAGGGTGAGCCAACTTCGCTAATCTGGTCAGTCTCATGCAAGTCCCAGCAGCCTGTCATGCCCCTTCTTTTCTCCCTATGCATTCTGCTGGATGTGCTGCAGTCCTTTTATAAAGTCCACAAAAAAGATCAACTTGAGACTGAGTTTTGAAAACACAGGCACAAAGGCCCGCCTCCCGAGACGATCGACCTCGATCCCCAGCGGCGTCACTTTGGAATCGCCACGGAAGGGTGATGCTTGTACAATTATAGCACAAGATGCTCCGTACAAAGTGCAGCATGCAGGTACGAGTTGAGACTATTGACTCCAGAGATTAAATGCAAGCATGCTCAAACTTGGGGCCTGCGGAACGATGAAGCCGGTGACTAGCACAGAGTTGAAGAGGGGTGCTCTCTCGCGTACTCCGTCGCCTTATCTCCAAAGGCGGTATTGCTGCCGAAGAAGCTCCAGCTCATACCCGAGAACCAATTTAGAAGGTTGAAATGAAGGCATGTCTCTCTTAATTGAACCATTCACGACGGCGAGTTTTAGCACTGGTCTAGCAAGATAATTGGAGTACATTCATTACTCAAGCTGCTGCATCTATAATCTCTCCCCATTTAACTTATTTACAGGCAACAGCTACATATACACTCCTGGCCTATTCCCTCGCTGCCGTAGCAAGCCTACGTCGTACAAAGCACCTGTGCTGGCACAGCATGGCCCAAGACATACGAAAGCAAGGGTCATGCCCAATGGCGAGGTGATCTGCTGCCGCCGCAGGAGCGTAAACAAGCATCATGGTCCGCGCTGCTCATGCGCTCATTCGCACGCTGGCATTGGCCGTTTGGCGCACAGTATGGAGCGATGTTGTACCTGCAGAAATCAAAGACAGGGGTTGGCTGGTTTGCGCCCGGGATGGTTCGCGGACCCCTCCATCTTGGCCATTCTAAGAGGTGGATGAAACTGGCGCGACAAGCATCCCCACCCAGACATCCACTCAGGAACCCCCTAGATGGACATCCATTCTGGACGCAATTTCCCGGGGTATCCAATGGGATGGAGCGAGGCGAGCGCTCGCAAAGAGCTCACGGTCGACGTCGATATGCCTATTAATATGAGGCCACGCTCGGTCGAGCTGCATCTTCTTTTTTTCCTTCCTTTCTCTCCAGCCCACTAAGCATAATCGCCAGCTCGCTCTGACTTCGGTCGTCCATTCTTTCAAAACAAACTGCAAAGAAGCTTTACGCTTTCATCCACTCTTTCAACCCAAACAAAACCACTTCGTTCTTCAAGAACCACCAAAACCAAAAAAAATCATCCAAGATGCGTTTCACCACCGCCGCCGCTGTCCTGGCCACCTCGGTCCTCGCCCAGGAGCCCGTCTCCACCGACTACACCACCGAGTTGGTCACCATCACCCAGTGTGCTGCCTCCATCACCAACTGCCCGGCCCGCCACCAGACCACCTCCGTCCAGACCAACTACATCCCGTTGACCACCTCTACCTTCTACGTGACCAACGTCCACACCATCACCTCTTGCGGCCCTGAGGTCACCAACTGCCCGGCTCACAGCACCGTCCTGTCCACTGAGGTTGTCCCTACCTCCACCGCTGTCGGCCCCGTCATCACCTCTGCCCCGGCTGTTCCCACCACCCAGGTCTGGTCCAACGGCACTGCTCCTTACTCCTCTGTCGTTGCTCCTCCTCCTTACTCTGCTCCGGCCGCTCCCCAGAGCTCCGCCGCCGCCGTCTCTGTCCCCGCCGTCTCCATCCCGGCTCAGCTCCCCACCAGCGGCTATGCTGCTCCCACTGGCGGTGCCCCCGGTGCCCCCGTCAGCTCCGCCGCCGCTCAGTGCCCCGGCAGCTCCGTCATCGCCGTCACCAAGAGCTACACCACCGTTCTGACCTCTGTTGAGTACCAGACCGTTGCTGCTCCTTGCGCTACCGCCCCCGCTGGTGGTGCTCCCGGCAACGGTGCTGGTGCCCCCTCTGGCACCGGCGCTGTCCCCCCTGTCCCCACTGGCCCTGCTGGCAACGGAACGTGAGTTTATATAACCTCTCTTTGGAATTATCGAACCTGTATGCTAACTGCTCCAATCCAGCTCTGTTCCTCCCCCCGTTAACGGCGCTGCTTCCTTCACTGGCTCCGTCGCTTTCGCCGCCATTGCCGGTGCCGTCGCCGTCTTCCTTGCTTAAATCATTTCCTCGTAACTTTTTCTTGAGTTATTAGGCCTGCGGGACATGGCAACATACACACGACAGGCATCCCTCTTGAGATCTGGCTGGACATGTACAAAGAGTTGGACTAGAGTTTATTTTCAATAATACTAGAGTTTTACGGCAAATATGGGATTATACCCCCTTGGAGTGTGTACTTAATATTCTAATCGCGCGGGCGTTCGCGGGGACGATCTGGTCAGATAACCGACTGCGGGTCTCGTCCTGGATGTCTTTTTTTGAACGAAGCATTTTTTTTGGTCACGAACTGAGATATCAAACTATTTAACGATTGTGCTTTTTCTTAGCATCTTCTTCAAGAATATTCTTTACTTTTTGTTACTTATTATTTGATTGCCCAAATCTCACTCATGTTGTGATATTATGCGTAAAAGTCTTTTATTAGAAGGAGAGGAAAGAAACGCCGCATGATGAATGTGAAACGAACAAATACGTTTGTTTGTGGGTGCTCATTTCGCGAGGCGCTCAAGCTCTTGCCTGTGCGGGTTAGGGGCGTCACTGCGACGGAAATTAAACCAGAAGAGGCGACAATCGCTGCTGTGATTGGAGGGGAGAAAATGACTGTGCTTATGTAACGAACCTCCATAGCAGGCTGCAGGAATACAGGAGATGTCGTGGTTTTCAGCATTGAAGGAGCCCGAACCACACTCCGGGCGTCTAAAATAAGTGTGTTAGTGAAAATGGAAAGGCCATTCACTCATTCCTTTGGTCTGACTTGGCGGGTACGTTGCCCGTGCTTTGTAATTCAATAGACACTGAGCTTCTATTTGTAGCAACTTTTGGATGACACAGGCACAGGACCGGGACGGGCACTTGCGCCGGTGCTCCGTATTACAAGTATGAGATCCAGGCAAAACGGAGCGGAGGGCAAGATGGCTGTTTGTGATCCGTACTCCGGTATTCCGATGGTCCATAATCATTGAAAATTTTTCTTTCTCTTGCTTTCCTTTATTGTGTTTAGCTTGGCACTTTTTTTTTTCTTTTTTTTTTTTTGGAAAATTTATTGATGAAATACATACATATGTAGATCGGAATTGCCTAACTGGGGGATTCGGTATGTCGATCGCTGCCGACTACCGACTTCCAACTAACTACATGTGCCAACGATTGGGATGCTACGTTGACGTAGAGGATATTGGGTATTTGATCATGGATGCCCCAAAACGTATTGGTAAATTAGAGACCTGTTTTTATATGATAGAGAAGAGGGCATTTGGGCCTAATGAATTACGTAGTGAGCAGTGTACCAGAATTCATAGCAGTGGTGATTATACAAGATCCTTCATGCACAACCGCGCAAGCCCAGCAAGGTGAAATATAAAAAGAAGATTCATTGTTTCCCCACGTGGAGGCAATCTAATGAAGTCGAAGTGGGCTGAGATGGAATGCGATACGCAGCGGAGCAAATACCGAGTCGTTAACAAGCTGGGCGGTCGTATAATACGACATGGATCCTTGGAGCCTCCCTCTCCTTTTTTGCTGCAGAGTTTGGTCCAACGCAAAAGTTCCCCCTTTGGGTTAAATGTGGAATAGCCGGTTGCTGCAGACGATTCACTGATTTGAGCAATGTTGTTCTGCTCGGATAGGGGATATGCTTCTCGTATTGAGATTTGTAACGGTGACGCCTTGAGAAGGAAGGGCCCAGCTTTTGATGAGGAGATTCGAGCATAATGACACCAGGGAAACTCAAATAGTAAATTCCGTTGCTCTAATACGTTTTGGGTAGTGCATTGACCCTGATGTAAAGTTTCATGTGCTACGTGTCCCGTCTGTACGTGATCCTATGCCAAGACTATGTGTGCCTACGCATCATGATACCCAGTAGTATCAGCATCTAATTTGTCAGGACTGGTGCAATCTTACGCTAAGACTGTGGGATACGAGTATAACATGTGTCAGACGTTTGGGTGTCGGTTGAGAGTCTGATTCATGAGTTTGCAGCTTTCGGATTAGACATGCTCGCACTGACAGCTTTGGGAGATGGCAGCTTTGAAACCAGTAGAGCCGTCCAAATATGCATATTATGTCTCAATGCTAAACACAATCTACTGATATCAATTGGAAGGCTTGTCGGGCTGTTTTAGAGAGCTGAGACCAGCGAGAGGAGCATCCAGAGCTGAGAGCGGATATATATGTGATTTGTGACAGATATCGCCTATACCTATAGTATATATACTTATTATTCTTCTGCCTGGTATTTCGGTAAAAAGGTTCAAAGCATTGACTTCCTAGTCAGAATAGGGAAATCTCTTTCGAAACGTCCTGCCGCAGCCTTGGCATGATGTGGCGCCCTGGATTAAGCAAAAGTCAAAAAGTTACTAGAAGTAGCTAATCTATGAAATGGTGGCTGAGATCCCGTTGCGTCGTCAACCAGTCGTTGGCACCTGGTGGCTGAGAGCTAGGCTTTGCGTGCATGCTGGTGCGATTCCTTCGCGTGGGCTGGTCCGTTTACTGTATTCAGGCATCAAGCATGATTTCAAGACTCTGTTGTTGCGAGACTCTCACCGAAACCATGGCAACACTCTCTCTGACTTGCCATGTTCACAACACACTCATGGTCAGTCCAGCGGCTTCAATTGCCTTAGAAAACTGCAGCTTGTCCAATGCATGGCTTAGCACTGTGTGTATCAAATTAACAATATCATGTAAACACGTAAAAGCATCAAGTTCGATGCTTAATTGCTGGAGCAGCTCCACCGTGGCTGGATGGCGTTGAACACGTCAATCCTTTTCCCACGTCAACCACTAACTGACTTCGCCCTACTTATCCTCGTCACTCTCGCATTTGCCAAGCCAGCGCAAAAAAAGGCAAGGAGGATTTGCCCTTCCAAGGCTTTTTATTTGCAAGAAAAACGGCCGTGGCCCCGTTCCAGGGCACTAGAAGATGCGGCTCTTATCCCCGTCAGCAAGCAGCAGCACATGCTAATTAACAAGCACCAAAAAAAAAAAAAAAAAAAAAAAAAAAAAGGGCAGTCCAAGCATTGAAACTGCGCTATTACCAGATCCGCCCGCTTTTTATTACCGCCTACGGGCTCTTGACCGCGTCATGCCACAGCAATCCCGCGATCCTTCGGGCTTCTGAAGTCCGTGCCCCCGTTTCGCACTCGGACCGAGCGCTACGGATTGTGTGACTGATAATTCCGGCAGCGTGGCTTAGATGCCCAGCTTCGTGGTTTGGGTTAAAAACAGATGACCGTGGTGAGAAGACACTGGGGGGAAAAAAAAAGAAGATGGAAAAAGAAAAAGAAAAAGGAGGCTAATTTTCGACCGTGGGCTTCAGTACCCGGTGCGAGTGCGAGCTGAGCGCATGTAATATCATCGAGACGTGTCAGAGGCCTATATGCCCAGCTAAGCCACGATGCGGCCGCCGCGGGGTGCGCGTCCATTTGTCGCCAAAGCGCCCTATTCCTATACACGTACTACTATCCGCCGGGCATTGTTTTCTGGGCACGGCAAGAATCTGGCCGTCTTGGTGAACCGCCAAGCCCTATCCAATGGCTGAGGCGCGGGCCCGCTGGTGTATTTTTTTGTTCCATGGCCCCGGCTTGGGTAAGATCTTGTTCAGGTTCAGGGGGGGTGCTCTGCTGATAAGGCACTGCTGCGGATGACGCATGGCATATGGAAGGGCCTCGTTTCTGGTTCGAATGGGCGCTTGCCTCTGCCCGAGATGTGGGTAATGGGGTCGAGGAGATGGTAAAACGTGGGTGCGAGTGCGAGCCATGGGGCCGTGAGTGAGCTTAACCCAGTTACGCGGATCCAGCTTGAGCGGGCTGAGTGCTATTTTTTTTTCGTCCTGTTCCTTTTCTCGCTCGTGTGAAGCAATAAAAGGAGCTAGTGCCCCCCCGTGGACCTGGGAGCGGGAGGTTCTTTCGTATACCCATATTCAGTCGTTCGAGGATATCCCTACGGTGGTGATATATACATCTTGCATATACCAGCACACACTCCCTACGATCTTCAACCTCCAATCTCATCAAGAAAGGGCACAAGAAAGAATACGAAACATAAAGGGGACTCGTTCGTCATAGAACAACTATTATTTACTCATCGCCGCCTTCACCGTCGTCACGATGCTTTCACAACCCCCTCCCGACCCCATCATCACCTTTGGATCCGATGAGACATGCAATCTCGACAACTGCCCCGTGGAATGGAGCATCCTCTCCTACCAGCCCTCTCTCGCCGCCAACGTCGTCTTTGCCGCCCTATTCGCTGTCATCGGGCTGGTTCACTTCTATCTCGGCTTCCGGTGGAGGACTTGGGGCTTCACGATCCCCATGCTCGTCGGCTGCATCACTGAGATTATCGGATACATCGGAAGAATCCTCCTCCACAACAACCCCTTTTCTTATCCCGGATTCTTGATTCAGATCAGTAAGTGATTCAGTTTTGGTTCTTCAATTCTCGACTTGAAGACTAACCATTGTGTCAATCCAGTCTGTCTCACCATTGCTCCCGTCTTCTACACGGCGTCCATCTACGTAACTCTCTCACAATCCATCGTCTATCTCGCCCCAGAGCTGTCCCGCTTCAAGCCCCAGCTCTTCTACTACATCTTCATCCCCTTCGACATCGTCTGCCTCGCGCTCCAGGCCGCCGGAGGCGCCATGTCCGCAAACACCACCGGCTCCAACAAGGCCGGCGTCGACATCTCCCAGGCCGGTCTCAGCCTGCAAGTCATTGTCCTGGTGCTCTTCATCGTCGCCTTTAGCGACTACATGTTCCGCTACCTGCGATCCGGCCGCGCCTCCGGCTTTGGCTGGCGCCTCACTGCCTTCTTCACCGGCCTGACGTCGGCGACGCTGCTCATCCTGGCCCGTTGCGCCTACCGTGTTGCCGAGCTGCAGGACGGCTACAACGGCAAGCTCATCAAGGAAGAGGCTCCCTTCATCGTGCTGGAGGGTGTCTTTGTGTTCTTGGCCGCGTCGATGCTCTGCTTCGGACACCCTGGCTTGGGACTGAAGCGAGACGGGATGGGAGGCGTCAAGATGCAGAACGACAGCGAGACGGTGGTGATGGAAACCATGGAGCGACGAAAGTAAAGGCCATGCAGTTTTTTTAAGGCTCTAAGCGGCGGAGAGCCAAGGCGAAGTATCAAATTATAGCATCACAACTTTTGCATCTCTTGGGAAATTTACTACTGGTTCGAAATGGAGAGTTCAATAGACGGAATACGTGTAAAATTAGGGGAGGAATATGCGCTTTTTTTTTCCTTTGTTTTTTTGCGTTTCTTTTTTATGATACCGTTTGAAGCAAAGAGTTTTGTTCTTTCGTTTTTACTTTTGTATACAAAATAATAATGGCAAAAATATGTTAAAAGAATACGAGTTGCTCCAAAAGTGCCATGATCGTGCCTCATATGAACTCCGTCCCTGATGGACGAGTGCGTTGCAATGCAAAGGCCGAGTTGAGCTGATGACTAAAGGAATGGTTGGTAGTGTAATATGCTCACGTTACATTTATTGATAGTTTATAAATAGAATCAATGCGGGCTATAAATCGCCCAGCAGATAGTGAAGAAGAAAGATAGTAAAATGCAAGCAGGCATAGTCCTATATTCGAAGAATAGTACATCAGCTTAGGCGTAGCTCTTCAAGCCTCAAAGTAGAGAGCGCAGGTTTCGAGCTTATACAATTTTAAATACTACATGAAAAAAAATATGCATTTACATTCGACCATTCACCAGCTCTCTGGATATTCTCCTTTCAAGTGTACAATTGTATAATCGTCTCAATTCTCCCTTTATTTCTGCCAAGATACGTGTACTTCGCCCTACCCGGCACTTCGGCAGCCATGGCCCGGCCCCACAGTGCCGCATCCCGAAGCCTCCAGCGGCCGCTCAATGGAACTTTTGCCCAGCCAAGGACCCCTCCTCCAGAGCTGGCTGCCCCTCCACACTTGGCGAGAGATCGACGCAACAACTGGCTGGATTTTTACCTCTTCTCCGCACCTCTTGGATTGATTTGGCAGCTCCCCGGATTGGCTTCGTCTCCTCTTTCTCCTCAAATCTGTGACCATCCTGTCCTCTCATCTGCATGATCTGGTCTTTGACAGCGAGACGGTCGAGGATAGCACTCCATTCTCTGCTCAGAGCCAAACCAAGCCTTGTAACATCGTCAACCTTGCCATTCTCAACAACCGCCTTCATCATGGCTCCCCCACAAGAGGCCCTCGACTTTGTCGACTTTGTCAATGCTTCTCCCACCCGTACGCCTGTTGTCTAATAACCTTCAACGCAGCCTTTGCTAACAATGCCTCCCCCAAACAGCCTACCACGCCGTCCAGTCTGCTGCTGCCCGCTTCGAAAAGGCCGGCTTCAGCCTCATCCGCGAACGCGACTCTTGGGCCTCCAGCCTCCGCCCCGGCGGCAAGTACTACCTCACCCGCAACGGCTCGTCCATCCTCGCCTTTGCCATCGGCCGCAAGTGGCGCCCCGGCAACCCCGTTGCCATCGTCGGCGCCCACACCGATTCCCCCTGCCTGCGCGTCAAGCCCGTCTCGCGGAAGAGCAACGTTGGCTACCTGCAGGTCGGTGTTGAGACGTACGGTGGCGGCATCTGGCACTCGTGGTTCGACCGCGACCTGAGCCTTGCCGGCCGCGTGCTGGTCCGTGACGGCGACAGCGTCGTGCAGAAGCTGGTCAAGGTCGACAAGCCGCTGCTGCGCATCCCCACGCTGGCCATCCACCTGCACCGCCAGTCCAACTTTGACCCCAACAACGAGGTCGAGCTGTTCCCCATCACGGGCCTTGCCGCCGCCGAGCTCAACAAGGGCGCCCAATCCGAGGAGCCTGCCAAGGACGATGCCATGGAGGAGGACGAGGACTTCAAGCCCCTCGAGAAGATGACCGTGCGCCACCACCCCGCCGTGCTCGACGTCATCGCCAACGAGCTGGGCACCGACGTCGCCTCCATCGTCGACTTCGAGCTCGTCCTCTACGACACGCAAAAGTCCGTCATCGGCGGCATCAACGACGAGTTCATCTTCTCCCCGCGCCTCGACAACCTGGGCATGACCTACTGCTCCGTCGAGGGCCTCATCAAGTCTGTCAGCAAGACCGACGCCCTTGAAAATGACTCCACCATCCGCATGACCGTCTGCTTCGACCACGAGGAGATTGGCTCGCAGTCCGCCCAGGGCGCCCACTCCAACCTGCTGCCTTCGGTGCTGCGCCGCCTGTCCGTGCTCCCCGGCAACCGCGACGCCGCCAGCGACGGCAGCTACGAGCAGGTCCACCACGAGGGCGAGGAGTCGACCGCCTTTGAGCAGACGCTTTCGCGCTCGTTCCTCGTCTCCGCCGACATGGCCCACGCCGTCCACCCCAACTACGCCGGCAAGTACGAGTCCTCGCACCAGCCCGCCATGAACGGCGGAACCGTCGTCAAGATCAACGCCAACCAGCGCTACGCCACCAACTCTCCCGGCATCGTCATGCTGCAGGAGTGCGCCCGCAAGGCCGGCGTCCCGCTGCAGCTCTTCGTCGTCCGCAACGACTCGCCCTGCGGCAGCACCATCGGACCCGGTCTGGCTGCTAGACTGGGCATGCGCACCCTCGATCTGGGCAACCCGCAGCTCAGCATGCACAGCATCCGTGAAACGGGTGGAACGGCGGATGTGGGACGTGCTATCAAGCTGTTTGATCAGTTCTTTGAGAGCTACGGCGAGATTGAGCCCAAGATCTTGGTCGATTAAGTAAAGGAGAAAGGGGGGATTTTTAGTTTGGAGGAAATGGGATGGGCGTGAAAGCGATTTGAGATTGTCAAGTTAAGGTTATATGCATATAGTAATAGGATAAACTACATGTGACACGGAAAAGTGTCAAATATGGGCGTTGATAGGATGGCGAAGGGATACGAATCTCGGAGCGAGACCAATGAAAAAAAAAGACATATAAAGATACCTGATGCCAAGTTGCCTGTGTGACTATTACATGAATTAGGTACATAAGTTGATCATCATGATAACTATATTTAATCCTCATAGTTTCGTCAAGCTATTCGTGTGAAATCGCGTCATCATCGCCATCTACAGAGTTGTGTTTTACCTATTATAACAAATACATGCGATAGTCCTGATATTGAAAAAAATCCAGGGAAAAGAAACTAGCTGCCCATCTTTCTTCTTTCAAAATGTGAGATGGAGAGCAAAATAGCTTTTATAGCACACGCGTCATGACCTTTCTACATCATTTGACGCTACATCCGTACATGTACTCCTCAGAGAAGACACCGGTGCCGGCGCCGGGCTAGACTGGAAGAAGTTGGAAGGAGAATCTAATTCGCCAATAGGAAGCAGCACCGCCTTGTCCCTTTCAACATTCGCAGCTTCTTGCGACGACTCGACGCGGTCAGGCGTGTTCCCCCTCGTCTCTACAACGACGCTCTCCTGAGAAGCAGGCAAGGTCATGGCATCAGAAGCAACCGACGTGGTGGTCGATTCCTGGGACAGCGCGGGTACTTGCGGGATTGAATCCGCGCTTTGGGCCCTGCTATGTGTATTAGTCGGTTTCGTGTGGGTAGTTGTGCTTGCGCGTTTGCGTGTTATTGTTGACGGGGGGAGGGGTTTGCGTTGGAGTTCGGAGAGGGGAATTGTTGTCTGGCCGGTGCGCAGCTTGTATCCCGCGAGGCCGAGTCGCAATCGGAGAATCTCTGCTTTCTACAGCGACTACATTAGCTCATGCCCTCGAGATGGTCAAAGAGAAGAGAGAAGAGATGGAGAAGAGTTTACCTCTCTTGCCTGCTCTCTTGTCATTGCTCTGTGTCTTGCGGCGACTAATGGTGTGTCTGCAGCTGTTGTGGTCGTGTCTGGCTCTGTTGGTGCAGTAGCCCAGGAAGCGTCCCCGGCGGAAGTATCAAAGAGAGAGCTCGTTTCAACGCTAGGTGACCGTGATCGCGCAGCCTGGAAACGGACAAGTTAGTAAACAAGGTCAAATTAGCCATGGCGAGCAGTAACATAGCTACTCACTCCATCAACACACGGCTTCTTGGTCTCCGGCCTCTCATTCGCAACCTCTTGGCTCCCCTCTTCTGCCGTTCTCTTCTTTCCCTTTTCTAGCGAATCTTCCCTCAATGGACTGGCTACCAGGAGAGCTGACGGTGTCGAAAGCATTGGCGTTCCAATCCTCACCACTTTGTTTGTATTCGGCGTTGCCAGAGCCGCGTTCGCGTCCTTTGCACCGAGCACAGCGCGTCGCTTCATAGGCGACAAACTAGCTTCCATTGTTTTTGCCAAATGTACTGAAAACCAATAAGAGAAAATTGGTGCCAAGAAAGACGAAACAGTAAAGAAAGGAAGAAAGAAAAAATAAAACAAAAGGCAATGAAAGAGAAAGTGTAGCAAGATGGAGACAGAGTCGCGCGCGCAAAAGGTCAATATCAGCTGGAGGAGTGGTAGTGGGGTGTGTGTTGTTTAGTGGCGATGGCAGGTCGCGTGTGTAGTAGATGAATCGATAAGAAGCTACACCAGTCCGATAGATGGGTGTGTATAGGTACCTAGATATGGATAGTACTTGGATACAAAGTAGCTTATAATGCAACTGGCGTAAACACGTGAAAATGAATACAAAGCGCGATTGCAGGATTTCCCAAAAAAGAAACCGTAAATTCCTCGTAGCTAAACACTTTGTTTGGGCGGCAAAAAGGACACAAAGAGCTAGGTACTCCGTAGCAGTAGCTTGATTCATCACGGTCACAATCACAGCACGACAGTAAAAGAGAAAAGGGGAAGCGCGTAATAAGTGACTTTGAATAAAAAAAAAGAAAAATAGAGAAAAAAGTAAATAAAGCCGGATAAAAAAAAAACAGACACCCCGGCTCGCATAGCCGCTTTGCAAAGACTCTCATTAATGAGCTACAGTACCTACCTACTCGTATGGACGCTGCTATTCAGCCTCCGTTCCTGCCTCCCCCAACGCGCCCGACCCTATAAGAAAAGTCTCCCCCACTCTAAGCTGCAAAGGCAGGAACGGTCTCTCTCTGCCTGCCCTCAGCTTTTTTTCCCACCAAGTTCTCCATACTTGAGTAGCTTTCCAAGCTGCGTTTCTATGAACCCTTGCCCAATGTAGACTAGCCTCATATCAAGCACGCCGCGTCGTTTTTTCTTCCCGTCGAAAACGAAAAACCCGTGTCGTTGGAACATCTCCCTCTAGCCCTATTTAGGAGTAGTGCAGAAATTCAGCCACGAGTAGAAGAATGTGGAGAGCTCTATTGCTTCTTCGACGGGGCGGAACCCAGCCCGAGGGGGTTCCACGCTAAAAAAGAAGGTAGAGGAGAAAAAAAAAAACACAACCACACGCACCGGTGCAGGGCAGGGCTCCATTGATCTGATCCCCAAGTTCCATCGACATCAGATCTCGTCACATGCAAATCACACCCAGAGACACCGCTATCCTTACGTAACCCGACCTCGATGTCGAGTCATTTAGTATGCAATAAAAAAACAGCGTTTTCTTTTCTATACAGACACGTCAAAGAACAGAAAAAAGAGGTGAATAATACAGATGCCATTTTTCTTTTGCTTGCAGGTCATCCTAACGACGTCCTTGCATCCCAAAACCGCGCTACGTCCTTTGAAAAAAAAAAAAAAAAAAAAAAAGAAAGAGAGAGAGAAAGAGAGACACCGAAATGGATGTACGTGACAACAAATAAGGTACAATTCTTGTAAGCTCCCATTTTACTCCAAATTAGACCCAAATCCGTTCGTCTGGATCAATACACAACCCGTCCATCCATTGATATCACCTTGGCTTCATCGTCGGAAGCAAGATGGTGAAAGAGAAAAAAAAGAAAAAAAGGTAAACGGCCGTGACCAAAAAGACAGATGGATAAAATAAAGACATCAACAGTGAAAAAGAAAATTGAAATTGAAAATAAAACTCTGCGAAGCAGCATTCATTGCTGCCAGTCTTAGCCTTAACGCCAACCAAAATTCTTCCTCCAATAGTCCATCCCATATATTTTGTTTGAATTTTTAACTCAGCTTCTCCCTCCTCCTTCTGTTATCCCATAAACAACCACTGTTATATCAGATATGACGTAATGCTGGGTATATATCCTGGATCCTTTCCTGGGCTCCAAACAAACAAATCAACCGAAATAGAGAAACATGTATGAAAAGAGCAAGCGAACAAAGGAGGAGCCGAAAAATCAAAAGAAAGAGAGAGTCTTATTTGCGGCTATTTAAGCAGCATGCTCTCAACCATTACTCCAATTCCAAACTCGCTTTCGCTAAAAAGAATAATTTTTGATTCTGTTGTAAAAAAAGTTTTTTTTTTTCCTTTACAGACCGAGAGAGTAGAGACCATTTCCAAGATCCATCTCGAACGGTTTGTCAAAATCGGTTTGAATTGTATCCCAGTCCGGAACTCCACGCGACCCGGCCAGCAGAAGAGTTGGATCGACGTTAACCAACGCAGCTTTTAGGCTTTCCGTCGAGTCCATCTCCCCGTTGATGCAGGCATTAGTGAAATCCATTAGAGCCTCATTATCAAGAGTGCCCCAGTTCATGTCAATGTCGAGCGCAGCACCTTCAGAGATATCGCTGTTAGGCTCGCTAGCGCCGTCCTTGCTAGACTCTGGCGTATCCTTTGGCGTGAAAGACCTGTACATGTTGGCCTCATTGATGATATTTGGTAGCCCGTTCTCAAAGCCCAAGTTCTGGAGGAGTGTCTGAGGGTCAATAGTCGAGTTGGCCCATGGATCCGTTGCAGCGACGAGCATCGAAGCGCCATTCATCTGCTTTCCGTCGCTAGCCTTGGCGGTTGCGTCCAACTTGACACCGGCTTTCACATCATTGGCCTTGCTCGCGACACTGGCCGATCGCTTCATGCTGGTGCCGTCTACAGACATCGGTGTGCCGACAAGATTTCCAGAGGACTGACCCTGTTTTGAGGCAGACAAACTCATAGCTTGTGCTCCCTCTGCAAGCTTCTGCTCCTTCTTGACAGTGCCATCTGGTTCTAGGCCCAGTGCCTCAGCAAGATTTTCTTGCACAAATTTGACCGGATCTGCCCGGGGCTTAGTATGCTCTTCATCAATATGATGCTGGAGAGCTTGTTTACTAGGAAATCCAAAGGTAGCCTGATCGCAGTCGGGCTCCGTGCAGAGATGCACTGGCTTCGGCGGGCCTTGCGGGCGTTGGATATCGGGAGAAGCGTTCTTTGAGATTTGCGGCGAGGGAGTGGCCACTTGAGAAGACGGACCAGAATTTGCAAGCTTTTGCTTCTTTCTGGAGGGCGGTAGCTGCAGATTGATTTCTTTGGGTTTGCTCATGTAAGTAGGATGACCATCAGGAGAAGTTGCTGCTCCGAATGGGAAGGGCGGTTGAGCACTTGTTGGTGCAGGTGGCGGCACTTGTCCTGCTTTGTTGGCCTGCTTCTGCTGGCTCAATTTGTTCATGGCTTGCGCGTTCTTCTCTAAATTAGCGGCGTTCAGAGGAGCCGGCTGCGTAAGATTCTTCTGCTGTGCTTGCTGCGTTTGTTGCTGAGATAACGGCTGCGATTGTGCCTGTGCCTGGCCACCAGGCTTGATGTGTCGGCCGCCGGCCACACTAGCGGCCAGATCTTTGGCCATACTCTCAAGCATAGCGCGGGCCTGATCCAGTTCGGAAGAGCGGATGCTAAAGGCATCCTTGACTACCTCCATCTTGTCGCCGTCCACGTGTTGCTTGATGAGACGTAATCGCTATAGTCAAGTCAGCATGTTGAAATAAAGTCTCGATGGTAATATATGTCCACTTACAGTCCTGAAGAACATTTTGGCGCGCGCGTCATCTTGAGTGAGGGAGTACCACTTGCTAAGTCCACGGCCGACTTTACCCATGTCCACGACGATTCGCTTGAGCTTCGCTGCAGTTTCTGCGTACTCTTCAGGGCTCATCGGAATGTCTGGAGTGGATTCTTGAGCAAACTGCTTTTGCTCTTCTTGCCCAATCATCTTGAGGCGCACCAGGGACTCTGAAGGTGGGCCCGGCGCCTTGCTCTGCATTCTCAAGAGCTGTTCATACCTGGCTCTTTGTTCAGGATTTAGTTGTGCCTCTTGTTGAGGTGTAAGTTGCGGCGGGAATTTCGCCCCTTGCCTTTGCCCTAGTGGTTGAGTTGGTTGCGATGCTGCTGCTGGTGCTACCGCCGGTGCCGGCGGTTGTCGTGCAGCAGACAAGGAAGCTTTCATGTTGGCAGTATCGGCACCATCATCCGGATTAGAGCGTTTAAGATTTTTCGCAGGTTGGGATTGATTATTGCGTGCCTGGTTTGCGTTTGGTTGCTGCTTCTGGTTGACCGCTTGCATCGAGGCAGTCTGGCTCATGGCGTTGGGCATCGTCTGCGCCTGGGTTTGTTGGGGAGTGAGATTAGGTTGAGATTGCTGAATCTGCATGGCGTTTTGAGGGCCTTGGATGCCAGCCATATTGTTTGCGGTAGCATTTTGCATCTGCTGGTTCTGGGCCTGCATTTGCTGGATCCTCAGCTGTTGCTGTTGCTGCTGTTGATTCCAACTATTCTTCTTCATCGCGAGAATCATCCCTCGGAGCTGATCATCAGGAACGCCGGCTAACGCAGGTTTTGAACTTCGGATATGCATCATCTCCTGAGGCGACACTTGGAGCAACTGTGGTGGCATACCGGCCATCTGTCGCTGCATTCCAAGTTGTTGATTGGTCATTGGCATTGGCATCGCGGGATTCATGTTTAGGGCCTGTCCAGGCTGTCCAGGCTGCGGGGGCGCATTGGCGGCCCGCCTTTGCATGAGCACTTGGAATTGCTTCTGTTGAAAAGCAGCCAGTTGGCCACGAATACTCGGTTGAAGCGTATTGTTCTGGTTGATCCAAGCCTTCAAATCTCTCCATTTCTTGACTTCCGCGGGCAGGCCCTGGATTTGAGTTAATATAGTGGGAGGCAAATCCATCGAGTCCATCAAGAACTGAAGCTGGCCGCTTTGGGCTGGCATGCGGTTTAGTGGCATTGATTGTTGTTGGTTGCCTGCACCAGGAGCATTCATTTGCTGCATGTTCTGAAGACCAGGGGCCATGTTCCCATTTTGATTAAACTGATTCGGGGGTCGATTGGCCATTTGTTGCTGCATCATCGGGTTCGCGTTCATATTTGCCATCTGTTCCCGACGCTGATTTTGCCATCGAACCATGACTTCGTTAAGCTTTTCCGGGGGAAGACCGTTAACCGCTTGTCTTTGTTCTGGGGTCATATTGGCGAGCATGGCGTTGAAAGCAGGATTGTTAGGCCGTTGGATCCCCTGGTGAAATCGTGAATCGCCAAATGGAACGCTGTTCTGGCCCATACCCTGCGGGTTCATGGGGTTCATAACGCCCGGTCTTGATACGGGAGTGTTCAAAGTATTCATGGCTGGGCTCTGCGATGTAGCCATATTCCCCGTCATTTGCTGTTGGTTCTGCATCTGCATTTGCGCCTGTGCTTGTAAAGCCTGAGACTGCTGAGCTGCTTGGTTCAGCTTAGCTTGCTGTTGTTGCTGCTGCTGCTGCTGCTGAGCAGTACGAGGTGTTTGGCCCTGCATCTGCTGGTTGGGAATATTCTGGTTCCCAGGCTGAGGAGTGGCGTTTCTGCCATTAGCGTTGCTCGCTGGTACGACAACTTGGCCCGCTTTTTGAGCCATCAGACCAGCCACCTGCTGGTCCTTGATGCTCTCCATGCTTGGGTTGAACGGAGGGAAATCATGACCCGCACCGGGCTGCTGGGCGGCGTTTATCATGTTTTGCCTCTGCTGCTGTAGAGAATTTTGACTCTGCTGCTGTTGCATCATGGCGGCCTGGGGGTTATTTGGGTTTGTAGGACCAGGTGGCTGGAATCGGTTTATGCTGGTCGAAGACTTGAGGGCTTGGAATGCCTGATTCTGGTACCACCAGATAAGAGGATCTCTCCCTTGGGTTTGGAGTTCAGCAAGCTGCTGAGCTGTAAGCCTTGATTGTAAGTGGAGCCGTGTCTGAGCCTTTTGCTGCTCTGAGGCTTGCCCCATCATCTTGGTTGCAAGTTCCATAACCTTGTTTTTATCAGCCTGAGCCAGTCTCGCCACCTCGTTGGCGAACATGTTTCTGTTCGGGCCGCCAGCCATGCCCATCGCTTGAGGGTTAGGCCCAATACCGCGGCCGGCTTGGTTGGCCATTCCCATGGCAATCTGCTGCTGCTGTTGAAACAGCGACGGTTGCTGTTGCTGTTGCTGCTGGGGCATCTGAGTGGCTTGCATAGGATGTGACATGTGCTGAAAGGCTTGCTGGGGATTTTGCCCACGGCCCATCTGGGCTTGCAACATGAGCGCCTGAGCCTGGGCTTGGGCTTGGGCATGCGCCTGAGCCTGGGCATTGGCGTTGAGGCTGTTCTGAAGGCCAGGTTCGTTGGCCTGTCGTTTCTTGAAAAAGTCCATTGTCTTATTTGCCATGGCTTGGTCATACGCTTCCTTAATTCAACAGATTAGCTTGGTGACTTTTCAATAGGCGAGAGGGAAGCAGTAGCTGAGACGTACTTTGGTCGGTGATTTATGAAACACTTCTCGTTCGAACTGGCATCCAAAATCAGTTGCTCGGCTGTAGTCAAGAGTGTTCATGGCAAGAGTGATGTTGGAAATTCTGGGACAATGTTAGTTAAGAGGTTACTGAAAAAGTGAGCTGCAGACGGAGAGTCAGAGGAAAGGAAGTCTAATTAGATACGTACAACTCCAAGGTCTTTCCCATTCGCTCATTAACTGAGAAATTTGATTGCCAGGTCATGCCATTTAATGGCGGTGTGTTTTGTTGGATATTCTGATAGACTGCCTGCTGCAGCTGGTTTGCGGTGGGCTTTCGCATTTGTTGAGGCATCATCTGGCCTGCCCCAGCCATATGCTGCATATTGGCGGCCATGGCCGCTTCGAGTTTGCGCCACTTACGCCCTCAAGCTTTGATTTGAACGAGTTCGTATATCAAACAAACTGAGGCAGAATCCCGCGATGTAGGCCTAATCGAAAAGAGGCTCGGCCAGTCGACGCTTTAAGCCTCGAAATTAGACGCGGGTGCACGGAGTAGCGATGAGGTATTGTAGATAGTCGAGTAGACGATTAGTCCCCCAGGCAGAAAGCAAGTGGTCGCAGTGAATGCTACAATTTGCCTAGCAATCTCCTAGCCCGCCTATATCGAGCTTCGTGGGGAATGCACCTGGGCAAAAAAAAAGTTTGCCGTACTTGCACTTGATAGAGGCTCTGAGATATAACATGCGCTCGAACTCGAAACTCGGAATGGGCGTGTGGTGGTGGCGATTCCCTCCAAACGCAAGAGTCTCGGCGTGGTGGTAAACAACGAAGGCTGGTTGACCAGGTCGGGCATGCAGAGCTGATGCAAGGATGGGCTGCGAAAGTTGAGGGTGCGATGATAGTCGGTAACGAGAAGCTGAGCGAGTGTCAATGGGGGCGCTCGGAAAAGAGAATCGAGGTGTCGTCGACGTCGTTCAAGAAAAAAAAATGCAGAGGAAGAAGGGCGACTAGCAGAAATTGCGATGGTGAAGCAGTGGATGTGCGGCGAAACACGAGGGCGGATAGCCTGGCTCAGGATGCGAGAAGGCCTGGAACCAAGATTTCCAAGCTGAATCGAGAATCGAAACAGGAAAGAAAAAAAAGAAAGGGCACCCGCGCGTTTGAAAAAACAGCCTGCGAGGGAACGGAATCGCTTTAGCGACAGGCCGGCACGAGGTGGGAGAGGAGAAAGGGACGAGGATGGTGTTTTGGAGAATGAGGGCGAAAGAAGAGAAGAGAGGCAAGACAAGCAGAGAGCAAGGCGAAGCGGATTAGAGTTACCATGGACTTGGGGGGGTGGGCTGGGAGGGAAAAGATACAAGGGTACTTGCGCTGGGCAGAGCCTGATGGGGGACGACGTGGTACCTGATACGTGGAGCGCGGTACTGCGACAACCTGACGCTGGCCTGCGCAGCACTAACAAGCAGAGCCCGAGGCAGCGCCAGACACAGACACGGCGCATGCACGAGCGCGCTGCCTTGTCCACGGTATCCGATACAATAAGTTACAACACGATACCGTCCGCAGACGACAGAGAGAGAGAGGCGGCTCAGCTCGTCATTCGCAGCAGCACAAAGCCAGAGACAGCGCCTGACCCCGAGTTGAGCACGGCAGAACTGGCAGCAGGGCGAAGGTGGCCAACGGCTGGCAGTCGAGCAAAGTGTACCGTACGGTAGTCAGGCGGACACTAGCAGAGGGAGGGGGGGTTATCAGGACGGAAGAGGATGGAGATGGAGCACGCAGAATGTACCTGCACGGCCGTACCAGGAACCGCCTGCAGCTGCGAGCACACGGCGACGACTACGGTACACGGATTCTACTCTATACCTACCTAATGATGCCACTCTGGCTTTTGAAGGGACGAGAAGAAAAGATTTGACAGAAGCTTCGGCGCGCGGTGCGGCTTGGCTTTAGGGCCTGTTGAGCGATACATCCAAGCACTAGCGCTGTATTAGAGTTGTCCACATTGAGAGGTGGCTTTCCAGAGGTTGAGCTACACGGGAGCGAAGCATGTGCGAGTAGTAGGTATCATCGGTATCTCTCTAGATTTCCTTCTTGTTTTCTTGTTAAGAGTAACTAAGTAGGGCTTCATTGTGGCCGCGCTTAGCACTCCCTTCAGCTAACAAAGCTCCGTGTCCATTGCACATTGCAGAAGCTAAGCCTTGGGTAACCTTCGACAGCGAGCGACGACGAGACAGAGAGACATCTGCAGCATTCACTCAACTAGAGACATCCAGGTCTGCTAACTAACAAGTCTGGCATGGCATGGATGGGCCTGGGATTGGCGACCGGCGGTGGATCATTCGGGGGTCCCCTTGGGCCTGGCAGTTGTCTGTCTGGCGCCTGGGCTCTGGCATCGCTGATCTCGGCCGTGGGTAGGGCTCTCTCACGGCGAGTGCTGGTGGGAACGCTAGCAGATTGGCCAGGGATGCCTAGCATGGGGTCCCACATGGCGCTCAATCCCTGCCATCCACTCTCTCCATCCCGGTCTGCGAAAAGCTGTGAGCTCGGGTTAGCGAGGAGGCCATTCGCAACCACCAGGTCGCCAAGGTACCGGTACGCATGGTTGGCGATGCTGGCCAACTGGCGGCAGGCTTTCTGCCGGCGCTGCTGGTACGGGTACCTCCATATCATCGTCGCTGGGGGCTGCAGAGATACAACCGCGGGACGGGGCCGATGCGAAGCATTTTTACCTACAAGTAAGCACTGAGGCGAATGGTATATACCTAGGCATTACTGTAAATTGTATGGGGCACTAAGCAGGTACATGTTTGGAATTATTCACTCGTCTGAACGGCTCATAACGGCCGTCTACTTACACACGATGTACTCGTATCAGCGCTGCATGCATGTCCACCTAGTCTGGCACGGGAGAGGCGCCTATCACATCCGTGAGCAAGGTTGCTGGAGTAAGAGTGCGTGAGAATGCCGTGCCGCGGGCCAAGAGGAATCCATGCGTCCGTTCAACAGCAAAGATGGGTCTCTCTATCAAGTACATACGTAGTGCCCCGTAACTCTCTCCATTGCCGCTGGATAGACTGTAAAAGACTGTAAATAACTGAGCAGAGCGTGATTCTGACTACCTAACTTCGTACAACTTCACTTTGCTCGAATAGCGCCTGTCTCTCTAGATGGTTTGGTATATGCAATGTTTCGACAACCACTCATTCATCAAGAGGTGGGCTCTCTCTCGAATGTATGCGTCAAATAAGAGCAACCGTAAAAGAAGTTTTCAATTTCGGGCAGATTTAGATGCCAAAGCGTCGAGAATACCGCGGCTTGGGGAAGAGGCAAAAAGACGGCACTCAGGCTCGCTGATGGTGGGCGCTTTGCCCTGGGACTAATCCATGTCTAGCGCAAATGGTACGGGGGCTAGTTTGCTCAAACCCCCTCTCTTGGAGGTTTTGGAGAAGTCATCTCTATCGAAAGCCAGGGGAGCTGGGCATGTACTTTGC
Organism: Trichoderma sp. 2475; assembly: GCA_038502285.1. Classification (NCBI taxonomy): domain Eukaryota; kingdom Fungi; phylum Ascomycota; class Sordariomycetes; order Hypocreales; family Hypocreaceae; genus Trichoderma; species Trichoderma sp. 2475. The sequence goes on along the minus strand of JARPVV010000003.1, from coordinate 1,752,215 downwards.
GCAATCGTGATCTGGAACTGGAGCAGAGGCAAATGTAGTCGGAAAGCTGTGGAGATGCTTCTCCTCGTGACCGGGCCAGCCAATACGGTAGAAGGTGGAAGGAAGAAGGTAAAGAGAAGAGACAAGAGGAGGAAAAAGCAAGGCGAAGGAAATTTTCATCTTGACTGGGCGTCAGTAACAATCTCAACCGAACTTCACAGGTGGACGGCACTTCTAGATTGCCGTAGCCCACGCCAGTCATGATAGCGCGCGCATTGGCTGCATATCCGGAGGCTGTAATTCGCACACACGCTCTGCCTTTACATGGCGCTCTTGGCAATTGAAAGAAATTCTATGTTGTTCTCTACCCAGCCGGTACAAAGCAACCTTGTCGATGCCCCAAAAAACTGACGAGATACTTCGCTGGTCCCTGGCAAGCACTAGGCTGAGGAATCCTCCCAGACAATTCGGAACTGGCCAGCAATAAAGTAAGTACAAAGATTAGCACCACTCGATGATGCAGAAGAGAAAGAAAACCCCCAGCAGCCAAGTTGAGAGATAGGTACTACTGAATTCTATTCAAGAATTACTTCTAGCCACAAAATTGAACGAGCCACTGCTTTTGCTTACCTGCCCTTTGCTACAGTATACCGTCCTAAACTTACCTGACACTGTGGAGTAATCCTTGTAGTAGCACTACAGATGCCTGGGAGCATGCGCTATGGAGTCTGGAGTACTACGTAGAGCTACCAGTTTCTTCGCTGACATGGGAACGGCAAGACCCACTCGCGGCCATCTCCATCCTCGAGCCCACGTATCGCCAAGCTCCAGTCCTCCCGAAACACTGCTCGCGGTACTCCAGATCAAAGTACTGCTACCATCGTCAAGCGCTGCGAAGAAACATTCGATCTTTGGTGACTATGACGCTGCTGCTGCTGCTGCTGCTGCTGCTCAACGTTTTGTGACCTCTTTGCTAACGAAATATTCCAGATTTGCTCTTCGCCATCGTCTTCTCGAAGCTCCAAAGCACGGCAGAAAATTAGCAGTGTCTTTGCCCCAGTTCTCATTTCATTCAGGTCGGCCTCCCCTTGCGTTGTCGCAAGCCACGCGCGTTCCTGAGCCCTTTATGCGCCTGCGGAGTGCGTATCGAACATTCTAGGAGATGGCACCTATAGTCCAACAAAAACGGACAGCCTACGCGATGAGCTGAGCGAAAGTAAGCCGGTTATACCAGGCATTTTTTCTCGAGCATGCTAGAGAAACATCGCCGTCATATCTCTTTCATCTCTCGCTAGCAACGGTACGTTCCGTCTAGGCTGTGCAGGCGTAGCACAGCGATTCCTTTTGGGCCGGCGATCAGCGAATGAACAAGTTTTGGGGAGGCGAAAGGAGATCAGGACGGGGCTCCACACGCTGTTAGCTTGCTTCGCCCACGCCTTGGACTGCAAGTTTTCGGCAGCTAAAACCCTCCATGCATGAATTTTCTTTCCACTGTTTCAACTTTCCGCTTGCCTGCCAATCCCATCAAAGCCAAGTCTAGCTGAGCTGGCCGCCATGGCCTCTTTGGCCCTGATCGTGCCTGTATGAGATGGTGCGGAAAGGAGACTGAAGGCTGCAATCAAAGGGGGCAGCCGCAATTGCGTGTGCGCGCAAAAGTACATCAGCAAAGGGAGACTGATCGCGCAGAGCACGTACCCCGTGCTAGGACTACGATTTCAAAAATGTGCAACTCGGTCGTATTCCTATACTTTCAAGTGCTAGCATTATCTACTCGGCGTGCCATGTGCAAAGATGAAAGGCCAATGTCAGCCGCCCACAGCCCCCAGAGTTGCCCGGCTGCTGCTGCTACTCCTGGGGCTGCTTCGTTGTGTCATCAGCTACACCAGGTGCTCTACAAGAAGTGTCGATTCGCCAAACAGACTGACAGCAGCGGACGGTCTTGCCCCTGGAGCGTTTTGACATTTCGCACCCAACGCTGCGGTACTGAAAGCCAGGGTTAAGGGACGAGGAAAGGGGAGATTGTTGTCGTTGGTCCCTACGTTCGGATCCCGGCGGATTTCATCTAGAAGTACTCTTCGATCACTGATTAGCGGTCGAGCCCCGGCCGATTTCCGCTGCCTGGCCTGAACCTTGGGCCACCATTTTCTGGGGTCCACTCTCTCGGCTGAGATGCGCCGTAGCTTGTGGTGGATTCATGCTGGCAGGTCGCCCATGGTACCAGACCCTTTATTACGGAGCATTCTCCATAATATGTGCCAAGCCGTACACGATTGTCCTGTACGAGTACAAGTACGGCACCGAGAAGATTTCTCCAACCACCATGGTTGTCCCATCGGGCATCTACATGTTATACTGCCTACGAGTAGCTACAGAGGACCGGCACGCGCACGTACATGCGTATTTGCAGCGATTCAACCTGCGCCAATTGGCCGAGCCTTGGGAGCCTTGACCAAGCCACTGCCTCCGCCCGTCTCACTATACTGTACTCGTACGGAGTAGCGATATTGGCTTGACCCAATGCTTACAAGTAGCATTTCTCTGCCAAAGTAGCTCAGGCTTGGGCAGCTCATTTGCGTGGTGGCAAGTCGTCTGTGCGTCACTAGTTCCCGCGACTGGACTTGGACTGTTTTCAGCAACTGGAGGACGTTGGACATGGTGCTGTTAGTCATCCGCAAAGAACATGGAAATTTCACGCTGGCGACGCAAACACTTTCACCCCGACTGATGATCCATTGCCGCGGGCACACTCTGAGATTACGAACACTGCACTTTGCATATAGCGGGCTGGTTTAATTGTCCTCGTTATGCTAGCAGTATTCGCTTACTTACTACAAGGACGAGCACCGCCATCTAGCAGAGCTAGTGGCTTCCAAGCTAAGCGAAGAAGCCTTCAGCAGTACAAGGGTCAGCGATGGCAGTTCCGAGACATACGAGGCTGTTCGTTCGAGTCCCCGCAAGCATACTACCGAGGAGCCATGGTGTCAACAGGTTGCATCGGAGATTCACAGTTCAGGTTAGGTAATCTTGGCAACTTCAGTTTTTGTGCAAACCACCTGCCAGCTGCTGCCGCCATCTTGCATCGTGGCACTGCAGAGGCCGGTAAAGCCGACGTTTCACATCACGACTGGTCATGAATTCGTGAATTAGGCCAGAGGTCAATGATTACTTCGTGCGTACGAGATAACCAAGGCTTATCGGGAAATTATCCGATAGTCTTTTGCACCGTTTGCCATGGGGGTATCTCTTCCCCTCTCTGTTGCAAGCCGGCTATCCTATTGGCATTAGCCACTTCGGTCTTACATCCTACAAGGATCAGGGACGGTTCTGAAAGTGCGTCACAAGCATAGCATTGCATAGACTGAGGAGCAGGCGACAGTTTAGATGCGATTTACAAGGTAGGTACACCGTGCCTTTCGAGAAACAAGGGCTGGAATGCTCTTCCTGCATCAGAATGCATCAGCAGCAGCAAAGGAGGGCGCCATGGATCTAGCCAAGTTACTACAGTCAATGTGCCTGGCTACCGGTCCTCCGTACGGGCTGAACATTTGTCTACTCGCCACCCGAGATCAGCTGCTTCAGCTCCAGCCTGACTCGCGAATCTATTTACCGGACAGGCATGACTCTGGGACATCACAGATGTTGTTAAGTTGCTGTTTTCAGATCAACGTGTCGTAACTCTTCGACCTCCCCAGAGTTCCTTTGATTTAGCCCCGAATCACAATTTTTGGACCTAAGTTAGCTGTCCAGCGGCACTAGACGTTGTGAATACATCTTCTACACAGTGTCTTATGGGGTATAACATTCACCGCTTCAGTTTTCAGAGCTGTATCCCCGTTGCTTCAAAGGGGGCCAGCCCTAGTAAAAGCAACAGCTCACAAAACATTGATAGTAAATCACGACTGTATTCGATCGATACAGGCTTCCTGACAACTATGCTAGTACAAGCCCGTTCTGTTGATCTTCTCGAAAGATCTCTCCTGGTGATAATCGGCGGATGGGATGCCTGCGCAAATTGCTGTCACACCCTTACCGGGGTCCGGACCGCAGATAGCTGCTAGTATGGATGAATGGATGAGCCGGGGCTAGGCTGGTCGGCCCCTCCCCCCAATATACAGTAGACTGCGAACGATGGACTGGGCTTTCAGGTAGGTACTATCCTATTGCTCATACCGAGATTCAATCGAGAGGCTGCGCTAGCCGGGTATGTACGAAGTTACGCACCGCAAGCCAGCATCTGGCGTCTGACAGTCTCTACGTCGTCTCCTGTTGGCATTTGCAAGCAGAACCTCTTGTACAGACTTCCAGACCTTTAAGAGACGGGACGACACTGTGAGCAGCTCGTTCCCCAGATGAAACAGCGAAGATGGTCCTGTCTTTCGCCCTGCCGATTTGGCCGACTCTGCTCCTCTTGCCTCGTGTCAGCGGCCCTGCACTCTTTGATTGGACGCCCCTTCGGCAGCGCTGACGTTAGTTGGCAGCGCCATCAAGCCCACGGCTCTTTTGAGTGGTAGAAGATCATGCGCCGAGCTGCATTGACCTGGCATGGCGTTTTCTCTCTGCATCCTGGCTATGCTGGACCTCTCCAGCCTTGTGGGTTTGGGGCAAAAGGTGGGCGCCGCCACGGCGATTAGCTGTCGTTAGCAGCAGGGCCTCGCTGCAGTTGATTAGGGTGTTGTCGTGGCGTGCGTTTATTTTGTGGCATTTGCTTCCTAGCGCAGGTTCTTTGCTGCGTGTCCCCTTGTCTTTTCTTCGAGAAACGCCCGTAGGAAAGTAAGACAAAGGAAGAGGAAATTGGTAGGCTACTTGGATAGCTGGCATGCAGAGCCTGGGCTTTGTATGCCGTTGTAGTATTTTTCTTTTCCTTTCTTTTCCTTTCTTTTATGACTAGTTTGCTCGTGCTCTGATTTTGTCAACCTCTTCTTTTTCTTCTCCCTCTACTCTAAGTGAGTATATGACTGTGTTGGTGCCCGGTGTCCTAGCGTATGTTAATTACGGAATCATGATTCGGCTGGCTATTCCTAAGATTGGTTTAGCTCCTGATTGAAGACTCTGTACTCTATGATGTGCGATGCCTTACTTATGACGGCGCGCTTGGCATTTGATCTTTTCGACTTCTAAATGTGTTGATCTTTCATTTCTTTCTTTCATGTCCTCGACTGGAAAAGGAAAGAAATGGGGAAGAAAAGCAGGACTACTGATGAATCAAGTAAAGCGTGCAGAAACAGTGGTGACGCGCATACTTTCATCTAGAAATGTCTAAGATTAACTTATACAATTGTTCACTGTATCTCTACTTTCCATCAAGTATCAAAGTAGAAGAGCTAAATCCGCCGTCTTCTCTTGCCAAAGGACTTCTCAAGGGACTTAATTTTGGCTTGTTCAGCAAGAAAGAAAAGAAAGGGAAATAGGGGAAAGCAACGTCCTCTTTCAGCACTCCTTGCCAATCAGATCTCTTGAGAACGAGGCACCCAGCGCCACAGAGCGTCGTGTTTTTTTCCTTTTGTATACTCCTGAACTCCCTTGTCAGAAGCATATGATGACTTATTAATAGCAAAGTTCTACATTTTGCGTGTAAGAAGGCTTATTGGCAGATGCCGGGTTGACAGCCGGCACTAGAGGAATCTTAAAAATGACAACGTGTGTTGAGAAAGGAGAGGGGGTAAGAATGCTTATCTTGATGCAAAGAGTCTGACGCTCCGTGTAATACGTTGGAGTGTCTGATTAGAGTGTGCGCTCTAACTGAAACACATCTATCCAGCTGGCAGAAAGATGTGTGAAGTGGTTAAAAAAGTCTGCGAGCGCTTTTACTCTAAAAACTCGGATTTGGACGGGAGAATCTTGTACAGTTTTGCGTGGGACATCCGCTGCATTACAACTGCGAAAATTTAAAAGTTTCTCTGGCTATAATAAATGAATACAGCATTGTCGGAATATTTTATAGGCATGTCAAATCCTAGGTATCCTACGAGTGTGGGTTCTGATAGTGCCCGGAGTCGCATTCGCAGAAATTTGGCTTCAATTACAGCTATGCCTGCTGCAGTATGGGTGGCTGATGCCTAGTTTATGGTGACTGATGTGCCCTTCGGCTGCGATGTATCGTTCTCTGCTTTCTTCTCGATATATAATGTTAAATGTTGTAATAGGAAGACAAAAATAAGCAAAATAACAAGAGGCACATCAGCAATCGATAGGGAGATGCCAGTCTTCTCGAAGCCTCTTGCTCCTCTAGGAATGTCTCCCAGAGATCTGCACCATTCGCCGATCCATCTCTCCCACAGGTACCTACATTCAAGCTTGCGTTTCTTGAGATTAGCGGTGGATGGGCACTGTAAAGACTGCGGTAATAAGAAACCGGATACATGTAGCTTGAGATCATTTTTGGAGTGTACATTTACAGAAACTCATTCCAACACGCCTCCATCGCGACGAGCTTCATCAATACAGCATCTAATTCTCGCCGTATTTTTACGTCATCAGTCTACAGCCCGTCCGGCTAATGATACTACTAGTACCTGTCGGCCGACAGCTAGGCATACTGTAATGAATGCTGCATGCATGTACGGAGTACCGTGGTGGTCCTATCATCTCCTCCCACCCCAACATTGCCCCTCCACCCTGCATGAATCCCACCCCCAATCCGTGTGCAAAAATGTCAACGGCTTCGCGGAGCTGACTTTTTATTTTGCTTCACACTTCAATTCAATTCGAGATACTCAATATCCATACCTGTGCATTTGGTCTTCTTCAAGCGAGCCAGCGAGCGATACACCATGAATTTATGTGCATTATAATGCTCGATTTTGCCTTCAAATTGCTACTTCTTATACATCCTTTTTTTGGCGATAGAAGCATAGGTACGAAGTAGCATGCGCTGTTACAGATCCGTAACCGCATCACAAGACCCGAGCCTCGACAAGTCTTTGTGTTTTTTGGGAAAACCCCCCCCTTTGAATCGGGCCAATCTGGTAGAGAGTAATGGCCAATGAAGAAGAAGCATCACCCCCAAGCATCTCCTTAAGCAGCACAGGCAGCGATTCGCACAATGCGTCCACCGGCAAGATGTTTAGCGAGGCGGCTGCCGCCAAGGTCGGATATCAGGATGAGCTGCTGAAGGATTCACCCTGGGGGCTGTCGTTTGACGCCGAGTTTTCTACCCCGGGGGACTATCTCGGCGAGTGCCCTGATTGTTGCTATATGCTACGCTCTGGCAGTCTATCACGCCCTGGCAGTCAACAGCATACGGAGTATTGTCTCAACCAGTTCGTCCGTCCAGGAAATGAGACAGCTTCAGTGGATAATAGGCAAGAGCATCTCTCTGAACTCCAAGGTAAGCACTGCTAAGGGCGTTTGCCTTACAAGCTGCTAATCAGAAGTAGAATTCCTGCGTTGGACTACAGATACTCTCTCGGGTACTCTAATAGACCCATCTCTATCTACCACCGCTGTAGATATAGCCGACGAGAGTCATGGCACGGATGAGCCAGATATAGATACCCCTTCTATACCATCTCCTCATCTACCACATGATACCGATGCCCAACCCCAGCCAGCCATGGAATCTCAAAGACACGCTCCCAATGACGTTGTCTCCATGGACGAACCAAGGTTAGTCTCAGCCAAAAGGTTTAGGACTCATCTTTCCAATCACCTGCCAAACCATCTCTAACAAGCAATCGTATTATTAGGAGCCACCCGTCGAGATGCCCTACTTGCCAAAAAGATTTCACCCATTCTAGACCTGATAGCTTCAAACGTCATATGAAGGAGGCGCATGTAAAAGGAGATCATCCCTGCCCTCACTCAGAGTGCACGAAATCCGAGAAACCCTTCAAGAGGCCTGACAAACTGCAAAGGCACCTTAATACGTGCAAATTTGAGCTTCAGCTTAGAGGGGGCGAGGTCTCCGAGCTAGGATATGATTGATAATTTCTTGAAAGCCGAAAAAAGACCAATGGCAGTCTACTCGTTTTGGATAAACAATCGATATGGAACCATGTCAACCCACGATAAACTAAAATTGCATTACAACTATATATATATATGGATTTGCTTTATATGCATTACGGGGAAAATTGTTCATTTACGGTACAAAACCAGCTAGATTGATTGAATACCAACATGGCTTTATGGTTCCATGGTGCAATTGCTTCCAAGTGTCCCAAGTCAATCTTTGTTGCTATACTTAGATCTTCACTCTAGTAAAAGCTTATTATATTTCATTGTGAATTTACTACTAAGAACAAATACAATATGAACCCGCTCACAACCGCTAGATAGATGGGCACCATTTTTACCGACTCTAGTCTATACCAGTGCGCAAAGGACCCCCTGCCGTGGTGACTGAAGCCCCCACCGTAGTGATAGAAGCTACTATCGTGGTAATGGAAGCTCCCACTGTCGTTATGGAGGCTCCTACTGTGGTCACAGAGTCTTTCCAAGGCTGTGGCAAAGGTGGAGGTTGCGGCGGCCGCACTATAACCTCAATATCATTCGGCATTGTCATGGCGTTTCCGTTTTTCTCCAAAGTTGTGGTTACCACTTCAGCATCAGAAAACGTTCTATCGCCATTTCCATCATCATCTGGACACCTCTCCCGCTCCAGTTTCATATCCAGAATCATGCTTAGCTCTGGACAATACTCTAATATCTCCTTTCGGCGAGACGGATCCCCCCATATCTCTTCATTCAAGTTTCCCCCACCGCCGCGAATGTGATAGCCCATGGGCCTCTCTATATAGACACCTTCAACAGCAATGGCACCTTCTACTTTAGATGCAACTTTTGTTCCAGGTAGCACCCATAGACGCTTCCCAAACCACTCATCTTCCGGTTCCGAGTCATTGAAGCGTGCTTGGAAGCTGAGGATCCGTTTAATAACTGACACTCGACGGAGAGAGAGGCCACCATTGCCTGAGAAGCGGTCGTCACCAATACTATATCGTGCATGGTGCGTTAGAAATTCCTCGTAATATGTCAGCATAGCATCAAATACATACCGCGAAGCACCTGCCCAATCCCAATCAAGCCAGTCATTCAAGCTTGTCTCTGAGTTTGCGCATAGAATGCTGTCATGTTCATACTTCAAAATCCACTCTACTCTTGGCAAGAACTCATCATAAAATCTCGAGTCGGTAAGCAGCCTAAACACGTCTTCTTTACTGGCAACACTCCACGGGGGAGGAAGCTCCATTAAATCCAGTTTGCCAATGACCTGCTGGTGCTTGATCGAGTAGGCTTGACTGACGCTGTGAATGCTCTCACGCGAGCCGACAAAGAGAAATCGCCAGTCAGGTGGTACCACCGTGGTCATGTGTAATATCAACGGGGTCAGGTGAGGCATGGGCCTGGCTTCGATGAGAAGAGCAAGCTTTGACGAGTTATAAGCGGCGCGCGGGTCTTTGGCGGGTGGCATTGGCCAGTATAACTTGACACTGGGAACCATTTTTCGTGCTTCTTCAAGCCTGGAGGAAAATTCGGATGTGATGATGGGCTCGTATTGAGAATGTAAACGGCCTAGATACCACCTGTAGGAAGATGCGTCAGCAGTTGAACTCTGATTAAATACCGAATCAGAAGTTTAAACTTAGATATTGAACACACATGAGGACCAAGAGGACGGGCAAGATTATCCGATTGGGGGAGATGGAGAGAATCCCTGAGCTGTTGAATCCAGACATGGTGGTGACGATGGTTGGGTGCAGGCACAATTGGGAGAAGCTATTACTGCCCACATACGACTTGATCTGGAGAGCGAGGTTGAAGTCATTCAAACGCAATAACTTATCCAGCCATCAAAATTTATCTGCCTTCGATCTGACGCAGGCGGTGAAGAAAGAGTCTCTATAAGCGCCGGCGTTGGGAAGGAACGAAGTACGTACCTACTTCAACATCTCCTCTGCTGGTCGGATCTCGAGCGATCAAGGAGTTGGAGCCATCATGAACATTTTGCTGATGGAAATAAGAATCGCAAAACGCAAGACGCCTTCTATCAATCCAACGTGATTTCTCAGCCCATATGCATCTATAATCGCAAATAGGCAGCATCCAGCCGCCTAGTTGGACGAGATGGCTGTCAATCATTATGTTCAGTTCCTCCGAAATAGAACAATGGCATTTCTTTGGCATACCAGACGAAGACGGTTCGTGATATTGTGGATAGCCATCATGTTGGTTTGAACCTTCAATTTTTCCATAGTATCTCCAGCCAGCTAATTGTATACCAGGCTCTTCCTCCCGTCAATCCCATACCTCGTCTCCAACTCCAGCGTCTCCATGTACGTTCCACGCATCACATTCGAATACCCAGAAAGACCACGCACCAGCCCGTACAACGCTTCCAAAGTGGCTCTCCTCGTCGAAAACCGCCCTAGTCCTATTCTCGCACCCATCCTACTACACTTTATATCCGTCGTACCGCCAGACTGGCAGTTCCGCTTCATGGGCTCTCCCCTTTCGGTAGCTTCAATCAACCGTTCCGTCGCCATCCAAAACCAGGTTGCTACTGGTAAACTTGATCTCACGTACATCCCCGCAAACATGAGCACAAACGGACAAGAGGAAATCAGCCAATTTCTCACCACGCTGTGGCTGTACGAGGTCGTGCTCAAACCTGCAGAGTGGCTGCTGGTTTTCCAAACAGACTCCATGCTCTGCGCGAATAGCAGACTGAATCTCAACGACTTCTTAGAATACGATTGGGTTGGCGCGCCGTGGAACCCTGGAGGTCAATGGGGCGGGAATGGAGGATTATCGCTGAGGCGCGTGAGCCACATCATCGACATCCTGCGCAACCAGCGACGCGCCAACGGCTCGGAACCTGAAGATGTTTGGTTATCTGAACGTCTTGCTCACCATCCCAACGGCAAAGTGGCCAACGGATCCGTGTCACTGACATTTTCTGGCGAAATGCACGGCGGGCAGCTGGAGCAGACTGTGAATGGCTCAAGCAGCACTAACATTGAGCATGTCGACGACAATGAATTTATGCCAGGGGTAGATGACTGGAGAATAGGATATTACGAACCAATGGGATACCACATTGGTGGCAGCGGTTCTTTTCTCCATAGTCCTGTTTGGGGATCGCCAGAGTTGAGGCAACATACGTGGAAATACTGTCCAGAGGTCAAGATGGCATTGGCGATGGATATAGCCAAGTATATACCTGGTAATTGCGGCGCGACGTGGTTATAAGTACAGATGGCTTTTTTAAAAGGAGATTGATTATCCATATACACTAAACAGCTTCACTATAGACCTATTTATTTTGAGACTAAATGTTATAAGGGGCTCAGAACTTCGTTTCTGCTCGGCCCAGATCCTCCCAATTTAGCTTAAAAGTAGATGTGCCGAGCAAAAAATTAATAGCCTCCCTGCTGCTGCATTCATAAAGCCAGATATAAACCACCGTTCAAGACATATCGTTACAATGGGAACAAAAATGAGGGATAGACGCAAAGGAAATGGCCATATTAAGCCAGCCCTTCCGCCACAGCATGGCCAACAGCACCTGCAAGCTCACCAAACAGGATACCCCTGAACACGCTCTCGCCCATGTTTTGCGTCCACGCACCTGCCGACTGCATCCTCTGCTTCCAGGCATTCTTCTGTGCGTCAGGCAACTCCTCCCAAGTCTTGGCGGGTCCATGAACCTCTTCATCGTGGACATCCAGGGCAATCTTCTTGCCGCCAGGGGTATCCTCAGCGTCTACAACAGGGTGGTCTGCTTCCCACATAACGAGAGTCTCGGCAGTGTTGACGCCGCTACCTGCTAGCTTTGAGATGAGATAGTCCTTGTTGAAAACTGCCGGTGGATGAGCCGGGTCGCGCAAGGTGCCATGCCACGATGGGAGAAATTTCTGCGCATTGATAATGGGCTTGCTCATGCCATACATTTCCATGATACCCTGTCCGATGACGGCCATGATGAGGAGAATGATGGAAAGGGTGATGACGACAGGTCGTCTAGAAGGCGCCTTGGCACGAAGGGCGGTGACATATCGTGCTGCCGTTTCATCGACCGGCTTTCCAGGGGATACATCAATATGCCGCTTCAAAGCGATGCTGTGAACAGTGACGCTACTCTGAAGAGTAATGCTTGCCAGCTTGAGGAACTGCTGGGTGAGGTGTTGCTTGGGAGGGATGAAGTTCGAAAATGCCAGACCGGTGATATTATCGCCTTTGTGGGCGTCTTTCAGTGTGTAGAGAGGATTCAGGTTGGAGAGAAGCTCTATAGAGGCAACGGCCTTGTGATCCATGCTATAAAAGTAGATCGAGGAGTCGTTGCCGGCTATCGCAATGATAAACTGCGTATTGCCCACGGGAGTCGACGGAGACGGAGGCGGCGATGTATTTGCAATATCGAGGGCGGTCGCAGAAATATTCTTGGGGATACGGACTGTCGCAGATATCCGCGCGTTATCGTGACCTGGGGTCGGCAATCGGAATCCTTGTAGGATGACGCCGCTTGACTTTGGAAGATTGGCAGCGGCAAGGATAAAGCTGGGTGTCACAAATCGGATCGAGCGAAACGCAGCCAGTTCCCCATGGTCTTCTGTCATTGTGAAAATGAGCTCCGGATCACCGTTCTTCTGGCCAATCTTAACCAGATATAGCTCGTACTTGTGGCAGTAGGCCAGCAAATACTCTCCATTTTCGCATTGGATGATGTCCAGATCTTCCGCATCCTTGTCCAATTTCAAGACACCCTTGGACTTGGGCTTCGGCCCCGAGGCATCAAAAATGGCGAGCTGGGGCTCCTTGCACATGCGCGTGGCGGCGGCGCCAATGGATCCAGAGATGCGCAGTACAGGCTGGTAAGTGTCGGCATCCGGGTTCGCGAAGAAGGCGCTTCGAGACACCTCTGCGACCTGTACATCGGGGTTCTTAGCACCGGCGGCTCGCGACTTGGTCTGCTCGACGGAAAACGTTCGGAGGTGGTTGTTTTTGCCCTTGGACATGTCCTTGGGGCTCGAGTTGATGCCGGCGTAGACGTAGGACAGTTGGTCGTTTGCGCTGTCGGCAACGGCGAGCGACATGACGGAGTCCTCATCACGGGAAAGGGCAATGTCGCCAGCTACTCGCAGTTCGCCCTGGTCAACGGTTTCAACGACGGACTACAGAGAGGAGAAGCACAGTTAGCATTGGAAGCTAGACAAAGCGATTGCACAAGGTACCACAGAGCGTCACGCACAATCTTGTTGGCCACGCCAGAGCGCCCAGCGCCGCCACCTCCACCGACAACTAAGCGATTCGCATCTTGAGGATCAAAGCTGACTGCGTACAGCGGGTAGTCGAGCTTGATGCTGGCTTGCGGAAATGGCAGTGCCATGGTGGTCGATGATGTCAGGGTCAGGTATCGCGATCGTTGCGGATTGTTTATTTGCTTCCTTCGCCAATTCCAAAAGAAAGAAAAAAGCGCGATATGAGCAGGACAAGAAGAGGGAACAGACGGCCGTTGACTGGGAATTGGGCGCGTTCGGGTCTAGGAAGCCATCGAGATGGATTCCAGCGACGAGTGCACGAGGCTGCAATTTGTGGCCAGATAGTCGAATGGCGGGAGCTCAGCGAGATTTGGCGGGGGAGGGTAGCTAGGAGCTGCAGCTGACAGGGATGGTTTAGCGGCATGTGCTGGTTTAACTCGGTACCTCCACTTTCAGCTGTTGGCAGCCGCATGAGAATCAACGACGGACGGCCATTGCATTTCTCTGGAAATCAACAAATATTCTCATACCCTGTTATTGTCTGGCTGTGGTCAAGTAGCGGACAGCGAAACAAACAGCATGCGCGATTCAGCGCCTCATTTAGCTACATTAAGGTTCATACAGGCACCTCCAACTCACTCATCCGTCAAGTTAACAAGCACCGCCTTGACAGAGTAGTAGCCCTTCAATCCATCTTCACCAAGCTCTCTTCCAAACCCACTCTCCTTCACTCCTCCAAACGGAACTCTCGTATCAGAATCATTGCTGCTATTCACCCATACCATACCAGCCTCCAGATCCCGCGCCACACGATGTGCTCTTGCAAGATCCTTTGTGAAGACTGCGCCAGCAAGTCCATACCTACTCGTATTGGAAATTTTTATAGCTTCTTCCTCTCCTTTGAACCGCGCAATGGCTGCTACCGGGCCAAAGATCTCCTCCTGAAAGGCTGCTGTATTCGTCTTGACATTAGTAAGGATAGTTGGTGGAACGAAGAAGCCTCTTGACGGCAAATCCCCGCGAGGATGGAAGACTTCAGCTCCGTCGTTTCGAGCCGATGAGATGTACGACATGATTCGTTCTGCGTGTGCCTTGCTGATCTGGGGCCCCTGGTATGTCTTGGCGTCAAATGGGTCTCCCAGGATCGAAGTCTCCTCCGTGAAAGTCTTGAATCTCTCCACGAAACTGTCGTAGATTCCATCTTGTACCAACAGCCGCGACGTTGCCGTGCACATTTGGCCTTGGTTGGCCATGACTCCCTCGTGGGCCCATCTCACAGCCTGCTCCAGGTTTGCGTCGTCAAACACAATCAGCGGTGACTTGCCCCCCGTCTCCAGAGTGACTGCCTTGAGTGTGCCAGCTGCCATGCGCATCACGTCCTTGCCCGTCGCAGTGCTACCTGTAAAAGAAATCTTGTCCACTTCTGGGTGACGTACCAGAGCAGCGCCCGTCTCTCCGCCGCGCCCACTGATAATATTGATCACTCCCGGGGGAAAGCCCGCTTCACATATGAGCTGCGCCACGTATAGCATCGACAGTGGCGTTTGTTCTGCCAGCTTGAGCACTACCGTATTTCCGCACGACAGGGCAGGGCCAAGCTTCCACGCCGCCGTGTCAAGGGGATAGTTCCAAGGGATGATCTGCCCGCATACGCCGACAGGGTGTTTGACTGTGTAAGCCATCTTCTTCGGCCCAATATCAATCACCGAACCTTGGTTCTTATCTGCCCATCCGGCGTAATAGCGGAGAACCTCGGAGAACTGCGGCACATCGTAGCTTCGTGAAATGGACAGCGGCTTGCCATTATCGAGCGTCTCAATCGCAGCAAGCGTTTCGCCATGTTCGTCTACCAAGTCCGCCAACCGGTTCATCAAGTGACCCCTCTCAGTGCCAGACAGTGACCTCCATGAAGGCTGCTTAAGTGCTTCCCGAGCAGCTTGAACTGCTCTGCCTACATCGGGCACTCCAGCTGCGAATACAGAGCAGATTTCCTGTTCCGTGCTGCACCGGGTGTCAAGGGAGAAAAGTCAGCAAACAGATTAGGAGCCGCAAAATGATTCATCTGCATCTAGGAAGAGGTGTAACAAACGGCAATACACACTATGGATTGGTCGTAGTAAGCTTGTCCCCTCCAACACTTTCACTGAACTGGTTGTTGATAAACAAGCCCAAGGGCTGTGTCCATCTTACCCCATTTGGTGCCTTTAGTTCAGTCTCTAGACAGGACGACGACAATCGCAGAGAACGACTAAACCGCTGAACGAAGCTCGCTCGATGGACAATGTTTTGAGAAGGCCTCGTCCGCTTTGCAACCGCCGCGCATTGCCTTCCTAACATCTTAGAATAATTCTCTAGTGTGTGACACCATGCATAATTAAACGAGAGAAAAATAAAATCGCTTGGGGCTTCACATTTACTAAAAGCCGCAACTGCTAGATAGGTATAAATTTAACGTGATACAATGTTCACCCAGCACCAGAGATATCCAGAGCTGGGATGAAGCTACGTCTGATATTCGAGGTACGTTCAAATATGGCCTATCGCCCCACTATTCGGAGATCGGATCTGTCGTCTCCGATATAATATGGTACGTGCCATGCTGGACTGCGGCAAATCTAACCTGCTTCGAGCAGAATTGGAACTTCATGATATCATAGGTAGGATTTTCCCGAGGTGTCTGTTAGAGTGAATTGGATCACTTTATCTCTATACCATATACCAGGAAAACTTTACAACTTTTTTGATCATAAGTAGTTTGTGGCTACTTGAGCGAGAGATCAAAAGCACGAGTATACTCGTTCTATTAACCTCCTACGCACCTATGCAGCTCTTCTCTACCTACCTATTCATTATCTAACAGTAGTCAGCTATTATTTTGATATCACGGGTAGCTTACATTCTTCTATAGAATAATGAAATGGACAGACGCTTTCAACAGTTTCGGGAAATAGAATTTTATCAATCTGATTATATATCTGCTTTATTCCTATAGCCAGAGTAATACCAAATTCCAAAAAAACATATGATGAGAGCAAACGGCGGCATATAATGAATGGATAGCCTTCATTGAATACTATGAATCACATTCTTCCCAATTTCATGATTTTTCTAATTTTCAAAACATTGTTCCATGTGTATGTAGCATTGATCCACTAGGGGTATCTCTTCGCTGGTCGTAGGTGGACACCCTTCAGGGCAAACATTTCATAACAAGTAAATAGATAGACAAACGAATGTAGTATTGAATCAAAAAGTTGATTCATTCAACTTCTTCTATTTTGATAGTTGACCTTTTTTGCGGTTGAGCAAGTCATTCTCATAGAACTGAGGAAGAGAGAAGAAGCCCTCTGCTATCTCAAGTCCACAGATAGATTAAGCAAGCATAGATAGAGGCCGGTCGCTTGGTCAACCGGACAACAGGAATATAAAGTGATAGTGTCAAGGGTGTGATTAAAGAAATGAATAGTGTAGTAGAGCCGAATTACTATGCGTATAATCAGAAATATCGGTTGCCCGACGTAGATTGTATTTGCGCTGGTACAAGCCAGAAACTCCAAAAAAAATTAAATGTGTGTCCAGATCCAAGAGGAAAATTAGTCTTGTGGAAATGATGAGATATTATAAGTATGGGTGAGATTGGTCCGTGGGGCGCTACATCATTGCCAATGTAGCACAAACATATCATCAGGATGCGAGCCATATTCGAAGTTGCACAGCAGGCGGCTTAACATGGCTACCAGCGGGGGCTGTCTTGATGCTTTCTTGGCGCAGTTGCCCAACCGGTTTCCAGATGGGGTGGCTGAGCTGCGCGCCACTGCCCAGTTCTCATATCTTGTTCTTGAGGTTGCCCGTGGACCAGTCCTGACATGGGGGGATGTCCTTCCATCACTCGTAACGGCGGCAGTCTCTCTCCGCTTGTTGAAGAAGTTGCGGATGGGGGCCTCGGCGGAGGTGCGCCATAGGTTTGATTATGCATCGACGGGAGGCTATGCGGCGGACCACCAGGTAGAACACCATACATCGGAGGCGAGAAATCAGGACGATCGTCTGTGCGCCGAACCGGTACGGGCCGTTCTGCCGATGACACCTCGCTGAGATAACCTTGAGTAGGAGTAGGAATATGATGAGATTGCATCAAAGGGCTTCTATCCACAAAACTGATACTCTTTGACAGTGGCGGGCTGGGTGGCCCGGCTGCATGGTTGCTTACAGCCGGCGTCCGGGCCACAATATCTCTGAGCCGGTTGCGATCGCTCCTGTAAAAGTCCCGCTGATTTTCAAGTTCCTCTATTTGCTGCAGCATCTGCTGTCGCTCTTCCTTCAGTTCCTGCAAGTGTTTCATGTTCTCCTCCTGAAGGGTCTTCTTCTTTCTGCGGTGGCGCGTCGAGGCTTTTGCATTTCGTTGTCTCTTTTCGTCCGCCTTCTTTGATGCCTGGGAGTAGTCTACTTGAACTGGGATTGGTGTGTCGCTGCCTGGCAAAGTCATATAAGCCTGTTGGGAGTCCATCCCAACAAACGAACCTGCTTGCCGGCGCAATATATCTGGCCATGTCGATGTTCCCTCAGTCAGGGCTCCTTCCGTTACCGAAAGCGGTCGACTAGTGGACATTCCAGTGATTCCATGCTGCAGTTGCGAAGGTGTATGCATTCCATGCGATCGACTCTGAAGTTCTCCTGGCGGTGGGATAGTTGGCGGCTGAACATAGGAGGCATCCAAGGGGCGGGCTACAGGCTGAGAAAGAGATCTTGGTGGAGTTACCATCGGAGTATGCGGACCGGAAGCAATTCCTGACGGCTGTTGAAGTCCAGGAGCGTGTCTGATTTCGTCGGGAGTGTCTTGTTCATAGGGCCGTTTTGCGGGGAGCATGCTGGGAGCTAAGGGTTGTCGCGATTCTTGATCTCTTGGGGAGTGAGTCTGGCCCAGGTTCGAAATTCGGGGAGCCCTGGGGCTAAGTATCTTCCTCTGGTTATCCATGATGGGGAAAGGATATGCTGTCGAAGGGGAGTTTCGCTCGGATGTCGGATATCTGCCTGTAGGCACACCTGCGGTAACTGGAGTCGTCGGTACGGAGCCGGTATCGGCATGGCCAGGGAAATAAGAACGCGGAACACCATAAGGTGTCGAAGAAGATGCTGGATAGACAGGCTCTGTTTCCTTTGCTCGTGAAGGTGGCCTTCCCCTAGAATCAGAGCCCATGGAATGTGCCTCGGAAGGGTTCAAGATATTATGGACTCCAAAGGCCTTGGCAGAATGCTGAGCAGCACGGCCGACCTCAGGGGAGATTCCAATCGATTCATACCGTTGCGACTTGAACTGAGAAAAAGAAACTTGTTCGTTACCGACAGGGGATTTCGAAGAGAGACGAGAGGGCGAGCGATGGCCAGGTCCCCTTTGCGACATTGAGGCCTGATCACCTGCGCTCTCCTGATCTCGAGGACCAGCGCATCGACTCTTTTCGTTTCCAAGCAAGAATCGCAAATTGTTGATTTTGGGAGACTTGATACG
Source organism: Trichoderma sp. 2475 (assembly GCA_038502285.1). Lineage (NCBI taxonomy): Eukaryota > Fungi > Ascomycota > Sordariomycetes > Hypocreales > Hypocreaceae > Trichoderma > Trichoderma sp. 2475. Next base: position 1,733,531 of record JARPVV010000003.1, on the reverse strand, counting down.
GGACAGCGTCTTGGATAGCCACGAGGGGGTAGTTGGTGTGCTGGGGGAGTTTGGCGTCGAAGCCCCAGAGGAGTCGGTGGCAGGGGAATCAGGGCTGTCCTTGGCTAGAGGCAGCGCCTGTTGCCGCACGTCTACGGAAGTGTTCGCCAGGGCGACCGTGGTGTAATTGGGACCGGCTGGGGTTGGTACCCAAACAGCCCCAATGATAATCGGTGGTAGATAATTCGGATAGAGATCCGGCTGCAGAATAGGAGGGGACGGTGGGCGATCGAGCCGACTGTCCACGATGTAAACTCGTCCACAAGAGACCGAACAAGTCAAATATCCAACGAGAAGTATGCTTAGTAGGTATGATGCAGCCGAAATGTCAGCTGAACCGGGGAACTCGGTTAGACTCTCAGCTCAAGCTCGGGCGTAATGCTATCAAAGTTAGCTCAATTGACAAGGAAACTTCTTTTCGGTGCGATTCAGGAGTATAGAGTCTCGTCGGTGGATATTTATGGCAATTATGAGATATCGGATGATCAGATGGCCCAGCTAGGAATCTGCCCGTTATGCACAGCTTTCTTACCTCCGCAAGAGGAGGGGAAAGAGGGGAATTGAATGCCAAATTACCTCCAGGAGAGCATTCGACGACCCAGCCCCAGCTTTCAAGAAGCCTGCAATCCGTTCTCGAAGGATCCGCGTGTTTAAAGGAGCATGGTACCAAGAGACTTCTGACCCGCTGACCTCGGTTTGCGTGCAGTATCTCCTTGATAATGCTCGCGTAGATATTGGGAGATTCGAGCGGAAGGATAGGCAAAGAGGGATGAGGGGCATGGGTCGAGGATGCGAGAAGGAACGAAGTGAAGAGGAAGCCTCGAGCCAAGAATATTGTCGGAAGAGGGCAGAAAGGCCAAAACTGGAACACGGAGTCGAGGGGCGATGGCAGGGAAGGAACCGCTTACCTGAACAAAAAGTGAAGTCTCGGTGAGGCAAGTACCACCGCAGAGCAGATTTAGAGCAGACTATACCACTCTGTACTTTCCATGTACAAATCACGCTGACCAGAGAAAGTCAGAGCCTTTTGGGCAATTAGGTCGGCGCACTTCAAATTCTACAACTCTCGGAGAGAGACGAGAAAGACCTTGGAGTTTCTCGGGTTCAGCCTCGAGGACTTGGAAGAATCCTGGAGAGATTGGGAATTCAACAGTTTCAAGAGCCACTTGCAGCACCGACAATGAAGAATAAAGCAGAGAAGGAAAGTTGAGTGATGAAAAAGAGGCGATGGAAGGGTTCACAACAAAGCTTTTGGCTGGCGAAGGATGGCAAGCCACACTGGGAGCATTGGCTGTTGACGGTCCGGCCACCCACAGCGTCGTCTTGAAATATACCACGCCAGCCCCTTGTCGTTTCGATGAAGAAGACCCAGTACTGACTGCAACGAAAGCATTCGCATGGTCACGCCAGCCCAATGGTCCGTCCCACAGGCAGGGTTTGAGCAAGCATGGGGGTGGAGGCGCCACAAGTACATGGAGATTTTTCATGGATAGAGCCATCAGTGATTCGACCCCTGCCAGTCGAACCAGGGAGAGCGAAACGTCAGTCAAGCTACTTGTACAAGCAGGTAGAGATGCAGGAAAACCGCAGCACGACCCCATCGCTGTCAAGCGTGGTCTCTCCACCTCGAAGAGCCCGCTAGTACCTAGCATTGCAGCTCTTGTCTCTGTTTTGGGTCCACGACGCTGTTGGAGTCGGCAGCGGCGAGCAGGGATACCTGAGTTGCGTCTTAGTCTCCAGGTAGGTCACGGTGTGCGCTCAAGACTAGGTATCAATCACTCTCGTTCACCCCTCCCCCCTTTTTGACCTTCCAACGACCCTTTTTTCTGACAGGGCTCAGAGGCACCAGAAGGTCGGGTTAGTCTAGCACCGGGACTAGCCAGCAGTTGCTAGCATCGATGGACATGCTGCTAGTTTGAGTACGGAGTCCTCTGACTGGCATCACCGCAACGATCGGCTGGCTCGCTGCCACCAGGCAAGCCCGGGGCTACCTTACTCTACAACAAAGGCTGGTTGCGAGTGCACTGCCGCGATGCAGCAGTTTGAGGTGCGAGGTGAAAAGTTTGTGGCATTATGAATGGAGCAATATTCGACTAGGGTCCAAGCACGCTGTACAGCTGGCATACGGGGAATAAAAAGGTGGATGGGCTAGCAGGATGGCGCGCGCCACGGTTCATGTGCAAAATCACCAGCCGCCAAGCTGTGTGTGTCTTCACTGAGTTGCAGCCCCCAGTGTTTAGCCCTCCATTCAATTTCCTCAGCAATATCACCGGGTAGCCTTCCGGCGGCGACTAGCTCTTCAACCCAACGATCATAGGTCGCGATGAGCCACACGTCACAAACTTGTGTGTACCAGGTACTTGTTAGCTATCCATCAGCAAGACATGACGGCACTTCTGGGCAACGCGGTTCTAGCAGCCTCTTTCCTTGCTATGCTTGGTCTACCCGTCCCCACCAATCTGCGGTGACAACAGTCACTTGTGAGCATGGGCGAATACATACCTACATGACGCTCGCTCTATTGGGTACAAGACGCCAACTCCAGCGGGCAACAGTTAGTATGCGTATGCATCTCAATACCATTGGCATGGATGTACGGAACACTCCGGTACCCCATATCATTATCCCTGGTTACGGCGGCTGCTCTTGCTATGGCCTGAGAATCAGATTATCATCCTTCTGCGCAAAGCCAGCATATATACACAGCTGATGCTTGGTTCGCCACGACTGCGTCGCTACTTGTATCAACTATCATTCGGTCAACTAACTTGGGCAATCACCCATTCCTCCAAAAGATATTTATTGGTCTGCATGACAGCAGAGCCGATTTACTTTTCACAGATGATTAACAACGTCTATCGAAGTTGCTTCGTCCATCGTCCGCATCGGCCTGGGATTCGGGTTCCCAGGGAGCAGAGGAAACGATGACGGTCAGCTCCCCTAAGCGCGCCTTGAGGGCTATGACGCGCTGCCACATGACGTTTACCACGTCCACGTTGGCAGACAAGGAACAAGGGGTGCCAAGTGGCCTGCGTGCATATCTGTAGCCTGCACTTGTACGGGTGCCTGGGCTCTGGCGGAATCGAGCCGACGCGGCGAGAAGGCGATGCCAACTGGGCCGGATTAGCTGTTTTGGCATAGGCGTTGCCCGGTTTGGGATGGAGGCTGCCAGCTCGCTCATGATAATGAGAAGGGCGGTCAGCACCGACGGGCTGGCTGGCTAGTCGGCTAGCAAACGGAGCACTTTCACACCCTACGAGCAAACAATATACAGGGACGGAGCTAATAGTCAGCCATATCCAAGAAGAAAGTCTGTCCAAGAGCCCCACGGCAAACCGCGAGTTCCAAGCTCTCCTGGTTGATATGCGGAGCTGCCACTACCTTATCTCACGCAATACCCAAGCCATTGGCTTCAACATGACGCCACAAATCGGACACCAATCACGTCGCCGCGCTGCCTCTCGACTCTGCAATGAGTCGTGGTATCTTCACTAAGCATCAATCAGCCCTGTCCAGAGTTGTCGCGTAGGAACAGGCGGTGCGCACATGCGAAGTATGCAGACTGGACTAGTACTCTACGGGGACTCAGACTCGGGGAGCCCACAGACACGTCGACTATACATGCAAAAGTCGCATCGGCCGCGCTAGTTTGAGCGGCAATGAGGTTCCAATTGAGCGGTCGCCAAACAAGCCTTGCAGAGACAGCACTAGTTTAGCACGGCACGGCGTTGCATGCGAGACTACCGTGGGCCATCTACTCTGGTGGATGCCCGAGTGGATCATTGTCTACCTGGAATAGGCATTCAATGATGGAACCCAAATTGTCCACATGCTCGGGAAGAAAGCACAGCTAGGGCTCCCTAGTTAGTACTGGTAATTCCGAAGCCTTGCCAGCCCGCGGGTAGAGTGGAGGACCATACGAACACACAACACTTCTACCTACTTACAGTAGGTCGTCGTGCAAATAGGTACATGAACGAGCTATTCATCACAAAAGAGGAGATAGACCCTGGTACGCTCTCTACGCGCTTCATTCGAGCCCAGGTTATATCCCAGGCAACATATGACTCGACAAGTTCCTGTTCATGATCGTGCTTGTACTTACGACTACTAGGCACCCAGTACCAACTCGATGTTCCCCTGCTGTCTCACTTGCACCGCAATAAACTACATATTACTCTGACTGCATTCAACAATTCACTTGTCTATCTCAGTTTATAGCTATGGCGATCTCTCAATGTGAGCTATTCAAAAGAAGCGAGGGTGCCATTACTGCGTATGTCGCCATGGCCTCATCAACGAAAATTGAAAGAATAGAATAAGGCGTGGTGTTACGAAATGAGACTGAAGAATAAGTACGTTGGTATACCGTACTTTATACTACTTCAGCGAAATCTGACCACTCAAAGGCAGTCACCAAAACCCAATATATGTGGTCATACTACGTATGTTGAGCTGCTGTATACACTATCACTTACCTAGCTTATACTCTCAATTAAGGCACGATTTTCTGTCCCCTTGCTGCCCAGTCTTACAACCACCGGCATGTCGGCCCGTTGTCACGCGAGAGAGCGCCAATTTTACCACACAGATACAACAAGAGCCACACCCAATGATGCTGCTCGAACCATCTCAGACAAGAGCGGTAGGACCAACCCGACTCGGTTAATCACAACGTGTTGGTTCTTTTACGACCAGCCATGGCCAGTATTATGTACAACGTACAGTATACGAAGCTCACCCACATGGCTTGGTGCATGTCTTGCTTATATCCCACTGCATCGGGTCCCGAGGTCATGTGTATCGTTTTTCACGACCCAATCCTCTTCGCTCATCCCGCGTTTGCGGCGCCCAGGATATTATGAAGAGAGGGGCAAATTCCTAGGTCTTTAGTGCTGGCAGCCCGTGGGGAAATGGAAGAAGTTGGGGTTTGAAATGGAGATGCAATCAGTTGAAGCTGAAAAGGTCGAAGCACGTGGCAATAATTTCCCTTCTGGAAATTAATCACTATGCGAGCCAGGTACAGAGAGCAATATATTGCCACACCTCTACGCTTAGGACTCAGCGCGTTAGCACTTCATTCTTGGGCGTCCCCCTTGCTACCTGAGCAAGATCACCAGACTACTACCAGCTAGTGGCCAATATCCCACTAACTGAAAGAAACTAAGAGGGTTTCGTTGACGTTGGCAATAGCCACCCAAAACCAGCCGCAGCCCATACCTATACTAGGTACTACTTATTTCGTACGGAACATTCGTACCAGCACAGAGGTACCCGAGAGAGCCGCTACCGCACTAGCACGGGATGGGTAACTACTTGAACAAGGAGGACAGTATCAATCCTAAAGTGCCCTGCTAACAAGCCCTACAGCCAAACAAATTCGAAGGTGATGCTATCGACGTGTCAACGGAACAGTACTTGTCTCTCTGCCCTTGTACGGCAGTGTAGCGTCGAATCCCAACATCTGTATAGTCCATGCCTCATGACAACAACACCCAGTGCAGGCTGTCTCTTACGCTCAAAAGGAAATAAGATACCGTCCAAACTCATTCCATTTTCATACAATATCGCATTGGCCACGCCGCAGGTATTTATACCGGTACCAGTACTTCTGCAACTTATTTGACGAAGCCAGACAAAGGAAGTCTCTGTCATGTCTCAGACACTGCATTTTCCAATGCAACTTTCTCACCTTCGACCCTGGCCTACTGCTACCAAGCAGCCGATGGTACGGGGTACTTGATGCATGTCTCTCAATCGAAATCGATGGCGGCTGGCCTGGAACATGCATGCGTAGGAGTCCTGGTCAAGTCTCGAAGGATTTGCCTGCATGCGCAAAGTACGCCGGTCTCGCTCGTCATCGCCGCTCAACTGAAGGGTCATCACTCAAGTGCAGGCGGCCAACCACCCCAACCACCAATTTTATCGGCAATAAGGCTTTACGATTTGATGGGATGATCTCGCTCGCACAGACCAGAATGCCCCGCCTTGATGCCAGGCATTTCTATATCCTTGTTACTTGGATTCCTTGTAACACTCTTGCCAATTGGCGCTCATTCGAAGGCGATATGTCATAAAGCTCAAATCTGTCGTTTCTCTTCTTTTCTCATCTTGCTTACTTATTACTACACAGTAGTTTGGGCCGGTACCTTGTCTTTTGTTAGCCCAGGGTAAACCCGCCATCGCTCCGAGCAATACCTGGGTATTTCCATGTTTATGCTCTTCAACGCTCACGGTGTCTCGTACAGGCAGCTTCGGGTTGGCCTGGTCCTTGACCTTTGACTAAATACAGTGCGATGATGAAATTCAAGAATAGAATAATAAGAACGAATTTGCAAAAGCGCACAACGCAACTAGGAGCAGCGAGGTGAGAAGAAGTATGGTGCACTGGGTACGAAGTGTACAATTGCAAATACTATCACCATCTTTTTCATTTAAGCACTTCATGCCGTCATTTGATTTCACACCAGCAACGGCCACTCCCCTCCAGGCTATGCTTAAACCGATATGGAGTAGGTATGTACCACTACTAGCAGTATTTATGCGTATGCGTTGGCCGTGATATACGCAGTAATGTGCCATGCTCACACGCTACTTTCTAGGAAAGCATCGTCAAGATTGCTTACTGGTTAAAAAGTACCCCGTCTCTGCGGGTGCTCAACATGTCATTGGCTCTAAGTACAACGTCAGGCGGCTAATATAGTGTCCATCACGCATCGCGCATGCACGGCCTCGACTAGCTTCCACGCCCGTCCCTGACTCCCGGGCCCTGCCATGGTCTCTCAACGCGGGGGCCAAGGACTCAAATCCCAACTTGTCCTGCCGAGATATGTTCCCCTTGAGGCCTGTTATGCGGCCGTCCCTCGCCACATGCACTTGCACACATGCACGTTGACGCTATTCTACACTTGACCCAGCTTTGTGGTTTTCGCAGCGGGATGCCGTTATGTATTCGGCCGTCCGATGTGGAACTGCTGGGAAAACTTCCGGGGGATGATTGCATTTAGCGGTATAGTATCTGCCCACGATCGCACTTGTCCCATCACTCTGCGACAACGGCAAGACGGGTAGGGAGACGCTGTGGATGTCGACTTACTTGTGCATCTTATACCTACTACCACCGCAAAGATATCTATCATCGGTGAGCACACGCCGACCCGCATACAAAAACTGGAGTACCAATGAAGCCCAAATTTGGTTATTATTGCGCTCGAAGAGTTTTTAATTTCTGGCTAATCTGGGCTTTTGTACTCCGTATGTGGAGTAAGCTATGCTACTTTCTGTACTGTACTTCGCATACTGACCATATTCATTAAAAGCAATCTTATTCAGCCAGTCCCGAGTCTCACCTGATGTCTCGAGTGATCGAGCGGCTTCCGCCGTTTCGAGACTAGGGCAACCGAACAATTGCAATACATTTTTGCGGGTTTACCAACGCCCTCACACTGTTTCAAAGAATATTTAACCAGTACCTGGTAACACTGGATCGGTACGTATTTGCAGAGGTTCGCAGAGTAGAGCTGAATAATACGGCGAGGCGCTGTGCGCTTTATTAAAGTACAGTACAGCGCTAGCATTGCTAGCCGACTGGTCAATTTAAAGACGAAATGAGACGAGAAATGAGGTCGACTAGGATCTAAGAGAAGCGGATCTTCTGTCACAGTCTTAAAAGTCGATGGCTTGCATCGTCACTTGTCATGAAGGATACCATCGTGACGAAGCGGCGATATGAGTGGCTAATTTCTGGAGTCTCTTCTTCCGTAAGGGGCTGACGGTGATCGGGCATCGTCTGAGCTTTTCCAACAACTCGATGCCGCTGCTCTGTACTATCGTTGGCACTACACTAGCAAGGACAAGGCATGTGCGGAATGCCCTTAGTCCAGTACAAGGCCCTTTCTCAGCTGGCAATTTTGGATCGCTAGCGGTCAGGTGGGCGTCATCCAAGGCAAGGAGCCAGAGACTTATTGATGCCCAACCCCAGCGTGGCGTTCTGCTTCTTGTCAAACTAGTTGGTGCTCTAATAGTAGATCTCCCAAAATGAATGGTGCATATACTATACGCCATACATGGGATGCAAGTCTCGAGATTAAAACAAGTTCTTAGCTGATTCACGGCTAGGATGAAGCCCAAGGTACGCGTGAGCTGTGTTATCTGCTTTCTAGCGCAGGTACCAACCATCAACAGAAACTTGACGAATCGCGGCTACAATAAGAGCAGAAACTATATGACGCCATTTCAGCCCACAAACTTCTGTACTTCGGCGGCCCGTCCCTAGTTTTAGCTCAGCAGGCTGCGACTCTTTGGTGATTTTTTACTGCAGCAGCAAAGCATCTCCTGAGAAGCACAGAGTTTGGGCTGGTGGGCTGGCTCATTGTCCAAAGGGGCGGTGACTAGCAACCAGGGTAGTGCAGCGTCACGAAGGTATCCGTCGCACAAGTACTTTCTTCCTTTTGTTTTCTTTTTCTTCTTTCTTCTTTCTTAATCTGGATGCGCTATATCTTGCGGGCTGCTTTTTGCGCCTAGTTGGGGCTGAGAGATTACGGGCTACGCGCGAAGTACCTACACCGCGATACTAGAGCGGCTCCCATCCCGCGGAACATGACTTGGGGAGAGAAATCAGATCTTTCACGGTCCAAGCCACCCATGCTCATGGCATGGGAGAAAACATGAACTAACCAGCAAACTTTACAGCTATGGGTACAGAGTACATGTGAGAACGCTCCCAGTACTTTGTGTAGAGGTGGGTGGACACATCAGATGGGGATCATGGAGCAGGCCAGAGCAAGGGGTCTTTCAGATGACGCGACGAGGTCTCCGTACGTATGTATCTATGGCATGCATTGCATGGAGACTAAGCTCAGCAACCGGTCCCTGCAAACTACCATGGACTACTGGCTCCATCCGCCTACCCGGTTCATGCAGCAATCTATGGTGGGTCTGTCAGTCCTACGTGGTGCTTCCACGAGGGCTATACAGGATGGAAGGGAGAGCCCGGCTGTTCTCCGATAGCATCGGCCGACAGAGCGAGGGGCTAGGGGAGATGGTGAGCCTCGCCTGTCCCTGTGCTGGCGCTACCCCAACGGTGCCCTATTGAATGCGCCGGAATATATGTTGCGAAACGGCCAACCCGAATCACAGAATCCCTAGTGGAGCGTATGGTCGCTTAAACTTGACAAAAATACGAGAGACACCAGTGTGTGTGTTGACAAAACGAAGAGAGTGGTGGTGATTGTTGGCTGCACATCTCAGCCCCACAAGCTTTGCTGCATGCCAGACGTGGCAGTCGACTATTAGCGGTGGACTTGTTGACGTCCGCATCACTGGGTGGTCAACAGCAGGCTAGAAGAAGCCGATGTCCGACTTCGAGAGCCCGCGAGCTGGGCATTCCTTTTGCTCAAACGCAAGCACATGAGCGGGAAGAAACATGAACCATGCGGATTTCGGGCTTCAATTGCTGCCCATAGTTGAAGTGAAGCGTACTTCATCAGACTAAAAGGATCAATTGACGCAGGCGGGGCATACAAGTCGGCTCTAGGACATATCACTATTCTCACCGTTACTAACATCACTGGCTGCTTCTTTGGTGCAACTTTCTCCTTCTATACCGCACGTAGTAAGCCTATCACCTACGTGGATCATCCATCACACTCCCACATTGGATGCACATTGCTGTTGGTAGAATACCTCCCTGCACGGGATGTGGCATAGCAGGGGACAGGGTCCCAGCCCGGGTACTACATGCAAGCATTTATAGCGGTTTACGAGCTCCAGGCCTGGTTGGTTCTGAGCACCACCTAGTCTACAACCGTGACAAGTTCGGAGTAAGCTGTTTTAACGAGATGCAATTTGAGACATCATAATCGCCAGCGCTTATCCGCATCAGCCAGCAGCCACGTGAAACTTGGCTGATGGTAGCTGATGGTAGCCGCTGGCGACGTGATTCGTTATATCGGATAATTTTCTTTTGGCAGCCTGCGCGTGCTTATACGCTGCTTTGGTGTGACGACACAACAGTAGCCCTGTCAAAGGAAAGTTGTTTTTGTGCCTACATGTATGGTGAAAAATTCGGAACTTTACACTTCGTCATGGGCGCCGTCAAAGAATTTACTTGCCAATACGAGTGACCCCGAGATGGCTCAGTTTACCAGAATTTCCCCTTTGCAGAGGAAGGGCGCAACAACCAGACAAAAGCAATCAGGCTAGATTCAAGCACAGCTAGCATGCTATTCTTCACAAATGGACGGCGGATTGGCTCTGCTTCAACTCACAGACTTGATTATCCCGACATCACCGGGTAGCTTGGCCAATATTGCTCGTTATATGGGGGCCAATCTATCCCACCAGAAATTACTCCGTAAAACTCCACATTAACTCCTACCCCGCCATTTGCTCCTCAGAAATACTCCGGAATCGCTTGAGCAACAGATATAATATCTTCGATTGTACCTGGATACCGTTTGTCCAACTGTATCCTGGAAAACACCAAAACTTCAACTTCTTCTGGCCGCGTGACAGAAACAATGGCGGCCCCCGGTTTACAGCAGTGGAAAGTGGACAAGCCTTGGCTCGAGCTAAAATGCGCACTTGGAGAGGGGCCGTTTTACGAGAAGGAGACGAACTCGGTGCGCCTCGTTGACATCAAAAAGAGTCAAATACTTACTGTGTCCGCCGCTGATAACGGAGACGGTTCCTCTCTGAAAGTAATTCAGCTGGATACGCGCCCAACCGTCACAGTTGACATTGAGGGAGTGGACCCTCAGGAGCGTATCCTGATAGGTGTCAAACATGGAATCGCTGTGCTGGACCGCCAAGCTGGGACGTACGCAATGCTTGTGCCGTTTAGTGAACAGAATAACGAGCGTATACGATCCAACGATGGAGCGGTAGACCCCCATGGAAAGCTGTGGCTAGGAACCATGACTGACTTTGAGCACGGAGAGCCCCAGCCCGAAGGTATGGCGGCCTTTCACTGATCTACTTTGAAGCTCATCTTCTTGTGATTTCCTATTCAATGCTGACGCCAATGTCTTTGATAGGATTCCTTGCGCACTTTGACTCGTCCAAGTCTAAAGATGACGTGCTGACGGGCTTGACTATTCCCAATGGGATTGGATGGTCACCAGATAACAAAACCATGTACTTTACGCACTCCACATCTCGGGAGGTGTTTGCATTTGACTACTCTCTTGAGACTGGAGCCGTCAGCAACAAACGCCTGTGGTACCGGCATGAAGGACCAGGAGAGCCTGATGGCTTCCGTGTTGACGTGGATGGGAACGTGTGGCATGCCATTTGGGGAGAGAGCACGGTGCTCAAGATTAGCCCCGAAGGTAAGGTTATTGGAAGCGTAACTCTGCCGACAAGGCACATCACCTGTGTGCAGTTTGTGGGTACAGAACTAGTCATCACTTCAGCAGCGGACGACGAGGGTGATGATCTAAGTAAGAAGTATGGTGGTAGTATCTTTAAGGTTGATGTGGGGACCACCGGATTGGATCTGTTCAAGTTCAGGCCGTAACCAAAGGGCATTAGTAGCAGCATGCATTTACCTTGGTAACTGCAGCTTTAACGCCGACATCGCACTAGTTACGAGCGAGAGCAGCCTGGCAAGCGAAGGATAACAGACGCTTGATACATCTTACATAGGACCCTTTACGCGAATGGAGCTGTTCAACTTGGTCTAAACAGCCCACAGTCGAACTGCTCTTTTTCGAAAATACAATTTCAGACATGCATATTCATCAACTATTAACACTTCGAGATGTTCATGCGCCCTGTTTGCTTCATGGAAGCAAGCGAACAATCAAGGTGAAGCTAATACTCTCGAGTGGGAGTTAGGGCCGCCTACTGTACGCCAAGTATGCAGGCCTGAGACAGACCGCCTGCAAAGGAAACCCAAGATGGAAAACCCATATATACGGCCAAAAGCAGGCACTATGTAATGTGATGTCAATGAATGTGCCGCCCACAATTGACGAAAGAAGGGGTCAATTGAGACAGAGATTCACCAGGGATACTATACACCTGACTTCGTCATATGACCGGCCGCAGCTTCGAGGCATTCGCTTTCAATGATGGCCTCTGCTCTCTCTGCGTCACGGAAGGTGATAACAATAGAGATTTGCTGAAACAATAATATGACAAACCACTAGTCTACATGCTAATGGCACATCAAGCCCACAAAACCCTCCATCTCCTTACTGCGAGCCGATCTGGTGGCTTGAGTCTGACATGGATAGATTTAGTTCTATCCTGGGAGTGAGTAGGCCCCTTTCAAACGTCAAAGCTCAGGAGCCGGTCAGCAGTATAGGAAGCTGGCACGTACCCGGTCAATGCAAAGCCTGGCTCATCCTAGCCATCATACGATACTTTTGCTACTTGCAGTAAACAGTCTTTGAAGGTAGAGAGCAAGAGATCCATTGCTCACCGCTGCTATCCGTTGTTCAAGCCTTGGCTTCATCGCCAGCCCAATTTGCAGACCCGACTTCAAGCGGCCCCCATTCGAACCCCCTGGTTCCGCCTCACCGCCTGCTACAACCCCCGGCCCCGGTCTCCGGATTCCCGGCCCCGCATGCTCGGGGCGGTTCGGTCACGTCGCTTTGAACCAGGGCATCTGCCCAGCTACGACGGAGCTCTCGTACTAGTATCCCACTATGAGCCGCCATTATGGAGAGGCTGTGACCAGAAGAGTCATGGAAAAGAACAAAAGAACAAAGTGGAGACGAATTGGGCGGCTCTAGCCTCGTCGCCCATGACCAGGGAGACAGGGGAAGCGTATTCTCGAAGCCATGAAAGCTCCAAGACGTACAAAGTCTACAAGGACAATAGGCACCTTGCGCCAGAAAGCATAGGCCTGGCCGATAAACGGCCCCCAAACACCGCTATGCTGCAAGTTTGAGCACGACCGGGGCGTATGTCGGCGCCCTGAGGCCACCTAGCGCAGCCAGCGTAGCATGCGGCTGCAGTTCTCTTCCAAGCAAATGCAAACGCACACAGGGCCACCTGGCCTGCAGGAACTACTAGTGGTACAAGCACGAAACGGCACAGAGGGAGACAAGAAACAAGGAACAGGGGGCGACGCAAAGTAAAAACGTGCGGCGCTATCGTTATGCATACGATATATAGACTAAAGCAAGTGCGTGCTGCAGGCATCTCGATCTGGATATCAAAGCCAAGACTTGCGACGGGATTTCTGGGCCGCGAGAGCGGGCGTTGGTGCAAGGGGGGGAGAAGAGACAACGAAGCTCGGCTAGCATTGATGCGGTCAAGATGTTCGCTTGCACGCTCTCTCTGCCTTTGAGAGAGGAGTGGACAGGAGTAGGTAAGTGATGTGGAGAGAGAAGGGGAGAGAGAGTGTGATGCTGAGATGCTGTGATTTTCGGCCTTCTCAGCCTTCTCAAGACCTCCTTACGGGCCAGCCTGGGACCAATTGCTTGGTGTTGAGAGCTATGATTCTGCCGTCCCTACAGTATATATGAGGTTACTGCTGCATGCAACCATCGACAAAAACAATTTAGGTGCCGCGGATGGATTACTGCCGCTTCCTACACCGCTTTCTTCCGGGTAGTTTTGAACTAACTCCCCCCCCCGGTCGACAGCAAACCAAGAAAAAGAACAACGAAAAGAAAAAAGTAGAGCCGCGACCAGGGGTTCCCAACCTCTTCTAAATCCCCTTTGGGCTTTGCAACAGCGCGAACGCATTAGCGGCCGGCCTATTGTGTGCGAACCAGTGGCTTGTTTGTCCCAATGTCTGTAGGGGCAATGCATTCTCAAGAAAGAGATACAGGGAAAGAAAAGCAAGGCCCAAAAGATTCAATCAATTGGGACGATTAACACGGGGGAAAAAAAAAAGAACAAAGCTGCCGGGCAAAGGCCACGAGATGCTGACCTGAGGTAGACGCAGGGCGTGCTGTACGTACTTTGTCGCGCAGCAAACCCCGTTCCAGATGCTTGTGACAGAGAGATGGAACGCTACGTACCTACTGTGCTTTGCTGGAAGACCTACACGAGGCACGCGGTATGCCTTCATGCAGGTAGAGGGCCTGTGTCTCAGATACCTGTGCTGCGACTCTGGACGAGGCACCGCCTGCTTTGACTGGCTGGGACTTGACTGGCTGGCAGACGCTCGGCTTCGTTGGCGTCCATTCGTCCGCACCCGTCAACACTCTCATCAAGGCCCCAGCCTTCTGCATTTTCGTGCGGAAGCAACCCCACAGGCGCAGCAAACATGGTGTCGGGCGTGCTGATCACAGTGGCCAGCCGTGGCTCTCCATCATCGACCCTCTGCACGCTTTGTCTTCAACGGCGGCGAGACGCATGCGAGTCCAGATCCAGAGGAACACAGGGAGTGCCGGTATATACAGTACAAGCACAAGCACGGCGTGTCTGTGGACAGCCTCGACACCTGGTTCCATTCATGCCTTCCATTCATGCCATGCCTGCCATGCCGAAACGGCATGCCCGTCTCCATTGTGGGCTTGGCCTCATGCCCGCTCACATCACAGAGCGCCATTGATGGCAGCTCCATCCTGTCAAAGCCTGCCACCTCAGACCTCCCTTCTCTTCTTGCGTGTTCGAGGTGCTGTCAACTCAGCCCAGACCAGCTATCCTACATGCCATCCATACTTACTACATACATACCTGGTATACCTACTACTGTACGACTATCAGCTCCCCACCCTGTCCATGATGCCCATGGCCGAACCCTGCTGATCCTGCGAGGCACACGAATGGACCCGGCGTGCTGGCAACCTGAAAAGGGCTGTCCCGCTGTTGGGCTGACATGGGTGTGTTGGCATAGCTGACCGGGCTCCCCTAACCAACGTGCCCCATCGTCCTCGTCTCTTTTTGAACGTGTCGGTGAAAAAAAAATTGAACGAAAAAAAAGGCTACGAGGGTGAATTGGGGGGAGAGGAGGCTCCAACCTCACGATGGCCTCATGAAAACGTCCTCGCAGATCTGATTAATGCCTGCATTGAATCATTGCTGCCCTGCTGCCCTGCTGTCCCAAGCCCTCCCACCTTTGGTTTCTCTCCCCCACTGCTCTGTCCTTCGTCCCTACTGTACGGATAGCAGCCGTCATAGGTGAGTAGAGCACAAGCATCTAAGAATAGCAACGCTGTCTGTATTCTTCCGACTCACTATAGCGTTGCAGCTCGACACAAAGCATTCTTTCGCCCAAAGATATGCCGCCAAGACCATGTTCTTCTTCACTTTTCTTTCGTGTTTCTGCAGACCGCTCCTTTTGTTTCGTCTATCTCGCTAATTGCTACGACATTTTGTTTGATCCAATTTACACCGATATAACGTAAACCATAGCCATTCTATTCTATTCTCACGCACAGCCCCGTAGTAGGCAGTAATATAGTAGCATCCTCACTCTACGTAAGTATGTGTTTTTCCCCCCCTCAGGGTTCGCTAACCGCGGCCTCGCCGAAGCCCCAGCTGCCCTCAAAAGGATAGGACAGCAGCAGAATAAGGCCATTCCCACGTGTATCAGTTAGAGTAGCATTGCCAGCGGGTGTGTAGAAAAAAAAAAAAAAAACTAAGCGCGGCGTCATCACGACGAGAGCGGGTTTGGCCAGCAGACTGAGGACTTTTTTGCAGCATCAAACAAGGTACATAGTAAGTCTTCCATGCGTGTGGATTAGTCCCAGTTGCGTACCCCCATTGACGTGTTGGCATTTTTTTGGGCATGATATGAGCACGTAGTACATAATGTGCAATACATGATGCCTATTCCATGGTCGTATCTATACCTATATCATGCGTACGGATAGATGTATGTACATACATATGGTATGTCTGTCTACTGCAGATACGCCTGCTTCTGACACAAAGCCACGCTAGGAATAGCAGCATCCGGCAGCAAACTAGTAGCAGTATTTGGCATTTTGGCATTTTAGCATTAGCACGTTTTCCCCTTTGGCGCTTATTCCCATGCCACGAGACTTGATCCAAAGGGACCCGGTCCATCCATCCATCCATCACGAGGGGAGGGATTGGAGATGGGGGAAGATGGGGAAAAAAGGGACTTTGGGGGGGAGAGGGAGGGATCCCCCGGGCTGCCAACGAAGTCGAGTCAACCCATGTTTAGGAACAAGTGCATTTTAGTAAACGCGGCAGAGTAGGATAAAGATAAACCCCCAGTGAAGGATCATCTTTCGTGCTGCCGCCATCTTAGATATACACCTTTCGAAACTACTAAACGGCACCTACTGTACAACACACACACACATACGCACGGAAGGACGACAAGGGAGGGGGGGGGGGAGTAATCAGAAGCAGAAAAAAACAAGGGGGCTGGGCAGAAAAGTACATACATAACTTTGTAAAAGTTGTTGTTCCTTGGGGGAGAGGGGGGGCGTGTGTATCTCTTTCTTTTCATTCTTTTTCACTTCTCTTATCAAAAGATACTTTACATGATGCCGTGACAGCGAGCAAATGGGGGTAATATTAACAAAAACAAAAGAAAAGAAAGGAAAAAAGAGGGCATGTGATTTGAAAAAAACATGGACGAATAGACAAGGTAGAACCACGCAAACATGCATATGACAACGAATCTTTCTTTACCTGATGGATCTTTGCCTGCCTCGTTAGCCAGTTTCATTAGTTAGCCAGTAGCAGAAAAGTAGGCATGTAGGTAGGCATATGATCACTGCGGTGAGATCGGATGAGGAAATGCCAGGACGTGAGAATCAGGTGGGAATCAACTGACTCTCTCCGGAAGATCGACAGTGACTCCGGGTATAATTGCTCTTCCCGTATAATCGTCCAGTCAAAAGAAGGAGATTTTGAACAAAAGCCCAGACCCTTCTCGCTTCCTTTGCGTACCGTCGTTACACTCGCGTTGAGTCAGATGTAGATACACACCCCCCTTTTAGTTTGCCCAATAGACGCGGCAGTGTTGTGTATTGTAGGACCCTGCCCCTGAAAGAGTGATATCCAATATCTGGTAAACTAGTGCAGCGAATGACAAGCCGTAGATCGTCTAGTACGTTAGGCAGCGTCGCTCTAGTTGCGTATCAAGGCTAATAGTGGCAATACCTGCCGCTTGGCGTGAGAGACGGCGAAAGAGCGAGAGAGAGCCGTTGGCTTCGCCATGTTCAACTCATTTTGCTTCTGGTTTGGACGATGGGAAGTAGCTCATTATTTTGGAAAAGCATCGCAAAGCTCATTCTTTTGTGCCGCAAAGCCTTCTTTAGTGAAAGGTTGTTGATATTGATTATTTTCTGACTTATGGACCGCCTAATATTTAGACATTGGCCTACCAAATAGTCGTTCAAAGCAATTCATCGTGATACAGGTAACGAATACTTTCATATAATGCATCTTAGACATGGCATAGACCCTACCATTTACCTTTCCCGCCAGTGAAGACACTTCGCTGGCTACTCTCCAATATCGCTGAATTCATCCTCTCTTAAATCTGTATTGAGGACCAAGTCCTCCATGCTTCTTCTGTGTACGATAATAGTTAAACCCTCGATGTCGTAGCCATTGTATCGGTTATGATGTGAAGCCGTCTCCGGTTCTTGTCCACCAGTGCCTGTATCTGCTTGTTGCTGTAGCGCGACATCCAGCTCACTTTGCAACTTATCAAACGCAGCACTCAGACCCAGATACCGTGAGCGCCACTCGCAGATGTGGTGACTTGAAGTCATTTCGGAATCATCTTCAGGGGCTGTAGGGGTTATCTTTGGCGCTGCATTATCGTTTTCTGCCAGAAGGCTCTCCATGCTATCGTTTATGGATTTCCTCTGCTTCCGTGCCTTAGATGTTTGCTCTTTGCTCTCTGCCTCATATTCTCTAGTTGACCTGGTTGCTGTTTCTTTATTTTGAAGAGATATAGTTGGAGACTGGGAAGAGTGTAGCTGAGATCCGACAGCCAGTGGCGAGTATGGCTTTCTTGGAGACTTGCTTCTCGGGTCACCAACTTTTCTCAATTGTTGTTTCCAAGTTGAGACGTCGGGAGATTCAATCTTTTGTTTGAGGCTCTTCGTTGAGTTGGCGACGCCGACCCTCTTGAGCGAGTCTTCAGACTCAACCATCGCTTTAACTCCTCTTCCTGGCGTTTTGGGGCTTATCTCGGCGGCTTTTCTGGTGGGCGAGCCTCCCATCCTCCACAGGAACTCTTGTTGCTTGTTTTCTTCAGTGTCCTCTATCGGTTCATACTTGGGCTCATGTTGACACCCTGCTGTACTGCTTTTATCTCGAGATAGTGGTGCACCCTGTGACACCGTAGGTGTCTTCGAAATAGCCTTGCCTGATGTTAAACTCCCTACATTTTCCGAGTCCAGATTCTCAAGTTCAACTCTTTCTGAGCTAAACTTCGAAGCACCTTTTCCACCATTCCTAGACATTGGAGTATGCCGATAAGTACGTGAATCTCGAGTACCAGTCCAAAAGATATCTTCATCAATGCCGTGTAAGTTATAAGGAGCTCTTTGAGCACTTGTAGTGACATCGTCGGCAAGATCGTGAGCTCTTTGTCGAGGTGAGATTCGTGAGGTATTGTCGGCCCGCAGATCATGAGCATACGATCTTTGTGAGGACGATGCAGCCCCATCTTATATATATCCGCATTCATTAGTTTCGTCCATCTCAAATGCCTTTGTATCGATGCTTGACCCATACTCACCTGCTTTTCCGCTAGACAAAACCTCATACTCCGGTTGCTGAGACAAGCAGGGCTCCGCGGTCTTATAATCAGATGAGAATGAAGTGGCCGGAATGGCATCAATTACTGCGTCATTTTGCGTATAAGTGGACTTGAAAGACTTCTTTGCGCTACTCTCGTACATCGCCTCGTCGTTGCTCAGATTGGGTCGATCATCCATCTGCCGCCTCGATGAAGATTGGCGAGCAACGCAGCAGATGCTATGCCTCGCAGGATCACTACTTGTATGACAAGTTGGACAGCTAGAGGGTTGTTCGGGATCAATCGGGTCATTATAGGACTTCTCCAAGCGCTGTCGGCGTTCATATCGAAACTGCTGGCGTGCTTGTCTTTCTATCTGACTGCGTTCCGCCTGACCCTCTTTGAAATCGTCGGTAATTGAATCGCGGCTCTTTGAATGAGCTGGTCGATGGCTCTCTATATCACAAGATTAGCCTTCGTCTTGTGAATTGAGCCTGGGTATCGCCTACTTCTGCCTTCCCTGGCCGGCTCAGATAAGTTTCCAAGGCTTTGGCTGTGAGTTATCCCTTGGCGCCATCCCCCCAGTTCTGACTTCTGTTGCTCTTGCGTATATACGCGATCTGTCGAAATATTCGTACTCATGGCACTCACCAGCTCGGTTTTACATTTGAAGCAAAATTCATGGCCGCATCTTGCGCATCGTGACCGTGAATGTAGGAAACCACCACAAGAATGACATACTTGGACAGTCTTCATTCGCGAGACCCGTTGATCTCGTTCATCTGATAACCAACCTTCAGGCCGTGAACCCCCAAACATGTCAAACATATCCAGTGCCTCTTTCTGTTCCTCTGCGGTGTTATCCAGAGCCGGCTGTGATATCTGAAGAGTCGAAAGCGATGTTTGCGGGTTTGCCTGGAAACGCCCAGGAGACTTCTAATCCAGATTGGAATCGTCGGCTCGGTTGGAAGCAGACTTATTCGACCTGTGTGAGCCCCGGAATCTGCTAGGGCCCCGAGTTGGGCTACGTAAACCGATAGAATTGGTCGATCTTGATGCTCTCAAATTTGGCTTGACATTATACATGTGAGCGCTTATCGATGACGCCTCCCAAGCAACTCCAATGTCATCGCTGTGATTGTCATTAATTCTCAAGCCCGGATACGAATGTCCAACTGGAGGTGAAGCCGTGACTTCAAGCCGCGTGCCTTGGCAAGCTGGGCTGCAAACCTCTTCGCCTTCGCGCACATTCGCGACATGTAGCGAATTCTGAATTTTGGGTCGATCTTTGCTTGACATGATGTTGAGTTGCCGTATACGCGACTCGACATATCCTGAGGGGACAAGATTATCCGGCGGTGGTCCATCTAGAAATATCGGATCCTTGGAAGGAGTCATGGGATCATTCATGAAGTTGTAAGCCATGATGCTAGCCCGGCAAGTGAATAGTGTCACTTGAGCTAAGATATTATAATGAACTAGTATTGTGAAGAAGAAAAGACCAGAAGCACTTCTCACAAGTAGAAGAGTTCAAAACAAGCAAGGGAGAAGTTGCCTTGCCATCAAGTCAAAAATGGAAAGGATGACTGATCCTACAGTGATAAAGAGGAAAGAGGGGTATGATTTCAGTTCATTATGTCTAGGAACCGCGCCTACATACAGCAACGCATATTTTCCGAGACTCTGCTAAAAGCAGCAGAGATGCAACTTTTTATATGTAACAGCACCGCAACTGGAATCAATTGTTTCGGCTCTGCGCTAAAGACAGGTAGAAAAGTTGTACAGGAATTTATATTTCTACAATCGTTTATTTGACATGGGCGGCAAGGGTCTCGAGAACCTATCGATAGCATGTTAGCGCTTGTTTGTTTCGCGAGTAGAACTATGTCGTATCTTGGACGCACCTCTAGTTCGATCTTGGCCTCAGCGATATCCTGCTCGCTTCCATTGCCGCTGGCAACCTTCTGGGCCTCGGCGATACCAGCACGGATAGCGTCAGCGCTGAAGTCCTCCAGGGGGTAAGCCTCGGGGGCGTTGATGCTCAGGATGGAGTTGGGCTGGACAGAGGCAAAGCCACCGGACACTATATTGTCGTTTTTATCGTTAGTCCTGCTATCGGTAATACAATCGCAGATTCGGAGGGGCTATATCAACGCACGGAAGAACTGCTTGGCGGCACCGCTCTCCTCCACAACCTCGACCAAGCCGGGCTTGAGCTGCTCGATGGAAGGGACGTGGTTGGCGAGGATACCCATATCACCGGACTCGGCGGGGATGTTGACCTGGACGACATCCTGGGACTTGTAGATGGACTGCAGAGCATTGCGGTAATTAGCATCGCGGGAACATCTGTCGAGCGTCGCATATCCTCCACTCCAGCACAATCGGGTCGCATTTCCAGTAAAACTCGATACTTCGGGGCGCAGTATTCATACCTGGTGAGGCAGGGCCAAGCTCAGCTTGATCTGTAAAAAATTCAGTTAGCGATATATAAATTGCACGCCTCTTGAATTCGAGGCTCCGGAACATCCCTCACCTTGTCGGGGACGGCCTCGGCGTATCCTCTCCGCTGGAAGGCCACTCGCATGGCTGAAGGGCGAGCTCGGAGAGCCACACGGGCAACACGGAGGGAGTTCATGGTGACTGTGAGGACGATTGAGTCGTTACTTGTGTTGAGCTCAATTGAGGCCGCTGGCACGAATCTTTACCGGACTGCAGTCATTAATTCGGCTAGCGGGAAAATCGTTGCCGCAGCACGTGAGACAGCACGTGACTCGATCCATATGACGATATTCCGCTACGACTCGAAGCTGGATATATTGAATTCTTGGTTTAAAGACTGCAAGGTTTTGAAGAAGTATAAAGTTTTATTATACTGCAATAAATGAATGATATGTCTGATGATTCTGGTTTGGAAGGTGCAGTCTATCTTAATATGCGCCAAAGCTGTGCCTGAGAGCGATACAGGGTGTTACTTGCTTACAACATTCAACTTGGAGGAAAAAAGGCTCTACTCTCTGTATGGAGCAGTCTGTCGGCAAGATATTGCGAATTTCGTTGTGTTTGAACAAATTATGAGAAATCTGGTTCGTGCTGTTGCTTCTACGGCTAATCTAGAAGTCTGGGTAAGTAAATCAATTGGAGTGTATGACTGGACATTCGCGACACTGTCATTCTAGTGAGCCTCGTGTGTAACTTTGCATATTTTGAGAGAGCGCAATATATCTGGAATAGGTTGAAATATATCGACTATGGGCTACAGCATTTCATTATCTTAAAGAGACACAAACTCTTAGAGATCGGTCGCACAGCAGCTTATAATAAAGAAAGATGTATTGGTAGCAATTAGAGTAAGTATATGTATGTTAACACATGTCTTTAGGAAGCTGGTGAACCTAAGCACGTATTCTGTGTCTGTATATGACTATGAAAGGGGACTCAAACGGACGGATAGGCTTGATAGATGAGTATGGATGCATGTGACTCCTTATACGGAAGTAGTAGGCTCAATGATGGAGTTGCAAGATTGACGACAGTCTGGGACATCATTTTCTGAATAGCCACATACCGTAACGTATAACACTCACGAGTTGGGTTGAACACATCGATTGAGATAGGAAACTGGGGATTGCGTCTGAGCACGCCAGTATGGAAGCTCCATGGTGCAAGTAATTGCATGACTGAACTGGTATTGGACTGCTTCCATCGAGATTGCTACCTGTTCTACGTTGTGTCAGCGAGGAGCAAGATAACGTCAATGGCCATATCAAACTGATGGCTAATCCATTTTACATTAGACAGGCCGGAGGATACTACACGCAAGGAAGCTCCGGCATGGCTACTCAGTTACACTACAGGAATGCGGCATTGTAGCTGTAACTCTGTCTCCAGTGACATTTCTCATCTCCAAATGTCAGTTCATTTTGTTCAGCCTCCTCTGGGGGTCTGGAGGGGTCCAAACGCCGTTTTATCCAGAGAAGCCGAGGAATGGGCAGCTTCTGTAGGGTACCACAAGCGGCTGAGAAGGCCTAGAATTCTGTATGGCCATATCCTCCTAGCTTCTTGTTTCCCGCAACGCTCGGGAAGCATAATTCGGCCCCTATGCGGTATAAGATTTTTACTCGGAATGGGCTGCGGAAGGCTTCAAGGGGTGGCAGCACACCACGAGCAATTTGACTTTTGCGGTCAAACTCTCTCCCTTCTACTCCGTTATCGCTGCCACTTTGCTGCTGTGCCGCACCAGAAACGCCCAGAGCCCATGTGCGACAGCGCGGTATGTTGACTCACTCATCTGTGCAAGGTAGCACTCTATGTACATGTATGTGATTTACACGCGCCAAGAGAAGGGTGTGACTTCGCGTCAAGTTGCCATTGCTCACGAGTCGAAGCCAAGAGACCTAGACCTTTGGATAGATAGACACGTCTCAGATAAATATTTGTCTCAGAGAAGTACAGAGCGAGCCAGTACGAGCCGTATTCTAATGTGACCTGGGATTCAAACGAGCCCCTTTTCCTTTACACGAGGACCATTCTCTGGCCTCGGGCGCGATATCAATTAATTCATGCATATACGGAAAGTCTGTATACGCGCTTATGAGCCAAACTGTATTTACGAAAAGGGAAGCAAGCTGAGCAGCCAAGTATGCAGCCTCACCTTGCAAGGTGGACACCATCAGAGGAAAATTTTCTAAAGCTCCATCCTCGAAAAGAAAAATTTCCCCAACCCCAACGCCCGTCCCCATGCGCCAATTATTTCATCGCTCCCCTCCTCGTTCTTGAGAAACTTTTTTTTTCCCCCCCTCGTTCTTCATATGAGCCCGCTTAGCCGCTAAAAGGGCGGTTGTCGTCGGTGGGCTTGGGGCCCCCCAATTATCGGAGCGATCGTTTTACTAGCGAGAATGCGAGGGGGAAAAAAAATTGCTAGAACAAATTTTCAACGTCGAGCAGTCGGACCAGAAAGCTAGCGGCTGGCTTAGAACCAAAAGGTCTGCCACTTATTGACGATACACTGTGTACCTAGTCGAATTTTTCTGTCTTTCTACGATCGCTGCACCCCTAGGGGCACGAAATGATAAAACAGCCCGAGAGACGAGGCCGCTAACGCTGGTGTCCGGTGTTTCTCCAACCATCAAATCTCCAAGCTTGAGGAACCCCCACTGGTATCTACGAGCTTGTGATCTAGCTTGGCAACTTGGTGTAAAAAAAGTGATTAATTTGGCTCTTGGCCTTGTGTCAACGAAATTTGCTGTCTTGGCCAATCCCCTGAGAGCAATTGAACATGCAAAAAGTCAGTCATGTCTAAGATGACTGAAGGGAATTGGTTTACACAGCCCTCCTATTTTTAAGCTTACAGATAAAAGTAATAAGACATTTCAGCCTTGGCGTTGACCGGGAACGAACGAGAACACATGTCTCATCAATTTGAGATGATGTCTCTTTATCCAAAGCCTGGATTTTGTTTAGGAATCATTCAAAGACATGTGCGGAGGAGGAGCACACTGTCCACTTTACATATATACGGCTTATGTTTTCTCTTCGATAAAGGTGCATAAGCTGTGTATGGGGCACGAGTGCGGAGCACAACGAGCTATCCGTCTTGCCAGATACGGACGCTATACGGCCGGGTTGTATGTGTCAGTACGAATTGCAGCAACGTACAGGTACTCATAGAAATTAGTCAATTTACCAAGTCACCGTATCAAACCGGCATCGATGCGTTGAGGGAGCTACGGCAGGTCCCTTACCATTGCAACGTGCAGTACTTCGAGTACATGCATGCGCCAATATTAAGGGGACCTGCAGCTGGTCTGTATCTGGCCATGGAGTCATTGGCTGCTGCAGAGCGCGTAGATTCAAGACCGAGCACATAACGGAGCACAGCTCCGCAGCTCATCAGTATCTACCGTGGCCGAAAAGGGCTGCTGATGGCCCTTTGGTGCCTTTGGTCCCTTTGGTCTGGCTGCTCATGCACGGCCCTGACTCTCACCGCCGACGGGAGCCAAGATGCGCGCCGTCAGATGAGCACGACTCGGGAATGCCTGAGGCTGAAAAGCGCTTCAAAGTTGCTTCTCCGGCGGCTTCTAGCCGACGTTGACCCGTGGACTTCCCGTCCCGCACCTCCATGCTCCACGGCCTTTTCGAGATACGTGGAACGCTGAGGCGAAACGCCTTGCTCTCATTCGCGCCGTGTGCCTGTTGGATGGCTTACGCTTGCGCCTCCAATTGGCCGCTCCTTTACGAAACGCCCTACCTGACCTGCGCATGAAATGTGCCTGCCAATATATCGCGAGCCCTCTGGATCGAAGCGACCAGCACGCTTTGGGAAGGGCTTCAACATGCAGCATGCAACGGACATGTCGGCCGAACCACTTGCCAGTGTGGCGTCACTCTCGCAGCCCTGCTGGTGATTGGTTTGCCAGTTGCAGCTCGACGGGCAGCGTATCTCCTCAATTACGAAGAGCTGCTTCCTTTGGTCCAGGGCCCTTTTTATCCTTCGTGGTCATGGGCCATTCGTTATCGAAAGACCTCATCCAGCAAGAGAAGGATGATGCGGGGTTTGTGCGTCCAGCCGTGGAGTTTCTGAACCACATTAGTGGGCTGGACCGACTCGTCGTTTTTTCTGCGAGAATAGACGATACCGCGCAAAGCGACGTGGTATGTGACCATTTGCGGCTGGGCAGTTCGTGTCGGGCTCGAGGCCTATTCTGGCGTAGAGCTGCCTCCCACTGGCTGCTGACCCGATGGACGCTGACGAGCAATGCGAGTCTGCTCTCAAGGACCCCCGCGCTGCCGTCTTATTCGACTGCATTGTGTGGTTGTGTGGCAACTGTTGGGCTCACAGTACAAGATCCCGATGATGGCGACTTGATACCCAGTCGGCGGTTGGCCTCTGTTAATGACCGATTCTTCGATTTGCACTTACACGTCCAAACTAATGTACTGTGATGACGATTTGCCCACTTTGGGAACATATTCAAGACCGCTACCTTACATTCAAGCCCTCCTGCCGATCTAAACGTGCCCAAAAAAAGGACGGATGTGGCGGCGGGTTGCAGGTCGGAAGGGATCAGCTGCATACTCCGGCTCTGACGGTAATCGGGTTACTGTCCTGGCTATTTCCCTTTTTCGTAAATGGCGACAATCCTGGAGGTGCCGATGGGGATTCCCAATCTATTACAGCCTGCGCCTTGGATGACATCCATGCCGCTTCCTGCGCTGATTGCAAAGCAAGGCAGCAACCTGACTGCAGCTACCACTACGTACAAGACACGAAGAATGCTGTATGCAGCCAGGTGATGGGATTGTGCTGCTCGGCATACATCCGGGACATGATAGGCGAGGCATACGCAACGTGGTGGTCTCCTTTGGTGTGTCAGTTGCGATTCGCATGCGTTCAATTGACTGGCGGCTGCAGCATGGATTGTCTCTTGATTAAGGGGGGTAGCATTCCAACAGGCCTGATCGACCCTTCTAGAGTCATGGCAAAGCAACTTTTTTCGTTCCCCGATCTGCGATTAACAGGAAAAGCATCAGGTTTGCCATTGTTTGACAGGAATTTGGCGTCATGGTGCAGTTTTGCTGGCGATCGCCGTGTGGCAGTTCGAGCCTGAATTGGCCCAGCATGTCGTTCAGTGGGCAGCGCGCCACGCGATGACAAAACTGCGTGGCGCATCCAACTTGCCAGCCCCAGCGTCTCCCTTATACTTGCAAACAAGTACAGTATGGGGTATGGAGCGGCCTCTGCATGCTAATGTACGAGACCTGATCGAGTAGGGGTCTCTCATGCATGTCGGCATATTGCGGCACTAACGCCAATGCCTCCCCTTTCCCTACCTCTGTAAGCGGGATTCCCGTGAGGCGAGGTACAGGCCGGCGAGTTGGAGCGAGGAAATGCGCGTAAAGGGGCGGCAGCGTGCTGATTTGCCTCGGCAGCCAAGTACCGTCGCGGAATCATGCTCTTTTCGCCCTCCGGCAGTCCACTCGGCAGCAGGACAGAGGCCAATTGACAATTCATACATAGTCTCCTGTTCGCGAGATGGAAGCTGCAGAGAGAGACCGGGCAAACACCGGCAGGGCCGAGCCATGGCGAGAAGCCGAGGAGGCCAGCGGCTCCAGCGGCCCACGATGTTGGAAAAAAATTCCTCTCATTTTTTTCTCTGCTTCGTACGGGTCTGGAGCTAGTGAAGCATGTCTCTCTGTCTATTCAGGTCTGGACTCTGGACCGTGTGCTACAGTACTTTGCTTCCAGGCCATCACAACAGCAGCTGGAGTCTTTGCCACGACCCTCCGAACCCGGCCGTGGCTAGTGGCACTCGCGCTTCGCTTCATTCGCAAGATTTTGTTCAATAACACTGTAGAGGAACTCTGCGAGTGTCGGATTGGGCTAAGTCAGCTGCAGAGCAACGTCGTACCGAGACAGTGCGGCAAGCATAAGAGCAGCATGCAGAATGCTACTCAGTGCGGACGGCGCCCGTCCCAAAGAATTATAGCCACAGGGAAGGGCTGTACGCTTGCACGGCCTTGGCTCGGTTGTGGCCCCGAGAGTCCCTCACAGTATAAGCCTCACAGTGAAGCGAAACGCCAGCTAACCCATCTGCAGCGAGGTGCATATGGCCTACTGTACGATTATTGAGCTGCCGCGGGCTGCGGCTGGACCTGGACGCCATTTTGAGCGAGCACGACCTGATTGGACACATCTATAGGCGGCGATTCATCGGCCAGTTACAAGTCCAAGCAGCAAGAGGTCTCCCATTTGGCATTGAGCACTGGCTGTACTTGCGTCTACTTGAAGCAACGGAGTGCGAGCTCACACAACTAAGAACAGACACGGGGTGCTAATCAACAGGCTTTGCGATATATGACGGCACTGTGGTGTATTTTTAGGCGCGGATGTGAGCTTCGCCTGCTGACGGTCCCCTGAGGGCAATGAGGATCATCCTTGTTGGAGCAATCATGTTGCTGCCTTCTGTTGTTCCATCAGCGTTCGAAATGTAGACGGGCGAATGGGCTGACCTACAGTACAGCCCAGAACACCAACACGGCCCATTTCCAGCGGGCGGTGAATGGATGGAATTCATGCCCATCCGCCTTGCAAGCGGAGCCTCGCCCTCGCTTGTGATGCTCTCTGATCAATGAATGGCGCACAGCTGCTGCCCCAGCTCCAGCTCCAGCCAGCACGCAAGCAAAGGCGACCCCAGCTCACGCGCCAACTGACTGTCCCCAGCAGCTTCGCGCTAAGCTCTCCTGGAGCGGCTTTTAGTATGAGGCATATTTTGCTGCTTGCTTGCTTGTTTGTCAGAAGCAAGGCCCTATGGTATGTGGTTTTCTCCCAGAATGGAGAAGTTAGTTTAGGGGAGCTTCTTGGCGAGCTGTCCTCCCCGTCATCATTGTGATGCTGCACTACGAGGAAACTTGCTTTATGCCCTTTATGTGCAGTACTTGATTCCGTCTAAACGCTTTATGGCAGCGGGTGACTTCATTCCTCTACGCTTGCTGAGCACCACCACGACATTGTGGGCGGACAGCATCTGCGGCACGTGAAGCTCCTCTCTTCAATCTTCTTGATCTCTTTCGTGTTACCTATGCCAAGCAATTGGGACATTACCGGTAATACACTTGCCAAGCAAGATTTCTGTTAAGCGGTAGAATTCGACAGATGGATCATTTCTCGCTTGCCATGCAAAAGGAAAGTGCTATTATTAACAGGCATCCCTACAGCACTTGTATACACACATGTATGCATGCTCACGAGAGCGAGTGGTGCTGATATGTACATGACTTGAGGTGACTCTGGGCATGGGCATGGAACGTAGTAGCCGGAAGTACATATACTGAGACTGCACGGGAAGCAAGGCCTAGATGCTCGTATTTTCGATCCATATTCGGCGAGACGTGTTAGTGAGAGACATGTCTTGTGCGATATATGCTTAACACGAGAGCCATAGAGCCAGGGCTGCTGGTCAGTTAAACGACAATCTGTGAGACATGCGAGGCGAGGCGAGGCGAGGCGGAAATTTGCAAGGTTCGGAGCATATACCGCGATCCCTTCTTTGTACTGCTTTGCCTGCACGCGTACGGGGCATGTACCTACATACGAGCTCTGGGACCGATCGGACCCGGGAGTCGCTACGGAGCAAATATATGGTGGACGGTGGATTATATGAGCACGAAGCGATTGCAACGCAGGCATACCTACGCATAGTATAGCATGTACATTCGATACCTGCCTGTCTACACGTAGACAGCATGTACCTCTTATAAGTGCTGCATGGAGCTGAAGCTGAAAATCCCACGGAGACGCGCTGCCTGCTCCTTTTGCTCCCTTGCATGCCTTTGCGCGCTCCCCTGACAAGGGCATCGACGCTTTACTCGATGTCTATTTATTCGATGCAGATGCGAGCGGGGAAGCGAGCGGCACATCGAAAGAAGAGCTTCCCATCCCTTGTTTCTTCTCATTTGCGTGCCCCCCTTCAATCCCTCGAGCCTCAGGTCGCTGCGGCTATCGACATTTGACAGAAGGCTGTGGGAATGAATCCAGTTAGTGGAGGGCCATCAGCTCACCCTCCACCATCGGATGCCCTATTTTAGCAACATCGATGCGCATTGCGTTCGCCAGGAAAATAAAATGGAAAAAGAAAAAGGCCTTTTGGGCGCATTATGACGACACCGACGATGTGGATGGACGCTCCTGTGTTGGTGCTAGCGCTGGCTCGCAGGCTGGATTCGACTTTGATGGGCTATTTCCGGTCTAACAGCGCGTGCTGCCAGAACTGTGCTGTGCTGGATTGTACTGTAGGCGCTGTAGCGAAATGGAAATTTCGCCAGCCCGCGCTGGACGCAGAAAATTTGGCGCCTGCGCGTAGATCGGCCGCTTGATCGCAGGCTGATGAGCGCCAGCCCAAGAAAACCACTCAGTGGCTCTTAAATTGCGGAACCCCCCCTAAAGACCAGCGCCCACACCCCCCAAAGGACCAAAAGGGTACCCACCCATCGTTGCACTGTGACTGTGTGGTGCTCAGGTGCCTTGTGCTCTGTGCTTGTGCAGCTCACTGTGCGCGAGCCCCGTGCCGGTGCTGGCGCGGCTGCGGCGCCCGCACACTGTGCCCCGACCCCCCTCGCTGCGCGTTGTTTCTGGTCCAGGTGCGCTTCGCAGCCGTCCAGAAGCGGCACGAGGCTCCAGCAGGACGGCCTCGGCGCGTGCGGAATCTGCCCAAGACACTGTATGGGCTGCAGGTTTTGCTGTTATTCGCTCTGGGGCCCTGATTTTACTCATCGCCTACTACGCTTCGCTACTGTCGATATTCCGTTCCCCAAATCCCGATGTACTCCGTATGAGCAGCAGCGCTTGATGCTTTGGTGCTAGTTTGCAGTGGCGGCAGATCAATTAATTATCCCTCACCTTTTTTTCGCTTCGCTGCCTTCTCTTTCGCCGACGCTCGAACTGGTTCTTCCCGCCCACGCCTGTTCTTTTTCTTCTTGAGTTCTTCCTTTTGCTGCTACGCCTGTGTGTGGCGCTCGTCTCGCTTCTTTTTCCCACGCTCCTCCCACCCCCCAACTCTCATCTCCAACTCTCTGTTCTTCGGGCCCTAGATACAGGCGCGAATAGCGGCACGCGGCGCTCATCACATCACAGCGCCTGCATTGCATGTCTGAGACCTTGGTCGCCTCGATATTCAAATCCAACATCTCCCAAGCATCGGGGATCCCTGCATTGGCGTCTACACACACCCCTACCGACCTCCCGGCGTTCTGTCGTGTCAGGTCCGCCACGCCACATCTGGAACGGACGTCATCCGGAATCTGCCAAGAAGCCTCCTCTGCTCGATAATCACACGCCCCCTCTGGACCCTTTTTTTTTTCTCTTTATTCCAGTCTGCGCTGATTCGTCCTGCGAGTGTGCGCCCCCCCAGATCACCAGAGAGCGTTGCTAAAAGTGGACTGGGCCTGCCACCCGCTTCTTCGCATTTACTCTTATACCACTCGCGCGGGCCCCAAAAGCCCTTTTTAGTCTTTTTCACGTCCACTGCCTCGACGCTCGATTCTTTGGATATTGAACATGTTTGTTTTGATGTTATAGCATCGCGGTCCTCAGGGACAATCTTTTTGAAGAGACCTTGTTCTCACGAGCTGGAAGCCTTGTGTCGGCTTACACGCTTCGCCTTGCTACGACACAACTCCTTCATACACCCCTCTTGAGTTGAAGACGACGACGCCTGATACTCGCCTCTCAGTGTCTCTGAACTTTTGGCTTAATACCAAATCGGGACATTTGACGAATATCCTTCCTTTTTGTTGTCGTCACTGAATTTCTTTCTCGATCTCGAAATCGAATCTTTACTCGCCTACTATAATTTACTCACGACGATATACATCAGCCTCATAACAACAGCGACCATGGCAACTCTTCCAACTTCACATCACCTCGAGTGGGCGACGCAAGGGTCAGATCTCATTGAGGACCCCGACGAGCCGCCAGAAACTCAGCTGTATATGCCTATACCCACCAAGCCTCTTCCTTTCCAGAGAGCGCCGATTCGTCAACAGCAGGTTGCGTCTTCGCTGCTGACTCAGGCCATCCTGGGACAATCAGATGAAGAGGATGCTCACATCTTCCACCCGTCCAAATCCTACAGCCAACGCCGCCGTTCCATGGTCAGCAATGCCAGCATTGCTTCCACCGCCGATCTGACCAGTGACACTGGTCTTACCAGCCCTTCACGAACAAACACTCCCAGCCCGCCTCTCCCCAACATGTCGATGCTTCGTCTCAACGGTGCCGGCGAGCACATGAGCGGCCTCTTTGGCAACTTCTTCGGCACCAGGCGAGTAGTTGAGGAGCCTGTCAAGGAAGCTCCTCGAAAGCGATGCATCCAATTTGCTTGTGCCGCTAAGCCTCAAGCTCAGCCACAAGCTGCTCCTGCAGCAGCCGCCCCTCCTGCTCCCATGCTCAAGACGCCTGTGGCAAAAGACGATGCACCAAAACGAACCTGCATCAAGTTCGCATGCACGGCCCGCCCATCGTCTTCGCAGAAGACTTCTCCCAAGCCTTTTGAGCCCTCCACTCCCAAGAGGAGCATGACACATCCTGTCCCCATCTCGCCTCGAGTAGCCCCTGCTGAAGCAGAGTGCTGCAAGGCCTCCCTCGTTCGACCTCGATTCATTCGTGCTTCATCCACGGAGCTCATCAAGGATGGCTCTCAGTTCCACGAGTTTGCCAGTGGCATGGCTCGTGAGGATGACTGGATTCGTCAAGAGAACTCCACCCAGACCAAGCTTACTATTTCCGACATCCTGGTCAAGGAAAACTTGATTCGCCGCCTGGGAGCTGAAGCTGAGGAGGAAGCCGAACAGGAAGAGGCGGAAGAGGATGAGGCCGAGACAGCTATGGATGAGGATGATGAGGACGAGGACGAGGATGACGAAGCCGATGAACTTGATGATGACCTAGACTTGGATGAGGAAGACGAGGAGGATGAGGATGAGGACGAGGACGAAGAAGACGACGACTCTGATGGCTATCACACCGATGAGGAGACTGGCTTCGCTGATTCCGACGAGGAGGACGACGATGACGAGAACATGATGATGTGGACTCCTCGAGTTCCATCCATCCCACGCCAGGTCACTCCTCGCTTGGCTCGCCGACTCTCCATCAATGACCAGCAGTCGGATGACTCCATTGGCTCCCGACACAACCGTCGCCGTGCCTCCAAGGCTCGACTCATTGGACCTCAAACCGAGGCACCTGACTTGCCTGACAGCACTGACTTTGTGTGCGGCACTTTGGATGAGGATCGGCCCGTTGAGGATGCCTACCTGTCCTGCCTCGCTGCCCGCAGAAACGAGAAGCTTCGCATCATCCCTCAGGACATTGACCCTAGCTTCCCTGCTTCGGACCTTGACGAGGAAGATGAGGAGGATATCTACGTGAATGCTTCCGACAGCGATGGCCACGCGTGGGTGCAGGGGGTCATGGAAGATCTCGGCAGCGAGACCGACCGTGCCCGGAGACAGCGGAAGAATGGGAACACATCACCCCGTCGTCTCCGCTCTCCGCCTCCTAAGCGACGCGGATCTCCCGCTCCCAAGACTCGTGCTCGATCTCCCGCCCCCAAGCCGCGTGCTCGCTCCCCTGCTCCCAAGCCTCGCGCTCGCTCTCCCAGACCTCTTTTTGACCGCCAGTCGCCTCGACGACTTCGCTCCCCTGCTCCCAAGGCCGTGGCCATCGCAACCCCGATCCAGACTCCCAGACAGGGTGCACACGCCAATTTCCAGCTGGCCGGCCGCCCTGGTCTTACCCACACAAAGTCCCTCCCCAGACCTGCGGCTATCTTCCGTCACCAGAAGCAACCCAAGGGCTCAAAGACCTCATCCGACACCGATGGCCACATTCGTAGCGCCATCGACATTGTCAAAGGCCTTGAGAAGAAGCGTCTGCGCCGCAAGGAAAAGTTTTTCCAGAAGTACTGCGATCGTGCCAGACGCGGACAAATCCCTGAGCGCAAAACAATGCTTCCTGGTCTTGGTGCCGAGCGCATGCGAGAGCTTGGTCTGCTTATGGCCGGTAAGAAGGGTCCCGACTACGTCCTCTCTTGCTAAGCAAGAAATTCTTTTCCTGCACTTTCAACGCATGGAAATGACATACACATAGAAGAGGAGTTTTGAGCATTCTGATAGGAATGGGTTCCACAGTCCCATCGTTTGTTGGGCGGCGTTTTTTACAATACCGTTTACGCATTCGCTTTCTTACGAGTCCTATATACCCAAGGTGTTTTGACCACCTTTCTTACTTTCACTTCATTATTTTCTTTAATTTTTTCTTACTCTCACGATCTTATGACACATTTTCTATTTCATATAATTGCGTGATCTTTCATCTTTCGGAGATTGCTCTGGATGAATAGAGAGACTCCTGTATATAATGAAAAAACAGTACACATCATCTGTGGCTACAGTGGGATACCCATACCTGGGGGAGGCTTTTTGTCCTTTTTTTCTTTATCTGTCTGCTTTTAGGATACACCCAAGAGGCCGCATTTAGGAAATGCGGACCTCTCAGTTGGCGTTGGTCGGCAGGACGCTTCTTTGTGAGAAGCCGTCGGTTGATATTACTAGATAGTAATACTGAAGCGAGATTCAAGACCCAAACTTTATTTGCTCTATACTTTCTAAGTGTGATATGCGTTATGCGGAGAAACTGCTTATTCTGAAGAGCAGCTTGGAAGTGCTTTGAAGCCACGTAATCGTTCTTGAGCGTGCCAGAGCTACTGGCCCTGCTGTCTCTACTAGAAATTAGGTATCCATCTTCGTAGTGCGGCCAACTTTTCTTCGACTTCGTTCAACTTTCGGCGATATCACATGACAGCGTTTTCAAGTCACGCCATGACAATCACGATGCTCTCTTGATTTCTCATGTTTGCCCTTTATTTTCGTAACGGCAGCTGATCAATGACCAATAAATGACTGCAGGTACTTGTAAACTTAGACTTTCCCATCGTCAAGGGCGCATCTTCGCCACATAATTTCCGCGCATGTACCTATTTTTTGGTGCCTGAGCAACAAGGCATGTCACGTGCTCTCGTTGGCCCGCCCAAAATAACAAGGCGGTAAAGCAGCATCGGTTGATTGTCCTTTCCCGGACCCGATCTAGCTTCGCATCGAACATCGTCACAACAACTTTCCTTCTGCTCTGCGAACTTCAGCCGGGCAGCCATCGCATCTTTCTTTCTTATACCCTTTGCCTTTTCCCACTCTTCGATTTCTTTCTTCCATCTGGCACTTCAAATTGTGAATTAAGAAATACAAGATACCAATCGCCCAACATGTGGATTGTTAACTGGTGTATGTATTCTGTTCTATTCCATTCTCTCCCCCCCCTCCGTCAGCGCAGTTTAAATCGCTTTGGACAACCGCCACTTTTTTGTCCGCATACATGCGCGATTGCATTGCAGCGATGGTTAACATAGAGACTGACTTCTTTTTCTTTCTTGATTTTGATATTTAGTCTACGATGTGCTGTCCTCCTTGGGCCTGCTCAACAAGCACGCCAAGCTGCTCTTCCTGGGCCTCGACAATGCCGGAAAGACCACGTTGCTTCACATGCTGAAGGTACGTCGCCGATAAGAAAGACAAGGGGGGCGCCTGAGACAGGGGGAATGGATAAGAACGGACGATCACTTCGGCTTTTCCCAATAGTGGATAGACTGTTGCGCATGTGGTTCGGTTCCAACGATGCAGGACATTGATTAAGGCTATATGAGAAGAGATGATGTTCTGACATGATGGGATTGCTATAGAACGACCGAGTTGCTATCCTGCAACCTACTCTTCACCCTAGTAAGTCTGCCGCCCATTATCACAGTGGAATTTGCGCCGATGGCTTTGTTCCTTACTTCCTCCATTTCTTCTCTCAAAGAAGTCTTCTTTTCTGACTGATTGATTATGTAGCTTCTGAGGAGCTTGCCATTGGCAACGTCCGATTCAACACTTTTGATCTGGGTGGTCACCAACAGGGTATGTTTTATAAACCAAATCTACAACCTCTCCCCCCTTTTCCAAACCTTTAGCTCTGCGCAGTGTAAAAATCTCAATATACTTACCATGCCCCCCACCAACACTAGCCCGTCGTATCTGGAGAGATTACTTCCCCGACGTCAACGGTGTCGTCTTCCTCGTCGACGCCAAGGACCACGAGCGATTCCCCGAGGCCAAGGCCGAACTCGACGCCCTCCTGTCCATGGAGGAACTTTCCAAGGTTCCCTTCGTCATCCTGGGCAACAAGATCGACCACCCCGACGCCGTTTCTGAGGATGAGTTGAGACACCAGCTGGGCCTGTACCAGACGACCGGAAAGGGCAAGATGCAGCTAGAGGGCATCCGACCGATCGAGCTGTTCATGTGCTCCGTGGTGATGCGACAGGGATACGGCGACGGCATCAGGTGGTTGTCTCAATACGTTTAAAGAAGGGAAGCGAGGAGTGTTTATGCCGTGGGAAGAAAGAATGCAATGGTGAGGAGGATATGAGGTCACGAGCTATGTGTAGTGGCTCCTGGTGATGACACGATTACTGAGAAGGGGGGAGGGAAGAGGCGTTGGGCCATGAAGAGTTATTTTATGAGACTCAGCATACTCTTTTTTTTTAGGCGAAACTTTTTTCTGTTTTGGTTGTGAAATTCAAATTTTTATTGCTTATCTGGTGCTGAGTCTTTCTTCCATTTTCCTTTCCTGCTGTTGCAGAAATCTATGGCTGGTGATGGCAGAATAATGCTCTATACGTAATGGATGGTGTGCATGGATGATGGGAGATGCTGGCATCACCATGGGCGCATTGATCAATGGCAATGTCTTTGTTTTTAGTCAATCTAGGTATCTAGTATCAAGCCAACCTCAAATCGACTCATGCTTCAGTGCTAAAAGATCCAATGCCATGGATGCAGGTAAAGGAGTGTCCCAAGCATGAAAACGGACTCCCAGCAGCCAACGCTCTTATACCGACTAATGCGTACGCTCTCGTCTATTCAAGAAAGAAAAAAGAAGGATAAAATACAATCAAAAGTAAGAACTGGGAAAAAGAAAAGCAAAAAACAAGAGAAGACAAAATTCAGCTTTGCCAACGTGCTAAAAACAACAGCCGTAGAAAAATAAATAAAAAAGTGAACAATCATAATGCTGATGCTAATAGATGTTGCTTCAGAAGTCATTAAAAAAAGAAAAGCCAAAGAGAAGAATCAGGAAGCAGAAAAAAAGGGAAAAAAAGGGGGAAAGAGAAAAAGAGAAGCATCGCATGCTCTCGAAGAAAGAACAGAAACAAAAACAAAACAAGCAAGTTCCTCCTTTTACTTCATGTATGTCATAGGGAAAAAAAAATTCGTCAGAAGACGAGAAATGGGAATATTACAAATAAAGGCATTACATCTCTTTTCTCTCCTTTCTTTCTTCTCTTCCTTTTTTAATCAGTACGCAAAAAAAAGGGGGGGGTATATGCATAGGGCGTGTTTGCGTATATGGCTGTTGTTCTTTGGCTGTACTATGGCGGGTAAAACCGCATCATAAAAAAAAAGGGCGAAATGCAATGCAATGCAATGCAGTGTGAACTATGATTCTGCTTCAGCTTCTTCCTCTTCTTCGTCGTATTCTCCCTCTTCTCTTTCT
Source organism: Trichoderma sp. 2475 (assembly GCA_038502285.1). Lineage (NCBI taxonomy): Eukaryota > Fungi > Ascomycota > Sordariomycetes > Hypocreales > Hypocreaceae > Trichoderma > Trichoderma sp. 2475. Next base: position 1,696,701 of record JARPVV010000003.1, on the reverse strand, counting down.
GCTGTAGGGGTATCAAATGTTTTTAACCAATCGTTTGCGTATTGGAGGTGTTCCCTCATACTCGAAATCATGAGATGCATTTCATTCTTCAAGTCCTCCTGGGAGCCCAGCCCCTGCAGGACGTTTGGTGACGGGGCAGCTGGAAGGGGTGGCATGGAGCTCATGAGGGAGTTTCGAGCGCTCGTCATGATTCCTAGGCCAGACGGCTCCCACGCAATGTTCGATCTCTCGTCAGGTGTTGTGGGAGTGCTCTGCAGGTCGCTCGGCTGCCGTGTGAGAGAAGGAACTGACTCCATATCGTCATCAATGTACAACGAAGGTTCTCTCGTATTGATGTCTGCGTCTGCAGTGTCTGCTTCGAGCTCTAGGTCGAATGCCAGTGATCCGTGGACCGACCCGGATGATCGATTGTGGGAGTTTGGCACGAACGAGTCGGGGCCACTATAGCTCATGTCATCCGCCAGAGAAGCGTCAAGATCAATGAGACTCATGGCTGATACACGATTGACCGAAGAGCTCATATCGTCGTCTTGATGAACAATAGTCGGATAGTCCTCATTATCGCTAAACATGCCTGGTTCAGGAGTAGAAGTAGCCGTCGTGGGCGTCATGGCAGGGAAAGTCCACTCCGTAGTGTCACGTCTACTCGTCGGAAACGACCACTCTTGGGTGTTTCGCTTCTCCTCTGTAGGGAAACTCCACTCCTGAGTATTTCGTTTCTCAGTAGTCGGGAATTTCCACTCAGTCGTCTCACGCTTGTTCGAAGGAAACGTCCACTCCTGCGTGTCTCGTTTATCCGCCGTGGAGAATGACCATTCTTGAGTGGCGCGCTTGGTTGGAAAGTTCCAGTCCTGAGTCTTTCGCCGCTCATCAGCAGATCCGCTCAGATCGATTGAGATGGGCCGAGCAGCTGGCTTGATAGTCTCCTCGTCAAGGCTAGGCAAAGACGGAGTATCCATGTCATCCATCGCAAGATCAAGATCAATCAATGATTCGCGAGCTGCTGCTGCTGGTTCCGGGTTGGAATTTGGAGTGGTACTCCGGTTGGGGTTGGGGTTTGAAGTTGGATTCGAAGTAGGGGGCTTTGGTTTCCTCTGTGTTGGCGGTGCCGAAGTTGGAGGCGGCATTGGTATCCTGCCATACCAGGCCCTCGAGTTCTCTCCATAGTTGGTGATGGTGTAAGGGTCAAAGACTTTCTCCAGGGGAGCCTTGAGCTCCTTCATGGTCGGGGGTGGTCGCCTGCGACGGCCACGCTGCATTGGCCGAGCCGTACGTTCAGGTTCAGGGCTAGAAGCCACGCTGGGGTAGTAGTCGGGAGTAGGGACGCGCGGTTTCGCAGTGTTTTGGAACATGAGCTCGTCCACCTCGTCGAAATTCCCAAAGTCCCATCCGCTTTGACGGACTGGCGAGCGATCCATTCGAGGTCCTTGGGCGCCACCAGCCGAGAACAGCGACTGTCTGCTTCCTCCCTGAGACTCCCAGTACTTGTAGTCGGCCACCAGCCTCGACAGGGAGACGGTTGGATATCTGTCCTGCGTGTTGAAGATGTACGGGTGTCGTTGGACTTCCTCGATGGGCGGCCGGCGCTTGGGATCTTCGACCAGACAAAAGGCGATGAGGTTCTTGAGGTTCTCGGAGAATCGGTCGCCCTGAAGACGAGGCCGGTGCTGCTTCAGATAGGCGCCAAACTGCTGGATGTTGATGCGGGCCGTGGCGTTTGGCGGCAGGCCGTTGGCGATCTCGTAGGCCATGGACCCAAAGGCCCAGATGTCGACCTCGATGCCGTAGGCGACGTGGGGGTCGAAGAGCTCGGGGGCCATCCAGTGCAGCGTGCCGGTGATGGTGCTGCGCTTGTCGAACTTGGTCTCCATGATGCCGGCGACGCCAAAGTCGCACAGCTGCACGCCGCCGGCCTCGGTGATGAGCACGTTGGCGCACTTGATGTCGCGGTGGATGATGCCCTGCTTGTGCACCCAGAACAGCGCCTCGGCCACTTCTCGCAGAATCGGCACGATCCAGCGCTCGGCCAGGCCGCTCGTGGGCCGCATCAGCGACGCGACGCTGCCGCCGGCGCAGTACTCGGTCACCATCCACACCGACTGGCCGACCAGGTGCGTGTCCAGCACGGCGTTGACGTTGCGCGCGCCCGTGTTGCTCAGCAGCTTCAGCGTGTTGACCTCCTTGATGATGTCGCCCAGCGTGTCGGCCGCGCCCGGCTGGATGCCATCGCCCTCCTCGATGCTGATGACCTTGACCGACACCAGCTGGCTGGCCTTTTGCTTGTTGGTGCTGCGCGCCTTGTACACGCGCCCGAAGCTGCCCTTTCCGATCAGCTCCAGCAGCTGGTACGGCGGCGCCTCTCGCTCGGCCGCGGCGCACTCGCGCAGCACCAGGGCCTGGGCGGCGCGCGCATCCTCGATGGCCTTGTGCTTGGTGGCCGAGATGCTGGGCGCCGACGTGAAGCCGTTGCCGTTGGGGAGGCTGCCGGCCTTGAGGGGCGGATAATGCATTGGTGATGTGATGCCGTCACAGTCGTCGTCGTCGTCGCTATAGGGGGCTCGCCAGCATTCCCAGCGTGTCGGTCCGCTGGAGCTTAGCCCGCGTGCGCTGTAGCAGGCTTACTGCACCGCGGCCAGAGCCACAGCGTGTCGGTCTAGCAGGATTAGCGAGTCTAAGGCGCCCAGTCACGCGGGGGAGCTAAGCAGGCTGCGCTTCCGCCTGCCTCCCAGTCTCTCGCTTTTGGGTATTCCTCGTGCTCCTTCGCTTTGCTTTTCAGCGTTGGCGGGTTCGATTTGCGGTGGACGTAGTGGCAGAAGGTTTGAACGGAGGGAGAGACCCCCGAGGCGGCTGCAGCGCGGGACGAGATATCCTAGAAACGAAGCGTTTCCCAGCACAGGGCACAACAAAAGCAAGCAGAAGAAGGATGACGGGAAAACAGCATGAGATGAGAAGAGAAACGGAGGGATACAAAATACAACAAGTTAAAATGAAAAAGCAAAAAACGAAAAACATCCATGGCGAACATAAAACAGCTCCGTACGCAGGAAAAAGCAGAAACGCACCCCTGGCTTATGCCACATAATGCCGTCAAATCAATAAGCATGTTGCAGCCCCTGGCCCAGCTTGGGGGGCAAAAACCACCCAAGGCCAGCCGCTAACCCTGAGGCTTTCACAAGGCTCCGCTAGAGGACCCTTTGGACGGCAAAGCCCATGCACTTAATCTAATTTTTTTTTTTGCACTATACCAGCTTGATAAACCCGTGCTCGTGTTTTGTGGCTGTTTCTTTGTTTCTTGTCTTTGTTTTCCTCAGCCTTGCCCAGGGGTCTCGTGGTCTCTCAGCCTGGTCGACAGACGACGTCAGTGGTTTCGTGCTGAGGCGTCTCACGGGAGCACATGCGCAAGTGCTGCGAAATCGCCTAGACCTCTCAAGGTGCACGCTCGAGATACTCGAATCCCGTGAGCGGCCTTGGACCTAAGCCTCTGCCTCGTGCTGGGTCTTTTTTAACCGACTGTACTCGACGGTTTCTATTCTCTTCTCTTCTATAACTAACTCGCCCCGTGATACAAATACATATATATACCGTCCATATATAAAGCCCATCATGCTCAAAACGTCGGTTGCCATCGCCGCCCTCAGCGCTGGAGGAGGCGCCGCTCTCACAGCCGCTCTTTACTCTCTCCGTCCCAAAGACAGAATCGCAGACATGGCCGCCTCCTCCTCTTCCAGCTCCTCCTCTCTCTCCTCCACAGCCATCGTCTCTACCCCAACCGCCGTCACAGCCATCCCCGCCAACCAAGTCTTTGGCGGCGGCGCTCCTCTGCCCATCGTCCCCGGCCCATCAGCGCCCGTCAACCCCGGCGGCCTCTTCGAATACGGCTTCCCAGGCCCCGTCTCCGACATCGCGACCCGCGCTGCCCTCATCTCTAGCTACGACCGCCGCACGCGCAACCCGCACTGGGTCGTCGAGCACATCACGCCCGAGTCGCTCGCCACGCGCAGCGGCGACCGCAAGAACAGCGTCTTCCTCGAGGACGATGGCGTGCCCGCAAAATTCCGCGCCCTGCTCAAGGACTACTTCCGCAGCGGCTACGACAGGGGGCACCAGGTGCCCGCCGCCGACGCAAAGTGGTCGCAGGGCGCCATGGACGAGACCTTTTACCTCAGCAACATGTGCCCGCAGGTCGGCGAGGGCTTCAACCGCGACTACTGGGCGCACTTTGAGGACTTCTGCCGCCGCCTGACGCAGCGGTATCCCTCGGTGCGCATTGTCACGGGCCCGCTGTATCTACCCAAGAAGGACCCCGTCGACAACAAGTGGTACGTCAAGTACGAGATGATTGGCACGCCGCCGTCCGTCGCCGTGCCCACGCACTTTTACAAGGTCATCTTCGCCGAGGACGGCCGCGTGGGCGGAAACGTTGCCGTCGGCGCATTCGTCCTGCCAAACGCCCGCATCGACAACGCCAAGCCCATCACCGACTTCGAGGTACCCCTCGAGGCTGTCGAGCGTGCCAGCGGCCTGGAGTTTGCGAACCTGCTGCCCATGCAGCGCAGGAGGAGGCTCTGCGCCGATACTACATGCGCTTTGGTTATCAAGGATTACAACGAGAGGCAAAAGACTTTTGCCAAGAGCGCCAAATGAGCTTTTTGCCGGGGACTCGCTTATACGGGGGGTAGATTGGAGCTTCTGAATGTTGTCAATGATGAGATCAACGCCTTGGGGATGAGACTGAGTTACGACTTTTACGAAACACCCTCATTCACGTCTCTCTCTTTTGTCTTACCTCCACGAATGACGTCTGCTATTATAGATCAGCTTGCTTTTCCTTTTATCGGCAATTACATACCGCTATAGAGATTGAGAAGCCCAGTCATGATTTTGCATTCATCACCACATCACAGTTATATAAATAGACAGCCAGCAACAACATGTGGCATTACATAGCACATTGTACATTAGAATAGCACATCAGATAGAAATCAGATATTCGAATTTCCCCATGACCAATCGCTGTACATACCCTTATGAATCCTTGTAGAAATGCTAGCAGAATAAAAAAACAGTTAGAGAATATGATCCACCTGAAACGATTAATCTCTTCAACGAGCTCGACAAAAAGGTCTCCTCCATAATCCCATCTCTAACCCATCAGAACGCCATAAAAGGAATTTTTGACCTTTCACCCAGCCAAGTTTTCCAAAGATACTTAAAAGAGACTGCTACCGGGCGCGGGTATACTTTCCATGTCGTTGCTCTTGTCGAAGACTCTCTTCTTGACTAGGGAGAGGTATGCGTCGACGATCTGAATCATTGGGATTCATCGGTGGAGGGATGGGAAGCGGAAAGTTACCGGGCAGTGGAGGTATGCCTCCGGGCGGTGGGATCAAGCCTGGAGGAAGAGATCCTGGAGGCGGCATGGGCACACCGGCCTGCTGCATCAACTCAAGCAGCTTCGCCGGGTCAGGAGGGTTGTGGAGATCCAGACCGGGCAGTGGAGGCGGCGGAGCTCCGTTGAAGCCGGGAATAGCGAAAGGGGGAGGCGGAGGCGGAGGCGGCGCGGCTGAGCCAGCGCCCACTCCAGGCACAATTGGAGGCGGCGGGATGCTTGAGCCGAGACCAGGGACGGCACCGCCGCCCAAAGGTAGTCCAGGAATACCACCAGTCAAGCCAGGAACAGTAGCCTTTTGCGCATCCTGGTCGACCAGAGCGTCCATCTCGTCCTCCAGCTCACGCTGCTCTTCCTCTTGTCGCTGCCGGCGATTACCACGGCGGTCCCAGGTTCCTTGTGCCTCGGCAGCTGCTTCGCCAATATGGTACCTGTCCTGGAAGATTTCCGTCTCGCCAGGTCGAGCACGGCCCCAGAATCGAGTAATACGATCGTTTGACCCAGACGCAAGAATGTGACCCTGCGGATGCCAATCAAGAGACCAAATAGCATAATCATGAGCGAACGGAACCCTGTGCGTAGGCCATATTGACTGGGCAGGAGTTGATTCTGGGTCAAGGCTGTCATAAGGGGCGACAGTCAGAGGCTGGCCGGCCGGGGGATTTGGCGTATCCAGCATGTAATGGAAGAGTGAGCCGTCCATGCCGCCCGTGGAGAGGAGGTTGGCATGTATGGGATGGAAAGTCAAGGTTGAAATGTCCTTTTCATGACCCTTTAATAGCACAATGTCGCGCATCATTCGCAAGTCAAAGACACGAGCTGTCTGGTCTCGTGCAGAGGTCGCAAAACACCGACCGAGCTTCTTCTCGAACAGGACCTTGGTGATTGTGCTCTTGTGACCATGGAGAGTAGTCAGGGCTCGCGCAGTACGAGGGTCCCAAAGCTTGACCAGGTGATCCTTGGATCCCGAAATGATTAATCCTTTGGTAGGGTGCCAGTCTACAGATTTGGCATCCCAACCGTGGCCTTCAAGCTTCAGCTCTTCCTGGCCAAGGGCAAAGTCAAAGATCTTGAGAGTGGAATCGTCCGAAGCGGTTACGAACTTGGAGTCGTTGGGGCTGAATGCAAGGTCCCGGATGGGATCTGTATGAGCATTGATGCTCTTGACGTTGTTAAAATTTGGCTGCCAGTACTTGATGACTCCATCATGGTCACCCGAGATCAACCAGTCGTCGCTATGTGAATATTCTAGGGCTCGGATGGCAGAGTCGTGAGCCTGCATAATAGTCTCAAAATTGAAACCGGTGCCGTTCCAGAGAGTGAATTCGCCGCTAGTCGAAGCTGTGAGCAGTCTGCGTCCCTCTGGGGTCCATCGAACGACATTGATAGGGTGTTTGATCTTGTTTAGAGAAGAATGGAGATGTTTGGCCGGGATAGAATCAGCTGGGAATACTGGTCGCCCTGCTGGTGGAATCATCTTGAGGGGTGTTAGCTTCATTCTTGATTCATCAGATTTCGAGTTGCTCTCACATCCACAATGTAGCTTGCGCTTGGACGCTCCCTCTCACCCGTGTAGCCGCCTCTGTAGTTGGGGGCGCGGTCTCGCATCCAATGGAGGACACTGGCACTATAGTCCGTCACAGGTCCTGTTGGGAATGCGATTAGTTCATTGAATAAGACCGTTTCCTTTCTTATCTGCTTTCAGATACTTTTTTTGTAGCGCATTGATTCAGTCGAGGTGAATTCACAGCTGTCTCTAGACATGAAAGTATGGGAATGTAGATATTTTGACAGGACACTTGCCCAAGCAAGTTTAACAGATTAACAATTCTGCTATACAAGCGTACAGGTAGACATAATGCAGGGAAAGAGTTATTCAACGATATCAAGTGCCGTGGGCAATAGCTGCCTCAAAGCATAATATCAGGCCGAGCAATATGTAGTTGCTGAGAACAGACGAGCAGGCTCCGCCAGTAGCAAAAGACAAAAATGTGATCACGATAATGCAATGAAAGTAAATTAGACTCACTTCGACCTCGTACTTTCATAAATGCGCCATCCTGGCCACCACCTCCCCGATCGCCATAGTCTCCACGAGGCTCATAGGCCATCGTCGCGTGTCAGCCGTCAATGGATGATCATACACCGTGATAAGTGTTGAAAGATGAGATTGAGAAGTGATTCGAGTACGGATTGATAGATGTGAGAAGTAAATGGATCCTTGTCAAGAATAATCAAGCCTCCATGAAGAGTGTGCAGAGTTGCCAGTGAAGATGAAAGTCTCATTCTGTGAGGCTCGCGCTTTGAGAGCTCTGATACAGCGCTGGCGAAATGCAAGCTCTGATTGGATGCAGGTCATGTGATCATATAAAGGCGATACGTCTTAGTCAGCAATTCTTTAACACACCAATATACGCATTCATTTGGGCACCGCAGAATACGATCTCTTGTAACGTGGCTCTTTTTTCTCTTGTAATGTGTTTCTTCATATTCTGTTTCCTGCTAGTTGGATGACCAAAAGTAATTTCCTCAGTTCTTGGTGCTGATGCCAGAACAGAAAGGAACACGTTTTCTGTGGTGCATTGGTAGTTTCAAACATCTGGCCTATCAGATCTCAGCTGCATCGTAATCTAGTAGAGCCCAGCGCCTCTTCCCGCTCCGTTGGGGCATAAACTTTGTATAAAAAAACCGCTCTTCGTCCTCGTGCATGTAAAATGAGTCGTGGCATCGTGTGAACCTGGTGCTCCAGCTGATGCCTCATGATTTGCTTGGCTAGACTAATTATATCATGCAACCGCTTCAGCCCTTGGCAGTCTGCAGTTTTCACATGCTTTTTTCTCTCTTTTCCTCTCGTAGCAACTGCAATCTGCTGCTAAAATTAAGGCAAAAGACCAGTTCAAGCTCCTGCGCCCCACCCAATTCGGAGCCAGTGCTCCACACCCGCTATTTTCCGTCTATGCCGCCACTGGTCATTTTTTGGCGGTTTAAGGCACGGCCAGCGGTAATGAGAGAGGCCAGGTACCTCGTTATAGAGCACGGCTCTTGAGCAATGGCAATGTCACCTTGAATTTTTGCATTTGGCACATGGTGAATCTGCTTTGGGCCTGGGCTCCGTCCCTATCGTCACCCTTACATGAGATAGGGATCCTGACTCTGTCACGTCTTAATTTCGGTCGACGCCGATAACGTTGGATATGCTCCGAGGCTTATGAGGCAATTTGCGGGCCGCTCGCTGCTAAAGTACACATAAGTACGGGATTTAGTGACTGGAATTAAGGCGAGTCGAAGGCAAACTCAATGTTAGTCCAAGCCCCTCCATCCTGGCCTGGAGCTCGATCGATCGGTACCTCGTCTCGCCCGCGCTGCCGTCCATTTCATCTCCTTCATCACACCTATCTTGAATTACAACTGCAAAATACTCCCCTATAGAGCGTCTGCCAGCGCCCGAGGATGGCGTCTCCTGCAGAATCCTCAACAACGACAAGCGTCGAGGCCTCCGTCGGCTCAGTATCGCGACGCAATGCCTCCACAGACGGCAAAGCAGATCTAACATCAGTGGAGCCTCCCAATGGGACGACCAAGGAACGGCTGTCCAAGACGCTGCAGAAGAAGTATCGCCATGTCGCCGCAGTGCATTCTCAGACGAGGCCGTCGTGCTTGAGCCACGACTCCACTGCGGCGCCCAGCTTTCTGGGATTCCGCAACCTCATGGTCATTGTGCTGGGTATGGCGGCTTACCTGATAGCCCGTGGCAATATATGTCTAACAGATCATTAGTTGTTGGCAATCTCAGATTGATGATTGAAAATATTCAAAAGGTGCGTTGAGGCGTCCCTTGAATCTGTGGTGAAGTGACACGGAATTAACATCTAACTCTGGTGTAGTACGGCGTCTTGATCTGTATTAGATGTCACGACTATAGGCGGCAAGACTTGCTCCTTGGTCTTTTACTCTACTTCCTCATTCCTTGTCATCTTTTTGCAGCATATGTCATTGAGCTTGTTGCCGCCAAGCAGGCTGAGGGGTCAAGAAAACGAATCAAGGACAACAGCTCCGGCCCGTCAGAAGCAGAGCGGAAGAAGTTTCACTCCATCTGGGTTCTCGCCGCTCTGGCTCATGGAATCAACATCACTCTTGCTCTCGCCATCACCACTGTTGTGGTCTATTTTTACGTCTACCATCCATTGATTGGCACGTTGACGGAGATGCATGCCATTGTTGTGTGGCTCAAGACGGCCTCGTATGCATTTACTAATCGAGATCTTCGCCATGCCTATTTGCATCCGGTGGAAGGAGAAGAGGTGCCTGACTTGTACAAGACATGCCCGTACCCGCAAAATGTGACCATGAAGAACCTGGTCTACTTCTGGTGGGCTCCGACTCTGGTATATCAGCCCGTCTATCCGCGCACCGACAAGATTCGATGGGTCTTTGTGGCTAAGCGACTTGGAGAGATTTTCTGCCTCGGCGTATTCATCTGGGTAGCCAGCGCTCAATATGCGACTCCTGTTTTGCGCAATTCTCTAGACAAAATTGCATCGCTCGATTTATTCTCCATCTTGGAACGACTCATGAAGCTCTCTACCATCTCTCTGGTTATTTGGCTGGCGGGATTCTTTGCTCTCTTCCAGTCCTTCTTAAACGCTCTGGCAGAGATTACGCGATTTGGCGATAGATCATTTTACGACGACTGGTGGAATAGCGAAAGCTTGGGTGCTTACTGGAGGACATGGAACAAGCCGGTCTACACATATTTCAAGCGTCATGTCTATATGCCCATGATTGGTCGAGGCTGGAGCCCGGCCGCTGCCAGTCTGGCTGTTTTCTTCGTTTCGGCCGTACTTCATGAAATTGCTGTTGGTGTGCCAACTCATAACATCATCGGTATGTCCTGAGCCCTATTTAAGACTCAAAGAGTCTAAGATATCTTAACTCAGACTAATTATTGTTTCTCAGGTGTCGCTTTCTTTGGCATGTTCCTTCAGCTTCCTCTTATCGCCATCACCACTCCTCTCGAGAAAATGAAACTCGGCCACGGTGGCCGCATTCTGGGAAACGTCATCTTTTGGGTCTCATTTACAATCTTCGGACAACCATTCGCCGCTTTGATGTACTTCTACGCCTGGCAGGCCAAATATGGCAGTGTGAGCAGGATGCCCCAAATGACACATCACTAATAAGCGATCATGGAAAACATATATATAGCTGCCTGATTTAGTTTGTATAGACGATGTGTACGGGAGTTTAATGGGAGCAATCTTTAGAAAAAAGATACTTTACTGCTAGGTAGGTAGATATTACGATTATACAATTTGGGCGAATATTGCAAACATTTTGAAGACCGCCAGCTTTGCCACGTTAAATGCTTACCACGCCGATCAGTATCAATAGTTGGAATATATAATGTTATTCAGCTCTCCACTACCTAGCCAATAGAAATCCTACCCTATGAATGGCAGCAGAGTGCCTACCCTCTTCCTATAACTGATATAATCGTCGCCGAAAAATTGCACCAGCTTTTCTTCCTCCACCTTGATCCTATTCTGAAAGAATTTGAACAGCACAGCCGAGTAGACCACAAAGCAGATCGTATTACCCAGCACAAGTTGCGTCCCCAAGCCCCAGTAAAAGAAGCCAAAATAGCTTGGGTGCCGCAGCCATCCGTAGATGCCAGTCGTCACGAGAAGATGCGATTGCGCTCGTCTCGTCTGAATCTTATGGTTGAAACTGGCTCCGGCATGTAGCATTGCTATGGAACGAACAACCTGGCCGACAGAGACCAAAAAAAGGCCAGCGATAAGAAGCAGGCGGTCGGAATTAAAAGGTGCCCAGTGGCGGTTGGGAAAAAAGACGGTCACGACAATGCACTCTATGAAGGCGGCTGAGTGGGCGATTGCGTAAGCCGGCCAGTTTGCCGTTAGGAGGAAGCTGTCGACGGCGGCCACCGCGGTGTTTCTCTCGGCCGTGGTCCAGAATTCGAGGAAATGGAAAGTAGACAGAGACAGGAGGAAGAAAGGGACGCGCCAGATGGGGCTTTGGGTAAAGATGAGAATGGAGACTATGCCGATGATGCTGGCTGAAAAGGCCATGCCCAGGCAGAACGCGCGGAGAGCGATTCCAGAGAGCGACTTGGGCTGTCCAGGATAGAAGGGCTTAAGAGGATTCTCGGGTTCGCGCAAGGTCGGAGAGTCGCGGGGGGTGAAGCCGTGATGGTCGGGCTGAAGCACGAATGAGTCTGCCATGGTGGATGAGATGACACTGTCAAAATCTCCGGAAATAGATGAACACTCCTCGAAATAGGAATAGGAATTGGTGAGACCGAGCAGCCAGTAGTAATTCGTCTATATCGTCATCTCCCTCGTGATGCCGAATTTCTGCCCTGGTGCTTGGGCATGAGCTTTGGTGTTTTGTGTTTTGTGTTCAAAAAGCTGCACGTGGGGACACGCGCACGGTATTAAGAGGCGCAAGACCGGCAAGGAGAGGGGCAAGACTTCTCTGCCTGATTATGAATAAAGAGAGTAAACACAATAAAAGAGAGTGAGGGACGTCGCGTCTACGAAAATTTGCTGCTTTTTGCGGATTGTCCTCTGATGGACAATGTGTAGAGACTGCTTGCAGTGGAGTATCAGGAATTTGGTCCGAGATGGTGGTTAAGGGGGCGCAGCTTTGGGGCTAAATAGCGGCCAGAGCACCTTTTAGCAGCTACTCTAGGAGGCAGCACAATACTACAGACGATAATGTTTCCGAGATTTGAGACGCGCTTTGACGGTCCAGCTTTTCTTTATTTTTCTTTCATCTTTTGGCTGAAGAACTTTTTAAGATTTAGATTTCAATACTGTCCTTGGCCAAAGCCTTCAAGCAACACAGAGGTGCACAGTCTCGTTTCGCAGTAACTAACTCTTAGTGAAGCTTCATCTTCATCCAAGGCTCATATGGCCAGTCCTTTCAGTTTCCGATCTGCACAATCGCAGAGGCTACTTGGGAAAAAAAAACCCATCTGCTTTCCGCGGAGCCGAATATGCCGATGGCGCTTAGCCTCAGCTTTGTTATTTGCTGACCCATACCCGCTATTCGAAATGGAGGTTATAGTCAGCGCGCCTGATCTGGCGATGCCATGTGTACAGCACCTTACCTCCAACGAAGCTCTGTATTTCTTGGCCTTATCGAAGCTAGCTCATCGGATCTCAGTCATAGTAGCAACGAGATTATCAATGATCCGGAGTCGCCGTGTTCAGCCGCATAGCTGTCATTGTATCCCAAAGCTGCGTATCGGAAATGATGTAGGTCCTCGACGTATGGTGAAGCATGCTAAGGCATACAGCTGTAATTTTGGCTGATGCATTATAATCCTCCTTGAATCGAAAAGGAGGAGATAATCAGCGTCAGAACATTGATAAACCCCCATGTGCAGGGGATCCAAGTGTTCATCTCGTAGTATCCCGCCTGGTAAACGGCGCCAAGCCTGTTCCAACGGTCAGCACGCATCTCCGCCTTTCACATTCCTTTCATAACTGACATGACCCCGACGATGGTTCCAGAAAGCAGAGCCTCAAGCCCGGCGACCCCCAGGTAGATAATCGGCGTCAACCAGAGATACTTCCACGACGACTTCTTCCATCCGTGTGTGAACAGGGCAATGAACACGGCGCCGAGGTGGAATAGCGCAAATGTGATGAGCGTCCATATGACCGTGAAGCGCCATACATCGCCAATGTAGTAGAGCGTATATTGTTTGTCGGGCGTGGAATCGAAGAGGGTATTGACGTTGAGCGACGGGAACCGAGGAGTGGTGTAGTTTACCGGAGGGATCAGGCGCCGAGCCATCTGCGCGACCGCGTTGGTTTGCTGCTCGCTGTGGCTTTTGTTAGTCGATATCTGGGTTGGGACTTAGCAGAAAGGGCATCTTCACCTCTTGAAATCTCCCTTTTCTCCCGCATTGGGAGAGTTGCCGGTGACGGTATCGCTCGTTGGCTGAGACAAAGACAAGAAGCTCTCCTAGCTAGCGCTGCAAGTCGCTAAAGAAACGGCAATTTTAGTGGAGCCCAGCACCGGCTTCAGTGACGTCCCTGCGAGGTACCAGAGCCTCGGCAACGGCACTGCGCTAAGTCATCAGCCGCCTAATAATATCAAATGCGATCGCGTCGACATCCGGCCAACCTCGCCTTCGACCAGCGGCTTCCCGACACCAGCTTGACCAGCGCATTCGCATTGTAGCTACGGCGCAGCAGATGCACCATCATGCCTGCTGATCAGCTCCTCAATACGGTCCTGCACCATTTCCAGGACCTCCACGATGCGAAAAAGACGGAGCAGATCATCGGCACGACCGCTCACCTTCTCTCGCAGCTCTCCAACCCTCTTAACCTCGGCGTTCTCACATCGCAGCTGTTGACGGCTCCCGCCATATGGGAGAGGCACGATGGGCTTCGCACGGCAGTCCGTATCATCAGCATCTACAATACTGCAGCGATTCGCGTACGCGACCTCGAGATAGAGAATGAAAAGAAGACTCTCGAAAGCCTGCCTCTTGAAGGGGGCTCTTTGGGCTGCGACGACTGGACACGAGCAGTGGTCAAGGGCGCGGATGAATACTCCAAGAGATGGCAACATTTGCTGGTCATGACGGGCGTCCTTATGGGCATGGAAGGCAACGATAAACGTGCGCTCTCCAGCAGCCTCAGAGGGACACTTGAGCGGGCGATTGTGACGGCTGCCAACATGGCGCTGGATACCCATCGACAGGATGGACCGCTTGCCGGCGCATCTATTGCACTGGCTCTAAACTTTTCATTTCCCCTGCTCTCAGAATTCAACAAGTCTCAGATCAACTGCAGCGAGTTGTTGCCAGTCACTGTTTGGGCCATCACAGGCCCGGAAGGCTTTTGCGAGGGCCAGTTCCTTCAGGTTATTGGGGACAGCATTACCGAGGCCCCCGGTCAAACGCTCTCCTGGACTGCACAGACGCCTTCATTTGGCCTTTTACAAGCCATGGACCAACGGCCCCTGATGGGAAACATAGGTCCCCTTTCAAAACTTGCCGCCTACGCAGCACTGCATGCGACAGATACCGTTGCTGTTTTGGCGGCACAGGATGCGCTGTTGTTGTTCTCGCGCCAAGTGCTGGATGCTTGGAGATTGAACAGATTCAATGATGTCGACCCGGCATTCGAGGCCAACAAGCTAAGCCTTGAGACCTACCAGAAGACGTGGCCGGTGCTGTGGCAGGTCCTGCGCAAGCTGCTGTTTGGTGCCGTGGCTGTTCTCCAGGCCATTGTTTCTCGCAGTCTGCTAGATCATCGCATGCTAAACGTCGTGACGGCCTCGGAAGTTGCTATTAAATCATTGCATATTCTTCGAAACTTTTACTTTATATCCAGCCGGAACAACAACAGTGCTTTCCAGGTGTACAACTTCACTTATTTAACGTCTATCGATACCCTTTCTCGGAATCCGCCTGCGTGTGAGGTGTTGCTCAAGGAGATACGACCCATTGAGGCTTCAACGGCCCCGGCTACGTGTCTCTCGAGGACACTGGATCTGTTTTACTTGAATCTTGCGGAACATTTGCCCCTGGTGCTATCCACGGATGCTTGCGAAGCTTTGATAATCAAGCCCGCAACCTCATATCTCTCCCATGATGGCCCCATGACTCCCTCCATAGTTGAACTCTTTGAGTCTTCTCATAGCGCCATTCTCTCCGTCCTGTCCTGCCCACAGCACGGCCCACTCACTATCAGCATCACCCCGTTCTATATTGTCAAGCTCTTCGAATCATTTCCTCTACAAATCTCCCCACGGCAGTTCCGAGTTGCTTACAAGACCGTCATGCAAACCGTCTCCCCGCCTTTCCCCATCGCCGCGGTGGAACCTCATCTCTCAGAAACCCTCCTTGAAATGCTTCGCGCATCTATTCCTACGGCAAACACGGCACTTCTGCCCCAAACCCCGGATGCTGTCTCTCTGGATGCTACGTCGCCAGATGAATTGGCTCAGCAGCCTCTAGAACCTTGCTCGGAGCAGAGCACACTAACCATGGCCCTGATTGATACTCTGCCATTCTTGCCCTTGCCTTTGGTGGAAGAATGGCTTACCATTACCGCGCAAACATTAAATACCATCGAAGATCCCAAGCTGAGGGCGCCGGTTAAAAAGCGGTTCTGGGATATTCTCATTAATGGCGAAATGGATGTCGAGCGAGCAGCTATTGGAGTCGCTTGGTGGGGGAATCAAGGCGGCAGACAGCTGTTTCTCTCTAGGCCAACACCGCCCGAGGCAGCGATGATGAGCGGTGCGATTGTGTCTGATGATCAGGTCAGCAGCAAGCTGTAAGGCGTCACTGACGGGTAATGGTACGATGGAAACACATACAATGGGCTTCATCATCACTTGCTTGAGTGGCCTATACTTGATCACTGATGTTTAGCCATGTGGAAGAAAGTGTGATCAGGTGCAAATAGATTTAGTTTTTACTATATGGGCGCATTTGTTTAGCGATGATATACTGCGATGGAGAAAGCACATAAAGGCGGCAGGGCTTCAGGCTGGCGTGGGTTTGGTTGAAGGTTTTTTAGAAGTCTTTTTTGAATTAATAACACTTGGACATAAGCATAAACACAATAGCATGCTCTTCAATACAGTGTGCCTCACTCTGGGAGGCTTTTGCCTCGCATTGTTCATAACATTCACAGCCGCTGCGCCTCCGCGTGGTCGCTTGAGTGCTATGACCATGATGGATCTCTTCAGCACCATCTCTTTCTCCGCCGGTACGGCTGCTGACGAAGCTTTATCGACAACAATCACTACCTGGGATACGTCGATAGAAACACCAGAACCACCAAGAACTGTTCGCAGCACCAAGACATCTCACAGTTGCAATAACGCCCTTTGCTTCCCGCTACCGACTTGGCCAAAGTCGGAAACCCAACCGACATCAACATCCGTACCGACATCAGGCTCAACTGCGAGTGCCTGTTTGCATTTTTCCCCTCCAAGCCAAACTCGGTCGGCCATGAGGTTCAACTTCACAGACACCTGCGATGGCGACTCGGACATGGCAGAGGACTGCCGCGTAACGATGGCCTGCGACGCATCGCAAGGCCTGTATCCGACCTGCGAGCGCGGCGAGTGCAAATGCCTATCCAAGGCGTGTTTTAAAAGGTCAATTTGCTTAGCCTATCTCCAGTGCCGTGAATTTGACGAGCACGTCTGTATGAAAGAGAAGCATGATACAGATGGCATAGGGTCCTGTGGGTGTCAGCCCCGGATCACGGAATGTCTCTTCCAAAAGAGTCCCCATCATTACTGTGCGAAAAGTTTGAACTGTACGGAAAGGCATTTTTCATTGTACCCTGAGTTTCCGTACTGCAGCACTGGAGATTCCAAGTATCCTCTGGGGAGATGCGAATGTCGGCATTTCGACTGCTCTCGGACAGGAGATGAGGGGGATTATGAGGCGTGTAAAAACTTGGTTGACTGCGGTTCGAGTCCGTTGGGGTCGAGGCCGTTTTGCAGTCTCAAGTATGGAAATGAGAGCAGAAGTGCTCAAGATGGCTACTGTACCTGCGGATCATGAATTGTCTGGTTTAAAATAGCATCTATTTCGCAAAAACTCGACACCACCATGCTGTCACAAAGTCGCGTCTCCCGCATATTGTGGACTTTTACAGCTCAACAAGACGCAGGCAATTCTCATTCCTTTATTTTAGTTTTAGCTCTATTGATATCTTGGAAAATAGTCTTCAATCTCATTAAATAAAATGCATGTCTACCCATTTGTAGCATCTCAGCTCGTGCCTTCCTAGAAAGAATTTCTTCTGAGTGAGAACATAATGAGGAAGGCACACTCGGAATATTCGCTCGGCTTTTATCCGTTAATCTTTTTCTTCTTCTTCTTCTTCTTCTTTTTTATTTTCTATCTAGGCAATCTACAGCTGTCAACTCGCCAAATTAACCTTGTTTGACTACAGGTCTTTAAAAGTCGCATCTCGCTTGATTCAAGCAGATTGTTATCACCCTAATACTTTTGCTTTTCAGCGAGTACTTCTGACGACAATTCTACACATGGCACGAGAAGCATCTTCGCCGCGACGCTCCCACTACGGGTGACCTGCCACCGGCTGCAACTCATACCAGAACCTAGACGAATACCAGCCCAAAGTAGAAATATGAAGAATAACAGTGATGCAATGCCGCATCTTCTCGCCTCAAATCAGCTTCAAGGGGTGTCTACTCTGAGATATGAGCCTCAAGATAGAGCAATTCCCAGCCTGGTGCAGAATCGGTGGGTTTTTCAATGATGCCATTTCACGTCATCTTACAGCTTCTACGGAAAGCAAAGCAAACCCCTCCTTTTTGCTATCAGCACCCGCCTCCTTCGTCTCAGCATAGTGCGGCATTTGAGAGTCGAGACTGGCGAGGAACCGGATAGCAGATGGACGGATGCAGCCAACAGACACCACTCAGATGCAAGCCCCTCATTGCGTGCGAATTGGCATTCCAGGTTCGTTATTTGGATGTGCGCGTGGCAGCCACTGCTTGATGAACGTGGTGGGCAACGGCCCAAGCTTGCCGGCCAGAATTCATTAGAGCTTTTGCATGCGGCCACTCCAAGTAAAAAACTTGGCATCATACCTGTCTACGCAGATAGGTATGGAGATGGCTCATCCGTCATAGCCAGCTAGCGTCTCTAGATCTGCAGCTAGGCCGGCTCGCGAGATGCGCTCATCAAAAGAAACCTTTCGACGTGTATTCAAATGAGGCGCTGCATCGAAGCTGGTTAATCCAATTTTACCCCGCCGCCAACTCTTGCGAAGCTTTGTCTCAGATGACGACGGCGTCTTCCAATAGCTCGATCAGGAACTAATAGCGCCACACGCTCATCCATGCAAAGCTTGCTTAAGGTCGGCGGAATGACGGGGGCAAGAGGGAGGGGGAGCTTAAGCCGCGACAGCTGGCCGAGTTATTACAAGGCATATCTCGCGGAAGAAAAGCTAATTGGGTCCAGAACAAACGGGATAGCAGCAGAAACATTGTCGTTTGCATAAGAAACAAACCTTTTCTATATATTTGGAGCGCCAAGATGTATTCAACAGAAGCTCTATTGATTGAAGCTCCCTAGCAAAACAGGCAGAGTAGCCTAGATCGGGGCTGCCGGGCGTGACCCGGCGGCGGGGCACTTTGGGGAAGTTGGAGATACTCATGACGATTTTCAGCTGCTATTGTACCTTGCAGCCATACTATGTCATGTATCTACTCTTCTACTATGGAGATGTGGTTACTGATCGAATTCCTAGTGGGGGCCTACTCCGTACACCCGGTGGCGTGCGCCATGGCAGCTTTCTGGGGTATTCTGAGCATCCAAATGGGGTGAGCTTGAATGAGACAAAGTGCCTGGCCATTACACAGCTGGCTGCCTCTGGCTCTTGGTATATAAGATACTGTAAGTCGTCTCTATCCCAAGTTCTTGGAAGTCAATCCATAATCTCATCTTTCAACTACAGTCAAACAATCTAATCCTCCTTCTAAATCAATACCATCAAAATGTCTTGGCGTGACGACGACAACGTGAGTTTGCTCCATACCATTCATCCATCGGACAAGCGCTAACCAGTTTCGCCCGTCATATAGCAGCAGCAGCAGTTCGGCGTAAGTGAAATATTATTTCTAGAATCATGGCATCTTAAACCTACGCTGCATTACTCTCACTAACAATAAGCAGTCTGGCGGTGGTAACACTGACAACTTCGGCTCCACTGGAGATCAATTTGGTTCCGGACAAGACACCTACGGCACTGGCAACCGCCGCAACGATGAGACCTCATTCGGATCTAGTGGCCAGGGTGAGGCCTACGGCCAGGGCAACACATTCGGCTCAGGCAACGACAACCTCGGCTCCAGCGGTAACTACGGCGCTGGCAACGACTCGTATGATTCTGGCAACACTGGACTAAGCGGCGGAGACACATACGGCTCTGGAAACCGTCGCAACGATGATTCCACTTTCGGCTCCAGTGGCCGCCAAGACCAATCTTATGGCTCTCAAGACCAATCGTATGGCTCCCAGGATCAATCGTATGGCTCATCCAATACCCATCCTTGGCTACTGTGACAATAATAACATGTGTAATTTTAGTTATGGCGGCGATTCGTATGGTTCTGGTAACCAGCAATCCTCGGGCTTCGGCTCCTCTGACAACTCTGGAAACAGAAGCGGTGCCAGTGGCCTGCTTGACAAGGTGAAGGATAAGATGCACATGGGAGGCGGCCGAAACCAAGGCGGTGACAACTACTAAACAGTAGCTATTGCGTCCTGTGGTTTGAGTTGATGTCGGGGCTGTATTAGTAATGAAATGTCAAAATGATGTTGTTGATTTAATAGTCTGATTTAATAGTCACACATCAGAATGAATATCCAAAAACAGTTTCTTGCACAATTCTGCTCTCAGGGTCAAAAAAAAAAAAAAAAAAAAAAAAAAAAAAAAAAAAAAAAAAAAAAAAAGAGCAGACATAAAGCAGTTTGCTGAGCTATTGACTGTCTATCGTCTATACTAAAGTCTTTTCTATCTTGACCAGTAATGCTCCATCTGTTGCCGCTCCCTTTGTATTCCTCAAATGCACGAATCTATACCCTTGACCAAGACGATCAAGGCGCACGCATGCCCACGCCGCTAGTTCGTCTCTGCCGATCTCATCATCTCTAATCGTAAATCTCACAAATGTAAGCTCTTCGACTACCCCAGGAACAGCCTTGAACTCGAGTTTCTCCCCGCCGAGATCGACGTCGCAGCCCTTGTACGTCTTAGTGCGGACCTTGTACTCGCTCCCATGAACGTGCCCATCACTCTCTGTGTAGCCACTCCTGGAGCCTTCCACGTGGAGCTCGACTTTGACGTACGGCTTGAAGCCCTTGGCAGATTTCTCACTTGGTGGGAGGGGGATGTTTTGGGCGGAAAGGAAGGTGAATGCGAGGGATACGGGCGTGCGAGCGATGGTGGCGGGTTTAGAGGCGGCATCTTCCTTGGATGTGAGCGCTGGGCGGTACCCTAAGAGTTCATGTTGGTTAGCAAGCGAAAATCTTGGGCAGAGTGCTAAAGCTTTTACCTTCTGGCTTAAGAACATAGCCGCTTGTTCCTACAAACATTCCTTCGTTTAGCATCATGCCTTCGTCAGTTTCCTGCCAGTTCAATGCAATAATCTGGGCACCACCACCCCAAAAAATGGATGGGTTCAAATTGGAAGATCCAATTCGGAATCCTGCTGGGTAAGCCCTCAGGAAGTATTGTTTGTTGTGGTTGAAGAGGGCCTCCCACTGTTTTTCATGGTACTCGATGAACTTCTTCTCTGATATTGAGAACATGTGTGTGGGCATCGTGGCCTCTGGTTGCGTCCAATTCTTGAATGTCACTCCCTGGGTGTAGACTGCAAGACGAGCGAGTTCTTGGATCGTCTTAGCGGGCTTTGACTGTGCACCAGCGGGCACGACCTGTTCGCTCCGCATGGTGTCGACTTTATCAAGGGGCGTACCGGTCGGGACGTATTTGGTCTTGATGAGAATCTTGCGTCTCAGGTCGTGAGGACTAGGCAGCGCCTCGATACTAGAGTCCGTGTCGGTTACCAGAAGACCATCCCAAACCTCCTTCATAATGTCCACCATGACAATTTGCTGTTTGGGACTGCAGTGCACTTCCAGGCTCACAATCAGTGGCATTTCTGAGACGACAAATGCGCTCTCTCGAATAGCGACACAAACGTCTCTGAAAGCAACGTCCTTTGTGAGCGTGTGACCGTGGAGCACTCTCGGCTCAGCTGTGGAAGGTGAGTTCGACTTTCTCGTAACGGCCCCTTCAAGTTCCGCCACCTTCTCGGTTGCCTTTTCTTCCATCTTTTCGATTTTCTTGCTGATATTGATCTTCTCCATCTTGCTTTTCAGCTGATCACCCCAGCTAGACTTTGCCTTGTCCTTGTTCTCCTTCTTATGCTTTTTAACCGCTGCCCTTTTGGCCGCTGCTTCATCGTCGCTCGTCTCGCTCTCTGATGATGATGTCTCTGCGTCGCTCTCATCGCCATCCCAGACATCGATTTCGACGCAGCGACATCCTCTCAGCAGGACGTTGGTGTAAGCTCCGGTGGTACTATCACTCGATAGCTGGTTGCCCGTCAGATATGTGTTGTGGCTGGAGCTGATGAAGTAGCTGGCCAACGGCCACGAAAAGTCCTCATTCTTGATCGGCAGGATGGCATCGCTTCTTGAAGAAGTCATGTAGGCAAGGAAGGCGTTGAAATCGAGATCGGGGACATTGAGCAGCTCATTCGAAGCTGCAGACGTCGTGGCATTGCCTTGGGTTTTTTGAGAAAAGACTCTGACCTGGTCACTTGTCCATTTTCCCTCGGGCGTGGCGTGAGAGTCAAAAAGACGCTTTAGGTAGGCGAGCGAGGTGCTGCTGAGATCTTTGATTGTCCGTTGGGCTGGGACAGAGCCGCCCCCAGATTGGAGCGAGGCGTTGGCGGCCTCATCTGAAGTAGCCATAGCGGATGCAGAAAAAGGATGAGAGAGAACTTGAGTGCGTGAACCCAATGGGCTGTAAGATTGAAGGTAGGGGATAATTTTTTGGTGGTTTGAAGTGAATAATGATACAGAATATGAGAATGAGATGATGCTTCTTTGTAGAGTATAACAGAATGCAGTTGAAGTCTTTGAGAATAAATGCAGTGGCACTAAGAAATCAAGGCATGAAAGAGATACTCTGGGCCGCTTTCCCCTAAAAAGACAAGGACAGCCTGCTACCCTGCAGCGACGAAACAGTCGGAACTCCAATCACAGTTTAATCGTCGCAAATCGTCTTACGCAAACAAGGGAAAAAAGAGCTGAATCGCTGCGGATGAAACTGTGGCTCAGCTTCTGCATAGCCCAAGGAGAAGCCCCTCCACAGAGACCAGGTGGAGTCGCATGTCAAAATCGCTGACCCGATTGAGGGGCTTTGGCTTTGATAGGTTGACGATCCCCTATTCCGTGGATAAACGAGTGACATTGTGTCTCAGAGTCGCTTTAAATTTTCAAAAACTGGGTATTTTAGCTAAAACAATTATACATATCATTCATTGAGATAGGAAAACTATTTACATTAAAAATCCCAACGCCAATCCAATAACCAGTCTGCAGAACCCCCCCAACGCTGTGACGTGGCGATGGCGGATCAGATAGCGTGGATAGTGGTCCATCAACTACATCTACTTATGGCCAATGAACCATCTGTGGTATGAATACCATTTATTATTAGAATTTATACTCAAAATGGTACACCTGATAAACACTAGGATGCGCTATGCTATTCCAACACATATATGTGCACACGCCCGTCACAAGTTCATCTCCTCTTCTCTTTTGACGACTCAAGTCTGCGCTTGTCGAGAAATTCTTCCATGTCGACATGAATCCTCATCCCTTTCGACGTCATCGTATTATACACTGCCTTGAGTTCATCTGATTCCATATCGTGGATCAGCGTCAAGAAAGCTTCCATTATTACCTCCTTCGACCCAGGGCAGTGCCTCAAAGCCCTGTAAAACACATCCTTTGCCTTGGCTCGTAGCTGCTTCTGAGCATGACAGAAGCGAATGTAAGATATCCACAACACGGAGCTATTCTGGCAACTATCGCTCGTCAGAGCATGCTCAAATGCTGCCTTGGCCGTGTTAGTGTTGCCGTGTGTAAGCTCGTGTTGAATGACAAACATGCGGCTGCTAATGCAGTCATGCTCTTTCACCAAAACTTGGTCATACAAGAGGTCACGCGTCTCATCAATGACACGGAGGCTCGCGTCCGCCCATTCAAACATGGAGATGAAAACCGTGTTCTGCGGGAACTGGCGAATGAAAGCTGAGAGCCTCTCTCGTAGATATACCCTTCTGAAGGGCCTATTGTAGCAATTAGCTGTATTTTTCGAAGATGATTTGTATTAAAGCTGTAAATGACGACGACTCACCCTTTTGATGCGTGTTGGTATAAGAGATGTGCAGCAAATTGAAAGACCCGCTCGTGGGTTATGGCACCGACTTGATCTTGAGACTGAACTTCTCGAGCAATCATGTCAACTGTGTTCATTGCTGCGGCAATATTGCCTTGTGATACCGATGTTGGCTCTTCATTTCCCCGAGCTGTAAGGTACGACAGCAAAATCATGCATTCCGCAAGTGTGCTCGCTCCAACCGAATCTCCGCCTGTGAGATATTGGTGAAAATCCGAGGTGAATGTTTGATGGGCTTTGAGAAGTATAGTACTGCTAACTTCAGGAACATCGACTCCTGTCCCTTTCAGAGTGTCGTCCACCGATGAACAGAGCCGCACCTTTGCCGAGCCAATGTTTCCGTTTTCAAATTCCATCCATGCCCAGGTTCTATAAAACAAGAACTTGTACCATGTGTCAGACAGCTAAAAGATGAATTAGCTGAGAAAATTTTCACACAAATATTTCAACAGCTCAATACTTACCGAAGGTGATTCAATTGCGGCTCTCAGCACTTTGCTCGCCACGTTGGGATCATTGGCGAACTCGCAAAGGGCATAGGCATTATATAGCTCGGAATTGGCAGGATATTGTTTGAGAAGTGCTTTGGCCGGCCTTTTGATATTAGTAGGATCATTAGAAAAGGCTAACCCAAGGTAATAATGAGCTAGCTCTTCTATTCCGCCGCTGTGAACGAGCTGCTTCAATGCCTCAGATACCCAAACCGGATTCACAATGGAGTCTTTCGACTTTGTAGTGATATACTGATACCACTTTAAGCCGCTAAATAGCAAAGAAGGCGAGGCGGCCGCGTTTATACCCGTATCAAAGCGAGGTTTGATCCTCTGCCAGTTTTCTGGATCATCATTATGCTTAACTGGCTCCAAGTCGATTTTGACGAGAGAAGATGATATAAACTGGTCATCATAAGCTGCTTCAGTCCAATTGCTCGCTCTAAATGCCGGCGGGTAGCCAGTAAAGAGCAAAAACGCATCAATCAGCTGGCTTGAAACCACTGATAGAAGGGAAGTTGGTATCAGAAAGAGAAAAGGGCTGATATCAGAGTACATCACGACTCTGAACGGATCATCGTCCGTCCCATCATCCATTGTTCTCGCCGGCATATTAGCCTCTTGCGAGCGAGATTGCTCCAGATAAGCCCAAGCCTTGTAGACGTCTCGCGACGAAGATGAGCCAATTGAGCTTGCCTGTACTGGCTCTGCCGGCTCTCCTGTGCCATCAGTTTCGACGTAATGTCGGAATCCCTTTGCGCCGATGTCTCCTATGCGAGGAACTTCGCTTTCCCAAAAATCATTAAAAGATTCCAAGGTAGATTGTTCGTCGTCGATGGAAGGTGGCCTAAAAATGTTGAGTTCCAAGAGACCCTGCCAAGCTGCCACAGCAAGTTCTTTGTAGCCGGCATCGTGAACGAAGCGAGTAGCCCTTAAAAATACAAATATGGCTTCTTCTATCGCTTCTTTTGGCTGATCTGATGTAAGACGAGACAAGGCGACGCGTAACCGGTCGAGAAGCACCTTTTTTACGTCTTCATATTGAAATGTTGCAATATTCGAAGTCAAAAAGTCCAGATGTGTTTTCCACAGAAGAAAATCGCCATCTCCATATTCCAATACTTCTGACCATTTCTTGGCAGCTGCTTTGCTAGTCCACACCTTGACACCCTCTCGCATCAAAGGAACGAGAACGCGTCTGCGATCTCTCGCATTTTTGACGTTTTCAAGAGCCGACTCAAGCATGGATACTTTAATCTCTGCGAAGCTATGGGCTTCGTTTTCTAATATCGTATGATCAAAATCTTCACCAGCCCTCAGTAAGGCGTCTTGATGATCTACAAGCTCAAGCCAAGCATCAATGTCATCTGGAGAGTCCTTGACTCGTTTGCTTAGCCGGATGGATTCTTGTTTAAGTGGATTGTTTGGGCCTGTGGCGAGCATGTCGGCTGACATGTCGGAATCTTCATCAGAGTCACTGTCTGAGTATTGTCGCGGCTTCGCTTTGCCTTCGATAGATCGATATGAGGGCTGTTCATCATCCGAGGATTGATCATCCGCTTGGTCTCGCTTCCGCTTTCTGGATGAACTTAATGGTATGTATCCGTCGGCTTCGTCCATGGCATCAACGTTTGCATTCCGGGAAGACGCCCTGATTGGCCTGGATGCTACCTTTGGCAACTTTGATCGAAGCCCATCCCGTCCTGCAAAAGTAGAAAACCCTTCACCGGGCATGCGAAGACTAAATTGATTTCTTGGCCCATCACGGTGTATTACTAGGCGTCCAACCGTACCAAGGACCCTGCCGCCCCCGTGGCGACGGTAGGCAGGTATCTGGGATTTATCAAGACCCCCGTATTTTATAATCAGGGGGTCGCCTTTCGTATCGACCATGAAAAGACCTGGTACGCCCTCCAACTTAGAAGCAGGCTTCGGCTTTTCTATCCGATCAGCAGTTTTCCCACGGCTCCGAGACCTTCGACGATCACGGTCACGATCTCTGTGGCGACGAGGCTCCTGGCCACTGCGCCTAGAACCACGGTCTTCGTCAGCCCGGCGACTGCTTGATTTCTCCTCATCACGGCTCTGCCTCTTGCGGCGTATTTCATGATGCCTATCCAGTTTTGGGAGATCCTCTTTGCTGGATTCTTTCGATTTGAAAGAAGAGAATTTTGGCACGCTAAGCTGTGTGTCTTGCTCGTCTCGCGAAGCCATCTTGGATGAAGCTCAGCTTGCTTTGTCAAAAATCAACATGATGCTGATCTACCGCAAGCATGCAACCGTCAGCTCATAAGTCTCTCCGCACATGAGTAAATATGACGCCAGCTGCTGTGCCAATGTAATGTTGAAGAAAATCAGCTCGAGTGTTCAGAAATAAGAAGCTCAAATCAAGTATGCAAAGATACTTCAAGCTTCGTACCTTGATGCCGCGTATCGATCCGCGACGACGGCACGTGATAGTGCTATAAGGTTGGGTGCTATAGCGCATTATGCGGTTCATTCAAAGCCTAAATCGTAGCTACAGCCATTGGGTCCACCAGAGCCATAGCAGCCAACAGCATCGGGCCACGACCAAAACACTAAAATCCCCCATGAAACTGCATCGTCAGCACCAGCAACAACATTAGAAACATAATTGTTGATCAACGCGTGGGAATTGAGCTTTCAATTTTCATCAGCTTGCAGAGTAGCACCGTTTTTATCTTCGACATCTCTTTTCATCTCCCCCATCTCCTCACAGCGTCGGGTCATGCCCGTAAACGGCCTGCTCAATCAATTGGTCTGGATCTTGCCTGCTGGTATAACCATTGCCATTGGCATCGTCACCATCATGGGGTTTTTCGGCGGAAACCAGATGCCTGTCAAGGGCAAGGTTAGTATCCGATTTTTTTGTCTCTTATTCTTTTGATGACCTTCATGCAATAAAAAGTAATGAAATGGCATTGCTGATGATGAATACAGACCGTCCTCATCACGGGAGCCTCAGAGGGCATGGGCCTATCAGCCGCGAAGCTGCTGTCTTTTAAAGGTGCCAACGTTGTCCTTGTCTCTCGCAGCGTCGATAAGCTCCAAGACGCTCTCAAAATCGTCAAGGTATGTATTCTCTGCAATACCGTATATATCGCTCCACTGACACAATCATTCTAGGCTGCCGCAACAGACAAGGATAATCAGCGATTCCACTACATCGCTGCCGATGTCTCTGCGCCATCGTACGCTACTTCTCTCCTCGCTGAGGTCCGGGAATGGAACAATGGCAATCCTCCCGACATCGTCTGGTGTATCGCCGGAATGTCCACCCCAGAACTGTTTGTGGACATGGAGATGTCCTCTATGCGCCGCCAGATGGACGTCAACTTTTACGGCACAGCTGAAATGTCCCACGCCATCCTCAAGGAATGGCTGGCAGTCGACGCCCCTGTAGAGAAGGAGGCCAAACATCTCATCATGACCGGCAGTGTTCTGGCGCTGTATACCATCCCTGGCTACGCACCATACTCGCCTTCCAAGTGGGCTATGCGAGGCTTGGCGGATACCATATCCCAAGAGGTGATGATGTACCCGCAGAACGTCAAAGTCCACATGGTGTTCCCTGGAACTATTCTTTCGCCTGGTTACGCCCGTGAGATTCTCACTACCCCTGAGATTACAAGAATCCTGGAAGCTAGTGACCCCCAGCAAACTCCCGATCAAGTCGCGGACTCAGCAATCAAGGGGCTTGAGCGCGGCGAATATTTTGTTACTGTGGCATGGCTTGGTGCGCTTATGAAATGGGGAATGTTGGGTGGCTCGTTCCGCAATAATTGGTTTGTTGATACCATCATGTCATGGATTGTTAGCTTTCTTTGGATATTTATTCAGCCTGATCTGCATGGAAAGATACGAAAATATGGTAAGACGCATGGCCACCCCAGCAAAGCCAAGCAGGAGGGTCAGGACCGTCAAGCGTAAACAAATGTTTGGTGGTTATCTATTCCGGACAATTTGATAATATAGATACGTCAACACGAGTTGTATGCATGCATATATACAATTGCAATATCCAGACCCATATCCTCATAATAGCTAATCCCACTCATATAATCTATTTCCAGCACATTATACGCCACTCCATTTTCCGAACTTGACATATCTCTTAAACATCTCTCTCAGGATAGCTCTTCCACTGGCATCCATAGCGTCATTAAGAATCTTCCTCACCTCAGGCGGCGTCACATCGAAAATAGAATTCATTGCCGGCTCGAGAGCCTCACGAACCTCCCTCGGTACATCGGCTTCAAGCTGCAGCTTCACATACTGCATAAGCACCATGTAAACGTGCCAGCCGGCAGAACGTTTGGCCGCGTCTGTTGCTGAATCTAATGCGTTCTGATGCTGTGAACGAGAAACGGCTCCTGCGGTAGGTTCACAAATAAAAGTAATAAGCCGGCCGTACAGACGGGCCATTGACTCTTGCGTTGTGCCGTCTCCAGTGCTCTCTGGTTGATGGATGATTAGGTTGTTAAGCAAAGCTTGCACAGTCGTCAGCAGCAAGTGGTGGTGGCCTTCCAATCGTAAGCGGTGCTTTTTGATGATTGTTCCGATTAATTTGCATAGCCAGGTAAACGACACCGTTGGGCCATTTGTGGGCTTTGCCGAAGCCAAGTCGTTGACAGTACTCAAAGTAACTTCGATATTCCACTGCCCCATAGCCTGGGGCTTCTTTTCAAGAAGGGTCTGAATACTCTGGCATATATAAGCTGTGTTTGGCGATTTCTTTAACAAGCTAAGAGTTAGCTCGCTATGAGCTGCCGATAAATCGACACCTTCGCTTTTGCCATGCAGATCAGTGCGTTCTAGTTTGTATACGTTAGCTCAAGTCTTCCAAACATTTTCTTTCTTCTATGATACATACCGATTAGGTGACTAACGACTTGGCCAATGGCAAGAGCCTGGCCATCAGTATCGCAGCCCTCCGTGAATTCACCAATCAACATTTGAAGGTAACGTGATACCTCAGGCACGTTGGCTTTGGCAATTATAGACGCAACGTACTCTCTTAGAAGAGGTTCGCGAGTCCTTGGCGGTAGGTTTGTTAGGGCAGTAAATTGAGTCGGGTGAGGCTCCTCCAACTCGCTCGGAAGATATGTATGAAGGAATATTTGAATCTTCCACGCTCTCAAGTCTCCACTGATCATGGCTTCCTTGCTCCGTTTCTCAAGCTTTTGAACGGCCGAAGACTTATTCTGTGAAATCACGGCCGCGCTATTCATAGCTTTTGCTGCGTGCACTGCTGCAAAAAGGGCCAAATCCTTAGAGTTATCGTGGTTTGACAATAGTTTCTTGTTTGCAATGAACTCCCCTAAGACTGCTGCAACCTGTTGGGTCAAGGCGCTCTTCGCTTTCTGCTGTAGCTGGCTGAGGTTAGATTGGCTCTGAAGAGCTGATGATCGGCCAAGCTCAACCACAAGAGCCTTTAATAAGGTAACATGCAGCGAAGGAAGGCTTAAGGGATCACTCTTCGCCTCTTTTGCCGCACATGCCTCAATAAATTTGAGACTTTCCGAGAAGTATTTCGTGCTTCGCTCATCGAAATTGTCCGACATTTGCCTTATAATCGTTGCTGACATGGCAAAATACCTCTCGACAAGCTCAAGTAGCGTATCATCATCCAGTGTCTCTTCAAACGAGAGACTTGAAATGGCATTGGCGAAATCAACAAGATCGGAGAACTGCATCTCTTCATTGAAAGTTGGCCGTGCCATCATCTTAGTCGTCAGATCGAGAACCAGCTTCCAGCCTTCCAATGACACCCGCTTCGGAGATTTGACCATCTTTTCTCTCCTTTTGTCCAAGAGACTCATAATCTGCTCGCGTTGTGTACGGCTAAAAGCTTCAGATGGTACGCTGCATAGTGTCTGGATCCAAAGCTGCCCATACTCTCCCGGCCACCCCTTTTCCTTCTCAGAGTCGGATAGGGCTGTAATTAAACGGTCTATAAGCTTTCTCGAAAGCTTCGGATCATTAAGATTGGTGTCATTGCTTAGAAGCGCACTCCACAGCGCACGCAATCCAGGAGGGTTGGCATTCTTTGTGGAAGACACTGCGTCAAGCAAAGGGATGTCGCCTGATTTTCTAAAGTAGAGCCGGTAGAAGCGGCTGGAGCCCTGAATATACCAAGCCAAGTACTGTTGTAATGAAAGATCCTCATCAAATCTCGACGCTACCTCCAAATCGAGAGAGGTTGATAATTTCGCAAAGTCCAAAATGTCATACGACGCTAGGTCTTCGACCACGCGTTGCGTGAATTTCTCTATCAGCTTGGCTGGCTCATTAGCAGATTCTTCATCTTGGCTCATCGAGTCCCAAGCTTGGTAACAGCACTTGAGGGCTTCGAACGTTTCTGCTGACTTGACAGTCCCCTTTTTGAGTAGTTTTGATATCTGATCCTTGATTTGCGCCCAGATATTGTTCCGCTCTTCGGGCGAGGCTGATGAGATTGTCTTAGACACAACTCTCCATTTTAAAGCAGACTTTGAAGAGCTTTTGAGCGGAGAAACGAGGTCGAAAAGCTTCAAGCCGACTGCATCAATAAATGGCTCGCCATGTAATCCTTCCGCAATGACGCTCGTAAATACACATAGGGACTGGGGGTGCGAGCTGGGCTCTTGTTCCTTCAACCACTCGATGAGAACAACAAGCTGCTGCGGTGATAGTTCGGACTCTATCGAAGATGAAATCGACTTCCACTGATCTGCTTTCCGTCCAATATCGAACCAAGGGCTGCCAGAGACCGTCTTCTGTTTCTCAGCCAGACAGAGTTGAGTAAACCATAGTCGCAAAAATCCAGATAGATCTCGACGAGTCTGGAAGCTTTTCTTTATGGCAGCAATGAGGTCCAGTTGATATTTGTGGCTATCTGACTCAGGTGCTTGATCAAGACCTTGTGCACAAATCTCATTCAGAAGCGCGGTGCCTTCTTCAGACATCTGAAAGATATCCGGGTTGCATGTAGCAGCATTCGCAAGGAGGCTCCAATCGACTTCCGACCCCAGGCCATAATCGCGACATACTTGGCGTAAATCTCCCGCATCAATGGACAGCGATTTCCCTATGGCCTGTGCCAATACCTGCTTCATCAAGGTATTCCGGTCTGCTTTTGAACGAATTTGCTGCTCTACAGCTTTGAATATCCGGTCCATCCACATCGTATTGATTCTGCGCATATCGCTTTCGCTCGAAGGGTCAGAAATTCCGGCAGCCAAGAAGTATAGTACCGGGGCAGAAGTTTTAGCTGCATCATTTGATACATCGAGTGCCTTCATGACAATCTCAAAGTCCTGTCGATTCCAGAAATATGTGCGGGCAGGGAGGATGAAATTTCGGTGCATAAATCTCTGAAGATCTGCACTCCATCGGGTAGCCAGGGCTTCATTGATGGTAAGATTTTGGCCTTGGATGGAAGGTTCTATCTTTTTTAAGATTGCAGATGCTGGCCTAAAGAGATGAATTGCAATTTCCAGAGCGTCCTTGTCTCCTTGTAAATGGAGATCCCATATCCTAGAAACAGTCATAATCCATTCCTCTTTGCCTTCGACCTCGTCACAGATATCGCTGGCCAGTAGCAAAAGGCAAACTATGAAGAAGGAAGACGCCAATGTCGCAGCTTCGAGAGCAGATGTGCTGAAGAGAGATTTGATGTGTTCGGCTCCAATTCTATCGCGTGATCCAACAGCGTTATTCCCCAGTCGCCCAAGCAAAGATTTCAGAGCATTGAAGACGGCCTGACCAGTCGCCAAGCAGCCTTCTAAGCCTTTCAATTCGTCCAAGGAGTAGCGTGGCGCCGGCGATCTCTTCCTCTTGGAACTAGAGGAACCAGGCTCTTCGCTGGGATTTGATGCATCTTTAAGAGTTTGCTGCAAAACGGCCACAAATTTCCTATCCGCCAGGGACTTGGCAAGCGAGAAGAGCGGAATCTTTTGAAACACAAAGTCCATAATCGTCCAGGTCAATGGGTAGCGCCGTATGGTTTCCGCCTCGGATGAGTTTCCGTTCATGGACTTGAGCAGCCATCTCAGCGCGCTCTCCTCCGCGGCGTGGAATTGGTGATCCGACGACTCTGTAAGGCTGTTCCACAGCTTCTGAAGATTCTCCCCATTTTCGCCCGACCCATTTTGGTCAAGACCTCGTACGATCTTGACGAGATCCAACTTTCCCTGCCCAGAGCATGTGAGCTTGACTTCAACTCAGCGCGACCAATTATAAGGGTGAAAATTCTTACCATTATGAGGATAGATAAAGAAAAATCAAGAATACATAAAGAAAAAAAATGACAAAAGCAACGATTGGCAGATGACAGCCTCAAATTGACCGAACTTATCTCAATATCTGATGAAAAGAAAATTTGTTTACAGCAGAGACAAAATTGTATAAGCTGCAGCCGTCACTGTCGCAGCGCCAAAAATTCCGAAAATTAAAAATTCTGCCGCAATCTCCACCCCGATTCGGCAATCACCCCTCACCGCCCTTCAAGGCCAAGACCGTCCGCGATGAGGCCGGCCGATTTTCGTGTAGCTTGACATCACCTGTATCCAAAGCTTTTTTCTCTTCCTTTTCCCACGACTCCCCGTTTGGCTCTCCGACGTCAATTGCGCTTCGCACGTAAGTACGGCCTCGCAGCTAATCGATCTACGCACGAAATTCTCACGCCGTCGACCGCAGAAACGTCCGCCGCCATGTCCGAGACCACCACCCCTCGCTCCCCAAGCGCCATTTCCCGGCCAGTTAGCGAAGCGCTTCTCAACGAGAAGGTACCGAGCCGAGCTTCAAGACTCAAGATTCTGCAGAAGTATTGTTGGATTGCTAATTAATTTCTTCATTGAATTCAAACAACAGTGGGATCGCTGCCTCTCCAACCTCCTCGTCAAGTCCACCCTCGGTCTCGGATTCGGCGTCGTCTTCTCCGTCCTTCTCTTTAAGCGAAGAGCCTGGCCCGCCTACCTGGGCGCCGGCTTTGGTGCTGGACGAGCCTACGAAGAGTGCAACTTCAACCTGAAGCAGGCCGCCCGAGACCTGAAGAAGCCCTCAGCATAATCATGAAATAGACTCGAGAAAAAAAAAAGGTGGAAAGCCGCGCGGCTGAGAAGGGGAGAGGAGGAAGAAAAAGACAATGGTGATATGGGGAGAAAAAAAAAGAAAAATCTCAGCGTTGTATCAATTGCACGTGTCGAGGAAATAGAAGCATGGCACCGGCTGATGAGGGCATAGAGCTTGCATCACGAGCTTATGGTCAGGCCTCATCAAAAATTCTGGCGACAAGTCGAAGTTTACTAGTTTTCATATTGTGTGTTTTTTTAAACAACTATGTACAACATTTTTTTGATCCAAACGATCCCGATCCTCGAACGCCGGCTCCATGACAAGTGAACACCAAAAGCTCAATATCTCGAAGACAGGTTCATAATTCCACGAATCGAATCGCTATTGCTCGTGCCTGGGTTTTGTCAAACTGCTTCCAGGGCAACATCATATGCTATGCGGGCTGATCATCCCGTGGGTTTTTCTTTCTCTCATTCATGTTCGTCATCCCCTCTTTTAGCAAGAGAGAATTTATTCAATTTTTTTTCTCCCCCCTTTCTCTTTTTGTAACCTTGCACACGCCAATTTTAACGCCAATTATCAATGCGAGGGCCCTTGCAAAACGCCAGTCAAATGCATGGAGCTCCCATAGCTCCGTAATGTTTCGTTTGGATTTGGTCTCTCCAATTGCTGCCCGAAGAGATGGTCTGTTGGGTAGGGACGCTTCGTTGTGTCGAATTTTGCAATAAGAGCAAGGAAAAAAAGGAAAGAAAAAAAAATTCATCCAGAGGCAAGTAATGGTGGTCTTTGGCTCAGTAGATGGCACCTCTGTATCGAGGTCGGCCTCTGCTAAAGCAGTGTGGCCGAGTCTTATACGACTCGGCACTTAGGCTCAGCTTCCGGGACTGGCTGTAGAGATCAAGATTGAAGAGGATAATGGCACCAAGCACCGACACGAGGAAGAACACTTCGGCGGCGAGAAGAACAATTTCAAGCCTGATGTCTTCCAAAGAGCGCTGGAGCTGGACTTCAGACATTTTGCTGGTGGTGTTTGTGTGTTGATGGAGCTTGTGATGATGACGCTGACGCTGACGCTGGTGCCCAAACAGTCGGTGTGTAATACATGAACGACTTCAGATGGAGCACCCGGGGGGGATGGTATGCTTATCAGCTTTCTGCGGGTGGGAAGTGTCGGGAGGGGCACAAGGCGGTAAGAAAATAAAGAGGATGAAATCATAAGACAAATGCGTCGAGGTGCAGAGGGATATGCACGAGAATGAGGCCGGTTTATACGTGGTATTTATATATAGGATGGCTATGTTTACGTTAGGGTCTAGGGATGCGAGGGTGGTTTTCTCACCACCACCCGTTTGGCGCAAACTGGGGAACATCTCCACGACCAACGAGCTACTGCTAGCTGCAGCCAGCGCACCACCGCGGCACAGCATCCATTTGCACGGCACAGCACAGCGCAGCACAGCACAGCGCAGCGGACAGCGGAGACTGGCAAGTGAGTGGCACGTCCGTCAAGCCCGTGATGTGATGCGGCGGGCAGCAAATGAGTGAATATTGGCCGTTATGCAGCGCGGGGACCCATGCATGGGACGGGGCTTGCAGATTTGTGCCCTCTTCGCCTGCCAGACGTTCGCATCGCGGCCCAAAGGACGCCAGAGGACGAGAGCGACAACTGTCCACGCGACCCTCATGCAGCCGTCAACCTCTGGCCGGCGCCTTGGCCGTAGTCAGGATGCAGACGGGCTAATTAAACGCTTGCATCTGAATTTCTGCAGCGGCGCCTTTGGGCAGCGGTGGGTTTTACGCAGAAAAACAGCAGGATTTTATCATGTGTCAGGAGCAGGGGTGGTTTCCCCTCATCCTCATCTCGAGGAGTCCCCCGGAAGAGGCTTCTTTTGCGGGCTGAAGGCGAAGAAATACGCAAATAAGTCAGACCTTGGGAAGCAATACAGACGACTAAGGCAGGTAGTAGTGCTACGGGATGAGCATGTGGGAAGAACCACCAAAACGGCAAGACGAAAAGAAGTCGAAGCTTGCCGTCATGTTTTAAAAGGCAGAAGAAGAATCCATTTCCATCTAGCACGCAAATATGACCCAAAGCAAGTAAATGAATCGCTCTAGGTTGATTAATCGTGCAATAAAAAGTGTATCGAGGAAAGGAAAGGAGAAAAAAAGTCAAAAAAGAGGCACGCGACGGCCCGCAGGTATAAAGTCAGCTAGCAGACACCAATCCATGGCTATCACGTGACAGATCAGGGTCTTTGAGCTTTTTTCTTCTCGTCATAAAAACGCTCCGCTTTTCCAAGCAATCACAATTTTTCTCAACCTTCCATCAGCACTGGCACATGCTGCGATGCAGGCAGCAGATAAAATCTCGAGGATTGCCGCGATGGCGGCTGTTCTTGACTGCACAATGATCTCATGGCTTCTTCTGTATCCTACCCTCGCATAGGTTAGGCAGATATTATCATCGCCCGAGTTCAGGTTGGTAAGTTTTTGGAGGGGAGCTCTCCATGTGCCTCTGCCGTGCTCTTTGATGCCTTACCCACGATTTGCCTACACCTCGCCGCTTTTCAATGCGCAAGCGTGTCAACTACTTTTTTTATCGTTCGATGTGGGAGATGAAACCAGCGGTCTAGACAACCAGTCTGTTCCACCCTGATGCCATTGAGAAAAATGTGTGGTATCGGGACTAAAACCAGACAAACATATCATTACTATAGCGTGTCATTGTGAGCTCGCCGTGACTGCATACTTTGAAATTGCCTGCTCTTATCAAAGCTTGTGTGCTTATACATATGGCTCATGTAATCATACAAAATCCAACAAAACTCCATATAATCCGAATGTCCAATATCTTGCCGCCGCTTGTACTTTATCATCAAAATGTCCACCATCTATCTCTCAAAAGGGGGGATATTCATGAAAGGAAAAGAAATCATATCATATCTTGCTTGCAAAGATTACGCTTTCGTTAGTAAATGACAGTAAAAACTTGGCCACCAGGCGTCCAGTATAAAGGAACGATGTGTCCATAGGATATGGATGCTCCTCTCTATGAAGCAAGAGCTCATCATCAGCGAGAAACTGCATGTCTTGCCCTGTTTCGCATGTTGTCAG
Organism: Trichoderma sp. 2475; assembly: GCA_038502285.1. NCBI lineage: Eukaryota > Fungi > Ascomycota > Sordariomycetes > Hypocreales > Hypocreaceae > Trichoderma > Trichoderma sp. 2475. The sequence goes on along the minus strand of JARPVV010000003.1, from coordinate 1,660,606 downwards.
TATTCTACTAGGGCAACCAGACAGATGGTAGGAAAACTCACAGTCTTCTCCGTGGAAAAGCTCTCTCAGGTTCTGCACCATTTCCACTGCCGGGGGGTCAAGTTCACCCTGTTCGAGAAAGGCATCGTCGAATAGAGGGTTAAAGCTCCTTGTATTTGCATCCTTCGTATGAGTCTGGTAGAGATGGTGGAATTGATACGCAAATTGCTTGAATGGCATATTCTCCACTTCCTTGCAGGTATCTTGCGCAAGCGATCTCTTGTATTTGGGCGAGGACGTGTTTCTTAAATCAATCTCATTCTGCGTTACAACAAAGTTGTCTGCCGCCGTCTCAACAGCTTCCATGAATAGGCATAGAATTAGGAAAGATGCCAGACACGGTGCCCATTCTCTTCGAAGCTTCGGTTTGAGTGACTTGGAAAAGAGTTCAAAGAGAGTTTGCATATCGCGCAGGATGAGCTCGTCGACCAGGGACTTGATTTGCCGGGCGAGTACTCGGGGAGTGACCCATGGGGTGTTCTGAGGTACAAGTCCAGTTGGCTGTAAGGCGAGAATGGACTGACGGGTCAAGCAGAGATGTCGTGTCATGACATAGTGCATGGTATAAATTGAAAGAGCACGCTTAACCATTGTAGACTGTGTTTTCAATTAGCTTTCTCTTCTCGTCTCTTGTCCATCATGTCATCGTTCGACTTACATCTGACTGTTTTGCAAAGTTTTGCACAATGGCAAGAATCTTGTTGGGGAGCCTGGTGGACCTGAACGAATCCGTCAACTGGTCCGCCAGCAGCGGCTCGTTCACCAGTGCTTGAATGTATCCCTTGGTCAACTTTTTCATTTCGTCTTTTTGAGGACCCTTATTGAATTCGATACCAATGGGGGCCGAACCCTGAGACTGAAGATCAACCTGATTCTTCTCATTGCTCAGATGCCAGTGCTGTAACACATCGCACGTCTTGGCTGTGAAGAATTTGGCTTGAAGCGTCAGTGTAGTCGCAAATCGTGGACCTGAAGAGAGCTCAACGCTACAGAGCCGTTCGGATCCGTTCACTGTGAAGCCCTCCACATTCTCGGTGATGAAGCTAGTCATAGCATCTCTCTTAAAGTGGCCCCGAATAAAGTCGGGAAACAGCACCGGCAGAAAGTCCTGGAACTGCCAACAGACCACCTGCGGGACCGAAAGCATGAGCTTCTTGCAGTGCTTACACGGCCTCTCCTTGTCACACTTGACTTTGCGGCTATGGCAGCAAAAGCACGCGCCCACTCTCCGAACCTGCAATGCGCTTTCTTTCGTCTCATTCGCCAGGGGGCCTTTCCGGCCCTTTTGTGTCGTCCTCATGGCCTCGAAACACTCAAATGGGTTCGGTTTGCCAGCACGGGCATTGATTGTCGTCGGTGTCATAATGACAAACTTGCTGGAGGACTCGCTCTTGTTCTTCTCGACTTTGCCGCCAATCACCTTGCGCATTGTCTTTCCTGATTTGCCGCTCCCCTCGGATTTGACGGCAGGCGATTTCGGGCTCGAAGATGAGGCGAAGCTTAGCTGACTGCCCGGCGAAGAGATCATGTCTTCAAACACAAACTTGCTTTCGGAAGCAATACTGGGACTCGGCTGGTGCCATGATGATAGGCTCGGGTCCGAGGGTAGTGACTGAAGCGCATTTCGTTGAGGCAGAGACTGTTGTACGGGGCTGGTCTGGATCATAGAAAACGGATCGGCCTGGAAATCACTCATAAAGGGTGTTGTAAGATCTATATTTCAATTAACATCGATGAGATTTCCAGATATTCACAAACAAACCCACCATTAAGCTCCTGCGGAAGATCCTGCGGCTGGAAATCTGATGAACCAGACGGCATAAACAGATACTGCTGCGGCGTCAAAAACGCATCGCTCTGCGGAAACGCCGCGTTCACACTGCCAGGAGATGCCTCGACATTGCTCGGGAAAAGATCAGAGGTTATAAACTCAGTCTCCTGCTGATACGTGGTGCTGGCCGGGAGAAAGACTGCAGGGTCCATGTCCACGACAGAGCCGGGCGAGAGCCCGCCCTGAGACGGCGTAGAAACATGGCCGACGATGGCGAAGCCGTTCAAACTGCCGCTTGCCGGGCTGGGGAGGAATCCTATCGATCCCGTAACGGATGCGCCGCTCGAGTAATCAATGTACTGCCATGATTCGTCGGTGTCGCCAGTAGACTCGAAGTCGTAGACGGAAGCAGAATGCGGGGATGCGTTTTGCGAAGTTACTGAAGCCATGGCGGATCAACCTTCAGCTATACCTGCCACGGCCAATAAGTGAAGTCAAGAGATCTATTCCGGAGCTTGGACCGCTTGAATCTGTTGACAGCTGCCGTATTCCTAGTCGATTTCAACGTCCTTGCGCCAAGTCGTGCTCAGTGCGCTGCTGGTGTAGTTGCGTATTGCACAAATGTATAAGGCAAGGTAGGTTCGTTACACAGCGGCAGTATAGCTGCGACTTTGACCAGCAAATATCACTCCATCTATTCCAACTATCGATCCAATATGCGAGGGAATCAGCGACAGCAACAGCACAATAAAAATCAATGAATTTCTAAAGAAAAAAAAGACCAGGCCGTTCGGTCGCAAATCCGAGCTTACGGTCGCCGTAGCTGATGCCGTTTGAATCGCTGCGGCGACTCCAGCATCCGCCGCTAAACCGCAATGGAACACCGAACCACCTTGCTATCAATCGGAAGCGGCACCGTCATTGGCGGTCTCTGATGGGGCCGGCTGCTGGAGTTGCAATTCAGCCATTCACAGGCCTGGGCTGAAGCACATGCATTGGCCGGTCCCGATTGGGAACTTGAGCATGTGTATTTTATCCAAGCAGATTTCACGTTTTAGGTCTGTCGTGTAGCAGTAATTGAGCAGTGAACAAATACTTGAAAATGGTGAACACTTTGAAGTTGGCATATCATGACGGCTCTAAATTATATATAGAGGGAGAAAATAAGTCGTTCGGATACGAGTTATTCATTCAAGGAGTACGTAGAACGATCACATAGCGGTTATTCCATCTATACAATTATAGCTCTCGACGCCATACGTAGCTACGACTACCGACATCCAATCCAGACACCGAGCTGCGCCGCCAGCCTCACCCTACGATTCAGCCTCGAGATTCCGAGACACATTTTCGCGCGAACCATAGTATTCATCCATCATTAAGGCATCAGGCTACACTCAGAATCCTACTTTCATGTTTATGTTTAGCTCAAGGCCATCGCCTTTGTTGCCTCCAGCGGCCCACAGAAAGGTACACTGTCGCAATATGCCAATCTGTCTCAGCTCAGGCTATTATTCACAACTGGCAGACGGGGAAAGGCATCCACATCCTAAATCCATATCAGAATTTATCCAGTCCTGCAAGTCAACAGCAAATTCATCGAAATGTCGCAATAACTGATACAAGACTGCATCCCGGTACGGCAGCCAACTCGCACCACAAATATACACAGATCTTTACTTTGTACAGCTTAACTTGTGTGAGCACATCATGCGTGAGGCAGCACAAACCTTGTCAGTCGCCATACAATACAACTAGGTATCCTCAAACATTCATTTCCAAAATACATCTTCAATTGCATACTCTCATTGTCATGCCTGTCATCATCCTTATAAGAATGCGCGCGGTACATAGTATGCTAGTCCAATTACCGCTCACAGCAATGACACAGCTGCCTCGCATGACTCCATTCCCATCCCCTCCCCATATCCTCCTCGCTCCTTTCCCCAAAAGTGATATGCTTTCCCGAATTCTTCCTTTAAAATTTGCAGGTAACATGTAGTAGTGAGGTTGATTACCAAGATGCTCAATACAGACAATGCAATAGTATGTTATTGGAATCTCATGCCGATTGGTCAATTGAAAGATACCTGATGCGTTATCAATGCCAAGTATGGGTAGTTGTACAGCTTGCTTGCTGACGACTGAAAATGAATGTCCTGTAGCTTCCAAATGCAAGGGCCGCCGCGACACGGGCCAAAGTCGGAGGAGTTATATATTATAAACAGAAGAACCAGAAAGAACAGAAAACATCATAGTCCCCATTACAGCCCGCCAATTTACATTGCTCAAGCAGGCTGCCATGGAGCATAACTTTTTTTGTTCACGTGTCGTCACTACCATTGGTAGTGGCGTAGCATGAATAGATAACTGTAAACTGAACCCAATTAGTCAGTCTTGCATGGATGGGTATAAGAAAAGGGCAAAGGGGGCTTGATAGGGGCATAACGCACACAAATATTGATATTCTCCCATGTCCTCTTTTATGTTGAATGGAAAACGTAAAAAAAAAATCATCAGTCATTTTCAAATTTTGCAGTCTCATAATAAACGTGATCATTAATGCCAAAAAAGAGACTGTTGTAGATGGGGCGAAGAAGTTTTTAAGATCGGAATCGCGCATTGGCACGCTCCTGTATCTGCTTCTCCGTGGAAACGTATAGTCGGTCGAGGTAGTCCATTGCCGACGCATCTTTCAGGATTTTAGCCACCTGAATTCCAGCGGAAATGAGCTGGAGGATGTTGCGATCATCTTTCAGAGGGCGGCTCTGATGCTTAGCAGCATGCCGCATCTCTAGTGAGTTTTCAAGGATTGTGACAAACTGTTTGATCTGTCCGTTATAGAGCACTCGAGCGGGAATGCGTCGCTTGGTGGCAAGTCTCTTCAAGAGATAAACCCACTCGGTCCACTCTCGATCTTGCGGTCTCTCTACAGGCCTCATATCTTGAGTAAGTGGAATTGGGAACTGGTACTTGGCCACGAAATCATAAGCGCACTGCGACAACCGGTCATTAACCTGGTTAAGAACGTTATCTTGTTCCTGGACGTGAAGGTTGGTTGGCAGATGCGGGAGTTCTCTCTCCTGCATAGCAATAACGTCCGGGGGTGGACGCTGTAGGAATTGATGAGGGCCATCGAATTCATCTCGGTTCGACGGCCGTCGCTGCGATCGAGCCTTATTGTTTTGTTGCTTTGGTTTGTTGGTAGGGACACCAAAGTCCAGGCCGTTGTCCAAGGAATAATCAGACAAGCTTGGCGAGGCAATGATATCATCGACTGAGCCTGTGGGTGAATATCTGCTCTGTCCATCCCAAGCAGATGATCTGCTGCGCTTGTGGGATCCATATACCGGGCCGGGATAGATGGAATTGGAACCACTGTTTGCCCCAGGTGGGGAGCGAGGGACATAGGACTGCTGGGCCGACACTGGAGGATCGATTCTCGAAAAGTTTGCGGTCGATTGTGCAGGAGGGCTATCAGCCCAGGGATAGGTAGAGGTCGTGAAGTTCATGCTTTATAACATCATGGTAAGCTTGACGTCTGTCAATTGGCCTGTGATGAGCTGGTCTTGTCTCACCTAGAAATGGGATACAGACTCCCAGTGTGTCTGCCGCCGTTGTATGGTTCAGCGAAAAGGCTATATTCGGGTTAGTCAAATATACTTCTTTCATCTGGACTGGAGTTGTAGTGTCGCACCTGCGAGGCGGGTTCCAGTGGTTGTTGGTAGCGGAAGGCATGTTGTAAGCAAATCCAGGCTGTGCCATGTTTTCAGGGCTCATAATGCAGCGATATACGTCCGGGAGTCGATGGACAAACAAGTGCCAGATGCAACAAGAACAATAAAGATTTGCTCAAGAAGAAAAAAGAAAAGAAGCAAAGAAACAGACAGGCAGGTCAAACAAGGAGATACAGATGGGTTCAAAAAAGCACTGTTAGAGGCCTGCAGAATCCGGCAAAAGTAAATCCAGCCAGCACCGTGGGCATTGATCCTATTGCAAGCAATCCAGGAGGAGTTTCCAAGCTTCCCGAAGAAAAGAAAAATCCAAAGGAGAGAGAACAGTATTCCGAAGGAGATGGAGGTCCTTTGGGTCTTCTCACACAAAAGTGAGCTATAGCTATAGGCGGTGTGTTGGACAGCTAAGGCGACCAATCCAGAGTGGCCAGCTTCAAGCTTAGCTGTAGCTCCCTGGCGGGTATGTAAGTTGTGGTATCAGGCACTAAATTCAGTGCGAAGGCCCGAATCGTCCTTGAGGATCCAAAATTCCAGGCAATGGAGGAATGGACGCTGCTCGTCTGGGCAAGATAGACCTGTAAGACACAAATGCTTCGTCAGCCCCGGAATGAACACGCTTTATGTATCACTATGCACAGGCGGGTTGTTCAAGCTCACGCGGTAGGCTCAGCACTTGGCACTCGTTAGTCTGGAGAGCAGAGCAGGGCGGCCCCGGTCTGAGTCGATCACTAGCGAAGCTCGGTTTGGCATCGAGAGGCGCGAGGAGAGGAGAAGGAAATCGAATCGACAGGCACAGCCAGGTCTCGAGGCCACCTGTTTCGTCCCAAGTAATCGGGCGCCTACGACTAGATCCGGGGTCAACGGCCCGCGCTTGAGAGGTGCAAGGGGAAGCTCTTTCATACGTGTAGTCTGGCCGTGGTTCTCGCTCGCTGCTTGGTGGAGCAGGAACGTTGTGGACGTTGGCGGAAGCCTTCGGTGGGACGAGATGCCGTATCAAGGTCAAGGGTGCGAGCCGGCAGCGACAGGCTGGAATGCTGCAACCAATCTGTGACTTGCGGCAGAAGACAGGACCAGAGTGGCAAGGCTCCGAGGCTGTTTCATGACGCGGGTGATGCTCTCTAACCTGCTTTTTGGAGGAGGCAGGAGCAGAGATGCTTCATGGATCTCGTCGCCTCGCAGGACATTTGGAGCGAAGCACACGATCGTGGGGTAGGGCAGGTTTTGGTTGGGCTCCGCTGATTGTTGCCCAAAGCTCAAAGCAGTAACGGCGGTCATCCTGGCTGCTGGGGTCCGGAAATTCCAGGCAGGGAAAAATGGCAAGGGAAGCGGTCAATGCATGTGGTAGGCTGGCTGATATCCGTTTGGGCATCAACATGAGAGCCATTAGGCGTCTGTTTCCAGCCCAACCGCATTGATCCGGACAAGCTGCCCACTTAGATCACGGCATGGACCATCCACCGCTGGAAGCTTTCATGCGAGGACGAGCGGATCCGCGAACGAGAAGCAAATGAGGAGGTTTCGACGACGAATTCAGCCGAACTGCCCGTATCATACGCCGAGAGCTGCTCGAGAATCGCTGAGAATTTCAGACGCCGTGAACCGCAGAACGGGCTTCCAGCGGGCTTGGAGTGCATGCAGTCGGCCAATTCGGCTGAACACAGGTGTAGGTAGCATCTGGCAGTATTTTAGGCAGCGTGGATACAGGAGACGCATTGCCATTGGTGTAGTGTTTGGACCTCGGAGCTGTGAAGAGCTGGATAGAGCTCGAAGCCAAGCTCAGAGCTCTCTGTCAGGATCATGGTCGATTGGGCACTTGGATTGGAAGATTGGCGGCTTCAGCTGGATCGGGGATAAGCGAGCACGCGAGAACAAGGCCTGCCCGAGGACATGGGTGAACCTCTGGCGTTCCCGTTTCATGGGTTGAACAATATCGATCGCAATTTGTCGATGGCCTTTGGAGTTGGGGTACCTGGAACAGACCAGCGAGCTAATACGCATCCGGGCGCTCAGCAAGGTACTGGATAGGTACTGCTACCACTTACACCTCCATCGATTACGGATAATACCTGTCTCTACGAGATATCGTCAGAAGCATTGGTTGCGAGAATTACAAGGACTGCAGTCTTGGATCACGGAGTATATGCTATAGTGCCTTGCAGGAGTGAGGAACTCGAGATTGCTTCAACCTGGGCTCACCTACACAGCCGTTCTTTAGTGCAACGCTCACCGGAGTGCGTGGAGACGTTGGGAGTCAATCTCGTATACAGAGTGCGGCGTAAAGGCAGCCGAGACAGTTTCAACAACGGTCCCAAAGCAGCAACGTGTGGCTTTATACTACTACCACCTGCCTGCATGTAGACACCCTAATGTCCGGAGTGTCAATCACAGGCTGGTCCTACGGAGCACAAGCGTCATAGCACTGCCAAGCACTCTTAGTTCTTCTAGAATGCTAATTGTACCTGTGACACTCGAACGTAGTGCGGATGCTAGCACAGCTTCGAGACACGGCACACAGAATAGCAAACCATGAGCTGGGTATTAGGAATCTGTCAGGCCTCAATCTACCGCCCCGGTTACATCCGCCAAACCAAACCTTGTTTTCGGCGTGGAGCTCGGGACAGTGGATCCAACTCAAAAATGATCGACAAATCTGAGCAGCAAAGCAATGTAAAGCGAACAGGAGCGGCTTGCTTCAATCTCCGTGCAAAACGGAGCGTGAGAATGCCAGAATTCTTGCAGATACTGACCAGGTTGGCACTGAAAGTAACCAAAATTCATGATTCGCATGAATTCAGCGTATGGAGAATCGAATGTTGCTCATTAGTAAAGAAAAAGAAAGGGCGCGGTTGAAAGGAGTAATTAGATGGCATAGAGGCCCATTATGAGTAAATCGGGCAGCCATTCGATTCAACAAAGAGCACTCCAGCCGAGCCCAACGGGCTGAGATGGCCGGCGTCTCAGACGGAAATTGAAATCAGCCCATCCGAAATTAGCCTTCAGGCTGCGTAGAAGATTCTACGAAGCCCCCCTAGGCGATCATCATAATGCCTCGCCGCGGCTGAAGGCTGGGTTCGGTGTAAGACTGCGGCTGAAGACTCCTCCGAACGAAATTGAGCACGCTCATGCACACAGCACTTGCTGTATTTTCTGCCTGGGGCGGAAGCTGCACCAACGGAGAGATCCGATAGGTCTTTGATGGGTTGCACAGTATCAGTTGTTGTCGGGCAAGGAAGCAGCCTGGAGAGAAGGAACCGGTCCTCCCTGCGCAGATGGTTGAGATGTGAGCCCCAATAGGATGTTAGTAATGATGCCGGGACAACCTCCATTTCCTTGGGATATAGAATACAGCAACAAACACAGTTTCAAGCCGCCTATCTGTATTAGTATATCGAACTGCAGAAAATTATGCTGTGAATATCAAATGGTATCATCGTGAGGGTTTTTGGTTTATCCAGGAGGAAGGAGGACCGAGCTCGAAAGATGCCACTGCCAGGCGGCTTAGCTAATGCAGCAGTCGCTGCGGTCTGGGCTGTTTCAACCTCAACCGCTCTCCTCCAACCAGTCGACACGTCGTCTTCTCTTTTATTTGAATGGCTCACCTGCCCGCGCGCGGTGACGAAATGGCTGAGCAGGTGCATAATCGCGTTTCTGCGTGATCACAGTCGACGCTCTTTATTCGTCTGCGACGCTCCCTGCCTGCATGCCAGCGCATCTTTCTGGCGGCATTTTGGACGCTGGTGCTGATAAACCCCGCTTCCAAGACTCTGAAGCGGCCAACGAGAGGCTCGAGATGCCCTCGCGCGGTCCACCATGTTACGCTTCACCATGCAGAGTGCAGCGCTTGGCCGCCTGATACGAGCCGCCGACAGCATGTACAACAACACATACAGTAGGCTGACCTGACCGGCCATGGGGTGCGGCCGCCGGCAATGACGGAACTGAAGCTGCTCTCAACGCCAGACCCGGCTTGTTTTCTTCGCTCGACAGGGTCTGAGACGGCTAGCCAGGACCAGGGGATGCTCAACCGCCGTGCTTTTTCTACAGACTCAGAGCGGCAATCTACTAGCGACGAAAAGCTGCTTCACGGCCGGCCTCATGCTTCTCTCACCGGCGAGGCATTATATGTCAAACGAGACAAAACGCAACAGCTCGCGGCACCGCCTCACCGACCGTCTCCTCCTCCTGCAACTACGGCAGAGAAAAAATTTTCGTTGGTGCCCGCCTACTCTGCACTGCTGTGTTGTCCTGCAGCCATCACCACTGTTCGTCACTTCGCACGACGATGCTCGTCAATGATAGGATCCTTCGCCGGTCTCGTGCTCCACTAGATCCATCCAACAACCAAGGAAGAGACCCGGCCAGCGCCAGCACACCATGCAGGCCCCTGTAAAGCGAGCCTATCATCCTCGACGAAAACACGCCAGCGCACTCCTGCGGCCAGCACAGAGGCCATTGCGGCGGCCGTTTATTGGCATTGTTGAGTGGTGAGACACGCTTGCGGCGGGGGTATTGCGCCTACTTGGATCAAGAGTCAGACTGGACGGCAATGATAAAACCCGCAGGGCCCCCTCGTTGCCCAACTTCCTCTCCTAATTCTTCTTTCTGCCCAACGGTTTCTGCCCAAAACATCCTTGAATCCCTTAACATCGCACAAGACCGACTATTCACTTCTCATTTGTATCCACTTGCAGCCCCCATCTCATCATCAGTCAGCTGTCAGGAACTGCAAGTAAACCCAAGGGACTTTTTCGTCGCCACCATCACTTCGATCTTCACTGTCAACCTCTTCCAAGTTGACCTGCCGGATCTGCCATCCAGGGCCCTGTTCACAGATTCCATCCGGGATACAATGACAGCTGCTCTTTTGCCTCACCAGGCGAACATGCCTAGCTATAATGCTGTTGACCTTGATGAGGTCTCTTCGCTGCCCAGGTACTGTTTTCTTTATGCTCTGGATATTGCGTGTTTTTTTTTCTTGCTTTTTCTGCTTTCATTCTTTTTGTCTGTTCTGTTTCTGTTTTTCAAACTGCATCCTGTTGAGCGAAGTATCATGTATTTTCTTTCTTTTGTTTCTGTCAGCTTGTCTTGCCGCCTTGAAACCAGCCACAGGATACACCAGGATGCCACAAAAGCCATTGGAATAGCCACGCGGACCTTCTGAACGGAACAGAATCTTTTTTGGAACAGGACTTGTCCAGCCGGACAAGGAAACAATAATTGAGAAATCAATGAAATATATATGTTTTTTGGCCTTGTGCCAGCGGTAAGTAACGGCCCGCTATTTGAATTCAAGCGACAGATTTTCGATATCTCCCATTGGCCAAATCTTTGCATGAGCCACGTATCTGCTACGGAGAACCTGCGGAGCCAAAGGACCTTCTGGACCATCCAGCGAATGTACGGACCTGCTTTTCTAGATCTCGGGATGACCTGTCACCGCACGACCTACGACTGTACAGCTGGCCCTGAGCGGTCTACACGTGGACTTGGACAGAAAGCAGTTTAATTTGACTGCGAACGCAAACTTGCAGAAGCGGATCTGTGACAACTGGCCTTACTCTGAGCTGGACCTTCACCGACTCCAAATCCCATGTGTCTTTCGACTCACGTGTCCGGACCTTGTTGGCCTTTCGGTTCGAAATGAATGTACGCGATTCTGAATTTTTGTTAGCTTTGTCTTTTTTTGCTTTGCCCTTTTTTGCTCTGCTTGACCTGGAATCACAAATCGACCCAGAAGAGGACTACACTGGACCATGCTGGATTACGCCAACTCATCCCTTGAAGCCGGAGCCCAATATGGATACTTTCTCATGGGATTGTGAAGACTTGCTGTCAGAACAACCACCTTTTTGTCTATGGCTCGGTTTGTGTGACCATGTTCCCCTATCGACTCTACGATTAGCTTACTGACCCCCCTCGTAGGATCAAAGCTGATACCGCAAGCCTAGTCTTGTTTCTTTTCTTTTCTTCTCTGCGTTGATAAATCTTGGTGAGAATAGCATACTAACCTGACCTAGCAACTTCAGCTACTCCCAGTCATCTATGGCTGCGCCCACCCCTGCCATGTTTTCTTTTTCTCATACAGAACCAACGGCGGACCTCATGAACGGTTCGTCGTGGGGTGCAAATGCAGAAGGGCCACAGAACTTCCATGATTACCCGGACAATGGATCATCGCACTCAGGAGAAGCCGAGGAATATCTTTTTGCATCTGGTCATAACTCACCTCGGGGACCCAGACTTGATCAGGCCCAACCCGCTGCGGTGGCATGGGCCGCTCCCAAAGCGCCCATGTCCATCCACATTGGAGCCCAGGCTATGTCTCGAGCTAGCTCGAGCCGCTCCAACGGCTCTGCTGTTTCACCGACACAGATGTCTAATATGAGCACTAGAGGTAATGCACAAGCTTTCCGGAGTGGATCTCAATCTACTGGCTCCATGAACGGAATGGATTCCTGTCTGTTGAACTCAGATGCCCACGGTGTTTCATCCCACATGTACTGGTCCGACTACGCCTCTCTCGAAATGGGCCTGGGTGCCGATGGCGTTGCTTTCCCGGTCCATAACGTGAACCCGCTCCACGTGGTTCCATCTCAGATGCACTTTGCCAATGATTCTGTTCCGGATGCATCATCCCCCAGCACTTGGGATTGCTTTTCTAGCTCCATCTCCAGAACTTCCTCCCCTGCTACCATTGATGATTCATGGCAGTCTGCTCCTTTTAGCCCTGCCTCTTCCCCCGAGCTTTGCCAATCGCCTAGGTATGTTATATTCCACAATGTGGATGAAACATCTTCTTACCGGCTCGATTTTAGAGACAGAAAGATCCCCATGATGCCAGAGGACCTTCACAAACACCAGATGGAAGATACTTCCTCTCTTCCCCAAGCCTATACCGCTCGCCGCCAGGGAAATGAAGGAGAGTCTGCCCGAGACCATGCCTTGTACAAGAATGTCGCTCCCAAGGGAGACGGCCTCTTTCACTGCCCCTGGGAGGGCCAGCAAAACTGCAACCACAAGCCTGAGAAGCTTAAGTGCAACTATGAGTAAGCCTATGTGATCTTATGCTTTCGGACTTCAAATGCTAACCAACAACCCCTCCTACAGCAAGTTTGTTGACTCTCACTTGAAGCCCTACCGATGCAAGGCTGAAGCTTGCGAGGGCGCCAGATTCTCCTCTACTGCCTGCCTTCTTCGCCACGAGCGTGAAGCTCATGGTCTTCACGGCCACGGTGATAAGCCTTTCCTCTGCATGCATGAAGGTTGTGAGCGATCAATTCCTGGCAGCGGTTTCCCGCGCCAGTGGAATCTGCGAGACCACATGAAGCGAGTTCACAATGATCATGGCAGCGCTGGCAGCTCCTCTATTGGAGCTGCTCAGCAAGCCGCCAAGGGTCGCAAGCGCAAGTCGTCTGATGTCTCTGATGCCCAAGGCTCCACTAGCCGCAAGGCCTCAATCAAGTCGATGCCTGCCCCGGAGCCAAAGCAGCCCCCCGTCAAGCCTCTCATTGAACAGTGGATGGACCACCACAAGGTCGTCACTGATATGCTTAGCCGAATGACCAAGCCCAATGATGTTCACAACCTCCAGCACATTTCTGAGGCCCAAAAGCACCTTGAGGCTATGCTCAAGATGACTTCGGCCCAAGTGAACATCAAGACTGAGTTGGCACCCAACGGCCGACACTATCTGCCTTGAAGTGCCAATGGCAGGTTGTGTTTTGGTCTCTCATTTATTACCATGATGTAGCTCCATGCGGGCTGTTTCCCTTTTTTTTTTTTTTCTTTTTTTTCCTTATTTGCATTATATACATAGGATGGACGGCCAGCATGAGAGGACGCTGAGCTTACCGGGATAAGAATCCCACGGGGCACCCCGCGAGTAAACAGTCTCGCATTTTGTTATATCTTCTTTCATTCTTTTCTCGGATGCTAAAAAGTACTGGCTGGAATTGGTTTTGGGTATGGACTTGGACTTGGACTTGGATTTGGCACTGGATTTTGGATTTGGGCTAGGATTTGGGTGCGAAAGGGATAAACAGCGTTTGATTTGATACTCATTCTTGTCTTCACATGGTTTTTTCTTTGTCAATACCCTCGGTTTTCTTTCGGTACTTTAGATTTAGATGCCTTTTTGGGGCACCGGCATTCGCTCAGCCAGTTTCGCTGGTGATGATTTTCTTAGGTTATTTTCTGCTTTGTTGGGGTTGGAATTGGTATATATTTTCATGATGACAATGAATTTACTGCTACTTGCTTGTTACCCAATACTGTCTTTGGCTCACTGACACCCTTGTAAAAAATAACTGCTAAAGAACCTACATCTGCCGTGATACAGTGCAATAGAGCTCTATTAACGAATAATTAGCTCTCTACTGAGTAGCTTTTGGGTATGGACAACAAATAAAACCAGGCCAGCTCGCCGCAAGAGGGCCTACCATCCAGCGTCTCTCAGCACTTGCACCTAGCCCCTCAAGGTCATGATTAATGAATACAAGCTGTGAATCAAGCCGATGGCATACGTCGTTGCGTCGCGAATCGGCTTCAAAGCTATTTCAGGGTCTCATGCTGCGTTTTGCGTTGCGTGTTGCGCCGCCGTGTCCAGAGTCAGGAGACTTTCGTTGAGGACGATGACGGTTGAATGGAGCATCATCAGCTCTTGATCCAAGTGGTGTGAGAAGGTGGCCATGGTTTGGATGATGTTTACGTATGGCAAACTGAAGAAGTACTTCTAGAACCAGATTTGGGTTGCTTTGGCAGAAGTAAAGGGTGCGGTGCATATAGGTACCATGCTAGGGTAGCAGATCTTTAGACTTGGGGAGAGGCATTGCATCGTCTCTGTGTCTGCGGCTGGGATGTTTGTGTATCACCTTCAGCTTTGAGCTTACTCATTCAATCTCCAGCTGATTCATAATAATCCATACGATTTATTTTCCTTCTTGTTGTGATAGTTCCAGTTATATGTTCATGAATCATGCGAAGAGCCACATACGTAGCCAGTTACGCAGATCTATTCGCTATGGTAACATGGCAAGAAGCATTGTCAAAGGGGACATAATGCGACCATTACCGAGAGGGTCATAGAATAGTATATACTGTGATAAATTTAATGAGCAATTGAAGCCCTCCAGTAGCCATGCCATATCATACAGGCACACAACAGATGTCTGGTCTGGTCTCTTATACTCGTAGCCGATGGTGGGGCCGATCCCAGCACACAGCTCTACCGGATTTCGGCGCATTTGCGGCACATGTTTAGCGCTAAACAGCTGCTCTGCCCCTCCACCCGAAGCTCGAACGTTTTCTCGTGCTACCGCTAATCTACATCATCGACGCCAGCTTCATCTCTCTCTTTGGATTTGCGCCTTTTTGCATCTGATTCCCATTATCCCTATTTACGAAATACCCTCTACTCCAGTCACAATGGCTCGCAAGTTTTTCGTCGGCGGCAACTTCAAGATGTGAGTTGTGTTACCTTTTTTTTCTGTTCACTGTCGTACCACCCCGCCATGCCCCGCGTTCGTCAAAACAGCGCAGAGCTTTGGATATGGACAATTGCAAATTGGGAGCGAAGCCAAGCTGATGGATGCCTGCTACCAGGAACGGGTCTATCTCGTCCATCAAGGAGATTATCGCCAACCTGAACAACGCCACCCTCGACCCCAGCGTCGGTATGTGCTCGCTTTGTCTCCAGTAAAACGGAACGATAGAAGTCTAACAGCCCTGTTCTTCTCTCTCTAGAGGTCGTCGTTTCTCCTTCCTACCTTCATCTGCTCCTTGTTCGTGAGAACCTCCGCAAGGAGATTGAGGTTGCCTCCCAGAACGTCTACGACAAGCCCAATGGCGCCTTCACCGGCGAGGTCTCCGTCTCCCAGCTGAAGGACAGCGGCATCAACTGGACCATCCTGGGCCACTCCGAGCGCCGTACCATCCTCCGCGAGAGCGACGAGGTTGTTGCCCTCAAGACCAAGTACGCCACTGAGAACGGCGTCAGCGTCATCTGGTGCTGCGGCGAGTCCTTGGAGGAGCGTGAGGCCGGCAAGACCATTGACGTGGTCAGCAAGCAGCTCGCTGCCCTCAAGGCCCAGGTTTCCGACTGGTCCAAGATTGTCATTGCCTACGAGCCCATCTGGGCCATTGGCACCGGCAAGGTTGCCACCACTGAGCAGGCTCAGGAGGTTCACAAGGCCATCCGAGGGTGGCTCAAGGCCAACGTCAACGACAAGGTTGCCGAGGAGACTCGCATCCTGTACGGCGGCAGCGTCAACGAGAAGAACTGCGGCGAGCTCAGCAAGCAGGCCGACATCGACGGTTTCCTCGTCGGCGGTGCTTCTCTCAAGCCTGCTTGTAAGTTGAAAAAGCTGAATTTGACCCGTGATGCCTCTCATTTGCTAACGAGCCCTAGTTGTCGACATCATCAACTGCCAGAAGCAGTAAATGCTTTCTTCTACCTAGAAACATAACCCGACAAAAGTTAAAATATAGTATATAAAAAAAGCAATGAAGTTTCCGATAAGACAATCAAATTCATAAATGATATGAACATGTTTTCCAGTAGGTTACACTGATTTACAACTGTCAAAAGACATCATTGATCATATGTAGCGGTGTGTCCTATATGCACCAGTAGCCCAATACCAATTTTCTCTATGTGCTCCATCCTAATACAAATACACAGGCATAATACATAAAAAACCGTAGTAAAACAAATAAATTCGCTCAAATCATACAGCCATTCCCTTGCCGTGGTACGGAGACCAGATGCCTCTGACACTGGGCTTGGTGCTCAGAACAGCCTTGTTCGTCCGCCTCAACTTCTCTCCACTAGCATCTCTTAAAAGTTCCACCTTTTGCAGAATCTCGTATGGTGAGAGGTTGCGCACGCAGATGGGCTTTGTGCGGCCGTTGATGTAATGTCCAACGACAACGGGGTGCTTGCCGGGTCGTGGGGAAACGGCGAACTCGATCTGAGGGTTGGCGGCTGCGAATTTGGGAAGCAGTGATTTGATGAAGCCACTATCCGGAAGATGACGTTAGCAATAGTTAACAAATTATGCATTCCGCTTGTGCGAATTTGCCTACTTCATTCCCTTTGAGCTGCCCGCCCAGTCGCAGTAATGCAGATCCAGCTTCCTGCACTGAAGGACAAACGCCCCCAGGCCATTCTGGATTCCGAGTCAGTTCGTTTCCGCCTGTAAGTTGCGTAAATCGTCTGCATACCTTGCCATCAGCAATGGCTCGCAACGCCTTGACAGTCATTTTGGATGTGGCCTGAATATTCCAGCCGCTATTCTCATGATCTCGTAGCACGTCTAGCGCAGCATCGAAAATTGAAACAATTCGACGGTCGGACGGATCGGGGCTAGCGCCAAAAGGCACAACCCCGGCAGAACTCAATTCAGTTGGAGTCGAGCTACACGAATTTACTGCTGCCAGAGCGCGCGGCAGCTTGTCTCACGCTACTTGCTGCAGGCAATAACCCGTTCGCACCAGGGCATCTCAATATCTGGACGCCAGAACCCGTGGTCGCCCTTGACCGAAGAGTCCTGCATCTTCTCTCTGCCTGCCAATCGATAGCGACAACGGCGATTGCCCAGATCCTACGCGATGACCGACAAGTTACCCCCTAACTTGTTGGCGCTCTTTGCCGCGCGCCCTCCGCTGCGATGGGTAGAACCCTCTGACCATGCGCCTGAGAAGCGCAGGACAGCTCCCATCGGCGGCGTTGCTGCTTTCCTGCCCGAGCTTCAAAAGTACAAGGAGACGGACAAGTACGAGCCCACCGAGAGCTGGCTGGAGATGCGCGATCGGAAAAAGCGAGAGACAAAGGAGAATGCTACAAATCTTGTCACTGAGGGGCCCAAACAATGTAAGGATGCCAAATGAAGTTGGATCGTAGCTTTGACGCCGAATTTCATTGTCTTACTAACTGGTGCTGATAGTCAAACCAAACGAGGATCCCAACATCCGTGGAGATGCCTTCAAGACTCTCATTGTTGCCCGCCTTAGCTATGACGCCGAGGAGCGTGATCTGGAAAGAGAGTTTGGGCGGTTTGGCCCCATTGAACGTGTTCGTATCCATCGATATCTACGTTATAGTTTGAGAACTGGAACTGACCTGCTTCGCCAGATTCGCATTATTGTTGATACCCATGCTCACGAGAAGCCTAATAAGAAGAAGAAACCACACAGAGGCTATGCATTTGTTGTTTTTGAGCGCGAAAAAGATATGAGAGGTAAACCTTCCCAACCCCTTTTATGCTATATGACCTTTCCAAATCCAAATTCCGGTGGATATACCTCGAAGATGCGGCCCTCAAGCTTGCCCATCTGTAGAAGCATACCACAAGAGACGTCCGCTAGGCCCTCAAGCTTGCCTGTCTCATCCTTCCCGATTTATGAACCGTGAATCCATGCAAAGTTTATGGTAAGAGTTGCTAACATTGGCGTCTTTTGACGCAATAACGAATAGCTGCCCTGGACGCTTGTGATGGCATTCGCATCAAAGACAGGCGTATCAAGGTGGATGTTGAACGCGGCAGGACTGCGAAGAACTGGCTACCCCGCAGATTAGGCGGCGGTCTAGGCGGTCGAGGTTATACCCGAGCAATGCCATCTCGCCCCGGCGGCCCCGGCGGCTTTGGAGGAGGAGGAGGTGGTGGTGGAGGAGGAGGCTTCCGCGGAGGCTTCAAGGGAGGTTTCGAAGGAGGCCGAGGCCGTGGTGGATTCCGTGGAGGCTTTGGTGGTGGCCGTGGAGGCGGCTTCCGAAGCGGCGGCGGTGACTTTGGCCCCCGAGGCGGCGATAGAGGCGGCGACCGAAGCGGCTTTGGAGCACCCAATGGAGCCCCGTCCGGTCCTGGATTCGACAGAAGAAACGGAGATCGAGGCTTCTCTGGTGGTGGGTATGAGTCTCGAGGCGGCGGACGCTCATATGATGACAGATCCGGTGGCCATCGAGATGGCGGCGGCCGGTATGGCGATCGTGACCGAGAACGAGACCGCGACCGCGACCGTGATCGAGACCGTGACCGTGGTGATCGTGGTGACCGTGGTGACCGTGGTGACCGTGATCGAGACCGCGAAGGACGTCGGACTGGTAGTAACATGGAACCTATTGGCCGCAGAGAAGGTGGGTATCGGGACAGGGACTATGATCGCCCACGCGATGAAGACAACCGGAAGCGAGGATACGAAGGTGGTGGCTACGAAGACCCTCGAAAGCTGCGCCGCTACTAAGCTAGATGACTGGTGCAAGTCGACAAAAGTTTCGACACTTTGGGTGGGTAAGCAATGATTGCTTGACGAATTTCCTTTGCATCCTTTCTTTCACCTCTCAAGGGTAAGAAGCCTGCAGTCTGCCACCAGACCATTCTCAGACACTTAGATCACCAAGAGTTCAACACCCCCCGATCCATCTTATCCCATGTCGTCTTTGTAGCCCAACGATTCTTGACTTATGGTTAACAAATCCTTCTTTCCGCTGGTTTCTTGGTCAAGAGAGAGAGAGAGGCCATTACTATCAAATACTGAGTATCAATCAGCCTGTCACTACTAGACAGGAAACACTTAATAATAGGGACAGGACGAAGAAGCGTCTTGTCTCGTTATGTATTATAGGGCGTTTGGCAGGCAAAGCAACTACAAAATTTGGAGCTTGAGGTAAAGTCCGAGGTAAGCTCTTGTGACCTGCTGATTGCAAGATTGAGGTAATTGCTTTCTTCTTGTTTTTATCGCAATGAGTTTTTTCTTAAAAGGCATTAAGCAAGTTATCACCAAAAAAAATAAAAAAAAGAAGAGAGAAGAGATGTAAGAAAAGAAAAACAAAGTAATTAATTGATGTGCCAATTATTAATCTTTGTTTTTGCTGCTATGCGAAAACACATGCGTAGTTATTTTTTGTTACAACTATGATGAGAGAGACCTGAGACGCAGACCATCTTTATTGTTTGATCATCATTTTCGGGAGCATATGCATATATGAACGTGTAATGTCCTCTATTATTTTTGAAAACCCTGTGAAGAAGAACCTTGGAAACGCCGAAATACCCAAACAAATCCCTTGCTGGTATATGTTGCACGCACACAGAACATTTTTCCACCGAAAAAAACTACAACCTCAAAAATCGTTGATCAAACTGCTTTAATCCTCTTCCTCAACACCTTCCATGGCGGCTTGGTCGATTTCTGTTACCTCGCTGGTTGCAGCGCTCCAGTATCTACATGTTGTTAGATGCGAATGCCATATGGTGATGATGACGACAGGGTCAGTGAAGAAGAGTATGAAAAACTTACGCTAGAACCTTGATTTTGAACTCGCTCAGGCAGACGTCGAACAGTTTCAGCAGCCTAGTTTGCCGTGAATCCAAAACGTCGCCCTCTTTGCAGACAGTGTAGCCCTCTCCCTCGCCATTCTCCTCGCCCAGCACAACCTTGCCCTTGACCATTCTGGTGGGAATGCCCAGTCTTCGCAGCTCAGGCTCGATTGTGTGTCCGAGAGGGATGTCGTTCTCCTTGGGGACCTCGCCGCCGGTAGCGTAAACAACGCCGGGAGGAATGATGAAGGAGCGTGAGGCGGTAACGCCGGCGCGGGCGAAATCCACGGAGACGATGCCGTTCAGGTAATCGAGGACGTCGTTGACGGGGCGGTTGGTAAGAAGGAGGCCAACGGTGCCGGTGATGTGCGGCGCGAGGCCCTCGATGCCAGGGAGGATGGCCTCCTCGGGGGTCTGTCCGAGGGCTTTGGCCATGAGCTTTGTCTTTCCGAAAAAGAGTCTATGTTCGTCGCAAAATAAATTGGGTTAGTTACTTCTTGCCGAGTTCTGTTCTTCCCTTTCGATGAACACGTACCGGCTGTCGGAGAGCTCTCGGCGCACCTCCTTGAGGTAGTTGTTGCGCATGTTATCGACGTTGAAGACAATGCAGTGCTGGTACTCGGGAACCTGATCGCGAATATTTTGGAAGAGCTGATCCTTTTGCTCACGGGTCTTCTTGGAGACCTGGGTGAGGTGGACGACCTTTGCGCGCTTGGACTTGGGCATCTTGGGCGAATTGGAAGAAGAAAAAAAAGTTGCGTAAATAAAAGGTGAAGATTGCGATTATGGGATGGGGAAAAAAAGAGAGATCCGTAAACTTGCTGCAAGTTTTTGACCTGGCTAGGTAGGTAGGCCTTTGGGTAAGGGTAGATTTTAGATTTTTTGGCGATAAGAAAATTTATTATCAAGGTGAGCTAAAAAAAAATCTAGGTGTGCGGCAACACCCCGCATTGGCTCACCGAGAATTTGGACCAGGGATGTCTGACCGGGTTACATGCAGGCTTGAATGCCATTTTCCATTTCGTCTTTAAGACCAAAAATGTTTAAGACCACTGTCTTAACTCTTAAATTTTCGACAATAATAAATTTATTAAACCTGTTATGGCATTATTGGTGGCAATGAGATGAGTGGCATATGTGTATTGGATACTAGTTCTTGTAGCAGCTATCACGCTGGTACTTCACAGCACCACCCACCGAGATCTATTCCAAACGTTGACGGCCATTGCCATCTCTATATTCTTCCAACACTTATTTATAGTATAGCTTTTTGCCTGGCAAGTTCAAATAGGAATTTACTTTCTATGCGGAGTCTCAATTGGCCAGAAAATGGACCCACGATGAGCATCTGCAAAACCCCCCTGGCTTTGCATCTCTTTCAAGATCTACCATGATTGGGGCTTGCGGGGCAGAATTGCTGGTCATTACCAAACCATCACACGCTGTATGTGATATGTAATACATACTATATCTCTGCGTGGCCCGTTCATGTAAGCCGTTGGTTAAGTGTATATCAATGCATGCAAGGGGACAGGAACAAGGTACTCGAACTTCAAATGGGACGCTTGCTTTGTTTGAGCTGCTCATTGTCCAGGCTCTGTGTTTCAGTCGAGCAAAGAGAGAGCACCTGCTTTGTTGTTGCTTTCACTGCGGAAACAAACAAGTCGCAGCTATTGGCGGGCCATGTCTCCTTACCCTTAGCCGTTAGCCTTCTTAGATCAACAAAGAGCATACGCCATGGTGCATGCAGGCCGGGAAAACCTCCCCCGCGATATTATCTAATTCCGTTCCGAAAGTGAGCGGCGCACGGACCACGCGGCGTTAGGCGACTGACTGACCCAGAATTTGGTATTTTTTTCTTTCGCCCGCCCACCAAACATCATAACGGCAACTTCAAAAGAAGCTCCCGCCCAATCTCTTCCTTTTGCACCCGTGCAATCCGTCTCTCTTCTCCCCTTCTCCTCTCCAACTACCACGACTCCGCTACTTCGACCATCGCCGTCGTCCATCCGTGAGCTTCTCCAGCTTTTATATTCTTTGGACTCTCTGTGCCGCTCTCAATTCCCCTCCCACCTGTGCTTGTGCATCGATTTCGATTTGTTTGTCATCCCACAAGTGCCCGCAGCTCCTCCACTCGAATCTCCTCAGCCTCCCCTCTTCTTCTCGGTCATCGAAGAACTCGTTTCTCTCTTG
This sequence comes from Trichoderma sp. 2475, assembly GCA_038502285.1. NCBI lineage: Eukaryota > Fungi > Ascomycota > Sordariomycetes > Hypocreales > Hypocreaceae > Trichoderma > Trichoderma sp. 2475. Next base: position 1,638,557 of record JARPVV010000003.1, on the reverse strand, counting down.
GACTAGCATTCAGCTCGTTGAGACAGTCATTTCCTGCTTTGTTAATTTTCCTCTTCTTCTGGATTGCGTTGATACCCAACTTCGACGTGATCGCTGCCCCACGATAACTTCATTTCGCCCCCACGCCTTTGGATCTCGAACATTTCTTTTCTGACTTCAGCTCCATCCTCCAACCATGGCTACCAACGGATCATTCACCAACCAGGACCAGTACAAAGCCGCTGAGCAGCCGGCCGTTTCAACGGGTCCGGCTGACGCGAGCGCTTCTGGAAACAACCTTTCCAAGGATGAGGTTGGCTGGTACTTTGTTGAGCAATACTACACTACCCTGAGCAAATCACCAGAAAAGCTTCACGTGAGTTATTCCAATGCGCTCATATGACGTATGTTAGATGCTGACGACATTTGTATAGCTTTTCTACGGCAAGCAATCTCAGTTCGTGTCCGGACTCGAGGCCCAGGTGGCCAACGTGTCTGTTGGTCGTCAGGTATGGCTTTTTTCCCTCTCCCTCCCCACAAAACCATCTGAGCTAAAAATTGTACCAATCAGGCGATCCAAGAGCGCATCAAGCAGCTTGACTTCCAAGACTGCAAAGTCCGAGTATCCAACGTCGATTCGCAAGCCTCATTTGACAACATTGTCATCCAGGTCATTGGCGAAATCTCAAACAAGTCTGGCGAGCCCAAGAAGTTTGTGCAGACTTTCGTTCTTGCCCAGCAGCCCTCTGGCTACTTCGTCCTCAATGACATGCTCAGATACATCAACGAAGATGAGGAGGAACAGGTTGTTGCCGAGGCCGAGCAGGAGGTCCCTGCCGCTGAGCCAGAGGCATCTGCCCCCGAGGTGCCCGCCGTTGCCGCGCCTGAATCCGTCGAGGAGGATGTGAAGATCGAGGCTGTCAACGCCGACGAGGTGGACCAGAAGCTCGAGGAGGCTTCCAAGGTCAACGGTACCGATGCTGAAGAGCCTGCCGAGGCTGCAGAGACTACCGTTGCCGAGCCGGAGAAGCCTGCGCCAGCTGACCTTGAGAATGCTGCTAAGGCAGTTGCCGAGGAAGAGGCCAAGGAGGTTGCTGAGCTGCCTAAGGAGCCAAGCCCTACTCCTGCCAACAAGCCCGCTCCTAAGCCTGAGGCTGCTGCTCCCGTTGAGCCGGCTGCTCCTAAAATGCCAATGACTTGGGCCAGCCGTGCCGCTGCCGCCGCCGGCCCTCGACCAGTCGTTCCTCTTCCCAAGACCGCCACTCCTCCAGCTCCAGTCCAGAACAAGGCCCCCGCACCTGCTGCTGCTGCTGCTGCTGCCACTCAGCCCACTGCTGCGGCTGTTGTACCGGTATCTGCCCCTGCTGCTGAGGCTGCTAAGGAGGTTTCTGGATGGCAGACCGCTGGCGCTGATTCTAAGCGCCAAAACCGACCTCAGTCCATTGCTGCGAACGCTGAAAAAGAAGGCACAATGGGCTACGTCAAGTACGTCACAGAGAAGGTTCAGGATGCCGAACTCAAGAGCGCTTTGGCTGCTTTTGGCGAACTGACCTACTTCGATATCAACCGTGCTAAGGTACGTCAATCAGCTCCCCCCCTTTCTGTGTATCATGATTGGTAATAATGAGTCGTACTAACTCGTATTTTTCTTAGAACTGTGCCTTTGTTGAGTACAAGACTGTTGAGGGCTACCAAGCTGCTCTAGCCGGCAAGAACCTTACCGTTAATGGCGAGAACATTGTTGTCGAGCCCCGACGACCCAAGGCCAACACCTTCGGCGGTAACTTCGGCGCTGGCCGTGGTAATGCCTCAGGCCGAGGCCGTGGTGGCTTCGATGGTAACCGTCCTGGCGGCCAGAATGCTAGAGGCAACTTTACTGGACAGGGCCGTGGCCGAGGCGGTGCTGCCCGTGGTCGTGGAGGTGCCCAGGTCGCAAACGTCTAGATGACGAGCGTGCCAGTCTGAACCTCTTATGAGACAAAAATCAACAGCGTACTCAAACAGAGAGAGAGAAAAGCAGAAAAAAAAACTAAAGCTGCGAGTTTATCATTGCCATACCCAACAATTAGGATGGCTAGCATGATGGCATTTTACACTTTGGTGGGAAAGGCGAACAAAATAAGGTAGAGGGCTGCCAGAGCAGCAGTGGAAGAAGCTTGGAGACGAGACTGGATTTTGGCCCAGGCCCTCCTAAAAGTTATCTGGTTGTTTTTGGTGGTGGAGTATAAGCAAGCCCAGGCTGGCGTCGATTTTTTATTTCGATTTTTTTTTTATCATTGTTCTTCCTTTTTCCTTTTCCATCTTACCATCCCATTATTGGTATGGCTGCATCTGTTCATTGCGATTGGGGGACTCAGGGGCTAGTAGGATAGTCTACTGAGCAAAAAATAATAGGGAGGGAGGATCCTTCGTGTTTTATGTATATTTCAAAAGGGAAAAGGGGGACTCTGGATGTTGCTTTGGCTTGCTGTTATATCGGTGGGCGGAGCTATCCTTGGTTGGCACGGCGCATGGCGATGGGTGGTGATATTTTTCTATTTCCACTTGGCCTTCCTTGGTGGAGAGAATTCTTGGCAGCATGTGTGCGGGACATGAGAAAAGAAAAAGAATGTATATTAGGCGGTTACGCGAGATGCAAATAAAGTATGCCATGACGTTACGTTATTATGACTGCGATAGCACTGTCTTTACTTGACATGATTGGTGTGCTACTGGCACTTTCGTGAAGTTGCAATCAAGGTTGCTGTCAAGTGACTCCTGTTTGCGAATGTTATGTTAGTAATAGTTGCCCTACTGAACAGGTAATTTTCCTCTCTCTCTCTCTCTCTCATGTGGCTCTCAGCCTATACAAAGAGATACATACTTATTTTGTAATTTCGTTTGAGTTTCGCCGTTGATCTTCATCATTGATATACTGGGCTATATATTTGCTATTTAGACTTATTTGCTACCTATTTGGCAACATTCTCCATGTCATTCATACGTCGACACTTGAATTGTTCCTTTTGGGGTGCATAACAGCTCTTCTTAAACCAACCTTCTTACACAGTGAGTAACTTCCTTTCCTACCATTAGGTATTTTTCTTTCGCCTCCTTCTTTTCCCCTCTGATCTTTATGCAAGATATAATGTCCTGTAGCACGAGGCACTGCCCAGCCTTCCCCTGAATCCTCCAGATCCCGCTTAAGTGGCTCAAGGTTGATAGTATGAAGGCGCTTTGTTATTATAAGGTAATCGTACTTCTTAAAACCAATATCTGATATGCATATGCCGATATTAAAATCTTCGGTATTGAGCATCGGGAATTTCACTGTATTGCTTGTACTCGACTTCCGGATTAAATTGGACGCTTCCATAAAGACCAAGTAAACAGCAAATGGCCTTCAAGTTGCCATCATACTTATTTAACATGGTCAGAACCGAGCAAAGCGTAATGCTAGATAGAGACAACGGTTCCATAATCTTCAACCATGTCGTCATTACTTACTTTTCTCAACATACTTTTGAACTTGATACCAACATCTGTTTAATTGTTAGTGTTTGTTCAAAAATTGTCAAACAAATAGGACAATTAACTTGCGTGCATCCGAACACCCATAATATATCATAATGTTTTACGGCTTTTCGTCTTAACAGCCTCGCTGTATCATTCAAGAATACTTTGTTGTTGTCATTGTCCAATCGCCTCAGTTCTCTGAATCTCGAAATAGCGTCTGATGACCACAGCCATTTCATTTCGTAATAAGTTTGTCCCCAGCAGGTCAGTTTTGAATTAGCTGATGAGTAATGTATGAATCGTGATTTGTGCTAGTTATTTACCGATATCATCCTGGCTATAGACTGCCTTGATTGCTGCAAATGCTCAAATATTGGGACAAAGGTTGGCTGAATTGAGCCTTCTTGCAAAGCTTGAAATCTGGATGGGAGATGAAAGGCTGGGATACCAGATTCGAGATTGGCAATATGGGAGCAGCGTCATAACTGATGACTGATAGCGCTGGAATGTAACCATCTGAAGCATTCAAGGCTTTTAAAATGGTATTAGAAGAAGACCGACTCACTCAAGACGTCCATCTACTTTTGTCTGTCATAGCGTTCTTCACGACGCATCCATATTAATGCTTTTACTTGCACTCTTGCCTTTTCCTTCTTCCTTACGTCTCTTTTTATCCCGCCAGGTTTTCGTTTAGAGCATTTCTCTGTGGCCATCTATATACCGCTTAATTTGACATTTTCATTGGAGCGCCCGCTTATTAGACTTTGATCTTACTTTCCACCAAAGAGTTATTGTGGTGATTGTGACATTAAAAAGCATGAAGACGATGATTCCAGGAACACATATTACGGAGGATATGAAGGCGGCACTGGGGTATATTAGAGCCTGCTTTCTAAATCTATGTCTCCTCGAGGCGTTTATCATAGCCCATATAATTCGGAATAGCTTATTCTGTAGCTTGACTTCCAATTTTCGTCAAGATGTTCAGTCCTTGGTACAGCTTGAGATCGCGTGATGGGCATATCTCGGCGACAGGCGTGCCACCGGAATCTGAGGAAACATGAGCGCAGAGGTTACATTGCATTTAAGTAATCGGCTATTGAAGTCAAAACTGCCCCGTTGAATATGCGCATACAAGCATTTGAGAACAAGGCCGCGCTTGATGAATATACGACCTTGAGGAGAAAAATTTACTAGCTATTAGGAAAGAAGGCCGTAGTAGAATGGGTAGTAGACTAGGCGAAGTTCAAAGACGCTTAGTTATTCAAGACATCGTACGATTGCCCATCGCATCGCTTAACGTTGCCGAATCTGTGATCACCTTGCTCTCTTCTCATCGTGATAGCTTCAGAAAATCAGATAGGGCTAGACGCGCATAGCAACGGGACAAAGGGGGGTGCAAAAAAAAAATGCATCGATGGAGAAGCTCGCTTCAGTAAAGACCCATGGCGGAGAGGAGAACAGAAGTTGAAAAATATATCCTGGTAGGCGACTTTGATGCTTCGTGGAGCATCACAGCCCACTTACACAACGACCCTGGCCTTACATTTTTTACAATAATGAATCAGGAACCTGGAAGATTGCCTTGGTAGTCACTAGGCGTACTCCGTTGGTCGTAGCATTGCCGGTTTAGCGATTTTCAACGGATACTACCCATCGATCCATCGATCCATTGGATCTTTTGAACTTGTTTTTGTACAAGTACTTCAAGAGCTGGGCTCCTAGAATGGAACAATGGTACCAATTATAGCAATCGTTCTGCCCAAATTGGCAACGGGGCCGAAACTTGAGAGATTACGAATGAAAAAAAGAAAAGCTCGTCCAGTTATTCTTAGTAGTGCTTCCGAAAGTAAGCTTTAGAGATCCTCTTTATTGCTCTCCCAAGAGCTACCCCTGGTCTCGCCAAGTCCGTTGGTAGCCACCACCAGGTTTTCTACGAGGCGAAAAAAAGAAAAAGCTACATGTGGCCTTGCTAAAGCAATGCCAAATGTTTTTTTTTTATCATCAATATATGGTCTAGAAAGGAAACTGCTTGTCTGTTTCTAGGTAGAGGGAGAATGAGTCCGCGAGTCATACAAGTATTTACTAGTAGCCATTCTGTACGGATACTTGCTGTAATATAGGGAAGTCAAGTCGAAATAGCCATTTAAGATGCCGCTTTGGTGGCTTGCTGGTGGCAAAAGAAGCTTCGATAGAAGGCTACGGAAGAAGGAAATAAGACTGAATAAAAAAGAGAAAAAAAAAAAAAAGTTCCGCCGAAGCGCACGGCCCCGTCCGTGGTGCTATTGCTTCAGCTCAATCTTTTACGTACTCAAAATCTCACGACTGTCTACACGTGCGATGTCCCGAGATCAGGCAAGGCAATGGAGATGCAGCATCGGAGAGGCCGTTTCGCCGCCTGATTGTTATACAAAGGTGCAAGTGAGTACTTTGCAGCTGAGCGCCACAACTCTTGGCAATGGCCTGTAAGCTCTGAATATGCTTGGAACGCTGCTGTGCTATTCTATCTGGGATGCAGGCGAGAAGGACGCTCATCATGCATATGCGCTCAAAAGTCCAGTACAGAATTGAGTGTGAAGAATCCAGACGCCTGGCCTGCTTGGCGAGCCAGACACATTACACCAAAAGTTCAATGGCAATACTGTACAAGTTGCATCATGCTCGTATACGTAAGCTGCGGTTGGCCGATGACCCGGCAAGATGACTGCCTCCGTCTCATCTAAATAAAGCACGTTGTTGATATTGTCAAAACTACTGCACTGCTGCGTTGCCCAAGAATCCCTTCCAGGAGCACAGACCCATCTCGGGCTCCGTACAGCCAGGCCCTTTTGTAAACGACTTGTGCTTACAAGTACTTGTACACGGCCATAAGAACGGACGCTCCAGACGGCCGCAACGTCCGCATTGTCGAAGAAGGTATTTCGGCCATGGTGCGTTTCAGCAAGCTCATAGGTTCATTCACAGTGAGCCGCAGAGCAAAGGAACCTGGTTACTGGTGGAGAGTAACATTGAAGTCAAACCGCATCGTGGTAGTTTTGGCCAATGGCCGCCAAGCATGGCCCTTCGGCGTATGCGTCATACAGACGACGATGGAGCTCCATTGCTATTGATCCAGGTGCCTTTCGTTGCTCAGCTGGCGAATGGCTTGTTAGTGTCAGCGACTGGGATCCTACCCGCGTGCAAAAGTTCTTTTTCAAGTCCAGTGCTCGGCTTCGTGTCGTTTCTTCCGAGCACTGCAGCATTTGTACATGTTGTGCTGTAGATAGCTTGGCCACCCATTACGTGAAACGACATAGTAATCGTCAGCATGTATCCAATAGTATTCTCCCTCTTTTCTGCCTCATGTTTCTTCCTTCTTACCCAGTGAGCAGCGCCCAACGCAGTCGTCGTGTTAGGGCATATCAAGTTGAGCGGCTTTCGGCACCACGCCATCCGGCAAAAAGCCTCAAAATAGCACATGTAGTCTGTCGGGTCTACTGTATGGCTAGCCGTCAAACTTGAAATGAGCATGAAAATCACATCGCTAGGATTCAAATGCAAGGCCATGACTCTTGTGATTTCGTCAAAAAAGAATACATGATCGCCAACGCTTGCAATCGAGCGGTGGAGCAAAGCAGAGCAGGAAGAAGAAAAAAGAGGGGAGGGGTGTGAACTTCCAGAAGAAAACAAAAGCTATCCGAGGAAAACGAGAGCAACGGAGGATCAAACTCAGACGCAGCCATCCATTCGCTTCTCCACAAAGCGCGGCAGATGTTCCAAGAGATGAGGATGTGCGTTGCTAGTAAATCGCTGCCTAAAATACGGAGTTTTTAGTGCATGTCTGGCTCCAAACAGCCCGTGTTTGCGTCTTTGATGGCTTCGGGCCCCGTACTCGTTTACAGTAGCACTGCTACTGTACTAAATCACAGTAATCAGATGGCACGATCAGCCTCGAGGCCCAGTGCCGGCGGAAGTGCCGGCGGACGTGACAGATGCGTTCACACGTCGCTCGATATGGGCTGACCGTTGCAGGGGATTTGGCATTAGCATGGACGGATTGGTGCGGTCAGCAGGGAGTCCCCTCAAACGTACAGTATCAGATGGAGGCTTGCATGTTGCAGCGGCACGGCATTCATACCCAATGCTGTCTCATTACTCCATAGTAACGAGTTGATTCATGCCACCGGCCTATAGCATTTGGATGGGTATGGGCTAAAGGATACAAATCTCGATAACGCTGTGCCTGCCAAGGAGCGTAGCAAAGCCAAGCAAAGAGTAACTGCAAGCTTGGCCTTGGCTTTGACAGGGTCTTAAAACACCTAGTATCAACGACGAATAACCAAGTTATTGCCGCGCGGCCGATCATATCTCGAAAAAGCCAGACGATGCGCCTTGGAAGTTTGAGAACACAGACGATGACGACAATTCCGGGGCAGCAGATGCTAGGTTTAAACGTCTAGAGCCTCCAAACAAAGTACGCTTGTATATAGCGCCGTCAACGGACTAATGGCTGTGAGATAGGAATTTCGTACATGGAGCTGGCAGATGCTGCGCGCTGTGCTGAGCAAATCGGACGGCCGGGCATGAGACGGATCTGGCTATGCATGGGCAAGCTTCACGGTTCGCTACAAGTAGATGCTGAGAACCACATTATCCATATCGGGGAATTAGATCGGAGCCGAGGGCCGGTTCAGCACTTGAGGCGTCAATGCCTGACAGCTTGTGAGCCACAGCGGTAGCGATAGTTGCAGCAGCGGCACCTACTTTTGTGAATCACAGCATCAATAGGTACTCTGTACTGAGGTGCCTGGGTATCAATCTACAAAAAGCGAGATAATTGACGAACAGGGCGTTGCAGCGACCATCCGGACATAAGCCCGACTTGAGCTCAACAGTAACCATGGTATGGAGTCGACACTGTTGAGAGACCAGGTTTACCAGCCCAATTGTACCACGGGGCTACATCGTGAGAAATTTGCCCAGAACCAGCCTGCCAATAGCATTGGAAGACGCAAGTCTTGAGTGTGATAAATGGCATTTAAGAAGAAAACACAATTATCAATATGACTCGTAAGAAGCCGGCAGCGATGCGGGGGCCCGGAGCTGTAGCCAGCGGCGGACGCCACAAAGGGAATAAGGCCAGCCAGGGCTCCTGGAAATGGAGGATGCGGCTTTCAAAGGTCCCCCCTTCGCCCAAAAGTTCCGAAAGGCTAGGATGAAGAGGGTGTGGTCGGGAAGGGGCCTTTACAAGTCCTGTAGAAGAGGCCTGTCATGGCGTGTAATTCATCCAGAAAATAGGAGTACGTTGTATTGAGAAAGAGTCAGGAAGAGAAGAGTACTTGGCAGTATTCGAACGGTTACCTGAAGTAGAAGACGGGCAGAGCATGGCACTTGTGGTAAGGCGATGATAATTTTCCACGTCGAATGTAAGTGCACGGTTATATCGACTTCATCGGCGACTACTCGAATAGGTAAGATCCAAGGCGAAGTCAACTACCTTAAGGCTCTAGCACCCGAGTATTTCGAGATAAGTCTGCGCGTATAGATACTCGAAGCGCTGATAGCTGCAGCCACGAGACGTCCTGTAGCGTATACAACGACGCAAGCAAGAGAGTCTTGCAGTTAGTTCGGCCCGCCGGGAGCGATTTAGCAAGAAAAAAAGCTTAAGCAGAAGGCGCTCGCTCCCCTCCAATTCTAAAACCGCGCCATCCTGCCAACTCTTACAGCCTGTAGCGGCGGTTCCAGCGCAGTCCCAGGGCAAGGGCTCGCTTTCATCAACGCACCCATGGAATGGCCATTTGCTTGGCATCTGCTCCAGGTCGGCTGAGCTTGCGACAAGCGTAAACGCCGCGTCGTGCGTGGAATTCGCCGGGCCTTTTGCGGGAAAGGACACCCTAAAGATCAATCAGATACAGTACACCAATGAGCTAGCAGTGCTCGTGCCGGAGTAATAGGCAGGCCGCTTGGTGATTCGCAGCGACATAAGTACCAGCCCTCACTGAGATGCGGCGAAAAGCACCAGACCAGCTATACTAACAGCAACTGAGAGGCAGCCCCGGCTTTTGATTGAGTCCCAAACCCCGCCCTCCACATCCTGCGCGTGGCACCTACCGCGCAGGGCTTAGCGCACATACAATCTCAACAGGCCAGGCCCAGCGTCTGTTTTCTCAGTCACTTTGGCTGCCACAGAGTACTTTCGTAGCGTTAGGGTAAACGCGCCTCTTACAGAACGAATGCGACCCTCTTTTTATTTTCATTCGTTTCTTTTCTTGGACTTGACCCCCGTGCTCTGTGCGTGCTCGAGACAAGCCCCGTAAAATACAGCCCAAGCGGGCGAGCCAACGGCAGGAACTTTTTGATCGCGCAGCAAAGGCCAACCCGGAAATAGCGGTCCCATATATTGGGAGCCGGGCCAGAAGAGTTATTGTTCTAGCACGGCCATTATTTTCTTGGCAGCAATAGACCGTAGAGGCTACAGTACCAAATGGGGCTCATGGTGGAATTATTGTATACGCAAAGAGTACTAACCCAACACTTTTTTGCTGAAATGAGGGCATTCAGGCATCTGGCATCTGCTGTAAAGCAATACTGTACTGAGGTAACACATGTGCTTGTATTCGTTTTGCAGTTATAACTCCCTGGTACTGGAACCGCTGCGATGGACGCTGCGCGATACCACGTCGGTCCTGCCCTGAGCTTGATCAAGGCCAAAGCCGCCAAATTGCAACGCTCAGCAAGAGAGCTGACGTGGGACCTGCCAATACCAGTCCCCTACCTGTATTAGGCGACTCCTTCTTTCCCCGACGGCCCACCACTAGAAAGGTATCTGTACCTAAAGCGAGCCTTTGTGCTGCGCTGGTTTGTGCCTTATTCTCCGCCTTCCCGAGTACACGATACCTTAGTATTGTTGCAGCAGGTGTCTGCCATAAGTTCCCAAGGCATCAAGGTGCTGCTGTCTTCTCCTTTCGCCAATCTCGTGAAACGCCAAATCTGCTGCTCAGCCTCTCTTCTGCAACATTACCAATCATGCTCGCGCCTCTTTAGGATCGTCGCAGCAATCGCCATCGCACCGTTGGCTAGCAAACGAATACCTATTGTACTGCACCTGTAGCCATTACAGCGTACGGTTGGCTGGCTTGCACCTTGTACGGCTCTTCCGGGCCAGGCTCCCGAAGGCGTTTCAGCTGGGTCAGAAAGGGCCCGTAGTCAGAAAACAGACTTGGTTTGAGAGGCGGCTAACCGTCAGATCTAGTATAATCCGATGCTCTGTATCGCCGTGGCGCTGCAGCGGTCGCGCGCCTTTGGGTCCCATCGGAGTCGAATTCAAGCCCTCGGCCCACGCCCATCCCCACAGAGCTGGGACCACCCCTTCGACGACAAAACCCCTGGCGTTGACTTACATGAATGCCAATGTGTGCCGTGTCCGCTGTGTCGTCGCCGCTAACGTCCTGCTGTACCCATCCTATCCTCCGGACGACGTCCACCTCAAGCCCTGCCTCGCCACCCGCACGTTTCCTCAACCACGGCTCAGCACCTCGCGTGTCAGCGCAACATTAGAACCCGCTTCCCATAAGCTTTCCGAGTCTTCCTGGAACCTTGAGAGACCGCCATACGTCGGGGCCTTGTTACAACCCCGAGATTTACGCATCCAACTGCCCGCGGAGGGTCTCATCGCCACTAACAAAAGAGCCGCCGTGCAGGGCTCCAGCAGCGTCTTGCGACCACGGCCCCGTCTTTGCTGCTTCTCTCTCCATCTCGCTGTCCACCCCCCCACCGTGCTCTTCTTGAGACCTCGTTTCCCTCTTTCTTCTGGATACCTGACGTTTCTGATCTTCCCTCGGGTTCATCATGCGCCAGGGCGGGTCGTTATGAACGTAAACCGTCATGATCCATCTACGGAGACTCCTCCTGTCAGCAGCGCACGAATAGAGTTCCCTGTAACGAGCCGCACGCGCGCCACTTGAGGTAGATCGCATTACCAGTGCTACGTCAACACACCGACTCAGCCAGCGCCCGTTGCGCCTCAGAGCGTATTGTTCTCCCGTTCGCCGGGACATATAAGCCGGGCCCGTCCCCATGGACCGCCGTGGCTCGGCCGGAGAAAATGGACTTTCACCGATCCAGTCTGCGCCGCCGAATCGGCGGCGTCTATCAATGGAGGAGGACATGCATTATCAGCATATCATGACAGCATCTCAGCAGCGGCGTCCGTCACAACCGCCACCATACGACGACACCGACCTCACCAAGATGCCAACTGAAAGGGGAGAGGACAGGGAAGGAGAGAGCAGCGACAAGGTCGAGGAGAAGGACCCGTCACCAGCCAAGAGCAGTTGGCTGAACCGTTTCAAGAGCAGAGGCAAGGAGTTGAAGATGGTAAAGCCGAGCGATGGTCTAGACGATGAGACCAGCAGTGGACCCGGTATCATGGGCCGAAGCCTAAGTCACGATGACTTGCCAAGCTATTCAAGCTCTATTGCTATCGAAGGAGTGTTTCACATGAAGCATGAGATCGAAAACACCACAAAAAGGGCAGAGGATCGGCAGTGGCATACCGTTTTTGTCGCCCTCAACGGAACCGCACTCAGCATCTACAACACTAAGAAGGACTGGAGCTGGGGTAAATCACGCGATGGCCCATCCATTTGTCCCGACAACCCGCCTTGGATTAGGAAGGCAAAATTAGAAAAGACGTACAGTCTTTTGCATGCTGATGCTGGTATTGCCGCCGATTACAAAAAGTGAGTATCTCCATTAAAGCGAACTTATATATCCCACATGTGAGGGCGGTGCATTGTTAGGATATGAGAAGGATATGAGAAAGATGGGGGAGAAAAAAAGCCTCAGCATACTAACCCATCTCTACCTTTAGGCGTCGCTATGTCATTCGAGTACGAGTTGAAACAGATCAGTTTCTCTTGTCTTGTATCGAGCTGGGCACCTTTGTCAAGTGGCTCGAGTGCTTATTTGCGGCTATTGATGTGGCAGCCCCTATCGACGAACGAGATTTTCCGCGCGACATGTCTATCCCGCGAATCCAGAGAATCCGATGGTATCGTAGCCACACTGGTGAAATCTACCCAAGCACCCAGCCGGAGATTCACCAAGATCCACCTCCGGAGGCCGATGGCTCTGGTACCCATGACGCTCTCGACGGTCTTGACGATGCTTCGGAGCGAAGACCTTCATCTGCTCAGCTACCTTCTCCGACGCCTGCCCCTTCACGAACCCATCCAACAGAGGAGGCTCAGAGTAGCGAAATTTTGGGGCCCCACCCGAGAATCGATCCCAGGAATGATCCCTTCCATCCCCTCAGCATAACTTCAGATCCAAATCCGTCTATCGACCCACACACGGGCAAATGGTTCCCTGAGCACCAGTGGACGTCTGCACACGATCTGCTGTACGCCAAACTATGCTACAGTAATTTACTGTTTCGAAGCCCTCGCAAATCAAATTATATCATTAGCAAAGGGAAACAGTGGTTTGTCGATTGGGGCACGGGTAGAATGGTCCGTGTGCTTCCGCCGGCCTATGGCGAGGTAGACTTCTTTGGTCCTTGGCAGGTTATTCATACGGAAAATAGCAGGATCTAAGAAATACTTTGGGGTTGAGCCGAATCAAACGGATTCGGAAACGATCATAACCAATGGCATTGACCACATTCGAAGGAACAAGTTTGCCTCAGCACCGGCATACACTCTATGCGGGTATACCATTTCCAACAATCCGACATCAACAATAACAGTCCTCTTCATATTGATATGGACTATCTTTTATTCCACCTACATCCATCCGGGCAACATTGGCTTGCCTTGATTTCTCTTTTGTTCATGCCTTGTTCAGTCATACAACTAGCCTGATTGCAAAGGACTAGAAATCCCGCATGGGAGTTTAGCACAGGGGGTGGAGACTGGTGAGAAAGACGCGAGCTCTATCATGAAGAGCTATTGGAAAAGGTGTTTTTTGTTACGTGCATACACGGGCGTCAGGAATGAGCATTTGCACATTTATTACCAGGCGGCAGCAAGATCATGGGCCGGAGTTTTGTCTTTCTTTTCATTTGTTATGCATTTCAGGCATGCATATTCTGTCTATGTTGCATGTTTAGTGGCGGAGAATGAAGGGGTGCTGTGTGTTGGCATATTGGATATAGCCGCAGACTACGCATATATCGCTCGTCGTTGTATATACCGCAATACATTGGCAATACATTTGATTCTTATTTGATACACTTTGTTCTAACAGTGTCGTGCAGAGAGCCAAGACTGATTGATCGTTATTGTGTAAATCTATATGCTTAAAGAGAAACAGTATATATGGGGTATCATGTAACCAATTCCAAATCCAACAGCTATCCCAACAATATCCCCTCTTCTCATTGTTATGCCCAAAATTATTTGAGACATTAAACCTTTGTTCGCTCTCCTCTTCTTTTTGCAATCCAACGGACATCAACAAAACGTGGTCTATCCAGTTCACCTGTGCTATAGGCACATAAAAGGCTCTCATCAATCGATCCTCCAGATGCCGAGAAAAGACAAAGTCCAAAATCGCCCACTTTCATGGCCATTCTTTTTTTTTTTTTTCTCATTCCGAAACAGCCTTGTCCACATCCCTCGCCTCCGCAGCCAACTGGTCCACGACCGGCGCCAGCGCGGCATTTGCGCTCCTGACGTCCCCGACAGCAGCCTCGAGCGAGCCGAGCAGCGCCTCAATCTCCGCGCGCTGGCCGCGGATCTGCTCGTAGAGGATGGCGTTGTGAGACTGGGCGGTCTGGAGCTTGGCGTTGAGGAGGGACTGGTGGGAGGCGAGAGACGGGGCGAGATGCGCGGAGAGGATGTCTTTGGCGGGGAGGAGATGGGGTCTTGTAATCCAAAAAAAAAAAAAAAAATGTTAGAGTTATCTTCTTCTTTTTCAACAACGTGTGGTGAGAGATCTGGAAAAAAGGGGAAGGGAGGCTTTTCGTACGGAGTTGGTTTAGGAGCGTCGGGCGCTGAAGATATGCGTCGATGTGTGGCGTCTGCGACGAGGCTTTCGAGGTCGTTGAGCTTGGGCACGACTTGCCTCGCGACGAGGATGCTTTCAAACTCTTTCTATAGCAATCGAACTGTTAGCAAAAACTGTCTCTCTCTCTTTCTCTCTCCCCCTCATTCTTTCAAGGCTCCCCCATTACCTCGCACTTCTCCGCCAGCTTCTCCGCCATTTGCGTCTGGACCTGCTTCAGCACCGGCTCCGCCTTGCTCGCCACCGTCGGGTAGCAGGCTGCGAAGTTGTCCCATTTCAGCTTGGCCAGCGTGCGCTTCAGGCTCTGCGCGTAGAGCTCCTGGAAGCGAGTTGCGCGGGGGCCGGAGACGACGGGCGCAGCAGCCGGCTGGGGTGCGGAATCCGCTCGGGCGTCGCCATTGTTGTTGTCGCCGTCGGTATGGGTGTTTTGGGAATCTGGCGCTGCATCGTCGGCTTCCATGGGAGTGTCTGATTGTGATGCTCGAGCTTGCGCTTGAGCTTGGGACGTAGTCGCCATGTGATGGATTCTTGTTTTGATCCCCCCTCCCTTTCTAATCGCAAAAAATTCGACTAATACCCAGTACACACAGATCGATGGAGGGGAAGACAATTAGCGTAGTGTTTATAAGTTTGGAGAAATAGAAAAGGACAAGTCAAACGCAAGGTGGGAATAGAGAATGAAAAATGTTGGGATGCCCAAGAGGCATGAAGCTGTCATAAGCTAAGCGCGTCGCTTTTCCAATTAAAGAGACGCGAACGTGGGGTTGCGTCTTCAACGTCCGAATCTCGGTGGCACGTGACAGCGAATTTATCGAAATAACTTAAAGACGTTGATTAATGCTTTTCTTATTCCCAATTTGAACTGGTCGGTTCATCAGTATTTTTGGTATTTTCAATGCGGCTTAGCTGCCTGCAAGCACTATAAAGTCTTAATTGTCAAGTTGTCTGTTTATCTACCCTGGTAAATAGGACGTTGCCAGTATCATTTTACTCACTTATACGCCGCTATAACTTTTATATCAGACTTCTCACGCTTGATAGTAATATTTATAATGCATCAAATATCAGCTGAGCATCGTACGATACTCGCTCACCGGTGCTATGACCCATGACCCATGTCTATAGATATAATACTCTACAAACCAATGCTATCCTATGCTCGCTTTTCTTCTCGCCCGTCAAGTTTTTTATATACCCTTCTATATACCCAAATCGTCCTCAATTCTTTGTGCCATCCTTATCGCGGTTTTGGTATCAGTTTTCAATTCGTAACGCAGTCATAAAATCCACCCAGTATGTCCCCCTCCTATCGAGGCCCAAAACGCTCAGCCCGTAAACCTCATCCATACCCATCGCCCCGTCCGTAATCCAAAAAGAAAAAGTAATCGAAGATTTATGTGAAGGCAGGGAAAAAAGGCCTCAGAGGCAAAATCAATTTGCTGCCAAAATAGCAGCCGCATCTGGCGCAGAGGTGCGATCACTCTTGCCACCGTCCCTTCTCAGCTCTTCCTCTTCCTTCTTCTTGCGATCTTGCTCCCGCTGGCGCTCGTGGCTGACATACGTAGCATACCGAATGGTGCCCAGCGTCACGATGGCCATAAAGAGGATACCAACAACGGACCGGCGGATGAGAATCCATCGCACACCTTCTATTTCCGATTTGGAGTCGCTGCTCAGCATGATGCTAATCTTGTAGGTGATTTGTTGGATCTGACGATCAAAAGTCAGTTGCCACTGCCTAGAAGTAGGTCGATTAAGAAACTTACAGCACTATCCGCTCCCTTTTGCTCCTCTCTAACCGTCATCTTTCGATCATTAAAGGCTCCTCGCACATTATCGTTCAAAGTAAGCAGCTCCTGGTTTAACGTCTGCGTCAGAATGTCGACTTCGTGCTGTAAATGCGTGCGCTGCTGTCGAATCTGCTCATCCGAGGCGCGGCGATTGTTTTTGATCTCGGCGCTCAGCTCAGAGCAGGCCGCAGAGAACAAATATGACTCCTACATATAAAACAGTTAGACTAACACTTTCTTTTTTCTTCTTCAAAAATTGGCAAGAGCCCCTTACGTTTTCTACATCGCTCTTGCTAACAAGCTTTTCCTGCGCCATATCCAGGTTATGCGCCAGGAGAGCTCGCACAGCCTTCATCATGGTAGTAGCCTGGTCGCTCGAGTACCCTCCCTCTTGCAGCTGCTTAACCAGGGAATAGGTGTCGAAATGATGAACATATTTTGGCGGCGACATGGACGGCGTCGACGATGATGCCAAGCTCTCCGGGGCACCCATGTAATAGACGCTGTCCAACTTGTCGCTCATCTTTGAGGTGTCTTTGGGCTTGTCTGCCTTGGGTTCGGCGCTTGCAGTCGAGGTCGAAGTCGAATCGCTGGACTCAGTCTGCGGCTTAGGTGGTGGCATTGGTATTACTTCTGATTCCGCACTCGCTGGCTCTGATGGCTTTGGGTCAGCCTGCGTCTGAGCTGGCTTTGGGTCCTGCCGTTGACTCTTCAGAGCTGCTGTGTCGGTCTCCGGGGCATCTGTTGCGGCAGCCTGGCTTGTCTTCTTCTCCCCGCTCTCGAAAAGCAGTTTGCCAATGTCAGACTTGGCCTGGGCCTTGGCCTGGGCCTTGGCCGGAGCCTCCTCTGTCGTGCTACTATCCGTCGCTGTCTTATCTTGAGTCGCCTTTGCCTGTTCGTCCTGCTCCTGCTGCTTTTGTTGGTGTAGCTGCTGCTGCTTCTCCCACTCGGCGGGCTCAACAGCCTTCCCATGCCTCTTTGAAATTAAGCTATTCCATCTTACGGTCGTTGCAGCTGTCGTCGTTGTCGTCGTCGTCGGAACCGTCGTCGCCCATCCCAGTGTCGGGCTGCAGCCCCTCGTAGCCGCACGCACCAATTGGGGATACAAAAACGTCAGTCTCCCTGCGGCCGCCATGACTGAAAAGAGGCGGACGAAGAGAAACAATATACAAAGGTAGGCCAACAGCCGCAAGGAGGGGAAAAAAGAGCTCTAGAAGGCAAAGCCCAATTTGTCCCGCCGGGCCGGAGAGGTTTTGACTGGGCGCGTTATAAGTCGGGACGATTCATCGGGTGCGGCGCTCGAGTGCGACACAATGCTCCTCTTGGGAAATAATTCAAGCAACGAGACCAGGTCATTGGTAAAGAGTAAAGGAGCGGGTGGGACGCTGGAGCTTCAAGTGCCATAAAAGTGGCTATCGTCGGAACAAGTGCCGCAGTAAATAAATAGGCGGACGAATGGCGCTAAAAAGTTGATCCGCTGTAGTATTGGCTTTGATCCATCTACGCTCCGATAGAGCTCCGGTCATCACGCAGATAGTGCTACGAATGTGAACCTTCATAGGTACCTGGGTATGCTGCAACTGAAGCAACTCCCGAGGATAGTGTCACTCTTTCAATCATTCACAAGGATATTCATTGACTAATGGGACACGATCGAACACGAGAACAACTCCGGTATCAGCAACGGGTCCTCATTCTGTAGTGAGACAAATGAGTAGTCTCTCCAAAACTCTCTACAGTTCCTCTATGGACGTAAATCCCAGACCCCAGGTGTCAGCGCCTTCCAACCGTTAACGATAAAGTACATTTGCATCCCTTGCCATCCGTATGTGCCTAGTGCTGCCCGGTTCCCTCACATCTGTTGGAAAAGGAGTGACCAAATAGAAAAAACGACCAAGTCGGTAAGTCCCCAAGGTAAAAAAGGGGAAATAGCATAAAGTAAACCCTGCGAAGATTTTTGTAAAAAAAGAACAGAAGACAGAAATGATAAATGGAAAGACGAGAAATCAACTCCAAATTATTCCCAAGAAAAAGAAAATCCCAAATTTGTGTTTCGTCGTCCATGCAAAATTTCAAGTTCCGGGATAAATATACCGCAGCTTCTTATTGGCTTGTCCTGACAAATATCCAGAAACGACCGTCCGCGTGCAGTCGTAAGTATGCCAGCTAGAAGAGGGCAAAGCCACAATGCGTCTTCTGTTTGCAATATTATAATAAAAAAAAGAATAAAAGTTAAAATAGACTTGCACAATATTAATACCACATATCCATGCCGCTGTAAAAAGGGGGGGTGCCCGAGTGAAGAAAATCGGATGATTTGTAAAGGTCTATGGGCCGTCTTCCTTGACTCTTGCACCCTCCATCTGGCAAATGCGTTGTGTATTTATGTCTCTTTCACGCTGAATCAAGTTTTTCTCTGTTGTCGTAATACATTTGTTCGAAGAAGTAAAAGCCAAATCAAGGAATGTGCTTAATAAATATATAAAGCAGCGAGCAGCTCTATGACTCAACATCTTGAACTTGTAGAGCCACTCCAGGGATGGGTTTGCTCGAGCCCTTGTCTGCGGTTTCGTTAGATGGGGCCCCGACAGCACTGGCGTGAGTGCTGGGCGGGCTGTTGCTCTGAGGACTGTTGGTTTCATGTGTCAGGGAGGGAACCTCAGCAACGGAGTTGGTGTCTGACTGAGTAGATGTTTCGCTCTTGGAGCCACTCAATCCGAGGAGTTTCTCTAATGCCTGGAGCTGCCGAGAAGCGCCACTCTTCTTTAGGTTGTAGAATTGAGGCTTGATCTCCTCAACCAGAGCATCTCTCTCCTCGCCTTGTAGCTGGCCCAGCATCTTTTCTATTAAAGAATTAGCGATGTAATTTTGCGGGGAATATCGATAAAAATCTTACGAATAACGTAGTTACCAAACTGGTCTCTCATCATCTGTTGCAGAGGGTTGTTTCCATCGGGCCCAGCAGTGGTCAGCTGCTCCCGAATGGTTGTGCGCTGTGCGGGCGTGCCGAACTCGATGCACTTTTCTACTACATTGGAAGCAAATTTGTGCTTGGAGAGCGTGAGGAGCTGGCCCATGACCAACTGGATAATCCGCTCGCGGTCCTCTAGTTCGCCATTCTGGATGACATGCTGGGCGACATAGTTGCCGTACTGGTCAGTAATCAGAATCTGGGCAGAAGCGTGGAGCTCGCCCATGATTTCTGCCTTGTCTTCCTCGGTACCGTGTTCCAGCAGTCGCTGAATGACGCGGCAGCCATAGGCGTGGGATGCCAGAGGAGTAACTTGGCCGCGTACTGCATTCATGATGAAGTCGATGTACTGCCTTGGGACAAGCTCAATGATCTTCTGGACAACATGGTTGCCATTCTGATCTTTGATTACTCGTAAGATCTCAGGCTCCAGCTCCCGGGTCAGCTCGGCTTGCTGCTCGACTAGGATGTGCTCAAGAGCCTGGGGAAAATAAGCATTAGTAAGGGTCTAAGAATTGAACGTGGGCAATTGTATGCGGGATTGCGCTTACCTTTTGAACCACGCGACAAGCATAAACCTGAACAGACAGGTCAACTACTTTACCCTTCATCTTCTCTGCCAGAATTTTCTTCTGAAGTTGACTTCCGTATTCGAAAAACTTCTGTACCACGTAGTTGCCAAAGACGTCCTTCATCAGCTGGAGGGCGTTGGGTTCAATCTCTCGGAAGATTTGCTCCTTCTCATCGCTATTAGCGGTCTCCAGCTTCTGTTGGATGAATCTCGAGCCATGCTGATCCCCGCTGAACTCGACGGCGTGGTTGTAGATGTCTCTGAGCTCGTATCGCTTGTTAGACTTATTGCCATTTACGCGGAACTCATCGAGCAGAGCGCTGCGCATGCCTTTGCTGGGATCTTGATCTCTAGAAGGCCTGATGGGAGACATGGAGTTGAGAGGATATCCAGGGATAGATGGGACGGCATAGTTGGATAGCATGGGTCGGAAGTTTGAAGTGTAGGCCTCAGGGTAAGAAGGTGAATACTGAGAAGGGATCTGAGCGTAGCCGAATTGGTTTGGATAGTACTGTGCAGGGAAGTTGGAAGCCGTGAATTGTTGACCAGAGGGCCTTCGCTCATGATCGGCAGCCCTCTGACCTCGTGAGGATGGTCTGCTCATCCAAGCCTCTGCGCCTGGGGCAAAAACTCTGGAGCTGGAGCCAGGGTCAAGGCGGTAGGCGGCGCCGGATGCTGGCGACACTCTATCGAGAGAAGGGCGCCTTGCGGCAGAGAGCTGTGATAGGAGGGGATCTGTGCCGAATTCAAAGCTCCCGAGCCTTGAAGGGCCGTTTTCGCTCAGCCATGGCACAGAAGCGGGGTTGGAGTGGAAAGGAACAGAGGCAGGGTTGAATGGCTGCGCACCGGCCGAGCCATTGTTGAGATTGATCTGACGGGCCATTCGAAGGGAGATGTCATCATCAACTTGTCTGTTGAGGCTGAATGCGCGCTGGTTTGCGACCTGAGGGAATGATAACGAGTGGTTGGAAAGCTGTCTCGTGGAATGAATCGAGTTGCTGGGAGTATGGCCGCTACCCTGGTGGTATAGCTCGGTGAAGGCTGGAGAGCCCTGGGATTGTCGAGAAGGCGGGAGGCTGGCATCTCGGGGCTGAGCAAAGGCTGCCAGAGGGTCGATGAAAGCGCCATCTGAAGGACCTCGCTTTTGCGCAGCGGCAAAGGCAAAGGCATCTGACTCGTCGATAAAGCTGCCGGAGCCACCCAAACCGGAAGATTCCTTCTTCACACCAATGGCTGCCGGGTGATGGTTCGGGTAAAAGACGGAGGGATTCGAAAGACCTGCATTTTGCGCTCGACCGGGCGAGTTGCTACCAGAGCGGGCAGGGTTCTCTGCGTTCCAAGGCTTGGAGTTGGAGACCCAGCCCTCAGCCTCGGAGGTTGCGTGGAGGGCACTGGACCCGGTGGGATTTTCTTCTGATTCTGCGTCATTGTGGTGAGTGGTTAGTCCCTTCTGCACAGAGATAATCGGGAAGAGTGCGAGGAGAAGAGCGGGAGTGATGACGAGAGAGCGTCGACGCCGACGCTGCCCATCATATCGGCGCTCGCGATGAGGCACACGCACCTTTGGGGCCAACAGAGCGATCTCTGGCATTGGCAAAAGGCGACGACCAGATATTTTTGTTCGGATAGAGATTGGAGGGAAAGCCCGAGCCCACGGGCTGCTGGGCCTTTTCGGCAGATCCAGAGGGCATGGCAAAGCTGGAATAGACCCTCAAGCGTGTCTGTAGACAGCAAAGCAAAACGAAAGATGACAGTTAGCGATTGTGCGGCGGTCAGAATGGACGAGCAAAAGACGAAACAGCGCTGAGGTTGGGACGAGGGCCAAGGCGTGGGGATCAGGCCTTTGTGACCCGCTAAGGGCGAATCAAGCCTCCTTCCGCTGGCGCTAGGCTGGCGCAACCTTTTGAGACACTTGGGCGGCCCCCCCTCTGACGTCGTGGTGCTGGGCGGCTTCTGGGTTCGAGTGCTGTTTGCACTTTGGCAGCGCTGCACTCGCTGCAAGGATGGAGCGGGTGGGGGAGAGGAGAAGGGACAAGGACATGGAAGGGGATGATATGATGGGAGGGAGATCAGCTAGAAACTAACCTTTGGCTGACTCACCGCAGTCGCCATCCTGTGCTGAATGACGGACGGGAGACGGCAGGGGAGCGTCGTGAGGAGAGCGCGGAGAGAGAAGACGGAGCGTGTGCAACGAGGAGAATGCAACGAGTTGTCAATGCCTTATCTCTCGACTTTACCAATGGTTAGGCACCCAGCTCGACTTGACTCAACCGCTGTCTGCGTTGCTTCGCTCGCTCTGACCTGATTGATTGATTACTCGCTTGCTGCTTGCTTGCTTGCTCGATTGCTGCTCCAGCCAACCTATCCGATGTGCTGCTCGCTAAGACGGACGGATGCACTCCTCCGGGTGGTACCAGCTCGGTGCACCGCCGAAACGACCACAATCAGGTGCGGATGCAAATCGATGCAGCTACAGATGCAAATGCAAATGCACAGCAGAGCCACTGCCAGGCTCGCGCTGGTGCCAACAGACCAGCTCGATGCAGCCAGAGCAAATCAGCGCCCAGCGAACGCCCAAACGTTGCGGGCCTGGCACTCTGGGGAAGCGTCTGGCCGCTACTCACAGCCTTCGAGATAGCCGGCTGGGGTCTTTTGGCGTTTCCGACCCCTGTGGCCGTTGCTGGATATGCCGGTAGTGGTGGTGATGCTAGTAGCTTTTAGTGAGCACTTGTTATGCCGTCTCGTGCTGGTCTAGCTGCACTCGTCTGCAGGCAGGATGGCGCCGCAATAAGTACTTCCGGAAGCTGGCCCTCCCTTGGAGATAAGGGCCAGAATGCGTGTTATGGATCTCAGACGGTCAAGATTACTGGGATAGGGCCGAGGCAGGACGTGGAAAAATTAATGCCCAAGCAGGAATAGCAGCTCATGTATGTTTTCGACGCAGAAGACAATTTGCCTGCGGTTTGGCCGGGGTAGAACTGCGTTGAACGATACGTGTCAGCGGTGGAGAAAGTTGAGTTGCATGGGCGCGCGCCCAAAGCGATTTTGGCTTTCCGGTGCAGGCGAAAGTTGTTCAAGACGAGAGGAATTCTGTTCAAGAGAAGGTAATAGAGAGAGAGAAATAGCGCGCTTAGAGCATGTACAGTACATAGGGTTATGATATGGAGAAATAAAACCTCCAGAGGGATTGGATAGGAAGGGGAAGAGTGAAGGGTCAAACGCTTTGAATCAAGGGATATCAGCATCTGGCGCTATGGCACTTGGGAAATGAATCTCTTCCACGCGATGTCAACGCGGACAGCGGGGCGCCGAAGACGTTGCTGCGTGTTCCAGAGCGGCAGAAACTCACCACAATGACTGCAGATGTCTTATTCCGAGGGATGCCGTTGTGGCTTGGAGCGAAGGGGGTGAAAACCGTGTAGCACTTGTATGTCTTGGCTGATGTTCGAAGTATGCGCAGCGAGGATGCTTGTTCGTTGTTCGAATTTTCTATGTCCGGGCTGTGTTCTGCATGTACAGAGACGAAGAGCCAAGGTTCAACGTAGGCACCAGTCGAAGTTAGAGAAGAGACAGGAAAAGTAAAAATTCAAATATTAAACCGAGAGAGGCAGGGGATGAATAGAAAGTAGCTCTGATGGAGAACTGCTTCCTGTCTGGCGCTCTTGTCAGATAGCAGGATCGAGAAATCATGTATTTTTTTTTTATGTCCAATGCGCGTAAAAACACAATTTTTGAATAGAGAGAGGGGGAGGAGGAGCAGAAGACGAGAGGACTGGATGGCCCAACGGTGCGGGCTCAATGGCCTAGATGTATGGCGGCGGCATTGGGACGAGGAGGCGAGAGCAATGGGCAGAAATGCTGGGTCGGAATGCAGATGTAGCAAACTGGCAGAGAGACCCTCGAATCACAGGAGATCAAGGGATGGAGATGGAGCGAGGAATGAATGGTGCGCGAGACAGCCACTACGGGAAGTCAACAGGGAGAGGGGAAAAATAATGTCAACGGAAAATAGAGTACAAGGCAAGGCAAGGTGGACTGAAACGAACGATATTGGGCTGAATTGCAATGAAATGAGTGCTGTGCCTACTGCACTGCCGTTGCTGCCCTTCTCGTCTCCTTGGGCTGGCACAGGTGGACGAGAACATGGCAGAGCGCATAAAAGGGCGCGGCCACGGTGAAACTACTCATGCTCGGGCTCTGCCTGCTCTATCTTCTACATCTACGAGACATTTGCAATTAAGCAGCGTTTGCCAGCGTGTGTCTGGCCGTCGTTACACAGGCATTCGATGTTACAGAAACAGATATAGAGACGGGGAGACCCTAGCGGTAACTGGGCCAAGGGGCTGGAAATACCAACAAGAAGAACCAAAGTAGGGTGCCAGCAAGTTTCAGGCGCGGAAAATAAAACACAACCATCCGTCTACTCTTGCATTGGGAGGTGAGCCGGAGAGAAAAGCAATATTCATTAGCATTGGCGCCAAATAGACTCATGCTAATACGATGCATTGCACCATGCCATGCCAGTAGCACATGGACGAGACACGAGGGAAAACCTCGCGCCTTCGGTACGAATTTGACGGGCAAGGGGGGCTGTTCCTCCATTCTCTTCAGACCCCATCCGACAGAGACACGCCAATCAGAAATCAGGCCGGCAGAGGCTCATCAACCTAGCAATCAAGCATATCGCTGCTGCTCCGTAACACATTGCCAGAGAACTGAAGGAGGGTTACGGTGCAGCACTAGGGCCGGCCATTTTTTCGCGAGATGCTACTTTACACCTGTGGGAAGCAGAGATGTAGATTGACGATCAACAGCTAGCACGTAGTAATACGAAGCACACAGCCGCATAGCAATAACACCGGCCCATACAGCACCCAAGTCAGTAGCAATGAGGCCACATGTGATCTGCATGCGTGAGCAGCTAACGTGGCTGCAGTTTCGCCTTTACTTGTCTACGATTCCGAATTGCCTCTTTGGCCAAAATAGCACTTGGATATGGAGTCCGGAATACGGGAGGGGGGCACGCTAATGTGGCCGTTTGGAAATCTAGCGGGGAGGCGGGAAGAACGAAGAAGAGAGGAGGAGATGAGATATGATGTGCCGGATAAGCTTTCGTGCCTGGGTAGGAAAACTTCCTTCAGCTCATAATGCCGAGTCGTTGTTGTTGGAGACGGATATTCGCTCACATCAAATCCAGAGCGCATCGTCACCAGCAATGGCGACCTTGCATTGCATTAGGCGCAGCCTGTATCTTACTAGTAGGTAGAGAAAAAGAAGGACGGCCAAGCGCAAACTTTACCCGTACACGAAACACGACCTGTCACTGTTTGCGGGAAAGATGGAGATGCAGGGATGCATCCATTGATGACCTAAGAAGTCAAAATCAAACCTAACAGACGAATGGGCAACTACCGGCGGGAGTCTGTTGTTTCTTCTGCTCGATCTGTCCACTTTCCCCTTCTTCCAGGTACTATATCAATAATCAGTCCTAAGTACTTGCCACTTTCATGCTGTCTATGTCGATGGAATTGAGGCAGCAGCCACCTGCCTGGCAATCATGTTACCGCCTCCACCTTCCCCTAAACGTGTCGATCAGCGCGAGTCTCTATATCAAAGTTAGATTGGTAAATGCGAAACACATAAAGGAATTGGCAAAGTAAAATTCACTTGCTGCATGCAAACATATAGCACCAAAAAAGGAGACGGGCAGAGCTCGAAGCAGAAAGGACAAGGCAAGGAAATTGTGAGGCTACCACAGACACTGCTCTCATAGTCAATGCGCCGCCCATCGTTATGTGCCGCGACCCCTGCCCCTGGCCTGGCTTAGCTTGAGATCCGCTCCTCCGCGCCTGGCCTAGCCAAGTACATGTATACTACTATAATACAGGAGATGCCCAATCAAGCCTAGCAACTGGCCGATAGTGCAAGATCGTATGGCCTTCGTCAATTATCCTTCAACGAACGCTGACTTCCTCTCACCTACGTGCAGATCCCAAGCTCATGATTGAATCTGGTGGATCACATCGCCCACGAGGACACATGGCACATCGGCGTCTCTCGGCCGGCTCTTTCGACCTTCTCTGCTCTGTCTGGCCTACGGGGTAACGTTAGCCCACTTGCTGTAATCTCGAGGCAGCGCCCTGCATGTCTCTTACTCAGTCATCTGATTCTGGTGCTACAAACACGAGTAACACTCCTCCTACTTCTGCTGAACCGCGGATACTACACATGAGCATGAAGTGCCCTTGCTGAACCTACAATCGACAATGGGCCTCTGTTTCCATGGCAGGGATGGATGGCACCTCCTCACTTCCCATGCCGTGGAATTGATCCGACTGCCCGACCAAGACGAGCACTGAAAAAAATGCTCCCGCCGAGGAATTGTCTTGGTCTAAAAAGTGCTGCATTCTCTCATTCTAGGATCTCGTGCTCAGCGAATCACAGTGCTCGAAAGCTATACACAAGGGGTCGTTGATGAATACCCACTTTGTACCGCGTATTGGCTATGTGATACAAGTCTTGTCATCTGCCGCATCGTTTAGTCCGTGGCTTCTTTTGTCCAGCATGTCGACATACGATGCCGCTCACTCAATCCAATCTTGATATGAAATCATCTTACACGTACTTCACATTGCATATAGCTACCGCTTAAGCGCTTCCCAAAAGCAACAGGAATAGTCCGTATAGGCAGTAATATTGCGACTGTCTCTATTGATGCTACCACCAATCCCTTCAACAAGTGTCTCAGTCTGACACGAGCCCACCGTACATGACTGAAGAAGGATCGAGAGGCGGGGGAAGGGAACGAGAACATCATCCAATTGAAACGGGATCCGCTCGTTGGGCCCTCCCGCTGTCAACATTGTACACTTTGCTACTCCAAGACCAATTTTTTGGAAATACCGATAATTTAGGATATAGTTTATCGCCATTGAGGAGACTATTGGTGCTGAGTCTTCCCTGAAAAAGCTGATGAATACTTTGACGCACTGATACTATCTCTAGATCTCGTTGAGGAAAAAATTCTACCACTTAAATTCTCTCGCCTTGTTCAGGCAATGTTCATATACACTATTGTAAGTACACTGCTATATGGGTAACACAAGGTGTCGTTGGAAGACAACAACGATGTTGCCATACGAAGGATCGAACCTAAGGTTCTAAAGGCTACCTGCTACTAGTAGTACCACGATATTGCGCTATAGAATGCATACGACACTGTGTTACTCGAACGGCTCCGTCTTACTCGCCAGCGCTCATTTGCCTCATCTTTTCTCACTCGCGCTCTTCCTTGTATAATAAGAATGGCCAGCCGGACACAAGAAAATATGGGTGTGGTTATAGTGATGAATTCACTCCGGTAGCGGCTCGATCTTTATCAAGGACTATTTGATGGCAAGAGAATACGTTCGTTAATGGCCCGCAGCAGCCCGGCAAACCCCCATCACAACATTTCCTCAGAGACGAGCTGAACGACTTGCGGACCTATCCCACTCTCATGGGAGTACTACAAGTATGATCTCGTGTGCAGTGTTAATGAACCCTCCATAGCTTGAAGATGATCAGTCGCATGTCACTTTATACAGAAGGCGACCTTACCGGCGGATATTTCTTTCGAGTTCGATTACTGCTTCGAGACTTTCTGTATATACTCATCACGAGGCAGGCTTTTGAGCTGAGAGATCCTTGTGGCTGCATTTATAAGCAAGCTTGATTAATACTCAGATATTCCAGATGCGTAATCCGGTTGCATATACTCGTCCGATGAAAGCCTTAGCCGCATGAACTTGTCGTAGAGGATCATCTTCGCTTGGTCTTTGACTGTTTGCCTGTCACAGTATTTACAGTTGTACGATACAACGGACCGCAGACATGAAACTCAAAAAATAGAGTCTCAATATCGCATGACTATCACGGTAATGCAGAGAGAACTAGGCAATGAAATTATACGCCATGGGACTGTATATAGCACATACGCTCTCTAGAAAACTCCAATATGTTGAGGACAAATGGAACTGCGGTGTCAGAGAGGGAGTCCAGTCCTATGTACCGATATGCATTTTCTGAGTCTTTATTTACCCCAATTTGTCGATTTAATCAGCATCCCGCCACAAAAGTACCGGGTTAACAGAATCCGGCTGCCAACCGCTGGCTTATATGCATGCATGTAAGCTAACGAGTTCTTCGGCCAGACTTGAAGGCTTCCTGAGCGGGGAAAAAGAACGAATGAAAAAAGCAATCAAAGGAGCGTTGCAAATGCAGACGCTGGAAGTGTGTAGCATGCTCGACTCAATTCTTGGATGGGAAAAGAAAATCGGCTGCCATGAACCACCCTTTGCAGCATCTTATTATAATCTACTCGTTCTTGATTGGATTTTGAGATCTCGAAGCCAATTCAAGTAACAGCTAGGATAGCTCTCCGATCTCTCGGTGGAAAGCAAAGAGAGCATGCAACATCGTCATGTGGTCCCACCAAGCTGGGCTGAATTGGGCATTTCACGAGGCTAGAGAAAGCTCGCATATGGACCAGGGGAGGCAATGAGAAAGCAGGTAAAAGGGCCTATGGCGCGAAAAGAAGGGTTTGAACATTTGACGACGGGGCTGTGGCAAATGGAGGGAATAGGATGCTGTTAATGGGCACGCTTTGGTTATAACCCCGATGACGGCATTGTCTTGAAGAACAGGCTCTCTGTATCAGTTGAACTCACCTTTCCCTGTTTGAATCATGCTCTTTTATTGGTAATTGGAGTATGGAGATGGCTTTATTTGAGTTACTTCGTTTCTGATGGTGAGAAATGTTGCTTTTGAGACCTTCTTGGTCGAGATAGAAGAATTCGTTATGGTGATGATGTACGTTTACTGCCTCTGGATTTGAAAGCTGATTTATTCCTTGAGTTGGCAACAACTTGATCGGGGCATATCTTGTGGACTGTATGCCTGGTTAAATGTCCCAAAAGCAGGTACATGCATACTCAAAACAAGAGGTTAGCAATTTCGAGTGATAATACGATTCAACTGCGATGTAATGTACAGCATAATTACATCGCTATTCATATAACCCCCTATATCAAATAAATACTACGACTATGAAATGGTAAAAGGGTAGAATCAACGTGCGAGTTGTTGCATAAGGTGTAGGTTAGCAACGACGTTCCTCGCAGCCACAAAGAAGAAGACGTTGGCTACAGAACTACACCCACTAGACATTGAAGTAAGATTTAGGCCCTGCGATATCAACGCAACGAAGTAGCCTCTGGATCAAGAGAATGAACGGATATGCACGGTGCAGATCTTCTGTTCATCCCATACGCATAATTCGAACTCTGTAGTGATAGACCTTTCCGTGGTCCCAGCGCAATATCCCAGCTGCTACTATTCTTAGACATCCCTCTTCCAGAAATACAACACGTGACTGCATTTACAAGTAACTGAGCATCTCGTTGACTGATTCATTCAAAATGAGACCTCCATGCTGCCCCAGCACGCCACTTTGGACATCTCCGAAACATGACGCTTGGGACGCGCTGGAGGAGGTTGGGAAACGCCCAAGCACAAGCACAAGCACAATCCTACAAGCCGCTGCCGCCTGTGCTCTGCTCTGCCCGCAACGCAAAAAACTACACATCACACCGCAGGATGCACCTGTCGTGTGCCATTGCGAAACACGCGCACGTCTCCATGGGCGGCTCGCACAAAGGCGCCGCAGCTCAGTGCATGCAGGATCAGATCTCACGCAAGCCAAAAAGGATGTGGCATGACTTGTCGAGTCTCTGTCGCCACCCAATTTACGCAGCCAAGGTCGCGGTCTTGAAATCAAGATTTGTCTTAGCACGAGCGACTATTTGTAAAAGCGTTGATTGGGTACGGAGACGGTTTTTAATGTTCGAACGCGCTCTTTTTTTCCTTCTGGCTGCTGTCGTCGTCGCTTAGACGTTCGCCGCTGACAGGGGCAGAAGGATCAATGATCTTGAATTGGGATGGCAGCACTCCAACGCGGCCGGCACTAGCCCAGCTCCGGCCAATAGCGCTGCGAGGCGCTGCCGGGAGCCCCGCTGGCCGCAGCTCTGGCGGGGGGAACGCACCGGTTCGAGCTCAACGGCGCTATAAATGGCTGCATGGCCCCTGCTGCGGCGCCGCCCGGCCATTGGCCACAGCGCCCAAGCGCCAGGGGCACGCGCTGTAGGTAATTTCCCAAGCCTCCACCCCGCCCGCATGGGGCCACTTAGGGGACTCCAAGGCCGCTGTCCTGCACGCTGTAGCGCCTGGGCGTCCTGTGGCCTCACCCAAAGCGGGATCCCTGCGGCTGGCAAGACCTCTTGTCCAACTTTCTTCCCCCCGTTCTGCTTCTTTCTCTCCAACCATCGTCGCTGGTCCGGAAAGAAACAGAAAAAATAAAACTTCCCTTTGCTGGAAGAGAGGCGTCTTTTTCATTCATTGTCGCACTCTCTCCTGACCTTCTTTTTTCATAGCTTCGTTCGTTCTTCCTAGGAAGAACACCTTACTTTGGAACACAGTCTTCATTCTTTTAGCTGTGTATCCGTCCGGTCCTTTCTCATTGACTATCCGCGTTCTTCACCACTCCTTTTTTGACAAAAAAACGACGACGACTACGATATACACTCTTTTTTTCTGTCTTTTCCTCTTTCACAGAACAGCTAGGATTTTTAGCTTCCTCAAACTGTGAACAGAAAAAAGGGGAAAAAAAACTTTATGTGAGTTGCACTGCGCCGGTTTCGTCTTGTTCGCTGCGACACGGATTGGTATGAAGACGGGGAATGGTGTGCCTTTAGAAGCGAGGCTGGGCGATCTGCTTGTGTCAACCCCTCCATGGAACGCCGTGACGCATGGTCTGTTCGTTCGTTTGTCCGCTCGCGGTTATGGAAGTGACAGTGATGTGATCCGTTATGATGGCGGGAGGACAATAGGAAGAACATGGCCATCTACCACTTCCTCGCCCCCCCCCTCTCACCTACTCTCTTTCTATATCTTATTCTATGCCGGCCCGAATCCTCGTAGCACAATATCTCTTGAATCGATGTACTAACCATGACCTCCTCATAGCTGAACATCCATTCATTTAACCACTTGAACGCGCCGCAATGCCCTCACTCGCCCACCTGCGACGAGCAGTCGAGGAGACGCCCCGGACTCACTTCAATGTGGCCCGCACAGTCTCTCAAATCTACAACAAGATCCGCCCTGCAGGACAGATTGGCCCTCTCAAGGTCTTCGCTCGAAGCGATGACTCTGACAATGGCAACGACACGGTTCTCAACGCCCTGTTAGCTGTGCTCGGCGTTGCCTTCCTTATTCTCATTCTTGTATCTATTCTGCTTGTGCTTCGCCGCGTCCGCCGCAAGCGGCAGCAGCAGAGCCAGGAGCCTGCTTTACCCTCGTACAACGACGTCAAGAACCACCGAGGCCTTACCATCGAGACCACACACAACGGCCGCTCCAGCGTGCTCTTCATCAGCCGGGATGGTCAGCCTATGCTGCGCACTCCCAGCTCACCACCTCACTCTCCCGACAATGTCCCCGAGATTCACATTACGTTCCCTGATGAGCAAGACGAGCAAGGTCGCCGGAAGAGCGGCCGGGTTGTCGTTGTCCGCGTTGGCGAAAACGCTACAGTCGGCCTCGAACCCATGCATGACGAAGAGCTGCCCGCCTACGAGAAGGAGGCTGGTGGCCAGTTCTATTCTGTCGATATGAACCAGATTGGCGGCCTCAAGGAGAAGGATCATTCCTACTTCGACCACTACTGAAGTAGTTAAATTGATCTATTTTTTTCCAACTTCCGCTCTCCGATCGCCTCTTCATCTACCTCCAGGCTTTCTTGGCCGCCCAAAAATCAGGAACACGACAGTAATATAAAGAAAGAAAAAAAAAAACTAAAACAAACACGCCGTCACAAATATTCTCTCGGCCTAGACTTTTACGATCCTCTGTATAACGACTTTCCTTGGATACCAAAAAGTCATGGAATACTCAAAAGAAAACCTTCTCGATACCACGCCACCCTTTCCGCCCTTTTCTTCTACCTCTTCTTCTTCTTCTTATTTTTCATTCGGCATTCTCGAAATCCCGAAATCTTTCTCTTTTCTATAGAGCAAGGTTAATTCATTTCTCTCCCTTGTGGATCTTTATGACATATAGATAAACACATGGCGCTCTACTGGACATGTGAGGGGTTAAAGTTTTATGCAGCGGGTTTCCTGAATTTTTCTTGTTCTTTTACTTCTTTTTTCTTTCTATGTTCATATATTTACTGTCATACTACACAGCTACAATGATTTGGGTCTAATACATAGTCCACATCTACTCTTGGCTTTTTTTGTTTTTCCCTTCCTTCCTTTTTGTATATCAAATCTCGTCTTACACTCTTAGCCCCTGTTGATGATCCTTGCAAAAGCTTTGTGGAGGGAGATCAACAAGGAGCCAGAGGACTTTTTGGCCCAACGGCGTTTCCATATGTGGGGAAATGTTTTAGAAAAAGACAAAGGGCTAGGAAAAGGGAGGAAAACTGATGGGAGGCAGAAAAGGGGTGAGATTTAGGCCAAGAAGGGAGAGAAGACGCATGACCTTGGTGCATAGCGAACCTGAGCCATCTGTTCTTCGTGAACAGGACAATAATCGAAGATGGCTCTCTCATCATATAGCTGTATAGGATATTGTGTAGTGTATAATAACAATATTATGCCTTGATTCAATGTCTGCATTGCCAAGACTGCAATTTCTCTGCTGAGCACTTTCGTTTACATCTGTATACACGCACGCACACGCACGCAAACTTTCGGAATTGATAACCGACATGAAGAGCTCTTCATTATATTCAGGCTAGAGAACCTTCCATATGGAGACTTAAGATTCTCCAGTCACACCAGCCGTCATTATACCCGTCGGACCTTCAAACGAGCCATGCACATATCCCCAAAACCTCTGTTTCTCCAAGTAAAGCCATCATGCAGCTTAAAAGCCCAGACTCTGCCCTGCGCTCCGTTAAAATCCAAACATGCAAGAACCTACACACATATGTGCGTATAATAATGAGCCCCTAGATGTACAAACACTCCGCGCTTTTTTTTCTCATTTCACACAGGGGCTTATATACCCAAAACGCCGACGCTTATCCCGAATAAATAAATACCGTCTTCCCCAAATGCTGTAAAAAAAGGTGGGATTCCCAACCTTAGTTAAAAGAGTTTTGCTGTGTGTACGCAGACGTATTGGTATGGCTTCCGGGGTACGGCGGCGGTACGTATCCGTTCATCATCATCCCCTGGTGCGATGGAAGATAAGACTGCGCTTGCATAGGCGCAATATCTTGTCGATATATGGCTTGGCTAGGCATAGCATCTTCTATACGTAGCATAGGCATCCCGCCACCACCGCTCATGACTTCTGTTTGCACCATCTGATAATTGTTAGGCATCATTGCCATCATCTCTGGTGGCTGCATGCCGGCTGCCGTCTCAGCGTCGTATATATCGCAGACACCCATTGATACATTGCGCGCCTGGGCGAGAAACATGGGTAGGCCGGGCGGTCCATAGTCGTGATCGAGGCCCACTTCGGAATTGTGGTACGGGATCGTTATTGGCGATGAACCCTTCGATGACTGCTTTGGAGTCGATGGTCCCATCCACCAGTCGGATACGGGCATGTTGGCGGCTCGGCTCCGCTGTTCCTCTTTCACGTCTGGGACGTTCAATCGTTCGATAAGAACATCGGATCCAAATAGAAACTTGTCCTCGGCTGCCTCTTGCCCGGCAATCACGACTGCATTACCTCGATCGAGTATCCTCCCATTCTTGTAAAAATCCTCTACCATCATTTTGTTACAGTCGTGCTATTTGATGATTAGAGATAGTTCAAACGCAATACAAATCGATGAGACCCGTTCCTTTTCTAATAAATGGAAGAAGGAGAAAAAAAGAGAACAAAGGAGAGCGAGAGGTACCACGTACAGCTTGTTTAGCCATGTCAAATATTTCGGCCCACGCTTCGGTAATTTCCATGATAGTATCGATCAACGATTTGATCTGCGCTTCGCTAGTCTCGGCGCCTCGCCAGGTTGGCGCAGTAGTGTCGCTTAAATTTTCATACAGGTTGTATTGTAAAGCGATGAGCAAGACTCGAATACATTGAGTAGCCATGTGTGCAACTGAGTAGTCACCCACGAGCTTAGGGCTGCCCGGATTTGGCATCTTATCTGTCTCAATCTTGATCGCGTCTAAAAATCGGGCCAGGCTCATGGCGTGGGCCACCGCTTGCTTTTGACATCTGGCAATAAAATCTGGTGGAAGCTTTCGTAGAATCTCGATTGACGCTGGAGTTCGCGGACCTGGCAATGAGAATCGATAGAGATCAATGTGGCTCACGGCCATGTGTGTGTGAAAGAAGCAATATCCTCTCCACTGGGCCGAGGCCGCATATCGAGCCATGCTCTGATCAGTTAGTCGTAGTTCATCATGTATGGAAACATGAAATCGCGTCAGCTCGCTTTGTAACGCGGCAATATCCGTCATAACTTTTGACGGTTCGAGGGTTGTCATGGCTGATCCAGAGGGTGCAGCTAGCTTTTTTGTAGTTCTATATTTACTGTAAGTAACCGTAAACGATTTTTTTTTTTTAAAACAAAAGACTTACACTTGAATCCGGTGGCGAAGGTCGACGAGAAGTATTTGAATGCCATGCAGACCGAGAGCGGGCGAACAGCGAACAGGCTTGTCATGTAATCTCTCTGCAACGACTGGCCGGTTCTCTCTAAAAGCTGTCTCGTTGCAAGGTAGTCTTATCTTCATGTAGTCAGCTCGACAAGCGATATACTCGTCGTAACCGCCCGCCAGCAGACGATCAAGGCTAAAAAGCTGCCATGCAATCCTTCGGAGGCATTCCTGCTGGATAAATGTCGAATGGTTTGACGAAACATCCCAGTTCAACTGCAAGCCAATCATGAGCCTGGAAGCCACGCCAAAACACTGCCAAACCTTGGCGTGAGAACCCGCGAGAATGTGGTAAAGGATGTTTAGTGCGAAGAGAAAAAGGGCATTTTCAGAAAACTTGTCGATATTACGGGAAATATGCATTTCGACCTGCTGGCTGCATTTTTTCCCAAACTCTCGACCAGAGGGACTCGGATTAACGAAGAAGCTAGCAACAGAGCATACAGCTGCTGCTTGAGCTGGAGGGAATCTATTTTCCTGGAAGATCAACCCTATTAGCTAGGCTGACGATGGTTTCTTGACACATTGCGCTAGCCTTCATACCTGAACATCTCGATAGGTGACTTCTGGATGTAAGAATCCCAGACTCGGCACCATATATAAGAAGTCGAAATACGCGTCCAAGTGCGTGAGAATAATGTCTCTTC
The DNA here is from genome assembly GCA_038502285.1 of Trichoderma sp. 2475. Classification (NCBI taxonomy): domain Eukaryota; kingdom Fungi; phylum Ascomycota; class Sordariomycetes; order Hypocreales; family Hypocreaceae; genus Trichoderma; species Trichoderma sp. 2475. The sequence continues at coordinate 1,603,392 of JARPVV010000003.1, read as the reverse complement.
TGATCAGCATGTCTCTGCACCGGTTCACCGTTAGCTTGGTACCATTTCGCCATGCTGTCATAGGGGATGAAGGCATCGCGTACTCGGCCTGAAGGTTTACCGAATCGAGGAGATATGGTGAAATGCTGGTAGTGCTGCTACTCGCGGGACTCGTGGCTGTATTTTCCTCCGATTTGACTGGCTGCAAGACAGAGGGAGCCTGGCTCTCTGCTTTTGGGCTGTGGAACCGAACGTTGGTAAAACGCCGCCTGGTTGGAGTGTACTCGCAGACCAGATTCGCAGCCTCGCATCGCTTACACTTGGGCAAGTCTCCGGAGCATTTGGTTTTGTGCGTATGGCATTGGCTGCAGGCCCTTTGCGCTCTCTTCCGCAGCGTACCCGCCTCGGTATGGCTGTGAGATGGTGTCGTTCGGGAGACCTTTTCTGTTTCTGTGCGTTAGAAGCCTCTCGAATCGATGTCTCTGCGTGCTGTTTCGGAGCCTACCCTCTTCAGAAGCACCAGGAGATGCGGCAAAGCTACAAGTGAGCTCTAATCTGGAACAGTTGCTACATGGTCCATTCCCAGGATTGCCAGTGCATTTGACCTGATGGGGGTGAAAATCGCCGAGTTAGTCATAAGAGCGCGGAATAAAACTGGCATAAAATGAACATGCGTAACAAGATGAAGCCTCAGGCGAGCATGACAGAGAGCTGTAGTCACAAGGATGCAAACAAACATCATGGACGAAGGAGAGAGAGAATCTAAACAAAGCATGGCAAAGCGCTTGCCATGCCACGCCACGCCATGTCCTGCGACAGTTGTGTAAGAATGACCAAGCCCAGTCGTACCTTGCGTAACCGACATGTGCGACAACAATCACCGGTATTTGTGGTAGTTCGTCGGCGTTTACTAGGAGGAGACAACGATCCGGACGAGCTGTGCGGCGGCGGCGGCACAGGGCCTTCCGCGTCGTGTGGCAGCGGTAGATCCATATGCCCGTCTGAGGGTTAAAGAAGGCATGAGATTTAGGCGAGAGATGCGAGGATGGAGAGGTCACAAACGGTCAAAACCTGGCCAGAATTGAAAACAGCTTTCTCTCCGTGTCTTCCTCCTCGGAGGGTCCAGCTAGTCGGCGAAAAGGCAGGAAGAAGATGCAGATGGGGCAGGCTGAGGCTAACCAGTGGATGGGTTCCTCGGCTCTCGCGCGAGGCCCGTGGAGCCAAGACAGCGCCACGGAGAACGGACGGGAGAAGGAAAAAAAGGGAATGCTACTCCGGACTGGGTAGCGAATCGTGGACAGCTGAGATATTAGTCCTCACGGTGCGATGAGAAGGCGCGCCACGGATAATGTGGCTAATCCGAATAGTAATGGTCACCGACAAAGTCCCTGAGTAAGGGAGCAAGGATGGCCCCCAAAAGCCTTTTGGACTAACAAAGCCTTGTTGAGGAGGAGAGCAAATTAATCCACATTGCGGCCGCTTCTCTGGTGCTCGTGGAGCAGGAAGCCGTGGAGTCGTGCGTGCGTCGTTCTGGGATTTCGGCACTCGCTGTTATTTTAGTACTACCCATCAAGCCCTCAAACCCGGCCCTCCATGGGTCGTCAGCCGGTTTTGGCGCCTGTTTCCATTACTTTTTCCAACCACAATGCCGCCTTGGCCAGAGTACGAGCAAGGGCCTGCCCCAGAGCATCCAGAAACGTTCGATCTGTAGGGGACCCGGTCCTGGGAGCACTCCGTAGGCTACCTACAGTAGCAATGGTCTGCACATACATAGTACAGTAAGACGATATAAGCTGCAGATGCTTTGAAGTGTCATCGCCAGCAAGTCTCAGCAGTCTCAAGGACATAGTCTCTGAGGTAAGCAGTACAAGGTAGAGGTCGCATACCAACACATACTTGCGTATCGCGAACCCTGCTCCTCCACAGCGTGCGGAACCGGTCGTATTGGGTAAATGCGCGTGGAAGGCCTGGCACCACACAGGCGGTGGTATTACCAGCGCTACCAGCAAGCGTTCAACAGCCCGCAGTCTATACACTGTCACTGCGACGTCTTGGGCATCGCGTCTCCGCAAAGAGGGCTCAGTCTCAAGCCACCAAAGATTTCAGGGCGTGGGATAACGCCAGCCACGAGGAACTAGGCGGCGGACGCCATGCTTTTTTTTTTTTGCTGCCGGAGCGTCATACGGCGGATATGGCAATCGGATGTATCGGGGAGTAAAGCTGGCATATCGTCTCTCCACTTCTCCTTTTCCTGCCTTCAAAAAGTTCTGCTTCTTCCTATTCTTCCAGCGCCTTAGCTTTGCTATGTCAGCAATTTGCGATTCTATTTTTCCTGCCGCTTGGTTAGCTTGACTCGCAATGCCCCGTAAATAACTCGGCTCGCGACCTCGGCAGGGGCCCTATGACGCCGCATTGATTGACCTGCAACGAAGCTTGCCTGCTTCCATATCCAAGGACCGACGAGTGTGTGTCTTGCGGTGGTTTATCCACGCGACGCTCGCGTGGCAGTGCCTCTATGGGGAAAGAGAAGGATTGTATGGAGCACTGCCAGCACTAGGCAGTTATCTGAACAGGCAAGATGGGCCAGGTTCGCACTTTTGCGAGTTGAGAGAGGCGACGGGGAGTCTATAGACGTTGATCCGAGATCCTTCAACTATGGTAGCAGCTGGAACAGGTAGGCAGTAGGTAGGTGGTTGAGAGTAGGTACCCACGTCTCGCTCAGTCGGTACCAACATCCAGTCCCACTCTGCACCATCCCGACGCAGGGCAGGCAAGATGACACAAGTACTTCTGCAGCTTGATCCTGGTACCTGCAAGGTAAGAAGGTGCCTGCTAGAGGGGCATCTACAGTACAGTACGTCCTGCCCTTAGCGCGGAAGGTGGGTGGCTCGCCATGCAGTTGCATTTAATGACAATCGGCGTTCGGTCACTTTTGGCCGAATCTCCCCAGGCAGGGGCACGCATTTCTCGGCAACTCCCGCCTCTCCTCTCTTTCTCTTTTCTCTCACAGCGGAAAGCTCAAAAGCCCGAGTTCATTCCCATGGTAGACACATGTTTGTAGGCACGCAATACGCAAAAAGAGCCTGAATTACAGGTATTTACATGAAGCTAAGTTTAGTAAATTGCTTGCTATTAAAGTAGCCTCTCACTAGGCGAAGTAGTAGGTAGCTAGTAGGCAGCTAGTAGTGCTGAAAACTGCCCCGTAGTTTATAAAAACCTCACGGCAGGAATCGGTCTTTGAGCATGCTTTTATAGAGGGCCTCCGTACCCATCTGAGCAGATGCAGGTACAAACAGCATCGACGGCTCTCACTTGGCATGGGATTAGGCTAAAGCTACTAGTACCTGCAGTACCGAGTACGCGTTCTTGTAGCATGCAAGGCTCATGAGTCGTAATTGAATCAGCTATTCATTCCAGGTGCTATCACTAGCGATAGTCCAATGCTACATCTAACTTTCTCCCCATAGAGGTAAACCTCCCTAGGTAGGAGGGGGGGGTTTTTTTTTCTCTAAGGTACCTAGGTAGGTACCTATAAACCAGGTAAGAACCAATAGACAAAGTAGTCGGCTTCCTGTACCTACATAACTGCTGCGTCTTACTTTGGATATAATATCCAGGAGCTTAGAACAAAGGAAAGAGAAGAAGAAAAGAGAGAAAATAGAATGCCGCCGAGATTGCAAGGTCTACTGCCAGAATCCTCCAGATGTAACGCCATCAAGGACTTGTAATCTCATACGTTGCATATCAGCAACTTCGTCAGAGACTCTCATTTACACATGTTTTTGTATATAGCCTCTGCTTCATCTATCAGGACAACCAGGCATTAGTAAGAGCTGATACGTATACTTCTTTCGATGATAGCGGGCACTTTGCTCAAAATACATACTTAGCGATTCTTGGCATGTTCGCTGGATGCACATGTAGAGCAGAGTTATAAACTCCTCGTTTTTGCAAGTGCATTCGACGGCTCCACTAGGACACTGCTCTTCGATAGCCGGCTTATTGCAGATTTCGAAACACGTCTGCCCATCAAGAGCCGTCACGGTGAGGACGGATGTGGTAAGCAGGGTGAGATACAAAGTGGAGACGAAGCTCTTCATTGTTGAGATACGGGATAAGCTGTCGGATATTAAGACCTTGTTCAGGGAGGATCCGGCGAGATTCGATGGCGAAGTCTTGTATTCTCTCTCTTGACATAGGTTGTTATTATTGCGAAGCAGGCAAAAAGGTAAAATGAGCGTGAGCGTGAGTACTGCTGAGTATTGCTGGGGTTCATCTGTGCTATATACTGTACATGCTAAGGTGGTAGAACGCGCAGCTGTCTCAGTGCACGAGCACCCATGTGACTGTCTCAATGACAATGTACATTCCAAGTGACAGACAACAGACATTGACAAGTGTCTCAGTAAGGCTTAGGAGGCCCCTAGATTGAGTCTCTCCTACACCTACATACCTATGTTGTGCAATCAGTAAGACTGGTCAAACCAACAGCAGATACGATTCTAAGATGTCCCAGCTTTTGTCGATAAAGGATGCTAAGCCGTCTATTTACGTGGCAAACTAGCCGAATCAAGAAAGCGAAGCATTCTTTTCCTAGGTATCAATAATTACGCATCAAAGATGATATAACGCCCATCATCTATCAATCAAAGCTTAAATTGATTGCGGCCTGTCGGTCCCCAGCGTCTTATCATATAATGCCGCTTCTGTACGCGGAACATTAAAAATGGATTGAAGTCTTGACCAGGCCCGCAGTAATCAAGACATCTGGGTAGGGATATAAAATTATTGGGGGCACTGCCACGCCATCAACGTTCTCGAAGGGGCAACCAGTTCCGTGCTGGGCTGCGCACGGACGTTGCGTTGACATTGGCTTGCAACCTCACGCAGCTAGTTTGTATAAACAATGTATTCTCGAATCCAAGGTTTTGTTAGCTGGTATGGCAGCAAAGATGGTTGAGAGGAAGCTGAGGAGAGCAGCGTCTTATTGGCTAGTCAAAGCAACATACCTTGACGCTTACATTCAGTCATTGCTATATTCTTGAATTCACGCATTGGCACAATCTAAAACAGAGAATTCGTCGAGTTTACAAATTTCCATACAAGTATACGTTGTTGCTTATCAAGAGGAGGACTGACGATTGGCTTGTCGATGCTGGCTCTGTAAATTCTCTCCCAAGACGGCATGGCGGTACGTGTCTGGCAGCAATGAAGTGAACGAATGTGCATTTAAGAAAGGCCAAAGCTTGTGAATTCTCGGGCTCAATGCTCCATTCGCAGCTGCAGTACCGCCACTGCTTGTAAGCATGTGATTAGAATACAGCATCAAATCAAGTCAATCGTCAGGTGAATACCTGGTATATATACCAGCGTATTTATCTAAACACGGTCGTTATTATCCCGTATCTTCTCCTCACTTCCCGTTGAAGAAAGAGCCTCTTGCGGTAATGTATCGTGCAGACGTGGCAGGCAGAACTTTATCCACTGCAAAACCCAATGCCTCTTGCCCTATTGTTCAGCATGCTGGTCCAAGTGCCTGCAATGGCAATCGCCATTATTCTCTGTTTGTTTTGACAACTGAATATCCACGCCCATTAACTCTCCTCTGACCTCTGTGCAGATACCCGCCCAAAGCTGATCGTTAACATCTCTCCACGTCGATGCGAGCCAGAATTTCTTTCGATTTCTCATTTTCAGGCCCTTAGTGAACACTGATTATTTAACGGCCAAAGAGAGTGTCCATCTGCCTTCTTCAGCAGCCTATACTATCCACGGAATGTCAATCTTCCCTTGCTGCGGCCCCCGACGTCGACGCAGGCAGCCTGCAGGCGACGTTGATTTGGCTGAAGCGCCAGAAGAACACTGCACTCGGCTAGATTTCTCCGATATCCAGCACTGCTTTAAGCAATCGCGCGAATCTGTTGAGATGCCACTCCGACTTCGAAATGTCGCGGTCCCACCCCCTGAGCCGCCCTCCGAGAACCCAAGTGAGCTGGAGCTTGAGCAACTGGTGGTGGACGATTCGGATGGCGATGGAGGAGAGAACAACACCTTGGCAAAGATAAGCAGCACAAACAGCGCTTTGAACGTCGTCCGAACAAAATTGGCACGCCACATGTCGAATGAGAATGAACCACATCGCCGTTCTCGGGCATCAGCTGGCCATAGCCAAGAAGAGGTTGCTCGAAGAGCTGAGCTGAGACGGTTTCGACATCAAAGAATCCAGGAAGAGCTTAAGAATGAAGGTAATCATGCCGAGTCGAGCAACACTTCTCATCGCAGCACTTCCTATCTGTCTCCTCTGATTGATGCTGGACAGCCAATGGTGGGGCCCAGAGACACCATCGAATTCACAGTCGCAGACGTATCTCACCATAGCGCAACACCAACGCTTCCGACGCAAGAGAACACAGCGCTTGATGATATGCCAAAGAAAGAAGTGAGAAGCACTACGCAGGATGAAGGCGGAGAGATCAAGTATCCTAGTATACTTGCAGTGCTTACCGCAGGGGATAAAGATCGAGCCCTTCCCCTACGGCCACCAAGTACGCACAGTAATAGATCTCAAAAGATAGCGGGATGCTCATACAACTCACCTCGTCTCGACCGCGTTTTGGGTACGGATAATGAGTTCGACATTCGCCATGGGGCTCATGCTTGGGAGGAGCAGTCCACTCTTAGTATCTGGCTTGCTTGCCAAGGCATGCGGTCCCGAAGCAGCTCTACCCGCGCAACAGACAACGAATCAAATGATAAGAGTGCCAAGGATCAAACTTGTTCACATCCCCAAAGCTTTGGCGCGATCGATAGTGCCGCAGACGCTCCGCTGCCGACTCGTTGTCAAGGCAGCAATGACATGAGGCCTCAAGACTTGGGAGACTCGTACGAAAGCGCATCATTCGCCTCGAACAAGTCAAACAATCGTACAATAGGTGGTACTGGTACTATTTTGCTTAAGAACAAACCGCTCTCAGGATCTAATGTCTTGGATATAGCATCCGCAAAGCTCGTTGATAACAGTTCCTCCAACTACCCTTCCGTGCTTCCAAGTTTTCAGCCGAGCCCAAATCGGTCTCAGCCCGATTTTCATCACCTCAGCGCTCAAGATCTAGAAAGCCTTGAGCTTTCACCCTTCAGCTGTCCGTATCATCCCCTACTCCTCCCTTTTCACCATACTGACCGTAGTATCCACAGGGCAAGGCGACTTTTCTGCCATTAAAAGTATTCGGGCATCCGAAGGAAAGAGTTCATATGCTACAGCTGAAGATGACATCTTTTACTCTGATAATAATGCCAGCAGTGCACAAATCATTTATCCACCTGCCCAAGCTCACACTCTTACTGACACCACACCTATTGCCGGCTCTGAAGCTGCGGGTATTCATCTTCGAGAGACCAAGGCACGGACAATTGGCACAAAGCTTGGTAATGCGTTATCACGGAGGAAGCCGTCAATGAACAACTTTGGTAGTCGTTCCAAAGAAGAATTTCACACGAGCTCTACAGGAACTGGTGGTCGATCCCTGATGTCAATGATTAACCTTTCAGTTCCGAGGAAGTTCAAACGTGACTCTAGCAGTTCCGGCACGGGTCCAAATAGATATTGCGTGAATGAGAGAGATTCTCTGGCACTTGCGCGAGACGATCCGACTGATGTACGTTCAGGAATACCTCCTCATATAACTTCTCTGTTTCGCCCAGAGAGAAGCAGCCTATTGTCAGCCGATTTAAGCGATGTTACAATTAAGAACACGTATAATAATCAGACACCGCTCACACAACAGCATTCAGCTACTTTTGAAAGCTCTAGGCTGACACCTCACTCGGACGAATTACCAGACGAGATCCGTAGCTCCTCTCGCCGGATTCTTCAGCAATTGACGGCTAACATACAAGAAGCATTTTCACCCAGTTCTACACCAAACCCTACTAGGCCGCCCAATTCTCCGAAGCGCCCGACCAAGGCACCTCCATACATGGGCGACGAGAGAGCTGCCACCACTGACCCTCGCCAGTCGCAGCTAGATGGAGGTAGTTCGATCTCAGACGTTCTCATGCTGGACTCGGGCACGCGCTTTCAGCCCGCAAAGCTGGTAAAGGCTATGAGATCTGGCTTTAAAAGGCTCATGCCTTCCCATGACCGTGAGAAACAAGCTCAGCACTGCCAGCCTTCAAAAAATCACCAGTGCCATGATGAAAATGCAGAGCAATCGCAATCCAGGATAGTGCGATTGGGTACAACATCTATGGAAAGTGATCATGTAAAAACTGGAGCGAAAGAAGCAGCTGGATGTGGTACCGCGACTTCTCACCAGCAATTGCGCGTTGATAGGAAGTTGAAAGAGTCTGAATTGGTCAGGCAGCCTGATAAAGGAAGTGATGTGGAAAGCAGATCTATCGATACGATTTTACCATCGCAGAGCAAATCAAATTTGCCAGAAGAAGAAGAAGAAGAAGAAGCGGAGACTGCGAGATCTGCTTCAATATCCACAATTAGGCACAGTCGAGCTCTGCGTCGCTGGAAATCAATGTCAGACGCACCAACAAACAGGGAATCGTCCTCGAACAGGGCTGGTAGACCCATATCACAATCCCATAGCTTCAACACTCTTTAAGGTAAATGAAAGCGAATGGACGAATGGAATGAGTTTTATACTATACCGCACAAAGAGCTTGGTTTGGCACGGAATGCCGCAAGGGGATATGACCAAATTCTGTTATTTTAATTTGAAGTATTAATTCGTAAGAATATTAGGTATGAAGAGATGGATAAGCGCTATCGGCTTATTGAACACGACACTTCTATGGAGCATTGTGTTACAAGCTTGGGCGGGACAAAGTGGCTGGGGAGATAACTTACGCTGGATTGTATAACATCAATAACTAGTCTGGGTCAACTATTGGTCATATATCAAGACCCTGCAAATATACTTCATTGCCTTACTTTTGTGCTCTGCGCTGCTCGTTCGCCACTATCATCCCTCAAGCTAAGTAGAGCCACCGACATGGTCGATTCATTCGAGATGGAAACTGGATGGATAATGTGTCGCGGTGACACCAAATCTTAGAGCGCAATACAAGTGCCGAGATTGGCTAGTTTGGTGAACATAGGGCCTGCAGCGTTTGGAGCACAATGATGCATGATGTAACAAATATGGTTGTATATATAGAATCTGCAGGTCTATTATCTGTGACATTGGCTATATACAAAATCTGAAGATATCGTTGGAAAGCTTGTTATGCTTGTGGCGCTACGAGTCAAAGATTTCTCGTACGGCCGTCGAAAGGATAGGTTGCCGCCATGCTGGAGCATTTAAATTAAAACGCAGCTCAGGCTTCAGTTCGCGGGATTTCCGCGAGATCATGGATTGTAATCGCGGGCGTCATGGTGTAGTTAAGAAAAGGTACTGTTGTTTTCACGGATAGAAGAGAGCCTGTCTCTCACGTCTCTAGGTTGATCTGCTTGCCGAATCTAGCATACAGCTCAACCTTGAGCTGCGTCATCTCTTCTTGAATCGTGCCTAGTTTCTCCTCCGCCTCGGCGGTCTCGTCGTCAATTCTGGAGGTCGCCGTGCTGAGCATCTCCTGTGCTTGTTCGAGGGGGAGATGGAAGAAGGCGTCGCCGATCTTGTACCTGGCAATTAAATGTCAGACAAGGTTCATCGTTATATGAATCAGGTATAGCTCAGGCGTACTGAATCTTATCGTCCTCATCGGCAAGCTCAAGCTCTGTAGAGATGTCGTCTAGCTCCTCCTTTTCCTTCTATATTGATATTTCGTCAGTCGGCTATTCATAAACGTGATACGGTGGGGGTTTCCATACGCTCTTCAGTTCCAATACCTCCTTCAGAGCGAGTTCTCGCTGGTGCAGACGGCTGAACTTGTTGATCTTATCCTGATCTTCTCGTCGGACTTCGACCTCGTCTGCGGCTTCGTCCTCCTTGGAGAGCTGCAAAGACCTGTTAGCGATTGCGAAGCTGCCGCTGGGTGGGATATGCGACTTTACCATGCGGCGTTGCATTATTGAAGCCATGGTCGCAGTAATGTTGAGGCTGATCCCAGCGCTCGTTGTACGGCCTTGAATTCAGGAAGCTCTGCAGTTATCAAAAAGATACACACGATGGCCATGCAGTGGTGGGGTGTCGAGATGGTGGGCTACCGTGCGCGGTGCACAGTCTAATCTGCAATGCTCACTGTAGTCGCAACGCGAAGCTGACTGCAACAGCTCAGCTGGCTTACTGTACCGCGTTGCGGCTGGGCTTGGGCAGCAGCGCATTGACGTTTCCGTGGCCTATTTGAAGGTGCCCCTCCCGAGCCGGGGCCCTGAACTCTTCCCTCTCCACCTCCCTCTCCACTGAGTTAAGTTCCGTCTCATCTAGCGTGTTGGTCCATCAATTCTCTGTCCAGGCCTTCGTCTTATCACTTAGCAAGCGATACCAGAATCGCCCATCATGGCGACGCCCCGGAGACCGTACCCCAGAACTCGCCTGAGGCGGATCATCAAGGCGCATTCGGGAATGAAGCTCTCGAAGAATGCCGATGTGTTGGTAAGGCCCTGGTCGCGCGGCTCCCAATCGGTAGATTAGCCGAACAGCAGCACTAACAGCCGCGTAAGATCTATCTCAACTATACGATGTTCATGAATGCGTATGTATAAGCCGCACGCAGCCGCGGCCAGAGTCTGTATTGAGCGTGCAAAATACTGACAATCCATTGCAGATTGGTGAGAGAGGCTGCCATTCATGCCAGGCAGGCGGGAGAGCGTTCATTTACGCCTAGGAACATCATGAAGGCACTCCCTGTATGCTATTTGGGCTCTTTGTTTTGAGCGCTACATAAGCTAATGCTACGCGTTAGGATGTTTTGGCCAGGTTCAAAGGCTGAATATCGAGTACAGCAGCCGAGCTGTGTGGCATAAATCCTCTCATACTGCCGCTGCTAGCGATGCTTCAAAAAGGCCGAAGCGTTCGCTGAGGATAATGGTATTGGACATGGGATAACAAAGAACAATGGCTAATCCAAGAGTGCTGGATGCATTCTTTTGACATCTGCTGGACCTGTAACAAACCTTGGGCTCCATCGTGAGAGGCCTGCTGGCTACTTTAGATACCCCCAGTGGGACTACTTACATGAATGTGCATGGAATAGAGCATGCCGAGTCTACGGGTATAATATTTGCTAGCACGAATAAGACAATATAAGCCGATTGCAACGAGCTGTCTATTTATCCGATTCCCAATGGTATCTACTTACCTCAAGTAGTAAATGATTTTAATAAAACCGATTGTGCCAAGATCTGAGCTCCAGCGGCTGCACATTGACCTGGGCGCTGTAATGGTGCTTCGCGCCCCTCCTGTTTACCTGGTTAACCTGACAGCTGGGGAGCACGTGAGGATGCATTGGACAGACAAAAGTCAACAAACACAACCCGTTTGCTGTGCAGGAGGAAGCAATTGAGCATTGCCTACCAGGCGTTTGCAGCAGCCAGTGGATCCTGGCAGTGCTGGCCGGCCTGTCAGTGCAGAGCGAGACTTGAATTGCAGCCTGAAGCCTTCTCTTTGCTTCTAGAATCAACAACGCTAGCACTTTGGAGACGGGCGACAGTGACCAGACAGCTGCACGGTGGGGTTCCTCTAATTGACTTCACTACGCCTTCAGTCTGCCACTGCGCCTTGGTACCTTAAAGGTCCCAGAGCTAAAAAAGAGAACCCGACACAAACAAAGCCAAACCTCCTCCACACCTCGACAATCGCCCCCTTTGATCATTCATCCTCTGCCCCCCTCTTTCGATATCATTTCCGCTCTTCTCGATCCCATCTCCTAAGTCTCGAACGCAGCTTCCTGCACCCCGCGCCCGCATCATTTTGCCTCCATCGACCAGCCTTGCGCGCCTAGACGCCTGTTGGACGACCACACACGACACCCACAAACGAAGATCACACTGAAGCTGCAGGCTAGATTTTGCCATCGATCTTGCGTTTTGTTTTCACCATGGCTGCTCCAGCTACCCAGACCACTGCCTCCAAGTCTTCCAAGAAGAAGGCTGCCAAGTCTCAGGCCCGTACCGAATCTCCGGCTCCCAGCACTGAGTCAGCCCCCACTGAGAGGGCCGCCGACGCCCAAGACGATGCCTTCGAGAGCCCTTACATCAAGGAGCTGCAAAAGTAAGACAATGCGGGCTTCGATTGGGATTTTTTTACCCTGGCACGAACGCAATTGCTAACAGCATGATGCAGGAACATTCGCAACACGGCTAAGAAATTGGTGAGTTTCCGCCTTGCGTCATACCCTACTAGCATTCATCAAGCAATGTTGAAACTGACCATCAATCGTCTCTAGAGCAACGCTGCCAAGTTGGATTCGGTCCTTAACCAGCATCCTGGCAAGTCTCTCGAGCAGCTAGTCGACGAGAGAATCATCAACGCCGACCAAAAGGCCCAACTTCAGAAGAAGCCTGCTCTCCAGGCCGCGCTAGCTCAGTACGAGGAGCAGCTTGTTCAATACCAAAAGATCCACGAACAGTACCAGACTCGGGCGGCGGCCGACAAGGCAGAATGGGCCAAGACACTTGAGAAGACTAAGGAGGAAGCGCTCAGCGAAGTCAAAGCTGAATTCAAGAACTCTATGGATTCCAAGCTTCTTGTCCTGTCCCAGTTCTTGCGCCTGGCGGCCTACCGCCGCGAAGAATCTCAGGAGCCAGAATCTGATGAGAGCCAGGCTATCGAGGGTGTTCTACTTGCCATTTACTCAGGCGACGAGAGTGCCGTTTCTGCCATGCAGAAGCTGATTGAGGGCTCTAGCGACAACATCGTCAGTGTCCCTGGAGACCAGCTCCAAACTACCTGTATGTACAATGCAAAACGAGGGGAAATCACATCGGGACCGCTGCTAATTAGATACAGATGCCACTGTTAAGACGCTCGCAGAAAACTACACTGCGCCCTCCTACGCTGAACCAGAGGCACAAACTGTTGCTGAGGCAGTGACTGACCCGACTATTGCAAACGAGGCTGCTACTGAGATTGAAGCTGGAGATGGCCCCCTGACCAACGGACACGGACACGCGGAAGCCGAGCCAGCTCCCAACGGCCTTGCTAATGCTAATGTCGCGGACGAGGCTGCCAACACAGTCGCTGAGAGCCAGTGGGATACTAGCAACCAAGACATGTCCATCTCGCAGGAGTGGGTTAATGTCCCTAAACCAAACGATGCTGAGGCCAGCGCAGACTCTTCTGCTCTTGACGCTATCAAGCCGTCTTGGGCAGATGATCACCCTGATCCCGCTGTTGAGGTAGGCTTATTTACATTCTGACTCCCTTATTTGCACTTCAGGACGAACTCAACTGACACGCTCTACTTCAAGGCTCCGTCTGCTGCGCCCGACGCAGGTGATGGCTTCCACCAAGTCCAGCGCAACCGGGGCCGACAGGACCGCGAGGGTAGTGGAGGACGCGGGCGCGGCCGTGGTGAGTGGCGCGGCCGTGGCTACCGAGGAGATGGCCGTGGCCGCGGCCGAGGACGCGGAGGCGATCGCGGAGGAGCCCCTTTCCGAGGCGCTCGTCGCAGCAACGAGTCGTAGAGCTTCCGCTTCGCAATTCGTGGGTAAACTCAGATCCCATGCTTCCCTGCACACCCCTTGGAGGTGATTTGTACATTACGACATGATGGCGTTACCTGATTTTTCTAGCCGTAGAGGCAGAGCTTGATTTAAGGCGACTTTCGGCATTGCATTGGAACTTGTCAGATGGCAGGTCTCGGTTTCATTCTGGCGGAGGGAGGTTGGGACGGGCTCTTTCAATAGGCACCTTTGTAAATCCTTCATTTATCATTCACTCTCAGGGAGTGCGGCATCATTGAAGCAGGTTACTGGTATTTTATAGGTAGTAGAAAATTACAAAAGTAAAAAAAAAAAACAAAAAAAAACACGTAGAAGCGATGCTTTTCGGTTGCGTCGCCCTCTCAGCTAGATGGCTGGTTTCCCCGGCTTAGAAGCTTCTTTTGACAGCAACCCCCCATTTCAAAGTGCCGACGTCTACCGCTATCGGGGCGTTAGTCCTAAACGGGCAGCATCGCAGTTCGCCGCCACCTGGCCTTATCCACTATCAGCCTCGCAGGTGAGGCCTAACTAGCAGGTAGTTAAGCAACCTCTCCAAACCGCCGTCGTTGAAACTTGTCCTCTTCTCACGGCCAAGTCTTTGAAACCCGCTAGGGTGTCACTTGAGGCCACATCAGCCGAATTCTTTTTTTGGGCTTGGCGGGCCATTGGGTCTTTTTGTGTTATAAAATCCAACTAGAATTCCACTCCTTACCCCTCTGCAGTCTCGACGGCTAGCTGTATACTGCTGGGCCTGGCGGCGACTTCGCTATCAGGTTTGCTGTTCTCGACAGCGTCTTTCTTCAAAGGGCCAGCCATCTACACTCACACAACCACAACCATGGCGTCGCCTCGGCGCTCACCGCTACTGATGCTCTTCGGAGCCATCTTCTTCTTCTCAGCCCATGTCCTGGCTGCTGCGGCTGTTCTCGGTGTTGATCTGGGAACCGAGTATATCAAGGCCGCGCTAGTGAAGCCCGGCATCCCACTTGAGATTGTACTTACAAAAGACTCTCGACGCAAAGAAACTTCCGCCGTCGCTTTCAAGCCCATAAGAGGCGCCGTAGCAGAGGGCCAGTACCCCGAACGAAACTATGGCGCTGACGCAATGGCAATCTCCGCGCGATTCCCCGGCGAAGTGTACCCGAACCTGAAGCCTCTTCTCGGACTCCCTCTGGGAGATGCGATCGTCCAAGAATATGCGGCCAGGCACCCTGCGCTGAAACTCGAAGCACATGCCACGAGAGGCACTGTTGCGTTCAAGACGGCAACGCTGACTCCCGAGGAGGAGGCCTGGATGGTGGAAGAGCTGTTGGCTATGGAGCTTCAGAGCATTCAGAAGAACGCAGAAGTTACCGCCGGTGGTGACTCTTCTGTCCGTTCCATTGTGTTCACCGTGCCTCCGTTCTACACCACCGAGGAGAAGCGTGCTCTCCAGATGGCAGCAGAACTTGCTGGTCTCAAGGTTCTCAGCCTGGTCAGCGATGGGCTCGCGGTTGGCTTGAACTACGCCACCAGTCGCCAGTTTCCTAACATCAACGAAGGCGCCAAACCGGAGTACCACATGGTTTGTGACATGGGTGCCGGCTCGACTACTGCCTCCGTCATGAGATTCCAGAGCCGCACTGTCAAGGACGTTGGCAAGTTTAACAAGACGGTTCAGGAGATCCAGGTTCTTGGCAGCGGCTGGGACAAGACGCTTGGTGGAGACTCTCTCAACTTTCTAATTGTTGATGATATGGTTAACCAATTTGTGGAATCAAAGGGTGCTCAGAAAATTGGGGCAACTGCTGAACAGGTTAAGGCTCACGGCCGTGCCATTGCGAAGCTGAGCAAGGAAGCTGAGCGTCTCCGACATGTCCTGAGCGCCAACCAGAACACCCAGGCCAGCTTCGAAGGGCTCTACGAGGATGTTGATTTCAAATACAAGCTTTCCCGAGCCGATTTCGAGAGCATGGCAGAGGCTCATGCAGAGCGAATTGGCGCTGCTATCAAAGACGCCCTGAAAACCGCTAATCTCGAGATTTCTGATCTCACCTCCGTCATTCTTCACGGTGGTGCAACTCGTACTCCATTTGTGCAGAAGGCACTTGAAAAGGCCGTTGGCTCTGGGGATAAGATCCGAACAAATGTCAACTCTGACGAGGCCGCTGTTTTTGGCGCCGCTTTCCGGGCTGCTGAGCTTAGCCCCAGCTTCCGCGTGAAGGAAATTAGAATCTCGGAGGGAGCCATGTACCCGGCTGGAATTACCTGGACTGCTTCGAACGGCAAAGTACAGCGCCAGAGACTCTGGACAGCCCCATCGCCCCTTGGTGGTCCGGCTAAGGAGATCACTTTCACCGAGCAAGAGGACTTTTCCGGTTCATTTTACCAACAAGTCGATACCGAGGACAAGCTGGTCAAGTCGTTTTCTACTAAAAACCTTACCGCATCTGTCGCTCAACTCAAGGAAAAGTACCCCACTTGTGCGGATACTGGTATTCAGTTCAAGATTGCGGTCAAGCTCCGTACTGAGAATGGCGAAGTTGAGATTACCAAGGCGCTCATCGAATGTGAGGCCGAGGTTGCTGAAAAGGAGGGCTTTGTTGACGGTGTTAAGAACCTGTTTGGCTTCGGAAAGAAGGACCAGAAGCCCCTCAGCGAGGGAGACAAGGACGATGCCGAAGCTGCATCTGATGCTGCTGAGTCAAAGACAGAGGAGGCCAATTCTGCTACTGAATCTTCTTCCACCACCAGCACTCAGACTGGAGATGCCGCTGCTCAATCTGCAGATGCTGAAAAGAGCGAGGTCAAGAAGAAGCAGATCGTTTCTATTCCGATTGAGATTACTTTGGAGAAGGCTGGAATCCCGCAGCTAACCAAGGCTGAGTGGACAAAGGCTAAGGATCGGTTGAAGGCATTTGCAGCCTCCGACAAGGCCAGACTGCAGCGTGAAGAAGCTTTGAACCAGCTTGAAGCATTTACATACAAAATTCGCGACCTTGTCGACAACGAGGCTTTCATCGCCGCATCTACAGAGGAGGAACGCCAAACTCTAGCTGAAAAATCTAGCGAGGCAAGTGACTGGCTCTACGAAGAAGGGGAAGCAGCCAAGACCGACGACTTCAAAGCAAAGCTCAAGGTCCTCCAAGACCTTGTAGGGCCTATTCAGAAGCGTATCGATGAAGCCGAGCGTCGGCCTGGTTTGGTTAAAGAGCTGAGGCACATTCTTAACACTACTGATGTATTTATCAAGACAGTGCGTGGGCAGATTTCTGCCTATGAAGAGTGGAAGGCCACAGCGTCAACCAAGGAGGCAGAATCTGCTACTTCCAGTGCTGCCACCGAGACAAAGACCAACGACTTTGAAGGCCTAGAGGATGAGGATGACAGTTCCAAGGATACGGAGGAGAAGCCCAAGGAGGAGGAAATTGTGCCTCCCCTGCATAACACTGAGGAGATGGACGGGCTTGATGTCCTCTACAAAGAAACGCTAGAGTGGCTCAACAAACTTGAGGTCGAACAGGCAGCTCTCCCTCCCACCGCCGACCCTGTCCTCCAGGTCAGCGAGCTGGTTGCCAGGCGAGAAAAGCTTGACAAGGTCAGCCTTGATCTCGCAATGAAGAGCTTCAAACAATACCAGAAAAACAAGCCCAAGAAGGCCACAAAGAGCAAGAAGTCAAAGAAGGACAAGACAAAGAGCGCCGAACCGGCTGGCCAGACCATTGAGTTCCCCGAGGGAAGCAAGCCGCTCAGTGCGGAGGAGATTGAAGAGCTGCTCAAGCAGTACATGAAGGATGAGGAGGCGGCGAGCGCAAAGGCGGAACCGGAAGCCTCAGCGGAGCCGAAGCATGATGAGCTCTGAAGAGCACACAATGGCGTTTCTTTGATCAATGGGGAGGAGTGTTTATGAAGTACTAGTATATAGGCCTACTTGGGACTGCATGATGCATGATACAGACTAAAAGTCAGATAGATAAATGCGATACTTGAATTTTGAATTGTAAGATTTGCATCATTATGTGCGGTCAATTGGACATTTTCAGCAGTTAGTTTTCATGTAGATCCTAATTAATCGGTTGCTTCCCCTACTAAGCATCCGTACACAGATATGTTCGAAATAGACGGCACCCGTTCTCCGCCAATAGGAAGTATCAACGGCAAGGAAGGCGAGCGTATCCGAACCGAACCCAGTGCCTGTCCTTAACTTTACATAGTTGTAGTTTTCTATGTAGTGTTGTGCGATGTAGCAGCCATCTTTTGTGCACGACACAAAGGAGAGAAAAGCCGTGTGTTATGTCTTACAAGTGGGATATCAGAAGTTCTAGAACTGTGACCCAAAGACGGGAGTATTATTGGATGCGTCAGTGATATATCAAATTTTTGCAATTGATATGCATTGACGACTAGTTCTCGTAAGAGCTTACAATACCTAGGAACAGTCAGGCAACTTTTGGTGTATTGTCTATTGTGTTAGCCGGGAAACTGCAGACGGAAGTGAATCATGCAGGGCCTTCCTCGCCATCTCCTGCGGATTTCATCGTGCACCAGCTGCAAAAAACAGTAGAACGCTTCTTTTTCTTCCACCTTTTCTTTGCCCTCCATCTTGCGACTTTTATAACTGCAAACTCAGACATCTCTTCCTTTCTTCCATACGGAGAATCGAGTCTAGGAATTTCTTTTCTTCTTCCATTACCAGAGAGCAAAAGGATGTGGCATTACATTCTGGTGCTCCTCCTTGTTCCCCTCTGGTCTCTGTCCTCGGCTTTTCCCTCTCCACACGTTGAAAGTTCGCCCGCTGGATTCGCGCTCGCCGTGAGCCCCAAGAAAGATGCGTCTCGAAACTTTGTGCGCGATTGGGCTGCTGCGCGCCACAAATGGGGCAGGGGAGTGCCTAGAGAGGTTGCGTCTTCGTTTGCTCTGATGGATGGTGGTAAGCCTTTGCCAGGCGTGTCTTTGCAAAATCATACTCAGATGCTAAGAATGCGCAGTTGGTCAGGTCGATGTTGAACCTATAGGGAGCGACGACATCTATGTGGCTGATGTTCAAGTTGGAAATCCGCCTCAGACGTTGAAGTTGGCCCTGGACACTGGATCTTCTGACCTGTAAGTTTGAGAGTCATGTCTTGAAATTGCGACTAGCCAGGCTCGTGTTGCTAATATCGTCGACTGAAGATGGATACAATCAACCGATACCAGATACCGCGTCAACCAAAAAGGTCCGTGGGCTCCACGATATCATCCCAACGACTCTACGACTGCTCATCTCATTCAAGACGCCAGATGGTCTGTCGAATACTGTGAGTAGAGATGATGGGCTGTCTTGGGGTGTTTGGTGTGTTGGATACGCTTTTCCTAACGGATAAACAGTGGATGGCACCTCGGCTGATGGTATCGTCTACCATGACACGGTCCGTTTAGGCAATTTCAAGGTTGAAAACGCAGCTGTACAGTCGGCAGAGATGGTCACCAGTCGTTTCGAGGAAGAAATCGAACTAAGTGGTATTCTAGGCTTGGCCAAGAGGTTACCGAACAACGTTAGCCCTCCAGTACCGTCCTTCCTCAGTTTACTGCGCCAACAGCTGGAGCATCAGATGTTTGGCGTTGACCTGAATCGAAATGCCTCAGGCCTCTTCACTTTTGGTTATCTCGATGAAAGTCGGGCGTCGGAAGAAATAACATGGGTTGATACAGATCCTGATAGTCCGCACTGGGATGTCGAGTTCAATCTCACAACTTGGGGAGAGCAGACG
Organism: Trichoderma sp. 2475; assembly: GCA_038502285.1. Classification (NCBI taxonomy): domain Eukaryota; kingdom Fungi; phylum Ascomycota; class Sordariomycetes; order Hypocreales; family Hypocreaceae; genus Trichoderma; species Trichoderma sp. 2475. The sequence continues at coordinate 1,584,087 of JARPVV010000003.1, read as the reverse complement.
ACGCCATGGTACTCACAGAAGTTCAAGGCAACAATCGATACGGGCACTACGCTGATGTTTTTGCCTGACAATCTAGCGAGTGGTTACTGGTTCACGGTCCCAGGCATGAAAATGGACCCAAGATTGGCAAACGCATTTACCTTCCCCTGCGAGGTTGCCAAAGACTTGCCCAATCTCATGCTCAAAATTCCCGGGAGTGACCGTACTTTGACCATTCCTGGATCGTATCTCAATTACGGCCCTGTTGAAATTGACCCATCTTATTGTTGGGGCGGTATGCAGAGCGCCGAGGACTTATCTGTCACGGTGATAGGAGATATTATGCTCAAGGCGCTGTATTTGGCCTTTGATCTCGAGAGAGGGCGCGTGGGGTTTGCCCACAAGGATCTTTATGACGTCAACTGATGAAGAAGCGAGTAATTTCTGGCCGTGATGATATTTTATGGTACTGGAATGGGCCGAGATTTGGTGTCAGCAACTTGGTTGAAGAAATGTTGGTTTCATTGATATATTGAATTTGCGAGCATGAGTAAATGCTGGATGTATAATGATACCATATTTAGGAATCAAAAACAAAAAGTGACTTCTCACCTCGGAGGATTGCTTATGTTTATAGTCTTTTGTATTGCATTCATCCTAGAGCTGGTATATACAAATGCACTCTCCAGCCCGTCATTATTGGGTGAGGCCAATGGATGCTTCCTCCATTCCCACGGAAACTCCCCTTCCCTCCGCATCCATCCATCTATTTCCCCGCCATCCATCCATCTAGCCATCCCATTTCCAAGTGCCTCCTAGTAGCCCGTTTCATTTCGAGAAGAAAAGGAAACATGCTCTGCGTGTTGTGCATTAAATGTGGTATAATATATAGCTGTGTGTATGCGCGCGCGCATGTGTGTGTGTGCCTTTGATAAAAAAACAAAACGAAGAAAGACGAGCTCGACAAATGCCATGTCGAATGGGGCACGATGTTTGGGCTAAAAGGGAACAAGAAACTATAAAAACGATAAAAAAAAAAGAGGTTAAAACGCAGCTTCCTTTCTGGAAGAACAGTGATTGTGTTGTATGTGTAAAACCCCTGTAAACGCCGAAAGTGGGAAAACGTGTCATTTGTAGCGAGCGTGGCCGGGTGAAATCTCATGGTAAGAATCCGATCCAGGTGAAGGAGCCTGGCGAGAGAGAAAAAAAACGACTGTGGTTAATAACGACTCGGGGAGATTTGTCGTCATTAATGGCCTTCCGTCGGTAAGTACCTAGAACCAGTTCTCCTCGGGCCAAGCCAGTTGCGTCGGAACTCCGCGAGGGTCGCATCTAGCATATTGTCGTGGTTGGGTCCAATCGGAGGGTAGAGAGTGAGAGAGAGATCGCCTAGGCAAGTTCTATCGTCGACAAGCGCATCCGAGGAACAAAAAGAAAATGCCGTTTGGATATGATTTTGTTTTTCAGATTTGTTTACTCGCGATCACCATCTTCAATGGGCAGAAAAAGAGAAAGAAACCAAAAGTCAGCGGGGGGAGTCGTCCATTAAATCCTCGCGAGTCACAACATAATATTCACCTTCACTGGCCCCGGGAGTTGGAGGCATGTCACCAGAGCTGGGGGCTTGCTGCGTGGGCTGCGCGGTTCCTGGCCGCGACCTGGCCTTGGCGTCGTCTGCTGGGGGCGCGGAGAGAGAAGAGGCCTCTGGCTTGGGCGTCGAGCTCGGTGAGTGCTGCTCGGCGTTGTCGTTGCTGGAGGGGGCGGTGATGCCGGCGGCGTTGAGGCGCTTCTCCATTTCGCGGAGGCGCTCCTCGAGCGAGGCGAGCTCTTCGTTGTTCTTGCCGATGTTGTAGTTCCTGTTGCAGGGGGAAAAGGGAATCGCCGCAAGTTAGAGGAGAAGAAGAAGGTGAAAGAAGAAGAATGAATGGTCGGGGGTGCCATTGGGATCAACGAACCTCGTGTCGTACGACTCCTGGAGCTCGGCCTTTTGCTCGTCTAAGTTGAAGATGTCCTCAAGCTCCATTTGGAAGTTTCTGGCAATGGTTCTGCAAGGAATTAGAATCAAAACGGCCAGAGAATCAGCATCTAGCTCTGCATTGCATGCAGATCGCCATCGCTCGAGAATGCGCTTTTCGGTCGCATTGCGATGCTGCGATTTGGGGTCGGGAGACATACGACTGCGGTCGTCGGCCGTTGGGCTGCCAGTTGCGGTCAAGCTCCTCGTCGGTGAAAGACATGGTGGCGGTGGGAGTTGCAATGAGGGGTAGAGCTGGATCACGGATTGAGAAAGAGGAATAAAAAAGAGGAGCAGTAAAGATGAAAGCAAAGAAAGAATTCGCTGGCGTCTGTTGCTGGGTATCGATTGCTGTTGGTCGTGAACAGAGCTTGGGGGGATTGGGCGGTAGATGCGAGAGAAGCTACAATGAAGAGGTGATATCGGCGAGGTGGGAGGGAAAAAATATTGGGCTCTGCAGACTGATGAATGATCTGTCTGCAGCTACTGCGTCGTTTCTCCCCTTTATCCTGGTCAGATGGCGGAGCCAGGAACAGAGCAAAGCAGGGGAAATCGAATCGGCCAGGGGGAGAGAGGCCAAAGAGCTGCAGCAGAAGCAACAGGGGGCTGACGAAAGGGTACTAGTCGGCTGGGGACCGGTATATTTGGCGCTGCAAATAGCCCCAAGCAGCAGTCCAGTACAGGGTGTTTATTCGTTTGTATTAGTCGTGTTCTGGAGAGTGCGTGGTGGTGATATGACGATGACGACGATAATTATATAGGTCGGTTGGCATGCAGGTCGGTTTAATATTAGCAGCTGCACGACATGCTCTTCTTTTCATTCGCTGGCGGAACCAGAGGAAGCGAGAGTGGAGGTTTGCAAAAGGTTAACTCTAATACGAGTGCCGTTGCGCCTGAGTGGTGGTGGAAGAATTGAAATAAAGGGGGAAATGGGATGGAACGCAGCTAAAATAGATCCAAGGGCAGTGGTTGAAGTGTCCAACACGGGCTCTCGTCATAATTTCTCGCATCGAGAAGCAAAAAATGATTTTGGTAGGGTAGCACACAAGATATACAGCAAATCATTGTGCAGCAGAAGGAGGGTCACATCTGCGTCTTCTCTTCTTCATCCTGCTTCCTTCTAGGCTTCCCCGGGACCTGAGCATCATGTCACTGTCACATGCCGGTGCCCTGGTGATCTGGAGCTGGGCCAGCGTCTGCTGATGGACGCCGTGGCGGGCTGCCTGTATCAGTTGAGTTTGGAGAGACAGGAAGCCTAATAAAGACTGACACTTGACGCCCATTGTTTAATCCAGAGTCAACTGCTCTCCCCCTCCCCAGTCAGGCATCTCATCCACCGACTTGTAGGTACATACAAGCGTGCACCACGCTACGCTACAGGGCCACTAGCCGTGATACTTTGGGCGGGTCAGTTGATGCATAAGGAAGCGCCGCCAAGCTGCCCTAGCGTGGAGCTGGGAATATCGCAGCATCACCTCGCTTGCGCCGTCCATCTCGCTCGCCATGCGGTGGTGCTTTACAGGTGCGAGAGCACGTACCAGCCAGCAGAGATGCGTAGCGAAGGGGCAAAAAAAGGACGACGAGGAGAGAGTGTTGCAAGAATGTGAAGAAGAAGTCAGGGACAGTTGGGATACAATAAGAATTTGAAGCATTTTTAGGGGCGGCCGAGGCTGGAATTAGGGGTCTGCAGCTTGTTGAAGTCTCAATGTTCCATTTTTTTTCTTTTGCTACCTTCCTGTAGGACCCATGACATCAGGCCGCAATATTCGGGGCCCTCAGAGGCGACCCATTTGGCGGCATTGGCGATGCTGCTAGTGATAAGGGTCCCAGGCCGTAGCAGCGGCAACAAGCAGTGTAGCATCGGCTGTAAAGCATCAACGGCGGTAGTGCTAGCAGGGCCGCTGAATGTGCCGACGTGGAGCTGTAATACGGGGGAGCACGAGTACCTGCATAACAGGAGCCTGCACTGGAATGAAGCAGTTCCTATTGAGTCTTCCATACTTGTGGCACTAATTAAGCTTCCGGCTTCCCAAGCATCAGAAGAAACAATCAATAGGGCTTCACGTCAGCCAGGTATACTTATCCATCTCTTCCGAGCCGCCATGTACATACATCGTTCCGCATCTACCGGCCAACCAGTTATTACATGGAATCTGCATCATCCCGCCATATTCGGCGTAGCTCTGATACTAGGTTGGTCAACTTAGCTCTTGTAGTTCTTCATAACGCTTGCAGATCAGAGCGGCATTGACTCGGGGCGTCTAGGGCCAAATTTTGATTGACGGTAATACTGTACCTATTTACACGTAGCATACTGTACCTGGATATAACTCCAAGGTTTGGCTTTGGCTTCACTCTGTGGAAGAAGAACGGATGCAGCAAAAAGCGTTGTACGGAGAAATGCTGGATTCCAGGCCATCAGCAAATACCACATGCTGCCATTGCCATGGTTATATCTGCGGCTATGGGCCTCAGTCTCTATTAAAGGAGCCCAAGCCCTGCTAGCAGTAAGTGACGATGCATTTACTGTTACATGCACTTCAAACAATTGATGCTGACGGTAAAACATGAGAATTGCGCCGCAAGGCCAGATGCTGTTAACAGCCATTATCATCTCCTCCGTGCTCGTATCATCCTGAGCCCGGCGTCGTGTACCCCGTACAAGCTCTCGTCCATGCTTTGGGCTCCTGCAGTCGCAGATTGGCTTCCACGGCTCCTTCCTTCTTCGACCTCATCCCCAGACCCACCCTTGTCCCTCCACGTCTAATTTTGAGGCCCTCTCCGCCCTCTCCCCGAAACAGGCACAAGTATCCCTTCCTACTCGTACATCTCGCATGCGCCGATTTGCGCCTTTTATTGCGCCGATACGATGCTCCGCTTGGTTCGATTCTGCTCTGTTGCGCCGCCAGGGGCGGTTTGCATTATCTCTCAGAGATGGGACCGTGATCTCTAGCGGCGGAGCATGAGATGGGCTCATGGCCACTCTAACAGACTCTGAGCCTTATCAAATGAGGGCTATGGAGAATTGCAATATTGCTAGCCTCAATAGACGGCCTTGTCTGCGCAAAGCCCTGCAACCCCCACGTTGTCTGGCCTCCTGACTCGAGAGAGCACCAGATCAGGGATTGCTTCGGCTTGTAGTCAACGCTAAACGCATGCCTCACATGCTCAATCCCCATCTTCTAACGTGGACACCACATTCTACGCCTGCTTTCTGCGCCTCTGCATCACGAGCCTTAAACTGCGATTGCTTCATCTCAAAGCTGCGGCGTCTGGACCAAGGGCCACTGAATCTCATCATCGCAGTGATCGTGCTCCTGCACCCATGCCTGAATCTTGTCAACGTCCCATCCGCTCATCCACCGGTCGTATATCCGACTTGTCTTCGGTTTCGGAAGGCCGTGCTTGATCGCCCAACTAAATCCACAGACGCCGTTGTGATATGTATACTGCAAACAAGCAGGATCAGCTTGGCAAGCTCGTTTACAGCTGTCGAAGCTCGAATGGGCCAACTTCTCAAGAGGAGACAAGCCCTCCAGTTTCGCCTTTCGGAGCTGGTAATGGTCATATGTGTTTTCCGAAATGTTCAAGTAAACGACGTCGTCGCTCAAATTATCCCAGTCTGGCCGAATTGGCACCAGTCGCGGTGCTACAAACTGATGGTAGAGGTCTCTGATGCGCATAGGGGAGGCAAACTCTCGCTCTCGTTCAAAAGCATACAGCGCAGACAACTCCTCGTTCCCTAAATGATTCATGGTTGCAATCGGCTGGCACCACTCCTTGCTTGAATAAGGAATGGTAAACGGCTTCTCTGCATTTGTCGTCGGCCACTGATACAGAAGTCAAAGTCAGCACGAACTGTTTCACGCCCAGAAGACCTTGGGAGAGGAAGAGAGCCTATGAAGATCCGATTTCACTGGACATGGGACAAACCTTACCGTGTCATTCACGCTGATACCTGTGGCCTCTTTCAACGCTTTTCCAAACATGAGATCGCCACAGCAATGGCGTTTTGTAGCTTCGTCCCATCGGTTGGCCACGTTCTTCTCACTCTCAAAAAAGTCACGCATGGCTCTATTAGAGACGACGTAACCGCTCCCTCCGTCGCCGAAATGGGTGTTGCCTACCGACGTTTTGCTGCCGATATACATGGGATGAGTATGATCCAATTTTTCTAACCAACGCAGCATCGTTGGCCACGCCACATAAGCGCCGGCATCGACAAACAAATACCAGTCATAGTTGGGTCTCATGTTGAACGCCTTTTCAGCAATATGGATATTCTTGTATTTGTCCAAGTCCCACCTTTCTTGCTCAAAATCCATGTTTTGGTTACAGCTTTCTTGATCGACCGCACACTGGCGTTGTCGAAAATAAGCATCAAAGTCTCGATTATTCGTCTTCACCGGATCCAAGACTCTATCGAGGCTATCGTAGATCTTGTGTCCTCCAATCTCTTGTTCCATGTCGCCGAAGATGAGGAACTCGGGCAAGCATTTCAGACTCGTTATTAACTGGGCTGGCACCTTTGAGAAGGCTTCAGAAGCTCCTGTTCTCATGACCAGGAGGATCTTTGAGGTGTCAGGGAACCGCGCGCAATCGGAATCGGGCGCATTTTGTGATACAGCCCGCTCGGGGACAGGCCCAATTGGCAGGATATTGCTAGGCGCCTCATTAGGGAAGAGTGCCGGCTCTCCATCAGTCTGCTGAGAGTTATCGTGCTTGAATGCTTCTGGCCTGTTAGTCGCGTGGTGCTCTCCTCGGAGGTAATTCTCGCTAGTATGTGACAATGCCAACCGCTCTACGGCGATGACCAATGCCATGAAAAAAACTCCAAAGGCCAACGCCAGGGCAAAGGCTCGCGTAGACGGCATGGCTGTACAGACCGCCCGAATTCGACACTCTGTTGGCCCGCTGTTTCGTCTTCGAAAACTGTTTGGATGTCCCTCTGTTTGCGTTGAGACTAGAGAAATATCACGTTTTCGATCATGGACAAGCACAAAATATCATCATATACAATGGCAGAAAGGCTGGCGTATGAGTACGCGGCACGTTATTTTGAGGTGCAAAAGCTGATAATTTCCCTTATTCTTTTTGGTTCTTTTCTTGCCAGGATTGATATACCAGCGTAGAGATTCTCCCTTCTTCTCATCGCCGCTATCATGATGGAACACAATTACAGCCATTGCATTTCTCGTGAGTTGGAATTTGCAATGCTTACGAGTCGTAATGAAACAGATTAATCGCACCCCCTTTTCGACTGACAAAGTAAAGAATCCTTCAGTGACAAGTACAGCATCCGCTTGTACTATAACAATAAATGTTATTGGCACTACCTAGGTGCTATTGCATTGCTACCCCCTTTCTTTACTTTTGTGAGACATCTAGACTGGTTTGTCTCTGAGACAAAATCAACAGAATCCAGTCTTTTAATTCGACTCAACGGCCCTTATTTAAGACAGATGTCTAACAGCATAAATATTTTGAGTTCCATTCGAAAATGACCACATTTCTCATGAGGATTGCTCATTTGTCTGTATGTTTTTTCTATTTTTGGTGCAACAATAGCAAGCAGTATATTTTAACGCCTCTCTCGTGAAGAGGGCAGTGATATTCTACTGTTCCTAAACAAATTGCAAACAATTGCATGCAGCCTCATTCGCCTTATTCTTCGCCAGCCATACATGTATGTAGCTGCAAGTTCTTCTCGCATCCGTTTCAAAGCTCATCATGGGCCTCATCAAAAGTCCCATCCCACGCTTGAGCTCTGCCCTCAGAAATGGACACGATGAACTGGTCAATCTCGTTTGGCGAAGTAATGTCCCCCTTGAAAGGGAAGACCTGGCCATTGTGGACGTTTTGCACGGCCAGACCACCGGTGGAGCGGATGCCGAGGTTACGCGCCATGTCTGGGTACTCGTTGGAGTCCACGGTTACAAACGTGAGGAACTCGGCATATCGTTGAGCTGTGCCCTTGAGATTTTTGGTATAGGCTTCACGCTGCGCATCGGTTTTGAAAAGGTAAAAGACCAAAGAGCGTCCCGACTATGTAAAAGGGGCATTAGCAAAAGTAAAGCACTCCGTGAGAGAGACGTAGAAATTCACCGAGAGATGTGTCAGTTCGTTACGTCGAGTAAGCTGGGGGATTACTTCTGCGGTGCAAAGGCCAACCAGCTTCTTCAAAGCATTTGCATCGTCTAGATCTGTAGCTGCGTGTTCTGATTCATCGACGTTGTTGTAGCACCAGATGCCACTGGAGCTGGCATCGGGAGAGCTGGCGATGCCGAACGAGTACCGGTCAGAATACTCCTCTGCGAGACTTCGAAATCGAGCATCAAGACTTTCATCATCACCATGTAATTGTGCGAGGAATACGTAGTCGTCGCTGGTGAGGAAGTCGTCGAGCTGCTGCTGCTCGGTGATGTCTTGCACAGACGGCCGAAGAGCCCGTTTCACAAAAGCCTCTATGCTAAGCCAATCGGTCAGACACAATGAAGGGCTTAAAAATGGATATTAAAATGAAACTTACGCCGAGGCTTTTCTCGGTCCTCGATATCGTGTTTTTGGCCCGCCTCTCTTATAAAGACGGATAGCGGGGAAGGAGACGACGCCCTTCGATTTGCAGAAGCTGGAGGTGGCTACACAGTCGATTACAGCGCTGGAAGCGACGTTTTTCTTGACAGTTTCCCATTCCTTCAAGAGCTTTTTACTGCTTTCTCTTTTGGCACAAATCATAAACGTTTAGTGTGAGACTCCATGAACTTATGAGCAGCTTGGCTCACTCACAATTCGGGCTGCAAGAGTGACGGTGGGGAGCAAATCCCTTGAGTCAGTCCCAACGTTCACATTGCTCAGGATGGACGACGCCGTTATCTTACCACAACAACTAAAGCAGACACACAAAGTCACCAATTGATTAGCATCCGTTATATGTTTGGCAAACCCGACACTCAATGCACTTACAAGCCAGCAGAGTATATTCATTATCCCCAAGGAGCTTCTTCACCTCTGCTGTCCCGCTAAATTCAGAGGCACACAGCACCATGTTTGCCAGCAGCCCGCATTGGACCAAGATGCTCGATAAGCTTGACCTCACCATATTCGCTGCTGCGTCGGAAATTTTCTGGGTTGTCTTCCTTCAGAATAGAAATGGATTGAATAGAGTACTTGGAAAGTAACAGCAGATGTTCTGTATGAGCTCCGCGCCTATTGCTCCGTGTGCCGAGTCAGACCACACGACAGGGGTAAGCCGGACTCGAAACAATGAGGGGCCTAATAAACGCCATCACCTGTTGTCTGCATCGACGCTACGTTTCGAGTTTCAACGTTTCGTTTGAGATTACGGGGAAAGGTCAACGTGCTGTTCGTCGTCTGATTATCGTCATTTACTTGTTTTTTAGCTTGTCGTCAATATAGCAGCATCCTTCAGTTGTACTTCTGATCCCTCTTTTGCCTCTCACAAAACAGCACGATCAATGTATTCACAAGGCTTACTTCGCTGGCTGGCCGTGATGGCGGTCGGCATGGGAGTTGCCTCTGCCGGGGATGATGCGGCGCAGAAGAAGCTGAGTGGCTACGAATGCACTCACCCGCCGTATAAAAGCCATCTTTTGAGCAAATCGCCCTTGGTTATTTACATAGAAAATTTCGTTACAGATGCAGAGCGACTGCATTTGCAAGAGCTCGCGTATGTCAAGTCAAACCCTGGCAGTCTTACCAAAGAGAGAAGCTGGATGTTAACAAATACCATAGCCAAGGCCATTTCAAGCACTCTGCAGTTCTCAAGAGTGGAAACTCAGCGATTCACTCTGTCCGCACTTCGCAGTCAACCACCGTCAACAGAGATGCCGTGGTGCGATGCATCGAGGCACGAGCTCTCGACTTCCAGGGCTTTGACGTGCCCGAATCGCACCTCGAGCCCGTCCAGCTCGTCAAGTATGCAGTCACGGAACGGTACCATTTCCACACGGACTGGTTCACGAACCCTGCCCACGCCACGGCATCTCACGGCGGGAATCGCATCAGCTCCTTTTTCGGGTATGTCAAGGCAGACAATGTGACGGGCGGGGGCACCAACTTTCCGATTCTGGATGCGCCGCGGGATGAAAGATGGTGCAAGTTCATCGACTGCGATGAAGAATATGAATCAGGCGTCACATTTAGGCCCATTGAGGGGAACATGGTCTACTGGGAGAACTTGCTGGCGGATGGGAGAGGAGACCAGAGGACGCTGCATGCGGGACTGCCGGTGGTGAGCGGGGAGAAGATTGGAATGAATATTTGGACGAGGCAGATGCCACTGCCTGCAGATGTTCGTGGAAACTAAATGCACGTAGAAAGGCGAGGCTGAGACTGGGCGCATGTAGGGCTAAGCAAGATGGCTGCTCATGAGGTTGGCGTATACAGCGGGACAGCACCTTTTCTTAAAAAAAAAAAAATGCAAAGACCAAGAGACTTTTGGCTTCTTCTCAAAGCTTGGTTCTTTCGTTCTTTCTGAATGTTTATGGAGGGCAAGGTTGGCTCAAGACCATGACTTTGAGCGAGCGAGAAGATGGCAGGACGTGATATGGCGAAGGAAGGTGCCGTCACCATCCCTGGCAACAGATAAACATTGACACGATGCCGGGTTTCTCACTTTGAACCTTTGCAACCAACCATTACTACAGCATTTTCATCGATTCAAACTTACTGTTCCGGCAACATCTGCATTTCACTAAAATGGCCAACTCCAACTTTGACCGTAGTAGAGTTGTCTCCCATTTCAGCCTCCCGTCCCACATACCAGTCGCATACCGAAGAGATAGACGAGCCGGCAGATGGTGGTCCTGGGGCTCGCCCAATCGCAATCTACTCCTCGCAGCGGGGATAACGCTTACCATCCTCATAATCCTCGCCGTTGGAACATCCTTTCTCGTCGTGACTGATCCTGCGATGAAGCTATTGCTTTCTGGCCACGAGGACGGCTCTCAAGCAATGGCAATGAACATGCATGAGAGACGGTTCAAATCCTAGAAGGATAGATTTAAAAAGCAGAGAGGCTATCGTAATCCGGTGAAAACTTGTATTGGCCTCTACATCTTCTTCGGCCTCGTTATTGTGTTTACGATCTAGGCGGTCATCGACAGAAGGCATAAGCTCTCGAAGAGGATCTCGGAAAGACTGAGCAAGAAGTGGGCGAAGCTGAAGCAAAGATGGGGCCGATTTCGACATGGCGGTCAGGCAGCCGAAACCCGGGGGGATGAAGAATTGGGTGAAGAATTGGGAGTTATTCGAAATGAGCCTGCTGCCGATGCTCCCAAGGATGAAACCCAAACAGTCGTTCGACCAGTAGAACAAACACCTGCGCCACAGAGCAATGAAAGTCGGGGGGACCTGCTTCCGGACACGCAATTCCTCATCGATAGTGCTTTTCCGCGTCACAGACAAAGCCTTGCAGAGATCGTTCAGCGAGCCTTCCAATTAAACGATCAGCGAGCCAAGGAACGAGCCAATCAGCAGAACAATCAGCTAATCCAACAGCAAGGCTCACAGCAAGGCGAACGCCAAGATCAACAGGAACGTGAACTTCAAGATCAAGAGGACCGCAAATACCGAGATCAAGAGGAACGCGAACTTCAAGACCAAGACGAACGCGAAGGTCAATACCGACGGGAACTCCAACGTCAAGCTCAAAAGCGTCAATTAGAGCAACGCAAACTTCAAAAACAGCGGCTGTTAGAATACCAGTATAGCCTGCAACGCGAAGTCCCCAGTCAGCAGCAACATGAACACCAGGGCCAGGAACGTTGCGGATATCAGGACCAGCAGCAGGGTAAACACCAAACCTATGACGAGAATTCAAAAGAGGATGGAGGGCCTGTGACGCCAGTAAACAGCAAGGCTCCAACTGCGGAAAGCGTCAGCGACTCAGGAAAGACGGCATAGATAAACGTGCATTATATCAACCGGAGCTATATACATGTACATCTACCTACATGTGGTCAATAACCAGCTCTGTGCTTGTCTCGACGGTGCAAACGAGACTCTTTTTCAATTCACTTGTTCATATGAATATGAGCTTTGGAGTGGGAGAAGGCGTTTTGAATTAGGATTGCAAGCGCCGACATGACCAAGGTTTTGCCGGGGATATTCATTGTTTACTTTGGAGGAAGTGTTTAACAGCGATTTATATGGTTAACCATGACTGAGAGGAGGAGTCGCAGTACACAACAACAGCGTTGCCACAGGATGAAAAAAGAGATTTTGTGTATCTATATTTGGTATGAGAACCATCTTACACAGCGAGCATTATAGGGTGAAGCATTGAAGATACGTTGCTGAGATGAGTTCTTGATGTTCAGTCTTTACCATGCCTGTCACGTGACCCCAATCATCGCACATGGCAACGCTACATCGCTACCAAGTCGTGAGCTCTGTTTGTCTTGTTAGTGTCCATGTACCATGACGGGCTCACTATGGACGTCCCCCGCGGCTCCAGACGAACCCGCCATGCAGCCTCAGTCGCCTCAAGCCAAGAGGCCCAGCTCCAGGCCCAGGCCCAGCTAGAGCTCGAGGCAGCGACGCATCACCGCCGAAGCCATCCGCGCAGACAGGCCGTGCAGGTCCAGGTAACGCCTGATGCGGCCCTGGCCGTGGCAGCTGGCGCTCACCAGACGCCGGAGAGCAGCAACAACGGCCATCACAACCACGGGAGGAGGCGCGAGATGGAGCCACCACCGAATCCGTTCCGGCTACATAGATGTGAGTTGGGATTTTTTTTTTTTTTTTTTTTTTAATCTAACCATGTCTAATCCATTTCTTTTCTCTCGCTTCTTTGTGCATTCGCCTCTTGTAGCCGGATGGGGAGCAAGTGCTTCTACAGGTCTATAAGAGAGGAGAAGCTGTTGAATATGCACATCTGCCACCTCACTTTGGCGTCACCTGCCAATGACTTTATGTCTCTCTGTCTCCGGACTATCACAATGGCAGTCCCCTAGCTTCGACATGTCCTCTTCTTAATACTTTCTTTACAACAACTTTTCATCTGAAGTATCCTGCGTTGGCATTTTATGTTTCTCTTCTCTTTCTTTCATTTCCTCCTGCTTTTCCCATTTATCCTTCTTCACACCTGAAGACTGCCACTCTTTTAATTTTGACCTCTATTCGTTCCCTAATTTATTTATTCATTCGCTCATTCTTTCTTCTATTGCCTTTGTTCTGCCCTTACTTTCCGAAATTACGGCCGCAGCGGCACCAGCACCCCCAAATATATACATTCGTTCGTTCATTCATTCCTTTGCATTCTGCCAAGGCGAAGTCGCCCACTTACGCTCTTTTTCAACCATGTCTCTTGTACAACTTGCCCTTCAACCTTGGGAAGAAGTACCTCAGGAAAATCTGCCCTCTTGCCAAGTTTCACCTCCCTACAACAGGCCAAGTGGAAGCAATCGCCGCCCCCTGCAGCCGCTTTCCATTTCCTCTAGTGGCGCCATTCTCAATCGCAGAGAGTCGGTCCTCAGACCGTTTCCCTCTCCAGACAAGGAGAATTGCGATGCCACGGTGCAGGCCATTTCCCATCGAGTGGCCCACCAAACCAGAGAGATCAAACGGTTGTCGCTCTTGCATTCGCTCTTGTGTTCATCCCAGCAGAAGAAGCGTCGCCGCAAACAGCTTCGACAGCGCAGTGGAATCCGTCAATCCAACACCGCTAACATGGATCCAGCTACTCGTAGGAGCGCCAATAGTCGCCTAAGCCTGCAATTTGACAGCGATGGCTCTGGCGAAGGCAATGGCACCGGCTCCGACTCGGATCCAGATCTTAGTCATTTGGGAATGACAAGGCGAGGCATGACAGCGGTCCTGGAACAGCAGGCGGACCAGATGACCTACGATGATGAGGATGCCATGTCTCAGGGCCAGTACGACGATGAAGAGGCGAGCCTGGGCGAGAACGAGGACATTGATGAAAACGCCGCAGACAATTGTGACGATCAGGTTGAAGAAGTGCAGGAAGAAGAGCCCCTATCAATAATAGACCCCGCTGTCTTCGGCCTCAAGGAGATTTCCAACTTGGGAAAGTTTACAGTGAGCAGCCATAAGCCAGGCAATGGAGTTGAACAGCTTCGAAGTGACGAATTGACGTCGTACTGGCAGTAAGGCTACCTACATCCTTTCTTCTCTAGCCTTTCATTCTGCCTGGCTGACTTGCTGATTTTGTTTTTCTCCTTCTTTTAGATCAGATGGCCCACAGCCTCACAAGCTTACCATCTACTTTGTCAAACGAGTGGGTATCCGAGACATTCGCTTCTACGTCGACTATAACGAGGATGAATCCTACACTCCTACGAAAATCATCTTCAAATCGGGCACGAGCGAGAATAACCTGATTCAGTTCGCTGCCATGAACATGGAAAGCCCTGTGGGCTGGCAGCAAGTACCACTTACAGGCGTTGGCGGCGAGCCCGATGGCAACACCCTCGTTTCTTGGGTGTTACAAATGCAGATACTTGAGAATCATCAAAACGGCAAAGACACCCACCTTCGCGGCATTAAGATTTACGCTTTTGACGCTGATGCGGTGCAGCCCAGCGAGCCGGATAGCTCACTTGATACGAGTAATCTCGCCGAAAGCCTAGTTACCGCTAAACTGGACATTATTACCCAAACATTGGCCACAGCAAGGCTCGAGAGTAGTGAGACGGGCTTCTCACTTCCTGATTTCATGCGAGATGCGGAGATTCGATAATAATATTGTGCGATTCATTAACGGGGAAAAGGGATTATGATCAACTACGACTTCTTGTTTGCTTTGGACTTGGTAGAAAGGGAGAGAACACAAAAGTTACGGATAAAGGTGTAAAAAAAAAATATGGATTTTCTTTTTAGATTCGCTCGAAGATGGTATCATCTGGAGGAAAGACAAAAACGGGATATGGATGGAGTTGAACATGAGGACATGTAGCTTGCTTTTAACACTCTGTACGATGGCTCAATGACTTATTAGAGTTCTGTTTTCCAAGATGCCTTACCATTACAGCCGTGTGCTTTTTACCATTAGTATTCGGTACCCGTTGCTTCATTAGAAGGCTATGTACCAGGGGGGGGGGGGGGGGGGGGGGGGGGGGGGGGGGGGGGGGGCGCCCCCCCCCCCCCCCCCCCTTTTTTTTTCGTTCTTGGAGACTCTTTTGAGAAACCTAGTTCATAGCACGGGAGATTAAGCGGCACGGATAATGGACGGCATGGCATGACACTCGGTTTATTATCCGTTGGCAGCACCGCCATCCTTGGCACGCATTTACGGTGTGCCTTGCAAACTGCCTATCTGCAATCCGCCGCAGTTCACGTACCAAGCTGCGAGGAGAGATAGAAAACAACAATATTGTGTGTGGGTCTCATTAATGTCAGGTGATGCTGCTGTGTAGCTGATCCGGGTATGCCTGATCTACAAAAGAAATGAAATCCAAGGGGAAAAAAAGGAGGACTAATGGACAGCTCGAGAGGCATACACGAGTTGATAAGTTGGTGCCTATATCTATGGTGGCAACATTGAATGTGGCCACCAGCCTCAAACAAGATTTGGGCGGGGTCCTAACAGAAGCAGCAGTCGCGTTAGAAAAGTACTTTGAGATGATTGTTTGTGATGCAATTACTATTATTCGTATTGAAGGAGTCATGTAATTATTATGACTTTTTTTTTATTCAAGGAAAAGTTATTCGGTGCCCCGGTTCTACTAATCCAGCATTCCAACTATTCCAACTATTCCGAGGGCTACTGGTGCTACTGGTGCTACTGATGCCGAGGTTCTAGATATTGAAACTGGGGTGCTGGAAACTTTTCCCTTTATTTTGTCTTGCTGCTCCCCGCTTGTCCGCGTATAAATTGTTGGCTTAAACTGGGATGTTTCTATACATGTATGGATCCAGCGCCAAAGTGGGTTGGATTGCCCATTCTATGTACAACTCCAGATGCGGTAACTAGCCAAGGGCCCCATCGAATAAAGGCTTGGCAGAGGCTCATACAAGAAAAGAAACGGAGAATGACAGTGGCTCTGCCGGCCGAAGGATTTTGATTACAATTAAGGAAATTAAACAAACAAGGCTCAGCACAAGAACAAGAGAAAAACGCTCAAGTCGGCGCAGCGATGGCAATATCGGTCGTTTACAGATTGGGAAGAGGTTGGTGTAGGTACGTTTATTTGGCATAGCCGGCCAGAAACAGAAGGCTTCTGGAAACGCGGCGCCGGAGCAAATCGCAAAGCATGGCGCTGCCAGGATCGGGGGTTTCTGTCTTGGGTTGATCCGGTGCGTGATCAGCAGGCATCAGCACTTGCTGGTGCTAAATAGGGTGCTGTTCTGGAGGAGAGGGGCGATTCTAGCGATTGTTTCCGCGCCCCAATGTTTTTGTATTCTAGCATTGATTTCTTGACGTTAAACTGCACCACGTGAAGTTGTCTTTTCTCTAGCGGTGAGTTCTTTTCCACTGTTCCGACCGGGAGTGTAGCTCTCCAACAGCGGTGATATGGAGAATGAGGCAGTGCTATTATAGAGCCGGCAAGGTGCGTTTGTGATTGCAATGCGTATCGAGTACGGTGGCACTTAGCTTGGGTGCAAGTGCATGATGCCTCAGTGAGCTCTTTTTTTGATCGTGCCCAACTTCAACTGGAAATCTAACCCAGAAGTCATTTGTCAGGTGCCTGCAGTCTGCGGCAATACGGCCAACGCTTGTCTAACGAGATGCGTTAATTCGGTCATCAAAAAGGATTCAAAAAGTGAGGCTTTCATGACGTCCATGCCCTGGTCCAGGGTAATTCGGCTCGATGGCGCAGTAGTCCGTGACCCGGATCCTGGCTGCTCCGGCCTAGACCAATAGAAGGGTCTTGGGGCTTATTCCGATTGAGTGGACGGGGCTTCGATTTGGAAGAGGCTTTTGTCTGGAACAAAAAGGTGGGTGGCGGGAATTAGGGCGATCAAGCTACCGCCTTGTCTGCTGAGGAAACGCCTGAGGGAATGATATCCTGTTGTGCTCGCTTCCTTTGGAATTATCGTTGGCTCGGGACATCGTCATATGCTGACCGTTTTGCTTGGCGGCCATGGCTCAGAGACTACGGATTAGCACAGTATTGTATCGCCAAGGTCCCAATTCAGCTTCTATGAATAGCATTATCAGCGCTATTGCTAATGAACGTAGCAACATGTGTAGGTAGATGGCGCTTTGGTTAAAGAAACCCCAGCCGAGGCAGCGCGGAGAAAGAAACAATGGCATCGCCTAGTGGGGGTTTCGAAACAAGACGTGTCGCACTCCATGGCTTTGGCTGCATCTCCGTGCTTGTCGCTCGTCGAAACCGACCGGAACGAGTCCATCACGTCACACCATTAACGACCGAAGCGAAGCGCAAGCAGCGCAGCATGGGCACCCAAAGAGGAAAGCCAGAAGAGGGTGTGCTGAAGCGCTGCGCTAGGCGTGCAGCTGCATCCAGCCAGAAATGCAAATACTGCAGCAGAAGCAGAGCTTTGGACCCTTCAGGCCGCTGCGTTTTCGCCTCCCCGCACGGCGATGCGGTGCCGAGTGTGGCGGCTCCACCCGCACACGCGCATCGGCGGAACGATTTCGACAGGGTTTGATCGGCTGTTTCCTCATTGCGATGCGAAGTAGCCAGTACGTGCTACACAGGCACATTTGGAGCAGATCAAAAGAGGAGACGGAGACTCAAGACAGATGGAAAAGCATCGGTGAGAGCTGCGCAGGTGATGCGATGGCAATGACGAGGCTGTGTTGGGACCCTGCAGTATCCCTTTGCGTTCGCTACCGCAAGTGAGAGGTGGAACGATCTGCGGTACCTAGAGCTGCTCTTT
Organism: Trichoderma sp. 2475; assembly: GCA_038502285.1. Lineage (NCBI taxonomy): Eukaryota > Fungi > Ascomycota > Sordariomycetes > Hypocreales > Hypocreaceae > Trichoderma > Trichoderma sp. 2475. Next base: position 1,566,263 of record JARPVV010000003.1, on the reverse strand, counting down.
TGGGCAATCCAGGTATGGGATACTGCATTGCCCATAGAAACCTGAAGCATCAATACCCAAGTGCTCTTGTTCGGATAAGCCATTCCCTTGTCACAGGCCTTTGAGCTTCGCATGTACAGAGTACTTGTCCGTTCTTCGCGCCTTCCATCTTCTGTCTCTCCCATGAGACTGCCCAGCACCTACCCCAACTTTCCTGGCTCCACTCCTGCGGTGGTCTTGCTGTCGACGGACCTGGAATGCGGCCACACCCCAAGCTGCTAGTAAACAGTAACGGGACACAGACCTACCAACCCAGCAGTGGTGCTACTGTATATAAGATCAGCTCAGCATCCCTTCCCAAAGCTCGTCTTCTCCTTCCCACTGCTCACTCCCACCTCCTGGATCGCATCTGCGCAGCATCAATTTGTCCCTTTTGCATCCTTCCTGCCAACTTTCACTCCCCGCCGCTTCAATCACACCGCGGCTTTTGTATCGCCACCTCGAAACACCACCAACACCGCCATCATGTCTGCTGTCAACGGCGCTGGCCAGGGCAGCACCTCCAAGGCTGCTGATCTCAATGGCCACTCAGCCCCGGGCTTTCAGCCTCAGAACAAGATGACAGTCCAGCCACCTTCAGGAGACGACCTTCAGAAAAGCTATGCCGCTGTGGTTGGAAGCGAAGCCAACCCCAAGGGCTGGTATGGCAGCATGAGTAAGTCGCAACTCACTTTGTCCACCTTCTTGATGTGCTGCGGCGTATATCAATTCTAACTCTCCTTTTCTTTTATAGTCAACTCTCTCGGTGCATGCATTGGAACTATGGGTGCTATTCCTTGCTGCATCATCTGCCCCAACCCTTACAAGCACGTGAACCAGGGTCAAGTCGGTCTCGTCACCAAATTCGGTCGTTTCTACAAGGCAGTCGATCCTGGTTTGGTCAAGGTCAACCCCCTCAGCGAAAGGCTCATTCAAGTCGACGTCAAGATCCAGATTGCAGAGGTGCCTGAGCAAACCTGCATGACCAAGGACAATGTTACTCTGCGCTTGACCTCCGTCATCTACTACCACATTGTGTCTCCTCACAAGGCCGCTTTTGGTATTTCCAATGTTCGCCAAGCTCTTGTTGAGCGTACCCAGACCACCCTGCGTCACGTTGTTGGTGCCCGTGTTCTTCAGGACGTCATCGAGCGCCGCGAGGAAATCGCACAGTCTATCGGGGAAATCATTGAGGATGTTGCTGCTGGTTGGGGTGTCCAGGTTGAGAGCATGCTTATCAAAGATATCATTTTCAGCCAAGACTTGCAAGACTCGCTCTCAATGGCTGCCCAAAGCAAGCGAATCGGTGAAAGCAAGATCATCGCCGCCAAGGCCGAGGTAAGAATTACAGTTTTGTCATTTGGCTATTTTTATCATCTTTCTCTCAAAATGCGGCTTCTGCCGTCAAAATGAGTGAAAAGTGTTACATAAGAGTGACTAACAATGACGCTTTCTTCAGGTCGAATCCGCCAAGCTGATGCGCCAAGCCGCCGACATCTTGAGTTCTGCGCCGGCCATGCAGATCCGTTATCTCGAGGCTATGCAGGCTATGGCCAAGTCTGCCAACAGCAAAGTCATCTTTTTGCCCGGCAGCAGCCAGCCCCTCACTGGAGCTGCTATGAATGCTGCGCTGGGCGATATCCAATCCGGCGAAGGTAGCACCAGCACCGCCGGGAACACCCGTGATTTTGGAGGTCAGGACTCAGGTTTCCAACAAGCCATGAACGCTCGCGTCGTGGAAAATTTCTAGTGTCGTGCCTCGCATGAAGGCCTACTGCTGACTCTTGAGGTGGCTTTGGTGGTTTAGCGTGGTCTACTTGATTTCGAGAAGCGACATACCCCGTGTGTTTATCGTTTTCAAAAGCGCCCGTCACCCTTTCTACCCTCGATCCACCTCAACCAAATCTTTGTCTCGCCTTTACGTCTTCGACATCGCGGCTCGATTTGATCCTTTCGATTTGTTTGTTTATACCCGCTGCCTGCACAACGTTTTGATTTGTTACAGGTTTGATATATTTTTTTTACGCTCGTTATGATACCATATGGGAGTCGGATGTGGATCTTGGGATGAGAAGGATGGATATTTGGCCTGTATGATACCCAAGATACCCAGAGGAGTGACGGACAATAGTCAAAATATTAGTAATTAATCACGATTCCACTTGCGATTGAATGGCATATCTACTGTGTGCCTCTTTTGTGCTTCTCTTTGGCATGTATTGAAATCCATATGGATCTCCCGTCGTGCGCTTGGGTACTTCGAAGGATGCAGATACTAGCAGGTTCCCAAAACCAAGTCATATCCCGTCTTGTTTATTGAAACCTCGTTATTATTGATCAAGAACATTTTTTGATTGAGAAACTAGATAGCTTGTTCCTGGAAATGATTATCACTTCCATACCTTTCTTTCGGTTCCTCCATTCTGCCAGACGCCCATGGCGACAGCTTCATTTAAATAAATAGAAAATAAAAAGAAATTTTAAACAGACAGTTGTAGCAAACAAAGACCAAACCACGCCTGTGCCAGAAAAGATTTGTTTCCCTCCCCCAACGCCAGCCATATTAACAGTGACAGATAGCCCGGAAGCCTCTCATAGAAAAAAGAAATCTCAGGTATCACATATCTACATGACCACCTCATCGGTATATCATGAGCCCATCCAAGCCGATGCGGGTCCTTCTTTCTTTGAGACCTACTTCGCAAGAGATAGCGGAAGAAATTATTGCGCTTTTTTTTTGTAATGCTTTCCCTCTCTAGATCTTTTTTTTCGTCGTCTTAGATTTTTTTTGTCTTGTAAATCTTCGATAGATGATTGCCGTTTCTCTAGTGATTTTGTACAGATATGTAAATGTATGTATGCACACAAATGCATATTGTTCAATTCAGTCGGCGTTTCTTCGAAGCAATCTAAGCATCGAGAGATCCACGCTTCTTCTTGGACTTCTTGTCCTTTTTGGACTCGGCCTCACCGTCTTCGGCCTTTCGCTTCTTCTTCTTCTCTGGTGAAGGTTCAGCGGGCTCGTCGTCGTTCTCAGCCTTGCGCAGCTTCTTCAGCTCCTTCTTGCTGAGGACCTTGGGGTTGCCATCTTCGCCGAGCTGGATATCACCGCGCTCGTACTTTCGCTTGAACTTCTTGACGGAAATGCCAGAGAGATCGGCCAGGCGCTCGTACTCCTTTTCTGAGAGCTTCTTGACTGAGACCTCATCGGAGTCGTCATCGGAGTCTTCAGGGGCGTCTTCCATATCGACGTCCTTCTCCTCGACGACCTCGATTCTGGGCTTCTTGGACTTCTTGCTCTTTGTGGCGGGCTCGGCATCTGCATCGGCCATGTCATGGTCGACACCGTCGGCGTCAACAGCATATCGGCCGGTCTCCTTCAGGCTGAACTGACCAGCAGAGACGATCTCGCCGGAGGGAGTGACGTTGGTGCCCTTGGGCAGGGCAGCCTTGCCTTCGAGTCTGCGGAGGTAGTTCTCAAGCTTGATTCGGTTGGTGAGACCAAGGGCAGCACGCTGCTCGTCGTCCTCCTCCTCGTCATCGCCGAGAGCGTCCACGCGGAGACCGAGGGCAACCTTGGCAGACAGCATACGGGCAATCTTACCCTTGTTCTTGCCAGTAGCCTGGCCGACGAGGGAAGAGTGGTACATAATACCGTACTTGGGGGTATCCTTCTTCGTCTTGAGAGCTCGGAAGAGAGCCTTCTCGGCACCGAGAATCTGGATGGTGGAACCGGGGGCCTTGGCCAGGCTGAGGACGGAACCGGCGTGAGAGATGAGTCTGGCACCAACGAGGTAGCCAACAAGGGCAGTCAGGTTGGGGGCAATGGCGCGCATTCGGCTTTCCAGGTAAGATGTGAGCTGAGCTCGGTACTCGGTAAACTTAATAACCTGGTCCGCGAGCTCAACGGCGTTCTTCAAATCATCCTCAGTGATCTCCACACCCATAGAAAGTTCAGCAGACGCCTTCAGAGAGACCTCGACATCCTCAGGAAGGATGTCAGAAAGGTCGGCATCCTTGAAGTTGTCTCGCATGCCGACGGATCGAACGACACGGGCATAGGCCAAGTTGTCATTGAGGGTCTTGGCCATCTCAGGGAAGTGCCATCCGTACCACTCCTTTGTTCGCATAGCGTAAACGTTGAGCTCCTTGTCAATATCGTCGAGCATCTTGATGGCCTGGATAATCATCGAATCAACCTTGTCGGCCGAGAACTTGAGCTTGTGTCGGGACATTGAGTGCGAAAGACCAAGGGTCATGCGGTCAAGGACGTCTTGATCGAGACCAGGAATAAGGGACGAAACGTGTTCGCGAACGGCACGGAAAAGATCCATTGTGTCGGAGCCAGCCACAGGAGTGACATTGAGGCCAGGCAGGTTGGAAATGGCTGTGCCCAGCTTCAGATCGGCAACGGCCAAGGAAGCCTTCTTCTCAGCCTGCAAATCTTCCAACAGTGAGGTCAACAGAGGAGGGATCTGGCCCTGGCTAACGGCGGCGGCTTCTTCAAGAGCCATGGCGGCGCTGTCGAACTTGACGAACTTCTTGAGCTTGAGCCTGGATGCGACCACTCGTTAGTATGGAAAAGAGGAACAAAGAAAAATTTATCGTAAACTGGGTAAAAGGCTGGGTAAGTCGAGAGAAAATCTTACATCTCAATCAAGCGCTCAGGCTTTCCCAGCTCAGCCGCAAGATCGGCATTCTTGAGCATCTTCTTATCGCTCGCCTTCAACAGGCCATAGCTGCAATTCTGTCAGTCCAAGTCCAAATACACGCGATCATCGATCATGGCGAGGAATAGCTGGTGGCTTCGAAAACTGACCCTGCAGGCGTCTCTGCAAGAACGAAGAGAGACATGGTGAATAATTGAATCTCCCTCTGGGACTCCGGCGCTTGTCTAATGGAGTTCCTTCGTCTTCCCAAATCCCAATTGAGAGAGTTGTGTGCGTGAGGATTCAGGGAAGAGGCCGAACAAAAAGTGAGTTTGGGAAATTTTTTAGTTGAAGCTTGAGTCTCCACTCCAAATTTTTTGGTTCTGCATTGGTGCTAATGCCTCTAAGTGGGATGGGCCGCCGGGCGTCGGCGCTACAGAAATTCCGGAACGCTTCTGGACCACTCACGTGCGAAGCTGTGTCACTGCGATTGCGTCTCGCCCGGCGGCCATGCAGAAGTAGTCCCGAGAAATCAAGGACTTCAGGATAAGCTGAGCCAGCTCCTACAACATCGCCGCTGCCGTGCGTCACCGCTCGTTTGACCACCATTTTCGACCGTCTTACGTACCTCAGACCTTATACGAAGCAAAAAAAGATGGAAGGCCTTCTATTCAACGTGAACAATGGGTGAGCCTTTACTGAGACGCCGCGCTATTGAGCTTTATTGACGGGGGCTGCAGCTACATCGAGGGCATTGTTCGCGGTTATCGCAACAGCCTCTTAACGACCCCAGCCTACAACAACCTGACACAATGCGAGACCATTGATGGTATGTATGGGCTCATGTTGGATAGCTTCCTATTGTTAACGCTCTCAGACCTGAAGCTGCAGCTTGGCCCTGCTTACGGCGACTTCCTCGCATCCCTTCCTCCAAACCCATCAACATCCGCGCTTGCTTCAAAGACCACAGACAAGCTCATCTCAGAATTCCGATATGTTCGCGCTAATGCTACGGGTGCCTTGGCTCAATTCATGGATTATGTGACATACGGCTACATGATTGACAACGTCGCCCTGCTCATCACCGGCACCCTGCACGAACGAGATACCCGAGAGCTCCTGGAAAGATGCCACCCGCTGGGATGGTTTGAGACTATGCCTGTGCTATGCGTTGCGACCAACGTCGAAGAGCTCTACAACAGCGTGTTGATCGAGACTCCGCTCGCCCCATACTTCAAAGGCAGTCTCAGCCACCAAGATCTGGATGAGCTCAACATCGAAATCGTCCGAAACACCCTTTACAAGAACTACCTCGAGGATTTTTACAAATTCGTCAACTCCCACTCCGAGATGGCCGGCACACCTACTGCTGAGGTCATGTCTAACATCCTAGAGTTTGAGGCAGACCGCCGCGCCATCAACATCACCCTGAACTCTTTCGGCACCGAGTTGACCAAGGCAGACCGCAACAAGCTGTACCCGACCTTTGGAAAGCTGTATCCCGAGGGAACCTTGATGCTCTCTCGAGCAGATGATGTTGAGGGCGTGCGTCTTGCAGTTGATGGCGTTCATGATTACAAGACCTTCTTTGATGCTGTATCCCTGGGCGGCTCCGGTGGCCCCGGCAACATGGGCGGTGGTTCCTCCGATGGCAAGAGCTTGGAGGACATGTTTTACCAGAAGGAGATGGAGATTTCCAAGGATGCATTCACGCGACAGTTTACCTATGCCATCGTCTATGCGTGGGTGAAGCTTAGAGAACAAGTACGTGATCTTCTCAGTGATATCTTTTGAAAAGCGATAATGGTACTAACTGAACACAGGAAATCCGCAACATAACATGGATTGCTGAGTGCATAGCCCAGAACCAGAAAGATCGCATCGGAAACTTTATCAGCGTTTTCTAAGCGGCACACGGACTAATAATGTACTTGTCTTGAGCAGCGTGCGAGTGTAGTATAATGTTGGCTGTTTTCTTTTTCCTTCCTTCTATTTCGTTTCGTATCAATTGCAATGGGAAGGGTTCATTCAGATTAGGCGCATATGGAAGAGGCGAACGATTGATGTGGGCAATCACGCATCCTCTACAGGGCTCTATTATACATATACAGATGCTTAACTATCCTACAGTATTTTATCTTTTGGGTCTTGTCTTTTTTTTTTCTCTCCTTCCCCTTACAGATCGATTTGTCCCTTCCACGTCGCTGGCGTGAGACCAAGCTTCTCAACCATGTTTGTCCATCTCTCGCTACCTCTCTCCTTTCGCTCCATATACTGCAATAGCTTCTGGCGCCGGTGCACCAGCAGTCTCAAATTCCTCTTGTTGTGTACATCCTTGTATCCTCGGTTGATTGCCAGTGCCTCCGACACCGATCTGATCTTGGCGGTCAGAATAGCAATCTGTACTTCGGAGCTGCCAGTATCCGGCCCAGCACGACCGGGCATCGGCGTGGTGTTTGGTGTAATGGACAGCGGCTTAGGCTTGAGAACCTTGTCTGTGTTGTGGCGTCCAAACTCATCAACGATGCGTCGGACGTTTGCGTGGAATCGGTCCCTTGCGCTGCCGTTGCTCAGGGCTGTGATTCGCTTCAGCGCCTCGACGGCTTTCTGGTGCTTCTGGTTATGTGCTTGCTTCCTCTCCTGTTCTGTAGTAGGGTCCATCTGTGATTCTACAACTCCGACCATGGGCTTCGTCAGGGCATAAGCGTGCTTGACGGCATCTTCAAGCTCCGCATCGGTAAGGAAATGGTTACGCAGGCCGGGCGTCGTGGGCAGCTCTCTCGCATCTTCGAGAGCATTTCCGCTTGCGTCTCGGGGCACATTGGTCACCGAATTCTGGCCGGCCGAATCGAGAGACTCGAGGAACGGCGTCAGTCTGCCTCGTACGGGATCACCCCATTCTTCGTCTCGCTTCTTCAAGAGTTCGTCCTGTCGCTTGAGGTTGGCGGCTTTGCGCTGCTGTGCCTGTGCCCACTTGTACGGATCCTGCTTCTGCTTCTTCTTCCTTTCTCTCAGAGAGAGATTGGCCTTTTGGACGATGGGTAGGAAGGCCTGTGTTGCCGGTGTTGTTGAAGGTCGTAGGCACACTAACAAGCTCGATTAACGACATATCCCACTGACACTCCGAAGCCATCATCTCCTTCTGGGAAAAAGATGGTTTGAAAGATGGAGAACTTACAATTGACTGTGCCTAGTCGCTGTAACAGATCTATTCTGGGCGGCATTGTTGCTCCAGCAGCTGATCTTGTCTTCTGCGGGATGAAGTGCTATCCATCAACCCACCTCGACGGCGCCATTCAAAATTTCCCATCCCGATATCAATCTTGCTGACTACTCAGCAGAAAACGCCCCACCTTTGTGAACTCTTTCTTAGTCATCATCTCACGTGAAAATTCAAGACCCTCTTCGGAACCTCGAGACGAGCAAAAACCAGCTAGCCCCATTTGATACTAGCTCCCTCAGGGCTGCAGCGCACACATTTTTGGCGAAAATTCAAGGTCCGCTTTTGCCCTGGCGAACTTTTGCGAAACTTTGCACGAAACTCGTCGAAGCCCCCCATCGCCGGAATTCTCTCCCTCCTTCAACGACAACCTTTCTCCCCACCCATCCGAAGGAAGAATTCAAGTCAAGATGGCTCCCGCTAACCTGCCGTCCATTTTCAATGCCACCAGCCAGGACATCGAGATGCTCCTGGCGGCCCAGTGCCACCTCGGTTCCAAGAACCTCCAGGTGCACATGGAGTCCTACCTGTGGAAGACCCGTGTCGATGGTGTGAACGTTATCAACGTTGGCAAGACCTGGTGCGTTTTTTTTCCCTTTGCGATAGGAGGTGAAAAGAGGAGGAAGAGACGGAAAAGAGAATTGCAGAAAAAGAGAAGAGAATTTGAGCAATTGGAAGGACTTGGGAAGCTTCGTCACTAACACGAAACGACTTCAGGGAGAAGATTGTCCTCGCTGCCCGTATCATCGCCGCCGTCGAGAACCCCGCCGACATTTGCGTCATCTCTGCCCGTCCCTACGGTCAGCGTGCCGTCCTCAAGTTCGCCAGCCACACTGGTGCCTCCCCCATTGCTGGACGCTTCACCCCCGGTAGCTTCACCAACTACATCACCCGCTCTTTCAAGGAGCCCCGCCTGATCATCGTCACCGACCCTCGCACCGACGCCCAGGCTATCAAGGAGGCCAGCTACGTCAACATCCCCGTCATTGCCCTCTGCGACACCGACTCCCCCACCGAGTACGTCGACGTTGCCATCCCTACCAACAACAAGGGTCGCCACGCCATTGGTACCGTCTGGTGGCTCCTTGCCCGTGAGGTCCTCCGCCTCCGTGGCACCATCTTCAACCGCGAGACCCCCTGGGACGTCATGGTTGATCTGTACTTCTGTATGTTGAAAGATTTCCTATTGCTCTTGAGAAGCTTATACTAACTTTGCAAAACAGACCGCGACCCTGAGGCCGAGGCCGAGGAGAAGGTCGAGGAGGAGAAGGCCATCACCGGCGCTGAGGAGGAGGCTCCCGTTGCCGTCGAGTCCGCTTTCCCCGCCGCTGGTGGTGACTGGGACGCTCCCGCCCCTGGCTTCGCTGGTGCTAACACCGCCGCCGCCGGCTGGGACGGTGCCGGTGCCGCCCCTACTCAGGACTGGGCTGCCTCTGGCACCCAGGAGTGGGCCACCGAGACCGCCAAGGAGAGCCAGTGGTAGGAAAAACCTGGAGCTGCCGAGGCAGTCCAAGAAGCTCAAGCAGCGTTTGGACAGGAAGGAGAACAAGCACCGGGAGCTTATTCTTCGGAATGGTAATTTTGGCGATTTGATCATCAGCGTCAAGGGCAACTCAAAAAATGGAGGCGGGTTCTTGTTGGCGAGCTTGTGGTGCTACGGCGGAAGGATATCGGAATTTGGGTCTAAGTGTGCAGCACTGATGAGGGAAAGATACTCTTCCTTCTTTCTCATCAGAAAGGGAGGAGGGAAGAGGGAAAGCCCTGTGCGGCCGCTGGGGTGGACTTGATCGTTACCTCGCTCAATGTATCTGATTTCTTTTTGCGGTGGCATATAAGGAAGCCTTTTATTTAAACAGCCGGTCGACCAGTAGTGAAAGAAAAAAAAAGATTCTAAACCTACCAATTAATTGCTGTTCTGCGCCTGTAGTATCTATACTATGAAATCCACGTGAAACTGTAAGCTTGCCGTCCACGAAACATTTTTAACAGAGAATTTCTTTATATTCTATATGCAACCCGATCTCAGCCGAGTGTCGATTTATATATACTACTTCCATCTTTCAAACAAAAAGCTGTATGTATATGTCCTTATACGCTAATCATCCCAAACTTATCCACAATGCCCTCCAGTATTGATTGGTATCTAAAGTTCCCCCTTCCTATTTGTTATCCTTCTTATTACTCCCACGCCCGGAAAAAAACAACAAAAAAAAAAAAAAGAGACAAAAGTCATCATGCAAGAAGCAGACAGAAAGACAGTCAGGAAAAAAAAGAATTAATACAAGAACAACTGATAGGAAATCATAGCCTGGTCAACAGAGTAAAGGAAAAGGAGTCTTGCTCAAAGTGTAGGCGTAGGTAGTAGCCAAATATTGGACAAAAGTAGTGGAAATAGTGATGGCAACATCGGTGCTAGCCGGTGATTTTTGTGCATCCGATTTTGAAGCGCGTTATGTGGTATCGACTTTTGCGAATGCCTCTTATATAGACGAAGAATAAAACAAATAGAAAGATATGTAGATGAAGGGCAGCGAAGAGAGTCATGCCACGCTATTATAGTCTTAATCGTCAGTGGTAATAAATGATCTTCCGCTTTCTTTCCCTTCCTATGCTGCAGACTGTTGCTGCTGTGACAAATGAGAAGTCTTATAATGTCTCGATCAAATGGGTTGTCGTATAATTAATTCTATGCCAGAACTGACACAAGGCAGAAGGGTTGCATAAGAAACGTTAAAAGAGTTGTGTGTATGGTGAGAAGTTGAGTTGCAGTTAAAAGTATGTGGACTGCTTGTGTTATATGTGAAAAATCCGTGGTATCGACTTTGAAAGAAAAGTCGGTCGTTTGGCTGAAGAACATGGAAACTTAAAAGGCTTCGCTTATTCCAACGTCTTGGAGCGTCGTTGGATCTCTTCGTCGCTTAATGCGCCCATCCAGAGGCATCGCTCTGTTATGCCCTCTACCGGTTGGAAAGTGTAGCGAGTGCTGGCTTCCAATAGTCGCAGCATGGTCTTGACCACGGCTGCCCCAATGCGGCATCGTTCAAAGTTGACCAACGGAGGAGTAGTCGGTGAGCTGGCTATTTCAGAAGCACGCTGTGCATTGAATAGCAAATCATGCGTGTAGATGCCGACGAACGGAATGCATCCTCCATCAGAACCGCTCTCCATCTCCGCTCTGAGGTTGTAAAAGTTACGTGAAGGTGTCACCAGGGCCTCCATCTCGCTCAGCGTGTTTTGGTCTTTAGGCGGAACTAGGTCCCAAGTCTTGGATAGTCGGGAGACCTCGGCACTGGATAAGGCGATGGTAAGCTGCGCCAGAGTAGCGAAATTGCGATAGCGCCGACAATGTGCTGCGATGTGAATGAGTTTGATGATGCATCGAGCCCTTTCTTCGACGTGCTGAGTTAAAACAATCTCAGAAATGGCCCACTTGACCATGATATTGAATCGAGCAATAACAACTTCAACCCCGTGAGCATTGGTCTTTCTCAAAAAGTCAACCCACGAGCGAGAATCATTGCTAGTAGCATTCTTCCAATTCATGTCGATCAACTCTCTCCAGTCAATATCGTTCAGAGCATCCTTCTCTATAAGAGTGAATTGCTGAGCCAAGGTATCAGAGTCAAACGCTAGAATGAAAGGCAAATGAATTGAATATTTGAGAGTGTTGGGCACTTCTGTCTGGGGTGGTACCGAATGAAGGGCTTCAGTGGTATTAGCTCGCGGGGTCTCTAGGACATGCTTAGGTTCAGCAATGTAGGGAGAGTCTTGGAATCTGTCTGGAGTGAGGGGAAGAGGTTTGCTGATCCAAACCTGATCCGGATCGAGAGTTCTCTCCGTGTTCATCATCACCGGACTCATTATTATTGGACTCATGGCTAAAGCCTGAGCGAGCGTCATGGGGGCAGAAGAAGAATCTGATCGAGGCGTAGCAATAGGATCTCCGAACGGATGTGGTTGGGATGAGACAGAAAATACGCCCGCTCTCTTGCCCAGGTCACCCGCATCTTCGTCTTCAGAGGGAGTAAGCTCAGAAGAAAGATCTGAGCCACCAATGCTGGCGTCTTCGAAGAAAGTTCGGTCATCGGCTGGCGCAGGAATTGTCGTGACAGGCCGTATCCTTTCAACGCTTTCCGTCTTTTCGACAAAGTCGTAAGAAAGATGAGGCTTGGAGATGTGCAGAGCTATGGGAATATCCGAAGCTACAGCGCCATCGTCTGATGAGCCTCGAAGAACTGACCGGTCAGTCCATTCAGAGGCTCCCTTTATGCTTCGACCATCATCTGTTAAGCCCCGTTCAAGTAGAGGTATTGAGCAATATGACTCGTCTGAGTCACCGCTCAAGAACGAGCGCGCCTCAAGTGTAGCCGCCCTGCTCCGGGTTGTTATGGTATTTCGGCTGTATTCAAACTCGAGTGGCTGCTTTCCTTTGTTTCCAGCGAAATCTTGATCTTGTGACCGGTAATACTCGTTATCCATGCCACTTGTTTCACTATGTTGGCTTTCATCCTGGCTGATATATGGTCCTGCCGCAGCAGCCGCCCTTCCACCAAATTCCTGTGCGTCAATCAGAGCCATTTGGTTCAGTCCTTCGAACGACCTTGGCTTCGGTTGGTATCTACCCTCAAGCTTCAGCAATGCAGATTCAATGCCACCGTCATCCTCATCAGGTATCTGCGCCAGTTTTCGAGCTTCTATCTCAAACGAGGGACGCATAATGGGCTTGGACGAGTGTGTACTAAACAGAGACAAATTTCGCTTGGGAGGCTTCTCAGTCAACTGGCCAACAGAGAATATCTCCTGTCTCCCTCGAGGTTGGTCTTCTGTTCCAGCAAAGCTGCATTCGTCATCGTCCTGCTCTGGGTGAGTACCAAGAAGATAGGAGCTCCTGACAGATTCGGTATAGGTCGTTAGGGATCCAACAGACTGAGTTCTCCGCACCACGGGTTGGTTATCCTTGCCGCCCACGTTAGCGGCAGCTCTTAAATATCCACCAGGACGCCTGCGAAGTACACGGGGAGGCTCAGGGACAGGGGCTTCATATTCTCTATCAAGCATGGACGAGTCTGTGGTGGCATCAAAACTTCGAGCTGTGGAGTGTCGTTCAAGATGACTGCCAAACGAGGCATGGCGTCGAAAGGAATAGTCTGACTTTTGGGTATTTGAAGACTGGTTCCTCTTATGAAACTGCAGCGCTCCACGACTGAGAGGTGGATGCCGTAGAGTACCACGGCGCATTGTTGACGTGGAGAATCGATTTGCATCCTCCGATGGCCCTATGCTATGGGTGCGACCCAAAGTCGCCATATCTGGTACGAAAGGGGGCAAAGATTCTTCTGACGGCGGGCTGATGAGCTGATCCAGAAGATATGACGACCTTCGTATTGTTCCGGCGAGCAGCTGTGCGGGCGGCGTTGTAGGGGGGGTGGGATCGCCACCGACAGTCAGAAAAGGGCCCGCTGACAGTCCCACGACGGGAGGATTGGGGTCGAAAGTGGTCATAGGCAATCTGTCACGTAAGCCCGGCACCGTGTCGTCAATAATCACAATAGACTTGCTTCCGGTGGTAAGACCCATATCGCTTATGGGCCGTAGCCCTCTATCCTGTAGCAAGTTATCAACTGTGGTAGACTCCATATGTGCGGCGGAATAGTCCATAGGTCCGTAGACGGGAACTGGAGCCGGTCGAGATGCACCGAATCGTTCTGCTTCGGCAGCTTCCTCTTCTTCACGGATGGCTTTCTTGAAATCTTCAGCCACTTCGGCCCCGAGGAGATCGATTCTCACTGGCGGCCGAATGCTGGTCGGGCCGTGGCCAGTCTGGGCAATAATAGTCGCTGCGGGCAATCGGTCCATTGCGATATTGTGAGCACTGAGAGAAGTGACAGCGGGCAAACTCGAATGCGATCCGGACGACCATTGCCCACGATTGTTCAATGCGCGTCGTACGCCTCCCAAAAACTTTTTCATTCCAGATCCCGACACGGCAACTCCAAAGATCCGATCTTTGGTAACGTTGCGAGACGCAGGCTGAAAGATGGTGGTCTGCCTATTGCGGTCACCAGTGATTGAATCGGTTTCAATGTCGACAAAAGGCTGGCCGGGTGGAAGAATGTTGCCTCGAACAAGGTTGCCAGCAGACTGCAGAATCATGTGCAGGTCGATATCGTGCGATGAGGAGTGATCGGAGCCATGATCTCTCAGAGAGTCAGTGGTGCTATTATTGCGCTTGTGACTTTGTGCCGGACGAACGCGCTTGCCAGCAAGCGCTTTGGGAGTAGTAGCAATAGCCCCGGGCGGGAGGATAGGAGACGTCGAGTACACAGGATGAGCTGCGAGAGGTTGACTGGAGTTTGGATTAAGAGACCTCACATTCTTGCTTGGAAAGGAACAAGACACAATGTCCATGCTTGCTATACTGAGAGGCGAAGACGGACCATTTGCTGGTGTCGTGGTGGTGATGATCTGGTCTTCAGGAGTTCCTGGACGATCGTCCAACACAACGAATTCTCCGATGCTGGCCGCCTTGGGGACAGCTTCACTTGGGTTGGTCTCATCGCTCAATCCTTGCGGGATGCCCGCCACGGCACGCCACTGAGGCTGATCCATTCCCTGAATTTCCCAGAAAGAAGGATCCAGGTTGGGGTCTCTGTAACCTGCAATGCCTCCTGGCGCAATCGGAACGAGAGGTTCCAGGCCATCGTCGAATTCGGGGCCATCCCAATAATGAGCACATATCCGACGCCAACACTTCTTGAGCTCCGCCAAAATTTTGAGCGGAACTCGGCTCTGGTTCATATCGTGGGACAGCTCGTCAACAAAGTCGTTGAGCAAGATACAGAAAAGAAGTCGAAGATTGTAATCCAGGACAAAGTCGTCGACAAAGTAGTTGAGGATCCAGTGTCGCATGGCGACAAAAGTCCGCACCCGAACAATCATCCCAACCTCGTCAGTGCGTTCCAAAGCCCATGCGAGCCTCGCCATGAGCATCTGGAGGAGTATCTGAGGCTCCAGAAAGGATCTATAGGTCAAGAAGAAATCTGAGATGAGTTCGTAGTCCAGGAAGCTTGGAGATGTGATCTCGGCAACAAGTCGAGAAGGTGTCGCCGCAGTTACGGACCCGGTGGGCGAGTACCGAACAATAGATTTATCATCACAAGCGGGTTTGAACGTAAGCTCATCGTACATGGCTGGTCTGATGACTAGATGCGCAGATGCGTATGTAGAGGGCACAGGTCGTGGTACGCGGGTTGAGGTTTGTGACGACGCATGTGAAGTTCGCGGAAAGCGAAGTTTCGGGATAACCAGATGGCTAGGTCTTGGCCTGGTGCCAGACAGCGGCCCACCGAGACTCCTCTCTGAAGAATGGTACAGAGATGAGCGACTGGCAGATCGGTATTCATCGGTGGCAGCATAGGACGAGCCTCTCAGCATCGGGGTACCTCTAATAGAAAACCGAGGCGTCCCCAGCTTCCACGATGGTATGTTAATATTGAGTGTCGGAATACCGCCAATATCCAGATCGGCTGGGTTCTCCGCGGTTTTGGGCCGGCCGTCCTCGTGAGGCGGCTTCGTGATGACGATTCTGTACCCATCCGCATCGGTACTTGTTGGGGAATTAAAGTCGCGGAGCGTACCATCCGACACCGCTCTACGGTGTTGTGTGGTTGATACGAAGCCACTGGCGTTGGGGGCGTATTGTGGGGGGATAATCGAGGTCCTCGGCGTCGGGGTGAACTGATCTTCGTGATCATCCGTCGTCAATCTAGGCGGTTCGTCTAGGTTATCGGGATAAACTCCCTCCAGCCCGGCAGTTCCAGGTGGTGTGATGGGAAAAGTGAAATTCGGCTGGGGATATCTCTTGTTTGCACGCCGGACAGAGGGTCTGGAAGCAGTAGTAGTTAGCCTATGCGAGTTCAGATATCCAAATTCAAGCTTAGCCGCTACCATACCGTAAAAACAGCTTGCCATTGTTCCCGACGTTGGCAACAGTGAACTGACGTCCTTGGCGACCAGCGGAAGTGCCGTCTGGCGCGAGATCCCAACCGTCAGATTCTCCATCTCGTTTCCCCCTTGACAGTGTCCTGTCCAGTGATTTTTGCTCGGTCAGGGGCACAATGGGTCGGCCAGTAGTCGATGCTTTTCGCATAACCTTTGTTGATGGTTTTGGCGGTGACGCATCTTTCGCGTCCGATACATGCCCAGAAGCCGGTGACATGCCGTAGTTATCATCTTGTGTCCCAGCAACTTGAGCTGTGATATGTGATGTCTTCAGTGGTGGTACTTTGCGCCGCTTCGTCGACGGCCTCGACCGCATTCCGTTGGATGGCCGGGCCGCCACAAGGGGAGGCTCGGCGGCATCCATGGCCCATCCAATGCTATGACAGGAAAGAGCTCGTGCTGCTCAAAGCTATCGCTCCTAGAACAAGCAGAAAATGAATGAAAAAAATGTCAGTCACTGGGAACTGTTGTTAAGAGAGAGAATTTCCTCGAAGCAGGGAGTTGACAGTCGAATCGGGTCGCGACAACAAGTGGCACGGCGTCCAGCAGCGTGGCAATCCGGCACTAATGGCGGAGGACATGAAAACCGGTGGTGGCAACCGATGCGCACCAAGCAGGCCGACAGACGAGTCAAGGCAGAAGCTCAAGGACAGAGCGAGCAAGGCAAGTTTGTACTTACCAGCTGACGCCATGCAGGGACGAAATGGAGGACGGGTCCAGAGCAGACAGACAGTCGGCCACGCCAGCACCGCTCTACGTTTGGTGGTTTGGAATCGTATCGGGGGATGTGAATATCGCGTCGTGTCGAATCAAATCGTGTATCGTCGGTCGATTTAAGGTTGCGGCGTCAATGCGATGGCGGCTCGTGTTTTGTTGTCTTGGATCGGGAGGTTAAGTCAGCGAGTGGTCAAAACTTTGCGAAGCCACGGCACAGGGCAGGACAGGCGCAGACAGGCATCACCGCGGCGGTAGCAGAGAAAGAGCCAGACAGGGAGCCAGGGAGGGATTCGATGCGATCAAGACCAGGACTCGAAGCTTCCGGGCCGTGGCGTTGTGTAGGTGCGAATAAGGGCGGTATAGTATCAAGTAGCAGTTTGTAGAGGTACTGCAGGTGAAAAGCACGAAATAATCTCTGGCGGCTGCAATCTTGCAGTGTCGTGCGTTGTTGGTTCCTCGCTGGGGCCGGGATGGCACAAGCCGATGGGTTTCTGCCCTGCCGTGCCTCGCGAAGGGCCGGCGCCTTGCCTTGGGGGAAGAGACGAGAATTTGGCGGGCGATGCCTTGCGAGGGAGCGCAGTCCATCGTGGCCGGTACGTACCTGCGCCGGCAAATCTTAGTGCGTGCAGGATCCAAGCACAGTGGGTTGGCCGCGTGCGTCTGGGCCTGTCAGGGCGCGCGCTCAGGGCCTGACCCTGGCTAGAGAGGCCTGTCCGCGTAGTGGCTGACGGGGGGGCGAGGTCTAGGTTCCAGCGGTCGAAGCCTCCCTGGCCGCTGGGCGGGGGCGGGCGTGCGCCTTCATGTGCGATTGAGATGAGATGCGAGCAAGCAAGCACTCGCTGCCCTGCACTCTGTTACAGGCCGCATTGCTGGCGAATCGTTGTTCTAGATGTGCGTGCAGGTACATATACTACGAAGCTACGTATGCAGCAGCGTGTAAAGGCACAAGATGCTCCGTGGCATGGTGTAAGCATCACAGGCACAGGCACAGGCAACTGACAGCCCCGATGTCCCATGCCTGGCGATCCCGGAAGGGGGCACTACAAGCCGCGGCCCAAGAGCCTGGGATAGAGTGCATGCACCGCTCCGTAATATCGACTCCCATGCACTGGCACTTGGACGACGAAACCAGGTGCTGGACGTCAATGCACGTCAACCGCGGCGTTTCGCACTCCAGGATCGGCGTTGCCAAGGGCTGCTTCCGACCTGGCAGCGGACGAGAGCGTCTGCCTCTCCACACGACAGCCTGCCGCTTGCGTACTTGTATACAGTAGATGGCCATGGGCGCAGAGCTCGGCGTGTGAAGCTGCCGGCGCAACGTCATACATGCATCGTCGCAGCAGCGCTGTAAACCTTCAGCGTCGACGATATCCGATGCGGTCATGGCACTGGCTTGCGTCACAGCGATACGACACACACCTCAGCAGCTACTAGTTTCTACATGTAAGCTGTTGGCTACACGACTCGACGCATGCATGCATTGACGCATTTTAGACAGAGCCTCTCTGTTGCTAGCGCCTGGCACTATTAACGCCTCAAGCGCACAATATCATTGATAGCATTGACGCACCCAGACGCAGGCCACAATGACCCAGAAGTCCGGGAGAGGCCATCGGTTAACACTCCATGTCGTCAAAGCTTAAAACCCAATGGTAACCCCAGGGCCACCACCTCACAGCCGCTAGTGCGGCCACAAATGCTTCGCGGTAGTTGTAGTTATAGCACCGATTCCATCTTCTTCTGCTTTACGAGGCGCGCTTCTTGGCCACCTCGCCATTACTCGCCTGCCTCCAGCTGCCTCCAGTAAGAAGCCGTCTTCCAGTATCCAGCCGGTCGGCTCGCCCTGGCCGCCATGCGCGGTCCGCCTTCCGCGGCGTCCTAGGCTAACGAGAGTTGAGGATCTATACTGTAGGCGAATGGCGCACTATTAGCAGAGGCGCCACTGGGTGCTAAGAGCACTGCTAGGCAGCGGTAGCAGCTTCTTGCGCTTGCGTGCTCCATGGCTCGTGGAAAAGGGCGCTGATACTGGTAGCGACGGCAGATGAGCTGGCGAGCACGCGAGGGCACCCAATTCGGCAAAAAGCTGAGCACCCAAACACCGGCATTTGAGCTGGTTCAAGGTAGCCTTTTGGCTACCGCGCGGTAAGTAATTTCACAGCGGGCGATATGAGAAAGAAGGAGGGGGAGGAAAGGGGAAAACTTGGAAAAGATTTGGGCGAGAAAGGGAGTGGCTGGGCCATATGGTTGGTCCTGAGCTGGCGTAAATTCTGTTCTCCAACGCCACGCTTATAGAGCGAGTGTAAGCTCCATGTCTAAACGCATTATGCTTTTTTACACTATGGATACGAAGTAGGCGACATCAGCTTGTGAAGCATAAAGTGTATGCCATGTTTCTTACGAGCTGCGGCGAGCTATTCTAAAGACCATAGCCCCGCCAAGCGACGGCATCTGGTGATACACACAAAGAGACGTATTGCGAACAACAAATCTTCCTAGGTACATGTACCTATATCCGCGATCCACCAGTCACTGTTCTCTCAAACACCATAGGCATGTTCTGTAATTGTGCTCCATGCTCCCTTTTGGTACTAGCAATGCTGTATCAACACTTACCATTCACAGAGTCACAACAATTGTGGCCTGAATCATCTCTGCATGTTTCTTCTTCACGCCCATCCGGCGCCATCCCCCCGGCCACCGTTCCGGGAACCCACCCGGCGTCTTCCTGGCCCCACAGCTCATCTCAAATCACCAACGGTGGGAACCGCTCCAGCCAATGAACAGCGGGCAACATCCTCGTCCAGCAGGCATTCTTCTGTCTTCCACGTTGCTTCCCAACTGAGACCCCCCGCGCGGCCCCAAGGCATCAGCTCTGATATCAAGCGAGATAAAGGTGAGGCTTTTCTTTTTTTGTTTCCAATCTTCCTCATTGCCGAACAACGTTTTTCGACTAGACTCGGTAGAATTCAAAAAAAGGTTGACATCCTGGCGCCGAGAAACTGGATGCCGGGTTTATTTTGGCTTTCTAGCAAGGCAGCCATGCTGAATCCGAAACAATGGGAAATTCGCTTCATATTCCCTTTTTTTTCTCTTTCTTCCCCTCTTGAGAACGTGTAGCAGGGAAAAAAGAGGGGGCCTTTGTCCATGAGGCCCAGACCATTAATATTCGTCTCCAGATTTATTTAGATGCTACGCTCTCAAACAGCATGATACCAACTGCGTGACCGAGGTGCTAACCCATATACTGTATGCCGGAGGTATGGAGTAGAGATGCCCCCCACGCCCACGGCAGAGTATACATACGAGTATAGGTACATAATCCCAAGTAAGAACCCAAAAACAAGAAAAAAGAAAGATTGAAAGAAAGAAAAAGAGTTCATACGCGCATCGGCTGAGAACCTTCTTTTCTGATGAGATGAGCAAAATGCTACGCTACTCCGTACGTGATATCCTTTCTCACTTCGCCGTACCTGTACTCTCGACCTAATACGATGTCCCCCCCTCCCCGGTAGGGAGCAGAAGAGCTCAAACTTTGTGATCAGTCAGAAAAAAATGGCCATGTTGGCCTCCTCCTGCGTGACCTCGACTTCATGTTGTTGCTTTCGCACGACCCAGGTACTCGGTGTCTAATTTGCTGCAAGCACCACAGCAGCCAAAGAGAATCCTTGTTCGGCCTCCATCTTCCACTTAGCAGTGCGACTGTACCTACTCGAACAGTTCAGAATGTCTCACCACCATCACCGCATCCTCGTATACTTCTCTCAAGATATCTGTGCCAAAAAGTGCTACATGTAGCAGCCTAATCACAGCAGAGAAAAGAAATGAGTAGTTTATACTCCCGCTCCGTAACCCAACTCTGCAGATACGATGGATCAAAGGCAGCAAAAAGTTTAAGCGGAGCCCCATCTCACGGTAATCAGATTTCGTGCCCACTCTTCATATCGGCAAACCAATTGCACGGGTCCTCAGACGATCCAGGCCACCCAGCTACCCATGAGCTTGTGCAGCTCTTCTAAAAATTCGGCTTTGGCCTTCCGTGGCTTCGTCCCGGACTGCTGCATGGCCCCTCCATACCTAAAGAAATCCCGATCTTGTCATGCACTCCGACGATGGGGCAGAACATGTCTACGGGTAGGTAGGTGGTTATTTCGGCACCCTGCAACACCTTCCTCTTCCTACTGGCAATGATAGGTTTGATTTCTACCGTTTTTTTGGGAGAGATTACGCACAGTCGATGAACGCTGTAGAAGACATTTTTGCGCAGCTACTGTTATGGAAATTTGATCTGCAGATTTCGCAGTGGCCCCTGCATTGTCAAAAGGAGAGGCCAGCCCGAAAGATTAAAACTTACAAGTCAGGACATAAGAATTGGAAATAACGAAATGAGTGTATATTCATAGGGAGTTGGAGATCTGGGAATGTTTGTTCCGGGGCTTCTTTCTATTTATATTTTATTATTCAATATATTGTCTGATATGACCAAGCCATTGCGACGTCATATTTTTCCTCCGTTGTATATGTAAGGTAATGTTGTATGAAAGGCGTCTAAAGTAACTCTTGTATCTTCTCGACCAGAAGGTCTGATAACGTTTCCACCACATTGCTGGTGCCGCTTCCTGCTCGGGCTTCAAAGACACAGTCCAGAACGGTCTTGACTCCAACGGCCACCGACTCCGATCCTGTACGCTCTTGGATAAGATTGATAGTTTGATTGACATCTGCCGAGTTCAAGACTCTGGATTCGTGAAGGACAACAGCCAGTTCGCGCAAGTTTGAAACTGCGGGCACAGCTACCCTTTTCGCGAAGTCTTGGTCAACCTCGAGCATCTTGAGCACCGAGGCCTTTGACGTTGTTACGAAAATGAGGAGTCGATGTCCCTGTTGATAAATGTTAGCCAAAAGAACTTTCTACAAAAATGAATTGATATAATCTATTTTCTTACCTTGGGGGGCTTTGACACAATGAGTGTAGTCAGGGCTTCGAGCATGACGTTGGAAAATCGCGGTCCAATGGGGTTCCAGCCAATCAACCGCTCAAAGTCGTCAAGAATGAGGATACTGGACGGCGATTTGTAGGCATCCGCAAAGGCTTTGTGAACGTAGTCCTTCTTGGCAAATTCATCTCGGTATCCCACAAGGTCAGCTGGCGTCACGAGCTTGACAAAGGGGAACCCAGATTGCATAGCGATATGTGCCGCCAAAGCTGTCTTTCCCGAGGATCTTGGGCCATGGAAGAGCACAGACGTGCTGAATTTATTGGGGTCTTCTTTGATCATGTTCACAACGCGCATCATCTCCTGAATTGTAGGATCAATGTGCGGGCCGTATGGAATGATGCCCAATCTAACCGCTTCTTCAAGTTCGGCCTCAGACACTCCGTAGGCGGGACGAACCTCGGTCAAGGCATTCATAAAATCATCACGGTTTACCCTCATGTTCGCAACGTCATTCTTCACTGCCGCAAGCTGTCCCACTTCTGTGTGTCGTGAAAAGGCAAAGGAAGCTGCTGCTTTGACAAGTCCATTGATTTCGGCACCGGAATAGTTCTTAGTAAGAGCTGCCAGCTCTTCAAAGTTGACATTCGGGTCCAAGATACCGTTGGTGCTCATTTTTGAGGTATGAATCTTGAGGATCTCCAGTCGTCCTTCTTCATCGGGGAGAGAAATTTCGAGATGGACCTCAAGACGGCCAGGTCGCAGAAGGGCATCGTCGATCATGTCCTTTCGATTGGTCATTCCAATCAATAGAATGTTGTTCAGTTGGTCGACACCATCTAGCTTCGATAGAAGCTGGTTGACAACACTGTCACCAACACCAGTGCCACCGCCAGCTCCAGATCCACGCTGCTTACAGACGGCATCCAACTCGTCAAAGATGATGATGTGAAGGCCACTCTCATCTCCCTTTTCCTTGTATTCTTTTTCGGCATCCGCAAAGAGCTTTCGAATATTCTCTTCGGACTGACCAACATATTTGTTCAATACTTCAGGACCATTAATGACCTTGGGCGGCCTGGCGTTGAGCATGTGACCAATCTGTCGCGCAATCAACGTCTTTCCCGTTCCAGGAGGGCCGTAGAGAAGCATTCCCCTAACGTGCGGGATGCCCATTTTGGCAACCAAGCCCGGCGGGAAAACACGAGATGCAAATGCACGACGGAATATGGTAGAAAACTCATCTCCTAAGCCACCAATTCCCATGTCCTCGAATTTGAAATCAGGAGCCAGGATGGCATTCGAGTTTGGCTTTGTAGCAGATGGCTTGAGGTTGAAATCTCCCTTTGCATCGCGGTGGAATAGAACCCGGGTCTGGTTGGTCAGGATACCTCTTGCATGAGCTTCCCTCTGAACCTTCCTGCCTGCGTCATCCGCCGTGGACAAGTCGACCAAGCCAACGGTCTTGACGACGATCATGAGTGGGATATTTCGAACATCCATGAGGATTCTCTGTCCAGGGGAAAGGACCTGATTTTGGAAAGTGTTGACAAAGATTTTGTTCAATTCGTCCTCGTCGTAAGGAGCTTCAGTCTTCTTCGTCGGAGAAGCAAACCCAATCTCTAAATCCAAAGAGCCCAAGTATGCCTTGCCGCCAGACGCAAAAGGATCAAAGACCTCGCCAGTGAAGACGTCTCTCATAGCAACGCCACACCATGTGCGCTGGGGGTCAGACAAGCTGATGCAGCCTCGCGGGAATCCAGGAATAGGCGTGGCGGTAACAACGAATTCGCCAGGAGGCTGGCCAGCGCGGAGGAGAATATAATAGTCGGAGCGATCAGGTTTTGGAGGGAAGTCTTCGGCAGAAACAGCACAACTAGTCCAACATGTTAGACTTCGTATCTTTAGAACAAGTGTTTAGCATCACTTACACGTTTCCGTAGATGAGTCTTGATTGCAGAGTCTTGTCCGCGACCTTCTCGACTTGCAACTGGACTACTCGGCCGCCGCCGGACGGCCCCTTCTCGCCCATGCGCGACCTGCCCGGCGAGCTGGGTCCGCCGTATCCCGGTTGAGGCGCACCTGGATAGGGCTGATATGAGCCTGAAGAAGGTGGTCGCTGGCCTTGTCCGGGAGGAACTCGAGGATTGCCTCCTGGCAGTCCCATGCCGCCAAACATGGAACGACCGGGGTTACCGCCTGGAGGGGCTCGAGACATGGTCGCAGAAGGTTTCGATGCGGTCTATTAGGGAATGGTTGAAATGAAGCAGCTCCGTTGTTGTAATTCAAATCTCTATTCGGGAGAAAAAGGACAAATCGTGTGTAGTCGCGAGTATAAGAGGAAAAGAAAGTACTTGAAAGAGATGAAAGTTGAAACAGCACTGGGCGATGCGTAACGGTCAACGTAACGCCAAAGAAGACATGCTGGAGCTTGTGGCGGGGCGCCATGTGGCCAGATCAAGCTTAGTGGTAGTGTCATCGCCGTCACTGGGCCCCACGTTCCTGCTTCTGGCGGCCTTATCAAAGGACTATGGGATTGATAAGTAGAGTGGCAATCACAAGCTTCGTTGGGTGCTGGATACGGAGCATTTACAACGTCCAATATGCCACTGTACGTATCCTGCATCGTCTTTCCCACGTTCATGAAATTAGGCATCTAACACGGTCATGGATGCAGTCATCTGCTAGGGAAAAAGTCATGGAACGTCTACAATGCCGACAACATCGCGCGCGTCCGAAGAGATGAGGCGGCCGCCAAGGCTGCAGAGCAAGCTGAGGAGCAGCGCATGCAAGAAGTTGATGCTCAAAGGCGATTAGCAATTCTGCGTGGCGAGGCACCACCCCCCATAGATGACGAACGCGAAGCCGAATCGGACAATGCGAAAGACGCCCCTACTAATGCGCGATCGAAATACCCCAGTAGCAGTCGCAAGAGGAGAAAGCGACCCGGGGAAGACGATACCGAGTTCGAGTTACGCCTAGCAAAGGAGAGGAACGATGCGACATATGCAATCGTGGAATCCAGCCGCAAGCCGATAAGCTCAGCCCCGATAGTCGACCATGCCGGACACATCGACCTCTTTGGCGACGAGCGAGCGAGAGCGCACGCAGAGAAGAACCCAGAGGCAGAAGCAGACAGAAAGAAGAAAGAGCGAGAATATGAAGACCAGTACACGATGCGATTTTCCAACGCCGCTGGTAAAGATGGAATTAACCAACCTTGGTACTCGCATGGCGAAGGAGTCGCACCGGATGTCTCTGCAAAAAACGTTTGGGGACGAGACGATCCGGACCGCAAGAGCCGCGACACTCAGCGAATCGATTCCAATGACCCGCTAGCGATGATGAAGAAAGGAGCCAAGCAAGTTAGAGAATTGAAGAAAGAGCGCAGGAAAATACAAGAGGAGAGGGACGAGGAACTCAGACAGCTGTGCAAAGAAAGCCACCGTGATAGACATAGAGATGGGCATTCGGAAAGAGAAGGACGAGATCGCGGACGCTATTCAGACTCCGGGAGGCATCATTCAAGGAGGACGCGATCAAAAGATCGTGATTCGGATTTGCGTGGGCGCTCTGACGATCATCGTGAGAGGAGGAGGCATAAAGAGGAAGAGCGGCGGAAGAGGCATCGTGACTCGCGGTCGCGCTCACAAGATCGGAGGCGGCATCGACATGGACATGATGAGAGATGATGCTGGAGCAGAGTGGTGGGCTACATTGAGGGGCTATACCAAATGTCAATTAATGAATTATGATGATTATACCATGATACCAATTCTCCCGCTATATATATCCATAAATCGCATCCTGACATGCAGTTGTTCCAGGTCTAAGAGCTCTCTTTCCATGGAAGCTGTATTTCAACCGGCTTCATATCCTGCGCGACCATATCCACCAGCACCTCTGTATCCAACTTCCTCAACGCCTCATCAATTTTATGATATGTCGCCTCGCTCAACCCCTCTCTTCGATCACTGTAAATATCCAACCCTTCCTTCGTAAACAGCGTCGGCGCAAACCACGTCACAGCCCATCTCTCCGTCTCGCCATCCGCCGTCTTCTCTTCGCCAGACCCAAGAACCTCCCAGTGGCTGCTGACGAAGAAGAGCCACTTCTTGCCGCGCCAGTCCCAGCCGCCGCCGTCGGGGCTTTGCGTGTCCACGCCGGCTACGGACTTGAGCACGCCGGCCTGGTTGCTGGGCTCGTACTCGACCAGATCGTCAATACGCGCGCGACCGTCAGGCTTGGGAGGGAGAGACTTGTAGGTGATGCGCACGTTACGCGCTGTGCGCCACATGGAAAGGGTCGAGTGCGTGACGGTCCATGTTCTGATGAACCACTCGATGGGCTTTGTGGTCTGTGTAGCGGGCTCGGACTTGGTAGGGGAGTATTTGGATGGCAGCGTGAGCTGAATTGTAGGGTTTGAGGTTTCCATTGGATCTAATGAGTTGGAATGTGTGAATGTCCGGTATCAGAATCGGGCAGAAGATGAATTATTTGATGAGATCTTGGGAAGGGATGCGTAATCTATGACGGCGTTTCATACCTGGGTATGAAAAAGCAAGCATGGGTTAATAAGTGGTGGTTGGATCAACACCAGCACATCCCAACACGAGTAAAGCCGCTGCACAAACGCAGTCGACAGGTCATATTTGCATGAGAGCTATCTATCTAGGTAGCTACACCAAATATGGAAAATGTATTCATCATTGGCTTTTAAATTGTATATATCGGTTCCGAATTAAAGGAAGAAGTCCTCCTGATACACGGTTTTCTCTAGGGTAGCTGCATCCCTCCATCTCACCGACCAAATATGTATAGCCCCGCTTTTTACAGAGTACCAAATCTCTATTGGAGGCTGCAAAGTGTCCTCGACGCGTGACCTCGGATTGCAGCAAAGATTGAACCTATCGTGAGCCTCTCACTCACCGTGACATGAAGCAAAGTCTCATCTGAAAGACATAGAGTCACCTACATTTCCGCTTCCACAGACAAAATACACCGCTAAACCGCGATTTTCTTCATTTCCCGTCTTCTCGAGCGTCGTCAGTTTTCACATCCAGCTAAAATGGACTTGCCCATGGACGACGAAGCCATGGCCCAGGCCATGGGCTTCTCATCTTTCGGCCACCAGAACCGGCCCCAGAAGCGTAAATACAACCCTCACACCGATGCAGTCATCAGCTCAGACTCCAAGACGGCCCAGCGCGCAGCCAAACCCTCCGCCACGGGGTCGAATTCCACGCCCCTCGGTGTGCCCAGCAGCAAGTCCAGCCAGGCCGCTGCGAATGCTGATGAGATAGACCTGGACGACGAGGGTGAGGATGGAGCTGGCAATGATGATGACGACGATATCGCATCGAATACAGCAGCTGGCATTCCTGAATCCGCAGCGACCCCGGCGGCGTTAGTGCGCCCTCATGGGTTACCAGAGCGCCCCGTTCCAGGGACCGGGTTCATTGGGTCATCGGGCGGCCATGGGCACCAGGACGGCTCACGGCATGACATCTGGTACGATGGATATTACGACCCTAAATCGAATGAGAATCCGTGGAGACGGCTGGAGGGATCAAAAGGCCTGCAGCCCGTGGGCACATGGCTCTCCTGAGAGGGTCATCAAGCAAGTGCTTCAAACATGAAGTCCGTCAGCTTTCCTAATACGGACGCCATATCGGTTTTGACTTTGGATCAGTTGCGTTCGAAACAGCTCCAACGACCCATGAGGACCCGTTCAGCAAGGATTACTTACAGCATATTGGTATATCACACATATCTCGGGCGCCCTGGTTTTGCGGGCCTAGCTTGGAGTTTATTGTTCCCATCCTACCTGTCATCCTATCACTCGACCAAGTTTCAACAATCACGTGATGTCTTTAACTAAGACAGACGAAGCCCTCAACCACTAGGATCTTTCATACTCGTGATGATATGACGACAGGTCTTTTGCTTCGGGCCGATGATGGCTTCAGCGTCTACGGGACGGTCCGGCCTGCTACGGACGGCTACGACACGGCGTGTACGAGGGATACGGGACATCATCGCGTCTTGGGAAACCGGCCGAGTTGGCCTTGATCACGTCTTTCAAGACCGCAAAGGACATTTTATTGCCTACAAAAGCTTACAAACGTTCTCATGATCTAGCAATAGACTCCAGGGTGTCCAAAGAAACGCCAATGACGCCAAATAGAGTAGTACCTCCTTGCCATCTGTTCCCGCCGATACCCAATGCAGCAATATTTCATCCCCAATAGGAAAGGCGCCCTCATATACGCTCACATCTCTTTGACTCTGCTCGTTTGTTCGCTCCAGGTCATCACACGCCCCCGGTGGAGAAGGAGTTCCAAGAGGGCCGGGGACCCTGCAGGCCTCGTGGCTGGCACGAGATCGCCGGTTCGGTCTCCCGATCTTCCTGCATCCTCTAGAGAAGGAGCGTACATTTCGGCCCTTTGCTCAGCCAACTGCCAACTGTCACAGATTACCCAATCATAAATCATTATAGTCGTAAGTTTCCCATTTCTCACCCCCACACCGTCACAGCGCCAAAAATGGGGCTTGAGGTGGGTAGAACCGCCCGGTCGTAGGGCTGGTAAAGCAGCGGGAGATCTGGCATCAGAACCTGCAAGATTGCCGCGCGGTTCGCGCCAAATTCAACGTCAGTTCATGCTAGCGAGCGGACGCTCCCGCAGCTGAAATTGCCCGGAATAATGTTGTAAAATGTCGCCGGAAAAGGTGTATTTTTTGGTCGTGTGTATATAGCCGTTAAAGTTGAGAATGATAGAAATCGCTTTTCTGAAACGCCGCAAAAAACCCGAATATTGAGAAGAAAGAAAAGAAAATGGCCGCAATTTGCTGTTTCCTTAGTTGTACTCGGGAGAAGGAAAGCGTTGGCGAGCTTTTGTGTACTCCTTGGGGTGCTTTCGCGCAGCCTTTGCGTTCAGAGCGCTGATTATTGGCAGAGAAATTAGCCATTGTTCTTCCAAATAGAGAAGGGCTACTAATTCTGCTCTAATTCTGCGGCTCCGTTGCCACAATGGGAAGATTTGCGAATCTCACTAATAAGAGGGAAAAAGAGGGGGGGAAACAACTTACGAAACTTTCTTCTGGGTCCACTCAAGGTCGTTGCGGACTTCTCGCGCGTCGCGCATACCCTCGGAGAAGCGTTCACGAGTTCTCGCAAGGCGGGCCTGAGCTTGCTTTTGCAGCTCCAGGAGTTCGCGGTGCTTGGCGTTGAGTTTGCCAGAACTAATATACGAGAAAGCACCAATTTAGCTCGATTCTGCCCAACGTAGATATTCGTTCAAAGAAGGCCATGTTGAACACCAAACAAACGCCTCTTTGAACTGAACAAGAAAGCAATGTGCGGGATCACATGCGGGTTCGTTCGGGTACTTACGTTTGTGCTTGGACGGCCATGCTCCGATCAAGAGGGATCGGGTCAAAGGAGTTAGAGAAGCGGTCTTGCATATACTCTTGGAAATCGACGCCGCTAGCGGAGCCGGTGCTTTCGTAGTCGCCACTAGAGCTACCGACGTAGCCAGCAGAAGTAGCAGAGTAGCCGGAGGGAACACCAGAGGCGGCGCTCATGGTCTCATCGCATTCTGGGGGAGAGCCGGAGTACTGGCTGTAAGTGGGGTATTGGGTGGCCTTTGAGGGAACAGCCATGGGCATAGCAGCAGTTTGGAATGGGCCAGACATTGTGATTGTTGAGATGGCTGAAGCTTGTTTAGGACAAGGTGGTGAAGCAAGGAAGTGTCCAAGTGTTGAGGCAAGTATAAGGGCTTGGTGAAGTGTTGAAGTTGAAGACTGCTGTCTTATTTCTTGAATAGTATGGTATATGAACTTGTCACGACGAGTGAAGAATGCTGCAGAAGAGTGATACGAAAGGAAGAAGAAAGTTTCAAGCTCGACCTGAACACAATGGCTCCTTTTATACTTTTTCGAGACCCTCCCCGGTCACGTCGACCCAGTCAAAGGGATAAGAGAACATGTCTTCATTCGCCGGGGGGCCGACTATCCTCGACCCCGCCTGTGGTGAATACCTAGTAGGCAGACGAGCATGAAAGCAATGGCGCTATCGCGGACAAAGACGACGACCATGGAGACTTGCAGCGTGTAAGCCGAGGGAGTACCTGGCCAGGGGGGGAGGCGTGGCTGTGGACCAGGAAATCCTGTATAGAGGCCGAGTAACGCATTAAGCCAGGCTGCCATTCCCCAATTCAACCAACCAGGATAAGGAATTGAGAGGCAAAAAAAGGTGAGAGACGGGGTAGGGTGGGAATAGAGCCAAAAAAACATGAACTCGATGAGGTAAAACGCATTACTATATGATACGGTGGTGCAATGCTGAGAAACAGCTTGGAACTAGACCGAGTACCGCTCCGGGCTCGAAAAGAGAAAGAAAAAAAGGGCACTAGAGGTTTTGTCCATACCCGCATATGCCGGGAAGAGGCAAAAGGCTGCAAAGACCCCGATCAGTGGAGCCAATGCCATTGTTAGATTAGACGCGGTGTGTATAAGTGGGAAAAGAGAGCATATCGAAATCCCAAAGAGCGGCGTTGCCAAGGAAGGGGTCGGGGATGGGTGTGGGACGGAGCACGGAGCGTGATGACGGAGGGTCAATCTGAGCGTGGGATATAGACTACTACACTGTAGAAGTAGACTGACCTACCGGCAGTAAATAGAAAAAAAAAAAAGCCCTGGCCGGATAAGTGTCCCTAGCCAGGCAAAGGAGAAAAGGGTGGCAGCACTAAGCATCTGGGTCTAACAACAAGGAACCGATGGAGACAGACACACGGGGGCATCAAAGAAGGACATGTCTTTTGCCTACGCGAGGCAGAGTGCGTGCTAGACCACCTACTGTACATGTGCTTTAGACACGGCCTGGATAGGGCAGTGGAGATCTGCAGGCTGAAGACACGCCATGCCGTAGACAGACGGTACGAGACGGGCAGCGGAAAGAACTGAAGGCAGCACGGCGAAGAGGGTGGATCACCGAGCTACATGTATGTGCCTATGATCCAAGCGGCTTTGGGCGTTGGCTTGGTGTACACTGCAACATTAGCTGGGAGTAGGAGAAGTAAAAGAGCTGAGCCAAAAAGGCCTTTTCTTGTTAAACAAGCGTGGTGACGCTAGTTCCACGCGAAAGAAAAGAAAAAGAAAAAGGCGTCTGGATGCTGTCTTGCCCCTGCGCATACCGAAAGTTTGATGGTTGGCTGCTTTTTTCCACGACGCCACGAGGGACCCATCCGGATCCCAGCGCCAGTGAG
The DNA here is from genome assembly GCA_038502285.1 of Trichoderma sp. 2475. Classification (NCBI taxonomy): domain Eukaryota; kingdom Fungi; phylum Ascomycota; class Sordariomycetes; order Hypocreales; family Hypocreaceae; genus Trichoderma; species Trichoderma sp. 2475. Next base: position 1,535,458 of record JARPVV010000003.1, on the reverse strand, counting down.
AGGCATCTTTTCTTTTGCTTGGCCCTGGCGCGATGCAGAGAGAAGAGCGGCGGACTGCAGGACGATCTAGGCAAGGCGTGGCAGCGGGTCAGGCAGGAGTGCAGCAGCTTTTTTTCTTTTCTCTCTCTCTTTTTTTTTTCTTTTCCTCCTGTTGCTTGCTATTCTTTTCTTCGTCCGGCTCCGCGCTTCTTTTGGCTGAGGTGGTGGTGATGCGTTGTCAAGATATCCGCCAGAGCATGTTCCGAAAGGGACAGGATTGATGCGGGTGGGAGTGGCTGCAGTAAGACAAAAGGCGCCGCCCCAGTGCTACCGCTAGAGATGTACCTACGTTATAAGTCTGGGTCTGATATTCACGGACTAAAGGCTGTAATTGCGTTTGATCTGATATTGGCTAGATGCTACAGTATTACTATGCAATATGACTCTCTTGATGAAATAGAATGAATAATTCTTAGCCGGAAAAGATCCCCATTGGGCCTTTTCCCCCAACTTTTTCTCTGATGCAGAAGCAGCAGCAACATGCCTGTGCCTCTGCCGGCATTGGCAAATGCGATATGCAGCTTACAGGCGTTATTACGCCGCGTATCCCTTGCCTCAGGTGGTGCTGGCTGCCAATGTACAGACGCGCAGGCATGGGGTACTGGGGAAGAGAGAGATGCGTCCATCAGTCAAATAAATTGCACTTTACTTTTATATACCGACCTAGTGAATACTAATTATTCATTTTATCAATTAGAGTTATTGTACCATGACTGCTCACCGCCAAGTAGAAAAAAAAAAAAATCTTCCGCAGCAGCTTGATGTGAGCACAACTTACACAACTTTTTTTTTTTTTCGACCGATCCTAGCCCAGGCCACCTGAACGCAAAAAATGCTAGTGGCAGACTTTCCATTCTGTGCCAGCGCCGCACCTTTTTGGCCAACACCCATCTTGGGTTGCACTCAGGCTCCGGACCCCGCCGCCCTCTCACTGGACATTAAGGACCGTCGAACAATTCAGCCCAGCCGAACCTAATTCGCTCAGGCCCTTTTGGCATCGCCGCGCCGACGGCCATTGGCTGATAATGGGGTCATCGAAACGCGTCTTGTTGGAAATCGGTGAAAAAGATGGTCGTGATGGCCTTGCCCCTCCCCCGCTATGGCATAACCGGAGCTCTTCTCGTGGGCCAGAGCCGGCATTGCAGCGTCGCCCGGAAGAGGTCGAGAATCGTCGACCACGTCAGTTCTTCTGTCAAAAAGTTGCCACGTCCAATAGACGAAGAGCGAGCATCTTCGCCATTGCATGGCATAGGTGCTAAGTCCTTGGTTCTCTCCCCCGGCCGACGCCTGGGGGCGTACACCTACCTGCTTTGCCTGTGCGGTGGAGATGAGAGAAGTGGATTCACATGAGTTCGTCTGCTCCAAGTTGCTTTTCGGTGTGTGTGCAGGGGGGGCTGCCAGTCGAGCTGCAGCTCCAGCGCATCAAGCAAGCAAGCCTACTTTTCACATACAAGTACATTCTTGTACGGGCATAGGCGTGGACGCCGCGGATGGGGGCCGCTCCCAAGGAGCCCAATAGAAGCAGAGGCCCCCAGCCCAAGATTCCCGAGATATCATCATTCATCCGCCGCCGGGTCAACGCAGCATGCACGCCCGACGCGCCCCGGCTGTCCCCTGCAGCGCCGCTTGGAGCAGACATCACGCTCTGCCTTGCTGCAGCAGTAGGTAGGTACACCTGGATGTTACACCTGGACGTCTTGACTAGATATTCAGTAAACCTACTTGCTGTTCTATGATAGCATCTAGGAGGCACGAGGAAGCATCAGTTATGCAGCGACAGACGGTAGGACTTGGGCCATTGGAGGTGCGGATGTGAGTATTTGAAGCCGGGGCTCAGCTGTCGGACGTCCGATGGTTTGATAGCTTGATAGGCCCGTTACTCAAGTCGACACTTTTACTCAAGGCCACGAAAATGCCTAACACAAAGTAAATCTGGAACATGGTGTCTGGGTGAGACAAAGCAGTGCTGCGTGACACCAGTTGACTTGGTAATCACCACAGGCGCACATTACGACGCTTTCTCGCAGATGCCTTGACATGTATAACGCCCATACTCGAAGGTCACAGTTGCTACGTGCGTTCGTATACAAAAGACTCTTGTCAGCCCGTTACACCATCCTCGAGGCACGGCTCAATGAAGGCAGCTTTGCGCCTTATAGTGGGCTTTGGTCGCCTAACAAGTATCAAGTTTCAAGTAGATAACAAATCTGGCTCCAAAAAACTGTTGTGCATGAATGTGGCTTGTTGAGACAGATCATGGCCTGATAAAAGTTGGCCATGGATTATGGCGATTGAGTTTTTCTATGCATGAGGCTGCGGGCTTATACCTCAGCATGTCGGCCGACGACCTGGAAGGGATGCCGCTAGATGGTTCTCATTTGCTCATAGCGTCCTTGAAACTAAGACTAGCTGGGGCCTTCTTTCTAAGAAACTGTAAAAGAAAGATTGATGCCATTATAAGGAGCGCATAAGGCAACGAGCGATGTCCGAAAATACGTACCTACTTGCATACATCATCACTGGCCACGACGGTGCAAATCCATGGAGAAGATCGAATCGCTTAACACGACAAGGGTCTGCTAAGGCGCCACTCTAGGACATCTTTAAAGAAATCCTCAAGAACCAGCCGAAAGGGGAAATGATGGAATTGAAGTCTGTAGTAGTTCTACCCTCCCTCCCGCACGCCCCCTCCTCAAAGCTCCAGGAGCCTCTCCCGAAAGCCTGGGAAGAAGTATGTGTTGTCAATGGCAAGCGGGGATAGTGGCATCGACCAGGGGCCGACGTTGCAAGAATGATACGGTGGTAACAGGCAAGGTGAACTGGAAAAAGCGCTAATGACGGCTGAACAAAAGGAAAAAAGAGGGCAAAGATGAGAGAGTCTGGGGAGGGAGAGGAATAATATGAAACAATTCGACGACTAAGAAAGAAAAGAAAAAAAGCATAGCTAAAGAGGTTGAGCAAGAAAGGCAGAAGAAAAAGAACTGCGGAAAAAAGAAAGATCGCCCAATGCTTGCCTGCATTTCAATTGACATCCAGTCGTCAATGGCTAATACGCACCCCCTCCCTCTTAACAGCCAACGGGACAACGCATCAAAGGATTTTGCAAGCCCAACTTGACATACTCGAACAAAAAACTACATATAAAGGAAATTAGAGATTAAAACTAAGAAAAAAAAAAGGGACTGCGTGTTAACCTGACAAGGAAGGAAATCGTGAGGGGGGACAAAAACCCGGACCACCATCACAATTTTTCTTTCTCATTCGAGGCGCTGTTTTTTTGTGTACGCTGAGCTGGCACGTCCCCCCCACCTCCGCCATGTCTGTCTGGCCCTGTCAGACTCGCCTTTTATTTTTCTCCCGCGAGAAGAGGGATGGGACGGGACGCGGAGGGCTTACGGGAAGACGGGTTGTTATCATTATTATTTCTTTTTTGCAATGAGAAGATATTGATTTTCTTATCAAGTAGCAACCATGAAGGTGGAAGGGCCGGGGTGGAAGTACTAGGGAAGCTGGCATTTGAAGCCTCGAGACGTAAAATGGTGGAAAAGCAACAATTGACCTGGGCTTTGATACTATACACAAAATATATGAAAGAAAAAATTGGAAGTTACCATTTAGAAAAAGCACAAGACTACACTGGACCCAACATAATTTCGTAATACCGGCAATTCAATGTGCTAGCCTTCTCGGACCTTCACTCATGCATGTGCTACCTACTTCATCAATGGGCATCAGTGCAGCTGCTGTGACTTGATATCTGCACGACATCACCGCAGCATGAGGTAATAGCACTACTGCTGCACGACCACTACTAGTTGCTCGTATGGCATGTATGAGAGTCGGGTAATTTTATTACTCTTTGTTTTCTGCTGCAAGCCGGCTAGTTGCATGCCTATGCAGCCCAGGCAATGAAAGGTGGCCGCTCTTTTATGAGCATGTTGAGCATAATCCATGCCTACTTCCCTACAAGACTGAATCTCCGACAAGAAGTGAATTTTTATATCGAGGAAAAAAATCAGGTACTGCTATACTTACCTAGATACTACAACTCAAATGACTGAGGAAATTAGTGTGCTCTTGAATATGTTGGATTAGATGTCTATCTACTCTATCTGAAGTGCCCAGCAGCTGTAAACCAATCTACCTGTTCAGCGCAGCCGGCTAGTGAACAATTGGAAACCAAGTATCAGAATCCCAGACCGTGGTGATATAGAACAATAAAACCTTTACAAGTGGAGAATGTTGCGTTATATAAAAGGGGATGAAAGATGTAACCTTACAAATGTGTAGCTTCATAAAACAAATGACCAATAACAAAAAGAAGTAGTAGAAAACCCGCCTTCTATACATACAGAATGTACCTAGCCAAACAGCTTAAGGAATCCCCAGATGCCGAGTCCGCTAAGCACTGGGATCGTCAGGTTATCGTCCCATCCGAACAGGTCAGCCACCTCACTGGCCGAAGCGACAAAGCCAGACCAGACGCTCATGATGCCCAGGGCCACGGGGCCAGAGACAGAGCTCAAATTCTCTGGCAGGCCGACTGCCTCGGTGAATGCCTGTGGCAGAGAGAGAGTGCCCGTGAACATGAAGTTCTCGTCGCCGGGCATGGGTCCGATGGTGGGCACGAGCCATCCGTACCAGAGGTAGGAGGTGGCCACGCCAACGATGAAGGCGGCTAGCGATCCAGCGAGGGACTTGCCGCGGCGCAGTCTCGGGGTATATTTTCCCCAGAGTCGGCCGAATGTGCTGGCGGCTGTATCGCACCAGCTAAGAAGCAGGACGCCGATGACGCCAACGTCCTTGGGGAAGAAGTAGAGAGTGATCCATGCGCCGAGGAGGTAGAAGATGACGCCGTTCCAGCCAGCGTACTCGCTTTCCCGCATGAGGGCGCCGAGCACCTTGACGTAGAGCCGGTTGAAGGAAGCATATCGGTGCCGCAGCCAGTCGACGGTTGTGATTGGGATCAACGCGCTCATCAGATATGGCGGCACGGCGCTGGTCTGGGTGCCAGAGCTGTAGAGCCAGACGACGAAGAAGCCGATGGAGACGTGGAGGACCTTGCGCGGGACCTCATGCTTGTGCACAAACGTCCGCCAGTGTCGATGGATTGGGATGAGGCCCAGAGGGCTGGGGCTCCGGCTGAAGTCACGCCAGCTCCATCCCGTCGGCGTCGCAGGTAGAGGAGGCGCCAAGTGGCCGTTCGTGGTGGCCAGTCTGGTAGCAGTGGTAGTCGCCATGATGCCGTCCAGCTCAGGCTTTTGCAATGTCGAGGTTTTGGAAGTCTTGGGTGTCATGCGAGGGACGCCGCGGGTGTCGATGGGCGAGCGGCTTCTTGTACGGGATCTCCGGATCCCGGAAGCACTATCGAGGTCCTCCTCGTCGCTCAGCTCCTCCACCACCTGCTGCGCCGGGGCCTTTCTTCGACTCCGGGTCATTGGGCCCACGTAATCCTGCACGTCTCGTTCTGACGGTGTCGGGCTCGGCGAGATGATGCGAGGCGTGTCCGGGACGCGGCGGGCGCCCGACTGGCGACGGAGCGACATGGTGAAGGTCGCGGGAGGCAGCGCAGGGCAGTAGACGGCACCTACGACGAGGCGGCGCAGCGATTCAAAGCCCGAGGGCCACAGGGACCAATGGTGTTGTGCGTCGTCTCTGTCCCTGCGCGAGAGGCGCGGTGCGGCGATGCTGCTGTGGCTGCTGCTGCTGCTTCTGCTTCTGCTGCGGCTTCTGTCGTCGCTGGTGCTGCACGGGCTGAAGAGCTCAAATAGACTGCGGCCGCTGCTGTGCGATGACGAGGGGCTGACAGGGGACAGATTGACGGGGCGAGTTGGGGTCTCCAGGATGGATGATGGGTTTAGCAGCGATGCGGTAGAGGCCAGGTCCTCTGCCACATAGTGCGCTTCGAAAAGAATAGAAAGGAAGAGGGGGGAAAAAGAGGTTAAGTAAGGCTTGGGCGCCAATTACTCTGATTTGTCGTTAAACATAAAGAGACAGAGCGTCAGGCGGGATAACCTGTGTTTCGTGTCGTCGGCGAAGCGTTAGGCTGTGTGTTTTTACATTCGTACATGAAAAACTATAGCGGTTCTATCAAAGGCGAAGTTTTTTTTTCTACCCTCTTTCCGTCATGCATGCAGCCTCACCAAAAAGAGTACTGCCACACAAGGTCACTTCGGCTGTGTCGTGTGCTTTTTTCTTCTTCGGACGTGGCGCCGCCGCTCTACTAGCAAACTTGTTCAAACGGGCAGCATGTGACCCGCCAATCTGATCATTCTAGCGCCAGAAACAGAGAATTTGCGCCACGTACCGGACGTCATCCGGGGGTCCTCTTTGTTGGGGCCGCGATTTGCGTTTTGTTGGACTTTCACGTGCCGATTAATGGTCTTCTGCCGTGCTTTGTCTTTTCTTCTTCTTTTCTTTTGGCCGGTAAGGCGGGTTTCGGAGCCGCAAGAGTCCGCTGTCTAAGATTCGCTTGGATTAATTTTTCCCTGCATGGCCAGATGCCCGGCTTGCCGCTAACGGTTAGGCAGATCAAGGTGTTGATGCTCTTGGTTTAGCGCCAATCTAGTTAGTCTTGTCTCACGTGGTGATAAGATAAGTTCAAAATAATTTCTGAGATAGCCTCGACTATTACGAGGATAACCGTAGTCATGTAGCGCTGGCAAGCATTTTCAGCATATCTAGATATCATGGCGCCTGGAAAAGTTGCTGCGAAGAGAGATCCCAGAGCCTGGGGTGGCTTAACACCCCCATTGGCAGAATGGATCCTTGACGCCGTATCTAGCATGGGTTTCAAGCAGATGACACCAGTGCAAGCTGCGACTCTGCCTCAGTTTTTGGGGAACAAAGATGTGGTAGTTGAGGTGGGCTTACTGGCATTTTCTATTCCCTCTCTATACAAATATTTCATTCTAACTCAATTGGCTGCATCGTAGGCTGTTACCGGTAGTGGAAAAACATTGGCCTTCCTGATTCCCATTGTTCAACGATTATTGCGTCTCGGGGAACCCGCGAAGAAGCACCATGTCAGCGCAATCATCATCTCGCCTACGAGAGAGCTCGCCGCCCAGATCCATACAGTCCTCCTCTCCCTCCTCCAGTTCCATGCGCCGTCTGCCGAGATTCTACCACACCTCAAAGGCGAAGACAAGAGGCCCAGCAGTGCAGTGCCCGCCATCGTTCCCCAACTGCTAGTCGGAGGAACCACCACACCCGCGCAAGATCTCAGCTACTTCGTCCGACACAGTCCGAATCTTCTCATATCCTCTCCAGGCCGTCTCGTAGAGTTGCTAGCCTCGCCCCATGTTCACATCGACCAGTCCTTCGAAGCACTTGTTCTCGATGAGGCTGATCGACTGCTTGACCTCGGCTTCAAGCAGGACCTTCAAACAATTCTTTCACATCTCCCCAAGCAGAGGCGAACGGGTCTATTCAGTGCCAGTGTTAGTGAAGCTGTTGGCGAGATCATCCGGGTTGGTTTGCGCAATCCGGTGAAGATCGAAGTCAAGGTGAAGATGAAGGATGGCGGTGGAATTGTCGAAGACAGAAAGATTCCTGCAAGTCTTCAGATGTCATATCTGGTTACTCCGGCTAGCCAGAAGCTGCCAGCCCTGGCGCAGTTGCTTGAACGTCTACCCATACGGCCTCAAAAGAGCATTGTCTTTCTGTCTACTTGCGCCGCTGTAGACTACTTTCAACACACTCTTCCTCAGATCTTGCCCGAAGGCTTTTCGCTGGTACCTCTACATGGCAAGCATCCGGCCAAAGTGCGCGAGAAGAACTTTGGCCGCTTTTTATCCTCGGTATCTCCCACGATCTTATTGACAACAGACTTGGCCGCTCGCGGGTTAGATATCCCGCAGGTGGACTTGGTTGTCCAGATTGATGCGCCATCCGACCCCAAAGTATTCATACATAGAAGTGGAAGAGCTGGTCGTGCAGGCAGAAAAGGCCTGGCTGTGGTTATGCTGCACCCGGGACACGAGGAAGACTACGCCAGATTTCTAGAGATTCGCCAAACCCCAATCACACCACTATTAAAACCTTCAATCTCCGTGACAGAAGATGGAGCCCGAAATGCGACATCAAAATTCCGGACACTACTTCAATCAGACAGAGCGATCCACGATAAAGCCCAGAAAGCTTTCGTTAGTTGGGTACGAAGTTATGCAGCGCATCAAGCGACATCCATTTTCAGAATCAGCGATTTAGATTGGACAGATCTTGGACACGCATGGGGGCTTCTTCGCCTGCCCAGGATGCCCGAGCTGAGAACTTGGAACGGAGACAAGATGCTAGGAGTTGAAATGGACTGGGATGAATTTGCCTACAAGGACAAGGCACGGGAGCAGGCTAGACGAGAGGCAATGGCGGCGGATAAGAGCGGAGAGACGGCAAAGAAGGCTGCTGATGCTAAGCGGAAGAGGAAGAACAACGAGGCCTGGAGCGGAAAGCAAGAGCAGGAAGAGCACCGGACTGAGAGACGCGAGAAGCGGCACAAGAAGACGGAGGCCAAGAGGCTGGCTACGATGACGGACGATGAGAAGGTCAAGCAGACTGAGCTGAACGATTTGATTCGGAGAGTTAGGGAAGAGAATATGGCGAAAGCAGCAGCAGCAAAGGAGGATGAAGAGTTTGAAGGGTTTGATCAGAGTACATAGTAGCGATATCATCTTTTAATTAATGCATGCATCCTGTGGCGGTATTTGCGACGTCAATCTGGACTTGGATGTCTCTCTCTTCTCTCTCTTTCTACTTTCTCTTGGTGTCCTACATTTTCCAAGACTGCCTCATATATTCCTGCCGGCGGATCGTACGGAGATATCGTGTATAAGCGCCCTTGGTCCATAGTCCATAGCTTCGTGTAATCCGATGAAGCCTGTGGAGGCCATTTCTCCTGGAGCCATCAGAGGATAAATTTTCATAGTAAACTATTGCTCTCCCACAATTCTCATACTGTAAATGAACATCCAATCCGCTTCCCGAGGCCAAAGGAAAAACAAACATCGCCTCTCAAAGTCTCGTGGCGACTAAAACAGAAGCACTTCCATGCTGAGTAATGTAGCTTATAGCGAACCCCCGAGGAAATAGAATGACAGTGGCCAATATAGCGATTTGGAGCGCCATGCTGATTGCAAATTGGTGTGGGGAGCCTACTAGGAGGTACCTATGCTAGCACTTGCAGAGTGCCTGTAACAGTAGGGGTCTGATGCAATGGCGCAGGTACTCCTGCTAAGGCGGCTGGAACGTGGGGTGGGCGCGAACTTTCCTTTGGCCGGCTTTTTTTCTCCAATGCGCATGCGCTGCATTGAATTTTTTTTTTTCCCTTTTTGAAGTTCGATCAACCATCCACGCTTCACTGCGGAGGTTCTTCCAGACGAAAAGGAATACAATATTGACTTCTTAGCCAAGTCTCAGATTCCATTATAGCACCATGTGCGGTGTCTCGGCCATATTGGTAAGTTTTTTTTCTCGAGCCCCGACTCCGGAGCACCGATGAAACTGCGACTTAGAAAGCTGCATACGCCTCGAAGCGACAATGCAGAACAGAGAAAGAAAAGCCTTGCCCAAGACACAATGAGAGGAACAACGGGATTTTACCATACTGACAATTTGAATCTAATAGTTGGGTGATTCGAAAGCCACTACGGCTGCGGTCGACCTGCACGAATCCTTATATTTCCTGCAACATGTTAGTTACTCGCTCAGCCGCCGTTCCGACCTCTTCTTCCTCGACCGAGCCACTTCGTCGCAACACATTTTCAGAGAATGCTAACTTCAGCAACAGCGTGGACAAGATGCCGCGGGCATTGCCGTGTGTCAGGGCGGAAGAGTCTATCAATGCAAGGGAAACGGAATGGCAGCAAAGGTGTTTGACGAGGGAAAGCGTACCGTCGATGTAAGTGCCCGGTTCTATATCTCCATACGCAGCCGTCTCCGGCGATTGTGTCGTTTGTTTGAAACAATGACATGAAGCTTCCGGTTCTGGTCCTGCTTTTTGTGCCATTGATATCGCGTGGGAAAGGCGAATGCTAATCCGTGAGCTTCAAGCTCCCCGGCTTCATGGGGTAAGCTATACTCCTTGCACCGAAACTGGCTTTGATATGCCTTTGAAGTCTGCGAATAGTAACATTGTACTAACTGTTCCGAATTAGAATTTCCCATCTTCGGTACCCAACCGCGGGCACCGCGTCCGCGTACGCTCGTCTCCTGATCTCTGCGCTATAGCTCCCAACAAGACGCCAACGCTAACTAAATGCCTGCAGATCCGAAGCGCAACCATTCTTCGTCAACGCCCCGTACGGTCTGTCTATGAGTGTCAATGGAAATCTGGTAAACACACCGGAACTCGTCAGATTTTTGGACTGTGAGGCTCGAAGACATGTAAATACCGACTCAGACTCAGAACTCTTGTTGGTCACTCTCCTCCTTTGGATCTTGACTTCATCAGTTGACTTACTCTGGTACGCAGGCTCAACATCTTTGCCCATGGCCTCAGCGAAATTGGCAAGGTCCGAGCGAACGTTGAGGATGTCTTCACCGCGCTGCGAGAAGTATACACGAGATGCCATGGTGCCTTTGCTTGTACTGCCATGATTGCCGGCTTTGGAATCCTGGGCTTCCGCGATGAAAACGGTATCAGGCCGCTCTGCCTGGGCTCTCGACCCTCCGAAACGCTCGAAGGTGCTATGGATTACTTTATGGCTTCGGAATCTATTGCCCTGACCCAACTTGGATTCAAGAACATTGTCGACATCTTGCCGGGACAAGCCGTTTTCATTCCAAAGGGAGGAAGCCCCCAGTTCCATCAAGTCGTGGAGAGGAAATCATACACACCCGACCTGTTCGAATTCATCTACTTTTCAAGGCCGGACAGCACTATTGACGGAATGTCTGTCCACCACACTCGACAGAACATGGGTTACAAGCTGGCAAAGCGGATGAGACACGTTTTGGGGGAAGAAGAGATTCGCAACATTGATGTCGGTAAGTGATAGAGATGGGCACCCTGCCTGTGTGAAGACAGATTGAACAGCTCTCTTCCCCTTTGATCTTTTTTCGCGTATGGCTACTGACTTGGTTTTCTGTACAGTTATCCCAATTCCAGAGGTACATACTTTTTTTCGCTGCTACAGGTTTGATGCGTCGTTGTTGACCAACTTTTTCCCTTTAGACGAGTAACACAGCTGCTGCCACACTTGCTATGGAGCTGGACAAGCCATTCTCCAATGCTTGGATCAAGAATCGATACGTATACCGTACATTTATTGTTCGTTGCCTCTTCTATACGGCTACGATTAATAGACACTGATCTCTTTTCTCTCACAGGTCCCCGGCCAGAAAGCACGGCAAAAGAGTGTTCGTCGCAAACTCTCGCCTATTGCGTCCGAGTTTAAAGATAAAGTCGTTTGCATGTATGTAGTACATTCTAATCCCCGTGACGCAAAATCCCTAACAAGAAATTATAGGGTCGACGATAGTATTGTACGCGGAACTACCTCTCGCGAGATTGTATGTAACCCCATCTCGACTTATGCCAGGTACACGACGTATGAGCAAGCAAAAGCTAACTTATTTTACCCTTTCAGGTTCAAATGGCCAGAGAATGCCAGGCAAAGAAGATCATCATCGTGTCTTGCTGTCCAGAGATTACTCACCCTCACGTCGTAAGTGGCCCAGTCGCGGACTTTTCCGTAGAGCATTTGCTAACGTCTCTTTGCTCTTCTCCATCTAGTACGGCATTGATCTTGCCGATCCAATTCGTAAGTACAAGCATTATTACTCTGAAGCGTAATGTTTCATACTGACATAGTTGACTTTCAAGAACTCCTCGCCCACGGGAGGACGTTGAAGGAGATGACCGATCTCATCCAGTGTGATACTTTGGTCTTCCAAACCCTCGAGGATTTGAAAGATGCTTGTTTAGAAGCGAAAGACGACAAGAGCGAAGTCAACGACTTTGAAGTTGGTGTCTTTTGCGGCCAATACAAGACCCCGGTGCCCGACGACTATTTCCCGCATGCGAATGGAGTTGACGGGAACAAAAAGAGGAAGAGCGCGGCTATTACACAAGTAGGAGGAGATTCCGACGCTGTCTTGGTTGCCAGCAGTGGCCCCGTGAACGTCAAGCTCCCACGCGGGTCGACAGATGAGGCTGTCCCCAAGGGGCCGGAGTACCGAGAAGATGTCAGGTATGTTGATGCTAACAACTCAAGCAGATGTGGATTCAGGGGCTAATGATATCGCAGTATTCATAACTATGCAAGCAGGTCTTGAGACGGGCCATTTTCATGAGAAGGAAGCGAAGTGGATTTTCTGCGGATGAATTATAGATTCAAGTTGTTCCCACACCGGTGAAAGACTTGCATAAAGTTGTAAGCATTAGGATTGGCTCAAGGAAAAAAAAATGGTATAGAATCGTAAGCTTCGTAATTTAATATGCCAAACAAAAAATTTAGACTCTAGATATGCCAGCGAGATGTGCAATTAATAAAGGGAAATTTGTTGCGCACATGCGACAGTTGCGACTGGGTCAAAGAAAAGACACTGTGATATGGAAACTCGAGATTCCCATTGCGGCATCGAACGGATTTATACAATACGCGTATTTTGCCAGAGCTAGCTCGCCATGTTTGCTGCTAGTGCGAAATAGTCATGCTGCCATATGATCTGTATCTTCCACTAAGAATCCATGACCCACGCCCGATCTCTGGGAACCCAATGCCTAAATGCTTCGTACCGTCAACCCCTCTTCGATTGCAATGTGGCGGAGCATCATCATATAAAGACTGCCAGTTCCCCAGCATTGGGCGTCTCGCCGGATACTGTCTGCTTGATTGCGTCCCTGTTCACTCTTACCTACTCTGTGCCCGTTACAATGCGGAGTTTTACGGAGCCTGGACTGTCCAAAGCGCGAATTCTAGCTGCGACGCACACCCGCCACTCCGCTCGATGACGTGGCTCCATCTCCAGGCCAAAGCCAAGATGCAGGCTCCCAGTTTTTTTTCTCCAGGCTGCCCGAAATTGTGGAATTCATGATCCCAACTGCCGGATACCGAGGCCGCGGAGCGACAATTCGACTATAAGGGATCCGATTTGGCGAATTCATTCGGTGCGCATCTAAGCCATTTGGCGTTTGCTGCGCTTGCTCTGGGTTTTGGGCATCTCTTGTAGGTATATGCGTGCAGTCTTCTTTCTGCTTTGCGATACATCACTCTTGCGGGGTATACCTGTAATTCCGTACATACCCTGATGCTATGTACCTACAGAAATAACATTTACAGTAGTACCGACTTGTCAATGCAGCTCAGCTCAGCCTGTTCTCGGTATCGGGTGCTTTTGGCCAATCAAGATTCCGCGACGCACGGCTGACTCGGGGTTTTGCTATACGTGTTTAGCATATGCCCCATGCAGCAACTACCTACCCTTCGGAATGGTATATATCCATGGACCATTGCCTTTTGACAATTGCCGGAAGACTGGACAGGGCTGGGTCCACCTTATCTGCGCCAGACGGACGGAAAGGAAAATCACCGCTCTTCGACGAAGATCTTGATCGTTGATAGCGTCCGGCCAGAGATGTGCTCCCCCAGCAGTCGATGCGGCTCCTTTTCTCAGTCAGCGGCACCAGAGTCGGGACACCGGAGTTTTGCAAGGCGCGAAAGCAGCACCTTGGAGGCTCCAAGCTGTCAGTTTCGGCCCCTTAGCTCCGCTCCCGAGGGCGTGGCGGAGCAATTGCCTGTGCGGCAGCTACGGCAGCCACGGCCACTTACAGCGAGCGCTTGTACAGCGCCGGTACCTCCGATAGGGCTGCTGCGCACAGCGAATACCCAGGCGGTACCTGCAGCCGGGGCGCCTGTCACCTGCGGTCAGTGGTCCTGACGGTCCCCTAGGCCCTGCCATTACACGGAAGGTGCTGTGTTAGTGCGCCAACCTTGCCTTACTTCAGCTCGGGCTGAGCAGAGACAACCACAACACCACTCGTACACAAACACCCAGAGCATCCGGGCCTCTGGGTCCGAAATACTTGCTCCCCTCTCATCTCTCCTTCTTCATCATCCTGAACCTATTTTTTTTGTCTTGTTTCCTCGCAGCCTTTCCCACAGATGAGCACCCCCGCCGCCCTCATGACCATGACCATGCACCACCAGCTCAACGGGAGCTCCGGTTCAAACGGCGTCGTCAAGACCCGACGCTCGCACCGCAAATCCAGGAACGGCTGCAGCGAGTGCAAGCGACGACACATTCGATGCGACGAGCGCCGCCCAGCCTGCACCAACTGCACCATTGCTGAGCGCGCATGCTCCTTTCCGCCCTCTCGCCAGAACCAGCTGTCGCCCCTACCGCAGCCGCCGCTGCCGCACAGCCCGGCCGATTCGCATCTCAGCCGCAAGTCGCAGCACTCGCCGTCCTCCTGCGAGCCGGATCACCCGGGACAGTGGCCGCTTTATGCCCATGAGCCATCGTCAACTTCTCCAGAGTCTGTCCTCAGCGCCGGCCGCGGCAGGTTCGTGCCGGCCGCCTCCACGGGGCCCCAGACCCTGCCGTCCTTTACCGAATCCTTCACCAACACGGCGTACAACCCGCCTGTGCCTCCGACGTCTCTCTTCACGGCCGAGCACATGATGCTCTTCCACCATGTCTCTGATGCAATGGGCGACTGCATCTTGGCCCGCGGCCAGATCAAGGTTGTCCTGGACGTTGCCGTCAAGCATCTGATCGATGCGCCCTATCTGATGGACCAGCTGCTGGCCTTGTCCGCACTGCACGTGTCCCTCACCACCAAGCCCGGCGAGAATCCTCTGCTCGGAACTGCTGTATCTTTCCGTCATCAGGCCACCGAGCTGCAGACGCGTGCTCTGTCGTCCTTCACGCGCATCGCCTCTCTTGTTCCCGCGGATGATACGGCCACCTGTGTCCCGCGGTTCCTGTTTGCCAGTATGCTAAGCAATCAAGTTTTGGCTGAGACGTTGTTGCAGCATCAGCCACAGCCTCCCCCCTACCACCACGATGTAATGGGAGTTCATGGCGGAGGAAGCGGCGGCAGCAATGGCAGTAGTGGAGGAATGGTTAGCTTCCACGGCTTTATCGAGCGCATGGTTGAGTGTATCCACCTGCATCGGGGCATCCTCGCCCAAATTCGCCCAACATGGGATTATCTTATGCAATCTGAGCTCTATCCTCTACTGCGAATCACGCATGATGCCAACATTGCGGCAATAACTCTAAAGTCCGGCACCGAGTGTGTCTTTCTTCGACAGATGATTGCATCAACGCCATCCTCTGCAGCGTCCCTATATAGAGACGCTTCACCCCGTCTCGACCAAGCCAGCACCGACGCTTGCCGAATTGCCATTGATTCCCTGCAATGGGCATTTGATATGCACCGAGCTCTGCCTGAGCAGGACGTGCCTCATGCCCCTTCTGCTTTCATCGTCACGGTGGAAGCGGAATACGTAGATCTCCTCCGACAGCTTCTACCCGAAGCATTGGTGATTCTGGCGTACCTGGGTGTCTTGATACATCGCTGCCGCCGTTTCTGGACATTCGGCAACGCAGGAGCAAACCTCATCCGAGCCATCGCTGGATATCTAGGTCCCCACTGGCGCGATTCGCTGGCATGGCCTCTAAAGGTGATTGAAGAAGAGACTGATTAAAAAGAAAGAAGACATGGGATTGAAGTAACAAGATAGAAGAGGAAGAATTTTGACAACGAAAGATGGAAAAAAAGGGAGACACTCATCCCCTTCTTCATTTCTTGTCCAATGAGCACATTCACATGTAAGAAAGAGGATGAAGACTGATGACGGACAGCAGTACACTGTCTGTTTAAATATGCATTGCCAGTTATTTTGCTTTATCTTGGTTTTTTTTTTGTTTTGCAAAGAAGGGAGGAGAAAAATCGATACAGGCCTTTGGGATATATGGGTATTTTTTGTTTTTTTGTTTTATCTTCTTTTTTTTTTTCATGAATTCCAGAGAGAAGAGAAGAAAAGGTTTGAGCATATAAACATGCATGCATCAATGTTCTTTCTTTCTTTCTTTCTTTCTTCTTTCTTCCTTTTTTTTGTATATTAGTTACCTGTCTTTCGCTTTTTTTCTGTTACATGGGCATATCGTTAACGGAGCGGACTGGAATGTATCGAGGGGTGCGGCAAATGGCAGTCATGATAGCATACAAAGATCGATGAACCGGGTTGAGCATTATTGGCATAGCTAGTAGTATGTGTAGCCTTTTCTACATTCAACGTTGGGTGTTACTACGTTCTCCCTCTTTCGCTTTCTTATGTGATGATGGTACGCCTCAGCGATATTTTCCTCTTGTGAGGATCTGATTGGGTGGACGAACAAGCTGTTTAGTAAAGGAATTATTTATTCATAGTCCGTCCTCTTGACGAGTATACGCAGCGATCCACGTCTTTGGTCTGTACCTAATCTATGTCCTCCCCTCATAGTATGGTAAAATCCTACATTTCATCCCAGAATTGGTCTTCGTCGTCTTCCTTCGCCTCTCTCTCCCTCTCTCCCTGACGTCCTTCTGCCATTTCCTCTTAGTACCCTTTTTTTGTCCCCCATGTCCTTCACATGAGAAATCTTTCATTTTCCTACACGACTAGTCCTCTCATCCTTGACATGCAATATTTTTTTTTTCTGCTTTTTGTTCAACTGCCAGACAGAATCGACAGAATCTCAAACGGTAGAGAAAAAGAGAAGCTGGTATCCTACCTTGGTGTTGGGTTAAGAAATGTCAAGGCATAGACGGGACCATGTGACTCTATCGTTTTTTGGTATCAATACAAATGAAATCGGCGCCAAGCATCCTCGCTGTCGATTGAAGCCGTAGCCAGGCCTGGAGCACCCGGATGGACGGCTTACATCACAGCCCGTAGAGCTCCCATCCATCCAGGGCTCCGTACTGTATCTCGGCCTTCTCCGAGCCCAGCGAGGTTTCGGCATCCCGTGGTGGCGCAACTTCCGCACGAAACTCTTGTGTAAGTCACAACTCTTCATCATCTAGATCTGATGGCTTCACAAGACCTCCGACCTTTTGTCGCCTCTCCATATCGGCAGCTCTGGCATCGCGCTCCAGTTGCTCCTTCTCGACAATGAACAGCTCGGCGTTATCTCCGGCGAATTCCTTCAGGGAAATCAGGAAGTCACGGAGATTGAGTCGGAACTTGTCATACTGTGTGTTCAGAGTAAACAATCCCTCAACGAAACTAGCGATTTGGGCCCTGTATGCAATTGTAAGTATCACGTTGAGCTAACCAAAGAAACAGAAGAAGAATAAAGTATAAAACTTACGCTTGAAGGTTAGGGAAAGCATTCTGTAATAGAGTGGCAACAGAGGCAGAGAGGTATTCTCGGTTGCCAGTTCCAGCTTGGGCCTGGTCCGGTGTGTAAATGGGTCCTTGAATCTTCGGCGGTGTGCCATCGGCCGGGTGGATGAAGTAGAAGAGCTTCATCAGCAGCATAGACTGCGTCTTGAAACCGGCCTTGTGGTCGTTGTCCGTCACCACAAAGAGCACATCTTGCAGGATAGTAACAAAGAAGCGCTGGAAGAAAGCGTTGGCGGTGTTGGGGTCCGTCTTCTCAGCAATGTTGGTGATCAGCTCCAAGCACATGTTAAGACCGGCAGCTTCAACATCTCTGTTGTCATGCTTGAATGCCCATGAGCAAGAGTCAATGACAAACTTGAACTGGTTGTTGTCAAGTTTAAGCAGAGCTATTTTATCACCAGTCAGTTTCTGTTCATTCACGACGACTCGTACTGTGAGCGCATCATTGACATACCTGGGAAGCAGTGCAGGTTGATAGCTCGCAACAAGTTAAAGAACTCGACACGATGCTCCGGGAATTCTGAAAAGTCCTTGTTGATCATCTCCAGAGTGCACTCAAAGACATTTTCCATAATTGTGGGGACTTGGTCTTCCATCAACGCCTGTCGCAATGTTAGTTAGCTCAAACTTTCAAAGGAGAAGGAGAATTCATAACAGCGCAATTACATACAGCAAGTTTTGTGATAATGGTTGACATGGCTTTCAAGACTTCGGCGTCACGAGCTCCTGGCACATTTCGGTTGTAATCGACGAGGACCGAATCCAACAATGGGGGTACCATCTGAGCTCTGACGGCCTGTAGGTCTTCGGCCTTCTCAACATAAGTCTCAATCAACTTGAGAATCTCCTTCTTGATCGTACGCAGACCGCGAACCTTGGGCATCTTGGTAGCCAAATCGCCTATAATATATGTCAGTCTCCAATCAATACGTAAGAGGAGGTGGAAGAGCATTGAATGGACAATAAATGGAGATGAAATGTTGGAAACCTACCATCTCGTGCGACGGCCTCGGAGATCAGCGAGCTTGTGGCACGGTACATCTGCAGCATATCGTGATAGATTCGACCAATCTGCGGGTAAAAGTAAGAGCCGGTTGACGAGCATGCTGAAACGTTGGTCTTCATGATGTTTCCAATAACCTTGATGGTCTCAGCATCTTGCAAGATTGCAGGATTCATATTAGCCTGCTTGATAATCTCGCTCCATGCAGCGTTGGGAATGTTCATCAGTTCGGCCAACAGCCTCTCCTGTTGATTCTTGTTGCCCTGGGCAGCAACCATGTAGCCGCAGGCCTCATAGAAAGTATGTACTTGTTGGGGGGTAAGGTCGCATGTAATCTTGCCCATATTTCGTACAATCTCTTCAATGAAGGGCTCTGTCTCGCTGGGCTGAAGTGCGACGAAGTGTCGTCGGCATTGCCTGGCAATCTTAATGAATGTATCGCAAGCCATGTCCTGAACACCTTCGTGTGACTCGTGCATGAACTCAAAGAGCTTGTTAACCACCGTCTTAAGGAATTTCCAGTGAGCCTTGAGAAAGCGGGGATACTGTCCAACAATATACATGATGTTACTGGCGACGACAGCTTTGTTATCCTTGCCCCGCTTCATCTCAGTGAGACCAAGGAGATCCTTGATGACCGTGACAAGGAATCGCTTCTCTGTCTCTTCATTCATGGCGAGGGAGATGGAGCCGATGGCCCAGCAGAGCACGTTGCAGTTGTGCCACGACCACTCGGAACCGTCTACTTGGCGGGCCAACTTCTCAGTCATGATGTTCTCGGTATCAACCACGTCCAGATGTGTCAGGTACACCAAGCATTCTCTGATGGTCTTGTAGAGCTGCACAGTATCACCCTCCTTGACGAACTCGCGAACGATTTCTCCCTCATCGTTTTCCACAATCAAGACTTCCTCTGGACGAACCATCTTCTCGATCATGACAACGCGCAGGTTGGAGAGGACTTCGTTGTACTTGTGCTTCCGAAGAGGGTAGTTCATCAAAAGACTCGGGTTCGGAGCTCCGCTTCCAGACATGCCTCCTCCCACAGCGAGTAAGGGGTTGAGATCGGTGATGGGAAGCTGCTGCATCTCCTCGTAGAGCTCTTGAACAAGCTTCAGCCAGTAGTCCAGGCAGATCTTGAAAACTTCTCGGTCGTCGATTTGCGATATTCTAACGAGATAATAATGGCCGTGAATGAGATAATCTCTATTGGGAAGGTTTTCAATAAGCTGTCAACGAATAATTAGTAAATAGGCGCATTTTCAAGAAGCAGGATCAGATGCAGAGTCGGAATAATCTCACATTAAGATGCATGCCGAAAAAGTTGCAAAGGAAAAGGGCAAGATTCTGGACAAATTCTTGGTCTTTGGAGTTGCTACTTGGGTAGGTAGCCTTGAGATCGAGCGAAACCGGGATAATGTCAGCAATTGTGGTCAGAACCTCGGTAAACATCTTAACCAGCTGTTCGTCGTATGAATTGGGTTGTCCAGGTCCGCCGGTCTGAAGGCCACCAATCTCTGTGAGGCACTGAAGCGTGACGTTTCGAAACTCTGGGACTGACAAGAATCGGGTTCGCAAGGTGTCGATGAGCGGCGTCTCGAAAATGTAGCCAAGAGGAATCCAGTTGCAGAAGCGGAGCAACGTCTCGAGAGTGGCTTTGATGAGGCTTGGCTGGTTGGCAGAATTGAGAACCTCTTGGCAGAGCGTGAAGATCTGAGAGAACTCGGCACACATGGTCTGCTTCAGGTTCCTCGTCTTGGTGGATGTCATTTGCTCGGCTGAGTAGTCAAACACCTCTTCGGAGAGCAAGCGCAGAATAATCATGTTGTTCTCGCAGATCGAAAGGCTGGAGTGGCAAGAAGAAATGATTTCGTTGATGAATGTGGGCCAGTTGTGTGGCCATTCTTGCTTGAGGATCGAGACAAGCACGAGGTTGAGCTTGTTCAAAAGGGTCTTTTGGGCGCGCAAAGTCTCTTCGCTATTGGAACACTGGATAATGAATTGGACGATGAAGTTTCGGATACCTAGATAAGAGCAAATCCGAGCCATCAGCAATGCTAGCTGCTTGAATAGCAACGAGCAGAGGGAGACTTACCTTGGCACTGCTCTCGAGGCAAAACCTTCCATCTTGTCATGATAACATTGTCCAGAACTTGTAAACCCAAGTCTTTTTGTTTTTGGTTTAGAATGTCAGCAAAAGAAAATAAAAAGATTTGTGCTGCCACGTCTAGCCTGAATTGCTGGGTTTGCCAAGAATATGGGTGGGATGAGAGAGGCAAGAGGAGGGGTCACGTACACTTCGTCTGGGGATACTGCGCGTCGGATAGAATCTTGTCGACCATGAGCCAGGCATCGGGGTCTTCCTTGAACTGCAGTTGGTAAAATAGTTAGCGAAATTGTTCTGGCTTGCACCCTGGTGTAGCAAATAGACATCGGTTGCCGTGGAGGGATCGAGGACGCGGAGGAGTATTTACCTGGTTCAAGGCGGCTTGAGCTGCTTTTTGCTATAGATGGAGCAAACAGAAAAACCAAAGCGTTAGCTTTCACTACAGTCCTGCCATGAAAATAAATTCCAACAATCCAAGCAATCATACCTGCTCGCCGCGACCTTCGTAAAAGGCCCGGACCGTGCTATCGAGCTCCTCAATGGTAGGCATGGTGGGCAGACAGCGAGCGAGGAGGGGGAGGCTGTTCCTAAGGCGGGGGAGGGAATCGAGATCACCAAATCGAAATCCGGTCGAACGACGCAGCGCACAAAGTGGCGGCTGTGCGGTGCGTCGGTGGCGTAAAGCTGGAGGGTTTTTTCTCTCTGCGATCTCTCGGGCGGCGAAGAAGGAGGAGAAACACGGGCGAAGCGAAAAAAGAGAGAGAAGAGCGCACGGGTTCGTGGAAGGAAAGGAAAAACGCAAGGAAGTGAGGGAGAGTGAAAAGGCGGGCGGCGCGGTGGGGAGACGAGGTTAAAGAAAACAAGCAGCAGCGGAGCCTTTTTTTCTGGCGCTGCTTGCTGGAGCGGGAAATGAGCTAGAGCCGCGTGGTTGCTGCAGTGGAGGGGGCGGAGGTTTTCAGGCGGTTCGATGCCTGGAAGCTGCCTGGAGCAGGAATTGTCAGCAGGGCCACACAGTAGCACAGCGCCTACGGCAGCGAGCTACAGCAGAGGCGATGCTTGAAGCTCAAGACCAGCGCGACGTTAATGGCGGGGCTGAACTTGTTGCATGAATGATTGATTGAATCCCCCCAACGCTGTTTTAGTAGCCCGTTCTGGCTACTCGTCGCTCCTCCTGCGATCGATTTTAACCGCCCAGGCTAACTTCAGCTTCAGCTCTCCTCTGGGCTTTGGTAACGGGTACCTACGTTGCGTCCCGGAGATATTGCATCGCGGAGCCCTGGGCAACTAATCCTGGCGACGCAATCGCTATCGCTAGGCCGGACTTAGCGCTATCATGACGTTACCATCCGAGGTCATGTATCAGTACTTGGCTGTGTGATGTGATGTGACAGCCTCGTCTTTAGAACTTCAACGTTTGTCCCCTGCCTAATCCAATGCGAGGCGCAAGCCCAGAGCCTAGATAGACACGCGCTGCAGCAAGCATGTAACTGCATTTGTCGAGCTTTGGCAGCGTTACTAGACAATGGGTGCGATCATCAGGTTCTATGTACGGAAAACTATAGTCAAGTCGCGTATTATTAATGAACAAAGGGTGTCATAACCTTATGATTTGCAAAATGACATGTACCTGCTTGGCACTCCTATCTCGTCTAGTAGTAGCAGCACCACCAACGCCACTCATCCTTTTGGACGCTGTAGATTTTCAGTTTATCCTCCATACCTAGGGAGTTTGCTTGCTTGCTTGTCTCTCTTATGCTTTTAACTTTTGTAGCATCCCGTCGACCCCTCCATTATAAATTCCAGCGCCACCGCCCTCCCGCATCCTAAGCCTTAGTATATCCACACTCCGCCAAGCTTGTCTTCAGGGCTTCGAGAGCCTTGTCGATATCTGTCCTGGCTGGGTCCGTCTGTAATATAAAAATTGTCAGTATTTTTTATCACTTGTCCAATCATTGTAAAGATATAAGCTTGGGGCTACTCACAACTGAGACGCCCATATGTCCGAACCGAATGTACTTTGTCGCAATCTCCTTATGCAGGCCGCCTGCGAAAATGACGCCCCTGCTGGCCAGCTTAGGCAGAACATTCGCAATCTGAACACCATCGGGCAGGTAAATGGCTGTCATGGCGCAAGACTGATCTTCGGGCTTGGTTGCGACAATTTTCAGGCCGAGATCAGCGACCGCCTTCTTTACCTTGTCGGACACTTCCTTGTGCCTCTGGAAGCGTTCCGACAATGGTCGAGCCAGAATTTGCTTCAGGGCGGTATTCAGGGCGTGCACAAGCTGCGGTGACGGGGTCGCAAAGTATGAGGGCTTCTTGGCCTCGTAGTTTTGCATGACTAGAAGAAAGATTCAACATTAGCGCTGAGCCGAGGGGAAATCGCAATGGAGACAAATGAGAAACATACTGGGCGTCCAGTTCTTGAATGAAGCAAAATAAGACGCAGGAGGAGTCTTTCGATTCTTGAAGACTTCCATTGCGCGTCCGCTGAACATCGAGATCGACAAGCCGGCAGGGCAGCCGATTGCCTTCTGAGGAGCCGTGATAACGCCGTCCAGATCCCAGTCGTCAAAGGCAATCTCCTCGCAAGCAACACTGCATACGCCGTCTACAATGACCAGCGTTTCCGGGGAAACCTTCCTTACGGCCTGAACAATACTCTTGAGGTCACTGACAACGCCGGTGGAAGTATCGACATGGGTGACAGTAACAATCTTGTACTTCTTCTCCGACAGGGCCTTCTCGATTTCCGGCACCTGGGGTCGTCCGCCAACGGGTCCCTCAAGCTTGGTAGGCTTGGCCCCATACGTGGTCAAGCAGTCGGCGAAGCTGTCACCAAAGTACCCGGTACTCAGCACCAAGGCATCCTCGCCGGCCTCAATCAAGTTGGCAGCTACCAAATCCCAGCCCAATGTACCGGAGCCGCTGATGACGAAAGGCTGGGAAGCAGGGTTGGTGGTCTGGAAGAGCGGGCGAAGTAGGCTTAGGGTCTCGCCAAAGGTGTTCACAAAGGTAGGGCCGACATGGCTCTCGCTAGAATTGCAGTTAGCTCGCCAATCAAATTCGAGCCGAGAAACAGTGACATTACCTGAAGTGGCTCATTGACTGAAGCACGGCATCATCGAATTCAATGGGCCCAGGGATGAGCAGCGCTGGGTGCGAGGCTTGGGTCGACATTGCAGCTAGATGGCGCCTCTGGGCTGAAGCTTGGCGGAATCTGGGGGTAGAGATGAGAGTTTCGATGCTCGAACGAGGCGGCGATGAAGACAATGGCGGAGACAAAGATAAATACGTCCTGGGTCTGGGGATGGAGGGGTTATAGCTGGACAGCAACGCGGTTTTGCGGGGCATCCCCCCAAGAGCCGATCGGACAGAGGCCATGGCTCCGCGCCGAATTTCTATCCCCACTTCCGCGCAGCAAGGCCGAGGGGCTGGAGAAAATAAAAGGAAGCAAGACGCCAATGAGTGCAGTATTCGCCAGGGGTTGGAAAGGGTCCCGGTACAAGTACGTGCTGGCACATCACATATGCGGCGCTTGCGCTTGAGCGATTGCCCGAATGCCGGTACCGGTGCCGGGTCAACCGCCTTCCCCGCCGTGGAACGCGGCGAGGCCCGGAGGTGCTTCGGGGTCCCTTGAAATGCGTGTAAGCTACATGTAGGTACGCTGTGATGCTGATGGCATCAACATATTGCCAAAAACAAAGGCCTCGCATGCCTCAGTGCACTTGAGCCTAAATTCACCTGCAAATACTCTCCCGAGCATACAATTTTAGACCGATCTCGGAAATTTTCAGCGATGAATTTGCAAGCAAATCGGCTACATTTTTAACCGTTGTCAGAGACAGCCCGGTTTTTCTGGGTCCAGATTGCCGCAACCTTCAGGCTAAGAATGCCGCAGCTATGCGGCCTAGTGACTAGCTAGCCGTGATCTACATCAAACAGGCAATCTTGCGGCTGCTACAGATATCCGAAGATGCCACCTTGACACGTGCTGAGGGCCCAACCCATGTCCACGCCTCCACGAGCCATTCGTACCAGACCTTGGTGTCGTCGGTCTGCCTCCACATGCTTACTTCCAACTCAGTATCCGCAGGGAAGTAAAGGGGTTGCTGGTATTATCCATGTTAGCAGATGACTCGTTTCTCTGATGACTGATATAAAGAACAAAAGCTCACCTTTAGTGGGAAGAAGATGGGGAACCAAGACACCATGTCTTTGCTCTTCTCATCAATTCGCTCCGGATGAATGCTAATCTCAGTCTTTTTGCCCTTATTCGGGCCTGACTTTCGCTCATACAAGGTGGATTCGAAATACCCTGCTAATCCGTGGGCAACTCCACGAGTTCGAGCAACAAATGTCAAATGGCAGAATCTAGAGTTGTGATCGTTCGCTCCTGCAGCGCCTGCCATGGATCCTCCTGTGCCGCCGACAACACCTCCGGAACGTCGCGCTACGACGGCGTCAAGTGTGGAATCAGGAATAGGGTGTGAAAACTCCCATGCTTCTTGAAATCTCGTGTGGCCCGGTACCTTTTGAGCCACAAAGTCCAGTTGAAACAGGCTCACCACCCAAGGGGTATCGAATGCAGTGGCATCAGTCTGAGCCCTTGTGTAAATGTCTGCGTAAAGCTTTGGTGTGGCGATAGGGCTCAGGTGTGCTGTGTAAGACTGTGGAATGGAGATGCCGTGGGGCTTTGCCAAAACATGCTGGATACCATCCAAACATTCGGGAGAAAGTTCGTTATCACCAAAGGAGCCGAGTAGCTCAGAAATGAGGATATCGATCTTGCCGTAAACTGGTCCAGTCTCGGGTGACTCCGAAATCAATGGGCCTTTCCATGCGCGCATGTCCGTCTTGACGACATTGACCTTTCCGCCCCATTTCTGGGCATTTTGGCGAAGGAGGTATACATATGCGTTGGGGTTCTTTTCAAGAGCCCAGACTTCCACTTTTGATCCAGTAGATTCCGCGGCTTGAATAGCCTTGGTCACTATCGGGCCACGGCCAGAGCCAGCAACTGCCATTACAATAACACCAGGCTTAGACGTGGGGAGGTTCAGCTCGTTCCATTCTTTCAGAGCCTCGGCTATGGCCAGCTCGTACTGGTCATATTTGATGGCATCATTTTCGAAGACCTCATAGGTTGCTGATTCAAGATTGTCTGACAGCGGCTGCAACGGCGACTGTAGCCAATCTTGGAAGTTAGTAAGAATGGGTGTCTCCAAGACTGAGAATGGTGCCTGTTGAGTTTCCAGCCACCGCAAGTACTCGCAGTAAACGTTGGAATCGGTAGACACACGAAACGCGGGTCTGCTGGCTTCCTCCAGGCTGGGGAAGTCAGCTTCCGACATAGGCGGTTTCTCATCCTTGCCGTCCGTGATGTGTCGCACATCAGGGCCAACGTCGCAAAGCAGAAGCCACGGAGCATTCTTCAAGCGCATGTAGGCGAAAATCATGTCCTGGTGATTTCTGGTGAGGCTGGGATAGCCTGCCTTGTTTTTCTGGAACACTTCTGGGCCGAGAGTTAGGTAGTGGAGGGGTTCACAGAACCAGCGGTTTTGCAGATCTTTCTCTGCCATGACTTTCGGCACCTTCAGCGCTATAAGGGCACGGGTTAGCAAGGAGCAAAGAACGAGAGAGAGATGGTTGTTCGCGTACCAACAAGAAGCCTGGGGTTGTATTTGCAAACCGATCTGATTTGGTTCCATGAATCCCAGCTCGTAAAGATATCAATGTCGCCTCCAGCAGCTTTCGAAGCTTCCTGCTCATTCAATGAGGAGAGTGTCTCGTTCTTGGCCTCAACAAGCGGTTCGCGATACATGGGAATATGGATCAAAATAGATATAGAGGGCGCAATAGTCAAGACCTCCTGAATAGCTCTAGAGTACTGCGCGAGACCTTGGTTTCCTCCCTCCTTGGACGCATCCTGGGCCGGCCCAGTGATGATAATACTCTTCACGCCGCACCAACTGGCATAGTTGACTTCGAGGTTCAGCACTTGGCGAGAGATGTTGGCAATGACGGGATCATTTGAGCAAAGATCGATCCAGGGGCTTGTGTACGCAACATAAGTATTGACTGCCTGAGAGGGGAACATGCTGGTATCCTCTGGAGTGAGGGGAAGGAGGATGGGGTCAGCGCGGCTCGCTGTAGCGATGCTGGTCCCCTTTTCGCCATTTGCCTTGAGCGTTGCTAGATGGTCTGATACAACCTTGAAGACTCGAGATTTAAAGTTACTGTTAGTAATGGGCGTAGTAGCCACAGAAAACTAGAAGAGGGTTAGAATTCAGGAATAGCCATGCGAATCTATCAGCTCACTTGCATCTTGATTCAGCAGGTATCCATATTGCAGCTCTGACAGCGGTGTTTCCCTTTTAGAGTCATGATAACCAAGCGTGAACATGGGTCGATTCTCCTGGAAGTCTCCCTGGAACGAAAAGCCGCCAGCATCTGATTCTGTTGCCATGTTTGAGACGAAGTTATGCGGGATGTCTCTATGTTTCAACTGGGGGCTTTATCTGGCTGGGGGGTTGAATCTCGAGGTCGCTGTCGCTTATATTTACACAAAAAAGAAAGAATGGATATATGTATTTGATAGAATGGGCCGCAATATATAGGAGACAGCCCGATATATCTGATTCTTTTCGTTTCGTGAGTGGGCAGCAACACTCAGCCCCTCTCACTTGATTTTCAAAACAGGTTACTTGCTGCCAGAGCTTTTCTCAGTGGGAGAACAGGGCAGTGTCGCTACAGTGCGCAGTGTCCGCCCGTGCTATTTATGCTGTCCAGTGACTGGCTGCCTAAGAATACATGCTATGTCGGTATGAAATCAATTTTTGTCATACCAAGAAATTCACATGCTGGAAGCAGGTGATAGGTAGTGACACATTGATTCTTGGGAATATTCAGGTTATTGATTATCTGACTTTGCAATTTTTTTGCAGCCACTTGAAGGAAACAATGACTTGGACATGTACAGTGCAGATAGCATCTTACGATGCACCGTTGCAGAACTAGTCTTTATCGATAAGAGGAATTCTGCCAGTCCCGCCAAAATTTTCTAGGCCAACCGCGACTGACAGGCAGACAGACAGACAGCGCCAACCAATCTTTTCCCCGTTGCGCGGCAGCCCACCATCCTCACCATGGCGGACAGAGCAGTGAAACGAGCGAGCTCCGATTACGAGGAGGCTTCCAACAAGAAGACCAAGACCGACGGAAAGTCCAATCCGTATCTGGCTCACATGTACGAGGAGGAGAACAATGGCTGGGGCTCTGGCGAACCGGCCGCCAACTCGGTTTTGGCGGGCATGAAGCGCCGCGAGACCACTGCGCAACAGGCTTCCAAGGCCGAAGATTCCGACTCGAACCCTTTCACAGGCCGTGAGCATTCGCAAAAGTACTTTCAAATCTTGCAGACACGGCGAGATCTCCCCGTCCACAAGCAAAGGTATGTGTTATCGCATGGGTTCACCGCATCGCACTCGTATCCCTTGTCCATACGTGATGGGCAAATTGCTTACTCTTGCTTTTAACATTAGGCAAGAATTCCTCGACAAGTACCACTCAACCCAAATTCTCGTTTTCGTCGGTGAGACTGGTTCTGGAAAGACCACTCAGATCCCCCAGTACGTCGTATACGATGAGCTTCCGCATCTCAATGGCAAGCTTATTGCCTGTACGCAGCCACGTCGAGTCGCCGCCATGTCGGTAGCCCAACGTGTGGCCGACGAGATGGATGTCTCGCTCGGAGAGGAAGTCGGTTACAGCATCCGTTTCGAGGACAAGACATCGCAAAAGACCATGCTCAAGTACATGACGGATGGTATGCTTCTACGTGAGGCCATGCACGACCACGAGATGTCTCGATACAGCTGCATTATTCTCGACGAAGCCCACGAGAGAACATTAGCCACCGATATCCTCATGGCCCTACTCAAGCAGATTGCCGAGAGACGTGCTGACCTGAAGATCATCATCATGTCTGCTACGCTTGATGCTCAAAAGTTTCAAAAGTACTTCAACGATGCTCCGCTGCTGGCCGTTCCTGGGCGAACTCACCCTGTTGAGATATTCTACACCCCTGAACCGGAGAAGGATTACGTCGAAGCCGCAATCAGGACGGTCCTCCAGATCCACGCTTCGGAACCCGAGGGCGATATCCTGCTTTTCCTCACGGGTGAAGATGAAATTGAGGATGCCTGTCGAAAAATTGGCCTCGAGGCCGAGGAGCTGACACGGGAAGTGGATGCCGGCCCGCTGGCCGTTTATCCTCTGTATGGTACGCTACCGCCTCACCAGCAGCAGCGTATCTTTGACAAGGCCCCCGGGCCGCTGAAGAAGGGAGGACGACCCGGCCGAAAAGTCATTGTTTCGACCAACATTGCCGAGACCAGTTTGACCATTGACGGTATCGTCTACGTCGTCGACCCTGGCTTCAGCAAGCAAAAGATTTACAACCCCAGAATCAGAGTCGAGTCTCTGCTGGTTTCGCCCATCTCCAAGGCCTCGGCACAGCAGCGTGCTGGTCGTGCCGGTCGTACAAAGCCCGGTAAATGTTTCAGACTGTACACTGAAAAGGCATTCAAGAAGGAGCTCATCGAGCAGACTTATCCTGAGATTCTGCGGTCTAATCTGGCCAACACCGTTCTAGAATTGAAGAAGCTTGGTGTTGAGGATCTTGTTCACTTCGATCTCATGGATCCTCCTGCCCCGGAGACCATGATGCGTGCCCTGGAAGAGCTAAATTACCTTGCCTGCCTCGACGACGACGGAGAGTTGACCACTCTCGGCAGCCTGGCATCCGAGTTTCCCCTGGACCCCGCCTTGGCCGTCATGCTTATTTCCTCGCCGGAATTTTATTGCTCCAATGAGATTCTGTCCATCACTTCTCTCTTGTCAGTCCCCCAGATCTTTGTCCGACCGGCCAGTAGCCGCAAGCGTGCAGACGAAATGAAGGCGCAGTTCGCTCACCCCGACGGCGACCACTTGACGCTGCTCAACGCCTACCACGCCTTCAAGGGCCAAGAGACTGCGGATCCCAGCTACGCCAAGCAGTGGTGCCACGAACACTTCCTGTCCTTCCGCCACCTTTCCAGCGCAGACAGCGTTCGTGCCCAACTGAAGCGGATCATGGAGACGCACGGGCTCGATCTTGTCTCGACGCCATTCGAGGACAAGAACTACTACACCAACATCCGGAGGGCCATGCTGGCTGGCTTTTTCATGCAGGTCGCCATGAAGGAGAGCTCCGGCAAGGTTTACCGCACTGTGAAGGACGAGCAGGCCGTCATGATTCATCCCTCAACGGTTCTTCGCACGGAGTACGACTGGGTTCTGTACAACGAATTCGTCCTTACATCCAAGCAATATATTCGAACATGCACAGGCATCAGGCCTGAATGGTTATTGGTGAGTTACCTTACAACTGAACCCCACCCTTTTGCATTAAAAACAACAAAAAGTGAGGCGAGGCCAGGCACTAACTTAATACAGGAAATTGCACCCGTATACTTCAACCTTGACACCTTTGAGGACGGAGATATCAGGCGATCATTAGTCCGGGCCGCAGAGAAGAAAAGGAGAAAGGAGGCCATGAAGAAGGCTGGTCGGTGAGCGGGCATGCAACTAAAAAAAGATGACATATATCTGAGACATGGCGCTGCTACTCGCATAAAATCAACCTGCCAGGATTGGCTCAGGACTTGTCGCGTGCCGTCGTGGAGGCCGGCGGAATAGACTTGCCAAAAAAGACTGGTTTGAAAAAAACCTCCCCGCGCTCACCGACTCGGAAAAATATCATTTACCACAGAAGACCAAACGGTATAGACGATATACGCAACACTTGCCAAATAGCTTGTTGCCACATTCGAGTGCCACGAATCCCTGTTTCTTATTCCTCTCTTCCTTGTTTCTTTTTTTGGGAGGGCATGTACATACATCCTAGAGGAGGACAAAAAATATGGATCTTGTTTGCTTCTATGTAAGGGATGAAGAGGAGGCTTTGCATTAGTAGCTGCCTTTGTTTTGTGGCGTCAATTTTATTTGTTGGACCAGTTAGAATTCTAGACGCAGACTTTTTGTTTGCTTTTTATTTGATAAACTCGCGTATGAGTAGGATTCTCAGCCGCTGCAATATAGAATGTTTTTAGGAGATGGCTTGGATATCCCCCACACTGCAACGCCTCCTCCTTTTTTCTTGCTCGGGCGTATATGTGTACTTACTTGTGTTCCATCTGTCACAGCTGGAACGACGAAAGAAAAAGAAATGAAAAGAAAAGAAAAGAAAAGAAAAGAAAAGAAAAGAAAAGAAAAGAAAAGAAAAGGGGGGAACTGTTTGTAAGCAAGAGGCCGCAGACAGCGCAGCAAACGGTAGCTGCTCAGACGCATTTCAGCTGCCCCCTTTTGCAAGCAATAGGCGAATCTAGGTTAAATCTAGCAGAGTGCTAAAACGTAGTTGAGAAGCGTCGAAGCTCATAAAGCAAGACGTCATGCTGAGACAACAAATGTCTTTGCCGACAATTGGGAGCACTCCGAAAGCCTTGATAGTTTCGTCCACACTCTGGTCCGCCTACCTACCGGCATACCGTTTGTCCTCCCCCAAGGATGGATGGGGACGGAACCATCACACAGATCCTTCTACTAATAAGGCGGCCCGGATTCCCGGAGGCTGGAACGACCACGTCAACTGTGAATAGTGTTGTTAGGATTGTATACACATCCCTTAGTGAAAAGGAAGCACTCGTGAGGAGCTGTTCGTAGCTGCGTAGCTGCGTTGTCACACGCATCTCTGCGGCCCATCATGTCATCCTTCGCGCCCACTAGTAGATTCTCAGGCCGTGGACAGCGTATGCTAGTACCGTCGACTAATGTAATACTAGTTATGTAGCCAAGTAGAAGGGCAGACGAGCTAGTTGGTCGCTTGACAGCGGTCAGGATGGACTGCAGCCCTTCCTTCTGCAGGCTGAACACCATATAGAGGATGAGAAAGCATTGGCTCGGGGAACGATAAACGATGGCCCGAGGCTTAGAGCTGCGCCGGGCTTGTAAAGACTACGTCATTCCAACACCACCATCTATGCATGTGTACCCGTCGGTACAAGTATTGCGCCTATTCGCAGAGATAGCTGCAAAGCAAACGACACGCTACCAAATGCGTGATGTGTTTTGCAACCACAACTGGATGTGGAGGGGCGTGCACTCTTGCCGCAAAAGGGAGCTAAGCAATATTCAACAGCGCCGCTACAAAAAAAAAACAGAAACAGGAACAAGGGTCGATCTGCGGAAAGTTTGGATCTGGCGCTACCTCGTCATACTCAGGTACCTTTCCGCGAAGGACCCTTTTGGCCTCAAGGAGGCCGACTTATGGAAACATTGGTGGGCGATTCAAGACGAGAGATTAAGGCCACTCCTTAACAAGGACATGGCATAATATTCGGCTGCCGAAATTGGGATTGGCTGATGACACTGGCGACAGTGGCAACAATGCTGGTAGCGACGAAACAGCATCCAAACCGGCATTATGGCATCCATTCCAATTGGGCCTCAGCTGGAATCAGTATCAGTATCACGGTATTTTTGGATACCTTGAAAACTTTAGCACGCGCTCGACTTCGAGTTGTTTGCTAAAACTTCGCTTCCTGCAACTGCTAGTTCGCAGGCGCCATGCCCAAAGGCGCTGTTATACACGGCTCTAGGAGCGCGCCTGATGCTCTTAGCATGCGGCTGAAACGCCATCGGCATAGACGCGGGAGAAAACTTGCTCTGTCGTGTCGTTGTTTCCTGGTGCATAGAGTACATGTTACATACTATACTCCACAGTCTGGTGCTCTTCACCTATCCGGACAGTAGTCTCGTGTGAGTTAGCAAGGATTGTCATGATAACCAAGTGAGAAATTGAATACAGTACCCAAAGTGAGGCCGATATAAAGCTATTTGGCTCTATTTCTGTGTAATATTGGTGACATCGGTAAACAGCCGACAGAGGGGCATCTTGATGTTATTAAGCATGACGATCGGGAAAGCACGATTGAGCGACAGTACGAGATTTCTTAAAAATTTAGAGCTTGTACGTAAACTCTTCGAATTGCTGGTGCGAGGAGCTAAAAGTCCGTCCTGCTCCAGGAAGTCGCAAGTATTGTGCAAGGGTCCCTTCTTTCTCCTATCTAGTCAACTTCAAAGCGGCCAATGCGACAAAATAGATTACGACGGTTGAGTAATGATAATTGCTGAAACGGCGTTGAATGACGCAGGGCCGTCACGATTGCTCCACACGCGCCTACATATCCCATAGCCCCAGAGGCCCGATTGCGACCCCATGGAGGGCTTTAAGTGGTGTCAAAAGACCGTGGCCTGTCAAGCTACAACGGTACCATCGTACGGCTTCGAATTCCAGAATTAGCAACACTGGCTAGCCGGACCAGATAGCCGCAATTTCTGCACGGAGCGGACCGAGACACCCAAGTCCAAGCGGATCCAGGCATGTAGCAGTGGAGTGAAGTTTAACAGCGATGTTCCTTGATCCAGCCTACGCAAGGGGCGCTTTTGTCTCAATAGTCCATGCCTCGTTATAAGTTCCTGTTAGGGCATCGGCATTTCGCGGCGGCACTTTCGTGTAGAGGCTCTTCTCCCTCCCATCTGCGTCACATTTTCGGCGCTCCGTGGCTGTCTGCGTACGCAAGCTTTGTTCGCGTCCCAATTTGGTGCCACTTCTCGGTTGCGGCATATGAAAACGCGGTAGAAAGAAAAGATCAAATAATCTGGTCGGTTCGTTTAGCTAGAGCCGGTGGCAAATCCGCAGGAGAAAACTTCCAAACACTCACTAATCACAACTTCTTCCGCAGTCTAAATAGAGCATTTTGAGAGCGATGTGCAGCCAATGACGGACCGCATAACAAGCGTGTAAGCTGAGCGGGTATGCTTGATCCGACAAACAATCACATTCTTGTCTTCTCTTTTCTCTGAATGCATGCCGCATCGGGACAACAGCCTTTGTGAAAGCCCGGATCTGCACGTTCTTGTGGCCGCGTCAAACTCTGTCAGCAATATTCCAATCTCGTGTTTTATGTCTGGGGCAAAAAATCAGTTGTGGACCTGATGAATGTACCTCCGGGGAAATGCCGTTTGCATATAAGTCAAACAAGGATGTTTTTTGTAATCGGATATTTCAGGGATGCCTTTCCTCGGTGATGGTTCTGGATGTTAGAAGAATGCCGGTTGTCATTGGCGTCAGTAGCAAAGAGCAGCAGCGAGGAGCAATTGACTGCTGTCTACTATCGATACAGAACATCATCAAGCGGGCAAGGCCTTGGAACAAACAGTATCAATGGCTATTTGGGTTTTCGGAAATGGGGAAGAGCCGAATTTAACAAAATGGCGTCCGGCCTTCCGTAGCGGAGGTACATTTTGTCGGTCAGTGTTCTGCGAGTTCGAGATGGGCCACTTGAAATGCTTTTGCAAGAGTTCGCCTTCGATACAGGCTGGCTATCGGATTTCGCATCATCTCTGAGCGTTGTGCGTGCAGAGAATGATGTACATTTGATCGCCCCAGGACCCGTCACAAGTGTCTAATGTTGACCGAGCGCCACCCACTAAAGCGCAAACAAGCCTAAATACTCTCCTGCTCGCCTAAGTGTGTGCGGGCCGGACAGTCCCGTCTCCCGTTAGATTATCACATCCCTCATATTTAGGCTCATGTGCCTGGTTGACGTGTTAGCTCTGCACCTTCAGCTTCATGTGTCTCCGTAGTGGGCCACGTCTAAGATCCATCATCTCGACCAGCGGCGTATACAACTCAGACTTGCCTCATATGCAGGATGCAAGGGGCGATGGCGAGACGAGCGAAGGAGCATAAAGGGCTCCATCCACAATAATACATGCATGCAGCCGAATGTTGGAGTAGGCGGCTAGATACTCGGGGTCGTCGTTTCCACCAGCGAGCCTCGATGACCTGGCCCCATAGGGCGGCCACCCATTATGAGCTGCCCCATCTCAACGGTGCGCTAAGAGAAGCAAAGATAAAGCAGTATTGCATTGTTCAGAGCTAATATGCCATCGTGGATCTCTAGTAGCAGCAGCTGAGAAAGTGCTAGTAGTGGCAGTAGTAGTAAATTACTAGGCTTCTGCTAGTATCGCAAAAGCGCGCTTGCTCAGCCATGGGGGGTTTTTTTTTCTTTCTATTTTATTTTTCACATGTCAGCGCAGGATCATTGCCCAAGTGCGGCGTCAGCTATCGGGATACCTTCCACAAGTGCCAGATATGAAGTTTGAATACACCCCTTTCCCGGGCATGACTTCTTGTTGCATCTTGGGTTGGGATCAAACCCTTCTGTGATAGGCGGCGTTACGTGCTGCGTTCTTGCTGGCGTTGAGCATCCCGTGCTCTGCAGCATGCAGACAAGGATTCGGCTGTTTAGTGTGCGTGAAGCGACTGGGGACTCAGAGCCAGGCCTTGGCCATGGCCCAGACACCCCTGAGCAAATGAGCCTCCCCGGCCAAGCGGGAAGGGGAGACCTGGTCAAAGGCTGCAGTGCAGCATTTTTGCCAAACACCCCCTCCGAGAAAGAGTGTTTTTGAGAAACGGAGGGAATCGGATAGTGTAGGGTGAGAATAATTCTTCGGTGATGTAAACAAGTACTCCATGACATGTGTGTATTTCATACATGCAGGAGGGGGTCCGGGGGTCATGAAGCCGGTCGTCCGCGATCTCGATATATAAGTCGTCAAAGAACCTTTTCTTCCCACATCTATCTTGATCAGCACTTTCAACTTTTCCTTCAGACATCAAAAATATACCGCGTTGCCATTTTGCATTGCTAGCAGTCTTGCTTTATCGTCAGCGAATCTTGGCTTGCCCATTCTTGATTCATTCTTCTTTCTTCCATACTTTACTCTTTATCACATCAATGAAAATGAGTAGCAGCGGCGGCTTTTACAAATACCGATGCAAGAATTTTTACTCACACAACTGCCCGAACTGGGTGTGGGTGAACAATTCGCCGTGTGCTACCTGCATTGTAAGTCATATCAAGAAATGAGCGTTGATACACTCCTCGAGGCAATGTTTAGAGTAATAAGACCTGTGGCGCTAATGAAGAAAATTTTCTCTCTTATAGGCAGAGGGCAAAGATGCCAATGAACGGTCACAGTCGTCATCGATGACGTCTCAAGAGGTTGTCACACGTCGTGTTCGAGACGGCCAATACACAATTGCAGAATTTGTTGCACCCAGTGCCGCCGGAGAGAGCTGGGCTCTCCGCGATAATGTCGACGGCATTATCGATGATACTGAGCCACTGGAGGCGCTGTCAGTGATGGATAATAGCATGCCATTTTTACATCGACCAAAAGCCCTCTGGCAGTTGCTCTAGTGGTAACACAGGCATTTGACTCTGGTAAGAAAAGAGGCTCCATGATGTCCAGGCCCGCTTTTTATTTTGTTTCAAGGGCTGACGATGTAGCAGGGGTCACTTCAGATCTCTAAAGCAGCTGTTATCAGATGCTGCAAACATGTATAAGAGATGCAGACATGGCCTGTTCCAGACTCTCTTCCATGACAAGCGTCATGGTCTCATGGACTCTGAAATGGCTGCTCTCACACATTCGTCTGAAAAGGGACATGGTAAGGATTTGGGCCAGGCTAGGTTCATCGGTTAAGAAAATTTTCGGCGTTGGTTCAAAAGAGAAGGAGAACCGGATGAGAAGAAGAAGAAGAAGAAATCGGAAGAAAAAAAAGTTTGCACTACCCTGTTGCGGCAGTCCTTGGCTGCTGCTGCATGAGATGGCCTGATGCCCACAGACTGGACTACCAGGCCTTTCTAAGGGCGGAGAAAACAAGGGATTGGAAACTGGCAAGGTACGCGGAGGACTTTTTGCTCTCGGGCAAAACTATGCAACCTCGGGGTGGAAAAGTGTGTTTTTGTCTTTTGTTTTTTTGCTTTTCTTTGAATGGGGTAGCGGAGTTTGCGAGGCTCCGTCTTCACATCTCGTGTTATCGTTACCCGACCTGTCGTTACTGGGCTTAGATCGAGTGCGAGTAGACTAGCTTCGATGCAGTGAGATTTTGCTCTGAAAGGAATTGCGCGTCCTATAATTTGAGAGCGGCACGGCTGCGCGTGCTTGTGCTCGCAGGCAGGCAGCAATTAATCGTCCATCCCAGAGTTTCAAACAGGATCGGCCCTTCATGCTAGCCTCTTGCGCGGTGCCTCCCGGTGGTGGCCGTCGAAGGGGAGCGATCCCTTTTCCCGTTTCCCGTTAGCTGTGGGCTCGTGACCGGCGAGTCGGCTGCGTTGCCGTTAGCCTAGCGGCTGCTCCAGTTCTTTTTGCCTTGCTAGTGAGCAGAGGCCAACCTCGTATCGTATCGCGTGTGTGTCCAAAGCTGAGAGTTGCAAGAAGAACGTTGTGCATCAGGTGGAGTCGGTAGAGTTTTTGGACTTTCTGCCCGCTTGTTGCAACTTGGCAGATGCAAGTCATGCCTGCCGTTCCAGAGGGCCCACTTCCCACTCGGCCGAGGTGTCAAAGGATGCTCCGTACCGTATGCGCTGCTCTTACTCCACGCAAAGTACCCCGAGGGCAGTAGAGCACCTGGCCGATAATCTCACCTCTACTGTATCTAGAGTACCTACCTACCTGATTGATTAATCAACTAGTAATTAATTAATGGTGCTTTAGTGTTCCAAACCCACGTTTTGGGGGGCTTCCCGCGTGGGTACTTTTGGGGCGGTCTCCAGCACCTTTTGAGCAAAGGCTGTTGCGGTAGCACTGCGTACCTGCACCTACCTAACCCAGGTGTGAAGCATGATGACGCCCTCATGTAACCTTTGGTCCCTGGCCAGGTATCGTAGCATTCCCTGAAAGTGCAAAGGCACGGTACACATCATATTTCACCAAAGTGCCCTTCTCTTCCAAGGGACTTCTTCAAGGGGGCAGCGAAAGCTTCCTGATCCTGCCCACATTACTACGTGGTAGGTAGACAGAAAAGACCTGTTTGATGTTGAAGAATGATGTGATGGCGTTCAATTGGCGCCGATTGGGTCCTGTTACTAATGGTTACCAGGTAGGTAGCCTGTTAATTGATCTTCGTATGCACTAGCATCTACCGCCAGCAGACAAGGCAGGCATCTCCCTAAGCATCGGGCGTTCAAAGCGAGCACCATCACCCTGCCATCGCATTACATCACATCACAGCGGCGATTCTAGAACCCCCAGCCCTTCCATCCGGGCCTTTTTTTTTCGATAGCAGTAGATCAATGGCTGGCCAGGCACGTCAAGCCAGGCAAGGGTGGAAAGAAAATATCGCCGCCTATTACATACAGATTAATAGCG
This sequence comes from Trichoderma sp. 2475, assembly GCA_038502285.1. NCBI lineage: Eukaryota > Fungi > Ascomycota > Sordariomycetes > Hypocreales > Hypocreaceae > Trichoderma > Trichoderma sp. 2475. Next base: position 1,497,645 of record JARPVV010000003.1, on the reverse strand, counting down.
ATGGGCCGGCGGTATTTCTTGTCCTCTTCAAACTACATGTATACATGCTATATTACGACTGCTAAAATATCGTCTCGGTGGCCGGGCCAGCTCTCTGCGGCTGAACCACTAAGCCGACCGACCTACTTGCCCGACGTTAGATTGCCCGCTCCAGGTGGACTTCTCCGAAGCTCTAGTCCGGGCCCTGGATTGATATGTTTCATGCTTCTTGCGGCATCGGCCAGGGCTGCCCCTCCGACTCCCCTGCATTTGTCCTGCATTGCATTGCATCGCCCTACGTCCTTGATTGAGCAGCGGCGAATACTTTTTCTCGCATTGCTGTGGGGCGGATCAACGCGGCCAAAGCCGTTGGAGCTAGCGCCTCTGTGAGAATCCGCTCAAATCGAAGCTTGATAATGTTCTTCCTCAACTTCCTCTTTGGAAGGCCTCTGGCCCTGTCTCGGCTGATTGATGCCCACCTGGAAACAGAATTCTGCAGCCTGGCTGCGAGTGTGCAGTAGTTGCAGTAGCGCTGCTGCCACCACTTCATCATACTTCCCAACACTCTACCGCCAGGAACGATATGCCCAAAGCATCTTCCGCGGCCAATTACAGTAGACCCCCGCTGGCCCATGTCCCACAGGCCGCAGCAGCTCCATCGCCCAATGCAGTAGTATTCAGGAATACTTCTCCCTATTACGTTGCATCAATTCCCATACCCAAGACCGATAAAGCTGTTGCAACTCTAGTTTGTAAACGCTATAATATGGCGTTTGCCAAGTTTGCCGCGCAAATATTTTGCCAGGGAATAGAGCTGTATGGCAGAAAAGTCAGCGACTTTAGCCGTGTTACCAGCCGCCGCTCCATTCGGTGCATTTGTCTGATTTGCAGATCTACAAAAGTATGAAATCAATTTTGGCTAGCATATACAACTATGAAAAGTTTTATCAAACAGATGAGCCGTCAGGGGTGCGTTGGATGGGCCAATTCCACTGCCGCCTGTTGACGGTAACAAAGGCAGCTAGTGCTTAATGGCTTACATATAGCTTGTAAATCCGGAGATGCCGTCTGCTAATCGGCGTTCTGTACGGAGTATATCTTGGCTTGATACTACTCCATCTTTTGCAGCACACCGTACGTGAAAATCTCAACCAGCGGTGAGGCTACGGCATGACGACAGAGTTGTATCAGCTTCCTTGGATGACTTTAGCTTTACCTGCACAGCTTTGTTAGTGACAAGTCCCATAGTCATAGAAGCAGGGGGTACTTATCCCCTCATCAGCGGGGGGTTGCCCTCCAGCCATTTCTGGGAAGAGGACAACCAGGACTGCCTCCCACATCCACGGTGTGTCCTTATAAGCCAATAGTAATTGCACTGAGCACATGCCAATGGGCCGAGCCAGATGACGACCGCCCGCGGATCCATCTCAAAGCAGACAACTTTGGTCAAGGAACCGGACAAGCACTAAACTTTGACTCCAACTCGAGATGGGTCCCAGTTCCATGCCAGAATCGACACCGAGTCGCATCCGCGGTGTCCGAAAAAGAGACCGATTTCCAAACTTTGTCTCTAGCCAGTCCTATCATGAATCTGCTGCCTTCTTCGAGTTCGCCTGTTCCAAGGTCCAAGTAGCGTAATGCAACCCAAATGTTCTTGATGTGGTCAAGCGAGCCTCCTTCTGTGTGTCTGGCACTGCCAACGGAGACTTGTTTTTGTTTCCTCTCCAACACTTTGAAAGTCAGGAGGGCGTTAACACGCGGACAAAATACATCCGTAAAAACCGCGTTATCATCTCGGCAGCTTTTTGTCATGACCTGCGAGGAAGCTGCCGGGCAATAGCCCAGCTGGGGACTGGCGCCCTTGCGAAGTCGAGGGACAAAGCCAACGACCCAAGGTTAATACGCTTGGTCAGACCAGACGCAGCTGCATCACACACCGGGAGCATGGTGCTGTGGTGTGGTCCAAGGAGCAAAGGGGCTGACGGGCAGAGATCATAATGCTGAGATGTTCATGTTGATTCAAACCGCAATAGAGGGCGGGCATATGAGAGCATCCGAGAGCAGCGTAGAACGGCGTTGGGTTGGTCAGAAGTCGTTGCATTTCTGTGTGTTTCCGTATGGCTCTCACAGCACTGATATAAGCCAGGCTTCCGGCAAGGCGCCATAGGGATGAAATGCGGTTTGGAAATGCGACTTCTGACTGTTGGAAGCCCTTTCTGTGCTCAAGCTCCATGCCGTAGACCTTGCACCGGCGGTGATGAAGCCACCGACGCAGATCTCAACAGACAGCAGACAATCAATCTACCTTATCAATGCCGGCAGCATCTCAAGGACAGTCTATTCTCGACCATAGTGCTAGTTCCAGCGGACAGGGCTGACGAGCGTCCTCAGGCCAGAGGATCTTACCACAACGACTCATGGCATCCTTCCTCTTGCGCACTATGCAGTGACTGGATGTCCGCTCCCCTAGTCCATCAACACGGGTTTCTGCGTCAGCCGCCGTGCCCATCCTTCGACAGGAGCAGCATCAAGAAACGAGGTCGACTTAGAAAGAGGATTGGACGACTGAGCGCAACACTAAACCAGATGTATGCTTAGGGTTAAGTTCCGAAACTCGTTCCCCCAGCTAGACTTGGCTGCCTGGGTGCCGGGCAGAGACGCACCGCAATAGATCCAGCTGCAGCATTCAACAAGATCCTGGAGCAGGCTTGGAAGCGGCATATTGCGGATGACCAAGTCTGGGGAGGGGGGCCTGCAGTAGACATTCCTTGCGGAAAACGAGAAATCGGGAAACTGTGGGGGAGGCGACGTGCTGAAGAAGAGCGCTGCTTTTGTATGGCCGCGAAGGAAGCTCAATCATGAGGTACAAGAAGATATCTAAGAGGCTATACGTACTCAGGGGGACGTGTTGTTTGGGACAATGGCAATATCTCCGGCAGCAAATCGAGGAATTGGCATATCTGAAATGGCGTTGACGATGGCTCTTATGCTAGTAAACATTGAGAAACGCGTGGAGAAGCTATATCTTGAAAGAGCTTGACGCACGGACCAGCAAACGGAACGCGCCGACACGTGATCTCGATCGAACAGCTTGGAATGTAGATGCACAGTACCAATGCACAGTGCTTGTTGTGAGATGGCAAAGCTCAGCAGCTCATTTGTAAGAGAAGCCTGCCCGGGGTGTTCGGTTTGATACTCAACCTCAATCCAGCTGCCACGACAGGCTCAATGGATGCTCAGCAATCTCAGCCCAAAATTACGCAAGACATTGTCGATGCGGCCAAGAAAGCCTTCAATCCATCGGCTGCTGCTGAGAGCCGCGAGCAAGGATTGCACGAATACAACGAGCTAGTTGATAGGTAGGTGAGGCTACTTGGGAGAAGCTGTCAGTAGCGAAAAAAGGCCTAACTTGCACTCAGAACGCAAACATGGATCTTGATACACGTTTTCAATGCCTTGATCAAGCCAAACGTGCTTCCGCTGTGGCTGAGGGAGCCGTTGATGGGAAGCTTGACGACCCTACCACTGCGGTCCGACGGTGTCAGAGCCACGATGGAATTTGTATTTGCAGTTCACCCAAGTAATACCGGGAAGCCTACGAATGACGGGGATAGCCGCGGAAAAGAAGGTGCTGCCATCACCCATGAAGCGGTGGCTGTTGCAACAAAATTGCTCTCATCTGTTCCAGCCTCTATGAATGCCCAGCAGTGGTTTGACGGCATCTCGGGGCAGCTATTCGCTTTGTTCGATGGCGAGGCTGGGCCTGATGTTGCAAAAACTGCAGCGCAGATTGTCGGGTTCGGTATTCTGGGTAAAAAGCAGTTTGGAGCACCAGGTAACAAAGCGAAACTTTGCTTAAAACACCAATGTTTCTTCCCGGTGTATATTTGGATACTAACCTGAGTAAACAGGATCACCTGGTTGGAATGCTTTTGTAGAGCCTCTAGTGAAGGCCATAAATCCATCACTGAGGTCCTCAAAATTGAACTCTTCTCTGAAATCTGAAGAAGTTGATGAAATTTTGGAGCTTGGGCGAAACAACATCCTTGTTACGGCTTCGGATTTGGAGAGGTCGCTCAGACGACTAGAGCTGTTGATCATGTCAAATCCTTCACCTGGCCTCTGCAAACGAGTTCTGAAGCCCGTTCGTTTACAACTTTGGGCGCTTGCTTCATGGATCAACGCCTCTCAGGATACCGACAAGCGCTTCTGTAAACCTGCGCGGATTCTGGTGCAAACCCACCTGAGACTGTTTGGCGACGTGGACAATATCATCCCATTTCTCCGCAATATTCGATGCAGAGGATCGCTATATGATGCTGAAGAACTTCAATGGCGCTATCACCTTCGGCCTGAAGTAGGAATAGAAGCCATCCAGCTGTCGTTCGGCGAGCAGAAGCAACAGGAAGCCGAATTAGACTGGGGGGAAATTGAGAGCAAGTCAGCGACCCTGGTCGAGTTTGTGAGCTCGGTCTGTTCCACAGAGGAAATTTCTTCTGCCTTTCTGTATCTCTTACGGCGGTGGATTCAGTCAGCAAGCAAACAAAATGGTGATCTGATTATACAGGTAGCCATTCGCGAGGAAGAAGCAGACTCGGCAGTCCAGGATCTTGTCGACGTAACGTTATTGCAAAAGTTCATGGACAAGGCTCCAGAAAAACTAATCAGTCATTTCGATCAGCTTCTGGAGCTCATATCTCATGTGTTACGAGCTGACGGCCAGAACGCCTTGGGAGATGATATCCTTGGAGTTGTGCTGAGTCTACTCAACTTGGTCATCACAGCGCCAACCTTCCAGAAGTCGGATATTAACCCAGCCGAGCTAAAGGTCGTGGAAGATGCTTTGGCGAGGATCGGAGACCAAGATCGAGGCGATGTATCGATCACAGCAAAGAATCTGGCCTTATTACTTAAATATCGAGATGAGGTGGAAAAACCAGACGACAAAACCGCTGCCCCTACCGCCCGACAGATTGAAGATCGCAAGACTTACAACCTGGCGATGAACTACATAACTGGAGACAGCGATAGCCCACCGCCAGTAGTATCTGAGGGTTTGAACCTCTTATCTAACCTGATTGTGGCCGAGAGTCCAGTGCTGGATATTTCAGCCGTCACAGTCCTAATGTCTAATCTCCTAAAAGAAAACGAAGACTTTATCAACCTGCGAGTCATCCGAATATTTACACAGTTGGCGAATAAACACCCCAAATCTACCATGCAAGAGCTGCTTGACCATTACTTGGACACGCAAGAGAAATCGTCTACAGATACTCGGCTAAGATTTGGCGAGGCGATACTCCAGGTTATTGAGCGACTAGGGGAAACATTTGCAGGAGAGGCAGCTCAGAATGCGGGCGAGAGTATGCTATCAATTGCGGGCAGAAGGGGATACAGGCCGAAAACGATGGCCAAACAGGCACGAGAGGAAAGGTTGAACGAGCTGAAGAGGAAAAAGGCAGAAGCTAGCGGGGATGCTGATGCCGACATCGATATGGCAGATGAAGAGGCAGCGCCAGATGAGATTGCCAATAATGAGATATTGGCCCAGATTGTCCAAGGGTGGGAAAGCAAAAGGGGGAGCGAAGACATTCGAATGAGAACATCAGCTCTATCCATCTTTGGAAACGCCATTGAGACGAACATTCTTGGCATGGGGCCGACTTTGGTCTCGGCAGGAGTCGACCTCAGCATCAACATCCTCGCCATGGAGCCGGAGCTAGAGAAGGGTATACTTCGGCGGGCAGCCATCCTCGTTATTCTCAGTTTTGTGAGAGCGCTGGACAAGGCCAAGGAATCCGGACAAAGATTGGGATTCGGCTTGACAGATCAGAGCCGAGAGGACATACAGAGGACTCTGAACTACATTGCCGCAACAGATAACGATGGGTTGGTGCAACAACACGCACGCGACGTTGTGGAAAGCCTTGAGAATTGGGACATGGCAAGTCTACTGCCGAGTCAAGCAGAGGCGAACGCCGCGCCTGGCTTGACGAGATTAGCGGGATTGCATGTGAATCCTGAGGGCACCCTGGTAGACGCAGCTGGACGGCCGCGTCCAAGGATAGAGGAAGTGGAGTGATGGAAGTTTTTTGGACGCCGATTCCTTCTTTTTCATCTTCTCTACTAATACCTCATGTAGCAATGCAGTCGTAATCAGCGGAGCAAAGAGCCGACATATCCAACATGTCCATTTACACGCGCGGCGCTTACCTGTAAATGATTTAGATGCGTTGCCCCATCAAGACGTTCCGTTAAAGACGCAAACGCAATCTCCAATTTACAGGCCGGTCAGCCGAAGATGGTTTACGCGGGATATTACTTTTAGGCACCGCCAAGCATTCGGTGCTAAGAGTCGTCACCGTGGCACCGTGATTCGCACTCTTGGAGGCCGTGGCTGACTCGGAGGCTCCCCACTCCGGCGTGCCGTGACATGCCGACTAAATAAGCAAATGCGCTGTCACCCTTTTGATTTTTCTCAGGGCGGCGTGTACACGATGGCGAAAGACGGGAAGACGGAGCGTGAGAGCAAAAAAAATTGACCGAAAAAAAAAGGAAAAAAAAAAAAAGAGGAAATTTTCTTGTTAACGCGCGACTAGAGTGAAGGCTGTACACGTATTGGCCAGTATAGTGGATGATGGTAACAGAACGTTGGAAGCAAGGGACATGGAGCTGACGCAGGGGGTGTTTCTCGTTTCTCTCATCTCAAACGGATTCATGAGAATAAGGTTGACGGGGGGCTACCCTTGCAAAAACGCCGTGCACAGGGAAAAGAGAGAGCAGGAGGGGAAATGTTAAACATTGACGACGGAGCAACACCCAGACGCTGCACAGCGCAAATCCTGCGGAGAAGAGCGGTTCGGATCTCGATGGTGCGGCTGATACGGCGCGACGGATGGAGTAACACCAGGGAGCCAGCAGTATAGTACTCTGCGAATATTTATGGAGTAAGTAATAGTAGCAACTTTTCACGAATGTGTGCGACTGTGCAACAAGACAGGCTGAGCCTATTTCTGGGTGGCGAGCCAGCAGCTGGTCGTTTCACAAGATGCAGGGGTTGCGAGTCTGCGTCTGACTTGCGGGGGTTTTGCCCAATCCAATCCAAGGGGGGCGAGAATTGTATCAGGCGAGGACGAGAATAAACATGTATGCTTGGCCAATGCGCGCATGCTCTAAAGTGGTGGTAGCTGAGATCAGGTCATGTATACAAAACCAACGGCGTTGTTGAGCGAATTAAGAAAAAGAAAGCACTTGATATTGCGCCTGCTACAGTAAGGCAATAAAAGGAAATGAGATGAAGGGAATGAAAACGGGCATTTTGCAGGCCGCTAGCCCGAATACAATACAATTTAATAAAGGTAAAGAGAAGAAAATCAGCGCATTGTGCTTGCGAGGCCGCGCATACTCTTGCTGGTGGTAAAGGTATCAATATTGCATATTCATGTTGGCTGGGGCTCCTCGAAAATTAAGGGCCCTGCTGGGCTGTTTTGGTTGCGGCGGCCGCCCTTGAAGGCGAGAGGCTTGAGCCAATGGGAAGGGCTTGCGGCTGAAATTTGCCTCGGGACGGGGGTTTGAGCATTAGGCTTGGCACTTTATTTGTGATTACATCTCGATTTTTTCTTCTTCTTGTTTTCTGGTCAAAAGGGTACAATGTTCAAGTCAAATGTCCTATTCGGGAAGACGCCGAAGGTGGAAATGTCCTCGGACATGGCTTGACTTCAAATGTTTACAGCCACTCGGAATGGCCTACATGAAGGCTGAGCAAAAGGAAGATGCCCGAGCTGATGCAGTGCATATACGTGTAAGCATACAATAAAGTGCAAACATGAGCGCAAAAACAGAACGGAACAAAAAAAAAAAAAAGGCGCCTCTTTTGCCAATGGCCAACTGATTGGCTCCGGGCTCGTCTCAGGACCCTGAAGCCAGCGCTGCGTACCTGCATCGGCCCCCTGGCACTAACACGTCTTCGGCCAAATCTTAGCGCCAACACTCGGAACCGCCAGTCGGTGACATCCATCCAAGGCCACTTACAGCGTTGCGCGACTCCATCAAGGGGTCGCAGCAGTGAGGGGGATGTGAGGGAATCAACCCTCCCAGCAAATGAGTTGATGCTGTTTTGCTGGAAACGAAGGGGTGGGGCTGGGTCTTTTTCGAAGAGAGGGGCGTTTAATGTTCATGATGTTTGCCCGTGCCGCGCTCCGAACAAAAAGGCTCGATGTCCATCCGATCCTGACTCGTCCTTTTCTTTTTTCTTGCTTCTTCTTTTTTTTTTTCTTCGTCACAATAAAACTCTTGCTCTGTCTCTCATTTTTGTGCAGCTCGTCTGTTTGACAGCTTTAACCGTTTATTTCACTCCTTACCACAAAAAAAAGCCAGTCTTTTTTAAACCCACAAGTTCGGCTTGACGTCGACTTACACCAGCACTCATTTACATACATATATACGCGGAATTGATTTCTCGCCTACAGTCTCTATCCGAGCAAGAAGCAAAAAGAAAAAAACATCACCACCAAAACAAGTCTTTTTTTCAAGATGAAGTCTGCTGTTGCTGCCACCCTCCTCGCCGGCCTGGCCTCTGCCAGCTCGCCCATCCGCCACCTGCACTTCCCCCGAGCCAACGGCACCATCACCTCTGCCGTGGACAACAACGCCGCCGCGCCCACCACGCTGACCGTCATCGCGACGTCGGTACACACCATCATCAGCTGCGCGCCCACCGTCACAAACTGCCCGGCCCGCACCAACGCCACGGCCATTGGCAGCCTGCCCGAGTCCGCCCGCACCACCGTCGTTGTCACTGACACCGTCGTGCTGGCCACCACCGTCTGCCCCATCGAGCAGGCCTCCAGCATCTCCTCCTCGCTCCAGGCTGCCCACTCCTCCGGCCTCATCACCGGATCGACCATTACCGCCTCGGCCCCGGCGGTCACCACCCCGGCTCAGGCTGGCGGTGCTCCTCCCGCCGGTGGCGCTCCCGGCAACAACGCCCCCGGCGGCGGAAAGGTCACCTTCTCGGACGTCGTCACGGACAAGACCCTGACCATGACCGTTGGCAAGGGCGCCAGCGCCTCGGTCCTCACCACCACTATCCAGGCCACCACCCGTGAGACCATCACCATCACCAGCACCCTCGGCAACGGTAGGACCAGCCCCGAACCCACCACCACCCTGCACTCGACCACTACTGACACGACTTACATCACAGTCCAACCCGCCCAGACCGGCAGCGGCAGCTCTGGCTCCAGCACTGGTGGCAACGCTCCTCCTGCTAACGGATCTCCCGCCAACGGTGGCTCCGGCTCCGGCTCCAACTCTGGTTCTGGCTCTGGTTCTGGCTCTGGCTCCGGTAACTGCGCTGGTGCTCCCACCGTCACCGTCACCGTCGCCAAGGAGACCGTCACCGTCCCTGCCTCCACCGTCTTCGTCACCGTCCAGGCCAGCTCTTGCGGCTCCTCCTCCTCCTCTGCCGTCACTGGCCAGGCTGCCGGCAGCGGCTCTGGCTCTAACTCTGGCTCCGGCGCCTCCAACGGCAACGGCAGCTCTGGCTCCAACAACGGCTCCGGCTCCGGCTCCGGTTCTCAGGGCAACGGCGCTGGCAACGGCGCCGGCAACGGCGCCGGCAACGCTGCTGTCGGTACCACCTCCACTCCTTGCCCTACCGACATCACCACCACCGTCCGCTCTACCGTCACCGTCACTCCTTTCCCCGTCAACAACGGCACTGCTGCCACCAGCGGCGTTGCTCGTGCCTCCTCTTCTGGCTTTGCTAAGCTCCGCCGATAAAGGGGTTTACTTTCCCCCTTTTCTCATAGGAAAAGCCTTGTAAGAGTATTGTAAAAAAAACAGAGGGGAAAAGGACCGGGATTCGATCAAAGAAAAGGACGCATATATCACAGCGTTTAGATGAGTGAGATTTCTTCATCTGCGCCGTTGCATGATAGACGTGTTTTTGGACTATTTTATGGTTATTGCGTTTCGACAGGAATTGGAGACGAGTTGTATTTACTTTGTTTATTGAAAGACTTAACATTCGTGTGTGTATATGTTTTATTTATCGGCTGTCCGAGACGGCTGTCAGAAATGACTCGAGAGCAATCTCTTTCTTCTGAATTGAATGATTTGTGACGCTTATAATTGAACCAGACTTGGTCGTCTTTTGTGAACGTGATGTCATGGTGCATCAAAAACAGTTTCTTCTTTGTTAATACTACCTGTTGACAGTAGACCGTACCCTATCTTTAACATATATACGCCATTCGTTTAATCATGAACATACTAAGGGATATATATAACACAAGCCAGCTCGGTGTCATTTGTAAAAAGCCTAAGAAAAGTCAATGCATGCTTTGCCCAACAAATGACAAACCCCATTCTCCACGTTTAAAATAAAACAAACAAAAATCTCCAGTACGAATAAATAATTATTTCTTTCCTTTTTCGCTTTTTGAAGCTTGGTCTCTGAATCTTCTTCTCCTTTTTTATATTCACCCAAGCACTACGCGCTCATACTGCTCTTGGCCCAGCTGTTTGAACAAGACATCTTGCAACGCAGCCTTGCTGCGGGCCAGCTGCGGAACAATGCCGTCAGTTTGCTGGAGATTGTTCTTGATGCTTTCCATGTGGTCGCTAAGTTGGAGAGCTAAGGATTTAAGCTCTGGGTCGTCGAGGTCCTACAATGATAGCGAATTCCCCGGTCAGCGATTCCAAATGAAACAACGACATGGTTGTGGGTGAACTGATACGAAAGAAACTTACACTGAAGAGGCCTCCCAGAACAGAGCTACTGGAGTGGCTGAAAGATATGTCTTGCTCAGCCCCCTGTTTCCACCGCCCATGAACGGCTTCGGGCGTGGGCGCCAAGACGTGTGCCTTTTTCAGCATGCCGCGATACTCCCTCCCCTGAGCCTTTGCGCTGGATTCCAAATTCCGCAGCGCTTCATAGTCCTGCTCCAGCTCTCTCTCCAGCTTCTCCTTCTCACGAGTCAGCAGCTCGACTGCGTGGAGCGCCGGATCCAGCTGCCGTTCCAGGGCCTGCTTTGCATCAAGAACGCTCTCAAAGTCCAACTCGATGGCACGCCCGTCTATCGCATTAGCAGCAGCTGACGCGGCGCTGGCTTGTCGACCGCCACGAGGCACTCGGGCGGAAGGCATGCTTGCCGGAGGGAAGGGTATGCCCTTTGCTAGCTTGCGGGTGATGCGGTGAGAAATGAGACGGAGCGCGGCCGAGGTGTGAGCGTGGCGCTGCTCGCTGCCGGAGAGGCGTTGGAGGATAGGGCGGTGAGCCATGAGAAGCATTGAAGAAGCGGCTGAGATGGTAGAGTCTGGTAAGGGGGTCCATTTAGATTCAATGGTCGATTGGCGGACTCGGTGGACGTGAGGCGAGACATGTAGGTAAGGCTTTTCAGGCGAAGGAGGGGCATCGTCATCGTCTTCGGCATCAGCGCTCTCATGGGATTGACGCTTCTTCTTCTTTGCTGGCGTATCCTTTGCCGGCTCGGCTTCAGCCTCAGGTCCTCTTGCAGTGGGACGTGGTGAATCCTCCGCCGCCATCCCAGTTGAGATTCTTGTGCTTCCGGGAGGACGGCCACGACGTTTGCCTGATGCTGCATTCGACGGACTGTCCACGACCTTTCCTTTGGCCCTAGGTTTTGGCCGGATCTCATTTGGTACATCTATATCTCGTAGCGATGGGCGCCCTCGTTTCCGCTGCTCTCCCTGTTTCTTTCCCTTTGTCGGGCCACGCTCTGGAGTTTCCTCTTCCTCTCGTCGAGCCTGCAGAGAGGGACGGCCTCTTTTTCGTTTAACCGGCACTGGGGTCTCATTCTGCAGCTGATCTTCTTCCGAGTCTGATTCAGCATAGTTGATACGTCTACTGGTCCCTCGTCGACTTGGCGGTGATTCGGTTTCTTCGTCGCTCTGCTGCAGCGTATCTTCGTCTTCGTATTCTCGGCTCTTTAGTGACGGGCGTCCTCGCTTCCGCTGTTGCTGAGGCGGCGTCGCCTCGTCTTGGTTTTCACCCAGGTCCCTTGCTTTGCTTCCCATCGACGGTCGCCCTCTCTTCTTTGCCGGTTTGGAGCCCTCCGGCGCTGGGCTGGGTTCCTCGCCAGGAGAGCCTACGCTTTTCCTCGGCCTGCCGCGCTTCTTCGGGCGCATCTGATCGGGCGCATCAGTTTCATACGCTTCGGCGGCATCATTGCGCTCTTGTGACGCGTTGGTTTCGAGCTTGGACGCGTTGGAAGGCCGACCGCGTTTGCGCTTCGGATTTAATGGTTCGGGCGCCTGTAGAAATATGAATCACCAATTAGCGATCTCGGCTCTGACGATGGCAAAGGCCGCAGATGGACGAGAAATGAGGGTAATAGTTACCATGATGAAAAAATATAAGTGCCACGCCTAAAAAGTCGAATTATCCCAACTCAAGCCGGGCGGGCGAAACAGAAAAGATCAAACAATGCTTGAGCTGCGAATTCCTGCATCGCGCAGCGCATTGAAGCCCACACTTTCTGCAGCGCTCGCCAACTCTAATTGAAACCGACCTGCAAACGGTCGCCCAATGACGACGCTCTCTTCTTCAGCGGGGCCTTCTAGAATTTAGCGGCTTTAAGCGGCTCGCAACCCCGCGACTTTGTTTTTTTCAGACACGATGGAGCAGCGCATCTACTGATCCATCGGTGCTACCACACACCGACATCAACTGGTTCTGTGAATGATAAGATGGGTAGACGTAGATAGATGACATGATAGGGGCTTGTAGTAGGCCTCATAGTAGGCTTCACAGTAGCCATTGTGATTCTCCATCTGCCTCTGTCTTATATATGCGCTGCTTTGAATCTGTCTATCCATCCCTATGGCACATGTCAGAAGCAACAACTCGGCGATCATGCTGCTGCTCTGCTACGCTAACGCAGACAGTCCAGGCCTCCGCTTAACTGACGACTCAGCTTTGTTGACTATCAGAAGCCCACCGTGAGCTCAACAAATCAAGAAGAGGAACCCGAGCACTCGATCTTCCAGGGTCTTCGGCAGCAGCTAGCGGCACATTTCTCCAACTTTTACGCTTCTTGTAGATTAGATTAGCATTTCGTAGCCTGGCCTTTTCTTCTCTCGTCTTCCATCGTTCTGCTACTTTTTCAACCTCCTACATCTCTTCTATCCCAGGCCCAATCGCGTCGATTTTCACGTCTCGCCCGCATTTCCCCCAACAGTAAGCTTCACAATGCGCTTCTCCGCAGCTACCCTTGTCGCGGCTCTGCCCGCTCTCGCCGCTGCCCAAGAGAATCCTCTGGATCAGTACGTGGCCCAATTCCAGCAGATTCTGGGACAGGTTGCCTCCAAGCTCCCGCTTCCCGGCTCGTTTGATGCCGCCGGCGCTCACGAGGCCAAGACGGGCCCTATGAAGCTGTCTGTCCTGAGCCAGGATAACTGGAAGGAGACGCTCTACGAGCCTGTGGCACCCGGATCCAAGACGCCCGAGGAGTGGTATGTTTTGTTCACCGGTGGTAACAAGACATGCTTCGGTAAGTTTAATGGATTAACATATGGCAATTGGTATGACTTGTATGGCTGACCCTGCCTGCGCCAGGCCACTGTGGCCGAATTGAGGCTGCCTTCAACGAGACGGCGACCAAGTTTGCGGAGCTCCCAAACACTCCCCATATGGGCCTCCTCAACTGTGACACCCAGCCCGTTCTTTGCAACGCTTGGTCTGCCAACCCCGGCAACATCTGGGCCATTGAGATGCTTCCCGAGCCAGCCCCCATCGACATCTACAAGACGAGGCTGAACCTTACCACCGTCACCTCTGACGACATTGTCAAGCTGCACGAGGCCGGAAACAAGGACAGCTTTACCCTCGTCGATTCTTGGTTCCACCCCTTCAACGGCCAGGCCGCTGAGCTTGGCTTGGCCATGCCTCTTGGATACCTTATGTGGTTTTTCGGCCTCCTCCCCAACTGGGCCTTTATGTTGATCGTTTCTTTCGCTAGCCGAAGCTTCATGTAAGTTTGAATGCCCATATTCCCAGCTAGTCTCGCCTAATGATGGCTAACAATGCCAATCTAGGGGCAACCGCATGCAGCCAGGCCGACAGCCCGGCGGTGCTTCCCAAGGAGCCCCCGCCGCCGCCCCGCGAAAATAATCAAGTGTCTTGTAAAAAGTCTGTATGATTTTTTTTTTGGCAGAACTTTGGATATCGAGCCGTAGAGCATTGAGTGGAGTGATGTATATCATGAAGAAGGGAATAAATCTCTGGAGGCTTGTCTTTTATGAATGATACCAACGCGAGGGCTGTTGGTTAAAGACTTTTTTTTTGGGTATGATGAGATACGTAGCTTTATGACGGGAAAAAAATGGGAAAAGTCCAGTTTTTTAATCACGACTTGCTCTCGCATGTTTCTTGGAGTGACTTCAAGCCGTCAATGATTTCATCGCGAAGATTGCCGTTGGACAATTTGCCATAGCGGAGATCGCTTAAGCCGCCAACGGTCTGCTGGATTGACTCTTGAAGAGCAGCCTCTTCTTCTTCGAGCCTCTTGATTTCTGCTTCCAGGGCACCAACCGCGCCTTCAAGCTCTGGGATTACCGAGTTTAGGCTGTGCGTGGCTCTTTTTACCCCAGAATCATGGCCAAACAGCTGTTCTCTCGTCAGTATGAAAACTTGAGTGGCAATGCATGCTCCTGCTTGCTGCAAAGACGAAGAAGAGAAAAGAATCAAGGTATATAGAAAGAGACTCACCGCTCTCTCCATTTCAACCTCCCCGTCCATGTCATCTCTCTCCGCCTCCCTCTTCTGCCGCAAAACCTCTTTTCGCATAGCCGCTCCGCGCTTCACTTCATCCTGTATGCTTGCGGCAACGGCATCGACCACCACGTTGCGCTGTGCTTGCAGGTCGCGGTAGAGAGACCGCAGTTGAGACGAATTGTGCAGTGCCCGAGGAAAAAGCAGCGCGAATTGGTCAAAGGTGGTTATGGAAGGCAGAGGAGCTGGCTGCAGGAGATAGCTTGTGAGAATATCAGATTCCGTGGGCGGGGCCATCGCGGGCAAGGTTTAGATGAATTTAGTAGTGAAATTTTATGTAGGGTTTGTTTGGAATAAGTGTGAATCAGGGTTGTTCTGTGAAAAATGGCTGGTAATTCTCAAGGAATTGGCGATTATCAGCTTGAATGTTGCTATAGAGAGATCTGAGACGCCTTGACGCGTTTACGTGAGCAAGAGGCTGTAAATACACGTACAGGACAGCTCCCTATCCGTTTACAGGGCTTGGGAGACCTGCTAGTCTAGGTAGGCAATGCGGCGCCAAGCGAAAGGCAGAAATATCGCGACTGCAAATGGAATAGGCACATGCCAGAAATGGCATCAACACAAGCAATGGCGTATTAGCCAGTTGCGGTATTTGGACGTCTGCAATTTTACTCCAATGAGCTCAATGATTTTCCCGTTCCCTGCTTTTCCACCCTTCGCTTGGGGCGCTAAACGTGCAGCGCTGGGGATGACGGCGCATGCTAGGCCCAGGTAATCATCATTGATCTCTAATGCCTTACAGTGCCGTCAAGCAACCAAAACGTCATCTGACGGAGCGTGGAGCGCCCAGACCAGGAACCCAGCTTCGCAGCTTAGTGGCCAATTCCGGCGCCCAGAGGGCTCTGCAGCGACCCGGAGTTTCCGCTGCGCCACAAGCTCCAACGCCTACCGCACCGACACAGCCACTGGAACGTCGTCACTGTCCGCCTGCACACAATCGACTTAGACTTTGGCCGCTGACTTGCAACCCAGCTTGCAAAGGCACCTGTCCGTCTCCCGGATCGCCGGTGCTTTGCGCGCGGACTTTTGGCTTCCTTTGCCTTCAGAACCTCTCTACTTGTCTTCTTCCCATTTCATACACACAATCCGCAGAGCTCTCGTCGCCATGAGTTTCAAAGGCTTCCAAAAGAGCATTATTAGGGTAAATATTTCCTCTGACCTTTTCCCCCCTGCCCCTCACCTCATGCGGCCGCAACAGAAATCCGCCCCTCCGAAGCTGGGCGAAGCCAAGAGAAGGAAGGAAAAAGAAGAGAAAAAAAAAATATCCGCAGGAGATGCGGCTGCGATACTATGCAGTGGCTAATCCGGGCTTACAATATAGGCGCCGCAAACCTTCAAGTCCAGGTTCAACATCGGCGAGCACACGAAAGACGCAGTATACATCGACGCCGAGCGACGTTTCCAGGAGCTCGAAAAGGAGACGAAGAAGCTCCACGATGAGTCCAAGAAATACTTCGAGGCCATCAATGGCATGCTGTCCCACCAGATTGAATTTAGTAAAGCAATGACCGAAGTCTACAAGCCCATCTCCGGGCGCGTGTCCGACCCCGACTCCATAATTCCCGAAGGCAACCCAGAGGGCATCGCGGCTTGCGAGGAGTACGAGGCTGTGGTTCAGGAGCTGCAAGAGACCCTGGCGCCGGAGCTGGAAACAATAGAGACCAGAGTCATCCGACCTGCCAACGAGCTGCTAGACGTTATCAAGGTCATTCGCAAAACTGCACTGAAGCGAGATCACAAGCAACTCGACTACGATCGGCACCGTGCTAGTCTCAAGAAGCTGCAGGATAAGAAGGACCGCTCCGCCAAAGACGAAAAGGCGATGTGGAAGGCTGAGGGAGAAGTCGAGCAAGCCACACAAGATTTTGAATATTACAACAACCTGCTGAAGGATGAGCTGCCCAAGCTCTTCTTACTGGAGCAAGAGTTCATCAAGCCGCTCTTCCAGTCCTTCTACTACATGCAGCTGAACATTTTCTACACACTGCACGAGCGGATGCAGCGGTGTGATATTGGATACTTTGATCTTACCCGGGATATTGAGGAGGCCTTTGAGGACAAGCGAGGAAACGCCCAGGAGCTGGCTGAATCCTTAGGCATCGTAAAATTCAAGACAACCGGACAGCGGCGGCCACCTCCCAAGCATGGTGCTCGCCTCACCATTGAGGCCGGCAAGCCTCAGGGATTGCTCACCGCAGGTTCTGTGACGCCAGAGAAGACGAGCCCCAAGTTTGCCAGTTTCCAAACCCAAACGGAAGACTACAGTGAACCGGCCGCGCCGCCGCCATATAGCACAGCTACAAAGCCTGGCGGAGCAAACCTCTCATCGGTAGTTGCTTCCAAGGCGAAGCCTCCGCCACCACCAAAGCCTAAGCCGGGTCGTCTGAGCGGCGCCCCGCCGCCCGAGACAGTGACGGCTCTGTACGACTATGCGGCGCAAGCAGACGGTGATTTGAGCTTCCAGGCAGGCGACGTTATCGAGATTGTTCAGAGAACCAAGAATGATAATGAGTGGTGGACAGGGAAAATTAATGGAAAGCAGGGACAGTTTCCAGGTATGTTCCATGTTCCTCTTGATAATGCCACGATCTTCAGTATCATCAGAGTCTAATGAAACTTTTTTTTTCTTAGGAAATTACGTCCAGCTGAATTAGAAAAAAGGCAAAAACTGAGGAAGGGGGACAACTGGTATCAGTGAATGGGCGTAAAGAAAGGATGGAAAGAAGGGCGAGACAAGGAGCGAGAAGAAGAAGTAGTAGAAGAATCTTTCAACACCAATTTTAGTCTTTTTTTTTTTTCTTTAGCTTTATTAGAGCATACCGGGGAATTCGATAGGTTAGCCTACCACACATCTATAGTGTACTTCGATAATCAGGATTATTAAAGCGAAAATAAAGCGGCGAAATCCTACGATGACGATTAACGATTTCGATGTTGTTGAATAGATACTACCATGTATTAGTCTAGCACTAGTCAGTCTCTTTGTGACATGTCACTGTTTGAGACAGCACCACATCATCATATGACACATTTGAGGCTCTTGAAGTCGTACAATATGTTATTTCTTACGTCAGTTGCATCACGGCCCAAAGAATAAAGAAGGCTGCCATTCAGGTTCAAACGGAAATCAACGGGATTGATTGTTGTACGAATAAAATTCTGCCACGCCATGCAATAAGCAACATTTATTCAGCCCCTGTTAAACTACCGAATAGATTAAGAATTACAGTATCCAGCCATTTCTTATATACAGTAGTAGTCGTTTATATGTAGGCCAATAGTATAAACAAGTGACCCAGAGTGAGCCACGTTGGGAGACAACAATGCACGGCATACTTGCATTGCTTTATGTATCCCGTTGGGCATGTGATGATATACCGGAGAAGTTGACAAATGAGAGGAAACATGTAGTAATGCATCGTGCATTAGTGGTGGTGACGTATAATGAAATGGAGATCGCAATGAAGAGCGCTGATAGGGCCAAGGAAATGTTCTGAGTAGATGGCTGTGATGTACACAGCTGAAAGGCTGTCCAGTCGCAGCGGCGGCTCTTCATAATATCCGTCTTCCCTTTTAATTGGTTGACTCATTTATTCGTTTCCTCGCTCGTGTGTGGCCGCACTTACAGCCGTGCATAACGACAAAGCTATGCAATTCCACACATCCGATTGGATGAAGCGAATATCGTAGGTGTTCTGAAAGCCTGCTGTTTTTGTGTGACCCCGAAAATATATGTATACCCATCCAATCTAAGCCAATTATGCCTCATGCATAAGAAAAATGCCGCAAGAGCAATTTCATGTAGCTGCAGAAAGAGGCTCAATAGCTGAAGTATGTCGACTGCGGCAAAACAAATAGCCAAAAGAGCCGCTTGATGCGCTCCCAACGTTTGTGTCCTCGTTACGCAAGGCATGAAATGACAGATCATTTTTTGGTTCTTGAAAACATGTTATCTGAGCTGCTCGGGTTGTATTTTGTTCGGTATGGCTGGTCGGTGACTGTTCGGTAAGGTGGTGGAGAGCCTCCTCTTCCTTTTTCGGGTAGAGTCCCCGGATCTGATAGTATGCGATAAATCTAGGCCACGGATCTTTGGAGTCTCGTATGCCGTCGGTTCCAGATTCATCATAGCGGTATGTTTCATACCTTCCGAATGAATATCCGATTTGCCAAAGCAGTCACTGATCATACGTGGTGACATCAAGTCTTCGTCCCAACAACCCAACCCTTCAAAGTGTAATGCGGGATCAAAAGAAATGAGGACGATTGATCGAGGCTCGTCAAGCTGATGAAGGGTTTTGGGAGAATAGACCAACGCCCTCTCATCCATTGCCCAGTCGACCTCATCGAAATATGCCTGGGGGTTAAGGAGTCCGTCAATGTAGCGATCGAGAGGACTGTCTGGGGACCCATCGGGTAGCTTGTCCCCCTGATCCGCTGGCCAAAGTCTGACCTCATCATCATCATCCAAAGCATTAGCAGGGTCACTAGTGCCGTTCGGTGACGGTGAATAACGGTCCGATTTCGATGCTGGGTCCAATTGTCTCCTTACTCGCAGTCGAAGGCGTTTGGTAGCTGGGCTCGAGGATGTGGTGGTACTGACAATGTCCACAAATGCTTGGCAGCCGGGGTTGTAAGAACGAACAGGAGAATTGCTGAGGTCAAAAGTCAAAGAGGAGAAGCCATTGTCGCCCCGATGTACTGTGCCTCTTGGGCTTGCTGCATGTTGGGTTGCATCGTCGCAGCCTTCGTAACACTGGTCGCCGGTATTTGAGCTTCCAAAGTCGGATTTGGAGGGGAAAATGAGCTGTTTGCTATAGCAGCTGCGTCGGCTCCACGAGCAGAGCCATTCCTTTCTGGTTTCGTAAATGGATACTTGGCCAGACTTTTCGTCCTGTCCAAGCTGAAGATGATTCCAGCGATCGTCGATTGGTCCATCAGTTGCACCTCTTCGCCAGAGCGCAGATCTTGGTAGGATGTCAATTGTAGAATGATCGCCCAAACGGAACCGAAACGCATAATAAAACGAATTCAGCGGGTGCCCCGATGTGGTCCACTCGGTATCCTCCAATTCCGTCAGCTCTTGGCTAGAAACGCCATATAGGTGTTCGTCGAAAATCTCAAAGCAAACTGTTGATCCAATATCAGAACCAGCCAAGTCCCAGAGTATAATTCTCCGAGGCAGCCATTCAAAGGTTTCCAGCGAGAATCCAT
Source organism: Trichoderma sp. 2475 (assembly GCA_038502285.1). NCBI lineage: Eukaryota > Fungi > Ascomycota > Sordariomycetes > Hypocreales > Hypocreaceae > Trichoderma > Trichoderma sp. 2475. The sequence goes on along the minus strand of JARPVV010000003.1, from coordinate 1,477,655 downwards.
GAAGCACCCATCGTCGCTGGCCGTCAAACGGTTCTGATTTGGTACCGTAGTAAAGATAACGCTTGTTGTTGCGTACAAAAATATTCGCAGTTGAGCGCAGTGGCTTAGATTGAAGAATCTTTCCCATCTCGATGCTATATATAATCAACCAGCGGCCACGAGAATGAGATTTTCTTTGTTCGAATAGACATGAAACGAAACCTTCTGCGTAGTACAGTGGTTTAAATTGGTAGGGTCGACTTTCGTCAAAATCAGAAATCTCGGATTCGCTTATTAGCTGAAGAACATTGATATTGAGTTCTTGGACAGGTGAGCCTTGAAGCAGCAAAATCCGCAGTCGATGCTCGTGAGCATGCGAGGCTTGCTTCGTAGTATAGCATAGAGCGCCATTGGTATACGTAAAATGGACAGCTTCTCTAGAAACCTCCAGAATATGAAACGGGTTTGCTTTACGAAGAGCGTTGCGTCGCTTGACACGCCTTCTCAGTGCTTGGCCGAAATCTCCCGTTCTGTGGCCTTCTTCATAGTCCAAGGAAAACGGAATGTTCTTCAATCAAGTTAGTATGCTTCCCAGCTTGGCATGATGGCACAATAATTGGCGAAGTTTAGAACATGTCATGGTGACCAACCTCCAGAGCCTTTCGAGAGATGAACTTGTCATGGATTATATGCTTGAAATGGCGGCTGGTTGAAGCCAGTTGGAGCAAATCATCTGGGTCCAGATTTTCGATGATGAGTCGAACAATTTCCGCAGGTATCTGGCAGAGACTCATGACTGCGGTCTATGTATCAAAAGATGAAATGGCCCAGAAAATCGGATGGTGGGAGAAGCGCAGTGATAAGGGATCTGGCGACGTGTACCCCGTCGCTTGCAGTTACAGCCAAGAACGGCACATACATGTACCCTTCTCCTCTAACTCCAGTGGCGTCCGGCCCGTTTCCCGTCGTGTCTGGAACAATCGGGATGCACAACTTCGATCCATCCGACTGTTTCCTATAGCTCTCCAAGAGGCTCAAGAACTTTGGTCTTGTCAGATATAAGAAGCACGCCCCTTGATCTCTCTGGACACGTACATGAGAGTCGTATCACAATCTCACTCATAAAGTTTGACGTTGAAAAAGCTCGTGGCAAGCAATCATTCGGCGACCATTAGCGAAGCGAGAGCCTCTCATGTAGGGGTCTTTGTGCGATGTGGAACATTAAGAGCCTCCATGTGGACGAGCGAGCCAGGATCGGTAGTGAGCAGTGACATGTGCACCTCTCTTGAGCCTCAAGGGCAGGGATACATGACCCCTGTCTCCGGTAGTACTGGTACCTCTGAGGAGGGTCGCGTATTAGCCCGTTTGAATCAGAAACTGCGTGTACGAACGAGGCTAGGATGGATGCTAAGTTCGCTGAGAGTCATGATGTGGCTGAGTACAGGGCAATATTGTGCGAGACAGGCGGGCTGAGGATTTGGAGCCTCCATTCTCAGCTAATATAAGACGCGAAATGCTTAGTGCGATCTTGTTGAACTCGGGCGGAAAGTATTACTAGGTAGTAGAAGTAATTAAACTGGCTTTGACTAGGATTTAGAAGAGCTAGGGCGAGAGAGTGCCATGTAGAAGTAAATGGTATGGGCGGAATGCTCCTGTCCTATCCGATGTGCGGAGTCGCAGAGCCGCATTCACTACATGTACCTAACTAGGTACCTATGGATTGATGTTTGTGTGATGTGGAGTAGGCACTAACTTCATGTTCACAGCACTTTTAACCTCCCCCAAGGGACAGTTAACACATATCCGGTTATATTTTACCTACCTACTCCCGCATTCCTTCGGAAAAGTGGCCAGCGGGACTCTCTATAGATATGCTTACTGGGCTGCCTCCTGGGTACCCATGCAACAAGAGTGCGAGCACGCCAATTAGCGTTTTTTCGCTGAAATACCTAGGAGGCTTCGGTGCCACTAAAATTGCATAATGACTTGAAAGTAGTAGTTGACCGATGAGACCCTTGACTCGTTGGCGAACGTAGTCTATCGCACTTGAAGGAGGGGTACATGTGTGTAAGCAGGATATCTCTCATCAGCTTATATAGCCTTATATGATACTACCATGCTAGTAACAAGTCCTACTCCTACAGGTATGATAATAGTACAGTCTAAGTAGATGCTAGATTGGAGGCCTGATATCTGCCTGGCAGGTACATTACCATCTATCTATCCCTTTTGTGCGTCTTGTTTATGCAGAATCGGCAGTATTTCGAAGCAGGTGCATACATATAGGCAGATTACAAGTCATCAAGATGAATGAAAATGCAGAAGCTCATGCTATATATCAAATATTCACAGTCTGTCACAAGCTTGAAATGCTGCGCACCTGTATGCAGCTCCAAGAGCGCCTAAAGTGGTAGCGCGAGATCTCAGACGCGCTGTGGATCACGTGACCGTTACTGCAGCTCTGGGCCCATTTACGCGACTTCACTTTTCCTTCGCGTACCTGGGACGTAGTATCCGTGCAATAGCTCTCTCTGCTGCCAAATGCTCGTCTATTAATCACAATGGCGGAGATCAAGATCGACAGCAAGCTCTTCCAGGAGCGCCTCTCTCACTTCATCACTGCCTGGAAGAATGATCTCCGCTCCAAAGATAGCCTCTTTGGCGGAGTGTCGTCCTTCGTTATCATGATGGGCAAGGTCGAGGAGGTTCCCGAATTCCACAAGAACAACGCCGTGCACGTAAGTGCTGATCCGCGCCTCGAAATTGCTGCAATTAGACCATGAAAACTAATGACCTGCTGCTCTCAGTTTTGGCTCCTGGGATACGAGTTTCCGACGACGTTGATGCTGTTCACTGTCGACACCCTCTACATCCTCACCACTGCAAAGAAGGGTGCGTAAATCACCAACCGACCCGGGCTGCATTATGGTCATCCAGATACTAACGGCTTAGGCAGCCAAACATCTCGACCAGCTCAAGGGTGGTCGTTTCCCCATTGAGGTACTCGTGCGAGGCAAAGACGCAGCCGAAAATGAGAAGCTGTTTGTCACTATAGCAGACAAGATCAAGGAAGCGGGGGTAAGTTACCTTGGATACCTATCTCGAACATTTATCTGGTCATCCTGTTGGATGTGAAGTTTCCGCAGCAGAAACTAACTTGCTGGTACAACAGAAGAAAGTCGGAATCATCTCCAAAGATACGTCCAAGGGGCCCTTCGTCGACGAGTGGAAGAAGATATTTAGCGAACAGTGCAAAGACGTCGAGGAAGTCGACATTTCCACCGCCTTGTCCACCCACGCCTTCTCTATCAAAGACGAAAGCGAACTACGAGCTATGCGAACTGCTTCCAAAGCTTGCGTGGCCCTCATGACTCCCTATTTCCTCGATGAAATGTCCAATATTCTCGATGCCGAAAAGAAAGTCAAACACTCTGTGCTCGCAGACAAGGTCGACAAAAAGCTCGATGATAATAATTTTTGGAAGACGGTCGAGCTTCCTAGCAAAGGCAAGCTGCCCTCAGATCTCGATCCCACCCAGCTGGATTGGATTCTGGGGCCCTCGATTCAGAGCGGTGGCAAATACGACTTGCGATTTGCTGCTGATCCCAATGATGACAACCTGCATGCCGGTATCATCATTGCTGGTCTGGGTTTGCGATACAAGTCATACTGCTCAACGATTGCGCGTACCTACCTGGTCGATCCGAACAAATCCCAGGAAAGCAACTACAAGCTCCTTTACATGGTACATAACACCATCATCAAGGAAATTCGCGATGGAATGGCGGCAAAGGATGTCTATGCAAAGGCACTAGCTGTCATCAAGAGCAAGAAGCCAGAAATGGAAAAGCATTTCCTGAAGAACGTTGGTTGGGGAGTTGGGCTGGAAAACAGAGATCCTACTCTCACACTAAATGCCAAGAATCAGCGAGTTCTCAAAGACGGAATGACTTTGATCATCAACACTGGCTTCCAAGACATTGAGAACCCCCAACCCCAGGACAAAAACAGCAAAACTTATTCACTTGTCCTCACCGATACTATTCGAGTGACATCTGGAGAGCCGGTGGTCTTCACATCTGAAGCGCCGACAAGCGCCGATGCCAACTCATTTTTCTTCAAAGATGACGAGGAGGCGGAGCCTGCACCCAAGAAGGAGAAGAGAGACTCAAGAGTCGGTGCTGTTGCGACAAAGAATATCACCAGCACCCGACTGCGTTCCGAGCGTACCACACAGACGGATGATGATGCAGACAAGAAGCGCCGAGAGCATCAGAAAGAGCTCGCTTCCAAGAAGCAGAAGGAGGGTCTGGCCAGATTTTCTGAATCTACCAGCGGCCAAAACGGTGGAGAGATCAAAAAATTCAAGCGTTTTGAATCATATAAGCGGGACAACCAGTTCCCATTGAGGATTAAGAACCTTGAGATTGTTGTCGACTCAAAGAACAGCACGGTTGTCCTTCCCATTATGGGACGACCCGTTCCATTTCATATCAATACCATCAAGAATGCCAGCAAGAGCGACGAGGGAGAATTTGCATTTCTGCGAATCAACTTCCTGTCTCCCGGCCAGGGTGTCGGCAGGAAAGACGATCAACCATTCGAAGACGCATCCGCCCATTTCGTTCGAAGCCTGACATTCCGGTCACTTGATGGAGAGAGATACAGTGAGATAGCTACTCAGATCTCGAACCTGAAGCGCGATGTGGTGAAGAAGGAGCAAGAGAAGAAAGATATGGAGGATGTCGTGGAACAGGACAAATTGGCGGAGATAAGAAGTAAGTTCAGATTCAGCTTAACGTAGGCTCGGGCATGGATGATGCTAACTACTATCAAGATCGTCGCCCGGCTGTTTTGGATAACGTGTATATCCGACCAGCTATGGAGGGCAAAAGAGTCCCTGGAAAAGTCGAGATACACCAAAACGGTATCCGATACCAGTCTCCTCTCAACGCTCAGCATCGCGTGGACATTCTCTTCTCAAACGTCAAGCACCTTTTCTTCCAGCCTTGTCAGCATGAGCTGATTGTCATTATTCACATTCATCTGAAAGACCCCATCATCGTGGGCAACAAGAAGAAGACCAAGGACGTGCAGTTCTACCGTGAAGCGACTGATATTCAGTTTGACGAGACTGGAAACAGAAAACGAAAATACCGCTATGGAGACGAGGACGAGTTTGAGGCTGAACAAGAAGAACGGCGCCGCCGTGCCGAGCTGGATAGGCTTTTCCAGGGCTTTGCCCAGAAAATTGCCGAGGCCGGCCGTAGCGAGAATATCGAGGTCGATATGCCCATCCGAGACTTGGGGTTCAACGGTGTGCCCTTCCGTAGTAACGTCTTCATCCAACCAACCACGGATTGCCTGATCCAAGTTGTGGAACCGCCATTCATGGTTATTACGATTGAAGATATCGAAGTCGCTCACCTGGAACGTGTACAATTCGGTTTGAAGAACTTTGACATGGTATTCGTTTTCAAGGAATTTACGCGTGCCCCGTATCACATCAACACTATTCCTGTCGAATTTCTTGACCAGGTCAAGGATTTCTTGGATTCTTCGGACATTGCCTACACGGAGGGTCCCCTCAACCTCAATTGGCCGACCATTATGAAGACTGTCAACCAAGATACCCACCAGTTCTTCGTTGATGGCGGTTGGTCGTTCTTGCAGGCTGACTCGGACGATTCTGGTGCCGAGGATGAGTCCGACGAAGAGTCTGCTTTCGAGATGGACGATGATGAGATGGATGAGGTATCAGAGTCCAGCGAAGAGGACTCCGACTTTGGTAGCAACGCAAGTGATGACGATGATGAAGAGGCCGATATTGACAGTGATGACGAGGGCGAGGACTGGGATGAGCTGGAGCGGAAGGCTAGCAAGCGCGACCGCGAAAGCAACTTGAACGACGAAGAGGATCGCGGTGGCAAGAAGAAGTCTCGCAAGCGATGAATGAACGCATAACGGGGGATACAAATCAGATAACATGGCTCGTAGCCGAAACGTTTAATAAGAGGGTGGTGAATGGGCCTTTCTTTTTTCTTGGGCAAAGTGGTTTAAATATTGGAGCTCGTATTACCGAAAAAAAAATTACCAGGGCTTGCTTTTTCGACTCTGCAATAGCTATCGCTTTGTAGCTTTGTTACTTTACTACTTTTCTTCAAAAACGAAAAAGGAAAACTCTTTGGTCGAGGCGGCGTATAATGATGATTTATTGATAGGCCTAGTAGGCCTGGTAGGCTCAGAGTAGTAGAGAAGTTCTGAATACAAAAGGAGAGATTCTTGCGAGTACAAACGGCTATGCAGTGCATTTTTAAGACGTAATTGGGTTCATCATAACAGAAGATGCATTCAAATTTGACAAGCTGACATGATTAAGAAAACAACATTGCTACTATTTTCTATCAAAGGTTTACTTCCCCCCTTCCAAAATAATAAGGAAGAAAAGAAGAAGAAAAATACAAAGTTGGCAACACGGTTCCAACGCCCCAACTCCGACAGGTTATCAAGTGTTTAAACAAAAAAAAAAGACCTTCTCCTGTAGTTCATTCGAGAGGCAAGTCAAAGTGTCTCTGCAAACACTTTTCCCCCCCTTTCCCGTAAGAACTTTTTTTATTTGTCATCTACGACAATAAAAAAAAAACTTCCCACCTCATTTCCCATGGTTTTTTTTTCGCTGTGGTCAAGTTAAAGAATGTGGTTGACATTGTAAAAAGAAAAAAAAACGGTTACAAGTCAAAGAAGTTCAACCTGTCTTGAACTGGTGCCCATAAGAAAAGAGAGAGAGATAGAAAAAAGAAGACGAGGAAGTAGTAAACAAAAAGCGGGCGAACACGCAGTGGAGAAGCAATGCATTACATCCATACAAAATGCAAAAAGAGTAAAAATTAAGGGGGTTGCAGTCGTTTTCTCTTTTACTCTTTGCTGCCGCACATTACCCTTTCCGGATGCTCCTTGAATTCAAGCGGTCATAAATATTGTTTCGAAACCTCGGGCTCACGGGCGTTTGAAAAATCCGAGAATTGGAGCTACCGCTGCCAGGGGACATCGGGGCCATGTGAAGCGCGGCGCGGGAACCATCGCGAGTTGCCTAAGCGTCGGGACGGATATCGCGGCCGGATGCCATGGCAGCGCCGGCGCCAGGCTTGGCTGAAGGGACATTGTTCCATGACAGGTAAGTGTGATCACCAAGTTTTCTGGTGGTTGAAAGGTTAGCCAAGGTGGATGGTTTGAATTGGCGCTGAAGAAGAAGACTTACCTGGGCTTGATAAGGTGAGAGGCGAGGAAGATGACGCCCATGACAATGCAGAGTCCAGCAACCACGATGTAGGCAATGCCGAGGAAGTTGTTTTTGCCGCCCACAACGGTACGAGTGGTGATGATGATGGATTTGGTACCTTTGTATTCGGTAGTAGGGAAGACTATGAATGAAGGGTTAGCACGCCGGGTGAAAAATACTTCAGAGTTGTGGTATAACATACAGTCATCGATGATGATCTCGTAGCGTCCCGTAGTCATCGCCTGGGTGTCATTACGCTGGTAGAGCTTGCTGAAAGTGGGCAGACCAGCAGTGCGCATCCAGACCTGGAAGGCCTCCCAAGTCTTCAGATCAGGCGGAGGGTTCTGCTCAGTGTAGTTGTTGGGATAGCGCTCGCGCCAGTTTGGAGGCGGCAAGACGTCGCTGGGCTTATACTTGGTAGGGTTGTACAGATCCTTGTCGCTGCTCCAGGCGATGTTGGTGTTGTTCTCCATAAAGTACGTTTCTGTGTGGTTGTCCTTGGCTCCGGGAGGGTTCAAGAGCTCGGGGCTGGTAAAGGTGTCGTTGAACATGGAGTTTGCGATAAGTCCACACGGGAAGTAGGGCTTCTTGACGCCATCGACGGTGTCGCCGTAGAGAGGGGTACACTTGGAGCCGTGGATGTCGTCGTACGACCTGGCGGTTCCCGAGAGCTGAGTTTGGTCGAACGAATCGGCATAGCGACGGTGGTTCTGGTAGAAGTTGGTGAGCTGGTAGTAGAACAGGACCGGCGGGTTCATGTTCTCGGGGATGGTGAATCGCAGGTGGCATCGGTTGCCTTTGATTTGGACGCCTGTGTTGACCGTGATGTTGACGCCGGACTGGACGGCCCACTGCGGATCGACTGAGGTGTTTGAGGTTTTGAACGAAAAATCTACGTCGCTGCTTGGCATAGAGCCGAAGCCGTTGCCGTTGTTGAAATTCGGAGCATCGAGCGAGCAGCGGCTGTAGTCTAGACGGATCTCTTTGACCTAAAGAACACCCACCTCATTAGCACCAGTATACAAAAACGAGAAGGGCCAGAAATTTGTGCGCACCTGAGAGCTGGCGTATAGAAGCAAGCCGCCGATGGGAGCGAAGATGATTCCTATCACGAAGAAGAGAGGCAGGACTGTCTTTGGGGTAAGAATTGGCCTGCGCCAAGTAGTCAGCATCGCCCAGATTCGTCTTTGCGCCGGTTCAATGAGTGGAGGAAAACCTACTGCCAAGCCTTGAGTCGCTGCTGTCTAAAGGCCGTGTCTATGATGGATTCCTCGTCAGCGATCCAGCTTCCAGCGGCAGCACATCAGCATCACGGCGCTCGCTCAGGCACTCACTCGCAGGACGACGGCTCTTCTTCTTGTCCGGCTTGCCCGGGGCCGAATCGTGAGAGTCTATGGAGTCGGTGTGACCGACTCCGCGAGGTGTGTCGGACATGTCGGTGGCTTCGACAGGCACAGCAATGCGCGTAGGTCGAAGGGAGGCCGGCGGTTACAGAAAAGTTGATTGATGGTGTTGACGTTCCAAGGGGTTTGGTTGTCCGTAAAGACAGCGGCGCTGGAGAGCGTTCATGGCTGTGGCTGGTGCGGCATTACGAGTTCTGCCAAGGCTGTGTGCGCGGGTGTGGCGGTGCTAGTGCTTCGTCAGCACGAGATCCGAGCCTTCCATGCGTTGATAAAAAAAGATCAAAGAAAACGCCCGCTTACTGTGTGTGGAATCCCGGGTAGGCAGTTTCCAATGGCGATGAATGAAAGGCATCGATCATCTTTTGACAAGCAGTGTTTGAGAGCATGTGATTTTGTGATTACGGCATTGGGCGAACAATGAAAACGTGATTTTTGTCTACGTAGTCTGTAAGCTTAATTTATGGTGAGCATTGTTAGCTGCCTGGTATATTGCTAGTGCCATGGTTGGCAATGAATCCACTCGCAATAGCTGATACCAGGTATCTAGCAATCCAGATATTATGGTGCTTGAACATTGAAATCTTTGTGGTTTCCAGGTTTATTGCATTCCCTTCTCCCTCCAATGGGACCATGATGTCACTGCGAATCGTCATTTCGACGAGATTTGACATTTTGATGCATTACACAGGATCTCCCCAACCGTAACATGGGAAGAAAGGAGGATCTAAAGGAGCATTGACGGCATGATTTGTATATATGGCCCATCTCGCTTCAAAAAGGAAATCCCGGAACAATAATCACTTATCGATAACCAAATTATAAGCAGGCGTGCGTTTAGTGGATTGGTTTCCGCATATTAGAGTCCTTTTACGTGTATTGAAATGAAGAAGAACGAAGCGCCTAATACTGGAGCTCGTGGGGCTCTCCATATTGCCGGTCGGCCATGGTTCTGAGTGCCGAGAGGCAAATACGGATCAACAGGAGAAGACTCTCTGACTTGCAAACCTGATGCTTGACTCGGAGTTGGCATCAGCTGCAATGGCAAATGGGCTGCCCAGTAAACAGGCGATGATGACTGGATGAGCAGGTGGTTTCGACCGGATTTCGACCGGCTTCTGCAGCAGCAGCGGAAACGCCGCATGAGCTTGACGTAGTGGTAGCACCACTGCACCGCTAAGCATGTGGACCAGGCCAAGTTGTAAGTTGAGAGCTGATGAAGGCGATCCATCGTCATCATGGCCCAGCAACCCAGGTATCGCTGGATCGACGCTTCGCATAGACCCTAGCCTAGTCAATCTCGCTCTTGACGAGTTGTGAACGAAGGAACGCTTGATATGCTGGGCATGTATATCGAACAGAACAGGACTCTCGCTGCAACCTGTCACCGCCAGATGCTAGCCTCATGCACAGCACCGGCATCAGCCAGCCACAGCGAATGCAGTTCGTGCCAAATATGAGCAATATCGGTGCTAGCAGTGGGCTTGTTCTCCTCTCAAGACATGTATGTCTCAGTGTGTTTGAACAGCTGTATTCCTGCGTAGCGCGCAAGGGAGCGACGCTATTGCGGCTCTAGCAGTCATTAGCTGGTTTGCTGCGAGACATGCGTCTGTAAGTGACCCGATTTAGCAGACGACGGGACCAATCCGAGGAGGCAGATGCGCTTTTGCATGCACATGGCGCATCGTGCTGCTGCGTCCCTAGCAGGAGCGATGCATGGATGTTCAGGTCATGAGAGTCTCTAGATTTTTCTTTCCTTCTTTTCCATCAACGCAGGACGTGACTCGTGTTCTGAGCACACCAAGCTACTGTAGATGCCATCTGCTACTACTGTACTGCATACGTGTAGTATATCCAGCGCTGTAGGTACACGTAGCAGTGATGTATCCGTACACATGGAGTAAACGCCAATGGACAATGCTACGCTGCAAAGGACCGAGACCGAGACCAGGCCCAGCGATCGAGGCTGCGGAGCCAGGGACCAGCCACCGGCCGCGTCTGCTTCCGTCCCCAAACCCTCTCGGCCTTCATCCGTGCTAGCTGCGGAGCGCCGCCTTGGCATTTTCAATACACCGATCCCCTCCGCCTAGTACTGTACAGTAGCGCAGGTGGCAGGGCAGTACAGACACAAAAGTACATCTACGCACGGGGTGCCCAGACAAGCACGCACATGGGACTGAATCCAATCTGTTGGGAAACCGGAGACTGGCCGGACGGCACACCTCAGCCGAGGTGGCCAATTTTCTGCGACAGCGGCTGACGACAGCGCCGAGCCCCAGAGAGAGGGACAGAGCAAACAATACTAGCTGAGCGAATGCGAGCTTACAAGCAAGTAGCGGTACTGTACGTATTTGTCCGCAAGGTAGGTAGTTGCCTTTTATTGTCTCCGCATCGTTTTTTCGCTATCGTTCAGATGAGATCGTATTTACGAGTCTTCTCCAGCTCTAGGCGCCAACCCGTCGTACCGTGCCGCTTCTGTGAACACGATGAATCAGACGTGCGTATTGACTGGTTCAGGCCCGCCTGGTCTCGAAACTGGGCCCGTGTCTAGTTGGTCTCGGCCCCCCGGAGCCGGTTCATGTTTGATAGGCTGGCCTCTGGCGCTCTGAGGGCGCGATGCCAATTCGCCTGCCGCTTTCGCATGGCATGGACGCTGTCCGAGCGGCCAGGTAGGCTTCTACAATACAGTATACAGTACCTACGACGGGGGTGGTGGGCACGAACCAGCTTATGTGTGCTTCTGTTATTCTCCAACGAGTACATGTAATCCTGTTGCACAAATTCTAGCGCCCATCATACACCAAGGCGAGATTAGCCTGTATAAGTGTATTGGATAGTAATCAAACGGCTGGCTGATGGCAGAGCCGCCAAGCGCCAAGATCGAAAGCCAAGAGCCAAGAGGGTGAACAGCTCAAAAATGTCGGCTGGGAAGTGGAAAACCCCCAAAAATATGGGTGAGGCCTATATTCTCTCATGCTGATCGTGTTCTCGCCTTTCGTCAGTGACGGTGAAGGAGGTGGCTGAGTGAATAAGCTTCGCAATGGGCCTGGATGGCCCAATTGACGATTGAGAGCTTATAGCACTGTCGTAGCACTACTGCCGCCGGTGTTTTGTCATTTACCTTGCTAGGTGGACGGATCGAGGTAAAGGTTGCTTCTGCTTACATGCAGCTATATCGATTAGCGACACTGGTTGGCAACTTTTGGTGTAAAAGACGCTATAGGCTCATCGCAATATCATAGTGAGAAGAGTCCAAGGCACTACTAGTGCTACTAGTAGGTATACATACATGCATTTGATGGAATACTCGCAGACAAGCCCCAAGCGCTGTCTATCTGGAGCTACCAATAACCAAAACGTCATCCTTCATCTCTGGCGTGCCGTGTGAAGCTCTACTGGACGGCCTGAAACAATTCACGTACATGTAATGCAGCGCTTCACACCATCCCCGTCCTGATTCCATCCTCACAGCGGCTACATAGTTGACACAAGCCGATTTGCCATCTCATCATCCCCACCCCTGTGTTGGCGTTGTTCGCGCGCTGCTAAATTACTTGGCTTTTCCAAGCCCGTAGACCGCCACTAACACCACATACTTGTACAGTAGACGCGCGAAACTCAAGAAACTTCCATCGGTAGCCAGAACTTGTTCCCTCGCCTACGCGAGTTCCCCAGCTTTTTTTTTTCCCATTCTTGTCTGCCCCGTAACGTCCCTTTTCATTACCTTATACTCGCCCCCCATCCAGCTCCACCCAGGAGCGAGGCGCAGCAAGCAATCGACAGCACTCAAGCACTGACCCGAAGCCAAAGTACCTGAGCAGACGCAATTTTGAATTGGGCCTAATGCGTTATACAGACTCGGAGTATATGTACTTTGCACATTGCAGTAGGCATATCGCATTAGCGACTCCATCCGACGGCCCCTGTTTGGCCTGACACCCATGGATCAGATCCGGGAGGACTCAAATGTCTGACACTGGGGCCATGATGTACTGTAGTACCTGTACTACGGCTAAACAGTCACCGGAGCCCATGACCTGCTGAGAAGCGTCCAGGCAGGGAGGGCTGAAGCGCAGCGTCAGTGCTGCGGCGCGGTGAAGGAAAAAGGGCCAGGCGTTGAATCCCGTTCACTGCTGGACCAGCCCCAAGGACTCGTAACGCCTGTTACAGAGCAGCAGCAGCAGCCAATCAATTGCTGAGCACATGTACTCATAGGCACGCAGCGATTTTAACGAATGGAATTGACACTAATTCCGAGTTATCGGCGATGGCGACGGCTACGCCTGCCGGGGGCACCAGGCAGGTCCCAAGTGGTGCTGCTTCTCCCCCATCAGCTGCCTCCGGGCCGCGATGCGCTGCCATCAAGTAGGTGGCCACTAGCAGCAACTCACCCCATGCTGCTGATTCAACGCCTTCGCCTTGCATACTTGCATACCGGGTTAATTGCGAGGTACATATTACATATAGGGACTGCCGTAATCTGCAAAGCAATCTGTGACTTTTAATTCTTTCTCTTTTCCCGCTCTCCCTCCCTCTCTCCAAGTTCCATCCCCACAACACGCAACTGCTTAAGACTACTGGCTGCTGTTTATAATCTTGTTGTAGCCGCCCTCATCTCGCGGAAATTTCCCACATCCCAGGCTCGGGCGGTTCGGCTCCTTGAAGCACCATCAAAGCGAACCCTTGCTGAGCAGTTATTTATTACTTTATGGTTCTTTTGCCGATCCAGAGCTCTCACCCAAAGGGGGGGTTTTCTTAAAAGAAAAACCTTGCGGCCGCCCATAATCCAGAAACTCTACCGTACGCCTCTCACCTCGCCTCAACAACTTTCGCAAGCTACGAGGTACCTAAGGGGTACTTGCTCCAGCGCCAAACGCACTGCAGGCGGGGCGGTCACTCAACCAGCCACCAAAACTTACTCAGACTCACTCTTACAAAGACCACGCGCCGCCAAGCTGTCATTTGGTTGTTTGCGTTCATCAGGCGCCATCCATCCATCCGACTTGCTTTTCTCCTCCTTTTCCTTCTTTTTAAAGAAAATACACGAAAAGCTATAAAAGAGCTTCAACTGCAGCGATTAGCGACTCTTATTCGTCGAATTTCATCTCATTCCTTTTCATCTCTACCTCATCGCCATGGCTTCTCAGACATCATCTCAGGCATCCCGTCGTGTGAGCCGGGATACGGGCTTTCCAGAACCCTTTGACAAATGTAAGCACTCTTCTTTGGTTCGGCGATCTCCTTTCTCCTTTATACTTTTTTATCAGTACTCTCTTTCAATTTGAGAAAATTATAATTCTTTTTTACTGACATTATTATAAGGGAGCAACACCACTCTGCCTCACCCTGACGCCGATCTCTCACCAAACGCCTGCATCTCACACGACGAACTCGCCGGCGATCACGCTCTCAAGCGAAAACGCCTCTCATTCCTCCACCGACGACACAAGCACAAGCGAAGCCTCGTCGAAGGCCTCGCCACCCCGCAGACCGAGCTCCTCAGCAGCGTCCTGTCACTGTCGCTCTCCCACTCCCGCTCCAGCACCAGCCTTCGGGTCCAAGCCGATGCCCCCAAGTTGACGAGCCCTTCCGAGGCCAGCTTTCAGTCCAAGACGGGCAGCGAGAGTGCCGAATCGATCAAGAAGGACGATGAAACGCCACCTTCTTCTCCCGATAGCGTGTTGCACAGCCCTAAGAAGTCGAACCGGTTCAGCAAGTGGCGACGATCTTGAACGAATACCGCAGGACGGGAAAAGTGGTGTGAAGATAACCTGACATATTTACATGCATATAGCATGCATCTCACTTTGTTGACTTGCTCGAACACCAAACGGCACAGCCACTTTAACAAAAACACAAACCAAGAAAAGAAACAAAAAAAAAAAAAAACGAAACGAATTTACGACTCTCTTTTGTGTTATATAATATATTATTTTACAGCCTATCATCTGTCTTTATTGGCGTTCTCATTCTATGAGCGACGGAGTTTTGGGAGAAAAGGGGTCACTGCATATTTTTGGAAACCTGGCAACAGAACGATACGGCCTCTTCTTGGAAATTATGGATGCTGCCGCCGGCCTTTCCCCTTGAGAAGCCGGGAGACCCTGTCTTTATATATAAATTTGGGGAACAAGTTGCATCTGCCTGGCATATTATTTATTTTGTCTACTTTCTTTTTTGTATCTTTACGACAAAGAAGGCACATAAAGAGATTGGGATTTTAGCTGATGTGTGTAATAAAAGCGACAGTGCTGCGGTATAAGACTCGCACTCTCCTATTTGTCCTTTTTTTTTGTTGTTAATAAATGTGAAATCCATAACATCCCATTGCGCAGATTTTGCAGGAGTAACAAACATGCTCAAAAGCAACTGTAAAAAAGGCTCATTGGACTGTGTCTTGATTCCGCAAAAAAACTCAAAACGGCGCTGCTCATTCCTCGTGCAAAGCTCTTCTCTCATATTTCCATCATGCCATGCTCCCTCTCAGCTCCCCCGATACGTAGTGTAGCTATGCGGACTCAACAGCAGCGGCACATGGTAGTGCTGGCCCTCCTCCACGCGGAACACCACCGTCGCCTCCGGGAAAAAGGTCTTGTCCTCGCCAAAGTAGCTGGCGGTGTCGAAGCGCAGCGTCCACCGGCTGGGCCCGCGGATGGCGCCCAGCACGTCCTCGAGCGTGTAGATGGGGACCTCGCCCGACGCCGTCTCGGAGCTGTAGGGCAGCCAGACGGTGATGCGGCCGTCGTCGTTTGTGAGCGACTCGAACGTCTTAAGCACGTTGCCGTGGGAGCTGGAGGTGCCGGGGCCCTCGAGGCGCACGCGGACGCCCTTTGCGGGGCGGCCGGCGGAGGTGTCGAGGACGTGGCAGGTGATGCGGTCTTTGTCGGCCATGGTTTTGAGGCGTTGAAAAATTGAATTTCTCTCGCCGTGAGTTATGTGGTGTGACGATGGGAGCTGGGCTGGGACTCTGAGAGATGGATGGTGGGGTAAGTGGTCGATCGATCAGTCAACTTTAATCTTGAGATTAAAATGCAAATCCTCTCGGTGGAGAAGGACAAAGAGGAATTATTGCTCCTCTTTATACAACTCAGGCGCAACCTGAGACTGAAATGAAGGCTGTGACGAGGACACAACAGGAGACCAAGGCTGGGCTGTTCCAGGTTTCTATTCTTAAAGGTTGGCCTGCATGATGGCCGGCTGCTGCTACCGTAGACTCCGATAGACAACAGGCAGTTACTGGGGATAGACAGTGCTAGGCCTACCGCCAAGTCTCATTAGTGTCCGGTAGGACTCGACGCATGCTGGCAAGTACAGTGCATCCAATCAGCGTCGGCGGTGGCAGAGGCAGCACATGGGCTCAGCCACGCTGTGCGCCGGCCGCCGTTGGGTGGATGTTGGTGGAGGTGGCCGCTGGAGAGAAGGACTGCTCGTTTAATACGCAGAGTATCAAGGAACATGTATTTGCACTTTGTCGATGAGATGCCGGGAAGGCTGAAGCCGTTTCAGCACTTGGATGGCATTGGCAGACATTGTGTCATGCAGCTGGACATCGCTGTCTTCATCCACATCATGCCGCTGTCAACTTACCTATTCATGCCGCTAGAGCCTCATTGGCAGCCTCGGAGCGCTGCAACCGCTAGAGCTTCAAGGTGCCTAAATACACGCTCAGCCCCCCACCATAGTATCCCCGCTCACTGTCGCATCTTTTTTGTCATGCTTTGCCCCTCCATCTTCGATCCATCATTCTCTTCCCGCTTCCAAACGCCACTCCCTCTCTCCCATATCTTGTAGCCTCGCCAACTCAAATCGTCTGCGTCACTCCGCCAAGTCTCAGCCTCGTCTGTCTCTTCCTCCGCCAATTTCCTTCTTCTTCTCCCTCTCCTTCTCTCCACTTCATTTAAAATCGGAACCCCAGCACCTTCCACAGCCATGGCCCTCGTCATCGACGAAGACGCCCTCGAGCCGTCTCTCCAAACGCTCCTCGACCAGCGCTCGCTCCGCTGGATCTTCGTCGGAGGCAAAGGTGGTGTCGGCAAAACCACCACATCGTGCTCCCTCGCCATTCAGCTCGCCAAAGTCCGCCGCTCCGTCTTGCTCATCAGTACCGACCCTGCCCACAACCTGTCCGATGCCTTCAACCAGAAGTTCGGCAAGGAGGCCCGCCTCATCAACGGCTTCGACAACCTCAGCGCCATGGAGATTGATCCCAACGGTAGCATGCAGGACTTACTGGCTGGCCAGGGCGAGAACACGGAGGATCTGAATGCTATGAGCGGGGGGATTGGAGGCATGATGCAGGATCTCGCCTTTGCTGTACGTTTCCCCCTTCTATACCCATCTTCTCAGTACATGAAATCTAACTCCTCTTTCTCTGTAGATCCCCGGTATCGACGAAGCCATGTCTTTCGCCGAAGTCCTCAAGCAGGTCAAGTCCCTCTCCTACGAAACCATCATCTTCGACACTGCCCCCACCGGCCACACTCTCCGCTTCCTCCAGTTCCCCTCCGTCCTCGAAAAGGCCCTGGCAAAGGTCTCCCAGCTCTCCTCCCAGTACGGCCCGCTGCTCAACGGCTTCCTCGGCTCCAACGGCGCCCTGCCCAACGGCCAGAACCTCAACGAGATGATGGAGAAGCTCGAGTCCCTGCGCGCCACAATCTCAGAGGTCAACACCCAGTTCAAGGACGCCGAGCTGACCACCTTTGTGTGCGTCTGCATCGCCGAGTTTTTGAGTTTGTACGAGACAGAGCGCATGATCCAGGAGCTGGCCAACTACGGCATCGACACCCACAGCATTGTGGTTAACCAGCTGCTGTTCCCCAAGAAGGAGAGCGACTGCGAGCAGTGCAACGCCCGCAGGAAGATGCAGCGCAAGTACCTGGACCAGTACGAGGAGCTGTACGCTGAGGATTTCAATGTCGTCAAGATGCCCTTGTTGGTGGAGGAGGTGCGAGGCAAGGAGAAGCTGGAGAAGTTTAGTGAGATGTTGGTGAAGCCGTACGTTCCGCCGCAGTGAAACGACAAGAGGAGTTAAATAGAAGGAGAGAGGAGAGGGAGCGAAGAAGAAGAAAGAAACAAAATAAACGCATAAAAAAAAATTCAGAAACTAAAAGAAAATTTATCACCCACTTCACAAGCAAAGACTTATGGACCATGTATACTTACGTCTAGATATTCTTTCTAATAGATTTAGTCTAAGGAGTCCAGGCGGTTTCAGCCCTTGTAGCATACGTATTTCACTCATCTATCACCTTTGGTCTAGACATATATTTCATTCACTTAATTCGTGCAGTGTAAAAATGTGTGTGTGGTGTACAATTCAGTTTCTTAAATTGACGCTCCCTATCTGGGACACCTGTTCTACATAAAATCTTCCTGCGCCTTCATCATGCCATCCATAAAGAGGGGGGGAAAAGCAAAAAAGGAAAAAGCCGCTTCCAACTCATTTTCGCCCTGAAACAACTATACAGTAAAACCTAGTCCCTCTTCCATTCATCTCATAGACGGTATAAGATGTAACATGCGGAATTCAGCGTCCGTCATTCCAGGGGCAAAAAGGACAAAGATGCTGATCTGTAAAGAGGTATAAAATCGTAGATGGCAAAAACGGCTCGATTCGGATATTTTTCTTTCATGGACAAAAAAGACGAAAACAGAAAAGGTTGAGGGAAGAAAAACAAACAACGCCTAATCCAAGCCAAGTTGAGCTCTGGTAATGAGAATCGTCCTCCCTGTTTTTTATATTTATGCGTGGTATTTCCTCCCAGTTCATACATTTACTAGTTGTGTCGTATGTGATGTGTGTGTTGTGTGCAGTGTTTCGCCAGCTAAATGCAAGTAAAAAAAAAAAAGGTAGGGCCTTAGGGTGTTGTTGTATCCGATATTAAACGCTGTGTGTTGAAAAATGAAGTTCCCAAGCAGAACATGCCGCCTTTGTCGTCCGCCATACTTTCGGCGCAGAGCCATTCCAGATGGCTGTCTTGTGATGCATATCGTTATAGAAGAGGTTGCTCTGATTGCTCTCTCTCTTCATCCCCTTCTCTTAGAGCTCTCTGTAGTCGCTTGGCCGGACTCGGCGTTGCTTGTTCTGGTGTCGATGTGGGTTGACCGGCTTTCGGAAGTAGGCGTCGTCATCGGCGCTACCTTGGGTGAAGTTGCCGCCGTTTTGGTAGCCGTTCATCATGCTTCCACCATTCATACCGTTCATATTACCCATCCCACCCATGGGATTCATGTTGTTCAGGCCGCCCATGCCACTCAAACCACCCATATTGTTCATACCTCCCCAGTTCCCGTTCATGTTACCGCCGTTCATGTTACCGCCGTTCATGTTGTTCATGCCGTTCATACCACCCATGTTGTTCATACCATATCCTCCATTCATGTTTCCGTAGCCCCCATTCATGTTGTTGAAGCCCTGCATTCCCATCATCGGCATGTTCATCATCGGCATGCCCATGCCCATGCCCATGTTGTTCATACCCATGTTCATACCCATCCCCATATTCATCATGTTTGGCATCATACCCATGCCACCATTGAACATCATGTTATTCATGCCCATGTTTGGCATGCCGTTCATCATGTTTCCGTTCATCGCATTCTGGGCTGATTGGTTTTGCATAGCACGGGGGCCCTTGGGGATCTTGGGGTTTTCGAGGAAATCTTCTGCAGGCCTCTTCTTTGAAGCAGTGTCTTCCGCTTTGACTACTTCGGTCTTTCCATCTCCTGCCTGAGGAGCGAGGACAAGACTCTTGGCCTCGGTTGAGGGAGATTTGGACCCTGAGTCGGCGACTTCGGTAGTTGGTGAGTTGGGTTTCTCCTCTTGGGACTCAGCCTTTTCGAGTTTCGGCCTGTCCTCCTCAGAGTCTGTTGCTTTATTTAGCCCAGCCTTGTCTGCATTTTCAGCTTCGGCGACATTCTCGGAGCTGTTTGCCACCTCCTCCGATTTGGCCTTGGGGGATGAGGGGGGAGTGACCTTGGCGGTCTCTTTTTCTTTAATGTATTCCTGAATTTTCTTTGACACTTCTTCATCAGGCTGAAGATCATCAATTAATACGCCTTCAGTCTGGCAAGCAGGGCAGACGAAGTCGCTTTCAATGAGTGCATTGGTGATGCAGTCATTGCAAAACGTCTTCTGACAGCATGGGGTTTTCATTGGCTCTATGAACATTTTCTTGTCAATCGAACATTCGAGACCACGCTCCTGCACCTCCTTGTCTTCCGCCTTTGCCGACTTGGCAGCGGCAGAAGAGGACTGGGCCTTGGCCTGGAATTGCTCCCAAGACGCCTTGTCTGGCTCAGCAATGACAAAATCTCCCTCGGCGTTGACCATGATTCCTGAAGGCCGCTTGGATTCATCGCCTTCAGTCTGAGCTAAAATGACAGATTTATCCACCTTTTGTAAAAATGAACGAGGAATGCCAGTAGTTCGCTTGACGCGGGGCCGGTTATCAAACTCAGGATCATCGTTGGTTGGGCACAATTGAATCCAATGACCTTTGTTTCCACATCGATAGCAAATGTATCCATTGGGAGGGTCATGATCGGGGACATTCGCCGGGCGCTTAGCGCCAGGCTTGAAAACTGGTGCTTGTCTGTTCAGGCGGTTAGCAACTCTATTCACTACACTGGAGCAAAATGCGTGAAGGAAGAAAGACAACTTACTGAGACAACTCTTCTTGCTGGGCCGACCATTGTTCGGACTGGGCAGCAAACATGGCAGCCATGCGATCTTCCTCCGTCATAGCATCGTTCATCTGACTAAAAGCATTCGAATTCGGCTTGGAAGTCGACACCTTCCCTGGCTGTTCCTTGCGGCCGGCATTCTTAGCTGCCACGGGCATTTTGCCAGAGACATATCGGGCGGCTCGCCCAGCCCCAGGCTTCAAGGCTGGTTGTCGCCGAGCAATCACCGTCGTGGATCTGGGGACAATAGTGGTGTCATCATCGTACTCTGCATCGTGTCAAGTTAGTATTTATGTTGCTGGAAGCAAGGGATAATTCTCGGTTTCGGTTCCAGTTACTCACCTTCACTGTTGTCATCGGTATAAATGAAGAGGTCAAAGTCCGTGCCATCGCCCAGGCCACTCTTGTTGATGATTTCACGCTTCAGTTCAAAGACTGAGATACCTGTGCCGTCAAATTCCACTCTTGTGGGCTCCTTCTGCGACTTGAATTTGAAGAACACTGATGAAGACATTTTGCTGAGGGGGAATTGTTTGGTTACAAGCAACAAAATGTGAAAGAGTAAAAGATGTCAGAGACGTTAGGCTCGTCAAGAACGTAGGGTCGAGGGGGCTATAAATCTGTAGAGTAAATACGTCGGAAAACCTCAGTCGTAAACAATTGACCAAGTGAGTATAGATTTTCTTGCTGCTAGCGAAATTTTTTTCTTTTGATTCTTCTTCTCTTCTTGGTTTTGCACCTCGGTGCTGTTTCAACTCAAGATGGACTCAAAATAATCAATTCTGATTGTAATTGGAGGAAAGACAAAGACAATAGGGAAAAATTGGGTACGACGAATAATCGAGTACAAGTGGCAACAGCCAGAAGGAAAAGACAACCCTAGAGTTCCCCCTCACTTCCTGATCACCATAAAAGACCAGCCTATGCACCAGTAGATAACAACCCTTTGCTAGCCGTCTCAGGAACCCACGCTGGACAGACTAGCAAATTCCAAAATAGAACAATAGATAGACAAGAAAGCCGTGACTTATTTGTTAAAGCGGAACAGAGAGCAAATCACAAGTCGATGGGTGGCGATGTGCGAGAATCGCTTCGTTGAATGGGTCGTGAGAGGATGGGGCACGCGTACGGTTCTACCGGAACTGTTCGATCTCACGATGGAGGCTGCAAGACGCTTGACTCGTTGAAGCCGCAGCTCAGCGAAACTAAAATCGAGGAATGGCAAACAAGCAGTCGTCTGGGCGCAAGTCGATGATGCTTCGGCGATGCCTTCGCGGGAGGACGGTGTGTCGTTGATGTGGATGAGAGAAGAGGAGAAGAAAAACAGAAGCGGAGGAACTGGGGACAGTTAGTTCCATTATTAATGGGAGGCGCGCGTATTGATAGCGAGCGAGCTGAGGCCGCTTGCCAGCAGTTAGCGTTTGCGCTAAGGCGATAAGTTTTTCCGCAGCCGTCATCTCACGTGCCTAGGTTTCCTGTTTTGGAGCTGTATTCCGGGCTTGTATTAGCGGCCAGAATTGGGCCTACTGCAAATACCCGGCAGGCTGAGGGAGAGACTAGGGCAACTTGCAGGGTACTTCTCGTGTCGCATCCCCACCTCAGGCTGTCCACACAATACAGCCACTGTAAGAGCCTGTTTGCTCGTCTGAGCATCTGTTGCTCAAGTACTGCTGCGGTACCGTGCAACGTCTCACCATCAGCTGCCGCGGGTAACCGGCCTCGAACGAAAAAAGTTCCCCTCCATCCTGCCCTCTGCCCCGCCACGTGAAGCTTCTGCAGGCGCTGTATCTTCGCGTGCTGAGCAGCTGGTAGGGCGATATGCCCCGCACCATCTTTCTTCATGAGTTCTCGTCAATTCTGGACGAGGATTAGGCCTTTTTCTTCTCAATTATTCCAGCATCCTCGAATTGCTGCTCCTTCGTTTCGACCCTATCTCACTGACTCGATCCGCACCCACCAAGCTAGAAAGATGGCGCCTCAACTCGACAGCTTCTTCAAGCAGGTTGACACCTCTGCGGATGCCTTCATTGAGCGTCTGCGCAAGGCTGTTGCCATCCCTTCCATCTCCGCCGAGGATGCCCGCCGCCCCGATGTTGTGCGCATGGGTCACTTCCTGGCCGATGAACTGAAGGCTTTGGGTGCTGAGGTTGAACTTCGACAGCTCGGCAAGGAGCCTGACAGGCCTCATCTTGACCTGCCTCCCGCTGTTCTTGGACGATACGGAAACGACAAGAACAAGCGAACGATTCTGGTGTACGGCCATTATGATGTCCAGCCCGCTGAGAAGAGCGATGGATGGGCAACCGACCCCTTCACCCTCACCGTCGATGACAAGGGCCGCATGTTTGGCCGTGGCTCAACCGACGACAAGGGACCCGTCCTGGGCTGGCTGAACGCCATTGAAGCCCACCAGAAGGCCGGTGTCGACTTCCCCGTCAACCTTTTGATGTGCTTTGAGGGTATGGAAGAGTACGGATCTGAGGGTCTGGATGACTTGATCCGAGAGGAGGCCAAGAAGTTCTTCGCCGATGCCGACGCCGTCTGCATTTCTGACAACTACTGGCTCGGAACTGAGAAGCCTTGCTTGACCTACGGCCTCCGAGGCTGCAACTACTACTCTGTTGAAGTCTCCGGCCCCGGTGCCGATTTGCACAGCGGTGTCTTTGGCGGACAGGCCCACGAGCCCATGACTGATCTGGTTCAGATCATGGCATCTCTTGTTGATAGCAAGGGCAACATTAACATCCCCGGCATTAAGGAGCAGGTTGCTCCCGTCACTGCTGACGAGGAGAAGCTCTACGACACCATTGCCTTCACCATGGGCAACCTGCACGAATCTCTTGGCAGCACCACCACCATCCACGATACGACCAAGCCAACCCTGATGGCCCGCTGGAGATACCCTTCTCTGTCCCTCCACGGTATTGAGGGCGCTTTCTCTTCTCCCGGTGCCAAGACTGTCATCCCTGCCAAGGTCACTGGCAAGTTCTCTATCCGAACTGTCCCTGATATGGATATCGACACAACCAACGCTGCAGTCTACAAGTACGTTGAGGAGCAGTTCTCCAAGCTTGGCAGCAAGAACAGCATGAAGGTTTGGGCTCAGCACACCGGAAAGTGGTGGGTTGCCTCACCAAAGCACTGGAACTTTTCTGCTGCTGCCAAGGCAGTTGAGCGTGTCTGGGGTGTCGCCCCTGACTTTACTCGTGAGGGTGGAAGGTGAGTAGTATCAGCAATGTCTTGTCTTTCGATCCTTTACTCTTTGGAAAATACTAATTAAACCTCTCTTTAGTATCCCCGTCACTCTTACTTTCGAGGAGGCTACCGGCAAGAACGTCCTGCTGCTGCCCATGGGAAGCTCAACAGACGGTGCTCACTCTATCAACGAGAAGCTTGACAAGAAGAACTACATTGAGGGCATCAAGATGCTGGGTGCTTACCTGCACTACGTCGCTGAGGAGCCCCAGAACTAAGCGTAGAAGCAAAAACTAGTGAACAAAAAAAATATCAAACAAAGTATCAGAAACAAAACGTGTATCCTATCTATACCAAATCTAAAGAAAGATCTTGGGCTACGCATCAGCGTTGCATTAAATGTTGGAAATTCATCCATAAGATTCATCTCCTCAACCAATCAAAGTATACTCTTAGTTCTGTGAAGGTTATTAGTAATTGTTTATTGGCGGCCAAATGTTGCTTCAACATTGATATCCGTGTGGTGGCACTAGTCAACTTGGGCACCGACACTAGAAAGTCAGAGGCCCCTCCCCATCCGTGCGCGACCGGGTTAGCGGCCCAATTAGTGGCGCCTTGAACCCGATGGATGGGCGATGGATGGATGCTAAATCGCACGTCAGAGCCCAAGTACCGGCGATGCAGCCCGCCGCTAATCGCTCACTAAAGGGCTTCTGATGCCCCATGACCTTATTCAGGTGGCCGGGGGTCCCTTCCCTTCGCCTTTCTGTTAAAGCTCGAGCA
Source organism: Trichoderma sp. 2475 (assembly GCA_038502285.1). Lineage (NCBI taxonomy): Eukaryota > Fungi > Ascomycota > Sordariomycetes > Hypocreales > Hypocreaceae > Trichoderma > Trichoderma sp. 2475. The sequence continues at coordinate 1,453,334 of JARPVV010000003.1, read as the reverse complement.
GCTGGGCATCTGACGGAGGAAATGAGTGAACAGCCTACTTGTAGACACGCTTCTCAAACCATTGGCATAAGGTGTATTGCTGTCTTGGTTACATCGGAGCAAACACACCGTCTGCGGGGTTGCTTGATCGGCTGCATATCAACCAATACCGGTACTCGCCATATCAAAAACGAGCTAAGCTACGGAGGAGCAGCAGTAGCAGCAGAGCTGAGTTGTCTGCGTAGGACCAGAAGAGAGTTTGGGCGGCGTCGGCTTTGGTTGAGCCACCGGAAAGCTTCCCTTACAGCTTATCGAGCCACCCAACATCGGCTAGCAGACGGGGGCTGAAACAGCTCTTTGCGACAAGAAAAAAACGCTGGATTACCTTCTCTTTCCCGAGTCCATGGCGGAAGGCATCTGGGAAGCCTTCTTTTTCGAGGACGATATTCGCGCCATGGTGAGAGAGAGCGGCATCGCGGCCACGAAGCCGATATTCCCCAGCTACTTGCTTCCGAGCTTCAAGTTTACCCTCCCAGGACGTCGCCGCCGCTCTGCATCTTCGACGTCTTCGACATCTTCCACGTCGTCGGATTTCTCTAGCGGTCGTGGCGATGGCGCTTTATCAGCGGTGACCACGCCGAATGGCTCTCCTCCTGACGGCGATTCTAAAATCGCTACACTGGGGAACAAAATCACTGGTCGACGACTTTCCCGGACGGCGGCAGATACGCTGCGCTGCTCGAGCTGTGCTACCGACATTGCATTCACCTCGCAAATCATTTCCAAGGGGTTCACCGGTCGCTATGGCCGCGCGTACTTGATCTCCCCTCCTCCAGCAGACTTGGCGAATGCAAAAGCGTCACCAGGGTCGCTGCTCAACGTCCGCATTGGCAAGAACGAGAATCGCCAGCTTGTCACTGGATGGCATGTCGTGGCAGATATATGCTGCGGGATATGCTCCCGCAAGCTTGGCTGGAAGTACGTGGACGCCAAGGAAGAATCACAAAAGTACAAGGTGGGCAAGTTTATCTTGGAGACGGAGCGAGTGGTGACACATCGGAGCTGGGAGGACGTTACGATTTCCGAGGGCCTGGAGCTCATGGATGAACTGGCGGATGAAGAAGGAGAAGAAGAAGCCGCCAGCGGCAAGAAGGATAGCGACAGCCAAGGACAAAGCGAAGTTGAATTTGATTCCGAAGATGATGAAGAGTGTGAGGCTGTGTTCGCCGGCCTGTGGGATGCTGAGACGGCTGCCAAACGAAGGAGCCGCCTGGGTGCGAGGCCAAGGCCAGCGCGGGACTCGTCGGAGTCGTGAGTGAAAATTGGGCGAGCAGAAAAAGCCGATGGGCTGAATGTGTTGGGCGTTTAAGACTATTGTTTGTGAGATACCATTTTGACTTTGCTGCTGCATTGGCTTACACAACTTTCTTTTTTTCTTTTCTCTTTTTTTTGTTGGGGATAGATACCTACTACCAGGAGCAGTGATTATGCCTATCATTTATCGAATTTTCTGCCCTACTTATAACCTTTTCTTTTCATTTCATGCAGAATGCAATCATACTTTCAACGGCAAATTGAATGGATAGAGTATTGACACTGGGACTCTTTAACGCAACAGGGCATTTGATATCTTCTCCTTTGCAGTTCATCTTGATGCTTCTTACTCTTGCTGCTAGCGTCTCGAAGCACCTAAGCCAGGAGACACATGATTAAGTAGAGACGCCGCAGGATCCATCCCCGGACTTCCGCGACTCCTGGTTCTTGAAGTATCATCTACCTAGTACTACTCCTCCTTTGAGCTTCGAGGCTGCAAACCCGGTCTGTGCGACGGGGAAATGAACCCATCGGCGAGCCTGCACGAAATACGGATGGCAATCAGTAGGGATTACCTTTCATCCCAATCTTGAGGCCTGAGTGTCTACGCCTAGAGTATGTAGGTCGTGCTACTAACACGAGTGGTGTAATATTAAACCGTACGATTCCAATCTGACTGCTCATTCCATAAAATCCGGCTTGCGTTACAGTCTCTCGATGCAGAGAGAAAGCTAGCCGCGCCGTGTAGCTGGCGTACATGTAAGCTGATGCAGCAGAATCCAAACTGACCGCCGCTTTCACTGCAGCAAGCATTGGAAACAAGGAAAGATTCGGCGAGAATGCCTGTTGTACTCTGGTCTCAGAAGGCTATTGCCTTGGTATTTGTGCCTCTGCAAGGGGGCAAGTGATGCGCTGTACTGTACTGCGATGCACGTCTTCGGGCAGTACCTGTAGGATCCTCAGCTTCGTTCTCGCCCCCTTTATCTTACTAGCCCTTGAAGCGTGTAACCCCTTGTGTAAAGTGGCTTGATGGCGGATGTAAATTTGGTACGAGCCCCTGGACAAGAACTTGACCATGTTATTGTTAGTGGTGTTTTGCTGTTATTGCAATCAATCAGCCTCTTGCTGGCGTGAAAACGGTGGACCGCTGGTGGAAGAACTTTTAGCGGCTGAGTCCGGCAGAGACGGCGATTAAGGGGGGCCCTTAGGGCGCTGCATGCCCTGTAACGGCCTCGATTTGAAAGGGGTGCCCTCTGGCACATAGCGCTGAAGCCCTGTGGGAGCAGAAACGTGGGGGGCTCTAGCGACGGAATGCCAAGGCGCAACATCCCTATCAGCGCTACGTGGGCCCCTGTTGGCTGGCGACCCAGATATGTCTGGTTTTCATGCGTCATATCGTCACTTCCAGCGCGCATCCCGTGCAGGAGCCACAGTGGGGTGGGCGGTGAACGAATAGAACAACAAACAAACCCACAGCTGCGTAACTGGTTTGGCAGCAGCAGCGTCGGGTCGATGCACCTCGTCGACCTTTTCTGCCCTCTGCCCCCTCCGTCGATCGCATCGACCAAGTTCTCTACATTCGTTTCCAGCACTCCGTTATTGTATCATCATTACAGCCATTGCTACCTGCGCAGAACACTACCAGCTTCCATCTGCTGCCAATTCCAGCCCAGCCGAGGCCCTTTGCCACCAGGTACCGGTACGTACTATGTCATCCCCCCCCAGCTCGCCCAATTTCTGCCCCGCAGGGTCCATGCATCCTGTCATTCAGTGGTGGTGGTCATGGCCATGAGGTAGATACAAGTGGTGATGACGGATATGGGAGTTCGCCCACGCTCGTGACCCCCCTAATGCGAGGCCGTGTAGCCTGTACTTTGCGTTGCTCGTTGCTGACTCTTCTCTAGACTCGGCCGCCGGTGTCACCTCCAGAGTCCTAAAGTTATCTATCACCCCGAGATTGTTGGACGAGAGCTGCTGCGACTTCCAGCCCTGCTGCTACTGGTCCATAGCGACGACGACGACACCACCACCACTGCTAATTGATACCCGGATAGCTTTCCAACGCATACAACCCGACCAATTCAGCCGATCCGAGCAAGAGGGATATATACATATACAGCAAATACATTCCTCATGTCAAGCGCATCAGGCCACCGCTCACGCGGTTCTGAGGAGTACGGAGTCTTCGATGATGCGAAGACGTACTATGCCTCAGAGGAGCGGCATAGCAACCGCTATGGCGTGCGGACTCGAACCTACTCCCAGGTGGGTGCTACCCTACGTAGCAAGAGAAATAATCTATAATTATGAGCATCAAGATGCTAACTGAATCTCTTATAGAATAGCTTGGTGAAGCAGCTGGAGAGGATGGGGGCTCAGGAGCCGTTTAGACGTGGAAGCCATGGTTAGTTGTCTCTCCACATCTGAATTGAGAATGGGTGCGCAAGTATTGACCGCAATTGTGTAGATGAGAGCACTATTGAGATGGGCCGACGCTTTCTTGTCCAGGTTGACGCCACATTGGAAATTCTGAAGAACCAAGAAGACACCGACGGAAACATGCAGATCACGATCGAGGATAACGGCCCCAAAGTCATTTCCTTGAGAACTGCTGCCTCGGCTGGTTACAATCGATTTGAAGTCCGCGGAACGTACATGCTGTCGAATCTCCTCCAGGAATTGACGTTGGCCAAGGAGTACGGGCGGAAGCAAATCATCCTTGATGAAGCTCGTCTGAACGAGAACCCTGTTGACCGTTTGTCCCGTCTCATCCGAGATCATTTCTGGGATGGCCTTACACGGCGAATTGATGCTTCGAGTATTGAGATCGCTGCTCGTGATCCCAAGGATTGGACGGATGATCCTCGCCCGAGAATCTACGTTCCTGTTGGAGCTCCTGAGCAGTATGCATACTATACAAAGGTTGCTGCCGATAGACCGGAGCTCCGTCTTGACGTTCAGCTATTACCAGAGAAGATTACCCCGGAGCTGATTCGAGACATGAATGATAAGCCTGGTCTCTTGGCCGTAGCCGTAGAGAAAGTGGAAGAGTCAGATGAACAAGGCAATATGGTGACCACCTTGAAGGGCTTGCCATTTGTTGTTCCTGGTGGCCGTTTCAACGAACTCTACGGCTGGGATAGTTACATGGAGTCTCTCGGCTTGCTGATCCACGAGAGAGTCGATTTAGCCAAGGCAATGGTCCTCAACTTTTGTTTCTGTATCGAGCATTATGGCAAAATCCTCAATGCCACTCGATCGTACTACCTTGGTCGATCGCAGCCCCCATTCCTGACGGACATGGCTCTTCGAGTGTACGAAAAAATCAAGCATGAGCCTGACTCGAAAGAGTTCTTGAGACGAGCGATCCTTGCGGCCATTAAAGAGTACCATAGTGTCTGGACCTGCGAGCCCAGACTGGACCCCGTGACGGGTTTGTCGAGATACAGACCAGAGGGTCTCGGAGTGCCTCCTGAGACGGAAGCCAGTCACTTCGTTCACATCCTGAAGCCATACATTGAGAAGCACAAGATGGAGTTTAAAGACTTTGTCCGAGCTTACAACTATGGAGAGATCCAGGAGCCTGAGTTGGACGCATACTTTTTGCACGACCGCGCAGTGCGCGAATCTGGTCACGACACATCATACCGTCTCGAAGGCGTCTGTGCTGACCTTGCTACCATTGATTTGAACTCTCTACTGTTCAAATATGAGACGGATATCGCACGAACCATTCGAAGTCTCTTTGGCGATAAACTGACAATTCCAGCCGAGTTCTGTCAAGGAACGCCGTATCAGCCCGGCGAGACAGTCTCTTCGGCAGTCTGGGACCGACGCGCTAAGCGGAGAAAGCTGACAATGGACAAGCTGATGTGGAATGAAGAGGAGGGTATGTTCTTTGACTACGACACAGCCAACAAGAAAAGGTGTACGTACGAAACCGCTACAACCTTATGGGCACTTTGGGCTGGACTTGCATCGCCTAAGCAGGCTGCCGATTTGGTGAAGAAGGGCCTACCTCGGTTCGAGATGTTTGGAGGCCTGGTAGCAGGAACGGAGAAATCTCGGGGTGAAATTGGGCTGGAACGCCCGAATCGACAATGGGATTACCCGTACGGCTGGGCCCCGCAGCAGATGTTGGCTTGGACAGGTCTGCTTCGGTACAGCTTCACTGAGGAGGCCGAACGTCTTGCCTATAAATGGCTCTTTATGATCACCAAGGCATTTGTCGATTTCAATGGAGTGGTGGTTGAAAAATACGACGTTACGCGGCCGATTGATCCTCATCGTGTTGACGCCGAGTATGGAAACCAAGGCCTGGATTTCAAGGGCGTTGCGAAGGAAGGGTAAGTCTTTCCACTTTCGATGCTAATATATAAGTTAGCATGAGAATGTGTCAGAAGTATGCTAACGTAAATGTGATAGATTTGGTTGGGTCAATGCCAGTTATGTTTACGGACTCCAGATTGTAAATGCGCACATGCGACGAGCATTGGGAACGCTTACTCCATATGAGACGTTTGTCAAGGCGATTGAGCTGAACAACGAAAGAGCCCTGGCCAATTTGACCTTGTAGTGGCACGGCTAATTGCGGGGATATGTATCGAAGTGATGGCATCTCGAAACGACATCATGTGCGGCTAGAGGAATGTCGTCACTCGCAAAAGACAGAGAGCATGATTATAGACCAGGGCCTTTGGAGACGTATATGTCGAATTAGCATGGCGATGATAAATTGCTGTCTTGGCAACTGTTGAGCCAACTGGAATACACAATAAAGTAAAACAGAAAGCAAGCAATGCAGTGACTTACCTTGAAATGCTGCCATCTCATCCATTCGATAGCGTGCTTAGATGAGATGGTTGGATGGCAAGTCAGTAGTGGCCACCAACATGCCATGCAGAGATGGTGGTGTAGGCTGCATGTCGGTTTATCTTCTCCCGTGGCGATGTATTTCCATGTGATGATAATAAATACGCCACTACTAATTAGTAAGACGGACGAGTACCGAGCCTACCTACATATAACGGAAGTAGGAGTCATGAATACCTAGCTAACAATGGCATGAATATGCTACATATTGGCTTCTGGCGCAGGCTGGACCATGCTACGATATTGATGGCGGCTGATCCTTTTACCGAGTCTGTTCCGGTCTATTTACATGCCTAGGGGGATTATCGTGGTTAAGACGCTTAGAGTACCGAGAAATCGAACGCTCTGGGTGAGAGCTTCCTTGCCCGTGGAATCGGTCCTGTACTGTTTGGAGCTGCAGAAGGCCCTTTGGCTTTTTTTTCTTCTTCTTAATAATAGATTTAGCTATTTTCCACAACAATCAAGTAAAGTAAATGCTTAACAGTCAAATCCACCTGCTTGTTGATTCTGGGCATGCATTAGAATATGCGTCACTTCACATGCAAAAGAGCTCCGGTGCACCGGCCGGGGAAAGTACAGGAGGAAGACATAGTGGTGGGGAAGAGTGGGTCTTTTTGGCTGCATTGCCGATTCGAGAGCTGATGCGGAGAGAAAGTTCGCCACTAAAAAGGTACGTACCTCGATCGATGTACTGTAAGATGGAAAGCACGAGGGCTGAGGAAAGAGGAAGGGAAGTAATGGAGGAAGGAGACGAGGGAAGACGAAGAAGAGCAGTAAAGATGGAAAGCAGTAAAAGCTAGGGGCTCAACTCTTTTTCTTCTCTTTTCTCTGCTGGACAACTTCCACCACGACATCCTCATCTTGAATCATCCACTACAGCAGATACGGAGACATGGAGGCCGTCCCGTCAGTGTTCAGTGCGACGCGGGGCCAACGGCTGACCTCGTCGGCATCTCGGCCAATGGCGGCTAACCCACTGCGTCAACCTCTCGCCCATCCAAGCACCCCTTGAGCCGAGCTGGAGCCGCGCCGCATCTGGGATTCTGGACTTGCTGGTGGCTTTTTGCAGTTGAAGCTCGGTCACGTCACGCTGTATCAGCTGCAGGGGCGTTTTGGCCCGCCCCGTGTGTATGGCTGCCACAGGCTTAGGTTCGACTCATTAGTGACCCTGCCGAGCTTGATGGGCTCCCAATGCCTCGTCTAAGTGGCTGGGCCATGCTGAGTGTCGGGCCATTCCGGCGCCCAGAGCGACGAGTAAAGAGGGCCATTCTCAAGTTCCGAGGTGCAAATGGGGAAAAGGCGAGGCAGCTGCTGTGGCTGATTCGGAATCCATGACTTGATGCCGCCCTCCTATGCGTCGCGTGGGTGAGCGGCGGCATGGCTTGTTTCGAAGCCTGTGACTCGGCCTCCTCTGGCATCTTAAACTCAAACTTCTTTTTATTCTTTCTCCTCCCGCCTCTTCCTTCTTCAATTTCTTCTTCTTTCCTTGAATGACTTTGTAGAGGGTACGTCAACTATACGACTTTCTATCCGATTGTTTGGCTAGTCCATTGTATTGCCTAACAAAGCATCAACCACTTACATCTCTGCGCCATGGCTTCCAACAACATGGTCACACCGGCTGTAAACCCGGACATTGAAGACGACCTCTTCCAGAAAGAGGTCCAGCAGGTCAAGGACTGGTGGCGCGATTCAAGATGGAGACACACGAAACGTCCCTTCACTGCGGAACAGATTGTTTCTAAGCGAGGACACCTGAAGATTGAGTATCCCAGCAATGCTCAGTCCAAGAAGTTATGGAACATTATGGAGAGCCGCTTCCAGGTGAGTCATACATAAAGTTTTCCAGATACGATTGAGTGTCTGTACTTTCGTAGCAGCTACTAACAGCAAGAAATAGAACAAAGATGCTAGCTACACTTATGGCTGCTTGGAGCCTACAATGGTCACTCAGATGGCCAAGTACCTCGACACAGTCTACGTCTCCGGCTGGCAATCATCTTCAACTGCTTCTGCGTCGGACGAGCCAGGTCCCGATCTGGCAGATTACCCTTATGTAAGACAGAACTCTCTACACTTGCACAAGACTCTGCCTTGACTAATAACCATCTCTCCAGACCACTGTACCAAACAAAGTCGGTCATCTCTTTACCGCCCAGCTTTTCCACGATCGAAAACAGCGCCAAGAGCGCTTGAGCGTACCAAAGGCTCAGCGTACCAAGCTGGCCAATATCGACTATCTTCGACCCATCATTGCAGATGCTGATACTGGCCATGGTGGTCTGACTGCTGTCATGAAACTTACCAAGCTGTTCGTCGAGAAGGGTGCTGCTGGTATCCATATCGAAGATCAGGCTCCTGGTACTAAGAAGTGCGGACACATGGCTGGTAAGGTCTTGGTACCAATCAGCGAGCACATCAACCGCCTTGTTGCCATTCGTGCGCAAGCTGATATCATGGGCTCTGACCTGATCGCTGTTGCTCGTACCGATGCTGAAGCTGCGACACTTATCACCACTACAATTGATCCTCGTGATCATTCCTTCATCCTTGGCTCTACAAATCCCAGCCTACAGCCTCTGAACGACCTTATGATTGCCGCCGAGCAGAGCGGAAAGACTGGTGACGAGCTCCAGCGCATTGAGGATGAATGGATTACCGCTGCTGGCCTAAAACGATTCGATGACGCTGTTATTGCTGCTATTGGGTCTTCTTCCAATGCTGACAAGATCAAGAGTGATTACCTTGCTCGCTCCAAGGGTAAGAGCAACGCTGAGGCTCGTGCTCTCGCCAAGAGTATCCTCGGAAAAGACGTTTTCTTTGATTGGGAAGCTCCCCGAACGCGAGAGGGCTACTACCGCCTGAAGGGTGGCTGTGACTGCGCCATTAACCGTGCTATTGCTTACGGTCCGTTCTGTGATGCCGTTTGGATGGAGAGTAAATTGCCCGACTATGCTCAGGCTAAGGAATTTGCCGATGGCGTCCACGCTGTCTGGCCCGAGAAGAAGTAAGTTTTACCTCACTGGATATTATATATCTCGAGTTGCATGCTAATGACTGTTTAACGCAGGCTCGCATATAACCTCTCTCCCTCATTCAACTGGAAAACTGCCATGCCTCGTGACGAGCAAGAGACTTACATTCGCCGACTTGCTCAGCTGGGCTACTGTTGGCAGTTCATCACCCTTGCTGGCCTGCACACAACTGCTCTCATCAGCGACCAGTTTGCCCGCGCATATGCCTCTCACGGTATGCGCGCGTACGGCGAGCTTGTTCAGGAGCCTGAGATGGAACAGGGCGTCGATGTGGTCAAGCACCAGAAGTGGAGTGGTGCCACTTATGTAGACGAGCTGCAAAAGATGGTTACCGGTGGTGTCAGTTCCACGGCAGCTATGGGTAAGGGTGTGACTGAGGATCAATTCCATTAAGAGAAGGGCATTCCCTCTTCCCTCATCTACACTTTCCCCCTTGTCTCCGCCAATTTTTATACCCTGTTTGAGAGCATGAGGACAGGAGCAATCTGGATATCTGTTTCATTGATAATACGTAACGCTGCTTGATTGGAATGAAAAGCTACCATTGCTTGGGCTTGTTTTGTCTTGTACGTAGAGCTTGTCGAAAAGGCATGCCTAGAAATCCAAATACAAAAACACAGTTCCAAAAACAAGGTTATGCATTTTTCGTTCTTTACATTGTAATATGTACCTGTGTTCCATACTAATCCTGTGGCTTCAAGAAATCCCATGAGCTGAAAGAAAAATGAGCAGCAGGCGAGTTATCATGGCATTAGCGATGAGAATTGGATCGTCGTCGTCGTTGAGAAACCAGACGCCAATCCCGCCCTGCCCAACGATGCTCCCAGTCCTTACTCGCCCACGTTGTGCTTTTTTAACAAAGCAGTGATATTGCACACCAAGTCTAAACCAATTACGCCTGCCTATGTAATTGCAGGCGATGAAAAATTACAAAGTGGTTAAAAAAAAAAAAAAAAAAGGGAGAACAAATGGTTAAAAAAAAAGAAAAAAAGAGAGAGACAAGGATAGAGCGCTCAGAAGAGGAATGAAAAGAAAATGCAACAATGCAGTAGACCCAAGTTCGGATACCTGTTTAGGAGATAAGAACAAGCCTCGGAATCCTGATATGACATGGAGGGGCAACAATGGCATATAGCTAGGTTTGTTATTCTTATACCTTCCTCTCATTCTGTAAATCAACCAACCAAGGAGTAGTCCAGCTAGTCACTGGTCAGGCCAATCTCAACGAGACTCAGACATCTAGTCAGCATCTGCCAGCTGCATAATCAGCTGCGCTGCCCGATCCAAGAACGGGAAAGGACTAGTAACTTCCTTCTCTTCGAGCAGATATCCGTCCTGGGTTTCGTAGCCAGAGCATTTGAAGTCTACAAGGAAGACTCCTTGCTCCATCGTGTAGATTTGGATGTCCATGTGCAGGGCAACAAAGTCCTTCCGTGACGTCGGGTCCTTTGGAGAGTAGACATGGAAGCTATCCAGTGAGCCACTCTTGGATCCAGCTTCGGGCTCAGCTTCTTTGCGGCGCTCAGCTTCTCTTTGTATATCTATTCATTTGGGTTCAAGATTCGTTAGGTCAACACATACTTGATGTAGTTTTACACGATCCACGGGATATTGATACGACTTACCTGTTGATGGCCACCTGACTTGGATATGCCATGGGTCGGCGGGTAGTTTGTACAATTTAGTTGGGTCAACAACGCCATTAGACTCGCGCTCTAAAGGAGCGCCACTGGCGGAACTTTCTGTGTCGTTCGCAGGGTCCTCGTTTCGTATGCCATGCAATTCATTATAGCCTTCATCGCGAAGATGAGACGCGCCAAGTTTGAACAATGCTTTATGAATACATAGAAGAGCCTCCCAGGGCGCATTGCGAGATCGAATGCCGAATTGCCAGCGCACAGGCTTGGATTTTTTGGCTGGCGTATTGATCGGTGTCATGCCTTGCGGGCGTTTGCTAGATTCGTCCAGTCGTACAGTAGAGCGTGCGTGAGGATTTAGACGCCGTGCTGCCTCTTCCTTTTCAGCTTCCGTACGAGTGGCAGGCACCTCGTCATTAATGGCCAGGGGAGGAGGAAGATCATGGTTAACACCATTCTTTTCCCTCTCCATGTAGTCTTTGTGATATGCCGGGAGACTGCTGGGTAGGATACCGACTTTGTTGACATAGGGACGGGGAGAGGCACCTCCCGGTGAGATGGCAGATCGCGCAGACGATATGCTCATCATGGGGCTGCTGCCTTCCTCACCAGTAAGGCCAGATTCTGGATCTGGGAGGCAGTCAGTATTTGTCTTGGCGGGAGTTGGCCTATTCGCAATCCAGGAGAGTTAGGAGGGAAGCGGAGTCTTACTACTTGACAGCATAAGCTTGTTTTCTCGGACAATCATATAAGCGTCCTTGATGGCAGAAGGCTCTTCGGATTGAAGAGCCTCCTCAACATCATCCTTGCCATAACCCATGGTCTTGCTAATCTTTTCTGTAACCTCATTGTGCAGTTTCTCCTGGACCTTTTCCGGAGCATTCGGCGCAATGTCGCTCTTCTTGATTGCCTTGTTAGGATCCACACCAGTGTGGAAGAATTCTTCTACGGGTGGTTGGAGGTAGGGCGGCAATTCAGTATTGAACCACGGATCGGCCCGGATCTCGTCGATAGTTATGCGCTGGACCGGGTTGACAACCAGCATGCCCTTGATCAAGGTTGCTGCACCGGGCGGCATCCATTGGGGCATGCTATACGTGCCTCTGGCGATCTTGGCAAAAAGGCTAGGAATATGTTCATCGTCAAAGGGCAATCTGCCAACAAGAAGGACGTAGAGGATAACACCGCAGCTCCAAACGTCGACTTCTGGGCCGGCATAGAGTTTCCCTCCAATAACCTCGGGAGCTGCATAATTGGGACTGCCACAACTCGTCTTGAGAAAGTTTCCGTCAGTCATGATATTGCTTAGACCAAAGTCGGCAATCTTGACATTAAGATTCTCATCCAGCAGCAAGTTTTCGGGCTTGAGATCACGGTGGACAATCTTGTGACGATGACAGTACTCGACAGCGCAAATCATCTGCTGGAAGAAACGGCGAGCCTCGGCCTCCTTCATACGGCCGTTCTGGACGATGTAGTCGAAGAGCTCGCCGCCGGCGTACTCAAGGACCATGATGATCTCGGTCGACGTTTTGATGACGGTATAGCTGTTCGGCTCGAAGGTAAGTAAGACATCAACAAGCAGGGGGTTTTGGGCGAGCAAGCTACGTACAGCTTGATGATGTGCGGATGCCGCAGCAGCTGGAGATACTCAATCTCGCGCTCGACTCGGCCGGCCATGTCCCGGCTGATGAGCTTCTTTCTGGCGATGATCTTGAGCGCCACCTGCTGGCCGGTGCCATTGTGGACGGCCAGGCGGACCTTGCCGAAGGAGCCCTCGCCCAGCGTGCGGATGACTTTGTAGGCGCCGATACGCTGCTCCGACCTGGACTTTTTCTCCTGCGGCGCCTGCTGGTCCGCGGCGACCTTGGGCGGCATCGCGGCCTGTTCCTGCTGAGGCGGCGGCTGGTGACGCCGGACGTGGGTTGACGACATGGAGATGGTCAGCTCCTCGTCCTCGAAGCCGCGAGGAGCCATGGTGGGCAGCGGCGCGCTCTGGCGGTGCGGATATCGTGCTGTTTAAAAGTTACGGGCAGCAAGATGGGAGGTTTTGCCCAGAGTTTATTTTTCGCAGGCGCCTTGTCAATCAATGCCGGACGTGGAGAACCGTGTGGACGTTTTAACAGCCAAAGTGGAGGGCCGGACTGGGTTTGGCCATGCATGGAGGAGCAGCAGAGCAGGCTGCGGTTGAGATGGAGGGGTAACGTCACTACGTGTGTCTGCATTGCCCAGCCCAGCCCGGAAAATTAGCGGTGCTGGCGCTGGCTCTGCTCCACCTTTGGGTGCACGGCGGACAAATAGCGGACAAACCTGCACTTCCCAGGCGCTGCCTGCCTGTAGCGTAGCGCGGTCAACAGCTGAAGCGCTGAGCTGCAGCGGCAGCAGCGCCGCCTGAACTTACTGTGGCCTCAGCACGTCTCAGCCCACCCGCTGGAATGCCGCACACGATATTCCAGGGCAACATCGACGTCAATGGAGTATGAATTTGTAGCCGCACGTGTGCAAGTACATGTTCCTGGCGCAAAACTGTTATCGTGCAAGTAGAGGTGGACACTCAACACACTAAGCACCAGTGGGCTTGCGAGCTGCACGATCAAATCAGGGAGATAGGTCTAATGACATGGGGTGCCCTCGACCTTCCAAGCATGCTACATGTAGAGTACCGAATACACGTATTCAATCCTCTTTCACATGTCTTTGTAAACAATGCTGCCACCTCTCTCGTTACCAGCTTTTATCAGCTTGCTAGTATACGAAGCTTTAGAGTGGAATTTGTATGAGACGCACTGCATTGACCATGCATTCCTATCCATATTTCAACACTTTGATTAGGTTTACAAAATCTAGCTGTTCGTCTAAGCAGTAGTCCGCTAACATCTCATACATGCTTGTCTGTACAGCAGCTATCATAAAATATAGCCGACATCATGATGTATCATATCGTTTATGTCTACTCCTTGGGCAAAGCCAACCATTTGGGGCAAATGAAGCGGGTTGTCAAACCTCAACGGTACATATACAGGCAGAGATAAGACACCCAGTACAGGCCATGTAGTCAGTGGTTGGGCTGGCCGCCACGTCGCCACTCTTGTTTTAAACTTTGGCCGTTTTCTGCCACGCTGACCACACAAAATCCTTCGCCAAGCTGAAAAACCGTTGGAGCCACGAACAGTTAAATCTGTATCATGGACGAACTATTTGTTGGGAAGGACAAAAAAAAAAGGGGATGCCAGTTGGTAAGGGCAAAAAAAGGGATGTGAGGTTCCTGCGTGAATCGAACACGCGACCTAGAGATAACTGCGCAAGACTGCAATCTCTCGCTCTAGCCACTGAGCTAAGGAACCCGTTTTGTTGTTTTATTCGTGACGATATCTGTCTTATATACCTTTGCCATCATGCAGCCACATATCGTGGGCGGACTTGAGATACGCGTATAAACAAATGATGAGCTCCTTCTCTCTTCTTCCTTCATTCTTCCTGAATTTTTTCTTATGCGCCCAAGTCTACATGTTTCGCGTCCAACCAATACATGAAACTACCATTCCTTATCGTCCCTCGTTTGCTTTTTATAAAGACGACTGATCAAGCTTGGCCAACCATTGATGCTCCCGAGTTGCTTAGACAGTGGCCGTTCAACCACCGGCTTGCCAGCCATTAGGTAGAAGCATTGCCGGCCCGTAAATGCCATCAAGGTCAATGCTATGGAAATTATTTGTGCTACTAGAAACTTGTCTACATATAGGCCGTGACTGTATCGCCATAGGTACTTTGGCGAGCTTGCTGCTAATACGCCATTGTGGAACACTCATAACGTTTAGAGTTTAGGCACGTCTGAAATGACAAAGTTGAACGCCCCAAGATAACGGTTAGGCTTGATAGAAGTTGCAAACAAGTGAAACGTGGCTTAGTAGATGTATTTTACTATGCCTAGGTAGCTCTCAAGGTACATGCAGCATGCCGCTTATCTTCAGGTTTACACTATTTTGCTGGTTTTGAACTTGGCTTCATGTTGCTACTTCGTGCACAATACGTTTTGGCTTGGAGAGAGCATACATGGCTGGCTTCTTCTAAAACATCCAGAATAATTTTTTAAATGCCCGTATCGATCTTTTCGACTTTATCTCTTTTTTCTTGTCCTTTGATTATAGCGGCCGCTTCCTTACAGCATCCTAACGTAACAATACCACAGTCGCCTGCAATGGCAGTGCCGTGTCTCGCAATTCCAAAGATCGATTTCATTGGCTATACCAATACATGCGCCATGTAACGCATGCATTGGGCGTTACCTCGCAGCCTGGTTCTACAATGTATACCATCACCAACTAACAATTAAAACGTGCACTGAGTATCTGAGATGGCAAATAACCAGAACTTATTTTTCTTTGCTCCAACTTGGGATTATCCACCTGATGGCCCCATTAAGCTGGGCAATGTGATTACCTCTGTCAAAAAGCCCGAGCGGCCACTTCATTGCGTCCCGCCTTCAGACTCTAATGTCTTCTCGACGAAGAAGAAAAACGTCCAGCACACCAAAGATGAAGCGCAGAACGAAAAATTCTCTATTTTGGTCAAGTTCTTTAACATCTTGGGCCTTGACATCCAAGTGAGTGTAGGTCGACAGACTAGGTGCGTAAAACATATGTGCATGTTGGCCCCTTTAGGATGTAACACACATTGATCCTCTGATACTCAAAATATCGCTAACAAATACATACATCAGTGATCAGAGAAAATTCTCCTTTAAAGTTATTGAAACTAGGCAATTTGTTCCAACACTGCCATATATCCAAGCATGTGTGGAGAACGAGAACGTTCGCCGCTTCCTCGAAATGTCTCGCTACCGTAAGCCAGTCTACATCATCACCGGCTTGAAAATAGTCTTTGGCGATGAAGCCAGCATGATCACGTCTCACTTCGTCCAAAACTCTCCCGTTGTCCAAATTGATAGCACGACACCACAAGTTGGGCCTATCAAACTCAACGGATTTAACTCTGGGAACGGAACCGCTGCCAAGACCGTTACTGAGTGGGGAAGCAGTGACGACTTTGTATTTGCATTCCGGGTCAGTAAGGTTCTTGTGGGCAAAGCAACGGGCCAGGTCATTAGCGAGGAAGACTACCGAAGAGGAGCTATGTTTGGCGACAATGCGGAGCTGCGAAGCATTCAAGGCCCACCGCTGTCGATTCTTGAGGTTGAACAACCAGATGCAGAAGGTGAAGGACACTATACAGAAGAGTTGACGGAAGGAGATGATGTTGTGATTTGTGCTCTCCAGAGGCACAATGACGCTGACGATGAATTGATCAATAGAAGGGAAGGAAACCAAGTCTAATTGCACAATGTTCGTTATGCAATTAGAAAGCTGATGGTTTTGCTTTTTGTCTTCTATTATGTATATATGCAAAAATTCTCCCAAAAAAATACATATATTACTTATCTCTGCAGAGTTTTCGATATCTCATAGTTGATGTCTTCCAATTTTCCACCGAATAGATTGTGTCGATTCAAACTTAGCTCAACGTAGAAATACCCGTCTCTCATGGCGTAATTAGGCCCTCGCTCAGCGCATCTCTTGAGCAATGCCTCCATGTTCTCCTTGTTTTTGAACCTGAGCGCCTCTTCAGCAGATAAATGTATTCTTGCATACTGTAACAAGGACGCTGCGATACCAGCCATTATAGGGGTTGCGTAAGACGTACCCGAGCGAGACTTGACGTATTTCGATGGAGTTGACTTATCATTACAAAGGAAGGTTGGCCATGCTGATTCTATGGACTCTCCAATAGTTGCAAGGTTCAGAGTAGAAGGCTGAGCAGTTGGACTGAAGGAAGAAGCGTTTCCTAGTGCATCAGTTGAGTGAACGCATATGACCTGAGAACTGCTTGCAGGATAAGCGCGGCCAAGTCGACCGCCGCTGTTCGAGGCCGCAGCGAAAAGGAGAATTCTCTTGCTATATGCTCTATGAATAGCGCTTTCAAGGACGCCGTAGCCATCAAAGTCAGATGAAGGCCACCCGAACGACATCGATATGATGTCTACGTCCCATTCGTCAATTGCGTGGTTGATAGCCTGTATAAGTCAGTTTCTGGTCATCTTTGCAAGTCAAAGTATTCCTCGCATATCAGCTTACCTTAGCCACAACTTCGGCACTGGGTCTTGCATTTTCATCAGCAATCTTGATAATGTAGAGCTCCGCGTCAGAGGCATAGTCAAGTAATAAGCTGGCAGTAAAAGTGCCGTGCCCATTGAA
Source organism: Trichoderma sp. 2475 (assembly GCA_038502285.1). Taxonomy (NCBI): domain Eukaryota; kingdom Fungi; phylum Ascomycota; class Sordariomycetes; order Hypocreales; family Hypocreaceae; genus Trichoderma; species Trichoderma sp. 2475. The sequence goes on along the minus strand of JARPVV010000003.1, from coordinate 1,436,246 downwards.
ATCCGGAATGCTCCTTTGCGATTCGTTGCAATAGTTAAGTCGCGCTTTAATAGCTTCTTCGCGAGCTTCAAAGGCATCGTGCCCTCGCTCAATGCCTGTATCTAGAATCGCGATTTTCACAGGCTTTAGGGTATGGCTTGATATATACTCCGTGATAAATTTGTCATATACTTTCAAGTACTCGGATCTCCAGCTCAGGTAATCCCTATTTCTGAAAAGAGAGGGTCAGCCGAGAAGCTTTTTGTAGGATATGATGTCATGCCCATAAAAATTTTAACTAAAGGGATGGCAAGATGGAAGAGATAGACCTACTTCTTAATTGAATTTTCCTCATCACCTGTCTCGTCATCAAAAAACTGGTGGGTTTGGTGAATGGTTGCTTCAGGTTGAAGGATCGAGCCCAGGTTATTTGTTAAATAGGAAAGTGAAGGCAAAGCGTTTACATCAGAACCTGGTCTGTGTTCCTGAAGCGCAGATAAAATGAATTGGATATCGACCTGGTTGGAAGCACTCAGGATAAGCCCAGACGGCGGGGCGCTACTGAATGTAAATAGTCTCGGAGGCGATGAAGCTGTGGTAGGCAGAGCCGCCGTGACGCCTTGTGAATTTTGAGTAGCTATTGGTTGTCCCCATCCACCAAAATCAAGTCCCTTTGCATAGTTATCAACGTTCTCTAGAGGTATTTTGCTGAAGCCGGTTGTTAGATGGAGCTCCAGGGGCCGAACAACATCGTCGTAGATCCGGGACTTGAGCATTGAGCTGTCAAAGGCGTTGCCTTCATCATCCTCCCAAAGTTCTGGGTTCAAGCAATCGTCTATCGCAGTGAGTAGAGGAGAGTCTTCAGGGATCTGAGATCGCCATCCTTCCACCTTGTTTTCTTCCAATCCATTAAAAACTTGATCAACGTCAAAAAGCGTGATATTGCTGTCATTACTCTGAAGCGGAACTCCATTCATCTGTGCCAGCTTGTGGAAGGACTTTGCAAAGTATATCTCTATCAAGACCACTGCCAAAGCAATAAGCGCTGGACAGCGATGTCCTGAATTGAGCTCGTCGAAAATGGCGTCATCATCAGACTTAATGTCGAATTCAGCGTCGGATGTTTCACTAGCTTTGGGTAAATAAGCTTGAATGAACGGCCGCAAGGGAGTCTTTTGAGACATCGTTTGAAAGAACTTGATATCTCTTGAACCCCATGTAGATTGAAGCCAGGAAGTGCCGCTTAAATGGAGCACAGCATAACCGACGAGAAGAGAAAGAATACGCTTCGTCTTCTCGGTGAAAATATCATGTCTTTCTTCAAAACATTGTAATAAAGAAATTGGTTCGACAGCTGGATCAATCCAAAAGTTGCTTCCCTCTATCCCCGCATTAAAAAGTTGGCCGCTTGTAAGTTTTAGCACGAAGCGATGCCGTGGCTTTGATCTCGTGCTGTTGATTGACTTGCAGAGCCTCTTCACTCGTCTTGTTGTATCGTAAGTGGGCACCACTTGCTCGTCTATGGTGAACCCTACAACTCTCTCCTTGGCAGTTTGAACCCGAATCTCGTGCCATTCGCGCTCCGTGGAAAGAAACATGTCGAAATCGAGTGTTCCAGTCGCACTACTATCATTACCACGAACTCGCCTCCGAGAATACTTAGGAATCTTCGCCTCTCGTACAGGTTCACTTGGCGTTCGGTACGTTCCCAGCTCCAGTTTTGCCTTAAATTCATGTTGTTTTGAGCAAGAACATCCTTTGCATTGCAGCAACGCGTCAAAGAGTGCCTGAGCTGCTCTCCAAACACCATATGCTGGCTCATCATGGCCTGTGGAGACAATATCGACGTCAGATTTCACGAAGCCCTTTTCTGGCTGCTGATTTTCTAATCTGTCTGCGCATTCCTCTAGAGCATTGTTTATGCAATCAAGATGCTCTTCAGATAGACCAAATTTCAGCCATCTTCTAATGAAGTCGATCCTTTCGCCATCGCCTTGTTCTTGTGTTTCATCCCAGTGAGCATTGAATACCTTTAACCGGATCTTGGTTGTATAAGGTGGCACTTCCTGGAAGCAAGTGTCGGAAATCAACGAACTGAGCTGACACAGAGCAATATTGATCAAGTTTCTGTCAATCTTGAATGAGATCTGAGACGCGCGAGTTATGCAGTCTTGAAACCTTATACAATGAAGGCTAAGGTGGCTGTAAAATATCTTTACTTCCCCGTCAATTTCCATTTTCCGGATTAATTTTGCAATTTGATAGATAGTTCGAAACGTTGTCACGAGCAACTCAGAGTCGCTCCCATCTTCATTGCGATTATTTAGCGGAGAGCATAAAGATAGTTCCCGCATATCCTGCGTGAGAATTCTAGTCGTCGTATACATCGATATAAGCCTAAGGAAGTCGGAACTGTCCAGTTTTTATGTCATTGAGTTAGTATTGCGGACACGATCGATTGGCCGTTTGCTCCTACAGCTTGAGAGGTGCGGAATTGACGCGGGGACGGAGATTTATGCATGCCTAGGAATTAAGCGAGGCATAGCCGTCTGATTGACATGAAGAGTACATGTACATGTAATAAGGTGAGCCTACGCAGGCAGTCGCACCAATCACAGATATTGCAGAGGGGGTTACGCTTAAACCTCTCAGCCTGACTCGATTTGAACACTTGTATGAGTGGCGTAGCGAAGCCGGCACAACGTGATGCTGCGTATCATTTTGGAGGGTAGCCTACGTATAATGGACTATTTCGCCGTCTGATCACGAGCATAACTTTCGGTCATGGCGGACGCCAACACGAATTTTGACTTGGGCAAGACAACTATTGCCGCTGCGTCTCACCAATGTCTGGAGTCATTCGCAATATGCCTCGCACAAGCATCAGCTATCCATGCCCGGGAGTTCTCAAAGATAGAGGATCAAGCAGCAAGGTTCTCTACCTGGTCAAGTGGTATTGGCGTCTTTGCTCCTGGACGAGTATCCATGGATCATCGGCTGCGGTACGCCCCTGAAGTGCAGAGTGTCGCTATAGGCTTGCTGGACTCATTAAATCGCCGCATTCAAAAATGTAAGCCGAAATATTCCGAGCTTTTGCTATATCTTGCTCTGACGGCCTAATAGGCTCTGATATCATAGGCGATCCTACCGAAGATTTTGAATCAGATAGCTTGGCCTTGGCTCAAGTACTGGAGCGAGCTTATGGCAACATTGCGTCGGAAATCAGTCATCTAAACAAAATGTCAAACGTGATTCGCAGAGCCAGCAAGGAAAGTCAGATCATGAAGATAAAGAGCTTCAAGGTCAAGGATGAAGACAAAAACGTTGAGAGAATGCTATTCGACATTTATAAGCGCTATATCGGCGAGAGGTTTCCCATAGCCAGCGACATTATCCTGCAGAGGCTTGCTAAGGCAATGATTTTTCGACGAAAACGAGTTTTATATTGGAGATATCGCCTACAAGAAGCTACAACTACATTGCCCATTCAAAGTTTCAATATATCAGTTACTCTACCCGAGCCTCAACAAGTAGCAACTCCAGCACAAGTAAGTCTACCGCACGAAGACAAGCAGGAGACAAGAGCTGCCGAGACTGTAGTTGTATCATCCGAGATCCAAAGCGCGACGACCCTACAACCCTCAAAATTTGAAACTGCTGCTATAAGCCCGTCAGTTAGTTCAAGCGTGACTATAGCTTTGAGTGATCACGAAACTCTTAATTTTCCCACTGCTCCGGGAGGCAATGTTAAACGAAAATATGAACTACTTAGAGCAGAGCGATTAGCCGCCCACAAAACTGAGCTCGATAACCTCGACAAAGCATACCCCGACAAAGATCCAAAGAGCCACTTTCACTTTGATAAACAAAAATTGCGAGCGACTGCGGAGAGAAATCTTGAATCCACTCTAGAAGCAGATCTTCAAGCTTTGGGAGAGATAATTTGCCCGTATTGCCTTGAAGCTCTTCCAGCTATGGAGGTATTCGATGACCGAAAATGGCGGTAAGTTGACGCAGCCATTTATCTGAGTCGACACTACTCCAGGGGGCTCTTTCTTAACTGGATAGTCTGCTGACCAACCTTAAAGAAAACATGTGAAAAATGACCTGGATCCCTACGTATGTCTTGTTGAAGAATGCAATGAGGCAGACGAGCTCTATAAGCATAGCGAAAAATGGATTGCCCATATGCGTCAACACAATCTGCGCTGGCGTTGCCCGTCTCACCGCGAACTGGATCCATTTCTGACTCGTGAACACTATATACAACATATGCGAGAAGCTCACAACTCCAAATTGGAGGACAATAAGCTTTTTATCTTAGCTGGCAGGAATGCCCGCAAAACCACGAAGCTATTCAGATCCTGCCCCTTATGCGGTAAAGACGAGGCCGAGGCTGATGGCAGCTTAGAGATTCATGTAACTGGCCATTTAAGATCGCTCGCACTCAAGTCTCTGCCACCATACCAGGAAGATTTAGAAGCTGATGTTGGCAGTGACCGAGATAGCTGTGGGCTACCACAGCTGGGAAGCGTGAGCACAACCAATGATCTCTCCCTTAAGCAAAGTCCATCCGCATATGGAACAGAAGATGAACTATCCAGTCTATATGAAATGGAAGATACGACATTTACTGGCATCGGCACCTATGATCTAGATTCCTCGCATACAGATATGTGGAATTCCTGGGTAAAAGATTGGATATCCAATAAGCCCACGCTTCAAAAATTACAACAGATTTCTGATAAAGATCCAATCTTTCAGCTCATGCGAGAAAAAGCCAAAGAGAGCCACTCACTCTCTCAAACGCCGCAACAGCAGCAGCAACAGCCGAATCAATCAGTACCACCTGAAGGAACCCCATTTCCTCCTGTTGATTCTGTAGATCAAAATCCTCCGTGCAGCACTCTCTACGTTGGCAACCTACCTATTGATGCAGATGAAGAAGAGCTCAAGGCCATGTTCGCTGAACAGCGAGGTTACAAAAGACTCGCTTTTCGAAATAAGGGAAAAGGACCTGTATGCTTTGTTGAGTTCGAAGATGCTTCTTCTGCTACCCGGGCAATGCATGAATTGTACGGAAGTGAGCTACATAATAGTTCCAAAGGTGGTATCCGATTGAGCTTCTCTAAAAACCCGCTTGGTGTTCGCTCTAGCCATCCTCCATCGCGCGCATCTAAAGAAAATGTGCCTAGCAGTGACGGCATGAGGGCCTTGGGTAGTAAAGACGCAGCTGTAATGCCAGAGGATGAAGAGCATGATTATGCACACGCCATTGCTGTAAATCTTGGCCTTGTTGCGGATACTGATGGTGAAGACAATAAGCGAAAACAGCTCGGACCGTACACGTTCACACACCATCAGCTCGAGAGGGAGGGTGTTATCCAGAACAGTAATATCGTGGATCACAGGCGGTACAAAATATACTTCAAATTCACTAGCCCGTCGCCTGGCACATTTGTCATTTCCCTTCATATAGAAGGTAAAAACTTCTCTTTTCTTTTCTCCGGATTTCAAATTCTATTGTCGAGTGATTAGTCGTGCTAACAAGCCGAACAAAAGGCCGAGCCCGAGCGTTGCTCGAACTCGACCTCAAGATCGATGATCTACTTGAGATACAGAAAGACAATGAAGACGAGCTGGACTTCGAATACGTTCAATTTAACGTCCCCAAACTCTTGATATTTCTCCCTAAGACGTTTGTTTGGGGGCAATATGACACTCCATTTTCTGACGGAGGATATGATATTCTCTGGAGAGAACATTTTCGCCCTCCAGTTACTATAGAAACCGACATTCTCGACCCTTTTAATCCGCTTAACACGATAGTGGAAGATACTTGAGTGGTTGACAGGGACTCAAGTGAAGAAATATCTTCGAAGCAAGTTGTCGGTGGCCATTGGCCACAGTCAATAATGCTCGTCCCCTTGACTAACAACTCTGCTAAAAGTGACTATAAGCCTAGATATGGTCAGCCATAATATTTGATTAGGGAGCTAAAGCAACGTATATATTGCTGAGGTCCACACGAACGGGGGAGTCAAAATGTAGATGAAGAAGTAATGCATTAGTCAATCCCATTGTCTGCGTTTAGGAATCACTCCAGCTGCACAGTTGATCGTAAGTTCAAGATAATCGTCCATCGACAGTGTTCCACTCTCACACTAATCCAGCTGAAGCTCGATCCATTATCCTCGCTAACAAAACTGGTGCCTCTACAGCGCCAACCGCTCTTGGATTGCCAATGAGATAATTTTTAAAAATCACGCGAGCCATCCCTAGTTCACAAACCCCAGGATATTGTTTTAGAAGCCGCGGGCGCTGTAGACCAACTCAAGATGAAGGGCGCTTTCTGGGTTCAACACATAGGCCATGACAAAGAAAACAGAAGCAAGGTTGTTACAGGCATTTCAGGAAATGTGGTGTCCATAGTTGGAGAAGCTATAATACACATTAAAGTGAACACAGAAAGGGCGACCGTGAATATATGTATCCAGTTGAGGCGCGCCCCATCACGGTGTAAGTGGCTAAAGTCCGAGATTCGGTAGCAGGATCTGATAAGATAAATCTTATCAATCAGCGAAGTTTATAACGTACATACATGCGGCCTTATTACCCCCAGAAGTTAGTCCATCCTTGCGATGACTCAAAAGATCCACATTGGCCCCCGGTTCGCAGGAATACGCTCCTGCGTAGTTGGCGTGTCCCACTTGGTTGTACTTTCGGCGTCTGTGACTTCAATCAAACTGTATGCTTCTGATGTAGAGATTGTCAGTCTCTAAGCGTCTGGTGCCAGCGTTGGCGAGATGGATAGACTCGCCAAGGCGGAGGCAGAAGCCTTAGTAGTATCCCAGTGGTATAGGTGTTTTAAGATGACAGAATCAGCAACCCCAAGGTATTGTTGCCACCAAGAAGAGGGACTGAGACCTAGCATCGGTAGGATTTAGTAACCGGCTAATAACAATCACAGCTAGTCTAGAATAGAAGCTAGATCAAGCCACCCCAGTCCAAAAGAGCGATCTCGTGTCTCGAATACGGTTATACGGCTCTTATCAGATCCGATGGCGTGCGGATTCCTGCAGTTATTTTCTATTAGCTATTATTTCGTAATACCCCTGTGGAATCTGTTGGCCGCTATTGGCAGCCATGTAACTCCAATCTACAGATCATCATGTTGAACCGCTCGGCCGGCGAACGGTTTCCGAAGGCTGCTGCCTTGGCTTCGCAGATGGATAAATACATCAATTTGTCGCCAAGAGATTCATACAATCTCAGCTAACATCAGAATTGCTCTCTTTCTGCAATATTTCACGCTTATATCTTTATTGTTGGCATCATGCAGATCATAAGCGCCCAGCCGCTTAACCAAAACGAAGACGATGTCGAAAAGACTGCCGCAGGCGCAGCGGCGCAATTACAAACCAAGGACACCACTCAGAATGCCGAAACGCCGTGGAACGAAGATTTTCTCGTTGTGTTCGGCCCGGATGACCCAGAGAATCCCTTGAATTGGTCTAGCAAAGTGAAATGGGGAGTCACCGCAGCAGTCGCCAGCACTGGTTTCATTCGAATCATGGTTTCAACGGTAAGCTGTGTGTTGCTGGCCCATAGAGGTCCTTTCAAAGCATACTGCTAACGATGCTTGCTCGCAGATGATGGCTCCAGCGATCGATACCATTGCCAAGGAACTGGATATGACGCCCATTGAATCGACCATGGCTCTGTCTGTGTACGTTTTAGCGACTGCCATTGGCCCAATGGTTATTGGCCCTCTATCCGAAGTCTACGGCAGGAAATCCATATATCACGTCACCAATATCTGGTTCCTGGTCTGGAATCTCATCTGCGGCTTTGGCCATTCCAAAGGGCTGCTGATTGCTGCTCGTTTCCTGGCCGGTTTTGGTGCCAGTGCAGTCTTCAGCATGGCATACGGCGTGCTCGGTGATGTGTGGCCGCCAGAGCAGAGAGGACGTTCCCTGAGTTTGTATCTGCTCATCCCGCTGACTGGTGCTGCCGTGGGTCCCATTGTAGGCGGCTTCATCGTTCAGTACTCTACCTGGCGCTGGATGTTCTGGTCGACTGCGATATTTCAAGCTGTTCTAGAAGTGTCGTCGTTGACGGTATTTCACGAAAGCTATGCCCCTGTCCTCCTACGTCGACGAGCTGAGAAGCGGCGCCAAGAGACTGGTGATCCTCGCTACTATTCTGAGATTGAGAAGCGTGAATCTGGCCGCTCTATGGCATGGAAGATTCGCCGCAGTTTGACTCGCCCCGTTCGTCTGCTGATGTTTCATTCCATCATTCAGATAGATGCCATTCTAGAAGGAATCAATTACGGTCTACTATACTTTATACTTTCAAGCTTCTCTACTCTATACGTCAACGCATATGGTGAGTCTATCGCCATTTCTGGCTTGCACTACATTGCCATCTGCTTGGGCGAAATCCTTGGCTCGCAGATATGCGGCCCGTTGATGGACTACCTCTTCACCAGGCTGAAAAGTCGCGATGGCAGCACTCGAGTGCCTGAACTACGGATTCCACTCATGCTGCCTAGCGCTTTTCTTACACCTATTGGTTTTCTCTTATACGGTTGGGCTGCAAAGTATCATCTCTTCTGGCTGGTGCTGGACATCGGAGCGTTGCTGTTATCACTTGGAATGCAGGTTTTTGGTACCACTTTGCGCGCCTACGTTATGGATGCATATGATGAGCATGTCAGCTCTGCATCTGCTGCAACACAGTTGTTGAAGAGCTTGCTGGCGTTTGCGTTCCCGCTCTTTTCTAATAGCATGTACAAGGCGCTGGGTTACGGATGGGGAAACAGCCTGCTGGCATTTTTATCGATTGGAATTACGATACCGTCGATATGCATACTTTGGTATTATGGAGCTAGATTAAGAGCGAGGTTGCCATCAAGCTATTAGGAAAGTTTGGAAAAATATTTAAATTTGAGGACGAGGGCTGTAAGATGCAGCGGATTATTAAATTCATATAACTTTGATGTCCTGCACTATACATACCGTGATCTCTCAGTGTCGTGACTTCTAATTCGTTGGTATATTTAGTTGAAGTACAAGTTTCAGCCGAAAAAATGGAAAAGCAGAAGTTGGATGTAGAAATAATACCATCAGTATTTAGTTGATCTGGCTCGGACCCAAGTCCGCTTAGTCAAGGCTAATTGCTGAGAGTGGCGGACATGGACCCGAGAGCCTGTAGTAGTTCCAACTGCAGCAAAAAAAGGACCATTTACAACCTCATCTGCCTTCATATTGACATTTATCTGTTCGAGTAGAAAATAATCGCGATCGAAGCGCTTGAGTTTTATTCTTATTGCAAAACACCAGTATCGCTCGCATTCTGGTAAAAGCGACTGGCGATGATCGGATTGACCGAACATGTTGGCTCTCCGCGCAATGGACTCGCCTGCCGGAACTGCAGGCAAAGAAAGAGAAAGGTATCAACCATCATCACAACTGATTTGTGCCTTCAATCTAACCATTGTGAAAGTGCGATCGCCAGTTGCCTCGTTGCGGTCTCTGCGTAAGGCGAAACCTGGACTGTGTCATGCAAGTGATCAAAAGCGCAGATATACAAGAAGGGTTAGCATTCCATCTCAATAAAAACATAGATTCATCTGCTAAAAAAAAAACTTCGCAGAGCTGTCCAAAGCCTCGAAAAAGAAATTGCAAGCCTAGAAGCTCAGTTATCGCAGCTACAGACAACCGTGATAGAGCCTCGCCCGCCTACTGCCTCTCAGCCGCAGAACGATCCAACTCACATGCCTCGTGAAACTTCCATCTCTTCGGCAACATCTAGAGAACAGTCTCTGGATAGTGTTGATTTAGATGTTCTCAAAGAAGTCGAGACTGTATCACTTTATCGTGGCGAACTCTATTGCCTGCACAAAATGGCACGCAGAGCTCTCCGTCTAGAAAACTGCGATCCTCGGGGGCTGCTGAATCTCACCCAGAAGAAGAGCTTATTGGCATCATATTCTCGGCCGCCTAGCTCCAATGCACCTTTGGATTATGATCTAGCCGTCTCTTATGCGAACAAATACTTTGCTTACATTCATCCCACCTTTCCTATCGTTTCCGAAGACACAATCCGAGATACACTCCGAAAGATTGCAACTGGCACTCAAAGTGATCTCCGGGAACGCACCATATCTTACCTCGTTATTTCTATTGGTGCAATCCTCCCTATCGAAACTTTTGCCGCTTTTGACACTTACAACTCAGCCGACTATTTCTTACAATCTCTGGACATTCTGTATTCTTATGACGAATCGGCTACTACAGTGCAGATTCTCCTCTTGTTCACTATTTGTTCGCTCTTTGATCCCAGCACAGGCAATTCATGGCATCTGGTAGATCTTGCCACGCAAGCTTGCATAGACATGGGGTACCATCAGCTCCAACCAGAGGCAGAAACCACGAGAAGCTCACCAGTAAAAGGATCAGTGCTGTTTCAGGCAGCGTATGTACTTGAATTGTAAGTGTAGGCGTTCAGCATGTAAAATTACAGGCTAATAAGCTAACTCGTGATACTACAGTACAATTAGCTCAGCATTGGGGCTGCCTATGGGAATACAAAATCGCGACATGTCTTTCGACTGGGACGCACATATAGTCCAACCGACATCCATTTGTGCACCTGGGCTGAAATGCAAAGAGCGGTCTCTTGAAGAGATATTCAGCTGGGCATATAAACTTTGCAGCAGTCCAGAAAACAATGCAGCAGGTTACTTGTCTCGCTATGAAGAGCGCACCTTACAACGCAGATTGAATGGCGAAGAAAATACATCTTATCTGACTGGAGCATTTGAACTACAGCTCGTTGCGCAGAGCCTTAGAAGACTACTGTCGGCTAGTTCTACGTTTTCAGCACGTAGTAAACTGGTTTACGACTGTCTAATATCCCTTCAGAGTTCGATCCATATCTGGCCCGCGCTACCGTGGATCACGGGATACAGCATATTCCAGCTGGGGCTGCTGGGCATGTTTTCCAGCAAAGGGGTACCTCGGAGTCAAAGAGTAAGCCAAGTTTCTCATTTGTTATCTCTGGCTGGGATGGTCTTGTCCGTTATGAAGACCAAATTCTCCGGGTTACATTCTCACGGCCTACTCTTGGGCGGTGTATCGAAGCAAATAACGTCTTTCGATACCGACTCTCGACAGAGTATCGACTTTCTTGACGGAAGCAACCTCTACGAATTCTGCAGAGACGCTTTGGATAGCGTTGACATAAAGATTTCTCCTTGACCGGCTTGTTCCGTCTCCTTTCAGAAACAAGCGGAAGCAAATGCTCATCAAATTCAATATGAGCAACTCTATTAACTACCATTTGTGGCACGGTGCTTCTGTTTTGGCTTGGATTGAAGTGTGAAATGAGGTGAATACGCTTTCTTTTGGAGCAAGAGATTTGCAGACACAGTATGAAGCCTAGGTTGGAGACAGCAAAAAATTCTGATCGATCAGAAAAGATCAAAAAGTAATTGCAATGCGTAATCTGGGAATCGAACCCAGGGCTCCCCGACGTTGCTCGGATGGCAACGGAGAATTTTACCACTAAACCAATTACGCTTGTTCTTTGTTGGAAGAGTCAATCGTAAAACATCTTACAAAGCTGCAACATAAATCGAGAGCTGCGCTCTTCGCCTCATCATCTTTTCTAACAGAATGAAACCTCTTTGGATATCAATTCTGGACCAAATGTTCTTGGACCTATGATTTGCAGGGTTAAAAGCCCCTTGTATTCTCCTCGAACACGTTCAAAATTCCACATTATCCATAGGAGGCGGTTTGCTTTCTGCCAAACTTTCCTAATTGGGCAAGCCTCGGAAAGTCGTCCGCCAGACACAATTTTGCAAGCGGACATGACTCCGAGACCTTTCTACCATAAGAATCCCATCTACTATCTTGGTATTCCGGACAAAGGAGTGAACAATTGCGGTTACGGTTAGGTAATGGCGGTGTCTATGGATAATTATATAGGCATCTAGCCAACCACCACTTGGAAAGTAAAAATCTCGAGCGAAAAGAAGTAAAAAGGACAGCCTACCCGAGAGCAGATAGCTGGTTATACAATGACAAGTATTCCAAGAAGACGATAGCCTGTTTAATATGCAAAAAAAGAAATACTTGACGAGAGTGGGACTCGAACCCACGCGGATTGCTCCACCAGGAATTGCTGTTAAGGTAGCCTTAACCTGACGCCATAACCAACTCGGCCATCTCGCCGTAAGATGTTGAACTTCGTCGCTATTCAGACTCAGATTCCTGGCGCAACATGACGAATGCATCATCTCAGCTTCTTCAAGTCCTGGAGAGGAACCTCAGACACAAATGGCTGGATGACACGCGAGCGAGGCGCTACAATTACCAGCCGACAGCCTTTAACGCCATTTTCTGTTAGCGGCGGCTTTGGACGTAACTTCTTGCACCATCATCGTGCTCGTTTAAGATTGGGCCAATGTGAAGGAAACACCAGCGTCAGTGTCTCATGGGAGAGGGATTTCTGTTGATTAGAGATAGCATTGGAGATTGGACGCAGGGTTTCATATCATCACCGTATTTTTCCAAGCATGCCGCACCAGCCAACCAGCTTTTCTGGGGCGTGTGCCCACTGTCGCGCAAAGAAGCTCAAGGTAATGTTTGAATAGACAAGACCCGGCTAGCGATCCATCTCACCCTTGCTCCGTCTATAATTCTATCAAATTGTTTTTCAGCTGACAGTAATATCGCTAGTGTGATAAAAGTGTTCGGGTATGCTCCAACTGTGAGCGCGCGAATACTCCATGCATCGAAATCGACCCCGTAACTGGAGAGCAATATGAGAGAGGGTGAGCCCACTTTCTTTGTAATACACATATTTGGATTCCAATGATATGGAAAAGCTGACTGTTCCTTGACTATAATCGCACTCTATAGATATATTGCAGACCTGAAGATGCGAGTCGCCCATCTTCGAGAGCAAGTCAATAGTCCTTACTTCCAAACGCTACCAGGTTCCATCTCAGCTCTCTCAACTCCCGCAGAAGAACAAGCCCAGAGCATCTCGCCAAATGTAAAGTCTATTGCTAGGTCTTCATCTATCCTCACAGAGCCTTCCAAATTTGCCGACGGCAGTATCTTTAGGTTAGTAACCCGCCGCCCTACCTACATATCGTACAGACTGACAAATCATTTCCTACATACGCTCAGCCTTGGACACCTGGTAGCCGCAGCTTTGTCTACGCAATTTTCTCAAGGAGCGCGATCCTTATTTCAAACTCGCTTCCAGTTACAGCCGCAGGCTGATAGTACTGAGATTTCATTAAGCGATGAAGACCACCTGCCGCCCCTCTCAGTGGCTTGCGATCTAGTTGACGCATAGTGAGCTTTCCAAATTTGCCGCTTGAAACCTCGTGTAGCCTTTTTACTTATAATTCATCTGAAGCTTCGAAGTAGGATTTCACAGGGTTTCGCCTTTCATGATTAAAAGCCAGACATACCAGCAAATCGAGCGTTTATACGACAATCGCTCTTCCTCAGGCTCTGATCTGCAGAGAAAAAATGATCTATATCAACTATTCATGCTTTTTGCAGTAAGCTTGCCATATTCCAAAAGATTATCATCAAATAAATCTCCTATTCATTATTACGCCTCTGCCATGCAATACGCCGAAGAGGTCTTGTCTCACACAGACGGCGAAACCCAAATACAAAACACTATGCTGCTTCTAGTTTTTGCTCATCAACATGCCACCGGAAGTGAGTACCAAAAAGACTTTTCATTCGTTGGCTAATCTTTTTTTTTAACCTACCTGTTGACATTTGCCTCTTTTAATAGTCGGTAGTAGATGGAAACTCGCGAGGCAAGCCATGAGGATATGTGTTCAGCTTGGATACCACAAAGCTCCCTCGAGGCGCCTTGATCCAGTAACTGAACAAAGACGCCGGCGGCTGTTTTGGTGCTGCTACGTTCAAGAACGATTCGCTGCATGTGGCTTAGGACGGCCTATAGCCATTACAGATTCTGACATTACAGTTGCTGTAAGTGTGCTCAAGAAGAGACTCTGCATCACATACACTAGCTAATAGGTATAGATGCCTGACTATGTCTGCCTAGACGATCTACAAGAAGGGCTTGATACAAGTACGCCGAATGGGGCCGAGGTCGCCGTACTCAACCGGCAAGCTCAGCTGCGAAGAATCTCAGCAAAAGTCCATGAACAGCTTTATGGAAGACGTGATGCCACCAACACCAGCTTCCAAACCAAGGCTGAAGCTGCCATTCTGCTCAATGCGGAGCTCGAGCAATGGCATATCACACACGCGGAAATCAGCACAATACCTCACTCCCCCTGCATCTTTCACACAGTGGAATATATGGATGTGAACTTTTACCGCGAGAGACTTTTCATCTACTCTGCTTTGGTGGTTCCGACTGGACAAGAGGCGCATTCATTTAAGCCTGATGTGACATACCTCAGACTATGCTTGGATCCAGCCGTTCAAATCATTTTCCTTTACCAAACTCTGCTAGTCAAGGGTGTCAAGACGGTCTTGTGGTAAGTAATAGCTGATTTGAATGACCATGGACGTAAAACCCTTCCGACAAACTAACTAAAATTGTGAAGGACATGGATCCAAGATATTCTGCGGTCGGGATTCATGATTCTGTATTGTGGAATCCATATATCAAATATTCTTAACAGCCGAGAAGAAATTACTTCATCCATTCCTGCGGATCACATTCCAGAGCCTTCTTCAGTCATCAAGGCTCTTGATGATTGTCGACAAATGCTCAAGGACATTTCACTACAATGGACCGCGATAACCCCGCATTGGGTGGCATTCGACCGGCTGTCCTGCGAAGTAAGAAAGCTAATCGAGAATAGCTCGGCCCCTGAGGCGTCGCAAAGCAGGCAAGGCGAGGGAGATGATGATATTGCCATGGATTTTGCCACGATTCAAGGACTTTGGGACGTACCGATGGACATTTCGTACTGGGATGATCTTCTCGACGGAGATTTAAACATGAATGAGGTGTTTGGATTTGATATGAATACATTTTCGTAGCGAAAGGTCTCATATGGTGAAATGAACTCTTTCTGATAGCGATATAGGGACAATGCATCCCCATTTGCGACATTAAAGGCAACTTATTACGTTGCTTCTACTTTGTTTTGGATAATCAGTTTTCTGACTACCAACGACATTATGTGCTTTTCTCTTTTGCTTCTTCTTGCCGAAGCCGATCGACCAGCTTGCCTCTCAAGAAGGGGCTCAATCCAAGGCTAATAAGTAAAGTCAGCAGAGGCATCGAGGAAAGGGATAAAGCATATAAAATCAAGTTTCCCGTCACTTACATTCCTTCCTTAGTTACTGCTCTGTACGTCCCGCTTGGCTGAAGCTTGCCTACAACTTCTCCAGCTTCATCCACTTCAACGCTCCCCAATATATCCTCCGGCCACGCGATTCGGCCAAAGTCGGGAGGATTCCTGCGGTCACTCAAGTGAACAAATCCGCCACGGCCCGCGCCACCGGCACCTCCCTGGGCACTAGCACCGCCAGCACCTCCTCCTCCAGCACCTCCTCCTCCCCCTTGCTTGCCGGAAGACCCTCGATGGCTCTGCTGGGATTGGCCAGGAAAGAAGGAGCCTCCTGATCCGAGATTGAACCCTCCGGTGCTTGCAAAAGCTTTTGCCTGTGCAATGACATCCTCATCTTGGTGGCCATACTCGGATACGACCTCGTTCAGTATTGATATGAACTTGGGGTTTTCTTTGAATGACTGAGGGGTTGGGGGAACTGATGTAGTAACGCCAACGGCAAGTGATTTTGAAGGGGGGTTTGTGTCTAGGTATGTGAGAATATATGATGACGGAGCTGCAGCATTGTCAAACACTTTCTATGGTAGCATTGTCAGTATACTCATTTTGAGATTCATGCAGAAACAGCTTGCAGCTAACAATGTGAGAGTTGTTCTTTAGCGTAGAAACCGCTCTAAAGAACAGCCTGGAGCTTTGAGAAGTTATCCGAAATTTCGTAGATATCATCTCTGCGTTTTATTGCTTTCAATTGAGTATGTGAAACTTGGAGTTGCAGATGAGAATGTGGTCCGGTCTACGAAAATCAAGACCAATGAGGTCATTCGGAATTGGAGCTTCTGGAAGCTCAGGCTTTACCCCACGCTCCCCGCTATGCGCATTTATGCATCTACAAGAAATCAATTAGACGCGTCGACGCGGTCCCCTCCAAAATACGCGATAGATGGAAATGTGAATTACTGTGATGGTGGGCTGCCAATTATTCTGCAGAGACCAAAAATTGGCCAGGAGCTATAGTCGTCTTTTTGCCATCTCGACTTTCCGCCCTTGAGCCTAAAATATGCCTGCTTCTTAATTCTGCATAACCGAAACCACAATGGACAAAACACCAGCTCCCATCTTCCGCAAGCAGCGACCTCTAATCCCATCTTCGTCCGTTGCGCCATCGTCATCTCCGGCATTCGGAACGCCAGTCTACCCTCCAAAGCCATTCAACATCAATGCTCCCAAAGCCGCGATCCTCCCCATTATCCTGCCGCCGGCGACTCTCCGACCGCTCGCATTCCGCACATTTACAAAGAAACACTCGCTCACGCTCACATCGTCTGCACTGCAGGAGCTTGCCTCGTTCATCGGGCGACATTGCGGCTCAGGATGGCGCGAGGAAGGCCTGGCAGAAAGGGTGCTGGAAGAGGTGGCCAGGAGTTGGAAGAACCGCAATGGCGGCGTCATGGTGGAAGGGGCCAGTAAAGAGCTGCAGGACATCCTCAAGACCCTGGAGGGAAACATGAGCGGCGGCAAGATCATGGGTCCTGGCAGAGAGCTTCCCAGAGGAGATAGCATGCTGGATATCACCGACAACGATACGCTGAATACCAGACTTGGAATACGACCGACCTCACTCCCACGGCAAGATAGTAATGCTAGCTTTGGCATGTCGGGATTGGGGATGCAGGAGGCAGACGACGACGAGGAAGCCAACGATGCGCGAGCATGGTTGAAAGTCATCGATGCGTATGAACAGCCACGACTCCTTTACAACGTTGATAAGAAACACTTTGAAAGGTAAGACTCATTGTTACTATATCCCATCTCAGAGTCCAAGCTCACATAAAGGCTCCCAGAGATACGGCCAAGCCCTCATTATTACCCCCCGCCTCTCACAAAACCACCGTCTTCCGAAACCGCTACCACGTCATCCACCAACGCCTTCTCCGAAACGAATCATTCCAAGTCTCCGCTGTCACCTCATCCCGCAGACATACACTTCAGCGCTCACTTTCCAATCAACAGTCTCTCAAAATCACGCCAATCGCCAATCTGCTTGGTCGACATGGAAGCAACCACATGCTCCTCGGTCAGCTAAACATCCTACCGACAGGGGACTTGGCCGTAAGTGATTTGACGGGCACCATCGCTCTCGACCTAACACAGGCTGTTGCCATTCCTGAGGATTCGGCATGGTTTTGCCCTGGGATGATGGTTCTTGTGGATGGTGTCTACGAGGAAGAAGAGGAGTCTGTCGGCAAAGGATTGAGCGGCAGTAGCGGTGTTGGAGGTACTCTTGGCGGCCGCTTTCAAGGTTTCTTCATCGGACAGCCTCCATGCGAGAAGCGTAAGTCGACTCTCGGCATCAGCGGCCCTGATGGCAACGACCATGATCAAACAATTGGAGGAGGCTTTGGCTGGATTGATTTCCTCGGCATTGGCAGCGAACGAGCCATCGGTTCTAAAATGCGGAGGCTAGAGAGAAGGCTTCTCCCCCCTTCTTTAGATCAGGACATGCCCTCCCGAAATCGAGTGGTAATCATTGGAGAAATCAATCTCGACCAGCCCCGAGCTCTTCAGGCCCTCCGAAAAATCCTCTCCATATACGCCGCTGAACCTGAAGGCACCTCACCTCTGACATTTGTTCTGGCCGGCAACTTCACACAACACGCTGTCATGGCCAGGGGCGGCAGCGGCGGCAGCATTGAATACAAAGAATACTTTGACGCCCTGGCCTCTACCTTTTCCGATTTCCCTACCCTCCTCCAGTCATCCACCTTTGTCTTCGTCCCCGGCGACAATGATGGCTGGGTCTCCTCTTTCACAGGCGGTGCCTCCGTACCACTGCCGCGGAAACCCGTTCCTGAGATGTTCACGTCGCGCATCCGCCGTGCCTTTGCTGCAGCAAACGCAGAGGCTGGCAACACAGGCGTTCAAGGATCTGCAGTATGGACGAGCAACCCAAGCCGAATGTCCCTTTTCGGAACAAACCATGAGCTAGTATTATTTAGAGACGACATATCTGCCAGATTAAGGCGCACTTCTGTCACCCTCAAGCGCACGGCGGCCGCCGAGACGCACGAGGCCCAAGAAAACGCCTCCCCCGAAACCCAACAAGATGACCCTACTACAGCTGCAGCAGAAGACGCCATGGAAGTCGATTCCGCAGAAAAGCCCTCCGCCACGACCCCATCTTCTCCTCCCCTCGACATCAAGACAGCCCAAAAGCTCGTCAAGACCATCCTCGACCAAGGCTATCTGTCTCCCTTCCGCCAATCAACGCGCCCCGTACACTGGGACTACGCATCCGCGCTGCACTTGTACCCTCTCCCTACTGCAATGGCACTCATCGATACGACAGCCCCGCCCTTTTGCATTACATATGAAGGTTGTCATGTTATGAATCCGGGAAGCATCCTCGTATCTGGGCGAAAGGGCGTAGGAAGATGGGTCGAATATGAGATTGGGCGGCAAGGGAGGGTAAGGGAGTGTACTCTGTAGCATGTCTTCTATCATTATGTGCAAGTACGAAGGAAAGGGAGGGGGTTTTGGTATAGGAACATTTGCTGGATTGGGCAAGGAATCAAATTTTGGGCACGAATTGCATGAAAAACGGCCAAGGAAGATGGCGAACCCTGGTAGTTACAAGGGATGTGCATATCGGTGGTCGTGAGGATATCTGATCACATAAAAGAGCAATTGTATGATGATATAAGATTCAAATAGAACATATGAATAATTGAAATGATTAATTTGGGTCTATTAAGATAGCCTGATGCCGCCCGTACCTACTTACTTCCGTTTTATCCCTTCGTATGCTTGATAAGATCCATTCAGTCATAAATCGTCAATCCTCCAAAAAAAAAAAAAATTACGCCAAAAGATAATCCATCTCGTGTGTGAAGACCATCCAAGCTGCAAGCCAAGTCCTAAAACGTAAGTCAAAATGACTTTGAGAGTTGCTCTCCAAGCTTTTACTCCAAGAGCAATTCATCCTGATGCAAAACTCCAAATAACGCTTCAATCTCCGTTTTAATCTTCTTCAATTCAGCAGCCACTTGCGCCGTAACAAGGGTATACGCGTAAAGCAAAGCAAAATCTCTCTCCTCCGTCATCGTCTGAGTAGCATCTTCATCGTTGTTTCTCAAGTTCATCTCCATGTGCTTCTTCCGATACTCATAAATTTTGTTCAAGAGACGATCTCTGGTGCGATCAATAGTAGGTATAGAATCCGTAAGAGGATATTCCAGCATAACACTGGATGCGAGTACTTGAAAAACGTGGCATAGCCGTTGGCACAGTTGCATTCTTTCAGCCGAGGTAATTTCCAGCAGAGAACTCTCGCCCTCAGAAAGGGTATGTCGGCGCTGCGTAATAAGACGCATAGCATAGAGGCCATCCAAAATATGTTTGGTGGAGTGCATGATTCGTCCATAGGCGGCATTCGGGAAGGGTCCTCGAAGTTCAAACTCGGACTTGGCAGAGTCTCGCAATGACTCCAATTTGAAAACTAGAAGCAGAAACGTCATTTGTTAGTAAGTGTTGTCAGATCTGCAGGAAGTTTAACTATACCATATCGCCGAAGCGCAATCTGCTCTCCTTCCTGCATAAAGTCTAAAACATTCTTGGTCTTCGAGACACCAGTAAGGGGGCCGCGCTTCCATATAAGCCCAAGCTGCAGATATAACACTGAAAGTCCTTCCCGGAATTTCCTTCGCCCAGAGATTGGCCAGAGTAGTCGGCAAAAGAGGATGCCCCATAAGATTCCCAGTGTGACAGCCAACACTCGATGGTAAGTAATCTCGAAAATCAGAGGATCTAGGCCACCCTCGTCATCATCGTCGTCGTCGACCTCCTGCGAAAGACTGTACGCATAAAGGACAATGACATTATATGCCAAAAGTGAAATTCTCCCCAAAGGAGCTTTCTTCAAGACCAGAATAATGTAGAAATTTCCCAGCGCCACAATGGCGGTATAAAGCTCAAGGAGCCAAGGGTTAGTCATACTCAACGACCATGCGACGCAAGCACACGCAGCTCCAATTAGAGTGCCAATGAATCGAGAACTGCCCGTCGTATTAGAGGCACCTGTGGTCATACCAACAACAATCATGTAAGACAAGAGGCCCCATTCACCTCTCCAGTGTTGATATATTGGCCTTGTAGCCGGGATAAAGGCAAACATGGCCCATAGAATAGCGCCAATGCCCACTTTGATTCCAAACAAAACATCCTCGCGCGTCAAAAGTCGTAGAAATTTTAGTAGAGCTTGAGAGCAGTTACGGACAACGGCACTTGTTTTCTCTGGCGGTGAAGCGTCCCAATGAAGGGAATCTCTTCTCTTTAGCATTTTCGGAGGTATGCCTTGGGGCGTAGGCGACTTTTTGCTAGTCGGTTTAGGCGTCCTTGGCAAGAGGGGCTCGATCTCGGCATCTGAATCTCTGCGGCGTTGAAATAGCTTCCAGTGCCTCCAAACCTTGATCCATTTCCAGCTGCGAACTTGGCTTTGCGTCGACTCGGATCCGAGAACATCAAGATAAGCATCCATCTCTTCAGCTACACCCTGCAAGCAAACTGAGAAGTGGCCGCAGGCGGCGGCAACCTCTTCAATATCGGCCTGAATCTCCTCGGACCGTGTTCTTCCAAGCTGTATGCTTCGATATAACTCACGAAGAGCTTTGCCTCGAGCATTATCGTACAGATCCAGTGCATCTCTAAGGCTTGTACGCAGCTGCTCAATCGTCGTCGCTTGGCTTTCTGGATCTTGGCTAAATGGATTTTCCTTGAGCGTTTCCAATAGCGTATATGCCAAGGACTTCATAGAGGGACCTAACAACGCCAAGAAGAGAGCAAATATATCCGAGGGTACGCGAAAAATGGGTGTTTGATCCAGAGTGGGGTCAGATTGGCTGAAGGGAATCGAACGCCGTTCGAATTCGTCTTCTTCAATAATGGATAGCTGGTCTCTAGCATCGTCGGAAAAGTATGACACAGTCCGGGACATCCTTGAGGGCGGCTCAGGGGAGAATAGGCCGGATGGCGGCGGTAAACCAGAGTTTGGACCTTCTTTCAAAAGTGTAAGCTGGGTCTGAAGTGCACTACGCAAACCCCCAATAGCCTGTGAGAGCGTTTCTAGAGATTTAATAAGGCGTTTATCCAACGCATATGTGTTCTCTTGCCCAAGGAGATAATGCTCGATTTTGGCCTCTCGAAGAGTAGTCATTATCTGGGCATAAGCAGAATTATACTGCGCAGAAGCCTCAGCATATTCAGGAGAGCTGACCTCGTCCTCTGAACGATTCAAAAATCCATTAGTGATAAAGGACAGGCGATCACCCAGCGCTACAGCTGCCGTGAGGATCGACTTGCGCAACACCTTTCTTGCTGATACGCGCCATACCAGGAGGTTAACAGCCACGGTGAAGGAGATGCCAAGCGAGAGTAGCTTGAGCATCTGTACAATCTTATCCGCAGAGAAATAGCCATTGTGGACAGATTCTTCTTTAGTGATGATGGAAATGATTGCCATCGATGCCAGGGTGGACGCAGTATTCACAAGAGGCTGGTTTAACCGTTGCTTTGTCCAACCGACTAGGCCAAGGCCGCCTCCTATACATATCACCAGGACGATAATATGGGCAGGGGCAGCAGATCCGCATATATCGCGAGAGGCAATCGCTATCCCCATGGACAAAAGAGACACCAGCTCAGCGTATACCACAGCCACAATAGCAATCAAGACAGCCTCCAGCATGGACCCAGCCGTGCGCGCCGGGTGGAAGTACACCGTCAAGGTGGCTGCGATGTGCTTGCCATCTCTACGGCCCATAAAGTTCGATAACGGTGGCCAGAATGTCACCGTGGTGCCCAGCAGATACGCCAGCGTGCACTTGAGCACCTGGTGGCCTTGGTCAGTCTGGAGCCATCTCCAAGCAGACAGACACAATTCCCACGCAGCCTGTGACACGGCCTGGAGATGCTGGCCAGCCGTGCCAACAGAGGGCATAGACGAACGCCGCCTGGATCCATCACAGCGTGACCGAGTCCTGGGAGTGCGGAGCGTGACCTGGCGCCGGGACCGCTGGCCGGTAGCAGGGATGACAAACGTCCCGTTGCGCATTTTCTATGCAGAGACACAAGTAAGGATTAGCCACGGACTTAGGCAAGGCGCCGCCATGCAGACAATTCTGGATGGGGAAAAGGCAAGTCCATCACGTACGCTCCTCTTGGAGGGCCGGGAGGGCGGCCATGGCGGCGTCGTTGAGGAACTGCTGCCGTTGGAGCTGCTCATCTCGACCGGGTCGTGGAAGTTGCGTCAGCCGCGTCGCTGCGGGCGGCCAGCATTCTCATGGGCTCGAGCAAGGCCCGCGGCCGCACGTCGTAGCTTCTGCCTCGGCTGTCGCGTCTGGTCCTCGGAAACACGCCGTGAGGGGAGGGGGTTGCGGGTTCGTGAGAACGAGGCAGGATTGGAGGAACTGGAGGAATTGATGGCTGGGCAATGGGCGGGTGACAATGGCTCGGGCTAAGCAGCTCCCAACAGCAGCAAGGAAAAAAGATTGATGGGATTGGATGCAA
This sequence comes from Trichoderma sp. 2475, assembly GCA_038502285.1. Taxonomy (NCBI): domain Eukaryota; kingdom Fungi; phylum Ascomycota; class Sordariomycetes; order Hypocreales; family Hypocreaceae; genus Trichoderma; species Trichoderma sp. 2475. The sequence goes on along the minus strand of JARPVV010000003.1, from coordinate 1,413,385 downwards.
GCTCCAAGACACGACGGACGGCACAGCTCCAGCTAGCTTATGGCGCACGGGACACCGCCATCGCCTGCTGAGGGCCCCGGTCGAGCGCTGCTCAGGCACTACCGGCAGTGACAGCTCCAGCGGGGCCAGCGGTGGGCCAGCCCTGTCCCAGCATTAGCTGTCAGTTCTAATTGACGCCAGATGGCCCAGATCGCGGGCGGCGGAATCAGCAATCCTCGGCGATCTGGCGCTGGCCGCGTCTCATAGGCCGTCGCCGTGCAGCGCGCGCGGTAGCAAGGGCAATAGTGCCGAGCACATCGTCGCATCGTAGGCGTCTTGGGCGCTTCTGCAGCGTCTACTGCACGTTGACTAGGCTGCGCCACCACCACCACTAGCCACGATGCTATGCTCTTATCAACCATAAACCATGCGTCTGCGGTGCCGGCGCTGGCATGGACAGGCCTCTTTGAGCCTGTTGCATATGCTCGAGAAGGCAGAGGCATCGGATCTTCAGTCTAAATCTTGGCGCCGTCCACTTTCACGGAGCGCGGATCAAGTGCCATCGTCCTACTGTCTGACGGCGGCTCGCAGTCACGATAAGCCTCCTCCTCACGCCATTTTACGCGCGCCTCGGCCTGTTGGCGCTTCTTTCTCTTCCTTCATCCTTTGCCGGCCTCTAGCCTGAGCACCTCCGTCACTCGGGCCTCTCTGCCCTCTCTTTTCCTTCTGTCCATCTCACTTAGACGCTTCCCCTCCTCTTGTTGACCAATCGACACGCTGGCCGCCTTCATCCGACGACGGCTTTTGTCTGTCATGGCTTCTCCGGGGCCCAGAAGATTCGCTCCTTTGCGAGCAACGGCAGATATGTCACCTTTCAATACCGCTCCGCCGCTGAGAGGCATTGTATTTGACATGGACGGGACGTTGAGGTATGAGAGGGTTTGCGATTTTCCTTGAGTATTTTCTTATGCCTCGAATGATTGTCCCCCATATTCACCCTCTTATAAGGTGAAGACCACTTTTTCCGATTTGATATAGTTCACATGCTTCGTTATATGTCCTCTGAGAGACAGTATGAAGATTAAGCATATTCTGCATGGCAGTATTCGGAAAATGACACTTGGTCTGAAGCCTCGTACACCGCAGAGCCTGACTCACTTGCTTGCTTACTCCAATTTGTGCCCCTCATTTTCACACTTGGGAGAGCCATAGAAGAGAGAGACACGTGCAAAAGAAGAGATTTTTCTATCCGAGACTATACCATTATTTACTGATTTTCCTTCTCGTAGTGTGCCGCAGACATACATGTTCCAGGAAATGCGCTCTATCCTCGGAATCCCTCAATCAGTGGACATTCTCGAACACATTGATAAACTGCCCCCTCACCAACAGCCGCCCGCACACGAGGCCATCCGCGCCATTGAGCGCAAGGCCATGGCCTCACAGGCGCCCCAGCCAGGCCTCCAGACCCTCATGTCGTACCTCGAGGCCTACCAGGTCCCCAAAGCCATCTGTACCCGCAACTTCGACCTCCCCGTCCAGCATCTCATCACCACGTTTATACCCACCTCCCAGTTCTATCCCGTCGTCACCCGGGAATTTCGTCCTCCAAAGCCTCATCCGGCAGGCATCATGCACATTGCTCAGAGCTGGGGCCTGATAGACGGCTCCGGGGCCGTAGATGCGAGCGGCCTGCTCATGGTTGGAGACTCTCTCGACGACATGACGGCGGGGAGGTTGGCGGGCGCTGCGACGGTACTGCTGCTCAACGACGTAAACAGTCACTTGGCCAGCCACGAGAATACAGACCTGGTGATACACCAGCTGGACGAGTTGTGTCAAGTACTGGAGAATGGATTCCAGGGGCGGATGATCTAGCCAGGGCGTTTACAGTCATGATTTTGAGTAGTATATCCAGACATTAGATCCAAGTGCTTCCCAGCATAACACAAAAGAGAGAAGAAGAAAAACGCTCCCAACGGTAATCAGCTGGTTGTTGTAGACACAGGCATGTATATATAAACATTCAAATATATACTCTTTTTCATACAAGGGACATGACGAATACAAAACTTAAAGTTAAATTGCAAAAGTCCTCTTTACACTGTCTGCTTTTGTTACCAATTCATTTTTCTTGCTGGATTCAACGCTTTGTGTTCGCTACATATACATCGCACTATAACATAAAACACAATCCTATCGTTTCATCCTATTGAGGTGTATCAGAATATTTTTCAGTGAAATTTTTATTGCTGTTTCACAGATTCCACAGCCCCCTACAAAGAGTCTCTCCTTGGCTATTCTCCCTTATTCGGCGCTTCTAATGAGAGAAAAGCGTAGAGAAGAGAGAGTCCCATCAAAAGTAAGATGCGCCGCCATGATGCTAAGGCAGAAATCGGTGAGAAGATGCATAGAGACATAGTAGTCAGAGAGGTCAATAGTATGGTGGCGGATCCTATACGCCATATGAAGGATTGGGGTTGGAGGGCAGACCAAATTTGGGCTGCCTTCGGCTCTGACTTCGCACTTCGTCTGCTGACACGGGCTTTTGCGGTGCTCCTTGCGACGCGAAGGAGCTTGTTGGCGGCGCTGGTCGGACTGGAAGGTTAAAGGTGTTGGCGTTAGAAGCGGCCTGGGGAATGGAATTGGTGGTGGCCCCTCGCTGTCCGAGGCCGGGATGAGCAGGTCGGCCGGCGGCAACGCCATTTCGCGAGGGTGATCGATCTTGTACGGGCGCTCGATCTTTCGGTGAGAAGATGCCAACTCCAGCAATCGGGATTTCACCGTACTGGGGAGCATTGACTGACTCCTCGTTGTTACGCGGCCTTGGCGATGAGTCGCTAGATCGTAGCAGATCCTGGGTACCACTGGGGGACATCTGGGGTACAAGATGAGACTTGCGGTTGTCTTTCTCCATGAGGCTGAAAGCCCACGCCTTGAGATCCACCGGCGTCCTCTTGGCAGCCTGAACAAAAGGATCTCGTTCCTTGAGAAAAAGAGAAATGTCAGTAGCCGTTGCAAATAGTCACAAAAACTAAAAAGGAAAAACTTACAAATAATTCCTGTGGGGTAGGTCGCTTTTCTGGCTCCTTGAACAGGCACTTCTGGATCATGTCCTCCAAGATACTGGGGAAAGCATCGCTCTTGGGGAGCTTTGGAGCTGGTTCGTTGACAATCTGCTGCAGCAGATCCAAAATTCCAGCCGGACCAGAATCATCCTCGTCAATGTGCTCGTTTGTGTTGAAGGGGAATTTTCCAATAGCAAGCTCCATAATGGTCAGGCCGAAACTCCACACGTCCGACTTGACAGTGTACTTCTCGCCCTGGATTCTTTCAGGTGCCATGTATGTCGACGTGCCAACGAAGGTGTCGGCAATGGAGTTGACCAGCTCTCCAGAAACACCGAAATCACAAAGTTTGATAGAACCGCGAGAGTTGATGAGGATGTTTGACGGCTTGATATCTCGATGCATAATGTGGTGCTTCACGTAGAGATATGTCAGACCGCCCAAGGTTGCCTCTGCAATCTTTCCCAATACATCCACACGGATCGGGCCAAAGACCCTTGAAACTCTGTCAAGTGCACTATTCGAGTTTTGGTGTCAGCCACACTTCTTCCAATCCTAAACATCGCTTCGAACGCACGAATGAGACTTACCCAACATCCATATACTCCATACACATAATCACATCGTTGTTGTGATTCAAAAAGGCGCCATAAAATGTGACAATATAATCAGAGTGGCATCCATGCATAATCTGGAGCTCTCGAACGATTCGTCTTCGCATCTCCTTTTTGGCTTCCACGTGTATCACCTAGATAGAAAACTGATTTAGCCGGAGGTCATGATATAGGCGCCCAAGATAGTTCTCAGGGACGATAGCAGTACATAGAACGAACCTTGCGGGCCATGACTGTTCCTGTCGTCAAATGCTTGACTTTGCTGACAGTTCCGCCGTTGCCAGAGCCGAGTTCTTTCATCACCTCGAGCTCCTCTGGCCTCAAGTCGAGCTTATACTCAATGCCAATTTCCAACTGTTCCTCTTTGCCAGCTTCGTCTTTGGCGACTTCTGAGCCACGTCTACTTGTATCGGGTGTCGGTGACGGGCGCGGCGCTGCTGGTGTCAGGGCGAGGCCCTTGACATTCTTGCGCTTCATAGTGCGCGGCGCAAACGGATCAGACATGATGGGCGAGGTAGAGATGCAAACGGGTGAGGAAGCGGTGGATTGGAGGCGAGAGGACTGTGGCGCTGGACGCAGAGCGAAAGTCGATCAGGGGCAGCTCGGGCTCGATCGTCAGGCAGTGGGTAGGATCCCAAGCTTCTTTCAACTTGGAATGAAATAGCGTTGGAGTCTTCGCTGGGCAGTTGGCGATGCTTGTCGGAAAGGTCGCTGATGGAGCTCAGGAAATGCAGCCTGATGCAGATTCTTGGGAGAAGGCCCTGGTGGTCGGCTTTGAGCACTTCCAGGCTGTTCCGATCCACCCAAGATTCGCAGGCAGTCAGAACGAAAGAAAAGAGAGGACAACAAAGTGGAAAATGCCTCCGTGTTAATTTTGGTTCTCCGCAGATAGAGGGCACCTTTGAGCGCTGGTACTCTGCGGACGAAATGCGTAGACGGAGGTTGGCTATGGGTCGGGTTAAGGCTAATTAGTGGCTCTCAGGTAGCGGTAGTAGCTCGCTGCGATGTCCGTGTGGGGGGCCTCAGAGATAACGTGATGCTCTGGACGGCGTTGGGGAGCAAGACGCTGCACCTCAGGCCAGCAGACAGCCGATGGGGAGGTTTAGCCCTCTTAAATGTCGCGCGCTTGGAAGTTTCCCAAGCCCAGCAACATTGGATGAAATCTTGCGTCAGGAGAATTTCTCATATCATGCTGCATCGACTTCTATTTTTGTCTCCAACGGCCTCACACCTCGAGGAACGGCTAGCATGCACGTTGCCCGTTTCGGCGCCCCAAGAACCACCAGCACCAACCCCTAAGTTGCTAGGCCTTGATTTAGGCGCCGGAGCCCAGCCGCCCCTATTGTGGCAGCCTCCGGTGCCTCCTGTTGCAAGATGCATCATGTCAAGGACTGTTCTGTGCTCCGTATGCTAGCAGTAGTGGTGTCGTGGTAGTATTGCTACAAGTAACATCCATCGCCAAATGCTCTTCACACGAGTCACAGCCTGGGGATTTTGTCCATCAGCGGGTCCCGGGCCATTCCCGCGCACCCTTAGCGAGCAATGGCACGTTTGGACATGTTTGAAAGATGGGGGATGCTTCATATTTACGAGGCTCAGGAGGATGAAACCCAGCTAAGGTGCTATCGCTCCTGGGCTCGTTCAACCCTCGCCAATCATGCGGACCTAGATCTAGCATCGCTATTGGCTCTACAGGCGTGCATCCATGGCATTGGACGCTCGATGCTAAGCCTCTACCGCATGTGGGATGATTCAGGTGGAAGTGCCCATCATCATCTCCATACTATGAAGAGCACTGACTTTGCTGATAAACGGCCAGTCCAGAAGCATAGATAACGTCTCATCGCCCATAAGCGTTGCCTGTTTGGACATGTCCCTGTTATGCCCCATGGAATAGTGTTACGAGAGGCCGTTTCAGATTCCTTTACCCTGGAAACGACCTGCCTGTTGAAAGCTTCCTCCTATACAGCAATAGCTTCGTGAATAGCGCCGCTTTCTCGCACACGATAAGTCATATTGGCTTCTAGGAGAATTACTCGTCGTGTGAAGTGTCATAGATAGCCAATCACCAATGCCGTTGGTGTACAGGCAGCGTTTATATCTCGTCTTCTTATCTACCTGCCTAGGAAACTATGGATGCACTCGTTGCTGAACAGTTATGCCAAAGGCAACAAACGTATCTCTTAGCATTGGAGTTTTTGGGCCGAAATCGAATTTGACAGCAGCTCGCCTCGTGAATCAGTTCTTTCTATTTCCGCTAGATCATGGAAACAAATTGTTTTGCAGCCTGCCGAAACTTTTGCATGGCCTTCCAAAGCGTTCCAAACATTGGCAGCTGGTGTTAGTGAGGGGCTGCAATCCGTCTTCTAATTAAAGTCTCCGGCACCCGCCATTTGCGGGGCCCGCGTTATTGCCTACATGTCGTGCTAGAGCCTTGTGCGTGCTTCGTATGCCTGCGACTCCACACTGGCTGTAGCATCCAGAGCTGAGGTCCGATCTTGAGGCTAGAGCGAGCTGCAGTCTCTGCCGTTTTCCGAATATGCGGCGCGGGGAGTAGTCTGTGTGGTTAGTATTAGCTTTCTATATACATTTGGACTTTGCTGCTGCCACCACTAGGGCGGGTTAAATAAAGACACCTGCAGAAACTGCAGCCCCAATGATGCAGCCCAGTTGAAAGCTAATCCAAGCTGGAAATCTAAACATAACTTCTTTTACTATGGAAAGCAAGGAAATCCCTTTTAGAAAATTTATTACTATCAGCCACTGGCGCTCTCCAGATACCTACACTTTCCACTGCATCCAATTTGTGGCGTTGATACGAGATTTAATTGGGCTGTCCAAAGCTTTCTCACTTACGTAAGCGCATAACTCGGATAAACTAAATTCCATGCTACCCCTGCCACACGCGACACGAGGCTGAAGGCTATTGCCGAGACTGCTCAAAAATTCATAAAGAACCTCAGGAGAGGAGCCAGCTAGCCTCATCTAGCTCTCTAATAATCGTCGTGGGATTCAAGTCATTCCTTCTGAAATCATCGAAAATCCCCCAACAATTGGCTGAATTGCGCTTTCCGCGCAGAATTCGGTCGCGAGCTACTCGATTCACCCTGTGACATCCACACCACGCGATAGCGTTAGGCGCCGGCAAGATGAGCTCTACTATGCGCGATCTGATTTCGGGGGAGGCCGAATTGGACGACGAAGAAGATGACGAGTCCTTTGACGAAGAAACTGGGCAAGAACGCCGGAAGAGACCTACTGCCCACGTCGATGATTCCAGTGAGGAGGAAGAAGATGATGACGATGAGGAAGAAGCTCGCAAGGTAACTCGAGGCGCTTTTGACTTATGATACAGCTGCCTACTGACACGCTTAAACGTTCCTAGATCCGCGAGGGCTTCATTGTCGATGAGGACGAAGAGGAGGAAGAACCTGAGTCTGACGTCGAAAGCCGACCGATTAAGAGAAAGCGAGAGCATCGGAACCGTGAGGAGGAGGAGGCACTCGATGAAGAAGATTTGGAACTAATTGGCGAGCAATTTGGTGAACAGCCAAAGCCCCAGGCTCCAGTCAGTCTCTCATTGCTCACATTTAACAGAGTGGAATTTTCTTTTACTAACACGTCACATTTAGTCCAAGTTCAAGCGCCTTAAACGTGGCCATCGAGACGAAGACGATGGGGCTCACGAAAAGCGAGGGCTGGAAGAAATCTTCGCCGACGAAGACGAGGATGCTGGAGAACAGCGTTCATACGGCCGACCCGGCTTCCGTTCCCAAGTAGACGAATTCGACGACTTCATAGAGGAAGACTACCCCGAGGATGAAGACGAGCGCATACGCCAACAGGAAGACGCTGAGGTTGCCCGCCCTAGAGACCGCGGTGTTGGAGGAGTTGTTGATACGACAGGGCTGGACAAAGATGCCCTGGATGATATGGAAGCTATATTCGGTAATGGCGAAGATTACGACTGGGCGCTTCAAATGGAAGAAGAGGAAGAGGACAGAGAGCGAGAGGAGCAAGGCATTGAACTCAAGGATGTCTTTGAGCCTTCACAGCTCAAAGAAAAGCTGCTCACCGACGAAGATAACGAGATTCGATTCACCGACGAGCCCGAACGCTTCCAACTGGATCGTAAATCATTCAAGAACCTGCAGTTGACAGCAGAGCAGTTCAAGGAGGAAGCTCGATGGATCACCAACCAGCTTTGGCCGAAGAAGGGCTTGGCCCAGGAACTCCAGGCCCCTTTTGGCAAAGCTGTTAGCAAAGTACTCGAGTTTTTTATTGTCGACGAAGTGGAGGTTCCATTTGTGTTTCAGCACCGGAAAGACTACCTCCTACACTCCAAGAAGATTCGTAAATCGACCAGGGACGACCCTGACGGTCCTGATTACACAATTCAGTCGGATAAGCTGTTGAACCAGGATGACTTATGGAGAATCCTGGAGCTGGATATCAAATTCCGTTCCTTTGTGGAGAAGAGAAACTCACTTGAGAAATCGTTCGAGAACCTCAAATCAATGGACGTTCAAGACAGCATGGTCGAAGAAATGATTCCGGAAGCCACCACCATGGAAGAGATTCAAGATCTGCAGGACTATTTGCAATTCCAATACGCCAATAAGCTAAAGGATTTGGCGACTCTGGCTGGAAACATATCGCTAACGAAGCGTCCGGGCTCAAAATCTTCCCTACTCGACCGTGTTCGCAATGGCAAGGCCTATTATTTCGTCAAGGCCTACGGAATTACTGCAGACCAACTGGCCAAGAATGCTCTCCGCCAGGGCAGAAAAGTTGCGCCAGATGATAATGAGCAGTATCCGATGGATCTTGCCGACACCCTTCTTGACGACAGCTTTAACACGGGTGATCAAGTCATGAATGCTGCTCGCCAGATGTATGCCGAAGAGCTCTTTGCTAGCCCCCGGATGCGCAAGTATCTCAGAGCCTCATTCTACCAGGCAGCAGAAATAAGCTGTCGCCGAACAGACAAGGGCTTGCGAAAGATTGACGATACGCATCCTTACTACGAAGTCAAGTACATACAGAACCAAGCAATTGCTGATCTGGTGCACCAGCCTGAAGTATTCCTCAAGATGATGCGCGCAGAGGAGGAAGGCTTGGTGGAAATTAAGCTGGAGATGCCTTCACGCTACGACTTCCGGAGACAACTTTACCAGGAATTTGAATCAGAAAACTTTAGCGATCGGGCGGAGCAGTGGCGAGAGGAGCGCAAAAAAGTGTTGGATCTTGCCTATCCCAAGCTGGAAAAGATTGTGGCCAAAAACATCAAAGAAGTTATCCGAACGTTTTGCCAAGACGAAGTTCTCAAAATGTGTCGACAAGAGTTCTACCGCAAGCTTGATCAGGCTCCTTACAAGCCCAAGGGAATGATCCTAGGCACCACTCCCCGAGTCCTGGTGTTGTCTAACGGAGGTGGTGATCCCACTCGCGACCCTGTGTGCTGGGCTTGGGTGGAGGAAGAGGGACGTGTGCTCGAACAAGGCAAGTTTGGCAATCTTGGTAGAGACGAGACTCAGCGCGATAATTTTGTCGAGCTCGTACGGCGACGACGCCCCGATGTCATTGGTGTTGGCGGCTGGTCGTCCGATACACAGAAACTTGTACGCGACTTGGAAGGCCTAGTGAGCGAGAAGAGCCTCATGGGAGCAGAATTTGAAGATCCCGAGACAAATGACTACCGCACTGAGCTCCTTGAAGTCGTCGTTGTGGAGGATGAAGTCGCACGCCTTTACAAGGACAGCCCCCGTGCGGTAGCCGAACATCCTTCGCTGAACCCCATCACAAGATACTGTATCGCCTTGGCACGATATTTGCAAAACCCAATGAAAGAGTACGCTGCATTGAGCAAGGATGTGGCTTCTCTTTCATTCCACCCTTGTCAAAACCTTCTCCCTCCGGACAAGCTAATGAAATATCTGGAATCTGCCATGGTTGATACTGTCAACATGGTTGGAGTCAATATCAATGACGCCATGACCGACTCATACACAGCCAACCTCCTCCCCTATGTTGCAGGTTTGGGACCGCGAAAAGCTACCAGTGTCATCAAGACTATTAACGCAAACGGAGGTGTGGTCAACACTAGAGACGAGCTGGTTGGCGATCCTGATAGTGGAAAGCTTCCTGTCGTTGGACCACGCGTCTGGAACAATTGCGCCAGTTTCCTATACATTGAGTACGACGCAACCAATCCCTCATCAGATCCCCTGGACAACACTCGTGTTCACCCAGAAGATTACGAGCTGGGTCGCAAGATGGCGGCAGATGCGCTTGAACTGGATGAAGAAGATGTCAAGGCCGAAACTGATGAGAATGGACCTGGTGCCATCGTGCGAAAGCTCTTCAAGCAAGATGAGCAGGAGAGGGTCAACGAACTGGTGCTTGACGAGTATGCCGACCAGCTGCAGAGGAACTTTAGCCAACGCAAGCGAGCCACTCTGGAGGCCATCAGTGCGGAATTGCAAGCTCCATACGAAGAACTGCGCAGGAGCTTCGCGCTGCTCACACCTTCTGACATTTTCACCATGTTCACAGGCGAAACTAAATCAACGCTTTGTGAAGGCATGATTGTTCCCGTCATGGTGCGAATGGTCAGAGACGACTTTGCCATTGTGAAGCTAGACTGCGGCATCGAAGGCAGGATAGAAGGCCACGAAGTATCGAACCGATCATCTGTCAAGGATGTGCTTAGCTCCGGGCAAACAGTACAAGCCAAGATACTCGAGATGAATTACAAGGATTTCCTGGCTAAGCTCTCCATGCGAGAAGAGTCTCTGCGGATACCTTACAAGCCTCCGATCAATTTTGGCCGTGACGGCTGGGACTACGCCCTCGAGGCTGCCGATAAAGAGGAGCTCCGTGAGAAAGACAAGACAACGGGCAGGACTCAACGAGTTGTCAAGCATCCCAACTTCAAACCTTTCAACTCCATCCAAGCAGAGGAATTCCTTGGGTCGCAGCCTCCTGGCGAAGTCATCATTCGACCCTCTTCAAAGGGTAATGATCATTTGGCCATTACCTGGAAGGTTGCCGATGGCGTTTACCAACACATTGATGTCTTGGAGATGCAGAAAGATACAGAGTTCTCCGTTGGCAAACTTCTCCGGATAGGTGGCAAATACACTTACAGTGATCTGGATGAGTTGATTGTGGACCATGTTAAGGCCATGGCCAGAAAGGTCGAGGAGATGATGAGACATGACAAGTACCAGAATAGATCGCGTAACGAGACTGGTGAGTGATCTTTCACCCCTTATTGACTGACCCTTTTTCGATTCTCCTGAATGAGCAGTATCCTGACATTGACGCAGAAAAATGGCTTATCACATACGTCGATGCCAATCCTAACCGATCTGCGTACGCCTTCTGCATCGACACCAAGCATCCCGGATACTTTTGGCTTTGCTTTAAGGCGAGCAAGACAGCCCGCGTGATCGGCCTGCCAGTACGGACCATTCCCCAGGGTTTCGAGCTTAGGGGATACCAATACCCCGACATGCGAGCCCTGTGTAACGGTTTCAAGCTGCGATTCCAGAATGAGTTTTCCAAAATGGGGGCGCGATAAGAGGCAAAGTAATGATGACCTAGAGAGGGGGAACCGGAAAGTGAAAAAGAGCGCAATCTGGGGTTACATATTTAATGATTCGCGTGTGTTTACAATTTAGTATTATTGTGTAGAAAGTCAGGATTCAACATAGGTCGAGAGGGGGCTGAGCTCGACAAGGGGTCATTGGCAGCGAGAATATCTTTATTTTCTCTTTTGTGTTTATTATTTGCTGACAAGATTGGGAGCTGGCTGCTGGTGGCGTCGTCGACACGAAGCTTTATGCATGAAAAATAAAATAGAATAATTGGCTATTTGCTTTTTTTTTTTAAGACAGACTGGGCCGATATCTGTCGAATGCCTATGATAATGTATGTGCTTGCGTAGGATAATTAAGGCTGCTTGATGAGTTGATGCTGATCAGTTCCTCAATAAATGCCAATGGTCTTGAGGATTTGAAATGAGATAAAAGTTTTCAGCTCAACACTATTTCCCCGCTATTCAATACCAACCAGTAGGCTTTTCTAGCAAAAAGAAAAAGAGACATACATCTACAACAGTAAATGATAAGCTGCAATGGGTAGCAAAAAACGACACCTGCAGGATTCGAACCTGCGCGTGCGAACACAATGCCTATAATATCAAATTGATAGCAGGGCATCGCCTTAACCACTCGGCCAAAGTGTCTTCTGATTGGCCACTGCATTGTTTTCTGTTATGAGCTGCGCGTGCGCGAAAAGCAACTACTCCATCTCGAAAAGCGGTTAGCAATACGCCAGGTAGGCTATAGGTAGAATTAGTAGGCTGGATAGATAAGAAATGATAAGACACTTTGGCCGAGTGGTTAAGGCGATGCCCTGCTATCAATCTGATATTATAGGCATTGTGTTCGCACGCGCAGGTTCGAATCCTGCAGGTGTCGCTCAACTTTCTTTTTGCTCGCGAGAAAGGAAGGCGGCTTCTTTTTTTCTTTCTTTTTTTGTTGTCCCATTGATTTATTTTTATCCACTCTGTATCTACGCATACGCTGCTGTTGATGCGAAGCATATTTGTTATCGAAAGGCTTTTTATGTTTTTGTTTGTTTGCAACTACAGCTATTTGCGTTTGTTATAAATCTTGTGCTGCCTGCAAATCGATACACCACTGGCTTGCATTGTGGTGTTTACAACTGAAGTCTTCCTAGGAAATGTGTAAGAGAGTAAGAAGATAGTGTGAATACATATTTCATGAATGAAAAAGAACAGCTCCCCAAGTCAAGCCTTTTATACCATACCAACTAGACCCTGTTGAAGTTTACAGATGGAAGTTTACATGTATGTCATTGTTAACCTAGGTATGTCTAACCTCTCTCGAATTAGCATGTCTATGAATTACGACCCCAGCAACGATAGTACAAATTGAATCCAGTCACTGATCGTGTATACAGCATGCCAAATAGATGAAGTTTGGGTGACAGCTCATGTCTACTTCTGGGCCAACTTTTTGCTTTATTATATACGCTAATTGTTAATGCATAACATCATCATCAATCCAAATTCCCAGTATTTTACAGCAAATTTTCATAACAAGGCAAGAAACGCAAAACAGACCAGAAGGCCTCATTACAACTTGGCCTCGTGCTTGATCTTGGTGCCAGGCTCAGCAAGCTCAACACCATATCGCTTCAGCAGCTCCTGTGTCTTGGCCTTCTGCCTCTGGTGCTTCTCGGCCGTCTCCTTGCCGCGCTTGTTCTCGTTGCGACCCATCTGCTGCAGGTGCACCTCGTCAGGGCCATCGGCCAGACGGAGCGTTCGGATGCCAGCCCACATGTTGGCCAGGGGAGTCTCCTGGGAAACACCGGCGCCGCCGTATGCCTGGACGGCTCGGTCGATGACGTTGAGGGCCGTCTGGGGGATGAGCACCTTGGCCTCGGCAATCTCCTTGAGGGCCTTCTTGGCGCCAGCCTCATCGATCTTGATGGCGGCGTTGAGGACGATCAGGCGGGCGGCGTCGATTTCAATGCGTGACTTGGCGATCCACTCGAGGATGACGCCGTGCTCACGGAGGAGCTTGCCAAAGGGCTTCTTCTTCTCGTCGTTGACGCGCACGAGCATCCAGTCGAGGGCTTGCTCGGCCTGCAAGGAAAATGCATTAGTAAAAGGGAACATGAATAGTATGTTGTGATGAAGCAGCAGAAACTTACAGCGCCAATGCTGCGCATGGCGTGGTGAATACGGCCAGGTCCCAGTCGGCCCTGGATAATCTCGAAGCCTCTGCCCTCGCCGAGAACTAGGTTCTTTGCCGGCACGCGCACGTTGTTGAAGGTGATGTGGCCGTGGCCGTGGGGGGCGTCGTCGTAGCCGTAGACCTTGAGCATTCGCTTGATGGTGATTCCAGGAAGGCCGGCAGGGACCAGGATGACGGACTGCTGCTTGTACGGGTCGGCGTTGTTGGCATCGGTCTTGCCCATGACGACGTAGAGCTTGCACCGAGGGTCGCCAGCGCCGCTGGACCACCACTTGGAGCCGTTCAAGATGTAGTCGTTGCCGTCCTTTGTGATCTGCAGCTGGATGTTGGTGGCATCAGAGGACGCAATCTCCGGCTCGGTCATCAGAAACGCCGAGCGGATCTTGCCCTCCATCAGCGGCTTGAGCCACTCCTCCTTCTGCTGGGCGTTGCCGTACTTGGCCACGACCTCCATGTTGCCCGTGTCGGGAGCAGCGCAGTTGCACGCCTCGGAGGCGCTGCGCGAGCGGCCCAGCCACTCCGCCATGATGGCGTACTCGAGGTTCGTCCAGCCGGGGGACTCGGCGTAGAAGCCCTTGGGCAGGAACATGTTCCACAGGCCCAGCTTGCGCGCCTTGTCCTTGAGCTCCTCGATGATGGACGGGTGGTTCTCCCAGCGGTTATCGCCCTCGCCCACCTGGGCCTCTAGAACGGGGTCGGCGCTGTGTTTTGGCGTTGGACAATTAGCTTTCTGTCGATTTCGTCGTAGCAAGAGGAAGAAGTTGAACCGGGGAATTGGGTTGGAGCTCACGGGATGCATTCTTCCTCGACAAACTTGGCAACGATGTCAATCTTTTGCTTCGCCGCCTCGCTGATGTGTTTTGAGACCTAGTGATTCCATCGCGATTTAATTAGCCCATGCGCCAGATGCCCAAAATCAAATCAGATCGCGTAAGGAAAAGCTCCAATGGCTTACGAGAGCTGGAATCCGAGCAGACATGATTGCGGAATGTGTGCTGTGTTAATAGAAATAAGAAGAGTCGAGAGAAAGAAGGGCAAATGAATGGATCGAGTTCAAGCCAAGGTTCCTCCGCAAATAATGAACAGCCGAGACATGGAGACGCCGCAATGGTCTGATATTTATCTCGACGGTATGGACAGCTGGTTGATGCGGAGCCGAGGCGGAAACGAGTCCCGTCGGATCATGGTTTGGTGGAGAGAGTCCGGGGTAAGCCGCAAGCCGAGGTGCAGAGTGGGGCCTCACCGACTGGAGGGCGTTATAAGTCGATGCCATAGGCCTGTATTCTAACGGGTTACATTGCTAATTGAATGATTTGTTAATTGGCTTGATCTGGCAGTCAACTACGAAGGAGGAATATATTCAAAATCCAAGGGCTGTAGATACAAAGCATGGCTACCGCTAAGAGATTTGGCGGATGCCGACTTTGAATCTGAGTGCGTAAGAACAGAGACAGATACAGGCACATACATACATCGTACATAGAAAGCCAAAGACAGAGAAGAAAAAAAAAGGCATATCGATGTTATGTTATAATCAAGTCCATAGCGTGAAATTGCTCCCAGCCATGCATAGAATCTATAGCCCCATGGTCCCTTAACAAGTAGATGTATGAGAATAGCCCGTCTCAGAAACTCTCTCCTCTCCCCCCTCTCCCCCTCCTCTCCGAACCCGATAGCCAGAGCCGAGGCAATGGGAGTTGCACCTCCCCGTTCCAAAATTACGAGCATCTCCGTATCCCATCAACCAAGAAGTGAAGCAAAATGAAAAAGAGAAAGAAATTTGAACCCTGACGGAAAAAAAAGGAAAAGGAAAAGGAAAAAAAAAAGCAAATTACTATCCGCGCAAACACCGGCATGGCCTCGTTTCTCCGTACTCTACTTCCACTCCACAGAAAATGCATCAGCTTCATAGCCGGGTATGTTCGTTGTCTGGTTATCCATGCTCATTCTCTGACTAGTCTGTATTCATCCAAACAACTTTGTCGCATCTCTCCGCTTAACAAGCACATCCGTCACGATCGTTGTCGATGTGGATGTTGATGGGATCATCAAAATCTCCGCTGTATTCCTCAGACTCTTCTTGAGCCAAGGCGTTTCGAGCAATAACTGTTATTTCGTTAGCCCATTAACTGGAACACCGCCACCATTGTCATCGTCAAAGAGTGCGCGCATACCCTCAAATGCCTGGTCAATGTTGATGGCCTCCTTTGCACTAGTCTCAAAGTATGGGATATCGCCTTTGGATTGACAGAAAGTCATGGCTCGCTTAGTCGAAATCTGTGTTGTGTCAGCTACCCATGTTGGCATTTCAACCAAGTCACTACTCACCACTCGCTTGCTCTCCTCCACATCAATCTTGTTTCCAAGAACAACCTGCGACACCGTTAGCATATGCGCCAGTCCCAAGGCAGCCATACCGCCACACGTACAAAGGGGAAGTTAGGAGGGTCCCGCGGAGAGGCCTGGATCAGGAACTCATCTCGCCAGCTGTCCAGCGCCTCGAAGCTCTTGGAGTTGTTGACATCGTACACGAGAACGCAGCAGTCGGCTCCTCTGTAAAAGGCAACGCCCAGTGACTGGAATCGCTCTTGTCCGGCTGTGTCCCAGAGCTATCCAGTGCATTAGTAACCGTCGTGTATGACTCTTCCTTTTGTCCCAAAACGCCTCGTACCTGCATCGTGACTTGTCGGTCGTCCACCAAGACCTCTCGTGTTAGGAAATCGGCGCCGATAGTGGCCTTGTAGCTTGCGCTGAACTTTTTGTTGACCTAAAGCAGACCACCCACGGGTATCTCGTCAATAAGCCGTCCTTGTATGTCGTGGCGACGGATCGGAGATCGTAGGAAGGATGTGCGTACATATTGATTCATCAAACTCGTCTTGCCCACACCGCTATCTCCAAGGATGATGACCTATCGAAAGAAGCAAGTTCAGCATCGCAGCAACCCAGCGCAGCGCCGGCTCCGGCGGCAGGGCTCGCATACCTTGAGAAGGACCTTCTTGTTGCGCGAAGACATCTTGACTGGTAATCAGTGGCCACGCTCGCCGCTCCAATGACGTGATACGGATCAACCCACGGCCAAACGCACGGTCGCAACGAACAAAGACGACGGTTGAGGGTGTTTCTGTCGGCGGAGAGAAGGCGGGAGATGCGCAGGAAAAGAGTTGCCTGCTGTGTAATGGCAGCGGTTGTCGTAGACGTCACGAGACTGTATGAGTCGTGGAGGGTTTCCTTCAGGCAGGCTTCAATGGGCGAGGCTGGCTGGGCTTCTCGATTTGTTGGCGGGCGGGTGACGGTTTTGGCTCTAGCGGCGGTACCCAGTAGTAGGGGCCTATCCGGGCCAAAGGTTTCGGTGTCGTAACAGCGGGAGCGCCGCTAACAGCGCTTGGGGAGTGTTTCCAGCTTAGCCCCATGCATGAAGCAGGCGCCTAATCTATGTAGCTGCGGTATCTGATGCAGCAGTGCATTCATTGATCTTAAAGGCTTGCCTTTTGAAATATCATACAATATTCCATACGAAAATATCACAGTGTGCTAAACTCGTAGAAGAACTTATTACTGCTTAAACTTTCATTACGCATATTTTATCAAAGCTATTGTTCGTTGATTGTAGTAGATGTAGGTGCATCAGCATGTAGACACTTGGCCATCCACTAAGACGCTGTACCTTTGTACCAATCAGGGTACATGCAATGTCGCTTGCCATCCCAAAATAGATGCGATGATGCTTCCTCCAACACTCATCTATTCCTCTACCCGCAGCAAGCCATTCTCATGCTGATGGACCTGGCGGCTCTGCTGGCGCTTTGCGATGGCGGATGAAGATCTGCTCGACAAGGTCCACAGCTTGAGCGACCTGGAACTGGCCGTCCTGCTCTGTCTCATCAATCGCGAGCACGTCCTGATCAGCACTCCGCCAGCCGCCATTGACGACCTGGTGCAAGAGCTTCAACTGGTATGCTGCGTACACTCTGATTTTTGAAGCCGAGAGGAATGTGTAGCTGACCATCACAACCAATCCCAACCCGCAGGTAGCACGCAAGACTTTCAGCCTCAAGCCCGTCGTCGTCGACTGCCACCCGTCCACCACGCTCGAAGACTTCGCCTCAGCCCTGCTCCTCCATCCTCACCAGCCTTATCCTCAAAGCACTCCCGGCCGCTCCGTCTCGCCCTTTGCCGGGACGACAGAGTCATACTTCGCTCTCAGCCCGCATCCGCAATCGAATCATCGAACCTCCTCCGTGCCGCTCTCGCCCCTGTCCTCTCTCCCTTCTCCTCAAATCGCCCACTTTGTAATCGCAAAGAACCTCGACCGCGCCCCGCAAGTCGTCCAGATCCAGGCCCTCGAACTGCTACGTACAAGACGCATATTTACGCGCACGTCGGTGCAAGCCGCGCCGAAGCAATTCGTTTTCATACCTGTCGTAGGGGCTGCAAGCGGTGGCGAGGCGCATGTCACGCCGCATCTCAACGACTTCTTCTCGATTGCCCACTGGCATAATCCAGACGATGGATATGTTAACCTAGATGAATCCGATGGCCGAAATAACGGCACGGATGACGAGACGGCGTCTACGGAGAGCGTGGTAAAGAAGGGCGTGGATGGCAAGGCGCCGTCAACAGCTCTGATATCAGATATAGTATGCTCCTCTACCTACTTCAGGTTTTTATTCTACCAGAGTGTTAACAAGCATGTTACTAGGAGATCAGTCAACTAGCAAAGCTGAGCCAGGAAGTTCAAATCGACGTCGACATCCTGCGATACCAAATGAACATCGTCTCCTTTCTCCGAATGCACCGAGCTGTCGACGGCGGCATCACGCCTGCAGCCACCAAGCATCTCCACCAGCTCGTCAAGAGTCTTGCCCCTTTACATAAGCTTGACTATGTGACTCCAGCCCTTATTGGACTGGCTGTGAGGAAAGTCTATCTCCACCGAATTCGAATCATCGAGCCGGAAAAAGAGAGGAGTATGCAGTGGGGGAGCCAGCTGGAAGCTGTGGAAGCTCTACTAGAAGGCGTTGGACCTGAAGAAGTGGTGGAAGAGGTTTTGGAAATGGTAACTGCGCCGCTTTAAAACATATCATATTAACTTTGTATCCTTGCCCGTTCAAGCCTGGTACCAGAATAACAACCAGGCCCATGTGTTCCCATGTATACATAATATATAAGTAGATAGAAGTTCCGCATCCCAATCGCATCAATCAAAGACCATATTATTTATACCAACCTCCAATCCCACATTATACTTTCCTTCAACAGCGTAGGCGTCATACAGCAATATGCTTTGCGATCATTTTAGACAATCGACTCATCGTGAACCCTTTATTCAGAAAACGCCTAATAAGTGATATGAAAGCATTCTATGAAACCTCCTTAACCTTACACTCCCAACCTGAGCCAGGAGCCAAAAGCGGCAGACTAAGAAAAATCATCGGTCAGTTAAAAAGAAAAGACCCAAGTGAGCAAAATTACGAGTTCTTACCTAGCGCCAAGGCACCAGCCCAGCTCATTGCCCTTGATCTTCTTCGCAATCTTGACCTCGCGGTCAATGGGCATTTCGTATCCAGTGTGCAGCAGCGCCATCATAAAGTTCAAATCCAGGCAGTGCTCGGGACGGTCTTCAAGCTCCTCCAAGGCACCAGGGACGCTGGAAAAGACATCCCAGGAGTCCTTGCCGGCACAGACCTTGTCGGCAAGATCGTGCATCTCGCGGAGAGTGAAAGAGTCGGGCATGCCGAGGGGCTTGGTGCGGTCGTAGAAGTAAGAGAAGATGTAGACATCCTCCTTGGCAAAAGTCTTGGACAGGGCAGGCTGGTGAACGCCGTTGAAAGAGCAGGGAGCAAGCTTGCAGTCGGCTTCCTTCTTCAAGATCTTCTCAGCCAGGTTGCGGCACTGAGCAGGAGCGGGTGTAGACGGGCCAGTGAAGTTGAAGGTTTGTGCCGCGCCACCGTTGACCTCGACGTCGATTTGCTTGGTGGTGCCGGGAGCGATACAGGGGTGCACAATCGGCGAGTTCTTCCAGGTCTCGTCATCTTTCTTGGACTTGGCCAGATCATCAACCAGGGCGGAGTGCAGAGCCTTGCGAGCAGACATCAAGCCATAGCCAAGGTGAGAGTGCTGGTAGAGGTCGAATTTGTGGCCGCCAAAGTCAAGCTCATACTTGTGGTCTCCAGGAGCCAGCTTCTCGGGCATGCCTCCGTCTGGGGCTCCCTTAAAGGTAGGCTCAAAGACAATCTGGGTTGAGCCGCCACCAAGATCGAAGACAGCAGCGGTTTCACTCTTGTCAGGGCCGCCAATCTTGCCAAGCAGGTAGTTGGTAGTGATCCAAGCATAAACACCTTCGTCTGAGCCGTCCATGATGGCAACACCGTTCTGTTCGGCAGAAACAACGGGGAAGGGGTAATCCTGCTCCAAGTGTCGTCTGACCTCAACCAAGATGGCATCGGAGAGTTCCTTTCCAATTAAACGCAAGCCAGCGGTAGCCTTGACAGCAACGGGAGAGCATTTCTTCAGCGCATCCGGGACGTGTTCCATGGCAACGGCCATAAGAGCATCAAGACTCTTGGCAGCAGCAACGGGATCGTTCTTGAAGGCACTCAAGCCACCGACGGATTTCTCAGTCATCTTGAACTCTTCCTTCTCCAGCTCGGGGATGGGACCGCAGTTGTTGAACTTGTAGACGTGGATTCGAGAGCCAGTGCTGCCCGCATCGATCATGAGGACATACTGAACGATGGGCTTGTCCTTGGAGTAAGACTTGGAGCACTTATCGGTGCCGTAAGAAGAGTCTGAGGGAGCCTGGCCACTGTTGGGAGCGCCCTTGCCAGCAGCGGCGGTTCCCTTGTTGGAGGTGGTATCTTTGTTGGAGGCGGGGACATTGGCGACGGGAGCAGCAGCGGGAGCAGAAGCGGGAGCTTTGCTCACGGAACCTTCTTCACTGCCCAGAGGGCTCTTGTTGTATACCTCGACGCCGGATGGTGACAGCCACCAGAACAGGCAGACCAGTATCAGAACCAGCGTGCCGGTCTTAAGCCACCGCGACTTCTGAGACTGAGACAGCATGGTTTCTTTCATGCTGGCAAACAAGCCTTGCTTTCGATGGCTTGGACGGTATCGATCGGTCTTTTCGTGGGGATCGTGGGCAACTTGCTTCGTGGGCAGCGACACCGAAGTTCTCCTCATCAGGCCGCAGGGCGATCAATGAGAGACGCCGTAACGCATGAAAGAGCGGAAGGGAATGGAAGGTAAAAAAAAAAAAAGAGAGAAAGAGGAAAAAATGAAGGTCTAGAAGCCAACGTCTAGAGAATGACTGGAGGGCAGTTGAACTGTGGAACAAGCAAGGCCTATAGGTGGGAGGCGGCAGAAAGTAACATTACCAGGATCTAGGCGGACATTGCTGGAGTCTGGAAATGATCTGGAGTGGAAAAAAAGGAGACCAAACAAATCTTGTCCAGGTGGAGGGGCAAAGACAAGGTTCCTTGTGCGCATATCTTGTATGGAGCAGTACTTGACGCATCCACCACACGCCGTTCTTAACCACTGTGTCACTGACGCTACAGGCGGTCGCGCTTTCAGCTAAGCCTAGCAAAGCCACGCGATTTGATGAAGAACCCATTCGCCACATTCCATTTCCCCTGAAACCGGCTGCCAAAGAGCCCCCCTGGATGATGCGTCAGTGGGTCAACCGCTTAGTGCAGAAAATCCAGATCCATCGTCAAATTACAGGGTAAGCCAAGAGATGCAGACCATAGAGACGTACGATGATTCAAGAGAGTTGAACGTACTAAAAGCATAGAAGTTAATATGCATTTTCTTTGATAGTTTGTACAGAGTTCGTTGAACAGACCCTGTATTGAGTTTAATGCCTTTGGGCCACTGTCGACTGCATCTAGAGGTTCCGGCTTTGGAACGGCGGAGTTTATAAGCCGAAGTCCGCCTCTTGATAGCAGTAGCATAAGGTATATACGTCAGGTTTCGTGCGCTGGATGCCTTCCATGTGATTTCGTACACCTTTGCTGCCTTGAACTTCAATAAATAAAGTCAAATCAGCCCAGACTCACAGGCTTTGACCACTTCCGTTTTCTCATGAGATTTCACAACCAACGCTCACATTTTCTAATCACCTGGGTCTACAACCTATTGGATTAGCCACATCGCCTCTTCGAAATACTCTCAGGACGCAAGGAATCGCGTACAAAGTCGCGGCTCAAGATGGACGTCCACCTCCTTGTTTACGATCTGTCTCGCGGCCTAGCTCGTCAAATGTCGCTGGGCCTCCTTGGATTCCAACTTGATGCCGTTTATCACACTTCCATCGAGCTTCAAGGCCGCGAATATGTCTATGACGGCGGCATCATCTCCATCGTCCCAGGCACATCGCACCTGGGCCAACCCTTGGAGAGACTGCACCTCGGCAAGACAGATCTGCCCATGGACGTAGTCGGGGACTATCTGGAGTCAATAAGATCAATTTTTACGATAGAAGTATGACGATATTGCTGCTTTGTCCGATAACTACGAAGCTAAAAGAAAACAGGCCTATGATCTATTCCGCCA
Organism: Trichoderma sp. 2475; assembly: GCA_038502285.1. Lineage (NCBI taxonomy): Eukaryota > Fungi > Ascomycota > Sordariomycetes > Hypocreales > Hypocreaceae > Trichoderma > Trichoderma sp. 2475. The sequence goes on along the minus strand of JARPVV010000003.1, from coordinate 1,391,374 downwards.
CAACTGCAACAACTTCACAGATGCCTTTTCCAATTTCCTCCTCGGGAAGGGCATTCCAAGCCGCATTTCACAAATGCCACAGGCAGTACTCGACTCGCCGTTTGGACGCATGCTGATGCCTCAGCTGACCCAGGGGGTCAATGCCAGCAGACAAAACGGCTCTATCCTGGGACTGCAGGAGAGCGCTCAACCCATTGCGCCTGTCAAGGCAGCTTCGGTGAAAGATGTGACTGGCCATGCAGAACTATCTGCTCTGTTAGATCAAGCGAAGAAGTCCTGTGCAGTGGTCTACTTTACTTCTGCAACCTGTGCACCATGCAAAATGATATATCCTTTATACGACTCACTGGCCGAGGAGTTCGCGGGCAAGGCAACCTTGATCAAGATTGACATTGCTCAGCCGCAGGCAAATCTGCTTGCCAGTCAATATTCGATCAGCGCAACCCCGACATTCATCACGTTTCTAAAAGGAGAACAAGAAAACAGATGGTCTGGCGCTGATCCAGCAACTCTCAGAGGAAACCTTCAGCTGCTGGTGCAGATGGCGCATCCTCACCATCCTCATGAGAAGCTTCGCCTCCCCACATTTGCTAACCCAAACACGAAGCCTGTGCTATTTGGAAAGGTGCCTCCAATGCAAAAATTAATGACCAAGATGGGATCAGATGTGTCCAGCAAGCCTGAAATCCAGCAGCTGAAAAGATTCATTGAAGACCGCGCCAATGGGGAACCTCTAGACGCTGTTTTACCGAACATGGGACACATGGCAAGCTTTCTCCAGGAGACAGTCACAAATCTACCACTGGAAGTTATGTTTACCGTGGTCGATCTTTTGCGCTGCGCCCTTCTCGACCCCCGAGTCAGTGGATATTTTGCCGAAGAGACGGCTCACAAGACAGTTGCTGGCATCCTCAATGCCGTCAACGAGCAGGGCGAGTGCCCATATGCACTGCGCCTTGTGACTTTGCAAATGGCATGCAATTTTTTCTCCACTCCATTGTTTCTCGACGAAATTCTACGACACGATCATCTTCGCGGGCCCATCACCCGGTTAATATCAACGAGTTTTCTCGATGATGGCCACAGCAATACCCGCGTGGCGGCTTCATCTCTCTTGTTCAACATTGCTTTGGCAGACCGCAGGTCCAGGCTTGGCGAGGCTAAGCCAAGCCTACCAGAAGACGACCTTGTTGAGCTTGCAGCCTCAGTTGTAGAGGCAATCTCTCAAGAAGAGACGTCACAGGAGGCTCTCCAGGGCATGCTTTCTGCACTAGGCCACCTGGTGTATTATACAAAGCTCGACGGAGAGCTTGCAGATCTACTCCGCGCTCTAGATGCCGAAGGGACGGTATTGGCAAAGAAGAAGACTTTCCCTAATGAAGCGCTGATTGCAGAGGTGGGAAACGAGCTTCTTGGAAAAGGCCTGAAGATGGACCGGTTGAATTGAATGGATTGGCGTTTGACGTGAGATGAGACGATATGATTTTACTGCCTAGTTTATAGACTGTTCTTGGAGCCTGTTTAGATGGATTTTCTGGATTCGAATAATTAATTTCCACGTCTTTTCTTTCCTCTATCTTATCAGTAATGGCCAAGAGAAGTACATCTGAGCATGCCCGTCTTTGCAGCTCCATCCATCAGTGCTCTGCCAAGTCTGCCTGTGCAGCCAAAGAAAAAAAAAAGCTGAGTCATCAGCACAGCTTAGCATCGCCCCACATTGCTGCAGCCCATTTAAACAGCCTTCGCCAGCAAACTTTTTAGTTTTTTTTTCTTTCTTTTTCTTCTTTATCAAAAAGCACCTGAGCTGCCACGACCCTCACCTAGCTAACCCACGGTGTTGCGTTGCCTTTCCCCTCGTTGGGAAACGCTCAGAAAAGTAAAACCCTTGGATATAGGAAATCTACCGCTACGTTTTTCGAAACAAAAATCTGTGGGCGGCAGATGCCAAGAAGGGGGGACATGCCAGCTTCTAAATAATGAATTTTCTTCTGTTGTGCGCCCTTGGTGTAGCGCCAAGGTGCGGCTGAACACGAGCTGAACAAATGAATGCCTGTGCATTCTCTTTGGCTTGTCTAGTAGATGCTTTCGGGTCGAATTAATCGCTCGAACTGCTGGAGCCACGGGCTGCCACTTGTCGTGAGCTTCTGCGTGTAGTTTTCATGGGGCTGCTGCGTGCGAACGGCTTGTAGAAATGCCTGGTAGCATATCCTGCGATGGTGAAGCGAAAACTCATCACGATGTGGATATCTCTTGAAGCGAAAAGAAGCAAATCTGATTAAACAAGTACATACGACCGGGTATCTACTGACGCACTTCCACCTAACGCATGAATCAACTCATCATGCCTTTCAGACCTTCGTCTCCTCAGTCTCCCCAGCAAACTTGCTCCGATGCTGCTCCCTCACAAACTCCTCGATCTGGACATCATTCTCTGGCCGATTAGGAGGACCGGGTTCTCCTTCGTCTTCCACCTTGCCCTCTGGATTTGATCCGCCAAGGACAGGCACTGTAGCTGGAATGGCTTGAGAGACTATCGCGGAGGGGCATGTCAGTGCTAGGCTGCGACGGAGTGTAGTTGAGGCGAATCTTGTAACCATGGCGATTTTCTTCGCGCGTGCTGTTGATCGCTGGCTAATGAAGAGTGTCAAACAAGCAACTTACTCTTATGAACAACCGACTCAAGGAACGATTCTCCTCCATTGCCATTCTCACGAGTCCTACTTTCATCTGCCTTTTTGTCAAGCTGCTCCTTGAAGTCGAGCTGCTCCTGTGCCTGCGATGGGCTGTCTTGATTTTTGGATGGCGAGTGCATGATGGCTATTACTTTTTCTACTTGGTCTCGGCCAAAATCGAAGAGATAGATCAACGCGTAAATACTGGAAGCTGCAATGTCGACCGAGATATCTCGACTTTTGCGCCAAAAGGATGACATGGCTGGGACTTATATAGAACAGTCGTCCGGTTTTGATCTTTACGAAATGTGACGTCAAGTCAAGACATAGGACGTGTGCATGCGTGGAGATCAGCGTGCATGACAGCTGCTAAAGACACCCAAGGCCGCTAAAATACAGGCCAAGGCTAGAGCCAAGGCCCTGTCTGCGTAACTTTGGCGCTGGCTATAGCGCTGCTACGGTGGATGCATCTAGAAATTCGGGCGCCGAGAGACGGCGCTGATAAGATAAGCTAAGCCGTCACATTCTCTCTTCGCAGATCGATCTGATTTGCAAGCCGAGATATTTTCTCCGATGACATTCTAGTGTATAAGTGGTGTGATTGTTGGGCTCTTCACTTATCCTTTCTTTAATTTAGTTTTCGATTCATTGTCCATTTCGAAATAGACTGATTAAACAGAGGCCATTCTTTGACAATGGCCCCGATTCCTCTCACTATTATTACCGGCTTTTTGGGGTCCGGAAAGACAACCCTCATTCTCAACCTCATCCCTCAACTTCGCGCCCAAAATCCCTCCTACAAGCTCGCCCTACTAAAGAACGAATTCGGCGACCTCGCCATTGATTCCCAGCTGGCGTCCAGCTCAGCCATTTCCGGCGTGCAAGAACTCCTCAACGGCTGCATCTGCTGCAACCTCGTAGGCCAACTCGGCCCCGCGCTGGCAGAACTCGAAAAGACTGTCGCACCGGATCGCATCATCATCGAGACGAGCGGGTCTGCTTTCCCGGCAACTCTGGCTTTGGAAGTCAACCGAATCGCAAGAGACACAGGGAAATACGTGCTTGACGGAGTCATCAGCGTGATTGACGTCGAGAATTGGAAGGGATACGAAGATACGAGCTACACGGCCAAGATTCAAGCGCGCTATACCGACTTGATTGTGTTTAATAAGTGGGAGACGGCGGGAGAAGATCGCTATGAAGAGTGCTTGGATAGAGTGGGCGATTTAGATGTTGATGTGGCCCGGGTGAAGAGCGACAAGGGATTTGTTGATATGGGCCTGATATTTGGTGTTGATGGGGGTCTGGCCAAGGAGCTGACGGAGGCTGAAGTCAATGGCAACCACGATCACAGCCACCAAACTAATGGCGATGCTCATAAACACGACCACAGCCACAGCCATAACCACCAGAGCGAGGTTGAAGTGCTTTCCGTCGAACTCAAAGGCGACAGCGGCACTGCCGTCTCAACGGACAAGCTGCTCAATTTTCTCAAAGCAGCTCCCAAGGACGAGGCGTATCGCATCAAAGCCGTCCTCACCCTCTCATCTACGCCCAAAAACTCTGATCCCGACGTTCCACAGCCAGAGTCTAACCCGCGCGGTCGATACATCTTGAACTGGGCGTTTGGCCGGTGGACATTTACCTCTCTGGCTGAGAGCACAGAAGAACATGCTTCGAGCAACGGCGTTCTTTTGCGATTGACGATGATATTGGGACGATACGAAAGCAATAAATGGAAGAAAAGGCTGGAAGCTGGTGGCTTTATAGAATTAGACGGTGTGAATAAAGGGGAGTTGGTTGTTAAGAGGATATTGTAGGGTGGGATTTCTTTTTATATAGACGACGTTATGAACTTGAAAGGGAATTAGATTACTGGGGATATAGAGATAAATGCGGTTACAATAAGCAAGTAAATAAAGTGGAAAACCTTGGGATGAATAGTCCTCATCGATTTCTCTCTATGAGAATATACCATTTTCGCTATTCGTAATGAATATTTATAGCTAAACTGTGGTCTTCTTCTACATTTTCTTCCAACCCGCTGCCTTTAGACTGTTGATAATTGTCGAAATAACCAGCGATCCATGGCAAGTCATACCAGCCCATCCTATCTGTTTCAACTCTTTCTGTTCCATCTTCATCTTGAGAGTATACCGAGCTCGAAGTTGACAGCGAGGAGGTAACACAGCGATCAATACTGTTTATTAAACGTGGTTCTGAGGCATGGATTTTTGCTTCAGTGGGATATCCAAGATGCCGTTCTAAATCGAATTCATCTTGGGAGTACACAGAGCTCGAACATGACGACGGTGTAACACAGCCTTCGGACTCATCATCGGAGCACGTCGAGATTGTACCTGGCGAGGCAAGTGTAGCATAAGGTTTACCATCATTTATGAAACACGATTTTTTCTCTTTAGCAACGCATCCATCTAGCAACGTAGTTGGTCCGTCTGAATTTTCATCTTGCAGAGAAGGGCTGGGAGAGAAGAAGTCATCGACATACTCTTCATCGTCACTAACACGGTGCGGTGGCGCTGTGTACTTGGTTTTGCATGAGCGACAAGTGGTATAGCTATATTCGTCTCCCAGATAGCCCAAGCAGAGGAGGCATATCGGATGAGGCGGGGGTATACTTTGTGGAGGTGAGATGTAGGTTTGAGTTGATGACCAAGATATATCTGAAGATGACGGTGTTGGAGTCGGCGGAGAGTGGGGAGAATGAGGAAGATAGACTGCCCTTCGCCAAAGAGCTCGATCCTGAGGATTCTTGATGATTGGGTGCGCGCTCGCCTTGTATATGCTGAAATTGTGTTCGCAATTGTGTCCTATGGGATGAATGTCTGTATCAACTTTCGTGAGAGTTTTGTTGGGCTTTTCCTTTGGAGGATACGAGTTGGGGTGCGATCCTAATGGTATTTTGATACGCATTTTCGCGAGCCGAGTAGGGGGTTGTTGGATAGTGGTTGGGTTTTCTGTGTAATGAGATTTATTTAATCGGGCGATGCAAAGTAATATTTCTGATTATATGCGGGCTATTGTTATTTATGTGGAATTGCGGTATTATTGAACAGCGCTGTGTTCATTTTGTATGTTCTCGCAGTTTAACAGCCGGGCTCGTTCTGTTCAAGCATACACTTCTGGCATCGGCCAAATTTATAACACACCAGTCTTATCTTGTTCATATACACAGTGTTTTGTTTCAATTTGCTATTTATATACAAAAAGAAAATAATGAAATCCGATTTTCCAAATTGTTTACCCAAAGTTCAGTCAAAAAGGTACACACCCTCCTGCTTTTAAGATGTGCAGTGATCGAATTTACAGGTATCCTTTTGTTATAGAAATTTCGGAGTAATTTTGTGGTGATTGAGATTCAATGCACAGGTGATTCGCTTTATAAGCTCACAGTGACCGTCATGTTATTGCTCAGCACCATAAGCGCCGGCGGAAGGTCGTGACACAGCAGCTCAACATCCGACAGATACTGAATCGTGCTGTCCACCTTCATGTACGTCCCCTCGTTGGGAATTGGTAACGTGCTGAGAAGAACAGCCGTGTCTTTTGAATTTTGTTTCATCAGTTCGTTGAGGATCAGATGCTGCGCCCTGCTTGGCAAGTCATTGAAAGACAGCGCAACGCCCTGTGTCGAGTATGGGGCGCCGTCTGCGTTGCTCAGGTCAGTGCCGGCTCTATACGATTGCACGAGGTCGGGGATGTTTAAGCTGACGTCTCCTTGGCCATAGTTGTTTTGGTATTGGGATTCTCGCCGAGAACGAGATTGATAACGGGATCTTGTTGTGCTCGAGCGTGAGTAGTACGTCGGCTGTTCAATGTACGAAATCGCACGTGGGCCTCCTCCTCCTACCATATTTCTCCTGGATCCAGGTAATGGCTGTGACGGAACGTTTAGAGAAGATTGCCTCGAAAACGATGGACGGTCCATTCTAGGGGTCGTAGGGCTCGATGAATTTGTAGTTGCGAATCCAATCCGGGAGCCTCCCTCTTCTGTTGTGATTCTCATCTCTGGGACAGGCCGACTTGAGAAGCGAGCGGCGGATGACTGTCGCGATATGCTCGGCCGGGGCGTTGAAGTATCGTCATCCCCTGAATATCGGGCGACTGAAGATGTAGCAGTGCTGCTTGGCTGGTAGTTGTTGTGACTGGCTTCTGGCCTAGCGAGTTGATCGAGATTGGGAAAAGATTCTATGCTCTTGATTTCCATCTTGAAGCTGCTTCTCTGTCGGTTATTTGCTCGAGGGGTCGCGTCGAGATCAACTTCGCCCTGTCGAGGCGTTGGAGAAAATACTGAGTTGAGTCGATGCTGGGCCATGGAAGGCGGCTGAGACGACATGGTGCCGTAGGACGGGGTAAGTGAGGGAATGCCGTTATTGGAGTACATGTATCCATGCCCGGTGATTGTATCGAAAGATCCATTTCCGGTTATCCTAGGAGGCGAGGGCTGCCCTCGTGAGGCATTCGAAGATGACTCGCGCAGTAACGGATCTGTAACGGATCGCACCGTACTTAGAGAGTCTGTATCGCTACTTGTTTCGTAATCAGAATCAGAGTCCTCGAAGGCTTCTTCGTTCAGATGATGAGTGTGCATGCCGATGTTGATGCCCATCTTCGACAGAGAGCCGATGTTCGGCTTCTTGGGCATACCGGGAAGATCCAGCACGCTCGAGCGTCGTCTCCGCGATTCTGTCTCTTCGTGCGGATTGTATACTCCTGGCCGGCCAGCGGTCGAAGTGATGATATGCGCGAGGTGTGTAAACTCCTGGCTGTTCGTCATGGGCTCTGACTGTCCACGGAAGTCTTCCAGGTCGTTCCACCATTCCTCGTCTCTTAATGCGTCGCCAACAACGATTTCACAGTCTATACTACTGCCTTTGCCGTTGATGATGCGTTCGTATGTATCCAACTGACCACATGCCAGCCAAAAGACTCGAACTTCGGCGTCGATACGCAGTTTCTCTAGAAGCGCGCGGACTCGGGCCAACTCTTCTTCGACTTCGCTTTCGTATTCAACAAAAACCATGACACGCAGCGTATAGGCCTGTTTCCAGGTGTGAACACTACGGAGAATGTGGCCTAGTTGTAGAATGAGTGTGTCTAGCAAATGTTAGTCATGGCCAGGGAGTTGCAGTTTGCAATGTGAATAGACTCACAGGTATCAAAATTCGAAGTCAGCATGTTCTTGCCATCGGATGAAACTTCAGCAGACATCTGGATCGGCCAAAGGTCAATGTACTTTTTCGAATTGTCTTCGTCTTTTCGGGGCGTCTCCAAGCCGTCGAATCCATATGCCACTGCTACGTTCAACCGATACATCAAGGTCAAATCCTCCAATGCTGTCATGTACTCTGTGGGAGACATCATGTCCTCCGTACGAATTGCGTCAGTCGGCAAGAAGCCTTCCATCAAACGCGCAGATGTATCGCCACGGTTTCGTGTGTAGGCCCTCTGAGATTTTGGCGGACGATTCATCTTGGAAGCTGGAGCCATTGGGATGTCTGGTACCCGTAACCTATGACTGGATCTTCGTAAATCTTCCATGTTATAAAATCCTAGGACTGCAATATTGGGCCGCATGCCTCCAAGACCTGAGGATAAGATGAGATTTCGGATGCCCCAGGTAATCGAAGGCGACATGGTCAACTGAACAAAGGCTTTGATTCTGGAAAACTCTGATATGTAGCGCGTCCAAGCCTGTTGTTGCAGCTTTGCCTCGTGTACTCCGGTGTTAAAGTCATCTGTCACGATGACGTGACCGAGGATGTAAAGGGAGCCTTTCTTTAATGAATTGCAAAACTGGATCAATCTCGTCTGCCGCCGTGGGTTATTGACAAGGAGTATGATTTGTGGTCTCCAAAACTTGATGTGTTCGGGCTTTAGTCTCAGCAAATATTTCCTCACTTGGTGGTAGATGAGATTCTGTGAGACATCTCCCCAATGTTTGGGCGGACATAGATAATGAATCAGCAAGAATACTAGTATGAGGGCACAGATTGCGGTTGAAGCGTAGGCCTCGTCGATGAAGAACATGGCTGCAGCAGAGAAGAGGCTTCCCAAGAAAGCCGTCTCGGCACTGAAGAGCTGAAAGCCAGGCCTAAAATTAGGAGCAGATCCGATTTTCAATAGGAAACAAGCCAAGTTCATAACAAAGAATGTCATCTATTTTCATTAGCAGCTGCTTAGTATCGAGAGAGCAGGTGGATATATGCACTAACCTGATAACCCATGGAGATGAGGGTGGCAATTTGGTTCAAGTCCGCAAAAAGGGCAACCTGAGCGATGGCGTACGTTAGGAATATGGCAAAGATTGGTTCATCACCGATTTTGGTTCCTCTTCCAAAGACGGACAGCCCTGGAAGGAGCTTATCCCTAGCAAGTGCTTGAAACAGCTTGGCTGATCCGATGACACCCATAAGAGCCGAAAAGAAAGTAACGGCGCACTCGCCAGCTAGGATAATAGGGGCATATAGACTTGTGATCGAAATAACATTATTGTTGGCCAGAAAAGATTCGTGAGTGGTAGCTGCTGCCATGGAGAGAATGACGGTGAAATACACGATGAAGGTTGTAAGAGTAGCCCACAACGTTCCATGCGGAATAGCTTTGCTTGGGTTTCTCAAATCTCCAGACATGGAAGCTCCAGCAAATATTCCCGAAGTCGCTCTGTAATCACTGGAATCAGTATATATGCTCTGTTACGGAGAAGTGGAATGCACTCACGGGAAGAGAACGCCGAATAAGTCACGAAAAGTTTTAAGGCCTTCGTAGCTGCTATCAGAAGCCCGAGGAGCAAAATTTCCAATGAGCGTATCAACACTGATACCCGTAAACTTGACTCCAGCCGCAACATCCTCAAACGGAGACTTGAAGATTGCTGATACTGGGATGCTCATGACAGCCACCGTAAGGATGATGAGCAGTGCATTCGACGCTTTTGCAAAAGTTGACGAGCCAAGTAAGCAAAGACATGTACAAAGTATCAAGGCCGCCGTTTGGAGCCCGTACCCAGTCCAATATCCTTGAGGAAAGTTAGATCCCATGTTAAGTCGAATGCAGTCGATGAGACCAACTACATTCATGGCAGTGTTTAGGGCTTGAGCCAGATAGAACAAGATGCCAATGGAGCCACCGAACTCGGGGCCGAGAGACCTAGAGATTAAGTAATAAGCACCGCCGCCTTTGACTTCTCCATTGGAAGCGATGGCAGAGAGCGAGAGAACAGTAAGCAGATCAATGCAATAGGCGGCGAGGAGAAGACCTAATATGGCAAGACAGGTTGGAACTGAACGCTGCAAATTATTTCGGTTCGTGCTAGCGACTTACCTAGGATTCCAATAAAGCCAACTTGTCCCAGTATCTGGCCAAAGCGGAGGAACATGAGAATGCTCAAGATGTTGAGGTATACAGGGATGTAGACGCCAGATATGGTACCTAACCTGGCGCCGCCGGCGGGCTTTACAGGCTCCATGGCTATTGTCAAAGAGCCTTTTCTCTCTGGCGTTTGATGAGGCATGGAGAGATGATTTCGAAAGCAAGGCCCAAAAGGTCGCGTGGCAAGAGTGCGAGTGGCCAACGGGCGTGGAATTTCCAAGAAACCACCACCAGCCAACCGTGCAACCAGCCCTGGTGCCTTGCCGCTACAAGGCCTTGGGCAGGATTCAGCAGCGGTAAAAAGGCGAAGAATGAATATCGACCAGGTGCTATAAATCGAAGATGAGAAAATAAAAGCAAAACAACAGCGTTATAACCATTCTCCACTGCCTCTGGCTAACAACAGGTATAAGTGAATAAAGAAGCCATCAAAGAAAGAAAAGTACACAGCCCGGCACTTGGGGCAATGGCGTTAATATCAACATCTGAAATTTGCTATGCTAAAATTGTACATACAAACGCCGTTTGAGATCAAGCAAATCAACCAAGGCCGGCGTCATGCCAAGGGTTTGGGATCAGCGGCGGGGCTTGAGGGAGCGCGAGCGGCGATTCGTGTAAGAGAGCCCTGGAGAGGAGACATGGAGAGCCATCGACGCCATCATGCCTGACATTTCCCGAGTCGAGATGCTGCCGAAATCAAGTTTGGGGGCATTTTGTGCATATGGACATGCATGCTCTGTCACATATAATGGTTCTCTTCTATGGATATTGCATGTACGATGGCGTATTGACGCTGCCCATCTTGGGCCAGGAGAAGCAGCTTGTAGGCTATTATGTGGGCAAGTCCCTGCCGCTGCCTGCATGTACGTAGAGGTTTACACCGCAATGGTTCGTTTTGCGGCATAATCATTACTTGTATTTAGCAGCAAGACCCGGCACTCTAGCGGTATAGGATAAGCCTGTTGTACGCTAACAACTCGTATGGAGAATTAGTACTGGCCACCGTTGGCCTCTATCGTGAGAAGCCACAGATCAGGTGGGAATCGCAGGCTCCGCAGTAGCGCGATGGTGGTGTTGAGCAGCGTCGTCATCCCAGCAATGGGAAAGGCGATCTTCAGCCGGTCTTTGCGGGACTTGGAGTGTGATTCGGGGGCGGGTTATGCCTCTGAACGTCTGGTAATCAATTGCCGCCGTAAGAGCTGGTCATGAAGTGCCATTGTCTACAAGGGCTGCAATATGCCGTCAACACCAGTCGTTATTTTCTTTTTATTTCAAAGAAGACAAACCAGTTCACCAGAGCCATCACAGCCAAATAAACAAATCGACACAGGGAAGCCTCCGAGAACTGGCCAGGCATATGCGTGGCGATCCCTCTGGCTGCCCCGCCTCTAGGCGATATCACGCGCCATGACGGCATTTCGAGCCACCCCAGCACAAGGGATACAAATCCTTCCACTTAGAGCTGATGTTGACTCGAATTCTGCGAGCAAACAAGCATAGCGCACTGGACCCTGGAATCACGAGCGAGCGCTTGGGGAGCGTACATGAGCAGGTATGAACGCATGTACCTTAATATAAAATCCATGTAGGCCTATCTGCGCGGAGAAATTCGGAAAATCATTTAGTGCCGCATCGGCTCGTCCCGTGGTGTTCTATGTTCACAATAGCAGAGGCATTCAAAAGCCCAGCATGACCGAGTGCATCATATATCTGCTGCTCTTGGCCGCCTGTGACATGCGTATCGAGATCTGAGCCCTCTGGGGGACGGAGAAGAACGCGGGGGGAAGAATAGAGAGATGCGGAGGGATGGTGCGCTACCACAAGCCTCATGTTTAGCAGTCATCTGAATCCGTGGTCAGCCTCGTGATAAAGCTGGTGACCAGCCGCTGGGAGTTTGTTTGCGCTGTGCGCAGACAACGGGCGTTCGGTGTCATCGCCGCCATCCAATTAGGGCCATGGTCTCTCCCGCCCTTATCCGAAGGCGTGGTCTTGGGGTTTGACTCTGATGCCAAGGTCTTTGACTGTTGACCGGAGACTGCGCCTGCTCATTTGTGTGGCTGCTTGGTCAATACTGGTCGCAAGCACAGCAGACATCGTGTTCACTACGGGCAAGTCTCGTGTGTCAGTGCCATCTATATCGAACTGGACACGGCGTTATAGTAGTAAAATGAGGGAGAATGATAAATCACAAGAACTGAAACAACCTCTTTCAGGGAATTAGATCACGTAATATCTCGATTCGTTCTGATGTGAGGCGGAGCGAATCAGGCCTGCCGCCTGCGTATCCCGTACACCCGTTATCGGCTGTCACTCTTCATGGTCCTGATAAGCTTCGACTTGAGACATGCCCAATAGATGCGGAACAGTAATATCGATTAATATCTTGGCTGCATCTTAGTATATGCAGAGCATTTGTCAATATTCATTTGACTGCAAACAGATAACTAGGAATTCAAGTTTAACCGCCAAAGAATGCTGCCTGCTCTCTGAATTTATATCTGGACGAGTTTTACAAGCTGTTTGAGCTGACGGGCTATCGAGCGAGGGTCCTGAGATAAACCCCTCCACATCCAGAGCAAAGGGTGGTGCCCGCCCTTATTCTCTTCGCTTGATATCGATGAGTCAATAAAAGTCATTCGCGCGGCAGTGCTTGCGTGCCGGATGGATTGGCTATAAATTGTCGTTTATACATGTAGTTATCGGTATCAAACGTGTGCTGTATGCATGCAAGCCCTATCTCAACTGCCCCTTCAAGCGCTGCCCCGTGCTGGCTGTTCAATGAGCGTCCAGCCTGCGAATCGAGCCGATCTCTTGCTGTCATAGCGGACCTTAGCCGCCGCCGGCCCACTGCTGAGCCCCCTAGCATGTCTCCCTAGCAGTCCCCAGTACGTGTGGTCCCCTAACACAGTCACCAGACCGGAGCAGCCACTGCGTGCGCTGGCGCAGGCTGGAGCCCTGACGATTGCAAGGTACTGATCGTACAGAGTACCTGGCTTGGCGCCGGTGCTGGGTGGGCGCACAAGTACCTCGCTACCTGAGCTGCTCTAGCGCGGCCTCGTCCGTCATTAGTGCAGGACCTTTTGGGAACAGGCACGCACTCTCGTAGCTTCGGCCAAAGAGACCCGGGCAGATTAGCTTTCACTCTCTTTCATCCTCCATCATCTTTCATCTGTTTGTCCCTTCTCCTCTCCCAGAGACTCCCAATTGAAGCAGTATCGGCGGAGGCAGACAAAGCAGCCTCGAAGCGTCCACTCATCGCGCGAGTCTCAGCCTTGAACGCCGCCGGCGCCTTATCGCCAATCTTCCCGTATTTGTTTGTCACCGAGTCTCCCTCGCGCGGTTCGCATCCTTTCGGCTTGCCGACGCTTTTCAACACAAAGCATCGATACTCATCATCTGTCTCAGACTCGATATGCGATAGGAGACCAAACGTGAGCTAGATCAAGCTTGAATACCACAGCAATCATGTCTTCGCCGTCGAGAAGCGGAATACCGCAGGACATCGCGAGGTCTCATTCGCCCAGCCTCTCCCAGCAGCGGCCATTCTCGTCGTCAGTGCCCCGAGAAGAACTTACCGCGAGACTTGCCGAGCCAGTTCGAGCTGGATCGCCCGTGAGAAGCGGCTCGCCACGTCCGGGATTCGCAAAGCCTGAAGGCGGCGATAGTCCAGCGTTTGCTCAGGGCCCTGGCGTGTCAGCTCTGGCCGCCGCCTTGTCCGACTCCCTGGGACAAACGCCGCCGCGACACGGCACTCCTCCAGTCCGCGTCAGTACACCGCCGGTCCGGCCGTCATCTCCCGGAAGAGGCCGCTCTGCTACACCGACAAATTATGGCTCCTTTGACTCGAGAAGCCGCATCGGGGCGGAGAGCACCGGGCCCTACGAGGACCCGGAGATTGTCAGGAGGCATTTGGTGCAGCCCAGTGAAATGGACAACCCTACGTCAGAGGCTTCATCGGAGACTGGCAAGGGCAAACAGGCGGCAGATTCTGGAGCTGGTACTACCGGCCTGGATGAGGAGGAATTCTCGAGTCTTCGTCTGCAAGGAGGTGATGTAACACGGGGGATCTACAAGTGGGCTGAACAGGCAGAGGCCAAGACGAGGATGCAGCGCAGCAAGAGTTTTGACTACTCTAGACCCGAGCCTGAAAGCGAAACCCTTGACATCAACTCCATCAAAGTGCCAGGAGGCTTCCGAAGGAATCACCTCAGGAGAAACGTCATCAGCCCGTCTGGACACCACGAAGATGGCTATGGAGCAATCGATTCCCCGGGCGGTAATCAGCGACCCCTATTTACATCGAGTTTCCTAGAGTTCTTGTCCATCTATGGCCATTTTGCCGGTGAAGAGTTGGAGGAAGACGACGAGGCTCTCGGCCCCAACGAATACTTTGGATCTGGCGAAGATAATGGCGAAGAAGAAGACGAAGAACCAATGGAGGATAGTGCTCTGCTTGGCCCCTCGAAAAAGAAGCGCAAGAGAAAGGTCCGTGGCGGTAGCGGCCAGAATAGCCAGATGAACGCCGCCCTGCTGCTGCTCAAGTCCTTTGTCGGAACCGGTGTCTTGTTCTTGCCGCGTGCCTATCTCAACGGTGGCATGATGTTCAGCAACCTTGTCCTCATTGGCGTGGCGATTCTAAGCTACTACTGCTTTGTTTTGCTGGTTACGACACGACTCAATGTCGAGGGCTCGTTTGGTGACATGGGCGGTATCCTATATGGAAAATGGATGCGAGCCATCATCCTTGCCTCGATTGTTCTCAGCCAGATTGGCTTTGTCGCCGCCTACATCGTGTTTACATCGGAGAATTTGCAAGCCTTCATCTTGGCCGTGACAGACTGCCAGAAGTCTGTCAGCATTCCAGTGTTGATTTTCTTGCAGATGATTGTCTTCTTGCCGCTTTCTCTTATCCGAGACATTGGCAAGCTCGGATTTACAGCTCTGATTGCGGATGCCTTTATTCTGATAGGACTCGCGTATCTCTTCTACTACGATGTGCTGACGCTTGCCGCCAATGGTCTCGCCGACATCATCATGTTCAACAAGAAGGACTGGACGCTCTTCATTGGTACAGCCATCTTCACTTTCGAGGGTATTGGTCTCATTATCCCCATCCAGGAATCGATGAAGCAGCCGGAAAAGTTCCCCAGGGTCATGTTCCTTGTCATGATTATCATCACTGTCCTCTTCACCGTCATGGGCGCCATTTCCTACGCTGCGTACGGATCCGAGACGCAAACTGTTGTCCTCCTCAACCTGCCGCAGGATAACCGCATGGTGAACAGCGTGCAGCTCCTCTACTCGATGGCCATTTTGCTGTCCACTCCGCTGCAAATCTTCCCTGCCATCCGTATTGCCGAGACCGCGCTGTTTACGAGGAGTGGCAAGTACAACCCCTGGATCAAGTGGCAGAAGAACATCTTCCGCTTCTTCTTGGTGGCCATGTGTGCTGGCATTGCCTGGGGTGGCGCCGACAACCTGGACAAGTTTGTGGCTTTGGTGGGCAACTTTGCCTGCATCCCCTTGGTCTACATCTATCCTGTAAGCAGCCCCTCCTTTCCTTCGCTTCCCCATTCTTTTACCTCTTGACAAATGCACAATATACTGACATTGTTTATCATAGCCCCTGCTCCACTACAAGGCAGTCGCACGAAGCAGGCTTTGGAAATACTCCGATATCGCGCTGTGCATCTTTGGTCTCATTGCCATGGTATACACCACTAGCTTGACCGTTATGAGCTGGGCCAACTCCGAGCCCAAGCTCCCCGGTTACTGCGACCGAAGAGGCAACTAAGCCTGAATCTGACGCTGAATGGTGAGATACTCGGGGAAGTTGGAGAGAGTGAGAAGCGCAGAAGGCGGAGTGTTCATCTCAACTTTGATTTCCTTTGTTTCTTTCATTCTTGATTTTTCTTTGGGCATTGGGATAGCAAATTGGACGAAAGGCATTTGATTCGGGATTATTTTCAGATTGCAAGGAATTTACTGTATAGAGAGGAGGATATGGTTTCTGTATTGTGTATTTAGGCATGGGTGATTTCACATAGAGATTTCCGTACAGGCAGATATCGAGAGATGGGAGATGCGATGGTAGCGACATTTGCAGCATATTGTTCTTGACTAATACTACTACATATTCTGGGTACCATTTGAAGCACGTTTCTCTGCCATTGTCACAGCGTTTGATACCTTCATGGTGCTTTACATGATGCAAAAACCCGCCACTGTTGCTGGCCAGCTTAGCGCCGTGGGGCCGCTCCGTGGTGGGGATTTTTGCTGCCGGGCAGAGGCAAGAAGGTGCCAAAAGCCCGCATCTCGGTCTCCGAGATTCTTGGACCTCTCATGCAGCGATTACTACTGACCCGTTCCCATTCGCCGTCTTTTGATGATCCTTGTTGCCAATGGAGAGCGTCGGGATTAGTGCCATCACCTCTGCGAGCCCGTCGTGACTTGCACATGCCGAATTGCCGCCTTGTTAGAGTCTCGTTCTTCTTTCTTCTATATTAATCTTAGCATAAAACAATGTCGAGCGCTGGCATCCGCCTCTGCCACTTCTCGCCAGTATGTCGATGCGGATACCTCTCCACCCGCCGTTGAGGCTGCTGCCATCACCATCGTCGCTTTACCAGATCCCCAGAGCCTGGCCATCTTCTCGCACCAGCAACCGCCTCGTTCCAGCAGCAACAATCGCAAGCCGAAGAGGCATCGCCACAAGGTCTGCGCGGCCGCCTCCGTTCCCCGTCGTATCTAGCTGCCCGTCGCCGACATGCGGATGCGCCGACACGCCGGCCATGCCAGACGGGCTGGAGATTGACCACCAGAATCCGCTGAATGGCGTCATGGCTGGGTATGCGGAGCATGTGGTGGTGTGTACGGGCAAGGACGACTGGCTGTCCAAGATTGAGGATGAGAATAGCGGTGACAATCTGGCCGCGGATTTGAAGGAGCTTTTTGGACGAGGAGGGAAATATACGGATGTAAGTAAAGCTGGAAGCTGGACATGTGGGTTGGAACTACAGAGCTAATGAGATACGTATGGAAAGCCGTTTCACCACATTTCTGTCATCAACTCTTCGTTTCCGAGCTCGGTGCCTCCCCGAAAGGCGATCCAATCGACATCCGCCTACCTGCTACCGTCCTTCAAATACGTCCCTTTCCTACCGCGCGTGTCATTCGACAGCGTCAAGGCCCTCGCAAAGGGCTTCCTACTGCCTGAAAAGCTGCACAGCGCCCACGACGGACTATCGCCCGTGCACCGCGATCGATTGACGCGAAAGGAGGCATTCCAGGGCCTATTGCCCGGCGTGCAGGATGTCAAGGACGTGCTGGTGCTGATATGTGGCCACGGAGGACGAGATTTACGATGCGGCACAATGGGGCCTGTGCTGAGAACAGAATTCGAGGAGAAGCTTGAGATGGAAGGCTTCCACGTTGCCAAGGAGGCGGTTCAGGTTGGAAGCCTAGATGGCGAGGAGGTGACGAGAATAGAAGGGAACAGCAGCCCGGAGAAGAAAGTGGCGAGAGTCGGACTGATTAGCCATATTGGAGGACACAAGTTTGCTGGCAACGTGATCATCTATGTGCCGCCTGGGTTTGCAAACGACAAGGGCGAGAAGCATGCTTTGGCTGGATGCGGGGTTTGGTACGGGAGGGTAGAGCCGAAACATGTGGAGGGACTTGTGCGCGAGACGGTGATGGAGGGTCGGGTGGTGGAGGACAAGTTTCGGGGAGGCATTGATGCACAGAGGCGGATATTGAGGTTGTAGATGATGGCTTATGACGGAGGTGGTGAGACAGGAGGAGAGTATCAGCTGGATAATGAGTATGTGGATGTTAGTAACACAGAATACAGGTTAGATAGAGTATGTAGTCTAGATGATTCATGACATGACCCGCTGAACAAGAGAGACAAAGTGACGGAGCTGCTGCGTGTAAGTGCTCGGAACCAGAGACATCGAGACCCTACAGCCATCAGCACAGGTACATACAACTTACATGCATAGGTACAGCAGGCACCATTCCGGCGCTGGACGGATCGGCAACGTGCTCGGGCAATTGCCTGGGTTAGGCAGCTTCCAGTCGCCAGTTTAATCTACATGTACAGTATTTGCATGTGATTTACCCCGGCTTTGCCCAGCTAATAGCGAGCGATCCTGAAAGAATCCCGCCGCGAGAAGCCCACGGGCCACTGCAGGCTATAGCCGCCCGCCCCATGTCCGTTGCATGCCATGCCGCTCTTGGCATCTGACGCTGCAAGTGGGCGTCTTACTCGTACAAGTGCCGGGTCTTGCACCGTGAACCGCCGGCTGGCTTACGGGGAACAAGGAGGCCAGACAATCATCACCACTGGTCGTATTACTACATGCCTCGTTCCTCTCGACCCACCTTGTGTCCTTGATGACTGCATGCGTCGCCGGGCTGTGCGAGAGAGCGCACAGGCGGCGCTGCTTATACTATAGCAGGGCTACCCGAGCTTTGGAATTTGTTCGGAACGCCGCGAGTATATGAATGGCGAGGGGGACCCACGAAGCGCGTGCGTCCCTGTGTAAAGAAAGTCTGTCCCATGCTCGTGATACTGTGAATAGCTCCCCCTTTTTTCTCTTGGTTGCTGCCGGATCCGGAGTTGAAATAGCGGTTCACGCCAAAAGCGGCCTTTGACGCTCCTGCTTTCTCTCACCTAGATAAAAAGATCAGTTTTTTTTTTCTTTCGCCTTTATCTTTCCTGTTCTCTTTTCAGAAAGAAAACCATTGTTTCAGAGATAAAGGAGGAGAAGCAAAAGAAAGATCTAAATCGGAAACGAGCCGCTAGGAAAACCGGCGATAGACAAGACAGGATGGCCTCCGCAGATCCCCTCAACGGACTCAAAGTCTCCATCACCCAGACCAAGTCCTCGCCGCCAACCATCATCGCCACCGTCAAGAACAACAACGCGCACCTCGTCACCATTGCCGAGTACCAGTCGCCCTTTGACCAGCTGATCCTCGAGCTGGGCAACCTCGCCATCTACCCGAGCTCCGGCTCCTCCAGCGCCTCTGACAGCGACAGCAGCGTCAGCGGAGAGCCGCTCGACTACCCAACCATCCGCCTCAAGCGAGCCTGGCCCCCTCCAAAGGAGACCATGGTGACGCTCGGCCCGGGCGAGAGCCAGACGGCCGAGATTGTCCTCCGCGACCCGGTGCCGCTGCGGCGCCTGGGCACGTCTGCGACGGTGAAGCTGAGCGGCCAGTGGATGTCGGTCTGGAGGCGCCGCGCGGAGGACATTGACGAGGCGGACTGGGATGATGTCTCGAACCCGGATGAGTTTTCGGGCCAGTATGAGTCGAACAGCTTGGAGATTTCGATTGCTTGAGCGTTTTCTTTATCTATCTGTTTTTCATTCAGGGGGAGTGATGGGATGGGATTTGTTTCATTTTTTTCAGATTGTAAAAAGTGATGGAGAAACGGCGAATTGGTGTTTTTTTTTTTGCTTCAATTCCATGTGTACCTAGGGGAGAAGCATCTTATGAGCATGGAAATTGTATCTTGATTCTGCTTTGCTGAGTTGGCGAATTACTACTATATGGGAACACGTGACTCGCCTTCAACCTTTGATGGCGCTTTTTTCTCTCTTATACGCTTGTGATGATACTTTTATTTTAAGCAGCGTCTCGTCATTGAATTCAGC
The DNA here is from genome assembly GCA_038502285.1 of Trichoderma sp. 2475. Taxonomy (NCBI): domain Eukaryota; kingdom Fungi; phylum Ascomycota; class Sordariomycetes; order Hypocreales; family Hypocreaceae; genus Trichoderma; species Trichoderma sp. 2475. The sequence continues at coordinate 1,371,645 of JARPVV010000003.1, read as the reverse complement.
TCCGTTGTATTTGGTTACTATCATTCTTTTATTCTCAATTTACCTCATTCCAATTGTATTTTATCTCCTCAATTCAAATTAAAACACCCCAAAATGTCAAGCCGAGGAGCCGTCCTCTGGGCCTCAAGGCTTCACAAAGCTCCTCTCACAAAAGCCATCTCAACCAGAACAGCAACATCCTCATCCATACGCTGCTGTTCTCGGCAATACGCCACAGCCACCTCCAAATCTCACCCCAAACGATCAAAAACTCTCCCTATTCTCATCACCACCGCCATCCTCGGCGGCTCCATCATCTACTACTCCACCACTTCTTCCAAACCCACGCTCCTCAACGCCGACTACTTCGCCCCTTACACAATTACTTCTCACGAAGCCGTCTCGCCCACATCATTCGTCTTCAAAATCTCGCCTCAGCACCACAACCCTTCTCTGCCATATCTCACTCCCGGCACATCTTCATGGCGCTACCCTCAGTGGTCTGTCGAGTTCAAGCAGCCTCAAGTCCAAATCGCCCGCCACTACACGCCACTGCCGCCTCTTGACGGCGAGGACCCTTCAGATGGAAGCCTCAGATTCTACGTGCGCGCTATAGGAGGCGGCGAAATGTCGCATTATCTTAGCCGTCTTCGCGTAGGTCACGATGTCTGGCTACGAGGTCCGCATATAGGATTCGACATCATCGCACGACTCGGCAACATGAAGAAAGTCGTGTTTCTGGCTGGCGGGACAGGCGTCGCCCCAGCAATGCAAGTCGCCCAGGCGGTGTTGGATAAAAGCCCGGAAGCACAGGTGGATATCCTCTGGGCAATCAGAAAGAGAGGAGAGCTACAGCGTGGCAGTGGCCCAGCGAGAAAACGGCCATCGTGGTGGCAATTCTGGTCTACAGAGAGTAGCCAGTTGGTAGAATTGGATTCTCAGCTACAAGATCCCAGCCCAGTGGCGCGGCAGCTCAAAACCATGAAGACGACATACGGCAAGCGGCTGCAAATACAAATTGCCATTGACGAAGAACAAACACAGTTCCGCGAGTCGGATCTTCAAAAGGCCATCTCATCAGGCAATCACCAAGGCGCATCACCCATCACCACTCCCGGATGCCGTCTGCACGACTCGTCAGCGCTGGAAGTGACTCCCGAATTCGAGACACCTGCAACAGCAGATGACTGCAAATGCGGCGCTGGAGCTGGAAAGAATCTCTTTGTGATTTCCGGCCCGGATGGCTTTGTCGCTCACTACTCGGGACCCAAGAGGTGGCTTGGAGGACAGCAGATTCAGGGGCCGGTTGGGGGCGTAGCGGGACAGCTTCAGAGAAAGAACCCGGGCCTGGCAAACGAATGGCTCGTGTTGAAGTTGTAGCGATGTCATAATGTAGAGTCAAATGTATAAAAGGAATTATAGAACGGTCAAAAGCCCAAGACATGTACACTCATAGATATGCATTTATACAACAGGATTACAAAGCGTCGAGAATTGAGTGTATTGAATCTTCAAATTTCTTCTTCGCCTGAAATAACAACAACAGCAACAACGATAACCATCTATGTGCCTCCTACATTGCAACGCATAACAAGAAAATCGCTCAGTCGCCAATACGCCGCATCCCCCTCTTCGCTTTTTACGCACCTCAAACCATTGACTGAAAAAAGAGAAAGTAAAGAAAAAAAAAAAGATCACCTGTTCTGCACCTTTCTATATGAAGGCGGCTTCATCGTCCTCCTAATTAACTTTCCTGCATACGGTGGGATCAAGGAGATAGATCCAATGGCCAACACCCGCCAAACGAATCCCCTATAGAAGAATTAGCTATGATTCTTACAAACAGAAAATGGTGGAAACATACCAGGTAATTAAAAATGCGAGGTCGAAATAATCTCCCAAAAACGGCATCGATCCAATATAAAAGATAAATGTCCCCACAATGCTGAAAATCATGATAGGGTGCCACGTCGTGATTTCAATAGCCACCATGAGAAGCTCGTTGAGCACCAGGACCGTGTAACTGACGGAAACCATCTTCGGGCCGTCTACTTCTGTGAGGATCTGTGAGAGGCCCTGGATCATGCCACCCTGGTAGACTGACACGAATACCCAGACGAAGAATGTACGGTAGGACAGAGAAGCGCCAGAAGTGAGCTCCTTGTAAAGCTCGGGGTACAGGTTTGCCAGGTCCTCATCCACGTCCTTGTCGAGGACGAGTGATAGGACGGGGGCGGCAGTATAGACAGTAGCATAACCAACCATTAACCAATTCTATCCCATGATGTTAGCGGCAGATAAAAAAAAGGTAAGGGATACGGCGTGAAAGATAAATGCCTCTACATACCTTGTATAATCCCTCGGGCTGAAATTTCAGTGCTATACTGTACATGGTTTGGCAGACTGCAATAATGAGACCACGATGAATGACAAACTGGGCTAGTTTTGCACTGCGATTGTAGCTGTTTCGTCCATGCCAAACCAGCAACTTGACCAGATGGCAAAACTGCTCGATAGAAAAGTCGGCTGCCAAACTAGCCTGCCGACCTTCCTTGCCAACGATACCGACTCCCACGTCGGCGGCCTGAATCATAGAAACATCGTTGCCACCGTCACCGATACAGCACACTCGTTTCTTCGTGTACTCGCGAATGAGCTTCGCCACCTCGGCTTTCTGCGTGGGCGAGCATCGACAGGCAACCACAGTGGGTAACATAACGGCAATGGAAATAAACTCGATGCGGAAGTGAGTCAAGAACAATGCAAGACTCTCTCCATCAATCAGCAAGCAGGCATCTGTTTTGCTTCGCAAGAAATCCAGATGCTCCTGGGCGTTGTCCTTCCTGTTGAGCTTGGCGACAGTGTAGATGTATTGGCCTCGCGCAACCAACTTCGAACTGATGGCCACGCATCTTGCCGTCTCGACCTTGTCACCCGTGAGCATCCAGATTTTGATACCAGCGTTTCGCAGCAGTTCCAGCGAAGGCTTGACGTCTTTTTGCAGCTTATCCTCCACACCAGTCACGCCAAGCAGTTCCAGGTCGCTCTCGAGGTAGCGCGAGACAACCCGCTGCATTCCCGCATCTCGTCCTGTGATGGAAAGAGAAGCTTCATGGTACTGAGAAGCGAATTCTTGGTACTGCTGATGCGAAAGCTTCTTTCGCCCAACAACAAGAGTCCGCAATCCCTCGCGCGCCATGTTCGCCGTCTCTTCGTCAAGCCAGTCGTTTGCCGCCACAATCGGGCTCATAACGGTGTCTGCACCCTTTTGATAGAACCAGATCTCGCCATTTCCAAAGCCGGGGTTGGTATCGTGCACGTTTTCGAGGAATTGAACGACGATTCCCATGCGCTTGCCCTCGGATGTAAATGGGAACACATCAAGGATTCGTACACGGACAACAGGCCTTCCGGTCTCAGTCGACTCTAGCATCATTCCTTTGCGGTCACGGTATGACAGCTTGAGGCCTACAGATTCGGTCCATCGAACAATTGCAATCTCATCTGGAGAAGACGCCTGATACGAGGTCACCTCTTGGCCGTCTTCGATCTCTGATGTTGGTGTAACGTTGTGGCAAAGCGCAAGCGCAAGGACAGCATCTCGCACACGTGAACCAATTTCACGCCGTGTACGAGTGGCTCCTATGTTGACCGTGTTGGACATGGCGGAAGACGGAGTAATGAGGACGCCCTGAGACGCAGGATCGGTGGAAGGCTGGATATCAAAGGCCTGGCGAACATATGACTGGACTTCGTCCATGGCTTCGTTGGCGTATGAAACTGTTCCGATGTGAATCTTCTTCATTTCCATGTCATTCTGAGTCAGTGTGCCAGTTTTGTCGCTCAGTAGATACTCAATTCGCCCCAAGTCTTCTGGGATGGTGCTTGTGCGAACGACCGCTCCTGGAATACCTTTATCTCGCTGTATGAACCGTGAAAATGCGCTTTTGCCCATGTCCAGATTCACTCGGAGGCTGATCGGAACAATGGTTGAGAACAAGACCAGAAATCGCATGATTTTTATGTACCAAGCGTTTTCGCCACTCTTTTCAAAGCCTTCCAGAGCCACCAGGATGACAGACAAGGCAAGGGTGAGAGCGCAAAGAATCTTTGTCAACGAATTGATCTCATATTCCAAAAGTCCAGTTTTTGAGCGAGAGGGAGAGGTAGACAATGCAGATCGAGTTTGCGGACCAGTATATAGTATGGCTGCAAAAGTGGTACCCTGAGATGCAATGACTGTGTTCGCCCAAGCTGTATTGTCGATAGAGAGCGCGGCCGACTTGGAATCGCTGCTGCCCCCATTGTCAGCCAGGATTTGCTGGCTGGTCGCAGCCTGTCTGGTGGGCATCAGTTCAACCGTCCCGACGAATTCGTTGACTTTCTTGTCGGGTTTGCCAGCTGTTATGCGTAGGCGGACAAATTCTTCCAGAGCAATACTTTGGGTTAGCGGTGAGGCCACTCTGAGTTTCCAATCCGTCTCTCCATCCAGCTGGTCAGTTCTAATGAATGTTTCTCCGGAAGGACCGCTGTTCGCAGGATCGTTCTGGGACGGTACTCGCTCAGGTGTCTTTCCTTTGGCGCTAGAGCTAGATTCTCCCTCTTCAAATGCAAGCAACGTCTCTTCCTCCTCTGGCTCGGCGGCTTCGTCCGCTGGTGGGTTAGCTGTGGTCCCCTCGGTCGAGTGACATTGCAAGATGACCACATCAGCTGGCACTCGCTGCCCTTTGGTAAGTTTGAGAACGTCTCCAACTCGCAGATCTTTTGACTTGCGACTTATTTCTTCAACAATAGAAGTTGGCTGATCACCATCCTCATTATCTTCCTGGATGTCGGTGAGGTCATGACGTTCGCTTTGTACTTTTCGAGACTTGCGCCTGATCGTTTCTGACTTCAAAGGCCTGCGCGGTTTACTATTTCTTGTGGCATTTCCCGGTTCCGAAAATCGCAGTACATGGTACTCCTCTGAGTTGGCCTCGTTGTCCCTTCTCCGTCTATCAATATCGTCGTACGCCTCTTTTCCCATGGTAATGCAAAGAACAAAGGCTAGTGGAGCAATGTAAGTTGACAAATAACCGATCCGAAGGGCTGGTATAATTTGTGATAATGCGACCAGCAAGAAGTACATGTTGAAGAAGAATGAAAACTCGTTGTACAGAGTAACGGGAAGAAAGGTAAACGCCGTATATTTGGCATTGGAAATTATGTTGGTCGGGAATCGCGATGCTTGGATGGAGCCCACTGCAATCATTCGTGCAGACAACGGATCGTCTTCTTCTTGCTCTTCTGTCTCCTTGTCCTCGGGCTTCTTCCGTGACATGAAGCTTGGCAGCAGTCGATGTATGAAACCAAAGCGCCCAGTCGGCGGCGGTCTTCGACTCGGGGAACCCTGATCTCCCAGCAACGGCGCATCATCCTCCCCGCTCCCGCCGGCTTCCGACCATGGATGCCGAGCTTCATCGTGATCCCCTATTAAATTTTGTTGCTCAAGATCATCCGAGTCTTGGCGATTCCGACCGAGGTCTCCATATCCACTATCTCGCTTTGTGCGCCGCAGCCCACCCATACGCAAGTTCCTTAGAGCTATCCTTGATGCCCTCTGTTCTTCAGCCGGGTGGTTCTGCTGCAGCTCTCGAGCTGGCTCTGTTGAGATGGGGTCGAGCTCTTGGATGTCGAGGTCGAGGTCGGAGTCGGAATCGTTGGACGGAGACTCGGGCGGCTGGTATGAAGGTGAAGGAGGCATCCCGCCTCAAGCTGATTTCGGGGCCTCAGTGGTGTGTAACGTTCTGCGAAAGCTGCCGCTGTGGCCGGATGCTCATGCTGCACACTCGAGCAGGAAATCGACGAATTGAGCAAGCCCCCAGAACGTGCGAACAGATTATGACGGTCGATGGGCGAATGCGGTGGGAAGCATTCTTCGGTCTGTCAGATGTCTCCCAAGAATGCCCAAACGGCCCGGATATGATGACAGGTGTTGGCGTATGCTTCAGCAGCGCAATATAAGAGCCAAGAACGTATCTTGTTCTTTCAAAACAATGGCTGCTCAAGCTGTTTGTTCGTTGTAGCTCGAGAGGGAGCCAGCGCCGGTGCTGGTTGGCTGTATCAAGTCTGTATCAAACACAAGGGATACGTAAGGCTCCGCGCTAATTCCCGGAGCCAGGGGACTCGGTCGCATCAGAGACTTGGTGGGGCGTCGACGCAGCCACACGTGCGCTACGAGTCGTGCCTAGCGATCGCTGGAGCTGCTAAGTACCTAAGCATTGAAGATGAAGAATAGCGATGCATTCATGTGCATGCACAGGTGCTGCAGTCGTACATGTGCAGAAGCCGAAGCCGCCATCACAAGATGAAGATATGGTCGGGCATCTGAAAGGACAGGTTGGCGGTTTGACTGATCCTAAGACTGGCAGTTGAAGCACTTGGTACTGGTAAGGTAATAGATAGGTACAGCTAGAGGTAGTTGTCACTACTAAGGTGTTACCACTCTAAGCAACTCTCCTCCAAAGCAACACACAGCATTAATAGCAGAAGCTGTAAACTAAGCTCATCACATGCAAAGATTTGTCCAGTTAGGACTCCTGTCTACGGTACTTTGGTGCGTATCTACTGCCATTAAAGTTACGGCGTACGTGTCATCATCTACAGGCACGCAAAGGACAACATGAGTGCCCTCTTCAGATACTTTGCCTGTGCATGTGCCCGCATACATGTAAATGCTACATCCAGACGTGGCAGTACGACCTGTGTCCTGCAGGCGACTTGCGATGGCTGCACCGACTGTACCGAATCACTGCCTGCGCCAAAAGACCTTCCTGAAGAAGGCTGTCGCATCTAGAGCTACTGCGGGGATCGTTCCCGTGGCACAGGGATGGCATATAGTGAATGCAGGTAGCCAGCCGGTGAATCGCGGGGCTTTGCCAGTTGGCTCATAGAAGGCCAGAGCTTTCCATGTTCATACGACGATTTGGAATGGAATGATATCGTGCAGAATACTGGTAGAGGCAAGTTGACGCGGTGAAGAATAATACATGGCCCCAGCAAGTCAGTAGCCATGCGAGGCTGACGATATCAGAAAGGCCATGTGCGTAAGACGGAGCTCTGTACCTTTGAATGTGGTCTGACCTGGGGGCTGCTAGTGTCTGCATGGGACTCCATAGCACATTCGGCTCTCAACGCCGCTGCCACGGCGAACAACATTATCTATTTCAATAAGGGACCACGCTGTAAATGAAAGTATCCTTGGGCACCCTAGTGGGAGGGAACTCGGCTCAACATTCTCAACATTCCTCCGCCGCGTCGACACGCTCGTTGGAGGTGGCATGTTGCGCCGGCTAAGCCTCGGCGCCCTCAAGGTCACTGGTTTGCTGAATGACGGAATGCGACGTTAGTGCTCTGCCGTCGTAACGAACACATTGCACCACGGCCTCGTAGGCGAGGATTTTCCCACTACGCCGCTAGCGCAGAGGTACTCGGTACCTGCTGGACGCCCGTGCTCTGTGCTCTGCTCGCTTCTTCTCCTGATCTGCTTCTCCAAGTAATACGTGCCAACTGGCCCTTGTCGTTCTTCCCATCCAAGGCCTGCTTCGTTGATAGCCGCTGTCTTTTATGCTACCCTTGCTCCCGAACATGATCTCCATTTAAAGCACCCACCATCTGCGCTTTCGATTCGATTCGATTCTGTATAAGGTAGCTGCTAAATACCTGTGTCCTCGCGCACCTCGAGATATCGATACCGAGTCTGATATCCGATCTTGGTTGCGCAGCCTGCGTTGTGCTCTGTCCGCTGACACTTCTGGCCAGTAAAATAGCTTTTGTTTCACGCCTTGCTGGCGAGGACTTGTTCCCTTCGACCTCCAATTGATCATGGCTAGCGAGCCGCTCACCTCATCATGGAATCCGGCCTTGATGCCAAACAGCGTCCATGATATCGGAGCAGCCCACGACGACCACATAATACCATCACCATCTGCAGAGCCCTTGGCCGAGAGTTTAGAACATAACCCGGCGAACGAAGAAGAGCAAAATGGCGTTGATCATCACGAGGACGAGCACGGCGCGGAAGACCAGACTTATCCCCGCGGTGGCGGCGTCGAAGAGGGTGCTGAGCTGGCCTCAGAGTCGCGGGCCATAACGGCTGAGGAACCCACGGAGCCCTCGGCACCTGAAACAGAGAGTCAAGAAGAAGATGCGACTGGACCCGCGACTCGTACTGCGCAGCATTCGAGCTCCTTCTCCTTTGCTCGGACAGTTTCGACTGAAATCAGTTTCGGCGATGACGATGATGCCGAGTGGACTCTGTCGAGGACCGACACAGATCCTTTCAAGTTCATGCCCCCGTCTGAGAGATCAAATTCCTTCCCTGCTGTACCTCTCATGGCAGAAGATCCGGAGCTTATCGAGGATGCACCTTTGCCTTCAAACCAGGCGCTTGACGTATTGGAAGAGACAGAGCGAGATGTTCATATTGAAGAAGAAGAGTATCAAGCTGATGTGCATCCCCAACCAAGCTCAGATACCATGGATGAGGCTTCAAAAGATTCGCAGCACAGACACGCGCCCTCCACATCCATAGGCGGGGACATCCAATGGGCTGAAGATGAAGAATCCGAAGCGCGATACGAAGAAGGCGTACCACTGATACCACACACACAAGCTAGCCCTGACCCTGCAGCTGGCAGTGAGCCTACGCACATCGCTTCTTTTGACGACGACAATGACAATGAAGATGACGACTTTTTTAATCAAATCAACCAATCTGAAGCAGACGCTACAAGTAAAGGCCAAGAAGAAGAGCCATTGCAGCGGAAATCGACTATGCAGGTATTGGCATCTACAGATGAAGAACTTCCGGACGAAACGCTTGAATGGGATGAAGAGGGATTTGCCGGGCCGGATGTCAAAGTGACGGAGGAACCCGAAGCGCTTGAAGAGACTGGCAACGGAAATGAAGCGGAGGCCCCCCCAACTCAAGATCTCGCATCGAAATGGCAAGAAGCGTTTGCTGATGATGACGATGAAGACGATTTCCTTATTGAAACCGCACCAGCAGAAGAGCCGGAAGTAGACGCAGCCGCGTTCCTGGGCAGTGACGACGAAGGACTACTGGACGATTTGGACGAAGCCCAGCCTCCAGCACAGACTGCGCCTCTGAGCTCGCAAACAAACACCGTGGCATCGACACCGGCTTTTGCGCCCCCTTCATATCGACCTGCTCTACAGCGATCTGCATCTGCGTCTGCTTACACGCCCGTCACACCACCACTGCAATCCCCGTTTTATAATGGCCCAAGCCAGGGAGCAGTGTCCCAGCCTCCACTGCAGTATGGCCAAGCGCCTCCTCAGCAGGCAACGGATTCGCCCAAAGCCCAGAGCTTTGCCGACAAAGCAAAGGGAGGGTATTCGTCGCCTTATGACCTGCCCTCAGATTTGGTCACCTCTACGGTGAAGCCAAGGAAACGAGCCAGTATGCAGCAACTTCAATTGGGCAATTCGCCGTCTTCGCTTCAGCCACCTCCCCCTCCGCGAAGCGCCAGTATGAGTGCCACCGATTCGGGCCCTCCAAGCGGTGGTATCCAAAAGTCGCCGCTTTTACGACATAAATCAGGCTTTTTTGAAGATTTGCCTACCGCACCAAAGCCACGTTCGATGTCTAGGTCAAGCAACAGAGCAGCTTCTCCCAACCCGTATGCCCTGGCCACCTCGCCTCATGGGCCGTCTCCCTTGAGCCCTCCCATGGCAACCCAGATTCCACCTGCAGCTCCCAGCTCTTCTCTAAAGATGAATCTTGTGGCTCCTGAGCGAGTAAACCCATACGCGCCTCTCCAATCGCCAAATGCTCCCCTGCCTACGCCAACTGCCAATGTATCCAGATATTCTCCAGCCCCCCCTCCCCAAGGAGCTGGCAGCCAAAGTGCGCCGCCGCCCACGAGTCGATATTCTCCTGCACCGCCCGCTCCCAATCCAACTGCCGCCTATAATCCAGCAGCCGTCTCAGCAACCCCGCCTCAGGCTGTTTTGCCTCATCTTCCGCGCACCTCTAGTCCGCTGGCGCATTTCGAGGTTAGCAGCGACAAGCCGTTTGGTGCCAGTGGAGAAGCTGTCCACGCCGAGCGACGAGCTAGTTCCTCGTACGAGCCGAGACTCACTCGCGTTGCTTCTCTTCCCCCTACCCGCGAGGTTGAAGAAGAAGACGACACGGTTCCTAACAACACCCGCTCGCCACCACCTTTGCCCATTCCTTCCGCTCAATCTACGCTATCTCCTCCAAAGCGACCAGGCTCCGGCTACATGCCTAACAGCCTTCCTTCGACTCAGCCCGGATTTGTTCCACCCCCTCGCGCTCATACGCAGTCTCCAGGAGCTACTAGAGGTGGCCAATATATCCCGAAGCCTGCCGAGGCTGCTCGCCGACCTGCTTCTTCACACTCGCCTGTGTCCCCCCCCTCTGTTAAGATTGCCTATCCTCGGCCGTCATCCCTCAATATGAATATGATTGCTCCTACGGATGGCCGAGAGCATGACCCCCTTCAGAGATGGCAAGGTGTCCCCATTATCTCGTGGGGAGTGGGCGGTACCGTGGTGACTTCTTTCCCAAAGAGTATTCCGAGATACGTTATGAACCAAACGGCACCATCGATGTTGCGAGCTTCAGGAGAAGTCAAAGTGCAAAATATCAAGGATATTGAATCTCTACCAGATCGCCTAGCCAAATTTCCTGGCCCACTGAAGGGCAAGTCGAAGAAAAAGGAGGTTCTCGCGTGGCTTACTTCGGGCATCGACGGCTTGGAGAAGGAACTTCCAGAGGTAACCTTTCACCCGCAGCTTTCTTACGAAGCAAAACGAAGTATTGAGCGCCTGCTGTTGTGGAAGATCCTTCGGATATTCATCGAGCATGACGGGGTTTTGGAAGGCAACCCCGCGGCTGAGAAGGCTGTGCGAGATGTCCTCTCCCCAGGAACCGTCACACCTACCGCGGATAACGACGCTTTGTTTCCTACGGACCCTACTATAAGCATCAATGGTGCTATGGCAACCTCAATGCAATCTGACGGCGCTGATTCCGCCACCATGGAGCAAATCCGTTTAGATCTTCTCAAGGGCAACCGCGAGACCGCTGTCTGGGCAGCTGTGGATAAGCGTCTGTGGGGACATGCCATGCTCATTTCTCATACAGTATCACCCGACTTGTACAAGCGTGTTGCGCAAGAATTTGTTCGCAAAGAAGTCAATCACCCTGGCCAGAGCAATGAATCACTCGCCGCGCTATACAAGATTCTATCTGGAAATTACGACGACTGTGTCGATGAGCTGGTTCCAGTTCATGCACGCGCCGGTCTGCAGCTCGTCTCAACTGGATCATCTTCTGAGCCTACCAAGGACGCCATGGAAGGGCTGGACAAGTGGAGAGAGACTTTGACGCTTGTTCTGAGCAACCGAAGCGCTGACGACATCCGCGGTTTGAATGCCTTAGGCAAGCTCTTGTCTAGCTATGGAAGAGCTGAAGCCGCCCATATTTGCTTCATGTTTGGCAGGCAGATATCCGTTTTTGGCGGCCTCGATGATCCGAATGTCGACTTTGTCCTTTTGGGGTCGGATCACCGCCAAAAGTCGCACCAAATTGGAAGGGACACAGAAGCTTTGCAGCTTAGTGAAGTGTACGAGTACGGGCTTTCGCTTTCGGGCACTCCTGCTGCTGCTGCTGGCGCTCCCCATCTCGCGCCCTACAAACTCCACCACGCCATCACGTTGGCTGAATATGGCTATCGGGACAGGGCTCTACAGTATTGCGATGCTATTCTCTCAGCCATGTCATCGCAGACAAAGAGGTCGCCTTATCATCATCCAGTTCTGGAGGCCGCTGTTGACGACTTCATGCGGCGCTTGAAACAGGCACCGAGAGAAGAATCTTCCTCATGGATGTCTAAACCTAGCATGAACAAGGTTTCTGATAGCATGTGGAATAGATTTAACAAGTTCGTTGCTGGAGATGAGTCCGAGAACGCTAATGGCGCCCCAGGCGAAGAGAGTGGCCCATTTGCCCGTATAGGAACGCCGTCCATGAGCCGCTCCCCGTCGGTTTCCAATTTTGACACCCTGGGCATCAGCTCACCTGCTTACCCAGGGGCCGGTGCTCCTGCTGCTACGTCAGCATTGTCATCAGCGTTGTCGCGATATGCTCCGGCAACTTCCCAGCCTACCTATGGTGTTGAGCCGCCACAGCTGCCTTCTTCTTTCTCTCAGCCTACACTCAACTCAAGCGAGTACCCTGCGAGCGCATACGGAATCTCCCCCTCTCTCCCCAGCTCTCCACCTGGTCCTGGAAATGGATTTGCGCCATCTAGCCTTGGCTACCAGCCAATGACTGCTGGTGTAAGTAATAAGGGTAAGGCTCCAATGAGCGGATTCCAACCATTATATCAAGATCCGGCCCCATCACAACAACTCCATGCAGAGCCGGCCTCAGTTCCCTCTACAGCAGGTTTCCAACCGGCATCCTATGGATATGAACCCCCCATGAATAACACCAGCATATCCGAAACTGGGATCAATCATGCGGACGTAACAGAGGGCGCATCGAATGGCTATGAGCCTCCATCTTTCCAGCCTTACGGATATGAGCCCCCGTCCTATGAGCCCGATCTTGGGCCCTCTGCAGAGGAAAATGATGATGAACCCAAGCCCAAGAAGAAGAGTTTCATGGATGATGATGACGACGATTTTGGTACTGGATCTTCATCGGCCAGGGAGAAAAGTAAAGCGGAAAAGGATCGTGAGAACGAAGAGATGTTCCGCAAGGCTGCGGAAGAAGATGGTGAGTTATTGCGATTTTTAATTTTCAGAGAAGTTTTACTAACCATGCGTAGCGAAACGCGCTGCTGCTGCGCAGCAAGGCAAGAAAGGCTGGGGCTTCTCAGGCTGGTTCACTGGCGGCAGTAAGAAGGAGATTGGAAGTCCCGGAGAGGCATCTTCCCCCGGCAAGCCCATCAAGGCTAAGCTTGGTGAAGCAAGCAGCTTTGTATATGACCCTGAACTCAAGCGATGGGTAAACAAAAAGCCCGGAGCTGAGCAAGTCGAAGCGAAAGCGGCCACCCCACCACCGCCAAAAGCACTTGGCAGCCCACGATCTGCCAGCGGAACACCTCCACAAACGCCGCCTCCTCCGCAAGGTCGAGCTAGCCTTCCACCTTCGTCCTCTTTTGGTTCGTTGGCTCCGCCAGCAGTTCTCAACAGAGCCCCGTCACAGGAAAGCCTTGGCGCACCGCCCATGTTACGATCCATGTCTAGCGCTAGTACCGATAGCAAACCGTCAAGCAGGCCTACTACGAGCATGAGCAATGCTAGCAGTATCGATGACTTGTTGAGTGCATCAGGACCCCGTAAACCCGGGCAGAAAAAGGCAAGGAAAGGCCGCTATGTCGATGTTATGGCGAAATAAAACAACAGAAAGTGCTCAACAATTGCATAACCTACAGACATTTTATAGACTGATGGAGTTTTCTTTTTTTTTTCTCTCTTCTGTAACCAGATGGCGGTGGTATTTGTATTATAGGATTGGACGTTGTGGTATGATGCATTGCTAGCTGTAGGAAGGGTGACTTTTTTTATAACAATGAAGTCTTGAATGAAGGTACGAGAGGATGACTGATGCAGATACACATGGCATGATTACACACATTTTAGCATTTTGGATATCTTTCATGGAAATGACAAAAAAAAAAACATTGATCCCTTTTTCAATAATCCATTTCGTTGCCCCCCCTTAAAATTTGCTCTTACGCCGAATTGCAACACAAACTCCAGGCTATGCACTATATGCTTGGACATGATACTATGCTCTTGTAAGCTTATATGAGAAGATGCGGAGTTGCAGGTTCAGAACTTACAGTGAGGACTGCATCATCCGCAGCCCCGTCGTCATAATGCGGTATGTACACATACAACACTAGAGACTGGTTATGGCAGAAACATGCTATGACTCTTCCCTCTAGCCTGCCGGCGCTCAAGACTCTGCTCCAATCTTTCCCGTCGACATAAATCGAAGCCCAAGAGTCGGGTCCACGATCGCGGAACTTTGTACTAGGGTGCTCCTCAATGGGAACCCTGAGCTGGGCGGGATCCAGTTGCGGATTGTCGAGGTCGGTCCAGGCGCTCGAGATGTCGGCCGTCTCAGTGGCAATGCGCACGCGTAGGCCGCCGTGCATGTTGGCGCTGATCTCGAGCCGGGGGGATTTGGTGCTGGAGCTGCCACCGCCGCTGGAGGCTAGGGCGAGCTTGGTGAAACGATCTGAGATGGATTTCAGCTGGAGGAGTGGCGGGAGCTGGATGTGGACGTCTGGTTCCTGCAACGAGGGCTGGACGGTGGAGGCGACGGTGTCGGGGTGCAGCACGCGGATGGGGATGTCCTGAGTGATGATCTTCTCGTGCTCTCTGCGCAGGGAAGTCTCGAGATGAGTTTGATCAGCACCACCGTCCTCGTCGACGTCGCCAAAGGGGTCGTCGAAGGAAGAAGGGGGCTTCAGAGGCGCGGCGGCAGGCGGAGGCGCGTTTCCGAACTTGGAGGAGGATGATTTGGTGCTGGTGGTGATTGTCATGGAGAGGACGGGCACGCCTTTCTTCTTGGTGAGGCGGAGAGAGGCTGAGATGCTGCCTTGGGCGGATTTGAGGGCGCGGCTGAGGGGCTGGAGGGAAAGTTCTAGGTTGATGGTGTTGGAGGGCTCGGCGGATTGGATGGTGCAGTTTTCGAAGAGGAAGTCCATTGGCAGTGTTCTTTTTTGAAGGCATTAGCTCTCTATCTGACTCATTGATGAGATGTTTGCTTACGACCAGATCTGAGAGCCTGTATCTGGGACGACTGTGAAGTGTGCCGTTTCATCGCTGAGGCGTAGCCATACCAGCTTCTCCAGAGTGGAAAATGCGGCTGTGAGTTCTGGAAAAGCTTGATTAGTTGAAGGTCATTTTATGATGATGATGCATGGAAAACTTACTGGCAAAGGTGCGAATGTTTTTCAAATCGCTGTGAAACCTCATGTTGGGCGATGAATCTGGGTGTGGCTCATGGGAAATGTGCAAGTTCACGGTGGAAAGTTGGGGTGAGGTTGTAATATGGTTTGGAGTTAGCGGATGGAAATAGGTGCAGGGTGCATGTCCATGGACCGCTAAAATGGGCTGGTGGGGTCTAATACTAAAGAGCTTCGCTGTATGTAGAACCGCGTTGATAATGGAGAAATCGAAAAGTATTTAGGACTTTGATTGAAATCGATAATTTCGTTATGTATTAAAATTTGAATGGAATAAATAATTACTAAGATGAATCTATTCCATTGTAACGTATGTCACGAATTGGTTGTGGCTGCACATACCTTACCTCAGTACAGAAGAAGGCCGACACTCATGATGAACATGAGTATATTTCCAAGTCATTGGATAATACTGATACTTTAGAATTTTACAAAATTTCTACGAGAACTAGAAGGATAAGCATTTTAGACAAGCGTGCACCACGCAAGGCAGGCAGATTCTAGGTATCGAGTAAACAAGTCTTGATGATTGATAGCCATTGATATCGATGCCTGCCTATATAAGTCCAGAGGTCGAGCCTTCCATAGGTAGGTGTTACCCAAAATGAAAGCGCAATTCTTAGGCAACCGCAATTCCAATAAGTTTTGGAGCATGTTGTGTTGACAGTCTGAACTCAACATTCCACATCCATAATTCCAAAGCATTGCATAACCAGGTCTCTATACTATAGCTATTGGCATCATACAATACGGCGTATTGCCCGCCTATCTCATCTCGCCAACCCATCATATCGCTGATATCGCTATGGGCGTCATCACCCAATCATTCAATCCGGCTGCAGCTTTGCAAGAACAGAAGGAAAAGAACAATGGGGATCAAGGATCGGCTCAAACGGGCATTTAGACCCCCGTGGACCCGGGCAGAGAAAGGCAGTGACTCAGAGCCACTACAGCCTGAGAAACTTGAAGTCAGTATCACCCGGACAATCACACAAGAGACAGCCCCGATCATCAGAGCACCGAGTTCATTGGCGCCAGCTGCGACGGATTTGACGGTTGCGACGGGGATTCTGGGCGAGGCTACACCGAAACAGCCTTTCTTAAGCGTATTGGAGATTTCCGGAGAGCCGTTTACTATGTCTAGTGCACCATCGAGGTTGAACATTTCAGAGTCCCTCCCTTCTCAGAACATGCAGCGTCCCTCTGAGGACAGTCCGACGAGTGACCAGGGTACAGTTCAGCCTTTGGCAAACCAAGTTGGCGATATCACACCGCCGGAGTCAACGTCTGAAGATAACGACAGCGTCAGCCCGATGAGTCAGATTACAATTCATCTTTTACCAGGCCAACTTGACAATATTCCTCCGCTGGACTTGACAAGCAGATACGAAAGCGATCCCGATGCTTGTCATTTTTGTAAACAGCCATACTCGGATGACGGAGAGCCCAGAGTCTTCCTCCCCTGTGGACATTCTTTCGGAGTCGACTGCCTCTTTCGATGGTTTTGCCGTGGGCTTTCTATATTCATTTACGGGGAGCTTCCTTTTGCTCATACCAGATGCGCTCACGACTGCATCGAACTCCGACACCTCTGTGGCCACCTTGCCATACCGTACGACTCTGCGCCACCTCTACCGCATACCGACGCCTCAGCTATTGCCATTCCATCAGCCTATGAGTTCTGCAGAATGAAAAGGGGCAGAAAACTGAGTGTCCGAATCAAGCGGCTTCGATCCATCGAGAAAGGCTTGCAGGACGGCTCGAATCAATTGCCTCGCAGAGGGAAACGGGGCAAAATCCTTGACGTGCTTTCTTTCCGCGGACCTCCCTTCGGCACCAAGCTGTTTTTCTTTGTAAACAAAACGAGGCTCGAAGTCGAGTCAGATCTCGAGCGTGAACACAGGATTTGGTGGCTCCATGAATGGGGAAAGAGATTGGGGGCTAACATTCAAGACTCTGTTTTTTTTACACATCATCCTTGGGAGGCCGAACTGCGTCGAAATATGCTGCGGGACCTTGCGCTTCTTGGGTCTTGAGCAATGATGAAGTAGGACATGGTTGCGGGACTATTCATTTGGAGTGGCTTTCTTCCCTTCGTCTTCTCATTGGTTCATTTTTTTTTCCCTTTTCGTTGAGTTATCTTATACCCCGAGTCAGTACACGGACGATCTTAGCGATGCTTCACCCAGCGATCGCCCAAGGGCTTTAGCGCTAGGCGAATGTTATATCTTTCTGTTTATGTATATGGCTCTATGTGTGTCTATTATGATTAAAACAATGGGAATATTATCCAATTCAACCTTGTACAACCAGAAAGGGGTGGTTTAGTGAGTTTTTGAGGGATAGCAAGTTTGGCTTTTCTTTTCATATCTATTGCCTGTATCTTTCTTTTCAGTCCGAATCTGAAGAGTCGCTGTCGTCGATAAAGCCCTCCTCTAGCCTTGTATAAAGTTAGCCGGCATGGAACACAGCATATCTGAGCGTCTTGTAGCCATGAAGGTAAGACCTACTCTCGGCTGAGCCGTCTCGTGCTCTCAGCTCCCTGTCTCGACCGCGCAATAGCCTCAAGCACCTGCCGGATGTCCTCATCAATCTCTCCCAGCTCTTCGCCCTCCTCGAGGTCAACGGCGCCAGAGGCCACCTCCCTATTCCTTCGCCATGTGAGGGGAGCGCTGGCGATTCTGATGAGACGGTTGGTGAGGCGGTAGCGCCAACCGGTTGTGTGTTCGGAGATTGCGTCGATGGGGAGATACTGGCTGTAGCGGACGCGGTAGTGGCGCCATACCGGGACGATGACAAAGGTGAGGATGAGGAAGAGGATGAGGGAGATGACGGCGGGGATGACGAGCGTCTGTGATGCTTGGTTAGCTCTGTTACGATAGACACACGACGACGGGGAGTTTGTTGTCTCAGCAGGCAGAGGCACATGAGGCTTACTTTGACGACGACTAGTGTGTCACCCATTTTGGCTGCTATTTTTAAACGAGAGAAGAGTTGGAGAGAGTCGTTTTCTTGATCTACTGGATGCTGCTCGTTTGATGGGATATGGCGATCATGGCAGTAAGGGTTTGGCCCCCTAGCCAAGGAGCGAGCGAGCGAGCGAGCAGAAACAAGCGAGTTGAGAGTTTGCGGGTGTTTCTTTTGAAAGTTGAAGCCAAGGCGCAGCGCAATTGCGACGACAGGCCGGAACGGGATGAGTTACGTACCCCGGGGGCGCTAAAGGAGCCCGCTGGGACGCCGCTGAGCTAGGCTTGTTGGGGAAGAGTCTATTTGCAGGCACATCAATCAAACGTGACTTACAAGTATAGGCGAAGCATGTCGAGACAATGAGTATTACGATGGCATCGCTTTGTGTTGGGGGTTGAAATTTATGTTTGTAGCAGTTGCTTGGATTATATTGTGTTGTTAAAGATGTGCATGCAGTGCTACTGCCAGACAGTTACTACATCATCGCTGCATAACATCGTGTATATAAAGACCAGGCAAAGGTACTACCTTACTTTTACGGCACCTGAAACTTGACGAATATCCAGCTGCTGGGAGATCGCGTGGGCTTACCATGGCATCACTCGGCAGGTCCACGGGATCGGACATTGGACGCTTCCACGGGCGCATTCCAGATGCGTGGCATGGACCAAGTCGGCTTTTCCCCACTGATAAGACGAGGGACCCTGGCGTCTCTGCCATGGGCTGGGAGCTCTTTAATTGTCGCTCGGCTGTTGGAGATTGCCATGTACAGATATCCCTATTCTAGAGCCTCAAGTCATGACGATGTACGGTTAATATTGGCCCGCGCCTCAACAATCGTCAGACGATCCAGCCAGAACTGAGGCACTTGTACGTAATGCGCTGCGAAGAGAGTATTGGCGTACGTGCTAGCGGTACTTGGTAGCAGGTATAGTAGCACAAGCAAGAATTCATGCGCCATATTAGCAGATGCGACTCTAAAAGTCTATAAACGAAGCACCTCGGTTCGTATTGAGGAGTTTCGTTGGCTTTGAAATGCCGCCCATAAGAGGGATAGCTCAGGGCTCGCTGCTGTCATTGGTAAGCCCTCGATAATACACACAAAAAGAGGCCACCTTTTGAGATCAGAGGAAATCTCTCTTTTTTTTTTTTATCAGGTCGCACATGTCATCATTTTTCTGGCGGCAGCAGCCACTTCTTAATAAATTCTCCTCCACCTCCCTGGTCCTCATTTCCCGCCTGCCGTCGATTATAGACAGCCCACCCTCGATTGCCCATATTCAGCGATCCACACGCACCGAGGACCCAATTAGGCCCGTCGATGCTGCGGCGCCAACGATTTAGGGGCCACGGTCAACTGAAGTCAGCGCCAACCCAGCGCCCAATCACCGCTGGCCTTGCCTGCTTCGATGTTCTGCTTCAGCGTCGGCGCCACTCTTAGCGCTGTTAGCACGTCTAATGGTCGTGACCCGGAAAAGACTTGAGCTACAGGACAGGCTCGGTCGCTGTTCCCTGAGCTTCGCCACTGAGCGAGCCTAAAAGCGGCAGACCCCCTGCTTTGGTTCGTCTTGTGGCAGTCTCTTTGTTGTCAGGGGAGGACCCTTTATCTTTGTCTCACCAGACATCAAATGTATTTTTCACATGTATTTTTGTCTAGACGGAAGCGCCTGCTTCTTGCATTATTCCTCCAGCCCTTTCTCTTTCTCTTCCTGATCTGAAGTCCAGATAAATAGAATACATTACCTAAGATGCTGGGATAGAAGAAAGCTGAAAAATCCATAATAACTTGATCCCATAAATCCCCACTCCCCTGGCGCAGGTGAGGTGTGTGTGCGTGCCGCCAGTCCATTCATCATTGATTGATTCTGCCGTCCCCGCCCCCTATCGCTAACCAGCCCAGCTTTCCAGGCCCTTCAGCGGCCCCGTCTTCTGTAGCACCTCAGCCTTACTCCAAAAACATCAAACCTCACGCCATCGCTGCCTCCTACAAGCACAATCGCCCAGCTCTCGAGCGCCGACAAGGACCGGGGCAGCACCAGAGAACGCAGAAGAGAAGGACCACAGCAGCGCCAGAAAAGACGAAACAAAAGGCTAATACCAAAAAGAAACTCCAAGCCCGAGGCCATCCAATAATTCTCTAGATCCCCCCTCCCCCCACTGCAGGCCCAGCCCTGTCTGTCCCTCTTTCGCCGGCAAATTAGGCCTCCATCATGCGAGCGGTCCAGGGCTCGCACTCCGCTGCCGTTACGTGTTTCGCCTACCCACTTCTCTCCACGATCAATTATCATGTCGTCCGCTGCCGATAAGTCCAGACAGTCTTCCGGCGGCAGATCTCTCTTCTCTCGAGGCAAGCACCGCGCCGACAAGCGCTACACCGACATCGATCCCAAGAGCTCCTCAGAACAATTCGAAACGGCGTCCATAATTTCTTCGCGCTCCTCGCGCCACAAGCGGGAGTCGTCGTCGATTTCGGTCGACCAACCCGGTTCTCCTGATGCTGGCATCAACCAGATGGCGGGTGTGATCACGTCCATCCCCTACGACGGCCCGCCGGGCTCTCGATCGCCAGTCTCCCTCGAGTTCCTCCCCAGGCCCGACCAAGGGCCGCCGGTGCGCCGCGAGCCTGTGCCGCACCAGCTCAACGTCAGCGGATTCGACTTCCACCAGTATCCGTCCATCGATCCGTCAACAATGGCCAGCCAGAACTCCCACCCCCACACCCCTGTGCGGCCGGGCACATCGTCCAACATGTCAGTCAACAACATCACCATGGCCTCCACGGGCAAGCAGGCACAATACCAGCAATGGGGGCCGGGCTCCGGGCCTGGAGGGGCTGTTCAGGCTCGTGGCAGCACGTCCAGCTCCACCACCAACGGCTCGTATCCTGTCCGGTACGACTCCTACCAGAACCCTTTCTATGCCCGATCCTCCGGAGAGAGCTTCAACAACCCGCACGGTGGCGGCGGTGGCGGCGGCGGCGGCTACCTTAACCCAGCCTCAGCCCGCTCTTCGCACACCACGCTTGCGCCGTCGCCGCCCGGAAGCTCACACTTCACGTCTCACTCTCCCTCTCCCCGTGACACGCACCGGTTATCGAAAATGAGCGCCTACGGCCCGGCGTCCCACGACGGCTTCTACTTCCCGAAACCCGATGACAACTACGTAGTCGAGCAGATGTTCATGCAGCTCATGCAGAAGCGAGGATGGCACAATCTCCCTGAGCAGGCTAGGAGACAGATGACGGCCTACCCCGCAGAGAAGAAGTGGACATTGCTGCACCAAGATCGTTTAACAGAATGGCAAGGAGAGCAGAAACGGAAGCAAACCGCCAGAGCTAACCAGTACACTACGCCTGATGTAACGACTTACTCCGATGAAGAGGGCACTCCGGAATGGTACGTCAGGAGGGTCATGGAGGACAAGCTGGATGCGAAGGGCATGGGGTCCCTCGAAGTCAACCTGAGAACACAGCAGATTGGCTGGGTGAAGCGATTTGTCGAGTGCCAGGGACAAGTGGCCCTGGTCACTCTGTTGCTCAAGATCAATAGGAAGAACACCAACGGAGGACCAGCTACTTCTTCGACAGTCGACCCCCGGTTAGAGAAGAATCTGGATCGCGAATACGACATTGTAAAATGTCTCAAGGCTTTGATGAACAACAAATTTGGCGCCGACGACGCCCTCATGCAGTCAAAGGTCTTGCTGGCCTTGGCCACATGCCTAATTTCCTCTCGACTCACCACCCGGAAGCTTGTGAGCGAAATCTTGACTTTCCTCTGTACGTGGGGAAACCATGGCGAGGGACATCTGAAAGTTATCCAGGCTTTGGATGAAGTCAAAGCGCAGGCCGGCGAAAATGGAAGATTCGATGCTTGGATGCGACTGGTGGAGGTTACCGTTGATGGGCGTGGAAAGATGGGCAGTCTCGTGGGTGCCAGTGACGAGCTTCGTACTGGAGGTATTGGAATGGAGAATCTGTTGATGGAATATGCGGTTGCTACTCTGATGCTGGTCAACATGATCATCGATGCCCCTGAAAAGGATCTCCAGATGAGAGTTCACATCAGAGCTCAGTTCCACGCCTGTGGCATCAAGAGAATCTTGACCAAGATGGAGGGATTCCAGTACGAGCTGTTGGACAAGCAGATTGAACGGTTCCGTACCAACGAGGCCATTGATTATGAGGATATGCTCGAGAGGGAAAACACCAGCATGAAGGATAATGTCGAGGCGGATCTCAAGGATTTGACTGACCCTATACAAATTGCCGACACCATCCAGCAACGGCTACACGGAACCAAGACACATGACTACTTTGTATCTGCGCTGCAGCATCTTTTGCTCATCCGCGCCAGCGATGGCGAGGAGCGGCTGCGAATGTTTCAGCTTGTGGATTCGATGCTTAGCTATGTGGCCATGGATCGCCGTTTGCCAAATATGGATCTCAAGCAGAGTCTCAACTTTACTGTCCAGAGTCTGCTGGACAAGCTGCACACCGATTCAGAGGCTCGACAGGCGCTCGATGAAGCGTTGGAATCTCGCCAGATCGCTGAAGCCGCCATGGCGGAACGAGACGAGATGAGGGCAAAGTTGGAGCTCGGAGCGGATGGGCTCGTGGCCAAGTTGCAGAAGCAGCTGGACGAGCAGACTCGGTTTATCGAAGCTCAGCGACGCCAAGCTGATGGCCTCAAAGTGGAGTTGAATAACATTCAAAGTGTTCGAGCCAAAGAGGCACAGCGTTACGAGCTTGAGACGAGAGAGCTGTACCTCATGCTGCGAGATGCCCAAGATATCGCGGCATCCAATGCTGCTAAGACCAGCGTCGGTGCCAAGCCTGGCAAGGATAACTCGGCACAAATGCAGGGCATCCTCGACCGTGAACGCCTTATGGAGCGTCTACAGAGGCAGCTTGAGCGCCAAAAGACTCAGTACAAGCTGGAAGGTAGAATCTGGGGAGATACTGATGGCCCATCTGATCGCCTTCGTGCTCTCAGAGAAGCCATGGATGGCGATGAGGAGCCGGGCACGCCTCCTGGAGGCGGTACTCCGCCCAGAGATTTCACAAACAGCGTACTCGGAACTATTCATCGCCAGCCGAGGGCTTCTCGAAGGCCGGCCAAGCGTGAGAGTGCTATTGGTGAAGATGACGTTGATCTTGACGAGGAGGGTGTCGTTATCGAGCGCCCCAGACTGATCGAGATGAGGCGTCCAGTGGTCGATTCGAAGCAGCAGGCACAGTTTGCTCAAGTCACGGGCGAACTTGGCTCAAAGATCAAGCGATACGACGGCAGCGATTCCGAAGCCGACGACGGCACCACGACCGGTCCATCCCACCCGAGCATGGAATCGTCTTCTCCCATCACCCCGGCAGAAGGCGAGGCCCCGAAAGTCGAGGTTACCGGACCCCCTCCGCCTCCTCCTCCGCCGCCTCCCCCTATGCCCGGTCAACTGCCCGGCGTCCCACCTCCGCCGCCTCCACCTCCTCCCCCACCGATGCCGGGCTCATTCCCCGCGCCTCCACCACCTCCGCCGCCTATGCCCGGTGCCATGGCAGGGATGCCACCACCTCCTCCACCGCCCCCTATGCCCGGTGCCAAGGGCATGCCGCCGCCTCCGCCGCCGCCTCCCGGGATGCCTGGTGCCATTTCTGGTCACTACTTACCTCAGCAACCTACCTTCACTGCCGCGCCTTCTGTTGGCTTACCGGTGATGCGGCCTAAGGCGAAACTCAAGGCTTTTCACTGGGAGAAGGTCGATACCCCTGAGACCAGTCACTGGGCAGCTCACACTCCCTCCGTCGAAGAGCGAGAAGAGAAATACAACGAGCTTAGTCGGAGAGGTATCTTGGACGAAGTCGAGAAGCTTTTCGTTGCCAAGGAGATTAAGAAGATTGGTGGAGGTGGTGGTAAGAAAGATGACAAGAAACAGCTCATATCATCCGACTTGCGGAAAGCATTTGGTACGTTGATGGTGTTTTTAACACTGTTGAACTTGTCTATATTTGGATGGACTGGAACTAACGAGAGTAAATATAGAAATCGCCTTTGCCAAGCATTCTCAATCCTCTGTTGATAAGATTGTACAGATGATCATCCACTGTGACGACATCATCATCACAAACCAGGGTGTCATGGATTTCTTATCAAAGGATGATATGTGCAACATCAACGACAACGTTGCCAAACAAATGGCTCCGTATAGTAAAGATTGGACCGGGCCAGATGCAATGAACCAAATTCGAGAACTGGATCCCGAGGAGCTCACACGGCAGGATCAGCTATACTTGTATACGGCATTTGAGCTACACCATTACTGGAAGAGCAGAATGAGGGCGCTTGCACTTACGCAGAGTTTCGAAGGCGATTACGATGAGATCGTTTCCAAGATGCAAGACGTTGTGACTGTCTCTGAGTCACTAAGAGATTCCGTCGCCCTTATGAATGTCCTTGGTCTCATTCTGGATATCGGAAACTACATGAACGATGCCAACAAGCAGGCTCGCGGTTTCAAACTTAGCTCGCTCGCCAGACTGGGTATGGTCAAAGATGACAAGAATGAGTCGACGCTGGCCGATCTTGTAGAGCGTATCGTGCGAAACCAGTATCCAGAATGGGAAGGGTTTGCAGACGACATTACGGCCGTTACAACGGCGCAAAAGATCAACATTGAACAACTTCAGACCGACGCCAAGAAGTACATCGACAATGTGAAGAATGTTCAGATGTCATTGGACAATGGCAACTTGAGCGATCCCAAGAAATTCCACCCTCAAGATCGTGTAGGTCAAGTTGTCCAGAGAGTGATGAAAGAAGCCAGGAGAAAGGCAGAACAGATGTCAGTCTACTTGGAAGAGATGATGAAGACTTACAAGGATATCATGCTGTTCTACGGAGAAGATCCAGCAGACGAAAACGCCCGAAGGGACTTCTTCACTAAGCTGGCCACATTTGTCATTGAATGGAAGAAGTCTCGCGACAAAAACATTCAGCTGGAGGAGCAGAGAAAGCGCAACGAGGCTTCTATGAAGCGCAAGCAGGCGGCGACCAAGGCCGCAAATGCTTTGGACAATGGGCCTATATCACCGTCAAGCACCGGTGCTATGGACTCTCTTCTTGAGAAACTTCGAGCAGCCGCACCACAGGTACGGGATCAGAGAGACCGTCGCCGCCGTGCTCGTTTGAAGGACCGCCACCAGGTTCGCGTAGCCTCCGGTCAGCAGATTAAGGATCTCAACGAAGACTCAGCAGTCGAAGCAAACCTCACCAACACTGAGCCGGCTATCACTGAAGAAGGAGACGCACAAGCCTCACCATCTCTTCCTCCTCCATCGCGGGATGGTCATGATGAGGACGATGTAGCTGACCGAGCTGCGGCACTGTTGCAGGGCATGCGTGAGGGCGATGGAAACGACGAGGCAGATATCGAGAGGAGAGAGACGATGAGAAAGGCAAGGAGACAAACGGCCGAAGAGGAACGAAGAGCAAGGCGGAGGCGAAGAGAGAGGGCTTCGAGCACGGTTGACGGACCGAAGGATGAAGCTTCTATACTATCAATAGCAGAAGAGGCACCACCAACACCAAGCACCCCAGGACAAGAGGAGGAGACAATAATGTCGCCTACGGAGGCGAAGACGGAGGAAGTGCAGATTGAGGAAGTCAAGACTGAGGAGACTGTTGGCGAGGCCAGCAAGCCAGAAGAACCCGAGAAGATGGAGGAATAAAGCATTGCTTCTTGTATTTTTTAAAGAAAGGAGAAAAAAGAATACCCCATGAACATGATAATCCATGGATCAGCATATATGTATACACACGTCCTGTTATGTCAGCAAGTATCATGCATATATATATGTACTTAATGTCTACTACTGCAACGGCCGCGAGAGGCGAGACGAGAGGCATTAATCACCCTTTTCTTATATTCTTTTTCCTCTTACTCGCCCTTTGCTACTATCTCTTGTTGTTCAATGGTATGATTGGAGCTTTAGTGGGACTGACTAATGGGTGGGATGTGCAGCGCTGCCTGCGAGAGTATATAATATACATAGATGTGCGCCTTTTAGCTGCATTCCAGCGCTGAAGTTGGACAAGTATCAATATTGGTAGTTTACATTTTCGTTTTTATTGTATTAATTGTAATTTTAGTTGTATCTTTAAGCTCTGCTCATTTTGTAATGAAAGGTCAATATACTCTTTGTCCTTAAGCAAATAATTTCAATGCTCCATTCTATACCAAGCGAGGTCAAGTATGTACAAATGATAGAACCTAGAGTGCTATGCCATGATGGGTATCGTTACCCCAGAAAACAACAAGTGAAAGTGCAGCATAAAAAAAGAGCAATAAGATGGGGGAAGAAACGCCGAGATCTTGTTTCAGCAAAATCTTCTCTCTCTCTCTCACCGCGATGGACTCAACGGTCTATTGAAACCTCCCTGTCTGTTCATGTACTGCCGGTACTCAGACTTCTTCTCCTTTCGCACGCCGCCGGCGTTATTGCCCGCCACCTTCTTTCCCTTTGTGGTGCCGAAGCCGCCAAAGCCCATCATGGCCTGCATGGCGGCGAGTCCGTCGTCGTCATCGCCTTGGCCCTCGACCTCGATGTCTTGGTCGTACTCGTCCTGGTCCATCTTGCTCGGCGAAGGGGGTGCGTTTTTCCGCTTGGGGTCGCGATCGTGGCGGGGTGAAGGGCTTCTTGTGGCGTCGGATTGGGGCTTTCGAGAGCTGTTTTCGGGATGAGGACGGGTGGGGAGGGCGGAAGGGTGGGAGGGGGGAGAGGCTGAGCGGCGGCGGTCGTCGCGATAGTTTGCTGTGTTTTTTGTTTTTGGTTAGCGAGGATTGGATAGGGTATCTTTCTTTTTCGGGGCTTCTTACATCTTCTGTCTCTGTTGTAACCATCGCGGTCATCTCTGTCGTCGTACCGGCGAGGGCTTTCTCGTCTATCGCCGTCTCGGCCTCTGCGTTGGTCTCTGCCGCCTCGGTTTCTGTCCCCTCCGCGGTCTCGTCGGTGGTTATCCGGGGATGGGGAGCGATCATTCTGGTTGTCGCGTCGATCTCGCGATCGTGATCTGTAGTTGCGACGGTCTCGTCCTCGGTCACGGTCACGGCCTTTGGCCCTGTCTCGATTGTCCCAGCCGCGGTCGCGATCACGGTCTCGGTCTCGACCAGCGTTTCTGTCGCGACGATCTGATTCATCCCACATTTGACGGCTGTCGGGCCGCCTGGATCGACGTGAGTCGCTCATTGTGTGTAATTTATCGTGATGTTATCTAAATCGAAAAGTAAAAGCTGTGAAAGGGTTTCTTTGGTTGGAGGCAATGGGGATATGACGTCGGGTAGTGTCGCAGCTAAAAGTTTAGAATCCTTTGGCCAGGCTGAAGACAATAGAATTACAGGGGTAAGAGGCTGAAGCTGTGGCTGGGGTGGCTTATCAGAGCGCCTTGATTGGCCATCTGGAGCTTTTATCCGCTGTAGCTCATCAGCCTTGCATTCGCCCACCAAGGACCAGCGCCACCGTGTTCATTCAGCAGGGCAGCTGTCTTTAATGAGAAAGACAGCTCTTTCATACCATTGGTATTTTGTTTTTTTCTTATTTTTATGAAGAGGAACTTTTGGTAAGGAATCTCTTTGTATAGAGCTGAGCTCTGAGAAACAATCATGGCGAGATTCGCCCAATTGCTGGCCTCAGCGGCGGCGCTGGTCGCTGGTGCCTCCGCTATTGGCGATGAATCCATCTTGATCAACGAAATAGGCCGGCTGAACAACCAGAGTCTGCTATGGGGCCCGTACAAGCCAAATCTCTATTTCGGAGTGAGGCCGAGGCTGCCTCAAGGTCTATGGACTGGTTTGATGTGGGGGAGAGCTGAGGGGTACATGGATATCCAGCAATGTATGTGACGATGGCTGCTTTGATGAGCTTCCCTGCTAATGAATATGGTATAGTATTCCGATATACATGCGAGCAAGGCCAAGACATTCATGGATATGGCTGGGATGAGTTTGATGCACGAACTGGTGGTGTTCAAACTATACATGATGAAGGAAACGGCCTTGATGTCACTATTTCTTTCATTAAGGTGCCTGGAGGCAGCCATGGTGGCAGTTGGGGCGCCCGGATAAAAGCAACTGTCCGGGACGATGCACCTCCTAACAGCAAGTATCTGGTACACTATTACGTTGCTCAAGAGGAACTGGGTGATCTTGTCGTCCAGGGCGATGATAATGGTGGAATTGGATTTGAAGGTGATGTCACTTTCAAGGGAAGCTCTCATTCCCTAGGAGACTACAACGTCGTTATCACCAAGGGAACTGGTAACCATCCAACTTCTGATCATGAAATAAGCGCTACTCGACGTGGTGACACAACCGTGGTTCGAAGTGTTAGCCTTCCAGCTGGTGATGTGTGGCAAGCCAAGCCAGCAGTGTTCCAATTCATGCAAGACACCATCAAAGATATGCAACAGGACTACGACGAGGAGAACTTTCCTCCGCCATGGCAGATTTACCGAATCAAGTCTCAGGCGGGCGGTGGCAATGCTCACGTCGTTCAAAAAGTCTTTGAGGGAGGATTCGAATTCGACATCATCTTCTCGTCAGCCTCTGCTGGCAAGGAGATGACTAGCAAAGACATCACCCGAGAGATCAAGGTGGCTTCAGAGTCTTTCGGAGAGCGATTCTCAAGCGTCTTTGATTTGAAAGCGCCTTTCACGGCTGAAAAGTATCAGAAGTTTGGCAAGAGCATGTTCTCCAATTTGATTGGCGGCATTGGATATTTCCATGGTCACCAGTTGATTGATCGGTCTTACGCGGACGAGTATGAAGAAGACAACGAAGGCTTCTGGGAGGATACAGCTGAAGCTCGCGCTCGCAAGGCCCAGGAGCTGGAAGGCCCGTATGAGCTGTTCACAAGCGTTCCATCGCGACCATTCTTCCCTCGAGGATTCTTTTGGGACGAGGGATTCCATCTCATCCCGATTGCTGACTGGGATATCGACTTGACCCTTGAGATTGTCAAAAGCTGGTACAACACCATGGACAGCGATGGTTGGATTCCCCGTGAGCAGATTCTTGGCCCAGAGGCAAGAAGCAAAGTGCCACCGGAATTCCAAGTCCAATACCCCCACTACGCCAACCCACCGACTTTGTTCCTGATCATTGAGGATTTTATGGAACGCCTACGAAGCGCCAACGGCAGTGCACCCGCTGAAAAAGAGAAGCTTTCTCAGGGACATACCTTGTACAATGCTCATCTGGATAACCTGGAACTTGGCGGAGATTTCCTTCAGAAGATTTATCCCCTTCTCCGACGACAGTACGATTGGTTCCGCAAGACACAGAAGGGCCAGATCAAGGCATATGATCGAGAGGCATTTTCTTCAAAAGAGGCTTACAGATGGAGAGGCCGAACCGAGACCCATTGTCTTACCAGCGGCTTGGACGATTATCCCCGGCCGCAGCCACCTCATCCTGGTGAGCTCCATGTCGACCTCATGTCTTGGGTTGGATTCATGACCAAATCACTCATCAACATTGCGGATGCACTAAACTTGGCTGATGAAATCGAGGAGCTCAAGAAGAATCTGTTTGCTATCGAGCGCAATCTTGATGACCTTCACTGGTCTGAGAAGGAAGGATGCTACTGCGATGCAAGCATTGATGAATTCGAGGAGCACGCTCTGGTCTGCCACAAGGGCTATATCTCGCTGTTCCCGTTCTTGGTCGGGTTGATGCAGCCGGATGATGCCAAGCTGGGCAAGATCCTTAATCTGGTTGGTGATGAAGACCACTTGTTTAGTCCTCACGGACTGCGCAGTCTGAGCAAGCAAGATCCTCTATATGGAACTGAAGAGAATTACTGGCGCAGCCCAGTCTGGATGCCACTCAACTATATGGCGTTGACGCAGCTCTATGTAAGTGTTGCATGCTGCATGCTGCATACCGTTCTTGGATGCATCGGCTAACTATTGTTTACAGAAAATTGGCACCCAAGAGGGTCCTTTCCAGCGCCAAGCCAGGGGTTTGTATAACAAGCTGCGCACGAACCTGGTTGATACGGTGTACAAGAGCTGGGAGGAGACGGGCTTCGCGTGGGAGCAGTACAATCCTGAGACGGGCGCTGGCCAGCGCACGCAGCATTTCACTGGCTGGACGAGCTTGGTGGTGAAGATTATGGCGATGGAGCCGCTGGACGAGGCTGTGCACATTCGAGATGAGCTGTAAATGTGAGTTTGATTGATGCCTTAGATGATAGACGAATTAAATCGCCATCTCGATGAGTAAATGATGCAGAAAGGGCATTGGATAAGAAAAATTGGACCTAGTATCATCCTGAGTGTGATTCTTCAGCCCCGGAAAAAAGTATAAAGTGAATTTGATTGACGCCAGTTTTGGTTGATGCCTTAAATCATAGACGAATCGGCATCGCCATCTCAATGAGAAATTGTTGTGGAAAAGTCATTGGACAAGAAAACCGGACCACGCGTCATCCTGGACGTGGCTACCACCCCTGAAAGAAGAGAAAGAAGCTTCTATGCGAGCCAAAAGCTCTGTCTGTAATCCTGCGGGATGTATTATGAGATCATCGGGCTCATTGGGCTGCCGCGTAAATGTACCTGGTCAGACGTGGCAGCCACCATTCATCTCCGGGTTTAGCTACTCTGCACGCCTAATTGGCGATGCACGTCGACGTCGATGGTCATGTAATATGGCCCGTTATTAAATGAGATTGCCGAATGCTGTGCGCCGCCATTATACGCATGTTCGCATCCTTAGCGGTATGTGATATATGCCCTGCATCCTTTTTCCACCAGCGGAATGCGAACGACATCTCGTCGCTCGTAAAGAACCGAAATTCAATGCGATAGCTGCTGCCTGCAAAAAAATTTTGTTAATACAACGTCGTTCATGGATATGGAGCAAGGGACGTGATCCTTCTTCCGACTAGCGGAGGTTATAACTGACTCACTAGATTGGCTTGAAGTTGTATTTAACTTAGCTGCTGTGTCTTTAACTCTTTAGCGCCATACACCGAGCTCTTTCAACCAACGTCAACACTTTGTCGCCATGGCTGTTCTCTCTCAAGGCGAAATGAACAGAGGCCCCAGCATCAGAAAGGCCACAGTAGAAGACTTGCCCTTTCTGCAAACCATTGTCAATGCCAGCTACTCGAAATACTTGGAGCGCTTGACAAAGCCTCCCGCGCCCATGCTCCTCAATTATACCGAATTACCGAAAGACCGAGAGATATTCGTCTTGGAAAGTTTTTCTGACGACAAAGGCTCCGAAATTGTTGGCGGTATTACACTTGCCATAGACGAAGCAGGCGGTGCAGTCAAGGTCAACAATGTTGTTGTTGGGCCTGCCGCTCAGGGACGAGGATACGGCCGCGTGCTGATGGAGTTTGCAGAGAGTGTGGCGAGAGAGAAGGGGATCGATTCGCTGGAATTATATACTAATGTGAAGATGTACGAGAATATTAGCATCTATCTAAAGTTTGGGTATATAGAGACGGAGAGAAGGACTGAAGATGGTCACGATCGAGTGTTCTTTCGCAAGCAGCTGAAGGACTAGGGTTGACGCATATTGCCTGTAAGCAAGGTACAAGGGATATTTGAAGTTGCCTCGTCAATTAGAAGGATTGCGAACCTAGATGTGGCCTTTTAGAGTATCATTACTAATTAATCATAACAGTAAAGATTTTGGAATGACTTGTGACAGAGACTCTCGGGCGTGTTTGGTCGACAATTTTCAGCAAGTCTCTTCGGTGAGAGCGTGAGAAACGAGGCTCTACTACTACCATGGACCGCTTATTGGCTGCATGGAACAGTATGGGGGCTGAGCGTTCTATTTACTTCCGCGCCCTTGTCTTAGCCGCTGCATACGACCCTTGTCATGAACATTGGCTACTGAGGAATGGAAAAAGGCAACGGATTCACGGAAACACAAAAGAGCCTCCACGGTAGCACAGCCTCGTATATAATTTGCTGGCACCTGGAATGCCTCAAAGCCCAACCTTATCCGATGGATTCACCTTTCATCCAGTCAATAGGTGTTATCCTTGACGTGTTCCTTTCCACGCTCTTCCCTTGCAGCATCCAGTACGGAGAACCCGACGGGCATAAGTGGAGAGGTAGATATAGCTTAGCTGTTTGACGCATCTCGATAACCAAAGCCAAGCAAGGCCCCCAAACGCCCAAGTGAAACGTGCCTGCAGTGCAGCCTCAGCCGCACGCTGGGCGATGCAACAGGGTGCTACATGCATATGACACGTAGCATAGATTGCACTCGGTGAGAGGCTTTGGGCCGTTCGCGCAGAGAAAATTTGCACTTAATCAATGTCATTCTCAGACTCCAAGAGGCTGTATCTTGATGCGTAAGCCGGGTTGCGACCTCGTCGGATGCCTCATTTGCTGCTCTATGCCACTTATCGGATGCAAAAGCAGAGCCAGCTCACCATTATGGAGACGACTCAGCCCAATTCTCGCATTGCTTCAATATGCTGTGAACATGAGCCCAATGATGTCTTCTCTTCTACGTTTGCCTGACGGTGCCCCGTGACCCCAGGATTTTTTTTATCCTTTCATGTATGTGTGTACCTCCCACACACCAATTACACCTCAACGTCATCGCATATCCACTTACTTTGAGCCTCAAACACCCCATGCCCTGATTGGGTGCGGTCGAAGCTTCGGTATCTTTGTAGTGCAGGTCGGCTAACCAACTCTGGTATGCAGCAGGTGCCCGAGCAAGAGCTTCGAGTATATATGCTGGGACCAAGGCCCAAGAACCAGCTTCTTCAAACAACACCTCCATCGAGATATCTCATCAACATGGAAAGACTGCAAGAGATTATTCGCTACCTCACGGCTGCTGGGGGAACGCCTTCAAGGGACGGCAATAGCACGCATTTTACCTACGAAGAGGAAGGGTCTATTCGCATGCGGACATGGAATGGCTCTGAACTTATCGACAATGAGTTGATCGCTGACGAGGTCAGGCCAGGCACCTCAGCACCGATTGTTAACCGCAGTCATAAGGTAAGTCAGACCTATGAAGTGCATATTTGCCAACCATGATAGAAGAATCCAAACTAATATTCTCTTTTGTCACAGAGAATATTTGTCGTTCATAAAGATCACTCGATCAAATGCTTTACAGATCCTCTTGGAGACGATGACCAAGTCGAAGCAGATGAGATAGACGACGATGCCCTCTGGAATGAAGAAGAGATTGCCGGCGTGGATACTCGAGTCCACGCACGAAGCCAGCTTGCTGTTTCTTATGACAAGAACACAGTCTTTGTCTTCTACCAGAAGCTAGATGGTACTCTCAGTTGTATCAACGAATACAACAACCAGTGGAAAGATGTCAAACTACCAGCTGTTGCTGCACTTTCTGGGACCCCACTGGCTACTTGCAATACCAACTACGCGGTGTTCTTATTCTATATTAGCACTGATGGGACTGTTCGCTATTTGGAGAACAGAGAAGGCAAATGGAATGGTACGTAAAATACCCCTTCTTGGGCTACGGTTCGGAGACTGTCTAACTATTACTAGATGTATTCTTCTCAGCCGCCAAGATACTCGATCCGAAAACAAAGCTGTCTGATTCAGCCTTCAGACTGACCGTTGCCGAGGATAGGCAGCCATTTGAGCGCATTAGACCATTGGTCTTTTGTCTTGACAATAACGATCTCTCTATGCTTAAATTTCGCAGCAGGAAATTGGATATTATAGGGAGAGTAGAAGGTACAGAATTTATACCTTCTCTTGGTAATAAGGAACGTAACAAGTATTACTTTTGGAGCCCGTACCCTTTTTACACCATGATTAAAAGAAGGGGCAAGACTTTAGCTCAAGCTACTACGTCGAAAGAACTTTGGACTCAATGCGTTAAGCGCTCATATCCCCAGCAAGAGCGCGGTAAATCAAATGCGATGGAGCACCTGAACAGACTCCAAGGCCACTTTACCGACAACCGCGTCGCGCCAACGGTAAACAACAAGACTTCAGCTACTGTAGGCCTCGAGACCGTCAATGCCCCAGCTATCATCTCACCGCAGAAACCAGAGCAGGGGGAAATCCCAAGCGGCATTCCGACAAAGAGCTCCATCTTCGCTGGGGTCTACAGGTTTGCTGACCCTTTGGGTGCCATAAAGAGGATATTCAGCAACGGAAGCAATGAGGATGCACCTAAAGAAGTGAGCACAGCTCCGGTCTCAAATATGAACTATATGCTAATTCTAGACTCATAGAATACTCCGGAAAATATCGAATCCAACCATGCCGGCATCGCAAATGGTTCACCCCAAACAAATGCATCCGAAATAAGCCTGATGGAACGTGGCGCGACTGAGTCAAATGATGTAGAAACAAACATATCCGAAACTAAAGAAGGTGAACTAAAAGAGGTTGAACACGAAGAACCTAAAAATGGCGAGGACAACATCCATGAAACCGAAACAGAAGAGGCTTTAGCCAGAGAAGATCGGCCAGAAAATCTGTTAGAAGAGGCTGATTCGGAAGGTACAGAAGACGAAGCTGGCTCAGAGGGAACTCGTTCAGAGGCAGCGGAAACAGCTCCTTCTGAAGTCGAGATTGAAACAGAAGAGAATCAGTCTCCGAAAGTTCAAGCAGAAGAAGTTCAAAACGAAGAGTCTGAAGACGAAGAGTATGAAGATGAAGAGGTTGAAGATGAGGACGTTGAAGATGAGGACGTTGAAGACGAAGAAGCTCAACGCGAAGAGAAACAAACCGAAGAAGCTCAAACTAAGAAAATTCAAACTGAAGAGGGCCGAAACGAAGAGATCAAAACCGAGGAATCTCAAATTATGGAATCTCAAACTAAGGAAGTTCAAAACAGAGAGGTTCAACCCGGCGAAGTTCAACCGGGCGAATGGCGAACAAGGAATATTCAAGCTGAAGAGTCTCACAATAAGAATCCTCTGACTGATGGTGTTCCAACAAACGACGCTAAATCGGAAAGATACGGGGCTGAAGTATCAAACATTGGAGGAGTTAAGCTCAATGAACAAGAACCAAAGAACGTCACATTGGGAGACGCCGAATCAGAACTTGCATCAGGCAAAGCTAAGGCGCCTACTACGGAATCATCTACTATGATATCTATCGAGGAGATACCAGTCATGAAACCATCTGTCACAATAGGGAACGGTCAAGAAGCTGATGTTGCAGAATCTGGTCTCGAAAATCCTGATCCCAAAGCATCCAAACACAGCGAAAGTCCGCCTGTTAGCAAGGGAAAAGGTCTTGCTACAGCCGATACACCCAATTCGAATGAACCAATATTCAACACGCCGCAAGATATCCAAGAAGATATGACTGAATTTATCAAGAAAGCTGGTCTTAATCCATTCTTCCCAATAGATTCACCCCTTATCCCGACCCTGGCTAATAATGCATTCGAGTCCAAAAAAAGCGAAGAAAATTTACTTAATCGAGATGTAGACATTCAAGGCATTACAAGACTGAGCCTCTATCAGCCAGTGCTCTACTGCGGTAAGTTGGTTTATTGTTTGGAACTTTATAGCTTTTCATATCTATACATGCAAAACTTTTCAACTTTACTGACGATATCTTATTATTTTTAGACGATAGCACTTCTATGAAAGCTGGTTCCCGGGTTAACGACCAGAAGGAAATGGTTCGCCGAGTTACTCGAGTTTCGACTTCCATAGTGCCCGCCGGCTATGGAACGAGCCTACAATTCATTAACCATGTCCGCGATGTGCACAACGATAAACTGAACCTATTACAAGTTGAGGCCATAATGAGTTCAGTGAAGCCAAAGGGCCATACTGAAATCGGCACCAATCTAAAGAAAAAAATACTCAAACCTCTGGTTTACGATGTTGTGAAGAGCAATAAGAGACTTGAAAGGCCCATACTTGTTTCTTGCATTACAGATGGATGCCCCAGCGACAAAGACCCCAAAGCGTTTAAGAAAGAGATTTTGAAATGCACCGAATTTCTAAAGAAACACGGTTATCCACCTTCAAGTATGCTACTAGTCCTAGAATACTACTAGTATTTGAATTGAGTGCTAACGCATTTTATAGCTATTCGATTCCAAATCAGTCAAATTGGCAATTCATCCAGAGCTGATGCATTCCTTCAAGAGCTTAGTGGCGATGATGAACTTAGGGAAGTGGTATATTGCACAGCTCGTAAGTAGCACCGTCCAAATAAAACTAAGACCAGAATAGCTAATGTATCTTTTTCTTTCAAAGAGCGCCTTGATGAGCAATTTAACGAACTAAGACACAATGAAAAATTGCTTGAACGATGGGTAAGCCTTGTCTTTACAGTATTGTATTATTTAGAGTACGACTTCAGCTAACAAAAGCATAGCTTTTGCGCACGCTCTTGGAACCAATAATAGTTCGAGATATTAACAACTTAAACTTGTAATCGCATTGAGATTACATGGGAAGTAATCTTTGTGGATCACGCTTGTATAGTATGTGGGCAAGGATTGCTTTCAGACGTTCTTTGAGACTCTATTTTCTTTTGTCGTATATCTCATTTAAAATGTTTATCTCATATATTTTTGAATTAATCATACGTAACTATACAATCCAAACAAAGAATTCTATTACTTGCTTTTACCGCTGTATAACCTTTTCATCCAACGTGGTACAGAAATACAACACATGTATTGTATTTCTCGAGTGTATTTTACGTTGATATCCATGCCCTTTTGCTGATCGTAATCCCCATCAATAGCGGTGGGCTAGTAAATCGAGCGTTTTACAGCCTCGCTCATGGGAGAAATAAACTTATTTAACAATATAATTAATCCCAATGCTTAGTACAGTAATATCAGTAGGGCAACGTGTAGGCTCTTTGATAGGTAGAGGTTGAAAGCGGGGCTGTTGCAGCCTGACTCTCACAGCAGCTTTTGCATCAAGGTACAAGTACATGTGAGTAATTGTGCACTTCTCCATGGACTCTCATAATCTCGCATAGCAAACCATAATAAGCCAGGAATCTCCTATCGTCGGTCCAAGATTACATGTGGTGAGCAGTGCATACACTCTATTGAGAAGCTAGCAGACAACTTGTACGACACGCAGCATGACCAGTATTCGGCCGAGGTTTCTGGCCTCCTTTCAATAATACAGGCAATCAACCAATAGCAATCTTACAGCCGCAGAGGCTCATGTTCCGTACAAAACACCATTTGACATCTTTCAATACTTTTGCTATTGTATTTGACCTTTCGAACGTAAAAACAAGCCAGCTGACTGCCATGGAGTTGGTTCAGCTCAATTCCCACAATTTCTCCAAATCCGGGGCCCAATGACACCATCCCTTATGTACCTAAGGCACATGTACTTGAATACATGTACTCTCGACCATTTCTGCCCAAAGCCTGCCTGGTAATTAAAGAGTTCATGTCTTCCCCCTCTTTTTAAAAATGTTCGCCTGGCTTTCAGTATTGTAATCGACTCGCCGTAGGGCCAGCCTGCTCAAGGCTTAATCCATTAAGATTGCATTTATCTATATGAGATACTTATTTATAGGCGCTTGCCTACTTTCTCTGTTAAAAATCTCTGCAATGAACAACTGCTGGTTCGTCCTTCGGCAGTCGTCCTACACTCCACCCAAATATGAAAAGCCAAGTAGAGCGGGCGGCGTGACGACAGAGGGCGATCTACGGCTCGGCGATGTAGTACCCGGCCCAAACAATATTTATCCAGTTCTTACTCAAGGGACGCTGCCTCGCTTTCCCATCGACATGCGCATTACGTCCACTCAGGATTGTGAATTTGACTGGGCCATCGAAAGAGAGAGAGAAGACGGCGGAATCATCGCGGGAGGAGCTCCAGTGGCAGCCGCCATTGGAGCAACCCTGAATGCCGAGTTCAGCGCAGAGTTCAAGGGAACTATGAAGCGATGGGCAAAATTTAAGACCTTAGACACTGAGAAGGTGCAGCCATCTCGTACTTACATCAATCAGGTACTCGCTCTGCCTGATGTGAAGGAGTATATTGATCAACACAAACTCCCGGTTTTAAACCAGTGGACCGTCTACTTAGTGACGGGTCTCATGATTGCAAGGGCCGGTGGTACTATTGGGAGCTCCGAATCCAGCTCGCGGGCTGTTGGCGGGGAGCTCACCGTGTAAGTTCTTTCCAAGCCAGATATCACATGAAAGAGGGTGTCCTAATCGCCTTTATCGCCTCATAGAGACGTTCCCGAAGTCTCTAATGCGAAAATTCACGGCTCTCACCAACGTAGTACCAAGAAATACATGTCCGATGAGATTCAAGGTGACCGAATCTGGGCGGTTCGATTTGCCAAGATTCATAAAGGAATACTTCGCCGTAGGTGGATGCAGACAGAGGAAACGGTCGGTGCCGCCCTGGGCAAAGGCGATGAGGAAGAGGAGGAGGTTAGCCAAGTCCTAGATCACGAAGGGATAAAAGATGCTGGAGTTGTTGAGTTAGAGATGGCTGGAGCTGGTAATAAGTTAACGTTTGTTACGGGCGAATTTTGACATTGAGATATCTATTAGATGTATCGGTATCGGAGATCTCTCACCGAGCATTTTAAATTATGGAGCTATGTGCTCTTGGCTACACCAAATACAGGCAAATATTGACGCTTGCACTCCGTGTTATTGCCATCAATGCATATTTAGTTAGCCTCGCTTTGAGCCATACAGCTTGTCTAGCCTTAGCAGCCTCGTAATAGTACCTCTAATCCATTCTCGCTCCTGTTTCCTTACTTGATCACTCTCCATTCGACCCTTATAGTCAATATCATCTTTCAGAAGTCTCCATGGCCGGATGCACAAGTAACCGTTATCCGATTTTGACATCTCCCGAAATATCATTTCCATCCCTTGCTTTCTCTTGAGCCTAGAAAGTTCCCGCATCGTGTGTATATCTGCTTCTTGGCTAATGAAATCTAACAGCATCGCCGCTAGACCAGCTGCTATAGATGTCGAGTATGAGGTGCCTTGGACCAAGGCGCAATCTTCTTTGAGCTCAACATCCTCGCCAAAAATGGCGAAGTTATCGCCGTCTATTGGAGAAGGATTGAGAGACCAGGACTCACGAATGCCGGCATTTGTCGAAAAAATGCCAAAAACTTGGTCCGTCAGGATAGCAGGGCAATATACGGGGTCAAAATTGCGTCCATTCGACGCAGCTGCAAAGATGAGAATGCCACTACGGTATGCCCTGTCAATCGCATCAATTACCGGCTGTTGCTCTCTCTCAAATCCGAGAGCCATCGTGATGATATCGACCTGTTTATCAATAGCCCAGTCAATTCCCTTATAACCTTTATGTTAGTTGTTGATATTTAAGAAGAAAGTAGATGGGAGGCAGGAGCTATACCTGGACTACTCTTTCGACGTCGTCCATGACTGCAACTCCGGTCTCTAGCACTCTCGCTATATAGAGGCTTGCTGACGGGCACACCTTGAGGAGAAGTGAAACGCCTGCCGACCCATGTCCACTTTTATCACACGCAATGTCTTTGGCTGCGTTACAAACAAAGTCTTTATACTCGTATTCGAGCGAAGACAATGAATCCACAGAGTCCTTGAGATAATTGTAGTCTTCCTGCGCTATACCAGTATCTAGTATGGCAATTTTAGCTCGCTTATAGCTGTCTCCCATCTCCATGTCTCTCGGCTGTAGTAGATCCATAAGCAGTTCGTAACGTTTGAACCATCTTCGTGAGGCTTCGCGCAGGCTTCTGAAGAGTTAGTAAGTGGAGATGTATCAAGGAAATTAAAAGATAATAATATAAACAGGGTTTTAAATCAACAATTGTCATCACTCACCTAGAATCAAAAGAACCAGCTTGCCAAGGCCTAAGCTCGTGGGCAGTGAGTGGTACCATGGGTCTCGATATGTCTTGTCTCTCTTTGACCTCCCATAACGGCTTGACTCTATTCAGATCATCAAACTGGTTTGCCCAAGTCTCCAGTGGAGAGACGATTTCGCTGTAAATGACAGAACGCAGGGTGTTACGGTAATTGATACTGGCGGTATTCTTCTTCTGTGCACTGAGTGTCTGCTGTAGTCTTGTTCTTAATTCTCCTGCCTTGATACATAAAGGTAAGATTGACCTCAGTGGTGATAGCTTATTCAAATCTGAGATGATACTCTCTGTATGCGCATCGGGCCCAGTGGCGGCGAGGTTACAGGCGATCCTATAGTTGGTGTTGATATTGAATAATATATGCGGACAAACCCTAGAGTTTTTCCTATGGGTTCTCATAGTCTTCCCAGTCTCAATTTCCAAGAGTAAAATTCCAAGTGCGAGGATTTTAGGCATGTCATGAATCATATTAGCAGATAAGACATTTTCACCAGTGTCACTCATCTGACCATTGTCCTGGGGAAATTGAGTGAGTAGCACAGGCTCGTTTACAAACGCACCGGCGATATTAGCCCGTCGCTCGCAAATAAAGTGAATGTTGTCACTTGTAAGCCCCTGGCCGATTATAGCCGAATCATAAAACTCCCAAGTTGCTTTGGCTAATAACATTCCTAAAATCGCCTTAGACTTATCATTCAATTTCAACTCTGGCTTTTTCAAGGCGTTCGCCAATGATACTGCTTTACAGCTAGCTAGCCAATCTCTGTTGACATTAGAACGTTTATGGTAGATAAGCCCGCCGTCTCGCGTTGACAAGTACATGAGATCTTGGTAGCGGCAACTTATTTGCTGACAAAAGCTCTCGCGAGCAATAGGTTCGTATTGTTGGGTTTGAGTAGCAGCCAGATTGGGGTCCAAATCTGCAAACTTTCTGTAAAGAAAATGAGTATACTACCTGGGTAGCTTATCCACATTGCTGAAGGGTTGTAAGAACGCATCTTACACGCTAGGCAGTTCTAAAGGCCTCGTACGACATATCTGGACGCAGGTCTCCTGCCAACAACCATTCCCTTCGTGCGGGTGGTCCAAGAAAAGAACGCCAAATTCAGCAGAAGCATTGTTGACAGTGAATGAGGTCAGATCATTGTTTTCTTTAAGCGCCCTGTAACCGTTAAGTCGTATGTTTATCATAATATCGCGCTCTGGCCCTCCCGTCTTACAGGATCGATATTGCTGTAAAGTGGAGTAGAGAAGCTGCATATCATCTTCGAGCTCATGAGTCACATATGGTGAAGCACGATCCGTCCGCGTATAACATGTCTGTACCACTACTTCAACTGTCTCATTCTTCAGCCTCCTTGCTGAAAATCTCTGCAGCTTTTGTATGATATCGCCTCGAATCTTGGCACACGACTTGTCCGTTGTGAGGTTTCGAAGGCATTTAGCTGCCTCGATTCGCCGTTCAGGAATCTCGAGACTTTCCAAGGCCGGCCAATGATTTTCATGCCTTTTTAAAGTTGATCGGGGCCACTGAGTAGAAAGTTAGCAATAGGCAACCCTGAGCAGTTCAAGGGTAGGATAGCATCGTCCTGAGGCGATGGCGTGTCATCAATTGCATGGTCAATTTCTTCCAATCTTCCGTGGCTGGACAGATCTAATAAAATCTTGTAGAACATGGACATACGCTGCAGAGCCTCTCTAGATTATTCAATAAACTTTTCACTTTCCTACTTTCCGCTCCATCGTAATCTTGTTGATGCTTCTGCAACTCTGTCTTTATACTCCATAAAACACCACGGAGCGTGGCGCAAAATGAGCCTGCGGATTGATCGCATGTTTTAATAGCTTCTATAACCGTCTCGATCGTCTCGATGGCGAATACCCTCAAATCTTGAACCACCGGCGTGCGTGCTTGAAGTATGCGATCGGGGTCGTTGTCCGCGCCGTATATGAATGTTTGGAGGAGTTGGGGAAGCCCATTGATGAATTCCATCTCTTCGCCTATTCAGCAAGTGTTTCAGCAGTCAAGCGCGCGCTGTGGTGAGAAGCCACAACAAAAATGGTGTTCGTAAATGATTGCAAAATATATGTGCTATACGGAATGTTAGGCCTTCAGCCCAAGCCTAATTTTCTCCCCACATATCGCAGATTCGAGCCCGAGAATCATTTATTTTCCGTTTTGGATGGTGTGGCCTGAGTTAAAGCTGCATCGCTATCGGGATTGGGGCGGGGTTTCATTGGGTATTTGCAGATACTTGTATGCATACCTTACCTACTAACAGGTAGACAAGGCTGCATTGCAAGACCAGATATGAGCAGCTGTGTTCTGTAATTTGATGCCACTGATTATGCCTGGTATCCCGGGCCAAGCTTCAGGCCAAGCATGTAGATGCTCTTCTTACGCTCATGTATGTAACTCGCGGTCCTGAATTCTATTTACATGTAGCTACTAAGGCACAATTAGTAGCACAGCTAATTCAGACTAACAACGGGCCGTACCGTCAATAAGAACTCAACGTACCTGAACGCTGAGTGGCGGAAGTCGTTTCCGCATCAAATATCTGCCTACATACCTACCTACCTTAGGTAGGCACTGAGGTAGTATCTACTTAGGTAGTAGAATTAGGTAGCATGACATGCAGATTACTGCCTAACCCCTCTCTGGAATAGAGGTAGCTACGTCCAGGCAGACCTGGGATGTAGATGCACTGGGTTTTCAGCTGTATGCTAGAATGTATTTAGAGCGTCAACAGTTTTTGGCCTGACCTAGATGTGAAAGTTGGCAAACACGAACAACGTCGCAGATAATTAGACCACAAAATTATCAGCCACTTTCAATTTGACATCGTTTCCGCCTACTTAGCTGATCCGGTCAGCAATATCTGCTTGTTCTAAGATAGGAGGCAATACAGACTCCATAATGGCGAAAGCACACGGTCAGACTTCTCAAATATTTCCGGAGTGTATCTTACATGACAAGTCCCGAGCCTGCAAGCAGCGGTTCAAAGATTGCTTCCAGATCTTTGGCCTTGATTATGACGACTGGCTAGAGCAAAGATGCGCTGAGTTCAATTGGTGGACGTCAGGCCTCAACGCCGACAAAAGGGGACCAGGATCCTTAGACGCGCGACTGAAACTGCGACCGGATTTCATAGAGATTATTTCTACTGCGCTGGACGGCCTTGAGAGCTCTCTTTCCAATTATTATGAGACAGGTAGGGTCATTTCTCTCTCGATTCTGCATCCACGTAGGCGTGGCATAAGGATTTCGATTGTCTGACTAGTGGCTTAGGGCTAGCAAAAATGACTTCTCAATTGCCTGATGGAAAGCCTGTGGATATTCCGGAGGCTATCTGTCAATCTGTGGACTCAACTTATGTGGAACGATCGCCATCACCCTGGTCCGATATGAGTGACAGAAGTCATGATTACTCTGGCTCTTCTGCCTGTGATGGAAAAGAAGACGACGCTCAAGAGACACGCAATGTCGCTACTTCGGATTACGACATATACTATGAGCCGCGAGTTTACATCAAGACCAACTTGGAAATTCTCATTCGCATCCACACAGCCATCAAACGCTCTGGCATAAAATTCAGGAATCAGCGCGCCGACGAGGCCCTGAAACAAGCTGATGAAGCTTATCAAAGGCAAAAGGCAGAATTTGGGGAGCGCAGTGCCTTTCAGGGCCAACATGGAGACCATGAGAGATTCAGGCGCTACCTCACTAAACTGGTTCTCTGGAATGGGTACACCCAAAATTTGATAGAGAGAATGAACTTCAGGATTGCTGAATTGGTTGAGACATTTGATGCTAAAGATCAGTATTGTTCTCAGGTTTTACTTCAGGAGAAGAAGCTTCTAGTTGTTTTTCGCGCTTACTTTCATGATCCGGCCAGGCTGACAACTGTTCAGTGTCGCCTTATCAACGCAAACGTCATCAGACGAAATCGCCTGATCTACGCCGGTAGCGCTACCAAACATTCTTCTCAAGCTGAAGAGGAAATCCAGAAGCAACCAAAGCCTAAAGACGTGGATCATCGGCCTTCTACAGTTAACCGAGCTAGGAAAGTTCTTACTGATTACCAGCCACAGCCGCAATTGGTTGCACTCGAGGAGCCTACAAGGGGTGGTAAGAAAGCTGTCGAAAGATTCGTGGTACCATCAGCTACGACGGCCAATTCGACATTTACTATTACAGGAGCACTGAGAACTCATAGTGTTGCCACGTCAGCAGCGACCAAGCCCTCGGCTGGGGCAGGCTACCTTGACTATCCCAAGTGCCCTGTCGAACAAGGAGATTTCCCCTGCCCGTACTGCTCTGTTATATTGACAGATGAATATACAAAGAAAGATAAATGGTGGTAAGTTTCTCCTTTCTTTTTGATATCTCAATCCAGGTGGTAACGGACGCAGGGAGCACGTTGCACAGGATCTCTGTGCCTATGTCTGTGTTTTTGAGGATTGCAAATCTCCCGAAGACATGTTCTCATCCACGTACGAGTGGATGTCGCATATGGCCAGATTTCATTCTACAGCAGATTGGATATGTCCAAAATGTGCAAAGCACTCGGCTTCGAGCATTCAGGGCACTTCAGAGGTCTCTTTTCAGTCGTCCTCGTCACTGAAACGACATATACGTAACTCTCATACCGCTCTTAGTCCCAATGAATTGAATCTCCTGGTTGAGGCAGGCTATAGGATTAGGATTCAAAGCGTCAGAT
Source organism: Trichoderma sp. 2475 (assembly GCA_038502285.1). Classification (NCBI taxonomy): domain Eukaryota; kingdom Fungi; phylum Ascomycota; class Sordariomycetes; order Hypocreales; family Hypocreaceae; genus Trichoderma; species Trichoderma sp. 2475. The sequence continues at coordinate 1,327,101 of JARPVV010000003.1, read as the reverse complement.
GTCCCCTCTGTAGAGTAGGCCTTGTCACACTTGGGAACGACGATGAAGATGATATCGACGGCATAGGTTCACTTCCTTCGATAAGTCAAGAGGTGGGATTGATACAACTAGAGGAAGATGAGCATATTGCTACTCATATTCATGAGTTTGCACTTCAGTCCCTTCCATATCGACAGGAATTTACGTCAGAAGATACCCAAGCATCACTCTCACAGTCACGGCCCAGGTCGGATTTCCAAATCACACTCCGGGGCCCGGAAGATCAGCAAGCTTCGTCCACTGACCAACCATCAATGTACAGCCTAAGCGACATAACGCATATGCTTGAGGATCTCTGCAAGAACGTTCGACCGCTTCTTTCTGAGCATGGAGTTTTTAACCAAAGCTCCATTGCCATAGTTAACCTGATCTGGACAAGCGAGACAAGACTCCATCAGTTACTGCCATGTGAAGACAGATGGGTCTTTATCAAACTACTGGATGATTTATCCAGTGGAGTTGAGTGGCTAAAACGAGGATTTGGAAGCTCAACGGGCGAAGATATTGATGCCCTTGCAATGGCTCTAAAAGAGAGTCGAGTCATTACCTCTCGGTTTCAACAATCGACTATGGATGACAAAGCTAAAACGTTACTGCGTATTGAACTGCTGAAAAATATGAATCTTAGCAATAGGATGCTGCAACTAGCTATTGCGTCAACGTTAGCTGAGTCGCTGGAACAGAGCGGCCACAGTTTTTCACTTATTGAGGCCGGGGGAGAGTACCAAGCTGAGCCAAAAGAGGATGAGTTAGAAGAGGCTGCACCAATGGAGACGGAGGCTGAACTTAACATTGCTAGAATAAAAGGGTTGGAAACGGACGAGGTTGAAATAGACTCGCTTTGCGAAAAGGACGCTGGGCTAGTGGAAATCCCAAGCGAATATGAAGAAACAGCCTCTTCTGAATTTGAGGAAGATGATATAAAAGCAACGGACGCCGCGGAAACCTCACCTGCAAGAACCCCAGCTGAGATAACAAGTGCTGCGAACCCATCTCCCGCAAGACGACCTGCGGCGAAACCTAAAGCGGACACTGCCGTTGCTGGAGGATCTGGGAAAAGGTCAGGCACTGAAGAATCTGATTCTGAAGGTTCTGATTCCGAAGACTCTGATGACGAAACTTCAACTCATGGCAAAGGGTCTGGATCAAGATTTACCACGCAAAAAGCAATTCGTGCAGACATAGACGACTTTGTTGATGAGGCTGATCTCTCTCCATTCTTCCGAGACGGTTTTTATTTAGAAACTGTTGCCAAGAACGCTGCCAAGTTCAAGAACAAGAAGAAAAATCGAACAAAAAATGATGCACACATGCAGAGTATTACGAGACTGAATATCTATCAGCCAGTGCTCTATTGCGGTAAATCACTACTGTTGTATTAGTTAACCAAACGTCACATCACTAATTGTGCCTTTGATATACAGACGACAGCACCTCCATGAAAATCGGTCAACGTGTCAGAAGCCAAAAGAACATGGTTCACCGAGTTACCCAGTTTTCTACCTGCCTAGCACCTTCGGGCTACGGGACGAGCTTACAATTCATTAATCTCAATGGCGAAGACGTGCATAACGACAAACTAAGTTATGATGATGTTAAGAGAAAGATCAACTCGATGCGTCCGCGCGGTAATTCGAAGATTGGTTCTAATCTTAACAAGAAGATTCTCAAGCCTCTTGTTTATGATGTGATAAACAGTGGTAAAATGCTTGAGCGACCTATTTTCATTTCTTGCATTACAGATGGTTGTCCCAGTGGGGAGTCTGCTGAAACGTTTAAGAACGAGATTTTGAAGTGTGTTCAATTCCTTGATGACTACGGTTATCCACGCTCCTGTACGTCATTAACCCTAGTCATCCATTACAAGCTCATAAACTGACTGCGATACTGCTCATAGCTGTTCGGTTTCAAATCAGTCAAATTGGTAATGACCCTAGGGCTGATGGATTTCTCGAAGAGCTCAGAGGAGAGATCGTCCGCGACTCTGACCTCAAGGAGGTGCTTTATTGCACACCTGGTAAGTTGTTTTACATCATATAAGTCAACATCGGAAGAGCTAATATATCATTGTAATAAAGAGCGTCTGGATGAGAAATTCGAAGACTTGAAGAAAAACGAAGAGATGCTCGAGCAATGGGTACGCTTAGCCTTCTCTTCTCCTTTTACAATATGGCTTACACTAACGGTGGTATAGCTCTTGCGGACGCTTGTGACTCCATTGATGGGCGAACGTATTAGCACACTGCATTTTAACAACTGAAAGAAGAGACGGATCTTGTAAGAATTTCAGAGGCATTGGTTTCAGGCGATCTTCGACATTATTCTCTTTTTGCGCCACAACTTTTTGCATTGGATATCTCTCATGAGCTCTCTCTCTCTCATTTTGAAAAGTTTCAGGTTCAAAATTTCTTTATGCTTGGCTTATTTCAGCGGGCTATGGGCTGGATCATTCATGCTGCTTTGTTTGTCATTTACAGTTCCCTTCTTTTATTGGTTACGTTAAGAATTCAAAATTTCGTAACCAAAGAAAGCTGTATATATAGAACATACAGCTCAACGGGATATGCAACCACCCCTTTCTCGCGGATCTATCTTGGATATCCGCGCTTATCTCTTTTGCTTGCGTTATAATCCGAGTACCATGTCTTCCAAACCTACGACCACGGCCACTCATATACTATAGTACTCTGGGCTCAAGCACACTACACGACATCATCTACTTAGCATCCACAACTCCGTGATATACGCTAGGCATTTAGCGCTGAAGAAGCGAAAAAGCCAAAAGGGAACGCGCTAATAAGCGCAAGAAAAATTTAATGTCTTCATAAGCCGGTGCGTCACATTCTAGAAGACCATCCATCGACGGAGAAAGCGATATATATATATCCAGCTAGCCTTATTCACAAGATTTGTATTACACCCGCGAACTATGGGCTGTTTAGATCTTTTTATATAAAGTATGAAAGTTTACTGCTATGTGAGGTGTGTTAAGAATAGACAACATGAAGGAAAGAATTTCGGCTTAGGGCGTGTATGATATAAAAATTAGTAGAGAGACAATACTAATAGAGAGAAACCTCGAGCTGTGAGAAAAAATCTGCCAAATCCTTAAGGAATGAATTAGGAATACGTGAATAAGTACAACGCCAGCGTGTTTATTCAATCATAAATGTTCGACTCTGATAGCAGCGTTAGCTTCGTAATTCATATAACCCAAGTTGCAAACTTACTCCGGCAATACCACGCTCTTTGAATTCTCCAAAAGACACTCCCGAAAAATCCGTCTTTCCAACATCAATATCATCTTGGTCTCGACAATCGTCATATAGTCTTAGCTCTTGGCCATCTCCCCCATCTTTTGGTATATCTGGAAGGAGAACAAAGTATCTCGATGCTTTAAGTCTTGGCCGCTGGATGAGCCTTATGAAATGTATATCCTTCAGAGTGTCAACCAACACAGCTTGTTGACCTGCTGGTTGCCACTCAACCCAGCATTCCTTTCCTCCATCAAAGGAAGGTGGCTTGCGGAACTTGAAAGCATAGAGAGGAGATCTGTTTGACCATTTAGGAAAGATGTATGCTGGTATAATATCGAATGTCAAGTTATTTCTTTCGGCGGCCGCAGAAGAGGATCCCAAAAACACATTGGCAGAGTCTCCATCCTGAGGAAAAGACAGATAAGTGTTGTGTGATTTAGTTTTCCCGCCAGGAGCGCAGAATCGCCTGTCGAAGAAACCTGATTGTGTCCAGAGGCAAAGCGTACGGAACACCTCTTCATTAATCCTTGTTCCTATGCCTCTCGCGCCTTTCCTTTCGGGAGTCGTATTACTAAGGGGAGAAGAGGATGCTGTTAGTACGTAACATTCATATACAGTCGCATACTGCTTCCCCCAAGATGGGCTGCCCACTTACTGAATTCCAATGATAGTCATCTGACCATCGTGTGTCACCCAAATAGGTGATCCACTCATGCCCTGCTCTTTCGACTCCAGGTAGTATTCGAGCTTGTTTCCCAATCCTTTGAGGAGACTAAAGCACGTTCGAAGAGTCATACTGCCAACCCCATCTCCGTAGCCGCTGACGAAGGCATCCCTCAGGCCCTGTAAAGAGGGGTCAATATTGAGACTAAGATCCAATCCTAGGCCCAACCTCTTATCTGCTTGACCCTCGTCTTTTGGTAGTAGAATGGCACCGTAATCATAGTTGACGTGGGTGGGCGGCCTGGGGTTTGTTCCAAGAAACTCCTCGTACCGGGGACAGATCTTGAATTCAGTCACCTTCTCCTTACGGTTGCCATGGTAGATAACTGTCAGATTCTTGGCCCTGACCTTGTCCTCGCTAATGAGATTATGAGCTGCAGTTAGGATAACATCGTACTTGGTGGAAGGTAGATTAATGAAGAATCCGGTGCCGTAGTTTATTTGTCCTACAATATCAACGTCATTAACAGCTATCCATTTCGCTTCGGATAGACGCAACGAGAATAAAACTCACCGCCAAAGTCAAATTGAAGCCTAACGATGGTGTTCCTAAGCTGGAAATTGACCTTATCTAGATCACTTTTGAAGTTGGGTTGTTGATCCTCATGGCGGTTACACGATACCCCCCTGACGTACTCAAGCTTGAGACCGTGGGTAAACTCAACATTTAGTCGGCTGATCATCTTGACGTTTTGGAAGAATGAAAAGAGTAACATGTTAATATTAAATTTCTATCTGACCCAGCCATCTGACCATAGGTTATCTGGCAGTGACGGTCTTGGATGGGGCCCATGGGCTTATTGGCATGCATCGATGCCCAATTTCTTGCTTACCGCCTCTTGAGCCATGATCCGAGGGCCTTTCCGTTTGCCAACGCATTTCCGTATAAGTAAGATGTAAGCAATCTATCTAAATCAGTTGCTACATGATGTAGATGTACAAGACAAGCGACATGGTTATCTATGGGTAAATGGCCAGTTGTGCCCTGTTCTGAGTGACAGAAGGAGACGAGTACGGCTAACACCACCGCGGTTAACGCACTGGTTACAAGCTAATAGTCAGGAGACCAATTGACTCTTTCATTTATTGCGCTCAATATAATCACTAATTCGATTTCATCCATCTCGTCTGGCGCTTTCCGACGGCCGCGCGCGTGCAAAGATCGATCATCCCGGCACAATTGCCGTATGCACTAGCATGTCCCACTTAGTGCATTTATACTCTTCGCCTATTATATTCACAAGTAAGTGTTGTTTCTTATTGTTAATCACACAAGTTAACCGCTTTATCCTTTGACCCTTTCATTATTCCTATTTCGATCCTTCATCCTTCCAGAGGACATAGTTGGCCATGTCACATCTGCGGAAGGATTCCGCCCCTGCTCGGCCTAGGGACTTTTAAAATTGGAACCCGGTCTGGGCAGTGCAATAACACTTGGAAGGGCTATGTACTTTTTTTTTGGAGTGGCGAGCTAACTCTTCTTGTAATCGTCATCGAATATACAGCATGCAATCGAACCCTTTTGTATAATTTAGCAAATGCCGTCTAAGCCCAACTCTGGCAAGGCGTCGATCATTGAAGAATACGAGATGTCATATCAGTCCATTCCAATACGAGCTAGGAACGGCACAGCAGCCAGGCACTTTGTTTAAAGCTTGTCCACGGCTCATACAAGCGCCCACCGAGGTGTAAGTAATTTCAGGAGCAACTTTTATTCTTCCAGCCCCCCCATGGTACGATGGCTTATCCTTTCTAGTCTGTCTGTCTGGCCTGGTTTAGTTCTATTTTAGAACTCATCAGTTTCTCATCAGACGTCGGCAATGATCATCTTCCAGGATAGCCCAAGACAGGCCCTGTTTTCTTGCACTTGCAAGGGCGTTTCACAAACACAAACAGCTGTATAGCATTTCCCATTTCGATCTTCTTTCTAATGTACCCCCCTCCCCCCCTGACCCTGTTTGCGGCACTTATCCCAGAGCAGCAAATAAAGTCAGATTCTAGTGCTCCTCTCCACAGCTGGAATCTTTCCGGTAGCGCCTCTCCAAGCGTGATTCGCAATTATTGGCAGACAATCGTCCCATACAGGGACGGCACGGCAAATGATCAGTGCTAGCATAAGTGAGGAGCTTTTTACAGATTGTCGACCAGCAGGGCATTATACCGCTAGTACTAGGTATTACTTACTTGCCAGCATGCCAAGACGCTGAAACGCTACGGTGAGGGAGGATCACAGGTCCACTATATCCCTTAATCATCCCAAGATGCAATTCGAGGATCTTCTGTCGCTTTCTCCTCCCGCAGTGGCTCTGTTGAAGAATTACTGTACTACGGAGGCCTTTGACGAGAATGATAAGTCAAAGAGGGCCAAGGGAAAAAAAAAAAAAAAAGACGCGTCTTACATGCCGATGCCATGCCGATGCCCTGGCTTTTTTCGGAGGACCCTGCCACTACCCCCCCGTACAAGGGGGATCACACGGACCTCTTGGTCCTAGCATTCGGTAGATGCGAGAGAGAAGCACAGACAGGAACAATCACAACGAGGATATTCGGAGAGCTGACTCCGAGTTGGAGGCTGCCTCTGGGTTGCACTGGCGTTGAGAAGGTAAGAGTTGCCGAGCACGGGACCAGAATGTGTCCTGCTTCGCGGAGGAGTTCCAGTTCCATGCAGGCATCTCCACGATAGTGGCTTGATGGGTATCAAGGTGGATAGAGAATCTTCATATTCCTATTCCAGTATATGCCGGATTCCCCATATCTATCGTTCCATCAATGCCACGTTTCCCGAGAAAAGCAGACGATAAGGCGCGAGTCATGGCAGGCGGGTTCTTTGGTGGAACAGCTCCGTCCCAATTCCCAGATTACCGGTCCTCTCTGCCGCGAGCCTATGTTGGTAGTATTTGCGAACTGATCGACCCGTGTCTCATGAGAAGAGCTAGTGGTAGATACCACTTCGGCCCGTGGTGATTCCAAATGAGGAGATGGGTGATTGCTTTTGCAGCTGGTGTGTATGCTCGCCTGTACACATGCCAGAAGGAGAAATAGACTTATCAATCGATTGTAGGGGGAAATCTCACTTCCGTGGACAGATTGCCCATCGACACAGATCTCGCGCTTACGTGATAAAGAGATCATAATTGCGCGGGCGAGTCGGATCAATTCAAGGTAACTGAGCTCCAGGCCCTGTCCCTCCCTCGTCTCTTGTCTTCTCACTTTCTTCCGTGTCGTACCCATGTGCTGATTTTCCAATATTGCAGGGCCATCAGCAGATTTGATAGACAGGGCCAAGGCCTAGAGAGCATTCGGAAGCCGCTCGGATAAGCCACCCAGCGTTGCTCTCTTCTACCCCTGTCCGTGGTGTCAGTCCATGAGGCAGCGGAGTGGTAGTTGACAGACTTCTGTGACTGGAGGTGTGTGGGAAAGAGAGAGAGGCGCTCAGTCCGAGGCGAAGCGTCCCAAGGAGGCACTCGACTTACGTTTTCTTCCCGAGGATAGTGAAGAAATCACTCAATCTGAGAAGCCGAAGCGCAGAAACTGGAGCTTTCTACTTGACAACATGAGCCTCCTTCCCACGTGGGAGGCGAATGCGCTGCGACGCTGGCCATGGCTATCGGCTTCCCACGCTTTGCTAAATCCGGTGGCCTGTCATGCAGCAGGGTTGAGACGTGTCAGGGTTTAGGCTTATATTTCCCCTTGCAAGCAGTAGCAGCATCACGACTGCTGAGAGTAATCGCAATTCCCAGCCCATGGATGACCGGGAACAGGGGTCGAGCACCAATGCAAGCACTTACTGTATGATGAACCCCTGGCTGTGATCAGGCCAGAAGGATGCCTGTGCTCGTTTGGATAAAAGGGCGAAAGAGCCCACTTACAAGGCCTGCCACACCGTGGGCACATCCAAGGCATACTTGGGCTGGGGCTAAAAGGCAGTGCTGGGCTATATTGTACAGAATGCTACCTACTATCCAGCAGAATGGCTTTTGGGTGTGGTATATGTAGTATTTGAGCGTCTCGGATGCCCGAATAGAAAGGTGAGGGTATCATGGGACACTGAGGAATTCTCGCAAATGGGAAGTTGGCCCCAGATCACTGCGTGCGATCGGCAGGGGTTAAAAGCAGAAGAATGGTGGCGATAACAGCAGAGGTTGGTGAAAAGACAAGCTGTTCACTCTTACGATAGACAACAGGTGAAACGTATGAGCAAATCGTGTGTTGGGGTTATGATACACGCCTGTATAAGTGAGCTGCGACTCCAACTTGAAAGATGTGCTGTCTGTATGCAAGAATATCCGGCTGAACGGTACTGGCGGATCGGCCCGTGCGCCCAAAGTGAAAAGCCAACGGCGCCGGACCTTGGAAGAGCCGGCGATGCCCGGAACGCCGGCTTCGCAGCCCCGGCCCTCCAGGATCGGCAGGTTGGGAGTGCATTCGAGTCACTTGTAACAAGTCCAAGAAATAGGATTGCCATCCCATACTATCCCGGGCCAATTGTAATTACATGCCGCGCGCCTTCTATGGGTGTACTATAAGAGCAGCTGCGAATAACTACCGAAGCATGTATAAGTGTAAAAGTGTCAAACAAAAGCACAGGCCATGGCTCCAAGGGCCCTCCAGCGAAGATGGAGCCCTGAAGTGCATCCCGAGACAGCGGCGGCGATGTGGGATGCGCAGAACACGCGGCTCGCTCGTCCTGTAAGTCAGTCCTGGGCTGACAGCGCCCCGGGCACAGTCAAGAAGGGCTGGCGAGAGGTTCGGAATAACTACATGTACCCTGCCATAATATAGCGACGATGGCTGAGTTGAAGCCTCGCTGCTGTATCACCTCGCTCTGGGCGTTACGGATAGCAACAGCGGCAGTTTCTCGAGTGCTGCTGCGCCATGGTGTCATCTTTCGATTTTCAACCCTGCCTCCCGTTTATCTGCTCCTCTTGCCGCGTTTCGTCCGTCTGGATTTGAGAGTTTCAGGGTAAGCTGCATGACTTCTCGTCGTATAAGTGATGCTGTCACTGGATACACGTACTGTGCGGGAGCGATGCCAATCCCACGTGTACAGTAAGAGAGGGGGGGGTGTTCAACTAGCAACAAGACTCGTACCATAATAATCCTTCTCTCCGGCGAGCTGGAAAGGGATGCATTCGCAGATAGATTGAACGGCCTGTGTAGCCTCGGATGAGTCGAAGAGTGAGAGCGAAGCATGCACGCACGCATATGCAGGATGAATCATTTTCCCAAGGACGTATGCGTGCGACCGCCAATCCCAGATCCTGTAGGGCTGTGCTGCCGGGCGCAGGAAAGGGAACCATCACAGTAAGGCTGCAGGCGAGAAAGGGCGGTGCTGATTACCTCTTTGTGCCATGTTCCATCTGATCTTCTAGAAGGGGCTGACATGGCCCCAAAAAGCCCGAGAGTTCGCTTCCCAAAGCCTTGATGCCATGCATGACTAGTCCTTTCTGCACAGAGCACCACCATGCGAACCCAGATCTGAGAGGGGGAGGGGGCCTTGTCCAAAAGTCGGTGACAAGATGGATGGGATCGCATGGCAAGGCTGGCTACGCGGCGTTACGCTCGCCTCTTTTGCTTCTATCTTGTTCTTTTCCCAATATTGGCGGGTCCTCCCTGTTGGAGTGGGATTCACTGATACGACAGATACGTGACACGCGGCAATGCATGCTACGGTTGCTTTTGCCATGCAAACGGTACAGTGATCCTACAGTGCATGCCCGGCTTCTTCCTCTCGGGATTCTTCTTGTCTTTCTTTTTTCTTGGTAAACTGCATGGCATCCTCAATGAAACAGTACCGATATACTTGTTTTACCCGCATCTGTCAAAATCCGAAACTCGTAGTTCCCACTATTAGCGAAGAGACGGGGGGGCCGCAATACATACATACGATAAGCTGTTTTTTGTTTTCGAATCTTTCGGAAATGTTACGCTATAAACCCACTTACATCACGGCGATCCTCCTCCCTCGCTACTCCGACTCCGACGTTTTGGCTTGAGGCAGCGTGGCCCCGAAACGTGCGCACGAGTTGCTTCTCTAGGCCAGGAACTCGGAGCTGCCACTGCGAACCAGCGCCGCAGAACGAGGTGCCACTTTGTGATGGCCGATCCCATCTGGCGAGGTGTGAGTGTAAAAATGTATATGGAAGCACCAAGTTTACGTATGTTATGTAGAGTTGTATTTGTCAAAGGGGACGGGGACGAACGACGGGAGACACGTCATTGCCCACTTGAAGGATGGGAGAGATGTTGCATCGTTCGAGTTCCTTCCCAGGCACCTGCTGGCTTCTACGTTGTCTTGCTGCATCCTCTCTAAATTTTTTTTTTACGCTTGTTGGTATGAGCTGATTCGTCAAAAAACCACAATTCGTCACGATGGAGACGAGGGGATGACAAACATTAGACGAGATTCTTCTAAACCAGCTACCCGGCAATTACAGTCATCCTGTGTCTCCACCAGTTCAAGCAAGGCGTGAGAGAGGCTTGCATATCCGGGTCTCTGCTGACGTCTTGGGCGGCTGAAATTCAAGCTCAGCGAGATTGATGACCGCGGCTCCATAGATAGGGCAAGTCTCTGTAAATTACCGCCCCGGCAAATCCCAGCGTAGAAGCGCTTATACCCAGGGAGGGGGGAGCCTTGACGGGACGCTGTAGAATGTGAGAGAAAGCCAATCCAAAGTATACAAAGCTAGGTATTAGCCCGGCATTCATAGGCGAATTTGATGCCAAGTGGCACGAAGTGGTGCTCGGCTCGCCTGTTCGCCGGGGGTACCCAACGTGTACATGTAAGCAGGCAATTATCGTGGGGTCAAGCAGGACAGATATCATGTATTAGGTATATCAGACTCAATGTCAAGTTGGGAGCCTCAACCTTACGGACTGATAATTTCTCCTTGCTTACCTATACGTGGGCTCGGCTGTCGTAGCGCAGCCCGGCTCTCGTTTTCCGAGCCCTTTTACTAATACCCGGTGTGTCTAATTTGAAATACTAGGTGGTCGTAAGTTTTCCCAGGGTTCCAAAATGAGAGGCAATCCGCGCTGCCGCGCTGCCGCCAAAGTAAATAATAATAACAATAAAAAGAAATATCGCCTACCTAGGTAGGTAGTGAGACGGGCAGTGCGCTTGCGCGCGTGTCTCTTTCCGGATTCAAATCAAATATATACAACATCTGCATCTAAAACAAAACGATCATGGCCACCCTCGTTGTTTCCGGGTTCCGCGCCGCTCAAGTGCTGACGGCCTCGCGAGGCTTGAGGCGAAGCGAATTACTAAACTGGTACATAGGCTGTATAGCCGACTTAGCTTGCTGAAACAGAGGGCAAATGAAAAAAAAAAGGCTTGGATAGAAAGAGCGTTAACAAAAAAGCTTGTCCCCGGTCATGAGAGACAGAAGAGAGAGGCAGAGTCGCAAATGACCCGGATCCAAAAAAGATGAGATGTAAGAAACGCATCACACGCTGAGCCAAGGTACATGTAAGCACCGCAAGCGAAGGCCAGCAAATCAAGTACCGCCCCCCTCCGCGCGGCTCGCCAGGCTACGCTGCCATTGGACCGCTATTTTTATCTCATCTTGGTGCCAGAGCAGCCGAGACTCTCGTCTCTCGTCTCTCAGTCTCTCTCTCTCTGTGTCTTTTGCTTCCAGGGGGTCTCTTCTCTGCTAAGAGCGTTCACGCGGCGCTTACGATTGGGGAAGGGGTGTGCCCATGGGGCTCATTTGCTGAGTGTGCTGCTGTGGCTTTTCGTTCGTTGTTCGATTCTCCAGCGTGCTACTGGCCATCTTCCTTTCTGGGTCGCATCCCCAGCGGCGGCAAAGAGGGACCGGGGCCGTGCTCCCTCCCGTCTTGTCTTGACGCACTCAAGCTGTAAGCGAGGCTTCTTCCCTCCAGTCTCTTCTGCTTCTTCTTTCTTGTCTGCGCCTAGGCGCCGCCGGATGATCAGCAAGCGGCCCCCCTCCCCTCCCCCTTGGCAGCGGAGGCTTAGTTTTAGTTGGGACGACGGGGCATTTTTTGGCATCTTATTTTGTGCTTGGCTGTGGTGTTAGTGTGGTTTTTTTTCATATGTTATTTTTGAAATTGGTTGACCCGAACCGACGGCATACGATGATGAGGATGGGTTGAGAGGATTTACCAGGCACAGCACACCCTGTAGGGATTCGCTTCCGGGCCCGCGGACTCTTAACCATCCAGTGGGAAATGACGAATTAGTTGGTGGTTCTGGGCTTTTTCCCTGCCTGGGGCCCCATACAAACATGAGGGTAGCCAGATGAAGGATACATGCGTTTGGTGGGATGGATTTGTATTCGACGCCGTGCCGTGCCGTCTTTACTCGTAGTCAAGCGCAGCATCTACAGCCAAGTGCTAGCTTACATGTACATCGCTGCCAAGCGTCTTTAGCTGCTGCGATACGTGTATCCGTCTTGATGCCACTGTTCCTTCTGCCAGTACTAGCAGCAGTAGCGGCATTGCGAAGCAAGTAGGTATCTTGCCGGTTCGGGTGGCTGCCTCTGCCTCGTGTGCGTCTGGGCATTCTTCAGGATTAGCCTGTGCAAGGGCTTTTGGGTTTCCTGGGTCGTGGGACTTGGACGTGCTGCTGTCATGTCACACTCAAGTGCTCGCATGCGTGGAGAAGGGCGCATCATGTAACTCTAATGATGCTGATGATGTATGTACAAGTGATTATCACGGCCATGGTATGGTGGCTGCACAGCCAAAAGGGACAGGGGTCAGGGCCCCCCCGATGGATGGATGGGGACCCAATACGGCATCCATCCTGTTCCCTTTCTCCAAGGGCCAAGGGGAAAAGGTACGCGCCACGTGGGGGCTGCGATGTCGAACCAATTCCCCAATCTGTCCCTTTGCATCCAACGTCCATGACGGCTTTTGACATGGACATGGAATCGGTGCCCGGGTGGGAGCACCTGGGTATACTATTGAGATGCAATGAGACGATACTGTATGAGAAACCCGCATGTCGCTCGGGGATGGTTTACCGACGCAGCGTCTGGTGCAACAGTGCACACCTGGTAGATACTTCTTCTCCCCCACTCATTCGAGGCCCTCTCGTCTGTGCCTGCATCCTCGCACGTTCCTCTCATCCCCAGGCGTGATACTCTGCATGGACCTGGCATGTATAAGTATTGCCAGTCGCTAGTATAATTTGCCGAACGCCTAAAAACCCGAGCCAGAGGGCAGGGGATCCGGGGCACATCAATCATCAGACGAGAGAGTTGGCTAGCAGAGATGGAGAAGAACAGGGGGAGGTGAGAAGAGGAGGCGAGGGGCATGCCAAGAACAGCAGCAGCAGTACCTATTGGCAGTACTCCGTATTACCCAGGGATTTGGAGAACAAGACAACATGGTGGTGTACAGTATAGTGACAGCCATGACGATGCAGCAGGGCAGTTGCAGTTACAGACTCAGGGCCGAGAACGGCGTCAAGCCCACGTTGCTGCCTTCTATCACGAACAGCAAAGGTGCATCGCTGACTGAAGCAACTGATTGGCACCGGCCAAGACCGAGCTGCCTCGAATCACCGCCAAGAGAGCCAGGAAGAGTGCGAGGCATAGCGCACGATGATTCAAGATGAATCCTCCTCTGCCTCTTCGTCCCATCTTGATTCAACTCGAATCCATCCCTCGGCACCCCCTCCCCATCCCATCCCATCCCATCTGGCGGCCATTGGCCCTGCGCCGGCTCCCGGTCCGCGGACGAGATTGGATGGGGACGCCGACAGGAACGGTCCCAGAGGGATTGCCACGAGGGCGGGTAGGCTGCATCCCATTCGAAGAGTACATGTGGTGTAAGTAGTGCGCATCACCACATGCACTATACACGTAGATTGATGCTTGTGCCAGATGTAACTTGCACCGCATGTACCCATCAGCCATCTTCAACGGCCCGTATATGCTAGTACTCGTGCACGCATACACTCCATGTCATGTTTACTTACACCCACCGCTAATGCAGTCACTGGGCGTGCAATCCTGCCATCGGTAGCCTCTACGATTGGGGCTTTGGCTCTGGCTGACTCACGGCCTGTGTCTCAGCCCTACGATTCCAAACAGGGCAAGCTTGACGCCCCCAATTGTACATAGCCAGAAAGGTGCCGTCAGCCAGACCCAAGCCACACACCCCCATGCGGAAACAAAGGGCCCCAAGCGTACGGTAACGGGCAAACGAACGAAAAAGAATGCCCATCTTTTTTTCTTCTCTTTTCTTTGGAGCGAAAGAGGGTGTGTGCGCTGAGATTTTTTTTTAAATCTTTTTTGGGGGGAGCGAGCCACGCACCTTGTTAGTACAGGCTTAGCCGTGAGTGAGAAAAAAAAAAGATGGCATGGTATGGCAGCGCAACACGGCATGGCAGGGCAGGGAATGGCCCATTCGTCATCTCACCTTTTTTTTTCGAATAAGGGGATGGGTGAGAGGGAAAGGGGGGGGGGGGGGAGGGGGGTGGGAGGAAAGGAAATCCTGGGAACTGGGAGTTTGGCTACAGGGAATAGGAATAGACTGACGAAGAAGAGGAAACGCTTGTTCGTTCTAGAGGATCTTATTTTGGCCGTTTGAAAGTGGCTACATGTATATAAAGTGGCTGCTTCGTCCCAGGAACACGGATATCAGAACAACACACTGCTCTACTCTCAACCAGCAACACGCTTCCGTACTATACAATACAAAGCAACTATCCAACTAAATATCCATCTATATATATCTGCTATTCATCCCCTCGACACATCGACTCTCTTCATCTCATTTTTCTTCTATCAAGCTCTTATACTCGGTGCATCTCTCCAACGCAACCACCACTATTACTTCTGCTCTCTACAAATCACCCAACTCTACAAACAACATCACAATGGCCGCTTTTGCTTCCTCATTCGACGCTTCCGTCTCCATGGTTGACTCCGCCCGAAGCGGCTACAACATCGTCTCTCGTCCCAGCACCGGCCCAGGCTCTGGATCCAGCTCCAGCTCAGGCTCATCATCCACCGGCCGCCGGGGCAACTAAGAAAGACTACCCTTCTTTCTTACTTGCTAGACGCTTCGGCGTTTGTACAACTCTTTTTGCTTCCTGCTTTTTCTATTGCCGAGCGTTAGACTTGCCTTCGCGGGCCATTCGATTTTTCGCACACAAAACTCCACAAAACCACACGAAAAAAAAACACATCTATACAACTTTCGGTCAAAAAGTGCATGGACAGACGGATAGACAAAACACAAAAACACGCACGTTGAGTCTTTTTCTTTCTTGCACCGCAAGAAGATCAAAACATGGCGGAAATAAATTCCCTCTCATTGCAACCCTTGGGAGGGAACAGAAAGCAGCCATGTTTCTTGCGGCTCGGGGGTTTCTTTCCAACCCCATTCTGTACTTTTATTTAAATGGCGCGCGACATTTATTTTCTTATATGGGCGGCCTCTGGGATTCCTTTACTATTTCTTTTCCCCATTTTTTTTTCTTATCCTCCTCTTGTCCCTGATGATTTTCACGCGGCGTTGGACACGGGAACAACAACAATACAGTATGCTGCAAAGAAGCAGACAGCACAGTTTAGATATATGGGTTCAGTCAACACTGGTTAGATTTCGGAAGCTTTACGGCACTTTATGTAGTCCTTTTTCTCCTTTTCTTTTCCTATCTTCCTCCTCCTCCTCTTGTTCTCACTTGTCTTCTTCTTCTCTCTGTCCCCTTTATACTATATCTAGAATGTAAAATATATTACTATGAGCTTTTTTTCTTACTCAATTTGCCTTATTTACCAACGCAAAACCTAGTACTCGCATTAGCAAACTCGTAAGCGGTAGCAAGAAACAAGAGCCTCAGTGACTTACTTCTCAAACACCACCCCAAGAACATCTTCAACATCGCCAGCCTCCCCCTTGCCAGTGATGCGCGCCAGGCAGTCTGCCGCATACCGCAAAAACTCAGCCGCCAACACAGCATCGGCTTCCACTCCTGGATGGTGGCCCTCTTCCTTCTCCGGCCGCGCCTCTGCCATAAAGTCCTCCAGATGAGCCCTGCACCTGGCAAGGAGCTGTGCCTGGCGAGCTGTCACACCAAGCAGATCCTGCAAGTCGATGGGCATCTCTGTCATTTGCGAAAAGGTGCTGACCAGAGCCTCTGTCAATGCATGAATCCCTCCCGGATCCTTGTTCCGCGCCGCAGAGGAGCTCGTTAGGCTGGCCTCCTTGCATGACACTGCGGCTAGTTGAACTGATCCTAGCCTGGGATCCTTCTCGCCTAATCTTTGGCGAAACTGGTCGAGGAGCCGATCAATCTCGTCTGGTTCGGCGACATCTCTCTTGTTTATCACAATCAGCTGGGCTTCTGCGGCGGCGGCAATATCCAGCGTCTCCTGGTCGTACAGGATAGTCGGCCCCGACGGGCCAGCCTCGACCGACGCCAGGACAACGACAATGTCTGACTCTTGTGCCTTTTGCTTCGCCCGGCGGATGCCCTCCAGCTCGACAGCTCCAACCGGGCCTGATGGTCCTAAAGGATCGCTTGACCTAAATCCGGCAGTATCCGCGAAAGAACAGAGATAGCCCCGTATATCGAGGCTGGCCTCGACAACATCTCGGGTGGTACCAGCCTCGCCGGACACAATCGAAGCCTCGCGACCGACAATCAGATTCATAAGAGAACTTTTCCCAACATTCGGCGGCCCTAGGAGCGCAATCCTAATACCACTCCTCAAAAGTTCACTCCTCTGGCCGCCCTGTTCGTGCAGATGAATGCCCTGAAGGATATTATCCACCAGCCTTGCCACGTTGTGGAGCAAATCCGTGGGCGATTCATCAAAATGTTGATCCTCCGAAAAGTCAATCAGAGCCTCAATCTCCCCCCGCGCAAGGAGGAGCTCTTCCCTCCAACTCTCATAGGTACGAGCCAAGGCTCCCGAATTTCCTCTGACTGCTGCGCGCCGCTGCTGCTCAGTCTCGGCAGAAAGAATGTCACCGAGAGATTCTACCCGTGCGA
Organism: Trichoderma sp. 2475; assembly: GCA_038502285.1. Taxonomy (NCBI): domain Eukaryota; kingdom Fungi; phylum Ascomycota; class Sordariomycetes; order Hypocreales; family Hypocreaceae; genus Trichoderma; species Trichoderma sp. 2475. The sequence goes on along the minus strand of JARPVV010000003.1, from coordinate 1,310,109 downwards.
GATCCAGTCGATCGTTTAAAAAGGCCCTCTTGGTAAATTCTCCTGGTTCAGCATATCGAATCCTGTACTTTGAGGGGCAATGTGGAATAGCTGCCAGGACCGCCTTGACTGTGGCTGGTCCACCATGAATATGCAGCTCCAACACATCTTCTCCAGTTACGGTTTTTGGAGAAGGGAAGAAGAGAACCAATGCTTCCGAATCTAATACTCCTCGATGTGACCCTGAGTGCCGAGGGTCCAATAGCGACCTCACAGAGGCATATCTAGGCTTTGGTAGTGCTTTGGAAGGGCATAGCGCTCTGTATATCTGGCATTCCACGTTACTATGAGTTGTATGGCGCTGTTTGGTGGTGAGTGCACTTACATCTAAACATGATGGCCCTGAAATGCGAATTACAGCTATTCCCGCCTTGCCCTGGGCTGTTGAAAGCGCATAGATGGTGTCATTGGTGCCCGCACCAAATGCTCTGTCGAACGGTTCGGGATCATGGCTTTCAGCGGCTTTGCCTGAATAAAATCTCTGTTGACAGCTATATGTACAGGGACATGATCTCAATGGTAGCGGTTTTAATGCTGTGATAGGCCGGATCGAAGCAGCGCATTGAGGCTGTCTCACGGCGCGAGTCAAGTGTTGCAGCCGTAAACCGTGGCGGCGCATTGACTGTTGGTATTATGATGAAGTAAAATGCTGTAATTAAGATTGCTTAATGAGACGGACAAATGCGGTTGAATTCAAAAGGTATATAGCGCCAATGTGTTTAGATGAAGTCTATGATAGAAAAAATTTATGTGCACTGCCCAAATGCCTTTGGACATTTCCATATAGAGGAGCTTAGTGGAGGCATCGCTATTCCTCAGGCCAGGAATTAGCGCCCGTGCAGTCTCTTAAGCCAAACTGGAGCCGACGCCACAAATGACGGAACCTCACTTTAGCTCATGTCCATTTTCAACCGCCTTCTCTAAAACTATTTTCAGACACAAGCATCGAACCAGCTAATATCTAGCAGATGGGCATAATTTTTTTTTAAACACATAGAAAAGCCCTATAGCCATGCCACCTACGACAAACTCACATGGCCGTTCTCACAGCCTCCTCCTGCTCCAGAGGCTTCTCAATCTTCGCGATGCCGCCAGCCCTCTGACTCTTCTTCTCGATAACCTTGAACAGCCCGCTCGTCCAGTAATCTCAGAGCTTATGACAAGAGCAAAGGTAATGATTCACCTCCTTTTTACTCACCCATTCATAACTTATTATATCCTGTTACACTGCGTGGTACAAGTGACTTACGTTTCGTAGCTGGCGAAAACTAAAATCATCTTCTTGTCCTTTTCTACACTCCGCAAGCCTCGAGAAGCAGACGTCTTCATCAAAGCCACAGGAAAAGATTTGAACGTAGTGAGCCGAGAGCTGCTGTCACATTATCCCGCATTCCAGCCAACGGCCGTCAAAGACAAGACAGTCCAGAGTGAGTGAAGGGATCCATCTTCCCATCTAGAAAGACGAATAGCTAAAAAGATTATGTCATTTAGGAGCTGTCGTCTTCATTGACTCATTAAACTCGCTTTCATCGGCCGCTACTCAGTCACTGGCCGTCTTTTTATCTAGCATCATCACGCCGGTAGTCTCCATCGTGGGCGTCTATCACACCGACGTACCAGTCATTCTGCCAAAATCCTTTAACGAATACGAGCCTCACCCATTTGCGCTGCTCAACCACCTGGCGACAGCCATCTTGACGCTATCAAACCTACAGCAGGAAATCGAGCGCCAAAAGGCACGCAACAGGAGTGTCGTAGAGCCAGAATGGGGCCTCAGGGAAGATCGCGAAGGTGTCCTCATCGGCCTCACAGAAAAGAGCAAGCCTGAAGACCAGGGAGGCGTTGTTATCAGCATGGAGCTGCGAAGGAGGAGCGGAAGAGCCGTCGACGAAAAGTTCATTCTTATGCCATCCTCTACAGCTGCAAAATCTGGCCCGGGCAAGCTTTGTCTCCTCACAGACCACTCTATGTTTAAGAAGCCCGAGGCGGAGCAGGGTGAAGACGGAGAGGAGCAACCCGAGAGCACATTTAATCTCGGCCTTACAGAGAAGCAACGGAAGGATAGAGAGGGGATTGTGCTGCCGTACTTTGACGCTCAGACAGATATCGGAGCTGGAGAGGGAGGCAGGATCTTGTACGAGATGGGCAGAGAGGACGATTTCGATGATGAGGAGGATGAGATATGAACGCAAAATAGGCAGAGAAAATTTGAATACGAAAAATGAAACCGATTTAAAAAAGGGAACTTTCGTAATCTTTATTGTAGCAATCTAGCAGCAATCATACCCAGCAGAGGGAGAAAGCGCGGCCACAGCTGCATTCACTTCAGCTCAAGAGGCGCTCAGCAAAGGTTACGCCACAAGCGTTAATTGCATGGGGCAACGTCAGCCACACCTCATATCCCAAAACCCACCTGTCCAGGAATCGACATTTCGCATGTGTCTGCAACACCAATACCCTGCTCATTAAACAACACTATTTCGTTGGGCGAGAATCAACATACAAGAAGCAATTTACACTGACCACGCTCTGGATATTCCGATCGAATCAAAGCTATAGCTCTTGATTTCAGCAGCCAATTCCACTTCGCCCGCGCTTCGCCTGAGGAATCGACCTCGAGCTTCTTGACACGTAATTCTCCAGCCAGCGCCATCTGGGGATCACTGCTCCGCGAAAAAGAAGCGTCAAACCCTCCCTCCCTCCTGCATACTTTTACGTGTAACACGTAACCAACAAACCCACACATCAAAATGATTCGCTCAACACAGATATCGAGGCTGGACGGTATGTCACAGGAGCAAAATCCACCAAATCCACCGAAAATGCTAACATCACTCGCTCCCAGGCCTCATGCTTTGCGCCTCCGTCGACGACGAAGCACAGGTTCGTTCCCACCTCCTCTCAATCTCCTCTTTCAAAACAAACACTGACATTCCCATCTCCCCAGTCCGACGCCGCCGCCCTCAACGAAGTCAAGCAGCAGCTCCGCCAAATCCTCCGCAAACTCACCCGCAACTCCGAATCCCAAGCCTCCATCGAGACCTCCTCCGCCCTCTTCACGATCCACTACCTCATCGACTCCGACGTCGTCTTCCTCTGCATCTGCGAGCGCTCCTACCCGCGCAAGCTGGCCTTCACCTACCTCGCCGACCTCGCCCGCGAGTTCACAACCACCTACACCGCGCAGAACATCCACAACCCGGCCCTGCGGCCCTACGCCTTCATGGAGTTTGACAACTTCATCGTAAAGACCAGGGCGACGTATGCGGATGCCCGCGCGGCGCAGAACCTGGACAAGCTCAACGACGAGCTGCGCGACGTCACCAAGATTATGACCAAGAATATCGAGGACCTGCTGTATCGTGGGGATAACCTTGAGCGCATGGGCGAGATTAGTAGCCGCTTAAGGGACGATAGCAAGAAGTACCGAAGGGCTGCTGTGCGCATCAACTGGGAGTTGATGTTGAAGCAGTACGGACCTTTTGCGGGACTGGGCTTTTTCATCTTGATCTTCATCTACTGGCGGTTCTTCTAAAATAAAGTGGTGGGAAAGTGTGGAGAGAAGGGGAAGAGAGAGATACTAATGATTGATGTGCGGTTTCATGTATATTGTGAAAGGGCGATAGGGAGAAGGGGAAGAAGAAAAGAAAAGGGGGGGGGAGGGGGGGAGCAAACATCAAGGCATCAATGCACAGAGAGCGGAGCGTGGCGTTGATGGGGATATCCATTATACTCTATATACAATTATGTGAACTAATGCTTTCTATGCATCATAAATGTCTCTGCAGCTCTTTCTTGCCCCCCTCTCTCATGTCTTTATTATCTAGCCTGAGGAACGCTGCTCTTCAAAAATGATTCAGTTGTAGTAGGTAAAAGCAGGGGGGGAAACGTTGTATAACCTGATTCGCCGCAAACTCCTAATTCAGATGCCTCGCTGAACCCACCAAAGACATGGTTTTGCCTCCCTCTCCTTCTTACTTGCAAAAAGAAAAAGAAATAAACAAATTGATAGTCCTCTCAGTACGTATCCAACTCTGCAACCTCGTCATCTAAACGGTTAATCGTAGTCGCCAAGTCCAAGTCTGTTCCCGCATTCTTGCTTCTAATGATAAAATGAAATGAAAATGCTTCCAAGTTCCGCATGGCTCGTTCACATGACCAGGCAGTTGTTCTCTGCTGTCGTCGTCGTCGGTAAACCAATCGGTAATGTGGCCGTTCCATGCTGCCATTCAAGGTGCTCTTGCAAAGATTTCACGTCGTCAAATTCTTCGTCGGGGCGGTACGGGTCCTCATCGTCATCTTCGTCCTGAGGTTGTTCCCCAATTTCCTCGCAGAGCGGGCAAAGCAACTTGGCCTCCCAGTCTCCATGTGTCGGTATAATGTGGTTTGCGATAGCCACTGGGGCAAATATGACCTGCTTCTGATGCTGGCCGCAATTTGTCACGCCCGATGCCTGCCAATTTGAAGTGTTCGGTAATAATGATACTGGCGAGCTCAATGAACTTGGTGGTACTGCTCGGGTAGACGATCGCACTGTCGGCATGCGCTCCAAATCCTCCCATACCAAATGTCCGTCGCAAAAGTCGCAAACAAACGCAATGTCTTGTTCTCCGAATCGCTGAAATGTTCCCACAGCCTTACACGCCATGAGCTCTTCTCTATAATATCTCTCGAGTGTCGCTTCGTCTGGTCTAATTCCGGCCTTGGCGTCGCGGAGAGGAGCCCGCTGCTTCCGCTGTACGATAAAGGCACCCAGACACCGTTGTGAGGCTTCCCGCGCCGATGTGAATACTCGCATTGCTGCTCGGCATTGAGCTCGATGTAGCTCTCGTTTTAACGTATATGTCTCGCGCACCCAGGTGGGATCGATAGGTCCTCCAGATCGACTCCAGTCTTTTAGCTTCTCGTTCAATGCCTGGATCTTGCCAAGAATCGCTCGCAGCTCTTCCATTGACTCATCTAGCAGACAGCAGTCATATCAGCAACTCTGGTAATCTCTATAGGGGGCTATCTATGTTCAACAAGGACACTCACGTCTGCGATCGTGCTCATACTGCGACCGCCCATTTCCATTGACCAGCGGCCCAAGCTCTTGAAAGTCCTTTCTCGCTTCGTCCAGCACCGATTCCAGCGCACGCTCCTGCTCGCGCTCGTCCTGCCCCCAATGCCGCTTGTCCGACAAGCTCAGGATGCGCTGCCCGTCGGAGATGATGTTCGCTATGTCTGCCAGCAGTGTCCCGACCGAATCGAAGACGCCCATTGCTCTGACGCGGAAAGAGAGAGAGAGAGAGTGTGTGTGTGTGTGTTAATCGAAGGAGTGATGAGTCTTCTTGGCATGCGATGCGAACCCCGCGCTGATGCTAAGCCGTAGTAAATCCTTGATTAATTAAGAGTTGCCAACGCCACACGGTGACACTGCAGGTGAGGAAGCCCGATCCCTTAATGAACCAAGCAGAAAGATGTTGCAGAGAAACGAATGGATAAATAGATGAACCAAATCGAGGTTCAAAACCTCGTCTAGGGGCCTCGGAGAGACACCCGTCGACGGGCGCGTCGCATGGGGGAAGTTCCGCAGTCTGGGGTGAAAGTTGCTTCTGGCAAAATGACGTAGAGAACGGCGGCACGTTCTGAGGCGACTTAATGAGTAAGGTTATGGATAATGGCCCGTGGTTCCTGTCTAACGGAGCGTCGTGGCTGTGGCCAGCATTCGGTTGCTCGCGCCGTGGGAAGCCCCGGACACGCCCGCCTTGGGAAGGACACAGAGAGAGAAGAAGTGGGCGAGAACAGGCACAGAAGTGAGGCTGTGCTGGCAGCGGACGGTGGGTCGAATGGAGAAATGGATAGGGATACGAATGACGCTCGTAGCAGAGTAAAGAAGCCGACTAACAAAAAGAACAAAGATGTGAGAAAAAAAAAAGGAGAAAGGGGGCAGCAAACAAAGCGAGGGGCAGAAGCGACTCCAAAGGCGGATCGACAATCGTTCGTCAAAAGACAACACGCAAGAGAAGGAGATGGAGAGAGAACGGAGAGATGGAGTTGGAGATGCCAGTGTCTGATTCGCTAAACTAAAACCGCTCAGCGCCTCTTCTAGCAGGCAAACCGCTGTGTGCTGCACGCAAGAACTGATTGATCCTCCCGCTGGCTTGAGCAGCCCACTGTTGTCTGCAGCAGCACCCAATAATTGGAGGCCGTCAGTGAGAGGGGCATATACAGGGGGCGGCGCTGTGCCACCTCCCCGTGGGCGCCGGTATAGTGGGCTGTGGCAGCGGCTGGTCTAGGCCTCAAGGCCCTTTTCTACAGCTCCAGATTAGCGCACCAATGCACATTGGATGACACCACCATGCACTTAAATAGAACGCGGCAGCCCTTGCTATTTCACGTGGAGGGGCGTTCGTGGCCTTTCGATTAAACACTACCTACTATAGGGCTGACGGAAAGGTGTCGACACTAAAAGCCTGGGCAGTCAGCACCAATGTTGGCGAAAATAGACACAATGTCAACCTGAGGCGTTGGTGGCTGCCATCCTGAAACAAAGCCGAAAGCAGAGGCTTTATTATAATGTCCAAGGCAGCCAACGTGAGGCCTCTTCGAGGAGCTCTTTCCATCATTTCTACAAACTGCACAAGCGATAACAAGTACTTGTAACTATTCCTGTTTATTTGCTAAGTAGGTATTTAATCAGCAATTAGATATATCACATAGCCAAATGAGGCGTCTATTATTGATTATATCATTGATGTCTTGAGAATTCACAAACTCAAAACAGCAGATATGGTATTAGATACATGTACCTAGCTCAGAAGCTCATCGCCTCTTGGTGGCCTTTTTAGCTTCGGCCCCAGTAGCTGTAGCCTCGTTCTTTTCTTCAGCCGCATCTGCAATAGCATCCTTGTCATCCTTCTTGACCACGGGCTCGTCATCGTCGCCGCCCTGGCCAAACTCGTTGACACGAGTGTAGTCGATCCTGTAGGCCCAGCGCTGGTATAGGTAGATGAAGAAAATTACGTCGTCACGGAATGTTGCCAGTCGATGCAGGATGGGCATCTTGATGGTGAAGGCGAACAAGTCGTCGATGAAGGTGTTCAAGAACTTGTACATCATGGCCTTGGCGGGCATGTGTGCCACGCTCTTGAGTCGGTAGTTGATGTACAGCGAGGGAATCATCATTAGGAAACCATAGGTGTAAACAGATCCGACAAGGGTGGTAATGACAAAGGAGTACCACGACTTGTGGGACTCATAGATGAGCGAGTAGATGCCGTAAGCAATCAGCAGAGGCACAGCCAGCATGTACATGTACTTGAAAGCAATCTCGTCGTATTCCTTGGTCTTTTCTTCGGTTTCGGTGAGCTTGTGTTTGTCTTCGAATACAAACCAGTACGGGATAACAGAGCCCGGAGCAGTTTCTCGGAGACGAACGTTGACGACGGTAGTAATCTTCCAGAATTCAATGACGATGCCGATGACTTGCGTACCGAGAATCATCCAGCTCGTGTTTTGAGAATTGTCGAGGAGATACAGGAAGATGACTGTCTGCATAAACACGTTGGCCAGGATTGATCGAACCGAAATGCCAACGTTGTCCTTCTTCTTGCGGTAATGCGCAATATCTGATCCAAAGGCGAGAGTCTCAAGAATCATATGGGCAATACTTGCAAAGGCCGTAATGCCGAGAAGGATGGGGTTGGTGTCAATGAAGATCTCCTTGATCATTTCAATCTCAGATCCATCGCCACCGCCGGGAACGGGGTTGCCGAGAGCAGCCTGACGAGCATTCTCTTTGGAGTTGAGCTCAATGGCAGCCATGGCGTAAAATTGCCAGCTGGGCATGTTGTTGAGATCAATATGAAGGGGCAGCTCTTTAACGGTGTCGTTCAGAAGTGTCATGTGGGCCTTCAATTGCCAAAATGTGTTGACAAAGAGTGGCGGATCTACAAGAGCGCAAGTTAGTTTATAGCACAGTAATCATATCAAGACCAAGATGAGCGACATACAGTACCATCCGTTTTGGCCTGAGCCATCACGAGCACCAGTTGCCTCAAGACGAAGGAACGTCTTCAGCGCAGGATGGATGGAATCCAAATCCTTGACGCCCAAACCAGGTACCAGGGAGAAACTAGCATTTTGGTGATAGTAGTTGGCAATGATAGGACCCGAAGCATCCTCTTCCACGGGCTCTGGCTCACGAGTGGGCATGTCTTCCAGTAAATTTCGCTTCTGCACAAACTTCTTCTTTGCCAGATACTGGGTCAGGGGATGCACAACGTGGTACGCTCGTCCGGGGTCATAGTTGGGCAGATGGGGATCTAGGACACTGTCCGCAAGACCGACGTAGAAGTGGCCCCAGAGCGTGCCATTGTGCTGCACAGCTTCCGGTACCTTGAAGGTAGTATCGATTGACCGCTTGTCCGTCTTGTTGTTCATGTGAAACCTCTTTTCGTCCAACACGACATACTCAGCCGGCACCGAGGAAAGAGGAGCCGGGTTGAATGAGGGCGAGATTGTAACGATGATATCCAGGTAGCTGTCCTGCGCCCAGATGGGAGCAATGGTCTTGGGAAGGGGCCTGTACACGGCCCCCTCGTCCAGGCGTTTCGGTCGAAGCTGGTAAGGCGGGATGCTGCCCAGATTGTCCGGCACGGTGATGGGCGCCCCGGTTTCGGGATGCGTGACGACCTTGCCGGTCTGTTCCTTTGCCAGATAGAAGCTGAGGCCGGCATTGACGCCAAAGTAGACGGCAATTGCCGCGATGATTTTGCCCATGCCAAAGCCCTACATAATCCACCATTAAAACTGTCAGCACACATCTCTCTGGGCTCTGAGGCAGATGCCATCACGACTTACACTGCTCTCCTCTTGGCGCCGTCCCGCCTGGCCCGCGGGCCTCTGCGCAGCAGCTGTGTCGGACATTGCGCAGGTCGATGGAGCCTCTGCGGCTGTCGCGTCGGGCACAGACAAGTCAGGCGCTTTTCTCGCCTTGCTGTAGTGAATCCGGAGCAGAGTCGACCGCCCTAGAAAATCAAGACACAGGGCCAGATGTGTGTGTTTTGCGAGGTGGGATGCAAGATGGCCTTTCGCAAGCACCGCAGCCTTGGCAGGTAAATTTCCCACCTGGGCCTAGGCCGCTGAGCTTCCAACTGGCGTCATGCATCCAAGTACCCGGCGCATACAAACACCCGCAGCAGGGTACAATGCGTGCACGCAAGCAGCGGCAGACGCCGGCGGCCGGATCAAAACGGCGCCGGGCTCGCCCCATCACACCGGGTCGGCGAATCAACGACTGGCGCTGTGACACGACGACGGCGACAGGGCGACAAGAAGAGGCTCAACGATGGCGAGGGGCAGCGGGTCTGTTTGCCTCTGTCTTCTAGAGCCTGGCCGTGGCCGAATCGAAGCTGTGAGCCGTGAGCTGCTTCAGTGGTCGTGACACGCTGTCCCTGATCCACTCAGCCATTTGCCGTGGCATGGCTTCCGAGGACCGCTTCCGCCATCGGGACTCAGCCCATTGTCCAGGTGACGCTACTGGAAGCTCTCATTGGCGGCTGCCGGCGATATTCTGAGACTCGTCTATCGGCTCCAGGGCACGCTATGTAGGTACAATTGATGAGCCCCGTGCATTGATCTTCATAGACATGACGATTACCGAGAGCTGGAGAATTACAGCACAATACATGTATCCCTAGATTGGCATTACAGACCTTGCAGCTGAGCAGCCTCTGCCCCTGCGTCAGAGACAGGGCAATGGCGGTATGCAGATAACAAGCCTCACATTGTAGCAAGGACAAACAATAGCAGCCGGGTACAAGCCCACCCCTCGACAGACTGATGTGTGTAGCCACGCAAATTCCACGCTGTTCTTCACCGGCACTGTCCTGCTGACCCCCCTTTCCGCCTACCAGCTCCGTCAACGCAGCAAATCAACCCCAATGCAAGTCAATTGCCGTCGTACAAGAACAGTAGAATGCCAATGTGCCCCGTGTCAAACGACGCAAGGACCACAAGGCAAGGCCCAAGGGGGTTTTTAGGTATTCGTCCCACCTCCCGGCAAAGACGCCAATTGGGCGGCCGAGAGCTACGGCGAGCGTAACTGGCAATTTTTTTAAAAAAAAATTACCCGTTTAGTGATAGGCTCCGGCACTCCATATGACTCCCACGCCTCTAATTTTCTGGATCTTTGGGGGGGCAGCAGTTGGGTTTTTTCCCCCGTCCCAAAGAATTGGGGGGGTCCGGCGGTGGCCGATGACTGCCGGGCCAGGATTAGCGTGGGAAAAAAAGAGGCGGTTTGCACAAAGCGTGCAGTCAGATCTGGCGGGAGGACCTGAGTTGGCGCGGTTTCGCAGCGTCATTCCACAGACGTCTATATCTAGACGCGGTTCGCCACTCTCCTTTTAGACTTGATCTCTTGTTTCTTCTTGTTTCTATTCCTTTGAACGAGACTGAGAGATTTTTGGAGTTGCCTTGCAACGGGATCACTTTCTGGAAACTTCACTCTTTTTGCCATTTGGCTCTTTTCGCTCGAGTCAACGTCTTCTACAACTACATTCCCATCTATCATTCCTTTGCCTGAGACTTTGTCTGTGGCTTACAACTCGCCATCTAAGAGGCTCTCCAGCCATATAGTTTTTTACCTCTTCTCTTATATATCGGACGACGGCCCATTACAAAGGCTTTTCGCCTCTTTCTATTTCCTTCAACCCACAGCAAACCATCTGTCACAACCCCCACCATGACTGCTGATTCCATCACAACTGGCCAGAACGGCTCTTCCAACGGCCACGCCAATGGCACGCCTCGCACCAAGATCTGCGTATACTGCGGCTCAAGCGGCGGAAACGACCCCGAGCACATGGAAACTGCCCGCGAGCTCGCCAGAGTAATGGCTGAGAACGACATTGATCTCGGTAAGGCTCGAAACAACCACCCCTGGTGTCACATCTTCCAAAAGACAACTCATTGCTAACTTTCATATCAACTCATAGTCTACGGCGGTGGCACCGTCGGCCTCATGGGCGAAGTCGCCAAGACTCTCTGCGAACTCAAGGGCCCCGAGGCCGTGCACGGCATCATCCCCGAGGCCCTCGTCAAGTACGAGCGCGACGGCACCTACCAGACCATCAACATGAACAACCAGTACGTGCCCACCGAGAGCACCTACGGCCGCACCACCGTCGTCAAGGACATGCACACGCGCAAGAAGCTCATGGCCGAGGAGGTCTTCTCCGGCGGGCCGGGCAGCGGCTTCCTCGCCCTCAGCGGCGGCTACGGCACCGTCGAGGAGCTCTTTGAGACGGTCACCTGGAACCAGCTGGGCATCCACAAGCGCGGCATCTGCCTGCTCAACATCAACGGCTACTGGGACGGCATCGTCCAGTGGGTTGACAAGGCTGTCGAGCAGGGCTTCGTCAAGCTGCCCAACAAGGATATTCTCGTGACGGCGACGACTGCCGAGGATGCCATCTTGGCGCTGATGAACTACCAGGTCAGCGAGGGCACTTTCAAGCTGGAGTGGGGATCGCAATAAACATGTGTTTGCTTTGAAAAAAAAAAAAAAAAAAAAAAAGCCAAAGAAACAAAATTGCAAATGTTATTCGCACGATCCCAAGTTACAGCAAGCCCTCTTTTGTCACGAGCTTGCCAGGACTCGGGTCTCCCTTTTTTGCTGTGTCATTTTCTCTTTTCCCACTCTACTCTATGCTTTGTTTTCTTTCTGTTTATCTGGCGCTTTTATCCAACGGCTATCATGTGTAATGCCTGGTTATGATGTACGGTATAGAGAGATTTTCCATCAAAGATATATATATATCCATAGACAGGTTTTAGTTACGTCATGGGACGGGAGTAATGTCATGATTAGGTATCTTCTTTTTTTTATTACTTCGTTTGTGGCAAGCTTCACAATCCGGGCTTGTCAAGCAGCCTCCAGTGATGCGTGATCTAAATTCTTTCTCTCGTAGCTCCCTCAAATCCCATGTGTCGTCTAGCTGTCAACCTCCATGCCGTCGCCCTCGCCCGCAGTTGTAGTCTCGCCCTCGCCCTCGCCTCCTTGGCTGTCAGCAACGCTCTCAATCCACTCCTTGGTCTCGTAGCCATCATATAGCTTGAAAGGCTCAACATTCGGTCGGCCGTTGGGTCCCTCTTTCAAGCCCACCAATCCCACAGATGTGTTCTCGACCGTCAGCTCCTTGTCCTGTACCAAGCTCTCCTTGAGCGCCCTTAATCCGTGCTTCACCAGCTCCTCCTTTGAGCAATCGGCGAATGAATCTATGTTCCGCTCCAGATATGTTCTGGCCATTTGGCTTCGCGCGCCAATGGCAAATGCGACCATCTCTTCCGTCATGCCCGATGGCTGGAACTCGAACAGGTGGGGGCCGTTCTCGTCGACGCCAGCAACCAACAATCCAACGCCGTACGGCCTCTTGCCGTAGACCTGGGTGTTGATCTGCGCCTTCTCACCAATCTGGCCAACCAGCGTGTGTATGGGCATCGGGCGGCCGTAGGTGAGGCGGTGGCCCAGGCATTGCTGCTTCATGAAGTTGGACAGGACGCGGGCATCTGATGTGAGACCGGCAATGGCAATGGCGGTGTGCTCGTCAATCTCGAAAAGCTTCTTCTGGTATGACGACAATTCCTCTGCGTTTCGCTATATGCCACACGGATCAAAGGTCAGCCTTGGGGGTTGTCCAACGTCGTGCTGAGGGGTAGAATGGGAACTTGCCTTGACGGCGAACAAGCCGACGTGTGTTTTACTGGCAATTCCGACGACCACTGAACCTTGCTTTACGGCCTCGCCGGCATATTCGATCTGGAAGATTCGGCCTTGCGGCGAGCTGGGGGGCGTGGCATGTCAGCTATGCGAGCTTGCAGTAGAGCTACCAAGGCGAGGCGGCTGGAGGGGCTATTGGTTAGACAGGGACATACAAGGTGACGGAATCGTTGTCGTAATTGTTTCTGAACATGGTGATTTACTGGGCGCTGAAATGTCTCGAGGAAGATGGACGGGGATTTTTGCTTCTGCAACGGCGCGGCAGCTGGAGGAAGAGACCGTTGGCGTCTGGCTTAGATGGTTGATGAGGGAAACGCATCCAGGCAACCTAAGCTTCGTCGCCTTCCTGCCTGTGGCTGCAGACGCCACTACGCAGCATCTCCAGCCACAGCTGCCAGCTCCCCGCCGAGACTTAGTCAGCATTGAGCCCGAGCTGCCCTTCAGCCACACTGGAGCTGCAAGAAATTAGTGCGTCTTGTTGCTTGTCAGTGGAATCATGGCAGTTGAATCCCTGGTCAACCCAAAGCTGTCATATCAGATCGTCATGTAGAGGAGTTTTATTTTTTTATTTGTAGCTGCAAGACGTCAATCGGATGATGACTTCTCAGAAGACTCCAATTACAGAAAGACGAATCCTCCTGATCTGGTTTCATCCCTAGAGTAGCATTCCTGGCTAAATTGATCCGTGACTCGATGATATTGCTAATAAGGCAAGCTGCTGCCCGTTTCTCCGAGAGCGGCCAATGCGGAGCAGCGCGGCGTCGATGCAAGATTTCAGCCGTCGCTCTCGACAGGTTCCGACAAACTTATGAGAGGTTTTGACTCACTGCAATTTTGTTTCATTCAATTGAACGCATATCAGCATCAATCAAGCCAGTGCCATTGAGCTTTTGTAATTCTTGTGGCGTGACTCACTCAGTGTCGTATCTTATGATAAGACAACATACCGTCACCCAACGTACACTTTTTCTTAGCCAAGCCACTCACTAAAGCTTTCTTTTTACCTCTGACAACACATCGCACCAAAACCACACGCCATCACAATGCCGTCCAGAGAGGAGATTACATATGTAAATATGACTGTCTCATGATATTCAAGTACAGCTCAACTAATCAATTGCAGTTCGGCGCCGGTCCAGCTTTGCTTCCGACTACCGTGCTTGAGGGCGCTGCCCAGGCCCTCGTGAACTTTGATAACACTGGCCTCGGAGTATGTTATAGGCCTTTTGAGACGAATGACAATGTTTCCGGTGCTGACAATTGGTTCAGATCGCAGAGCACTCGCATCGCTCACAGATTGCCAGCACCATCATCAACGAGGCCAAGGCAGACCTCGCCTCTTTCCTGGACATCCCCGATGACTATGAGATCTGCTTCCTCCAGGGCGGTGGAACCGGCGAATTCGCTGCCACGGCCTACAACTTGGTCGGCTCATGGATCACCAACAAGCGCCGCGAGATTTTCAGCCAGATCAAGGACAACGAGGACCAGGGCACCCCGGAGGAATTCCAGAAGCTCCAGGCGGCAGTGGACAACGACCTGAAGCTGGACTACATCGTCACCGGAGGCTGGTCGCAGAAGGCGTCTGCCGAGGCGGCGAGATTGTTTGGAAAGGACAAGGTCAACATTGTTGCCAACGCCAAGCAAAGCAACGGCGGCAAATTCGGCACCATTCCCGATGAGAGCACCTGGAAGCTCTCCAAGGACGCGGCTCTCGTCTACTTTTGCTCCAACGAAACCGTCGACGGCGTGGAATTCCAAGAGTTCCCTCAGAGCCTGGCGCCCGGCCCGGACGGCAAGGGCCCCATTGTCGTGGCCGATATGAGCTCAAACATTCTGTCGCGGAAAGTTGACGTCAAGAAGTACTCGCTCATCTTCTTTGGCGCCCAGAAGAACCTTGGTTCTACCGGCATCACCGTCGTCATCATCAAGAAGAGCCTGCTCGCTCCGCAAACACCACAGCCATCGGCGGACATTATGAGACGCCTTGGTCTTCCTATTCCTCCCATCTTTCTGCAGTACGATACCGTTGCTAGCAACAACAGCTTGTACAACACGCTCAGCATCTTCGAGTAAGCCTCTCTCTCTCTTTCTCTCTTAAACATCCGTAATCTTGAAATGCTAACTCTCACTTCCCTTCAAGCGTTTACATCGCCGGCCAAGTTCTCAAGAAGCTTCTGGCCACTTACCCTGATAAAGCCAGCGGCCAGGAAGCCGTCTCCACCCAAAAGGCAAAGCTCATATACGACGCCCTGGACGCTAACCCCAGCGTTTACCGCGTGGTGCCCGACAAGTCTGTCCGCTCCAGGATGAACATCTGCTTCAGAGTCACAAAGGGCGACAATATCGATGTTGCTGAAGCCGATTTCTTGAAGCAGGCCACAGCGCTGGGCCTCACTGGTCTCAAGGGCCACCGCAGCGTTGGAGGCATTCGCGCCAGCTCGTACAACTCTATCCCTCTCGAGGGAGCTCAGAAGTTGGCCAAGTTCATTGCGGACTTTGCAAACGCTGCGTAAAACTGCGTCTCGGGACTGGGATGAATTGGAGGACTTGGCGTTTTCACAGCAGGTATGCATCATACATAAAAATGTGCGGAAATGTATGAATGTACTTGGATTAAATGGAGACCATGATAGTGTCGCATTCAACATATCCGACTCTATGACGTTGGGTATGAGACGGATGTGAAAAGTATGGCGTAAGCCCTGGGCGTATATTGAAGGCGCCCTCCTCAAATAAAATATCATAGCTTTTAACACTCAACAATTGTTTCAATTGGTATATTCTTTGACTGCATTCCGCATTTTAAGTCCTATGGTATACTAACTTCTGCCAAGCTATTCGCATCTCAAGTAATCCGCATACTAATCATCTCCCTTTGTCGTGTCAATAGCCCAATTCGCTTTCTTCAGAGCGCAAGCTCATCAATCTCCATGCTGTCATCTATATTTGCCTTTGCCTTAATCTCGGCCATGGACATTTCCTTCTTAGAGGTATCCTTGTCCAGTATGTTTAAGGCATCGCTCTCCAGTTTCTTAAAATCATCCTCCTCCAGCTTCATAGAGTCGCCCGTCTCCTCCGCTTCTGCCACAGGCGGCGTCCGTCTCACCTTCATGTCCTCCGGAATCTCAACCCCCCAGTCCTCCTCCAGCTTATCAATCAGATACTTGTCAAAATCACCCGCTCTCCTCCTCTCGTGGGCGCTCCAGGCAGACGCAAGCCACTCCGGATCATGGCGGCCCTGCGCAATATTGTCCGTGTATGCCGCGCAGTCGTAGCGAAAGCTGTCGTCGTTCATGAGCGATGCAAAGTTGGGCCGCGCGTCTTCTGTGCCGGCGTCGAGAATGTGTCCCTTGTCGGGAAACAGCGACAGGATTTCCGTCTTTTCATCTTGATCCAAAGCGGTCCATGTCAGGGGATTGCATAAAATGCTCTTTGATTCAATTCAGTTAGCCATGGCATATCCATCTCTCAGCGGCAGCAGAAAAGATGAAGCTGCAGTAAAGCAAGGGAGGAAGGTTAGACAAACCCTCAAGTTAGCGGTGGCTAGAGGAGACTTTGGATCCTTCAAGAGACTCTCCGCATCCCACTTAGTCTTCTTGACAGCCCGTCTGACAGCTGCAGGCTTCTTCTTCTGCCGCTGGGGAATTGACTTTGGCTCGACTCTGGGCGGCGATGCGTATCGTTTGTTGGCCGCTGCCTGGCGTCGCGGTCGCACAGGCTTTGCCGGCGTGTCCAACTCAGAATGCAACGACAGTGGCGAAGAGGAAGGGATCTCTGCTTCCTGATGCTCAAGTTTCGAATCTGCATCCGTTGATGCTGCGGCCATGGACATTGCGCGTGGGGGGTTGGTCGGGATGAGTAGCTGGGATGGGGGTTTGATGTGCCGCTTGAGATTGCTTCACGCCGGCAGTGCTGTGAGTTTCTGGGGATGAGTCGCGGAGGTTAAAGCTCGCGCCATGTCGCTAAAGAGTGTTGGATTGAGTGGTAAATGAAGTAATTAGACTTTTGTTTAATTAATCATTAAGAGGCGATTCAATTTATCAAGGTTAAGCTGAGTATAGAGGCATTAAATGCAGAGGTTGATGTTAGCTGATAGCTGAAAGGCGCCTCTTCTAGGGTAGCTTTTAGTCAAATAATCTCGGCATTGAAATAAGATTTTAGGAAAATATAGACCTGAGGTGCCTATTTATAGAAGCTTACTTTTTTTTTTAATTTTGTTTGACTGCCAACCGTGTTTCTAAGATACAGTATAAAGGCCTTTTTTCTTCTGTTTAATTGATTAGAGTACTTGATTCAAACCATCTCAGTCAGATGGGTACATGATCTAGGCTGCCTCTTTTTGAGACTGCGGTATTTCTTAGACTCCCTTCTCATGTAATGCCAGCTGCATGCCTAGCCTTCGTCATTGTCACTTTAAATCCTTAATCCCTAATAACCCATCTTGGGTACCGACTATTTTCTATCGCTAACGCTCACCCCATCGTAAGTTCATGCACATCCCACTCGCAGACATTATCCTTGAATTTAGCCGGTAAAGTCTCAACTCATGATCGACCACCATCATGCAGGGCTCAAAGAACTTGTTTGCAGGCATGCATGAAAGGGCATGGCCCCGATCCATCTTACCCGACACAGCCTCCAAGTTACAATATCAAACACATCACATATCCATCCGCTTAAATTATCCCGCCATTCATCGAGCTTTTAAGAAGCAAAAAATGGTAATGGCACAATAATAGTTTTAACAAGAGAGGGAAACCCGCAATGCAACTCCCACTTGGCTTCTCCTCTCGTCTCCACTCAAACCCCATCTTTCCCCTCATTCGTGATGTTGGAGTCTGATATCATTCAATTCGGCTCAATGTAAACCGAATTGACAGAGAAGAAAGAAAAAGAGCTTGCATTAGACAAGCTGCGCTTAAATGGTAGCTTACACACCTTTATAGCTACCCATTAGCATTGGTGTTTTTTTTTCTGCCGTAGCTCATGGTGACTTTTGCCTTGTGATAGCCATAGAAAATAAGACATATATCTCCGATATCAAGGTAGCCAATCTCAGAGCACTCTTCCATCAGCTCTATTCACAAAACACCTCCCTCTCACAATACCAACCATGGCTCCCCTCACACTCGGCTACAACGACAAGCATCCCTTCACCCAAGTTCCCATTACAGATCGCTCATCTGTCCAGGAGCTCCTCCGAACGCTTCTTGATCCCCTCGAGCCCTTCTTCTCCCCGCAGAAAGCCCTCGTCAAATGCCCCGGAGCCACGGCCGTCAGATTCGACCAGAGGGCGTCTGAAGTAGAAGGCTTTTTCCGGCCGCTATGGGGTCTGGCGTGTCTGCTGGCTGGAGGCGGCGAGTATCGCCTCACTGACTGGTGGATTCAGGGCATTAGGGCAGGGACTGATCCGGAGAGCCCAGAGTATTGGGGATTTCCGCGTGATAACGACCAGAGAATGGTTGAAATGTGCCCCTTCGGTAAGATCTCCTGACTGCATATATACATACAGTTATAAAATGGTCTGAATAACTGAGGCTGACAAAATGGTATTTTGTACAGGATTCGCGCTAGCCGTCGCACCAGATCTGTGGAAAGGGCTTTCAGAAAAGGAGCGAACCAATGTCGAGAATTGGCTGGGAAATTCTATCAATGAGAAGAAGTCAGTTTCAGGCCATCGCAAAGGCCCATCTCAGATATGCTCAAGTTTCGCCCTTACTGACAGTCACGCAGCATGCCCAACACAAATTGGCTCTGGTTCCGCGTCTTTGCCAACCTCGGTCTCAAGCAAAACGGAGCCAAATACTCGGAAGAACGCCTAGAAAGCGATATCAAGCACCTCGATACCTTCTATCGAGGAGACGGTTGGTCCAATGACGGTCCTGAGGGCATTCATCGTTAGTCTTGCCCCTTGTTTTGCTCAGACCCTCGAGATCCCGCCATTCCAAATGCTCACTTGCTGTTGTCGTCTGCAGAGATGGACTATTACTCCTCCAGCTTCGCCATCCACTTCCTTCAGCTCCTATACGCCAAACTCGCCGGCGAGTCGGACCCTTCTCGCGCAAAAGAGTTCAAGCACCGCGCCAAGATTGCCGCTCTCGACCTCGCCCACTACTACGATGTCGAAGGCCGAGCCATCACTTTTGGCCGCAGCTTGGTCTACCGCTTTGCCATGGTCTCCTTCTGGGGTGCCATGGCTTACGCCGATGTCGACCTCCCGGCGCCCCTGACGTGGGGTATGGTCAAGGGCATCGTGCTGCGTAATCTGCGGTGGTGGCAGACCAAGAACGACATCTGGACGTCGAGTGGGACGCTGTCGCTCGGGTTTGCGTACCCGAGCATGTATGTACGTGTGATGACCAAGAGATGCGCTATTCCGCCCCCATTTAGGCTTCCTGCAGGTCTACAGACTATCTCTCCGATGCTAGATCACTGACAGTTGTTTTCACGTGGAACAAATGTAGATTACCGAAAACTACAACAGTCCGGGAAGTCCAGTAAGTAGCATTGATGCAACCCCACATCTCGACATAATCCAGAGAAAGCCTCATTCTAACTTGATTTTCCCTCCCCTTCGTTGGGGAGGAGGCCGATCATTAGTACTGGTCATGCTTAGCCTTCATCTGTCTAGCAGTTCCGGAACAGCATCCGTTCTGGACGTCCAAAGAGGAGCCCATCAGCCCCCAGATACCAAAAGTCAAAGCAATCCGACATCCAGGTCACATTACTAGGTAAGGAGAGAGCCTCATTTACCCACCAATGAGAACCCAGCTAACCCATGCGACGTATAATTCCAAAGCTACCTTGGCGGACATTGCATGCTTCTGTCTTCGGGCCAAGCCTGTGGCTATCCAATGAAGGCCACGCATGCCAAATACGGATGCTTCGCGTACAGCAGCGCCTTTGGATACTCGGTGCCATCCGGGCTTTTCTCCTTGGAGCAATATGCGCTGGCATCTCAGCTGGGGCTTTCGGACGACGGTGGCGAGTATTGGAAGACGCGGAGGCTGTCAGAGTACGCCGCTATCGAAGAGCGAGACGGCCAGCCCATCCTCGTTTCAGTATGGAAGCCGTTTTCCGATGTCAAGGTCAAGACGCTATTAGTGCCTCCAGCTGAGGAAACCCCGAATTGGCATCTGCGGATACATCACATCCAAGCCGGCCGGGAGGTCATGACGGCGGACGGCTCGTTTGCCATCCTCAACGTCAACTCCGAAAACGGCAGATATCTGGACCTGTACGACGCATCCAAGTGCGAAGGCACCAGCCCCAAGATCATCGGCAACTACGATCTCAACACTCCGGCGGGCTGGGACACGGGCATCAACGGAGCCTTTGCCGCGGCGCCGAACCGCGGAGCCGTGGGCATCAAGGCGCTCGAGGAGGGCGGACGGCAGGCCATGCTGGTCAACGCCGATCCCAACACGAACCTCATGGACAGTCGGACGACAATACCGACCTTGCAGCACACGATCCCGCAGGGCCAAGGGGTGTGGTACGTTTCTGCAGTCTATGCCAGGCCGGCGGGCGACGGCGTGCCCAAGGAGAGCTATCTCGATGGATGGAGCAAGCCGCCGGCGATCCCAGCGTGGCTAGCTTTGGAGATGGCAGCAGCTTAGAGCGGGATGTAACGGTGCACACGCGCGATGTGCGATGTGCTTTTTATATTCTATTGTCCTCCAGCAGCTGTATAGGTGAAATGCCATGTTAGACGTTGTGATGAAGAAGAGAGAGCTGTTGAAGCCGAAACTCATCTCAACTAAATTCTACAAATTGACAACCAAGATCAGCGAGATACTTCATATCAAACACAAAAGCCACAGACACTGAACTGCATGTAACCATAGCACCAATATACGCGTATCGCAACAGCTGAGAAAACACTACTAAATCTTTTCTTCCCCATTGCTGAAAGAGACGGAGAGACTCAAGGAACTGGAATTTCCCGTGAATCCCAGCAGCTTTGCGGGAGAGAAGCTCCACCCGGAAAGCAACGAGCGCTTCATGTCACGGTACTTGCATTGAGGCATGCTCCGCAGGACACGTACAGGTACCTATAGCCCGCGAAGTTAAAGGTACTGTACATGTACTGCGAATGAGGGGCCCAGACCTTGGCGCCTCTGAAAATGCGGAGAGAATCTGGAGAACCGCAGGATCAACAGAGTCAAATGACAGCATAGCCTGGGGCAGCCGAGCAATAAAATGGAAATTGACGAGGGCTAGAAGATGTAAAGATTTTTTAACGTTGCCGCCTCCGCGAATTAACCCCACCGTTCCATCTTGGAGCTCCCCCTCCCGGCAGCGGATAAAAAGGCGCCCCCCTTGTAAGCTTAAGTGGTAGCACCACCTTTATTGAGCGTGCGAATATTGCTGTAGCATTCATTGCTTGGCTTGGCTGCCGAAGAGCCGCGATTGTTTCAAACGTGGATAACAAACACTGCTGGAGGGGTCAAAGGGACATTCGGCTTGTTTCTGCCGAGCACACATCAAACGATAGACTTGCACTTTGCAATCAACAGAGAACACGCAACGCATACCTTATGCAACACCAGCAGTACCGAGTACTATTTCCAGAAGGTTATTGTGGCTGCTTGCTGAAAAACGGCCCCCTTTGCTCGCCACTAGCCTCTCTGCCAGTGCTCTTGGCATGTTGCTGCCCCTCCAGCTCATTGGTGGGACGAGATTCTTCCGCTGGCTCTTCTCAAACTCTGACCCTGGAGCCTTTAACAGCCCGTGCACACTAACAAGATGATCGCGGCAGACCAAGAGCAGTAGCGGCTTCAGAGCTGAGGGTACCTGTAACTGCGATGCGAAGAGATGGCGAGTTGCTGCAACGCGGGATCGAAATTGTCACCGCTGTTGCCAAATTGATACGTCCTATCTTGTTAAATGGCACATGCACAAATACAGCAAAAGATGAAAAAAAAAAAAGAGTGCTGACTTCCAAGGCTGAATCGGCTTTTGATCGCAAAGATGGCAATAACCGAGCAATGTACATTGACCAAAAAAAGGGCCGACAGCGAGCATTGCTTGCTCCAATCATTCAAGATTGGTGCTCACCCTCCTGAGACAACTTCCAAAGGAAAACTACTGCTTACTGGAGGTAAGGATTCTGCAATGGAATACCACAGACAACACGAGCCAATGCAATAGTTGGTTATCGCAGTACATAGCAGCTTTCAGAGCCTACATGCAATATGTGCATACAGCTTCACGTTTTGCGGGAGGGGAACGAACCACCCATCACCGGCTAATGTCGAGACGCTTCAACGGCCATCTCCAGCGACTCGGCATCGCTTATCCATCTCACCCAGCATTGATTGACGTGCAGAAGCCAAGCCTGGCAGCATCAGAATAGAGGCACCGCAGCAGGTAGAGATACATTCACCTTCGTATTTTTACAACGACGGGACACCCAGCCAGGCGAGTCCCACTTCCAACGGGGGTCCGGGCTCCAGAAAAAGTCTGGGGAACATTTTGTGATTCGCACCATGCCTTTAGCCTTGCTCCTTTCGCTGTGCATCTGCCTCATTCATCCTCGTCTGGCGACCGGGGTCTGGGATTCCCGCCCGCGGACTGGGCCTGGCGTCGAGGAAATGGCAGAAACACATATCAGGCGTCGCATGGCCTCGTCCATCGGCGAGAGACGTTCCTCCTCCTTTCTCGCAGCGTCTCCCTTCTGCGATTCAGGCCTCGCCCGTCTTGATTCAGGAGGTTCAGCCCGCTCAGTCCAGACTCTGAGTCCTGTCCAGGCATAGAGCACCTTTGCTTTTCTAATTGCTCTTATTCGTGGTGTAGTGCCTACCTACAGAGTATAGCACAACACGCGAAATATAGTCCGCCGACAACACCCTGCCAAGGAGATATCAATACAAAGTATCGCATCAACCTAAAGAGCTTGCATACAATCGCCCACCATGGCCGTAACGGCAAAGATCCTGCGCACCATCGTGCGCAATGACGCCATGCGCAGCGACCCGGACGAAATCTACGGATGGCGCGTCTTCACCCTCGTCTTCTCCGCCTGCTTCGGCGGCATGCTCTTCGGCTGGGACACGGGCTCCATCGGCGGCATCCTCAACATGCCCGACTTCCAGGAGCGCTTCAACTACGCCGACAGCTCCAGCACCGCAAAGAACAACATGAGCCAGAACATCGTGTCCACGCTCCAGGCCGGGTGCTTCGCCGCCTGCTTCTTCACCAGCTGGCTCACCGACCGCTATGGCCGCCGCTCCACGCTCATCGGCTCCGGCATGCTCACCATCGTCGGCATCATCTTCCAGGCTGCTTCATCGGCCAGGGGAACGCTGGCAGTCATGTACATTGGTAGATTCATTGCCGGCCTGGGCATTGGTGCTGCTTCTGCGTTGACGCCGCTGTATGTCTCTGAGTGTGCTCCTCGTGCCATCCGTGGTGGCTTGACAGGTAAGAATTGGACAGATACCCCCCCCCCCCCCCTTTTTCGGGTATCCCGTCCCGCATAATAGACGCAGACTTATGGGTCTTGCCTTATGACATGGGCCGAATGGAGATGAGCCCTATGAGCCCTATGAGCCCTATGAGCCCTACGCGCCCTACGCGGACTACAGGCCGAGAATGCCCTCCGTGTATAGATTGTAGCGTTCATGCAGGTGACGGCACTAAGGCAGGAAACGAGCTTATGCTAACTTCGGACCTCGATATACAGCCTTTTATCAACTCTTCAACGTCTTCGGAATCATGGTAGCTTTCTGGTATGCGATCATCATATAGCCCCCCTTTGTCTCCTCTTCTTCATCTTCCTTTGAACCGAACAGAAGTGCCGAAATATCATTAAACGGCCGCAACCAATCAAAATGCAAAAGAGTCTACATCATCTAATACAACATTGCAACTTAGGGTCAACTACGGGTGCTTGCTACACGTCAAGGCCCCTGCAATCTACGTTGTTCCACTCACTCTTCAAGCTCTTCCTGCCGTGTAAGAAGCAATCCGTGCCCCTTATTAGTTGTTCATGAATCGCCAAATAGTCCACTTGCTAACTGCCGAAAAAAAAACATCAGCTTCATGATGTTTGGCATGTTGGCTTCTCCTGAGAGGTACGTAATAGGCCCGTTTGTGGCAACTGTCCCCAACAAAGGTCGAAGCGAGGTGCAGCAAACAGAGCTAATCCTTCCCCTTTTCAATAATACAGTCCGCGATGGTGTGCTAGACGAGATGACTGGGATCAAGCCACCAAGATCCTCATCCGCCTCCGAGGGTAAGATAGCAAACCCCACGCCCACTCCAAAAGGCGCCGACTGCCAAAGAGTGCTTGTTCTAACCGTAGAGGGGTGTGTGATTCCAAAAAAATAGACTGCCTGCCGACTCAGAGTACGTCCAACACGAGATCCAGGAAATGGCCGATCAGCTCGACCACGAGAGACGGCTGACGGGAGACGCCACATTCAAGACGCTCCTCAAGGAGATGTGGACGATTCCAGGCAACCGAAACCGTGCCGTCATCTCCGTCTTGCTCATGATCTTCCAGCAAATGACCGGTGTCAACGCCATCGTAAGCCTCACCCCTTTGCCTGCGGGATCCTTCAGGCAAGGCAAAAGCATCGCTGTGATTTGTCGCCGCCTATGTTGCGTTGCAGCGGAAAGAAACTATTGGCTGATCCATAAACAACGTGACGTGTAGAACTATTATGCTCCCCAAATCTTCAGCAATCTTGGGATGACGGGTAATGACTCGCAGCTATTCGCCACCGGAGTGTACGGCGTTGTCAAGACGGCAGCTTGCTTCGTCTTCCTGGTCTTTGTGGCAGATTCGCTTGGCCGGCGCTGGAGTCTTCTTTGGACAGCTGCTTCCCAGGGTATTTTCCTCTTTATTGTGGGTATCTATGGAAGGGTTCAGCCCCCCATCAAAGGAGAACCTGTAAGTGGCCGTACCCTTCGCCCTTCACCCGTCGCTTGCCTCGCTTTGGCCCTTTTTGGTTCTGGAACGCCGGCAGTTTCTATTTTCAGCATTTGGAACTAAGTTGAAATTGGAATTTGATATCCGTTGACTGACGAGCTTGTATGCTATAGGTCACCGCATTCGGATACGTTGCCATAACTTGCATCTATCTCTGGGCCGCTTCGTTTCAGTTTGGCTGGGGCCCCGTCTGCTGGATTCTTGTCAGCGAAATCCCAACCGCGCGACTGCGTGCCACAAACGTGGCTATTGCGGCCGGCACCCAGTGGCTTTTCAACTTTGTTTGCGCTCGATGTAAGTGGCTCCTCCTCTGCCATCTCTGATTGAACATGCGTCGGCTTGAGTATACCTCGACGGCGCATTTTTGGAGTATAAGTGACCGAATAGCGCCAAATTTCGAGTTTCTGACCAATGAAATGAATAGCCGTTCTCACCATGCAAGCCACCATGGGCAAGGCTGGATATGTAAGTGCTCTACCCCCCCCTGTCATCATGTCTCTATTCGTTATATCCTATACGCCGTGCATCAGCGTGCTGACTCGTTGTCTCCTTATTTCCGCCTAGGGCATGTTCTTCATGTTTGGTAGCTTCTGCTTCATCATGGGCCTATTCGTGTGGTTCTTTGTGCCGGAAACCAAGGGACTTAGTCTGGAAAGCATGGACGACTTGTTCGGCGTGACGGAGCTTGTAAAGCAGGTTGAAGCTGAGCCCGAACTCGGCGCCCCCGACAGCATTCGCGAGGAGCGGGTAGACATCAAGACCTGAGAAAGCTAGGGATTTCTTCCAATTGTTATTTTCTCGATTTTGCTCATCTGCGTCTTGTCGCCTTGGCCTATTAATATGGCGCACTCGGAGGTCGTGGCCCGGCCGAAAGGCTGCACCAACGGCCCGGCCGACATGCGTAGCGCATCGACATGATGATCGTTGCTTCAATATATGCTTGTTCCCGGTAAACTCGCGTGCCTGCCGTGCTGGTTCTGTCGATTTGATTATGCACTGCTTGCCTCTTTTGGACCCAGATCATTATGTAATCGCCGACGACATCCGGGGAGCGCCAAGCAGGGGTTGCCGAGGCGTTCTTCCGGCCGCTGGTGGCCTGCGCGTGTAATGACCCATGAAGGATACGGCGTTGTATTTGGCCTAATTAATTCGTAATTACTCGTGCAGTAGTGATATATGGATGATGCTGGGGGGGGGGCCCATGCCATGCGTCAAAGAGAGCACCTTTGCGATATTTTTGGCCGCATGCAGCAAGCAACGTCTGCCGCTAATCCCGCGCCTCAAGGAGGGAGGGGGGGGGGGGGGGGGGTTCCTTTCTGGCGTTTCTGCGGAAAAAGCATCATTGATAAGGAATCAAGCGATGCTTGACTCGAGCTGTCCAAGCAGGCCCCTTTGCCTCCCAGCTGCGAGTCAGTCAGCTGAACACTTTTAGTGACGCCGCCTGTCACTGCTCGCAGAGGCAGAAACACAGCAGAGCGCAGGCTGGGGCGGCTCCAGCGCCCGCCGGGTCCGTGACAGCGCAACTGCTAGCGGCCCTAGGCCCTTCACAGGCTTCGGCAAGTGATGAAGCAACGACAAGGCTGGGTATAGCGCGGCGGGATAGCGTGGACCCGGAATCGGGGGTCCAGAGATCTTGATCCAGCACCAGCAGCCCATGTCCAGCCAGTGCGCCGTTGCTCGAGCCGGCACCGTACCC
This sequence comes from Trichoderma sp. 2475, assembly GCA_038502285.1. Lineage (NCBI taxonomy): Eukaryota > Fungi > Ascomycota > Sordariomycetes > Hypocreales > Hypocreaceae > Trichoderma > Trichoderma sp. 2475. The sequence goes on along the minus strand of JARPVV010000003.1, from coordinate 1,283,670 downwards.
GGCCGCACCGAAAGCCCCGAAAGCGACACTGGACGACAACCGCAAAAAGGGACGTGGAACGCTGCTCATCCTCATAGGCCTTATGCACGGCAGACGCGCCAATCCCTGGCGCCATCAAGGCCGTATATCAGCTGGTAGTTTCCAGATACGGACGGCTGCAGGGGCTACTTGGTCGTTCGATGCAAGGCTGACGGGTCCGATTCGAACATCAGCTGTGCAACGTCCCAGCAACTGGGGCTGCAATACGACTAGTGGCTTAGACGCTGCAAGTGCTTGGCAGCACAATTCTCGGCACTTGCAATTCTGCTTCTCGATACTGATAATGAGCGGCCCTCTGAGTCAGGCCCATGGCCAGCTCGTGCTCCAAAAGTCGCGAGCCACATCCTACCCGGCCCCACCAGCTCGCCGGGCTTGTCCTCATTGCTACTGTACAGTATTGCTGTTGGCCCCCCGTGTCATAATAAAAGAAAAATGGGAATAAAAAAAAAAAAAAAAAAACAAGCTTACCATGGAGGCCAGCCCTATGGACGGCGATGGCCTTGTAAGTGTCGGGACTATCTCCAAGTTCGGGCCGGTGGGGTGGGAGGTACGTGGAACATTGCCCAATACTAGAAGTTCTCGTGGTGATGGGTTCAGGCTACTCTACCGCTCGGGGACCCGGTCGTCCATGATTGAGTTAAGCGAGCTTCCGACCTGATGGCTGATCCGCTGTTGTTATGAAAATGTTACTATCGCCGCTCCCCTTTCCCGCTTCGTACGCCAGGCGTGATGTTGCCTGCTGTAACGACTCAGTCGACCAAGAGCGAGCAACAGTATTCGTTGATAATAATGCTTCTGCGCTCTCCTCCCCCTTTGGATTTGTTCTTGAGAGGTGCCCAACTCTCTTTTATTTCTTGCGTGTCTGTGTGTGTACGCTATTTTTCTTTCTCTACACTCTTTTCAAACACTCTTTACTGAAACTTTTTATTTTATTCTTTGTGTGTGTCTCTGTATTCTGATTTTACCATCTTCTTCACTTTCTCCTTCGCTCCTTACAATATTATTATTTTTTTTATTATTTCCTATTTCTTCTTTTTTACTCATCGTCCTCGTCTATTTCAAGCAAAATCTTCCTGCTCACTCTTCTTGCCCCTGGTTGACAAAAGACTGGAGCTTTCGACCACTTTGCGCATGATTGATTCGACGTTAGCGACGGAGTTCCATACGCCTATAAGACCCAGGTCCGAGCGAGTTTGTGCGAGTTTGTCATGTCAGGGAACGATAGTGGCAACGTGCCCGCCGGCACGCCGCAGCGACAGCGCTTGAGCCACCTACAGCCTCAGCTGCGCGCCCTGAGCCAGAGCACCCAGAGCCGCCCACAGGACGTCACTCCGGGTCCATCAACGACGCGACCGCCAAACCCCTCCTTTCGTACGTTACTTTTTAGTTTTTTTGTAACCTCGCTTATTGTTTGCGTTTCCTACTGGAGAAAGGAGAAGGATAAAAAAAAAAAAAAAAAGAGGCCTGCCTTACCTCATCCCTACACATACACTTTTTTTTTTCCCCCAGTGCTTGGTGGCGATCGCCCGGGCAGTATACGGCACAACGCCCTCTTTGCGTGGTGATGCCGGAACTGGCATTTACCTGCCCAAATCCAAAGGGGGCTTTTACCTGATTCGTTGTTCTTCCCCCTTTTGTCTAATTTTTTTGCTTTTCTGCTCTGTCTTGACGCCTTTCTATTTTTTTCTGTCACGCCGGCAGACTTATCCTTTTTTTCCTCTTTTTCATTTCCCTTGCTTCCCTTTTGATTCACCATCTGGACTAGCTTGAAATCTGCCTGACTCTTCGGCCGGCTCGAGCTCTGATCACTTATTTCAAATAACCCATTCCTCGTCTTCTCCTTCCTTTTTGCCTCCAGTACAATCTCCTCTTCTCCCTGCTAATTCTTGCCTCTTTTTTTCTACATCATTTGCACCCAAATGTTCACGTGTGTGGCCTGTCAATCACTTTCAATTGCCCTCCTCCCCTCGTTTCTTTCGTAAAATGTTTGGGACGGGACGAGCAATAAGCATCAACAATGGCTGACCAAGAGAGCCCAACAGCGACCCATAACTCGCCTCGCACGTGGCTACTGACTGCGTCGCTGTCGCCCTTGACCGTTCGTCTGATCCGGCAGTTGTTATCTCACGGCGATAGCGTCGCGGCCTGCTTTCCTCCCTTGGAGATTGAACATGAGGAACGAAGTGCCGAGTTTCGTGAGCTCATCGACGAGTGCACTAGCGGGCGGAAAGACCGGGAGGGTTGGAAGGACAGGATCCGCGGAATTCGCTGCGATGGGAGAACTATGAGTGGATGCGGCGCCGCGGTTGCCGAGGCCGTTGAGGTATTTGGAAGAATCGATATCCTGCTGTGCTGCAGGTCTGAAGGTATGTCTAAGAAAAGAAACAAATTCTACACAAGGAGGGAAAAAAACAACCATACTACTTGGAACCCATGCATTTGCGCGCGCGGCTGTGCGACTACTTCGGGGACGAATCCGAATCCGAGGGGGGAAGGGAAGAGACAGACAGACAGAGAGAGAGCATCGATCGAAAGAGGAGCCCGAAAATTGATTAAGCAGATCATGTTGCTAACCGCGAGATTTGTCCGATCTTCATAGCTGTCGTTGGCACCGTCGAGGAACTTTCCACGAATCTCGCCACCCAAAGCCTGGCCAGGGATCAGTTCGAGACCCTGTTCTTTTCCCAGGTCAATTTCATCAAGGCCGCGTTGCCACAGCTCAGGGCCCAGCATACGGGCCACATCATGGTCCTCACCAGCACCGGCGGCCACATCGGCACGCCGCACATGTCCATGTATACGGCGGCGACGTGGGCGCTCGAGGGCTTCTGCGACTCACTTGCCTACGAGATTGCGCCATTCAACATCAAGGTCACCATCGTGCAGCCCAACAAGGAGATCCAGTCGCTCACGAACCGCATCGCCTTTGCGCCGCAGATTCCCGCTTATGCGAGCAGCTTCGCAGAGGCCCCCAGCGTCCGCGAAATGCTAACCACGGTCCTCAACTCGCATCCTGACACGGCGGTACCGGCTAATCCGGATATCGACATGTCCGCTACGTCACCCGACAGCGTCTCACTGGAGCCGGGCGAAGCTGTGGGTGAGATTTTTTACCGCTATCCCAAATTACCACCATCCTCCATCGACAAGCTAGTCAACGAGACCATTTACGCACTGACGGCCATTGGTGGCCACGAGAACCCGCCTTCACGACACATTGTCGGCACCGAGGGGGCCCTTGCTGTCAAGGAGAAACTAAAGACCGTCACGGAGGAAATGGAGGACTTTGTCGAAGCGAGCCTTGCTGTCGACATCTTTGAGAGCGAATTGACCGAAGAGGCTAGAGACGATAGGAATCGTGGTGCTAGCCAAACGCCCGCTACGGGACTATCGACCACGCCGTCTGGCCAAGCAGGACAGGAGGAGGAAAAACGATGACAGAGAAATAGGAGATCGCAATTTTATTAAAAGTACATACGGAGCAGCGCGACAAATCAGGCTAAGGAACAATATTTTTTTTTTCAGGGGGCTTCTATATTTCATACGGATCTCGAAAAAACTTTCACCAAAAGTCAACACACCAAGCGAACGTGAGAGGCAAGCTTGGTGTAATTTTTTTTGCAGACTCCAGGAAATCCTGCTTTCTGACTTCCTGGCGCCAAACTACTTTTTGCTGCACACGATCCGGTACTGACAAAAACAAAAAGAAAAAAAAAAATCTTAATACACCCACTTCTATCTACCCAACCATAGACACTACCTATACTTATTAGCTGGAATCAACAATACACGGGCCATTGATTCTACAACAAGCAATTGCACACATGTCGTCGAGATGAAAATTCACGGCACATGGAAAAAAAATACACGTAAAGAGATGGATGTCGATCCGGATCGGGGCACGAAATTCGCCCGTTTTGTGTGGTGCGTTAAAAACGCCGATTCCGAAATTGCAGTTGCTTGGAAGAAAAGCTCCAAGATGCGATGCGTTTTGTATGAGTTTGGTAGATGCGTGTACCCTGCCCGGGGGGGGGAAAGCTCAGGCCTTGATGCGGCGGAAAGAAAAACACCGCCGGCCTGCTACTACTTGTTTCTATACACGGACTTGAATACCCAGTAGTGTAACGATTGGATATGATGGCATATAGAATGTTGGCTTTTGCATCCACATGCATGTATGTATGACCAGTTTCCGAAAACAGCACCATATGGCTGTTGAAAATTGATACCAATTGTAAGCAAAGACTCGCCTGTACTTTTCGGGTACTTGGGCAGCTCCCTTTTGCCCACTATAACCGAGCCCGGAGCTCGGTCCGAGCTCTCCAGGGCTGGTCCTTTTTTTTTCTCGATTGACGGTTGGCTGCAGATCACCTAACGTGGAGGGGGCTGAAAATAGTAGCACCCAATAAGGCTGTAAATTAAGAACTTATTAATACTCCGCATTCCTTGCAACCGTTACGAGAAAGTCCCTTACTAAGCACTCATAGTGCGGGCGAGATGCTTGCTATGGCGAATCACACGAGACTATTTCGAGCGAAGGATTCGGACTTAAGCAGAGTGATGTACTAAGTATATCGGTTTTTTTTCCCACTTTCCTATTTCTTGCAGTCGTGCATTCTCCCTTTTTGATAGGTAGGAAAAGTGCTCAAGCGGTGCATGGTGAGGAATAGGGACTAAACGACGACGAGTGCATATGTGCTTTATGCCTTATGTAATACGGCGGAGGCTGATATGAATTTGCCCCCCCTCTTCCCCCTCCCTCCCCCACTATTGGATCTAAAGAGCGACTTCCGTTGCTGTTTTAGGTATCTGATTTTTTTTCCTTTTGTGTGTTGCTTTGATCCTCGATCAGATATCTTGGCGCTCCTTAATATGGCGAGTTGCTGTTGCTTTGGTACCTTATGCTGGAGCCTTAATGCGTGCTAGCTGCGGAGACTTAAATTAAGTCTGATGACCTGGTCATGCCATTTTGAGCAATTTGTTCTCATGGGATATGCCTAATTTGAGCTGCGTCTGCATAGGCCGTGGTATGTGCGAATTAAACCCGATCAGCGAATGAATCTCGTCGGACTTGGCATCTCGAGAGTTCTTGCTTGCTAGCGGGCGTTGATGGATGAAGATGGTTGTTTTGCTAGCTTACACTGTGCGTGCCTTTTTTTACTTCGGACTTTAGCTCCAAAGTCGATATTGCGTATGGACCTTTGGGGGTGTGGTGATTTTTCAGAGACTTGGAGAAATTTTTGCCACTTTTGAGCTGAACTCGGGCTTGTTTTGCGTGGTTTCCCCCAAATTATTCTTGGGATGCATTAGGTAGCTACATACACCCTGTCTAGGTTGAGATAGCTGATTGCTATTTACGTCTCATGACTCATGAGGGTTTATTGATTCAGAGAAGGCTTTTTTTTTTTTTGAGCGATGTATGACTTCATTGCTAGAAGTTCTGATTTTGATTCCCTCCGTGTCTAGTTCCCACCAATGCTTTTTTGACCTTGTTCCACCCCCGACAAACCTGATCAGTGGGGCCACATTTCGTGTAAAATAGTGGCCTTCGCTAAAGTAAAAGCTAAGAACCTATTACTCGTTCCGGAGAAAGATGGGTCCTGATTTGAAAGGTTATACGGGTCTCGATGCCCACTGGTGGATTATCCAAAGAGGGAAAAAAACGTGGCATGTGTTGTGTGTGTTAAGAACCTCTCGACATGACTTGTACGCGGCACTATGGATGCGACAGCCGGGTTTTGACGTGAAAGTGTCATGACTAGCTGGCTGAAAGTTTATAATTTTTTCTTTGTGCCAGGGTTTCTTTTCCTTGTTTCATGTTTTTTTTTTTACTTTGCGGCTTTCTCAAAGGTTCATTGCCGCAGTGGCCGCAGTAGCCGAACCGATCCCGAGGATGCAAACCGCTTGTTTTGAAGATTATGAATCTTCAGATCAGTTTATACATCGGCTTTCGGAATGATATTCGGGAGTGTCTATTCCAAGTTTTCGCTTTTCTTACTTTTTTGTAATGGAGCATGTAGGAATCTTTTACATAAGTTGAATCGTAGTTGAGAGTATGGAAGTGATCGGTGATATATTACGAATCGTGTGCCAAGATCTGGTGATTGATGATGCCGAGTCATGATAAGCAGCCCGTTCAGTTACGATAGCTGTCGCGATTGTGATTATTGTATTTTGCCCTGTTTGACATAATGTATGCCGGGTCGTTGTAGTAGTTCCCTACGGTAGAGGTTAATACGTAAAGAAGCATTTCTTTGTAAATTCTGAAGTTGAAAGACTTGGGTGCTTATATCGTAACCCAGAGGTTGATTATCAAGTTCAACTTTAGTCACTTTTGCTTTTTGGCTGGGTAATATATAACCACGGCTAATCTTGTCGTTATATGCAACTCTAATTATCTACACCACAAGCTTGACAACTACGCAGCACCTACACTACATATTACCAATACAAGAGTCATGGCCAACAAACATTTATGACAACTCGTTTTTAACAATCTGTGGTCATCGTAGATCTATACGCGTAATAGCATTCGTTCAGGCTAAGATCTTAAGAACAAGGGTTCTACAGTTTAGCCATGTCCGTCTGTGATGATATAAGCCATTATTTGCCCGGCTATTATGGCGTTTTGCCATTTTTGTCACGCCACCAGTACATGTACAGCTACGATATACCTCTGATGAGTCTGAAGCATGGCGATCTCTGCAAAAAACTAGATTGGGTATGGTAAGAGGTAAAACCCTATTCGTAAGCTGGTATGAGAGAGCGTACTGGAGGTAGGTTCGTTGCGAGCCGATTTGATTGACCTCATCTGATTGACCTTTGCTCAACCAATCGGTTCACAACCAAACAATAGTACGGCTCTCGTGGAGTCATCACCCTTCGCTGGCTCTTCTTCAGACATTGCAGTCTATTAGTCTACCAGTCAGCATACTCGTCTCTTTCTTTAATCATCATGCTGCTGGTCCAAGCATTATACAGTGTAATTAACTCGGCCACGTGGGGCTCATGCCTTCTTTGGATATACTATGTTAGTCATTATCAGCATATGATCTCCTTCGTCGATTGGGTGGTTCAATGCAACTCAGATTGAACCGGCTCCTTGAGCACTAGTCGACGACGTACTACCTAGCCGCATAAAGCCATCTCTCACACAGGTATACAAAGCACTCAATAGTCTGTAAATGGAGGATATTAGTCGTGTCTGTCCCTTTTCTCACCCATGTGAGCACTAGTCGACGACGTACTACCTAGCCGCATAAAGCCATCTCTCACACAGGTATACAAAGCACTCAATAGTCTGTAAATGGAGGATATTAGTCGTGTCTGTCCCTTTTCTCACCCATGCACATTCTACGAAATGGTCAAAGATGATTTGCTTCACTTTAGATGTCTGCGTTATTGCAAATATACCTGTCGGTCTCCAGCCAACTCTGCTTGTTGCATCTAGAACCAGACCAAGAAAGGAATATAGCGAGGATATTTTGGGTATTATTCTTGTTACATTTGACAGAAAGCATCACTGAGAGACGCATATCCATGTCATTTCCAAAATGTACCTGCATGAAAGAGCTCTCTGTACCTGTTGGTCTCGCTAGCCACTTTTGGGCGCTTAGTCATTACTCCACGCTTTGTAGGTAAGGTATGTACAGACTTTGATAGATCAACAACACCTTGAGATTAGTTTACCATTTTTTGTTTATGATCCTGCATGAGATCATAAAATGATTCTGTTATCGTTTTGGGCCATGCTTTTCAGTTATATGCACGCAGACAATCTTTATACTTAAACGTCATCCCTTATCGCCCACGATAAAGCTCCGCAACCTGGCCCGGTGGGGTCACGAGTGGGACGTGCGACAAGCTGTTGGAATTGGTGGACACAAAGACCAACATACCTCATTAGGGAGAGGGTCCAGCGACTTCATATCAACCTCCGCCAAGCCCCTGCGCAGTCGACGACCAGAGCCCCGACGGAATATGCGCATCGCCTTTCAATAACGAATCCGACTCTCCCTGCATTGCGACGAACCCGCGGCATCTCTGACAAAGGCGGCCCTGAGGACGATGCTGAGCGACTCCAGATGCTAGAATGAGCTTGGACCCTTTGCTTCCCATTGCTCCCGCGAGGGTGAAGGCGCTGCTGCTGCCCCTCGGAAAGATCAAGGCCGCCAGGTTTGCGACATTTGCCGAGAGGCTGCAGGCCGAGCATGTCGTCCAACTCCGAGACATCAGCGCCGATGGGCGACCCAATAGGAGTAAGTAGGAAGCTGGCCGGAGATGGAGGGGAAGCTGTGCAGACCGTACAAATCAAATAGGCTCTGTGCGTTTCGGCCGTGTTTGGAGGACTAGACAAACTGATGTAAAGGTTCTCCAGACATGTTCTCGCCATTGGCGTATCCCGACGGCGCAATGCTGTACGACCTCATCGCCCACGTCCCCCCACCCTCGCATCTCGCCCTCTCCCCTTTCGACCTCTTTCGAGAGCCAATGGCCATCATCGCCATAGCCGACGGCCAGGAACTCAGCGAAGCGACGTATAACAAACGAGCCTCCATGAACGGAAAGGGCCCCCGGCCAATCGAGAAGAATATCAGAGCGCTATATCAGGAGCTTGAAGACCTGCGAGACAACTATCCCAAAGCCCTCATACACCGAGTCCTCATCTTTGACTATGTCTCGCTAGGCACGGAAGTGCCTATACCCGAGGGCATGGCGGCGATTCCACCACTGGAAGATTCAAAGAGAACCACGATGAAGACGGTCATGTGCGACGTATCGTCCTTGCTGCTGGCTGAGATGACAACCTTGGGAAAATCATACGAGGCCATGACTGCGATTGAGTCTCCAGGAGGGTATTCGCTGGCTAGACAGCTTAGTACCACGTCATGGGGCCCAGATGCTACTTCGCCAACAAGTTTTACCACCAATTTCACCAGGAGGAACTCTCAGTTTGCTTTTCCGCCAAATTTACAGCGATCCAGCTCTGCTTCGGGCTTGATGAGCGACCGATCAGGCGCGCGACTGTCCCTGCCTCCTGTCCCGACGCAACGCCCCGGATCTAGCGTTTCAACACCAGGCCGCCCCTCTACGCCCCTCAAGAGCAACTTATCCAGCCCTCCCCTGAGCGCGGATGAGCTTCCGAGCCCTTCTTCAAGTCAGAGACCGGAATCTCCCGACACGCAGAGCAGGTCTGATCTCACCGAAGACACAAGTCATGATCGTGTTTCCGTGCAGGGGTTCGGGCCCGGATCAGCAAACGACCGCTGGAGGCTTAAAGGAAAAGGCAGATCTTCCATTGTTATAGGCTCAATGTATCTACAGGCAGGTCGCTGGAGCGATTCTTTGAAGGAGCTGAGCGAAGGAGCCACTGCTGCCAAGTCCTTGAATGATCACGTCTGGCACGGAAAGGCATTGGAGCTGATCTTGATGAATCTGCTGCTTCTCGGCTGGTCTGGCCTGGCTTTCCAAATCCCGACAGTCTGTCAGCCTCCTCATGATAAACACGCGTCTCTTAAACCGGAGCCAGAAGAAAAGGAGGGCGATCCACCCAAGCACATCCGATATCTTCAAAACATGCTCCCTGAGCTTCTGGAACGGATTGTGGGACTTTATTCAAAGACGTCAACAGAAAACATCCCTCCTTTGCCGTTAGCAGAGACTACCATCAGGTTCAGTAAAATAATGCTGGCACTTCATGTTTGCGAGGGCAAGCTTAATCAAACGGCGTTTGATATGATTGTGCTAGGAAAAGGCACGGGGAAAGAACTCACGACATCACCAAGGCTGCTGATAACACCGACGAGACAGCAGATTTTGACTCTCTTGTTCCAGGCATTCCCTTCCACAGCCACGGAACTGCTTACTACTATTGATCGAATTTCGATCCTAAGCGGCATAGCAGCCGTGCTTGGGCCCCTGGGATACCATCGAAAGAAGGCCATGGTTACTCGCGAATTGGTTTCAGTCCTCATTGGAGGTCTTGTCGAAGCACGAACGCGCGGGGCTGCGGATGCTGGAGTTCATCCCGCCGCGGGTCTCGTGGCCGTGACGGCTTCTAATCCGCAGGGCACAACCGGATCAATGGCCCTGGATTTGGCCGAAGGAGACATTGAGCAAGGCATAGAAGCCTTTCTTGAGCTCCTTTGTAAATCTTACGGGGTTATCGGATTTGATAGAGCGAAGCCCCGGCGGCAGTCGCTTCGGGAGGGCTTTGACGACTCTGACGATGCTGTGATTGCCAGGATTCGTGGCCAGATGAAGATGCGGTTTTTTGGCTTTCCCGATATCAAACTCAACATTTTACGAGCCTGCATCAACTTCTCAGAAGCTCTACCGGACTTTAACGGAGTTCTCAAGTTTTCCAGCGACCTGATGCGCACTGCTGGATCGGGTGTCGCTCCGGGCCCTCGTCGTGAAGATGCTTCTCCGAAAATCTATCGAGATGAGCAGGTCCGTTTGATAAGCAATATTTCGCGGACTTCGAACCTTGTCAAGAGATTGGGCATGTCGCAATTGACGGCCGAATTCTGGGATGAGTTTCTCGTTCGGGATATCAAGCTGGAGCCACTCCCAAGTACCCGAATTCCTATTCCTCACGCTCGCAGCATTTTGCCAGGTGCGACGACGACTCGAGCATCTCAGGATGCTAACCCTTTCATCTACAACCCATTTCTACAGGAGCCGGACGAAGCAGCTGCCGCAAATCTGGTTGCTGGGGAGCCTGCGAAATTTAAAGTGACGATCCAAAACGTTTATGATGTTGAGCTGGATATTGAGAGCATACGACTAGAGACGGAAGGCGTCGATTTCGAAGCCATGACAGATAGCGTCATCATCGGCCCATATCGAACACAAGCTGTCCGGGTGCAAGGCCTAGCAAAAGAATCAGGGTCTATCAAAGTAACGGGTGCCATTATTAAAGTAAGGGGCTGCCGAGAGAGAAGATTCGCCGTCTTCCCTAAGCACTGGAAGCCTTACCAAGAAGACAAAATCAAGGTAAAGGGCATCGCATCGGTTTCTGTTCCTCTAATGTCAGGGAAATACCATGACATGCCTATAGAGCCAGCTACCCTTGATCTCAATGTTACCGAGCCTCAGCCCCTCGTAACAGTCAAGTCGACAACTCTTCCGCAATCCTCAGTAATGATCTTGGAAGGCGAGAGACAGATATTCTCCGTCACCTTACAAAATCAGTCTACGACACCTGTCGACTTCATGCTCTTTTCCTTTAAAGACTCAACGCAGGAACCTCTGCAAGCAGCTCTAGCAAACCGGGAAGCTACGCCAGCAGAGATTTATGAATACGAACTGATACTTATTAAGAAGCAAGCTCTGCGGCTGCCAAAGGCTAACCAAGACCGCAACATTGCTCCAGGAGGCGAAGCAACATTTGAGTTTGAGATTCTTGGCAAGCCAGGGCTGACGCATGCGACAATCCAAATCGATTACACGTATCTCGGAGCTCCTCGAGACGAGATCACAGAGCAGTTCTACACACGGCAGCTATCTTTGCCCTTGACGGTTACTGTTAACGCAAGCGTTGAGATGGCAAGAATTGATGTGATTCCCATGCACGGCATGATTCCTCAGCCTCTCTGGGAGCGCCTTGGAGGCACCAAGTCTGTAAAGCCCGACGAATATTGCCTGCTATCTGTTGACTTGCGAAATGCCTGGCCTAGTCAGATGGCAGTTCATATCGAAAACGAAGATGGCATGGCTGTCGAAGAAGGTATCCTCCCCGGAAAAACAAGTCGAATTATTATACCCGTCAAGCGGGCGTACCTTGAGGATCCTCATGCGGCGATCCCCAGCCTCAACCCTTCGAAGAACAGGCAGTTTGTGGTCAGCATGAGCAAAATATCGCCCGAGATGGAGCGGGCCAACCGCGAGGCTTTCTGGTACAGGGAGAAGATTCTCGACAGCTTGAAGGCGACGTGGAGGACAACAGCGGTTCCTAGGCGAAACGGCGTTGCTGAACTTCGAAACATTCGTCTTACTACCCGCATGATTGACATTATCAAGGTTGGCGAGATTGGCATAGATGTATCAGTTGAGCGTCCGAATGATAATGGGACAAGCGTCAATGTCGCATATGTGGATGAGTTTCTACAAGTGCGAGTGCGAATCAGCAATAGGACAAGCCGCCCAATTCGCTCACTGGTCAGGCTTCTACCGGCACTTTGTCACCGCTCTGTCAACATCGCACTTGATTACACACGAAAGTTTGTGTGGAACGGCACACTGCAGCAGCTACTGCCAGAGCTCCCAGCCGGCGGCAGCACGGAATTTGTGCTCGGTGTGACGGCGCTTTGCAGAGGAGAGTTTGAGCTCACGGCATCAGTCGAGGAGATTCAGATTTGGGATGAAGTCAACGAAAAGGAAACGGAAGGAGAGCAAGGCCAGGGGCGGCCGCGGTCGGATACCCAGACGATGGTGAATACGGTTCTTGGTATGAAGGAGCGGAGGATGTGGCATTCGCGACAGCCGTGTATATTGACGGTGAGGGATTCGGATTGAGTTATGAAGTGTAATTAGAGCCTCTTATAATGCCGAGATGTCTTTGATGGCCTGTCTGATGATGGTGATGGGGGAATGACGCTGTAGCGTATATGCGTGCACATCTATATAGCGACAACTGAAATAAGTGCCTAGTTTCATTTAACGAAAGTCTTTCCGCACGATACAATTGGTAAATTGATCAATTACGTTAACTTGAGGAAAAGTCATCTAGCACGCTAGTTCTGTTATCTAACACTCTAACTATAGCTCTATAGGGTCTGGATAGTCAATTAATTTTTATACACGTTTTGAAGTAGTTACAGGTATGTATAGGTAATAATCATAATGATACTAGCATCAGCAGTAGCAGTAGTAGCAATAGCCTAAACGATATCCAAGGTGTTATAAAATTGAGATGGGGTGTTGGACAACTTTCCCCTAACTTATTGAAGTATTTCTAATGATTTGTTAGCTGGCCCTAGCATTGATGCTGCTCCCGAGATATTTTAATTTTGACCGGGGACGATATCATTGGCCATGGAATCCCACATATTGCTAATGCCACTGAACGGCAATGCAACTACTGGGGTTCGCCGCCTCTGCCACTAGGTACATGTACCTGGAACTCCAAATAGCGGGAAATGACATGTTGGTGCCCAATCCAAGCAATCATTTACCGCTCAGATTATTCTGCTGCGAAAGTAACTGCTGTCAACAATAGACTTGCTTGTCATTCCGCTTAAAGCAAAGATGGATAATACAAGCCGCAGATCGCTAAGTCGAGATGAATACACCATTGGTTGGATCTGCGCACTGCCTGTCGAGTACATTACCGCCCGGGCGTTCCTAGACGAAGAGCATAATGGTCCTAGATCTATGTATGTACTTGGCAGTATTAGAGGGCATAACATTGTAATAGCGGCCCCTCCTAATGGTGAGTATGGACTATCATCAGCAGCGAGCGTTACAAAATCCCTGCTGGATAGTTTCCCAAATATCAGATTCGGTCTACTAGTCGGAATCGGCGGCGGTGCTCCTAGTAAGAAGCATAACATTCGCCTTGGCGACGTGATTGTGGGTGTTTCAAATCATGCCGAGTGTGGCGTCGTTCAGTATGACTTTGAGAAGACCATGCAGAGCCAGGATTTCCACGAGACAGGCTCAAATCAAGCACCAGGGTTATTACATACGGCTGTTACTATACTACAAGTGCCAAGGCCGCCTGGTCACACCATCAAAGATCACATTCACAGCGCAGTTTATGATGACAGATGGCCACGGCTACGACAATTCATGCAACATAAACCCTACCGTGCATCAGTTGATGGTCCAGAGATCCATTATGGCCTCATTGCTTCGGCGAATACCCCGATGAAGGATGCTTCCGTTCGCGATGAACTTATAGAAAAGAGGGATATCCTGTGCTTTGAAACGGAAGCTGCGGGATTGGTGAACCACTTTCCATGTCTTGTCATTCGTGGTATCTGCGATTACTCGGATTCACACAACAATCAAGAGTGGCAGGGCTATGCAGCAGTAATGGCCGCTGCCTATGCGAGAAGACTACTGGGTACCATACCTCAAAGCGAGGTAGAGGCTCAGTAGAGGATCAGTATCGCCTTAGGTTAGTCTGCATCTGCTACCTCTGCTACAGCCACTACCAAAAGATATAATTGTTTACTAACTACACCAACTGATGACAGCTACACCGAACGTGCAACAAGAAAAGAGCAAGCCAATGGCACCCAGCGACACTCTTCTAAGTGGTTTTCTTAACCTTAACAGGCCATTACAAGAGGCTTTCGCTCCATACCTGAAAGATAGAGTCTTCAGACAACAAGTTGAGGAAAGAATTGGAAATTTGCAGAGAAATGTGAAAGTCAGGCAAGAAAATGCTCTTAGTTTCCTTGACTCCATCCAGTCTGCCATTGAAAAGGACGTGATCAAAGGTACTACTCAAAGTCATAAGTTGATGGTGGAACTTCAAGGACTACCCGAGCCATTACAGAAACATGCACCGTCATATTTGGAAAATGACGTAGCTCTACAAGAGGTTAGGAAACGGCTCTCAGAGCTTGAGAGCAATCCGAAACTCAGGCAAGAGAGTGCTCTAGGCCTGCTTGATGCACTAGGATTGGCAGGAGAAACAGGAGAAACAGGGGAAAAAAGCCAATACTTGTCAAAAAATACCGGAGAACAAGGAAATCTCCCCCACGAAATTGCGCCCGCCTCGAAAGATGATACATCTGATCCAGGAGAGAAGGCATCTCAGCAGAGCATTCCAACAGTTACCACAACACCCCAATCACTTCGAAATGTTTGTTCAAGTTTCTTCGACTGGAGTAGTTTTCGAGCTCATCAGTTGGTTGCAACAGAAGACATCATGCAGAAGAAGTATCTGACAACGCTAGCATTGTACGAAACTGTAAAGTTCAACGTCTCAATGAAAGGAAACGGTATCGGGCTAGATGGGCTAGCCAGGCTCATCAGGCACTGGTTCCACAAAGACGACTTTCTGGCATATTTTCGATCAGTAGAACGTGAGATCTTGCTCCCAATGGCCTTTTCAGAAGAGGAAGAAAATCACAGGCAGCGGCTCAAGAGCCTCGACACAAACCTATTCGATTTATCCAAGTTTAGCGGATTTGATACGCGTCTGACTTCAGTTACGTACGGCGGCAGCAAATACGGGACTATCACATTGTTTGAGTTAACAGACGCAGCTAAGGGCGTCCCAACTAAGATCCAACCTCTAGCAGCTATGAGACAAGTACCAAAAATCATCATGGAGAGGATGGGCCAAGGCATCAATGGATCGATCAGAGCGACTCTTACTATGCCAAATCATAAGATATGGGACGTTACTGAACAAAAGGAAATAGGGCGGCTCAATCCACCTATCCTGAAACCGGATCTTTCAAGTTGCGGCTCCGATGTATCTTATTCCATCGGAGATGGTTTAAGAATCGCTCTTAGTATGGACTACGAGGACGCGCCATTAAGTAAATTTGCCGCCACCATACCGCAGATGGTTGCAATGTTACATCACAAGACAGATATGATACAGGATATTAAGTCAACGCCCGTACAAGAAACGGTGGGACAGCCGTGGGTGCAGATGGAAGCTGGTCCAGCACCGAGCGGGCACGAGAATAATAATCCTCGGGTCAATATCATTGTGTTGGCACCAGCCAAAGGACAATGGATAGAAAAGAGGTTTTTTTGGAATTAACTTGTATTTGGAATGAAAGGCAAGCAGAGAAAATTTGGTCAGCGTTTTGTAATGATGTAGAAAAAGCATTGAACAGCAACCTAGATTCCCAGCGTTACTGTGGCCTGAAATGGAGGAGGGAACCTGCGGCAAGTTTCCAACCAGTTAGAGAGCTGAAGAGTGTTATATGAAAGATGGTACGTGTTTTCTGGTTAGAGATCTTGTGGGGTTTAAACGTAATACAACAGTAACATTCTTAAGAGTATTGCTATTTGGGCAATATTATTTTACCGCTCATATCAAGGAAACTCTAAACTGATAGAGCTCGATACTGATTTCGTCTTCTACTGTTCATTACTTAGTATTTAAACAAATATGACGATTAATATCAGTTGAAAGTCGAGCGCGCTGAGAGTACATGCAATAAGCCACAGCTCGGTCAAAGTCTGCGACGGAGCCAGCAAAACTACCATGGGTACTATACCGAGTAGTATAAGCGGACAACTCTTATATATGTGTGGTGCCAAGCTACCATTACTCTAGTAGGGCATTTAATAGATAGACATCAATTAAAAAAGTCAAAACTATCAATGCATCTAATCAGAACCCTACTCTATAAAGTCATACTCAGTGAAGCTAGGATACAAAGGCCATTAGACGAGTTGTCATCTCCCATTGACGCTACTCTGCAGTAAAAAAACGCCACATGGAGCTCAGGCCATTAGATGAGCACCCAAGTTGGCATGATTCGGCGTAGCATTCGCTGATAGCCTAGAGTTCTTTTACTTTTCATTCTTTTCCTCTTTTGCCCCTGTCGTTAGCGCCTCCCATCAATCTGGAAACCCAAACAAGGCAGCACATGCTAGACAAGGGTGACTCCGTCGGCGCGATATCCGAGAAGAAAAAATTTAGCGATCCGGCTTTTCGCGGCCTTTCCGTTTTTTGACTTTTCTTTATCTTCTTCTTTTCGTACTGTACTTTTTATTTCATACTTTTTCATTTACCAATTATTCTCATTTCATGAGGTGGTAACATTGGCACACAGCAGGAGAACGGGCATATCTCCTCATCTCAAAAGGAAGTCTGAGAGTCATGCCTCTCCTCCAGTCTCAGCCGGGCTCCAGCCCGCCAACTGTGGCAAACCCACGATGCCGCCGGATCCTCTTCCTGGACGCCTACGACTCCTTCACCAACAACATCGTCTCGCTGCTCAAGGAGGCGCTGGGCGACGACGTGCTGGTGCACGTGCTGCACATGGACCTGAGGACGCTGCACGCGGACCCCAGCCCGGACTGGACGCCGGACGAGTTCCTGGCCCGGCTGCCGAGCTTCGATGCCGTCGTGTGCGGGCCCGGCCCGGGATCGCCGCTGTGCGAGGCGGACGTCGGCGCCTTTCGTCTGCTGTGGGAGCTGCCCCGGGACAAGGCCGTGCCGGTGCTGGGCATCTGCCTCGGATTCCAGAGCCTGGTTGCGCAGTTTGGCGGCGGCATCAGGAAGCTGAGGAGGGGGCTGCACGGCATGGTGAGGCGCATCGAGCATCGCGACGGGGACATCTTTGCGAATGTGCCCGAGTTTAGGGCGACGCTGTATCACAGTCTGTGTGCGGACGTGGGACAGGACGATGTTGCGCGGGAGCGGTGGGAGACGGACATGTGGCTGTCGCCGAGGGGGGCGCCGGATCTTGTGCCTCTGGCGTGGACGATGGAGGATTACGAGGATGGAAGCGCTGGACCGGAGAGGATCTTGATGGGGGTGAGACATGCGAGGCTGCCTTTTTGGGGGGTCCAGTACCATCCCGAGTCCATCTGTACGGACCCTGCGGCGCATGGCGTGCTGAAGAACTGGTTCAGCCAGGCGTTGAAATGGAACGAATCAACGGGGAGAGATATCTTGCCGACGATCTCGCAAAGCATTGCCGACAGCTTTGCTCCGTCCATGATTGTGGAGCGCAGCATTGCCTCCCATAGCCGAGTCGCATCTCAGAAATGGTGGAGGGACATGCAGTCCGGCCTGGCTGTGTCGAGAACGGCACCCGTCTACTCTTGTCGCCGCATCACCCTTCCTGACGGCGTCGATGCCGCTGACGTTGCGGAATTCCTGGGCGTCGGAGGTGCTGACTCTATTATGCTGGATTCGTCGAGCACCATTAGCGGTGACCCCTTAGCTCGCAGCTCGATTATCGCACTGGAAGTGGAAAAGGCTCTGCGGTTTGAGTATCATGTTGGGCATAGCTGGGTGACGTTGCGCCAACCCGGGACCAGAGATCAGGACGAGGTGTGCCAGCGGATAGAAATCGACAGCAGCGACGAGCACGGCGCCTACGACGTCTGGAACGTCATCTCTGAGTTTTGGCAGCAGCGCAAAGTGGCCGAGGGTGGTCAAGAGCCAGAGCCGGCTTTCAAGGGCGGATTCATGGGCTTCGTCACGTACGAAATGGGTCTGAGTTCTCTAAGCCCCGAATCAATCTCCAAGAATAGAGGTCATCACAGACCGGATCTCTGCTTTGCCTGGATTTCCAAGAGTCTGGTTCTTGATCACCAGGCTGGCGTGGCTTATGTTCAGGCTCTTACACCAACTCCCGCCGAATCATGGATCGACGATATGGTGGCCAAGGTGCAGGCTTCTCGAGCGTGGCAGCAGCCAGGATACGGTTCAGAAGAGTACAGCTCGATTGCGGCAAAGAGACAGCCCAACGAAGCATTGCTGAAGAGCATCCAAGAGCCCACGGGCAGATTGCGCTTCAACACCCCCAAGCCAGCTAAATATGATGATGACGTCCGCCGGTGTCAAGAAGCCATTGCCGAGGGCCAGTCCTACGAGCTTTGTCTTACGGCCCAAACGACCATGACCCGCCCTCGTGGAAACGATGTGCCGCATCACCTACAACAGCCAGTGTCAACAAATGGTAACGCTATCAACGGCGCATCTTCGTCTGACGAAGCTTCCAGACACGGCACCCCCTGGCAAATCTACCGTACCCTCCGAGCCCGCCAACCAGCCCCCTTTGGCTCCTTCATCCGCCTCGCCGGAGCCACCATTCTCAGCAGCTCCCCAGAGCGCTTCCTCGCCCACGACGCCCAAGGCCTCTGCTCCATGCGGCCCATGAAAGGCACCGTCCGCAAATCCGAGGCCGTCTCCACGCTGGCACAGGCCGAGAAGCTGCTCCACATCCCGAAAGAAGAGGCCGAGAACCTCATGATTGTGGATCTGGTCCGCCACGACCTCTACGGCGTGTGCGGCGCCCGTCGTGTGACAGTGCCGGATCTACTCAAGGTGGAAGAGTACTCGAGTGTCTTCCAGATGATTACCGTCGTCAACGGCCAGCTGCCCTCTCATAACAACAGCATGAAGTCCGCCCCCAACGGCCTCGACGTCCTTGCCGCCGCCCTGCCTCCCGGCAGCATGACCGGCGCGCCTAAAAAGCGCAGCTGCGAGATCCTCCATACCATTGAGCCCACCGAGCGAAGCATCTACTCGGGCGTGGTTGGATTCCTCGACGCCCGCGGCCAGGGCGACTGGAGCGTCACCATCAGGACAATGTTCCGCTGGGACGATGAGCGAGCGCCGCCCGTAGAGGGAGAAGGCGAAACGACGCAGCCGAGAGAGGTCTGGCGGATTGGAGCCGGCGGTGCAGTTACAATCCTGAGTACGCCGGAGGGAGAGACGGAGGAGATGTTTACGAAGCTTTGCGGCCCGCTGGGCGTCTTTAAAGATGTGGCATAAGAAGGAATTACTACCTGCCTTTTCCTCTCCTCTCTTTTTCTTTTTTTGTTTGGGTTTTCGTTTATGGTGAGAAGCAATGGAATCTTGGGACTAAAGAACGGAAAGATATATACTTCAACGTATGCATAGCAGGTGTTCTTGGGCATGGTTCAACATGATATACTAGATAGATGCGATGACGCACGAGCGAATTTTCACTTCGAACAGATAAAACTATCTAAAATAGATAGATAAATTAAACAAATGGTTTTTATTTTCAAGTACACCCAAGAATCCAAGACACGAGTGGTTAAAAAAAGTAGAGTCGCAAGCAATAACCTCGAAGATCGCTTATGCTTCGTATCGAAATCCCCTCAGAAGAAATCATTGGTACACAAGATAAGAAATGGAAGTCTCATAAAGTCGACAGCGCCATCTTAATCTGGGTCATCTGTAACATTCTTTCGTTTTCTTATTCTTCGTGCACGCATTAAATAACAGACCGGTGTGTTCTCGCTACCCTCGGACCTTTCGGTTTCCAGTGGATTCTCCCCAACTTTTTCGTTTAAAACTCCTGCTCTTCTTGGAAAAACATGCCGAAGCTGATAATGGTTCCGTAAATCAACAGGCCGCCGGTGATGGACATGATCATGGCTTCGACTCGGATGAGATCGGAGTGCGCGAGGACAGCGGGAAGGGCTGTGCGAGAAAGGCACAGCGTGTTAGTGCAAGGTCACACGACGGGCCTTTTGACAGATGTGGGACGATGAGGTTTATAACTTACCAATACCCATAACAACAAAGAAACCGGTGAAGAATCTTCCCACGTCAAGTATGGCAGCGCCGCCGCTCTCGACAAAGTCGTCCGGATTCGCGCATCGGCTGCAGATCCAGTTCGGCAGCGGCGCGAGGACGTACGTGGCGACGACCAGCAGCGGGTAGTAGACCTTGTAGAGAGCGCAGGACAAGATGACGAGGAGGAATCCCACGGCGAGGACAAAGGAGAGGGCGATGATGGTCTTGAGGCCGGCGGTAGGCATGATGACGTTGTGTATGGCGGATCTGGTATGGGGAACCGAAGTCGTCGTAATGCGACGGAGAGATTGGTTTCGGGATTCGATGGACGGCAGGCCCCGCGGAGGGGAGGTTGAAGAGCCTATAAAGCCGTGGAGTGGCAGAGAAGAAACAAGGAAAGAAAAGTTCACAGAGGACCGAAGCGCGGGCTGTCGTCGAGAGGATCGTGAGTTTGATGCGATGATTGGTGTTGAGGGCGATGATGGAGACCGGGCGGCTGGTGCAGTGAGTGACGCAGGTCAGCCGCTGGCTCTCGCCGGAGCGCGCATTGTTCCGGGGCCGGTATGCAGGGGTCTCAACTAGGAAGGCGGTCAGAAGCTCTGCTGGCCGCTTTGAAAAAAAATTATGGGAACCTGGAGACGATCCGCCCCGCCAGGGAACTTTTTTTTTTCTGGCACGTCTTTTCCATATCAGACATTGGAATTTTCTTTTTCCCCTTTGTCCCTTTACTCTTTCATTCATTTACTTGAGTGCGAACGTCTCTTGCGGCCGTAAATCAAGTCGACAAGATGGCTTCAGACGAGATTGTGTGGCAAATCATAAACCAGCAGTTTTGCGCCTTCAAATTAAAGTGAGTTTTGGCCACCTGCTGAATTCCTTGATAACACGCCTTTACACCATTGGCTTTTCTCTCTACATTGCCATTTAGTAGCAATTGAGCAAATCGATGCTAACCTAGTCCCCCAGAACGGAGAAGCAGCAAAACTTCTGTCGCAATGAACACAACGTCACTGGACTGTGCAATCGCCAGTCATGCCCTCTAGCCAACTCGCGATATGCCACCATTCGGCAACATCCGACCAAGGATACGCTGTACCTCTACATGAAGACTGTCGAGCGCGCGCATCTGCCTTCCAAGATGTGGGAGCGCATCAAGCTGTCCAACAACTACACAAAGGCCCTGGAGCAGATTGACGAGAGGCTCATCTACTGGCCCAAATTCCTAATCCACAAATGCAAGCAGCGACTCACCCGCCTGACGCAGGTGCAGATTCGCATGCGCAGAATCGCCGCCGAAGACGAGCGACTGGGAGAGAAGCTGGTTCCCAAGCTGGCCCCCAAGGTCAGGCACCGCGAGGCGACCAGAGAACGCAAGGCCGAGGCCGCGGCCAAGCTGGAGAGGACAATCGAGAGAGAGCTGCTTGAGCGTCTGAGACAGGGCGCTTACGGCGACCAGCCCTTGAACGTCAGCGAGGACATCTGGAAGAAGGTGCTGAATGCCATGGAGAAGGGAGGCGAGGGTGAGCGAGACGAGGACATGGACAAGGGCATCGAATCCGATGAGGAATTCGACGGCATTGCGGAAAGCGAAGACGAGGACGCCGATGCTGCTGTTGAATACGTCTCCGGCGCTGAGGAGAGCGAAGATGAGCTCGAGGATCTTGAAGACTGGCTGGAGAGCGAGGAAGAGGAGGAGGAAGAGGAGGACAGCGACGAATCCGAGGCGGAAAAGGCCGGCAGCAAGCGCAAGCGTGGCAAGGTCACCAAGATGAAGAACAAGCGACCGAAGCAGCAGGAGAAGGAGAAGCTGGCCTTGACCAACGACCTGGCCTGGTAAATGGGCTCTCGAAATGGGTGGAAATTGCGATTAATACTTGGGCATCATTACAGATGCGGAGCGAATTGCGCGGCGGCCAAACCAAGAGCACGGCAGCGTTACTGAGTCGTCTTAAAAAAAAATTGGGTTTTCAAGTTTGTATCAGCTTATCAGTCCTACTAGAGCGGGCTTCATGGCATACGGCGTCGGGATGCGGAGAATAAAATAAGGCTTATGGTCGTTTCTGTTGTATGGATGAGGGATTATGTTAATGTTAAATAGCTATAGATGGATATAAAATGCATTGCCTTGTAGTCATGTTTCACCGAAGCGGCTGAATGTGGTTTCAGAAGTGTTCGAAGGGCAGAAAAACGCAGCGCGCAGAGCCAATGCACGCATCCGCACCCTGTCTTGTCTTGTCTTAGCAGCGACCCCACCGCCTAAAACAGCACGGAGTTTAGTGCGCTACAGCCCGCTAGGAGAGGCATCAACACCGCCTGAAAACGAATAGAGTTACAGGCCCAGAGGAGTCCGAGTCGATGCTCCGTCCAAGCAATCTTCAACCCCACGTCACTAGCCGCCAACCTCCTTTCCCTCCTCACCAACATTCAGCCTCGGCGCCCGTTATTTTGCTGCTTGCTTGAGATTCAGACAAACGACACTCTACCAGCTTCTTTCTCTCTCCGATATAATACGAGCTCCCGCATCCACAGCTACATCCACCTTCTCACCGCCGCAAACGAGCGAACACGAACGAGATCTGCGGACCAAAAAAAGCATCACCGCCAGATGGCCGGAGTTTAAGCTTCTTTGTCCAAGCCACAACCAAGTCATCACACGATTCAAAAGAAACCCTATAAACGGTCGAGAACCCGTCAGCTTTGTTCAATTCCAGCACAGCTTTCTTAGCACACCACTAGAAAAACATATCCTTGGAAAAGAGCCCCGGCAGCTTAAAAAAAAAGGATCCTTGAGCTACTTACAACCTATACAACCTCCCCCCCGGAAAACCATCACGCGAGCTTTTAAATGCCCTATTCGCCATGAGTTCCTGGTACTCCAACCTCGTCACAAAGACATCCTCCCAAATCTCCAACCTCCGCTCCACCCTCCTCTCCAGCGAGGCCGATGGCGACACCGAAGACGACACCCACGTCTGCCGCGTCCTGCGCAACTACTACACCGAAAAGGGCCGCTCCTTTCCCAACTGGCTGCCCCCGGACCCCAGGGCTCCGCCGCCGCAGATGACGCAGGCCGTCTACGCCCAGCCCCAGGTCGGGTCGCGGTACGGCGGGCTCGGCGGATCGCAGCAGGCCGGCGGCAGTGGAGGAGGGGGCCTCAGCAGCCTCTGGGACAACGGCCCCGCGCAGCAGCAGCAGCAGCCGCAGGTGCCGCAGAGCTTGCGGGCGGGCAGACCGGCGACGACACAACCTGGGGGGGCCTCGAGGGAGGAGATTCTCAGAGCGCAGGCGCCTCGTTCGGGGAGCTACTCTGGCCCTGGCGGTCCGGCTCCCGCTGCTGGCTCGGCGCAGGATCGCTTGAAGCAACGGCTTTGGGGGACGCGCACCACGAGCCCGTCTTCCGGGGGCAGCGGACCGTTTCAACCACCACCGAATGGAGGCGGTGGTGGTGGTGGCCATCAGTCTCAGGGCAGCTACGAGGACAGATTCGCACCGGGAGGGTCCTACGATAATGCCCGAGGGGGAAGCGGCGGCGGCGGAGGCGGCGGCTATCAGCCTTTTGTAGGCTCAAACGCCCCTTGGTCTAGCGATGGCGGTCCAGCAGGAGGAGGAAGAGCTACCAATGGGGTCCAGAGAAAAGGCCTGCCCAGCGGTCCAAGAGGGTACAGATGAAGAAAACGAGAGAGAAAGACGGACGAGTCTTGTCATTTTTTTTTTCTCTTTTCTTCCTCTTGCATTTATATGATATAACGTATAGGTCTAGGTTATGTGGTGTATATTTTCTTTCTTGCTTCTTTCCTCTTCTTGCATATGTAGCTAGCTAGTTCAGTCAGTCATGCGGTGTGTTGGTAATTGTCGCTTCGAGCCATAGCTGGCAGCATATAATGCCTATTAATGTCCTATTAATTCTACTTTGATTTCCAAATTTGGAGGGTTATATGAGCTATGATAATCATTGTGTTCCAGTTGTTAAACTTTTGAGAAACGAATTGGATATGTTATAAGTTGAGGAACACAGCGTATAGAAATGGCCCTCAAGAAGCAAGAGGCATACATACTATCTCGCATAAACAGTTTGTATTGTGGCAGGTTACTTTTTTTTTATCTTCTTTTGAAACCATGGCAATATATATAATGGAAAAGACTAAACTAACCAGTCACCGAAATAACATCATGGCGCCTTACACCCGCGAGCGTTCGTTATATTCGTATTTATGTGCTAAAAAAAGACAAACATGTAACAGAAGAATAAAGAGGGCACGAGGCATATCCAATTACAAAAGAAGCGAAAAGGAAAAAATAAATAAATAAAGCACAATAATAAGCAAGGTAAAATGGGTAAAATGTGCTTTCATCCGCTCAATTCTCATTTTGAGCTAGTTGACCCTTCAGCTTTCAGAGTTGCAGCCTTTGGCTTCTTCTCCAATAGTTCCACCTTTCGGCTCAGCAAGTTTCTCAGCTCAGGAGTGATGATACGCTCTGGCTTTGGAGAGCCGGCATTAGATTTGCCTTTTGGAGCTGGCTTCGGCGCTGGGCTGGTGGCGGTGGTGCTCTGGGCTGGACTCTCTGTCCTGGGAGCTGGGAAGTTGTGCTTCTTGTCGACTGCTTCGACTAATCGTTGGTATCGTCGGAAAAGAACCTCGGCGCGAATCAAGGTCGACTCAAGATCGATAGTGCCAGAGAGTTCGTTTACTAAAGGATATTGTTAACGAGTCTTCTAAAAGACCACAATTGAGACGTTTGCCAGAACTTACCATATTTGAGCACTTCGTCAAATGCCTTGAGATGAGTCATGATCACGTCTCTGTGCTTCTCCAAAATGGCCAGAGCAATGAAAAGATGAAAGTTTGCACTGTAATAGTCTGTCCACAGGCACTCCCAAAGCTTGAGCACGTCCAACCACTCAAACTCCCGCTTATACCATACAAGTATCATGCGGAAAAAGAAGAAGAAATTAGTGCTGTCGGTGCTTTCGAGGTGATCCCACAGCTTAGGGTCCATGAAGTGAACAAGCTGGTCCAAGGCCAGCAGCTGGCCTCGCATGCCTGACTGATCGAGCAGAAAGTTGCGCTCCATGCGATCCATGAACATCTGAAACGCCCAAAACGCTACCGCATCATCCTGAACCACGGCATAGATTGGTGCCAAGAGATCCGACATGCCCTGGACATATCCCAATTCCTTGTTGTACTCGTTATATGTCAGAAGCATCTCCTTCATCTGCTCAAGGTGGACGTTGGTGCCAACTTCAGCAAATGGAGAGTTTGGATCGGGATGCGGAGTGTCCTCTCCCTGGAAGATGGGAACGTTTCGATCAGTTCGATGAACGTCCTTTTCTGTAGTAAAGTCGTTAGTATAAATCCATAGATTGTATGGCAAAGAATATTAATTTTGACGTACCGATACGCCCACGTTGTTCGCGCCACCATTCGCCCGTCTCTCCATCTCCCCCTTCTCCCTCCAGTCGATCCCACCAGGATTGTTTGAGTTTGTAATACTGGTCCCTCAGGGAAGCAATCGTGGCTTTTCTTTCATCCAGCGTGCTGTACCAGTCATATACGCCCAGCAAAAAGAGCCAGGCTTCTTTTCGAACCCCATCATCCGGATCCAGCCCGGCATGGAAAATCTTTTCTTTGACTTCATCAACCGAGATGGACAGTCGCCCAGTTTCGGGATCGAAAAACGCATCCCACTCTTCTATCGATATCGGCTGCTTTCTTTCTTCAATCCCCAGCGAATTTACGCCATCGAGGAGCTCGAATTCTCCGACGTCGGTATCCTCAAGCTCCATCACATCGCGAACAGTCCATATTCTCTGTCTGTGATCGCGCTCACTCTGTTCCGCCATGCCCATCGCCCACCTAGCAAGATAGATCCTCGCGCTGTCGAATTCATCCTGGAGCGTCTGGACCTCTGGGTTTTTCAACAGTCTCCGCACCTGAGGCGGCAGGCTAGGATTCTCTGCCAAGTCATGAGCTGCCCTCCTGGTCAATGTGGTAACTTTGCTGAATTTTTCCATAAGATTCCAGCCCGTCTCTTTGACAAATTTCATGAAGGGGTCCATTTGGGCATCTTTCGTTTTTGAGCTCCCGGCATCGGCCTTCCCCTTGGCTTTTGTAGTAGCCATTCTAGCGCCAAAGCTTTCCAGGTCCTCCTTACTAGGCTCAATGAGATAAATGTTGGGCTCTGCTCCTGATCTCTCGATCTTGATATATCTCCTCAGCCATCGCAAAACTTCATCTGCACCCCAAAACATCTGGCCAGACTCTCCAAATGGGTCGAAATTATCCCGTGCCAGCTTCTTCTTTTGAAGGATGGTGCTCTGGCACTCGTCATCGTGAAAGAAGAGAGCGGGAAAGCTGTCCCCTCCTCGGGAGTTGATGATGACAGAACCGTACCACCAGCCGAGACTAGGAGGTCGGACTAATAGGGAGTATATCGCACTGACAGGAATAGCAAATGCATAGCCGCCGATGGAGCTACCATGAGCGGTTACCGTGGGTGGCGGAGGGACAAGATACGACTGTCGGGGAGGCGAATCGGCGTCGGAGAGGTCGACCTTGACATAGATGCTCGCTGAGTCGCCAAGCGATGATTCTGGAACCCAGGCAAGTAGAAGGTCGGAAGATGCGATGTGATCGGGGTCATCCGCGGATGATGACGTAGAAGGGCGATCACGCTTTGGGCCCTTTTGTTGCAGCAGGGCAATATAGCCACAGATGTTGTCTTTTGCAGACGGCGTCGGGTGGACGTATACCTGTGAGTAAATGAAGTTAGCAAAGTCTTTTCTCTATCCGTCTTTGCTCTCCCAATAAGAGGCCATCCTCCTTGGCAGGTGAGTGGTGGCGCACCTTGCTCTTCGAAAACAGCAGCTTCACTCCTCTGCCGGACTCCAGGTGCGTGATGGTGTTGTAGCCGCCCTCTTCATCGTCGCTCATCGCATAGAAGCTCCCTGCCGGCGATGTTGGCCGAGCTGAGCCGCTCCGGTCTGCTGGTGTTGAGCTCATGATGCGAGCGCTCTCCACCCACGAGAGGAAGCTCTATCGCTATCGTCGTTGACGTAACCGTTGGCTTTGCGACAAGACGCAGAGCTCGCCGTCCGTGAGGAAAAAGTTACAAGTTGAACGTATAAAATAGACAGGCGAGACAGGAGTTGTCTAAAAGATGGAGGTTTGGCGCAGCATCGTCGAGTGACGCATCCCCAAAGAAAAGTCGTTTTCAGAATTGAGTTGCATGTGAGCTGCCTGATAGTGGCTGAATGACGACTCTAGGACGCGGAAGCGCATGTGCCCCGCCACTGTAGGTCATGTCGCAGAGCGGCCTGTGCCGGGGTACAGCTACCGACGCTTCGGGTATCTTTTGGCAGCGCGGGCGAGTAGCGGATACTGCCCGCTTTGCAAACTGCTGCGTCTCACAGAGACTCTGCGCCACGGATCTAGCCGTTATTGTCTTCATTTGGACGATGCCTACGTACTGCCATACGCAACACCAGCGTTGGTAGTTGATGTTGGGGGCGAGATTGGGCTTGTCACGTCTCGACTTTTTCTTCTCGGGGTAACTCTGCCCTCTTGTATTTATCTTACAATTGTCCGATTTCACACCTTTGTTCCGGACCTGTAAACGGCAAACTCGCTATCCAAATATCGCATGTAGCGCCTGAGGAATTGCCTAAAATAGGGCGACTGCTGCATAAAGACTGGACGGTCAGAAGCAGGTCTTGGCATGCTGATTGCTCCCAGATTTGGAGCTCGTGTTGCGCGCAGCTTACTGCTAGCTGTTTGTCGGCATAAATCAAGAAACAAGACATTTAACATTATAAATACTCCGTGCATCCCATGTGCTACGTACATCCTTCGTGTATGTGTCCGTGTGCGTCCATCCAAATCGTCTTCCCCCAAAGCAAATCGTTGCGATCGTATATCTCGTATCATACATCCTCTACCTTTTTCAACTATCATCTATCTTCATGCTGGTCGATAGCTGTAGCACGTGTGCCTCATGCCGTACGCCAAGATCCGTTTACCCGCTTTAACAAAAATCCGTCGGTGCGATTCAGTCGCGTTGCATGGGGAACTCAGGCGCCTTCATTCTCAGGCTTTAAAACAAACAACGCCTCGATGCTTGCGAATGGCCATCCGAAATCCAGAAGCATCTCTCTTCAAGCACTCCAAAGGGCACCTCACTTCTCTTCAGACATTCTAAGGGAGCATCCCCCTTTAGACCTCCTCCGACAGAAGCACAGAATGATAGTCGGGCTCCACCGCAGTCTCGGGATCAGTGTAGTTGACGGGCTTGTGGATGCGAACAATCCACAAGAAGTAGTCCTCGAGGACACACAGATTCAACAAGAGACCATTGGCGCTCCATGCAACGCCACAGACAATTGCTCCGGCGACGGCGTCCAGTATGAAGTGATTCGCAGTTGCCACGATGGCTGTGAAGATCAATGCTGGGTACGATAGGCCGAGGACAGTTATGGCGGCCCGTTTCCATGAATTGGGTCTAACTCCGTTGATGGGAATAGTT
This sequence comes from Trichoderma sp. 2475, assembly GCA_038502285.1. Taxonomy (NCBI): domain Eukaryota; kingdom Fungi; phylum Ascomycota; class Sordariomycetes; order Hypocreales; family Hypocreaceae; genus Trichoderma; species Trichoderma sp. 2475. The sequence goes on along the minus strand of JARPVV010000003.1, from coordinate 1,254,899 downwards.
GCAACACTCAGTCCAATAAGGAGCGAGTAGCCGAAATGTAGAGACGGCATGGCGGCTATGAAGAAGAAAAGGTTAGATGGCTGGCAGAGGATTGTTGGGAAACTGTTTTGTTTAACGCTCACCATATTGGTTACAGAATTTGTTCGTTGTCCAGACACTGCTCTCGCCAGCACTGCTGTGGACTGTATCAACAAAACCAAAGCTCTTCGCCTCTGCAGCATCGGCCCCATTATAGGCTGGATCGCTCAACAGTCGAGGGGGCATGCACGGCCACAGAGTAAACACAACAAAAGCAATCAAGTTGCACATGGCCATTGTCCGACGTCTAGCTTCGTATAATGCAGGGCCAGCGGAGACAAGGTTGTTTCGAACTTTTCCAGTCATCGCTTCACGCCTTCGACTGGTAGTGAGATAAAACAGAGCCACCAAGAAGAAGATTGTGCCTGGAATATGGATAAAGGAATATACACGGTTGATCCAGTGTAGCAGAAATGGATGGTTCAAAAACCATTGCTGGAAAGACACCTCCCAAAAGATTCCGAGGCGCTGCTCCAGATGGACTACCTGGAGAGCATGCTTTCGAGCGACGTGGACAGTACCCTGGACAATGGTAATAGCGGTGAAAGCTCGACCTAGTTGATATACCTGGAAGAAGACAACAACATATTAGTCTTACGAACAACAGACAAACATGACGCAATTATTCTCAACGACTCGACGCAGATCAAAAGCCATCCAACATACCCAATAGATGAGAGCCCAATACCATGCTTCAATCAAAAATGGAAACTTTTGGAGAACTCGACTCAAAAACCGATCTTTAAAGACAAGTGTGTTGGGAGTTGTCACGATCCTCTTGTATCCAAAGAACTGAATCTTGCGCCGTCGCGACGTAAGAGACCAGACTGACTCGTCATCGGCAGAGAGAGTTGGCGAAGAGGAACCTGGGCTCCATGTTGGACTCCTAGGAGATAAGCCATCTGTTGAATTTCGTTTTATTTCAACATCATCTCGTCGTTTGTGGCCACCCCAGCCTTGTGTGCCCTCCCAAAAGTTGTACTCCTTGTTCCTGTTGAACCAGGCACCGCCAAACAGGAGCGTCACTACCACGAGCGGTTCCAAGAACGCGCCAACAGTCATCGTAATTTGGGCACAGATGTTATAATTATTGTCGACTTGCGGTAAATACATTTAACAGGCGAACGAGGACCATCAACGACTTTATGAGGTCTAAAGAGGCGACTGAGACACAAAGAGCACCCGATGATGACACTCGGGACGAAAGGAATTGGATAGAAAGACGACGAGGCTATGCTGTGAGCAAGGCAAACAGAGAAGGCTTTCTAAGCAGCGTGAAGGCGATATATGAACGGGAACTTGTCAGACTATACTTGGATGCGGAGGGCTACGGATACGGGGCCACGCGAGCACGCCCAGGTACACAGACAGCAAGGCCTCGGAGGAGTATCCACGGCGGAAGAATTTCTTTGTCTACTCAAATCCGCAATGTTCCATGCCGTTTTCTGCCGTACCTGGGAGGCTGGAACGGGGCACGGAGTACTCTCAGCATACATTCTTTTCAAGTACCTTCGCACCTTCGCTACCTCTCACCAGGAGACGAAGCCTCGGCTACGTAACCTCAATAGGCCAAGCACGGAAGGAGAGCCATTGCGAAGGCAACATGCGCAGACTACTAGTACCTACCAGTGAGGCCGCCAAGTTTGATGCGGCGTCATGGATACTCGCAGATGTTGGGCGCGGGTGTGGAGGAGGGTTTGGCCACCACCCCCCCTACCATCTAAATCTTGGCAGCCGGCACCAGGTTCCGATATATCTCTGTTTCTGGCTGCGTATACATGTTGTCAGCAATCGGATTTTAACGGATTTTTTTGCTTGTTTCCTTCTACTTGATCCGCCTTTTTCTCCTTACGACTTGTAGAAAAAGGTCTCTTACCGATATATCCGTTACCACGCAACCGCCTCAACGAGCATGGCAGACAAGATAACAGAAACTCAGCGCACAAAGAACTCAGGGCTCCAGCGCCCACCCCTAACCTGGATTGGAAAAAACCTTTTCTAATCTTTTTTCAGCAAACATCCAAGGTCCATAGTATAGAGTGATAGGCGGGCGGCGCATACGAGCCCTGCATCTACATACGAAGTGCCAAGCAATGAAATCTGGGACCAGGTACAGTACCCGGAGCACCGGTATTTGTTGTCAAGTGTATAGTCATCTAGGCTCTTGGCACTGACCGGGGCCGGACATTGTTTGTATCAGTACCTTTTTTCCCGGAGCACAGATACTTCCAGGCGGCTTTCCCACGAAACCCGAGTCAAGCTATTGCCAAAGTGGGATTCGACGCCAGCTGGATATTGCTAAACAACAACTAGTAGCAGCCAATGGCTCACCAACTCGTCCCACAGCGATAAAGCTCAAGCCTACTGCTAGTCTCTTCCAGCAGCTGTCGCGTGCTCTACTCCACACCTCGGCCTCGACTGAGCCGTTGGCTGCGACAAGGGTGGGTGGTATGGGGTGTTGCCAAAGAGGACGGCGGCTTATGATGTAAGTGTGGTGTCGCGTGCCTTGCGTGAGAAGGCAAGAAACAAAGAGACGATGGCTCACATCATAAAGCTTCGCTCCACGGGCATTTCATTTCAATTGCCAAGCATCCAAGCTTATGACCGCTCTTCCAGCAGCTGCCTTTGACTTTAGCTGAGCATCCAACTGGGGTCAAAGGCTTGTCAGCACGTGGGATACAATTGCTGTTAGCGGTAAAAAGCACACACTAACAGTCCGAATAAACATTTCATTCGCATTCAGCCTGTACGCATTGTCGCACTGTACGAACTCAACTACCGAACTCTTTTGAGCCATCACCCTGCCCTTTGCTAGGCATGGAGACTCTGTCGCAAACCAATTGTGGGTTCTGCCTGTTCTAGCGCCATAACCCGGTTCATTAGTCGTGCATTATCAAACATCACCATGGGAGCTGAAAGTGTATTAAATGGGCACAGTATTGTTTTCCAATGCAGGCCTGCAGGTCCCACGAAGGCATTACGAGCTCAGGGTAAGCAACGTATTCTCGATGGTGGATTACAATCCTTCCTAGATGCTGATAAGAGTCAAATAGTCACAGAAGACTTTTCTTTCGCGCAAATTCCTATTTCGTCTGTGCAGGCGTATAGGTCTCGCTCGGTAAGCTTGCTCAACGCAGAACTCCTAGCTACGAATCCGGATTGCTCGGAAATTGATAGGCACCTATTACTCAACATCCACCCATTAGTGTTGAGTGCTGTTGATAAAAGAGAGGTGATAGCATGGTCGGACGGCGAACCTATCCCGTTCGGCGCCTGGCGAGTTCCGAAATCCGTGATTCCCACTCACAACTTTACGCGGCCACCATCGAATGGAACGAGCACGTGCTCAGGCGTCGATTGCTGCGGTTCCTTTCTTTCCTCGGAAGGTGAACTCTAAGAGGCAGCAATGAATGTCGTCACAGTTACTAATTAATACTGGCCGAGCAGTGCTGTTTCCCTGGTGGCAATCCTGCACGCATTTTCTCGCTCCAGTTACGCCGTGATGGCATGACTATGCTAATGACATATTGATTGCTTTGTCATTTAATCTGACTTACCGAGGTAGGTCTCTCCGTTCAGTCGAAACACACGCGAAGAAGTCCTGCACCACATAATTGCGCAGGGGATCAGAAAACAGCGTCGAGTATCGAGAAACGCTCAGACTCTGGGCAGTAACACTTTCATCCGTTTATATGCCTGATGATTTTTTATGTCTCTGTGAGAGACTTTTAGATTGCAACGCAATGAATTATACCTGTTCCCTCAGTGATATGTCCAGACAGCTCAAGGACCTGTCTGATTTTCTATCCGAACCTGCCGCCTCGCTTTCGCCGCCATAGTCTAGATACGATTCCAAACAATTTCCCCAGCACAACCATTGTCTTGTCAACCTAATTTTCTACGACGGACGAGTTCTCTTAATAGAATACACAGAAATATTGCTTCTATTCTTCATTTATACAATTGTCGTGTCAAGCTAGCCCGATGCGTCGATTCTGCTGCTCAGCCTCGATGGATCTTGATTACCGAAAGTAGCGCCCGAACGATCAACAAGGTCGATCTAATCCTACGCTAAAATTATGAACCACTCACTTACCCCGGACTTTGCCTATCTTCAACTTCAAATCATCGCAATTTCTCGCCTGGTTCTTCACAGCGTTCTATTGAGTGGCTTACAGCACTAATACCGTGCTCCACCGATGATAGGGATACGCGATGTCAACGTCGTGCCCATAAGGCTGTCTCCCACACCCAAGCGTCCCTGCAGCTGAATTTAAAAGAGTCAAGGCATGTGACGACATGTTAAGAGACTGATGATAATCCTTTGAGGTGCTGCAACAGGGATCTAGCTGCAGAAGAGCAAATCGGCAGCCTCCAGTCAGAACAAAATGTCACCATTTCTCTGCTCAAATGATTTTATAGGTGTAGAAGCCGGTCTTGGGGTCAGCGTCGATGTATTCTCCATCCCTCAACGCCCCGCTGCCCCCTTCTCTCACAGAATGCATAAGCTTCTCGATGCCATCAAAATAAAACAGAGTCGACCCGATGCGCCGGTACACGCCCTTTTCATTTGCCACGTCATTGGCGGGATCCAGCAGAATGGCAAATCCAGACCCATATTTGCTCTCTCCCTCGCAATCCGCAATCATGAAAAACATCTCCCGGTCATCCGCCCACTCCTCTAGTTTGCCCTTCCACGAGTCAAGCGAGAAGGCCTGTCCGCTATGCTCCCACGCTTCCGAATCGTCTCTGCGCAGGACCTTGAAGCTGCGGTAAAATGCGTTTTGCTTGTGGTCTTTGGGCTTCTTGGCCACGCGAATCCGAAAGATTGGGCCGTGCAAGATGATGTAGCCGCTCTTGACTAGCCCGAACGGCCCGCCTTCTGTTACTACCTTTGCATCCACCAGCCGCGGCATGCCTCTGACTTGCTCCTGTCGTGTCTCCTTGAGCGACTTGCCATCGTGATAACGGACAAGTCCGTCTATAGACGCCCATGACCACGAGGGAATCGCATATTCTGCATCTTCGGATCCCGGCGTGCTGACGTGGCGCTCGGCGTTCTCTCCTATGCTCCAGTGAAGTCCGAATGGCAGGTAGCTTCGCCATGTACCCGCAACATATTCGTCAGGTTTGTCCACAGGCAGGTTGTTGACTTGGCCGAACAGCTGGGCCACTGCCCCAAACGCAACAAGCTTGTCCTTGCGCTTCGTAAGAGCACGTTGGTTGTACTGAGACGTGAGATAGTCCCAGACCCAAACGTCTGGAGTATGGGTCAACTGCCGCCTCTCCTTATTGAAAAACGAAACCTTGTCTGGCCAGGTGATGCTTCCGGGGCCACTGTACCACATAATCTGTTCCGTCGACGTTTCACGATGAATCCCATCAGTGATGCCATTCCACCACCATTCGCCGTCCGTACAGTGCAGCACACGAGGAGCCAGTGCGTATTCCTGATACGTCCACCCGCGGCGGTTGAGAGGAGCCGAAACAATGGTGTTTTTGAATTCTTCATACCACGGGTTGGTGATGCGGAGCGTCTGGCCGGGTTGTAGTCCCCATTCCTGGATGAAGCCTTTCCATGAAGGGCGGACAATGACGGTACGGGGCCGAGGGCTTGGCGATAGCCCCGTTGTGGGGTTTTTGGAAGCCGAAGCTGCGATTGTGAGATGGGAAAAGGCGTATACGGAAGCCATGCGCTGTGCTTCGTGGAGCCAGTCAGACGAGGAGTCCTGGATGATGCATAGGGAGTCGATCCAGAGGTATTTGACGCCCAGTTCCAGAGCCAATTCTGCGGATTGGCGAAATGTGGCGGGCAGATCTTTGAACGCAATCCCATTGGTGAACTCGGACAGTCTCGAGGCGATGAGCTGGATAGGCATGGTGTTGCCCCAGCTATGAGACAGGGCGATGTACGGTGTATCAACATTCAACGAGGTGTTTGCTCCATCGATGAGTCGCGCCATTGGCTCAGGTGAGTTTGTCAGGTGAAGAAGCCTGGTTGGGAGCTCTCTCACAAGGCTCTTTGGGAGAATCTTGGCAAAGTCCTTTGTCTCGTCGAGGAACTTGGTGACTCGTTCCAACGTGCCGCCCGAGTCCATCCAGTCGATGTAATGCTTGTTCTCCTCATTAGAAAGATCTGCATTGCGCTCTCTCCATCAGCAAGGACCTCCGTGTCTCGTTCAGATACAAAAGAAACAGACTCACCGTGCATATCCAGCGTCACATCCTTCACATTCCCCTCCCGCTCTCCCACTTTCGGATTCACATCCATGTTCCGGTTCGCCGCCCAATCTTTATACACATGATACCTAAACACCAGCCGGCTCGTCTTCCCCTTCTCGGTATATATAAACACATAGCCCTTCGCTTTCGCAATCTCCTCCTCGCTCCACGCCGCCACGCCATACGGCTTCCGTCCTTCCATGAAATCGACGCGGATATTGTCCCGCGGATGCAGCGCATCAAACGCCATCACCACCGTCTTGCACAGCGCGCACGAGCTGCCCGAAACGCGCAGCTCCTCGACCGAGTGGTGCGGATACGAGAGCGTCGGCGGAGCGCCGTTGCGGTTGATGTACGGCTCCATGCCGTGGTCGTAGGCCGTTCCAAAGGCGGGCTCCGGGTGGAATGGGTCGGGCGGCGCGCCGGGAGCTTTGAGTTCTCGTTTCCAGCCGCTGAGTTGAGGACGCCAGGTGCCTTGAAAGATGCCGGTGCAGACATTGCAGAGGGTTGATGATGGGACTGAGTCTAAGTCTACCATTGTCTTTTTGAATCCTTGAGATAAAAGGTAAACTGTGTTGTAAGCAAAAGGGGGTTTATTGAGCACAGTAGTTTTTCCCACAACTACTCAGTCCTACACATGTATGCGCTTGTTATCAGTTTATAATAAGTCAGTCTGTAGGACTTTACTATCAAATCACAGCCATTGCTGAGCCAAGCTAAAAATATGCATAGCCGGGTAGTCAAACTCCGCGTAATCCTTTGGTTTCTGATAGATGTGCTAAATATGAGCTGGTAGGCTAATTATAGAAATACTTGCATGGTGCTGCGGAATATATGAGTAAACATATATTGTTAACGTTGCAGTCATATGACGTTTCAACACTAGGGTAGGAATTGTATCAAGTGTAAGTGCTCGGCTCATAATAAGAAGCAAAATGGCTTGTCGACTGAGATGAACTAGTATTTCAGTGTGATTGTGGTCCATACCTCGAGGTTGGTCAAAGAGATTGGTTATTAATAACAACTAAATTATAAACCTTCAGCCAGTAATAAACCAATTCTAATTAAACAAAATCGCCTATCCTGTTAGCCAAGAAAGGCCTTGTCGAGTCTTTAAGCCAACTCCTTCTTTTGAACCAAGTCCTTTCCAGTACCATCTCAAACGCACGTTTCCATGCTATATCATTTCCGCATCCAATACCAAGAAAAGATGTCCCTTTTTCCATAATCTAAAACGCCAATTCATGTAATACACTGCCGCTCAACTCTTCACGCCTGCATCAAACATTTCATCTTCTTCTGCTATCCTTCCAAGGATAAGGCTTTGAATCATCAACTCGTCACACAGCACGCGGACATTTCTCGCTGCTGGCAATCCCTGAGATCTCCGCCGTTTCTTGCCAGCCAATTCTGGCTTCGCAAGCACTGATTCGACCGTGCCTATAGATTCGTCCATGTATATCCAAGTAAATGGCTCGCCCGCCTTATCTTGCGCATCTAGCATTTCGCGAGCCTGCTGTACTGTCGAGACCCAAGATATGGAGGGCCCAAGAGCTTGGGCGAGGAAAAGGTACGGCTGCTTCTCCAAATCACCCTTTTTCTTTTTTCCGTCATTTCGAGTCCTTTTATCATCCACGACAGCGAGCAATTTCTCAGCCGCGAGCAACTTTGGCCGCTTGTCAATCATTTCTGCAAGTCTTACAACTTCAGCATCGTATGGGCGCAAGCATCTTGACCTTATCGCATTTCCCAGAATGGCAGATGATCCTGCCGCAAGGAGATAGGGCTCCCAGTCAATCAAAACTCCTTTGTTGAGACACGTTATTATCCACTGGTAGGCCAGACAGGGCAATCCTAAAGCCAATGCTTGCATGTATTTGACTTTGCGGGAATGTGTGTCTGCAATCAGCGCGGTGAATCCATAGGTTGAATAAGAGCTGGATAAGCTAAGAGGTTCTCCGTCATCAGAACTAGGTACGTTATAGGTGCCTAGTATTGTAGAAGGCTCAAACAATTCTTCAAAGCCTGATTCCAAGATTAGACCACCTGCTTGCTTAATCTTTGCCTCTATACTAGCACGAGTCTTTTCATTCTTCTTGTCAAGCGACAGGGATATTGCAAAAGCCATGCCCTCAAATAATCTTCGTCCACGAAACGTAGATCCCAAGCTTTGTTTGAAGATTCTACTCGATCGCAGTGAGGAAACCCCTGACTCAAGAACACTGCTAGATGGTGACTGTTGCAGCTCATCAGTAGAACTCGGCTCATTTAGGACAGATCGGACACTCGTTCTTAAAGCTTTGACAGCTTGTTTTGAAGGGTTGTCCTTTGATGTCCTTTCCGAGGTTCTGGATCTCATCTTTCGACCCTGCGCAGGAGAAGACGAAGTAGTGGCCTTGAGTTCCGGCTGGTCAGATACTGGGGAAGATGGTGTATTCGGCGTAGTCTTTTCCGATGCCACTGGTGTTGATAGAGTTGTGAAGCTGGATGATGTATGGGCCTTTTGATCAGCTATACGAGGTCGCACGGGTGTGAGCGGCGCTTTGTTATCGCGTCTCAGAGTCCGAATCGCTGTCGGTATTGTAGTTGCAGAGTCCGTCTTTGACACTCTAGGTTCAGGAATTTCTGTCTCTGTCGTTCCAGTCCTAGCAGGCACAATGGTTGTGTTACTGGAACTCGGTAAGATTCTCTTATTTGCCTGGACATCTGGTTCGAGCGACGCCCTGTCATTTGTTTCCGACGAAGCAATAATCCTGCTTCGGCGACTGCTTTGTGCTCGTCTTCCATTTGATCTCTGCGCATGTCGACGTGGTGGAGGAAGCGAAGACGAATGCATATCAGCTTCGGGGTCATTTTCTGCCGGTTTATTTTCAGCTAATACAGGAAGCTCAGGCTCGGGCTCAGAAGCTGCTGGCGCATCGTGCTGAGCTTCCGATGGGAATGATCTGACGGGACTAGTAGCAGGTATCATTTCCTCAGAAGCGTCCTCCTTGCTTCTCCCTGGTTTAGCAGTTGAAGCTCTCTTGCTATTATTTTTTGATGGTGCGGCCGCATCGTCTCGAGGCGTTGCTTTTGTCGATTCAGCCAACAAACTATGCCCTGGCAAACTTGAAGCTTTCTCAGAGCTGCGTATTGCACCATCTGTGCTGGAAAGTTCCATCCCTTCTGCGCTTTGCTTGTGGCTGGGAAGCGTTCCTTCGTCAATGCTTGAATATAGCTTTCTTCGCTTTCGATTTCGACTGTCGCTCGTGTCTCGCTGCGGGGGCATTTGTACAGTCACCTTCTCCATCTCCTCTGCTGTCTGCAGTCGTATCCTATTCATCCTTTTCTTGCGCCTCATTCGTATGATTGCATCGTCCGAGTCGCTGTCAATACCCAATTGCAGCGGGGGCATATGCACTGCCGCTTTGCGCTCTTGAGACTTCTTCATCGGTTCGTAGTGCGCCAGAGGTTGTCGGTTTTCGTGGCGTTTCGACGTCTGAATAGTTGGTGACTCCGGGATCATGTCATCTCGAAGTTCTCTGCTTTTATCTAGGGACTCTTCTTGGATTGGGGACACTTTGGGTTTGTGTGTGCTTGTCGGAATGTTGTTTATTCGACTAGGGCTTGACGTATGCACAACGGTTGGTGAAGAGACGTTTGCGCGTGCTTTTAGAGGGGATGTGCCCATAACATTCAGAGACATCGTATCTGGCAACATGGCTGGAGACGGTCGAGACGACGTAGGGCTATGGAGCTTCATGGCTGAGGTCACCGCAGGCGTTTGCTCAAAAAGCTGGGTGCCCGCAAAAGGAACACCACCATTGGCATCGTTCTGAATGGCAAAGGGATTCTTTGGTGGCACTGGCGTTTCTGGCGGAAGGTCGCGGGGCTTGAAGGGAGTATGGCCACTGCTAGGCCGGTGCTGTGAGGTCCCAGCCGGCGCCCTCCATTCGCCGCGAGTGTTTTCGAAGCCTGCATCTTCAGAAACCTGAGATGATGGGCGGGCGGCACCAGGGCTCAGGTTTCCAAAGTTGACTGCGCCGGTATCATCGACATGCAGCGTGTCGGGCAGAGAGCTGGACTCGACCGGCTGGTAGAACTGGTCGTAGTCTCGTTCCACATTGACCTGCGTGGGCGTCTGCTGCGAGATGTCCATGGCGCCTCCCATCTGTGGTCTACCAACACCAATTGGCATGGTAGGGATGCTGTCGCTGTGGCTCGGGTTCGTGTTATCGCGATTGCGTGGAGGGGACGAGGAACGTGCGTTTCGGCCAAGCGGGCTACTCTCAGCTACGACAGCATCGTCCAGGTCCTGTTCGCGGAGCCTTGGCCGTGCTGGTGGTTGGCGAGTCTGGGGTGCTTCGCGTCCCACTCTGTGAATTTCGGTTGCAGGATCACTCGCATTAATGTGGCGTGGCGTATTGATCAATTGCTTCTTGAAGCTGCCATCTTGCCAGCGCACGCTTCGTCTCGCCGAGCTTGAAATGTCCAAATCGCCCGCCTCGGCTCCGTTGTCGCTGCGCCGCTCTTCACGCTCGTCTGCGCCTCTTCCCGCGCTCACATCCACATCCACATCCTCGCAGGCTGGCCCGGGCTGTGGCGGCGATTCAAGGGCCGCGTGAAGCTGGTTGGTCAGCGTGAAATGCAGGTTCATGGGCCCTGGCCAGTCGGGGTACGTACCGCTGCAGCTCCGAACTCAGCTTTCAGAGCGTCGAGAATGGCCTGGCTGTCCTGCGACTCGAGGCCTTCGTCCAGCGCCAATTGCTCGGCTCGCGTGAGCGGCCGTGATCGTGACATTATGAGGGCATTTTCCTAGTTGTTTTTGTTTCAAGATTTTGAACAAGAGGGAAGCTAATTGGGAAGCATTCGTGAAGGGCTGGCGGGGCACCTGGCGAGGAACGCAGTACAAGTGACTTCATGTTCACGCCTAGCATCTCGACTCACTGCTGCCTTGAGCGCCACATCAACGCGCTATCACGTGCCGTTACTCACCCAGCTTTTTGAATCAAGACTTGATTTTGATTTTGGGTCAGAAACAGGCACAGTAAAGAAGATTTGTTAACCAAAGGTGGTGAAAGGGTAGTGAAAGGGTACCGTGTAGCTGTCAAAAATCCGCTTCATAGTAAGCATCTCATATCCGCTATGCAAAATACACCTAATATCCAACCACATGTATCTACCTACATAAAAGAAAGGAGAACAAAACAGGGTATACATCTACGTCTAAGCTTAATTATCCCATCCCCTTCTATATACTATCACGAAAACTCATCGTCATCATCATCCCCCCAACCCCCGCCCGAATAATCCACTGGCGACTTGCCCGCCCATCTATTCTGCGCAGCCGGCACAGCTGCTTGCTGTGTAGTCTCCGTTGGACTCGCAACAGGCCTTTTCGCAGACGACCCTGAGAAGAGCGGAGCGGGCGTCATGCCACTAGGTAACTGCTCTCTGCCTGTTATGCTGTTTGGATTAACGTGTAGTGGCGCCGGAGCGAAATGTTGACCCGCAAATTGTCCTTGGAAACCAGCAGGGAATTGCTGGCCGCCAGGCTGCATCTGAAATGGCTGATTTGGCCCGGGCATTGCTTGTGGAATGGGCACTGGAGGGAAAACATGCTGCGGCTGCTGAGCTACCGGGCTCTGGGCTGCCGATTTGGATCCGCTGCTCTTGAACCACTTTCCCCATGATTTTCTGTTTTCCTTGTTGCCGGCTGTAGGCGATGTCTGCTGAGCCGTTTGAATCGGTGGCAATGGGCCTGGCTGAGCAGCCCATTGCTGCTGCAGTGGCTGCTGCATAGGTGGACCAACTGGCTGAAATCCTTGTATAGGCATTCCTGGGCCCGGGACTTGGCCAGGAGGCCCCATCGCCTGCAGCGGCGGCACTCCTTGGATCTGGGCAGTCATTTGCTGAGGCATCTGTGCCTGAGTCTGCAGAGGACCCGGGAGCGGAACCTGCTGTGAGCCACGTTGATCCAAAGTAGAAGCGGGTGTCGTTGAATTAGGAGGTGCCTTTGTAAGCACCTTGCGCTGGTTCACCTTCAACGGGGCCACTGCCGCCGCTACATGCTGAGCCTCGTCATGCTCCTCAATGCTAGTCAAGAGGTGGCTAGACGTCGTGGGCCCAATGCGCGTGGGAGACTGCGGTACTGCATCAGAGACAGTTCCCGGGCTTGGTTGCTGCATCTGAGACTGAGGCTGAGGAGGTAGCATCCCTTGCGTATTCCCCTGATTCACATTCGGCGGCGCCGATTGCCTACCACCTTGAGCTATAGGAGACTGCGGCAGATCTTGAGGTGGTCTCGCCAAAGACATATTTGAAGGAGGAACTGAAGCTGAACCCTGAGACCCAGATATAGACGCAAAGTAAGAATTATTGACATTTGCATTCGGCGACGCAATAGAATTCGTAGAGCTTCTTCGAGAGTCAATCGGCGACGGCGTATCCAAAGGAGCAGCTCCAGACGACATGCTCTGAGATCGAGATCGTATAGGGGATACATCTTCTTGCGTAGGCCGGCGCTGAATAGGTCGCGGCTGTGGAGGCGGCGTTTGGTAGCTCGCAAAAGTAGCATAAACACCCGGATTCACGACGCTTTGCGGTCTTTGCGGCTGTTGTTGGCTCTGTACAGGGCCGGCATTCTGCCCTGGCTGGAACGACTGTCGACGCTGCTGCGCCGGTCCAGCTGTGGCCGAGCGTGGAGCCGTTCCAGCCGGCACAATGACAGATCCTGGAAGTACAGGGCCTGTCCTGATTGGCATCTGCTGTGGCTGGCCTGGAGCCGGTCCTCCCCGTCGCTGATTTTGAAGAACGGGCATGGCGCTTGCTGGTCGCATTGGCTGCTGGCTCTGGAGCGGGCCGTAAGGAGCCGTGACTGGCGGTCCATCGTCGTGCGGATATGGCGCCGTGAAGTGGCGAATGAATGGTGGCTGCGGCATTCTCACCGATCCTGTTGGATAGGGGAGCTGCTGGGCTGGAGCCTTGGGCGGTATAGGAGGAGCGGCATATTGCTGAGCTATCTGTACATTTGACTGTGGTAGATCTGGAACCGTCGTGTTTGGCCTTTGTATTGGGGCTGGAGGCTGAGCAGTTGCGATGGGAGGTTGCTGAGGAGGATTTTGCTGAGCAGCAGCCGGAGCCGGAACTGGAGCGGGAGCTGGAGTCATAGAAGGCGGATGTTGCCCATGCTGAATCAGATTATATCCCGATACTCGAGCATCTTTCCCAGCAGTATCCGCGCTCGAACTCGCAACGGAGCCTTGCTCCGATCCCTTCGCGACATCTTGCCTTTCAGGCGACTGTCCCGGTTTCCCGCGCGCAGGTCTCAGGACAGAAGGATACTTGACCACCCCCGGCCCAGAATCCGCCGCTGGCTTGGACGCAGTGGTGGCCGGCCTCATGCTCATATTCAGCGACGCCTCTCGCTGTAGCGCCGGGCTCATTATCCGCGCGGGCAATGCGCTCGTCTGTGGAGCTTGGCCCGGCGCATAGGCTTGGTAGTCTTCCTGTCCCTGTCCCTGTGCCTGGTTTCTGCCAGCATAGGCGTTGTAAGCGGCACTTGACTCTCGAAGCGTCGGTTTCCTGGCAATCTTGAACGGCTGCGGGGTGCCGTTGTTTTGCTCTTGGGACGACTGCTGCTGCTGCTGTTGCACCTCCAATTCCTTTTGCAACTCTTCCGCCTCTCGCTTCTTCCGCTCCTCCTTTCTCTGCTGGACATCTCGCTGCCGCTCCTCCTGATACTGCCTCACTTCCTGTCGTCTCAGCTCCAGACGCTGCTGATCCGTCAATCTCTCTTCTTTCACATTGGCATCCTCGCCCAAGTCAATCTCCGCCGGCAGTTCCACGAACCCAGGCCGCGGCTCCATCTCAACCGGCGCCATGATGTAGTTGCCGGCCAGCTCAACCGGATCCGGGTGTGTCTCCACGCGGGCCGATGCCGTGTGCTCCGTCGGCATCTCAGCTACCACGCCCACGGGATCAAACTGCAGATGCAAAGGCACGGCGGTCTCCACCGGGAGCTCGTACATCTCGTAGTTTAGTGCTTCTTCGTCGGGTACTGCGCTCGCCTCTCCCACGATGTCATCTCCCATGATGTAGCCCTCGATGGGAGTCACCATTGCCGGCTCCTCGTACGATATTATAGGTGGCGGCGGCTCAAAAGCTCTCTCGTTCATAGCAGTCGTAAATCCATGATCCCGCGCCTCAGGCTCCGTCCGAGCAACAGTCTCACTTGTGCGTACCATCGGTGTCGTGTTCTGGCTCACCATAGGGCTTACTCCCCTATTACTATCCGCCGGCAATCCACCTCTTTGCTCAGCTCCCACCACGGCCCTCCTCGCCGCCTCCTCCTCTTCCTCCATCAGTGGACTTACATCTACATACGTCCCCGGGCCGAGATACATGAAATTCTCCGGCTGAAACACCGCCTCGCCCTCTGCCTCGTTGTCGTTGTCATTCTCGTCCTCGGCCCCGAAATCGTCCTCCCACACGGCACTCACGGGCTGCGCCGTCGCCGACATGCGCGATTTCCACCCATCTTTGTCTTCTGCCGCCGCTCGCCCTGTCCGGCTAGGGCCTCCGTTGACGCTCGTATGCCGCTTCACCTGCTGCTGCGACTCGAGCTTCTCTTCGGGCGCGAGGTCCGGCGCCGGCGACGCAGCGTCGATGAAGTCGGGAAACTCGTCGCCCGCGCTGGGGAAATGGTACTGCACGTGGCCGGTGGGCGTGTAGCGGTACAGCCACCGATTTCCGTCGTAATCCCATTCCCAGCCCGGTGGGAGAGTGGCCATGATAGGATTATCCGCTGCCCAGCCGCTGTATTTTGCTCCCTTGTGTTCTTCAATTCGGCGAGAAACTGATCGAGAGGCCGCTTCCACCAAGTCGTATCAAAAGTTGAATAAGTATAAAAATATTATTTCCGAAACAGCTCAATTAGAGGCGTATTCGAGCAGCGTCGGGTCGAAATCGGAATGCTTCGTTCAGCCGCACCGCTGTCGCATCGCCGCGGGACAATCGTCGTCCACAATCTTGCATGGAGATAGAAAAAAAAAACCGCTATGCTTGGATGCCGGGCCAAAAAGGAAAAAGACGCTCTAAATAAACTGACTGGCTTTATAAGTAAAAGAGAGAGAATTCGTAAATGATGCTGCTCCAAAATGAGAAAACCGCAGAAGCAAGGCATATGCTATGCTATCCATGTGGAAAAAAGGGAACAGAGACAGCTGACGGCTGAACCCGCAGCATATGGGATGCCAGGCTGGTTTGCTTCTAATAATATCCCCAGCCCCGGTGCGGCTGGAGCTCGATATTGGCTGGGATGCGGGGGTCACTATTGACGCCTCGCTGGGCGGGCTTTTGGGCTGCACAGGCTTGAGCTCTCTAGTCCTTTCTTGGCCAGCTTCCAGAAAGCGCAGTTGGTTTTTTGTGTAAGAGCTTGTATGAGAACAAATTTACAAACCACAAACAAGCCGTATACGCATGCCATGGATCTTTACGCAACTCGTCATGCTCGTGTAAGTCATTGACAAGGGTTGTCGTATAAGTGATAAAAATAAACTACCTGGCATCATTCTCGACATCTTCATTTCACTCAACGCCTGCATTGCAGTAGCCTTAAAAGGTAACCCAGAAATCTATCCCCTTTTGGCGGGACATTTATCCTCTATTGTGTGCTCTAATGCATACCATCTTAAATCATTACATGATTATAGCTTATTTCGCTGTCTCCCTTTGCTCGTCTTATCCTGCGAGCTTCCTGGTATCACTTCCCATTGGCGAAATCTGCGCCATCTGTCTCTATATCCGTAATCCATCCATCAAGTCATAAAAAAAAGTGAAATATGCAATGCTAGGCCTGCTAATGTTGTGTAAAAGGAGTGGAATCGCTGAAAATGCAAGTCGACCAACAAGCAAATTAAGACTTGGCTCCAGCAAATCTTGCAATCTATGCACAGGCGTTGAAGGGGAAAAAAAAATTGAAAAAGGGAGAGTTAAAGAAGAAGAAGAAAGGAGAGAACATAGAACGGAATCAGCAGCATAGAAAGACACGTGTCACAGGTTAGACCATGTCATTGTGGCTTTGAACGCTCCTAGTTCCGCTCCGTGCGCGTCCAAATATGCGAGACCGCGTTTGAGACCCAGAATCGATCGAAATGACCGGTGCGAGAGCTGAAGTAGATGCACGGGCGTCTGCAGCAGACTCTTCCTGCAGCCCCCTCTCTTTCTCTCGAATAGACGCCATCCTCTGCATAAGTACGTGCTCTCGCCGTTTTTCGAATACGTCCTGGAATCCTCCCGTGGCGGGCTCCTGGTTCGGTACATGTACGCTGCGTGCGCTAGACGCAGCTCGCGGTCGACCGTGTATTGACGCTGACGAACTCTCACCAGCGTTGTTATATGCTGGTGGCGCGGGCATGTTTGCCCAGTACAAAGGATGGTCTCGGCTACCGCCAGGGTCGACTCGCAGCGGCGCTTCAATGCCCACTTGAACCATCTGATACATGAGCTCCGTAACAAATTTGTTATGTCGGTTAAGTCGAAGGAGTTCGTTCTGAAAGCTGCTCTTGTGGAAGAAGACAATGTTCATAGTGCATGATCTCACTTCTTTGAAGCCAGTCATCTCAGTAATGATGCTCGGCTGGTAATCCCGCTTGTTGGCTTGGACAAACTCTAACATTCGAGCCTTGAGCTCTTCAATCAGGTGGCCCGGTGTGCCAAATCGCATCTCAAGAGGAATGGAATCCGAAAGTCCATTGGATCGCCGTTGGTTGAGAATGAAGACGGTATTGAGAAGCGAATTTGGCGCTTGGACAATGTGGCCTTGCATCTTCTTGAACTCGGTATAAAGCAGCGATATCTCCGTTACATAATAGTCGTCGCCTGTCAGCGTGGCTCCGGTGTTACCATAAATGGTTACACGATCGCCTACATCAAAAGGATGCTTGATGAAAACGAAAATGATGGACTGCAGGAACTCCTGGGCAGTTGCCTGAAGCACCCACGCGAGACCGAGGATCGAGGAACCAGCAGAAGCGAGACCGGCGGCGGTCGAATCCGACAAGATGGCGATGAAGACAATGATGGCGATGATGACGATAATGACAAGGAAAACTTTATCAAGCTTCTGTATGACGGAGTCGAGATCTTTGAGAGACGCTGCGATCGCCTTTTTTTCGAGCTGAATCTCGTTACAAACCGTCTCAAACTCCTCTATAGAAATGTCACCATTGAGGTCTTTATCGAACATGCTAAAGGCCGCCTCAGCCTCCTCCACCGTTTCAAAGGCAATCTGCAGGTCTTCCAGGTGGACAGTCTCGCGGCCCTCTCGTACGAGGCTCCGGTAGATGAGACGAGCGAGGGAGTGTGCAGACTGAGTGGTGCGAAGCAGCTCGGCCACAATCTTTCGAGGATGATTGTTGTCAGCCCCTTTGCGTCCTAGAAGATCATTGCCCACCCTGCCGGCAGCATGACCGACTTTGCCCAATACCTGGCGGGCATTATTATGGAAGGCCTTCATGGGAGTCTGCAAGCCGCTTGCAGAAGCATTTCCGTTGCTGCCTTTCCAAAAAGGGTCACTGGTCTCCAGTCTAGCTTTCGCATATTCGTACAGACGAACAAGTTGACGGATGTCTCCTTTGTTGTTCTCAATTCGGGTGGCGTATGTTCGTTGGTGAAAGCTCTGCGCAATCCACTGTATAAGAATCTTCTCCACAAAGTTGAGTGCGGCGAGGACAAAAAGCGCAATGATGACCTTGTTGACGATGCCAATCCATTGGACGTCCACTTCACTCTCTCGTCCCTCTGGTACCGGAGCACGGTGGCTGTTCATGGTGGGCTTGAAGGAGACGAGGATGGCCAGGAACCACAGAAACATGGCCGTATGCAGTTCGAGACGCTGTCCAATATCCCGCCACTTGTGCGCATTAGTCGACCCGGCAATTTGGGCGACGCCGTGGAACAGAGGGGGAATCAGATTCGTGATCATCCGTGTCACCCACAGCGAACACCAGACGATTTCCAGCCAGATGCCAAACCACATGAGGTAGACGCCGCCAACGCCGCCCACGGCATCTTTAACGCCATTAAATCTATACGTGCCCAGCAAGACGGGGGCGAGGAGCAAAGCCGCGCCGGGGATAAGATAGATGATGTATCGAAAGAAGCGGGGAAATTTGCTGATAAAGAGCCACAGCTTGTACAGGGCGGCATTGGTGTTCTTCTTCTTCTCCAGGACCGGTTCCGGGGCAGGTTGGTTGAAGGCATCCTCCGGTTCAGGGCTGTGATGTCGAACTTTCATCCGAGAGCCGGACGCGAGATCATGTTCCTGATTAGAGACCATGCGCTCAGCGCGGAGAAGCTCAAGGTCATCGGTGAGACGATTTGCCTCGGCACGCTGACTTATCGGAGATACAATATCTGCCTCATCTTGGAGAGGCGCCAGTGTGTTTGATGTGTTGAAGGTGTCAAGGGTTGGTGCTTCGAATCTTTCGTACTTCTCGTCGTACCGCTCGTTGAATTCTTCCTCATTTGTCTCGCCCTCCTGCTCTTCAATCCGGTTCATCTCCGAAGAGGTTCGATGTGGATAAGTATGAGGAGGCATGGCAGGAAAAGGCTCTCCAACCATTGCAGTATTATCGCGGCACGGTTGGCTTAAGCGCAGCGGCTGTGGAGAAGAAACTGGGGAAAAGGAAGCCGTTGGCCGCGGTTTATAAGATCAGTGGAAGGGCAGAGCAGCACCGCTTATGCTAAAAAAAAAATGACATCCAGATAACGGATTCGGTGGGAGGCTCTCCGCAGCCAAGGCTCGGTCGATGGCAGGATCGCAGGGTTCAGAGGATCGGCGTGGTGTTTTGTTGGCGGTGGTGGTGGAGCGAGTGACGAAATGATGCCGTTTCTACAAGAGGGAATGAGCAGCCATGGCCGGGGTTCTTCTTTTGTATGCGCCGCAACCGTTGGAGCATGGGAATCCACCCAGCGAAAAAATCAAACAAGAATTAAAAGAGGAGCCGCTTCACTGAGTCAAATCGTCTCTACTAATAGCTACATGCTGGCGTAAATAGACCGTTTAATGTGGCTAAAAAAAAAGTCTGCATCGAGCATGCTTCGGGAATATAAGGGCCATTGTGGTGTCGTTATCATGCCCGTTTTGTCCTCGGCTAGTCCCCTGTGGCACCTAGCGTGATGGTTTTGGGCGGCTGAAGAGCGCCTTCAGGGCAGCGGCGCAGCCACCATTTGGCTGCTGCTCCCCCATCTTCCCAAACAAATCTCTGCCCTGGCGCGCTATTTGTCTGCGGGAGCGCAGAGGCAAATACAGGGCAGTAGCGCATCTGCTAGCGCTCATCGCTAAGAGGCGCCACGGAACAAGGCGCCTCCGGGATGCTTGTTGCGGCCTAGCGCGCTTCTGCCAGAAGACTCTCGAACCTGCTTTTCGGATTCTCCTTGAACGTGTTGCCTTTTGTCCCTGAATGTCGATAAATTCCGAGAACAAGCAGGAAAATAGCATCACGCTCAGAATCCCCAGAACCGCCGAATCCTACGTGGCCCCAGAGGCCCGCTAGCTTGCTCGATGATTTCCCTGATTTCCCCTCTCAAGCTTTTTTTTTTTTAGTATGAAGCTTGACAGGGTGCTTGACAAGGTCGCTGGCGATCGCAGTGGAGCTGCCGAGTTGCTACCGGTGCTGGAGTCGAGCTGGGCAAGACAGCGCATCGCGGAGAATGGCAATGGCCGATTCAAAGAGATTTGCTCTCTTGGCTGACTCGATCTGCCCGCCTTTAGGGAATAGATGCGAGAGCCCTGCTTGAATAGCGGGCGTGTCAGGACATGCAGGTGTCCTTCTCGCAGCAAACAATTGGCTGGACGGCGACGATGGCTTCAAACACACCGACCTTGACCCCCATCAGCAAAGCGATCGACAGTGCATGCTGCATACCATGCAGCCATCTACCTACACCGCAGTAGAATATGTCCCGAGAGGCACGGCCTCACAAGCTACCCGCCGTTTCCGCCGCTTCATCGCAGTGCTACGGCTCCGATGGCACCTTGGACAATGCTGCGTGCTTTGCGTGCGTCAACAGCCAAACCCCGGCTCAAGCCCCTCCGCGGAACTTCAGCTCGGCCTGCTCACCGTCCGAGCCACCGCCGTTCTCTCACTGTGCTGCCGGCCCCGCGTGGCCCGCCGCTACCCAGTCCCGCCCCGGACCCGCAAACTGTGGGAGAGACACGTACGCACGCTTCGAGCCCAGCTATCGGCGATTCCCCTGTGCCGTCTGTCGCATGTGAATTGCTTCTCGGGGGGGGCAGGATGACGGTCCGGACAAAGATAAGCTAGCAAGCTAGCAAATGGCCATCGTCCCCGTGGCGCTCCGGCACGCAATATCTGACAGGCAAATCAAAGGCGATCCGCTTATCAATTCACTTGAGTCTTTTTGGATCTTTTTTTCCAAAATCGCAAAAGCCAACTCGTATCTCAGAGGCTATCCACCGAATTGTCTTTACAATATGACATATAAGCTCCACCACCAGGCCTCCCTGTCAATACGAGGTGGCAAAGGCAGGCTTCTTCATTTGCTCATCGCCGCTGTCCAGGTTCCGCTGTGAATCGAGATTGTGCATCATCACGCACATATGAGCATCCAGACGTGCGGGCACGCTTGGCACGCTTGGCACCACCGAAGAGACGACCAGAATAAGCATAATTCGAGTTGTGTCCACAATTAGCCTAAGCGCTTGCATGTGCACATACGTAGAGGTAGAGCTCGGGGCACCATGAAGCTTTTCCGCGATGCCGTTTCAGGGCTTCCACTAAAACGAGATACCCGACCGTATATGGATCAAATATGACGGAGCGCGACCCTGATAATCAGGATTCCAAATCTATCTATGGAGAAGATTCGACGCATGCACCCCCCTTCAAAATGACTTGCCCTTTTCAACTGTCTCCCAGACTGAGTCAATGTTGGCATCGCCACTTTTTGTAAATTATCAAGTAGGTACGCTGAGAGTGCGCGTCCTCAACAAACCAGCAAGTCCTTGTAGTGAAAACTGGGCCCAGCTATACATACGCAATTACCCGGATCTCAGCCCATACCTGAAGTATTCAGCGGTTTGTTTCTATAGAAAGAAACAGCCGGATGGCATGGAACTCCAAAGTTAGAGTGGTTTGATAAAAATTCTGTTCCTGCCAGCCCGGGAGCGATGGCTGATCCGCAAGCCTCATTACGCTGTGGCGCATACTATAATGCGAATCCGCTTGAACAACTTTAAGGTCCCATACTAGTATGCGGCTATCTAATAAAAATTCTGTCGAGTGTCGCCTCTGGCTTTTTCACAATACTACTAGATACGTAGGCAACACAAGCCGGGATGTACTATGGCCTTGGGGATGGTTAAAATTGCTGTGAAGAGGGGCGCCGAAGGATTCCTGCAGCTAATAAACTACCTCAGCAAATCACAAGCCTGCTATACCAAAGCCTTTGAGAGTTAAGATTGCTGTGAAAACCCACCGCCAAAAAACGAATCCCTGTAGTTACAACTTACTAGTAGCTTTGAAAAAGTCATAAATGTCCTTTATGCAAACGCCGCTGGGGCCGAGATTGAGAAGCAAACGTACCGCTCTTTGATTGTGATAGAGCCGAACAGCAGCGAACCAAGAGGGCGACATATGGTAGGACAACTTAACAAACCAAAGCTCGACGGCGTTGGCAATTAAAAACCAAGACGTTATAACACATAACCAACACGAGACTGAGGGACGAGAATGACGTGTGTCATAAAAGAATAAACCCATGAACATATGCCACCGTAAATTAACAGTAGCTGGCTCACCACCAAAAGCGACTTAGCCCTACCTCTACTGTAACATAAAACTATTACTTCGTGGCTGTCTAGATAGACTATCAAGCTATACCGTGATCTAGATGCGTTGCGGTGAATGAGTGCTTTATGCGAGCTGCCGCTGCAAGGGTTGGTTGCATTAAGCCAAGCTGTTAGTCTGCTTCGGAGATTTTCGTTTTTGCCGCACTTGGCAATTGGTACCTGCGAGCAAGAGAAACATTGATGTCTTGTTAACTGAGAAGAGCACTCAAAACGATCCACAGTGCTGCTATCAGTATAACTTGTAACTGACATTGTTCAACAATTATATATTGAAGAGCCGTTGAACATTAGATGGGGTTGTCCAACCTGTCACAACTCATCTGCAACAATGTCTCCCATTGGCCGCACAAACCAAACGCATCAGCCTCCCAAACGCAAATCTCCGATGTGTGTTCCCTCAATGCGATTTTGTGTGAATGCGTGTATCCGTTGCATCTCCTCATGACCCCTCATGACCCCCATCTTCGACAAGTCATGGCTCCCCGTCACGCTGCTTCGCGATTGGTCGCAGTTCAAACAAGGGCTGTAGTATTGCCAGGTACGTCATAAGCGATGTACGCGTGAGTTACTTTATTCGTCCAAGGCAGTTCGTGAGCTGTCTTTTGGCTAAATCGAATGTCTCGGCGGTCGGGGTAGCTACATACCTAATGCTGCTAGTCATACTTCAAATTCTTTCGCTACCTGTACAAAGAGAAGAGACTTTGTGAAAGCAATGTATCTAACCATGTATGCGCCGAGATCTCATGTTTAAGCCAGAAATTGGCAAACTGTTGCCTTATTATGCTGTTTCAAACTGCTCTCTGCGCTCACTCATGTGTTCTTTTAGACTCCCTGGACTCGAGATAAAGCTCGCTTTTAGCGGCGGCCCCCATCTTCGTTAGAACGCGGGGTGCAGCAGAAATGCCCCAGAGCTGGACGCTTTCGGCAGTCTTTAGTGGATAGTTTGCCGCTGCAGGGCAATCAGTGCCGGCCAAGTTCAATGCCCGGCTATTTTCCATGTAGGGGGGAGGCAGGCATCCATATATGATAAGAAGGTTCAACTCCTCAACGCTGGCTGCGCAGGATCGTTGCCGGGCTTTGACTCTATCATTGCCCGTCTTTTGGTCGTTTCTAATGTCTCGTTTGTGGCTCCGTGTTCCTCGCATCTAACTTTCGTTTTGGCGTCTTCCAAGTAGCGGCTATCGAGTATAGATAGTATTGACATCACTACCGACCATCGTTATTATCATCGCAAGGGAGCATGGATCCCAAACAGCCAGAGGAGGTGCAGCACTCCGAGCATCGAGAGCTCCCGACCTCTTCTCGCCACGACGGCCAGTCTGGCAGCAAAGGGGCGGATCGAGCGCTGGCCATCATTGGCGACCAGAAAATCGAAGTCACCGAGGAGGAGAATCGCCGCATACTTCGCAAAACCGACAGAACCATCTTGGTGATCCTCGTATGGGTTTATTTCCTGCAGATCCTCGACAAGTCGGTGCTGGGATACGGCGCGACGTACGGCCTCAAAGACGACACCCACCTCAGCCCGGGCCAATATTCCCTTATAAGCTCCATTGCCCCCATTGCGCAGCTGATATGGCAGCCTTTCTCGTCCGTTCTCATCGTCAAGGTGCCTCATCGCATCTTGATGCCCGCTCTCTGCCTGGGCTGGGGCATCGCGCAAACTGCCATGGCGGCATGTCATAATTTCTCGGGCCTCATGGCTACGCGATTCTTCCTGGGCTTGTTCGAGGCCGGCTGCTTGCCTCTGTTCAGCGTCATCACCAGTCAGTGGTATCGACGAGCCGAGCAGCCCATGCGAGTCGCAGCGTGGTACGGGACCAATGGACTGGCGACCATCTTCGCCGCCGCTGTTTCGTACGGGCTGGGGCAGATCAACTCACCACTGCTGAGAGAATGGCAGATGTAGGCGCAAATATTCCAAGTTGCTCTGCTCATGATTGCTAATACACTCTCCATCTAGCATCTTCCTCTTCGTTGGGCTTCTAACCATCGTATCTGTGCCAATTGCTTATTGGAAATTGGACAACGACATTCCCTCCGCGCGATTCCTTACTGAGGAGGAGAAGCCAAAAGCGCTGGAGCGGCTTCGCGCCAACCAAACGGGCACTGGTAACCGCGACTTCAAATGGAAGCATGTCATTGAGGCTGCTCTGGAGCCGAAAACCTATCTGTGGTTTGGAATGACGCTGCTTCTCAACGTGGGAGCAATTGTTACCGTTACGTTTGGCCCTCTTATCATTAACGGCCTCGGCTTTGACAAGTACACAAGCAGTTTACTCAATATGCCGTTTGGCGCCCTCCAAGTAATCGTTATCCTCATATCCAGCCTCTTGGCCCAGAGGGCAAAATTAAAGGGAGCCGTACTGGCGGTCTTTGTGTTGCCGGTTCTCGCTGGATTGGTCATGCTATACTGCATTCCCCGGGGCAAATCAAATCAAGGAGCTTTACTTGCTGGATACTATCTCCTGGCGTTCCTCTTTGCCGGCAATCCTCTTATCGTCTCTTGGATCGTTGGCAACACTGCGGGAACAACCAAAAAGTCAATGATCATGAGCGTATACAACGCCGCCAGCTCTGTGGGCAATATCATCGGCCCCATCTTGTTTAACGACCGAGATGCTCCTGCCTATAAACCTGGTTTACGCGCCTGCCTGGGCGTCTTCGCAGCGTTAGTTGGAGTGATTTTACTGCAGTGGGCCAATCTCATTGTTCTCAATAAGATGCAGGCAAAGACTCGAGTACGCAACGGAAAAGAGGCACACGTTATTGACCGCTCTATGCAAAACCATTATCGTACAGCCAGGCACAATGAGGATGGGGTACTTCAAGATCGCGAGGGAGCCAACGATGAGGATGATGCTCTTGGACGAAATGCTTTCTTGGATCTCACAGACCGTGAGAATGATGAGTTTGTATATATCTACTAAATTAAAGCTAAAGTCTAATTACCTGGGATATGGAGACAGTCTATCTTCCTAATAAACGCCGTGCCGCTATTAATATGTGTTATGTTCCCTTTTTAAAAACGAGTGAGCTGAGAGATGCGTCTGTCTTTCTTTGTTTTGTGTTGTGAAGCGTATTCAGGACTGTTGCATACTTGGAACAAGTTCAAACCACTCATGATTTTCCAAAGATTCCTTGAGGAGTTGCAGCTTTGGCCAAGAGTACGAGAATTCCGCCAAATAGGCACATGGCACCACTAAACATGGTGACCTGCTCGAAGCTGCCATAATGGGCTACAAAAGCGCCATCAATAGGAGGCCCGATCAAGACTCCGACAGCTCCTAGAGCCAATCCCATGCCAGTATAAGTTCCAACATTGCGTGCGTCATCGGCACAGCTTGTAATGGTAACTGTTGCCCCAGAGATGATTGTGCCAGAGGTAAAACCGAAAACGGCTGTGTAGGCGATGATGGCTGCGTTGTTGTGCGTCGAGTTCATACAAAAGGCAATGACGGCCGTGACGATTGTGCCCCCGGCATACATATTCATCTTTCCGTACTTGTCTGCCAGAATACCCGGGATGACACGGCCAAATGTCGAAGCCGCATTAAGGATAGCGGGCAAGTAGCCAGCCAGCGTTGCGCCCATGCCCCTGATTTCCACGGCATACGTCGGGAGGAAGATGATGGGCATGAACATTCCGATAAAGGCGAAGAAGGTGGAGGCGATGATGAGCAGAAACTTTGCGTCGCGTAACACGCCGGGGATGAAGAAGGCGGTTGGGCGCGGCGGCAGGCGGGTCTTGATGACGATGATGGAAAAGGCCATGAAGGGTATCATGAGGAAGCCGATGATTCGGACGGTCCAGCCAAACCCGATGGACGTGGCGTTGAGCATCCTGGACACGGCGATGGGCATGATGATGCCGCCGATGGAGGAGCCAGAAATTGCCAGTCCAAAGGCGGCGGCTCGCTTCTTGTCAAAGTAGTGCGCGAGCGCGCCCATGGCTGGGAATTGGAGGAAGCCCATGACGCTGCCCATGAGGACGCCCTGGACAAGGATGATTTGCCAGTATGTTTTGCAGAGGCTGAGCATCATTACTGCGAAGATGTAGATGACTGCCGCAGGTTGCATAATCTATATCAAAAAAGTTGGTTTCTAAAACAATATGCAAAGGGGTAGAAACAAATACGCACCTTTACTCCATAGCGATCAAACATGGGCCCTCCAAGCATGCCCGTGAAGAACTGCAAAAACGCAGAAAGAGATCCAATCCAGGCCACATCGTCGGGAGTACGGTCGCGAAGCTGGTGGGTCAGGTAGTACTCCGTGAAAGTGCCAAACGAGTTGGAAAATCCCAGACAGCAGAAAAATACAGAGGCAGCTCCGCCGGCGACAAGCCATGCCCTCAGGCCGCCGTCGGGGGCAGGTCCTACTTCATCTGCTGAGGTCGATTGCTGTCTTTCTTGGTCATTGGAGACGAGTTGTCCGAGGGCGATTTTCTCCTCGCCGGGGAGGGGAGTGCCTTTTTCTTCGACCGTAGTTGTCGACATGGCTGGGGTGATAAAGCGTGCTTTGCTTCTTCCTTTAGGTCCTAATAGTTTCAATGGTGGTTTTGTCTAGGATTAAAGACTATTAAAGAGCCACTGTCGTATTATCTAGATCCGATTATAAGGTTGAATAGAAGGTTGTTGAACAAAGGCACGGGAGTGTCCATCTCTTATATACCAACGAGATCTTTTTCCAAGCCCGAAAAAACAATTTACGTGTTCCTTCTATCTCAGGCAAGCAGCTCCATCATACGACTATTCCTACACTAAAGGAAATTCCCATTCTCGGAGATGATTATAGGCTGGCCATTGACTGTCGGAGGGTTTTCTCGTTAGGCCTTGCATCTAAGCTGCAAACCAACGCGTATAAGTCGGGCTTTCGCCCAAAGAGGAAATAGCCAAGCTGGCGAAGAAAGCCAATAGGCCTAGTGTGCGAAAGTCCTCTCTTAGGCCGGCGGGGTCCGCAGTCCGCAAAAGCCCATAGTCCGAGTCCGAGTTCGGCCGTAGTGCCTGTTTGGGGGATTTGCCGAGCTGATATGTCCGAAAGGAAGCGTCATCACATGCAGGCATTCGTTTTCGTTTACCCTTTTTCGCAACTCGCGACTCTTTTTTTTTTTTTTATCTTGATCTTATCAATCTATTAATACGTCCGCAAAGAAAGTGACCTTTCGAATGGAACACACTCCCAAGACGGTGGTTGTGGCGGGAGAGCGACGCCGCCGGAGACCTGCAATGTAAGCCCACATTTGAGCTTCTATACCTACCCATCTTGAGCTCTCAGCAGATAATTGACAAAAGAGAAAAATATATATAGTTCATGCGCGCTGTGTAGGAAACGAAAGCTTCGCTGCAATCGCCAGCATCCTTGCAGCAACTGCATCCGGACCAAGGCCGAGACATGCGTCTACGAGAACCACAGTCCGGGACCTCGCGCGTCTGCGCAGAACCCGGTTGACGTCTTCTTTCTCGATCCTGAAGCTCCAAAATCAGCTCCGGCCTCGGCCCAATCAGTCTCCAATTCCAGTCCGAATGATGCATCGCTGAGCGCAAGAACTCACACTTCCAACTTGGCAGCTAAGAATCTGCTGAGTCCGTTGACGCCAAGGAGTCAGGATGAGCCAATCACCAACCGAAGCGTCGTCGAAGCTGGCAAAGTCTGGACTTCCATTCATAACTACTGTTCGACCGAGCCTGAGCCAAGACCTCCGCAGCAGCAGCAACAGTCACCGGCGCAAATATCGCTGTCTCCTTATACATGCCCAGAAACCGATTTCCTCAACCGAGCGCCTCACCTAACTGGAGGGGCAATTCACTTCCATCGCGACCATCACTTACCAAACTCAGCTGAGCCGGCTCTGATACGGAGCGTTACGCACAAGACGCGATTCTTTGGCCAAAGCCATTGGATCAATGTCTTTCAAGTAGTAAGCAGATGTTTTCTTTCTCATCTCTAGCCAAAGTACATTGCTTACTCGTATATGTTGTTCTTATCAGTTCAAAAGCATGTTTGTACTCAACGATGTACATCTTCTGGAAGAAAAGTCCAACACCTATCCACTCCTTATGAAGTGCAAATCTCTGGCAAAAGTCATCAAAGCAAAGAGGAATCCTGCTTGGCCGACAATCCCGACAAGGGAGCTGCCAGAAAGACAGGTGTGCGACAAACTCATCGACTGCTACTTGAAGACGACGGAGAACATTCACAGAATTCTACACTTGCCGTCCTTTAAGAATGACTACGAGGAGCTATGGGAGCCCGGGGCTTTCCCTGACATAGCCTTCGTCGTCCATCTCAAACTGGTACTGGCCCTTGGCGCAGTCTGCTACGATGAGGAGTTTTCCTTGCGAGTTTCAGCCATACGCTGGGTTTATGAAGCGCAAACATGGACATCGGAGCCCGAGTGGAAGGCACGATTAGGCATTCAGTTCATACAGACTCACATACTGCTGCTACTAGCTCGAGAAGCCGTCGGCGTCGCTGGCGACTCAGTCTGGGTGTCTGCAGGCGATTTGGTACGCAGAGCCATGCACATGGGCCTGCATCGAGATCCACACCACCTGCCAAAACGATCCCTCTATGCAACCCAGATGCACAGGCGGCTGTGGAATACAATCCTCGAGATACTTTTGAAAATGAGCCTGTCGTCGGGCGGCCCGCCGCTCATCTCGCCTGACGACTTTGACACGGAGCCCCCCGGCAATTTTGACGACGACCAGCTCATGACGGAGAGCTCGGTCGAGAAGCCCGAGAGCGAGTTTACCAGCATGTCAATCGCGCTGGCATTGCGGAAGACTTTTCTTGCTCGCCTTGCGGTGACGAGCTTCTTGAACGACCTCACATCGTGCGGGACGTATGAGAGGACGCTGGAACTCGACGCCGAATTGCGATCGGTCTACAAGGTCCTAGTCCACACTCTCCGCAGATTCAAGTCCAAACAAGCAACTGGCGAGGCAGCGTTTGGCCCCTCTGATTTAGACCTGCGATTCGTCGACTTCCTCATGCAAAGACACATATCTGCCCTCCACACACCATACTTCATCCCCGCCCTCCGGCAGACAAGATACGCCATATCGCGCAAGCTCACCATCGAAGCCAACCTCAAGATCTGGGCCGCAGCCTTCCCTTCCTCGGCCATAATGTCCCATCGGCACAGTCAAGGCTCCTCTCCTTCATCCCCTCTTTCTTCCTTTCTCGACAACGAAGACCTCCTCACGCGCCTCTCATACAGCGGCCCAGGCTTCTACAGAACCGCCTCCATGCAGGCCAGCCTGCTCATCACCGCCGAGCTCGACACCCAGCTCCGCGAAGAGCAGGGCCTCGTGCCAGGGCCTCTCCGGTCGGACCTCTTCTCCGTCATCCGGGAGTCCCAAGACTGCTGCCTGCGCTCAATCAAGGGCGGCGAGACCAACGTCAAGGGCTACCTAGTCAGTTGCGTCATCATATCCCACATGGAAGCCCTCCTGCGCGGCATCGATCCGTCTGAGATTCCGCCCTTGTTTCGAAAGGCTTCGGAAGAGGGAATGGAGCTTTGCGTGAGGATTCTGGAGGAGAGGGCTGGCGAGAGCCAGGCAGTGGGAGCTGTGGATGTGGACGAGGATATGGGTTTAGGAATGCGGCAGCAGAGCCCGGATTGGGATTTTTTGGTAAGTCGAGCATTGATTCTTCTTCTCTTTACTTCGTGTCTCTTCATTTCGTGATGGCCTTGCTAATCTTGTTGTGACGACAGGTTTCGGACGCCATGTTTGCGTACAACACCGGGCTGAACGAGCCTATGAATTGGTTTCTGAGCGAGAGCACTCGCTAAAGCTCTCTCAGGTTCGCAGTATGGAGTAGAGGCCCAGGGACCATAATACTGTAAAACACATGTAATCGTAATGTACAATAGCTAGAAGAAACTCTTATGCAATCTCGAGTAATCAGTCAATCCGGATTGCCAGTCTGCAAATAGTGTATATATCATTTGACAGCCACTCCTTTCAACAACGCAAA
Organism: Trichoderma sp. 2475; assembly: GCA_038502285.1. Classification (NCBI taxonomy): domain Eukaryota; kingdom Fungi; phylum Ascomycota; class Sordariomycetes; order Hypocreales; family Hypocreaceae; genus Trichoderma; species Trichoderma sp. 2475. Next base: position 1,224,757 of record JARPVV010000003.1, on the reverse strand, counting down.
TGGGCGGATGGTTTAGTGGTATAATTTTCCCTTAGCATCAAGCATCCTTCGAGCTGCTTAATCGCATGGGAAAGGTCCGGGGTTCGATTCCCCGTTCGTCCAGTTGTTGTTTCTTTTTTGCACTTTTTCCACCCTCTTCTTTTTTTGCGGATTCGTTCCAAATTTTTTCTTTGGCGCGGATGTGGCTATCGGTGGGACCCCGGCTCGGTTCTTGAGTCGGACCCGGGATTCGTCGGAGGTACGTACCTCTTTGTTGCAGAGACCCTCGTGACTCTCTCGTCCATACTTGGGTTACGAGGCCAGCATGAAAGAGAAGATGGATGCAACCCATTGATACGCCCTTGTCTCAAGCAGCTCACGCAGCGAGTTAATTAACTGCATGGTCGTTTTTTCCCCAAAAGGAGCAGCGAGCAATGCCTCACCGCCTCGTGTCTGCTAGTAGTCGCGGTATTGGTTGGTAGCTCCTAAGAGAGATCTCCCGCGCACTTAATATCACTACTGTTTCGAGGTAGACTGAGAAGGACACGGTTCCAACAGAAGGCTTCTCCTGTTGATACTAACCTGTCAGGAGCGTCATCTTAGCGCCTAAGCTTGTCTTAATCCAGGCGTATTCGCATACTTACCCACGCGCGGAACGCAATAAGGGTCTAAATTAACGAATTGGTTTTAACATAGTACGGGGTGCTGTATGTGGGGGTGTTGTTCCGTGCTTTATTGGATGTACAAGCCAATTGCTCTGTTCGGCCAGCTTTTTCATGTACATGGTAAGAGTGCGATTGTCTGAGGGTCGTAGTAAAGAGTGGCTCGCTCATAGCCAGCGTTGGTGGCTTGAGTCTCCAGAGGCAGTGACATCCAACAACGAGGTTATAGTCAAGGCAGTGACACCTTCATTATGCCGCTTGACACACTCTCGAGCCGAAACATTCATCTGCTTAATGCTCTTTGATCGAACAGATGATAATTCTCGAGCTTCGGAGGGGTAGTCCTTTCGTTGAACCTCCTCCTGCGAGACGGAAATATTGGTGGAGGAGGGGAGGAGGGGAGAAGGAGGGGAGGCAGAAATGGCGGGGCAAGTCTTCATGAAGCTTGAGTAGGCATAGCTCCGACAGCTCAACAAGAAATCACCCTGGCGTCGTCAATGCGAGTTATTGCACCGCCGCTCCTCTTTGCGACAAGTCATTCGACTTTTTCAGCTGTCCAAGGATTCCAGGACACTCCAGACAAAGAGAGGCTATTCCAATAATAGCACCCAGTAGTGTGGCAGTCTGTCACAGTAAAAGGGTCTGCCCCTCCATGCTCCACGTTGATAGGATATGACGTCCGTAGCTATGAAGTCAGGGGGAGCAAACGGGTAGCCTGTGTATACAGTGAAGCGAGCTGAGCCACAAAGGTGCCCAGCTGCTGCTCTCCACGATTCAAGACGCAATTGTCTGCAATGCCTCGCTGTCTGCAGCTCCTGAGCGTGGAGACTCAAGGGACCCATTCGCCACACTACGTATGTGCTGAGAGCCACCAATCGCGTTATCATAGCTCCTGGAGCTTGCGAGTCCAGATCATCAGATGGGCAGAAGCCGGACGGCGAGCCCACGAATGGAGTCCCCTAGATCCACACTGCTACGCCATTGAAACTTGCCAAAGTAGCAACGCAGTAGCCTCGGGGTGAATGGCCAAGGGGCAAGGGGTTATCTCGTAGATCATTGGATGTGCAAAGGGTCGCGAGGTCATTGACCCCTCTTGCACGGTGAGGCAGCTCTAAGCTTATAAATAGCTCTGCCGCTCCCACTTCGAACCTTCTTTTGCTTCTTCTTCCTTTCGAACTAAACACTTCTTCATAAATCCATATACCACACAACTTCTCTCACATTCACAATGGGTTGGTTCGACGGTATGATGAACTCCAGACTCACCCAGTGTCGTGTGTCATGTCATCTAACAAGATGTTGCAGATTCTGACAACCAGGCTCAGTACGAGCAGGTCACTGAGCGACCCCACGAAGCCAAGTGGTCTCACGAGCTCATCGGCGGCGCTGCCGCTTACGAGGCCGCCAAGGCCTACGAGGACCACGTCGCCCAGAACGGTGAGAACGGCCCTCTTTGCCGAACCCAGATATCAAAGTTCATTTGTCTAACTCTTCACTGCATAGGCCACCCTGACGAGCACGCTCAGGCCAAGGAGATCCTTGCCGGTGCCATCGGCTTCTTCGTCGACCGCGAGGTTGAGACCAAGGGACTCGACTTCATTGACCGCGAGAAGGCCAAGCGTCACGCCCAGCAGCAGGCTGAACAGGAGCTTAACAGCCAATACGGAAACAGGTGGTAAATACAGTCAGATAGAAAAGAAAAATCGACAGTGCCATTGAATCCATTCACTTTGTCCCAAGACGCGTGTGACGATGCGGGGTCTGCGAGGACCCCTCCTTGAGGCCTCCTGGTGGTGTGGCCGTTGGTTGGACGGAATGCTGGCATCTGCTGCACCAGTCTCGCAACTCGCAGGGTCTGGCCGCTGCCCACAAGCCATCGTAACTCTGAGAGAAGAGGGGGAGGGGGCTTCGTCAGCACGATCCCGTAGTGTCTGAGTACCAGTAGTCGCAGCACCAGCACAAAGCTGACGCAGTCAATGCGCCCGTAACATGTACATTGCGTGAATTGTGGCCAGGCGTCACTGCAAACCAATCTGAGTGCGCCCCTGGACCCGAGTGACGATAGTGGTTGGCTAGCCGGGAAACGATTGCCGATTAGCTCCAGGCCAAGCCGGCTGCTGCAGGTATAGTGGCTGAGAAAGCTTGGCCACTGGAGAGGGCTGGGCCAGGGCCAGCTTGTGGATGAAACGCTCGAGCATTTGCGGTGCAAAAAGGGTCTCTCCATGGATCTCTGAGCGGGGCGCGTCGACCAAGACCGCAGCTGGTGGATCGAATCAGATGCCAAGGACCTTGCCGCGTTTCCGGGAGGAGCGCCGTCGTGAACTCACCGCGTCTTCTCGTTGCCCATTATGCTGGCAACGAGCCTTTTTTACCTCTCTAGACCAAGGTTGTGCTCCATACGCCGTGGCTGGGGCTTGTGCTAACAATGGCGCCACCCCTCTTTAGCTGGGGCGCTGCCACCATCGCCGAGTCCGAGCTGTGACGCTCAAAAGCAAGATGCATACCCGGTAGCATTTCGTGTTTGCGGTAAAAATGCCGTCAGTATCGCTGTGCTAGAGTGTCCAGGTATCTGAAGTAGGTGTAGATGTTTTGCAGCAGAGGGTGATCTGAACACATGTTTGCAGACGCATGTACGCTCGCGGACTATCATAATTCCCGAAAGGCGGTATAGGCGATACATAGATACAAAGTCAAGCGCATGATTGATTGCTCATGCAGCTTCTCTCCAAATTTGCCCAGGATTTGGGGACGTCAAACTGCAGATTAATTCCCGGCACACCAATAATTAAGCTTATCCAGCTGTCTAAAATTTGAAAGTGGTGCTTTTCTGTGGCCATCCAATGGGTGAATGGCAGCAGTTGATCCATTAGCGCAGCTGAATGAAGCCAGGCTTGGAAAACACCGCCGGTCTGCCACTATATTTTGTATGAGATGTGCAGTGATTCTTCTCAGCTGTTGCTAGGAAATCCATGCTCCATATTCAAGCATTTCGACAGCGGTCAACGCTCTCTTCCAATTCATCTACGTCTATCGTACTCTACATACAACATGCAATATTTAGCCTGGACGTCTGCATATCTTCCGACAAAAAGCACCTTCGCAGTGTTTGCATAAACATGCCCCCCCCCCCCCCCCTTCATCAGCTGCATTGTAAAAAACAGTCATCAGTTGTGGCAACTTAAGCCAATTTGATGCTCCAGTCTTCTCCAAAAACATGCCCCCCCCCCCCCCCCTTCATCAGCTGCATTGTAAAAAACAGTCATCAGTTGTGGCAACTTAAGCCAATTTGATGCTCCAGTCTTCTCCAACACGTGCGCGGACGCCGTTGACAGTGGCAAATGCAGCCCTGCCATTCTCGGCAGCGTGGTAATCCACGGTGGCAGACCAGGTGCGTCCTTCAGACTCAACTTGAACCTCTTGGCGGTTCCACGAAGTAGGAGCACCAACAACGATAAGCTTGTTAACGTGGACATCTCGCATGGCCTTGAGCCATTTGCCAGGCTTGATCTTTCGCGCATCTCGTCCTTCAGGATCGACTGATGTGAGAACGTCACCGTTCAGGCTGAATTTGCGGTAGATGTATTGGCCGTCCTCATACTCGTAAGAATCGCCGTCGTCAACGTACAGCTCTCCTTCAGCCTCACCGTTCTTGGACACGGAGATGACCAAAGTGTAGTCGTCAAAACGCATGAGGCTGCTCGAACGGCGAGGGATGTCGCGACGAGTGATTATGTGGCCACCTCGCATCAGCATCGGTATCCGATCGAGCGGAGCATCATAAGTGACATGTTTGCCCTTCTGCGTCTTGGCTACATTGTACGTAGTGTAGTCGTAGTAGATCTCGTCATCAGGAATCCAAATATCGGTCGAGAACTTATCCTTCTCTGTAATCGGCTTGACGAGTAAACCAGTAGATCCAACGAAGAATTGGTCGTCGATGGTTAGACCGCCCTCCTCAGACGGATGCGTCCAAAACATCGGGCGGAGAATAGGATCGCCATCCCGGTTTGCGTAGAAGAACATGGTGTACCATGAGGGGAGGAGGGAATATCGCAACCTCAATGCCGCAGTGGCAATGCCGGTATATGGCTCACCAAGCAGATACGGCTCGCGGCGACGAGCGTCGATATGAGCATGGCCACGGAAGAAAGGATAGAATGCACCTGCTTGGTACCAACGAGCGAGCAAATCCTTCTCAGGATCTCCAAAAAAGCCTGCGACATCAGCTCCAGCAAATGGGAAGCCAGAGACGCCTTGGTTCAGAACCATGGGAATGGATTCCTGGAGATGGCCCCAGTCCGCTAGGTTGTCGCCCGTCCACATGGCACCGAATCGCTGAGAGCCAGCATAGAAAGATCGAGTCAGTACAAAGGGGCGTCGAAGCTCTCCCTTCTTGCGGGTTTGAAGAGCCTCAAAGGTAGCCTGGTGAAAGGTCATGCCGTTCAAGTTGTGAACGTCTCGGTGTTCCCAGTTGTCATGATGCAAGTTGTCTCGAGGCATACTGGTCTCGGGTCCGTCAAAGACTGAAGGCTCGTTCATATCGTTCCAGATAAAAGTGTTCTCCATCGTTCCCTTAAACTTGTCATATTTGTATAGTGTCTTCCACCACTCACGAGCCTTGGGGTTGAAACAGTCAATCCAGTTAGATTGGCCTGGCCAACAGTGGCCATCAAAGGTTTTGCCTTCCTTGTCGTGGACTGCAAGATCCTGAGACTGGAGTTGCTCATTGATCGGATAGCCATCGGTCTTCTTGATGTGTGGATCGATAATGACCACAAGCTTCCTGCCATGGCTATCTAGTTGCTTGCCCATGCTAATGGGGTCAGTGAAGGAGTGGGGATCCCAAGTAAAATACTTGATGCCATCAGTGTACTCAATATCCAACCAGATGACATCATATGGGATCTTGAACTTGTCAAATCTCTTGTCAACATCTTTAACGTCATCATCAGAGATGTAGTTCCATCGGCACTGGTGATAACCGATGGCAAATTCTTGAGGCATAGCGGTATATCCGGCCAGCTCACCATATTTCTTCGTGACATCCTTGGGAGTAGGGCCCAAGAGCACAAAGACATCAAGGATACCACTTTCAGAGATCCAGTGGGTCTGTGTGCTGGTTGGGGCGCCAGAGTTTAGGCTCAAGGGATTGCTGCTGCCTTTGGCTTTGATGATGTCAACCCACGTCTCAGCAGCATTGAGCCAGAAGACACCGACGGAAGAACCCTTTCGGTGAGCTTGCATAAAAGGGATAGATCCGTAGAGAGTCATAGGGCTATCAAGAATATACTCAAAGACGTCGGCATTGTACATGCGGTACGGCTCTTGGAAATTGCCCTCGCCGCCTCGAGTTTCTTTGAGAGACAGAGGCCCAGTGTGCTCGGGAATACCGTAAACGTGCTCGTATCCGTGGAATGAAATGTCCAAGGCTATACTTTCGGGGCCGCGAGGCTTTGAATCTGTGTTTCCACCGAAAGATTCATCCCACCAGGTGCTTTCATCTTCTTCTGTATTGTTTTCTTCTCCCTCTGGCCTTTCAATCTTGGGTCGCCAATGCTCAACATTGAGCAAGCCACGTTCGTTGAACTTGATATGAGAGGCTCCATCCCTTCGAAAATCGATTTCAAAGGGCGAGAGTCGAATGACGGCCTCAAATTTGCCTTCAGGGCCGTACTTGACATTAATTTGAGAACCCTCTTGGTGGACAATTTCAGCCTTCTGGTCGGGCTCCAGACCGCCAACAATAGTCCACTTCTCAGCTTCATTGTAACGTTCTTTTCTGGCAATACTGTTGTGTCTCAACTCAATGTCCTTGTTTTGTCGTCGCTCCTCATCAATGCTGACGCGAGCCACGCCTGATTGAAGGAACGAGATTGTAAGAGGCAGTCGGACGGTATCGCCGTTGGCATTGATGGTTTTGAGGATGACAGCTTGGAGCTGGCCGTCTTTCAGAGTAGGAGATTCGACGATCGCTTGATATGGAGATGTCCATGTCGAGCTCTGGGAGGCCGCGTTATCGGCGTAGGCACGGTTTCGCTTGCAAAAGCCGGCTTGGTCGCATTTCTTGAAGTCGTGTTCCTTGACACCCACTGGATATCTTATAATCAGCAAATTGGCTCCCTAATCGCATTATACTAGAATTTTCCATACAGGCCGGCCCGATCAGGCATGAGAATAAGCTTAGAAAGCTAAAGAGCACTGTCCACTTCTGGGACAGCCCCGTCGTCAACCTCATGACGAGGGCGAGACTGGGCAAGTAAACAAATGGGCTGTGCGGTACAAAGATTCGCTATTCAATTAGGCGGCAACGGCAGGCCACATTGGTTCGTAAAGAGGTCCGTAGTACACAGCCTCATTCAATCAATCGGCTGAGGCGATGGGAGGATGCTGATGATGGAATCCCCCAGAGGCGAGTCTACCACGCTTGGGATTGGGTAGCGTCGTCGAGATTAAGCTATGTTGTCCGTTTGGGACCTCCTCGGCAGCTCTCGATTGGGCATAGCTGGCGACCGAGTTGCAACCTGGAGGGGTAGGCCTCGTTAGATGCATGAGAGCGAATAATGCGATTTGATATTTGCTTAAGGCGGTGAACCCAGATTGGTGAATTGGCACTGTATGTGGAAGCTTTTCATGATGGGATGAAACCCTGGGAACATTCATACGATGAAAGCCTAGATATAAGAGGAGTCCTTACGGCTGTTCTAGAGATTCGACTACCAAATTCCTACTACTGTATCAAGCCCAGCTACATCAACGACTGAACCCCAAGGCTTTGTATTATATTCTCGTCCCGTTTCAAGCTTGCTATCAGCTACTTCTTACTCTGCATACCCTCTTATACGTGTACGCCAATCTGCAACTTTCTTATCTGAGGCTGAAATTTCTGTCCTATGTAAGGTTTTCCATCTCGAAATCTACCTATCTCGCTAACAGCTACAGCCTTAGGCGAGAGCGCCTTGGAGTTATACTTTGCGTATAAAATCCACCCAGCAACCTACCGCACTGTACAACGCAGCCATCTGTTCTCTACTTGCCCATAGAGCCACCAGCCAGCAAATCATCATGCCTGAACCCCACCACGAGGACCCCGCTTCCAGCCCAAAGTCCACCATTTCGCAGCCAAAAAGTCAACAGCGACGCAACCCGCTATTGCGGTGGACTACGGTAACGGTAACCCTCCCCCCACCAATTTTCTTCATCCCGCTACTTCTAGCCGCCATTTACTTTCTCTTCTCTTCTTCTCCTTCTCCTCAAGTCCAACAGCAATCTTGTTCGCTTCAATCCGTTCCACAAGTTCAGACAGCTTCTTTCAGCTCCTCAACTCCACAAACCGCCAAAATGTCTACCGAGCAGACGTGAGATACCCCACCATCTACCCCTCGATCAGGTCGGGATTTTTTCTTCTTTCTGGCAGGAGTCTAATCTTCTCGATAGCTTCATTGCCATCAAGCCTGATGGTGTTCAGGTTAGTCTCACCATATTGTGCCTTTCTTAAAATCAAAATTTCTTATGCTGACTCTGCTACAGCGTGGCCTGATCGGCCCCATCATCACCCGCTTCGAGCAGCGAGGGTAAGAGGCCATAACCGAACCGGTACGAAACTACAACAACTAACGAGATCAATCTAACAGCTTCAAGCTTGCTGCCATCAAGCTCGTCACTCCCGGCAAGGCCCATCTCGAGGCTCACTGTTGGTCACCACTCTTACCAAACGTTATAAAAGTGTTATTTACTAACCAACCCATAGATGCCGACCTCAGCGACAAGGGTTTCTTCAAGGGTCTCATTGAGTGTAAGATCCTTTCACAATGCCTCGAATATATCGAATCTTCTGCTGACCTATTCATCCTTGTTAGACATGAACTCTGGCCCCATCTGCGCCATGATCTGGGAGGGCCGTGATGCCGTCAAGACCGGCCGTAGTATGTTATCCTGTAAGGCTACTTTTGGATATATGCAGCTAACCCAGTCACTTAGCCATCCTCGGTGCCACCAACCCCCTTGCCTCTGCCCCTGGCACCATCCGTGGCGACTACGCCATCGATGTCGGCCGCAACGTCTGCCACGGTTCCGACACCGTCGAGAACGCCCAGAAGGAGATTGCTCTCTGGTTCAAGGAGGGCGAGGCCGTTTCCTACAAGGCTTCCCAGTTCGACTGGATCTACGAGAAGGCATAAATTGTCATTCGTTAGGAAGATTCAAAACACTGCTGTCCTCGCACCCTTGGATAAGCTGTATGATGATAGAATAAAAATAAAAGAAATTGTCTGAAGTTTGCTTTGTTGCACCTTTCTCTTCATGGCTTTCGTGTTATAGTAGATTTAGCTCTAACAAGTATCTTTGCGAACCACGGTGTGGCCCAAACACTACCGATGATTCGAACGGGGAGGAGGGCTTTTGTTATCGCATATGCCAGAGCAACCTCGACGAGTATTTTGTACTTTTGCTCTCCGTTGTGCCAGCGCTGCACTGCATCTTCCACTTGTGCGTTCTGGCCCGTAGTTCCGGAGGCAGACGTGTCGCTCTTGTCTTCCTGCTCAAAGCCAAACAAGCCTTTGCGCTTGAAATACCTCTCGTACCTCTCGATTCCTCCTTGCAGGGACTCTCCAAAATGATCAGTCACATAAGATATTGGTATGTAGTTGGTATAGTGAAACAGGGAAAAGAGTCCAAATAAAGGGACAATTGCCGTGATTTCGTGTAAAATCATAAACGAAACGACATGCGAAACAGGGGCATTGCGTAGGCCATTTGTGTATTTTTGCAGGCGTTTGGGGAGCTTGGACGTCAGGCGGTCGAGGCGCGATATACGGCTCGCTTCGGTGGACTGGGCTCGGATTGAAGAGTGCAGGTGGAGTGCAGAAGGGCGTATTCGTATCGTCGGGCGCCAGTTGAAGAATAGACGGGCGCGAGACATGACGGGCGAGTTTGTGGCAGCAGTAAGTTGTTGGATTGAAGTTTTGACGCTGGCCGAGAAGCTCCATCGGACATTTTGTGGTGGGGCTGCTGGGATCGCTTAAGCTTCAGTGCTCTAGGTGATGTCTTCTATGAGAATGACGCTCGGTTTCATCTGGACGTGATAATCATAAAATTTCTATTGATAGCAATCTGTAGCATAAAATTCTATACTGCTAAGCCATGGTATGGTTTTCGATTGTTCTGATCCCCTTGTAACCCAAAATAACGCCGTTTGATTCCCTAGGTTGAAGTGTCCAGCAGCGTCACCATGTATGCTTCTTAGCCCATCCGTAGTGCCCATATCCCTGTACCGTATAGCAAAGAACGCTTTCCCAAGTATCCCGTATATAAACGTAGGTAGTTTTCATAATGTCGTACCGACTCATCGGTTTCTTTTTTCCATCAGTCTGATTATTTTTTGGTCAGATACAGTCGTTTCCATGGTGGCCTAAAGTGACATACGAGCCATCACTCAAGTAGCGGAGTGTTATCGCCAAAAACATCCTGGCCTTTGATCAAAGCTGGTTCCTTCGATAACTTCTTGTAAGGCGTGCCTCTATTGCTGATTTTGGCATACAGATGACTCCCTCCGCTGGCGGCCTTGATCCATCGGTAGCAAGCAACGAGTCTTTGCGCCATACTGATTGTGTGTGGTGATGTTCTTGTATCGACGGAATGATATTTCAAGGTTTTAAGCAATAAGAAAGAGGAAGACAAAGCTGGAGAGAGAAAGAGAAAGTTTTACAAGTGGCTTGTTCAATATTTGCTTTGGGCCGCCTGGGCTGTTGGTGCTGTGATGAAAACTAAACTCTTTCTCTAGAAGTGACAGTATATATATCTGCTCAGCATGGCACGACGTAAGGACGATATCGACGCATAAGAAGTTGCCCCCTCTCCCCCCGAACCTTTCTATTTTTGCATAGCCCCTGAACGACTTTTCGTTGGGTCCTGCTGTTTGCCCCAATGTTTGTCTAGGCCATCATACAAGGAGAGCTTCACTTTGGTTCGCCATCCAAACCTGAAACAAGAAACATGCGGGACTCCTGGCGCTTCGAAACTGATTCGCTAAAAAGCTGTCCGGGGTCCCCGTCGTGGACGCTGCTGGCCAATCAATGCTGCTGACGGTGTCAGTCGTGGCAAAGAAGCCATCTGATGAATCATGAAGTCGCGCCACCAGAGAAGTGTTTTAACTCGTAAATGCGCAGCCTCAAATGCATACAAAATCGTTCATAAATATCACGGTGAAGACGCGAGGATTCACTATGGCGTGTGCTACACGGCGTGCCGCGAGACGCACGTGGTCGGTATTTTAGGCGCGCGGCATCCAGACAGACATTTTGACGTTGTGTTCACGATCATTCCACGCCAAAAATAGACTACAGCATTTGCACGTTGCAAGAAGATTTGATGGATATCGCACTGCTTGTGTATAGGACAAATTAAGCTAAGCCTCAGATTCGAATGTTTGCAGGAGGCCGCTTTTGCCCTCTCTCCATCCTCACTTGATATCTTTTACTTGCGCACTCTATATGCCCCAGCTCGTATTTTATTCCGTCTTTTGCAGCAAGGTTGCCTGGATACTCGATAGCGAAAATATAGCTGGTGTTATAATATTACTACTACTCAGCCGGGATTTTCCAGTGATAATTAACCACTTGCGCAATGATTTGCAGTCCCTCAGTCACCAAGCGCTCCAAAATTATCAACTTTGCCCCCAAAGCCTTTCTTGGCCGATGTCTACCCTACTGACTCTATGTGCACTACAAGTTCGTAGCAATACATTGATCGCTTTCAAAAATTTTAATCGACTCAGTTGCTGCGTTGAAAGCCTCCGATGCTCTCTTCACCAATCAGGCAGTACAGAGTACCTCTGGTAGCTGGCAGTAGGAGCGGTGAATTCATCTCGAGCTGGGCTGCCGCCTTCCCTCTGTAGTAGCATCTTTGACCGCCTCTACTACACACAAATTTGGCATCGGAAAGCATCAAGAGGGCCAGGTGCCTGCTACTTTGATTGCTTTCGAAATAAGACTACACGTCACCGGCTCATTTTTGCCGCCTCAAGACACTCTTTCCCTCTGAGCTGGGGTTTACCAGTATCGCCTCTTGCCTTCACAGCCGAAGATGCTTCCTCAAATCACCGCAATGACGAATCCTGGCGGTGAAACAGAGTTTCTTCTGTTGTCGGGAGGAAGGAAAATGCATGGGAATATTCTCCCTCTATATCTTTTCCTTCGTCTCTCCTGTTTTCCTTTCACAATCTCCGGCCACTCGCTCACGCTTCACATCCAGCAAACGTACGCTCAGTCCAACCAGCCAAGCTATCATTCGCCAATCTTCCTCCGCAGGACTTCTATTCGTCTGTCTTGAGAATCCTATCGACCATGGTCATCTCAAAGCTCGCCACCGGCCTTGTCGGCGCTATTGGCCTTTTCGCGGCCGTCAACGCTCAGCAATTCCGCGGTGAAGATCTCATCCTCTGTGACTGTGGCATTGGAGACAATCCCGATCACTCAGAATGGTCTACTTCTCGCCAGATGAACTGGTACCAGGACATCAGCTGGCCCAGCTCCGCCTACAAGTACCCTGAAGCTCCCGACATGGCCGTCGAGGTCCCATTCAAAGAAGGCTGGTATCCCTGGGTCCCAACCGGTGCGACCGCTACCATGCCTAATGGCGACGTCTGGACCGCGTACATTGAAGACGGCACCCCTGATGGCTTCAAAGCTGGAAGTGCAGTCACTACCAAAGAGGGTGGCCAAATGCTCAACTGCTGGGCTTACCGTGGTCGTCCTGTTAGCGCTGCCATCAACAAGACCATCAATCATGACGCCATCTGCTGGAGCGCCTTTGTCTGCAACCGGGACAATCACCCTCCTCCTCGCCCAGCTGACATGGGCTCTCAGACTTCTACCTTGACCACGTCTTCGGCGGCTCCTTCCACTACCTTCTTCTCTGAGCCACCACACACCGCAGTCCCAGCTTCGAGCATTGGCGGTCAGCCTGTGCCAGTACCAACTTCTACTCCTCACACGGGACAGCTCGCCGTTTATTCCACTGTCAGTCCTCGTTTCATCAACTGGCAAAGTTCTTGGGGAGCTTTCATCAATAGCTTTGTCTGGGATCAGACTACCGGTAACTGTGTTGGCGGTCCCATCAAGGGCCAAGGCTACACCATCAACGTCGAGTGTGCGGGCGTCAAGATTGATGATGATACCCACATGACACTCCTTCTCATCAAGGCCCTTCGCGACGTTGGCCTCAAGAGTTTGTGGTTCAACCAGAATCCCGTCATCCCTGGTATCAACGGAACCAACATTACCGCGCCCAGCTGGGTCGTCATGCCCGAGGCCTTTACCATCAGAGCCACCGACCTATCAAATCGGAATGTTGTCGGCTATCTTTCATACGCTACCAAGTATGATGGCTTCCTCAGCGGTCCATGCTCAGCATGCGAGACGGCTCGCTTCAACTCTGATTTTTTCGATCCCATCATTTCTGCAGTACAGGGAAGCTATCCCGTATACAACAACTTCACCATTGAGGCCCAGTGCAGTCCTTGGATGGCCTGCGTCTGATGAATATCGGACGCTTCTCTGCCTTTTCTTTTGTAATTGTCGGCATCTATACGCATCAACATGTTACTATCACTTAGAGTGCTGCAATCACCTATGTACATGACTGAGGAGGATGAAGAGTCATATCTTTACACTAGTTGCTCAAGGCTATAGATGTATGTATGTTGCTCTAATAAAAACCCATTTTGACCATTTCCTCTACTGCCTCTAGGAGCTACGATGCTTCATGGACTTTCATTCTCAATCTCCCACACTGGGCTTTGTGAGTTCTGCCTTTTGCTTTATTGTCAAACATGGTTCGAAAATCGTATGATGTTTCGAAAATCGTATGATGTTTCGAAAATCGTATACAAGTCTGAGTCTTTCCTAGTTATCTGATCCGTCTGAGTAGTAATCAAACTGGCTAGGAACTTGTATTGGCTTGCCGTTTGGAGCATCAGGATCAGCTTCCAAGACCGGCTTCGTTGCTTTATTGATCGGTGGAGGATTGGTGCTCGGCAAGGGAACGTCGTTTCTCAAAATAGATGTCATCTGTCTTGCCCATTCCCACGGCCTCTCCCTTCCACCAGGAAGGCTATTGAAGTACTCCCATCCCATGACTCCGCCGAAGCGCTCATGACGTCCTCGAAGCAGAGCCAAGACAGATGAGAGAAATTCCCACATAACAAACCCATTGCCATTTTCTGGATTTGTAATAAGGCCAACAACGACCTTTTCGGCTGGCCAGCCTTTTCGAAGAATCATTTCATACATGATGGGGTTGCTCATATCGCCCCAGCCAGAGTAGAATTGAGTATTGTACCACGCGATTTCATTGCCGCGCATGACTTCTAGGGCCTCATAGTCGAACCCACTGAGGTTACTCCTATGATCAAGAAGAGCGGCGGCAACGGGTGCCAAAGTAATGATAAAGCCTTTGCCGAAATCGCTTCTTAAACGGTCAATGAGGTTGATGACGCCACCTAAAGACATGTCCTCTTCAACATCTAGATCTAGGCCATCGAGGCCCCGTGCACGAATTATGTCGCGCAATGGGACATAGTATCTTTCAAATTGCTCACTAGAGCCATCCAGTCGCCTGTATGATCCTTTGGCCGCCCCACCGAGCATGCCCAGGACTTTCACCCCAGAGGCTTGGAGAATTCGGAGCTCGGCCCATAAAGTTTCGAAGCGAGGATGATGAGGAGGATGGTCGTTCAGCGTGATGTGACTGGGATCTTCGTTGAGATGAATGGCGGCTAGGATGACGTGAGTTATTGAGATACCCGGCTGGGTGAGAAGTGGTAGGACAGAAATTGGTCTGCTGGCGGAATCATGGTGGGTTTGATAGTAGGTTATGATCCTGGGGAGCGGATTAGATGTTGGTTGAATTGGTGGCATCGGGAATAGTTATGGAAAGCTGGGTGAGATGACGGCAATCAGAGATGAGAGAGATGGAAGATGAAGATATGGCGTTGGAGAAGTGAAGATGGGCTGAAGGTCAGCATTTGTGAGGTTAACAGGAGGTATGAGCTCTGGTGGGGCGCAGGACCCCGCTATCAATAAACGCCCCTCAGCCTTGATGAGAGAGTGACATTACGAGGACTGCAGCTGACATGATATCGATAATCATTTACCTATGTGTTATTTGAATTGTGTGATTGGTATGCGCAGTATCACAAGCATTGCAAATTATTTGTCCATTTTTTATGCGCAGAGCATGGACCTAATGTTAACCACAGTACTGCAGATTGGCGACTTGAATAATTCACCAAGGTACCTTAGTAGGTGCAGTGACGATACGAATATAAAAGGCTGAATTCTGAAGTTGTAGATGTATTTCTTCGTTCATAGCAAGTGATATACGCAGCTAGCCATCTTGAAGAGTAACCTGATAGACAAAGTTAATGAGCCATTAATATTAATGACCGATTATACACATTAGGTGAATGGCTGACATAGCTGAAACAAAGCGGCCGTAAATACAGCGAAGATGAATGGCGTCTATCTATTCACTGAGCGCTATGAAACTTGAATGCTTTGGTAGCTGTTCTTGATAATTCATCCTGTGTTCTTAAGTCGTGATTTCGTTGTTGATGTTGAGCGTTATAAGCTGTCCTTTGCCTCCAGACGCCTTTGCGGCAGTCCTCACGCAGCTCACTGGCAAGGCTGGTTCTGTCTACTTTAATACTCCGATTATAGTTTAAATAGAGAGTTGCGGCCCTCATAGCTTTTTCTTATTCCAAATATCAGTATAGAGGTCGCTGTGATACTATTAACAGTAGAATTTGTAAAAGCAGTACTATTCGTAAAAGCAGCAAAAGCAATTAAAGAATTAAGGTAGTAAAAATTATTCAGCTCTTTATTTAGGTGGCGAAACAAGCTTTTGCAGTATCTCGACGATATCCCGTTGCCCTTTTTCCTCTGCATACAACAACGCAGTCTTTCCGGTAATATCCTCAGCATCTACATCAACCTTGCCAGTATTGAGCAGCAATTGCGTAACTGCCTTATGCCCCTTCTCTGCTGCTAACATCAACATATTCTTACCCTTAGAGTTTTGCTTGTTTAGATCAACGTGGTCAGCCTCAAGCAACACTTGAACAACTGCCTCGTGCCCCTTTTCCACCGCATACCATAGAGGAGAATTTAGATCAGCGACCTTGCCGGTATTCAACAGTAGTTGAGCAACTTCGTGGTGCCCGTTCCATGCCGCCAACATAAGCGGCGTATCACCCCAGCTATCCTTGGCGTTTGGATCGACACGTGGAGCGTCTAATAGCAATTTGACCACGATGACGTGCCCCGCCTCCGCTGCTTGTGACAGAGGCGTTCGACCGAAATCATCTTCGGAGAGCGGAGATGCCCCCCAGCGTATCAATTCCTCCACAGCGTCAATGCTGTTACTCTCCGCGGCCAAGGACAGCGCTGTTCTATATCTCCTCTTCTCATCCTTGTAGTCTAGGTTTGCCCCTAGCTCAAGCAACGCAATAACCACCTCTGACCAGCCCAGGGCCGCCGCCGAGCAAAGAGCCCTACTCTTTTCTTCTGCTGTCATCAATGTTCTCGAGGCGGGTAGAGTGAGTTTAAGCAATGTAGAAGTTAGGCTGTTGTCATCATCGCCGACGTTAATATCCCGGCGGTTAACCCGGTCTTCAATGTCAATATAACGATCTATAATTTTTCTAACCGCTGCAGAGATCCCTTGCCCAAGGCTTTTCCTGGCCAAAAGCCATTTGATACCATCAGAGCTGAACTTCTTCGTGTCACTGATGGTCATCGCCCATCGATAAAGCTCACCTAGCGCAATTGCTGCTTGTTGCACTAAATCGTCTGTATGATGTGGGCTATTCTCTTTGATCTGGGGTTGAGACTTGGTGCAAATATCCCACGCCCATTTGAGAATTGTCTCTGCTTTGATCCACTCCCCACGTCTTCGATGTTCGTTTGCTCTTCTCTTTGCTGTGGCCAGAACATTTTCTGTAGAAGGCATCTTCAGTCGAGATATTATTGGAGGCAAGACGCACAATAATGCGTCTTCTCTTGATCCTAGACGGGCGTCGGTAAATAATTGTACCATTTCCGATACCAGTTTGCTTTCCAGGTGGACATGTGGTGTCTCTTGGATATCGATGTCCTCAACGGCGTCCATGGTGTCGAATATACTCACGAGAAACGATCCAAAGACTTCCTGAGCGCATAGCGATAAGAGTGAGCTACTTGTAGAAGCAGACAAGACTTTGAACGGGGCAGGACTATGACGCCACGATGGCTCTGCTGTATACCAACCAAAGAGCCTCATTTCCCTGCCCTGGTACTGTACGGTACTTGGGTCGCAGCGTTCAGAGTCGGGGCAAACTGAGATCACATCAAAAGTAGGCATCGCACTGCCGAGCCAGATGTTCAGACCAGTATCACCGATGTTTTCCTTAGTTGAAACGATGCGTTGTATCGGAACTTCAGCAGCCCGCGATACCGTAAGCCGGTCTTGTAGCTTCTCGACTTCAGGATCAGACTTTAGAGACCAAACCCACAGTCCCAAGAGCCCTTCCAACTCAAGTCTATTCTGTAGCCTCCAAGGACTTTCTAGGCTCCCTCGCGATAGTTGCAAGCATAATGTGTGTTGGCTTAGACTTTTGCGAGACTCGCTCGAAGCAACGGAAGCAACGTCACAGGCAAAACTCCAAAACATGGATTTGTGATCTCTCCACTCTTCTTGGAATTTGGCATTCTTCGAGCAAATTGTATTGACAATAGATTCAATGGCTAAAGAAAGACGCTGAGAGATCTCTCGGACTTCAACCATGTCCGAATTAAAATGCTGTGAAGAGGTTGCAGTCCATGTGTTTTGCGGCTGAGTTAGTTGCGCGAGGCGAGTCCGATAAGCGAGTAATTTGCCAGCGATATCCATATCATCGTTCACAGGCGGACGTTCTTTCATAACACTATATGTGTCATTACGAGCACCGCAGAACCTCCAAAGGACACGACGCGGACGCGGAAAGTCTGGTGGGGTATCGTCTCGACCAATATGCATAGCAAGCCAGTCTAATTCGTGTCCAACAACCTCATCTGGACACCTGCGAAGGAAATTATCATCCGGTTTCAACCGCTGCATTCGGAGCGCGGACCGGGCAACACTCATCACCATCATCGCTCCAAGCTGAGCCACGGAGATTGCGGAGTGAATGCCTCGTAGCCCAACAAACTGCAACACAAAGCCGATGATAGTAGTCCCGACAGCAGCCCACAAGACAAGTTCCGAGTCTGAGCTCCTAGAGGGCTTCTTCCACGATGAGACATACTGTAGTAGAGGCTGGTCATGATCGCTGTAGCAGAAGGGATCGAACACCTGATCTCCAAGCACTTGTCCTCCAGGTTGTACCCAATATATGGACGAGGACTTTGATTGAACGTTCCGCGTTGATTGTTTATTAATCGATTGTTGATTTCTGTGAAAGATTTGTTTGCGACTGGTCTTTCCAACAAGATATGCGCAAAGAAACATGCCGCCCCATTCAACAAGGGTTCCAACAATGGCCATTGGGCAAGCATATGAGTCCGGACGCTTGCCATCCTTCTGCCACTCCAGATAGTATGTTACAATAACAGCAAAGGCTAAGACGCCGACCTGCAAGACTGTGCCGGACACAGCGACTGTCCTGGAAACGATGGTAGACTGTCTCTTAATGCCGATGTTCAGGGACAGGTTGGGGGCAAAGATGTTGGCGACAGATTGGTCGGCGGCGGGCATGTCCAAGACAGATTCATCGATAGACATGTCCAGCACGGACTCATCGGCGACAGACGCATCGGCGACAGATTTGTCGTTTCTAGTCCACTCATCTGGACGCCTTCTAACGAATTCGCGGCATGGATATATTCCCGCCGTGTCGTCGGCACTTTTGGACGGGTCATAGACGACCTCAAGGATCTTCGGTCGTCCAAAGACTCTCGCGATTCCGCCGTTGTTGTAGAGCTCACACACATCTCGACTTGTCGAGGAACAAAGCTCTGCTTCAGCGTCCCCACCGCCCTCTTGCGCTCTTCCGATAAAGGCACGCAACGAGGGACTTCCGCAAACTCGGATCGCAGAAATAACGGCTGTTAGGATCCCTATCGGCGCGATCGAAAAGATATAATAATCGAGCAAAGTTATGCTTTCACTAAGGTATTGTTTCGTGGTTTGCTCGCCGAAAAGGGCCAAGAAGGGCGCAAGGTCGGTGGCGAGGTTGTTGGAGAAATCATCCCAGCCGTCTGCACGTACGGGAGTAAGAAGACCGCAGAGAAGGAACGCAAAGAGCAGTGATTTCATGATGATGCACGCTGAATTCGATTTTTTACATATTTGGTCGATAATCTACAGATAGGCCCAAAAATGCCCATACATGGTCCTTTCTTTTATATACATGTAGCACTGATTTTCCTTTTTGCCGCCGAAGAATGCGCCAGCATGTAAGGCAGATTTACGCGCCGAGAGGCTCAGAATTCGGGCTCAGCGATTGGATGCATGTAGGACCGACAAGGCAGCTAGGAAAAGTGCACTACCAACAGGCCAATAAGTTGCTTGAACTACAACCAACACGAGGAAACTCGCATTCGTGATACGCTGCCTGCATTAGCATATAAAAGAACCAACACTTTATGAATAGGTGAGGAGGAAGCTATTGTTGAAGATGAAGATAGGTTGGTGTATTTAGTGGTGTAAAGCCTTGGTTGACGGCTCAAGGGACTATACGGCTCGGGCCGGGCTAGTGCGAAATACCTATGATAAGTCGCGATTTAGCTGCAGTAGCGATAGTAGTAGATCAAGTAGATTGAATAAAGACGAAATCAATAGTAAATAAAGAAGAAAATGTTCTCCTGATGAATATTTATAATAGCGTGTGTAGGTAGACATGACTGTTGGTGGTTATGAACCTCGCTAACGATCTGACCAGGCAAATCGAGGAGGCCTCATATGCACCAAAATTTAGAGTAACACTCAGCCACACCAGCTCTAAATTGTCATTGTGATAAAGAAGAGTTTTGCAATTACAAGAAGAAACTCCCTCCCGTAGATTCATATAATATCATCACGTTATTTACATAAGGGCTTAATTACAATCTCTTCCCACGCGCCCAACCATTCCGACCATCTTGCATGTTTGTCCCCGCTTTGCGACCGACAGGTAGCGTTACTTCTGTTAGCTGACGGCCTTCGGCCAAAGGCTCGGACTACATTTCAGTGCCAGAGCGTAATAACCAAAGTTCTGTACTTGTTAATATCCCATTTCAGCTATTTGGAAAACAGTCCTCGCAGCTGCCTATCCCGAGTACATTGTAACTGAGGATATAGACGGCTGACTACATGTAAGTGCCGAGTAGCGACATATCTCCACGGAAACCCCTTGTCGCATATCCCATGAATCGCCTCTTTATCCTGTCTGATGCAATTAGTTGCCATGTCTCCTTTTACTCAACCAGTAGCTGCGGTTTTTGGCGGAACACGAATCGGCAATGGAGAGCAATTCATGCCCCATACCCATTTCGAGACATTCCTCAAGACGTTGACTCGACACCACATTACCAAGATTGATACAGCACAGGCGTACGGAAATTCTGAAGCTACACTTGGCGGAGTCCAGGCGGGTAGTAGATTTGTGATTGACACAAAATGGAGCCCTTCTTCATGGACTGAGTCTAGCATACCGTGGGCCACCAGCGAGCGCATTATACGCTCTGCAGAGGAAAGCATCAGCAAATTAGCAGTTGACCAAGTAAGTTGAATTGCTAGCCCTCCACACAGAATCATTTTCACAGCGTTGACTACTCTATTACTATGTTCTCTATACCAGCTGCTACTATTACTAACTTGAGTTAATCTTTGTCAAAAGGTCGACGTCTTCTACCTTCATAGGCCAGACCCAATGACACCTATTTCCGAAACCCTTGCGGCAGTAAATGCTATTCACAAGCGTGGCGTTTTCCGCCGATTTGGGCTATCAGGCTTCCCTGCTACTGAGATTGAAGCCATATACAATCACTGCGCCGACCACAGCTATCCTCTTCCCGTCGTTTACCAAGGCAGCTACAATCCGTTAAATAGACATAAAGAAACTGCCCTTCTTTTGACTTTGCGCCGCCTACGCATCTCCTTCTATGCGTACGGTACTTCAGCCGGAGGATTTCTTGGCAAGACCGCGGCGCAAGCAAGGGAAATGGCCAACAGTGATGCCTATGTCTCAGCAACCTGTCGGCCATATTTGCGCAACGCCTACTTCTTGGAGATACTAGCCCAATGGAACGACATTGCAGAAATCGAAGGAGTGAGCCCAGCTGAGCTGACGTATCGTTGGGTGGCGTACCATTCAGCTTTACGGTCAGACCACGGAGATGCCTTTATTATTGGTGCTAGCAGCCCCGAGCAACTAGACGAAACACTCAGTGGCATTGAAAAGGGTCCGCTCAGCGATGATGCATGTGCTTCTATTCAGGGAATATGGGAAAAGGTAAAAGGAGTATAAGTTGCTATGTAGCATATAATTGGCGCATAAGGCTGATGAAGTGTATCTAATTGCTGCCATATTCATGCCTCTGAGATGCGAATTTTGTACATAGAAGCTCGTGAGTGAGAGTTTACAGATAGGAGTCAGCACCGCGGAGGCACCATGTCTTGACCAGTAAATCGACCAAATTACATGCACTCAGCCCAGACGATCATCCAAGCTGGGGAGATTTGACCTAGTCTTACGACATGAGCGGCTAATTCGTTAATGACGATGGCGAGGATTATTTGGGGCGCAATAGGACAGGCATGGTCAATTCAGCATGAGTATAGTATAAACAATGATACATCTGATATTGTGTCTCACCCTACCTCTGCCCCCTTCTGCTTCGCCATTATATTATATTCAGCCTCCAATCAGCTTTTCAGTTATTCTTCCGAGAAAACTATCACTTTTGTCTGGTTCAAAGCTACGTTCTCCAGCACAAGACTGTCGCCTCCATGCCTACAGTCCTTTCCAGCCCAAACCTCTCGCATCGAATATTTACCCAAATGAGACCCGTTCAATCCAGGTAATTCGCCGAGAGGAATTGTAATGTTTGTGATATCCAGCCCATAGTTGAGAGCCAACACTACATAGCGTGACTTGCCAGAGGCAAGAGGCCCACCCCAGACTTGGACCTTGTGCTCCGTCGATAGGTCTGGCAGGTAATTGACTGCTACACCGGCGTCATCCTGAGAAATTGCAATGATCTCTTTGTTCATCAAGATGTCCAGAGACGCCTTGCTGATTGTATTGACGTCGGCGCCAATGATCAATGGCGACTTTAGCGCAGCCCAGAAAGAAAAATGAGTCTGTTCTTGGTGCAAATTCATGGTTCCTGCGCCAACCTCAAGCATGTCCATGTCACCTAGGCCAAGTTAGAATAATCATTTTTGAAAGGCGTAATGCGGATTACATGACTTACCCCACGACCCAGGTCTCTGAAATCGCGATAGCTCTCGCATCTTGCGGATCATTGTCAATACACTGACTCCGGCATAGCCAGTCTCTAGACAGTAACCAGATGGGAAAACACCACTGCAACCCTCGCCAAATCCACTCTTGATGTCTTCGGAAACTCTGAAGCTATCTGCAACAGATGCCCAATGCCATGGAAACTGACTTTCCCATTGCCAAAGCGAGTAGAAGATTTTGCGACCGGATCGATTCAAAGCATCACCCATACGCTGGAAACGCTCCTGAGAAGCAATAAGTGTGCCTGCTTGGAGGCCACCGCAGTTATCCAGCTTCAGATAGTCTATCGTCCACGACGCGTATGTAGCAGCATCTCTTTCTTCATAGCCATAGCTTCCAGGGTAAAAGGCACAGTCATAGACACCCGAGTCGCTTGAGCAGCCAAGTGTTAGTAGACTAGGCAAGTCTCGGATAGACGTGCATCGCTTACCCACTCACCTGTATATGCCGATTTCAAGTCCCAAGTGGTGCACGAAATCTGCCAGTGCTTTCATGCCGCTGGGGAACTTGGTAGAGTTTGGCTGCTGGCGACCAGAGGAGTCTCGTGTGAAGGCTTGCCACCCGTCGTCCAGGTTGACGTACTTGTAGCCAGCTTGAGCCAGGCCAGTGTCTATCAGGCTCCTTGCGCTTGACTTGATCAAAGTCTCGTTTATACTGGTCTGAAATGTGTTCCAAGAATTCCATCCTAGACAAGTTAGTTGCCATCGCCTTTGTTGGGCTGAGGCGCGAAGTACCCATCTGAGGCTTTGCTGGATTTACACTGCTTAGGCAAGGCACGGCCAGCAGTCCAACAATCATTGTCAGGACAAACATTGTCGGCGCGAATACTGATTTGAACAACTGCGGTTCTAAAGGCGGGAGTTTCTGACGGGACATGGAAAAGCTCTCTCAGAAGCAGCATCGCCACTACTTCTTACTACTTATCTATTAGAAGACTGACAATGCTACCCCTCCCTCTGCACCGGGTCTGGATTGATCCGAGTCAACCAAGCTACATGTACGTTTATGCGTCCGTCTAGACACTTGAGCCCTCCCTGGGCTATTGTGCGGACTTGTGCTGTACCCCGGCCATTCTCCGCAGGCAGCGCGTTTGAGGTCAGCCTGCGCCTAAAGACCTGTCTTTATCTTGAACCAGTAAGTGAGCTCTCATACTTTGTATTACGGTATATATATCTTTAGAGATTGATTTTGAGTCTCACAATGTGAGTAGCACTATGGATAGTCTCCAGCCCTTGAATGCTTATTTCAAGGCGGAATGTTGAGCATCATCAAGATCTAAAAATAGCAGGAATTAATCAGCATATATAAGACATCTTGTTCATAGCCCAGACTACTAATTCCAACCTTTTAGACCCAGGCTATGTCATGTCTATGTTTATGCCTCCTATCTATCTACTATGCCTTGAGACCCCTCTGTCTTACGAAACAGGAACGATCAATCGATCGACGTCAGCCGCGTAAGTAGCATCTCCAACACCACCAAATGTTATGGTATTGTTTCCATTTCGAAGAAGCGTGTGCAGCGTGCTATTGGAGACGCCAGAGCCGCTAGGCAGATACTCAAGCTTGACAGGCGTGCCACCATTGACGACAACTGCGCCGAACCTTGGCGTTGAGTCTCCGTTCCTGTATTGGATGGTGATTGTCGTCATGGTATCACTGGTGCTCGATACTTGATTGAAAGTAACCGTGCCGTCTGACGGACCTCCTAAATATCCCGCTGATCCAGCGCCCGAGCAGCTCGAGCAGCTAACAGTCTTTGCTCCATTAGCGTATGTGCCCTTCTCACCCTCGTAGAAGTTGTTTGGTGGAGACGCTTTCCAAGATCCTGCTGCCACTGCTCCGCTTACGTTGGGGACCCAGCTGGGGAAATATGGCATATTCACAGACGTTCCGGATACGTTGAGCGGAAGCCAGATGTAGGTGCTGCTACCAAGATCGCTTGATACCCAGCGATCACCGAGGTAAAAGGCCTCGGTATCACTGAGCTTCAGCACGTAGTTGGTCTGAGACTGATAGGTAAGTGACCCGCTCTGAGCGAAGATTGTCCAAGAGCTCCAGGGCCCTGTAATTGATGTTGATGTTGTATAGACGTTGTCATTTGGTGTCCATCCCGACAGGTGGCTGCCAAACATGTAGTAACGGCCATTCATTTTGGTCATTGCTGGCGCTTCAATATGATCTGGCCATAGGTACGTCGCATTAACAACTGTTAGATAGTCATCAGAGAGGCGGTCGATGCGAAGGCCATTGGCTCGCTACATTGTGATGACAGTTACATCAGCTCGTTGCCATGGTTGATTAAGGGTTCAAAAGGCAGAACATACATCTTCTGACAGCAGGTAGGCCGTCCCGTCGTCATCTTGGAATAGACCCATGTCTCGACTCTGAAACCCCAGTGGCTGAGAACTGTTGAGATATTGGTACTTGCCGCAAACTGTATCACCTACAGCGACGCCGACCTTTGCCTCGCCATAGCTGCTGCTGTCAATGTGCATCCACAATACGTACTTGCCCGTATGCTCATTCCACAGCACCTTGGGCCGTTCGACAACACGACCGGGCCCCAAGTCACCAGTGGTGTTAGTGACCGACAGTAATGCCCCCTGGTATTGCCACTGCACCAGATCTTTTGATGAATAACAGTTGACGTTTTGGAATGCAGACCCGTTCGTGTGATCCTCGCCCACTAAGTAAAAGGTGTCGTTCACTTTGATGAGACCGCCACCGTGTGCCTGCATGTGTAGGCCGTTGGACTATTCATAACTGGTTAGAGAGACCCAATGCTGTTTACTGTTAATAAGGAGAGTGATAGGAAAAAGAGACATGCTGCTGTCCATGTTGCCCCAGGTACGATCTGTAGAGTCGCGCTCGCAGTTTGAGCATAAGCTAGAAGAGCAGCCCAAGTGCCCAATCGAAACTGCATGTTGAAGATTGTGTGTACAAATTGTTGACTGCGGAGATGATAACTTTCAGAGACTCAATGTCATAGAGATAGTTACACTTGAACAAGCAGAGAGCCACTATCTCTTCGCCAATTGCGAAATGCGAGACCCCGTATCATTATATAGCACCCCTCAGAGCTACATCTGACGAGGAAAATCTTACACCAATTAGGTACTATCTAACCTATCTCAGGGAACTCGGAGTATGTCGCGGACTTGTCAAGAAACCTGATTCTCCAACAGGGGAAACTCCCGCGATGCAACAAAGACATTAAGCGCCCGAATGAGAAACGCCGGGTTCCCGGTTAAAATACCTATGAGAGGAGAGGAGAGGAGAAAGATTAGCCAACGGCAATAATATTTAGTTGCAGTAACATGCTGGAGTAGTGTTGAATGTAATAAACGTTGGGAAGTGTTATCAAGCATCTAAAATAGGGTACAAGCATATATAAAAGCGAACGCCAACTATATTAGATCCATGTATATGCATGTCCGTATATAGAGTCAGGACATCTGAGTGATATAGGAGAGTTTGGCAGTTGGGAAATGTATCGCTTCTAGCCGGCCTTCTCTACGCTAGCATCCCGTTTCGCGTAGGCCGTGGTATTGTCTCCGCCCAAGGCCACTGCTTATGCGATGGCTCGGTTGGCGAATCTCATGGCTCAAAATATTTGAGCAGAAGTTAGATGGGCAGACGCTGTGGATGTGAGGAGTGTGAGGAGTTAAAGCGAAATGCCCCGCCATGGAAAGAAAAAGCGTGCGTTCTACTGAGTTACTGGAGCTTGTAACAGCATGCTGGCAACATGAAGTCATTAATTCTGCCGAGTGCCTTAAAAAGCTACCAGTTCTGCGATGTATTTGTATAATAAGATGATAACAGCATTGACTACAATGGGAAAGGTCATCACCCTCAACTTCCACCATCGTTTTCTAGAAGCCCTCTACGCTAAATCGATCATGTTCAGCGTTGCAGATGAGCACCCCACACAAGCTTCAACTCCTTCGTGCATGGCTTACGACCGCCACAGGGCACCGTGCCTGGCCTGGGGCGCTAAACGGTCCCCTGTGGATGTTAGTCTCGTGGCTATCCAGTGCCAAATACGGAACATTGAAAATAAAAGTCTGTTGATGGCCACTGCGTCATGCCTGCGTTGACAGTGTTCGAACAGATCAATAGCCCAGCCTGAGAGGCAAAAAAGAAGAGTCGCACAACCATTTGCAGCTGCGGGGTCTTGATATCGCCTTCAGCGGACAAATTCAGTGCTCCGACCCGACAGAAAACTGCATCAAATAATTTGAGATTTTGTTAGCGCAAACGACGTGACAAACTAGCCCATGAGCCTCGGTTCGGAGCTCCGTAAGGCTGAAGCACCAACCAAGCAATTCTGTAGCGGCAACAATCGCTTGTCTCTGGTTTTCTTCTGTTGCTTCCATCTCTCTGTCTTTTGCCCCGCCGGAACAAATGACCCCTCCAGCTTATTCCAAATTGCCAGGCGCTGCCCTTGCGCTGGCTCCGAATCTCCGGGGCCTGAAACTCCGGAGCTGGAACACAAGCCGCTCTGAAGCACTAAGCCGAGTGCCACCGTTAGTCGCAAAACGTCACCGGTGGAACGACTTGGCGAGGAGTCGTCGCTTTATATATTCCGCCGCAGCCCAGCCTGGTGAAACGCCGACTTTGCATCATCGCCATCGCATCCCTCGTCTGGACACATCTTCGCATCGCAGACAGTATTCTTCAGCCATGGCTTCCGCTACCAACTTCTTCGAGTTCAAGGCGCTTGACGGTAAGCTTTCACATGCAAACCCCTCTATTCGTCCTGGTCATCAATCAGCCTTGCGCCATCTGCGCCTGCACGGACATTCGCACTTGAAGACATCTGCTAACGAGCGCATCTTTGCGCATTGCCTTTTCTAGCCACCGACAACGAAATTCCTCTGTCCAACTACAAGGGCAAGGTCGTCCTGGTCGTCAACACCGCCTCCAAGTGCGGCTTCACCTACCAATACAAGAACCTCGAGTCCGTCTACCAGGAGATCAAGAAGGAGTACCCCGACGACTTCACAATCATCGGCTTCCCCTGCAACCAGTTCGGCGGCCAGGAGCCCGGCTCCAACGAGGAGATCCAGAACTTCTGCTCCCTGGACCAGAAAGTCACCTTCCCCGTCCTCGGCAAGATCAACGTCAACGGCGACGATGCGCACCCGCTGTACAAGTGGCTGAAGCACGAGAAGCCCGGCCTGCTTGGTCTGGAGAGGGTCAAGTGGAACTTTGAAAAGTTCCTCGTCGGCCGCGACGGCAAGGTTGTTGACCGCTGGGCCAGCACTACCGAGCCTGAGAAGTTCCAGAGCAAGATCCTGGAGGAGATTAAGAAGCCTGCGCCTGCGTCATAAATCTGCATTGATGCACGCAGAGCGGCGAGTGAGGGAGACAAAAATAGATGGATTGTAAATAGACAAGTATGTAACGTTTGATGACATTATACCAGATTAGCAGTCATCATATCTTATACAACTATGCCCTGCGTACTCATCTTCTCGAATCACGATCCACGCCCTCACTATGCACGGTATCGCATCACAGCCAACTATCATTGATGCGATGTCACTTGGAACTGTTCATCATTTGGTTATACTCTTTGACAATATGCTTTGATGTTCGAAAGCCCACTAATTTCATCAGGGCGGTGGCTTCGCTCTTAGCATTGTCGGCTCAGCTCGATATGGCTTGTCAGCCGCAGGCACCGATGCAAAGATACGTTAGCATCAATGCCAGTGACTGTCCAAACAAACACAATCAACCGTTATTGAGTGGGGAGAATGGCACAGCCAGCTGTCACTGCCTCGCCCGGCCAGAGCCGAGGCCCAATAGATTCATACAATCGACTGAGTGGCTTGAACTCTAAGTGTCGATATACTGAGGAGCTGAGGGGTTGACTTATCCTGCCGCAGGTATAAGAGTGCTCAAATATGCTCTTCCATGAGCATCATTCAATCTCGATCAATCAACTGAGTTGACCATCTAATCTCAAGTACAACTCCAATTCCAGCTATCACAATGTTTGGACGTCGAAGAAGACCCATCCTCGGTGCCGCCGTGCTCGTCGGAGCGTCCAGCGTTGCCGCCAAGCGTGCAGTACAAAGGCAGGAAATGGCGAGCACCCAGCGTGAAATGGAGATCCAGTACCAAGTCGACGCACGCAGACGCGAAGAAGAAGAACAAGACCGACGAACGCAGCGAGCTGTCGAAGAAGCCCTAAAGAAGTCTGCCGCAGAAAATCAGGCTGCGCAACAACAACAGGCCGCCGTTGCCTCGCCTCCTCCCCAGCAGCAGCAGTTGTACAATAACCAAATGCCAATTCAGGGGCAGGACAGTGGCTATTTATCGCCCGGACAGCAGCAGGCTTATATGATGCCCAACATGCAGCAGCCAGAGCAGCTCATGCGAGCTCCTTCTCCGCATCCGCCCGCGTATTACTTGTCGGCATCCCCAGCGCCGGACGCGAGGCCAAAGAGTGCACAGGGACTTGGTCCTGCAGAGCCGGCTCATCAAGAGTTGAAAACTCGATATTGTACGCAATGCGGCTATGCTTGCCGAGAGGGGGATCGGTTCTGCGGCGGATGCGGTGCAAAGCAGGGTCCTCAAGATACTAGTTTCCTCATTTGAAGTCTGAATAGTGCTTTTCATTGCCGATACTGTCTGGCAAGCAGTGGGACTATCATCAATGACGGATTGATTTCTCTTTTTTCATGTCCATTCTTCTTTACATAGCTCTCAGTGTCAATACCTAAGCATAATTTTCAATCCTCAAAGAGTGAATCTGGGGAATGTGATTCCCCGCGCTTCGTGTAAGCCATAGACCCCTCATATCACTCGATTGCGTTAGCAAATTTTTGAATGAAAAGAGAGTTCAGACCTATCTGTAAAGCCTATTCCAGCTAATGGCTTGTTTGCAGTACAGTCATTTGCCAATGAGGGATAGAAATGTACCCTTCGCGCGCCTCTGAATCATAGTGACGCATGCAAGTGCGTTTTTACCGACCAGTCGAGAACAAAATATCAGGCCATCTCGAGTCTAGGCCCCCGTTGCCTGTTGATCATTTACCTTTGGGTCGCCTAAATTAGTTTCAGTGGTGTTACAATGCGATCCAGGATTTAATAGAACATACTACCATTTAAAGAAGAGCAATGATAGTAGTACTTGCAATGAAGGACTGGTGGCTGTGCACGAAGACCCTTTGTCTTGGCAAAATGACAGAACCTTATCATTAAGGTTAGTTTTATAAAATATCATGGCATCATATGAAACCGATCAACAGGAACCAGCTTACTTGTACAGTAAGAAATCAATGTTAATTAAGAAAAATGGCATCCGCCTGGACTTGGCAGTATCAGCTGATTGGTTCCCCAATATAGGATCTGGATGACTCGACATGATACCAACAACGCCAATGCCGTGATAGCTCACTTCTGAATCTCAACTCTCTGATCAAAAATCATAACATGAATCCTCAAATTGCAAGAATGAACTCTTGTCCATCTCAATTGTAGGTGATCGAGAATGGCTTACGTCATGGCCCGGCAGACCCACCAGCACACGTTCATGATGTGCCTCTGCAACTCCGGCTGAGCTCCCGTTTGCATTTGCGTAACGTCGGCAATAGGAGTGAATCGCAGCTCGCCATGGAGGGAAAGAGAAACATTGTCATTGTCGGTATGTTATCTCCAAGTACCGATCCACCCCTGCGCCAATCCGGCCAAGCCAGCGCCACGTCCAGACGCAAGCATTACTGCTGATACTTCCCCATATAGAGGGGTTCGATGCTGGCTAGCGAGGCTTGTAAGCTTGTAACGGCATAGCTAACACCGCGGCTCTGTCTAGGAGGCGGCATCATCGGCTGCACCACCGCTTATTACCTGACCCGCCACCCCAAGTTCAGCCCTGCCTTGCACACCATCACGCTTCTGGAGGCAGCTCCATCGGTGGCTGCCGGTGCCTCGGGCAAGGCTGGCGGGCTTCTTGGGCTGTGGGCGTATCCAGCGAGCATCGTCCCGCTGTCATACAGGCTGCACTCGGAGCTTGCCGCCGAGCACGATGGAGCCACTCGCTGGGGCTACCGCAGGATAAAGTGCGGCAGCATCGAGGCCGTTGTGACCAAGGAGAAGCTTGATGAGCGCCAGAATCCCGCCGATGAAACTGGCAAGGCGTGGGAGAAGCTTCCCAAGCAAGATGAAGCCGCCAGGGAACTGCTCCAGGACGAGGAGCTGCCTGCTGATCTGGACTGGATAGACCCAGAGGTGGTGAGAGGATGGGCCGAGATGGGGTCGCCGGGAGCTACCGAGACTTCTCAGGTGCATCCATACCATTTCACGACTTCAATTGCAGAGCTGGCTCAGAAGGGAGGCGTCACTATTAAAACCAATGCAAAAGTCACAAGGCTCATCACATCAAAAGTGGCCGTGGAAGGGGTCGAGTATTTAGACCGGACAACAGATGAGGTCAACAAGATTACCGATGTCACCGATATTGTTGTTGCGGCGGGACCCTGGACAGGCCGAGTTCTCCCGCGGGCAAAGGTCGAGGGCCTCAGAGCTCACAGCGTTGTCTACGACGTCAACGTTACGCCGTATGCTGTGTTCACAGACATCGAGCTACCCGCAGACTTTATCCCCGATCATCGAGCAAAGATGGGACAGAAGAGGCAGCACAAAGGCAGGGTAGATCCCGAAATCTATGCTCGGCCGTTTAACGAAGCTTATGCATGTGGTAAGTCGCCCCAAGAACAGCAAACACGCTTTTCCACACAAGACGATGCCAATATTAAACCGCTGCAACAGGCGAGCCCGACAGCGACGTACCACTACCGGAAACAGCTGATCAGGTTCAATTCAACGAAGCTCACTGCGACGACATCATCTCTTACTTTGCAACCGTGAGCCCCGTGCTGGCCGCTGCGCCGATCAAGGCCAAACAAGCCTGCTATCTGCCACGGCATATACGCTTTGGACAGGAGAGCGGTCCTCTCATAGGGCCCACGGTCACTCCCGGCTTATGGGTTGCGGCTGGTCATACCTGCTGGGGGATCCAAAACGGCCCAGCCACGGGAAAGCTGATGTCAGAGTACATTTTGGATGGCGAAGCGAAGAGCGCGAATGTTGGCAATTTGGATCCAAGGAAGTTTAAGGTCTGATGGGTTTTGTCTTTGCTTCCTCATTTCTTTTTTCAACTATGTGAGCAACTATCAGTTAGAGCAACTATGATTTCGTAGAGGATGTTATAAAGTCTAGCGCATTGTTTGCGAAGTGGCAGGCCTTGATTGCGCTCTAACTACATCAATGTATTCTGTCTTATTTTTTGGCGTCAAGTCTCGATATAAATTTAGCATATTGATCCCAAGGTGGGACCATTGACGTTGCTGGCTTAGCTACCAATTCGAGTGAAGATCCCCAATGGTTTATTAATTCAGTTCTTTTCGCTCAGCTCTCCGCATTATCACTATCTTCTTGTAGCGTCATGGAATATTCATGACTGGCCTTGTGCAACGTCGCGTCTCCAATAACTCGATGACCTAAAACTTGGTGCTATCGTTTGCAAGTTTCACGCTCAATGCCTCAATTGCCCAGGATTGGGGCCGGCCGACTGCAGAATTACAACCGTGAGCCTCTCAAGCTTCTCAAGTCACAATTACAAGTTACCAATTCCCTTTGGAGCTACTTTGTACCCATTGTTGACTATTCGCAGACAAGGCGCCGCATGGCCCCACGCGCGGACCGCTGGCGGACCGGCCCACCGTTCAACCCAGTATAGAGGGGTACAACGACATCACAGCAGTTGCATCTTTGCAAGAGGCAAACAATTGCTGACTCTCTCTGCTAGAACCCTCTGATGATGATCGCAACTCCATGATGTCGCGCAGAGGCTCGCGTTCTAGAGGATGGTGTGCCATGAGGCGCCTCCCTAACTGCAAACGCCGGCCAGGGTCCGCTAGACGAGATTGACGACTGACGATCTGCACCGGGTACCCCGGCATATCTTCCTTTACTCATGAGATAGAAATGGGGGCATCTATTTGCGCTTCGAGATCTTCCAAGTTCAGTCTTCAAAAAGGGCGACGTCTGTTTGATGGTAAGCCATGGTTAAGTCTTGTCCATGTCAAGGTGCCGCTGTCAGTTCGGAGCACCGTATCGTCCCCGGAGCGCCATGGAGGATGCAAGCTAATATATCGCAGGGAGCATTCCAAAATGGTGAATCATAAACCACCATAGCTTCCCTGTCCGCCATCAAGCTATTGCTAAATGTCAGACTCGGAAGGTCTGATGGGAGTCTCATTGGGAGTTCGTCGATTAGGCTGAAGGCCTGCCTGTCTAACTGAATCTGGCTCCGAGACATTCCCTTCAGATGCAGCTAATGAACGGTTAGAGTTCGTGCAGATAAGCTACATCGTTATTCGCCTGTGCTGCCCGATGTAGAAGTCCCTGGTGCTTCAAGAATCTCGCTGCCTGTTCGACGGGCGGACCTCGAGAAGCGAGATGAGCCTTCCGATTGCTCAATCGTCAAAGTGGCTCATACTAAAAAGCAAGACGACCAGGGTGAGGGTACAGGCATTCGATTCCATACGGGCGTTTGGAGACGCTCCTTTAGCGATGCCATGCTATGCAAGAAGAGGGGCAGACAGCAACACGAGAAAAGATCAACTATTCTGTCCAGGAATCGGAATCAGAAGGCCAGGTCTACGCAAAAGCCGGCGGAATGCTGCTTTCCAAGAGATTAAGTCGCCGGTTTAACGGGGCATATACGACCGACACTACTACCGGCATGTCATCGATATTTCGACATCAACCAACACAAAGTACAAACCAGCAATTGTTGGTTTGTCAGCGGCACAGCCCGAGTCATTGCCGGCTTTTACAGAACGCACGCCTTGCTGACCTAGAGGCAATCGATAGGCTTGATGGCGAGCTGTCGTTCACTAATCAGCCCTCTGGATCGTGCTGTTTGGCTGAGCGAAGGGAGAGAAATTTTTCAGTCGATGACAAGAGATACTCCCCGACACGGCACGGGGCTATAAAGCTGCCAAGTGTCGTTTCCAACAGCTCACGATGCCCAAACAAAAGAATCGACAAAACGCGGTGCATCATAAAGGAGTAGATCCCCATGGGGAGCGCCCATCGCAGCTAGGGGCCGCTAAAGAGTGTTAGTGATTGGGGCCAGGGGACATCAGCTCCGAAGTACCGAGTACTGGCAACCAGCGCTAAGGGTACAGCGCGGTCTTGCGTCAGCTGCTCGCTAATGGCGCGCTGCGTACTCTGGCCAGCAGCCCTCAGACAGCCTTGCACCGCCCCCTGGCAGGTATTCTTCGGCAAACTACCCGTAGCCAGTACCTGAATCGGCGGCCAGCTCTGCAGTTTTGCACAAACGCTACCCGTTATGTACCCCGCTCATTCTTTTGTTCCATGGAAGCATTCTTCGCGCTGCATCTCATCTCGACTCTGCTGTCCATGGTTTATTTCGCCTCCGTAATCTGAGGCATGCGGCGACACCATGTCCTCGTCCGACGGAACAGCAGCCGATGCTTCATGGGAACGGTCCGATGGCCGATCGCGGCCTCCGCCAACTGTCAACACCATCCGCCGCATCCGCCAGGCCTGCACGAATTGTCGGTGCGCGCAACCACCATCCAGCACGTCTCCGGTCCAGCTCTCTGGGCCTTGGAGATTGTTTCGAATGAACAAGATGGAGATACCTCAGAGGCTAATTTTTGTTGTGTGAATCTTCTTTTTCAGGCATCGCAAGACGAGATGTTCCGGCGAGCGGCCCAGATGCATGAACTGCCGACGAGTCGATCGCGTCTGTCACTATGAACCCTATTCCGCCACCAATCCGCCGAGCTCAGCTTCAGTTGCTGCGAACAATGGCGCGGCAAAGGGCAAATCACCGTCTTCTCTCTTCCCTCGCACCGGCGTGGTTGATGTGAGCCATATACTCTTGAAAAATTCATGCTGTTGGTAAAGGAGTTGCGTCCTAACCATGGGATATGTAGCCGGAGCTCCTGAATAGGATCAACACCATCGAATCGCAACTGGCGCAGCTGCACAGCCAAGGCTTGATTGGCTTTCTGTTTGTCATCCCCGATCAATGCTCCCACCCCAATCACCGGACGACGACCACACATCAAGTGGAATTTGGTACTGACCGTGCTTCTCTCGTTTAAGGAATGGCGAGAATCAGAATGGATCCGTTGCTTTCCCGGATCTCGCTGCTGCCACTTTCCAGGAAGTCTCGCCAAAGTACACCGAGCCATCGCCTCCTCAGCATCAATATCCGCCTTCCGCCCCCGAAACCACAAGCACCGTTCCCGACCTAGCAAGCACAATGTATGTTCGCTACAACCTCCGTGACGTGAACGCATGGGAATATCCTTTCCTACTTTGGAATAACAGTACGGGCTAACTGGAGCTGTAGGAGATTTACCACCGCGCCGCCTCCCGCTGTCATGGATCACCTCATCGATGCATATTTCCTCCACGTCCACAACCAGCCATATTCATACTTTCACGAACAGAGCTTCCGGGAGAGGGTTAACTACGGCCTTATACCAAAGTGCCTACTCTTTGCAATTTTGGCCTCTGCCCTCAAGTTCTCAGATATCGAGTACTTTCAGGGTTCCATACGCGAGGCCACCGAGGCATATGCTAGAGAAGCTTGGCTGGCCATCCTCCATGAGCATCTGACCGTCGAGAACAATCCGACGTTAGCGGTTGCCCAAGCTAGCAACATCCTTGGGGTGGTCGATTTTACATGTAAGCCGCATCTTGAAGAAGAAGAAGGAGACGTCGACATTATTAACTTTATTTATGTAGGCGGTCGCACAAGTTCGGGGTGGTTAAAGATTGGCCTTGCTGTCCGCATTGCGCAGGACTTGCAGCTCATGAGAGAACCGAAAAACACACTGTCACCAATCGAGCAGGAAGAACACCGGAGGGCTTTTTGGTCAATATACCTTCTTGATAAATTAGTCTCAGTCGGTCAAAGCCGCCCGCCTGCTATTGCCGAGGAGGATATTCACGTCCAACTGCCCAGCGACGAGGAGACACTCAGAAGGGGCCTTTGGAAGAAGACGCCCACGCTCCATCAGCTTATCAACTGGAAATCCGAGACAGAGTCGTCAGTCAACGGCACCTTTACGCAGACGATACTCGCTGCGACGGCCCTGGGCCGATGTTGTCGATATGTCCTGCATGGGCGTGAGATGGACGAAATGCCACCATGGGATCCCAGATCCGATTTCACACTACTAAACACCTTTTTACTTTTAATCGACCATCATCTTCAAGTGGAGACGCCTCCTATTCCTCAAATCGTGGAGCAGCATCGCAGGCCGGATGGTACCCTGGATTTCCAGTCACTCGAGCACGTTGTGTTTGCGCGCATCGTGTTTCACACCGCTCACTGTCTCCTTAACCACCCATTTCTTCTCCGGATGAGGCTCCAGAAATCAAACTGCAAGGTGCCGCCGAAATTTTTAACTCGCTCGTTTCAAATCAGCTGCAACCATGCTCGATCAATATCCAGCTTAGTGGAAGACGCCATTGCATCTGGCTGCCACGTTCAATCCTCTTTTTACGCGTATGCTTCCATCCTTGCCGGTGGCATCCTCTCTTTAGCCATCCATATCGACCAAGAGAAGGGGCAGGTGACGGACCCGGAAACGCTTAACCACTACCAAAAGGCCATTCATATTCTGGAAAGGACAGGGAGGAGATGGGATCATGCTTCGAAAATGGTGAGTCTACATTGCTTTCCGCGCCGTTCTTTAAATTTATGTTTCCCACTTATTGACATCCCACTTGCTATATCAGCATCTTCAATTAATGCTATTCGATGCCAACTACCACTCTCTCGCCGCCCTTGTGGACTCCCAAACCCCGGAAGTCGACCCGAAATTGGAATCTGCGCTGTGGCTCATGGTTGACTATGTAGCCATGTCGGCACTAAACGAAACAGCACTAACACCGCCTCCTTTATCCACTGATACGTTTCTAAGCCCGCTCAATGCTCAAATGAGCCTCGACAGTAATGA
Organism: Trichoderma sp. 2475; assembly: GCA_038502285.1. Taxonomy (NCBI): domain Eukaryota; kingdom Fungi; phylum Ascomycota; class Sordariomycetes; order Hypocreales; family Hypocreaceae; genus Trichoderma; species Trichoderma sp. 2475. Next base: position 1,188,575 of record JARPVV010000003.1, on the reverse strand, counting down.
TGGGTTTTCGGGCTTAGGCTCCGATGCGAATACCGATCCAAACGTTGCTTTTCTTGGTAATGGCGTGCCCTTATGAAAAACGCCTCTGCTTCAATCTGGTTTTATAGCGAATGATGAAACGACATAGCAACATGTTGATTTAGCAGTATGAATTATGCACACGATATATTTGGGAGAAAAAAAAAGTTGACGACTGTTTGACATGTACATTTGACAGCTGTGGGTGTGACAATATACCATTAATACAAGAGCGAATCTAATAACCTCACCAATTTTGCCTCTTGCAAATCATTTATTCGCTATCGTCGTGTATAAACGCAGCTTGAGAGAACAGCTTTAGTGAGAGTATATTTATTACTAGAGACGCCTCATCCGAGGGCCTCTCCGTCTACTTCATTTGTTCACAAACATGGACTGCACATTGCAGTACTCCTTCAAGCCGTTGGCTCCCCACTCGCAACCGATGCCACTCTCTTTGTGTCCGCCAAATGGTACCAGCGGGTTGATCTCAAAGTGGCCGTTGATCCAGACGGTTCCAGCTTCAAGATCGCGGCCGAGCTGCTCGGCTTTCTTGGCGTCCTTGGACCAGACGGACGCGCCGAGGCCCATGGTTGAGTTGTTTGCACGGGCGATGACTTCTTCTTCGCTGCTCCATGAGAGGAGAGGGACGATGGGGCCTGAACAATTTGAGAATATCATTAGTATCGTCTCTCTACTGTATCTGTCTTCTTTCTCTTACCGAAAGGCTCTTCCACGACAATTCGCGAGTCCTCGGGAGGTCGGTCAATAACAGTAGGGGTGATGTAGTAGCCATTTGCCAGAGGCTCAATCTTGCCTCCAACAGCGACCTTCCAGCCTTGTTTCTCGATATCGTCAAAGTATGTCTTGACGCGCTCGTATTGCATCGAGTTTTGAACAGGGCCGTGGCTGACACCGGCCTGGGATCCGTCGCCTACGGTATAGGCCTTGATGTGCTTGACCATGGCGTCGCGGAACTGTTCAAAGATGGATTCGTGGACGTAGATGCGCTTCATGTTTAAGCAGACCTGGGTACGTTTAGCCGCCGAACTGCTACGAGTAAATGGTTGAAGTGACTTACCTGTCCAGAGTTGACAAAGGCGTAGAGAGCAGCTTTTTCTGCTACGCTCTCGACATCCACGTCGGGGAAAACAATGGCCGCGTCATTGCCACCACTGTTGGTGTTGTCAGACAGTGTTCCTGCCAAGACGAAGATTTATAGATCAGAGGACTTACAGCTCAAGAGTGACTCTCTTCAGAGTCTTGGACGCACTCTGCATAACCAGCTTTCCTGTGTGTGTCGAACCTGTAAAGCTAATCTTGTCGATGCCAGGGTGGCTGGTGATCCAAGGGCCAAGATTGTCATCTCCACTAAGAGACTGAACAACGCCAGGAGGGAAGAACTGCTGCGCCAACTCGACGAGCTTCAGGCCGCCGTAAGGTGTGAATGGTCTGATACGCTTGTTAGAAAGAAAAGGCAAAATGTTGAAGCACGTGCAAAGCTTACGAGGGCTTGAGAATAACGACGTTTCCTGTCAGCAGAGCGGGTGCCATCTTTCCGGCTGCTACCAAGAGGGGGAAGTTCCAAGGAACGATGGCGGCAGCGACGCCCAAAGGCGTGTATCTAGTGAAGATTGTGTGCTTCTCGTTGTCCTCGATGATTTCCTCGGGGAGTTCGATGGAGGCCATGCCCCTGAACCACGCAATCGTGGCACCTGTTTCGACATCTGCTTGAGGGATCTGGAAAAGTAAAGGTGCGTTAGCAACATTGCTTGCCTGGGCATTTATGCCAAGAGACATTTTCATACCGGCTTTCCTTGCTCCGAGATGAGCAAATCTCGAAACTCGGTCTGGAACTTCTCAATGGCATCTGCGTATGCCAACACGGCGGCCTTGCGCTCCTCGTAGGGGACCTTGCGCCACTTCTTGAACGCCGCCTTGCCGGCCTCGACAGCCTTGTCGACGTCCTCCTCAGTCGCGACGGGGACTTCAGGCTTCGGCTTGAGAGTGGCTGGGTTGACTCCGTGGCGGGTTTTGGATGTTGGTGAGCTTTTGCCGTTGATGATTTGGACAAAGTTGCCCTGGAAGTCCAGGTTCTGGACGTTGTTGGTTGTTAAGTCGATAGCTGAAGGCGCCATTGTGGGAATAATATGTAGAGTATAGGTGGTATGTGAAAACGCTTGCTATAAGGACGGATAACGAAAAGAGACTTGGGAGAGGGGAACTACTGCTCTTCGAGCATATAGAGATGGGCGTTCTACAAGCCACTTTATGTTTGACTCCAGGTAGCTCTTTTATGAATCCGTTTTCGGAACCACATCAACTCCCCCCGCAGAGACTGAAGCGGTCCGTAACACAAACAGCCAGCCATGCTCCTCAGAAACATACTCCTATCGTTAATAGTCTACATGCATTCCAAGACATACCTAGGCAAGCCACAAGTCAATCCACGATAGCCTCCTCTCCCTCGCTCCACTCTAAACCCCAGATCGACTTCACCCCGCCATACAAGATACAACCGGACCGCATGTCCAGCTGCAAGATGATGGCGGTCCGAGGTGTCTCGCAGCCAATGAAAGTCGTGTCGTCGATGTATCTCGTCTTTGTGGGGTAAGGAAAACACTATCGGGAAGCGAAATGCGTGGTTGGTAGGGATCATTGATGGCAATATTGGTCTTAGGTTTAGCGGCAAGCGGGAGCTAAGGACAGCCTATTTCGAGACGGCGTCTCAGGCTTTCACTTGATTTGTATAATAGAGCACAAGCTGGGTGGCGCAAAACGGAGCGTTGGTTCGTCGGTTGCCTAATTAGGCAATTTCTTGAGAATTCGGGGCAGCCGCAGCAAACATCATTGCTTCTCAGCTCACGTATGTATGTGAAACAGGCTTTTCTGAGGACCGGCTCGAGTCCACACTTGTTTACTTGTGAGGTTATCCGAACCTACCAACGTCGCAATATGCACTGTGACGGACACATTGCCGTCTGTAAGGGTCGAGATAACGGAGTAGCACAGAGTACAGAGTGGATGTGATCATCGGATGGGGGACCCGATATCGCAGCAATTGGATTGTCAAGATCGGATAGTGCAAGGAGAAGAGAAGATTGTAGGAGGTATACACGCTCAACTTCACGTTAAGTTCTCAAAAATGGGTGTAATGACAAGAGGTTAGCTCTCAAGTATATTATACGACTATTCAAGGATTCCGATTTTACCACCTAGCAGTGAATTGTAGCCTGTACTCCAAGAAATGACTTTGCAAATCCCATCAACTCTCTTAATAAGCGAAAAAATCATTAAACACGTCCAGTCCCTCTCCCGAATACTGCAAAAAGCTATCCGCCCGGAAAGGCTCAGCCACATACCAGCATGTCGCAGCTTCCAGGTCTTTCAACCAATCTTGGTCAGCCACGAGATAATCCTCCTCTGTCTTATTGGACGCTTCTACTTGTCCTCTGTCCTGCTCCTCTTCCTCCTCCTTATCCCACTCCAGAGAGGCTCTCGCCAAATCAGCCCCTGCATACGTATCACGCATAGACTGCATTAGCCTCATGCTCTGGCGATATCCCTGCTCCGTTGCACAGCCTTGAAGTTGGCCTTTTTGCTCCAGCATGTATACGCTCGCGGCGGATACTGCTATATTCGCCGCCATGCTGGGGAGCAACCGGTCGAGACCATGATCGTATATGTTCTTGGAGATCTCTTCAATCCTCTTGGCCGAATGCTGCATGTGAATCTTGCACATCTCCTTTTCCATGGTGGATGCATTCGCGTCATTGATCAGCGCCATGAATCTGGAGCGATAGAGGCACAGTACCGCTGTGTAGTAAATCATGTGCAATACCGCACGGTCCAACGATATGCTCGTGTTTCCATCCTTGCCTATGTCGCTGTTCGAGATGGGTCTGTACGACACACTCTCCGGCAAGCCGTCTCTCCACTCCAGCAGGTCTCGCATATACGTGGTGAACTTTTGTTCGCCCTCGGCCGTGATCTTGCGGGTCTCGGAAAAGTTGGAAAAGTTGTCGTGCGGCGCAATGTACATGCTGCTGAACAGGAAGCTCATCGACTTGCAGAGCGTCGCCTGCGCAACGCACATGCGTGCCAGCTCAGCGCGCTTCTTGCGGCTCTTGACGTACACGCACACGGCCTCGAATTTGGCGTGGTCATCGTCGCTGCGGATCTGCTCCGGTTGGAAGTCGGCCTCCTCGAGCATCGACACTTGGAAGTCGCCGTCCTTGATTCGCGGGAGCCGCTTCATACCGAGTGATAGGAGGCGATCGCGGATGAAGCAGCACCACCAGACGCGTCGACGCAGCCTCTGCTTGCGTTTTGATAGGTTGGGCTTGTTCACCGATGGCTCGAGGTGCAGTCCTGCTGCAAAGGCGTGAGACACTGCGGCGTCGATCCAGAACCACGTCTTTCCGTGTTCGTCGGAGGCGTCTTGCCACGAGGTGATGAGCAGCAGAGACTGTGTGAGGACCATTTGATCCAGCTCGCAGTTGTACTTGTATAAGAGCTGTGAAGCAAAGAATATGTCAGCAAACTAGACGATGTGAACGGCTTGGGATCTTTGAAAACTCACCCTGACTCTCTTCATATACGTCGTACGGGCCTGCTTCCGCGTCTGGAATCCAGCATTTCTGAGAGCATCCATCTCTACGTGTGCAGTTCCCGCCGCCAGGACAGCCTGAAGCAACAGCAAGCTGACCTGACCTGCTGACCCATCTTGTGTTTCTATGGCGTGTAAAAAGCCATCCAAGTCAAGAGTCGGCACATACGGATGCACGTATTCGAAGAAAGCGCGGAGTAGAGCGTTCTGAAGTGCGCCATCTGGAAGATCCAAGGCGCCCTCGTCATGTAGATAGGTCATATCGTCCGGCGGTAGACTTGTCAGCGGCCGAACATACTTTGGCAGATCAAAGCTCTGAGTGTCGTCTGATGGCGAGTCATCTTGCGGAGACTTGTCAGATTCAATGTCTGCTCTTAACAGCTCCAAGTCTTCCATGGAGATGGGCGCTTCTGAAGTGTCGATTGCAAACTCTTCCAGCAAGTCGCATCCGCCATCCTTCATGACAGCCTCCTTGATTGTGTTCAACTCAGTCGAGGTCGTGCCTTGTGTTTGTCTCTTGCGCCGCCTAAGCGTTGTTAATAAGCGTTCTTGACTCTTCCAACTCAACTCCCAAATACATACCTCCTTGGTCGACGAGCATGTGTAACGCACTGCTGTCCATTCCACTGACAGTTGCCGCATGGTGATCGTACAGTCACATCGCATCTGACCTTTCTGGCTCTGCATGCCAGACACGCCTTGCTCGCTCTTCGTACCGGCTGCTTCGAAGACGAATGAGGCTCTGGGCTAAGCGAACTGCTATCGGACAATCCGTCCATAGCGGTGCTAAAGTGCTCCAAGGGATCCATCTGTAAGGCTGCTGCAAGAAACCCACACAAGCGAGAGCAACAGGTCTTCCTTCGGTTCAAGGAGTTTATAGCCGAGGTCTTAAAAAGCAGCGTGAGCGGTCCTTGATATATATTCAAACATGTTTCCACAACTTATATTATCCGATGCCGGGCTCTTTTCAGCCCGCCGAGTACGACTCCAGCTTCGGTCCGGATGGGGCCCGCCACAATCCGCGCTACGCCGTGGCGGTCCGCGATCCCCAGATTCTACAAGAAGCTCAGAGCTAGAGGAACGCGGGGTAAGAGATAGCAGAATGGCTTTCACTTGGCTATTCACATGCTGGATGGCGGATTGGGGCATCGAGGTCTTAAGACGTGATGGTGCCGCCAGAAGTGGCTAATCTCGGTCAATTTGGGCTATCCTCACGCGCTTCTAAGGTCACAAGTGCAGCCGCTACCGCCACCGTCATTATTGTCATCGCCTCGACTTTGTGTCCGAGGTAGTAGTAAAGGATGTCTTCTCGGTTGAAAATGTAGCAGAAGATGACGTACACACATTTGAAGTAATACAAAGCGCTGGCGTGCTTTCTATCATCAAATGCTTTTTGTACAATGTAAGCATTGAAGTCTACCTGCCGCGCGCAGTGAATAGCGTACGTTGAGCTAAGATTATTAGCTGTTCCCATCTATATAGGCAAGTCAATTAACTCCTAAGAAAGCGAAGCAGTAGCCCTTGCTGGTAAACATGAGTCAGGCAGCATAATGTCAAAGTCAAATCCGGTGCTGGACTGTTGTTACAGCAGGATGAGATTTACGATAGGGGTAGCCGCACAATGAGCCAGTGAGGATGAGGGAATAAAAAGAAAACCTAGTATAACACGAGGTTGTGTTGTAGACTCAGATTTAGAGAAAAGCATATAGTCTTCAGCGTGACATTATGCCTCCTGGAACAGAATGACTTTTCGCTTTATGCCAATCATCTAAGTAAAAATCTTGCTTTTGTCTATACATGTACTCTTGCAGCTTTACTCTTTCCTTCTCTCCCACCCATCTTCACCCTCCTTTAAAAACTCCTTTCCTCCCTTCATGAGGTCAGTTACGCCCGGAATTGCATTCTCCATCCAAAACTGCGTTCCGTTTGGTCTTCCCAGTGTCTGTCCAACCTTGCCTTCATCCTCATGGACAAGCCACCTTTCATCAATAGTCCCCAAAAACACATCGACAGTGCTGCCATCGTCTGCTGAGCGCCAAACTAACGAGGTCCCACATCGCTTACAAAATCCTCGGTAACGACCAGGCGACGATTCGTATTCGTCATATGTCTCCTGAGTATGAAATGGCGGACTCAGTTGTGCTGGCAAAACGATGATGAATTGGGCAATGAGGGACGATGTCCATTTGCGACACATTGTGCCTGTTGAGCGATTAACTTGTCGTTCTTTTATTGAACAAATTAGGTGAGACTTACATTGACAGGCTGATGACTTGAGTAAGAGAGGAATAAGGGAAAGATTTAGCTGCATTCCTCCAGACATCAAAATTACATTCGGGATCGTACCTGAGGCGGCCATGGGGTTTCGCCGGACGCCGATATCGAGTAGCGGATTAAGCCACAGAGGCATCCTCCCGTGATGGCGTTCGGGAATGTCATGACGCCAAAAATAGTATTTAATACCTATTCGAATTGTAAACAAAAATAAACATAAAATTAAAGAAATTTTACCTCTTTGGAGATAGATGAGCTATGTGGATCTGGCGCTGTCGTTACTCCGAATAATACCATTTTCGGCGAGATCGGAGAAAGAGACGGCGAAATCTATCCCGCAGCATAATCTGCAGTGCTAAATGCGGCAGTTTGCAGATGCGCAAGACTTTGAACTCGGCAGAGAACTTTCAAACAATCTCAATGGATCAACAGTATGTTATTATAGTATATATTATACCAATCGCCAATCGTCTATATACAATCTCTTCTTGTACTCTAAAGCTGAAAAACACAAACTCGACGCAAAAGCCATACCCGCCATCAAAGTGTAGGCAATTAAACAGTCAGTGACGAAATAATCATAAGCCTTCTTGCTAGAACCCCTTTTCCTTCAATTGCTGCTCCGTCCATTCCCACAGCTTCTTCGACGCATCCGCGTTGTTGGCCCATGAATTTCCCTTCTGCAGCTTCCCCACAGGCGTATAAAAGCCTCCCTGCTGGACTTTGCTCTTCTCTGCGGTAGACGCAAAGAGCTGTGTCAAGGCTCCATATGCCGCGTCGTGGTAGACCAGGGGACCAAACAACGCCATTCCAAATCTCATAATGTAGCTGTTTTCAAAAGTGTCGCTGTACAGATCTGTCTTGATAAGGCCGGGATGGACGGACATGGCGGTGATCTCGGGGTGTCGCTTGGCCAATTCGGCAGCGAAAAGGATGTTGGCGGCCTTGGAGGAGGCATAGGACGTCCATCCTCCCTTTTTCCATAGGTCTTCCGAAATGATGGTGTCCAATGACGGTGCCGCCATGCTGGCCATGGATGAGATGGACAAGATTCGTACGTCGGCATTGTACTTGGTCACAGATTGCTTGAGCAGAGGGAGCAGCCGAGATGTGAGGAGGAAATGGCCGACGTGATTAGTGCCAAACTGAATGTCGAATCCATCGTCAGTCTTGCCCGGCGGCAGGTTCATGATTCCGGCATTGAGAAAGAGCAAGTCAATCCGGTCGGTGCTCTGGTTCAGCGTATCTGCGGCGGCGGCGACTGAGGCCAAATTACTGAGATTGAGCGGCACGAAGACGATGTCGGCAGGCTGAGGCAGCTGAGAGTTGATGGACTCGATGGCTTCTTTGGCCTTTGTCTCATTCCTGGTGGCTAAGAAGACCTTTTTCGGTGAGTGCTTGCATAGCTGCAGTATAGTCTCTTTGCCAATTCCAGCATTGCTGTGTAAACCCCCCTGTGTCAGTTCAAGGCCCAAAAGGATGAGAGAGATCTCAGGTAAGAAATTAGAGCGCGGGGACTAACCCTCCAGTAACGACAATCACTTTTCCTTCCTGCGAAGGTATATCCTTTTCGGGGGAAAACTGGGTGCCGAATAGTCCAAACATTTTCCAATTTTTGTGTGAAGCCGTACCCAGAGGGACAAGAGTTCAGCTGTTACTTTGATCCGAAGTGGAATCTGTCCAGACAGAAATCTTTCGTTTTTTTAGCGAGGGACCAGCGCATTTATAACGCCGATGCTACGTTCTCCACTCCATACCCAGGCACATGTACAGTATATGCGTTGCACCTCGCAATCCATCTGCCCATTTGAAGTCCGAGTGAGAGTATGGTATTCATCATCTATCACTATCTTCGACAGATTGAAGCATTGGGATGCTCAGCTCATTGCTCGATTACTCATCTTGATTGTAGCTTTCATTCTCGGACTCGCATTCGCCTAACTAATCCTCCTGATTATATAATGCAGCCAACCAACCACGCAATGCGGACAAGTCGCCACGCCTCTTGGAAAAACAATTGCTGTTGCGATTACGACAGCTGTTAATGATGCATTTCGCTGGTTTCAAAGCAAAAGCGTCCTCGGCATTGCAAATTGTCCGAATAAATGTACGCTACGATGACGCGGAAGCCCGGGAAAAACTTCGAGTCCGCTCGATGACGATGTATTAGCTGATTCTTTCAGCTTGATATACCTACCTAGTACATGGACGCTATGCCTCGGCTCCAAAGGCCCCTGCGTTCCGCTTGATAGGACGAGCGGAAGTGTATATGAGTACGGCGAATATATTTGATGAAGGTTAGAGTCTCTATTCTCTCAAATCTACTCGATGCTTGCTTCTGCACGTAACTGATGAAATGTTTATCAGCCCAATGTACCTATATTGTAGGCCTAATCGAACCCGAGACTATGTGTGCAGATGTATATAAAACAGCGTCTTGAACATCGCTGCGTTGTGTATAAGATGCAATAATAACACTGCCGAGGATTTGACGGCTAAATTACCCTATCGGGTCTTGGGTCTATGAGATCGGAATAGCTTACGGGTGCGCCCGCAAAATCTTGAGTTTTACAGAAAGCAGCTTAAAATGGCATTCGCACTTACAATGGCTACCCTAAAAAATTGTGCTATACAATCCTACGTCTTTCATCGCAAACCTATTCGACTTCCTAGGTAATCATGGACGGCAGAACGAAAAAAAAAAGAATAGAAAATCATACTTGTATTTAACACCCAGAATCGTACGCGTAATTAAGTTACGCGCAATAGTAAACTTTATACCCTGTCCTGTATCGATTGTCTGCGTATCCCATGCGCAGTTTAAGGTGTATGGCAACCATGCTTGACCAAAGAGACGGGTTATACCACTCTTCAAGCTGAAATACTGTGTCACAGAGCAAGCAGATCAAGGAGACTAATAGCGGCTGCACCGATGCACAGAATAGATCTCAATTGGGCCGGGTAGTTTGGTTGTACATTGCGTACGACTCTCTGCTTGTCCGCTCTGGCTTAGATCGCGTATAAGCGAACATTGAACGTAGCTACATGGACGAAGATGATCCGTAACGGCATTCTTAGGAATAATTACAGCTAATTTATCTAGCAAGAAATACATGTCAGTCCATGGACCTTGCACTCCATATTCCTTCTTACGGCCAAGGCAAATTGCCAGGGAACGATGCAATCTTAGATGTTACAACCAAACCAAGCGTCATACTAGAGATCAGTAGCCTTACCAAGGTACATGTACTCAGCAGTAGCGTTGTTACTCCATACCCCATAAATTACTCTCTCAACTTTTACGTTTGACAGGCTGCCTCCCAATGTCTGTCTATATATGGAGTGATTGGCGTATAGATTCCGTCAAGCCAGATCGACAAAGAACCGGGGATATTCCCAAGCCACATTGCTCACTGAGGGTAGCTCATTTGATAAAAATAAAGTCGTCAACGGTGCAATTGCCAATACGAATTCATTACATGCAAGTGATTTACAAAACTTCGTGTACATGTGCGCATGTGTGGTGATCAATGTTATGGCAGCTCATCAACACGTTAGGTGCCCTATCAGCCCTGTATCAGCGCCTTATCAGCGCCTTTACAGGGCCTCTACTGCAATCACAGGCCCGTACCGCTCACAAGAGATGGGCGGCCCCTGCAGTGCGTAGTCGCTAAGGGCCAAAAAAGGGGCACTAAGCACCTAAACTAAGCGATAAGCGTGTTGGTCTAATGCAGGAACCGAAACATGGCGGATCCCTTCATCATCTTTCCTTCTTCACTGCCGCCGCAAGAAGGCGATTGACAGACATACAATCAGCCCAGGCTCATCTTCTTCATCTGGCTGCTTGATCATCATCATCGGACTCGAACAAACGTATTCAGGAGAGCCGCTCAGCTGTCGGTGCGCACCCGAACTCATCTTGGCAACCCGTTTGTTTCGTTTCGTCTGTTCTCTTACGCGAAACCCTGCGATATTAACGGACGGCTGTTGGTGTTCAGCTCGGACCCCCTTTATATCGGATCCCTGTCTCCAGTCCTCACGTCCAGTGGTTTAGCCCCGTCCGTCGTGTTCAATTAACGCTACCGAAGCGTTTCTTTGTCTCGTTTCCTCCACAGAGGCGCTTGTCCTTGCCTTTATGGGCGATGGGCTTGGAGTTTAACTTCGCATCCCGCCAATTGGCGCAGTGGTCACAGCCTCAAAGACAAGAAGGATCGACGAATACATCGACAGATGCGAGAGGAGACTAGCCGAGGAGCATTTTTGAGCGTTCATGATTCCTTGATTTCAGGATTGCCGCCAAGGCCCTAAGAAGCGTATTTTCCCCCTCCTCTTTCGGTAGCTGAGAGCAGCAAGCCGGTCGGCCTGTCATCACCTGCTTCTGTTTACCAAGGAGAAAGGACGGTAAAGCTGAAGATCTAGCCAAGAGAAAGATACGGGGAATGACACGAAAAAGGAGTGCAACCGCTTTTTTAAGAAACAAAGCAGAACCGTATACGAGCATCACCGCGCACGATCCAAGCATACAGGTCCATGCCTGGCGCTTTAGCATGGGGATATAGCTGATGCACTGATCTTTGTTCTGCAACAAGATTCGGCCGATTGGAGCTGCAAAAAGCTGAGGCCTCTCAGGCTCTACGCTCAAGCGCCTCTTTAGCTCTGTAGTCTATCGCCACAACGAGGAGGTGGAAAGGCGGGAGCTCTCCGCCTTCCCCTGGCCCGTCTTCATTTCCTCTGTGCTCCCGCTACCCACTGCCGGCGGCTTGGCCCAAACAGACTCCAGCAGAGCCGTCGTACTGGCGCAACCCTGTGGCCGTTTTGCTTGTTGAAGCAGCGCCATTCGTGCATGGAGACCCACGCGACGGCCATGGGTTGCTGTTCGCTCGTCAAGGTGAACCAAAGCTATCCACACGCAGGCAGGGAATTGCTTTAATTATACATAATGCTGCCCTGAGCCAGCTCGCTCCCTCTACTTTAGAGGTCTCCCTTCTCCTCACCCACGTCACTCCCTTTCTTTATCCAACTGTTTTTCAGTCTTTCGTTCTTTTTGACTTTTAATACAGCTTCTTTGCCGGTCATTCTTTACGCCGGCATTGTTTTGCATACTCTCACAGCATGCGTTCCACTCTTTATGCGCTCGCGGCATGGCCGCTTGCGGCCCAGGCCCTCGAATTCCTCGACGACAACAAGAACGTCGAGGAGGGCGGCATTATGCGATATGCTATTACTGCTTCCAAAGGTGCTCGATCTAAGCATCTCCACAGACGCCAGGACGTCGCCGAATTGCAGTCTCAGGAGACTGGCTACTTTTACAGCATCGAACTCGAAATCGGTACCCCACCGCAGGCAGTGAGCGTCAATTTCGATACAGGCTCCTCCGAGCTATGGGTCAACCCCGAGTGCAGCAAGGCTACCGATCCAGCTTTTTGCCAGAGCTTTGGCCGATACAACGCATCCAAGACTTTTGTCAACACCAAGGCCGACGGAGGTATCAAGTATGGCACCGGATATGTTGACTTCGTCTACGGCTACGACTATGTCCAGCTTGGCGGTAAGTTTATTATGCATGGTTTTCAATTTTTTCTTAAGACTTCGAAAAGAGTTGTTATATGAGGGAAGGGGGTGAAGCAAGGCCTCACAATACATCACATGCGACTACTGGGAGCAAGGCTACCAAGAGAATGGCTTTTCGGACGAGGACAATGCAGTACGCAAGGGGACATTTGCTAACTCTCAATACAGCATCCAGAATCAGCCAGCAGCTCTTCGGTGTTGCGACTGACAGTGAATTCGCCTCGATTGGTATCCTCGGTGCCGGTCCTAACCTGAGTGGCTGGACTAACTCTTACCCTCTGGTCATCGACAACTTGGCTAAGCAGGGCTTCATCAACAGCAGAGCTTTCAGTCTTGATATCCGAGGCCTTGGCAGCGAACGCGGCTCCGTCATCTACGGTGGTATCGACACCAAGAAGTTTTCCGGTCCCCTGGTGAAGCGGCCCATCATTCCCGCCGCCTCTTCTCCGGATGGTTATACTCGTTACTGGATCTACATGGATGGTATGACCATTACCACCGAAGATGGATCCGACGTCGAAGTCTTCAACAAGCCCAATGGCCAGCCAGTGCTTCTTGACAGCGGCTACACCGTCAGCACCCTTCCTGGTTCCATCTTCAACAAGATCCTCGCAGCTTTCCCTTCGGCTCACATTGAAGCCAGCTCCGGCGACTACTTGGTGCCCTGCGATATCATCGACACCCCCGGATCTGTCAACTTCAAGTTTGGCGATGCCGTTGTCAGCGTCGACTACAAGGACTTCATCTGGCAGCAGCCTGACCTGGGCATCTGCAAACTTGGCGTTTCTCAGGATGACAACTTCCCCGTTCTCGGTGACACTTTCTTGAGAGCTGCGTATGTGGTCTTTGACTGGGACAACCAAGAGATTCACGTTGCCAAGAACGAGGACTGCGGTACACACCTGATCCCCATCGGCAAGGGCATTGACGCTGTCCCCTCCGGCCTCAAGGGTGATTGTGCTGCTGCTGGCCAAACTACCACCTCTGCTGTGCGAACCACCTCTTCCGCCGCCAGCACCTCTGCGCGCGCCTCCACGTCTGCAGCAGCCACCACCACATCTGCCGCCATCACCACCACCGCACCGGCTACCAGCGGCTTCAAGGCCACGGTCTCCTCTCACCGATTTGCCAACGGCACTGTTACCTACAGCGTCCCGCATGGCAGCACCACCGTTATCTCTGAGATTAGCTCGGCCGCTGCCACCCAGCTCGACACCACCACTGCGCCTGCGTCCGGTACCACTGCCGCCCCAACCTACACCTCGACTTTCACCACGACCAACGTGTATACCATCACCTCTTGCCCGCCCAGTGTCACCAACTGCCCTGTCGGCCACGTCACGACCGAGGTTGTTACTGCCTACACAACTTGGTGCCCGGTTGAGGATTCCAGCCCTACTGCTTTCCCCAGCGTGCCAGCGGCTCCCGAGGTCACTGCTACCTTCACGCTGCCCAACACTTACACCTGTGCCCAGGGCAAGGACTCTTGCTCCAATCCTATCACGGTGCCTCACGTCATTGTTGTCACCCCCATGGTCACCCAGACGGCTCCCGTTGCGATCCCCTCATGCGCCACCTGTGGTGCTGCTGCAGCCCCCACTCCCTCCGGCATTGCTTCTACTCCCATCTTGACCAATGCAGCTTCATCGGCCACAGCCCCTGCCGTCACCAGCCCGGCTCAGTCCGCCTACTACCCGCCGGCACCGCCCCAGCACGCTGTTTCTACTCCGGCTGTCGTTCCCCCAGTTATCACTCCGGGCTCTGGTCCTCTTCCCACCGGTGGCTTGACAACCGTCGTCGCCCCTAGCGGCGCTGCTCCTTCTCAGCCTGCCCAATCCGGTCTGCCTCCCGTCCCGGCTGGAGCCGCTGGATTCCGCGCCCCTGCCATGGTTGCCCTGATCGCCGGCGCCGTCGCTGCTGTTTTGTTGTAAATATAATGTGATATATGAGATGAGCGTTGTACAAGTTGGTTTAATTAGTTGAAAGGAAAGAGAAGAGCCTCCAGGCACCCTTAGATGAAGGAGACTATTCGTGTGCTCAAGTGTATTGATGGATGAGCACATGCAAAGGCTCCGCTTGTGTACACCATTTGACCATGATGCTATTCTATTTATCAGTCCCGAGATGTGGACGATGTTTCTTGAACCTGAGGTTCCTCTACATGGGCGGATGGGAATGACTGTAATTGGTATTCCCCCACATCTCAGTTAATATTTTATTCTTTCAAACCTTGCTATGATACAATTCGCCCCGTTGCCGTGACTTGAAGGCATACCAAAGAATCCAACATGAAGGCATGTATTTGCGACGAATTGCCAACCTGCATTCACTCTGCAGATTAACCGCCCAGCCATGCACCCATTCGGAGAATACAGTCCGAATCCTTCTTGCAAAATGTGACAAGATATGCTTACAGCGCAGCCAACCAATGACGGACCATTACGATGCCATTCTTGAGCCTTGCCCAGATAATTTAGGCGTTCCTGTTTGGTTGTGAGCACCATGCTATTTAGAGCATCAATGCAGTTTGTATATTCGGTAACGAAAAGAGTAATACTCGCCGATTTGGAAAACAAAGTACATATTTCTGATCTCTTTCTGATGGCAAGCGCAAGAGAATTAGTATTTGGAATCACGTCACTCATGGATACATTGCCTATACATTCTTAATTTATACAACCTGCGTTGGTGAAAGTGCCAAAGGGTACGCTACATGTAGGGACATGACGACTCAACTTTGATCTTCCTTCGCCCTCATGTTCTAGAAAATGCACCGGATCGTTCAAAACAGCAGAAGGATCAGGTCGCACGATGCACTTAGATTAGCTGCGTGTCCAAAATTGCATCATTAACCAAGAGGCACACCCAACCAATAAACACCTCATCACAAACCCTGCTGCATAAACCCTCCGACATACTACCCTTTCGTTGCTTTTTTCTCTTTTCTTTTTATTTTCTCATTCTACAAAGAGTACAAAGATACTTAATACTGCATTCTAGACCTTTTCGTGTTTATACATCCTAGTCTAGCCTCTACACGGAAACAAAAAGAAAAAAAAGCAGAACGCCCGCGCTCGCTTAAGGGACCTTTTGCAATGTCGTTTCATACCCCCCACGATGATAAACTATGATGCCCCCCCCCCCCCCCCCCCCAGAAAGATAAAAAGATAGCAGGGCATGTAGGTATGTACAAGTGGGTTTTTCTTTGGCGCTCATTGATAGGGAATAGAAATGACGAAACAAGACCAAAAGAAAAAATAACCTTGGTAAAAAGACAAAAGTGCAATCTCCCTTATCACGATCCTAGCGTCGTGCTTTGCGTGGATACGAAGCACGTACTCTACGCGTTGCGTCTTTCGTATCTGGGAAAAAGCAGTAGAATGGGGGGTGATGATACCGTAGCCACATGGAAACAGTCACCGATACGCTGGAAATCCACTCACCTTTTTTTCCCGGTTCTTTCTTCCATTCTCCTCTTTTTACGAACAAAAAGACACCCTATGGCTCTGCATTGGGCCTTGTGTCTCTTCTCTCGAGTTGCTTCGAGACATGTTTATTTTCTTGTCCATTCGAGAAAACTCCACTCGCAATTTGGCTGTCAAGTAGCATGCAAAACAAACAAACAAACCTAGTTGTCATATAGGCCGTAAATGAGGCGAAGGATGAAAGCGCAGAATGTGGAGGGAGGCAAGAGGCAAACGAAAACAAAGAGAATGACAAGCGCTGCGAAAAGGAATTGCTCTCAGCGCCAAAAAAGTGTTTTCTCGGTAATAATCTCTCTTGGCTCTCTCGCGAGAGACAGAGACTCACAGCGAATACCGCAAACAAAGCGAAAACCCCGCGCTCGCCTCCAAATCCGCTCTCGTACATGTGTTCGCCCGGCCGGGCTACTGCAGATGCTGTCTAGCCGCCATGCCCCTCTCCAATCTCTGCAGTATGGGAGGAACGTGGGAGAGGGTGGAGCAGCGGCAAAAGTTCGTTTTTCTCTCCAAAAGCACAAAAACAGTGTTCGGTGCATGCGCAGAGCGAACACCCATGCCGTTTGTGGCAACGCGTCGACATTGAGCAATGATAAGGCAATGGCGAAAGGACCCTTTGGCAAGACCAAGACCCTGTTTCCCTTGTCGTCGTAGCTCTTGCGTGGACGGGGAAGAGGGAGAGGGGGGCGCGTATCGACGATCGCTTCCTGTTTACCTACCTGGACCGCTAAGGGCTTGGTCAACTCCGGGCCCCCGGACTCTTTCGAGGAATCGACGGCTCAGCAGGCAGCGCAGAAGAGGACGAAAAGAGGCGGCGGCGGCGCGGCCCTATCGCTCACTACCAGTGACCCGCCCAAGTATGGATGCTATTTGGCTTCAGGCAGCCGCTCCAGATACTGTAGACACTCTGCCCCTATCGCGATGCCTTTCCGGTCTCTGCCCTTTGCCAGCTCAGCTCTTTTTCTCTTCGTACCCAACTTGCACCGTACATCTCTCAGTCCATCTCAAGGGAATAAGAATGGAGATAAGAGAAAAAACAGCGATCAGCAGTTGAGCCGTCAAGCGATCGCAGGGTAAGGCAAACCAAGCATCCCCACATTCAGTGCAACGCATGAGCACGCCGCGAATGGACAATGCTGAGGAGTCGGGAGTCGTCCGAGCCACTGGTTTAACAGAGGGTGCCTCGGTTCCTGGATAAGTTGACGAGCGATATTGTGTCTCAGTGGCTAGTCCAGTGGCAAGATCGAAAGACATGCCTTGCCGAAGATGTAGGTGCGGTGCGCCTACATCATGCAATCGATAGACGTGGAGGAGCAGCAGCAGTGTCTGGCCCTGCTACCACCCTCCAAAGGCCTTCGGGAACTGCGGCTGTGAATCCCACATCCGCATGTCTGTCTATACCTTGCAGAGCTTCATGCAAGGGCCCAATCGGGCAACGGCCAGTGGCCGTCCGACTTGTAAGTGTACCACAACAGAGGAGGGCTCCAGTGCCAGGATGGTGGGAATAGCTAGCCGCGCTTTGAAAAGCTGCAAAGCATTTTTCCTTACATGCCACTTTGTTAAATTGAGTACGTCAGTCCAGGAAATGTAAACCGACTGCCTCAATTCGAGTCGATGTGGGCAGGATATGTTACCACTTTGACATGGAACGGGCTTCATACCTTCCTCAAGGGGTATTTCACGGCTGCAGTGCCACCCCAGTCGACAGCTCGAATGTAGCGTTCCATGTCGCATAAAAGGAAATGTTACCTCGAAAGCCAAGGTCCGGGGTGCAGACGCAAGCCATCAGCGGCTGTCGCCACGTCCGTACTTGTACGAAGTCGTCGTAGCAGTCTGCTAAATACTGGGGAGACACGCCATCGCCCATTGTCGATTATCCTCTAGGGTGAGACATGCCGCAAGCTATCGACATGTTAGCAGCTCCGCTCTACTATCAGGATATGAGAAGAGAACTAGACGTGATAAGAGGGATGGGACTTCATCTATTATCTTCATATAGACAAGACAAGATGAAGAAATCAAACGTATCATGCAGTTTATGCCACCTTGTCCAACATAGTCTCATATACGCGATGAGAGAAAAAAAAAGCGCCCTGATTAAATTGCTCGTAAAGTTGCTGTTTGTACCGCGGCATAGTTGGAAATCCGAAATCAAGAAACAAATGTGATAGAAAAAGAGAAAACTAGATAAAAATAAAACCGCACATAAACAACCTTGTCAAAACATGCAGAAATTTTCATGTGGGGGAGAGACTGGAGGAGCGAGCACGGCGTACTCCGTAGACGCCGTTTATAACGCACCTGACCGTATATCTCTCCATTCCTGCAGCCTGGGCCTTTTAGCCTGTCGTTCCAATGCAGCCGTGGACTGAGGGAAAACAGCCAAGAATGCGACGCTGTATGTCCACCCGCCATGCATAATGATTCATTTCGAAGACCAGCGTGCAAGTGGATGTGGGCAGCTCGAAACTCATCCACAGTTGGAGTTTGAGGTCTTGAGCAGGGGCGCGGTGTGAATATTGCCGCCGACTCATATACCACTACTAGCAGGGCCCGGCGGTGGCTCCAGTAGCTGTAGTATTACATTTTTGCTACCTACTTCCATGTTCCATACTCTTTTTCCTGTTCCTAGCTGGACGCTCTACTCTATAATGCCCCGTACACCATCACTGTCTTTTGTGATGCCTCGGGAGGAACCATTTAGCTCCAGAAAAGGCCTGTGTAGAAGCATACCTCTCAATTGCGTGCTTGGCTGCATACACGTGTGGTTACTCTCGGCACAAGTTGGTGCAACCGTGCTCAACTGCTACTGTAGACAGCTGGTTGCTGAAGTTTTGATATCTGCTAAAGTCGAAACCAAAGCCCGCTAAAGGTTTGGTAGAGTGCAGCCGCCGAATCTGAGCCCGCGTCTAGCATGCGGGCCGATCAAATAGGTAGCCAGTGGTGCGATACATCTAAAGGCGCTACCTAGTGTACAAGTATGTGGCTAAGAACCTTTGAAGGATGCTGCACCTGCATGATATGCCAGGGCCAGAGGAGGGCGGCCACGGCTGCAGTTGTAGCCAGATGCTGTTCATGCGCCCGTTTTCCTGCCCAACTCCGCGTGGCTGAGGGTATCGGCGGCGATAGTCCTAGCCGGCGGCGATCAACGGGTGGCATGTCATGTTCGCTAGATGGCGCGTGAACAAGGGCGACGCAAGACTTGGAGGGGTAATTTGTTCGCTTGTAGACTTTGTTTATGCATAGTAGGCCTACCCAGGTATTAGACGGCATCACACAGTCCATGGTCACTTACTTGATGAGTAACTTGAGGGGGGGTTTTTTTTTGTTAGCGAGAGCCTGACAGTGGAGATGCACATGGAAAAGGTGCAGCGAGTTGTGCTCCATTGCATCCAGCTCGTCACCGAAGATTTCTTCAGCGCATGTACAGTATGCAGACCCTGATATCCGATCAAATCTGCTGCATTGGAACCTGATTCACCTTGACAGCCCATTTGAAGGCTTGGGCAGTCGATGCCATGCAAGTCGGTCCCTAGCTGGTATTTTATAATTCTTCCAGTTGAGGCTGGGAACTTTTGTGGCAAGATACCCGTGTTGCATTCAAATGGCCACTCTGTACTAGCTCTGCCGCCACGTAGGAGCCGAGACGGAATGGCAACGAGTTTGTGACACATTGGAATCAAACCCCATGGGGATTCCACGTGTTGGCCAGTTCACGACGTTGGTTCAGCAAGAGGCGCATGCGAGATTCATCGGGCCGCAAATTGCTGTTGGGACGGCTCATTACCGTGTCTCTGCATGTGGGACGACTCTCGTCGACGAAACGGCCTAGTTGCCCACTTGGCTCGGAGACAATTCTAGACGTATGGTCCAATGATGAGAAATCGAATACTAGGTATTCGGCAAATAAGCTTCTTATTTTGCTCGCCTGAGTACCGCTGATCTCTCAAAAGCCATGGGATTCGCATTGGCAGCTAGCACGGCGATGCCTAACAAGCCATAGGTAAGCGCTGGATTCGCATATGCGTGCAGTCATCATTTCTCAGCACGCACTTCTCACAAACTCCCAATGCCGAATACGGCAGCGCGCGCCACGCGACAAAGCTCTGCAATTACGTCTCGAAAACCAGCATTGGGATCGGGGTTGGCAAAACTCATACAGCTCGATGGCCTGCCAGCTGGCCAGCGACCCGTCTTTGCGGGGAAGCATGTCAGCCGACAACTGGAATTGTCTTGTCAGTCTGGGGAACCTCGAGACGGTCCATTTCGCCAGCGTCCACTTGCAATACCGCCGATCCCCGCTATTTCCCGGCTCATCATCGGAGTGATTTCTTTAGCTCTTTTATTCCGCGCACGCCCCGGCCGCGAGCTTGTCAAAACGAGGGTTGCGTTCCTGGGGCGTAGAGGGAAGCCACCAATCAAAAGGCCGATTTTCAACCCCGGAAAAGCAGATCCAGTTTTCAAGGGCCCGTTGTCTGCACTAGGATGAATCAGTCAGTCCTCCGTACAGGAAATGCTTCCAAAAGGGCTCTAATCAAGCGGCTAAGGAAAGGTACGAGCCATATAGAGGCACTTGTACGCGTTTAAAAATACGCATGTTGGGAAAAAAAAAAAGGTTTTCACAAACAGAGGAAGTGTTTCGTACTTTGGTTGATGAACAAGCCCCCTGGTGATCCTTCGGTGCCTTCGGACACATGTCAAAGGCAGAGCCTGGATGAGACATTTTGACTCTATGCCACAATGCTGGGCAATTAGCGTCCGCTTGAGGCATGAGAGCTCTATACTAGAGCTAAAGATAAAGCTGTACCACTTACTTGACCTCATCGCCGTCTATAGATGAAGGAGGGTGGATAAACGGCAGCGGCGCGAGAGATATCAAGGCACTGCTGCAACGTTGTACTCCTAGTCGGCTTTCATGGCTTAGCCAATCGGGGAGTAACGATAGTCCCGCGTCTTGGCTTTGCTTGTACAAGTTTGTACGTAGCCATCTATGTAGGTATACGTAGATAGACACATCGCAGCATGACATACGAGTACGCAAGCAGCTACAGCATGACAGCCTCTCCGCCAAATGCCGTGAGTGACAGGACTAGGCGGGATGCGTCGTACAGCACCACTCGTGCCCGTATGCTGGTCGATCCGGGGTTGGGCGGTGGCGGGTGGTGGGATTTGCCTACCTCGCTGGTGCGTCAAACCCAGGCTCTCGTAGGATTTCATACAAGTAGTCAGATTCGGGAATTTCTCGTTCAACTCTGCTAGGAGCGTTAGCCACGTGAATTGAATTGCCAGGTACCAGCATAAGTCGTAAATTACCGGTTTGCATCCTTCTGTGCCTCTCTCCTCTCTCCTCTCGAGTCGCTGGTAAGTAGCCTGGCTAAGGGTAACCGCGAGACCGCATCTCGCGTCGCCATTTCCTTTGCTGCACGGGCTGTCGGAAGAGAGACTTGCCGGCCACTCGATGCTGGTGCTGGCTCAAAACAGAGCTAAGAGCTCATATGCTGCCCGCACAGATCGTGATACTATCCCTTTTCAGGGACACCTCCGGCATTTGGCTCGAATCTAGGTCGCCAAGAGTTAGATGAGCGATCCGAATCCCACATTTTATTCCATGGCGACTTGACAGCTCTCCAGATCAAGCGGTGAGCAGTTTTGCAAGTAGCACGAGCGGGAGCTGGTGAAGACAACCCAACCGCATCTCGAGAGAGGGAGCAAAGACGTGTTTACATAAGCCTCCGCAAAAAGGGCCAGCACCTCACTTGCCAGCGCTGCTGAGCCAATCGATCAGATTGAGTAAGCGGCGGAATGTGGGAGGTCAGGCAGAAAGATCACCTGAAATGACACACCCGTCAAGGCGGGAAGATCTCTCGGCATCAAGCGCTATTCGCCCAACAGCAGGATCGCATCTTACCTTACGCCACCCTTTTGCGCCTCTCGCCAAAATGGAACTTTTGGGGCCTGCTGAGGTTTAGACTTTGGCGGCCTTGAGTAGGCTGCATTTCCACGCCGCATTCTTCATCATTTCTAGCGACTTATTCCCTCTTCAGTCCCGTGAGCCCGCACCGTCTTTTACTGTGTGGTTTGGTTTGGTAGCATGACGAGGTAGGAATAGCATGTGCGCGAAGTGGCACATGCGTCAACAACATCGACCAAAAGGTGGGCTGCTCCCCTGACGGCTTGTTGCTGCGTTATCGTGCGCACAAGCTGGAACTTTTTCTACATGTACCAGCCCGTCGCTGCAGCCCTTATCACCTGTCACTTTGCTCGCAGCTGGGTGAGTTCTGAAGAGAAAATTTTTCTTCTCTCCGTTCCATCCCATCGACCTTGACTTCTCTCCTTCCTTACATGCCCCCACCGAGTGATAACGCCATCGTATACTGTACAGGTACGATGCGGGTAAAGCGAAGGGATGGAGACCTGCCATGGCCGAAGCATGGCCGCTCCGCTTTGCGATGCTACAAGCTCGTGCGTTCCTGGCGCCTCGGCCTGGGCGGATCATGGTGGCTCTTTGAAGCGCGCTTTACGGGCATCCATCTTGATAGTCTTGGTGATAAGGTTCGCCCTTGACAGTAGCACATGAAGCTCGGGCCTGGGGAAGGACGAGGCGTTTCCTGTTATCGTGATGTCCAGAGGAGCGTAGCATTCGTTCGCCCACTTGGGCAATGAGATCACTGCCTGCCATCCCGTGTTTGCAGCATGCCAGGAAGGGGAAAAACGGCGTCGACTAGAATCGACTAGATACCCGACTGAAGCAAGTTCACGATGCGACTGCAGCTCTGCGACGGCCCACTCATGCGCTCCCTACAGTAGCAGTGGGAATCATACGGTTGCAGTGCTCCCTGTAGAGTAATCGAAAGAATGAAGCCGGGCGCCAATGGGGTTAATGCGGTCCGTAATCCTACGGAGTACTCCGTGAAGACTTCAGCATCAGCATTCATTCTTGTCAAAATCGACACCGAGGAAGAACAGCCGTCCGAAGGAGCCGTGGCAGCTGCAGTAAGCAACAACCATTTGTAGCCATCTTGATCCTGAATTAAATGCGAGTGCCGCCTCTGAAACCGCCATGTGTTTTTGCACAATCGATCATGTCCGATTTTGGGGCCCTCTTCCGCAAGTCGACGACTGTTTTCGCACGCTCCGTCCGACCCCTAACGTCTGGACTGATACGGCACACGCAGCTTTATCCGTGGACAATTGGTTTTTTTGGCGGCGAAGCCACTGAGAGCTGAGAGCTGACAGAATGGACGGTGCTAGCGGCACACCAAGTTTTGGGCAGAAGTCGACCTTAGCTGCATGTCTTGGAAGGCAAGGGTCGATACGCGCTTTGTTTGGTGGAGCCGTCGGTGATCGACACGCCGGAGCCGCCACCTGTTGGCCCAATCCGGTCACGATGCCACGATTCCTATTGTAAGCACGGGCAGCTGATGAGCGACGGTGAGGGTTGAAGCAAGACGGTCGTCTGGTGGAGAGTGGCGCGAGCCCATACCTACCTACTGTACATGTGTGGCGGCGAGCTTAAATTGGGCTTTACTTTATCAGCCGTGCACTCTGTCCAATTGGAGATAACGAGCAGCACCGCAATCATTTGAGTCAACCGGCCAATCAGAGAGCCGTAGCAATGCCTTCTGAGACTCGCTTTTTACGGAGGACTTTGCCCGAAATAGTGCCATGATCAAGGCGCCCCTGGCCCGCCACAGTCTCCGCGTGAGTGTGAAGAGGGCGCACGATTTCTCCGAGATGCCGCTGATACTACTTGTTGCGGAAGAGAGCCTAGGCGATAGATGTCTAGCGCTGGCTCATTGACAGTCCGAAACCTGCGACCGAGAAGAACGGACAAGGGGCAGAGATTTTTCTTAGTTAAGAGAAAGAAAAAGCGAAGAAAAGACGACTAGCATTGTCAACAGCAACAGACATTAGCGTATCCAAACAATCATCCCACAACCTGTTTCGAGGCTCGGTGTCTCGCGTGGCTTTCGCATGAACTCAGCGACTAGGGGGAAATGAGCAGCCAATGCCTGGGCGCAGCAACACAGCATGTTTCCAGAAGAGCGATTTCTGTTGGTTGCGAGACGTGCAGATGCATCAATAGGCAATCTGGCGAGGTTGCTGCAAAACCCCCGGTTCCCTGTCCTATTGGACACACGCCTAGATATCTAGGTATACCAGGCGAGTATCCGTAGTTTTAGGTACATGCTCTGTCGGCGGGGGCAGCGTTGCGTGCCCGTACCTTTACACGTTGGCTGACATTGGGCATCCAACGCATGCGAGAGAACAGAAATGCTGGAGATGCCTGCACGTTGTACAAGGTGTCTGTCTGGGCAGACAGAGGCTGCATTTGATGCCGAGCTTTCGCCAAGCAACAGCGGCAAGGGTGACAACTGTCCCAACCTGTCCACGGGCAGAACATGGAAGCGAGCGAGCTGGAAAGCATCAATCGAAGGGTACCAGTTCCAGCACAACACCAGCAGATGGTACCTGGTGGCGCAGTGGGGGAGGGGTGTAGCGCACTCCACACGCGGCACGCTGGCACTTGTGCCTGTGGCTAAGAAGCCTTAACGGAGGCGCTCCGTTTCCCCCAACGGCCCCTCAGACAGCGCAGTGACATGCGCAGAGCACCTAGAAACACCCGCGAGTAAGTTCAGAAACACGCGGTGGCCTGTCCCAGGCAGTTTCACGGTCGCGGCAATCTTGGAGGGATGAACATCTCGCCACCGGCCGATGCGGTCTCAGATCAGATGATGTCGCCCGGCTGATCTGATGCGCCGCGCCGACTGTCCTCGCTGTTCTCAGCGTTTGCGGCTCGTCCAATGACACCGCCCAGCCGGCGGTTGTGCCACACTTCTGGCTCCGTTCTGATACCGTCTCCAACGCCGAGACGGTCCTTCATTTTACTGCATCTCGAGCAGTTCCACTCGGCATCAAGCGATTGCCGCAACTAAAACATTGGTGCGAGCAACAGGTCTTGCGTGCCTGGATGGAACTGCTCTGATGCCTTCTTTTTCTTCTAGCCCCTTCGCAGGCTGCTTGCTGGGCGGAGTCGAAGGAAGCAATCTTCAGTCTGCGCACTGGCACCACTGCTGGAGTAGGTGCAGTATTACTTAGCAGCTGCGCGAGTAAGTGTCCAAGACGCTGCCGAATCTGCTCACACGTGCGCCTCGCCGCGCATCACGCCAGCTGGGCGATCGGCGGCCCAGGTCACGGATAAAAGTCGACCGCAGAAGATGCGCGCATGGATTGGCTGATCAGCAAGCCGGCTATCTTAACGGTATCGACGCTCTCCTGTTGATCGCTGTCATGGCCCTCGACATGCAAGCCATATATGCCTAGCTCAGTGTGGCTTTCTGCCAGATGATGTAAGTGGTTTGAAGGGGATGACTTTGGGTTACGTTCGAGCTGCTTTTAGCTTCAGAGGGAAAGGGCGCATGGGCATGTGTCTTGGCAGGCGGGATGGCAGTGGTGGTGGCAGCAGTAGCAGGCAGAATGATGAATTAGGTGACCTGTCGGGGAAGTACAGTCCCGCGCCTTTAGCGCTGTAAATGCCTATGCAGTGGCAGCAGCTCTACCTTGGCCCATGTAGCTAGCAGAGCATGGCGGGGAGTGGCGGCAAGAGCTAAACGCGGGCACCAGGCAAGCGCACCGCTGCCCGCGACGTCTCCGTGACCGCCTCTCTACATCGCGGCTGCCAACACCAACGAGAGATCTACAGCGCACCACAGTAGTACACAGTAGCTGGGGGAACTAAGGCGCCAACGTGATCCTGTCTTGGAACTGTTGGTAGAAGCCCGCTCGAAAGTTCCATATGACTCTCAGTGAACCAACAGCTGGAATTCCAAAGACTGCGGAGCACTGTAGCCAGCGTCTGCCACGGCACTACAGTACAGTACCCCGCTAGCACCACCAGCAGGGTCTATCCGGGCTCGCGGTTGGTGGCTTTTTCCTAAACGGTCCTCCATGTCCAGTGTCGCACGTATAGAGTGGCTCGAATCTTTTCCGCCTCTGCACGCTCCATCAATCATGCTTTGCGCTGCTGCTGCTACGGAGCACAGCTCCCGACAAATTGGTTACCCGCTCTTGGCCCTGACAATCATGGCAGCTCCGGCTTGTATACTGTAGGCGGTGTCCAGCGATGGAATGCCCCTATTCCGACGCCTAGACTCCAGGACGAGGCTCTCAGCTAGCCGGCGAAGAAGACGTCGGGCACAGCAGACACGGGGGAGCTTTGCGGAATAGAGGGGCACGCTTTCTTTTGCCGATGCAAAAAATTTCCCGGCACTCGGACGGAATTCCCACGACACACACACCTTGTCCACTCACCATCCATCTCGCACAAACAGGCCAGACCAGCAGCCAGCAACCACGACCCGCGCCCGCTCCCCGCAAGACAGATACCAAGTGCAGCTCGTCAAGCAGCCGGTTTCCCATTCCAACTGGAATTTCGAGGGCCAGGTTGGGTGTTGGTGAGTGCGCGGCCGCTGCTCACATGCAATGGTGGGTAGTGTTGCACCTTGGTCCTCCGTCATTTGCGTCACTCGTCAGTCTCACGATGCCCCTCCCCGAAGCACAGGGTTTGGGCTTGTTTGACAATGCTCTGCTTCGAGGGGCGGCGCCCTTCAAACGTGCTCTTACATACTCGGGGACCGCGGGCTCGAGCGTGCTCGCAAATTCGAGGACTCTTTACTCCGTGCTCGAGCGTGCTTGACAAACGACTTAATGGAATCTGATAACGGCAGATGCGCCAGATTGTTCGGCCGAGATGACTAGCTGAACATTTCAACCCGTAGCGGATGACCTGTCGCCGGCTTTACCAGATACACGCCGAGCCTCATTACTGCATCGTGGTCTAAAGACCGGCCTCAGCACTCGTTCCTAGGCACCAAGATACAGGCCATGCGGCGGCCGAGTCCGCGAGCGATATGCTAACAGTCATTTGGGGCATATCTGCGTACAAGCACAAGGCCGGCGCGGCGAGTGGGCTCGCAGTGGATTTTGCAAAAGGACCTGTGCAATTGGAGCCACAGCAACGCTAGACACCAAATGGTAGCCGCTCCCGGGGCTTCTTAGCGCCTCGCTGCTCCGGAGTACACGGTCTCGTCCCAGCTACTGTGCGCCATACCAGGCTCAAAGGCATTGTCTGATTTCATCCCTTCTTTAGCAGTGAAGAAGTGGCTCCCGGGAGAGTAGAGGGGCTGCTGCTGTCCGTTATTGTTTCCGTCTGTTGTCTCTATCTGCTCCGTTCGGGGCATACCGCCTTGCTTGTACTATAATAAAAGCGCCAGCTACTCCGTGCTTCACATCCTCGGCTATTTGCTGATGCTGTGGACCAAATGACTTGAAATTGGGAGCAGTACTACTGGTAAGAAGCTTCTGATGCTGTTTGACCGGCGACGGCGTGACCGACACGATGGAAATAGAAACATATGATTACAAGTTTCATCTTACATCCACGATAGCATCGAGAGGAAACGTTTCGCTCGCACCCAAAGAGGATGGCTGCGAGTTTCAACCGTTCTTCATCCTCAGCTTACAAGTAGCAAGCTATGCTACTGCTGCTACCTACGACTGAGCGGAAGGAGGTGGGAGGGGGGGTGCTCTGCGCAGAAACGCATTCACGTCCATGTGCCAGCGCCAGTCCATGCATTGACTCTTGGTATGCCGGGAGTCATCTCTGCATCTTCGGCTGGCGTTTTGCTGTTTTCTGCTCCGTTTTGCTTTTAGCAGCGGAACTGGCATACAGGGCGTCTCCATATCCTTCCTCCGCCTCCATCTCTAAAGCTCACGCCTTGCCCTGCCGTACGTGCACACCCTCTTAAATCGAAGACCCCCATCTAAGCGTACCCCGGCTGGCCCTGATGACAGGGAGCTGGCATCAAAGACAGAACGGCCCTAATCGCCCACCCCTGTTTCCCCATCATGCACCACATGCCTTACCACCCCGTCTGCGGCTCTCACTTGGGGGTGCCCTGCCTCTGCAGAGTCCTGGGAGGCTAGCTCACAAGAGGGCCCGAGCCAGGGTGGTCGTTTCTGTACCCCCCCCCCCTGAAGATGTAATCCCGGCCTGGCTAGTCTCTCTTCATGTGCCAGTCCCGCTGATCTTCTCCTCTTTGCCCAGGGCCGCTCTTACTGCAGTACGGGTTTTCATATCCAGATAGCCCACCGCCATCAAGTTGCCCCTTGCTCACGATCCATGGCACAAGCGCCCCGGCTGCCACTGCCTTTGCCGCTACTGTGAAGTGCCATCCTGGTCATGATTTTTTTGTGAGAGCCACTCCATATCAGCCGGGTCCAGGACTTGTGCCGATTCACACCACACAATAACCGTCCCTCTCGTTCATACATAACCCTCATCATGTCCGTCCTCATCTGGCTGCTTTGACACTCGGCATAACTTGCTTCATTGGCACAGTCTACTTCATTTCATATTCTGTCTCAACTCCCTTCCTTTTCAAGTTATCCTTATATCTTTGACTGCATCAAGTGTCGATATATATATACACACCTATATATATATATATACATCTTACCTGCCCCTCCCTTCGTCTAAGTTGAGACTTTGAGAGAATCTTAGCTTCGCAGCCAACCAACAATCTTCGTTATACTTTTACATATACAAATTTTTTCCCCCGACAATTCGCCACTCTCACATCACCATGACTGCTCCGTTATCCCAACCTACCGTGGCTGTCAAAGACACCTCTGCCACCATCCGCAAGCGCAGAAGACGCGCCCCTGCTGGTGGTGCCGCAGACGACTGCTTCACATGCTCGAAACGCGGTGTCAAATGCGATCGTCGTCGACCCTACTGCTCCCAATGCCTTGAGATTGGCAACGAATGTTCGGGCTACAAGACTCAGCTTACCTGGGGTGTTGGTGTTGCCAGCCGTGGCAAGCTTCGTGGGCTGTCTCTGCCCATTGCCAAGGCCCCTCCCGTCACTCGTGAGCCCAAGAAGTCGCCTGTCTCGCGAGCAAGGGCCCATTCCAGCGCTGCTTCTTTGTCGACAAACATGTCTCGAAGCCCAATTGACATTCCGTCAACCACGCATACGGCTTCAACGCCGACTACTCCGGCCTACCAGGTCCCCGCGTACGACTATCTCTCCATCTCACACCACAACCACACCCCGCCGATGACACAGAGCGGCTGGGGATATTCTCCAGGCCTCGTACACTCGCCGGATGTGACGCCGAGATATGCTAGGTACCCTCTGCACCTGAGCACTGATGCGCTTTCCTCCTCATGCGAGTCGGTTGGCAGCGAGGTTGACTACCTTTCTCCTCTGAGCTCATCTTATGCCCGCGAGGAGATCCCCTTCAGCCACAGCCCAAACGTCCTGTATGACGGATATCCTGCACAGCACAGCTCTCCCATTGCGCAGAGCCCTCCCACCGTGCTGGTCCTTGACCACTGCCGCGCCCCAACCTCATATCCTGGGCTCGTCTACGCCCCATCAGAGCCTCACTCTGCCCTCAGCCATCACATGGATCCTTTTGGGTCGCACCTGGGCCACAAACTTATGCGGGGTTGTGAAAGCCTCAGTGAGCATCACATGGCGCCCTGCCCGGCCTTTCCCTTCTAATAAGCGAGCAGGTGTCTCTGAAGTCGATGCGGGTACCGGTGGTGGCTCAACACCTCGAATTGCACGAAAAGAATTACAACAGCGGAGGCGCCATAGCAGTGGCCAGGTGCAATGGTTTGGGCAGGTTGGCTCCAAGACGGATCTGTTGGCCAAGATGCCGTTTTTCATGGATTACTTCAAGATTACAATGGCCCCATCTATGGTCTTTATAGATGGCCCTCACAACCCTTTTAGAGAACACGTTCTCCGCCTCGCTCTGCACAATCCAAGTGTGCAGCATGCGATTTGTGCTTTATCGGCTTGCAATTTGCGAATGAAGAGAAGATTGAGCTTGGGATACGGAACTCGAGAGTTGCTTACAACGCTGACGCTGGAGAAGCAGGCCGCTGAGGCCACTCCAGGGCCGGAGATTGAGGATCAATCACTGTCTGAAGAGGTGCAGCACCGCAACTTGGCTGTAGATCTTTTGAACCGGCAACTAAGCGACCCGACGAGATCACACCACGACTCAGTACTTGCAACGATTCTTCTCCTGTGCCACTATCGAATGGTGGAGTCGGGCGTGGCGAAATTTCATACTCAGTTTGTGGGTGTGCGTCAGATTCTAGCTATGAGAAGATCTCGAGAACCAGCCTCATCCCAAGACTCTTCATGGATGGAAACTCTTTTTACCTACCTTGATGCCATCTCCGCCAGCATCAATGAGCGAGAAGCGCAGCTGGCGCCTGGTTTCGACGGCATGTCTCCTGATGTACAAGAACTACCTGCAGGATCTGAAAACATGATTGGATGTGATCGAAAGCTTTTCAAGACAATTGGCAAGCTGGGCCGCCTCAATCTTTTATCCCAGCATCGGTCTGTGGAAGGCGTCAACGAATCGGTGCCACCTGAAGAGGACAGCGCGGGCGAAGCCTCAACCCCGACTCCACGATTTGATGGAAATGGCTTCGGCACTACAATCAATGATGACGAAATGCTTGCTTCTGCAATGTATTCCTCCATTTCCTTTGATGAACGCCGTGTCCTCTTTTGGACCGAGTGGAGAGCGGCACGAAAAGAACTCCAAGATTGGCAGTTTGACGCATCTGCATTGGCAAAATCGCTCCCAGGATCACCAACTACGGGACAGGTCCGAGATTTGGGAGCTGTCTCTGAAGCATTTCGATATGCGGCTTTGCTCTACTCGGAGCGCCTTGCAAACCCACAGGCATCATCTACGCATGCCAACTTCCAAAATCTAGTCAGCCATGTTGTTCATCACGCCACGAGCTTGGAGACCAGCAGCTCGGCAGAAAAGTTTTTACTATGGCCACTATTTATTGCGGGGTCAGAGTGCATCGTGGAGTCACAGCAGAACGTTATACGCGAAAAGTGCCGTGGCATCATGGGCCGATCCGGTTACATGAACAACCTGGCAGCTCTTGACGTACTGGAAAAACTGTGGTCAGGGGAGATTAAGAGTGACGCAAAGCTTGGCTACTACAACGCTATGGGAACTGGTCGAGGTCCTTTTAACTGGACCAAGTGCCTTGGCGGACCAGGCGCCGGGGTTGAGTGGATCATGTTTTGATATGGAAAAAAACTTGCTTCCTCTTTTGACTGTATATATCTTTGTGGCTTTTTTTTTCTTTTTCTGTTTGATTGTGTTTTCTTTTGTTTGTTTGTTTCTTCTTTCTTTTGGTCTATCACTTGTATATGGTCTTACGCGATGAAAAAAATATGGGCATCAGTTTCTGTACAATAGCTTACTGTCCTGCATGGACTTTGATGATGAGCGGCAATGTCTGCATGTATTGTATTCCAGTTTTGGGGATCTCGATGAGTTAGTTGCATTAGCTAGCGGGTATAAACAGCTTGGCATAACCTTGGCGTTTTACAGCAACGGAATTGAGTTTTTAATAATCACTTTCTCCAAGAATATTTCTTTAAGCTGCATTGTGAGCTCTAGACACGAGTTGATAGTATTTGGGGATGGAACGAAAAGATATGCATGCATAAGACAATTAAATTCTCTCTCATCGAAACGGCTGTTATCGATGTCACGTTTACTCTTGTGCTGGCACGATACAGTAGGATGGGATGGCAGCGTATTACAATTCGTACGATATTGGCATATCTACTCGGGCTGATGACGCTAGCTCTCGGCGATGCCGGTTTCAAAAGTCCATAGCAAAAGGCCACCCCTCTAGGAAAACGGGTGAAAACGGGCAAGCTGGGCGAGGACTTCCGTATTCGCGTCTGCCCAGATCGAGAGAGAGAGAGCTTTGAACCCCCCAGCTGCAAGGCACAAGACACCAGGCACCAGGCACCACGATAAGTACAAGTACTACCCACTAGGCACTAGGAACAGGCTGGCAAGACGAAAATAGACATGTAAGAGGGGGATTTGATATTAGTAGTTTCTTGGGTAGCGCTGCTCTCACAAGTATTGTCCTACTACGTGGTACTGTAGTATATGGTGGCAGTGGTGCTGGAGGCGAAGGGCATGGGGGCGTGTGTGGTGATTGCATTATGGAATGGGGCCAGCCGAGAGAGGTCCGAGGGGCAGAGAGAGAGAGAGAGAGACGTTGCTTGTTCAAAAGGGAAATGGGATGATGACATGGAGGGTGACTGTGGCCCGCCGTATCTTGGAGGATTTGAGATGTACTGCACGGCGCAACATCTGGGCAGTACCGTGAAGGGTGTGGCGTGCAGTTCGAATCTAGATATTAGCGCCTTGGTTTTTCTCCTACCCAGGGCACTAGTAGATGGTGGCTGGAGATGGCTTCTGCTTTTTGGCCTCAATCTCATCACTCTGTTTGCTGTGCCTACTAGCACTAATACTAGCACTGCAAATGGCGGACACGGAAGATAGATTCGGCAGATGGAGATACTAGCTCACAGTAAGCGGAAAAATTAAGTTAAAAAAAGAGCACGGATAAATACGGAGTATATACAATGGTAGCAAACGGTATTGTGCATGGCAGCGGGCGCCCAGGATCGCCAGGATTCCAGCACTACCAGGAGTGGAAGGAAAAATACATGTAAGAGAGTGCGAGGGGAGGGAGAGAGAGCGGCTAGTAATAGCGAGCTAAAGTATAAGCTAAGCATGATTGTGGAAAACGTCGCGTGGACGGGACAGGGCAGGCAATGGAGGTGAGATTTTCAGGGTCCCTACCTGTTCCTTTTGGGATCATCGTTTTCCGTTTTGCTTGGGTAGCGGTGCTGTCGGGTTTCCTGTCCTGGCCGAGGTTTATTACTGATTGGAGACGGGGGATTATTAAGGATGGTGGCGTGAGATGGGAATGGAATGGACGGGATGGGCTTCATGGCAATAAGCCGGGCGTGCGTTTGCTTGTTTCTCGCTTCTGGGTGAGATGCGGAATCTTTATTTCCGTTGAGAATATGCTGTTTAGTAAGTTGCAATGTAACAAAATGCGACTCACCCGTTTAGAAATGGATGACAGATCGGCGAGGGCGAATTACTATTACATACTGTAGCTTGGCTATTACTATCTATCCATGTGCCTACCTAGGTAGAAAAAGAGAGGGACGGCGGCTCTCGGGAGGCACTCATCCGCAGGCCGATGGGACGGTTCGGGGGAGATGCTGGCGAGAGAATGCTACGGTAAGCCTTTACTAGGGCAACAGTATGGGATGATGAGGTGACGAATGTATTTTTTTTTCCGTGGCATGAGACTTTTTGTTGCTCCCGTTTCTTTTTTAGTCATATTCGGAATATTCTCCCCTCTCTTTACTTTTTTTTTGTTAACGAGTCTTTGTTTTCCTCTTTCCCAGTTGCTCTTAGTCTGTTGCTTTTAAACGGTGCTATAGTGCGTGATATATGGAAGATGCCGTCTTTGGCCATGATTCAAGACCTGCGCGACTAGCATAACCGCTGTTCTAGACGCAAAGACTCCAGCGCTTTTCTCCCCACGGTTGAATTAGTTAGTACCACTGCTAGTATTATCTAGGCACTTGAGTTTTGCTAGTAGAGGCGGAATAAGGTCGGGGTGAGCCGCGGGTCTTCGTCGGCTACCGATACGAGTAACCCCATAAGTATGTAATCGGGCAATGACGCCGTGAACGGCAAGATGTGTTACCGGGTTCAGCGTTTCTTTTTGCCGACTGTCCAGGGGGGGCTGGCTTGGCCAAGCAGGCAGAGATCAATGAGAGAGTGTGTGATGTGTGATGCTGCTACTGTAACAAGGCCAGTGAGAAACGAACGACTGAAAAACTCCGGATCATGTCAAGCATCGGCCTGCCCTTGTGGTCAATGGCTGGCTCGGATTGGACGGGTAAAAGGACAAAGACCAGGTGATTAGAGAAAAGGGCCCTAGGAGATATCAGATCAGAAGAAAGAGGGCCGTAAGCACAGAGATTGCGGTGGCCTGAGCGCGAGGCTTATTCTTTTTTTTTTTGCTGTTGCCCTGTGGAGGCGTGCTTATTAAGTGCGAGCGTGAGGGCAGGGGAAGGGGATCTGAGAGTTTGGGTATTGATTCGTGTAAGAAATTTGGTAGATTTATGCGACGTTTCTTACGAGCGTGTGGTGTATTGTGTTAGCATAGCAGATACTACATTGTATCGTGTGCTGATTTCTTCTCTTCTATTTTTGAACTCTTCTTCTTCGAAGCGAGATTCTTCTTAGTGTTAAATGCGATTTTAGGTTCTGCAGATGCATGTTCCTCCCCTGGTAGGGTGTAAGCTATGAAGACCCCCGGAGGCAATTGTCATGATGTGATTCGAAGCCTCGTATACTTTGTATGATTTTGGCGAAGTTTCTACTATCAAGCTTATCTGTTGGCAGGACGCAGATCCCCAGGCCTAGAACGGCTGATCATAGAACCTCGCCTCGCGTCTAAGAGTGTATAAAAAAAGAACAAAGTGCTAGTATAATCTCGCTATGCCAGATGGCGGAATAATCTGTGCAGATCCCCATCCGATGATTGGTGTGTTGATTCCGCGGAATAGACTAGGGGCCGTTGAAGAATGATGGTGTGGTGGTAGCATTTCGCCTTTGGGGAACGCTTGGGTTATGTTGGAATAACAAGCGAGGAGTGGGAACATTTCTTTCTAGCGCTCTCTGTGCCTTTTTTTCTTCTCTCTTTTTCAATTACTATAGATGATAGATAGTCTTACGCACGCCCTCCGCTCGGCACTTTTACATGGGGGATCTGCTCACTAACGGAAAAGAACTGGAGAAACGGACAGTGCCACTGGCGCTTACACCGGTGCTGCAAATGCCGCTGGATCACGGACTTACAAGTCGTTTGATTTGATGGGCACGATCCGGGGGGGACTTCGTCCGCGGGTGGGCGAGGCCAGCTCACCGTTCTTAGGCTCTGATCGTGGCGCGGCTAATGTTTAGTAGATACGTATTACAGAGTGAAAAGAAGAGACGCCATTGGCATATTCTCACTCCCAGTGGTTCAATGGCGTGTAGTTCGCCTGAAACGTGGCTGTGAGCCCTGCATGCAACTATCTGCAAGGAGAAAATGGTGATTGTTTTCTCCTTTGTCGAATGTGTTTGAACCTAATGCAAGGCGTTTAGATGGTAAAAGAAGACCAAAAAAAAAAAGGCCCCAGAATGTAAGCATATAGGGCGATAAAATCGGACGCTCCGTTAAAAAAGATGTATTATGGGCAGCGTTGGGGGCTCCATCTACGGCACTAAAGTGACAGATTGGGCGGGAAAAGATGCAAAAGTTTCCTAATTGGGACCAGGCGAGGTGTTTTTGTCGAGTCGGATTCGCAGATGGAACACACGTGTGGCGTGCTAGCGCCTGTTGGCGACTCATTTAGTTTCGGTAGTTGCGAGCATTCCTATGCTGGTTGGAAGAAAGTGCCATTCTGCTATACCGAGGGAAAAAAAAAACGTGGTGGCGTGAGCAGAGCGGACCGCAGCCTGGACGAGAGGAAGCATCACATCATCTCTCTAGCTTGGGGGGGGCTTTTTCCCATCGTGAATGGCATGTCACCGCATGGCTTCGAATCTAAGGCGCAGTGGAGAGAGAAGAGGAGAACGTTCAGAGCGGGCGGGTTTGAGGCGATGTAATGCTGTGTCGAGCCATGCGTTCCGGTGCCCAGGTACATGATGATGGAAGCAGTGGTGTGTGTAGGTTATCTGGATGTGGTAATACGCCTTGATGCGTAAACATTGCATGATAAGTACGGACTGCGGGCAACTGAGCATTGCCGACGTTGGGAAATGTCCATGGAATGCGACGTGGCTGGAATCACAACGGCTTATTTGTTTTCCATCTCTCCGTCTCTCTGTTTATCTCTTTTAGGAATCTTCCGTCTACGAAGCAATAAAAAGCAAAAGTCCTGCGGCAACGAGAGCCGAAGCACAGAGTATCCGCAGCAAGCCATCAGGGTATCCATAGCTGAATTGGATTCCAGGAACGCGGCACACGGCACGTGGTATCCCAAGACGATACGGCTCGCAAAAGGCTAGAACCAAGCAGGATTTGGCTTGGAACACAGTACATGCAGTATCTGGTCATTTTAGGATACTAAGCTTATACTGTTTTCGGCAGACTAGACTCATGACTAGCCAAGTTCTCGACATCCAAGACATTGATATCGCCAGAAATACAACGGCACTAGGACGACGGGAGGACGTCCAAAGCGCCTCTCATGCATAGCACTTACAGCGGTTTGGCCTCGGCTGCTCTGATCCATGGACCTGGGCCGAGAAGCCAAGACCACCGCAAGGTTCCTGCGGCTGTGGCGGCGGCTCTTTTTGACCTGCAACCACACCTTGTTGTACCCAGGGAGCAGGTAAGTACATGTAGGCAGGCTATGTATGTACCTTGTCCCATGTTGTGCTATATCAAGATACAGGTGCCTGTCTGCCCGCGTGCCTCGGCTACAGGTACATTTTTTCGCCTTTTTTGTTGCCCTGTATGTCTGCGTGTCAAGGCTTACTTGTGCCCTGTATTATACCAGCATCTTTCAGAAGCCTGGGTGAGACAATCAATCCGATGGAGAGATTCACATTAAACCAAATCAAAGAAAAAGGCCGAAACAAACAAACACAAAAAAAGCCGCTTTACGGTACTTTCGGTCCGGCAAGGGAAGCCACAAAGACGGGCGGACGAGGGGAGGTGTAAAGTGCTTGTATTACCATCTTGCTGGTTATGGGGAACTCATGTGGCCCTGGACCTTGTCTCTTTCGCCTTGCTGGCTCCCTGTTGCCTGCTCTCTCGAACCCGCATGATCGTAGAGCAAAAGAAATTGAAA
Organism: Trichoderma sp. 2475; assembly: GCA_038502285.1. Taxonomy (NCBI): domain Eukaryota; kingdom Fungi; phylum Ascomycota; class Sordariomycetes; order Hypocreales; family Hypocreaceae; genus Trichoderma; species Trichoderma sp. 2475. The sequence goes on along the minus strand of JARPVV010000003.1, from coordinate 1,151,829 downwards.
GTCATACTACTGTGGATTGTTTTAAAAGACGCCCCAAGGGTAGTCTTCTCGCGCGTATTTAGTGTGGTCATGGTGACGGCGTCAAGGTATATAGTTCAAAACACCAAGACTGGCGTGTAAGTCAAAATTCGACATGAAGCAAAAGTGTTAAAAAAAAAAAAAAGAGCCACAGCGGTTGTCATTCCGCATCTTTCAGCAGCAAGGGTCTCAGCCCCCGCCCAAAGTAAATTACAAAGTTCAAGGCGAGACTGCCCCAGTCCATTTCTGACAGCAGGATCCAGGGGCAAGGGAGGAGGAGGGACCGACCCCCTCCCCCCCTCTAGCCTGCTTCTGGGAATTTGCATCGTGGCTCATTTGTTCTTTATAGAGCATGAACAGCGGCCGGGTTGCGGCGGATCTGCAGATTCCACCAGTGCCTCTGTCTTTTTGGCTCCACGAGATACCACACCAAGGAAGCGTATCCGCAAGGTGGAGGGTTGGAATAGAAGAGAAAGTGAAAGGCGGCAGGGCAAGGGGGGTTACACCCTCGTTCCTTGTGGCCATCTCGCTGCAACTAGTTGTTTGGGTGTAACACAAGCCCGATTTGTGACCGGACATGCCATTATCACATCGTGCCATTGTTGGGGGGTTTGTGATCTCTCAGCTGCTTTCTCTTTGCCTCTTTTGATACCGTTTTAAATCTTGACAATGCAGTGCTATACTACAATACAATTGAGCGTAAGACATGGTTTCTTAGGTTACATATACACCCGCCCCCAATTTTGATTTGTCTTTTTCATTGTTGCTTTTTTGCCCTCTTTACATGGGGTTTCATATTTGCTCCCCTAAATATAGGCCAAAGCAAAATACTACACGTACCTTTTTTGCTTCTTCTTCTCTCCCCCGTACTTATCTTGACGTCATTTACACGGCTGGAGTATACGTGTAAACTGAAAGGATTTCACCCCCCGACACGTGTAATCGCCAAAGCAAGAGCCCGGCGTAAGGAACGGGGGGGTTAGAGAGGAGCAGGAGGAGGGAATAAAAAAAAAATGCAAATAATTAATACTACCTTTTGACCAGGCATAATAGAGGCATGCATGGCTGGTGCCTGTTAATCGTTCCTACGGCTGGGTTCTTACTCCGCAAAATCCCACGGCTGGGATTGGTGCATTGGGACTGGACGGGGACCTGGTTCTCGCTGCAGGAAGAGAGTCAGCTGTCTGTGCGACCTACATGTGTTTAGATTATACGAGCGGTATTCCGTATTAGTGCACAGGTTTAGTATGCGTGAGAGAGCACGGCACAGCATAGTACGGGCATGTGTAAGTGAGTTTGTTAGTTGGCGTCCCGGATACCCGTTTTCGACGCAGTGGCGTTTTTTATTGACGGAATAAACAACTTCCATCATCCTTCGCAGAGGCTTCCATCTTTTCCGCCGTCCGCCAGTGCAGCCAATCATTCCAAGGTGAGCGTCAGCCACTAACACACACGGCCGCGCCTAAGTTAGCGAAGTAGTGGAAGACAGACCATGGCAGTTTGAGGGCTAGGCCAATTTATCGATCACCCATCTCGCTAGGGCACTGGAGCGAGAGAGTCTGCCAATCGCTAAAATGACAGATGACCCATCATGGCTGTGGCTGTCGCTGCGTGAGAGTGGATGGGAGGAGCCCCGTAGCCTGGAGCCATGCTCGCCAAAATGGTTCCGTCTCACTCGCTCACAGACAAAGCCCTCCAAGGGGGGGGCCCCGGATGGCTGATGCTGGGAACAAACTGTGCCAGCACTAAAGAGACAAGCCAGCTCGGCAATACTCCGCCCCCATGCTGTCTGTGCGGTCTGGGATATGCCTGCTTTGCCTTGCGGTTCTCTTGTTGAAGCCTCTCCCTCGGTGCTAGCATCGGTCCCCTTGAGGCCATCCATCTAGCAAGGCCTCCTTGCCTCTTGATAGCAACACCCTCTCTGTCCAAGGGCCCCCAGCTGCCTGTTTCCCCCCCCCCCCCCCCCATCGCTTCCTCCATGGAGAGAGAGAGCTCCATATATGTAACCATAGCTAGCGGGACTTGGGATGTGAAGCCATGCCAGTAGTAGTTCATCTGCATCTCTGGATCACGCCCCCATGGCTGGCTCTCGCTCAAACCGATGGCCCTGGACGCTGCAGCGAGTTTAGCATATTATGCTGTACGGTAGTATATGGTATACAGTAACTCGCTCAAAGCCCTCCCCTGTTCAGCATCTTCCTCAACCCCCCTCTCCCCCTGTATCTGCTCAGTTCTCTCCGTAGTCCGATTTCCAAGGTGAGTTGATTTGAGCTAGCTTCTATATATACAAGGACTCTAGGCAGGGGGAGGGGGGTTTGTCGCCCTCCCCGGCCTGCTGGAGGATCAAGACAGAGCCACGTGATGGCGACAAGCCGCTCTCGCTACACCACTGCCTCTATTCGCTCGTCGGGTATTGATTGGTATGAATGTTACATATGGGCGCAGAGTCGTACTGGAAGTATGGGGTACATGACTAGGCAGATGCATTTCCGTGGATTGGGCCAGAAAAAAACATGCGGGTTTGCATGTCGTTCCATAATTGCGCACAATTATCAGACACAGAGAGTCAGTCACGGTAGCATCGTCGGATTCCACCGATGCAGCGCAATCGTTAGTTTTGTTTCGGTCCCAGCAGCAGTCTATCTGGATGAGGTTAAATATATCACGATGCAATTCCTCTTTCAGTCATCGGTAGGCGAGAAAGCATCACGATATCGCGCAGACTTGAGATACCTGCTGTGCTTGAGAGTTGACTGTACAAGTGGCCGCAACCAAGACGAGCCGGCTCAGCATCTCAGCCCCGGCCCGGACTTTCTACCGGGCATTTATTCCTCGTCCCATTTCTGTTTACAATATACCACTTATAGCATCTACTCGTAATATAACCCAATCACCAAGCACAGCATGGTTGCGTCTTCCGTACAGTACATGTATGAAGCGCCCTCCACGGCCGCGGAACCAGCTCTTCTTTCGCCTAAGTACTGCTGTATACTGTAGAACTTGTAACGACACTTCCAGCCTCGCAGTCCCCTTCAATATCAATTACGCCCGACGTGGCCCCGAGTGTGGAGGAACAAGCGCGTCGGGGATAATCGCCTACCCCTTGGACCGTGACGCGACAAATGGCCCGGCAGGCCAATCGCAGGCCTCGCTGTGCCGCAAGTTGATGGAGATGCAGCCCGGTCCGAGTGGCTCTTGTCCCGCATAATCGATTTGCAAGGTGCCGGCGCCCCCCCATGTTTTCCGTTTTCTGCCTGGGCTCTTTTCTGCTCGGTTCTTCTGGGATAAGCTTCAAAGTTCCCTCCTCTTCTCTGTCGGCTATCCCTTGCTAGACCAGCTTGTGCTCTGTTCTCCCAGCAGTGTTGACGTAAAGAGTCCCAGTCCCAGCCAGGCCCTGCATGCGATAATGCCTGTGGGTGCGCAGCCTGGCATGAAAAACCCCCAGGATGATTACATCGCCAACAGCTTGCCTGCACTAAACGTTATACGATTACACGTCTTCCGAGCAACGAGCCTGTGCGATTTGATTCCTCGCATCATGACAGGGACAAGGACTCTCCCCCTCCCCTACTGCGAATCCGCCACTGCATATGTGTAGTATACACACATACACTTATACACCCTGCCTCGACAAGCTGACTGCAGTACAACCGCGGCCCTCGCTGCGTATTATTCCTAGCGATGCCTCCCACTAGCCGGGCTGCGCCTGGGTAAATTGCCCGTATGCGTAGCCTTTAAGCGCGTGGTTCAATTCACGCAGTCGAACCTTGCCTTGCACGCTGTGTCCTGTACACACTTAGACACATCAGTCGACTTACACGCGGATGCATGCTCCGGCTCGACGCTGGACTTTACCCAGACCGGCCCTGTGATCTTCTCTTTTTTAATCTATTTTGCCCGTCAAGCATGCGCTGCAGCATCTCGGCGCCACGAACCCCAAATGGCTCGCAAAGCGCACACCCTGGTGCAGCGGCCCAGGTGCACGGCTCACCATCGTGCTCTTCCATACCTCCATATCCATACGTATCCATACTTTTTACCCAGCACAGCACCGAGGGCACTTGATAACGGCGTCCTGCAGCCAGGCACTTGCAGTAGCTGCATTGCTTAGAGCAAAGCAAAATGCCGTATCTGGCTGGAGGCGCACCCTTTTTTTGAGGATTTGCCGCGCGCGGGGGGAGAATATGCCGTCAGCCTCGTCGAGCCAGATCGACAATAGCTTCACCTTTTTTTCTCCGCAATTCACACGTACCTGTATACATAGTATGTAGTTTGCCACCCACTTCTCCCGTCCCATCCCACACCAAAGCCCAGCCTCAACTCAACTTCAGCCAGGAGCCCAAGAGATTGGATTTCCAATTCACAGCCTTTCCGGCTTTCTATTCCGGATACGTCTTGGCAGATGCAGCTGCTCTCTTTGTCCCCTCGGTGTTGGGCTTACAGGTACGTGTTGTGTTAACCCCGAAAGGATTGTTTTCCCAGCAGACGCAACAGTGTGTGTGCTTATGTGCATCTCACCAACGCCCTGCTATTTGCGGATTATATGCAACCGTAATCCAAAGCGATTTCTCTGCTTCTCCTCGTTTATTTTCTCGTCTCGGACGGGCTTCGTAGCAGTAGCCGACCTCTTCCTACATCCGTCTGCTTACCTATGCCTACCTTACCCTACTACATGCACAGAGTGCTACACAAAACATTACATTGCATACCTATAATGCCTACATATTCAATTATTACATGCTGCGTCCAGTCTCACTTCACACACAGCCTCTTCCCGACAGTTGATCCCTGCTGTCCGCCCAACAGCGTCCAACTTGCTCCAAATTCGCCCCCTTTCGGCAGCGCCCTCCCAAAACGCCGACTAATATCCCACTCGCAAAAGTTCGAGGGCGGCGGTAAGATTACACATTGGGAGCTCGTTTACAGCAGAAGCGAGCAAAGCAAGGCGTGCGCTTTTGCTTCCCCATCTAGGCCATGTTACCCGCGCGATGCTTATTCAGAGTGTTGTTGTTGATTACATGCAAGCACCTAGAGCGTGCATAAGAAAGAGAGACACACACAAGAAGAAATACTAAAAGGAGACATTGAAGCCATTGGAAAAAAAAAAAGCTGTACCCCCACTGGCTCCCCAATTATACTAAAAGAGAGTAGCGTTTAAGCATCATCACAAGTTTGTCTCTCGTTCCTGAACGGCGATTCTTGCCCTGAACCGAGAGATGGAACTGCGCATGATTGACTCCTTGCCAACAGATGTTGATAATTTTTTTGATTTGGAATTAGTCCTTGCCCTCTTCACTGTAACCGTATGCTGTAATTTTGTTTCAATCTATCCCATGCGTGCAGCTTCCCGTTGTTCAGTTGCTCTCCATCCGCATGATCAACTGCCGAGGCTAAGAACGCAGCGGCTGAGATGTGACAGAGCAGCCTCGCATTCTGTGCTGTCGTAGCCAATGGAACTTGCAAACCCTTGCAAAAAGCCGAAATGATTGTAAGACGAAGATGCCGCACACGATGCGTCGCTCTTCGTTCCCGAGCACAGGCAATCATTCGTTCCATGAAAACTAATCGCTTCACCGTATTTTACGTCGTTTCTTATTTCCGCGCTGCCCCGAGCGGATCAGGCTTCCGGTCAATGCATCGCTCGCTACCAAAAGTCCGAGCCCAGCAGCAGCATCGTCTTTCACCGAAACTCTCCCCTTCTCCCTACTCTACGTGAAATTTATCGCTTAAAAAAAGGTGAATAACAGAAACCAGGTCTTCGGAACTCACAGCCGAGGCGTCACAGCTGAAGCCAGGCGAACCAAGTCTGGCCGAGAATGTTTACCGGGCGTTTCATGTAAAACACCCCTACCCGCTGCCACTTTTTTTTATCGGTCTCCAAAAATAAAGGATAAGAACAAAACGAAGCAGAGCAAAGCAGGTTACTAGTAATACGCTAGAACCAATCTCATACAACGTAACAATGCATTAGCTGCCGATAGATAGTATCTTACCTGGGTACAGATGGGGGGCCATTCTCTCTACTCCTTGCTTGTCATAGCCAACCCCCTCTGTCCTCTTTTTTCGTCCGAAGCTCACGGCATTCCCCTCAAATCAGCGCACAAGACACATCTCGACTGGTGCTGCCTTAGCCGAGCTTCACGTCTACAGTCAGACGAAATACCCAGCTCTGGAGTTGTTTTTGGAATCTTCTCCGATGCGCCTGACAGGTCATGTTCGGCTTACCGCAGTAAGAAAAAAAAAAGAAGCAAAAGAGAAACAGAAAAGGCAAACGCCCAACGAATGGGGGCTGAATATGGGCAGAAAAAAAGGGGGCGAATCTTGTAAAGAGGAAATGGCTTCGGCACTCGTTAGCTCTGGACCCCATACGGCATATACGTGTCTAGTGTACATGTATGTTGGATGCTTTCCACATGAGCCGTCGCATGTGTCTAGAACTCAACGAGTGTTAGCTGCAGGAGGGTGAGATCTTGTACGCCCCCTTTGGCATCGTCTAGATTTCTTCAGCCGCATCTAAGGATCGGCCCATCTGATTTGTGATTACAAGATTGTCTAGTCCGACTCGACGCCCCGGTAGGACTTTTGATGTAATATGTACGCATTGGGTTAAGAAAAGAGTGGCAGGCTGTGAAAGGGGCATAACGGAGAATCGACGCTGGGACGAATGGAAAATGGCCTGATCTCTTCATCTCTAAAACCACACCGAACGAGACTGCATGATATCCACAGTCTTGGTCGGCATAAAGTGCGGCAATCAACTGGGTTAGACCAAATCGCCATCTTGGCGGCCGTTGCGGTCTCTTAGGGCGCCCTGAGTCCCAAAGCACAGCACCACCTCAACACCAAGGAGGGTGTGTTCACGAACTTGCCAGGCGGTGTTGGAAAAAGACTCGAACAAAGGCCCACCGACCGGAGATGATCGTAGCGCTTGTTACTTTTCGCTAGATGTGTGATTACGGGTATCCCGTAGCCCATACATTCCCGAGATGCTTGTTTTCTTAGCGTTTTGTAACTTTTCAGACGACGAATTGATGACATACTATCTAGCGAGATTCAGCTAATCAATATTTCCAATTTCCTCGATTTGCCACTCTCTCTATCCATCTCGTTACGATGTACGGCTTACCAACGGTTACCTGGGTGAATATAAGATAGGGGGGAGAGGGCGCTGGTGGCAATGGAAGTTTGCCGAGGAGCTTCAAATCGACCACGCAGTCAGACTCGAGAAGGGAACCGCAATAGTTGCATCTGGAGTGGAGTATTGTCATACAGCTGAGGGCGATCATTGAGCTATGTAAGAGAGCTAAGAAACGGTGGAGGCTTCTTAGTCCAAGAGCACTGGGATAGGTATGCCAAGGTGTGAAGCGCGCGCGAGGGAGATCAGGGTGTGAAAGATGGCGAGGAGAGAAACGGTAGTAGATGTATAGTAATATTGGGAGAAACATATTCGTTTATATCAATTCGTAGCTATAGGCGAGAGTGAGATCAGAGACACACTGGTACGTTATCAGTCGTCGGCTTTGCAAGAGTTTCCTACGTGCGGTATTTATGATGGGTAAAGAAAATGGCTTGCGCACCTTTATACATGGTATTTAGATTGCAACATAGACGATTACTGATTGTGCTAGACTCAGTTATTCGTCTTTTGTTGTAACCGAACAATAATTGAGACAAGTAAGAGATGGCAGTAGTATTCTATTTGTAATATCGCTATATAATTTAGAGTTATATTAGCAAAGAGAATAAACTGATCGAAGAAGACGGACAATGTAGAGTTCTATCGTACAGTAGCTGTATATACTTTAACTGAGATGATCTATTGTCCTTGTATATTACTCTATGCAATCAAGACTTGTTGCAAGCGGGGATATATATGTGTGTGTGCGCGTTTTTACTTTGTAAATCCTTTCCAAGGACGTCGAACGATGTATGACCAGATATTGGAAGGATTAGAACAATACGCGCCAGACGCATTGTCTTACTTAACGTCTGATGGTTTTGGATCTAGAATTTTAGCAGTTCTATTTGGGGCACGAACAGACGAGAAGAACATATGTTTCGAAGCAAACGGTCTGCCGATGAAGTTTAGACAAATGCTGGATGGAGAAGATCTACCGTAATGCCTCTCGTGCAAAGTGACTTGGTCTGTGTCAGTACAAGATGTTGCTAGAAGTCCGACGCATGGTGTTTGTTCATTAGTGTGTAAATATTTTGAGATCAAAAAATTCGTAGGTGCTACAGTCGAGAAACGGTCAGTGCAGCTTCGGGCTCGTCACCTGTTGTAACAAAAGATAGAAGAAAGTAAAACTAATAACTGAAATTATTGCGTTGATAACCAAAAGATCTAAATTCTACCCAGGAGGATGAGTTAGTATAGATCTGTTGTGTACATGTATAGTAAAATTGTTACAAGCGAACACTCTGGTGCTGTTCCTTCCAACACCACATGATTGAAGATCAACGAGCTACTTCAGTCAAGATATACCAACTTTTATAATAAACATATGAACTATCTCTGTACTGAAACATTAATGTTAAATTGAAAAGTGAAACAAATCCAAGTCCAATCGTTGCGAAGGCGTTTGAACTTGTCGTAAACCGCCCGATTATGTGGGAATAAGAGATAATAAAATTCACCAAAAAGAGCTGGAGTAAATGTAAGTGACAAATTCAAATTATAAGCAATATAACGCTGGCATATCCAAATTCCCGCTAAATCTACTAGATGCTAACCCTATCCTAATCCCTTTCGCCTTGATATCAAGCTATCCATGTGTCTCGTAAACATTGGTCTATCGCTTCAGCAACATCTCATGAATGCTATCGAGATGCTCTCACACTCAGTCGTAACGCAGTGCAAATAAACTTTCTCATCCCAGATGCCATAGAACCGGTCGTTGGGCTCAAAAAGACACCGTATGAAAATCCCCCAGATGGCTCCTCAGCGCGGTGGCGAAGCCAGATATTGTGCTGTTTGGAGTTGGGAGGTGAGTCGTGATTCTCGAGAAGACACCGGCGTGAGCGATCTTCGTACTAAATCAGGACTGAGACCACGAGGAAAGACCGATTGAGCGATCGTCTTTCGTGCGCCGTCAATACTGGCTGGGCTTTGAGAACCGCTGGTCGCCTTTTCATTGGTAATGAGACCCTTTTCTTGGACGAATGCGCTGGAGCGAACGTGGTATGGATCGCCTTCGTAATATTTGTCCATGATAGGATGAACCATGACAGTTTGCCGGTGAATCGTCAGTATCGAGTTGGTAGGAACATTGACCCAATTTTCTAACATTGCACAGTTAATACGTATTCAAGTGCGTGCATCTTCAACTTTGCTGGCATTCTTACCTCTTTCAAACGTCAACGGCTCGCTTGCGACGAGGACAATATCGCCTCCTTTATCTTTTCTGTCCATTTGATATTGTCGGTCATCCGGCGAAGGAGTTCTTGTAACCCATTGTGTTCCGGACGAATAGTAAAGGCTAGCAGCCTCGTCCTTGGAGCTGCTGATGTAGCGAGTGCAGATGACGCTGTGGCCGTCTGTGACGGCAAAGTTCAAGAGACTTCTGGTGTCGACGTCCTCGTTCTGCAGGATGCTTTGAGGAATGCTATCGGTTAACTCGTTGATTTGAGCAATCGTCTTCTCCATGGCGGTACGTAGCACTGTCGGTCCAAACCCGGTGACTGGGCATGCGCTCGGGTCGTAGCCTGACTGCTCAAGCGTGTTGAGAAACAGGGCGAATGCCCATTCGCTATCCGTTCCTCCCTTCACACCGAGATACCATTTATCTGCCAGGAGGCTTCCCAGGCGCCGTTTGATGTGTTTCCAGCCACCAAGGCCACCGTTATGCATCCACATCAAGCTTCCATGTGTGAATGGGTGGCAGTTGTCCTCGCTCAGCGAGCCTTCGGTCGTTGCTCGAACGTGGCCGAATATTAAACGAGATGCAGTCTTGGATGCGATGCGCTGAAGATTCGTGCAGTTCCACGCGGGAATCGTAGATGTGAACAGGCAGGGTGCCGATCCGAGTTTGATATCGGTATAGAAGCCTATGCCAAAGCCATCGGCGTTGTTTTGACCTCGTCGCGTGTCCTATGGATATGAGAAAAAGATCGTGTGAGCCAGGTCTGGTCGTGACATTGTAGTGAGAACAACAGGGAGGGAGTTTCGTCTTACGAGTCGTAACCGTGAATCAAATGACTGCTTAAGGATCGAGTGAGTCGGATCGAGAATTAGTTTCGAGAGCAGGATTTCGTCACTGCCTTTGTAGACCTAGATATCGACAGAACTTGGGTTAGCCTCCCTACAAGATCCGATCTCGGGATAGCACTGCTTGGTGCTTGCGGTGCCCTGGGCGATGACGTACCAAGAAGCGGCACATGGCGGGCAGTCAGAAGCGGCGCTGAGATGGGCTTGGTAGGGTCGAGGTCGCTGGTCGAAGGCGCTGAAGGATGAAGCTGGCGATATCAATCAGCGGCCTGCGAGTTCAGAAGCAACTGAAATATGCACAAGTACGGAGAACTATGGAGCTCGCAGTATGAATCATCGGCCAGGATGACACCATTGCCGATCGGATTGTGCCAGTGGCCAGGCCTCATTGGGCTAGGCTGGCGGAAAAGATGGGGTATCGGTACCTGCGCATCGATGGCTTGCCGCTTTCGTAGCAGTCAGCTCCTTTCCAACTTGGAGAACCAAAAAATTCATATAATGCGCTGTCTTGGGCTTGTGATTGCTCTAGACGAGCACAAGATTAAAGAAAGTCAACAGTAAAACGGGTCTTGAGTGTAGAAACGTATGAGGCGAGATGGTCGGCGCTGAAAAGAGGTTGGCCACCAAGGTGCACGTGCCAGTGCATTACAACAGTGCATGTATTTGTACTTTTAAAGCTCGAGATATGCGGCTATCCGTGGCTAAAGATTGCAAAAATCTTCACTTCCCGTTCAAGAGCATCAAATATAGCCTATTAGCCAGTTACGGTCTTAGAAGAGAACCGTGAAATTGTTATGGAGATTTTTGACAGCTATTTAGGGATGTATAGTAGAAGTCCTTTGACGCATTTAGGACTACCTATACTTCAGCTCACACTATGTCGGCCTGTATTGTACTTTGCCACAACGAGTGTCTTTGAAGAGTTTTTACGTATGTCGATTCAACAACGAACAATTCATTTGTAACCAGCTAGGTCATTGAATATATTGTTCTTTTTTAAGGAGTCAAGATCTGGCAAGAGGTTTGTTTTACGCGAGTGCTGCAGAGCAAATTTTGTCGAACAGTCTTCCTTCAGAGACATAGTGGTATCTCGACAATAGATATGATGCCAGTGTGCCTTAACAAGAGAGCAGCGAATGGAAAAAAAAAAAAAGACGAGGCAAAGCTTACTTGGCTTGCCATTGATGAATGTAAAAAAATCTGTTAATAGCCCGCCAAACCGTGGCTTCGCTTTCCGTCTATTTTTTTTATTGGTATTCCACGCTATTCATTAAGAAACCTTTGTGCTACAGCCAATTCGAGAGTCCGAGTAGATGTAAGTTAGACAGCTACTCTATTTATGTATACAAAGGTTATTCTTGTGTTACCACCAGCACCGGAATGATAGGCAGAGAAAGCGGTAGCTCGTAAAGCGTAGTTCGACCAATGCTCTAACATTCACCTTGGTACATGTATTAAGCCCGCTTGTAAAATTGCTTAGGCCGATTTGAAAAGGAGGTGGCGAATAGAGGAAAGTGAATTGGTAAGAAGCGGCTGCACAATTCGAGGATACCTCAACAGGTTGGTGATCAGCTCGTAGTTTATGGATTCTCTTGCTCGAAATGAAACATTATTAATGGCAATATCCCCTTGAGCACTCTGTGCCAACATTGTCTGACCCCTTCGATCAGATGATCATATCATTCAATCCTATCTAATTGTTTGGTATGGGTCTCGACTGAGAAAAATGTATGTAGCTGGATGATTTGACGGCTAGCTGAGCGAAACAGCTATTCTAGAGAGTAGGAGCTTTATCGCCCGCTAAATCTCATCAAACTACATGTAACGCCACTTTATTATTTTCTCTTATTGCTTTTGGCTGACTCTACCCCCTATATGAAACATTGTGTCTTGAAATAGCATTAAAACGTCACGCGTAACCCTCTTGTTGGCATTCGCGACCCGTCGTATTTTCCGTTGACTGAGAGTATGAGGGCACAAAAGGATAATTTATACGTTTGTACTATAAAGGATGTCGGTCTGATTAAGCCATCGATATTACGGACTTGAGGACGAGGATTATCGAACCTTGTGCTCCCGAATGGTGCAAGCAAGAAGGATGTACTACAATGACTTTGGATATTCTTAGAATTGAAAGAGAAAGCCACGCAATTACTGAAGTTGGCCGAGTCTCCTGATGGCTCATACGGTCCAAGTGCTGCGACAGCATCACTGTCAACAGATCTGCCAAATCATGACGGACAAGACAAAGCCACCTCTCGTTAATAAGCCTGAGAGCCATCGATTTTAAAGACCCTGGCTACATGTAGGCGCCTCACAACCAAGCGCAGTTTTAGATACGTACAGAGCCCGCTGAGACAGCATTAGGCAACTATAATCCCCATATCAGATTTCAGAGGGCTGGCCACACCGATGAAGGGGCTGGGCTCTTGGGAGCGCAATGTTTGCGGCCCTTGTTTTAATCGCCCCCTGCCGCAGGGAAGTTGATAGGTTCAATATCGCGGTATGCCATGCCGCTGGGATTCGATAGCTGTCGGCGTTATAATGATAGATCGCCGCCGGAGAGAATAATATGAAGTATTGGACAGATTTCAGTAGGCATTAATTTGACCAGAAAACGCGCGTGTGCTGTAATAGATTAGATGTGGTTGTCTTGCCTTCATCCGAGCGTCCACTTGGTACATAAGATATTATCTATGTAGTAGTAATACTGGTAATATCCCTTCATGCACCGTGACACATTTGTGTTGGCACGCGACTTCGGGATAGTCTTGGTATTACTAACACCACTAGCACATGTAATTAATTACTCGCGACGCCACGGAAAGCAACATTTCCTATACGAGATTTGGTGCCTCCCGAGAAGTGCTTTCTGCGGGCAAAAGCAAGAGCAGCGACAAAGGCTTCGCGCACAGCCCGTTTTGCGGGAAAAGAGAGAGTCTACGCAGGCTAAAATAGCTCACGTCGACAACAACAAACATCAATTTGATCGCCAGCTGAGCATGGATTGATCCAGACAATATGCGGCGGCTCTAGTGACACGCAGCACGCCTTGCCCGCCCCTGCAGACCCGCTGTGACAGGCGCCCACGCTGCGCCAATACAGCGCCCTGGCCCGCTGGAACCGCCCCGACGCCAGCGGCAGCCCCAGATTCGTCAACTCCCAGAAACGCGCCAGCGATCTCATTTACACGCTCCCGCGTCACCGTGAGACCGCGTCTCTCCACTTGGCTACATGTCCCTAGCCTCACTCATTTTCGCTTATCCAAAAATCTAGTCTCCGCTTGCCCAGACTCTTTTCCCTCTGTGGTCCTGTGCCTGTGCCTGTGCCTCTCCCTTGCCATGACATGATTCGACTCGCCTAAATCTCTTTTGCATCCTCGTCATCTCGTCCAGTCGCCGCAGCCTTTGAGACGGCACATACGCCGCCAGCAACATGGTGCATTACCACTATGGCCCGTCCTCAGATCCCATCTACCCCTCGAGCCCGCCCACCGTCAATGCGTCCTCTCCGGCAAGCCAGATGCTGTCGCCCACGAGATCGACCCGGCGCAAGGAAAGACGGAATCCCTCGGTGACGCCCAGGAGGTTTGGGAGGTTCTTCACGCCGCGGTCGTCTCTGCCCAGCGGGCGGCTGGTGTTGGGGATGCTGGACAGCGCCTCTGTCAACAACCGCCAGCTAGCATCCCCCATGTCCTTTCTCAGCGACCCGTTGAGCTCGGATCCGCTATGTCCGCCCTCTCCCAGTGAACGGCTAGGAATGAATGGAGAGCAGAAGAGGCTGCTGGAGGGGGAAATGCAGACAGATGGCACAAAGAGGAGGAGGCTCAACGGTGGTGCGGATTGGTTGAGCAATGGCACTATCATCGAGGAGGATCTGACCGAGGGCCTTTCCGAGGACGCTGCCGGGACGAGAGAGTCTCTGGAGAGCCTGGGAGAGAGGCGGAGAGCTACTTTGGTAAACCGAGATGCTCTCTTTAACAAGTTGGCTGTGATTCGCTGACAACTTTATAGAATCTCTTCTTCAAGGCTAGCCGCAATGGTTCCCGCGAGCTGCAAGAAAAGATAGGATTGACCCCACAAAGACTTGTTGCCGCAGACCCTAAAGCTCCCCTGGTATAGCTCACTTATACTTTCCCTTCTTACTCTCCTGGAACTTGTTGCTAATCTTTCTTGCTACCTGCAGCAGCTAGAAGGATACCAGCCCCAGCCTGTCCGCAAGTTCCGGGATCTTGGTTTTGAAGCTCACCTCGTCGACCGGGAGCATGGCTTCTCTTCGCACTACGGTAGCCAGTACCTGACTTCTCCGGCATGTGACCCCAGAATCGAGACATCTTCGTTTTACAGCCGAAGCAATGACCTTCACCACTGCGTTGCCTCCAGCGGGAGCGGCAATACAATTCCATTCAGCTTGGCCAGCTGCCACAAAGCTTCGGTTACTGCCATTGGTGACGAGCAAGGATATGTTCGCCTATTTAACACCACCTTGAACGATGCCTCCGACGACTCCAAAGTTGATGTATACATCTCTGTTCACGACAACGCGATTATGGATCTGGCGTTTTCAGAAGATGATACGCGGCTGGCGACGGCCTGTGGTGACCGCAGCGGCAAGATTCTTGATGTTCCCACTCAGACGGTTGCTGCCGAGCTCGGAGGTGGTCATTGGGATTCATTACGGCAGATTGCATTCCAGCCCGGCGAAGCAGCCGGTAATGTCATCGCCTCATCTGACCGAGCCGGCCGTATCCAGATATGGGACTTGCGATGTTCTTCATCGCCAATGAACAGCTTTTCCTGCCCAAGCGGCATTGGCCAGCGAGATACTTCTTTGGAGCCCTTCCCAGCCAAGGGCATAAACACCATCGACAACGCCCATGAGCGTACGGTCCAGGGCAATACATCATCCGCGTCGGTCACCGCGATTCACTGGATGCCACCCGGCCGCGAACACCTTCTACTCTCCGCATCTGAAGCCAACGCCTCAATCAAACTATGGGACACGCGATATATCAAGCCTCGGCGGCAAGCTGAGGAGACACCTCTAGCCGTGACACAGGAACCACGAGGCCACACGTGGCGTTCCTACGGCATTACTTCCATGGCTCTCAGCTCCGACGCGGCCCGCCTCTATGCCGTTTGCAAAGACAGCACCGTCTACGCTTACTCAACGAACCACCTGATGCTCGGACATGCCCCTGAGCTTGAAGACGGTGCAGTCAAGCGTAGACCCAACGGAACTCATGGCCTGGGCCCCATGTACGGCTTCAAGCACGACTTGTTCCGCGCGCAGTCTTTCTATGTCAAATGCGCTATCCGCCCTGGCATCAACGGCTCCTCCGAACTCCTCGCCGTGGGCAGCACCGACGGCTGCGCACTTCTCTTCCCCACCAACGAACGTTACATTCGAACCGCCTGGGCTAAACGCTCACACATCCTCCCCGACGCCAGCGCCTTTGCCACTCCATCCCAGAGCATATCGACCCCCTCTGCCTTTGGGTCATCCGCCGCCGCGCCTCTACTCCCCATCTCGCGACTCGGTACACCCCTTATTCGTGGTCACAGCCGCGAAGTTACCACCATGAGCTGGTCTCACGACGGCAAGCTCGTCACCGCTTCAGACGACTACATCGTTCGCCAGTGGCAGCAGAACGAGTCTCAAGCACGGTATTTACGGCAAGTGGGCGAATTCGGTGGCGAGCGTCACATGGCAGGATGGGCCGACGTGGGAGACGACTGGGACACTCCCGACGACGACGACGACGAGTAAAAAAGAAAAAGAAATCAACAATCACTAAAAAAAGAAACAAGTAGCGGTAATGATGAGTATATGAAAAATGAAGGATACCATGGTATGGGACTATTCACCTGTTCTGATTTGTTTTGTGGACTCCCCCCCTTTTCTTCCAACGCTTTGAAGAAAGTTTTTGCGGACATTGTGGCATAATATCTATGCTTGGTTTAGCATTGTATGGAAAAAAAGATTTTTGGAAGCTGTACTTCTTTCTACCTGAGAGAGAATTGTATTTTCTCCTGTTTCATATATCATCGTTAGAAGCATAGCAGTGGCGTTTGCAGGGTTTAGCTGTGGCATAGCATAGCCAAGCATTGTTTTTATATTACAAACGCGATGGGCGAATGACTTGTTAAAAAAATTAAATACTGTTAAAAATCATAATCGTAACTCTATTGATTGCGGAGTGAGTATCCAACTGATCTATCTAGGGAGTCTCTCTTCAGGAAATTCATGTCTCGAACGCACAGTGATATGCTAACAAACTTGTACAGCAGCCCTTCGTCTCACGCTTCTTCTCTTTCGATTACATGCGGTATACCCAAAGTCCTCATACAATAACCCCTCCAACGCGACTGTATAGTACATAGAGGAAAAACAAGCCAAACACGCCCACCAGCGCCGGTCCTATCATGGTGCCGCTAGCATCACGTAGTTGTGACTTTGTATGTAAATCGAGACCAGAGGCACCATCCTTTGCCACGCGATGCTTGCGTGGCGGGATGGGCAGCAACTTTGCAAATCTCATAGATTTAGGAACACCAGAACACCCCGTTTCGGTACCTGTTGTGGTATCGCCATGATTGATTCCCTTTTCGTTTTCCACCGCGTCTAGTGGTTTGCTCCGGAATGGATTTCCAATGCCGCGCTCTCGGGCAATAAGGAGGCTGTCACGTAGACGCGCCCCGAATTGGGTGCCACCAAGAAGACCCGCCAAGGAAGGCCTCATGGGGATTTGTACGACGGGCTCCTCCTCGTCCTGTACGGCGCTGCAGACAGCGTCCAGCTGACCAACAAGCAAGCCTATGCTTTCCA
Organism: Trichoderma sp. 2475; assembly: GCA_038502285.1. NCBI lineage: Eukaryota > Fungi > Ascomycota > Sordariomycetes > Hypocreales > Hypocreaceae > Trichoderma > Trichoderma sp. 2475. The sequence goes on along the minus strand of JARPVV010000003.1, from coordinate 1,134,776 downwards.
GGATGTAAACAGATTCCTGGAGGATATCCTCCCTCTCTTCTGCGGTCAATTCGCTTTCCCATTGAAGCAGTTTCGCCTTATACTCCTGCTTCAAGTCCTCGCCATCGTTTTCCGAGTCAAAAGTCCAGAAACGCAGCGGCATGAGGTTTTCATTGTGATTGTCATTTTCTATTTGCTCCAAGGAAGATTCGATGACTAAATCTGGCTCGCATGGCTGCATCGTAGGTTTGATATGTTCAGGGAGAATTTGCCAGAATTCTTCGCCAGCCTTCTCGAGAGTTGCTCTGATGAAGCGTCCTCCGGCAAAGAGGGCCATGAATAAATTGTAAGAGTAGGCGATGAGGACGTGTGGCTTCGCGCGGACAGTTTGTTTGATGTGTGAGATAAAGACGGATAGCTCGCCTGTTCCCTTTACGCCGTTGATTTGGAGGTCGAGGACATCGTCGGTCCAGCCCGTCATGGATTTGATATCGGCTCTGAGGCGGTCGGAGCGGAAGAGCTGAGGAAGATGTATCTCTTTGAGGATTGTATGTATACGCTCAGATATCTGGCCTGGAGCATCTCCGGGAGGCGTATCAAGAATATCCAGCCACAGCTGCTCAAAAGTCATGTATATCGGGAGAATATGCAATAGGCCGCAGGCATAAGGGCCGGAATCGGGTGCCTGTGGAGGGACTGCTAGTGGCAATCGAGACGTGACCAGTTTGTTGATTTTCGTATGCATCGGCCTTGTTGCGCTGATCATATCGCCCGCAAGCGACTTTGGGGTTTGTGAGGAGCCATTGTCAGGATGGTTCATGGTGATAGGAGAGGCGGCCACGGCGGAGATGGTAAACGGCGGAGATGGGATGTTGCTGTTGATGCTAGTCTGCTCGACTAGAATTCGATGTAGGAAATTTAGAGGACGTAAAATAGAAGGTATAAGACGACAAGCTGATATAGGGATGGTATAGGATGTTGATACAATGTTGCTGTGACCTTGTTCGCAAAGTAGACAAAGGACGAACAATGCCCGAAGAGAGTTGCGGTTAAAGTGGTCTGTGAACAACAAGGGAGTCTCAAAAGAGTGTATAAAAACGTAATAAAAGAAACAAAGAATAATCAGATGGTCGTCGCAATAGGAGTAGAGTCGGGTATCCTAGGCAAGCGAATATAGGGTTCAAGACATGCATATATACCACGTAATAAAATGACACGCTAATAAGCAAAAAGCGAGACCTGCTGCTCGCACTTTCCGAGAACACCAAGGGAGAAGGGAAAAAAAAAAACCAGAATCAAATGGCGTCGAGCTGCATGTGCTCCGAGTAAGTCTGCGTCATATGATGGAAAAGCCTCCTTGCATTTCCTGTGATACCAGCCACAGTCATGGGGTCTTATAAGCTGAACAGCGGGATCCGATCACGCCTTGGCTAAGAACAGACGCGCAATGGATGGATAAAAGTGCGAGATGAGATTATGCAAAAGTTGTATCGAAATCGAGAATCTGGCGTCTGGCCTGCACTGATTTGCATCGGTCCCTGAGCAGATCGATGGAGGCTTTTTCGCCGTTTTGCTGATCTCCCGCTGTAGTGAGGGCGCTACACACTGCTTCGGGGATTCTGTGGAGTAAATGTCTGGTGTCTGTAGGTGTAAATGCAGGCGCTGTGTAAGTCGAGCAACGTCCTCTTTTCAAGGCTTGTACTGTGAATTTTTCCCGGCAAGAATAGCAGTGTCAGCAGACAAATCAGTGAGCTCGAGCTTGTTTCTTCCAGCAGGCAGCAGTGCTGCACATCGAGAGCGTTGGAAACACGAGCTGGGCTGAGAACTCGCCGCTGCCTCGGAGCAGACGCTCCCTTGCGGCGTGACCTCCGCTCATGGTTTTTCTCCCATCATTCACTAACGATCGGGAATTTAGCGCTTCATCGGGAGTATTTCAGCGTGGAGTCCCGCTAACAGTTGAACGTTACTCTAAGCATAGCATAGCGTGTCTTATCCAAAGTGCTGGCGCTAGGGATTTATCTATGGTAGTTTATCTCCATTGAAACTGTCGTGATAGGAAAATGCAGCGCCTATCCAAAAGAAAAATGTCATCCTGGGGTATAATGTTGTTGCTGAATGCACTATTTTGATCGTGCATTCATCTAGAATGGTAGTATGTTTACTCTCATTCATACACGATGTCCTCGTCAACACCATCAGCACCAATTGCGGTGGTGGGGACTGTAGCCTTGCCAGAATCATCCTTTCCTGTCTCATGATTGACAAAGACAAATGAAACAAAGACGACTGCGGCGCCAATCCAGTAGATGAAGCTGGAATACTGCTGATACTGGAATATCTCGCCGATGAGTGACAGCGGTATGGTCAGAGACAGGCCTACTGTGACTACTAATGGCGTGGTCAGGAGCATGGCCAGCGCCCAGGATAGGTCGCTGACAAAGGATGCGATGGCATTTACCTATACAGGTGTGAATAACTTCACATGGGAATGGCGAACAGCATGTGACTTACAATGATGATTGTCCAAATCTGGCTCGTCGGGGGTAATTCAAACTGTGTTAGACTCGAGTCAGCCCTTGCAAGCTCATTCCAGCCTTAACGAGTTGGTGAAGCTATACGTACCGGCTCCATTTCAGTCCAGTGTAAGACAAAGAACAGCGGCCACAGCAGCGACAGGTTAAACACTCCAACCAGTCCAAAGAACAGCTGCATGTTGACCTTGTCTTCATTGCCCACCCGTCGCTTCATCACGGTCACGTAAATTCCGTAAAGCACGGCGCTCATAAAGGCCATTGTGTCTCCGAGGGCAATCTGTCCGGGCGTTTTATGCGGGAATGACCCCCTGTTCTCGTCACTCTTGCCCGATAGATCTACCATGGAAATGAGCGCAACGCCCGTGAGGGATGCGAGGACCCCAATCAGTTTGCGCATGGAAAACCTCTCGACACCAAAGATTGCACCGAATACCAGCGTCCAGACGCTGCTGGTTGACGTTAGAATGGTAACGCTGGCCACACTGGTGTACTGGAGACAGGCAGACGACAGATAGTTTGCCAGAAACCAGAGTATGCAGAACTCGAGGCTTAGGACCGCAGTCTCGCGGAACCCAAGCTTCTCGTCTGTAGAGTTCCACGTGGGGCCATTTTCGTTTACCAACAAGCGCTCGTGTACTTCTGGGCCCTCTTCGTCTGCTGTAGGGCTTGCGACGGCAGCTCGATATCGGTATTCCGCCCATATACGCCTGATATCGCTTCGCAGTCCATGGATTCCTCTTTGTGCCAAGTATCGAATGAACATGGGTATTAAAGAGATGGCGAACATGGAGGTATTGAAATAGACGAGGAAAAAAGGTTTGTCATAGGTCTGGTCGGAGAAGATGAACTACAATAGCACTGTCAGTTGGTGTCTGTGTTCCACGAAAGAGGCCTAGCAAAGCAGGCTACAGGTACTGACGCTGGCGAGAAAGTTGGACAGCGTCCATAGAAACACAGTCGTCAATAGAAAGCAGATTCCCAGCGTCCTCCGGGCCACGCCTCCCAGGCCCAGGCGCTCCCGAAATCCCACTGCTGGCGACGGCATCTGGCTGCGACTAGAAGTTGTTGCGTGCGAAGGCCGCCTCACAGCCTGGCCGTCAAACGAAGACATGGCCGCTCCGGTGTTCGTCTCGGTCGTCCTTCTCGTCCGTCGCAGGTGCTGGTAGTGGCGCCGCTCTTATCGACAACAGGCCCGTGACGTGTGTCGGATCAGGCCCCAGTCATACTGCGGTGGTCGCGTGCATTCTACTTTGGGCGATCTTGGAGTCGGTGCTGGATTGGATCATGCGCTGGCAGATGCACCTTTGGATGCCGACTTCGGTAGGGCGAGATGCACAGTGAGACTTTCGCAAGCAACGCGCCAAGCGAGGCTTCTAGCCTGAATCGATGTGCCGCTGGAGACGAGAGAAGCGATTTCGAGATGCAAAGGCGATAGCAGTGGACAAGTCAAGCTGACGCAGAGTGGAATTTTGACATGGAGGGCTAGTCTCGGGATTAGTGGGGTGTAGCGGGACAGCTTGGGTTTGGATGAAGATATAGACTTCCACGAACCCAGTACTGCTGCGAGTTTCTACTTTTGTTTGGGGCGGAAAATTAAATATCAAGACGATTCCAAAATTGCAACTTTAAGGGAGAGTGTTATACACATGTAGGTAGGTAGGTTGTAGGCATCAAGGCAACATAGCTCTGTACTATTGGGTACCTAGTAGTTGGCAGGTATACCCGATATCGCGACCGGGACCAGACCTTACTAGATGAGCTGCAACTTCATGTACTAATGCAAGTATTATGGCTTGTAATACAAGCACAGCGAGTGCGTCATATGTTTCATTCAACCTTTTGCCTCTGTCTTACAGCTCACAGGTGCATGGTTGACGATAGCCAGCACCAGTATTGCAAACAAGCCAACTATAGCTCGGATTCCAGGTTCTCTTAGATGGATAGATCGGTGCTGATATTGGCAATCGAAAACTGAAATTGGACACTCCAATGAGAGTTCAGCCTGCTTGCATGAGCCTCAGATTGCGAAAAAGTCCGCATGCAGGGCCGTAGCAGCAAGTCCAGTGGTTGCGAGTGAGTCAAGGAACATTGACCCCAAGACTATCGCCGACGTGGCCGCCATTTGTTTCAGTCCCCCAGCCAAATAAGGCAACTGTGAGCTTTAATAAAACACAGTGACGTTATTTCTAAACTCGTACTACAGTACCATCGCACAGAGATGGGAAGTTCCGGGGACGCAAATTCTCCAGGTCCAAAGCCTCGGGATACGAGCCAACTGCCGGTTCTCATGATTCACGTTCAAGGTCACAATGCACATGTACCAACTAACTGAACGGCTTTATAGGGCGTTATTAAGCTCTCTAGCGCTCTCTAGCGTCATATTTCGGCCCTGGCTATAACGACACTTGAGCGACAGCCCAGTCGCGCTCTTCGCTTATCTCGCGTGCTCGCTGCTGGTTACCGTTTCGGGCTCCGGAGAAAGTCGAATCATGCAACTCGCCAACGAAGCTGGGCTCGCGAAAGTTCTAGCGCAGCGCGGGCGTTTAGTACATGTACTCTATTCTCGGCCATGAATTGGTCCATTTATCCTAGATTGTAAGCTATGTCATAGCCTGTTGCTCCGTTTTCGCTTCGAGTGCTTCTTTTAAGTGAGTGATGCCGCCCATGATCTCTAGATTCGTAACATAATACAGCTGTCCGGCTTTTCATCAATTGACTGCTTTAAACTTCCAATTGTTCAGCATCCAAAGTAAAACCACTGTGGATAGTCTATTCAATTCCCGAAAAGTTCAAACTGTTTAGCCTACACAGATTTCTCGCAGCATGGTCTCGAGAACCCCAATCGAAGAAAAGTTACTCTCTCCCAGAGACGGCACTGCATCTCAGCCACACAACATGAAGTCAACATCCGAGTCCACGGATTTCGATACGGATCGATATTTGAAAGGTAGAGACAGAAGACGCAAACGAGTCTCCAAGGCTTGTGAGCGATGTCGAATGAAGAAAATAAAGGTCGGTTCGCTACAGTAGCTTGTTTTATTAAGACAATGGTGCTAACTAAAGCGGCCCTGGTAGTGTGACGGCGAACTTCCTTGTCAAAAGTGTAAAAACCACGGGAATGTCTGCACTGCGGGTGTCCGCAAGAGAACAATTCACGTGGAATACAAGCAGGTCCCCAAGAGGTGTGTGGATCAATCATCGTCATAATGGCAGAGCAATTACTAAAGTACAAAACAGCTACGTGGAGTTCCTTGAAACCACCCATTTGGCCATGATTGGTACTGTTCACAAATTATACATGATGATCCAGAAGAACCAGCCATGGGACCTTGGTGAACCAGAGTTGAATGACCAAGGCGAATTGGTCATCCACGACATAGCTAAGAAGCTGGGATGTATTGGTCCCAACGACGAAATCGAGCTACCCATTCAGTACGAATTGCCAACAACTGCTTCTGGCATGGCAAGGCTCGCGGTCCATCCGAAACGATTGCAGTATGGGGACTACAATGTCGAGGATAGCGACGACAAGGAGCCAGACTCACCCACGAATGATTCTGCAGATGAAAGCGCTCCATCGCTGGAGCCAATGCAGGGCGTCGAAGCTGAGCTGAACTACCGCAGAGAAGCTTTTGCTAGCCACAGCTACCGCATGACAAAGTCTCCTCAAAGCGCTTACAGTTTTGACAACTATGAAAATAACCATTCTGAGTCTGAGGGAGCCAACTCTTGTGTTACATCATCACCATATATTTCACCGATCTCAGACTACACCGAATTTTCTCAGTCCCAGCTGGGAGCAATGCCCGACGACATGACGCTTTTCCTTCGACAATACGGACCGATACCGGTTGCGGAGAAAATGACTTGGGAACTAGACGGTTCAAATTATGATACACATAAAAACGATTTCTCGGAGATGACTGATATTGAATCGCTGCTCATGGAGAATCAGATGATGTTTCCCGAGTACAATGGTCTTTTCGGCATAGACATTGCGGACACTGTTTGTATAGAAAGAAGAAGAACAAGTACATGTACCTAGGCTGTATCTAATGCTATTGTATCGGAGAAATATTACTCATGTCAGAGCACCCAAAGCTCTTGCACACACCAATTGCCGTGATTTCAAGATCTCTGGGAATACAAAGTTAAACTCGAAATCACTCTTATAACTCTGGTCTTCAACTTTGACGTTCACAATCCCACGATAATATTACTTTATCAAGCCCTAACCTCGATCCGTATCAAACATCAAGAGACATCAGTAAGAATATGTTGTCAAGGTCACATCGTATCTGATGATTGTGAGATAACTTATGAGCCTGGCAGAAGCGAGAGTTCGTGAGCAAAATATTTTAACAAGAGCGCTTTGACGACATCAATTTGAGCCCCACGGCGTCAGAGCCTCGAATTTCCCAAGTCCTGTGCATCAGCATCATTCTCGCCATGTCGTCTTGATTCTTCAGCTGCTCAGTGTCTGGTTATGATGAGCTAAGCGTCAGAGCAAACGGCAGTTGCGATAGCTGTAAAAGTCTACGCAAGTTCCTCCTGACGCTATGCCAATATTGCTACCGTGGCATGTGTTCACAAATGCCAGTCTCTACGCTTATGGTGAAAAGTACAAGACATGGATTCTTTGGAATTATGTGATGAGCTTATCAGTATTTGTGTGCACCGAGAAAGTCTCGAGTGATGAGCAAATTAAAAGAATCTCGTTTGTTTGCTAACTGGAAACTGCAATCTATAAATTTCTCTATGTGCTATAAACTCCCGTCTCCATCTTTAACTGTGGGTTCCAGCCAAAGGACCTCCATTATTCGCGTTGAAATGCGGGCTCTTTTGCCCATTCGCGGCCCGAAGAGAAGCGCTCTTTGCCATACCATTATGACAGCCGTTGAAAGAAAGCTCGCTAATACCAGGGTAGCCCTTGATACCCGTAGCCTTCTCCAGTCTAACGGCTAAATCATCCGAGACCTCGCGGAATATGGCAATCTGGCGCTTAATAATCTCCTTTTCAGTACAAGTGCTCATGTGGCCGGCCACGTTGCTGATGAACCGCTCCTTGGCGGCGTCATCAAAAACTCTCTCCCATAGGGCACGGGGCTGGTTGAAGTCTTCGGGCCTGATCTCTGAGAGAAAAGTGACTGCCTTCCCGACAAAGGCACCATGGGTCTCGTCTAGATTTGCCTTGCGTTCTTTGAAAGAAATCGGCTGGATGGATGAAAAGTAGTTTGCTCTTCCGCCCTGGTTGAAGAAGGCCATGGGGCCGTCTCGCTGAAAGTTGGCCATTTGGTAGCCTGTGCGAGGCGCATTGACGGGAAGCTGTTGATAGTTTACCCCCAGACGGTGACGTTGAGTGTCGGGGTACGAGAACAGGCGGCCTTGAAGAACAGGGTCGGCGGAGGGTTCAATTCCTATTATTTCCCATGAATGATTAGTATCTGATCAGGCAAATATTGCGGTGGATATCAAAGTGTTGGGCTTACCAGGAACGAGATGAGAGGGGCTGAAAGCGATCTGTTCAATCTCGGCAAAGTAGTTCTTCACATTCTCATTCAAGCAAAGCTCTCCAACCTTGCGGAGAGGAAATTGGCCTTGGGGCCAGCAGTGGGTAAGATCAAAGACGTTGATCTTTTGAGTCTCCCACAGCTCCTCCGCTTGCTTCGGAGTCATAGTTTGTACACACAAGTCCCACTGGGGAAACTCGCCGCGCTCGATAGCCTGGTAGAGATCCTTTTGATTCGCATCTGGGGAGCGGCGTGTAGACTCTTCTTGCGTCAAAAAGCCAGTGCCCTGCTTGGAGCGGATGTGGATCTGGCAGTACACCCACGAGCCCTCCTTGTTCACGAACTTGAAGGTGTGGCCACTGTATCCGTGCATATGGCGCCAGCTATCTGGGATGCCGCGGTCGCCAAACGTGTACATGACCTGGTGAACAGATTCCGGATTTTGGCAGAAATACTCCCAAAACATTGTGGAGTCATCGCCGCTGCCGAGGTGGCTTGCGGGGTGTCGCTTCTGCGTATGGATCAAATGAGGGAACTTGGCGGGATCTCTGATGAAGAAGACTGGTGTATTGTTTTGCACAAGATCCCAGTTGCCTTCGTCAGTGCGGAACTTGATGGAGAAGCCTCGTGGGTCGCGAGCGTGGTCATGAGAGCCACTTTCACCACCGACGGTCGAAAATCGAATGGAAATGGGACACTCTTTTCCTTTAGCGGAGAAAATGTCTGCAAGGCAGAGATCGTCGAGCGGGTTGGTGGTTCTGTAGTAGCCATGGGCACCGCCACCCTTTGCATGGACAACTCTCTCGGGGATTCTCTCGCGATCAAAGTGTGACAGGAGATCGATGAGGTGGAAGTCTTGGAGCAGCAAAGGGCCATTTTCTCCAGCTCGTTGGGTTTCTGTGTATCAGTTAGTCTACTGTATTTGCTTCTAGTGGTTGAGAATGAGAAATATGTGGCTGTACTAATACATACCGAAAGGGTGAGGAATCGGAGCACCATTGCTAGCCGTATACACGGTTTGCTGAGATGTGGTGTTGCGATCATTGGTATAGTTCAAGTGCAAGTCGCCTGCTTTGAATTAGCCTCTGTTTGCTAATGGTTCGACTTTAACATGGTGAGGCAGGTAATACATACCATTGTTGCGACTTGATGCAGAGTATGATGCAGAAGCCATTATTTAACTGGTCAAAGTCTTTCCTTCTAATATTAGAATTAAAACACTTTGAAATTGAAGCACTTTGATTGTGTCTTTCTATCTTGGAGATTTTCAACAACGAGCAGCTCTCAATCTTTATATACTTGATCATGGTCAATGAATACTTGCAATATGACTGGCTTTTGCTCGGCTAGGAGCTCCCGTGTAAGTGAAGCCTGTGACGTAGCGTGCCTGTACAACTCTTCAGCACATGGCCGTCAAACAGCTTCGACGCCATTGGCCGAGATGGCTTAACCTCGTTCGCGCATCTGCAAATGGGGCAAGGCTCGGATCTCCGACTGTAGAGACTAGGCTGTTCTTGGAAGCGCACGGCGAGGCTTTACTCCTTTGATGCAACTCATATCTTGGAAGTACACATTCACGCTCACATAACGGTTCATAAGCCAGCTGTTTCCGTGTAAGTGCCGGAAGCCCTATAGTATATCCGGATTGTAAATTGTCGGCAGTTGAGTCCCGTGTGTGATGGAGTAGTCCTCGTATGTACGATGCGCTGCTGCCGAAACCAGATGATGTAAGATTGCTAGGCAACAACAGGGCAATTGACTTTCTGCAACCTGAAAAGAGACGTCTTGAGCGATAGTAGATTTTTTGGCTCAACTTCCATTTTGGAAACATGGCTATGCGGCTTGTGCCGGTTGGTTAATTTAACCAATGAAGAAACTAAGACGGCGAGTCTACACTATCAATTTTCCTGCTTCTTGCTCCTAGAATGATTACTTCCGGTATCCATGACATTTCTACATCTTTATCTTGATGAATATATGATTGTAGAGTGGTTGTTGAAGATGCCGAGCTGTCCCGTCTCCCTATAAGTGGGTGGTACAAGCTTGATATCTTGTGAATCATGAACATTAAATGCGGCAAGTTCCGCTCTTCCACCGAACAATATCATACATAATGCTTAGGAGGTATTTTAAGAAATGAAAACTGGAATTAAGTAGGCGTTGAAAACTTCCAAATATCTGTAGAGGCTTGGGTATGTAGTAAGTGAGAATTAGCATTGAGGAGTGCTAGTGAAATCCCGGTGTAAGAGTCTGGCCGTTTACAAGCAGCAGCGAAGAGCAAAATTAAATTACACTCAAAAACAGGCTATTTGGTATCTCAAATTGAGAGACATTAGCGAGTTTAGCGATTATATGGAAAACCAATATCAGAATTGAAGATATCGCTTCAGCGTGCTCTTCGTTTTGGACGTGGTCGCTACGAGTATCCGGTTCTGGTAAGCGCGCTGTTTCGAGCGAGAGGCTATTCCGTAAATAGCAGTTAACAGCGAACAGTCATAACAGCAGGGACTAACATCATTGAAGGATTGAACATGATGGGCAGAAAGCATTTGTCTTGTTTTTTTAAGAGAATATGGAATAGCTTGATACTTTTGCCTTACGACATCTGGCATCCAAATGTACCAATCCCAAGGGATTGTATATCGAACGCATACGTAGAACAAAGCGGCGTAAGTGGATTTCGATTGAAGCCACTCAGGCAGGTAATTAGATCATTTTATGTATGTACATAGTCTATAGGTGTATTGCCCACGAGTCGCCCATTTGCCCAAAACAAGTCATCTCTTCATCATTCCCAATAACCGGATTCTTTACTAGATTCATTGAAATCCAACTACACTCCCGCCAGGCGTCCGTGGGTGAATCGGTAGTAACCGGCTCCCATTCATATGGTCACGAAGAATGTCGTCAAAGTTAAATCTCGCCTGCGAAGAGCGGCTTTTCCAACTGCTCACAAGCGGACGGTTCATAATCCACTCCCAAGTAAACCGCTCTTCCATAGATCGCTGCTCATTATAAATGTCAATCTCCCGCTTGGCTGCGCTGTTATCGTCGAGCTCCGGAGAGAAGCGCGCCTGGGCGATGGGATAGTAAGCCAGAGTCTCTCGGTTGATCCAGCCGCTGTTGAATCGGGATGGCTTAGCATAGTAGCACATGAAGCCTTGGGCACTCGTCTCCGGTATCAGCATGGAGATGATTCGCAGCGCCGGACTGGGATATCGCTCGATCCTATCTGTCGACAGTAGGTTGTGGCTGAGTTCCATCGTGTGCAAGACTTTAAGGCTGGCAGATAAAACGTAGCCGTTGAATAGCCCCTGTTCCCCAATCTGCTGCATCAGCTGCGCAATCCAGCGGAGCCATGATGGCCAAGGGCTGCACTGGCCAGCGATGTATAGGATGGGTAAGAAGCTGTGATCCATCTCTTCGCCGGAAACAGGAACATCTGTAGAGTATACGGCATTGGGAAGAGTTCGTGAGTGGGTATTCATGGCATGAGTCGCTGCAAAACGTATAGTCTGGTAAAAGTGTATATAGGCTTCGGATTCTAGCTTTTTGGCATCTTGGCTCTTATCATAAAGGCAGAGCGTCCACAAGATGCGAGCCGTGAGGAAGTTGAACATTGCCCCAGAGAGACATAGGTGTAGTGCCATTGGCAGGAAGGGAGACGGAGGGACGGGAAAATGAGATTCGTCTGAGCTGCCGAGGCTGGCCAGGGATGCGGTGTCCAGTTCAAGGTTCGGATGTAGATGGCTATGGACGTCTCTCCACTCTTGCAAATCACGCTGCAATCGGTAAACCTTTTCCAGCAGTACAGCAGGATCTTGTCGAGTTGGCGTGAGATTCCACATCTCGTCGCGTACCCCAGAATCGATGAGGAGCTGAACCAGGCTGCGTTGCAGGTCGAAGGCGTTTGATGCGATATGACTGGTAGGCATCGTATGGCCAATAGAGAGGAGCATGCCAGGCAGTGGCACCGCCATATAGCAGGTCCATGCAAGGGTCTGCAGCGTAGTTTCCAGAGACTCCAGCGCAAAATCATCAACATGAAGTGATGTATTGGATCTGAGAGCTGTGAAGTAGTAGTAAGCTGTGCGGACATGGCCATAAGCAGCCGGGATGTTGCCTGCAAAGCACTATTGAGACGATGCCTTATTAGCTACGACAACCACTTGCCATACTCTTGCTCTCATCAATACGTCACTTACCTCAAAGTAGGCCATGAGCACCAACACGGCCGTCAAAATGTCGAGAGACTTCTCAGCTTCATCAAGACAGCCTGAGAGTTCCTGCAACGTCTTTGTGTATCCCTGCACGGCCTTCACTTTGGTGTCGAGCCCGCGGTTCTGGTCATTCTCCCCAAGCATGGCAATCATCAGGGAAGCACGGTGCATGCACCCCAACGCCTGAATCCCGCGCTGGGCATACTCCACGACCCAGGCCTCCTCACATAAATGGTCTCTCCAAAACGGCAGCCGGTCAGCGGGGAACAGCATGACCACTGTGCGAAAGAAGAATTGATGATACGATAGCACTTCTCTGGCGGCGGCACAGGGACGAAACGACATGCGAGGGTTGCTGGGCAAACCAACCAACGGCAAGCCATCGACACGGAACTTGGGCCGGGGCAGCGCGGGAAGCGCGGATGTGCTGGACGACGGACCGCTCGCCGGGCCGGAAGGATCTCCGGAGGGAGGTCCGGAGGGAGGCCCGGAGGGAGGCCCGGAGGGAGGCCCGGAGGGAGGCCCGGAGGGAGTGGAACCGGCGCCGAGGCTCTGGCCGCTCTGGTTCTGCGGCGAGACGCGGAACTCGTCGTCGCCGATGCCGTCGAGGTCGTCGGCCGGCGAGTTCTGCTGCGAGTGGGACGCGCCGCGATGAGTCGGCGCCCGCACCTCGATCTGCCTCTTGGGCGCGTAGCCCGCACATTCGACGTTGGCGATGGCGCAGCGGTTACATGCCGGCTTGCGCTCGTCGCACTTGACGCGGCGGGCCCGACACGTGAGGCAGCCAGTGCGCGTGCGTCTCTTGATCTCGCTCATGATAAATGACTCCTCCCGAGGGGAAAGGGGGGGCTGAGCCACGTCACTTCACGTCTTTCCAGCGGATTTGATGGGTTGGGATGCTTGCTTTCGAGGCAAGCGAGCTAAGCGTTGCATCCCGGCCACGGCTTGCGTGCATTAGGTAATTTTGGAGACACGGCAGGCTCCTGATTTGAACGGGTAGCCGGAGATGAACCCACTTCGAATCCGGGGTCGCAGACGAGCAGACGAGATAGGCGAGGGTGCCGAATCCGCACTCCTGCGCTGCTGGTCGCTTTGTTAGTTCGCTCCGGACTGTATAAAAGATGCAATTCTCTGTAATTAGTACCATATCTCTTGGGGTTTCACAGCGATTGATGCAGCGAGTTGTGTAGAGGCGAGATTGCCGAACGCCTCTTTCGTGCATTTCCTTATGCGGTAATTGTCACTTACAACCTCAAACGGCTATTGGCAGCGAGTAATGCATCATCGTATCCCTTATGGTCTCTTATAAGAAGAGAACTCGACGATTAAGAGCCATAAAACGCCATATCTCATTCTGTATCTCTTGGCATCTTTATTTTGCCCAGATAAAAAAAAAATCTTTTCTGGTTGCATTCCTTCCGTCTTGGTACAATGTCTCATTCACAGATACAAACCGAGAATCGGGAACTACCCTTGAACCAGCCAAACAACTGGCAAGTCAAGTACCCTCGTTACATGGTCGAGCTTCCCGAAGATGTCAATGACATTAGCATCACTTATATCGGCGTTCAGCCTCGCCATGAAGACAATCCCGCCAAAGGGATACATACCGAGCTCCACGCCCATGTCACTTCTGCTGTTCAGAGGAAAGTGGTAGCGAAGATTGAGGACTGGATTCGGCAAGGGTCTGGAGAACTTGCGCCAATCTTATGGGAGAAGATGTACGTCGAAGCTGGCTACGATCTCCCAGATACAGAAATTTACATTTGCTATTGGACGGATAAAGATGCTGCCGTGGCAGCCACCAAGAGCCTGAATCTACAACAGCTATATAAATCACTATCCCCTTCAGAACAAGAAGTAGTAGCTTTATGGCGGGAGTCGTTATCAGTTCCAAAACCTCGAACTGAAACGGTATACTCTGGAAATGACTACCAGCCAGGCATCGCTTCCATTCCGGGTGCCGCTCAAGTCGGTCACAAATTCACCGGATACTGGGGAGCAGCTCGTGATCGATTGCCAGCATCGTCGCATGATCCTTTTGAGCCAGAGTACAAACTTGGCACTCCCAACTTTGAGAAGGACACCAAGGGCCGTGTCATTGAAGGGGAAAACAAGGTCTCTGTCACCCATATTCGGTCCGGTCAATTCTGGGAGCGATGTAAAGATGATGAAAGAGAGGCATACGAGGGCACACTTGAACCAATCTTGAGAGAGGGAATGACTTTTCTCGAAGATAATGCGGAAGAGACGGGCGATATTGGGCTGCGTTTCTCTCGTCATATGGTTACGAACCGGCTCTTACAGGCAGAAGAGGCGGAGAAGATGGCTGCCTTGAACGGCAATGGAAACGGGGTGATTAATGGACTTGCAAATCTTGTGAAGAGTTATACCGGATATTTTAATGGTACAAACGGTGCCAATGACATAAACGGCATAAACGGCACTAATGGCATCAACGGCCATCCCAGCAATGGCGACACTCACATCTCCGACGCAGACAAATTCGGTCTCGCCGTCACGGATGACCGCCGAAGGTTCGAAACCTGCAGCAGCGGCTTCTTCCGGTCTGTCAAGGACATTGAAGCGTGGGCCTCCAAGCACAAGACGCACCACAAAATCTTCCACGGGGCTCACGCCCATTCCACCAAATTCGGCAAGACGACGTTCAAGTTCCGCTCGTGGCATGAGATGTCGACATTGAAGCCTGGCGAGGTGACGTTTGAGTACATCAATTGTCATCCGAGGACGGGGCTGATTCCTTTCTTTGATGTTTGAGTTTTGTCTTGGGAATGTATAGATGGCAGAGACATGGCGATGCGGAAGAAGCGTAGCGTGGCATAGCATAGCATAGTCTATCATAGCGTAGAAGATGGCCGAGTGTTCTATTGCCATTGAGCATATGTTTACAGCGTAAAGAATATTACTTTACTCACTTTTTATACTATTTCAGTGGAAGCAAACCATCTTTGGGATAGTGGACACGATCTTGCTGTATGAGAACTGCGTATGTAATCGTGAAGTGATCCAATTGATTGATACTTATGGACCGCTAATTCACATCTATTATTTTACTTCATTTTCCATTACACTTTGGTATAGCGGCTGTAGGGCCTTGAGGCGTGGAATGAGATTTTAGCTAGGCTTCGCCGTGCATAACGATGCGTGCAACATTGGTGATGAAATTAGCTTTCAGGTGAATTTTCCAGTTTGAGGAATAATCTCAATAATATACATATTAAACAAATTCTTCATCCAGACGCGGGTTGTTTGATGGTAATTAGGTTCACGCCACTCATACGCACTTTCAGTCATTTGCTGATTCTGCCAAGAACATGTAAGGTGTCAAAACACAAAATAAGCCAACTAAATTGATTAAATATCTTCTTTTCCTATCCTATTAAATCCATTCCAACTGAAGTATTAGACTTCAAAAACCACTGCTACCTCTCCTTTTCGCTATGCAATTAATTCAAAACGCCGTTTCTACCGACTTATTTGTGTTTGGGCAGCAGAACAACTCTGTATTGCACCTTGCCCGCCTCAAGACGCTCAAACGCCTTGTTAATACCTTCTTCTGACATCTCAAACCTCTCCAGCACAGGCTTGATCTTGTGAAGAGCGGCAAACTCCAACATCTTGCGGTGAATAGGGCGCGAGGCGACCAGAGAGCCTTGAATGGTGATGCCGCTCATGATGAGAGGCATGTAGGGCATTTGCAGGTTGTCAGAAGACACCGAGAGAGGGTAAATGCAGGCACGAGGAGAAAGTAGCGGCAGGATCTTTTGCCAGTCTGGCTGAGCGGAAGTGGTAACCAGGAGACGGGAGATTTTCCAGTCGCCTAGCTGCTTGTCAACGTCACCATCCTTCATGGCGACGAATCTGTGAGCTCCAAGCTTCGAGGCATCGGATTTCTTGCTGTCGGAGCCAGAAAGCACAACAACGCGGCAGCCAAGCTTGGCGGCAAACTGAATGGCGATGTGACCCAGGCCTCCAACTCCCATGATGCCAACAGTGTCGTTGGAATTCACATCGTGCAGAGCAGTGAAAACAGTCGCACCAGCACACTGGAGAGGAGCAGCGTCCTCATCGCTAAGATCGTCAGGGATGGGGTGGAGGAAAGCCTCTCGGATAACGGCGTGAGTAGCAAAGCTGCCCTGACCGGTGCCTCCTGAGCCGTAAAGAACACGCTCGCTGCAGTAAACGTCGTTGCCCTGAAGACACTCGAGACAGTGACCGCAGTGGTCAGTCTGGTATCCCCAGCCTACTCGATCTCCCTTCTTCAAGTATGTGACCCCGGGGCCAGTCTGTTCAACGACTGCAACACCTTCGTGACCCAGTGCGGTGTCTCCATGTTTCTAAAGTTGATTTGTCAGCAATTGTTAAATGAATGATTGATTTTGATCGTTGTAACTCACATAATGCACATCGGTGAAGCACATTCCAGAGGCTGTTACTCGGACATAGACTTGGTCGCCGGTGAGCTGGTCGGGCTTGGTGGTCGTTTGAGGCTTGACAGAGCCATCTTTGGATCCTGTGTAGATGGTGAAAGAAGGCATGCTGGCTGTGAATATGTATCGGTGTAATAGGTGTAATTAAATGTTTGTTGCAGTCGATAGCTAGTTATTATTATTGACGATTGGCCTTGATTGGAATTGTGTGTATGATTCTTGTATCGAAAGAGTTGTTGAGTTGTCTGAATGATTCAAAACCTGGCTTGGAACTCTGCATCCAGGTATATATACTTTTCTCCTCTTCTCAGCCCAACTACATCATCTCACCTGTTTCTGCGGAGGGGTCTCCAAAGCTTGCTGGATCCTGAGCTCCAGACTGGCCCGCTCTGCTCGGATGCATCGCTAGGATCGGCCGATTGGCCGCTAGAAACGCCATCGTCGAATGGGCTTGCGCTAACACGGAGCTCGGGCGCGAGTCTGTCGTAGCTGCAGGGCCTCGCAGGTTTTTTTTCTTGATTCCATGCGTCGCGGAATTTCCCATCAGATGCAGTTGCATTGAATCCTCGCGATCAACACGTTCGGGGATTACAACGGGGCTCAGTCGGCATTGGGCATTTGTCCAGGTAAAGTGCTTACCTAGATTAGGAATCTCCCGCTCTCGCATGTCACACAGTCAGGGCGCGCGGTTGGGATTCTGCAGAGAGATTGAATGGGATGCACTCTATTGCCTCTATTACTAACATACAAAGGGCGAATGCGTTGCCTATTCGAGTACCAAACTCTACAGCTTCAACAATTAGATCACTGCTGTAACCACCATTGCTGTATAGCTGCAGTAGCCTGAGAATCGCCGAATTGCATAGGAAAATAGTGTCCAAGGTGACATCGACATACGTCAGCAAGCGCCCGGAGGATTTCGCCCTTGCGGAAGTTGCCGCCCTTTGAAACCGCGCCGCAATAGGAGTGACGAGCATCTCCAATTTGAGAACTGAGATGGCAAAGATGACAAAGCTGGAACTTTCCGTCTTTGGAATGTTTTTGCCTATTAGCCGCGTTTGACACGATTCTAGAAGCTGGCTGCCGTAAACTTTCTCACGTAATGGCAGCCAAGTCGAGTAAGGAGCAATGACGCAGACCAGGCTTAACCAATAAGACATCAAGACTATATGAAACCGGCTACTGAATCAACATACGATATTTGAAATAAGTAGGATATTACCACATCCACAGAGTTCCAATTTTCATTCTCTTGAGAGCTCACTTTGCCGCCTCCTTTCTCAAGGCTTCCAATCCCTGCTGCAAGTCTTTCACCAAGTCCTCCAGGGCTTCCACTCCAATACTGAGTCTGACCAGCCTCTGGTCAATGCTGCTATTCGTCATTGCTCTCCATTCTATCAGACTCTCTACTCCTCCAAGGCTGGTTGCATGTTGAAAAAGTCTCAATTTGCTTGGCAGCCGTTTCGCCAAGGCCGCATCATGTAGGGTAATGGAGAAAACAGCGCCGTAACCGGTGGGCATCTGTTTCTGCAACCAGCTACCGTCCTCCTTTGCTTCGGCTTGTAAGCTGGCATGGTGAACTTCTTGAACTAAATCATGAATCGCCGTGGATGGATCCTGAAGCTGGCTGTGGAACCACGAGACCAGCGCTGTTGCAGTGGCGCTTTGCCGTGTTACACGCAGCTCGAGAGTACGCAGAGATCGCATGCCCAGCCAGCTTTCCATGTTACCCGCAACTGAGCCCAGATAGACACGATCGCTGTGTAGCTTCATCAAGAAATCGTGCTTGGGGTTGACCGCCAATATGCCGCACAACATATCGGAATGACCTCCAAAATACTTGGTCCCGCTATGAAGAACGATATCAGCCCCAAAGTCGAAAGGATTCTGCAGCGGCGGCGGGCCAAAAGTCGCATCAACGATCAGAAAAGCTCCCGCCTTGTGGGCCTTGTTCGCGTAATACTGCAAGTTGATGGCTTCTCCAGTCGGGTTCAGGGGTGTCTCGGCATGAATAATGTCGCCTGGCTGTAGCTCTGCGGCATCGCAATCCAGAGGCAACTTCTCTAGGCTGGTCATACGAGAGACCATGTTGATGACACCATGGCAGCCGTGATACCCTTCGCCGATGGCAATGTGCCGCGGATTCAAGAGTACAAGGACAGCATGGAAAGCTGCCAACCCGGAAGCGTATGTGAGAGCCGGCCCGCCGAGGATAGAAGTCAGGATAGCCTCAAAGCGGACCATGTTGGGGCTGGTATAGCGAGCGTATGCATGGGACCCGAGGGCCTTTTCTGGCTGTCTATGGTGTTAGCCCGAGGAGATAGAAACCAGATTTCCACTTCTGCTTTACCTGGAGATCTTTGAAAGCAACAAGATCGTTCGGATCATCTGCAAAGCGGTACGTTGTGCTGGTATGCAACGCCGGGGCTATCGCAGAGTGGTCATCGATATCGGCGTCCGCATGAACAGCACGGGTAGCGAGAGACGGGCCATTTCCCCTCTTTATGTCTCCTGACAGCTGTTTGATTCTTTCGAAATCCATATCTTGAGCCGGTTATCCTCAGTAGCTATAAACAAAGGGCGCATTACAGACGTCTGGAGAGCAATGCTATATATGTAGCCATCTGAACGAAAAAGGCCCGTGGCAATTTACGTTGACGCCATATTCGCATTCATCATCTCATACAGGTGAAATTATCAATCCAATTCTCCTCATCACTACAGCACGTCGATAGAATGCGCTGAGGTAGGCTGCTTGAGGCATGAATGAGCGAGTGATTCGCCTGTGTCGCTTATCTCGTCTACGCCACACTCTTTGCTCATGGCTTCCCGCAGACAAACAAGTGCTGAATAAGGAAATAAAGCCATTGTTCTTCATTCTTATTTCATTCATTCTAGAAGATGATATTTCTTTTTCTCCATCCAGACTCCATCCAGCGGACGGCACCTCCCGTTGTTCTTCACGCGTATCATTGGCGGCTTACTTTTCTTGATGGCTTGCCAAAGCAAGCAATCGCCAGTGTTACGGATGAGTATCTACAAAAAGCACAATATTGTTCAACTCGGATATTGATATTATAAAACAATACATTGTAGTGACCCAACATCAAACCAGAGCAGCTCTATTATTTCACGCTGCTTGCATAAGAACAGCAAAATACAGTTCCGGGAGATCTTCAAACTCATGCTACATCTGGTTAAATCGGTAGATAGGTCTAAATCTTGTGAAAGGCACTTGTTTTGGACCGAATCACTGGGGCAACCCAAACAGCAGCTACCATCCACCGTATTATGGCGTTGACGCCTAATAGAGAAGGAGTTCAGGAGACGAGTAGTTCTACAATGCGATGCCTTTCTTGATACTAAAATTATAATAACAATCAACAAGTATCAAGCCAATTATTCCTTTCCATCTTTTAGATTCATTTTCTCTTCTTAACAGTACTGAATTGGCTCTCTGTATTGCTGCCATTAATACACTCGTCTGTCAATGCTGTTCTTCATTTCTTTCCTCCCTCTCCTTCAGTAACTAGGTTTTTGATCCAATTCCCCGTCTTTTATGATTCTCAGAGGCTGCACGATCAAGCGGCCATCCACTCTACGATGTCAGAAGCGCGACATGGCTTTTCGGCTGCGCAGGAAGCGCTAGGGGTGGCCGAGCTCCTTACCATGATATTGAACGCCAAGAGATTGGCCGGGAACCGGCCATGGAACTATTCTCAGCGTATTTTAAGCAACGGAGATCTCAAAAACGCCATCCTGGTGAGCAGCTTCTGGTTTCGCATCGGATCGCCGAATTTATGGGCCAACCAGGAAAATATTCTTCATCTTTTCCACGTGCCGCCTGCTCGCCGACAGATTTATGCATCCAAGATGACTCGAATTACACCGTCCGGGGGCCACCTGGCACTATATCATGGCGAATACAGAGATCTTGTATTTGGGAGACTGAAAAGAGTGTTCATTCCTTTCAAGAGACTTTGCACCATGGAACACGCGGCACCGTTTCTTGTGCCATCTCTGCAATTCTTCGGCCTTGACGGCGAAAGACATTTGCAACCTGAGGTCTTCTCCCGGTTGGCGAGAGCATGCCCGAATCTGCAAGACGTCATAATATACGCACATGAATCTAGCTCCACACCCACGTTTGAATCGTTTTCTAGATTCATCCGGCACGCTCGGTTTCTCAGAGTCGTGACGGTGCAGCTCAAAGTGACCAGCCCGGCGAGCGGTGAACTTTTATCCTCATTAGCTTGTAGCAGACGTTTAGAGCGGCTGAACCTCTCATGGGTATGGAATGAGTCTAATTCACAGCAAGGTGCGGCCGCAGTATCGCATTCAGGCGTTGTGCCTTTTCCAGGAATAACACATATGACCCTGAATATTGAGTCAAAGGCTATTGACAAGGTAGTTCCTCTTGTTGCGAACATGACACATCTCGCACTGGATGTCAAAGACTCAACAGACGATGTGCTGCCGCATGTGTCAAATCTGGGGAATCTGGAAAGTTTGACTATCCACTACCCGAAACCCGGCTCTATTCCCAGAGAATCATTGTTAGGATTGGGCGCCCTTTCAAGGCTTTCAACGCTTTTCTTGTGCTCCTGTACTCGTGAGGACACCGGTTTCAATCTCATGCGATCTAAACTTTCGGACGACGACTGTGAGGCATTGGCCAGTCGATTGCCGAATCTCCAGCACCTTCGACTTGTGTTGCGGTGTGATATCTCTACCAAAGCGGTAGAATCCTTTCTACGTCATTGTCCGAGCCTTCGGAAGTGCGAAATCGTCCAGCGCCTCGATACGACCAGTTTATTTACTTCTACATCTGACAACATGGTATTTCCACAACTAAATGAGTTATGTGTGGGGAGCCTTGGGGGCGGGGCAATCATGAGGTTGGTTTGAATCCTCTTGCTCAGTCACAGCACCTCATTCAAACGTTTGTAAAATAGACTGACCGAATTCGTGTACATTGCAGCCGGTTGGAACCGGAGGAATTTTGTGTTTCATTCGAGAGGCAGTTCCCCGGCGTTACGCATGTGGAACTTGGGTATGGCACCTATGATGAACGGGACTACTACGAAGAAGTTTTTGAATTATGGCGAGACAGTGAGCCTGGAAGATTTTGGGAATCCCCTGGGTTAGACTTTGAGGCCTTGCCAGAAACAGCAGCCCAGGAAATTTTATTTGTCCAGAATCCCTCCCCATCATAGGGGCTTTTTTTTATTTTATTGTTTGGTAGTATCCTTTCTTTTTGAGCTTCTCTGACGAATACATTCACGCAGTCATTTGGTCTGAGCTCATGCCTTTCCCTTCAACTAGAACGCCAGCTTTGCGCAAGATGGAGACACAGCTCGTAACAACCTCGGGCTTCACACCCTCTGTCTTGGCCGGAAACGTGACCGTTTTGAGCCACTCTCTAGCATCCTCAGCCGAGTAGTCTAGATTTGTTGAAATATACTCGACTGCCTCGTCTGGGTTCTTGTTGAAATGCGTCACTCCCTGATCCAGCTTCTCAAACAAGTCCTTTACACGCGCGTCCAGCCCGCCCTGGGTGAGCTTCGTCGACGCCACAATCTTCCAGCTGCTCCACGGCGTGTAGATTTCGCCCACGCGGCGGATCTCGCCAGAGTCGTAGTACTTTTTGGACGTGAAGTGCTCCCACATGAAGAAGTCTGCCTCGCCCGAGTTGACGGCGTTGCGCAGCTTCTCGAATGTGTTGAGCACGACGTGGTCCGAATAGGGGGAATCAGCGCCCGGAGTGGACAGCCAGCCGTTCTTGTCGGCGAGGACGTAGCCCATCACGTAGCTGCCGGAGCCGATGCGCGAGACGCCGATTTTGCCGCCTTTGAGGGAGTCGACGGATGTGATTTCAGGGCGCTTGGCGCCGGTTGAGATGGCCCAGCCTTGTACGTGTTAGTCTTGAGATTGATGAATGTCTAGGAGATGGCAGCATCGACTCTGTCTTCATGTTCTCTGTGTGCACTTACAAAGCGGCGTCTCAACGTAGGTGCCCACCAGGCGATATCCTCCATCTCCCTCCACTCCGTCTTTGCCCAGCCCTGCAATCCAAGCCTCGGTCAAGCCAATGCCAATGTCAATCTCATTGGCTCGCAGAGCTGTAATCATGTGGCCGGTGCCTGAGGGAAAGGGAACGAGAGTGGCATCGAGGCCGTAGTACTTCTGAGCAAAGTGCAGCGGGGTAGAAAAGTGCTCGGGCACGAAGCCGATGCGAAGGGGGGTGGCCATGATGAGACTGATGGAGGAGTTTACTGGTGTATTAAGTAAGAAGATTTTCTCGTTCTTGTCTGGATTATGTCGGCAGTGAGAGGCTGTGAAGATGTTGATGAAGAGTTTTGTATCTGACTATTGCGCGCTGTCGCACTGAGTGGGGTTGAAGACATGGCGATGATGAAATAAGCTCTTAATTAGATGTTTGCTGTTTGCTTACTGAGCAACACAATGGAATGGCATTTGAGGCGAGTGAATTTTTTCGAACGTTCATCTTATCTGAATTGAGAATGTGTGAGTCTTCCTTGGATTACATAGGCTTATCCTTAATACATTGCTCAATTATTATATGACTCCTCTTAATAACTAATTACATGTATGCTGCCAAATCAAAAGTACCGCTGCAAGGATTTTGAGCCCCCCCTTATAAAACTATCGTCCATTACTAGCTTTCTATTCGCTGCTCCGATTAATCAACAAATCCTGCATTTATTAAAGAACGGTCCAGATATCCAGCTGAGGGAACAGGCGCATGCTCTCTGTGAGGTTACTCCGTGACACGCAGTGCTATTCATGCACGTGTTTATAATACAGAATATCAGCAGCGGCATTCGTAAATAAGATTCATTACGGTCGATCTCGCCTCATGGTGCCAAGATCTCTTAATATTGCCCACCATGAGTTCACAATATTAGTACTCTTTCTGATGCGGACAAGAGAAACGTTGCGCCGAGCCTGACGGACCGGGGTCGGGATTACAAAGTCTGGAGGATTCAGTATTTCTCTTTTATTTCGCACTAGAATCCGCCCTGTCGTTATCAATCTCCCCCATTTTTTTCGGCCCCTGTACTCGACTATACTGAGCCACCCTAGGAATTATTGCTGTCGCGGTTTTCCTCACTCTTTCAATGTTCAAAAATTAAAACACGGTTATTTCTGCAGTTTGTTCTTCACTCATGTCGAGCCACGAGCCACACGCTCGCGAGGACGCGCCTCTGCTGGGCGGCCATGAGCGCGAACATGAATCCATCATCAGCGACGACGAGGCCGCGCCGATAATCAACGCAGCGCGATGGCAGGTCAAGACGAGAAGCTCAATCGTCAGGACCATCGCAGTGGTGCAGTGCGCCATCATCGGCACCGGCATGCTGTTGCTCATTCCTCTCTACCGTCTCATTGAGGATAGCGTCTGCCACGTCTATTACGGCGACGACTCTCTGGACATGATTGACGAGATGAAGTGTAAAACGGATGAGGTCCAGGCTCAGATGGCATATCTGCTTGGATGGCTGGGCCTTTTCCACTCCATCATGAGTTCGTTTCTTTCTCTACACCATTGCCTATAAAGGTCAAAAAATGGCGCTGCTGACTCTTGATATCGTTATTCGCTCATATGAATAGGCCTGCTCTCGACGTTTCCTTTTGGCATGCTTGCCGACAAGATTGGTCGCAAGCCGACAATTCTTCTTGCTTCGATTGGCATGGCCTTGGTACCACTTTCTGGTCCATTTTTGCTTGGAGTTTTCCAGTATGAAGTTCGCAAGAATCCGTACATCTTAATGACCAGCTCCCTCTTCCTCTTGATTGGTGGCGGAACCCAAGTTGTGCTGGCTATGCTGTATGCTATGGCAGCCGATGTTAGTTCGGAAAAGGAAAAGTAAGCAACTCTTGATAACCCCAACATCGAATATGCTTAGGGAAATACTGACCCTAAATCACTCGTTTGCCTTTTTTAGAGCTGCTAGCTTCCTTCAGCTCACATTTGGTGCTACTGTCGGTGGTCTCGCTGGTCCCCTCCTCAATGGGTTCTTGATGGAAAAGTATGGTCCTTGGGTCCCGATCTGGGTCTCTATCTGCTGCATGCCCTTCATCTTCCTATCATTTGGCTTCCTCCCAGAGACGCTCCCCATTGACCGAAGGAAGAAAGGAGGGGACAGCGACCTATCCGTTGAATCAATCAAGAGAAGAGTTGGCGCAGCCCTGATCGAGTTGAGAAAGGCTCTGGCCTTGTTTACAAACCCCAGCATCCCTCTGATACTCCTTACTTTTCTGTTCCAGGCCGCACGGTATACCGCCTATACCAGCACAATCTTGCAATACGTCAGCAAGCATTTTGGTTGGCGTCTCGCGCAGACCAGCTTCCTCCTGTCACCCTTTGGACTTCTCAACTTGATCGTTCTGGCTGTTCTTCCTAGAATCTCCACCCTGCTCATGTCAACCCGTTTCGGTTACTCTTCCTTTAACAAGGACCTACTGTTGACGCGATATTCTACTGTCTTGCTCTTTGTTGGCGCTGTCATTGAGGGCTTCAGCCACAACATTGTCTTGTTCATCATTGGCCTGTTCATCGAGACTTTTGGAGCTGCTGTGAGCCCTTTGGCGCGAGCCACCATAACACACTACGTCGACCCAGAGCATACTTCCACGCTCTATGCTTTGATCAGCACGACTGAGATTTTCGGCACCTTTATCGGAGGACCCGCGCTGGCATGGTGTTTCGATCAAGGCTTGCAGAGGAAGGGCCTCTGGATTGGCATGCCTTGGTTTTACATTGCACTGCTATGCTTCATCGCCTGGACTGGACTTTTGTTTGTGCAGCCCCCGCCTACAAAGAGCAATTCAACAAACGGAAATAGCGAGGATGAGAGAGTCGATTCTCACGAAGATTAACCCAAGCTGAGGCTCCTATAATTCATGAATCTTCATTTCCATTTTCTTGCTGTATATAGAATAACTCGTCTGTTGTAAATAAGAGAGGGATACCATAATTTTGTTGTATCCTACATCATTCTCACCATCTACATAGTTATGTAAAAACTATACTTGGCCTATTGTTTGCTTACAGTACTGCGGAATAGGTATTCGATGTTATCAGTTTACCTGCCTAAAATGGCGTCGGCCAACTCATTAGTGCACGCCTCCAGCCTTCAACCCAAAATCGCCAAGCCAGCCCGCCAATTAGGCCACAAGGCCGCGCAACAATCACGCGGCCTGTGACGAGCTCCAGAGAAATAAGTTTAAACAAAAGTGCCCCCAACAGCGGCCGGCTCTTCTCCACTACATGCAGGAACTAGAGCCATGGCGGGATAACAACAGGGCAAAAGGCAGCAAGATGGACGATTATTAACAAGGCTCTATCTGTATCCCTGAGTTCATGAGTCAACGCCGACGTAACGGGTACAACTACCGGATGTCGTCAGCACTGCTAGAGTCGATTTACGTGATATGCTCCGCGCGTTGGTCGGGTCTTTGTGTCGTCAATGATTAGGCGGCAGATTATGTGTGCGTACTGGAGATGCGTATACGGTGTATACGGCCCCTCTGAAAGACCTAGTAGTTTTGGTATCAAGGACGTTGATATAAACACTCAATGTCTAAGCCTCCCCCACAATCTCTAATTGCATGTTTCTTCAGCCCTACATCTCAAACAAGCTTTTGAGAAACACGGTGCAATATGAAGATTTGATTTACCACTGTAGAATAAGCATTCGTTTGGTCCTAGTCATAAAATGATCCACCACCGGGCTTACAACGCCACGGCATGTGGTGATGGCTTCCTTGGCCCAGGCGTCTGGGCTGAGGGCTGTCGAGGCGGCTTCGATTTTACATGTGCGAAGAACCAATTCTCCATGATGCAAGTACAGTGTTTTATCGTGGATGTTTTTGCTAACCTAGTGTTTCTTGTGTAGTGTCTTTTGAAGAAAGCATCTTATCAGTTCTTCCATCTGCTTTATTCCTTCTGCTTTCGATACCGAGAATCGCATATCTCCTACGGACCCCTGACAAAACAAAGCGTCGATCAGCATATACACCAAAGCTTGTCAGTTTGGCACTGCCAAAGTTACAAATACAATAACAGGCTTCTAATTGATTGCCAATAGATCGTATCAAGCGCATATGCCGGCATCCAAGTTGGATGTCTGGCCCTCACAGCCTCATCACGACGCCTCAACACACGATTCTCCATCGCCGCCGCCGCTCTCAGCCTCGTCGCCGCATGCTGCATCGTTCTTCTTTCGCACATTGAGCACGTCAAGTCGATTCGTCCATCTTTCCTCCTGACCTCGTATCTCTTCACCACTCTCCTTTTCGACGCCGCCCGATTACGAACAGAATGGCTCCTCTCCGTCAACGTCGCATATGCAGCAGTACTCTCGACCTCGACGATTTTAAAACTGGCTTTATTGGTGTTAGAAAACATCGAAAAGAGACGAATCTTGTTGGACTCGAATAAAAACCCGTCAACGGAGAGCACGAGCGGGCCGTTCAACCGCGGCTTCTTCGTCTGGCTCAACTCGCTGCTCATCACCGGCTGGGCCACCGTCTTGACACTCCACGATCTCCCCGCCATCTATGAAAAGCTTTCATCTGAAAAGCTTGCGGTGATTTTCTCGAAACGATGGGACAAGGGTATGTTTTTCTACGTACATACGTTATCTTTTTGTTCTGTCGTCTCAGCTAACCGCGCCTATTCCTAAAGTCACCCACGGCGGACGAAGAGCCTCTCTCTTTCTCAACACCGTTTGGATCCTCAAGCTCGAAATTGCTGGGATTGTAATCCCTCGGCTGGCCGTAGTTGCCTTGACAATTGCCCAGCCTTTCCTCGTATCTCAAGCGCTTCGATTCCTGTCCATGCCCAAAGACGAGCACTCTGACAATATCGGCTACGGCTTGATCGGCGCTTTTGCCTTTGTCTTTATCGGATCTGCTGTGCGTATCAAAAACTCGATTATAGACACTTCTCGGTCTTCGTTGTAAGCTAATCACTCACATTAGATCTTAACGGCATGGTACGAGCATCTGACCTTTCGAGTCGGCGCCATGATCCGAGGAGGCCTGATTGGCCTCATCTATCGCAAAATACTGCGCCTTTCCACCAGCGACTTGAATGAATCCTCTGCATTGGCGCTCATGGGCAACGACATTGAGACTCTGGCCGAGCGTGCAAATGCTTTGCTCATTGAAGCGTATGCCAACTCTCTTACGGTTGGCATCGCCGTCTACATGCTGTACGCACAACTGGGTCCCGTCTGCGTTGCCCCTATTGTCATGGCTATTAGTAAGTACTTCGACTAGATCATTTCTTGTTACGTTTTATACTCACAACGCGTAGTTTCCATTGTGCTGTGCTGGTTTATTGGAAAGGTTCTTGTCAAACGCCAGACCGTCTATCAAAAAGCAACGCAGGACCGCATCAACTTCACCTCTGAAGTGCTCGGTTCCATCAAAGCCGTCAAGATGCTGGGATACACTGAGCGTTTCACCGACCTTCTTGAAGAAAAGCGCGACCAGGACCTGAGTGTTGGTAAACACTACCGAGAGATGATTGTATGGGCCAATACAGTCGGTAAGTCGATCCATCTCACCAGTAATACCTTGAATCCCTACAAGAACTCAGTCCAACTCATCGCTATTCATCACTAGGAAACGCAAACGTCAGCTTAACTCAAGCCGCCACCTTTGGAGCCTACGCCATTGTGGCCAAGCTCAGCAACAACCAGTCCTTCTCGGCATCGCAGGCCATCACTGCGCTGTCCATTCTCAACGTCATGATAAACCCGCTCAGCTTCCTCCTCGGTAACATTTCAGCCGCCTATGCAGCATTTGGCTGCTTCAAGCGTATCCAGGAATTCCTATTACTCGACGAAAGAATCGATAGCCGGCAGATAAGTCCACAGCTAGGAGTGCCAACAAAGAACGAGGAAGTTGGATCACGCAGAAGCAGCATGGAGCTCCGCCCGCTTGATCGTTACACTGAAGAAGGAGAACGCATTTTCATTTCTGAGGGAGCTTTCTCGTGGAAAGAAAAGAAAGTGCTGAGCAACATCAACGTATCCTTCTCGCAAACACAGTCCGGATCTCTGACCACTATTGTTGGCCCAATCGGCTCAGGAAAGTCGAGCCTGCTCAAGGCTATCCTTGGTGAGGCATCTTCGACTGGAGGCAAAATCTCCTTGTCGACGCCGAGCATCGCCTTCTGTGACCAAACTCCATGGGTGATGAATGCAACAATCAGAGACAACATTGTGGCGGAATCCGGCTTCTTCGACGACAAATGGTTCGATACAGTCGTCGAAGCCTGCGATTTGTCTCAGGACTTTGCGCGGTTGCCAGATGGTGTTTCGACCGTTGTTGGAGACAAGGGAGTGAAGCTCAGCGGAGGTCAAAAGCAGAGACTTGTAAGTGCCTTCTCGTATATCAGTTCAATGAGAAAAATCTAACAATTGGAAGGCCATTGCTCGAGCCGTCTACGCCCGCAAGCCCGTCGCCATGTTTGACGATGTCTTCAGCGCATTGGACAAGACAACAGAACGCATTGTCTTTGCTCGCGTCTTTAGCAAAGACGGATTGCTCCGTCGTAGCCGCACCACCATCATTCTTGCAACCCATTCTGGTAAGGCCTTGAATCATTATATTCAAAACTATTTTGAACAACTTACTAAAGTATTCCATCTTTAGTCCACCTCCTACCCAGCTCCGATCACATCATCGCTCTCGGCCAAGACGGACAAGTTATCGAGCAAGGATCATTCGCGAAACTTCGATCTAACGGCAAATATATTCAAAGTCTCGACATTACCGATCCACACCCCGATGACGACAGCAGTAAGAAAGACACCCCTGAACAAGATATTGTCGAAGAGGTCAAGAATCTCGTCCACGTCAGCGAAGAGGCCGAACAAGAAATCGAAGCGGAGCAGTCAGTATCAAGCGACCGCAGCACATTCAAATACTATTTTTCCGCCATGAGACCCCTCAGTTTGGTTGTGGGCGGTGGATACATCTTTGGGCAGGCCTTCTCTGCTGCTTTCAGGGGTAAGTGGAACAGCGAAACCGTGATGTCGATTTATCTCTAATACTTTGTAGCTGTCTGGCTTACCTGGTGGGGTGACGGCCGAGGACGATCCAGCAACGACGTGGGTTACTGGCTGAGCGTTTTCACTTGCTTGGCCGTTGAGGAAGCTGTATTAATCTCCCTGGCAATCATGTAAGTCTCGACTCAGAGCGATTATCAATTTCCAGCGTATTAACGGTTGTATCAGGCATTTCCTGTTGATCATCGGACCTACAGTCAGCAAAAAGTTCCACACCAGAATCTTGAATGCAGTTATGAGGTAAATTGTGATGTCAAGACTTCCCTTGAGCATCAGCTAATGTTGAAACCAGGGCTCCAATGTCATTTCTATCCAACACTGACACTGGCTCACTCATTAACCGGTAAATATATTCCCTCGTTCATTCATACAACTCTCATATCTTCTAACATGCTATCCTTGAAACAGATTCAGCCAAGACTTGCGCCTAGTCGATATTGACCTCCCTGTCAACCTCGCCATTTTCCTCTTTGGTAGCCACTCTCTTCTCTCCTCTGTAAAGCTAATTAAATCAACTGACTTGATAAACACGTAGATGTCATGACTTGTATTAGTGTCACCGGACTGGCTGTCGGAGCAGTCAGTTACTTCGCCGCCGCCCTCCCCTTCATCATCGTCATCCTCCTTGTAATCCAGCGATTTTACGTTCGGACCTCGAAACAGCTTCGTATTCTGGAGTAAGCATTAGATCCACCTTCTTCTTATACAAGTCAAGTATTAATCTCATATCTTCCGTATAGAATCGAGCATAAAGCTCCACTATACTCGCACTTCCTCGAATCCATCAATGGCCTCGCCACAATCCGTGCCTTTGGCTGGACTCTCCCTTACTCCACCAAAAGCCTCTCCCTCCTCGATAGCGCACAGAAGCCCTCCTATCTCCTCAACTGTATTCAACGATGGCTTACCCTAGTCCTCGACTTGGTCGTTGCCATTCTCACCATCTTGCTCGTTGTTTTCGCCGTCACTCTTAGAGGGAAGCTGAATCCCGCACTGCTAGGCATTGCGCTCGTCAATATGATGAACCTGGGCCTCAATCTCAAGGGCATCATCCTGGCATGGTCTCAGCTGGAAACGTCTCTCGGAGCCGTCACTCGCATCAAGACTTTTGAAGAAACAACTCCATCCGAGTTGCTTGCTCACGAAAACTACACCCCCCCTGAAGAATGGCCTTCTCAAGGCTCTCTCGAATTCGTTGATCTATCCGTACAATACGAGTATGTATAAATCTATTTCATCTTCTGAACAAAGTTAACTCATTCATCATAGCTCCACTGCCCATCCCGTTCTCCGCAACATCTCCTTCACCATCCGCCCCGGCGAAAAGCTCGGCCTCGTCGGCCGCAGCGGCAGCGGCAAAAGTTCTCTCATCCAGGCTCTCTTCCGCATGGCCAACACCCCCACCGGCCAAATCCTCCTCGACGGCCAAGACATCTCGAAAGTCCCTAAACCCTTCATCCGCCAGAAACTCAGCTGCCTCACCCAGGATCCTTTCCTCTTCACCAACACGATCCGGTTCAACGCCGACCCTCTTGGGGTCCACTCCGATGAGGCCATCGCCGATGCACTCCAGCGAGCCGCCATCTGGGACGTCATCACTTCTAAGATTGATGCCGGTAAAAACCCGCTCGACGAGAAAATGGACGAAAACTTCTTCTCTCATGGGCAGCGGCAGCTATTCTGTCTGGGCAGAGCACTCCTTAAGAAGAGCAGCATTCTCATCCTGGATGAGCCAACCAGCAAGTACGTTTACACTGTTTCCCAAAAAAAAAAAAGTTGACAAAGTCTAATTGATCATGGCTAGCATCGATAACCAAACCGACGCGCAGATCCAACGTGTCATTAAATCCGAGTTTAAAGACCGCACAGTCATCATGATTGCCCACCGGCTTGATTCCCTACTGGAATTCGATACAATCGCCGTGCTAGAAGAAGGTTCGCTGGCGGAAATTGGCGCTCCTAAAGAACTTTTAATGGATGACGGCGGTGTTTTTGCGCAGTTGTATGATTCTGATAAAACAAATAAGAGAAGGAAATCAGACGAAATTGAACGGGCATGATATTCTTTTAGACGACATATACGACTTTATGAGTTATTATGAGGCAAGCATGACTTACAGTAAGATTATACTTAGAATGTATGTTTCATTTTAAATACACAGATTCTCTAGGTTGCTCAGCCCAAGTCAATGCTATCCAAATATCCTGCATAAGCCAGATACGCCTTGCTACTTTCATATGCGATAGTAAACTCCAAAATATGTTTTTGATCCAAAACCTCAACAACCCCATCATCACAATCAACTAGTCAAATCTCTAGCAAAGCCTTCGCCTTCATCCAACTATCAGCGTAGCATATACGTAAGATCCGGGATATCCCGTAAGAGTTTGGTCACGGTTTCCTCATCTTCAGCACTCAAACTCAGCCTAGCCGGCGAAAACTGCATAGGTGACGCGCCGGCAGACATCGTGTGCGCATGCCGAGTCGGTGTGACCTGAGGCGGCGTCATCGGCTTAGACAGCGGGCTCGGGAACAGTGGTGTCGAAGGCGTCTTGGCCCCTCGTTTAAAGGGCTTGGCAAGCGTCTGCCCCAGATGCCAAGACAAGGGTCGCTTGCTGGCCTTTTCAACCTTTGGCGATGCGACTCTGGAATTATCAAATACCGTTTCGAACTGGAAAGCGGACTGAGGATCCATACTGCTACGGTTGCTGTTGAGCCCTCTCTCATCCTCGGTAAAAGATGGCGAGTCAACCGGTGTGGCGGTCATCATCTCGCCCCAGTCATCGTCGCCATCTTCGTCTTGGCTTATGGGTAAAGTGGGTGGGATCTTTATCGGTGTGGGAATATGCCCCCGGGTATGGAGCGGCGGCGGATCAAGCGCCAAGGAGTGTCGAGTCGAGTCGACTTTTGGCTCTTTTGGCTCTTTGGGTGATTGCGCTTCTCGCTCATCTGGGTTCTGAAACTCATTTGCCAAGGGGTGTCTAGCAACCATTGGTGAGGATGGAACGCTGCTCGCCCAGCCAAATGACGATGCAGTAGGCGATGGAGCAGCAGACTTCACGGTCATGGACGAGTTTCTCGAATGCCTTCCCAGAAACTCTCCGATCTCTACAGGTGCTGTCGAGTTCCAGTTGAACATAACTGCGCCTGATCCGCCCAGCCGTCTACCTAAGACCACACGCCCAGTGATGGAGTCTTCTTCCATCCATCTCCTCACGGTCTGAGTAGTACGATCTCGAATTTGTGATCCGGACCAGCCGACTCGTACATAATTATCATCGTCTCCCAAATCATGCTTCCTCTTTGATCCAAATCGAGAGATTCGGTACCACGCCTTGCGCTCGCTGCTAGAGGCAAATGTGTCATCTATGATAACGTCTGGAACAAGTTCTGCTTCAACCGTAATAGCAGGCGTCGACGGAAACAAATCGTTGAGCTTGTTGAGATCGACAGGGTATGAAATACCTAGATCTTTTAAGACCCAAGGTGTCTCTTGCTCTTGCGAAGCTGGCCGAGTCTGCAAAGTAGTAGTCGGCGATGTTAATTCTTCGGTCTCGCTTACAGCTGGAGACTCGGGAATCTCATTTTGCGATTCCTGAGGCTGGTGCTGAGGTTCTGTAGCCGTCTCAGTTATCATGGGCGGCGGAATCTGGTCACCTTCCGGTTCTGGAACAACTGCAACATCATCAATCGCTTGTACAGCTGCTGCTGGCTGCTCCTCTTTCGTATCAATGCCGTTTGTGATACTGGTTGCATCCTCTTTCTGAATGGGCTCATCAGCTGTAAACAGCTGTTCACCAGGCTCTTTATCATGCTCCTCCTGTTTCACGTCAAGCACTGATATCTCGACATCCGGGGACGAGTCAGCTTCTTCAAGCTGAATAGCAGGGATCCCGTGTGCAGCCGGCGCTTCCGGCGCCACTTCAACCCCCCAGGCGTCTCCAGTGGCATCAACATCCAATGACGGCGTTATAGCCGTAATGCCGCTCTTCAAATTATCCTCTCTCTGCAATTGATGTACCTCTCCAAGGCTAATTGCAGAATCCACGACTCGGCCGTCCCCGGACGTCTCAGAAGCTCTCCTCGCTCTTGGCTGTCTTTCCTCCTTCTCCAGCGTTGTCGTGTCCAATCTTTGTAAAGCCACCTCTTTCCAGGGATCCGGCGACAAAGACCTCACCGAGGGCGCCATCTGCAATGGCTTCAGCCCAGGACTTCTCCCCCATCCAGGACTCTCTTTGCCGCTGGCGCTACCGTCGGCGGCACCACCGCCATTCCACCCACCCCACGCATCGTCGTCTTCGAATCCGGGCGATCGTGACCGTGCAGGCGAACGAGAGTTGCGTCGAGGGAAAAGGCTGTCGGTAGAGAAATGTGCGTTCTGGGGCGCGGCTGGGAGCTCTATCTTTGCAGGAGAGTCTGCAGCCCACGGCGAACCCCAGGGATCTTCCATTCCAGGCGACTTGGCATGTCGCGGTGCCAAGCGACTGCTGTAGAGAAAGAGAGGAGCCGATAGGCAAAAGGATAAATTATTGTAGCGCGATGTATCATAAACTGAGCTGTAACATTGCGAATCTCGCAGTCGGGATCGAGTTCCGATAGTAGGCAATCTCGCTTCTCCTAGGACGGCAATAGATTGTCCCTCCTAAGGCAATTGGAGATCAAGCAAACGGATAGGAGCTGCTCAAGTGGTATGCGCAATCGGATGAGGTCGGCAGTTTCGAAAATTTTATCGGCGATCTAAAAAAGACCCAACAAGGTTCTCACCTCATCATCTGTACTTCTCTTTGCAAGCTGCGGTGAGATGTGATTGCGAGAGAGAAAGAGAATGGGCGTGTAATGGGTTAGTCGGACAATAATAGGCGCCGGCGCTTCAGGGGGTCCAAGGACCTGCCTTAGCGAATTGCTTGTATTTTCCATGCCCCGCGCTTCCGTGTCATCCACCCGCCCATATCGAAAGGAGTAACGGCTTGCGATCTCCGACTTTTAGAACCAAAACGACTTTCACGAGACAGTAGATTGCATGTTAAGTGAGTTTTCCCAAAGAGAGAAAGCCAGAGGTGCTGCCATTCAGCACCCCAAGTAGAATTCTTTGCTTACTACTCCGTAGATACAATACATGCCAAACCGTATCATCGATCATAAAACCTAGGTATGCAGCACTCTTGGAGCCATGCCATGCAAACAAATAAGCCCGGCCCAAAGCAAACGACCAGCTTTTGAAAATGAAAACTCTCAGTATAACTGGCCCAATCTAGTATCGTCCAAAAAACTCCATGCTAAGTGGTGTCGTCAAATCGTAACATGAGAATGCCGCCCGTCCTCCAAAGATACTTACCTCGCCTCATAGGGTGATTTCATGGCCGGGTTTCAGCTCCCATTCTTTGATTCGACCGGCACCCTTCTTCTCCGCAACATGCTCAATGGTGTTTTTGACTTCCAATCGAGAGGCGCTATCCCTAAACTGATGGAAGATGAAATCAACAATGCCGACCTTGGAAAGAGCTTTGTTGTCTAAAATGGCCTGCTTGACGCCGTTCAAGAGCTCAGGTTTGACCAGCTTGCCCGGGGCTGAGTTTGAACCACCTGCACTACCCAACGCGGCGAAGGCGTTTGTCGGGACCGGTGGAAGGGCTTTGGCATCATTTTCAGATTTAATAGTCTTTGGGGCCTTGCCCTTGGCAGCCTTGGTAACAGGCTCTGGCTCCCAATACTTGGTTGAAAAAGGGTCAATGTCCCATTGCATATCGAATCCTTCTACGGAATACGTTAGCATAGTTTGACAATACAATTTCGATGTGAATAACTCACCATGAATGAATTCCATCTTTTTCTCGTGCAATGCCAAGGCTGAGCTCTTTCGATTCTGGTCCTCGAAGTATGGGCCTACGATGTCGGGCTGCAGAGTATCCGCAAAAATTCTTCTAGAGACCCCAGCATCCTCAGAATCGTCGAGGAAGCCGTCCATGTCGTCCTCATCATCCAGCTCTTCTTCCTCGTCCTCCATGTCAAGATCTTCGCCCTCTTCTTCATCCTGCCATTCGGCTTCTGAGTCATACTCATAGTCCAGAGGCAGTCGACGGTCCATGGATCTTCTTGCCAGCTTATACATATTTCCTTTGCCGAGAGCAAAGGGTTTGAATGTTACTGTACCGTAATAAGGCGGGCGCACGTCCTGAGAGAAAGCAATTACTTTCAGAGGGATTTTGCTCAGTCCCGATCGAACTTCCGTGAAAATGTTGCTAGCATCTGCACTGCCGTTCTTTTCTGAGTTTTGTGCGGCCTTATATGCAGTCTCCATTATGTGCCTAACCGGCTGATGCAGTTTGCCGCGAGGTGGAGGAAGATTCGAGAAGGAAAAAACATCCACAGGATCGAATTTAAGAGGAGCGCCGTTATCCTGTTTCTGGTTGGCGATATAGTCGTCCAAGGCCTTTGATTTCGCTTCTTGAATCGTCTTATCCATTTGGGACACGATGGGTGCTAAACGGGCGTTTGATTTGACGAAAAATGGTTTGAACATCTTTGAATATTCCGAGGCTGTTGGTTTTTCCTCTGCCGCCGATGAATTGACCTTGGCAGGGCTATTGTCTTTGGCCGCATCATCTGCTTCGGCTTTCTTAGGAGTGCTGGGGATCTTGAAAAAGCTTCCCAGCGTCTTCTGACTTCTGGCCTTTCGGTCCTTTTCCTCCTGAATGCGCTGCAGCTCCTCTTCCTTCTTTCGCTTCTTGTCTGCCTTGATACGGTCCTCTTCTTCTTTTAACTTTCGTTTTTCCTCCTTTTCTTTTGCTCGCGCCGCCTTTTCTTCCTCTTTCTTAGCTTTTTCTTCATCCTTCTTCGCCTTGTCAGCAGCCTTTTCCTCTTCCTTTTTGGCTTTTTCTTCATCCTTCTTGGCCTTGTCAGCAGCTTTTTCGGCGGCTTGAGCCAAGGTTTTCTCTTCGCGCTCCTTCTTCTTCTCTGCAAGTTCCTTATCCCGTGCTTCTTTTTCTGCCGGAGTCAGACGCTTCCGTTTCGGTGGTGGATTGGTATTTGTAGCAGAATCTGAGCTTGGTTGCAGCGCAGATGATCCTGATGTCTCTTGTTTTGTAGATTCTGATGATGTTGATAGTGAGAGCAGATCATTTGCTAATAGCGTGTCGTCGCCTGGAATTTCTGATAGGGCTGGAGAGGATAAAGGAGAGGATAGACACTGGGCTGCTGGCAGAAATCAGTATCATCCCAGGCTTTATATAGGGCACTTGAGGTCAATACTCACAGTCATCTTCAGGCTTTTGCATACTCACGGGCGGGATGTTCTTAGCATCTTCCGTCCGTTCAGCTTTGCCTGCTTCAGCAGAAAACTCATCGTGATTTCTCTTCCGACTAGAGGATTCCGGCTCTCTAACGTTATGTGATACCTCAAAGAGAGGCATTGTTAATTGTGTCATAGTTTAAAAGACTTGAAAAGATCTCAAAATATGCGTCCGTATCCGTTCCGTCGGTTTGATGGATCTCTGATGTTGCATTCGCCGCGCCGCTAAATGCACAATTGCACAGGCACAAAAGGAGGGGAGAAACTTCAATGTTAGCGATGCAGGCGAGCTTTGGGCACCAGTCTGGGCAATCTAATTGTTCAGAGGCCAACCAAAGCACCAAACCCGTATTTGCCTGGGATCCAGACACGAGAAGCGATTGCGTGGATGCGGCGATTCAAAGGCAAAAGCGGCGCTGCAAAGCGGCGATGTTGTACAGACTAATGAGTATCGCGATCTCCAAAGACTAAAGACGCGTAAATTTGGCGCTTTCCATTTGAAGAACGCGTTAATCGCTAAAGAGAAGCCTAACTAGTGCGGCTAAAGATCGGAGAGATGGCGCCGAAAGGCTGTTGCTCTAATCTCTGGTCCATACTAAAATCAACCCCACCACTCTGCACTTTGTAACAGCGATTTGCGATTGAAAAGCAGAGAAAGAAGCTTGAGAGGACGTCATGGTGCCGCGAGTATTATAGATTAAGTGATCACAAGTACACCAGTATGATAGTAGCTAGTTGAACTATACTGGGCGCAAAAAAATTTCCTATATTTCCATTGCTCACATGTTGCTGCTTTCTGGCTGCTAGACCTACATCTCAAGCCACCATATAGCCCGAGTCTATCAAGTACACTATAATTGTTCATATGAGGGTGCAGGACGTTGATAGTATTTCAATTTATTAGTGAGCATCGAACACGTGAAAGCGAGTGTTTGTCTCCATGCTGCAACTTGCTTCTTCTTTAATTAGTCTAAACCGTGATGCCCGCCAACTAACATCGGCTTCAAGAAATCGATGACGACAAAATTACCAAGCAACATTATGCAAATAAATTAAAATCACAGAAACCCTACTTCAGCATCTTCCGTGGAAGCATACCTTTATCACAAAACCATTCGACGAGAGGAAAACATTAAGAGAGGTTATTATTTATTAACCATTACGTCATACTATCTTCTCTTTTCAACTGCCTTTCTCGGGCAACATTGAAAATACAGTTTTTTTTTCTTCTCCGAGTCATCCATGCTTTCCGACGCCTCGCTCAGCCAGCAAGCTTAATTTCAGAAGCGAAAGTATATTAGATAATAAAAAAGGAAAAAATTTCAAGATGTATCCCGCTGTCCAAAGCAGAATGACTCTCTTCCTTAGCGACTGTAGATTCCTCCTTCCAATGCTCAAATTGGTATGAACATATCCAAACGCCAAACAATGCGAGTAGTAAAAGCAATAGGAAAGAGCATAATACACAAAAGCGAATGAATTTTTTGTTGATAAACAGTGATTAATACATAGCGAACGGAAGGTGGCTGAGGCGGCGTCGATCTATCGTCACGAAATAGTGTGGTATAGGTATGCTGAATGTATGTGTTCCTCCCCTCTGTAAACCGTTGGTTATCAATCGGGATTGGCGATGTAAAGGCGCTGCGATGTAAGAGTGGCTGTTCGTTCGTCCACGCTTCCTCGTCTCTTTAGCTCCTCGGGCGATTTGACGCTCTTTTCTCTTGTGAGGGCAGAGTGCATTAGAGATTTGGTCGCAAGCCTTGGGGCCGCTCCCAGCTCGCCAACGTTGTCTGCACGCTCAGCGCTGCTTCCGCTATGCGTGCTCTGAGCTCTGCCGCTGGCAGCGTCGTCGATGACGGGCATGGTGTCTTCGGGCTGCTCAGCCAGGCTGCCGGCCCTTTCAGGAGTATCGCCGGGGCTCCATCTCCGTCCGGGCTGTCCAGTTATCGTCCCTGAAGAGGCTCGATAAGTGACGTTGCGGCGACCGCTGCTACCAACGCTGCTTCGTCCACTACTTCCCGTCCTGCGGTGATGCGAGCGCGACGCAAATTCCTCTTCTTCGCTGCTCTCTCCTTCCACCTCGGTAGCGCTCAGGCGCATGGGCACACCTCCAACGCCAACATGGTTTTCGTTGGCATACCCAACCACTGGTGTCTTCCCGTGATGGCGAATTTTGGCGGCAACCTTTCCGGTAGCGCTAATGCCCGTGCTCGTGCGGCCACCTGACGAAGATCCAGCTGAGCCAGCCCCTCGGTTGCCTCCGCTGACCTCCAAGTTGGCGCGCATCTTGGCGGCGCGCTGCTGGGCGGCCAGCCTAGGGTCCTCGTACTGAGCGCGATCACACCATACCGTTGCCTTTTGTTTGCGCAGCAGGGCTACATAGCCGGTTGCCTGGGGCTGTCCAAAGGAGCGGTTAGAGATGGAGCGTCGGAGATCCGAGTTGGACGAGGTTCGGTACGCAGCGGGCGGCTGTATGCTCGAGTTGCTAAATGTGCTGACGGAGGGCGATCGCCGGTTGTTGAACTGTTGATTCGACATTTGGTGCGATAAAAGCATAGGCGGGGGGTGCTGCGGTTGCGGTGGAAAGACGTTGGAAGACGTTGTTCGCGAGCGCGAGTGGCTATAGACGCCTGCCTGGTCCATTTTCCTGCCCGGCAAACGGTAGCCCGATCGACCTTGACGCGGCCTCCTCGCTCCCCTGTTGACGCTTGGCGATGGCCGTCAGGAGAGGGAAAA
This sequence comes from Trichoderma sp. 2475, assembly GCA_038502285.1. Lineage (NCBI taxonomy): Eukaryota > Fungi > Ascomycota > Sordariomycetes > Hypocreales > Hypocreaceae > Trichoderma > Trichoderma sp. 2475. The sequence continues at coordinate 1,094,948 of JARPVV010000003.1, read as the reverse complement.
GTCGAGGGTCTGGATTGCAGTATCCTCGGTCAGTGGGGAGATGCCCGCCGTTGAAGTCCCAGCAGCGAAGTTACCGAGCGGGACCGACTTCTCCGGCCGCCAGGGTCCGGCCAAAAAGGAAAATAAAAAGGTTTAGTATGTTTTCTGAGAATAGCGGTCCAAAATCGTGCAGGCTAGGAGAGAGCAGCCGCACGGAGAGGATGCAGGTTCATGGCAAGAAGATACAGAAAAGAAGTGGGAGGGAGGGTGAGATATTTGATGTGACTTTGCGTGGAGCCTCTGCACTTTGGCGACTTAGCGCTGCAAAGTCCCACTATAGAGCCTAGAACGGCACCTAAGCGCAAGGTTCTAGCCAGCTGAACCAGCTGGGCAGTTGGGGGGGGATGGCGCGCTAGCGAGCCTGGAGAGGGGAAAGGCTGCAGGAGTTGGCGGGCAAGGATTACTCGTGCATATTGGTGGTTGAGTGAGCGCATTCCATTCATTCCTCGACATGCTCAAGAGGCCCTGGATTGTGACGATACATGCAATCATGCAGAATGCTCCGGAGACTGGTCTGACAGCGTCGCGATAATTGCAGCCCGTTACTCGGCAGATGGGCAGCCTTTGCTCTCCTCAATGGCTTACGGAACACTACCTAGATATCTGGATAGACAAACAGAGTTGAAAATTGAGTACCTAGGTGCAGAGCAGGTACAGAGGGGCCGGCCCCAGTGGTAAGAAGCATGTGCAGCCCGCTTGGCGACATCGCGTGTTCATTAGCGGGCAACCATTCGAGCTTACAGGATGGCGCTTCCTTGGCGTGGGAACTGGCTCGAGATTTGATCCGATGGGACAGTGACAGAGAAAGTCGAACAGGGGCCAGAGCACAAGGCTCCGGCACTGACGCTGTCATGGCAGAACGTCCATGCAAGAATACTACGACGCCATAACGTTGCACTCGCTAGAGAGCAGAGTACCGGAAGCCTCAACTGCCATTTACTGCAACAGTTTTATCTTCAACTTAAGCAGCTCAACAGCGTGCTTCAGATAAATTGCGATCCGTGCTTCGGTCTCCATCTGTCATGTTTGACTTTGATGTCATCCCACGTTTCCCAAAAGCCAAAACAGAAAAGAACGTAAAGTCTAGCTTCCCAATTAAGCGAACCCAAATTTCCCCCGTTTCATTATCCAATCAAGGGGGCTCTTGATTAAAGGCCTGCCAGCGTTTCAATGTCGCAACTGAAGCGAAACAAGCTTGATGAAGAGAGAAGAGAAAAACGCCTCGGCAAATACCCATCAGGGTATGGAATCTGCCTTGCCAGGGCGCCCGGCGTCTTTCCATTTTTTTGTGGAGGTCCAATGCCTCTGTGATTTTTTCTCCTTCTTCTTCGCTCTTCAGTGGAGCCTCGTGCAGCTCTCCACCGCTGATGTCACCGGCATCGCCGGGAATTAAAGAGCAAAGTTGAACATGATCCCATCAATTGGTCCTTGCGAGAGGCCCGGCCTGCTTCTCCGCAGTGCCACAGGCGTAGCATCGGCTCTCCCAAGCTCGGGCACCCAACGCACCCGTACCTAGATCTTTGCTTTTGCTGCACTCGGCTGTCGCCTTGCGAGATTTAGCGCAAGTGTGTGCTGATTAGAGCGAGTCTTACGATTTCCAAACGCCTGGGGGGCCCAGACACAGTCAGATCTCATTAAGCTTTGGGGCGGCCAGCGCAGCAACGGCGTGATGACAGGAACATGCATCCAGGAACACGCTGCTTGTATTACGTAGACCACTGCAGTTAAAGGCAGTAAATCGGCGGTCATTCCCTTGCGGCACGCAGCGATATCACACGGGCCGTGTCTTCTCGGTATACGGATCCTCGTCTAGCGAGATTCGCAGAATTCCAGGCGGGTTGCTGGCCAGCCATTGCCTGGCGCCGCATCCATTCCTCCTGCAGATCGCCAATTGAGACACCTGCGCAAGTGGAGATGGCAGACGACAAGACGTTCAAAATCGCGGGGATACAAAATCTCACAACTGTGGGGCTGGGACCATTTTCTGTCTCGCAGCGAGACAAAGTGGGAAATTTATTGCGTCCAATGCTAATTGCGGAGTACTTGAATATGTTGGCAGCAGCATATAATAGTCCTTACTTGTAAGGGGCAGAAAGCGGTTTACACCCTCTTCCAGAAGCAGATGACTTCAATCCTAATTTGTCCATCATCCTGCGGCATAAAGAATGCTCAGTCACTAGCTCAGAATCGTCCACTTGGATGGTTGGCGATTCGGGCTAATAACCAGGCTTTCATCTGCATCTGTTGTTTAGGTCTGCATGGATATTTCCTTGTTTGTTGGTGCATACAGCATAGCACATGCATATACAGATACTACTACTACTACTACTACTACTACTACTACTACTACAGTATTACAAGCATACCACTATATACAGTACTATACTAATTGGATGGACCTTTCTCTAGCACAATCTAGCACTGCAGTGTGATAGTGTTCGTTGATACCTACTAGGACCACTTGGTAGCGAGTATGCCGGATCTTATGGTGCCATTACCACATGCGGTATCACTGCTCCGGTCTCAACCTCATCTCTTCTCCATGGGTTACATTATGCGGCCAATCTTTGAACAAACTACTGTGGCCTGACGTAATTGATTTTTTTTCCTCCCGAGTTGACGGTTGCCAGGCTGAGCCCAGAAAAATTGATGCCTACCTAGACAATTTTGCTAATCCCCCAACTTACACCACCTCTGTCAACGATAAGTGGTGCATTGGGCGGCATGGAGCTCCCTCGCTTAGGAGTAATAGATATTGGGGGCCGCGGGTTCATCCGCCAAAATCCCAACTCATTGAGTAATAGGTAGTCTTTAGCGTTTTGAATGCAGTCAGCCTAATGCAAGGGAAATGCCAATAGTCAACGTGCCCGAGCTACCTATTCCCCGATATCCCAAAGTACCTACTCAGTGTTTGCCATGTACTGTACCTATGGCATAGCGTAGGTTAGTAGATTAGCCAAGAATTGGGAAGCTGAGTGCTTGAGCCACCCAATAAATTCGAGGTAATTTCCACATTCTCAAAAGAAACCAACTCATTAATTATTCTGTCTCGTGAAGAGGACATTGCTTATGTCGTAGGCTGTATAAGTAAATAGCTACGAAGTGATTGCGGAAGACAACCCTGATTGGAGATTCCTTTTCTTTCTATGTAGGTATTCAATGTTACAAAAACCCAGTTCCCTATTATCTTGAGCACGCCTTATACAACCAGCATCTATTTTAGATGGCACAAATTCTGTTCCTAACTTGCCTTTTCCATTGGCAAACGAATATGATGCGAATCTCGCTGAACTTTTCAAATGAAGTGCGCATTATTACCCCCGTGCGACTTTTCCAAGACGCCAGCCTAAGCCGCGTTTCCTTCGCATCTCTCTATTTGGCAGTTATTTCTTGGACGATAAACCGGCCATAAAACTTTAGTAATACTTTGAGCGGCGGAATATCCGACTGAGCGTGGATGACTTCTTAGACTTAGTTTCTGCAGGTGCGTGCTTGTCCAACACATTCAGTCCACAGTTGTTGCGGACGCAGTGGCTGCAAAGGGAAGCTTTCAAATCGAAAATCTGAGCCTCAACTTTTTCGCATTGAGTGGAGCTGTCAGCCCAGTTGCTGTCCAAAAGTTCATATTCCCGGTCGTCGCATCTAGAGAGCTCGATGCGTTCGTCTAAGTAATGTCCTGTCTTCCTTTCTCCCTGAAGATTTTCATCTGGCTGAACCTCAAACTTTACTTGGGGAGCATTGCAAGCATAATTCAGGCACGGGCAAAACCCATAGGTACGCGTGGTACGACACATGTTGCTCGTGCTTGGTGGTGTTGACTATGATAGCGCCTTCTGAGTTCTGTATCTACACGATGGTTCTCTTCTGTCTTCCTCGAGCTGCGATTGTTGACGGCTGGTGCTTGCTTCTTCGGTAGTATTCGTTTTGATGCACCTATACAAACTATATCCGTGGTTCGACATCATGGACTTTTATATCAACGTGAGAAGCGGCCATTGACAATCAGATATTTCGCTGCTCTCATTGTTCATGGATCAGAGGCATTTGAGAAAAAATTGTTCAAATCAATGCCCTTGTTCAAGTTCTGTTAAGCCGTAAAGCGATGCGTAGCCATTTGACATATGACAGCCCGTTATCCTTACAACTTTACGGATCAGAAGCCTTTGATAGAAAGTTGTTTCTCTCAATTCCCTTGTTTACGATCTATTCAACCCTCAAAGCAATACATAGCCGTTTGACAGATAATAGTCTGTAAGTCTCATAATTTTTCGGATCAGAGGGCTTCAAAGGAAAAATTCTGTACTCGAATATCTTGTTTACGGTCTATCCAAACCTCGCGCTCTGTTCAATCCTCAAAGTGCCGTGTCCTGAGCTCTGCCTTCCATGTTAATACATGTACTTCCCTTGCACAATCTGTCTGTTATCTTTTACCACTTCTTTCAGTAGGTAACAAACAATATCATCGCAGTTACTGCAACCACCTCTTTCAGTATTCAACAATACCAACGCCATCACTTCATGTTTCAAAGTAATTCTCTATCAAAGTGCCAAAGGCCGCTTCCACGATACTGCGTCGAGGACCGGCCGAATCAGGATCAGGAGAAGCGGCGCTCAGGAACGGTGACAAGTAGGTACATGTACATGTACCAGCGATACCAGGGGTTTAATGCACCAAAGTACTAAGCTCTGCTCCTCCACCGCTCTTTGAGGCTTAGCAATAACACGCATCGGAAGATTTAGGATTTATTCCTTTCAGTGTTTGGATACAAAAGCAGAAAAACAGAACACCCCCAGGACAACATGCAAGACCTGTAGTCGAGTGGTTAGATCAGGCTGCGCAGATCAAACAAAGCCCAAAACCATATTGAGACTCAGTCTATAAACCACCACCAGTTTTTTTTCTTTAGCGTTCTTTAGCGCCCCTGACGTATTTGAAGCATCAACCAGCAGCAAAAAGCGGGCCTCCATCTGAAGCTTCCAAGACAGCAGCTTCGCACGTGTTGCCGCCGCGGCTTCTCACAGGCCCATTGCAGATTCATCTCATTCCGGTGCCTGGAGCTTGTGAATCCAAGACATTCCGTCTAGCAGCGGACAGGGCTTGAACTTGCAGATTGCAGCCCCGGACGTGCATTTTATGTCGCCCCTGCGCCAGGCGAGACCTTCTGTACATTGGATGCTGGCGAGCCCTGTCTGGACGGCTTAGGCCTCGCAGCGCAGAACCATGAAGTTCGCAAAGGAGCTCGAGCGCGAGGCAGTTCCTGGTAAGGATTCGGTCCTTTCTTGTTGTTGCAATTGCCGTTTTTGTTTCTTGTCGGAGCTGGGCTTTGGTCGTTTTCGCTTTGCTGTTTCTAGCCTGTGCCCCCAGGCTTGTACAAACCAACGTCTTTCAACCGCTGACTTCTTTGGGCGCAACCACAGAGTGGCGAATCAAGTACCTCAACTACAAGGCTGGGAAAAAATACGTCAAGGCCATCGCCTCGGCCATTCAGAGAACCTCGGGCTCTACTCCTTTGACTAGAAGCTCAAATCGTCGCACGCCTACATTCTATTCAATTGTAGATCCCGACTCGGAACCGACCCCCAAGTCTGGAGCCCAGGACGATGCTCCTACAACCTCAAGATGGCACGGGCAACCGAAATCGACACCGGTGAACATTGCGAAGAAGGCTGTCGAGGATGAGGCCCTAAATAGCAACGGCAACAGCTTGCAGTATGGCAGCTTCGTGCCCACTCCTGCTGAACAATCGGGGCCGTGGTCTCACGACCACCAGAGTGACGACCAGCATGACGACCAGAACAATAATCAGAGCGGTGCCAACGATGACGACGAATTTGAGTTGCCTGCGCCGGCAATTCATACGACATCATCATCTCCGGGCACCAGGCAATCGTTTAGTCCCGTTAAGAAGTCTACTCGGTTCAACTTTCACAGGTCAAATTCGTCCATCCCGCTAAATTCTGGAAACCTCCCAACACTGGGGTCGGCCAACAATCATGAAGAGCAGCTTCGCCGCATCTTCTCTAGCGCAAAAGACTCTGGTCGAATCACGGGGCTTCCGCGGCAAAGCCTCGATCTTGTTCGAGAGCGAGAGCAACAGTTTTACCAGTTCCTGGACTCAGAGCTGGAAAAGGTAGAGACTTTCTATAAGAAGAATGAGGATCGAGCTGGGCAACGATTGGTGATGCTACGAGAACAGCTTCATGAAATGCGCAACCGGCGTATACAAGAAATCGCCAACGAAGAGAGCAACCGACTACCCTCTGGACTGTCTACTCAGAAACCCCATGAAAGCAACCCTGACAAGTCAAGTGGCTGGGTGCATCCTCTCAAGAACAAGATTTTCCCTCCAGGACCAAACTCCAAAAGCTTCCGGGATATGCCCCAAACGCCACACATGGCTGCAGGAGGAAGATCGCAAGATGGCCACATGGACTATGTGCGGCGGCCAGACGACCATGAGGTGGCTTATCGAACAGCGAAGCGGAAGCTGAAATTGGCAATGCAGGAGTTCTATCGCAGCTTAGAGCTTCTCAAATCATACGCCATGCTTAACCGCACTGCCTTTCGAAAGCTCAACAAAAAGTTTGACAAGGCCGTCAATGCTCGACCTCCGATGCGCTACATGAATGAGAAGGTTAACAAAGCTTGGTTTGTCAATAGCGATGTTCTGGAGGGCCATATCAAGGCTGTGGAGGATCTCTACGCTCGATATTTCGAACGCGGCAACCAGAAGCTTGCGGTTGGCAAGCTGCGCAAACTGCATAGGAAACCCAAGGACGAGTCGGGAAGCTCGTTCCTCAACGGGTTTCTCATTGGTACAGGAGCCGTCTTCACCATCCAGGGCCTCGTTTACGGCTCAGAGCTACTCTATCACGACGATCTGACACTTCGTACCCAAACGAGCTATCTGTTGCAAATATACGGCGGCTTTTTTCTTATGCTCATGCTATTTTCCTTATTCTGCATCAACTGTAGCATTTGGCTACGGAACAGGGTCAATTACCAATTCATCTTTGAATTTGATCAACGAAGTATGCTCGATTGGCGCCAACTGGCAGAATTTCCATCCTTCTTCCTCCTGCTTCTTGGAATCATCATGTGGGCAAATTTCAGCAGATACGGAGACGACTCAATGTATCTCTACTATCCTGTAATTTTGATAGGCCTGAGCGTCGTCATCATTCTACTTCCTTTTCCTGTTCTTTCTTACAAGAGTCGTAGATGGTTTGCATATTCACATGTTAGTATCCCCTCAAGTCAGGCGTCTAACCCAGCAATGCTAACCGCATGACAGTGGCGTCTTCTTTTGTCCGGGCTATACCCTGTAGAATTTCGTGATTTTTTTCTTGGAGATATGTACTGTTCCTTGACCTACTCAATGGCGGTAAGTTGGCAGCCATCTCCGAAGCAACAAAAGGCAAGCAATATCTGACTGGTGCCTCCAATAGAACGTGGAGCTATTCTTCTGCCTGTATGCCCACCACTGGGAGAAGCCCGGCCAATGCAACTCGACCAGTTCTCGCTTACTCGGGTTCTTCACGACTTTACCGGCCATATGGCGCTTTCTCCAGTGTATCCGGCGTTACAAAGATACGCGCAACGTTTTCCCACATCTGGTAAATTGCGGTAAATATGCTGCGACGATTTTATCTTACGCTTGTCTATCACTCTACCGTATTCATCAAACTCATTCAAACCTTGCGTTATTTGTCACCTTTTCAACCATCAATGGTGTATATACTAGTGAGCTGCTCTCTTTGCATCCCTCTTTAAATTTGCATACTGACTTCACAATTCAGGCATCTGGGATCTATTTATGGACTTTTCCCTACTTCAGCCTCAAAGTAGGCACACTGCTCTTCGAGACATTCTAGCTCTTAAGTATCGCTGGATATACTACGTCATCATGGTCATCGATCCCATATTGCGCTTTGCGTGGATATTCTACGCCATTTTCACGCACGACCTCCAGCATTCCACCATAGTATCATTCATGGTTAGCTTCGCCGAAGTCTTCCGCCGAGGCATCTGGTCTCTCCTCCGCGTGGAAAACGAGCACTGCGCCAACGTAGCTCAGTACAAGGCCTCACGCGATGTTCCTCTCCCGTACCATATCGAGCCCCTGATGGAGCGCGCCAGCGCCGAGTCCAGCCCTGTGATAGAACCTCAGGGCCTGCCTCAGCCGCCGCAGCCGCAGCCAGCAGAGCACCCCAGCCTCTACGACTCTGCAAGCTCCACTGCTGTTGCTGGTCCTCCCAGTGGCACCCTCGCCCGGCGTCGCACCGATCTTCCTTCGCCTCGCATCACTCGGAGCTTCTCCAAGGTGCTGGCCGAGGCGCATAAGCAAGATTTCGAGAAGAAGCGGAAGCCCATCAACGAGGACAGCGATGTGACTATAGTAGCTGGCCAAAGCGACGATTTCGACGATGACGATGATGACGACGACGACGATTCCGCTACTTTGCCAGAGTTGCCGCCCCAGGATGGCGAGAATGCGGCTTGATTTTAGCGACTCTCTCTTTCTTTTTCTCAATTTTTTTTCTTCTTAAGACTGAAGATATTTTTTTAAAGACTAATTTGTTCTCGTCTTGACGTTGCATTGCACGTATGGATGAATGGATGTGATACATGAAAGCATTGTAGCAAGATACGCGAGACGAATAATTTGGGAGAATTACACGGTTTGGATGATGATACGATTTGAGCTAGCTCATCTTTACGATAATTTAGACTGAATGGCGAAGATACAAAATTGGCGACATGGAAAGGAGTATTGTGCATGGTGATTAGTACATCAAAGGAAGCAAATCTGGGATTGGAGAAGAACAGATGCAGAGCATGTATGTATATAAGTACGCATAATCAAAATTGTAATAGGAGGGAGTTCAGAAAGAAGATTGAACAGAAATTGAGTCATACCCTAGCATTCAGCCACATTGCAAGCCAATTAATTTTCAAAAAAACATTTATTCGCTATTAAGTTTGCCATGAAATGACATGCAAAGTCTAGTTCTCCATTCTACTTGTTCTCTGACCCATCTATTACATCCCCTATTACATTCCACCGTCAACAAATCGTCCTATATACACGAATCATCCACCTCATCTATTCCCTCAAGGCACCTCACTCCCATTCACCATCAACCTGCTCCCAAAAGTCGAGGAAGCCCTTGAAGAACTGCACTCCCAAGCCCGGATCCAAAGAACCAGTCGTGGCACGGATGGAGTGCATGCTCAGCTGCGGCAGACCCGCATCAGCAGCACGCACACCCATCGCGCTCGACAGCATGGGGCCAACAGTGCCGCCGCTGCGCGAGTCGTTGCGAATCTGGAAGTCCTGTAGCTTGGCGTCGCAGAGATTGGCGACGCGGTGCATGATGGCGGATGAGACAGCGTCGGTGGTCATGTGGCCGTTGCTGTCGCTGCAGAGAACCAGGCCGACGTTGAGCTTGGGGATGTGCTCGGGCATGTAATTGCCAATGAAGTTGGGGTGGCCGGCATGGGAGACGTCGGCGGACAAGAGGAAAGACTTGGCAAAAGTCTGGCCGATGACGCCAGGGCCGTAGGAGCTGGGGTTGAGAGCCTCAACGGCGCGTTCAACGGTAGAGGGGAGGAAGTTGCCGCGAGCACCCTGTTTTAGCAAAGAGCCGATTTCTTCGTCGTCGAACAGGGCGACCAGCTTGATGTAGCTATCGTCATCCGACTCCTTAGTGTGCAAGAGACCCATGAGAGCAGACCACGAGCACAGCTTGTCGTCGATTCGTCCCGCAGTGATGAATTCCTTGTCCAAGCCAAAGACAGACGCGGGCTGTGAGTCGAAGAGCTCGAGCTCCCAGTTGACAATGGAGTCGTACGACGTGATGCCGAGCTGCTTGGCGATGAGCTTGACCAGCTTGGGTGGCTGCGTGTTGACAAAGGAGCCAGCAGAGCCCAGAGTCTCGGTGTCAGCACCGTTGGAGCTTTCCAGTCCGATGATGGGGACAGCCTGCGTCTCGGGGTTGTTCTGGCCCATCATGCCAACGCCAAAGTGCGGTGCCAGCGTGGGGATCTTGGCAATGGGCCAGTCCAGCTCGACAAGTTTGCTGGCGGTCTTGCCCGTCTTCTCGTCGCGCACAATGACTCGGCCACCGATGCTCAGGTCTCGATCCCACCAGGTCTGGTTGAGGGCGCCGGCATAGGGGGCGACGCCAAGCTGGACGTAGCCAGCGGTGTTGGGCTTTGTGCTCACGGGCTTGAGTCGGGCAGTGAGGGCGTCGATGTGGCCGGCGATCATGCCGACGCCGTTACCGGGCTTGTACGCCTTGCCAACGGCGAATGCGATGATGGAGCTGCCATTGCGCGTGACCCAGTACTTGCCGCCGGGCTGGATCTTGCTGGCCCAGGAATCGCGCGCCGGAAGCTATAGGGCTGTCAGCTTTTGTCAAAATTGGAATGAGTCACTGGGCGCAAATACCTCTGTATATCCAGCATCATTCAGCTTCGACTTGAAGTAGTCAACAGCGTGGAAGACTGTCGGGTTCTCGCGCAAGAAGTCGAGGAAGGGCTTTGTAAACGCTTCGGGCTTGAGGTCCCTCACTTTGGCGCAGGCGCAAGTATCGACAGACGGGCGGCTGTTCATCTCTGCGACGAAACAGTGGGTTGATGAACTGGCAACAGAAGAAGCTGAAGTGGTTGAATTGGCGGAGGCTTGCTGTCGGAGAGACAGAGCAGAGGAAACGCGACGGGTCATTGCTGCGACGAGGGTGACGAGGAGAGTTGGAAGAAGGGGATGCGCATTAAAGGGCGATGCAGGAGGCTGGTTTTTGAGCAGATCGCAGGGAGCTGCGCATGCGCGGCTTACCGTCCGGCTTACGGAGCAAAGCGCCCAGCTCCCCGGATCGAGGCGCAGCACAGAAGCTGGGGTAGCATCATCGCTATCGCTATCAAGATAAGCTCAGGGCCTTTTGGAGGCGCTAAAGGGCGCCGTCGCTTGCCGCGGGAAGTCACGCTGCCACTGAGCTGAGGGGCACTGGAATTAGAGCATCTGTAGCGGATAAGGCGCCATGGAGGAGCTCAGTACCAAAGGGTTTCATCGTGGGTGAAACAACAAGCCATCCAAAGAAAAGCGAGGGAGCGAATAGATGAACATCTCGAAACATTCCTATATGGGAGATGATAGCAAAATATACAAAGTCAGAATCGATACGTTGAGGAAAGGCACGAATGCGTATCATGCCCATTTAGAGATGCCTCTTTCGCTTGCTCTACATTACAGTCAGGAGGGTAAATGACCAGCCGATATAACCGTCACTTACCGCATACCTGCGTCTTGCTTTTCGGGTCCAAGAATTGCTTTGTCAACGTCATAAGTCTTATCATACAGAATCAGCTCCATTGGTATTTTTTATCTCATCAATTTCGATAAGAATGATAGCAGACCCACAGCTTTTACGAGATGTAGACATGGCTTTGCCCGTCAAAGATTATTCGCCGGTTGTAAATGCAGTCAAGTTTGCGGTTGTTCAAGAGCTGAATGTCCGAGCTATCCCAGTGCTGAATTATATTTACACACAAAAAAAGACTTTTATAGTCTTGTGTATCAATTCTCTCTCTCAATAAAAAAAAAAAAAAAAAAAAAAATAGAACTTAGCATGCGTACCTTAGGTGTATGCAATGGCTTTTGTATCCTACCTAGATTAAGAGACATACCATCTGCATTAGTCTGCTGGAGGAATGTCAGCATTTCGCGCCCAAAAATTGTCTCTCCTATTACGGTTTCTCTGAGTACATATACAATTGAAAGTTTACAAACCTGCTACGGCTCAAAGATAAAATCCAATGAACAAATATATATACAGAAGCAAGGACAGGGTACTCAGCTGGCAACCGAGGCGAATCCAGGTCTTGCATCCTTCGCGGCTATTATATGGAGTGCATGCAACCGCATCGCTTTATTTGCACGTAATTGGGGCTCGAAGGATTTGGCAGCATTTCCCTTAACCGTCTTTGGAACCCTTGTAAACCTAGAGTCCAAAATGGGAAATAATTCCATTGTCGCGGCTGAGCTTATATCCAGGCTGCCCGAATTGAAGGCACAGGAAAGTATACCATAAATGCAGTCAGTTGGTGGTCATTCTGAGAAGAAATGGGCATGTAATCAAAGTGTATATGTAGATTTGTATTACTATATAGATTAAGACATTACTTTATACGCCTTCAGATCCAGGCAATTCAGTACTGTAACACCATTATATCCGTCGCTTCCAACGCCATTAACAAAGCTCGATCAATCAGGTCAAATTTTCGCTGCTGCTCAATGCAAAAAAAGAAGCAAACATTTATGGGCCGTACAGGCTCCAGTTGATGGAGGCAACATCGGCGTAGCACTCAGACTGGATAGCAAACTCGTGGCTGGCGTAGGATCCAGCAGGGAGAGGCTCGAGGGGAGCACACTCGGGGAGGAGGCGGACGGGAGCACAGCCTTCTGGAATGTTCCTCTCGACCTGGCCGCTGGAGCTGATGGTGGTGGCGGCCTGCTCGACGGTGAGGAACTTGGTGCCCTGGTAGTACTGGAGGGGGGTGTTGCAGATGACAAAGGTCTCGGGCTCGAGGAACAGGAAGCCCTCGGGGAACTGAGAGATTTGCACGCCGGGAGTGCCAAGGCCGCCGTTGATGTTGGCGGAGGAGAGGGTCTCAGAGCCGGCGTTCTTGCTCAGGGAGATGCCGTAGGGAGACAGAGGAGTGCCCTCGTCGGTGATGGTGGTGGCACCGCTGAAGCGGTACTCGGCGGCGGTGCCGTTCTGGTAGAAGACGTTGGAGACGTCCTTGGCGCCAACACCGGCCACGTTGAGGCCAGCGCCGACGTGGATGCTGTTGACGTACAGGCCCTGGACGGAGGGCTTGAGGTCGAGGGCCTTGTCGGTGACGTTGACGACGAGGCGGAAGCCCTGGGACTCCTGGTGAGGAGGGTAGTTGGGCACGATGTTGGCGGGAGCGGCAACAGCGGCGGTGGCAAGGCCAAGGACAGCAGCAGGGAAGAACATCTTGAAAGAAGTTGTTGGTGTTGTTGTTGTTGTGGAAGAGTTGATTGATTGACTTGGCTCTTGGTGTGATTGTCGAGGCTGTTGGATGAGGAGGAGGCTCTGGACCAGAGAATGGGCGCCGCTGCTCAGTTATATATTCACAAGGCCGTCTCCACGATCGTCAGATGTCATCCAGCCAGCGGATCTTCCGAGACCAGCAGGCATGGGAGGGGGCAGAAACAAAGGAAGCACGGACAAAGCAGCATGCCTGAGCTGGCATCGCCACTCGCCCTGCGCTCACCTTCCCCCGCCATAAACGGCCCCCCAGTAGCCCCAAAGTACAGCGCCATCAGCCTGCTAAAGGCCGTTGGCCTATGCTGCTTTAGGGGAGCAGGCCTTCCCAAAGGGCCCCTAGCCAGCAGTAGCATCCGAGGCTAAGAATGCCGACGTGACGCCACATCTTGATGATCGGCAATAGGCCCTTGGCAGCGTCATCAGCTCGTATTCCGCTTCGCATTGATGATGGCGGTATTTGCCAGCAATGATTACATTTGCTCCCTACAGGTACTGTCGGGGCGTCGCAGCTGGCTGAACGCGGTAGACTTTTACAGTCATATTCTTTGCCCGGCCTGAGGCTGAACGCGTTATTCTAGAATGATCTGATGGCATCTGCGTGGCTTCATGCACGCATACCGACTTACATGAGCGCCCGATCTTAGTAGCAGCTAATAAAGTTTGCCCTTGTTTTAGCCCAGTTAGTATCGAGTCAGTCAAGTCGAGTCCAGCCTCTGTAATTACTCCGTAATAGCGGTGTTATTGCTTCTCCGGAGTATAGGTAGGCCTAGATGCTACTAGGCAATAACTTGAGCAAATCTCGTGACTAGTGACAGCTCCAGCTTGGGGAGCTCTAAAGAGGAGATATCCTTTTTCCCAAAACACCACAAGATCGTCCATCACCTTCCGTGCTTCCCTTGTCTAATTTTAGATGTCGACCTATGATTCCACTGCTCATTACTCGGCCGGACGCTGCGCCTACTCTGCGTGCTCCCTTGTTTTCTTTTCCTATTTGCTGTGCCTTTTTTTTGCGTGTCCTCTCGTATTTGCCGGCTACTCGTCGTTGCACGAAACCGCCCAAATCGATGTGATTCCATGCGAGCATAAGGAGTTGACGGTGGAGCAAGGCGGATGAGATGGGTTTTTCTCCCGGAGAATTTTCTTCGAGGACTACTGCCAATGACAATTCTTCCACCTGCCTAGACTCCTTGATATCCACTACGAAGGAATAGGGATACTCATGGAGGCCTTGGGGGGCCAAGACGTGCGTTGTATGTCTTTCCTATTAGTGACCACCTATTCTAGTCTATTTGCACACTCTATGCTGACCTGCCGTTGACGTCGCTAGTCACGTTTCAAACGGAGAGAGGGCTATGTGGGAGATGACCAGGGGTCATCATCACATCACACGGCCAGCCCGGTTGGTTTTCTGGAAAAGAAATGCCATACTACCCGTGTGGAATACAGAGTCCAGTGTATTAGTATTTCGTCTCAATGGGCAAATTCAGCCACAATTCGCACTCCCACGGTTGCTTTCCCAAATCGGCAGAGGTTGTCATGCGAAGGATCTGGAAAGCTGTGCCGAGACTATGCTGGGCAAACCTGCATGTAAGTCTATGACTTGACATCCGTCGGCTCTCGCTTGCGCCAGCAACAAACGCATTAGGCTCTTCTTCGATTACCATAACTGGCACCATCTCTTCGGTATAGACTACTGAATTCATCATAGTACACGCCTGCGGAAAGGATACTCCGTGCAATGCTTTGCTACGTTTCACGTACAGTACAGCGCATCGCGAGCAATGCTCTCCTGAAAGCTCCACATTCAGCCCTGGCGGTTGCTACGCTGCACCTACATAGCAGCAGCACGTATGTATATGCAGCTTGGCAGCGCCATATGCAGACCTATCTCCCAATATTGCCCGAGTAGCCTACTCGGATCTCTATTTCAGCCCAACTCATCCTGCATTGCCGGACTTGTAAAAGCCGGTCTGCGCCACTCCCATCGGGAGATGGACAAGCAGAAACTGACTAGATTTATCGGCCCGTGCTTCTTCGTTGCTGGCATATTCGCCCACCGCGATCTTCGGGAAAAGAAAGAAGAGCCATAGAATACGAGGCGCTAGGACGGGGCTTGCGGGCAATATCCCTGTCGGCCGGGTTTGTGGACAACGGGTCTAAGCGGCCGACGATTGCCCCTTTGTAAGTGCTACCTTGGTAAGTGTTAAGTAATTGTGTCCCTGAGCACCGCATCGTGAATCGTGATGCCAAGCAGCAGCTGAGGTGTGCTGCAAGCAGCAATGCGATAGTGGCCGTGCACACCGCTGTTTCTATCCCTTACATGCTCTCAGCTAGCGAGTACGAAGTGCTAGCCGTAAACTTATAGTGTTTTATTTGTAGTACGAAATACTGTTTTGGGATACATGTATATTCCTCTCCTTATTCCAAGATACAGATGGTTACTCAGCGGAAGATAGTAATTGAGTATTACTAGGGAGTCGAAAGCAGTCGAAGCCGCAGGATCACGTTCGTCGAACCTTGAATCCGAGCACGCTTCACATCATCAAAGCGTCCAATGGCCAGCAGTCTTTAGCAGTATTCTACATTGTTTTAAACAATGGATATCGAAGTCATAGCATACTATATGACTGTCTATGTGGATTAAACTGAAGGTTGTAGAGCTCTACAGGTTAGTATAGACTAAACGCAAGCTTATGTACATGCAGCTTCCGTTAACCTTCCAGAACTGGCAGTTGCACTAGCGGTAGATCTCCTGTAAGGCTTTTGTGCATTTCGAATGAAGGATTTTGCATCTCTTTTCTACTCTTCAGGTATTTCGGTTGCTGATCACGGTGATCTAATACCAGTTTAAGAGCTTGGTATCAATAGCAGGCATCCCAATCACAGCCATGTACAGGAGGACGGTTCAGAAGACTAGGACCTACGACCCAAGTGGACAAGCATTCAGTACCCGCTTGCCAGGCGTTGATCTGCCACTGAACCGCATTGCTGGGCTTTACATGTTTATCCATCTTTAATTGCTGGCAGTCCCATCGTATTATCGTCTTGGCTTGAATTTCTCCGTATTACAGATTTGTTGGTACCTATTCGCAGTGGCCGACCAAATTGCAAGTACTCGCTATACAAGTAAAACTCCACAACTCTACCATGACGCTATCGTCGAGATATCGCAAATATACGGGCTCACGCAGCCTATGTGCATGGCTGTTTCCATCTTCTCCGTCAAAATTTGAATCTACTTTCAAATGAACAAGGGGAAACAATAAGTTGTCTCCGGTATAGGGTAAGCCACAATATGCCGATATACGAAGCCTGCATGTTCATGTAATCAGTCGGCCGCAATTACGGCATCGTACCCTCAAAGTTCGGTTGGCAGTATCGCGGTGCGCATCACTTCCGAAACAAGGCACTTTGTTCGAGCCAGTTCTCGTATCTCTCAGAGCACCATCCATTGTGATAATAGGGAGCAAAAAAGGGCGGTATGTATAATGCTGAGAAAGCATCTCCTGAGCCACTCGTTCCGACATCACATTCTCGTGGACCTGCAGTCTTCCAGACTTAATCCCATGTCCCCGTCGAGTCATCCAGGGCCTGAATTCATGCCCCTTTTGAGTCATGCTGTTGTTTGGCAGAGCATCCAGCTTGGACGAATGTTGTCTCTTCGACCTGTTTCATTTTATCGAAACGGAATGGGGCTTTGCAGCACCAAAGGGTCCTTTGGGCATTAAAGAATGAGCACAATGCCGTCGAAAAAGGAGATTGTCACCGCCTCGCTGAGCCACGGCGGAACGAATGAGCCTGGAGCCCTGGCACTGCCATGTCGTTGGATGAAGCAACGTTGAGTTGACAAGAGCTGGTCGAATCTCAGTGCATCATATCAAGTCACTCTGTGTTGATCAGCCCAAAGAATCCAGACGTTCACTCTGCTCATGGCTGCTGTTTTGCCCGTGTTTTGTCTGGGTTGTGCACAGGATATATCATTGATGTTTTAAGCAGCAAGAGCACT
Organism: Trichoderma sp. 2475; assembly: GCA_038502285.1. NCBI lineage: Eukaryota > Fungi > Ascomycota > Sordariomycetes > Hypocreales > Hypocreaceae > Trichoderma > Trichoderma sp. 2475. The sequence goes on along the minus strand of JARPVV010000003.1, from coordinate 1,077,826 downwards.
TATACTACCCCTCGATGTCGTTCCGACCGCCGCTCGATTCGGTTCCTCAACACAAACGTTGTATGTCAGCGGAGAAAATGAAGACGAGAAAACCGCCGGTCGAATTTCGAGCCTCCGAGATTCGAGTCGTTGGTCCGACTCCAGAGGAGCATCACCTGCCACCGTGTCCAAACACGGTGTGAATGCCACAGATCCGTGGGGAGGAGGAATTCTGTGTGTAGCTTTCAGTCTCCTGAGATCCAATCAGCAACAGCTCTTCGTCGCAGCCTGTAACGCGTCATTTTCTGAGCGCTTTGAGAACGGCCTAGACCTGCAAACGTGACCCGAAAGACCGACGGCCGCCGAGTGTGACGAGCCAAAAGGGTTCTCACTCGCTCGGACATGTCTCGCTAGACAGAACTGAGAGGGGATTCCCGCTTCGACGTGTATATTCCGTAGATACAGTTGGCCTTATTTTTTCTCGGTAATCTTCACATAATGGCCATTGAGCTTGCAAAACACGGAGCGGCGATTCTGCGTCCATTTGAGCGGCAACCGTGCCATCCATATTTGCCGAAATTCTGTAGGCCACGACGCGCTGCTATGTTCAAGTATATTCTCCAAACACCACGGCTCGGCGGCATACGCAACGCCGAAAAATGACGGGTGGGCGATATTCGGGGAAATGGGGCAGTCGAAGCTACGTTAGCGCGCTGAGCACGCGAGATTGCCGCATATAAAGAACGAAAGGCCTGCGGGGGCCTGTTCATAGACCCGGTTGCGGATGAGGGGGTTCGGAGATTCGGGGAGGGCATCACGGGTCCCCCGGCAAGCGGGGAAACACCCACGCTTTAGTACCTGCATGCCTTGGGCTTTCGATGGAACTATGTTCTGGGCTACTAGATAGGATTGGGTGTGTGACGTGGTGACAGAGTTAAGTCGCCTACAGTGAAACAGAGCTCGTGCTGCTGTTGGTGCCCGCACAGGCAGAAGTGGGTGTTCATCAGCAGTGACACGGGCTTGGAATAGGCTTGGATCTTCTTGTGACGGAGAGTGGCAATGAATCGCTCGCTACGGAGTAATGGAACAGATTTAGCTGGAACAATTAAGCTTGGCACAGCACACGAATTATGACGCATGTCGGAATAGCTGAGAAGAGGTGTCAAAATGTCCCCAACGTGTAGGGTGCATGCAGCTTACGGGTCGTATCAGTACATGAGTTTGCAGATATCTACTAGTCAGTCGTGAGTGGCCAATTATTGTTGTATTAGCTGTGTCTAAACGCATCTTGAGCATAGTGGTCGGCAATGACATGTAATTAAACAGTCTTTATCATCCTCTTTATCTCTCTGCTATGAGAAGGAGATTTATTGCCAGCACTGATGCAGATATCTATTATGACACACATGAGGGCTCCGCTTGAACTTGAACAGGTAGAACTTGAAGTGCGTGACTGCCAACAATAAAATTCGACGTTGATGTCATACATTAGAAAGGCTTTATAGATATGAATGGATAGCAACAAGTTGGGTGAAGACTCAACGCCCAATACATATCTTGTAGTCCATGAATGGAAAGGTAATGCTTCAATGCAGCTTCTTACCGGTCAATATGTAACACCCACTGAAGATAACCTTAAACTAAACGAATAGTTTAGAACATGATCAGCAATAGGCATCGCCGAGTGTTGTTCCAATACAATACTAGTAGCTCAGCTGAGCATGAGCTCTCTCATCTGTGACCGGCTGTTGCATCAAGGACTCCAGATAGACACCAAACGTCCCTACATATGCCAATTCAACAAATTGTTTAGGATACTAAGATGAAATGAAACGCATTTCAATTATGGGAATCACGGTTTCCCATACGGTGATGATAATACGACCTAGTGGGCTTTGCTGTGGGTCTTGTTCGACGACAGACGAGCATCCAGCCAGTCCTCTCTGGGCAGCGAGGTGAGGGTACGGCAGCGAATCTTCCAGAAGCAATCTAGTCGTTCGATGGCCGAATCGACGTGACAATACGGAGTACAGGACCCGTCGATATCGACCCGCTCGTTCCTGCAGGAGATATGGGGAAGAGAAGTGAGGCGAGGAAGATGCGGTGCAGTTTGCGCCTCAGCTGAATGCGAATCGGATTAGATCTAGCATGGAAATACCATATAGCATGGCTTATTATTCGCTTATTTCATTGGTTATGTGGTCATTTGGGGAGTCATTGTCATGAAGCTGAGTCAATTGATGATCCGAGAACATATGTACAGAACTATAATATACTCTATCTGATAAGCATCGTAGCAAGCATACATGTGCAAGTTTTGATTAACGATCTAGGATACTATTAAACACAATAATGTTAATGATAATTATACTATATTCTGAAAAAGATTCATTGTAATATCTAAAACTATCATCAGAGAAACGAATGCGTCTTGAATCCTCTCTCACCTATTAGGGTAGGCAAGCCACGATACTCCAGAGCTGCATGCGCGGATACATGCATACATGCACACATAAGAGCTGATATTTCTTGGCAATCTCCCAGATGGGATTTGGGGTAGCAAGCACGCTTACCTCGCCATTGCCATGAATCTAATGCTGCATACTCTAGCAAGCTCCTGTTCCTCACACCCAAATAGATGGACATCAGGCTGACTGACTGCAAATTGGAGGTCTTCAGTGGGGAGCCGAAAGAGCGGGGCCTGCCGCGTGGTGGGGGATATTTCTTCCCAATTTGGTCACAATGCGGCGGGGAGCTCTTACACGGTACGCGAGAACTCAAGAGCCCCTCATCAGCAGCAATGACAACAAGGCACTTGGAAACAAAAGGGCTGCCTGATGGAGGGGACGGCAGCAAGAGAAACGAGGAGGTCGAGCCAATTGCATTGCACGCTGCCGGTCAAAGGTGACCCAGTGCTCTTTTCTTACGCGCCCGCACCAAAGCTAGCATGTCTCAACATGAGGCTACATGGAGATACATATTGTATAGCATATCGCCGGCCTAAACTTTTGGGCTCCGTGCCTAAGTGTGTTGGAAATTTGTTGGTTAAAGCTTGTTGCTCTTGGCCACTTGAAGAGAATGAATGGCAATTGACAAGGACAAGAAGCTGGGGAAATTGCCTCAAAGCAGCGCCTCGCTTGGGGGACATCAGCCCCAAACGAAGAGGATTTGCGTTTCCGTAGGTGCATTAGCCAAGTGCCATTGCATCTGGCGGCGGCGAACAGAAAGAGACTTCAACTCTAGCCACGGAGAGGGGGCTAGCCATGCGGCGCCGTCGTATTGCTCAACGCGGTACATATGCATGTAATGTGCATCTTTATGTTGGTAGTAACTTGCATGTATGTCTGCCTATAGCCTGCAAGCGCAGCCTTCAGAGTGTCATGGGGCCTGGATGCATGTACTCACTCATACAGCATCATCACCAGCCCCTCTAAAGACGCAACTCTGTCCTACTCTGTCTAATCATGACAAGAATAGCCGTCAAAGCGAACACCGTGTAGCCCAGGTATCGTTACATGCCCGATGTAGAACAGCCGAAAGTAGCTCGAGCAAGGATCAGCCGCGATCAGCTTCTTCCCCGCTCTCTGCCGTTCCCCACATCTCCAACGCGGCCCCGAATCCCGAGATATGTACGGACGGGCCTCCAAGCCTCGCGATGCAACGACGCCTTCGGCTAGAGAAACTGGAACCCGCTTCAACTTTTGCGTTCTTCTCTGCTCCCCACCCTCTTTGCTCTGCCAATTGCTTACTAGCAAGTACTAGCTTCCCCCCCCCTTATTCATGCAGGCTCTTTTTCAAAGCCTCTCTCCATCTCCAATGCCGAGCCAGCTGCGAAGCCGTCGTGGGTCCGGCGATTGGTTGCGCCCACCTTTTCTTTTTTCCCTCGATGAATGAGGAGAAACGAGGAAAAGGGAAACTTGTGGCCAAGCGTGGGTGATTTGGATTACGTAGATGAGGGGCATTTTTTCTCTCTTCTCTCATATTTTTCTTATTTTTGTACTGTATAGCAAGTAGCAGGCTGTAGTATGTGTCACGGCTACCGGTGGGACAAAGTAGAAGCAAAAGAAATGGGCACAGAAGCGTAGGCTCTTCGGAGCATAAATAACGGCCCTCTCGTTCCGAATTCATCTTGATGCTACTCTGCTCTCCCATCACCACAAAAACATCCCTCTTCTTTCTACTCAGGTAAGCCCTGCAGGTCTAAAGAACAGCCGACCAAGCCTCAATTCAGCCGCCCGAGAGACGACGGGATCAGCCCATCGCTCTCCACCCTTGTTTCCGGCACCTCCACTAACATTTCTTCTTCTACCCAGCTCGCTCTTCTATATAAGACTCTTGCGAAGGACACAAAAAAGTTTCCTTCCACTCCCAATAAAACAATCTTCTCTTTTTTTTTTCTTTAAGCAAAAGAAATAAAAAACAGCCAAAATGGTATCTTTCCGCCCCATCTCCCGCTCCATCTCTCTCGCCTCGCGAGCTTCCCTTTCTGCTTCTTCCGCTGCCCCCTCGATTGCCTCGCGCCAATTCTCCTCCCAAGCCGCAGCTGGCCTCACCACTGCCAAGCTGGGCTCTGCCATCAAGCCTCGAGTTCTGCCCTCGTCGATCCGCACGCTGACATCCGCCCGCGAAAAGGTCAAGGTTCTTCTCTGTCTCTACGATGGCGGCAAGCACGCCCAGGATGTGAGTATTTGAACTGCTCTCCCCCCAAAATTACCTGTATACCATCTTCTATCTCTTCATGGACCATTGAGTTGTGTCTTAAAACGACAATGAGCTGCGCTGGGAGCTTCTTCCGTCTTTTGGTCCCCGCCGCAAGTAATTCGGCCACATTTGTGGAGTCCGCAGATGCCACTACGATCTGGGGAAAACACCAAAAAAAAGACGGGGCCGTTTTGCGCGCGCCGGGCTCTCAGACCATCCCCGATTTCTTCCAAGAAAATGCGGGGAGGGGATCCGGCTGCCGAAACGGGACTCTCCACGCCAAGCTCATGAAGAAGAAGAAGACGATATACAAGTAAACAAACTTCAGATATAGAACAGCTTTGCTAATTGAACATGTCCAGGTCCCCGCTCTCCTCGGAACAACTGAGAACGAGCTCGGCATCCGCAAGTGGCTCGAGGACCAGGGCCACACTCTGGTCACCACCTCTGACAAGGAGGGCCCCAACTCTGTCTTCGAGAAGGAGCTCGTCGACGCCGAAATCATCATCACCACTCCGTAGGTCCGCGCTGATATATTCTCAAGAAACTCATCTAACGCATCTCCAGCTTCCACCCCGGCTACCTGACCCCTGAGCGTCTCGCCAAGGCCAAGAACCTCAAGATCGCCATCACCGCCGGCATTGGCTCCGACCACGTCGACCTGCCCGCCGCCAACAAGACCAACGGCGGCATCACCGTCGCCGAGGTCACCGGCTCCAACGTCGTCTCCGTCGCCGAGCACGTCGTCATGACCATCCTCGTCCTCCTGCGCAACTTTGTCCCCGCCCACGAGCAGGTCGCCAAGGGCAACTGGGACGTCGCCGCCGTCGCCAAGCAGGAGTACGACCTCGAGGGCAAGGTCGTCGGCACCGTCGCCGTCGGCCGCATCGGCGAGCGCGTGCTGCGCCGCCTCAAGGCCTTTGACTGCAAGGAGCTGCTGTACTTTGACTACCAGCCCCTGAGCGCCGAGAAGGAGGCCGAGATTGGCTGCCGCCGCGTCGATTCCCTCGAGGAGATGCTCGCCCAGTGCGACGTCGTCACCATCAACTGCCCGCTGCACGAGAAGACAAAGGGCCTCTTCAACAAGGAGCTCATCGCCAAGATGAAGCCCGGCTCCTACCTCGTCAACACCGCCCGCGGCGCCATCGTCGTCAAGGAGGACGTCGCCGCCGCCCTCAAGTCCGGCCACCTCGCCGGCTACGGAGGCGACGTCTGGTTCCCCCAGCCCGCCCCCGCCGACCACCCTCTCCGCACCGCCGTCAACCCCTTCGGCTTCGGCAACGCCATGACCCCCCACATGTCCGGAACCTCCCTGGACGCCCAGAAGCGCTACGCCGACGGCACAAAGGCCATCCTCGAGAGCTACCTCACCGGCAAGCACGACTACCGCCCCGAGGACCTGATCGTCTACGGTGGTGACTGGGCTACCAAGTCTTACGGCCAGCGTGAGAAGGTCAACAAGCAGTAAATTTCTTCTCTCATAAACAAGGAGAAAGAAGTTGAAAAAAAAAAGGGAGCTTGATGATAAAAATCGATAACACACACTACGACACACACAAACAAAAAATAATGTGAAAACAACTACAAAATACGGCTCATGGATATGATGACTCTGAATAACTACACTGTATAACTCTTGCATATCTAGCTACTAGCAATATATCTTTTTTTCATTTTTTTCATTTGATATGGTCCTTGTATATGATGTGAAACTTGCAGTATAAACCACATCCTATCTGACATCATATACATCTTAATTTCAGACTTACAAGCTCGAGTGCTGAGCATAAATCTAGTATTGATTGTATAACAAAAGGCATCTTGAAATCACTAGCATGGATGGAGTTGACGCTACAAAAAGTCTGATATCTACTATATTCGTCGAAATAAAAGCGTCTCTTGGCTGTGACTTGCACAGACTTTATATAAGCGCACGCTCTGGCGATGCACATGTATAATTAGGCACTGGTAAAGCCAGCAAAATAGACTCAACAGAAATCAAAAGCCTTTCTTCATTATATAGGTATAGATAAATGCGTGTCTTCGTTTGTCTCTTTTGTCTTTGCCCACCACCATGCGCTGTCGTCATTCTATTCCATTTCTCAGTCATACAAATCATACACCATCTGCTGGCGCCATATAAGCAAAAATCCCCCTTTCCTTCCAAGCCACCAAAAAGCCAGTTAGAAGAAGGAAAAACAAAGGGCAGCATTAATAAGTAGTACCATGTGTGAAAACTACCCCACGCAAATCCTGTCATTAGAAAATAGAAGCATATGTTTTTTTTCTTTCCTTCTTTTTTCATCTATTTCCAAAATCGCCACCAAGGCTTCTCTCCATCATCAACATCGCCACGTCTTCGCGTAATCGACTTATCTCTCCCTCTAATCCGCCAGTAGTACACAGGTATACCTGCCATGACAAACAACACCACTATTAAAGTCTGCAGGGGCTTCGCAAACACAGCTCTGCTCAGCAAAAAGAGACTGACGCAGCAAAAGATTATGGGCGTAGCGATCCACGTCTTATACGGTCGCTCCAGGTGCGGTTCCTTGACCCGCAGCACGATGAGGCCGAGAACAGTGACAAAGTAAAACGTATAACCAGCCACGCCGTAAAACGTGACGAGGGTGCTGAATTCGCCTGCCATGCAATAGCCACAGGTAAGCACAGCGTTGAGGAGGAGGGCGTTGACGGGCGTGAAGAAGAGTCCAGCGTCTTCGTCGCCAAAGCAGCTGCGGAACTTCTTGGAGACCCAGCTGCGAGAGCGCTGCGTCGATAGGCCGTGGTCGTTCTGGCCGCCGCTGGTGCCAAAGCCCAAGCGCCCAAAGAGATCGGGGATGTAGCCTTCCTTGCCAGCAACGTAAATGAGGCGGCTGGCCGTAAAGGTAGATGAGTTAAGAGCGCCAAAGCAGCTTGCGCTGACGATGAGAGCAAAGATAAGAGCGCCTGCGGGTCCAAAGACTTTGGATCCAAACATGACGGCAACGGTGTTTGAAGCGTTGATTGAAGCCAAAGGGAGAACGAGGAAGTAGGATACGTTGGCCATGACGTAGGAGAGGATAACCAAAGGCATAGCGGAGTGAATAACGCGAGGAAGATCTCTAGAGGGGTTGCGAAACTCGCCCACCACGTAGTTTGTCTGGAAAAAGTAACGTTAGAAGATGTTTCTCTTAGCTACACTCGACGAGAGCATTTGTGCGCAAAACTTACGTTGTCCCATCCGTCATATGCCCAAAGTCCAGCATACAGCGCAATCGCCCAATTCGACGGATCCGACGACGTCCCCTTGAACCAATCGTTCGTTTTCCACTCGGTGCTCGCCTCCCCTTTGTATGAATATCCCGTGATGGCCACCACAATGCCAATCACAGTAACGGCAATCAGCGCCACAAACTTGAGAAACATGAGAAAGTCATTGACCCGGGTTCCCACCCTCGTGGATACGCAGTTGAGAAACGTCACAATCAGAATTCCCACCAGCGCAACGGCCTTGTTGATCCACGGATTGATCGTCTCGGCCTCCGCGCCGATAATAGCCCTGACGAAATACTCGCCCATGATGATGGCAATGATGGCGGCGCTCCCGGGCTTCAGCACCAAGAGGGCCACCCACGAAAACAGGAACCCAGAGAGCTCGTTGAACGTTTTGGCGAGATAGACTTGGGAGCCGCCGTTGAGGGGGATCGCGCCTCCCAGCTCGGCATATGAGGCGCCGCCCGTCCATGCGAGAATGCCCGCCACCACCCATACGATGAGTGCCGCGCCAGGGGATCCGAGCTTTGAGCTCACCTGGCTCGGCGACGAGAAGATGCCAGACCCGATAATCAGCCCGATGATCAGGGACAGGCCGTTCAGATACGTCAGCGTCTTGAGCTTCTCCAGCGATCCTCCGCCCAGCCCGCCATTCGATCTCCCTGCAGACGTCGGCGCGCCAATGGGTGCGTATCCGCCAGCGCCAGCGGTCGAGCTGCTCAGAGGGAACAGGTTGCCCGCAAAGTCAAACGCCGACGACACAGAGTACGAGCGGCCCAGCCTGCCTCCCGCCGCCGGGTTGTTGTCGTTCAAGGGGTCCTCTTCCTCCACCATGGACAGTCGCCGCGAGGACGAGATGCTGGGGCGCGAAGACACTTCCGAGGCGGCGCCATCGTGGGCGACGCTGGAGCTGGCCAGCGAAGCGAGCTCTAAGGAGTCTCGAGACTGCGACTGGAAGGGCATTGCCACCAGAGTTTTTGTTTTCGCCTCCTCTCTTCTCTGTCTCGTACTTCTTTTGTTCCTCCTCGGCTATGAGTCCCTTCCCCTCTCCAAGTAGAGATGGCAGCCCCGTATTATTCCAAGTATGTTTTTCGACCGGCGAATCAGCAGAAATAGCCCATATCGTTGAGGATCCGAGTTCCGAAATGATCGTAAGTATTTCCCTTTCGTGCGAGAACTCAGTTCTCAGAGTCGTCGGTAGAGAGAGTGCAGATGTGCGTTTCGTAACAAAACCCGGCCCGCGCGCGCCTCGAAATTAGCAGTCAAGAGGAAAAGCCAAAGAAAGAAGAGAAGAAACAGTCGTAAGGCTTCGTAAACGGGCGTTTCAATAAAAGGAGAGAACACAAGAATTAAATGCTAGAATTTGTTTAAAAAAAGGTATCCCCCTGAATTAAAATAATCTGGCCCTAGAAAACAAGAGAAAGAGTCGGTGGACCAGGAAGGACGGCACTTTTTAGATCGTTATAGAGGAGAAATGCAAGGCACGCGCACTGCCACTTTAGAAGATCGAAGCCATTGGGGAAATCCATCCCCCCCTGCCCGCTCTAATTGGGGCCCTCCCTAGTCATAGATTTGCATCAATGCGTTTAAGCTTTGCGGCTTAGCGTTCTATTGTCGCCTTGCCTTTGGTGCTCTATAGCACGCTCTCCTTGATGACTAAGGCCTGCGAACCTACATGCCACTGCCGTGTGGCTCTAGCTTTTCGTTCTTACAATCGACAGGCTTCTATCCTGAGCGTTTTGCGGTTCACACGCCCCATTCTTCTGTCGTCTTTTGGAAGAAGAGGAAGAAAGTCTGGCGGGCTGAGATAGCAATGGGCTCCGACGACTACAAAGCCATCGGCGGCGGCGGCGCGCTCAAGCTGAAAGGCGCAAAGGTCAGCAAGAAGAAGAAGAAGGCGGCCAAATCAGACCTGGAAAAGAACCTGTCCGGCGGCGGCGACGAGAACGCAGCGCTTGCAAAAAAGAACGAAGACGATGAAGACGCCCCCAAAGAGAAACGCGACAAGCAAAAGGTCTCACGAGACGAGAACCAGAGAAGAGAGGATGAGGAAGAGAGGGAGGACGAGGACGAGCCGGTTGTGATTAAGACGGAATCCGAGCGACGGCACGAGGAAGCAAGAAAGAAGAGGGTAAGTAGAGAAGGATGTTTCACAGCGCAAATTTTATTGGGACAAAGGGCTAATTTCGTAAATAGCTTCTTCAGAGCGCGCAGTCGTCCGGATCCAGACCCGAGCTGCTAAAGACACATAAAGAGCGAGTCGAGGAGTTGAACACATACTTGTCCCGGCTGAGCGAGCATCACGACATGCCAAAGATTGGACCGGGCTAAGCATTTACGTCCAGTGGTGGCGTGAGGAGGATTATGTATGCATGGCATGGAGTTTGTGGTGTTTCTTTACTTTGGGATACTGATATTACACAACTATTACTTATATACCCTATGGAAAAGTGCCAAGGGCAGCCCGAATCTTGCAAGAAAAATTGGATTATTACTTAGAAAGAACAATCGTTTTAGCATCACAGTCTAAAATAGTATCAGAGGAACATTGATCTAACGTGCCTTGAATATGTGCGGCTGCTTCTTTTGCATGCTTGCTGTGCTATATATGCGGAAATACAATTCAAATCCCCCTTTTAAGTGCCAAAATTGATGTATGCTTTGCAGTTGCGCAGAGGATCCCCGTCCCAGTCTATCAAGTTCGAGTGTGCCAAAAAGAAATCAAAAACAAGAAAAACAAAAGTATGCTGCTGCCCAATCTATGTATCCCGCCGAGGTGCGCTATGTATTAGAGAAAAAGGAGTGGTTAGGAAGTAGCCGTGAGTGTCGTGATTACAAGGAATGAATAATACGCCGGTGCCAATTCCAATAGCATGGATATGCTGATGCAGTTTGATAAGAGAGTGAAAACGGGAAAGTAAAAGGGAGTGAAAACCAAGAAACATGTTTTTGGCTTATACCAGCAGAACAGCTCCGACCAAAAGACCAATGGCAGCGGGCATCATCATCTCGCCACGAGGGCCAGAGGCGGCGTTCTGAAGGTCAGGGTTCTTTGAGCCGTCGGCATGGCTGGTGGGCAAAACGGCCACCCATGAGGTGGAAGTCAGGGTAGTGGTGCCTCCATCGGGAAGTGTCCTGGTGAAGGTGTGGGCGACGGGGGCAGACGTCGTCTTGGAGCCCGATGTGATGGTTGATTGCGGAGTTGCGCTGGCCTCAGTTGAGGATGGGCCTGGGGTTACGGATTCATCTATTTGGAGAGTGTTAGCCAATTTGCCTGGGTTACCCCTGAATGAATATTTGACTTGGGGGAAAAAAAAAACGGTAGAATCATCTCTATGTCCAAGTCACAAATCTCGAAGCACTTGCAACTCAGACTGTCGATGGTTGTTTTCACATCCAGTACATGATCCATGGCTACTATCAACGCTGAGACGCCCATCTCGACAATGTCAAAGCGACAGTGCGAAAATCTGACATACCAGTTGCGGTTTCTGCCGCCGTCGCCGAGTTCGGTGAGGTCGATGTAGGAAAGGAAGAGGATGAAGAGGAAGGGGATGAAGAATCAAAGGTAGTTGTTGCCTCAGACGAGGCAACAGACGAAGTATTGCTTAACGACAACCTACCAGAAGAGGTGGTGGACGCCGGAGCAGTAGTGGGAGAGGAGGAAGCAGCAGTAGTGGTCTCTTCTTCCGTAGTAGACGTACCAGAAGTTGAAGAAGCAGAAGAAGTAGTTGAAGCGGGGGCCGAGCTTGGGGTGCTGGAAGGTGCTGCGCTGGTGGATTGTTCCGAAGCAGTGGTTGATCCTGGGGTGGTGGACGCAGGAGCAGAGGACGAAGACGAATCAACGGAAGAGGACGCAGAAGGAGAACTAGATGACTCGCCTATTTGATCCAGCGATTAGTCATGATGGTCAAAGCCTTCGAGACATCGAGATATATAGAACGGTACAACTTACTTGGGCTAGTGGTCGATGCAGGGCTGCTGGAAGCTGAGGATTGTACGGCCGTTGATGACTGCGCAGCTGAGGAGGAGCTAGGGGCCGTGCTGGTCGGTAGTGCAGCCGTGGTAGAGTTGTTGTTGCTCGGCCCATTGTCTTGTCTCTTGGCAATCTGAACAATGGCGGAGGCCACAGAAGGATCCCTCTCGCTGATGGCATCGATGGCGTCCTTGTCAGTGGCAAACACTCCATGCTGGTATCTCTCAGGGAGATAGGCATGGAGCAGCCGGTGAAGCAGGTCAGGAGAGGCCTTCTGAAGTGCCTCCGCCAGCTCGCCGTTGGAGCTGTGAGCCTTGGCCAAGTCCATCTTCGAGTTGTCGTTGTGTCTCTGGCAGTTCATCAAGCTCGGTCGGGCAGTGGCAACGCCCAAGCCGAGGATGAAGCCCATGACGATGACGAGCAGCGCCCGCCTAAAGTAAATCATCTTGTTGCTCTTCTTCTTGTTCTTCAACGCAAGTGGCGAATAGTCCCGGTATCCGGTCTGCTTCTCTCCTTGGGTGCTCTTGAGTAGTCCAGCCTCTAGGTGGCCATCACCGTCGGTGTAACCGGTGGGAGCCATGAGTGCGGAAGATGTAGGTAGATATAAGGTATATCCAGAAGAGACGAGAGAGGGGCAGGTGTCAAACAAAGCGCGGTCGATATGCAAGCCTCGTGTGCTGCAGTCAACGGGCAGGGCAGGGGTGTCTTGAAGTTTACGAGACTCGACGAAAACGAGACGCACGCCACCTCCGGCAGGGCAAGCGGAGAGGTTTTGGGGATTTTGGGTTCAACTATGCTGGACCCGGAAGGTCTAGCAAGAGAGAAGGTCTGAGTGATAGCGGGTCCTCGTTCGTTCTGATTGAAGAATTGGCCTCGTGCTGGGGCAAAGTCTGGGGCTGCCGGGCAAAACAGAGATGCAGGTCAAGCTTTTAGGCTCCGCCAGATAGGTTTGCTGTCAAGAAGCCACGGAGGATAGCCGGTCGACCAACGAGAGCGGCGGGAACAGCAAAGTGTCGGATGCAGGTGAAGAAGAGAAGAGAAAAGGTAGTCGACGAAGAAAAAGTATAAGTTTGGGGGCTGGTGGAGAGGCCGCGGGCTTGCATAAGTCACGTCCGCCGGCCTCTGCTTTGTGAAGACTGATAAGAAGAGCTGGTATCGTTGTCGTGTCGTCAGTCCCGATCTGGTGCGACCTTGGCACCAGGCCCTGCTCTCCTGCTCGTCTCGTCTCTCGTCTGCCTCACTGCCTCTCTCTCTGCCGTGTCTGCTGCTATCCACGGATACGAGACCCTCCCGACCCCCAGTCTTGCAGGCCCGGGCTCTCGGCCCAGCCCACTCGCTGCGCTTCAGCTGCCAAGGGAAACGCGGCATCATTGACAGCTCATCGGGCCTGCGACAAGGACCAGGTCCGTTGAAGCAATGGCTTATCCGTGCGTCATTATTAGCGGCCGGAGCAGCGCGCTTGCGGGCCTTGGGAGGCTGGGATGGCGGAGGCGTGATGGCAGCATCTCGAGAGGGAAGCCATCTGGAGGCTGTGACTGGCTGCAGCCCGGACAGCCACTGGCGGCGGCTTGCATCGTTGACGCTCTAGGAGGCTGCAGCAGTCCACTAGGGCCGCCGCAGGGGCTCTGGGGGTTCCAGTTGCGTACAGTAGATGCGCCTGTCGAGGCTCAGGCTCTCAAAGCCCTGTGGCAGCTATACCGGAGCTATGGGTCGCCGGATGCCTTGGCGCCAGTGGGAGCTTACAGGGCGCTGGCAGGGTTGGGCGTAGCGCTGCGGTACCCAGGTAGCACCTCGGGAGTCGATGCAGGGAGACGTAGAAATAATTAAACATTGATGGAAGATGTAAAAGAGAAGAGTTATACAGAGCCTCAATTCAGTTATCCGGCACTCTAGCTACAGCAAAGACATATTATAGACCTCTACAGCTACAGCCACTGCATGTAAGCACACGAATATATGACAATAAAATACATGATATGTCGACTGACTGCCTTGTTGAGCAACAGTTGGGTAAAAGTACATTTGGTGTAGCGAACAATGAACTGGGGCGCTGAAAATTGCCCAAAATAAACAACATATCCATAAAATAAATTGAAACCCCAACCCCGATCGATTGGCAGCGCAGCATGCCAGCACAGAAACAGGCGTTACGCCACACCGTCCCCTGGTTCCTTGATTTAACCTTTTGAAACTTTGCCTTTGGTTATGAGGTTTTTGTCTAAGCTTATGAACTTCAATAGCATCTCCAGCTAGCACGACTCAACCTACATATGTATGCATAGTAATCCCTAACATCAAGGAGACGCTCGGCGATAGCAGGGGAGAATTAGGTAAGACGTAAAGAAAATCGAGAGTATTACTAGTGCCTAGCACGCAAGCAGTGCTTGAATCCTTCCCAAGTGCTATTATTAGGCATGTGTAGCTACATATCTGGATCTGACGTTGCTTCAACGCAGAGCTGTTTCACGAACCAAGCCGGCTGCTCCTCTTGTCTGAGACATGCATGTACGGCAACGCTTCTCGGGAGCTCTCATACTACCAGGTAGTGCTACCACCTACGAATCCACTTGCCGACAAGAGTTGCCACCCAATTGCCTCGTAGCACACATGTTTAGGCGATTGGAGGAAACGCATTGGATGCTGCCATTCACTTACAAGGAATAAACAGGCTGGCTGCTTGATATCTGTCCATCGGCGCCGAAACGGTCAACTTGGCCAGTTCATGACTTCATGTTTACTCTTGTAATTCATGCTCCTCGCTTGAGCATCTACATCCAGCACGTCGACCTCGGTATTGCTGGTTGCGCGAATGCACGCACTCTTCACATCCCTCTATCGGGTCTCTGTTTTCGTATCCCCATTTAGCAGTGTTCGTAACGGAGTCCCTGCTCCGCGGTGGTACGAGAACACCCGCATTTACGAAGCTCAAAGTAGCATCGTCCTCTCCTTATGATCATCAACTGGTCATATATCACCCTCTTCGTCCCAGGGTCAGACACCACGAGAGCTGCGAATACACACCGCGATAGTACCTGTGCCAGGGATCCCTCATCCCATCCGCCAGCCATCTGCATCTTGATTTCGCAAAATGGTTTCCTAATGCTCGCACTTTGTATCTATAAGCTCTACTAACACCCAAGCATTCACTTCGGGAAGCGTGGCGTGATTTCCATCTCCACAGACCGTTCTGCTAACAATTCTGGGTGCCGGCATTCCCGCTGCTTACCCATTCTTCGACTCTGCCGCTCCCAGCTAGGATCATGACAGGGCCTGTCGAGAAAAATCGGGGCGGTGCAGCCCCTTTGTCGGCGCCTACAAGACGACGCAGCATGATCTCGTAACCATGACAGTGTTTCCCCAGCGATATGATGCGCACAATTGCAAAATCGAGCGTGTCTGTGAATAGGCCTCCGCATGAATATACCCTCGCTTTCGTCTATCCTTTGCTGATCACCTCGAGGCGGTATGAAGAGGAAACATGAAACAATTCCCAGTAAAAGCTGCTAGGGCCAGTACTATTCCGTAGCAGCTCTCCATAACTGACATCATCGATAAAGAAAAAAAAAAGCTCAGCGGAGCTTGCGAGGCCGCATCGATTTTGCCGCTCGTATTCGAACACTGGATGGAGGAACTGGGAGGAGACTTGGCCGACCCCAACTAGTCAAACGAGACAGAGAAGTTCAAAGCGGACGAGGTCTAGAACTTGGTCGTCTCCGGCCAATGTGCAATGGGCAAAAACTTTTGGATTTCGGCCAAGGCTCATTTAGGCATAAGATCAACGTCTAGATTGGCGAGGCCTCTCAGCCTCATGGAGATTATGGCAGGCAAAGCAAGGGTATCCACGCTTCTGGAAACGCCTCTCAGGTAACAATATATTTTTAGCGCAGAGTTTGAAAACGGGGCAACAGAACGACAAAAAGAAGAAACGAAAAAAAAAAAGGGTCGGCCCTCAATCTTCGTTGGGTATCGAGATGCGTAGAAGCTGCAGACTGCATGCATGCTGCATTGAGTCGGTATTTTCATGTCGCTTGCCAAATTGGTGGTTGGTGGCATTTAGTAGCGTTTCTCAGAATGGCCACGATAGTCACATCAAAATAGGTGAACCAGAATAATTGAACCGCAACTCCATTCTTCTTGCAACAAATAACCCCCGCTTCACTCTGTAGCGCCAACTCTGTTCAACTTCAGCCGCCTGTAAGGTTGCGGTTGTAAGAAGGCTAATATGTGCCACCAAAACTGAATCGGCATCCAGACCGAGACTTTGGCACTTAACATTAACCGGCCTGCTATGCTCCTTTGGGATTCATTTCACCAGCACGCATCTGAGATATGTTTTACATGTACGTAGCAAGTTCTTACCTGTAGTCATTGAACTATGAAGTACTTGGGCGTATGTCGATGTTTGTAAAATAGGCATATAGCCTGCTTCAAAATTCTCAGCGTTATAGTCGATTGGCAGCGGTGAGAAAAAAAAGCCCGCCGGTTAGGCAACTTATCTTGTGATCAAATCCCCAAGAAACATACTTCAGCTGGTTTCGAGTCTTGAATGCACCAAGGAACGCCCCAGAACCTGCCTCTCCTCTAACTATTCTGAGCCTACCGTTGACTTCTTATGGCGTATGCAGATCTTCCTAGGTCGCCTAAACATGGCGTTGTCTGTGGTGTCATCTAACCCCATGCTGTTTGGATGGCATCAAAAACACAAACCAGGCTGAAACTCTGAATAAGAGCGAATCAGATTGAACTTGAGGCCTGGGAGCTAGCCACCGCAGGCACCGCGCAGCCCAAGTACTCGAAGGCTCCAAGCCTCCAGCATGTGATAATGATACATGTAAGGAGCGTTATGTATGGGATGTTCATTAGTCCTTTTTGTATCAGTTGAAACCGCATGGAGCACCTAAATGCTACCTTTTTAGTCACGCATGTAAATCATGTCCCGGAAATGGTGATGTCGCAGCGATTAGGTAGTAAAAATGAGTGTATGCCAACATCTTCGTCACAAAGCAAATGTGCTTCTCGTCCGAGCATAAGAACGGCTGATCAGAGATAAAAAGGGGAAGGCTTTGCTCGGCAGCTTCCATGGCTCGGTCGTCTATAGGCTTCAATATTTCGATTCAGATATCTTACACGGACGGAGATATTCTACTTAGTGTGCCTAAAAAAAGGAGGCTAGAAACTTTGCCTGGTGTATTCCAATTTTTGCCCATTTGGGAAATATTCAAGCACCTTGATAAGTCGCTAGCTGCAAAGTGGCTGTTGCTAAACGATGGCAGTCGAAACAATCAAAAGGGAGCTCTTAGACAAAGCGGATCTGTCTCCAAGTAAAACGTGGTCTCACAATGGCAAAAGCAAACGAATGCTGCGTAACTAATTTTTTTTATTGAGACATGAGTCTCCTTTCAATTCCTGTGGTGTTATTACTGCAACTGAAGTTAGGGGTGCATTTCTAGAGCGCTGATCGATGCAAGTATTATGCGCGTATGATTTGCAGCGGGGTGACTTTGGTGAACCACTGAACTTCACGTGATGGTACCCAGCAAAAAGGACACCAACAATTCGGCCCATGCCAGCAAACCGGGGGGTAGCTTTCATGTGAAAGCGCAGGCTCAATTCTATGGCATCTTGTCATTTTTCTGTTATCCCTGTCTAGATTCTTCCCAATGTGAAATCCTCTTTGCATGCTGAAGCTGCTTGAGTGGCATTCATATCATCTGCTGGAGCCTCGCCGCTTCAGCCACGCAACACGTCATCTGGCCTCGAGCTATATTCCATCCCAATCGTCTTCAATGGTTCCTAGGAAAGGTGGCCTCACACAACATGTCTAGCCACCTCAGCCCAGAGTCACGTTCAACTGAGGAACAAGACAATCTTCGAGTATTGAACCGATCGCCTCACCCATATCATCATCAAAGCTCTGAACTTCCGCATCCTTCCGAGCAGCCAATCTCTCGCCGCCCAAGGACAGCATCTTCGAGATTGGGAAGCGACCCGAACCAGCCATCGCTGTCCGTCCCACCAACCTTCTCCAAGGAGTCGACGCCAGCAAGCGATAGCGGCACCGATGCCGACGACGAGCATTTCCTCAAAGGCTTGCCGCCTCCCAAGCTGCGACCTCATAAAGGGCTGAGAGGGAAAAATGAAGTCATATCTGGCACATCGACGCCGGTGCTATCGCCTGCCGTGCTGCAGGAGCCAGTGCCCACAGCTGGTCGCAAGGCATCGCTTGGCGGCAAAAAGACTGAAGATAAAGCTATAGTGCCGGATGCGATCCGACGGAGGAAGATTCTTGTGCAGCGGGCCCTCGAGGCTGGCATTGTCATCACTTTGGCTAGGATGATACAAACAAACAAGCTGCTGTCGCCCGTATTAGATACTTGGCGCAAAGGTAAACCGCACTCCCCCTTTGTCTTTCTAGGACAGACTCTTACCAGCAGTAGACTTTTATCTGTTCAGCGCTTTGTACGGAGGACTGCTCTTGCTCTACCCCTTTCGAGTCATGATATGGGGTTACAAGCTTCAGAAGCCGTCCTCGAGCTTGCCATTGAAGCTTCCCACAGCTTTCGATCCCGCGCCTCTCCTCTATCCTCCTTCGATTACGATATTTGTGTCGCTATTAGTTTCCGTCAACTGCCCAGCAGTCATCCTTCCGAACCTTATACTGAGCATAAGCTCGATTCCTCAGCAAGTGATACCCAAATTCGACCAGTACGCAGCATACGACTCTCTTCACTGGGTTCTGTCATGCCTCCCCCTGATTTGGCGATCCCCTTTTTCGGACGCCTCACGATTTACACCGACCTACGCTTTTCTGACGCAAGAGGACCTAGTCTTGCTGTATCCTTTGCATAGAACGGCATCTGCTGTATTACACCATCTTACTACAACAAGCCTCCTTACCGCCGAACTTCAGCTTCTTTCGATTGCTTTGATCAACGTCTTGCTTCTAGCGTCTTCACCTCAGATTTTAATCTTAAAAGCTTTGTTGTGGGGTGGCGGTCTCAGTCTACTTGTACTATGTGGCGCCGTGATAAGATGGGGAATTGTTTTGGCAAGAGTTCCCAAGTGGCGTTTTCGAAGAGAGCCATATCCTCCGAGGCGTCCATTTTGGAAATCCTTGATCAGGGGCTTGTCTTGGCAGAAATTCAAGAGCGAGATTCTGGGCTCACCTCTGGATCAACATAGCGACGATGCGCTCTTCTCAACCGATGAGGACGAAGACGACGTACGGTTCAGCGGCCCTACCAGGGTTCAAACTATTGGCGCAACAGAGAAGCCATCCCTTGACACATCCGCCGAAAATGGGTGGAAAACAGGCGGAGTTTCTAGAAGATATACAATTCCTCACATGGATAAGGCGTCTCGCAAAATAGCAACGCACACTCCATCTGGAAGGAGAAAACGGACGGCATCCGTTTCTATTCGTGCATATTTCAAATTTACCCCCGCACAGGCAGCAGCGAGAAAGTGGCTGTATGCATGCTATGTATATGTGTGTTTGGCGATCATCATAGTGGCATTTATCCGCCCCTATGTGGGAAAGTATGCCCTCGGTGGCAAGGAACCCCTTGGCTGGGCTCTCGGATACTTTTTTGGTGATCTGCCAGAGTTCAGGTATCGGGTTGTCAGAGCTAATCTGGAATCTTGGATCTGTCTTCCACCAAGGACCGAAGCTTGGGGCGAAAAAGAATGTGGCTTTGGCTGGGTACAGCATGTTCGCCACAACGACTTTGGCGAGGCCAATACGCGGCTCTTCATCAGCGGTTACTGGGTTGCGATTCTTATTGTTGGACTCGCAATCGTGTTTCAGCTGAAAAATACATACGAGGTGGATACAAGGCGGAAGGTATTCCACTTTATGATGGTCGGCATGCTTTTGCCAGCGACTTTTATAGATCCGACTTTTGTTGCCTTGGCTCTTTCAATCGTTTTGGCAATCTTTTTAATCCTCGATTTATTGCGAGCAAGCCAGCTACCCCCTCTCTCCAAGCCGATAGCCTCTTTTCTGGCTCCTTATGTCGACGGCAGAGATTTCCGCGGACCTGTTGTGATATCTCACATCTTTCTACTGATTGGGTGTGCCATTCCCCTCTGGTTATCGCTTGGATCTTTGCCACGGACTGGGTCGGACTACCTAGCTGGCTGGGAAATATCCACGAGAGAGATCAGTATGATTTCAGGGGTTGTTTGTGTTGGGCTAGGCGACGCGGCAGCTTCGCTTATTGGGCGTCGTTATGGTCACCGCAAATGGCTCTGGGGCGGCGGCAAGAGCCTCGAAGGGAGTTTGGCATTCACAGCTGCCGTCTTCCTCGGCCTCATAGCTGCGAGCATCTGGCTCCGCATAGGAAAATGGCCCATAGCCGGTGAGGATATAAGCATGGCGACCAGAGCCGGACATGCCTTGGTGTGCTCCTCCATGGCTAGTTTGACAGAGGCGGTTCTGACGGGAGGCAACGATAACGTCATTGTGCCAGTTATACTCTGGACATGCGTAAAAGCGCTTGAGGTTTAAATTTATAGAGGCATAATAACGGCGTTTTTTTCTTTTCTTTTTTGTTTGTCTTTGGATTCATATACAACGGGTATTCGATTGGCGATGGGGGGCCGTACGACGATATGATGAGTTGTTTAATCGTCGTCTTTGTGTTTTATAGAACAATATTATACGACCTACATGACTAAACGTTATCGGATAACATTGATACAGACAATAAGATGGCCTAATGACTCGATTTGAGATATAGACAAGTGGGCTTTAAACATGGACATATATATAATGGCAATAATGGGTAGAAAACAAGTTACCATGGTCATCAATTGGAAGTGATTAAGAAATGTCATCGCTTTTGGTATATTCATAGTCCTTGTGCTTCATCTTGAGTATATATAGAGATTAAGTTGGCGGAGCAACAGCTCATACCAGGAATAAAGAGAAATTAGAGAGTGTTAAACCAACATCTATGCAGTTAGATCTTCTAAGATGGCTTCGAGGTCTTCTTTCCTGAATGGCAAGCTTAATAGCTCTGTTCCGAGGTTGTCTTTGCGGCTTGTTAACATTTGATGGTCGTGGAATCTACATATCCATCGTCAGCATCCTTAATCAAGAAAAGAGAGAGGAAAAATTATAATAATGATGTGCTTACTCTTTGAGCAGCGTCCGGAAAGCCATCTCGGAGCTGCAAATAAACTCCTCAACGGCCTTGTTGTATACCATCCTATACTCCAGACCAACATCCTCGTCGCCTTCGTCTTCCATTGCGATGAGAACCTCGCCAACAAGGAGACGAAACAGATTCTTTGCGTTTTCCGTAAGACTCTTCAAAACGAAGGCGACACCTTCGCGGCCATTGACGCGTTGTGATTGTCGGCCGAGAAGCTCGTGCACGTCGTCCACAACGTCGAGCTCGACCTTGAACGGAGAAAAAGTAGTGCAGTCGTGGAACACAAAGTTGAAGTCTGAGCGCACGCCAATGTCCCACAGCAGCGTGAAATCGGGAGTATCGGCAGAGCATATCAGGTTGACCTGCGGGAGGGCTGCAAGCTGGGCGAGGATGGCCTGAGAGCCCGGCTTGCGGAGGGGAGTGGCGTCGATGGAGTTTACAATGATGGTGAGGGTGAGCCTGGAGGCGGCGGATAGGAGGAGAGAGGCGATGCTTTGAATCATGATGGCGGGCTGGGCGGTTGGGATCCGTTGGTTGGGGTCGATGGCGGAGGCGACGACGCTGAGGATTTCGCGGAGGTTTGTGGTGTGGGCGTAGCCGTTGACCATGACGATCTTGCCGGCTGCTTTGCTGCTTTTGTTATTGGAATGGATGTAGGTGGCAAACTTGTGCAGCAGAGGTCTCTTGGAGCCCAGGCCAAAGAGACATATGCTGAAGCCTTGTGATAGCTCAAAGGCCCACTGTGGGAAAGATTCAGCGTGCAAGGACTCGAGATACTCGATATTCTCGACATGACGGTCCTGATGGTCGTGTAAGATGCCAAAGTACTCCTCGTGGGAGAGCAAGTTGAGAGACGCCAACGTGTTATCCGACGTTTTCGGCCGTCCAGGTTTGTTATGTAGAAAGTACAGCTCATGAGGAGGCAAATCCCTCGGCGGCGTTGGAGACCTCGCTCTCTTCGCCCTTGCTTTTCGCCGCGCTGGTGTTTTCGACGGCGTAGCAGGGTCGCCTTGTGCCAATCCCGCGGCTTCGCCGTCCGTTCTCTCTTCGAGCTCGTCCTCGCCGTCATCTTCATCCTCGGCATCGCTCGACTCGTAAATCTGCCTCGTGATATCGACTCCGAGCTGGTCGTCGTCGTCGCTGCCCCCGTCGCCAACAACTCGATCTATTAGAGCTCTTGCGCTCTTCCTCCGCGCGGATCGATCTGCGGCTCTGCCTGGGGTGAGGACATTGAAGCCCACTGCTTTGGTGGGAGTTGCAAAGACGGGTACAACGTTTGGTTTTGCGTTCGGGGTGCTGTTGTTGGACCTTGACTTTGGAGGCCGGCCACGGCGCCGAGGCGTTGGTGTTGTTGCTGATGGTTCGGGCTCTGTCGCTGTCTCTTGGATTTCAATGTCCATCTTGTCTCCCAATGAAGGGAGATTTGTGTTGTCTTCTTCGTTTGTATCCATTGGATTGGTAGGGGATCGCTCGTACAATATCAAGGACTCGTGAAATGTCGATGCTGCTTCGTCGT
The DNA here is from genome assembly GCA_038502285.1 of Trichoderma sp. 2475. Lineage (NCBI taxonomy): Eukaryota > Fungi > Ascomycota > Sordariomycetes > Hypocreales > Hypocreaceae > Trichoderma > Trichoderma sp. 2475. The sequence goes on along the minus strand of JARPVV010000003.1, from coordinate 1,055,241 downwards.
CGAGGTTGGAGGGGCTGGAGAGTTTGTAGGCAGGGACTCGAAGACTTTGATGTCAACACTCTCCAGTGGCAGGATGCAACAATTAGCTGAGGAAGAATTGATGTTTGAAGTCTAAGGAATATTCTTCATTGCATAATGCTTCTGCTAACGCATGTCAATGTAAGTAAGTTGTGGCAGCTGATGATCGCGAACCAGCTCTGACCTCATCCGAAGATTCTCCCTGGCAAAAAGCACATGCACCACTCAACGCGCTGGACGCGCTGCGGGAGCTCCAGAGCTCAGGGCTCCTGAGGCGCTAATCCAGGGATCCATGGCGCAGCGCTAATCCGACCCACCGAAGCTCCAGCGGAAGAATTTCCAGCTTGTCTAGACATCAATCCACCGATCCAGTAGCCATTGAATGCTCCCAGCTGATATAATTGAGGCTTGCCCGCATCATCGCTCAAGACATCATAGCCTTTGCTTTGAAGGAGAACCGTCAGAATGAACTTCAACCTGTACGGATCACTCAACTCTGCAAAGCTGCTGCTCAAGCCCGGCCTGTGTCTGCCTCACCACATAGCACCGACTTTTAACGATCTTCCCATCCCGCTCGATGCGGTGCTGCAGAGAGACGGCCGAAGAGCCAACATCAAGGCTGTAGTCTTGGATAAGGACGACTGCTTTGCTTATCCGGACGCAAAGGAAGTATATCCTGCTTACAAGGTAGCAACACACTCGACCAATCGTTTCCTGCGGCGTCGCTAACAGGAGGTTTCAGCAACACTTTGAAAAGCTGAAGCAGACGTACCCTGGACGAAAGCTCTTGGTGGTGTCCAATACAGCCGGCTCAACTAGCTGGGATAAAGATCTCAAGCAAGCGGCCGAGGTGGAAAAGAGCACTGGAGTTTTTGTTCTCCCTCATTCGACGAAGAAGCCTGGCTGTGGCGCTGAGATCATGGCGTATTTTAAGAAATATCCAGAGACTGGAGTGACTGACCCATCACATATTGCCGTTGTTGGTGACAGGCTCACCACTGATGTGATGCTTGCTAACATGATGGGCGCCTGGGGATTTTGGATTAAAGATGGCGTGGTGCCGCTGAGCCAGAAGAGCATCGTAAGTGCATAGACTCGTTGAATGGTGGCTTTTGCGTGAGGCTGACGATGTGTAGTTCTCAAGGATTGATCACTGCCTGGCTGGATTTCTGCAGGCAAGGGGCGTGAGGGCCCCTGAGCCGCAAGTTTCGTCTGAAAAATACTGAGATCATTGGCGCCCTGACCAACCCGCACTCTCGATATGCGCATCTTGCTCTATTTCCCTCACACTGCAACCGTGATTCACAGTCGAAGCATGAGAGTCAGCTGTTGCAAAGCCATCAGGCGGTCAACAATGGTATTGAAGTTTGATGCACTGATGGACTGAATCAACCCTCGGAAATCATCGCATGCCCTTCGCCGCTATAAATTCTTCCTCTTTATATCCGATTCCACGATCGCTGTTGACTGGGGACTGGATGCTTCCTTAACCTATTACCAAGCTTCATCACTTGTCAGCTCCTCCACATATAACATTACTGTTTTACTTGGACCTCCAGGTTGCCAATTTCCTACCACCAGGTACAAAAACTCTTCACCACTCCTTGCATTCCTACCGTATACATCATGGGCGGCAAAACGTGGTCTAGACAAGAGGAGCGCTTCTTCTGGAGAACCATCGTGCCACAGTCGCCAAAGGCTGTGAAACCGTCCGATCGAGTTCACGACTGGAAGGTCTGCGCCGAGATCATGCAGCAGGAGATGGGAGTGAATGCTCGCCGCAAGTATTCGAAGCTGATGCTCTGTGCGTAGCCTAACCCGGGTGAATCCAGGTGGTGACATGCAGAGATTTTATTGCTAACCTGTTAAATGTGTGCATCACTTTCAAGTCGAACACTATTTCCAGAATGTCCAGACTGGACACAAGTCTCCTTGCGCTCGCGAGTTCGTGGTGGAGCATAAGCGCGCTCTCAGTGAGTTCCGCAGAGGAGAAGAGGTGGCCTTTGATATCATGACTGAGAAGGACCTAGTAGAGTCTCAGCAGCGAATTCATGCCGTGGTGCAGAGCGAGGCAGTGCAAGATGACCACTGAGTGGCACGATATATCAACCTGGCTGGACCTGGGAAGTTTGACGAGCATAGAAGAGCAAGGGGAATAAGATCGAAGATGACTTTTACTGTTGACTCAAGACGTCAGGTATTAGTGCTACGTATTACAATGGGATTTACAAGTAGAAATGCGGCATACAGTTGTTTAATCTTGATAGTGCCTCCAGGGATGCTTTGCGTATTTCCCATCCACATAACTGTCAGTCACTAAGAGACAAGGAGCAGCTTTGCTGATTATGCTTAGCAACATCAGTCGAAGAGCTGTAGCTGAGAAGCTAGTCGAAAGAAAATTCTGTATTGATATCACCTATTACACTTAGTACCCAAACCCCGAAAACGCCAAAGAGTCATACGCAAAATTCAGTCTTTCCAAATCAACTTTCTAACTTCCTCTCCGCCTATCACCCCAACAACAGCAGGCCATCCTCCCAACGCGCCAAAGACCCATCCGTAAGTTGCTTCATGCGCATATTTAACGCCACCCAGCAGCAAATTAGCAACATCAAAGGCCAGGCTATCCTTGGGCGCAACCCTCATCACAAGCTGGGTGCCCGTCTTGTCCACATCCAAAGACCAGTTGAGATCAAGCGTATGTCCAGAGCGCGAAATATCCACAGTGTGGTTTATGGTAGACGAGTCGACGAGATTGTATGACAACTCGATCTTGTCCGGGTTGCTGTAACCAGACCAGAAACCGCCCCAGGGAGGCGTTGATATGGTGATGTTGCCCTTTTGGCCGACGGCCGTGGGCTTGCCGTCGAGCGTCGTTTCGCCGGTTATGATGAATTCTATGTGCGCGCTGGGGCCTTCGCCAGAGTCAAAGTTGCTGAGCGATGTGAGGCCGATTTCGCCGATTCGGCCACCGTTGATTGATGGGCCGGCTTCGAAGGGTAGAATTTGCTTCCTCTGTGCTTCCTGTAGGCCACGAATTAGCATGTCGATTGAAAATGAGTTTGTGAGTATCTCACAGTTGATTTGCTTGTAATTCCGGCAAAAGTAGGCCACCATTGATTGTTACCCTCAGGAACGTCAAAGTGGATGTTTGTGATGTACATTTTGAGTCCCGGTGGGAGCTTGTCCACCACAAGGACTTGGCTGACTGATCCCCAGACCATTTTGACGATGTAATGCGATGCTTGTATAAAGAACTGGAGATGGATAGAAAGATGCTGCGTATGTCTGTTTTATGAAGGCGAAACTGCTGGATTTATAAAAAAAGAGTCCAAAATGTCTCTTACACTGCAATGATTCACAACTCGGCAAAGGCGATAATATTACATGAACGCTGACATCGCTCTAGATCGGTCGAGGCACCATCCAGCTCTTCAGCTGCTGGCACCAACACTCTCTTCCAACCAATTACCACGTACTGATCATCCCCATTGCCCTCAGCTGAAAAGACCATCGCCGATGCTCTTGCCACCCAGATTGTCCAGATGCGCTCACATGTCCCAGATTTGTCAAGATCACCGCCAGACCGGCCAAGGGAGGAAACCGCTCCAGACTCAGCCGTCCGCGTCCATTTCCAAACCTGGCTACAATGTCTTTTTGCGACGGCAGTCCAGAACTTGCGGCCCCCAGCTCGGCAGATGGCTGGATCGCTTCTCCAGGCAATATTTTCCAGGGACCGTGGCTTGGCTAGTGGACGGGCCGCGCCTAAGTGGAGAAGTATGGAGGCTTAGGAGAGACAAAAAGCTCAGCTCAGCTGGGCCAAGAGTCGATAATTCGCCTGTGGCGTGGCTGGAAACGGGGTGGTCCGTCGATAGCTGCTTTTTTTGTTTGCTTGGATTGGAAGCGCTCATCAGCTGTGATGCCTGTCGAGGCGCATATCTTGTGTCCCCACTGAATCAAGTCCATAGATGTATATATAGGCCATATATGGGCGGCATCAATATTGGTGTGAATCTTTATTTACATCCAGCTCAACAAATCCCCTCCATTTATTTACTTTGCCAATTCAGCATTTCATCTTTCGCATAGCCCATCGCAGCATATCCCAGCGCCATGGTCTATCTCCCCGCAACAAGGCACCTCAACGGCGTCCGCCTCCTCGCTCTGGACGGCGGCGGCGTCCGAGGCGTGGCATCTCTCATCATCCTCAAAGAAATCATGAAGAGAGTCCAAGAGCGAAAGGGCCTCAAGGAGGAATGCCGTCCCGCAGACTACTTTGAGCTCGGCGCGGGCACCAGCACCGGCGGTATCATCGGCATCATGCTCTTCCGGCTTCGCATGACGGCTTCGGAAGCCATTGCAGAGTACGACGACATCTCCAAGGAGGTGTTTAGCCCCAAGATTTATGGCTGGAACATTACGCGCGTGATGCCCAACAAGCTTGCTTCTTGGATCAACAACAGCAAGACGCTGGTGCAGAGCAGCCGATTCGACGATGCATCGCTGAAGAAGGCTATTAACAAGGTTGTGGCCAAGTACGGCCTGGATGAGGAGGACAGGCGGTTGGAGGGAGATGCACCATTGCTGCACCCGCAAGCAGGCAGAATGTGAGTTTTTCAACATCTTCTCTCAAATACTTTGTATGAGACTTATCTAATAAAATGACAGGATTGTCTGCACAACGGCCCAAAACAGGGCGGAAACAGTCCTGCTGAGATCTTACAAAGACAACACAATCCATGTCAAGTCCATGGTCAACGACGCCATGAAGGAGCACTCAGAGAAAATCACAATCAGCCTGGCCACACGAGCTACTTCCGCCGCGCCCACTTACTTTCCCGAAGTGAAATGGCCAGAGAACAATCCCAAGTTGACATTCTGGGACGGCGGTCTACTCAACAACAACCCCATCGACCAGCTGTGGTACTCGAGATATGACCTCGTCCAGCCAAGCGAGCCAACCCCTCCAGTCTCCTGCGTCATCAGTCTGGGCACAGGCTACGTCAGGCCCGATTCGCCGTCAGAGTCATGGTTCCAGCTTGCGGGCGTGGCGTCTTCCGTCATGGGCTTTGCGACAAACACAAATGCAAAGGGCAAGGACTTTTCACGGCACATGACGGCGTTGAACAACCGCCCGGAACATGCAAAGACGAGATATGTCAGGTTAAATCCGTCGCTGGGCCACAGCGAGATTGGGCTGGCGGATTACACAAAAATGGAGGAGCTGAAGACGTTGGCGACCAAGTACATCGAGGACAAGGATAACCAGCAGTGGATTGACAGGGCTGTTCTCGCAGTGTGCGATGAGTAACGGCCTTTGATTGTTTTGTTTGGAAAAGATTTGATTGAGATTTCATGTATATACCGGCATGCGCATTGGATGATATTTTAGAAATTGCAATGGGTGAATCAGCACCCCGGTGTAAGATATAACAATAAAGCCTGGTCTTCTGCATATATTTCCTCATTTAGTGCTTCACCTTGAAACTCCCATTCAAATTGCGTACAACTGAGTCGATAAATGATGAATTATTTTACTTTTGAATATCATATGCGCCTTTATAAAATGCTTGAGACTCCATCAACTCAACTTCACCAACAGCGACCTCTCGCTCCGCTCCGCCCCGCCCCGGCCGGCGGCACCGAGAAAAAATCCCCGCCGCGGGGACCAGCCCACCACCCGCCAACATAAAGGCGGTCAAGCCCGGCAGAAATAATTCCTTCTCCGAATCCTCCATAGCAGCTCCAAGGTGACAACCTGCCGCCATACAAAATCATCTCCCATCATTCAGCAGCGCATTTGTCAACGACACTCTCCATCCACTGCCATAGAGACGCAGTCAATTTGATACCAGATCGCCCTTGCCCATCATGAGCGTTCCTTCACCTTTCGGCGGGAACACTCCCTCCATTCCCCAGCTTGGTGGCCAAGATCCCAATGTCAGAGCTGTAGGTGCCCCGCTGCTACCTTTCCCTTTCTTCTGCGTATATACGGCTTTGCTAATCCGCTTTCCGCGGGTCCAGATCCAAGGCGCAATGGAATCATGCTATGGAAAGTCCATCATGTCAGGTGTAATGGGTTTCGGCATGGGCGGACTGTTTGGTCTCTTCATGGCTTCGGTGCGTTTCTAGTTCCCATGCTGCTCCAGCCGCCTCATTCCTGGCTTCTTTGCATTTGTACTAATCCGGTATTTCTTCTTTGCTATAGATGTCCTACGATACACCCTTCGGCAGTCCCCTCCAAGGCGCCAACGGCCAACCCGCCATCACCTCGCTCCCCCTCCGCCAGCAACTCAAAATCGGCTTCAAGGACATGGGCACGCGGTCCTGGAGCATGGCAAAGAACTTTGGAAAGGTCGGCGGCCTGTTTTCCGGAATCGAGTGCGGCATCGAGGGCCTGCGGGCGAAGAACGACCTGGTCAACGGCGTGGCGGCGGGATGTCTGACGGGAGGCATCCTGGCCAAGAATGCGGGACCGCAGGCCATGGCCGGAGGCTGCGTTGCGTTTGCGGCGTTTAGTGCGGCGATTGATGCATACATGAGGCAGCCGAGCGATGAGTAGACACGGCGAGACGCTGTCCTGTCTCTGCAAAAGTAGGAGTGTGTGACACCGGAGATGGAGATGTTGTACGATGATACGAGGATTTTTGAACAACTTTGGGTTTGGCTTTGTCCTAATTACGGACTGAGGAGTTACGGTAGAGTAAACACATAGAGCATCTGGGCTGGCGTTGGAGGCACTGACATGGCACATCTCTCCACTTATAGTGTGATCTTTTCAAGACACGAGGAGAGAGAAAAGAAGGGGACAGAAGTATCAGGATGCTGCTATTTCTGCCCATTGAGAGTTCTGGGTGTGTATGATAATACCCGGACTGCTATAGAAGCAAGTCATCTGTATTATAAAAATCATATTATTTAATTATCAAATATTAACGGCAGATCCCTTCTCCTCAAGGGACCTATATTTCATTCCTTATTTGTACCGTTTTTTCCCTTCATTACTACGTGAAATAAACCGCATTCATCCTGTTCTGTAAGCTTTGACGCGGCAACTCATCATTTTGAGTCTTGCTTCATGGAACGACTGGAGCTTGCGCTGGCCATTATGATGCCTGGTAGACTTGGAATTTGCCAACTTCCCAGTAGGCGTCGCTGAAAGACTCTGGGTTGTTGGCAACAATGTCTGTGCAGTTGCTGGAACCTGGAAGAATAGAAATGTCAGTAAGAATTCCACTTGCATACTCCGTATGGACGGGTTTATATGAGAAGAGCATGATAGAAAGAGGCGATGTCCAGAAACACTTACAGCCAGACTTGTCCCAAACTCCATACACCAAATCGCCACAGAGATCAATGTTCAAAATGATGGAGTTGTTCCTAAAGTGGTTTCCAACATTGCAGTCCGTGCTCGGGAAATCAGCCGCAGCCTCGCCCCAGGTACTGGGATCAGGCTTCTGGCTGGTGATGTCCGAGGGAATAGCGCTGCGGGCAAACTGCCACACGCGGATACCCGCATCACGCCACTCCATGGCCATGATGCCACCGCCGTTCTTGTTGTACGCCGATCCAAAGGTGTCGGTCGGGCCCTGGACGCCACAGCCGGCGTTGCCGTCCTTGGAAGAGTCGCAGTTCTCGTTCAGGGCCTTGTCGGCCTGCTTGCGCTTGACACCCATGGAGCAGCCGGGCGAGGTGTGAAGCGTCATCTGGTTTCCGTCGTCGGCCTTGTTGGTGGCCTCCATGACGTCGATCTCGCCGTTCTTGGGCCAGTTGGACGGGTCGGTGAGCCACAGGGCCGGCCAAGAGCCGCAGCCGGTGGGAGTGTGGCGGACGTCAAAGATGAAGAGGCCGTCGTTGTAGGTGTTTTTGGACTCTACGCGGACAGAGAAGCGGCCAGTGGAGGCGTTGGGGACGCTTTTGGGGCCGACGGAGGTGTCGACCTTGAGGACCGCGGCATCTTGAGATGCAAAGGTCAAGTTCTGTGTACGAATGTTAGCGATATCAGAAAAGGGTATAAGACAGCAAGCAAAGTGAATGGCTAATTGCCAGTCACCAAGACACTTACAAGCTGCTTGGCTTGGCCCTCGGGGACATAGTGCACAAAGCCCTGGGCAGGATCGAAGCCAGTAAAATAATTGAAGTTGTCAAAGAAGTTTTCGCCTTGGACTGATTGAGTGGTGCACGAGCATTCATTAGCATGATTCGATGGAGCATGTTATAATTGTTGTTGCGGAACACATGGATGCGAACATTCAATTTGAGTGAGTTGAATAAAGACCGAAAACATTGAAATGAGACAGAGAAGAGGAAATAAAACTCACATGTATCTTTCAGAGTGTAAGTAAGCTGAGAGTAGTCGGGATACGAGCTCTTCTTCCCCTGCGTCACACCCACAGCCACGCCAATGACAATGGCAATGATGACCACAGCCGCAACGCCGATCAATACTTTTTTGTTCTTCCACCAGGGAGCGCCATATCTGGCGCCATCACGGCCGCTAGATCCGAGATTGACCTCTTCGTACCTCTGAGGGATCTCGCCCGCCTTGGTGCGGTCCATTTCCGTCTAAAGATGCGAGCGAATGGCTGTTGTTGCAAAGAAGGAAGAAAAGAATGAGGGTGAGAGTGAGGGCGAAAGCGAGAGACAAGAAAAGTTAATTAGGGAGTGCCCTTTTCACTCTTTTTTTTTTTGCGTATTCGTCTTGGCGCCAACAAGAGTCCAGAGAAAGTACGCAACGATATCGTGTTAAGCGACCAATCGACTTGGAAGGATTCCGGCAAATGACCGACAAGTGGTTAATATGGTCGGCGATAGCCTCTTTGGGAAGAACCACGCCAGGCACGGCAAAATCGACGATAACGAGCGCAGGGTAGAATATCCGGAACTTTTTAGCTGTGGAAAACTGACAAAATCCAACAAAAAGATATGAGAGAAGGAGAGAGCGAGCGACCTCTGGGATGTTTAAGGGATGACAGAAGCACAAAAAACAGAACCCTTGGAAAAGCTTACGGCAGTGAATACGAGAGTGGCAGCGTAAAAAAAGGTGGATTAGACATTCGGGCTCAGACTGGCCGGCCACTCAGAATCTACAGCAGCAGATACGAGTCCGGCTTTAACGTCCATCGTACGAAAAAAAAAGAGGCAGCGCTCCATTTGTCCATTCTCCATGCAACGTGCTCGCACTAGGCGCAGATCGGGTACAGCGGCAGCCCTGAAGCGCTTTTCGCTTCGACACTTTCGGGCATTTGTAGATGTTGCAGTGATTCAAGTAAACAGCAAGGCATCGAATAATTTGTCTGCCTGGTCGAGACATTGCTCGCTTAGACATTATCCATCGAATACATAGATACCTAGGTAGCTGAGTATAGGCGATACTGAAGACAACGGTGAGAATGCACAAGTAGCTGTGCTGGAGCTCCATGTGTCAGATCTCGATACAGCCCAGCTCTTAAACCGTGGAGCGACACTCTAGAGTTTCACATGACGCGCGTCAGTTGCAGTGCCGTGTTGATCCCCAACTAACCTCTGATTCTTTTTATCACCATCATGCCGCTTTCGGCCATTTCCCCTCTTCAATGGTTTAAAGCGCAGTCTCTGCATTTTTATCAGACTTTTTGAGGCTAGCTCAGGGCCCGTCTTTGGCCTTTTGTGTGTCTGATGTCTTTGACGTAAGGTACCAGCAGATCAAGTGACGCTAAATTTAGATGTCCCCCATTGGCAGTAGCGGCTGTTATTACATGACATGTGCCTGGCTGTGGCGCAGAGTATTCTCCGAGATTTCATCAATTTACCCCAAGCTATGCCCGTAGCTACATGTAAGCTAAATGTCAAATTCAACTGCGCATTGGCGGTGCTTGAGGCTGTGATGTGCCTTTAATTTACGGCGTCGAGACTCATTACCTTGAGATATTCTTCCCGCAGGATAAATGTCGTATCCCCATCGCACACATCGAAGAGTCTTACCGCTTGGGCAATATGAAAGCGCTGCATCGCTATCAAACATGTCATCTTTGAACGTCTTATGGAAAGCTTGATGTTTGTCGTGATATCGTAAAACCCTGGGCTGTTAATTCTAAATATGGCCTCGAGATCTCTGATACTATTGGAAAAAAAAATTGTTTTGAGACAGAAGCTGTTATAGTCAACTAATTGCGGTTGACTATAACAGCTTCTGTCTCAAAACACAGTGCGCAGGATCTCTGCTACCAGCCCCTCTGGTCGTTGAATAATCAAGATGGTGGAATTACATGTATGCAAGAATCTGGATAGATCTTCAAACAGAATTTCCAAGTTGATATTAATTGACAATATCCTCTTTCTAATACCATACTGGAGATGGCACGTAGAAGTATAGGATTACTCTCCGACTGACAGCCTGGCGAGACGGTGGTGGTTGAGGCTGTGATGTGCCTTTAATTACGGCTACGGTACCCAGGGGGGAAAAGAATATGGCCGAAGAAATAAATCATCGAAAGAGACGGGAAGCCGTCCGAAGGACGAAGTCCATGTTCACATCTTAAAGCGGCTACAAATGGTAAAAAAGGCATGTTTAATACCAGAGCATGGATAAGCATACTGAAGAAGGCTCAATAAGCCGTCTCAACTCATTATGTTTGGAGCCAATTGGATGACGAAAAGGCAGCTCTTTCACACAGTCAAGCCTCAGATGCCTCTAAAGCTTTCACTCAACAGAACTCTCGCTCCACTGAGTCCGGCAGCTGCACCTGTACCGTTCGCCTCTCCTGGCGCGTGCAACATAATTAATTAATAGTATTGTGTCGTTAGAGTACAAAGACATATGAGGCATAAATATCAGTCCGACTATAAACAGGTAGGTAATCGACATCTCCGCGTAACAGTTCAGATTTGGATCCACACGTCTTTGCGGCACATGAGGCGAATATAAGAAAAAAAGAAGAAAAATCAGTACCAAGAGAGGACGCGCAGTTGTGGAAAAAATGTCAAGGTCATCATCGCCTTCGCTACCCTCTTAGCCGTGGACAACGATCCTATCAACTAAACTCTCCCATTGCCAAACCCAGCCAACAACCCACCCCTTGACTCACATCTTTTGCTCTAGCCAAAGCCTAATCTTGAATCACACACATATATATTAAAGGAAAAAAAGACCAAAAGACCAAAAGAACAATAAGAGATGAAGTTGGTTCAATGGAGAACGTAAAGCATCAAGTCATCAACTCCTTGACATTGGAGGTTGCATTGCCATTCCTTATCCCAATATTTTCTAAAGCCTATTGTCGCTGCAGATATTCGTTGAATTGCCCAATATGTTTTGTTTTTCGTTTCATGATGATCGAGGCTTGCGATCTCTGCAATCCGCACTACGTTAGCCGCTAAAAACATTCAAAAAAGAACGAAGACACGCGTTAACAACAAGAACAAGCAAAAAGGAAATTAAAAAAAAAAATCACGAGGCTTGAAAACGCCAAGGATGGGAGCAAAACGAAATGCGGGGGCATCTTCAGGGGATATACTTACGTGCTAAGTCTCCGGGACAGCTGGTGCAGCTTCTTATCATTATCAGCCTCTTCCGCGGCCTTCTGCAGAGCAATAGCTCTCTCCTCTTCTTGATGCTTCACAACCTCGTCGTGAGTAGGGGGGAGGTGTTCATTCTGCAAGTCGACCTTTCGGGCATCCTCAAACGAGCTAATCGCGTTCTTGATACCTTCGGCACCGAGCATCAGGGTGCCGGCAGGCAGCCTTCCGCCAGATACAGTCTTCAGCTCCGTAACGCGCTCAGACTCTTCTCGCAGAACCTGGAAGACGCGAGACATGCGGCCAATGGCCAGGATCTTGTTCTTGATCGCCCTGCGCTTGAATTCGATCGAGTTGGGATCCTCCATACCGCTGGTAAGGGCTGGCGAGCTGGGGCCGGGGGAGTGTGAAGAAGGCGTCTCTTCCTTCAGCTCCTCCTCCGAGCACGTGCTCAAAATGGCAATGAGCATGTCAGTAATCTTTTCGCCAACAAAAGGCAGCGACCACGTGAAGACATCCATGAAATTGGGAAGCCAGTACGGGTGCGGCGTGCAGTTGAATTGTCGAATATTCATAACGTTGTTCTCATACTTCAGCACGGCGGCTTTGTTGTTGTAAACATCGAGATAATTTGGTGCCGAGAAGATGGTCATGACACTGGGGAAACCGGTCGTCCGCGTTTTGCGGTACATTCTGTATCCAGCATCCTGGGCTTCGTGGGCACGAATGACGGAGAGCAAGTTGTTCTTTTCCAGGAAAGCACAGGCGGCGTGATATGAGAAGAAGTACGAGCATCCTCGCACGTGGTTATGCAAAAAGAAGTCGCTAGATTTTTCTTGTCCAAAGTCTTCGAGGGGGTCGGCCCACAGGATGTCGCACATGAGACCTTGGGTAGGGGGCTCTCTAAATCGATCAATCTGTGTCGTCATGTTAGCTTCGAATCAGATGGACCATATTTCCGAAATAGTTTCATATAAAACCAGCAGTTGGACAGCAAGACTTACACTTCTCAGGTCGTCGAGGGTGTGCAACTCAGGGCTCAATCCACCGTGGATACACAGGAACTGCTTGTTCATAACAGCAGCCAGGGGAAGACAGCAGAACGACTCCATACAAGCTTCGTAGACGGCTTCTGAGTATTTGTGCTTGCACTCCAACTTGAAGGTGAAGTAGTCGGTCAAATGACGGCACTCGTGGTTGCCTCGCAGAAGCCACAGTGTGTTGGGGTAGTGGATCTTGAGGGACCAAAGGTAAAGGACACACTCGATGGAGAAGTAGCCACGATCGACGTAGTCGCCGAGGAAGAGATACCGCGTCTCGGCAGGGTCACCTCCAACCTCAAACAGCTTCATCAGATCGTAGTACTGGCCGTGAACATCACCGCAAACGGTGATGGGCGCATCCATCTCGAGAAGGTTGGGTTCTGCTCGCAGAAGCTCTGTGCCCTTCTTGATAATCCATATCGCCTGCTCCTCGGTGAGTCTGCCCTCGCGGTAAAAGTGCTGCTTCAGAAAGTTGATGTCGGGCTTTTCTTTGGTGTCATCTTCAAAAAATTGCTCATCGGTCGGCTTGAACATGGCCGGCGCCTGGACATCTGTAGGTTGGGCGACATGAGAGTCAGCGGCGTCGCAGTTGAGGTATTGTGAGACATTCACGTTGGAAAACAGCACCCCCCCTATCGACAACAACAGCAATGGCGGGGTAGTTGAAAGAAGCTGAACTTGACAAAGCACGGGGTGCGACCAGACGTACCTTTGCACACTCGCTCGAGCGTGCTGACCTGAGTGCCGTCCTCCATCATGTGGATGGTGAAGTCGATCTCGGGCAGAGGCTTCTTCTCCTGAATCGCGCGAATGGCATTGTCGACCTGGGCGGTTCGTCGAGGCACCTGCTCGGGAGCGTGAGCGTCGCCTTCGGTATCCATGATGGCGACTGGTGGGCTAGGGAGCAGTATAAAAGACTAGAAGCAAAGAATAAAGAAAAAGGAAAAACTCTCTGGATTGCGAAGAGTTTTGAGGGAGCGAGTCAGAGGAGCTGCTGCCGGAGACTTTTGCTCGGCGCCGAGGGTCCAAGAGTTCGCAGAAGCCCAGGAGCTGAGAGGTGTGGCGGGTGGCGGTGAGAGCCGAGAAATAGCAGCAGGCCTGCAGCTGCTAGCAGTTTGAGGAAATGCTGGGGGCGAGTCGAATCAGCGCCCGTGGCAGCGATGTTCTGGTGGAAATCCCAGGTAAAAATGTGCTCGAGGGCCAAAAGTGTGTTCGAGGCAAAGGCGAGATAGGCCGACAGGAGATTGAGAACTTGGCGGTGCCCGCGCGGGAGCTGGCCACGGGGGGGCGGACTGGAGCTAGCACGACTTATTACACACTGCTCCAGGGCTGTCAATTAGGGGACTGCTACTCCGTACCAGTACGGCACCTAATCTAACTGGCGGCTGGTACCTCGAGCCTTAGCAGCACCTTGGCCTCGGACGCTGCAACGTTCGCTGCTGCTTGCTGGTTTGGGGCATAGCAGAACATGTCTCGGACGGCCTCCAGCCCAATCGTGGGTTTGGCCCGCAGCGCGCATGCGGCTGACGGCGCTCGTTATTTTTGGCATCGACGTAAATAGCATATATTATTTAAAATTTGGAGCCACTACCTTATCTGAGAAGCGTATTTACACTCTGGATATACTTACGAGGCACCTCAGTCCCTCATGCCATAATTCACAGGCAGAGGCATTCCTTGCTCCAAAGATTGTCTGAGAAAGGGGCGGGGGAAGTACCGGTTCATTGACATCACTGCTATCCCTAATATCCCTATTCCGTACCAAATACGAGCTACCACTATTAGCCCGCTGCTACAAGAGCCCCCGTGCTACTAAACTGTCCACCAACATCCATTGACCAAGTGTTCAACTCCGTAACTCCATCCTGTATTAATGGATCTCCCACCGGGCTCGGCTGATTTGAAATGCACGCAGCAGCCTGTGAGTAGCACCGCGGCCGCCCCCAGATCTGCACCTTCGGGCTTCACCTTCAGGCTTCATCTTCAGGCTAGCCTTGCCCCTCAGTCTTTCTACCTCTACGGGTTCCCGCTGGAGCCCCGCTTCAATTCCGCCGCCACCAGACCCTGAAGAATGAGAGCTTGTCTTCCTGTTCTGAGTGCTGCCGTACACTTGCCGCTTAGCTAAACTTGAGTTCATATAGTCGTAACTGCACCGTTGACTGATGTCATTTCTTTCTATCTTCACGCTCTATGCATGCGTTTTTATCGATATGAATAAGACTATCTTGCCGTAGTAACAAAGAAATTTATACAGTGACGCCCTTCTTTCGCAACAATTCTAATGTCTATCGCAAATCATGCCCAGTAGTTCCCAATCTTTTTTGAATTTTCCTCTAACCATTATTTTCTATTTCCATCCATGTAGTATAAAGTCCATTATGGTAGGCTGTAGCCGCCGTCGACAATCATATCAAGACCGGTCGTGTAGGAGCTTGCATCACTCGCCAGGTACAGGTATGCGCCCTTGAGCTCTCCGGCGTGGCCCTCGCGGCTATACAAATATTAGCATCTTGATAAAGTGGCTCTATCAAAAAGGTTAAACATACCCCATAACAGTCTTGTCCTTCCACGCATTCTTTGTCTCCGCAGGCGCAAAGGATGAGATCTCGGTCAGGATATATCCAGGGGACACGGTGTTGACTCGGGCAAATCCAACCCACTCGACGGCCAAACTCTTGCCTAAAACAGCTCTTGTTAGCTTTCTGTGCAGCCCTCGAAGCATCATAAGACCCTGGTGACATACAAAAGTGGATCACAGCCGCCTTGGAGCCGTTGTAGACAGCCTGCAGCTGCGGGATGTTGACGATGCTGCCGCTCATCGACGCCGTCGCAATGAAGCTTCCGGTAGTGTAGTTCTCGAGAGGCTTGCCGTCAATCGTCGTGCCCTGCTCCTTCTGGCGGCGGAAGTGAGCGCCGGCGCTCTTAGCACACCACATGACGCCGTCCACGTTGACGGCCATGACATCGCGGGCCATGTCGGCAGGGCCGTCAATGAAGGCGCCCTTGGTCCATGGGATGCCCGAGTTGGCCACAAAAATGTCGAGGCGGCCGTTGAATTCCTTGACAATGTCCGTGATGGCCTTGTCGACGGCCTCGGCCGAGGTGACGTTTACCTGGTATGCCTTGCCTATTTTTGAACCACGTTTCAGCACTGTGGCGTATATGGATAGAAAGACGATGGGAAATACGCACACTGGACGCCATATGTCTTGGCAATGGTGGCAGCCGACTCTTCGGCCTGCTTGTTGCTGTTATACCAGATCGCAACGTTGGCGCCGGCCTCTGCAAAAGCCTCTACGATGGCGAGACCGATGCCAGCACCGGCGCCTGAGACAATTGCGGTTCTTCCCTTGAGCGAAAAGAGGGGCAGCACTCGGTCGACGTTGGGGACGGGGGAGTTGTCGTGCTTGAAAGCGCCGTTGGTCATTTCCGCCATTTTGAATATATTTCTTGCAGCAAAGAAAGTTGTAATGTCTTGGCTGACCGATAATCTCGAAGAAACGAAGCAAACAGGTAAACGAAGAGGGTATCAACACTGCAAAATAACCTGGGAATCAAAGGTGACGCTATCGCGAAAGGACTGCGACTGCGGGGGAGGATGGAAAGCCACGCCCTCTTTATAATCCTTGACCTCCTCCTCCTTCTCCTCCTCCTCCCCATCTTCATCTCTGGCCTTCACAGCCGCTACTCTCCGCAGATGCTCCATCTCTAACCACCAGACCGAGATTTCTGACGGCGGGACCCTCCATGCGACATTTTACCGCATCTATTTGGCCGCGTCGACACGCGCTCCAATGTCGAGTCGCTATTCTCTGGGCTTCTCTTTTCTCTAACACGGCCTGTCTCTTAGTCCATGTGGAGCTGAGCGGGATTCGTCGCTGACCCCACGTTGACATTGATTCATTTGCTCCATTTCTGCCAGGCCGTATCTGCTTCATACCGGTTCGATGCTACGGTGGCATTGGCACACGTGCTCCTATGCACCGGCAATATTCAATCCGACTTTATCCAGCAGTAGTCTGATATCCCTAGCTACCAGATACTAACTTGTTCCTCGTATGGTGCCTGAATATCGACATCTACATACAATTCCGTGCTCTTTTGTTCCCTTTGGCAATGATAATCAGCTTCGGTTATCAATGGCCCCCGCCAGACAACGACGTCTTGGGTTACTCCGCCAGTTGCCAAAAAGCCCCGTAGCGGATCCATCTGTTTGCGATGCCGGACTATGGCCAAGTCGGGAGGTTGCGCCTGAAGATCCCCACGTCATAGTGGTGGGGGGTATCTCTGCAAAATCGCGTGTACTTTTGAGTTATTGTTTACTTTTGCTTGTGATTATTAGGAGGCGGTAAGGTGAGCGCTGTGGTGAGTGAGTCTATCTGTTGTGACAGATTCCATCATATGTATAAGCGGGCCTAAACCGGAATCACGACCGGAATTGATGCAGTGGCATCTGTAGCTTCTACTACACCGTTAAGATTAGGTACATATGTGATACGGTCGATATATACTTTATAAATTCATTTAGCTTTATATACGACTGATGACCATCTGCATGAATCCATTGCTTTTTTTTTGTCGAATGTTATCGTAGCTGCATATTCGACGCAATGACATCTTCCCGTGGGAAATTGGTCATTTTCCAGCGAGAGATAAAGTCATCACGACTGACTGTTTTCCATAATGTTAGCCTGTTTTTTTACATTATGCCGTCTCTGGAAGACAGCTAAATCGATAAAATAGTCAGTTGGGTTGCTAGACTTACTATAAGCGCCGCAGATGCGACGCAGTCCCTCAAAGGCACTTCGCCCATGAAGCACTCGCCAGTTGTCAAAGACTGTTGGGAAGAGTTCAGCATCACACCAGGCTTCATATCTAGTACTAGGTAATTTGGGCACACTTACTAAGCACTCGTCCTGGCTCAAGTTGGAACCAGAACTCGCTCTCCTTACTTTTCAGTATCTCGTCCCATCTCCGTGCCGCTTGGTACCACGCATCAACGTCGATATCCGTGGGCACAACGCCTCGGTCATCATTGTTCCACCTGATCCTGTGCAAGTTGCCGCCGTTGGTTTCGATCACAGGATATGCCATATCTGGCGCAATTGCAACGCCTTGGTTGCCACTAGCGTGCCATGGCAGCTTGACTTTGCGCAGTATCTCAAAATCTGCTGGTGATTCTTTTCGAAGAGTCTCGGCGGCATGGAATCCATCTACGAGCAATGATTGCCCGCCAAGGACCTCATCGGCGGGCTTGTTGGCAGGTGGTGTGTGAGACAGCAGATGGAAAGCCTGGAGACCAGCCGGTTCCGTGAAATACGTTGTATCTGTATGGGCTGGGAGAGCCAAGTTGGTGTAGGCCGTATCAGCGAGAGCTAGATCCGGAATGAAGTCGTAAAAGCCGCCATAGTGCGTGTTCCGTATAGGGCCGATGGTTTCCAGGAGCTTCTCTGTCGCCTCTGGAGTTTTGGGCGAGTCGGTAACGAAGCATAGCCCATATTGGCGCTATTCAAGGTTAGTATTCAATTATTTCAATGCAAATGCATTCGGTACGTGCAATCTTGCTGGTCAAGTCGGCCAGTCCCTTTGGAGAAGTACTGCTCATGACATCGTCAAACCGAACTTCTGGCGGAGCTGAAGCTATCGTGGCGCCCCAGAGCTTTCTTTCGCTGCGCACAGTGTCAGTTGGCCTGATAACTGAAGCTAACAGGTACAAAATCGGCTTACTCTTGATTCGCAAGCTTCTTGTTGCTAATGTCGCGAAGAGTGACGCTCAGCCAAGACCAAGGGTAGTGGCTCTTGTGGGAGTCCGACCCTAATAGAAAACAGTAAGTTCGCATCTCATAGAGCGAGGGGGTGGTTAGTGTCTCAAGTACATAAAATATCGACGCCATCATGCTTGGGCGAGATCTCCTTGGGCGAGAGGTCTTTCGGTATCTGCAAAGCACAGCCAAATCAGCTGTCAACGTGCTGGAAGAGCATTCAAGGGCCAATGGCTACCGCGAAAGTGTCAAAGTTGCGCTGCAGGGTATCTTGGTTTACGCATTGCGCGCAGCGGCAGTTGTCGCTGCAATGAGAGATTTGCTGGTTAGTCTTGTGTTACATTTCATGCTTGATGCTGTCATATGCAGCATGTGAGCGCACACACCGGAGCCATAATTTTGATCTTGGATCAATTAGCGATTTGCTTCACAGCATGCTTCCTGGAAGAAAGAAAATATTCGGCTACTTACAATTCTGCTTTAAAAGGGGATCCAGGCTCTCCGCTCTTGAAAATGAGTCCCTTGGAGCCCGCCTCGAGACTTGTTGCGTAGAATCGTGGTCTTGGGACAGGCGCCGAGGCATGCCGAGGAATGAGACCACGCCGGCCACTGAGACGCAGGCCGAGGCCAGAGCTGCATATAGCACAAGGATTGAGCAACCCAATAGTTCATTCGTAAAATTGCGAATTCTTGCTACATACCCAACAGCAATACGACTTTTCAAAAGGAATGGCATGGCTCGAGCAGGAATATAAGTGTGTGCCAAATACTAGTTCGATTTCATTGAACCGGGTTGAAGAAGCTGTCTTTCGATAGATATGGAGCAATAAGACGATGGCACGAGCTAGCTAGTAGAGCTACTGGGGCGACTGCCATTAGGTAATACAGTTGCTCGCTCAAAGAGTCTGGGGTAGAAACATTGTCTATAGATCTGCACGTCCTTTGTAGTTCCGATTCTAATACCAAATATCATCATCTTCGAATCTATCTAGACGGTAATATCATTGCCGATTGAAGTCGAAGCGGGCATTATCTGATCGGCCGCAAGTAATTGAGCTAATTCATAACGACGGAGAGTCAAATATTCAACATTGCTACTAGTTTGCTTTTCTAACTTTGAATATTATCATGGATATCTCTTGAGTTGTTTATGTAAACCACTATCCATCTACCTATTTGCTTGCATCAATTATTAGGACCGCCAGTAAATACTGTGCGCTCTCTGTCCAAGATGGGGGGTTCCTGCAGCTTTATAATGCGTGCATGCTCTGTACATGTATTTAGCCGCGTGAAACAAGCGCTGATTCGGTACAGGCCACGGATTAGCAGCCTGCTACTGAAGATAATCCGGCTCCCGGGGTCTATTCTTAGCCATCGAGTCCACGCTATGTAATATCTCGTTGCTTCGTTAAAAAAAAAAAAACATCTGCAAAACATTGTACGAAACGCGAAAATCCATATCACGCCTCCTTCCTTGCAATAGACCTTTCTTCTAAGCTGCGGCACCCGACCGTTACTGCGCGACTTCACGGCTCGTTCAGCTAGGCGTTTCCGATCGGCATATCGAGTACTCGAGGAGTTACCGTCGCTATCACGATATTTTTGCGCAGCGCCCTGCTGGCCATGGAAGCGTCGTCATCCAAAAGCCGCAGCACGAGAGCTTAAACTTTGCGGGATACAGGCGCCTGGGGTCCTGGGAGAAGGCAAAGTTTGGCAGTATGAATTCGCGACAGGACGGGTTCGATACCTTTTACGACGACCAGGTCGCAGCCCGTCGACAGTTTTACGCGCGAGAACACGCCGTTAATCGCACCAACGACGTAGCGGTTCTTCTTACTGTCGCCGCCCTTGCGGTGACCTTTCTGTTCAAATATATAAGCCCTGACGGGTCGCTTGAGGGAGCGTTTTCGACCATCGGCAACTTCCTATGGGACGCGCTCGTATTCATAATCCCTGCGCCGCTGCTTTTCGCAACCGACAGCTGGATGAATTCCGCCACTACATCACCGATGCACAATACTTTGAATACAAGTAGCCATGCCGCCAAGAGTGAAGCTTTGCGGAGGGTGATGGGTCTGGATCGCCAGGACGGCGTAATGAACTCGGTCCTTCGCGCCAGAACAAGCGCCCTCTCCATGACAGGCAGTGTTTTGGGGCTTAAAATCGACTCAGATCGGCCAGCAGGATTGGGAAACAGGGACAACTCGTGTTACCAAAACAGCGTTCTTCAGGGACTGGCTTCGTTGCACTCAATGCCAGACTATCTTTCGGCATGTCTCAAGGGCGCGGAAGAGTTTGGCGATGGCATGGACAAAAACGTTGCGCATACGCTGCGATCGCTCATCGCCGATCTAAACGACGTAACGAATAACGGAAAGACATTATGGACGCCCTCTTTGCTAAAATCGATGAATACATGGACTCAGCAAGATGCACAAGAGTACTATTCAAAAGTTTTGGACGACATCGAAAAGGGGGCAGCCTTGATTGCGAAAAATATGGCTTCTGCCACACCACTCATCGGACTAGAGGGCGGCGACTATGTCGGCAGAGATGAATATTCTATAAGCGAGCATAGCGACGATAGCGGCTATCAGAGCCAAGCGTCACACTCCAGAGCAGACTCCAAAAGGGCTTTGCGAAATCCCTTGGAGGGTCTTTTAGCTCAGCGGGTTGCCTGTGTCCAGTGCGGCCATTCGGATGGGCTGTCTATGATTCCATTCAATTGCCTAACCCTTAGTCTTGGCCTTGACAAGAACCATCATGATCTCTATGATAGACTTGATTCGTACAGCAAGGTCGAAGAGATTGAAGGGGTGGAGTGTCCAAAATGTACCCTTCTAAAGGCACAGAGGCTTCTGACCAAGCTGATAGAGAGACTGGAGGCTGGTGGCTCAAAGCAAGAGCAATTAGCTGAACCTCTGCGTAGGTTGGAGGCTGTCCAAACAGCCTTGGAAGAAGATGACTTTGGCGAGGAGACGATCAAAGATCGCTGCAAGATCACTGCTCAGAGCAGAGTCAATGTGACAAAGACGAAGCAGATGGTGATTGCGCGACCACCTCAAAGTCTGGCTATCCACGTGAATCGATCAGTCTTCGACCCATCGACCTTTAACATGATTAAGAATTCGGCACCGGTGAACTTCCCCATGACACTGGATCTGGGTCCCTGGTGCTTGGGAAGCGCTGAAAAAGTGAGATCTGCAAACGAGAAGCATGCAGGAGATGACCAAGACAGCGAGGAAGAGTGGCAGCTACATCCTATGTCCTCCATGGTCGCAGGAGATTTGGGAGAATCACGATTAACGGGCCCCATATACGAGCTGAGGGCGGCTGTCACGCACTATGGGCGGCATGAGAATGGACATTACATCTGCTATCGCAAATACCCGCCTTCTAATCCAGATGATTTGAATGACATGGACGAGAAAAATGCAATCCCAGCTCAAGAGACAAAACCCAAAGAGACAATGGATAGTACCGTCGATGACCCCCCGGCGGACCCAAACACAGAGGACGAAACCAAAAGCAACAGCCATGGCAACAGAGATCCGTCTTGGTGGAGGCTGAGCGATCAGAATGTGTCACAAGTCAACGAAGAGACGGTTATGAGCCTATCGCCAGGCGTATTTATGCTATTCTACGAATGCGTCGACCCTTCCATGATATTATCGTCAGAGTTGAAAGATAATGTCACGGAGTTGACGAATATCACAGCAGGAGTCGCCATTACAAGACAAGATGAAGGCGAAGCAGACGATGCGACTACTTTGACTCCGGCAACGACGATTGCTTCAGACGCTGTAGAAACCGAGCTGAAAGCAGCATCCGAAGATATCCTGGCCACGAGAGGCTCATCAATACAAGTCTGAGGCCACTTTAACCTGAGCCAAACTTGGCAACTTTTTCCGACTTTCTTTTCTATTCTCACTTCGACTATAAATCATTAAATTGCATAGCGACGGCGTTGGTGTCGGTTTTCGAACAACAGAGTCTACGAATTTTGGATATTAGACGACTCAATGGTTGATTGGGGGAGCGCGTGCTGATGGGACACTGGACGGCATGCCATAGCAATTTGGAATATCAAGGATGCTGGCCTGTTTTATACCCGTTGCGTCGAGTCAAATAGTATATAGAAATACTCGGTGCCTTTGTGGTACCGTGTCTCTCCGTGCAACTTGAGATAAAAGACATATAAAATACTATTCAGAATTCAGAATCAGATGCCCGCGTAACTCATGCCCGCGTAACTCATGCCCGCGACACGCCATGTTCTGCGTCAGCTGCAGCTGATGGGTCGAGGAGAAATTTGCTGAAAGGGCGGGTTTGCCGGGACTGCACAGCCACGGGGGCTAATATAGCCATGCGAAGAGGATTTGCGCTGGCGATACTCCGAGATGGCCGTTTCGGCCGACTACAGAAAAGAAGAAGAAGAAAAACATCTGCGAAGCTCCGGCATATCGCGGATGAGAGTCGTTGCCGGACCCGATCTGATGTTGCACCTGCAGTGTTGTAAACGCCCAATCTGGATCTCGCTGCATGCAGGGCTGCGCTGGCCTGCCGCAAGAATAAAACAACCAAAGCTGGAAATGCCCGGGTGGGAAAGGAAAAACAAGCACTACGCTAGACAGGGGCGCCCTGAATCTCGGCCCAATCGGCGCCCCGTGCAGAATGTTGGCGCTTCTACCCGCACAGATTTAGCGGCCTCAGCAGCTTGCTAGCGAGGCCGTGCTGCCTGTAAGCCCGCGGCTGGCAGAAAGCTTGGCGGTTGAGCGCGTGCTAGCAGCGAACAGAAACGGGTGGTCTGGTCTGTTACTGAATACGCCAGCGAGTAGCACCCACCCGGCTGGTGCAGGACCAGGGGCTAGAATGCTCTGTCTGTTGTAGGTGGCGAGCAATTGTTGCAGGGGGGTGGGCGGGCAGACCCCTTTTTTGGTGAAGTCTGATATTGCAGGATCAGGCACGAGGATGCTAGTTGTGGCTTCATGGCTAACATGCGATGTGCTGAGCCAACAACGTGAAAAAATCTCAAATTGCGCTGTGGGAAATCGTCCTTTTCCCTCAGGTGTCTGCTCTACAAGTCTAAAAGCGGCTAGAAGATGGGGGTGAGATGAGTGGGATGAACGTGGGCGGCGGCGGGTCAATACTTATTCCCTTTTTTCTTTCTTTCTATACTATCTCTCGCCGGATCGGCTACCCGAACATTACGTGGCGAACGCGACGATGCCAACCAGCATATGGAGACAAAACGTCAGCAAGAAACGACAGATCGACGACTTTTCAAGATAAAGGACGTCGGTAGCTGAGCCTGGAGCTGGTACTGTAGCAGCAGTTGTACTTGATAGATACGAGGTGGGGAGGGAGCACATATTCGTTGAGAGCCGCTGAGCTCCGTCTGTGTGGATACGGCGAGACGAACAGGCCCGCTATAGCAAGTCCGGCGTGGCAGAGGTACGGGGAGTCTACGAAGCTCTTTGTACCTTTTTACCTGCGGCATTGCTTCTCTGTAAATAGACACCATGGCTTCTTTTATGAATGGGAAAGGCGGTTTATCCTGTAGTTTGATTAGCAGATGCGGATGATTGCGCCGGCAGAATGTAGTAGCGAGAGGCCATTCTTCCAGCGTCGGATTCGCTCGGCGTGTATACAGCCAGAAAGGGCCTTCCAGCTATGCTAACACCAGACCACCGCAGCCTTTCCAGCTACAGCTACTACTAGCAGTACCTCAAGCATAGCGGGCGGCAGGTACAGTCCTTAGCGGTAGAGCGCGGCAAACCTCCGTGATCATCTACCTAGTCGCTGGTACCTCGTATCAAGTACACGGCTCGTAGCGTGTGCGTGTACCTGACAGCAGAATCAAAGCCGCCTGCCAAACCGCTTTCCGCGGGGCACTGACGCTTTAGGGGCGCCTTGATGCGACTCGGCCGGACCTTCTGAAAGCTCCAGCCCATGCCAGCCAGATGCAGCCAAAGGCAGGAAGGCGCGAGACGCTGCGGTGCTTGCCCGTGGCTTTAACTCTAGCCATGGCCATCTAGACCGATCAGGATTGGTCAGACTGCGCCCGGCCGCGAATTCATCCTTTTTCTCTTTCTTTTCCTTTAAAGCCCAAAATCTCCTTCTTCCATTCAATCTCCTCCAATACCCGCCGAGCTGCTTCGCCCATCACTGCCGCCTTTGCGAATTCGCCGGGTCCAGATTCCTCTCCCTTTTTCTTTCTGGTTTTTTGGTAGCGCCGGGCCAAGGGGAAACAGTCTTCTTCATCTTCCGTCATTTGTTCATATTCTGTCTTTTGTTAGCATCTTATTGTTTGCGGCTGAGCTTTGCGAATCTGCCTTCTTTTTGCTCTTCATTTCTTGGCGAAGCCCGAGCCGCATCTTGATTTCGAAGTCGCCTCTACTTTATTTTGGGGGGCCCAAGCCGTGTCTTGGCATCGATAATCCTGTCGATCCGCCAGCCTCGGCATCATAATACGAAAACAGAAGAGGAACAAAGAAAAGGACGAGAAAAAAAAAACCACAGTCGATATTTTTGGGAATCGTAACGAATTGCTTCAGCGCTACATAGGGACTTCAATTGGATAGGTCGATAGATCTTTGGGCGAATTGTTACGACCTAATTGATCGCTCGCATTACACGACACTCCCGAGTACTTTCGCAACGGCGTCTCCTAGTGCTGCGGGAGAGGCAGTCGGCCGACGTCGAGACGAGCCATTTTACCATTGTCCACATTGGATTTAATACTCTTCTTGGTCGAGCGGAACACGACAACGAGGTTCAATTTTCAATCGCCTCTGCAAACGCTGCAGCGGTTTTGATTTCGCTACCTAGCAAGGCTGGTCATGACAGTTTCGAATTCCAACGGCGGCTTGATTCCTATGATGGAGATGTTACCCTCCATCAAGTTGAATATCCCCATTTGGGCGCATGTAATGTAAGAGACATGCCCTTGGCCGAAAGGCATGCGCAAGCGGAACAGACACAGAGGTGACGGGATCGAATGAATGAGAGGGCTGACGATTTGAAACACGTAGAAATTGGATGTTCTTTTCGAATGTTACCATCATCTTCAATAAGTGGCTATTAGACACTGCTGGGTTCAGTAAGTATCCGACCCTTCTGGACAATTTGGCGAATGGGAGTCGCTAACAAGTAATTCTAGAGTACCGTAAGTTCGAATACACAAGCGTGCTCTAAGAGAAAAGAGGCAAAAAAGGTATAATACGACGAGTATAAGCTAACTCTCTGAATCAGCCATCCTCCTCACTTGCTGGCATCTCATCTACGCCACCGTCGCAACTCAGATCCTCGCTCGCACGACGACACTTCTCGACTCCCGCCGCAATTTCCCAGTTACCGGCCGCCTCTACCTACGCACCATTCTCCCCATTGGCCTGCTATACTCCGGCTCTCTTATCTGCTCCAATGTCGTGTATCTCTATCTTTCCGTCTCCTTCATTCAGATGCTCAAGGCCGCCTCGCCAGTCGTTGTGTTATTCGCCTCCTGGTCTTTTGGTGTTGCCAAACCGAACTTGGCCAAATTTCTCAATGTCTTGGTTATTGTTTTCGGTGTTGCTGTCTCGAGTTTTGGGGAGATTCAATTTTCTTGGACAGGATTCTTTTTCCAAATTGGAGGAACCACCTTTGAAGCTGTTCGCGTTGTTATGATCCAGGTCATGCTCAGTGGCGAAGGACTCAACATGGATCCTCTCGTCAGCCTCTACTACTATGCGCCTGTCTGCGCCGTCATGAATTTCCTCATCGCACTTGTTAGCGAAATACCAAAGTTCAAATTGGAGCACGCTGCTCAAGCTGGCTATGGAATGCTATTCCTCAATGCTTCCATCGCGTTTATCCTAAACGTCGCCAGCGTTTTCTTGGTATGTTTATCTCATTTCAATCTAGATTTTAAGCTCTGCTTATCCTTGATATTTCTCCAACACTAACTCTTGTGGCTTCGTAGATTGGCAAAACCTCAGGTCTGGTCATGACTCTTACCGGAATTTTCAAAAGCATCCTGCTTGTCGTTGTCTCTGTCTTGATCTGGTCAACCCCGATTACGTTCCTCCAAACTGTGGGCTATAGCATAGCTCTTGCAGGACTCACTTACTATTCTCTTGGATACGACCAGCTTGTTAGCATGGGCGCAGCAGTAGCCAGCTGGATAAACGAATTCTTTTCAACGAGGGGAAGTGGCGGCCATGTGATGCGGTCCAAACGGATAATAGTGGTCGGCCTGTCCTCGCTGGTGGCTATGATTGTGGTCCTTGAGTTGACTATGAGTGAACGGGGACGAAGGCTACTGGGAGGGTCTTCGTGGCAAGGGGGTCATCGTTTCAGCCCGAATCACGGGCACCACGCGAACAACGGCAGTCACTAACTGCAATCTATAAAATAAAAACGAGAAATGAATGACTCTAGGAATATTTAATGTTATGTTTGATATAAGACAGCTTAAAGGACGCTGTCGAGGTTCACGAAGAAAATTATATTATACCCCTTTCAAGAAACCAAATTAAGTCACACTCCGCCAGTCGTGATAACCAGCAAATAAACTATTTTTCTATTATCGCTTTCCCTCATCAGTCCGTAAATGCCGTAAGCTAAAGCATCCCATTTTGTCCTTGACCTTTTATATCCATTATCCAGGGTATCTCTTCTTGCATCTTATTTCGAAGCCAATAGATCATCATGAATGCCCCCTTTTCCTCAATCTGTAACGCTCGAGTAACACCAAAGCAGCATCTAAGGGGGGCGAACAGGCTACTTGTAAAAATGAAAAGTAACGAGAAATTTTTAAAAGATTCCTACGCGCTAGCAATCTTTTCCAAAAGAGTTTTCTCTCTCTCTCATTCTCTCTTTCATCGGCTCCTACTTCGACGGCGGCTTCGACTGCGATGTCTCTCTCGGCGAGGCGATAGGCTGCGATCTCGTCTGTTGCGCCTGTCTCGGTCACGATCACGGTCGCGATCGCGATCTCTGTCTCTATCTCGGTCTCGATCTCTGTCTCGGTCTCTCTCCCGGCTGCGGTCCCGTTCACGGTCTCTTCGATCACGGTCTCGTTCGCGTTCTCGGTCTCGGTCTCGGTCACGATCGCGGTCTCTATCGCGGTCTCGTCGGTCCCTGTCCCTGTCCCTATCTCGGTCTCTGTTGTCTCGTTCGCGGTACCGGTTCCTGTCCCGGCTGTTGCTGCGCGATCTGCTCCTAAGTCTCTCGTCACGGGCTCCAGGAGCATATCTGTCAACTGCTTGTCCTACATCACCCTTGTGTCGTGTCGCAAGTGTCTTCTCACCACTATTTTTCTTGTCGTCAACGCCGGGGATCGGCAAGCCCTTCTCTCTGGCGTCCTTCTGAGCCGCCAGGTAAGCCTTGGCTTCCTTCTCCCGCTTTTTGACTTCCTCGAGTTTCCACTCTTCGAGCTCATCCTTGGTAGCTGTGTGTGGCACAGTCGATGAGCCGGGACGAGATCGCGATCTGCTTCGCCGATCTCGTTCACGATCTCTTTCTTGGTCTCGGTCCTTGTGATCCTTTTCTCGGTCTCGATCTTTGTCTCTATCGCCAGATCGATCACGGCTGCGACGGCGGGGTGATCGAGCGTCTGACCTAGTAGGATAGTAAGAATCTGCAACACCAACACCAACCCCACGGCGACTATCCCGTGACCGGCTGCGGTGTCGTCGAGCAGCACGTGAACGGCTTCTCTCCCGCCGGTCTGTTCGTAAATGCGAGCGTGAACGGTCCCGACGGTCTCGGCTACGCTCCCTACTGCGGTCCCGACGGTCGGGTTTGGCTCGTGAACGACTTCTCTCGCGCCTGATAGATCGAGCCCGCGACCGACTTGGAATTCGCCGTCGTGAGTTGCTTCTAGCAGAGCGGTCGCGTTTAGGCCTCGAGCGGCTTCGTTCGCGTCTGTCGTCCCTTCGTTGTCGAGATCGGCTTCTGTCCCTCCTCAGCTTTGAGCGGCTCCTATCACGCCTATCCCTGATTCTAGAACGGCTGCGGTCCCGCCTTGGCGAGTCGGATCGATGATCACGGCGGCGTCGATCATCAGTGTCTCTTTGGTGGCTTCGATCTCTGTCCTTAGCTCTATCAAGATCCGCGTCATGAGCTCGGGACGGACTTCTACTAGAACGGCGCTCCTCTCTCAATCCGGATGGTTTTGGATCCACGGACGACTTTGAGTCCCTTCTATCGATGGGTTTTCTAGACTCAGCAGTTTTCGAAGAATCCCTTCGAATTGGGTTGATAGCTGAGGCTGGGCCAGTCTTTCTAGGAGGAGGAGCCAAGGTAGAATCGATATCCATTTCGAGCTTTGCGCGCGTCGACTTGCTGCTTTCACGTAAAAGATCGGCCAGAGCTTCTTGTTCCAGCCGCTCATGGTCCTCTTTGGACATCTTTTTCTTCAATTCCTCGGGTAGAACCGCATTTTCTTTACGTGAGTTCTCGCCTTCACGACCACGATCGCCATCACGTTCTCGGTCTCGTTCTCGGTCGCGATCGCGATCGCGGCCTCTGTCCCTGTCCCTGACTCTGTCCCTGTCTCTTTCTCGATCTCTATCCCGATCTCTGTCTCTGTCTCTGTCTCGATCAGTATCCCTGTCATCCCTTTCTCGCTTCTCTCGCTCCTTGTGCCTTTGTTCTCGCTCCAAGTCGCGCAGTCGCTCTCTCTCTTCACGGTCCTTCTCTCGCTTACGCCGCCGCTCGTCTCTTTCTTCCTGGCGTTTGATCTCAGCCTTTTCACGTTCCTTTTCTTCTTGACGGCGCTCTTCCTTGGCGATGCGCCTCTTTTCCTCTTCAATGGCTGCCTCTTTCTGCCTCAGCTCTTCTCGCACCCTTTCACGCTCGGCTTGCTTGGCTGCGGTGTCGGCAGCATAATCTTCATCGGTCTTTGCTCCACGTTCCTGCTCTTCGCCGGCCTCCTCCTCGCCAATCTCTGCTCGCCTAAGTTCTCGAATGCTTTGTTCAATCGCTTCGACGTCAATCAGCTTCCCAATGACTTCCTCGGCTTTGTGGTACACGCCTGATCGTTCCAATGCGCCATCAATCAGCGCTGCAGCTTTTCTTCGGTCCAAGGTGAGGAGTTGATGCGGGTTGCGCTCAACTTCCTGTTCTGCAACCTCGAGAATTGCTTTTGTAACTTGGGCCTCGTAGTCCTAAAAGAGCGACAGAGAGAAAAAAAAAATTAGTGACGGCAGAGGAATTTAATGACTGCTGATTGTTTTTCTGCATACACTAGCTTCAAATTTATCCCAAACTTGCTTCCTTATCGAGTCATAGGCGCCTTCTTTCTTGAAGCTATGTGCCAGCGATTCGATTGCTGCCCGCGTCGCTGATGGCAGCGGCAATTCAGATGCCTTGAACTTCCGTGGCGAAGGACCAGCACTCGGATCGCTGGCCATGATGTTCGACTGTTCCGCAGACGTCGCCATGGCGCTGAATTTTGTGTCTGCGTAGAGCCGCAGGCTGGCGCCGAGCGTGTCGTAGTGCGCGCGCCTCGCCTGGAAATTGTAAAAATCGATGGTTCAAGTCAAGACATGCCGCTAGATCAAATATCCCTGGAGCGCCAAACGCAGCCTCTTAGACGAGCTGTAGGATAAAATGTTACTTGGTATATCGCTATGTTTCCATTACGGAGGGAGGTGCAGCGTTGAAGGGCTGGAGTGGCATACCATCAGGTAAACGCCTGCTCACGTGACTCATATCGTCGTTTGACTCTCAGTACCCATCAAGGTATGTACATATCTCTGCCATGAGATAACGAACTTGAGATTAAGAATTATGGGGTCTCTACTGCAGTTTACATTCATTGCATTTACTTACAGTGCACAGAATGGATCTCCTCGATTCTGAATTCTGTAAGCCAACAGATGTCTTCTCTTATCATCACCCATACAGCTGTCACCTCAGTTCTGCTACCCGATTGCAATTGTAAATGTAATTGTATTTGCACTCATTCTACGCTATATCAGCATTACAGAGCAAGATCCTAAAATAGACAACATATACTACCAAATGCTCTGCTTTCTAGCAAAAGAACGGAGAGTTTTTCAAGGCTATTCGTGCATGCGTATGAATGAAGGTATAGTCATGATGCCGTCGTCCCATCATAAAATTCGTTTGTAGCGGAGAGTTTCCTTTTGTTCTGTCGTCCCTGGGAGACGTGTATCGATCTTCTTTCCTCCTTCTTTCCCCCTTTTTCTTCCTAACTTTCATTTCTCAATTGGTATACACAGTCCGTTACGACCTATAATTGTTTCGTTTGTGTTTTCGTCTAGAATTCACCATCGCCGCCGTGTCCAACCATGTTCGCTCCCCAGAGGCCAACGAGTCCCCACCAGCCGATTCGCCATCCTCTCCAAAGACCTTCCATGCCTTGACCCTTCTTGTACGTCGGCTGGAGGTTCTTGGTCTTGAGTTTGCCTCGCTTGCTTACAACAGGCTTGGGTGGGATCTCCCGGTTGCCCTCTTCGGTGACAATGTGGTACATAGTACCGAAGACGCCATAGTATTTTCCAGTGGGCACAATGGTCTCCAGAGCCGGTTCGCCGTCATTGAGAGCTTCCAAATACTCAGGCTCAGAGAGCACGGAGAGCTGGCCTCGGCGCAGAACGGTCTCCAGCGGAAGCTTTATCAGTATTCCAACTGAAGAGGCAACAAACTTGGCAACCGAGAATGTCATGGGCGCAAGCTCGCTTGTGACCATAAAGTTGGTCTTTAAAGCCAAGGGAGTGGATAGAGTGAAGATGGGGTTGATTAAGGAGTGGAAGATGGTAGGAGCAACGATGGCGGGAGGGCAGTAGTAGGATGGAAGAGCTCGAAGGCTTGCAATCGTCCTTCGCTGTCCCTTGAAGGGGTTGGTGAGAATCAATCTGGCACCATGTCAGTCTTCAAAGCAAATAAACCCGAGTAGCTACTTCACATACCTCGTGCGGATGAGATCTAAAGGCGCAAGGGCAAGGCTAGTTGTGACAGCCGCCGCGGCAGCTACAAATAATGAGGCCCAAGGGTACGGGGACGCAATGTCGACAACACGATCAATGCTGTCTTTCACCCCCAGATCCGGCACATTGAAGACGGCGCTCAAGAAGCTTCTTGACCAGTTCTCTAGCAAAGACTGAAGGACGGTGTACAGAAAAGTTGCATTCGCTCCCTTCCATACTCCCCATGCGCCATCCCTCTGCCATAGCTGCCCAATGACATCGAGGATGGCGTCGGGCCGGCGAAGATTTAGAAAGTGCTCGGGAAGAACGGATTCTTTCTTCGGCGCTGTTGGAGACTGCAGAGGCGACTCTGTGCGCCGACTGCTGGGTCGTTTCTCGGGTTGGGGCTGATTTTGATTCCAGGGGTTTGGTATGGTGGGATCGTTCGATGTGAAGTATGCCGGCTCCTCCCCGTCAGAATCCTCCTATTACAGGTTCTTCTTAGCAAAAACATCGCAAGACAATTGGCGAGCAACCTTTGGAAACAGCGCTTACATCAAATGCCGAGCCAGCTCGACTTGATACTTGAGGCGCGGGAGCTGCCTCTGGCTCTGCGGCCACCGCAAAGGCAGCTTTGTCGTCTTGATCCCGAGCCTGCAAGATCATCTTGGCAACCTCGAACGGCTGCCCAATCAGGACGGACATGTACTTCCATATCAGCTCATCAACAAGCTCTCTGGCACTTTCGACGACCGACGGCGACGGCTCGCCAACCAACCCCTTGTAGTCGAGATCATTGAGCATGTGCTTCGCTTTGGAGGCGTATTTGGCGCCGCTAGCCACATCGTAGCTGTTGCCACCGGAAAACGGATTCGAGCTGGGGATCGATACCGGTTCGGCCTGCTGCTCGATTGTGGGAGGCCGGTAATACGGCCGCAGAGGGTTCACGGTTTCTTCTTTCAAGGACGCCATGATTTATCAAAAGAGAGAGATTCCAGATCCCCGTCTTTTTTGCGAGTACCCAAGTTGGGCTCCTGAGGTCGAGTCATTGAAGAGCTTGGGGAGCTACTGTTTGTGCCTCCCCCGGTAGATGAATTGTACAGCCGATAAGCATCGTTATCGGCCGGCGGACATTTCACGCTACCAAGAATTTCCAGCTTCGGAGATGCGAGCCTCCAGCGAACCGGAGACGGTTTATTAACGAGCATATCCGGATCTGCTTCTTTTGTGGTCCTTCCGGTCGTAAATTTGCTTTGACACAGTCTCAGGATACCGGCGATCCTGCGGTGTTGCCCAATTTTAGTTTGCGACGACGATATACAGCCTTCTTTGCCTGCGTCGCAATTTTTCTTGAGAGCTGCCGCCGAGTTCCGATACGATCCAACGCTCCACATGTCGGCGTCCAGAACACTCTCGCGAAGCCTGGCGAGGCTATCGCAAGTGGGATACCGTCCCTCCATGAATGCACCGCCTAAAGGCCTTGTCTTCACCAGTGCCTCAACTCAATGCGCTCCTATATTCAGGGTTCTGCAATCCCGTCAGCTGCCCATTAGCCGGCGAGCCTTCTCCACAACACCTCAGCAGCGGCACGGCCATGTCACCCCGCCAAAGGCCGGCGAAGAGTGAGCAACAAACATTTAGGGCCATAAATCTACAATTGCTAATGAAATAACGCAGACTTTGGGTCACATTCATTGACAAGGAGGGCGAGGAACACAAGTTTGCTGTCTCGGCCGGTGATAACCTGCTCGACATTGCCCAGGCCAACGATTTGGAGATGGAGGGCGCCTGCGGGGGTTCATGCGCATGCTCGACCTGCCACGTCATTGTAGAGGGAGACGAGCACTATGACAAGATGCCCGAGCCCGAAGACGACGAGAACGACATGCTGGATCTCGCCTTTGGCTTGACCGAGACGAGCCGTTTGGGCTGCCAGGTCAAGATGACAAAAGAGCTGGACGGCTTGGTTGTCAGGCTGCCTTCCATGACGAGGAACATGCAAGCTAGCGACTTCCAATGAGTAAATAGGATTCCTTTAATGTTAATATGACGAATAGACGAAGAAGGGGCCTTGTATTTTTAATGTTGGACAAGCATAGAAGCGGCGGGAGAGGCCGGCGAGCCTCGGTTGGACACAAAGCATTGCCCAAGGAGGGGGTATCTTTGATGTGAAATATTGTATACCTAGTGATAGTACTAAAATCTCAAGACAGGCCGAAAATCGCTCCCTATATAGATACATATTGTGGAGGGAAAACCATAAGCAAAATCAACTGAAAAAAAAATGAGAATATTACCCCTACGACTCTTCCAATGGAGTCTTCTTTAAACCGCCGCCTCCCGAAGCAATCAGGTCCAAAAAGCCCTTTTTGCTCATCTCGTTGATCTTCTCTTCTCTCGTATTTTTACCAATGACACCCTCCTTTCTGACGGATTTCTCTGCATCAGCAGCCTGTACCTGGGCAGCTCTTACGGCATTGAACATGCGGATGACACCTCTCTGGGCGGTCTTGCGCAAGGCCTTTTCAATGGCCAGGATATCGGAAGTTGTCATCTCCGGCTCGCCCGACTCGTCGATTGTCGCCACCAAAATGTCCTTGACACGGCCCTTTTCCAATGCCACTCTCTTCTGCTCCTTGAGCTTTCTCCGGGCCTTGGCCTCCAGCGCAAGATCCACGGCAGCTTTGGAAGCCTCATGCGCAGCAGCGCTTCGCGACAGGACTGGATCTGACCGTTTTGATGTGGATAGTTTGGTTGATAGAATCTTGGACAGAGACGTAGCGAACGCAGTGGGGTCGTTTCGTTTTGACTTTGTCTTTGTTTCGCCCATGTCGAACTCCTCCATATCGTCGTCCTCGTCGTCATTTTCCGACTCGCTTTTCTCTTCTTCCTCTTCTTCCTCGTCGTTGTCTTCCTCTGGTTGTGCAGCCTTATGCTTGGGCTGTTTTGACTTTGCGTTCTTGGCATTGGCCTTCTTCACCGCCGGCGCTTCCTCATCTGAGCTGGATGACAAGTTTTCATCAGCATCAGCGCCATCGTCTGCGGGCGCATTGTGAATGTCGTCGTCGGAATCTAGCAGATTGACGGCGTCAAACGCCTGCTGTTCCTGCTGTTCCTGTTCTTCTTCATTGTCTGAGTCGCTGTTGTACGCTTGGGCTTGTCGCTGCTTCTTAGTTGGGCGATGTGATTTGTTATCATGGCGTCTCTTCTTGTTTGGTAGCCCAGCCATTGTGTCGAATTGCTTTGGTAGTGATCTGGCAATGTCGTCTCCAGGATCTTCCTAAAAATTCAAAAAAGTTCTGGGCCAGGATCGATTTTGCCGGGTAACAACTTTTTCGCTGGAGCTGCGGCTGCACAATGGGGAAGGCGGTGAAGGTGCCCCGCTAGAGAGCTTTCAGTAAGCGGAGGCACGCCCCGTGCAGCGTCGCAGTTCGTGGTGTCAGTCAAGCCAGGCTGTGATCCCTCAGGATTTCTTTTTGGTGACGTACAGCCGCACCAGCGTTTTGGCAAAAAAAAATATTTACAGATTATCGAGAAATTCTTTTCACTTCCAGGCAAAATCACTCAAAATTGGCAACTGCAGCCGCAACGCCAATCATCTTTCTCCATTTATCTACACTGGTCGGTTCAAAAGCCCGACTCGGAGTCGGCTTTTTTGCGGGGCAATATCCGGTGCCATTCCGCGGATCTCCATCGAGCTTGGCAGCAGCATTGCGCGCTTTCACTAAGAGCTTCATGAGGGCTTCCCTGAGGGCTTCACTTGGTGCTCCATCACGCAACGCATCATATCAGCCTCAACTTCTGTCTCTCATCTCGCTCGACAACGCTGGTTTAGCGGTCTCAGCCAAGTCTCCGGTGGACGAGCCAGTGAGCTGTCAAACTGCTCCTCTCCTCTTGGCCCTCTTGAATATATCACAACCAACAAGAAAAGGCGTAGCTACTTGACAATCTGTAATTACGCAATCATGTTTGGCCAATACTCATTAAACACCAGCCCTACCGATGACGACTACCGGGCGCCGAAACTCAACCACAAAAAATCTCGCTTTGGCTGCCAGCGATGTCGCATGCGTCGCGTGAAATGTAACGAGGCAAAGCCAACATGTCACCACTGTGAGCGTCATAGAGCACCGTGCATCTACGATCGGCTTCCACAGAATGCAAAGAGCAGAGAGTCGTCTCCGGCATCTTCATCTCGGCCCCTGACCAGTGAAGCCAGAACCTCTGAGAGCGGTTCTGACAAGCAGTCTCCTCTGTCATCAGTGGACACGTTGGATGAAGACGCCCCGGAATCCAAGCAACGGCGGCTTCTGGAGACGAGACTGATGCATCTGTATCTCACCGAGACGGGCCCCTCCTTGCCCATCGATGATATATCTCGCCCAGTCTTCGCCAACATAATGCCCAAGCAAGCCCTAGACTCCGAAGCCCTGCTGTATTCCATTTATGCTCTCGCTGCCATCCATTCATACGTATGCAACTTAGACTCTACTTTTGACGGGCTCGATGTCCATAGGAAGTATCTGGCAATGGCTTTGCACGAGCATACAAAGGATATTGACGAGCTCAGCGAGTCGAATTTCGAAAGCGTGTTTTCCACGACGCATTTGTTGCGCGTGAGCATGTTTGCCAATCTGCAATTTCGAAACCGCTCGCCGTATACTCCTCCTCTCGAGTGGATATTGACAACGGGGACGCAACAAGCACTCTTCAACAAGGCTTGGCACATTATCGTGGCTCATCCGGAATCTGTCGCGGCGCGCATGGTAACGAGCTCGCCCATCATATTTGATGCTGAGGAAAGATGGGGCGAGGGCCAGCGAAAGTGCCTAGAGCATATCCTTGAGCGGGATGCTGAGGACGAAGCGTCCGAGCCGTGGGATCCAGAGATTCAGGACGCGTACGAGACGACGCTCAGCTACCTTGGCGGTTGTTTGCAGCTGCTGGACCCCAATAATGAAAGATTCAACATCAACGACGCGAGGAGGAGGATGATCCTCTTTCCCATGGCCGTGAAGAAGAGTTTTCTCGATCTCACGCAAGAGGCTCGCCCGCGAGCCATGGTAGTCATGGCGTACTATTTTGCGATTCTCGTCATCGAGACGACGTGGTGGGTTGGCGACGTGAGGGCGCTGGAGGTGCGGGCCATTGCCGGGAGTCTGCCAGCCAAGTGGCTCAAGATGGTGGACTGGCCGTTGCGAGTAGTAGAGGCTGGAGCTATTCTGCCGCTTTAAAGAGAGAGCTGGGAGTTAAAGAGGACGAAGCGTAACATTGTTTCCATCTAGCCAGCGTTTTCTCATAATGAAGTCTCCATTACGAAGTAACAAAAGTACATGTAGTGAATTGAACGACAATAGCGTTAAGTCTCCTGCTTGGCAACACCCCCTCACAAAGTATTGATCGCTTAGAGAACCTCTGTCAGTCCTCTTATCCACATTACGTGCTGCTTGCAGCTTCGTTCTCGGTTCCTACTTACACACGAATAAAGATCGTTCTCGTTCTTCTGAATGGGGTTTAGCCTCTCCGATCCATCATGCAGCTTGTTGCGACTCCATTCAGCTCGCTTTCGCTCTGCGAGTACTAACTAGTAGCGCCACCATAACACCATTCCTAACTGAAGCGCTGTGCGTTCTGAAGAGGCAGTAGAGGATGGTGTGATGAACGTCGTCGTGATACCTGGTGGAAACTATGACAAACTTCGTTTTCGCTTTGTATGCGAGCAAATCTCGAACTATCCGCATTGCCTCGGCATTGCAGTCCGCGCTGCCGGTGTAAGTGACAGCAGGATGGGCTTCAATGAAGGATATAAAGACTCGACTCTCGACGTTGATAGAAAAATAGATTACAGAATATCACAGAAAACAATTCCATACCAAGCTCTACTATCAGTTACAAATCCCAAACATCTTCCCCATTACTTGACCATTTCAATATAATCCTTTATTGGAACTCTCACTTTCCATCTCTCAACTCTTCCCCTCTCAGGCTATAGAATAGAGCAAAAGAAGGCAACATCTCCGCAAAAGAAACAATCCTCCCACAATGCTTCAACTAAACCCCGACTCGAGCTTCCACTTCGAAATCCTCCGCGCCGTCTCTCTCGCGCCCTACCAAGGCGCCGACGTGGGCGAAGTCCTCACTGCCGCCGCAAAGATCACCCCAGGCGACTTTGAAAGCTACTACACTGCCTTCAACGACCTCGCCGCCCGCGTACACGCACAGGCTGAAGCCATCGACGCGAGCAAGTATCCTGTTTCCGCAAGGAACGCCTACTTCAGGGAGGCAACGTACCTCCGCAGCGCAGAATTCTACCTCCATGGCAACTGGGAGGACTCGCGCATAAACTCTACCTATGCCAAACACAGAGCCGCCTTTGACAAAGCCCTTGCGCTGCTCCCCGTGCCTGCCCAGAGAGTCACGCTCAAGGCTCAGGGGTTTGATGTGCCGGCCATCTTCTACGGCTGTGGACGTCCTGGCCGCCATCCAACTATCATCATGGGCAACGGCTATGACGGCTATATGGAGGAGCTCTACCATGTCTCCGTCGAGGCTGCGCTCTCCAGAGGCATCAACGTGATTACTTACGAGGGACCTGGCCAGCCCACTGTCCGCCGCGAGCAAAACGTCGGCTTCATCCACGACTGGGAGCGAGTCGCGTCTCCAGTTGTCGACTATTTGCTTACACGAGATGATGTTGATCCCAACGCCATTGGCATCTGGGGATACTCGCTGGGCGGATATCTCGCTGCCCGTGCTGCGGCTTTTGATCCTCGTCTAGCTGCCGTCATGGCCATCGACGGAGCCAGCGACGTTGGAGCCACGATTCACGACAAGTTCCCTCCAGAGATGCGAGCGCTATACCAGTCAGGCAACAAGGAAGCTCTTGACCAGGCCATGGCGCAAGTCTTGGCCGCTCCGGGGACGCCTACTCCTCTTCGCTGGGCCGTGACGCATGGCTTGTGGGCGTTTAATACCAAGTCAACCTATGACTGGGCTGCCAAGTTTCTCGACTTCAAACTAGGCGATGCAATCCATAAAATCAAGGTGCCATTTTTCGTGGCTGATGCAGAGGATGACGATGTCATGGCGCGGGAGGCAAAGGACGTGGCGAAAGCAGTCGGAGAGAATGCGACGTACCACTTGTTCGAGACGGAAGACGGAGCTGGAGCGCACTGCTCTATTGGAGCGGCGGTGCTCCAGAATCAAGTTGTACTTGACTGGTTCCAAGAGGTGATGTCGAAAAAGAGGGCTTAAAGGAACGAGCTTCGAGAATTAAGAGCATGTAGATAAACATTGTTTGAAACAGAGTTATATAAGAAGAAATAGCGCAGCATATTGTAAGCCAAAGATTTCAAACGCTTTGTCCCCATACATAAAACCTGATAGAAACGCAATACGCCCATCGTGAAACGTGTTATCCGTGTAGAAATCTCCCCAAATAACTCAAATGGCCCTATTGCATCCCAAAACATATCCAGCGGATAACCCATCCGTACACAACGTGTCGTAATATGTGCTTCAACATACGTATATAGATTTGAAGGAACGCCCCCCAGTCAAAAGGACAACCGAGTCCCAAAAGGCAGATGCTGAATAAACTCCAAGGTGTCTCGTCTCCCCGTTGCATAGAGAAGGCTTACCAATTCTTAAGCCGATCCCAGAAAGAACCTGAAGCAGCCTTCTTCTCTTCTTCAGCGGGCAGCGGCGGTGCAGTGATGGTTGTGTTCCATTTCTCCTCGCCACTGATAAAGAGACGATACAAGAGCTTGCTGTCGCCGTCCTCTTCTTCGATAGTGAAAGCACCAAACTTGGACATGCCAGAGTGATGATATCTGTAGGCAAGGTTAGACTTTTTTTTCGGTGGCAGAAGTGGTCATATAGCAAACTTACTGGATAAGAACGTCTTCATTGTCCACTTGCTTATACGAGGGAATAGGGGAAGCAAACTGGTTGAGTGGACTTGTAGAGAACTCGTAGACAGTGGCCTCTTCTGGCCAGTCAGATTCGGGCGGGGGCGGGAACTTGGTCGCCGCGAATTCGTGTCTATCGCCAGACAAGACCACGACTCCGACTCCTCGAGCAGAAACACCCCACATGGCTTCAAGTATCTTCTTTCGCTCGACCAAGAATCCGCCCCAGGTATCCTTTACATTCACAGGCCAGTTTTTGGTGAACGGAATAGATGATGCGATAAACTTCCACCTAACGCCCTGGGGCTCCGGGCGCTTGAGCCAGGCCAAAAAGTCAGCCAACTGGTCAGCACCCAGCATCGTCTTTTCCGGATCATCAAACGGTGTCTTGTTGCTAGATCGGTAGCTGCGAGTGTCGAGCATGAAAAAGCTCACAGGACCCTGCACGAATTCAAACCAAGTAGCGCCAGGACGGCGCTCACTCTTCGTGCCTGCAGCTACGGCAGCTGGAGGGTTGATCTGAGCCTGGTATATGTGCCAGGGGTCTACGGCATTCTTGTAAATACCAGTGGTGTTTGCATCCCAGTCCTTAGTGACGTTAGTTAGAGGTTTAAATGGCGTAGCACATCAGCGAAGAAACCTACATTTGCAATCTCATGATCGTCTAGGACATGGATCCAGCTCAAATTTTGACCAACAGTAGCCCACTCCGGAGAGGCATAGACTTGCCGATACTGCATGCGATACTCCTCGGCCGACTTTCCAAAGCGCTCGGGAACATCCACGTAAATGAAATCGCCCAAAAACAACATGAACTGAGCACTTAGCTCAGGCAACCTCTTGGCGAGATTCCGTAGCCCCGGAATAGCAAGGGGGTGGTCCAAGGGATTGTAAGGGAAACGAGGTAAGATGCACGAGGTAGACAAAAACGTGTATTTGCCTCCATTGTGAACCGGCATCTTACCAGGCTTGGGTGCAGCGGTCAGTTCGCCCGTGTGGTTGTTCGAGGTTCTCCATTCATACTTTTGCTGCTCTGTATAGCTCAAGAGCGGAATCGTAAGCGCGCCGGTGAAATCAGTCTCATTAGTGGTAGCTTTCACGCTGCCAACAGACTGCCAAATGAGACCATTGTAGTGTCGGATCTGGAATGTAACGGGCATCTTGGTCTGGTCGGGCTCTCGAACGAGGAAATTGGCCTCATTGTGAGATACAAATCCAAGTCGCACAAAAGACAGGTCATCAGCTGGGTAATACCACCTAGCACGGTACAGAGCATCTGCCGTCAGACCAACAAACACCAGGTTAATGAGGAAGCTCAGAAGAGAACTAAAGGGTCGCTTCGAGCTAGGAGCGCCATAGAAGATGATTTTCCACGCTGGAACATCTTTTCCGGCAAAAGAGATGGTTTCTTTCACATCAACCTCTTCGGCGACAAGCTCCTCGTCGTCATTGTCCTCGACTACAGCTTCTTTGATAGTGACATCAACTCGATCACCCACAACTTCAAGCTCGGGCGCGGAGAACAGGCTCGTCAAGAAGGACGGGATGTATATGGCGAACAGGGCGAAGATGATGGACGGCAGATGAGCCTAAGCGTGGTTAGGCTGGCGTGTTTACTTACTTTCACGGCCTCACGGGCAGCGGCAGACTTACAGGAAACTATGCAGGGCGTTAGCTGGCATTACACACATCCGGGCACAAATCAGAGGGCATCTCATACAGCACGGAAAAAGGCAATGGACCCTATCCTTATTGCGACCGAAGACGCATTGGCGACAGTTCGTTGGATGGCCATCTTGAGCAAGACGCCAGCTCGGCTCCCCGCAATGTGAGACGGGTCACTGAGAGGAGCAGGCCACTTTCAAGCAGTAATCAGAGAGGGGTTGAGAAAAATGCGAATCAGGGCAGCGGAGCAAGAAGAGAGTCAAAATGCGCTCCCATCACCTCATGACGATGAGAATCTGGAAAGGAACAGAAGAGCAGCTGGAAGGCGAGATTGCGAAATCGACGTCACCTCCCAATAAGAATAACAAACTGAGCGCGGGTGCACGCCAATGATGTAGCGGTGTCTCAGCCTGTGGCTAAGAGTGGTGCCGCCAATTTCCAAAACGCTGCTAAGGCAGAACCCGCTATTGCAGGCGATCCCACGCTGTGGCACCAGCGCCATATAGGCATCAATGCAGAGCCTCTAGTGCGAGTGCGCGGGATCAGGGGTCGGCGGTGCAAAATTCCGCTCCGAGAGGTGCTCTCCCGGCAACTGCCCCCTAGCTGCTGTGGCTGGAGTGGCTGGTGGGCTGGACAGCTGCAGTGCGGCAGAGCAGGCTTGCGCCAATGTGTCCCATTCAAGCCTCCCTGACAAGCAACTCGACAACGTCGACCAGCACAACGACACGATGAGATTCCCGACGCTGATAGCCGGCCTGATGGCGTTTATGGCCACCAATGTTGCTGCGACAGCATTGACCTACAAGCTGTCTGCCAACGAAAAGGCTTGCTTCTATGCGACCACGAAGAACCAGGACGAGAAGGTCGCCTTTTACTTTGCTGTTAGTTGGTGCCAGCCCCGTTGCGTTGCATTGCGGCATTGCGATGCACGCAAATCGTTTTGCACACCGATATACTGATCATATTGGGTGGAATAGGTTCAATCGGGTGGTTCATTCGATGTCGACTACCTCGTCGAGGGCCCCGGCGGAAAGGTCATCCTGCAAGGCGAAAAAGAGCGACAGGGCGACTTCGTCTTCACTGCGCAGCTGATTGGAGAGTACTCGTTCTGCTTCGACAACGAGATGAGCACATTTTCCGAGAAATTCGTCGACTTTGAGATTGCTGTTAGTAGAAAGCTGCAAGAACTTACGAATTCCATCCAAGCTAACCACCCTCCCCCTCCTAGGTCGAAAACGAGTCCCGAACCGCCCAGCTGCCCTCCAAACAGGGCTCATCGCCAGAACAGACCTCCATTCTGGAGGAATCCGTCTTCAAGATTTCCGGCCAGCTCTCCACCATCTCCCGAAACCAAAAGTACTTTAGAACACGTGAGAACCGCAACTTCAGCACCGTTTCAAGCACAGAGAAGCGTATTGTCAACTTCAGCATGATCCAGATTGCTCTTATTGTCTGCATGGGTGCCCTGCAGGTATTCGTCGTCAGGTTCTTTTTCCAGGGTGCTCGCAAGGGTTATGTTTGAGCGAATCGTGCACCAACTGTTTTTTACGTCTACATCTATATATATGGAAAAGTAGACCGGGCAATAGGCTACTGGTTGAGACAGGGATGGATGATGGACGATGGTGTTTCTATGCGCAGGGATGGGTACTTGGGTTGGCCAGCGTGGCCGAAAAAGATCACGACAACAAGCGTGTTTTGTAGCCTGAGAACGGCCGATGAAGAGCGTCATTGGATTCTCATAAAATACTAATGAAAACAAGGAGACGTCATTACAGAAGACAAAATAAACGTACGCATATAACTGCAAATATGAATATCTATTTGGTGAGCGCTTGTTACAGGACATCTCCATTGTCATAGTGGGGGGGAGATTGTTATTCCGCGAGTAGGTACATGAGAATCAGCTTAAGCCACACTACAATGACCCACCGCCTTGCTTAAGGCTAACCCAGCCACACCTGCACCGCCATACTGTGGAATTTCTTGATCCAAAGCCATTGCAACTCGCAGCCAGTCTTCCAACATCACCTCACGCGACGGCAAATATGGCGTCCATGGCCGCATCGCTGCAAGCGTCGCTCCCCAAGCCAAAATACACCGGGGAAGATGAAGAGGCGCCATCCCGGACTCAGCAGCGTGGTCCTCGGATCGTCGGGCCCGGCCAGATTGACGAGACGCAAATCGTCCTGAAGCGAAGCGGCCCTCCAGCATACGGCCAGCGGGCGGGATGGCGACCGCGCTCGCAGGAAGATTTCGGCGATGGCGGCGCCTTTCCGGAAATCCCCATTGCCCAGTATCCGCTGGATATGGGCAAGAAGGGTGCGACAACGAGCAATGCCTTGGCGCTGCAGGTCGATGGCGAAGGCAAAGTCAAATACGACGCGATTGCGAGGCAGGGACATGGCGAGGGACGGATCATCCACACATCTTTCAAAGACCTCATCCCACTGAGGCAGCGAGCCGATGCTGGAGAAATTGATCTATCGCGCCCAGACAAGGAATCCGTAGAGGCAACGACCGAGCGAACGAAAAACGCGTTGGCTGCTCTCGTCAGCGGAGCAGTGGCAGCGCAGAAGCCAAAGAATCTCAACATTGGACAACGGAAAGACCCGACCTTTGTGCGATACACCCCGGCGAATCAGATGGGAGACAACTCGAAGAAGCAAGATCGCATCATGAAGATTGTGGAGCGGCAGCGAGATCCCATGGAGCCTCCAAAATTCAAACACAAGAAAATTCCTCGCGGTCCTCCATCCCCGCCTCCTCCAGTCATGCACTCTCCCCCACGGAAGCTTACAGCGGAGGATCAGGAGATGTGGAGAATCCCGCCTCCGGTATCAAATTGGAAGAATCCCAAAGGTTTCACTGTGCCCTTGGATAAGCGTCTGGCTGCGGATGGACGAGGACTGCAGGATATCAGCATCAATGACAAGCACGCGCAGTTTGCAGAGGCCATCAAGATGGCAGAGCGCCATGCCCGAGATGAAGTCCAGCAACGAGCTCTAATGCAGCAGAGGCTGGCAGAAAAGGAGAAGGCTCAGAAAGAGGAAAACCTGCGATCTCTGGCACAGAAAGCTCGAGAGGATCGAGCTGCAGCTGGACGAC
This sequence comes from Trichoderma sp. 2475, assembly GCA_038502285.1. NCBI lineage: Eukaryota > Fungi > Ascomycota > Sordariomycetes > Hypocreales > Hypocreaceae > Trichoderma > Trichoderma sp. 2475. The sequence goes on along the minus strand of JARPVV010000003.1, from coordinate 1,011,319 downwards.
GCGGAAGAAGAGACTCCAGAGACTCCCAGGATTCACGAGACTCCCGGGACTCAGTATCAAGGTCACGGTCACGGTCACGGTCAAGCTACAGTGGGTCAGATTCAAGAGGCGGCTCTGATAGTGAAGATTCAGAGGTTCGGGCTCGAGAGAGGGCACGAAAAGAGAAGCGTAAAGAGGACGAGCGGAAGCTACGACAGACGCGGATGGGTGCCGAGCGACGTATACAGGTCATGGCTCGCGAGCAGAATCGAGACATATCAGAAAAGATTGCTCTCGGCATAGCCAAGCCCTCACAGTCCAAAGAAACCATGTACGACTCGCGATTATTCAACCAGTCCAGTGGATTCGATAGCGGAATCAACGAGGATAACCCCTACGACAAGCCCCTTTTTGCTGCTCAGGACGCTATTAACAGCATCTACCGACCCCGAGCAAACTTGGACGATGAAGATGCGGAGGCTGGAGATCGAGAAATGGCTAAGATTCAAAAATCAAGTCGTTTTGGTGAAGCTTTGGGCAAGGGTACTTTTAAGGGGGCCAGCGAGGCAGAGGTCAGTTTTTCACCATTTACTTGGTTTTTCTGATATTGATAATTGTAACCGCTGCTAACTAATCTGGGTGTTATAGGCACGAGAAGGACCTGTGCAATTCGAGAAGGATGCGGCAGACCCTTTCAACGTGGACAAATTCTTGTCCGAGGTAGATCAGAACTCATCTTCAAAGAGAGGCTATGGTCTGCAGGATGAAGATAGGAAGGCAAAGAAGCCTCGCGTTGAGGACGATGATGATGATTAAAGCGTACATGTATTATTTATTACAAGGAATAACTTTTAGAGATGCATGAGATGCATTAATGTGTCCAATATTAATAAGAATGGGGCGACATCCCGAATATTGCTTGGGTATTTTGAGGGTCATTCTTGAAGGATCTATGTGCCAGCAGCAGTATGGAGAGTATTGTATACATGTATACATGTACCTGCATATCAAATAAAAATAGAAGCGAGCAATCGCTTATTCAATGGGTATTGATATCTGTTCACCTTGCCGCGTCTTCAACTCATTTGGCTACGTCAATACTTACCCTATCATCCTCGTTATAACCGGCTTTGGCCTTTTTTCTATAAAAGTACTACTTTAGGTACCTAGGTACTTTAGTGATGTTCTCACTTGCTAAACCTTGTTTGCGATATGTTCCTTCGTGAAGCCACCGCCTTAATTAACACCGAATTGCCACCGATATCAGTTTCCCTAGGCGTTTTCGGCCAGAGGCAAGTGAAATCAAGCGTAGTATGCACAGCTGAATTTTACCATTCCTCCCCCCTTTTGTATATGAGATATATCAAGTGAGTAATTGTGCGGCCTTGGTATCGAGCATTTTAGGGTAAGTTGTGTATTAGAGGATAGTATCGAGATGGTATTTTACAGAAAAGCAAGTAGCATCAGAAGAAAAAGTCATGTTATAGCAGTGTAAATGGCAGAGATTCTTTATGAAATAGTGAAATGCAGCGCATTGCCTCTTGCCACGGCTAATTCGCTATAATGGAAATAAGCAAGAAAACGCCCAGCTAAATCCTCATATCTCCTCTTCCCTCTAACCACACAGACACTCATTGTCAATTTCCATCCGAGAGTCCATCTTTCATCCTCTAGATTCGAAACATCTCTAACCGCTTCTTCATAAATGTGTAGCCCCTCTCCCCTTCCCCTTCCAGCAAGGTAGAAAGGCCCGACTTGTTGAACTTTAGCACCTTGGGCTCCTCCACCGTCCACTTGGGCCAAGTCGCAAGGTCGAGATGTCTCTTATTCGGATCCAAGTCGTACAAGAAGTTTAACAAATACCGTCGTGTAGTCCTGGTTGCGTACGAAGACACATATTCGTCTGTTTCAAAAACCACGGCTTCAAATGAGCCGTGGGCAGTACCCAAGGCGCCGGTGGCATTGTTTCCATAATCGTACGCCGCTTGGTATCCCCAAATAGGGAGATCAGGCTGAGCCGTGGAAATCAATGACATTGCTATACGCCGAGGAATGGTGAAGAAGACATCGCCAATGACAGACGACAGGCGCTTTCGGCCGACCCAACTCTCAAACTGGCTTCCGGTGCCGTACGGGCTACCGTGGAAAGGCTTCGTGTGGTAATTTTTGAGGAAATCTTCCATACGGCCATTGCTCATGCTGCGGAAGTAGAGCTCCCGAAGATACTTCATAAGCTTCCTTGTGTTATTGGCGGCTGTTTGCTTCTGGGCAAATATCGTGCCCTCATCTTCCTGAGTGCCAAAGATCATGGGCACCGGCACAAACATATTATCCTTGAGAAGCACCTCTTGGCTATTTCGGATCAAATCATTGTCAGGTCGAGGAACATATACCAACCTCATGGCTTCTGCACTGTGAGCCCCGGGGAAGACACCAGTTGCCCCTACAAAATCCGTATAGGTTGCCTCGCGCAAAACTTTTAGCCAGTCCTTGAAGGGTGGACGATCGGTGATCTTAGGAAATAGAGATGTGATGACATCCGAATGTATCTCATTGCACTTTTTTGAATCAATAGGCTCTGCGGGCAGGAGGCTCCCAGAGCTCATGATGGCACCGCGGAAGAGTTTCCTGCTCTTGTACGTTGCGTTGCCTCCACTCATCACCAGGTGGTCAAAGACCGAGACGCCGCCGGACGCATGTCCCCAGAGTACAATTTTATCCGGATCGCCACCAAAAGCTGCAATGTTATCCGATGCCCATTCCATACTCATCCTCTGATCCCGGAGGCCCAGATTGGAAGACCCGTTCTTCACAATCTCTTCACCGGGGAAGAAGCCCCACGGGCCCGTCCGGTAGTTGGGAGTCACAAGGACGAATGGCTGATTGATCTCAACACCAAACTTGATGAAGCTGGTGACATTGTACCAGTACGGCGTTCCGATGACAAAACTGTAACCGGCGAGCATGAACAGAACTGGCAATTTGTCCTCCGCCTTGGTCCCTGCTGGACGATGGACTGTAATACTTAAGCAGTCCTCTGAAGTTTGTACGGGGTTCGCTGCGTCCCATCTTGCCAGATTGCTGTCGGTCTTATCGACGTCGAGGGTCCTCTTGGCTGCCCCGAAATGGCCCTGAGGGCATGCTGGTGCGATTGCGGTGGCATCAAAGTCTCCCAACGGCCTTGTTCTCTTCACGGGCCTTTTGAGGCGGTTACGACCAGCTGGAGACTCGGCATAAGGCATGCCGTGGAAAGAATCGACGCCATCAGCGTGTATGCCCAGTACCTGGGAACCCGGGAGATTGACTGTCGGGCCTTCATCTTCCTGTGCATGGCAGAAGCCGACCAGGCCAATGAAGACCAGAAGAAGAGTTACGAATGCCTTCATCGTGTGAATCTTCTGCAGAGTTAGACGCCTGATTCTCGGGTGTTGAACAGTTTCTCCTCAGGGGCATTGATGAGAGGGGTTATAGGCTTAAATATTAACTCGGGAAGAAAGCCTTGAGGCCAGAGCTTAATGGCTGGGGCCATGAGGTCCCAACGTATGTTTACAGATAAAATTTATAAAAACCATAAACGCCATGGCGGCGAGGTATGTGGGGGGGTTGTTAACGACGCCGCGAGACATATACTTGAAGAGCTTTGTATTAATCGTTTGCGTAGCTTAATTCAGCGGAATGTAGCAGTTAGGTGATGATAGAGTTTCTCGCCTTAGAAAATGGAGATTATTCGATATGAAAACGGCTGTAGCTCTCGCTAATGCAGCAATTAAACAGGATTTTGGGCTTCCAGGCCTGCGGGATAAATATCTCACGATGGGACGTTGTGGAGGCAGTTCTCCATGAAGTGATCATAGAGTTTCTCGCTAAGAAAAAGGCAGATACTATCATCAACATAATTACAGGTACTTCGAGACGCGATACAGATTGACGCCACTCATGTTAGACCGCATTGGTACCTATCATGCACACTCGTTGAAGAATTGCTGTACTTGTGGCATTTTATTGGATCGTGATATTTCTGTTTGCAGCTTCACAGCACTTGTTGGATGTCAGTGGAACGAGGATGGCTCAAGTCATCATACAGAGATAGAAGATTTGAATTATGACTTGATAGTACATTAGTAGATAGACGCTCCTCAGAGGCTGGGTACTTGAGTTACTACCAGCACAGCCAGATTGTTGTTCATTGATGTCGATATCCCCAGCTGTGCCCTTCTGAAGATATATTTGGCTCTCTGCGCTATTTCTACTATAGATTAATGATGGCAACATGTATATTTGTATATACAATGTATGGTATATCAACAGATTATTGGATATAGAGTACCCTGGTATACAAGACCAAAAGCAATTTGTTAGGTACTACAAAAGTAGCTACGACAAACTCTATACGGAGAGTCATAAGAGCCCTGCAGCAAATTCTGCCCTCAAAAGGAATTATTGGGATCCTCATTCGGATTGATGGTGAAAATTACGCGCTTTGACAAGGTAGGCTCTCTGTATTGGAAAATGACATGCTTGTACTGTTCAAGCATCCGGCAAGACACGTCAAAGCTCTGACTTTCATACCTACACTCCTAGAGAAAAGAATGCAGCTTAGAAGCTGGCAAGTGCAGCCAAGCAGCTAAAAGGACGAGCGCTGTTTCATCAACTGCTTCCAAAGGGAAGGTGCTAAACGAAATCATGGACTACTTTATCTCTCACATGACGAGAGTAACGTGCCATGGTGATTATCTTGGGTAGAATTTTCTTATTCTTCATTTACAAATTCAAAATTTCAATTCGAAACGCACAGCCTCGTCGTGCCGCACTCCGACGGTACGAGAGACGCACGAGGCCCTCGAGGGAACACGAAGTAGCGCCATAGCTACGCCAAAATGCCAAGATGCAGGCTGTAGCGAAGCGTCTCCGGTTGCCACCGCAGCTCACCAGTGTACAGCCAATATTAGGGGCAGCCAATAGCGCTGCTTCGTATTCTAGCATTGAGGCCTCGCCCAGTAGTGCTTCGCCGCCGCCGCAAATTTCCAGCACCATCTCCTTGGACCCTCACTTTTAAGACTTCCCGAAACAGATGCTAGGTGCTAGGCGCTGATGCACAGCCTCACCCCCGGCCGTATCCACCCTCATATACGTTCGTCCAGTCGTTTGACAGAAGGGCAGACGCAAATATGCTGCATAGGCCAGCGGGTCAGGGGCCGTCCGCTGGCTTGAAACCAGCCAAGTTAGGTTGGCACACACGGTGCTTGAACTATTTTCAGCATATGCAGGCCGGACCTTTTTCAAGAGCAAGAGAACGATCGTATACTCGCAAGCGCTCGAGTGAATGGACGTGAAAAAGAAGACGGCAGCAGACTAGGAGAACTTACGAGCGTGTTCCAAGCCTTGGAGCCAGAGCACTCGCGTCGTTCTGGAGCTGGCTCAGCGAGTGCTGGGCACAGTGCTTGATAGGACGGAGTGTACCTGACTACGCATATGAAGCCCCTTGAAAAAATTATGTGCAATGCCGGCGTCATCCACTGCCGGAATCTCGGTTCCGTTGGTTTTGCGCAGCACCGTTGCCGCTGGGGCCGATGGCTCGTGTGCAGTTAGTATCATTTCCTCGTTGTATCTGTTTGTCAAGATGCTGCCATGGTCCGTGTAGCACGGTTGTTTACTTACAACGATCGTTTTTCCCTTCCATGTATGGCACTGCCTCTAAACATGTTTACAGTACGGGGCCTGGCAGAAGTTGCTAGTGCTAATGCTGGTAGTAAGTCGCAGAGATCATCCATCCTCCGCACCAATATGGAGACGCACGACCTCCGTCAAGCGTTTCAGGCCGAGTGTCCCAAGTTTGCAGTTCATGGGGGGCCGAAACCTGGAGGGCTGGGGGGCGCGGCATAATGGCTGGCTACGTGAAATTGCACCCAGCTAGCCGTGTATCCCCATGCGCCCATACTCCGTATTCTATTACACTTACACCCTTTCCATCGTCCGCCTAGCTAAAATGAAAATGACGCGCCTTCACCTTGTGCCCATCCCGTATTGCCATTTCTTCCCCTAACACTACGTTTCCGTGTGCCGATTTGCATGCTCCCTCGCCGCCACTCTCTCCTCTGCCCAATTTCAGTCTCCTGCAGTCGAGCCTCAAGAGACCCGTGTGTAAGCAGTGGAGCGATCACTCTCGTTTGACGCGCGGCGAAGATTCTCTTGGCGCCTTCATTTTTTTTCTTTCATTCTTTCTTTATCTGTCTTCACCATTGCCAAAGCCGCTCGTTTTTACTGTCGCTCTTATCCGATTTCTTTCGACCTCGATCTTTAGCGAATTCTACGCTTGCGATACCCCGGTGGAAGTGAATTGCAGCTCAGGATCCCGATTTCTCTCGTTGCGCCGCCTCGCATCCTTTTTGGACAGACTGGATCTGGACGACCATTCTCATTTTACTACAACAACACGGATCCATACGCGACAACCTTAGAATAACCCGACTTTGAGAGATTGCTACTAGCCATGAGGTCTCCATTGGTGGCTGCGACGGCAGCACTCGGCCTTCTGAGCCAGGGAGCCAACGCCATTTCTTTGACTGTGGGCGACGCCAGTAAGATAGAATGCGGCTCCTTCAACTCGACAAGGCAGACGATACTGAGTTTTCTTTAGCTTCCACGAAAAATGCCGCTGGTACCGTCGCATTCGGTTTGATGAAGTTTTACACAGGCAATAACACTGGCGACAACCCTGGAAACCTGCCACCCCCTTACTACTGTCAGGAAGCCCATTCTTCTGTCAAAGTTATGGCGGCTCATGAATAGATGCTAACGTGTAAGAATAGGGTGGGAGGCCGGTGCTATGTTCGGAACTATGATCGATTACTGGTTTTTGACGAAGGATACGACATACAACAACGTTACGATGCAAGCGATGCTCTGGCAGGCCGGAAAAGACGGCAGCTTCATGCCCACGAATCAGACGTTGACCGAAGGAAACGACGATCAAGGATTTTGGGCCATGTCTGCCATGTCCGCAGCTGAGAACGTCTTTCCCAACCCGCCGTCCGATCAGCCAGGCTGGCTAGCAATGGCTCAGGCCGTCTTCAACCAGTATGTCGGCCGATGGGACCCCAATTGTGGTGGAGGTCTCCGTTGGCAGATTTTCCAATGGAACAAGGGTTATGACTATAAAAACTCCGTCGCCAACGGCTGTTTCTTCAATGTTGCTGCTCGATTGGCCCGCTACACTGGTAACCAAACATATGCAGACTGGGCACAGAAAGTCTGGGACTGGGAGCAGAAAATCGGTCTCATCTCAGACCAGTACCAGGTCTTTGACGGTTTGAGTATCAACTCGAACAACACATGCGGAAACATGGACCAGAATCAGTGGACTTACAATGCAGGTTTATACATGGCTGGCGCTGCTGCCATGTATAACTACACAAACAACGCTACCTGGAAAGCCAATCTAGATGGCATCGTCAAACAGACGCAATCGAAATTTGTCAACAACAACGTCGTTTACGAGCAGTTTTGCGAGCCCCGAGGCTTCTGCAGTGTTGATCAAAGCACTTTCAAGGGCTACCTGCTCCGCTACATGGCCACCACCGTCAAAATGGCCCCGTATACCGCAACTACTATCATGCCACTCCTCAAGGCTGCCGCTTCTGCCGCTGTCTCCGTCTGTACAGGCCCAGCATCCGCCACATTCAACGGAATTACTGGCACAGGGTGTGGCTTCTCGTGGATGCAACCGGGCAATTATGACGGTAAAAACGGCGTTGGCTCACAAATGAACGCCCTCGATGCCGTCATGTATACCATGATCCAAGATGCCCCCGATTTGGCAACAGCGAAAAAGGGCGGTACATCCAAGGGCGACCCCGGCGCGGGAATGGGAAACATTGACCCTGCAGGCGAGATTGACAATGTTACAAAGCCTACGACCGGTGGAAAAGTTGGAGCAGCGGTTCTCACCCTCCTAATGCTCATCAGTGTCCTGGCTGGCAGCGCGGTGCTATTGCTATAAGTAAATTTCCGAGTGTGCAAATTTGCGTAAGAACAAGGGGAAGGGTTTGGATATATTTCTCTATACATGTACGTGTGCGCAACACATGCCTGCTTTTTTTTTTCCGTTTATAAGCCCAAGAACTTGGAGCGTTGGATGCTCGTCGTGGCTGGCGTTTGGGAGTGGCCTTGTTTATATTTTTCTTGATCTCTTGCTGGTCTTGTCTGTGGATATGTACATCTTACGGCGGCTTGGAGCGCGGGCATTACCGTTGTCGTTATCATCGTCATCATCACCTACTATTCATTTGTAGCAGTTTGGAAGTATTAGACAACAGGCAAAGCCTGATATCAGAATTGCACGACATTATGACCGATAACCTTGGCCGGTCGACTCGCAGAACAGACAGGCCAGGGGTCTTTGCTTGAAGCTACGTCGCTCGATTATATGTGCTGCGGTGCCGCATAGCCCGGGCAATTCAGCTTAAATAAATCCTCAAAGTATCAGGATAGAAATGTGCAATGGTTACTATTATCAATACAAAGAAATTGCGCTTTGTTTTGTTGGAAAGAGGTACCTAAAAGAGTTGACGCCATAATAGTAGACAAAGCGCAGGCCAACTGAACCGCTACAAGGGCGAATCAACTGGGACGGGCCGTAGATCAGAGCTTCGTTTTAGCCAGAGCATTCCATCAAACTCAAGTAAAATCGGGCTCTTGTCTTCCTATCGATCTGGGCACACTCAAGCCAAGTCCCCCGCTTATTGGGCCGTTTCTGGGCATGCAATGTACTCCGTGCTTGTGTCTATCTTTTGGGAACTCTGCACTTTGTGGCTTCAACCCCGCCATGATGGCAATAGTACTGACTTCCCCGCTGCTAGCAGTTGCCAATAGCAGTGTCATCACAATACGTCACTGATATCAGACCACTCGTACATACATTGGCAACTCTGATAATCTGTATTCTATACATAACATATCAAGAACGTTTGAATTTTCAGCTGTTGGCGCTCGTTTGAACTCTTTTTTGTTAGACGCCATTGCTTGCTGTTGAGTTTTAGAGCTTAAAGTCCTCGTTCTACCTAGAGCTAGGTACTCGCCCATAATGTCTACAAAGCACTTTGTCAACGATCCCACACACCTCGTCAACACTGCCCTCCACAGCCTGACCCTCACAAATCCCAACGTCGCTCTCGACGCAGAAAACAAAATCATCTATCGCCGACCGTCCAATGCTCCCCAGCAGGTCTCCATCATCTCGGGCGGAGGGTCTGGCCATGAGCCTTCCTTCGCCGCCATGGTAGGCCCAGGCGTGCTTTCAGCCGCGGTGGCGGGAACCATCTTTGCCAGCCCTTCTGCCGAGCAGGTCAGGACCGGGATTCTATCGAGGGTAGATACCGACAAGGGCGTGTTGGTTGTGGTGATGAACTACACGGGCGACATTCTCAACTTTGGAATGGCCGTGGAAAAGGCCATTGCGGCCGGCCAGGCCGTCGAGATGGTTGTCGTGGGCGACGATGTCGGCGTTGGGAGGAAGAAGACGGGCAAGGTTGGGCGACGAGGCATTGCCGGCACGGTACTGGTGCTGAAGATTGCTGGCGCGCTCGCAGCTCAGGGACGGTCATTGGAAGAGGTGGCCAAAGTAGCCCGGCTGACTGCGGCCAACATTGTCAGCGTTGGTGCCAGCTTGGAGCATGTCCATGTTCCAGGACGAATCGTTGATACCAGCGAAGGACTGGGGCCCAAGGAAGTCGAAGTAGGCATGGGCATCCACAACGAGCCCGGCTCAAGCAGAGAAGAGATGGAACTGCCTCAGCTGGTGGAGAGGATGCTTGCTCAGCTGCTCGATCAGAGCGACAAAGACAGAGCCTTCCTCAATGTCAACTCAAACGAGGTTGTCCTGCTCATCAACAACCTTGGAGGAGTCAGTGTTCTGGAGCTGGGTGGCGTCACTACTGAAGTGGTCAAGCAGCTGAACGACAAGTACAACATTCGACCAGTCCGCATCATCAACGGCACATTCATGACGAGCTTGAACGGCCAAGGCTTCAGTATCACCCTCCTCAACGTTGTCAACACCGATATTGGAGGGCCGAGCATGATTGAGTTGCTGGATGCCCCAAGCGAGGTCACCGGCTGGTCTGCTCCGATACAAAAGACAACATGGGAGGAGAAGAACACTGCTACAAGGACCGACACTGCTGGTGCAGATCGAAAGGTTCAGCCTAGCGGGCTGCAGATGGATCCCAAGCACGCCACGTCGGTCCTTACCAACGCATTGGAGCGCGTGATAGCGGCCGAGCCCGAAGTCACCAAGTACGATACCATTGTTGGAGACGGAGACTGTGGCATTGGTCTCAAGAGAGGAGCCGAAGGTGAGCTCATCAACACCCAGCCGCACTACTCGCAGATGTCTGAAGATGACGCTGACATTAAAACCCAGCCATTTTAAAGCACATACAGCAGAATCCCTTGTCGGGAGATGTTGTTGTGGACGTCTCTTCCATCGTGCAGGTGGTGGAGACTGCCATGGATGGAACGAGTGGCGCCCTTTATGCAATCTTCCTCAACGCACTCGTTCACGCCCTCCGCACCTTGGGATCTGGAGAGGCTGGCGCCTCAGTATGGTCTGCGGCTCTCAAACAAAGCTGTGAAGCGCTGTCCAAGTACACTCCTGCTCGACCTGGAGATCGCACGGTCGTGGATGCGCTCTACCCCTTTGTTGAGATCCTGGGCCAGACCGGCGATGTGAAGAAGGCTGCGGATGCAGCGAGGAAAGCGGCTGACGAGACCAAGGGCATGCAGGCAAGTCTTGGCCGGTCAGTATACGTGGGTGGCACTGGATATGAAGAAGTCCCCGATCCTGGGGCCTGGGGATTGGCATGCTTCTTCTTGGGACTGGGCGGCATCAAGCCGACCGAGGAGGGTTGGGAATCTATTTGAAAGAGGGATGCATAGAGAAGTAGAGGTCGCTTGGACATTTACGAGTTTCGATGACCACAAAATAGGAGGATTTCTGCAGATTGTACAATTATACGTCTTAAAGCATTCAATTAAATTGTTTTCAACGCCTAGATTCGCCTTTGAGCCTCTTGCGATGTAGCCTGTCATCCAACAGCCCAATGTGTCAATTAAACCCCAATATAACCCAAAGCAACCCATGCAATCTAGCTGAGAAGAACGAGGATGACGCTGTCTCCTCTTAGAAACCTGTTACACGTTCATTAGTGCCCCATTTAACACTATTATCACAAATTTTCGACGCGACCAAGTTCAGAAACAACTCGCGAGCCACTCCTGGAACTTTGTTCTGATCTGACGTCTTGTCTGGGAGGGGGGATGGCGTACATCTTGCTGATAAATCTATCCTTGTTGACCGGCCGACCCTTCTTTCCATCCGCTAATCTAGGCGTCTCGGTCCACATCTCTTTGACGTTCTCGAGCACCATGTTGCAATGCCTGTCGAAAGCCTTGACACGTGCCAGCAGCTTGCGGTTCGAGCGAATGGAGATGAGCACCTGCGTGTGCGATCTGACGGCAGTCTGGAGGATGGAGAGGGGGCCGGAAGAGAACTCGTACTCTTCGACCAGGGCAATCTCGTACTCGCTAAAGTTGAAACTGTTAGATAGATTTCTATTCGATATTTGATGGTTCGAAGGCGGTGGGAGAGGGGCAGAGAGAAGGGATGGGTTTCGCGACTGGAAAAAACATACGTGAGTTCGTTACGAGACTTGGTGAGGAGTTCCCTGAATAAGAAGTTAGCACGAGCACAATTGAGCAGAGGTGACGTGTGGGAATGGCGTACTGAATCTTGGGGTCGGCCATTTTTGCGGTGGTTGATTGACTGTCGAGAGAGCGAGGTTGCGTGCGCAAGGCTGGGAGCTTTAGAAGCTCGAAAAGTAGAGTCGTAGAGGCGTATCGCAGGCGCTAATGGTGATTGGGCACTGCTGCGGCCGTGCACTTTTGGTCTCCAGGTACCTGTACATGTTTTTGCCATCTGTCTCCAGCTGGCAGCCAGCTGCAACAATACACTGGTACGAACTCTGACCGGCGCTATCCTTATCGGCAATCGGCGGGTCAATTTTTAGAGGGTGGAGGAGCTTCTATTCTTGCGCCGTACCCGAGGTCAACTATAGCCTATAGTTTAACTGATCTCGCCTTTCTTCCTCTTTTTTCTTCTTGTCTAGATGTCTTAGAATTCGCTTTTTGGGTGCATCTACATAGACGATATCTCATGTCCTTCCGAACGTTCGCGGCACGGGCTGGCACGGCAGCAAACGCTGCAGGCCGGAGCAGCTATCGCAGCGCATTCACCATGGCACATCAGACCAGAGCATTGAGCTCGGCGGTCGATGCGCGACCGGTTAGAAACAGGCAATCATTCTATTGTGCATAATGAAGTGCTAATATGGTGCAACAGCTGTCTGCCGAAGCGTACCATGTCAAGGAACTGCCGGGCGACGAGCCCAACGATGTTGTCTTCGAGAGCAAGTACGGACTGCGAACCATTCTGCTAAACCGACCCAAGAAACTGAATTCCCTAAATGGATCAATGATTCGCAAAATCGTTCCCCGGTTAATTGAGTGGGAAAAGTCAGACATGGCAAACGTCATTGTCATGAAGGGAGCGGGAGAAAAGGCCCTTTGTGCCGGCGGCGATGTTGCTGAGCTCGCCCTCTACAACCAAGAGAGCGCCGACGGGTGGAAGAAATCGAGCGAATACTTTGCTCTTGAATACCAGCTAGATCATTACATTGCGACATACCAGAAGCCATACATTGCGTTCATGGACGGAATCACAATGGGCGGCGGCGTCGGACTGAGCATCCACGCACCATTCCGAATCGCAACGGAGAGGACCATGTTTGCTATGCCCGAGACAACAATTGGATTCTTCCCCGATGTCGGCGCATCTTTCTTCCTACCTCGGATGAACGGCTCTATCGGAACCTACCTTGCCCTGACCAGCGATAGGCTCAAGGGCCCCAACGTGTTCTACAGCGGCATTGCGACTCACTATCTACACTCGTCAAGCCTGCCAGACCTCGAGGCCCGCCTCGCAGAGCTGCGATTCCGAGACGAGGACCCTCTGCCCCGACGACTTGAGCTTATCAACGATACCCTGGAAGAGTTCAGCACCGGCCTTCCCTACGACCAAAGCTTCTCGCTGAGCGGCGAGACCCGACGTGCTATCGACCGATGCTTCAGCAAGAACAATGTGAATGACATCATTGCTGCCTTGAAGGAAGAGCGGGGAGAGACTGAAGAGTGGGCTCAGAAGCAGCTGGCCACGCTCCAGAAGCGATCACCCACTGCCGTGCATGTTGCTCTGAGGCAGATGCGAGTCGGTGGCAAATGGAGCATCTCGGAGACTTTTGAAAAGGAACACCAGATCGCGTCCAAGTTCATGCAGCACCACGACTTCACGGAGGGTGTGACAGCGCTGCTGGTGCGCAAGGAGGCTGCCAAGTGGCAACCCGAGACTCTGGAGGCTATTCCCGCCAGTGAGAACGTCTCCAAGCCGTTCTTTGACTTCAAGAAGGACGCCGGACTTAAGCTATTCACGGACCGGACATACTCTGAGTACCCTTTCGCCGCCCTCGGCGTGCCTACGGAGAAGGAAATCCAGGCTGTTGTGTCTGGCAACTCACTCACACCGGCCGAGCTTGCCAAGCAGGTCAAGGCATCAAGAAACAACCGACAAGGCGTGGCCGAGGTTGTGGATGAGATTATCAGCAGAAAGACGACGGTAGATGAGCAGGGCAAGGCCAAGTGGGTGGCTGATGAGGTGGCATCCTCAAGTCGGTTGTAAAGAAAAAAAGACGTGGTTGTAAAGAATTCGTGCGTGTACAATATTTAAAATTAAAAGGAGATAAATTTATGTATTTTGACGAAATAAGAATAAAGAATCAAAGGCACGAAATACAGAATGGTGATGAAAAGGTGTTGACGCTTGTCAAATGGATGCGTATTCGTTGCAGTGGTGCTAATGCGAAGCGCGCCCAATTCTGGGAGTGGTGCAGCAGTGGAGCTTCAAACCATCAAGCGTCATCGAAATTGGGCGGGAGACGTGATATAAAACGGCTTCATTTGTTGGGCTAAAAAAAAGCGAATCGAGCTGTTAAAGGGAGGGGTGACATCTGCAGACTAGAGAAATGCAGGGAAAGCTCAAGTCACGAGACAGCGACTTGGAGGGGTGCCAGCAAACCGAGCTCTGGAGATGGCGTCAAGCAGGCCCTGGAAACTATAAAAGGGCTGCCAGCCCGCCCGCCCGATGCAGAGGGCAGCGGGCAAAGTCCTCCGAACTTCCCTCTCTTTGCCCGGTCGAATTGCCAACTGAACCGAAGCCCTTTTGCCAGGCCGCCAGAGCTCCCTTGCGGCAGAGATAAGAGTGAGACCAGCTTGCTGGGCTTTTGCAAAGGACAAGCTGCCTGGAGAGGCTCCGGAGCCGCTCCGCATCCGGGATTCTGCCGGCTCTCCAACCAGTGACAGGATCGACTTCTCTTTTGGGTAGGTGGGGTCCCCGAAACAGCGGATCGCTGAGGAAAAGGGCCCTGCAGCCTATTAAGGCTCAGTGCCGAAGCCCGCTGCAGGCACTTTCTGCCCAGCGGGTGGCTCACCGAAGCTTCACCTGCATAGCGGCCTTGGGCGCCAGCCACTGGCTCCGGCTGCAGTGCCTTGGGTGCTGTGGCGCGGGCTGGAGGGGTACGAAAGTACAAGCACAGGCGCATTACACGCGCTGGCTGGCGGCATCACAAACAAAGGCTTGGTTGCGCTGTTGTTTGCTTGCACGAGCTCAACCCAACCTTTCATCATCACATCCGCTGTCCTCACGCAACGCCGCTTCCTCCCTTTTTTTTTTTTCGAACCACTTCTCTTTTGTCTCTGTAGCAACGTGGATCTGACTTTCATTTTAGCACATTTTTTCTAAATTTCCTTTCCTCGTGCCCCATCGCCCGCTTGTCTTAAAGTGCCCTTGCGCGCCTCGATATCTCAGATCCACCTGCACAGACGCGACCTGGAGCTTTTTTGGCGCGTCACGGGCATGAAACCCGCCTCCCCAATTTGAGTTGGTACCCAGAACAAAGTACAGCAAACCCAAGACTCTCCACTTCCCTCTTTCAATAAACGATTTTCCAAATCCTGCATTCGTCAGCCCAGCAACAGGTCCCGGAAGGGGGGTCGGTCAGCCCTGCACGACGACAACGGCAACGACTCCAACGGTGGCCACGACGGCGAGGCAATATTCGCCATGGCATCGCCAATGCCGGCGGCTCAGTCGAGCAATCCGCCTGCCGCAGGCGAGGTGGACGAGTATGGCCTGCAGACCAAGTTTATGAACTGTATGAAGTTCTCCCTCTCCCTCTCTTTGCGCTGAAGTGCCCACGTCTTAGTTGGCTGCAGCGACTAATTCAGACCGACAGTGAAGGTGCACTACACATTCGACAAAGAGGCCAAGGTCAATTGCCTGGCCAGAGGATCCCAGCCCCTGCAAGTGCAGACTATCCCGATTGACGAGACGAATACGATTGGCGTAGTCGACCTGAGGGCCTGCATCCACGCTGTTGCCGAGTGCAGCCCGGAGCTGACGAGCCACGAGTGCGACTACACGATTTACGCTGTTGATTATTCCGAGCCCGATCTTCCTCAGGTCGGCCAGGGCCTGCTGTCATGGGTCTTCCAGTCGATGCAGCCTGATTTTAGGCATTACCAGCCCAAGATGGTGACGGGCAGGGTCACCAGAAACATACTGGGCGTTTTTGGCGGTGGAGGCAAAGAGACTTTGGAAATCAGATTGAAGCTTTCTGAAACTGCTAGGATTCAGCGTGCCGTCGCATATACCTCTCCTCCCATGGAGCAGAATCACCTTGGGCCAATGGAACCGACTTTACCACCTAATGCCGTATCCGAATGGAATTCTCTTGTCCAGTCCAACCCACAGACAAACCAGCAGGCGGCTCAGAACCAAGGCCCAGTGCAGAATCAGATCCAGGGCCATTCACCCAGCATAGCTCCCGCTTTGCCTCAAGGGCCGCCGCCCCCTTTGGTCAGGCAAGGCTCTTTCGGGCCAAGTTACAGCCAGAATGCTCCTGCTCAAGAGCTTCCGAGGCTGGCTCCAACTCCAGTCGACCCTCAATCCATGCCCACTCTTCCAGCACCTTCTTCACGACCATCCAGCAGAGCATCAAATAGACCACCTCGAAGGAAGCCGCCGACTGGTAGGCCCCGAGGTAGGCCGCGGAAGAAACCTGCTGAGGGCAACACATCAGGCTACGAAGATGGAACCGAAGGAGAGGATGCCGCACCTCTCAAGGAGAACGAGCCTGTCAAGAAGAGAGCAAAGATAACCAAGGTGGATAAGTCAGACGCTGTTGCTTTTGGTGCCGAACCCGAATCCCTTAGGGTTGCTGCGAGCAACTCCAGCTCTCTGAGGAACTTCCGGCCCATTGGAATCAGTAACGACAGCGTGACAGGTAGTCATCATCTGCAGGAGATTCCTCGAGCTCCCACGCCTGTTCCTAACGGTCGTCTCAGGGTGGTACCACCAGGACGGGAGCCCAGCTCCCTCAAGCGACGCGAATCCGCATTGAGCCAGCCGCCCACGTCGGGTTTTGCCACGAGCGATGTTGGCCGCTTCCAGTCTCCCGGCATAGACGACGACAGAACGCCAGAATCTCTGGCCCCAACGCCCAACTACCCCGACGACAGCCCTCCAGATATCGGCTCCTCGCCACCGGTTCAGCAGGCTACGCCTTACATGCGGTCTAGTCCACCTCCTTCGAGTCCGGTGCTGCCTCCGATGCCGCCCATGGCCGCTCATGAACCCGAAGTTCCGAACAATGACGCGGGCGACATTTTTGGAGAGGGAGAGCCGCCTATGCTGGAAGAGCTGCCGCCTCCACCGCTCATAAACAAAATACCGACCCAGAGCGTGCCTATCCAGGTCTTCCAGCTCCAGGACGGCCCCAGTGGCCAAGATCTAGTACACCTTCGCACCTATAACACCCCTTATCCCACATCAAATGCGCCTGCCCCTTCCGAGAGCTCCTTTCTCCCTCCTCTAAGCCGGGAACCGAGCCGTCCACAATCCAATGGCCAGCCTCCTAAAAGAAAGAGACCGCAGTCATCATCACCACCAGACATGGGGCCAACCCCGCCTCCTACGACCGACGCCGTTGAGCGAGCAATGAGCCCAACCTTGACCTCTACCCCTGCTCCAGTTCAAGCTCCTACTCCCATCCCTCTTCCTGCGCCTAATTTCGCCACGTCTACTTCTGCACACATATATGCGCCTATTCCTACGACAACACCTTTTTTAGCCCCAGGTGTCGGGGCCCCAACTCTCCCGGCACCAGCCCTTGAAGCAGTTCCAGCTACTGCTCCGACACCCGAACTCTCACAGGCCCCTCCTTTGACTGATGACATCTTGAATGATCCTATAGTGCAACTCGCCTCTACGTTTTCCTCAAGGGAAGATGCTCCTCCTCCAATCCAACAGCCATCACGATCCTCACAGCCACCTCAGCCACCTCAATCAAGACCGCAAACTTCTTCTACTAAGCCCAAACATCCCCGTCAACTCAGTCGATCGCAGTCTGCAGGGCCGCTTATACTACCCACCAGCGACCCTATTGGTCCTTCGGCTTTATCTCAGCCTCCCACTGTTCCTTTGGAGCGTCCATCTACAATGGGGGGCGGGGGCGCTGAAATACGTCGGCCAGCTTCCACTGGCCCTTTGGCTTTACCAATGCCTGAGCCTCTTGCCGAGCCCTCAAAAGACTTTGCGCCTGAGGCAGCCTGCACTCCCGGCGACTTTATCCCACCATCTTCGCCACGAGCAAATAATAAGAACAATGGTAAAAAGCATGCCATTAGACAGCGACTGGAGGCGGCCATAAACAACGGGGAAATGCCTCCCTACTGCAGCAACTGTGGTGCTATAGAGACTCCTACATGGAGAAAAATTTGGAATCAAAATCGAGATGGTGTACCGGAACGATGCGAATTCTCGGAGAAGCCTGGGAAGATAACGGCGGTAGAGATAACTCAGTGTGACGATGAAGGCAAGCCGACAGCTCATCGTGTTATCAAAAAGAGCTTGGCTATCACAGATGATAAAACCAAGTGGCAAGAGGCTTTGCTTTGCAACCCCTGCGGCATATGGCTCACCAAATGTAAAAGCCATCGGCCGGCGGATAGATGGGACAAGGATGCCTCTCGAATAGGCCAGGAACGGCGGAAGAGAGGTACTGGCCGAAGCACATCTCGCGCCAAGAAAAATCGCCGAAAGGATGATGCCCCTGCCAATCTCACTTCGGACGCCTATCTACCCACAGACGCCTATATACCTACGGACGCCGATATACCCACAGATGCATATATACCCACGGATTTCTATACACCTACAGACGCGTTAGAGCCACCAGCACCCTCATCACCAAAAATGAACGACGCCTTTTCTATAGACCCAAATCCATTGCCAAGGCCAGAGGACGCTGAGAGTC
This sequence comes from Trichoderma sp. 2475, assembly GCA_038502285.1. Lineage (NCBI taxonomy): Eukaryota > Fungi > Ascomycota > Sordariomycetes > Hypocreales > Hypocreaceae > Trichoderma > Trichoderma sp. 2475. Next base: position 992,858 of record JARPVV010000003.1, on the reverse strand, counting down.
AGGGATTTGAGAAGAATTTCGCGACAGCTGGGCTAGGTATATTGTCCCGGCCAGGATCAACTCATTCTCGGGGCAATGGAACAGCTCAAAGCCCCATCGACATCGATACTGAATTTGACCAAGTCGCCGGAAGCACTAAGAGGCTTCTATTCCCGTCACCTAGGAAGGACGGTGTGCCCAAGGTGCTCTGCGATGTTGACATTAATATCGTGCAGACGGCAGAGTGTCGCTCAGCAGACAACCTAAAAGCGGACCAAGAGAACAGCGTTGCGTCAGGATTGAATACAAACGTCAGCAAATTAGATGATTTAGAAGCTCTATTCAACAGCCCAGCGACCAAAGAACGACCGTCCACCCCGCCACCCGAGGCTAAATCCGCTCCCGTTGAGCCTTTCAAGACCCCTACTCGACCTACCCCAAGTCATAGGCCGATCACTAGAAGTGTCTCGCGATCTATGCGGTCTGCCAAGTCGATCTTGTCTCCAAGCCAGCTCGCACCCGATCGGACTCCTACCAAGACGCCAAAATCGATGTTGAGAATTCCGGGAAGCAGCGCGAGAAGACGCAGTCCGCGGGGCCACCAGAGCAACTTTGACAATATGTTTACTTCGCCGATTGCTCAAAATATTGTACAGTTCCTCTCACAGGGCAATACCTTCTCATTTGAGGATGGTGAGATTGATTTTGCCACCCTCACTGGAGACAACGATGGACTGCTTGACCTTGGCAATCTTTTAAGTACAGATGATATAATGCCCAGCTCTCCGCCCAAAGAGGTCACCATGAATTTCGAATACGAAGGCGATATCAATGATATTGCTGACTGGATGGAGCAAGTTACAAATGTTACAACAGAGCTTAAATGATGTGTTTTCAAGGAAGGGGTTAGAAAAAAGGGATGGGATTATACATTGATGATTGATGCCATTTTGGGGATTTTATACTTGACGTTTTCTTGCTTTGAACAGCGAGCGGAGTTTCGGATAGGGGGGTTTACAACCGGCTTTTTTTGACGACCAAGAATACTCAGGTGTCAAGAATTCGACACTGCTTTACAGCAATTATGATTTTTTTTTATTCCAATCAGCTTTTATCTTTCACTCACTAGAAATTAGTGATCAAGTTTAGATAGTATTAGTATAGTGGATACCAGAGCAAGGCTCAACGTAGTTTTGAACTTTTATTCCTGTATCTGTCTTTCAATGTGCTCTGTGAATAAGAAGAAGATGGGCTGCAGATGCTTCAGTTGGATGAACAAAGGAGCTGTTATAATGCAGCGAAATGATAAAATAAAAGCCAAGTTTTCTAAAAACACAATTCTGGATTTACAGTGCCTTTGTCACCTTGAAAAAATGCCGAGTAGACAAGAAGCTGAAGCAGGGAATTTGCACTTATATGTCGGTTTACTGCGCGAAATGGCTGGTGGAGCACATGCGCAACACTTAAGCTCTATGCCACTTAACGCGTCGCGTCTTTCGCATCTTTCTTCCAACCCCACCACAGACAGCTCTCTGCTATACCCAGACAAATCTAGACTTCAGGTCGCAAATACTGTCACTGGCGAAATTTCCAATCTATCATATTGCCGGCAAAGTACTGAAGGAAACATATTCTGTGCAATTGGCCAATTGGCAAAAACCAGTCGCCCATCATGGCCGGCGAGGAAATCCAATCCCGATTCGCTCCCAATGGGAGCTTGGAGCCGGACGTGGTCAGCGAGCTCGAGTCTATGGCAAGGCTGCACGATATTTCTACAGAAGACCTCTATTTCAAGTGGGAATCATACTGCATTAAGATGGATGTGGATACGCAAGCCGTTACCTTGTCGAATGTGCGTGGCCTGAAGCAGGGCATCCAGGATGAGCTGGAGAAGTCACAGCACCGGATGCAGCTCAAGAGCGAGAGGAAGATGGCGCCAGCTCCAAGGGCCAAGCCGGGCGCCAAAGGAAGCGATGTCTTTGGCATGCTGGATGGGCTGGTACCAAGTACGCCTTCGACAGGGAAGCTGAACAAGGCGCCAGGCAGTGGTGGGAACAGCCTGAGAAGGAGGATGGAAACACAGAGAGACATTCCGAGCTCGCCAGCGGCAGGACTCAATGAACAGCTGAGGGCAATGAATCTACCGTGAGTAATTCCAGCTTTATAATGCAGGTTGCTTTGCAACTGTTAACCTGTGGTGCTCAGAGCTACGTCCTTTGCGGATCGACAGAACCCTGGCGAGGTAATCGAAATCTTAAACGACGAGCTGCCACCTACCGAAGCACCTATTGCGCCGTTCCCCGAACCGAGAATCAAGCTTACGGCTGCTTCTGACCAGAAGAAGACGGGATATAAACCACTCGCTATGAAGCTATCAGAGGCCAGCGAGATCTTGGACGACCGAATCGACGACTTTGTTGATCTGGTCCGCGAGCATCACAATCTGGAGGATTCTGCCTTTGGCAACGCTGCAACAGCAAGCACAACTGAGGTCGTGGCGGTGGGCCGTATAGCATCCGATGCTCTCGAGGGGAAGCTCAATGCCGCCTCGATAGTGTTGGAAACCTCCAGACGGATGGGGAGAGGTCTGCGAGTACCGCTAAAATTGGATGGCATACGAGGTTGGAACTTTTTTCCAGGTCAGATTGTTGCGCTGAGAGGCAGCAACATCACTGGCGACGAATTCATTGTCAAGGAAATTTTAGACATGCCCCTTCTACCGAGCGCCGCGTCTAGTCCTTCCGCTCTGGAAGCTCATCGTGAGAAGCTTAAAGGCGATCCCGACGCTATGGATTCAGACTCGGCCCCTACGCCGCTGAGCATCATCTACGCGGCTGGCCCTTATACGGCTGATGACAACCTCGATTACGAACCGCTGCATGCGCTTTGCAACCAGGCAGCGGATACATATGCCGACGCCCTTATCCTCACAGGGCCGTTCCTTGATATCGATCATCCTCTCATAGCTACGGGTGACTTTGATCTGCCCGAGGAGGCCACATACGATCCTGACACCGCCAACATGAACACCGTTTTCAAATATCTCGTCGCCCCTGCGCTAAGCCGCCTCGCCTCCGCAAACCCTCATCTCACCGTCATCCTCGTCCCTTCTGTCCGCGACGTCCTCAACAAACACGTCTCCTGGCCTCAAGATACCATTCCCCGACGCGAGCTCGGTCTGCCCAAGTCTGTGCGAATCGTCTCCAACCCCATGACCCTATCTGTAAACGAAGTTGTCCTCGGCCTGTCCAGCCAGGACGTGCTGTACGAACTGCGTAACGAGGAGGTCACCAAGGGCGCTCCCGCCGGAGATTTGATGAGACGGCTATGTCGCTACCTCGTTGAGCAGCGGCACTTCTTCCCCGTGTTTCCGCCAACGGATCGGTCGAGGCTGCCCAAGACAGGGACAGAACACGGGCTTGCCACGGGTGCCATGTTGGATGTGAGCTATCTCAAGTTGGGCGAGATGGTCAATGTTCGGCCAGACGTAATGCTAATGCCCAGTTCATTACCCCCTTTCGCAAAGGTGCGTCATTCTTTTTCTCAAAACCTCTGCTTTTTTGCCTCTTTTTTTTCTCCCCCTCTTGTGATCCCAGCTTACCCTTTAAAACAGGTTGTCGAAAGTGTTTTGGCTATTAATCCCGGCTCGTTATCAAAGAGGCGTGGTCCGGGAACGTACGCCCGCATGACGCTCTATCCTCCATCTCTGGACGGGGAAGTAATAAATGGTTTGATAACTCACAAAGTATTCGACAGGGCGCGAGTGGAAATTGTGAGGATTTAAAGCAGGGAGGGGACATTAAATGAAAAAAGAATAGGCGCGGTATCATGTTTGGCTAAAGCAATTGATGATAGAATAATGGCACATACATTTTGATGTATTCATCTTTTCTTCGAATTTTAACTGTTTGCTGTTTCTCAATAGTTGTAGAACTATCCTAGTGTTATACAAATAGACGGGGTATACACGGAGTGGTAGATAGATTATTATCATGATCTTCTGTGATCATGAGATCTGGTTATAAATGCATATTGCACCCCTCAGAAGTTTCGCCAGATGTAGCATCTTCTGCTTCGGAGAAATTTCCCTACTCCCGGGCGTCAACCTTGCGTCTCTTATCGCTTTCATAACGATCTCTCTCTCGAGACGTGCTCCTCTTTCGGCGGCTCCTATGATCATCCCTATCATATTCGCGATCGCGATCCCGCTCTCTGTCCCGCCTTGGCGACCGAGACCGCGAGTATTCTCGACGACGATAGCTGTCTCCCCGGTCTCTTCTGTCGTCGTACCTATCTCTCCTATCCCGCCTATCTCGATCGTCGCTTCTTCTGTCCTCGTCTTGCCGCCTGCTTTCCCTGCGATCACCCAGCGGAATCGCATTCGCCCCCTTGACTCCGTCTCCATCCGATCTGAAGCGGTCATCATCCGGACGAAATCGATCATCTCCGTCAAAGTTCCGGTCGTTTCTCCTCCTATCCCCTCCTCCAAATGAGCCCCAGGCACCAGTATCCTCGCTGCGCATGTCCTTGTACTTTGTAGCTCCCTTCTTGCCCAGCTTGGTCATGTCCCTCCTCTGCAGATACTCCGGCAGCGCCTCACGATTGCGCACGTCATCCTGTATACGACCGCCCATGATATCCCGCTGCAGCAGGCCCGCGGCGGCAGCCTCTTCCTGGAAAAAGGCTCCCTTGTGGTAGTACTTTTGCATATACGACATCTTGCCCTTGCCTTCCTTCTCCTCCTTCTGCTTCGCGAGGAAGGCTTCGTCCTCGGCGGCGCGTTCTTCCTCTGTGAGGTTGCGGCGCCGTTCGACTTCCGCGAGCTCCTTTTCCCGCTCCTCAATGGCCTGGCGCGTGCGCTTGAGGCGCTTCAGCTCGCGCACTCGCCAGGCTGCTTCCTCGGCTTCCGGGTCCAGTCCGTCGGTCGTGTCGACGTCTGATTCCTCGTTTTCCTCATCGTCCCAGTGCTTCTTCCCGGCGGCGCGCGCGGCCAGATCCTTCTTGATTTGTTCTTCGACGAGCTCGTCGGCAGCCTTTTTTCGTGCTTCTTCTTCGGCCTGTAGTCTCGCGTCTTCGTCTTCTTTGTCGCCACTCTTTGCGGCGCCTCGTTGGCTTTTGGGTATAAATTTCGGCCTCATCATTAATCTCCTGGGTGCCTCCTCTTCGCTACTGCTCTCCTCCTCCTCATCTTCTGATTCGCTTTCTTCCTCTTCGCCCTCCTCTTCCTCTTCTTCCTCTTCCTCCGTGACAAACCCTTCCTCTGCCGCTAGCCTTTCTGCCCTTTCCGCGGCAATCCGTCGCGCTTCCGCAGCCTCTGCATCTTTACGCCGAGAGGCAAGATCGACTTTATTCAGGTTGCTGATGATTTTGCCGGCGCTGGTGGCTTTCGGGGGTGGAGGCACTGCGACGGGCTCGACGGGCTCCTCAGCGTCGCTGGCATCTGAGTCTGAGGAGGATTCTGCGCCGGTGACCTTGCCGGCTCGATGACGAGACGGCTTTATAGGGTTTGCTGTCATGCGCTTTGGAGGCATTGTGGCTATGAGATATGGATAAAGGTCGTGGAATGTCCAAGTGGACGTAGTTGTTGCGTAGGTAGTGTAGCTATCAGGTCCAAGATATGCTAAGAAAATCAAAAGCGATAAGCTAGGGCGGTAAGCTACCAGATTTAGGCTGGCTCTCACTAAAGTTTCAGAGCAGTCTGGTGTAATGACATCGTAGAGCGCCCAAGCTCTCTCCAATTCGACACCACCTACTTTTCAATTGAATTGAGTGGACTTGGTTGATTATTATTTATATTGATATATTGATAGCGTGCACACTAAACAATATGTTACTTAGCGCACTCGTTCCCAATTGCTAAATGTCGTATCATAGCAACCTGACATGCCTTTACCTGTACCATTTACGCTCAGTGTTGAAAGCTCCATATGTCACCAACTATAACAAAGCATGCCAATGATTGCAGCAATATAGCTATATAGCCTTCTTCCATCGTCTCCATACTGAAAACCTTCCCCATAATAACTCCAAACTGATGATTAGACATCATAACAAGCTTTCTATCACATGTTGCAGGGTAGTCTGTTATAAACGCTGCGGAGTCGCCCCTCGCTCACACGTCAGAGCTCCACCAGCCACCACGAATAGCTCAGGTACAGCACCTCTTTAAGGTTCAGAATACGAAACGTGGTAGAGAATTCATCTCAACCTGAGCAACTTTCATTCCAGCTCTCACTCTCACTCTCATTTTCACTCGAATACTTTCTTCTCCTCTATAGGAAGCGAGAAGACGTCATCAAGTCGTGCCGCCTTGATAATCTCAGCGGCTGCCACCGCATTTTCACACCTCGCAGCTGATATCTATAAGCTAGAGCCTAAGCTGCTTATACTGCACACGATGGCGGAGCGAACAGTCCTCGTCACCGGTGCCACCGGATTGTTGGGAAGAGAGGTGGTCTCTGCCTTTAAACTCCTACACAGCGGATGGGCGGTCAAGGGAACGGGCTACTCACGAGCAGACGGCGTTGACATTCTCAAAGTCAACTTGGAGAGCGCAGAGGATGTCGCCAAGACATTGGACGAGATACGGTACGTATTACTACAGCGTCATTTGGTGGCGTCGTATGACCGACCTGGCGATATCTTTGCTAACAAGTCTTCTGGGTGAGAAATAGACCCCAAGTGGTGGTTCATTGTATGGACTGAGACATCCCCTCCACGCAGAGTGACCGCTTTGCTGATGTCTTTATTCTCCTTAGGTGCGGCCCAGCGGTTCCCAGACAAGGTGGACAAAGACCCAGAGGGGGCCAGGGCTCTCAACATCGCGGCTAGCAAGCTCCTCGCTAGTGTCACTGCTGCTCGGGATATTTTAATGATTTACATCTCCACTGATTATGTCTTTCCGGGACGGCCAGGCGATGCCCCTTATGAGGCTGATGCCACCCCTGGTCCTACCAACCTCTATGGCCAAACTAAGCTCGATGGTGAGACTGCTGTGCTGGAAGAGTACGCCAAGGCCGGGAAGGAGGGCCTTGGAATTGTGCTTCGAGTCCCGGTGCTCTACGGCCATGCGGAGACACCCTCTGAAAGCGCGGTCAACGTGCTCATGGATAGCGTATGGAAGGCCCAGACAGAGGGGACAAAGATCAAGATGGATCACTGGGCCCTCCGCTACCCGACCAATACAGAGGATATTGGAAGGATCTGTCATGGTAAGTTTCTGTCTCACTCTGTTTCCCGAAGGCTTGCATAAGCTCCACAGCCTTGTCCTTTTCGCCGATTACGCTATATCCAATACTTGAGTGTTTGATGCTAATTAGTTTGTGCTAATGCATAGACGTGGCGGTCAAATATCTTGAGTCTGGAGATCGTAAGAACCTGCCGCAGATACTCCAGTTCTCGAGCGAAGACAGAATGACAAAGTATGAGATCTGCCAAACATTTGGTGACATCATGGGCTTGTCTATCGCCAACATCGAGCCGAACACAGAGGGAAACGATCCCAACGCCAGCGTGCAGCGACCATATGACTGCCATTTAAGCACCCGAGAGCTCAAGAATCTTGGTATCGATGTTTCAACATGCGACTTCGTTAGCTGGTGGCGTCGCGAGGTCCGGGCTTTCCGCAAGTAGCTGCTCACCGAACGCCTTTTTTCCATGTCGATTATCGAATGCTCACTGCATTCTGCTATGCGGGTTCATGCATAAACTTGGAATGTTGGTAACTGCATTGCAGGCAGCAATCTACTCTGCTGATATTGTCATACAATATATCTCGCACAATATATAGGGATTCCTCCCATGGGCCGAGGTTTGATGCATCAGATGCTGTGTGCGGCTCGCGTGCTCCATGTCACTGTTTTGTTGATGCTCGCAGTTTGCTCGTATTTGTGAAAGGTGGTGCATACTATACACTGTCTACGTTTTGTGCCCACAATACCTGTCATATATGCGGAGTTGGAGGTAAGGAGGCGAAAGTTATATCTTACCCCGGCCTTCAGAAATGGCCTAGGCTCACCGAACGGTGGTTCGCGGGGGATCCGCTTCGAAGGCGACATGATAATATTTTCAACCTCTCGATGACCCGCAAAGGGAGATTCTTGGATCTAAAAAAAGCCGTTAAAAGTAACTTTTACTTTAGAGGCATTGGACCTGCGCATTGAAGCGATTCGGAAGGACTCAGCTGTACATCTGCCAGGTACGTGAGCGCAGCTCCAAGGGCAGAAATTGAGAGATGCTCGCTGTGGACGGGCTACATGTGCTGATATCTATCATGACATTTAGCGCTCCCTCTTGTCCATCAACCAGTCTCCCTTACATGAGGCTCTTTGCTAGGCTGAAGCTACACGGCGGTAATATTTCTTAAGAATCGAGCCGCATGCTTAAGCACTGATGCAACCCCGTATCCAACCAGTTGGCGGCCAAATTGGGACCCGCATCAGGCGAATACCCCTTTGCAGGCGCTCGGATACTGCAACGACGCGCATTAAACCGACAATGCCTGCTGCAAGCGAGCACTTATTTTAAGACATGCAGCGGAGATCAATACGCGGCCGACGATGGAGGGTTGGAATCGAAGGCCGTTGGGCGTGGATGGCATTTTGGCGATATGACCTGCATCATGGGCATCGAGGCTTTGCCAGACAACTCTGTCTCTCCTGAAAGGTCGCTTGCTGCGAGAAATTGCGCCTGCAGTTCCGAGTTCCAGAAGGACGTTCTCTCCTCGACTAACTCTCTCCTTTTCTCAACATATTTCCTCTCGCCATCCCCTCCTGACTTGTCCCTCTGGATAGCCATTGCTCCTGCAAGTGAATGGCTTTTGAGAACTGCTCATTCCCTTGAGGCCAAGTGACTAACAAAAGCAGCGTGACTGGAAAGACGACAACGCTGCTCATTCTTTCTTTGAGACTAATTTCCAACAACCTGGTATGTCAGCTGCGAGGTCAGTCACCAAGAGAACTGCATGTGTTAATGTTTATTTGCCCTTCTGTCCACAGCGATACGGTCGTTTGTACGCTTTGCCTTTCTTACACTGAGGCTGAGGAAGGAAAGAGTCAGAAAGGGAAGAAAAGGCATTGAAGAAGAGGAAAAAGAGAGAACGAAAAAGAAGCCAGGGACTTTCTGTTTGCTTCCTTCTTTGCCTTATCTTCATCTTCCTCTTCGCTTACGATAGAGCCCCTGTCCAAGCGCCTTAATCTCTCTGCTGCGTGACAGCTTTATTACCGGCTTACACAAATTCAAGCAGCATCAGGCAATCTGCCGCTGTGGCTGTCGATCGCCTGACGGCCGGATCCGCTGTAAAGCCTATTCTGACAGCGGCCCCGGGCGCGGCTACAGCAACTATGGCTGCCGCAGAAGATGCAGCTGCAGGGCCCCTCCAGGCGCCGCCACAGGCGCCTCCCGAGCAGCCCCCACCAAAGACTCCTCGCAACCGCACCTTTCGAGGGAAGAGCGTTTCGTCTCGTTTCAACCTGTTCCGCGATCCAGATCCCCAGAGCTCGGACGGCTCCCAGAGCTTCGCAGGGGCCCGCAACCCTCCTGCGTCAATTTCACTCTCACAAGCTTCGGACGTGCCGCCCATCCCCAACTTCGTGCTCAGCGCAAACCCCAAAAACGACTCCAGCCCGTCGCTTCTGGAAAGGAGATTCTTTGGCAGCGAACTGAAGCCACCACCATCGCCCTCGGCCAGGTCTTTTTACTCAGAATCCGGATCGCCCTTTGGCTCGCCTTTGAGCATTAGTATTAGCAGCATCAGCAGAACCGAGCGGCAAATTGACGAGCTCGCCACGCAATTGGAGGCCGAAATTGAGGAAGCGCATCGCAAAAAGGCAGAGGCCCTGCAAAATTGCACCGAAGAGGAGGCCGCTCGCTGTGCAGACGACGTCGCGCGACTCGAGGCAGAACGGGACCAGGTCATTGATGAGCAGAGGAAGTTTGACCTCGCACGCCTTCAAGCGCAACCAACCACACCGTCCTCGGGGAAGCCCAAGCGAGTGTTGGAGAAGCTCAACTTGTTCTCGAAAACCAGGAAACCGAGCAGCTCTAATTTGATTCAGCCGCCGCTGACTCCCTTGCTCCCTGGAACTCCCAGCACTGTTGCGCCGACTGTCTTTACACCAGGTGTTTTTACGCCTACACCAAGCTGCAGCCGACGGAGCAGCCTCGACGATTCGCCTCTGCTACATCCCTCGCAGAGGATGAGCTTCATTAAACCCCATCCCGAGGGCGATGCGCCCATCTCTGCCATCAACGGCGGGGAACGAGTGAGTGTTGCTGGACAGACCTGTGTGACCACGTCCGGCTAATATGTGCTGACCCCTCTTTTCCTCCCTTTGCAGCGTGTTACCGTTCGATGCCTTTCGTCCACCATTTGTCTGGATGTAACAGCCCAGACGACGGCTGTTGATATTCTCATTGCAACCGCTGCGCAGACAAGGCACGATGTTGATGTTGAAACGAGTGTTGTAGTGGAATGCTACGACACGCTTGGATTAGAGCGGCGCATGCGACGATATGAGCATGTACGGGACATGCTGAATTCTTGGGATCGTGATCAGGATAATTCACTTCTCGTGATACCATCAGATGCGTCGGATGGCGATGAGAATCTTGAACTTGAATCTGTGCCGCAGACAGATGACCCTGCGCCGGGCTTTTCTATCCAGCTTTACCATTCCTCTCGCCCAGGGAAGTGGAATAAGCGCTTCGTCACTCTGCTCAGCTCTGGCCAGGTATATGCTTCCAAGCGCGCCGATACATCAATCTCGGATAAAGATAGCACATCTTTGTGCCATTTATCAGACTTCGACATTTATAAGCCCAAGGTGAGCGAAGCGAAGCGGAACCTAAAGCCTCCCAAAAAGCTATGCTTCGCCATCAAGAGCCAGCAGAAGACCGTGGTGTTTCCCAATGGCGAGAACTTTGTTCACTTCTTCTGCACCGACGATGCTGCAGTCGCCCAGAGGTTTTTTGACCAGGTGCATGCTTGGCGGAGTTGGTACATTGTCAATAAGATCACGCATTCGCGCGAAGTTGAGAAGCCGGCGCCTCTTAATTTGGGCCTCAGCAGAGCCGACACAGTCAGGATGCCCATTATCAGCGAAAAGTCCCCCCAAGTCTCTACAACTGGCTTAACCATTTCAACTGGGTCATTCATCGACGACAGCGATTTCACCAAGGCTATTGAGGAGTCTACCAGGAAGTTGGCCCTTGAGGCCCAGCTTAACAAAACAATGTCTAGAAGAGGAAGGAAAGCATCTGGAGCCTCTGTCACTCCTAGTGTGAAAGCCGAACAGGCATTTTCACCCACAGGGCTACTTGGAGATGCGTATGAAAAGCGCAAAGAAGAATCGGCGGCGAGCGAGATCACGAGCCCCTTTACAGAAGGCCCGTCTTTGTTGAATAGTATTGGCCTATCATCACCCAAATCGCCTGAGAAGCCCAAGGTAGCTGCTTCCTGGTTCCCGTCCGCCGCCGAACATAGCGCGCGCAGCCGGAGTACTTCGATATCTCTACGACGAACCGAGACGGTGGAGGCTCCAGCTCAGCCTGAGCACAGGAAGGGGCCGGCGCCACTGTTGAACTTTGGTGGTAATATTCAAGAGCAACCACGCACTCGCGACGGTCGTCGTGAGAGCCTCCGAGAGGGCTTCCGGCAAGGCCCTGGGCCTAGGCAAGGACAAGGCCTGCGCCCTCCGCCAGGCTCGCCTCTCGTCAAGTTTGCAACATCCGGACAGCCGGGACCGATGGGAATTCCCGCATCACCGGGAGGAAGACACGGGCCGCCTCTTTCTGGAGGTCCTCCACCGCCGTCGGGTGCACGCAGCCGTAGCCGTTCAATATCCAGCGCTAACGGTGGCCCTCCTAATGGCCACCCCAATGGCTCTTCTCATGGAGGCCCTCATGGCGGCGGCCCTCATAGCGGTGGCCCTCATAGCGGTTCTCGGCGTTATCCTGGTCCTGAGGATCTCTCTCCTGCGGCTATGCAACACCGAGGGCCCGGCCCACGGCCTGGTCGAATGCCTCCTCCATCCCCTCGTGATGCTGCAGCTCAAGGCCGTGATCATCGCCGACCTGGTCCTTTGCTTCAAGAGCGTCAAGAGCGTCCCAGAGATCCCAGAGAGCGACCCCGGGAGAGGCCTCAAGAGCGCCGGCCAGGGCCTTTGGTAAATCACGCTCGATAGTTTACACCCACCCCATACATGTGGAAGCACATGATAGTGAACCCTTTCTTTATCATGATACCCCTGACCCAGAAACAAAAATGTTTTCATTAGTTGGGCTTTTATTTTGTATTCCCTTTGTTCTTGTTTTGAATACCACATCTTGGCCATAAGGAAATGGCCCCTTTTTCTCTTTTGTGTTATAAATTGATCCGGGCGAGTTGTAGTTGGGAGGGCTTGTAAGTCATACCTGGGCATTTATTATGGGAACTTTGGCGGTATTGGATTGAGCCTTTTTGTTTTAATAGTCGCATTCAGCATTTCGGGACTTTTGGCATTAAAATGTGCGTACGGGGAAAGAAACCGTGGATGAAAAAGTCATAGTTAAACAAACACAAAAGTAGATCATTGTATTATGTCGTTCACATCCATCGTGAATATGTATTAGTCTGTGTTTATTTCGTCGGCTTTAACACGATGCCTTATAAATGCTATTAAATCGCCTTTTCTAACTGGCTTTGCCTCATTTCTATATCCGATGCATTAAAGAAAGAAAGAGGATTTCGAAAATTTATCTATTTGCTTCGCTTGTAGATCTTGCTCAGGAACACCTCAAACACCTGCTTCTTGAGGCCCTGGCTCTCGTCAATCTTGTTGATCAGCTCCATGAGCTCAGCGGCACGCTTCTCCTCAAAAGCCTCGTATTTCTCCTTCAGCTTCATGTCGTTGTACAGCTTCTTGATGACCTGCTCCTTGGCATCGTCCTTTTGGCCGTAGTTCTCCTCGAGGATCTTGCGCTGCTCAGGGGTGGCAATCAGCAGAGCCTGGTTGACCAACCAAGAGCACTTGTTGTCCTTGATGTCGGTGCCGATCTTGCCAATGTGCTCGGGAAGACCAAAGTTGTCGAGGTAGTCATCCTGGATCTGGAAGTACTCGCCGAGGGGGATGAGGATGTCCTTTGCGGTCTGCAGGTTCTCGGGGGAGGCAATGTCCAGCATGTACAGCGCCAGGGCGATGGGGAGGTAGAAGGAGTAGTAGGCGGTCTTGTGGATGACGATGAAGCTGTACTTTTCCATGGAGAAGTTGTCGAGGTTGACGACGTCTTCGGGCGCGGTGAGCAGGTCGCAGAGCTGGCCGAGCTCGGTCTGGAAGGAGCTCTCGTGGAAGAGCTCGACGAGCTCGATGTAGCGGGGGTGGTCGCGGAAGTACTTCTTCAGGATGATGTAGATGCCGGCCTCGAGCAGGAAGGAATCGTTGATGGCGATCATGCCGACGCCCTCCTGGCGGTACCAGCAGGGCTGGCCGCGGCGCGTGATGCTGCTGTCCATGATGTCGTCGGAGACGAGGAAGAAGGCCTGGAGGAGCTCCGTCATCCAGCCCAGCGTGGCGGCCTTGAAGTATTCCTCCTCAGTCAGAGGGCGGCCCAGGATGATGGAGACCGAGTCGGGGACAGACATGCCCCGGTTGCATTTTCCGCCCAGGGGGTTGGCCTCGAGATTCTAAAGATGAGAAGGGAAACACGTCAGCCATCTGGTTGCATCAATTGCATTGGGATAGAGCACATGATTGGGAGAGACAGAGAGCAGTCATACCCTCTTGAGCCAGGCCAGCTCGGCGGCGGGCAGCTTGTAGCTTCTAGCATGGTCGAGGAGAGCTTCCTCCAGCTTGGGCCAGACGGATTCAAACTCCTTGAGGGTGGTCTTCTGAGCCATGGTGGGCGAAGTGGGGGATTAAAAGGAGGGGGAGATGAGAAAGGTGCAAAGGGTATCACGTTAAGAAGAAGAAGAAGAAGAAGCAGAAACTAAAAACACCTCCGCTGCCACGGTTAATTGAAAAATAGGAGTGGTGGGAGGAGGAGAGAAGAGGGCAGATAATATAGGGAAAAGGCGTTGTTGGATCGGTTATACGAAATTTGGAGAAAGAGAGACGGCGCCCCTCCATTGGCTTCCACGAGAGCCAGAGCCAGCCCAGCTCCCATATGAAAAAAATTGCCAGATGACGGAAACTGACGGGGGGCCCCTCATGGCCCTTAGCCTTTTGTGGGGGGCGGTGAGCGGCAGCAGCACAGAAAACAGAAGAGCGTGCATGTCTGGGCATGCGGTGCTACTGTATCTGGGGCCGCAGCGGTAAATTGGTGCCGGCTGCAGGGCATCGAATCGAGCCGCCCAGGCCTGGGCCCTTGCTGAACACGCTCTGTTCTGCGTTTAGCATGCCCAGTATGGTGGCATCTGCGTTGGTGCCCTGGGTGGTACCTGAAAATCAGCGCTTGGATCACGTCGCTAGGGGCCGCGAATCGGGATGTGGAGGCTTGTGGCAGCGCCTGAGACAGCGAGGGTACGCCGTGTTTACAGTCGCTAAATGAGCCATTATGCGCACTGTATTCATGCGTCGATCGTGCCTCTGCTTCCGCTACCTCAGGCACCGTGTACTTTATGCTTCTTCCCTCGCGTCTAATACGAGTACGCTACAACGCAACGTACTCGGATTTGCACACTCCGGTCCTTATCGCAGACGCCACAGCTCACAGACAAGCCCAGCCAGTTTCGTGCCCGCAACTGATTCAGCGTGCAGAGTGCAGATGCCGTACAAGGCTGCTATCTGATATATGACACCGACAAGCAGAGAGGCAGGGATCGCGCATAGCTGCCTGAAGGCCGGGGCTGAGCCTTGCGTGTTCTTGCATTGCTCCCACGTTAAACGGATATCGCGGCCCAGTCCCTCGTGGCTTTTTTTTCTAAATTGTTTAAATTGTTTTGCTTTGTTTACTTTCGCACCCCAGCCATGCCGCTCAGCTCCCACGAGGTAGCCCAGCTCAGGATCGCGCTGCAAGATGCGGTGGTGAAATGCTCCGAGCGATGCCTGTATCAATCGGCAAAATGGTTAGCCTTTACTTTTGCATAGCTCTTGGCGTCTCGTTTGTAATTTTACCACGTGTGAAGCGGGCATAAGGCTGATAATCTTACTTTCAAGGGCAGCCGAGCTCCTCAATGCGGTTCCAGAGCCGGCGGATGGGGAAGAGGAGGCTGATGACCCCGGGCTCGGCAAACACACCTCACCAATCTTTGCGCCAAATCAAGATGCTGGCGAGGCTGCCCTGGAGGCCAAGGAGCTGAGCAGGTACCTCCTCGCCAAGTCGCTTTTTGACTGCAAGGAATATGACCGCTGTGCGGCCGTCTTCCTGCCGGACTCGTTGCTGTCCACCGTTCTCGACTCACGCCTCGAGAAGCCCCTGGCGACGCCCAAAGGCAAGGGTAAGTCGAGGGCGACGGAGGAACCCAGTCTGAGCGCCGTGCCTCTACCCCAGCTCAGCCAAAAGAGCCTCTTCTTGGCGCTGTATGCCAAATTCATGTCTGGCGAGAAGCGCAAGAATGAAGAGTCGGAGATGGTTATGGGCCCTCAGGACCTTGGCACCGTGGTCAATAAGCAGCTTCTGATAGTTGGGCGGTTTTTGGCTGCTTGGTTTGAGGAGAGGACGATGGATGATGATGAAGTCCTCGGAAGCCAGGGCTGGCTGGAATATCTGTAAGTTGACAATATGCTTTGTTTTTATTGCGTCATGCGATAATAATCTGGTATCCGCTAACCCCTTGTTGACTGAAGATACGGCATGGTTCTCGCTAAAGAGAAGAACGACGAGAAAGCCCTGGAGTTTCTCATACGCAGTGTTCACAAGTTCCCCATGAACTGGGGCTGCTGGCTTGAGATGACGTCTCTGATATCACGAGTCGAAGACGTAAGTTGATGAAAAGCAACGCAAGTATTCGACCGCAGTGACTGACAAGGATTCCTTTAGCTGAATCGAATAAGTCGGCATTGTCCTCAAAATATCGTTTCTTTCATGTTCCACCTCCACACATCGCTTGAGCTGTATCAACAGTCCGCAGGCCTTGCAAATTCTCTCGATCAACTCCTCGCCATCTTCCCGACCTCATCATTTCTCCTCACGTGCAATGCACTGCTGGCCTACCACGCAAAGGATTTAATGACCGCCGAGCAGCATTTCAGCCGGCTGCTATCACTCCACCCCCACAGACTTGACTCTTTGGATCACTATTCCAATATTCTTTACGTGCTGAATCTGCGGCCAAAGCTTGCATTTCTGGCTCACCTGTGTTCGAGCGTGGATAAATTTCGGCCTGAATCTTGTGTCGTCATCGGAAATTACTATTCGCTCCTGTCCATGCACGAGAAGGCCGTGGGATACTTCAGACGAGCACTGACGCTCGATAGGTCATGCCTCTCGGCATGGACTTTGATGGGCCACGAATACGTCGAGTTGAAGAACACACATGCTGCTATAGAATCATACCGACGAGCGGTGGACGTCAATCGGCGTGACTACCGAGCTTGGTACGGCCTTGGGCAAACGTACGAAATGCTGGAAATGCATACGTATTCGCTGTGGTACTACAAAAAGGCGGCGGGTCTCCGACCATGGGACGGCAAAATGTGGATGGCGGTTGGATCGTGCCTCCAGAAAATGGGCCGAGAGCGTGATGGCATCAAGGCCCTCAAACGTGCTCTGCTCGCCGATGCGTACTATGACGTGGGGAGCAGCTTTGGCAGCGGCGGAGATCTGCTCGGAGCTCGTGGCGCCACCGGTCAAATGGACCCAGAGATACTGTTGCAAATCGCTACCATGTACGACCAGCTAGGAGAGGAAGAGGAGGCGAAAGCTTATATGGAGCTCTGTGTGGCTCAAGAGGACGGAGGTCCGGCAGCTGCTGGAAACTTGAGCGAGTCTGTGCGGATCCATACCGATTCGCCAGGAGGCTCCGAAGGCTACCACGAGCGAGATGACAACCACGCAGAGGGGAATGCCGAGGGTACCGGCGTCACGGCCGCGACCAGCAAGGCGCGCATGTGGCTGGCCAAGTTTGCCATGCGCACTGCAGACTATACCACGGCGAACCAGCTCGCTGCTGAGCTGTGCCAGGATGGAGTCGAAGTGGAAGAGGCCAAGGCGCTTGTCCGGGAGGTGAGGTCGAGGCTTGAGGCTTCTGGCATGTTGGCATCTGCAAGCTAGCAGTGGATGCCGGAAAAGGCCTAAACATCGTCGATCGTGATCATGATGTCTCTCAGGATCGACCATGTGGCTTTCTTTTCTATATTCTTTTTTATCTTTTAATGACTTGGGAGGTGTAAGCATGGCTGGCAGCCTTTTTCATGATATTGATACATATTAGCATACGATGAAACCATCATTAGCATAAAAATGGAACTACCACGGAAATCTAGATGATCACGTTTAAAGGAGTGTGTAACTTTTTTTTTTTTATTAAACCGATACTTCTTGTCTAAACCAAGCGCAATCCCACAGCCGCAACCCCGATTAACCAGCCTTCAGCAGTTCTCTGTGATAAAATGGTCTCTCTTCCATGGTATGAAGGAGTGACAAGAAAATTAAATCTCCAAAATCAAATTAATTAAAAAAGTGAGAACTGTCCCATATTAAAAGTGGGATATGGGAGCCTCGGAGCTCGCCGGAGGTGGGACCACAGTCTCCGGAGGTGGGACCACGGTTTCCGGAGGAGGAGGAGGAGCCTCGGAAGTGACGACAGGAGGAGGTGGGGGTGGGGGAGGAGGAGGGTGAGGAGGAGGAACCACGGAAGTCTCCGGGGGAGGAACCGGGGGAGGAACCACAGAAGTCTCAGGAGGAGGAACAACGGTAGTCTCAGGAGGAGGAACCACGGAAGTCTCAGGAGGAGGAACAACGGTAGTCTCAGGAGGAGGAACCACGGAAGTCTCAGGGGGAGGAACCACGGTAGTCAGAGGGGGAGGAACCACAGAGGTGACAGGAGGAGGAGGAGGCACCCGTGTGGTATTAGCGTGTGGTGGAGGAGGAGGAGGAGGAGGAGGTGGTGGTGGTGGAGGAGGAGGAGGCGGCGGCGGAGGCACCGGGTGAGTGAAAGTGCAAGGACAGTCTGTTACAAGTCATTAGTTGTCGGTGCTCATAAGCTGATAGAAAGCACAGAGAGAGCCTTACTGGTGATGGTCAAGGTGGTTGGCTCGGTGACCGTGTAAGTAATGCTGTTAATGGGGATAACTGTCGGGGTCTTATGCAAAGTTAGCTCCTGACTTCGAGTGAGAGTATTTCTGGAACAATAACTTACAGGACAGAAAGTCGTATAGTCAGTAGTAATGACAGTGGTGTACTTGGTGATGTTCTGAGCAGGCTCGTACACGGGAGGCTGAGGCTTGGGAGGCTGATACACCGGAGGCTGAGGCTTGGGAGGCTCATACACAGGAGGCTGGGGCTTGGGAGGCTCGTAGCCATGATCCTCGTGCTTGTCGCCGTATCCGTCTTGCTTGTTGCCGTATCCGCCTTCACCACCTTCACCACCGGCAACAACTGCGGTGGCAAGCGCCGCAGCGGATGCCACGATTTGAATGAAACGCATTTTTGCGGTATCAACGAAGGACAAGATGACCCAAAGTTAGAAAAGCTTTTGAGCTAGTGCCTGAAAGACTGTATCGAACGAGTGTGAGTGTGATGAAGAGAGGAGGAAAAAGAAGGCTGAGATCATGGGATCACGTCGCCTCTTTGTAGTCGAGAGGGAGCGGGTCCATGGCAGGCGAATGGATGCATGGCCTGAATGCATCCAGACGCTGTGCCATGCTGCATCAGGAGAAGCTTCATGAAGCCATCCTTTGGCCTCGAAGTAGCCTCACCGGATATGGAGAGAAAAGCTTAAGAGTTCGATCTATGGCTCCATGGCGCCACCAAAGACTAGAAGACTGGGAGCTCGCAAGGTTGAGGATAGTGATAGGATGGTGGGAATAAGAAACGAGAGTTGTTACAGCAGATCGGAGTACACTATCATCGAGATGAGAGTGGATAAGGTACTGAAAGCAGCAAACAGGGATACATGTGCCTGGGGTATATCCTCTAATCCTCCATTTGTTAGCGTATCTTGCGATCTGCGGTTCTTCCCTCGCCTGTGGAGCACGAAACGGCGGCTCGGGGCTTGATTATAGACTTACAAAATAAAGAAGGCCGCTACCGGCCTGATGTCACGAAACCGTCAAGGAGCTTGTGAATACGGCAATTGATGGGATTAGTTCAAGCTTGTTTGGCAGGTGGCGGTCAACGTTGCTCTCTACTGGCTTGAATGGGAACGGACACAAAGTTTGTGCTCCATCTTGCTAGGAACTAGCACAGCAAGCCTGTGAAAGAATAAATATCGTATTTTCTTTCAGCTGGTATGGTGTTGGAGGGATGATTAAGTCCCTGGCTATTTGATTGGATGTGTGCCATTGGCAGAGTTTGTCCCTGCCTTTGCGATGCTTCATTTGTCGTTTCACTAAAACAGTAGCCAGTGAATGAGGAATCGCACCGAGCTCGCTTGTATGAGGCCTGCAGATGGGAATCCAGTATGAGGGAGAATGAGCAAAAAAGCCGATAGATTTGCCTAAAGCAAGATAATACGAGAACATCCGGCGCTGAAGTGGTGATTTCGGCCGCATTGCATGATGTAATTCTCCTACTCCGGTGGCAGCAATGAGGGGAGAGTTTGAAAGTTTTGGGTGTCCGCTGCAACACAGCTGCATAACGTCTGCCGTGTATCCGTCTCAAGTAAATTCCGGAAACAAGCTGCCTAAAAAAGGCCCAATCTGCGATGTTCGGAAAGGGGAAAACCGATTCTGGGTACGAGTGCGGCGCTGGGCTTTCGTATAGATAGATGCAAGTCGAGTTAACCAACTTTCTTGGGTAGTGACCAACATCTAGCTAGTATAGCCTCGACATTTGCCGTCCGCACTCATTATCGTAACTGTAAATTGAATCGAACGCGGTCGAAGAATTGCAATTGATTTGCCTCTTTGCTATCTTGTCCCCCTGCATTGACAGCGGCGGCGGAGCTTTCTGTCAATCTGCCTAATCGTGATGATTTCGGCTTCCGCGTAAAGGTCTGACTGGAATGTGGATGGCGTTCGATGCAGCCAACCAGCTTCCGGCACGCCGAAAGCGACGCTGGAGCCAGGTCCATTGCAAGAAAACTCAATTTCTAATAGTTTAGGTAATACGATGCGTAGAATTTCGTCTTTGGCCTGCTTTCATGTGAGTGATTGGCTCTGGCCGGAGGTGTGGTGCATGCATAGATACAACTCTAACCGTTGGTCGATGCTCGATACGGACTAGGTCTAGATCGAGCAGAAGCTCGTGGTAGATTTCGCATCGTTTCTGCACGTGAGATTTCACATGGGAAGCGGATACGAGGACTCACTCATGCAAAATTGAAGCTTTGATGAATGCAAGATGCTGAAGAGAGAGGGAGAAAGAAAGAGGGAAGGAAGGAAAGTGTCCGATGGTGTCACGAGAGCCAGTAAGCTGAAGGTGTAAAGGATTTGGCACTGTGTGCTACTGCTTCATGCAGCGCGATGTACAGTGCTATCTGTAGATAGGCAGCTCAGAACGCACTTTATTTTGAGCTACGTGCTCGAGCGGCCTCATCTTTTTGCATCGGCAAATAAACCAGCCACTTCTCCACAAACCGCAGGAAAGCAGCTTCAGTGCTTCGCGCCACCGCCGTAATGATTTTCACATGCAGTTCTTTCTCAGCAAACATCGATTGACCTGGCCCGGCCCGCATCTTCCGAATGAGAGAGCAAGCAACGGCGGCGTGGAGTGAACGTGCTGAGTTCGCAAAAAGTGCAAGCCACATGGACTTCACCAAGGGATGGAAAGTTCTTGAGTTGCAGCAATTGACACAACTTGATGAATGACGATTGCTGATTTCCATTACAAAGAAGAAGTCGGGAGAGCAAAAAGGCCGAGTTCTTTGCTCCCAAAGACTGATCTCGATATCTACCCACCCCCCACAGAGAAACAAACCAGGCGTTCCTCGTATAACATGCAACCTAACATCCCGTGTCACACACACCAGATTATAATATGTTTCTCCGATTGGTGCTCAAACATGCACGAACACGTATGCAATTGTGTCGACTCCCCGGTCTGGATGAGTGTGCTGCGCAACCAGCTACATTGCAGCAGACATATCGCCATATCATAGCCCTCATATGCAACCTACCTAGGTAGTCTTCGACTTTGTCTACCTGCTTTCAAGTCTCCGAGGCGTTAATTCTGATTCTCGGTCTATCGTTTCAGACCCAATTGCCACTAGTCCTCTCTCTATCCTCTATTAAGCCTGCATCCCTATGCCAGCTTCACGTCTGCCTGGGCAAAACTTCGGCTTTTACAAGGCAGTCCATGAACGTCCAAACTTGCCACTGTGCGGATTTTCCGAATGGCCCAGAACAAAATTTTCTGTTCTACCTGACAGGTTTTCCAAAGAGAGCAAGTTTTCCGCTCTGTCCAGCTGTGACTAGTGCTTGGGGAAACGTAAAGATTGGCCCGAGCCACCTAATAAGAGTCAAGCTCAAGAAACTAACAAAAACCAGGCCTCACGGTTTACTGTATCAGGCAAACATCGACGCACCTTGGGCCACAGAAGAGCTGCGTCAGTCTCTCTGCTCCAAGTGGAGGTTGAATGTTATTCGTAATGTCTCGAAGGGGAAACTCCAGGAATCGTCCAAAGGCAACCTGGATTGTGCAATTGTCGCCGTCATCGCCTCTCGCATCGTCAGTTTCCGACATGCAATGGGGCACCCAAGAATTGTTCAAGAACCATTGATCATCTGCCACGTCTTAGCTAGCAAGAGGCCTTTTCATCTAATTGCTAAGTTCCATTGTTGCCGAGATGCTGCTCTAGACCAAGCGTTAAGCACGCAGAGCACGGCAATCGGGGAAGCGAACAGCCCCCAAGTCGTATTGTCGGGCGCCCAAATCCTACGACACGGTGCGATTGATTCTCTTCCGAGTAACCGGCCATGGAACCCTTGAAGTGGCTGCATAAGCCCAGCATATTACAAATCTGTCGAATCAGCTTTGCAGCTAAGGGACGCGTTACCCAGCAGCATATTCTTATTGATGGCGAGTAAATCTGCTTTTGTGTAGCTTTCACTGTATTGTTGCGAGAAGCGCAATCTCTGTGTTTGGTTATTGCTCGTTGTGTCATGGCCAAAAGGAAGCGAAACCGTGCCAATTACATGGATCGTCACCAAGCCCTTTGTAAGGGCCTTTTGCAACGGATACCAGAGCCGCTGATCGTGACAATGGACCCGCGCGAGGAGAGCTAATGATGGAGAATTCACATGGAAATCCTCCACTGCAGGTACTGGGCCTACTTGCAGGTGATGGAGCTCTCAAGATTTTTCAAGTCCCACCTCTTCTCGCCGCTCACGATTCAAGTAATGGCCATATCCTGGTGCCCGAAAACAAAAACAGGGATTAGGCTTGTTCCTGGAGCCCGATCGCTGACCATCTAGACCCCCCAGCAAAGGATCCCTTGCACGGCACAAGGCAAATATTGGAAACAGACAACAGGCTTAGATCTGAGCGGCGGGGAGAAATTCAATTTACAGTACATGATAGTGCCCGATTCCGTGAGCTAACCGCGGGCTATCCAGGCAGGGGACAAGCATTGTTGAGATCAAACTTAATCAATGATAAACTGAACGCAATGATACATTCACATTTTGCTGTTTCGGTTCCTTCGCATTCTCGCAAAAGGCCCGCTACCCAGGTAACTAACAGTCAGCTAGTTTGTGCACTGCGTCAAACCTCATGAAGCACAGCCAGCAACTTTCTGCGGGCTTTTTACTCGGAGGCAACGGAGTGAGCGGCCACAACAGGCAAAATCCCACGATCCACTCACCGGTCCGGCCTGTCAGGGCAGACCACATGGACCTTGCCAGGCACCGGCCAATTGGGTTGCGGAGCCGGGTTCCGGCCGTTATGCAGCTAAAAACGATGGTTTCCCAAGTCGCTGGGCAATCATCCAGCCAACTGCAAGCTTTGAGAGCTGAGGCTGTTGAGGGGTAAGCACGCGCGAGCAAAGCAGCTTTCTCTCGTTGCTAGAGGCCTGGGGCCGAAAAGGGCGCAAAGAGAATCCAACGAAGAATATCATTTGTGCGTGGCAACGAATAGCGAAACCCGAAGCATTTAGTCGAGCTTGCAGCGTGTCCGGATAGCCCTTCAGCTAAACGATGCTAGCAGCGACAGACTACGAGCAACAGCAGACACTACTCCATACTTATACTAGTTTTTGCTAGACTGGGCTCTGGGTTTTTGTTCCTGGCCAGGAACCAGTGCACAGTGTGGCCGGACGCGTCCCTGGCTCCCCACCATCTTTTTTTTTTGTGCCTTGCTTACAGGCCCTGAGACGCTGCACGTCGGCAGCTGGATACGGATTTTGACTTCCATTGGAGTGCCAGGACGGCTCACTCTGACGGTGGATTGGCGCTGATTATACTTCCAGTGAGGGCGTTTGATGCAACCTTGCGCACATGGACCACGGGATGAGGGGAAGGGCACAGCGGCAGCTGTAACCCCCAACAACGCTGCCGTTTCCATACGACTCGTCCTGCGTCTCTTCAAAATACTCTCTAACTAATCTGGCTTATACCGCGGTGGCTGAAAATGAACGCTTGCTGTTTCAAACTGCGCCAGCTCCAGGCCAGCTTCGGCGACCTGTCCTGCTAGCACCGTTCATCAATTGTTCTATTTTTTCTTTCTAAACTTGGCCTTTCTTCTTACAAAAGGGCCCACTCGCAGTCAAAGTGCGCCACGCAATGGGAGGCCGAAATCAGCTACGAGTCCGTCGTAATCCATTGTGGCGTTGAACAGGGGTCAACGGCTCGCGGGTGGTCCTCCGGATGCATGCAACTTGAGCAGTTCAACGCCCTATTAGCATTCTGCCGACCCATCCACACCAAGAGCAGTCAGGCACAGTTACTGGCTAAGAGATGGTGCCTGCATTAGACTCTGGATATCCCAGGCAACATGGGACGTCTGTGAGCAAAATAGCCCTCAGGTCTTGGTGTCGTTCGAATAGACCCACGTTAGCCGCCCACACGAAGGGGGGCCAAACTACGCCTTCCTCTCCTCCCCACCAGATGGGCCTTTGCCACGCAATGTGTCAACCGACGAGGCTCTGCGGCTTGATTTAAAGTATAAAGAGGAGGGATCTCGTCCGTCTGTGCTCCTGGGAGATCCGTTTTCAGCATCACACTCACTGTTC
Organism: Trichoderma sp. 2475; assembly: GCA_038502285.1. Lineage (NCBI taxonomy): Eukaryota > Fungi > Ascomycota > Sordariomycetes > Hypocreales > Hypocreaceae > Trichoderma > Trichoderma sp. 2475. The sequence continues at coordinate 968,635 of JARPVV010000003.1, read as the reverse complement.
ATTCTACTTGTCCTCGGACTATCATTCATTCTTCTGTCTTTTACGCTTTTTCACTCTTTCTGGAAAGCAGACTATAACGGCCAGGCCCGTCATACTTACACTCAAATCAACATTCATTCTTTAGCTTCCTAAGCAAACAAACCATCAAAATGCGTTTCGCTACTTCTGTTGCTACCCTTATTGCCTCCGCGGCTCTCTCCAGCGCTGCCACCGTTTCCTTCTGGACCCTGGACAACACTCAGCGCACCATCTACTTCACCAGCAACCCTGGCAGCGCCAACATTGACTCCGTCACCACCGCCCCCGGCAAGAACACCACCGTCACTTTCCCTGACACTTGGCAGGGCAACTGGTACGCCGTCAAGGATGGTGCTGACAACACTCCCGGCATGCTCGGCGAGGTCAACTTCGGTAGCTGGAAGGGCCTGACCTACTTCGACGTCTCTGCCATTGTCGACCCCAACGACAAGGACAACGTCAAGCAGATCTTCCCTGCCGCCAGCCATGAGCCCATGTCTGGCTGCGAGTCTTTCCCTTGCAACGACGCCTACTACCTGCCTGATGACATCCAGACCAAGGCTACTCTGGAGTCTGACCTCGTCTGCACCTTGGGCTCTGGCTCCACCGGCTACAGCTTCACTGAGGCTCAGTAAATGGCTACTTAGTCAAAAAATTCCCTTTTCTTTTTGTCTGACTTGGGAGTTGGCTGCGCCGTGTTGCATTCACGGCGCCACCAGCTCCCCATGGTGCTGAGCGCCGAGTCACTCATGACGCTATGATTAAATGCAAAAATATCAACGGGATGATACCTCATCTGGTCAGAGGCCAGAGATTTATGGGCAAAAGGGTTACGGGGCATCGGTTTATGCACGGGGAAAAAAAAGGACAAACTTGGTTGCAAGCACAACCATTCACTTCTTACAGATTTGGCTTCTCTCGACAGAGGGATCCAGAGGCTGGCACTCATTTTCACAATTTTCACCGCCAGTCAAGGCGCTTCATACTATCCTTCATGACTTATTTTACACTTTCTTCTTCTTGAATACCCCCATTTTTTCGACTGTATATATTAGACTTTTAGAAGTATTCTAGACAGATAGATTTAGAATTGGCATCGTGGACTTTTTGAAACACATATCTCGCCCGTCTCCTCCGCATCGTGTAAACTCTGACCTGACACTTACAACGCATTTGACAAGCCATTATGGTCTGAAGGAGGTTTGCGCAGTTTTCAAGTTACGTCTCTCAAGCTCACTTTGACCACATGATGACCAAATACTCCTTTGGGTAAGTGGACGAAGGCCGTTAGCATGAGCTACTACATCACACTAGGAGACTTTTTCATTCTTTACTGGGTATCAAAAAAAAAAAAAAAAAAAAAAAAAAAACAAGAAGCTCCATAATAACTACTGCCTGTCAAGGCTCAACTAGAGCTGTCCAACAGACACCAGAACCAACACCAACTGTGCACTAGCAAATGTAGAACACGGAGAACGCTACCTAAAACAGGTAACCGAAGGCGAAAGAAGGAAAATTGGAAAAGAAGCTCTCTTCTAGTGTTTATCACCGGTAAGTCTCCGCAACTTGCAAGTGCGCAATACTGTACATATAAATCTCTTCGTCGCCACCTTGGAATATATATATATATATATATATATATATTGTTCTTTCTTTCAATGGCAGCAAGCTCCAAAAGAAGAAGAAAGAAGGAAAGAAAAGAAAGAGAACTTTATATGAACAAAATAATTTCGTCATTCAGAACAAACCCTCGGTGTCTTGAAACGGCTAGAAACGTGCTCCATTTCCCAAAAGACGACACTTGAGCAACAAACAATAAAAAGAAAATAGCGTAATGGCGTTAACCTTCCAGTTCACTGTTTTAACTTGACAAGCGCCACGTTTCGGTGGACTACCTTTAAAAATGGCAAAAGGGTAAGATGTTTATTGTTGTGCACGTGGAGATGATTCAAGAGGCGTAAAGGTTTTGCGCCGCCACTCGGCTACTCGCGCGGTCTCCAGCACACAAGAAAAACAAGAAATATATTCCGGCGGCTTCTTTTTTGATATATACGAGTAATGTAATCCTCTAGAAGCGCCGTAGAACTTCCGTTCTCCGGGTCATATGATGAAATCTTCCAAAGTGCCAATCACTTGGCGTCTATCGCCAGTATTGACACAGGCCATTATCTTCACAACGACGTATGTACACGATGCACACAACCTTGTATCTTCCTTTGCCCTTTTGTGAGTATGATGTACAGCAGAAAGATGAATCCCCCAAAATGCAGCCGCAAACTCCCATCTAATGATCTTGCGCGTATGTCACGGACGAAGCTGCCCGATGAATGATATGAATAGGTGCCAATAGTAATTTAGTCCTGTGATGGTTCTTCAGAAGACGTCTTCTTCTCTGGTTCAGCCTTCTCCTCTGTATTGGAATTAGCAGTACCATTGGCTGTGGTGGATGAATCTGTCGCAACTGCCTTTGATTTAACAATACTCATGAGGAAGTCACCAGTATCGTCAAATCCGTCAACTTTTTGCAGCTTGTTAATAAAGAAATCCACATCTTCGACCATGCTGCAAAACATTAGAAATAAGCATCATCATTAATTTGTTCAACATAATCACATACCGCGATTGACCAGCTTGCGTTCCTACAGTTGCTTGCCGTAAGGCGTCTCCCAGTTGGGTCTTATAGCTTGCAAATACTGGCACCATGATAGCTTGGATAGATGTTTCAGGAAGATGTTTTGTCAAGACGCGGTGTAACGTTGTTGTCTCCTCAGCCAGCTTCTGTATGAACGAATGCTTTCCGTCTGAAGCGTCAGAACCCCAGGTGGCGCTTCGAATGCTCTTGGCATGGTTCGCAGCTCGGCCACGCATAATTTCGATCAGCTTCTGATGAATACTATCTTGATGTTCTTGGAATAGTCGTCGAATTTTATCAAATTCTCCCATGAGATTGGTGACGTTTCCACCGGAGCCAGCTTGACGACGAACATACTCTCTTACGTGAGGCACTAATGTCGCCATGAACGCCAGAGCTTGAGACGCAAGAGCCAAATGTCTGGCCGTGATATTCTTCAGGCCAGCGGATCGAGTTGCACCAGCCCCTAAAATGAGCTGTGTGCACCGCGAGTTGAAGAGTTGTAGATATGTCACCAGAGACGTCGCAATGTCCGTCGTCATGGAAGGTATTCCAGCGATCAACTGTAAGAAATCTCCCATGCCATCAAGACATAGAATTGCAGAATTGGGAAGCACGAATTTCTCAGACTCGATGATGGCATTGCGAACCTTTTCTTTGCCAGCACCATTTGTCCCCGCCGCGGCAGCATCCGAGCTGAGCTTCTTTGGAGCCTCATATGGAATCCATATCTTGCTACTCTCAGTCCAAGCCTCTATATCTTGGGTGCTGCATTCCAGAATCCGATTCAAGAGCTGCGTGTTCTCATCCGTAAAATCTTTAGAGCCCCACTGATCCGACTCCATTCCCTGTGCAAGCTTCTGCATTTCGGCATCGCGATACTTTTGCACAAAGTCCTTGATGTGGTTGTTAACCACTGTCTTCAAGGTAGTGCAGCTCCTCCCGGAAATGGCCTCGCATTCATACGTAAAGTACAGGTTCAGGTTGAAGTACCGCAGGAATAGGTCAAGTGGCAAGTGGACAGCCTGCTCCGAGCGAACTTTGAGAATCTTAACAATCTTTTCGTTCGCCAGATCAACGGCTTGGGCTAGCAAACTTCCCATGTCAATCGCCTTGTGAAGCTCTTCTTGAATTGCAAAAGCTGACGGCTGCTGGATATAGTCCTGTCGATCATATCGAGGGCTGGGCAAGGGAGATCGTATTGGTGGTGATTTTAGTCCATCGCTACCACTAGGCTGATCTGAAAGCGAGCTGGCAATGTCTAGTAAAACTTTGATTTGCGTTGATGCTCGCCTCAGCGTCTCCGTAACACCGATGTATATCTTCGTGAGAAGTTTTTCGGCATCTTCCGGATCCAGCGCTCGCAAATTACGAGCTAGATTGGCCGACTTCTCTTGGCTCGATAGATGTCTTCCTCCGCTTGCCGTAGAAATGGACATCATAGACATGTTATCATCGTCGTTGGAACTTGGCAGGGGTCGACGAATCAAGTTTCGAATCTCGCGTAGAATGTCTTCTCGGTAAACAGCCGCAGCAATCGCAATATGCTGTGCGCGATGTAAGCCAGTCATGACGGGCAGCATCTGGGCCTTCAATTCGTCTGTACCAGCCAGGTATGTGGGAAACACAGACGGTGACCTTGGATAGCCGCCTCCTCTTGCCTTTGGTGCTGCATTGCTCCATCGAATTAGAACGTCGGCTGACGAGACAAATTCGACATGCTTGCGAACATCGGAGGACAGCATGGAAGAGAACTGGGATTCGTATGCTTTGCCGATACGAAACCGGAGCTGAGTGAGATCTGAATTAACTCCTTGTAGAGCTGAAGCAGACCTGAGATCTCTCAACCGAGGCATTTCGCCCTGCTCAGACTCGCCACGCTCACCAGCTATCAACAGTTCCAACGAGCCGATACTGACCAATGCTTTCTCCACTTCGCCGGCATCTACAAGAGACTCGCAACTCGCTACGCCTTCGGTGATAAGCCTAAGCTGCCATACAGCATCGCTGAGCTGTCGGAGATTTTCCTGCCGCCGTTGCTTTTGAACCATCATCAGACCATTTGCTGCCACTCTCTCATCTAGAGCCTCTAGCTCTTTCCTCAGAGCCTTGATCCGTACCACGGAGTCGGCTGCTTCGGAGTGGAGCTCTTTCAATGATCCAAGCGCTGTGAAGAAAGTGGTGGACGCAGTAGAAATAGAATTGATAAGATGGATTTCAATAGTATCCATGTACCAAGAGAGCTTCTCTTGCAGAATAGCGTTGGTTGCAAGCGTTTTTCTGGGAGCCACTGCATTCCCGTTGCCCTCGTCCTTATGTTTCTGTATTACTTCGGATCGCTCGCTGACAACGTCAAAGGTTCGAGGATTCTCGAGGTGAAAGTCGTCGTCGAAATATACGGTAGGAATTGTTGACAGGGGAGGAGGTCCTTGGGTAGCTTTGCGGCTAAGCACTGACGGTCTTCGCAGGGAGCTGACTGTGTCTACCGAATTCAGAGAGGACAAGGACGCCGTAGAGCCCTTTCGAGGGATGCGGTTTCTAGCAGGCCGCAAGAGGCCGTCACCAGCGCTATCGGACTGTTCATCTTGTTTGTTGCCTCGCCGAATGGCATTTTCTTCCTCCTCATTCTCCTTTACCCGGCGAAGCTGTTCATAGAGGGTACTGATCTGAGAAAGATAAGGGCCAAACTCCTCGGGGTCAATCTTCGGGATATTGGTCAAGGTGACAGGTGGGATATCCCTTGCGGTAGGTGGTTTATGATTGCTCGATGCTGGCGCTGATGTATGAGGCTGGAGGCCTGTCCGTACAATAGGGGGTTGCAGAAGTGTCGATATGGCTATAGCGCTTCATTAGCTAGCGTTGGGATTTAGCTGGATGCAGCTCAACGAACCATTCTGCCCAGATTCGTATACAGCACCGTTGCCGCCGCTCAATGCCGTATCCAAAGCCCCTCCTATTGAGTGAATTGAGCTGGCCGTGGAACTTCGTCTCGAGTGCGGCCGCGGGTGGCCCTGGGCTATTCGACTGCTACGCTGGCGTCAGCTACAGGTAGGTACGTGGAGCTGTCCCCACGAAGCTCAGGAAACAATGCCCACCTGTGGAATGGATAGTCCGCTCGGCCGCCGGGAGACAATGGCGCAAGATTGTCGACAGATCTACCGGCAATCGGAGAAGAATACATGATTGGCGTGGTGGAAGGTGAAAGACGGCAAGATGAAGCTCAAGTCGATTGTGGCTGAGCGACACGGCGAGAGCAACGCTACTGACTTAATCTCCAAGTTCTGGTCAAGAAAGGACTACCGGGGTATCATCGCTAGCAAATGAGCATTGGAAAGAATCAGACGCTGGATTAGAATTAAGATGGACGGAAAGGAAACGATGGTAGGAGATAAATTACTGAGCTCCGGTTTACGAGCCCGTCTCTATTGACCAAGCTAACAATAAGCCGGGAGTCGCATGCCATCAGCGAGCTGTGTCAGCACAGGCCCGGAGTAGCTACCTGGCCCGAAGCTCTACCGAGACGCACGTGATACGGTCCCTTGGAACGATTTGCGCTAAACCACCCCTAGCTACATACCCGCTTTGCTGCAACCACTTAAACGCGTGTTTCGCGTCGTCCCTGGAGCGCGTCTACCATAGTACAACGAGCCCTGTACTTTCATCTAGCCAGATTGCCCCGCTAAGACTTTGGTACCCAGCAGTTTGGGTATGGTTACCGCCGCAACCTGCTTCAAGCTGCTCCTCCTCGAAAATTGCCCTTCTTCTGCATTTTGGGTGAAATTCTGCGCAGAATAGAGAGACCCGACGAGCGCCATGGATCGCCAATCTGTATATTCGGCTCGAGTATACGAGTCCAATTTTGGCGATGCCGACGACACCAGGCTACAGCTCCAATCGCAGCTGGAAACGTTCATTCTGGACTTTCGTCTCGACAACAATTTCGTCTACCGGTATGGCAGAGATTCCGTTACTATAGACGCCGAAGAATCCTTGCGCTGACTTCATATGCAGAGACCAGCTAAGAGAGAATGCGCTGCTAAAAAAATTCTACTGCGATGTCGATATCAAAGACCTAATCAACTTCAATGAAGAGCTTGCACATAGGCTCGTTTCGGAACCCGCCGAAATTATCCCCCTCGTAAGTGCTTCCTGCGGCAGCATTGAGAAGGCATATGGAGCTGATAAAGGCCCAAATTCTAGTTTGAAGCAGCATTGAAGAAATGTACACACCGAATTGTATTTCCTCACGAAAAAACCGTCGACCTACCCGACCACCAGCTTCTTCTACATTCCGATGCGGATGATGTGTCGATCCGCAATCTCGACTCCATGACAATTGCTCGAATGGTTCGCGTTCCGGGCATAGTAATTGGAGCCTCTGTTATGTCCTCAAAGGCGACCGAGCTATGCATCCAGTGCAGAAACTGCAGCTACTCAACAGCGCTTCCCATTGTCGGAGGCTTCACAGGAGTCACCCTGCCCAGGCAATGCGGGCGAAAACGTGTGCCCAACGACCCTGTGGCCGCGTGCCCGCTAGACCCATACTTTGTTCTGCACGAAAAATGCCGATTTGTTGATCAGCAAGTTATCAAGCTACAGGAGGCACCGGACCAGGTGCCTGTGGGTGAACTGCCACGACATGTGCTCATCACCGCCGACAGATACCTGACAAATCGGGTAGTCCCTGGCTCACGGTGCACTGTCATGGGTATCTTTTCTATATACCAGAACAAGGCATCCAAAAACTCATCGACAGGAGGCGCCGTTGCTATTAGAACACCATATCTCCGAGCAGTGGGAATCCAGACCGACATTGACCAAGCCGCCAAAGGAAATGCTACCTTTTCTGAGGAGGAGGAACAGGAATTCCTGGAACTTAGCAGACGGCCAGACCTGTATAACATCATGGCCGATTGCATCGCGCCATCTATCTATGGAAACCGAGATATCAAGAAGGCTATTCTGTGCCTTCTGATGGGTGGGTCAAAAAAGATTTTGCCCGATGGCATGAGATTGAGAGGAGACATCAACGTTCTGCTTCTTGGTGACCCTGGTACGGCAAAATCGCAGCTTTTGAAGTTCGTTGAGAAGGCAGCGCCAATCTCCATCTACACGTCCGGAAAAGGTTCATCAGCAGCTGGTCTGACAGCCTCTGTTCAGCGAGACCAGTCGACGAGAGAATTTTATCTGGAAGGTGGTGCCATGGTGCTTGCTGATGGTGGTGTTGTGTGCATCGACGAGTTTGACAAGATGCGCGATGAAGATCGAGTCGCCATCCACGAAGCTATGGAACAACAAACAATCTCAATAGCCAAAGCTGGTATCACAACAATTCTGAATGCCAGGACGTCTGTTCTCGCCGCTGCCAACCCCATCTTTGGACGCTACGATGACATGAAGACTCCTGGAGAGAATATCGATTTCCAAACCACCATTTTGTCTCGTTTTGACATGATCTTTATCGTCAAGGATGAGCACTCCCGTGAAAAGGACGAAAGAATGGCGAAGCACGTCATGGGTATCCATATGGATGGCCGGGGTGCTGAGGATGTGGCTGAGTCTGAAATTCCCGTACAGAAAATGCGGCGATATATTACTTATTGCAAAACGTAAGTTTCCCCAAAAATCCATATATATGCGTATATAAATCGCATGTGTATATGCCACTTTACTGACATTTTTAAACAGCCGCTGCGCCCCTCGACTCAGTCCTGAAGCCGCCGAGAAATTATCGTCACATTTCGTATCCATTCGACGTCAAGTGCACGCCGCAGAGATCGAAGCCAACACACGATCATCCATTCCAATCACAGTCCGTCAGCTCGAGGCTATTGTCCGAATCACTGAATCGCTCGCCAAGTTGACTCTCTCCCCAATCGCCACCGAAGCACACGTCGACGAGGCCATCCGCCTCTTCTTATGCTCTACCATGGATGCCGTAAATCAGGGCAGCAACCAGGGCAGCCGAGAAATGAACGACGAGGTTAGCCGGCTTGAGGCTGAGCTGAAGCGACGACTGCCCATTGGATGGAGCACCAGCTTGGCCACACTGCGAAGAGAAATGGTGGAAGGAAAGGGATACAGCGAACAAGCTCTGAACCGAGCGCTAATGCTGCTACAACGGAGAGATACAATTATGTTTAGAAACCAGGGAGCGCAGGTCTACCGCAACGGAGCTTAATGTAGTGGAGGGGCTGTTTATCGACCAACTATTTTGATGATACATGTTTTACGCTCTATATAGGACCGCGTCGCTTTAAAAGACGACCATATCACCCGGTTACAATAAAAATTTATATTTTAAAGTAAAACAACGCATGCAGATTCCCTTTTTGGCGTAAACCTGCGGCCACCGCCCGTCATGTGAAGCATTCCCGTTACTGGCCGTGTTGTTTAGCGCGCATCCTTCGTTTGACTCATACTACGACCTAGTAAATGAAACCATCTTCAACTCATCCCCCACCTAAGAATAGGTAGCTTCAGCAAAAAATGTATATAAAGCCCAGTTCCTCTCTTCGTCTAGAGATTGAAAACTCAATCCTTTTCACATCAACGTAATGTCGTAGCAACAAAAGAGAGACAAAATCGAGGCACAAGAACAAAATTTAAACCTCCAAAAATGACGGTGGACAGACTCCTCTCGTCTCCAGCTCTCCCCAGCAACGAGCCTGGCACCATACTCGTCGAGTCCCCCAACCTCATCATCCGCCGCTGGAGCATCTCAGATGCGCCGGCTCTTGCCAAGGCGGCCAACTATCCCTCCATCGTAATGAATCTACGAGACCGATTTCCCTCGCCCTTCAGCCTCGCCGACGCCGAAAGCTATCTCACCCATCACACCGTCTCTCCGGAGGGATACCCCACGGCTATGGCGATCTTCGTCAAGCCCAACTCAGGCCACAACACATCCGACGAGCCGCTGTTCATCGGCGGTGCAGGCTTGGAGTCCAAAGGCGACGTCTACTACCGCACCTGGGAGCTGGGCTACTGGTTCACGCCATCTGCCTGGGGCAAGGGCTACGCAACCGAGTTTGTCAAGGCATTGGTGCCGTGGGCGTTTGAGACGTGGCCCCGGCTGAACAGAATCGAGGCAATGGCCTATGAGAGGAATGAGGCGAGCCAAAAGGTTCTGCGAAAATGCGGGTTTACGCGGGAGGGGATGAGAAGAGGGGCGTTGGAGAAGCACGGCGAGATTCTCGATGAGTCTATCTGGGGGATTCTTCGAAGCGACATTAAGCAATAAAGATGGATGCTTTCGGTTACGGCGCCCTGTTAATATGTTCAACACAATCCTGTTTCTCTCATTAGCGTTTATTTATTTCGTTCAAATTGAAAGGTGACCCTGTCTCTCTGACAAGGTTCATGTCCACCCGCTTGGCCATAAAAAGACTCAATGTGATACGCCTACCCATTCAAGCGATGAAAAATCTCCGCGCGGTTGTTGGTTGAGCACTATCACACCATCGCGCCTAAGATTCCCATTTCAGGTAGCTGTGCACACGCAAAGCGCGCTTAGATAGCCATACAGCCCATCTTTGGATCCAGAGCCTGATCTACGGCGTCTCCGGCAACCACTCCAGCATCCAGCCAGTCACAATGTGCCAACAAGCGGCTGAGGATTTGCAGGTCTAGTGTCTTTCGGATTCAGTCAGCTGAGAACATGCATTTGTCTTCGACCGCCCTGACTTTGGCGAGACCGGGGGATGGCGCAGGGCCGCAGTGTCTCGCAGAAAGACTCGAGAAGGTTCATAGCCGCCAGCCTCTTTGTGGTAAGGAACAGTTGAGTGAAGCATCTGTCTTTCGTCATTGAGAGCACCGACAGCCAGTGATCGACGATGAAATGCAACGTGAGATGTACTTGATCAGCACTTTTGACGCAGACATCGGTGTTAAGAGACAGAGTATGACCAACGAGTGATACTGGCACTCTGCTATTGGCCGCCGGATGTATGAATGGGTGTAGCTAAACGGCTCTGGATAGGTGTTCCTCTCACCGCTCGAGCAGTCAATTAGGCCATTCATGTGTCGAAACGTTATTCATCCAGGCTGAGCCTCATTTCCCAGAGCCATTCTCTCCCTCGATGCCTCTCCGGTCGAGACTGTTCGTTCGCGATGCCTCAAGATCACAGGTCAGGCGGTCATGCTGCCTTGAGATGTCAGTCGGAAAGGCTGAGATGGATCCTTGGCAGCGAGCGACAGATCCAGGAGCTAGCGGAGAGCAACACCGAAGAACAGTTGGCCGGTGTTGGAAAGATGCGTTTGCCAAGCTCATGCAAGCTTTATGACGCTTTCCCACTCTGTACGTTGCTGCTTAGGGCTTATGCCCACCCTCAGCATTCTGGCCAGGCCAGTAGGACTCCGGAAGGACCTGAGGCTGACTGTTCTTTTTTGAAGTTTTGACTTGAAGCCTCAGTATCTGCGTCACTGCTGCTTAATACATGTATCGGCCGATCTAAACTCCGCAGAGATCGGGCTTTACAAGCTGAGAGAGCCTTGCGGTCCGATGTTGGAACCTAAACCGATGCCGTGGGACCAAGCATCTGGCCATCTGTTGCCGCTGGATCGTAATAGGAAGACTGTCTCGGTGAAATTTGTCTGCCGCGTCTCATTGAAAGAATGTAGTGTGTATCGACCGAACTAAGAGGGCTTCCATGTTAGTGACTGCTACATATACTCAGAATGATGAGGGTAGGATAGGGCCCTTCTTGAAGTACCTCGAGTACTATCATGGTAGCGTCATTCTTACAACGAGCATACCACTAGCCGTTTGTTCTAATTGCTTGTTTAGAAGCGACTTACTTGCATCCAAACGATACAAGGCATTTCTCATCTCGACCGACTCCTCGTGTCCAAGCCTCATTGTCTGGGCCGAGCCACCATGAAGGTCATGAGAGGGCAACACAATGTACGATATTTGATAGGTGATCAAGATACACGTATGGAAGAGCAACTCCGAGAAGAACGTGCTGCCAGAATGGAAGAAGAGGCTTACGTACAAGTAGCAGGTAGTCTCTTCATTCCCAGCATGGCAAATCGTAGTGCAGCTCTGCGAGGAGAGTACATGTAGGTACATGTGTACGTATAGGACTCACGCGCCTTACTCTATCCTCGTGCGTGCAGGAATCAATTTCCGCCTCGTACTTGTATGACACTAGAACGGCTGCCTTACAGGGGACTCGGCGGCTAATACATGCAGAGTCGCCTCCTTGGACGCCTCAACTAAATTACTTCGAGTGAGCAGTTAGCGAGGCAAGGATTCTATTCGTTGACCCCAACAGAGACGGTACCTGAGAAACTACTGCATCGTACCTTGTCCTTGTCCATGATCCTACCTGCCAAACTTTCACGGTACCAAGAGGAACGGAACGATATTCACCTTTTCGCGCTCAGACCCGCGTTGACTTGTGACCTTGGTCGCCATGAACCGCATCTTTGGCATGGCTCTCGACGAAATCACGTAGAATGCCAAGTGTGTAAACCTTTCTCATCTCTTTAGAAGTAATTTTGAAGCAGTATGGTAAATTCACAGTAACGTTGATCCCCTTCTAAATCTTACTCATCCCCAATCTCCTGTCCAGCCGACCCGACGCCCATAACTCCGATGCCGCGTCCCACGATAAAAGAATCCTATCACTTTTGCCAAATCACGCAGTGCCTTTTTGAAATAAGACGTTTCCCAGTAAGCCGGCGTACGCCAAGTCAACTGCCAATGCTGTATTGACATCCAGAGTCAATGTCGTGACGACGCAGCTCAGCGATATGGACACCGCGTAAAGGACAGCGACTCCGGCCGGCGAGCTCACCAATCCCAGTCCAGGGATAATCACGGGCACATATACGAAGATGATAATGACCGACAGCATCAGTAGCATCTTGATGACAAGAATAACTTCGTCTGCAAAATGAATATAGTCTGCTTCTTGGCCGCTGGTGGTTTTTCTCTGGAACATTGCCTATATAAATGGATAGTGAGCAAGACGATTCAGAGTGATGTAATAAACGATGGACCTACCAATGATCGATACACCCACGAGAATTCTAGAAATCTTCGCGCTGCAGCATGAGGCACGTCGTGCTGCCCGTAAAATACATAGCACGACGGATCCTCTTCAATGTACTCTGCATCTGCTCCAAGCCTAGTTTTTTGCTCGTATATAAACTTTTCGCATATCGCCTTGCTGCTTCTTGAGAGGTGGTTGACCGAGTTCTGTTTCAATATCGAGTCGTCTATTAAATGTCCAATAAGCCTCTGTTTTATGTGAAGAATTTTTATGATGTTTGCTGCGAACTTACAATAAGCTTGGCACTGTTGCTCCAGACGTATTGCTAGTTCTTCTTCTAAGCTGCTATTATCCGATTTGATAGCAAAGACGACGTCTTTCCAGGAACGTTTGATTCGCGAATATTGTTTCCGTGTGACGTAGCAGTAGATGTCGTCTATCTCTGGTGCAAGCTGGTAGGCTGAATCCGATGCTTGGAGCTCAGCTATGTCAAGGCTACCGCTAGGCTCTATTGTCTGTCGGTTAGCTATATGTATCTACTGAAGATCAGCTATAAACGGATAGAGGTCTGTTCGTACCGCGCGCCGGCTTGGATTCAGCTGCAGATGCAGATTCAGAATCGCTGCTGCGGACTTTGTGATTGTCAGCGTTGTAGGATATCGTTGGCATGTGATACTGTTCGTACCTTCATCGCCGCGACACTGCTGTCGTTGGTGATGGCAACGGCCAAATTCTTGATGACGGGCCTGCTCAACATCTGGTGTCTCATTCATTGTAGTAGAGCGATTACCACCCGAAGGGCTTGACAGCGCCTTCAGTAGAGACTTGAAGGCTCTTGAGTGAATCGGCAAGATGGACATATTTGTGTCGTAAATGTGGTCTTGTTTTCTTGTTTCGTCTTTTCAGCGTGTTTCCAAGGTCAAGCGATGAGTTTGTATGGCAACGACTGAAGTGAACTGGATTGCACGTAGAAGCCTCTTGGCACCAAGTCCTTTATATAACCGTATGCCCCTACGCCAGCAGTGTAAGCTGTCGGCGCAAACGAGCGGAAAACGCACTCTCTCTCGCAACTCACCGAAAGTCCTCTTCCGATGCGGATGAAAAAGAAATACATTAAGTAACCTATTTACACGCCCTCCATTAAAAAGCAGTGCGGCCACGTCAATAGCAGGATTCTTCATTGCGGCCGGGTTGGTGCCAACGCTACATGCACCCTCCAACGACCTCATCGAGAGATCCAAGCCACCAGATCGCATCGACGAAGGATCGGGCTGTGTCAAAAAAAGGCATTGTGCGCAAATTTGCCTTGTAGGTACATAACACTCTACGTAGCTCAGCCGCCTCGTGTAAGACGAACATACATGCGCGTCTACGGCAGCCAATGGCCTTGGCTGGCTACCCTACATCTTGGTGAGCGAATAGGCGTCGAGTTGATTGATTGTCAGTAGCCGCAGTAGACGACATCACACGTTATGTCTATCCTTTGTGTCCATATCGCATCTTCAGTCACATTCCTAGCAGCTAAATTCTTTGACCTCCTATGCAACGCCGAGGTGGTAAGAACGAGGACCTGTGCAGATTTTACAACCACTTTAGAGCAGCCGTCGAAGCGCAAACCAGTCCGAACGATGAATAGCTAGAAAGCAGAGACATAATTGAAGAGACATCTATTTTAGAACTTGCTATTGTATCTAAGTAGATGTAATTGTTCTGTGTGATGTTGTATTATCTACAAGAAAGGTAATTTAGAAATCACCCATCATTGGTCCAATAGTACCAATGCATCCCTAAAGGGAGATATATAGCGGTGATATTGTCCGCTTTTTCCGGCACGACGTCCATACGTGTAGCCTCTTTGCCGACGCTCTCTTCCGTCCTATCGGCTCGAAATGAGTTTGGCGGTGTTGATTGGACGGTGATCGTTCAGCGTGTTCGTGGAGCTCGGGACTTGCAGCTCATGGCCGAAAACAGCAACTCGAATAAAGAAGAGTGTCCAGATGTAGTAGCTCGATGATTTAAGACTTTAGAGAAAACCACGTGAAAATTCAATTCCACATTGAAAATTCCATTATCGCGCATATTATTTCGGTGGTTTCTTTACGATGATCACAGGGCCTTTGACTTTTTGCTCATCAGCCGGTTTCGCATTGGTACGTTGCGGTGAGTGGCCGATCATCATAGCTAAAAGAGGTTGTAAGAGCTGTAGAATGTATAGTTTGATGAGATTAAAACTTACCAGGTGTTATTGGCGGTTTAAATGAAAGGTAGCGGTGACTTTGTTGCCGTCAACGCGTTGTTGGAAGAAAGACAATTATATAGTATATTAAGAATTGCGATTCAAATACAGATGAGAACAAAGATCAAGATCGGGTTTAAAGAGCCGGCAATGCTGCCTTTAAATAGTGCTAGATTCCACATTCCCTGTCTCTATCTTTCCCCCTGTAAATGAAAGAGTTAACTCACGGATGGATCCATCACCGCAGCAAGGATAAGTGCACTCAACAAAAACGAGAAAACCGAGTAGGAAATGACAGGTACGCCACTTCAATGGAGAAACAGCTATTCCGGGAACCACAAACCATCATGAGTCACATACAATGAGTGAGCTATGGAGCTGCTGCCTCATCATATGAGACCAAGTTCACGGTCTGTGCTACTCTTCCCCTTTCTGCCTTACCGGGTGTCGCGTCTTCGGAGCCGGGGCCCATGTCAACGAGTGGATATAGCTTCAGGTCGTTCCACCCCAACATTCATGTCAGTACGATGCCAAGTCACAGCAGCACATCCGAAAGGCTTTAGACCCATGGCTGCTACGGCTGCTGACCCATCACAGTAAACATACTAGCGTCGTCAAAAGAATGTGTTGATCCAACAGACGGAGTAGACTTGGGCTACTTCAACACTAGGCCGATGAGAATGACACAACGAAAAAATACTTTAACAAGATAAAAAGTGATGTTATCTCTCGTTACTTATAAGATAACTAGTATACTATGAGGATGGGCGTGGCATGAAAAGGAAGAAAAGGTACCCCGAGCCAATACCTAATCCTTGAACTCCAAAGCTCCAGAAAATTGACAAAAAGACCTATTAAACGCCACGTTTCATGTTCCGTCCATCTCATCCAATGATTCTTGCTTGGTACGTCAAAGTCCATGTGTATGATTAGGCAAAGTGCATTTAAGCATCATCGGGCCCCGCTTTGCCACATGTCGTCCCTGTCACTGCTCCCTGTCACTTACCCCTAGATAAGCATGGTCTTCGGATCACTGCTGCCGACACTTGTTTGTGTTCTGTAGCCTGGAATTTATTGGCCGCGCGGCATATAACCAGCGTGGAGAAGCTGGGTCTCGAATCTGATCTCACTTTGTCGGTTCGAGCCTGGTTCTGGTTAGCCCTGGGATTATTCAGGGATTGTCCACTCATGCCTGCAGGCTACACAACGTTGTAGATTGAAGCTGCAAGGGCACTGAGCTGTATGCTTCTATGTCTTGGATTCTTCAGCAGCCCACTCCTCCTCTGAAAAATGGTACCATTGGGAAAGTCCAGTAAAAACTGCCCAAACTTCCGTATTCAGAAGAAGGTGAATAAACTCGGTCCACAAATAATTCATGGCCGATGTCCAAGAAAGGCCACTCAGCAAATTGGTCTGGCATATGTCATCGCAGGGCAGCCCATTTCGCAGACAGTACGCCCGCGCCACTAGACGTAGAGCTGTTGCATCGTACGGTGTCATGAGTAGCCGTGTTATCGAGTTCGAAAGCATGTGCGAAGCCAGAAGTGCTGGAATCTGTGTGAGTAGCGTGTCCAGGTATATAGGTTGAGAACTAATAGAGCCTCTCGAGTCGGTATTAGCAACACTAGGCCGTAACTCGGCGCTCCACAAGCCCTGAGGTGCATCGGTGGATTCGGTTGCCTCTACATCAAAGCTTATAAGAGTGGCCCTTATTCCATCATTGTCCTCTTCATCACTCCCATAATCATCACCTCTGGCCGAGAATATACTTGGCCTACGCACTGCATCCGCACTGCCCGTGTCGGTTGGCACCTGACTTTCCACAGGCGCAACAGGCGTTCCCCCTTCATTAGAATGGATCTCGCTGGGAGCGTCGTTTGCAAAAGACTGTGACATCGATGGCGGGGATTGGGGAATTGGTTTGCCATGAAAGACGGTGCTTGGTAGGCGCTTGAAAGTCTCGGCCCATATATGTGGCTTCCAGTCGCGAACCATTCTTTGAGTCATGATAAAGACGAGGAATGGGGCATTACATATAAGCAGGCCGCCCAGCCATTGCAAAATTGAAGAAACTCCAAAGCCTTTGAGAGGAGGTGGAGCAACGATCGGCGATGCTTCTGTGAAAGGGATGAAAAAGGACGGTCTGGGCAGCCAGTGGTGGCTCGGTATTAGGCCTAGCCTTTGCAGTGAAATGTGTAGCTCCAGGTGAACGCGGATGTATGACCAGGCCTCGTGGACACTGAGATGATCAGTTAGTAATTTTACGAGGCATGATATTGCAAAGAGAGCAATGGAACTTACAGACGCCTGGCAGTAAGCTTTTCTTGTTCGCCAAGCCACAGCCGGGCGACCGAGAACTCAATGTAGTTTGACACGAGGTTTGCAGGAGCGCCAGGGAGGATATCTCTAGTGAATGAGAAATCGTGGCGTGCCTGCTGATAGAGCTCCCAAAACGGAATGTGGGAGTATCGTTTATAGATCTATGAGCACAACATTAGTATGCATAGATGCAGCGGATAGCCCAGTCCGTCTGTCATTGAGAGAGGCTCCTCACCAGAATTCGGTCTCTAAGACCATTGATACCAAAAAGTCCAACCGCTTCTACGCAGCGTTTGGCTGACGATGCCAATTTAAGGCCGATCGCTTCTTCATACGCACCGTGTCGTCTCTGGGAGTCTACTTCAGGGCCTGGGTTTTCGGGCTCTGCGATGCCGATGATAAACATCACCTGGTTGTGTGATCTGATGATGTCTCTGTTGATTCTCATGGTGTCGGGATTAATCGGACGCCCGCCATGGTCGTATTGCTGGTTTGGAGCCCGCGAGTCATCTTCACCTTCACCTTGAACCACATCATCGTATGGCGAACGGCCCTAGCAATGTCAGTAATGATACACTGAGATGAGCGTTCTCGTCTCATACCAAGGCCTGAGCCATAAGCGGGCCTTGCATCCCCATAGCGAATAGCTTCAGAAGCAAAGGAGCTTCTCAACATCGCAGCTCACGCAGGCATGCTTTGTGGATGTGAGTTTGAGATGGATCGCAAGACTATTGAGCTGCGCTTAACGCTCCGTCATCCTCTCCTTCTCTGCTCCAGCGCAACGGCAGTGGGAGCTACCCATACCCGGCAAGTGGAGTCGCTAGGCGCGTGGTCGGGTAAACGGTGGGTGATGCGGCGAGAGCCAATCATGGCTTAGCAGCTTCACCTCTGCTTGCATTAGTGGGACAGGCATGCTGCATTTTCTTATCGCGGTTCTTATCGGTATACAGATCAAAAAATTTATGGACTGGGCGCATGGTTCTTCTAGATCTCTGAACACGACGAGTTGACAAAGCGACCATGGCAACGAAACAGCCATTGAAGACGACGTTCGACGTCGAGCGTGTCATCCGTCCAATCTATACTGGAGGCTCGGTTGCGATTGACAACAAAGCGCAAATCTTGGCAACAACCTTGGGCGAAGATGCTATCCTGACGAATCCCTCCAATGGCAAGCACCTAGCTCAGATTGAGGGCGTAAGTGATGCCCCGCGAGTCTGCAGGACCGAATGAAAAGCTAATTGGATCAAAGGATGGAGAAGCTATCTCGACATTGACACGTTCGTAAATCTAAAATACATCACTAGCGGAGAGCAAATATTAACACTCGTGCTAGTAACACCGTCCGGTTCCCATCTCATCATTTGCTCACGGTCACTGTCTATGAGAATTTTCACTCTCAAATGGTCCTCGGAGGGCGAATCGATCGAAGCATCACTAGTGCGCACATTGAAACCTCACACAACTCCAGTCATCGTTATCGCGGTTGATCGCACCGGCACTCTCCTTGCGACGGGCGGAACGGATGGTGCGATAAAGGTTTGGGACATCAGCGGTGGCTATGTTACACATACGTTCCGTGGGCCATCGGTGCTGGTATCAGCGCTGCGCTTTTTCGAAGTCGCAGCACGGTCTGCGTCAAGCCGCAATTCCAAAGAAGCAAAGAAGCAGTCCAAAGCAGCAGACGAAGAGGACGAGGACGAGACAGACAATGCCACAACTACAAACTTCCGACTGGCTTCGGGTAGTCAAGATGGAAAGGTTCGGATCTGGGATTTGAACAAGAGAAGCTGCATCGCAAACCTGGATTCTCACGTATCTGATGTGCAAGCGATTGACTACTCGCCCACACAGCATGCCATTGTTACGGCTAGCAGAGACAAGACTCTCATTTGGTGGGATGCGAAGTCCTGGAAGATGCGAAAAGTTGTTCCTTGTCTCGAGCTTGTGGAAGCTGCAGGTTTCTTGGATGACGGAAATCTCACATACTCTGCTGGTGCCAATGGATGTCTTCGCATCTGGGATACCGACAAGGGAGCAGAGTTGACCCCGAAGCAATCATCAAAGAGCGAAGAGGAAGGAATTGTCGCCGGGATTTATCGACCAGAGCTGCCGTTTATTCTTCTAGTCCAGGTCGACCATACATTAGCCCTATACGAACTGGCATCAAAAGCTTCAACCACCACCTTTGCTACACCTGAGCCCTTCCGTCGGATATCTGGTACTCACGACGAAATCATCGACATGGGCTATCTCCTGCCTGACCATTCCATACTTGCTCTGGCAACAAATTCAGAAGATGTACGGTTGGTATCTGTAGCCGACTCCAAGCAAGATGCGTCAGAGATGACATGGACAAAATCAGAGACCCCATACTTTGGTCAAGATGTGGCCCTTCTACGAGGACACGATGATATTGTTATTGCTCTAGATGTCGACTGGTCTGGACACTGGGTTGCCACAGGAGCCAAAGACAACACTGCGAAGCTATGGAGAATCGACCCTGCCAATGACTCTCATATTTGCTGGGCCACTTTTTCAGGCCATGCAGAGTCGCTTGGCGCCGTGGCTCTACCGCGCACTCTTCCCGCTGAAGGCTCGGCGGCGCGAACTGACCCTCTCAACCATCCCCCGCCTTTCTTGATCACCGGATCACAAGACCAGACAATAAAGAAGTGGGAGATCCCCCGAACTCCCCAGCAACGGGACCAAAAAACGAATGCGAGATCTGCTTTCACAAGAAAAGCCCATGACAAGGACATCAACGCAATTACCGTGCATCATGCGGGTCAGCTCTTTGCATCTGCTTCACAAGATAAGACAGTCAAGGTGTGGTCAGTAGAAGAGGGAGAAGTCCAAGGTATTCTTCGCGGCCACAAGCGAGGAGTCTGGACTGTCCAATTCTCTCCAGCTCAGATGCCCGCTTTGCAAGGCGAGGATGGCCCAATCACAGGCAAGGGTGTCGTCTTGACAGGTAGCGGTGACAAAAGCATCAAGCTCTGGAACCTTGCGGATTATACTTGCATCCGTACCTTCGAGGGCCACTCCAACAGTGTGCTCAAAGTAGCTTGGCTCAGCATGACATCGCGTCCCGAACAATCGAAGGGATTAGTTCAGTTCGCAAGTGCGGGTGGCGATGGGCTTGTTAAAATCTGGAATGCAAATTCTGGAGAGGCTGAGTGTACTTTGGATAACCATGAAGACCGAGTTTGGGCCTTGGCTGTACACCCAGACACCAATGCTGTAGTCTCTGGCAGTGGCGATTCTACTGTCACATTCTGGAAAGACACAACCTCCGAAACCCAAGCGGCAGCATCTCAAGCAGCGCTGAAGCTCATTGAGCAAGAACAAGAGCTCGAGAATCACATGCACGCTGGATCGTACAGAGAAGCCATCACTCTGGCCTTGCAGCTGAATCACCCTGGTCGTTTACTCAGCCTTTTTACATCTGTTGTAACAACCAGCAAGCCCGAGCAGGGCAGCCTGTGCGGCATCAAGGCCGTCGACCAAGTACTGGCAACGCTTTCCGATGATCAGATATACCTGTTGCTGCTAAGATTGCGGGACTGGAACACAAACGCTCGTACAGCCCCCGTGGCACAGCGTATACTACGGACGCTAATCAAGAGCTACCCAGCCTCAAAGTTTTCAAACTTGCAAGTCAAGGGTTCAAGAGGAGAGAAGAGCTTGAAAGACGTCCTGCATGGTCTCCGGGTGTATACGGAACGACACTATAAGCGCATGGAGGAGTTGGTAGATGAGAGCTATCTAGTAGAGTACACTCTACAAGAAATGGACAGCCTCGCTCCCTCGCTCCAGGGCGATGTGTCCTCGAACACGGATACCGTCATGATTGGCTAAAGCTTTTACGTGGAGAAGACGTTATACCTTAGAAAGCCCTTCACTTACTAATACAGGGATTGTATAAATGGCTAGCTGAGAAGAAATGGAGAAATATCTGTGAAATTATCATATATAGCGCAAGGATTAGATAAAAGGCAGAAATACACGCAAATGTATATACTTTGGATGGATACAATGCTGGCTGAATGAATCTATTTCTGTCATGCAAAGCTAGTAGAGCAGCAACATCAGTGGATCCTATGTATGGGTGTATAGATTAGAAGCATGAATTTGTTTTTATTCTTACTTCTCTTATTTTACGAAAAGTGCCTCGGATTGAATTAGCTTCGTGATACCTATTTGGTTATTCGTAAGTAAAGACTTCAGAATAGGCATCTCACATGTAAGACCATTTTCCAATAAATGGCCCAGGCCGCTACAACTGGCGCTACAAGACCCACTGCACTTCCCACTGCAGCCTTGTCAAGCACTTGCGCCAAACTCAACTCAATATACCCAACCCAACTTCAAGGCGCCATTGCCTCTCCCCCGTCTCACAGCCGCTCGCAGTTCTCGTTCGTTCAGGCGCCATGTCGAAACGACAAGCTTCAGAAGCTCTGGACGAGCTCCTGGACATTGCATCTCCCTCGTCCAAGCGCTCTCGAATGGGCGACTTCGACTCACCCCTCGCGAACAGCCACGACGAAGCGCAGAGCCTCGAGCAGGACGGAGAGCGAAGAAACGGCGATGCAGAGGACGCAGACAGCGACGAATTCGACGACGAAGGGGGCGATGAACCGCCCATGGCGGCTCCTCAGCGCCAAAAGGGCCCGGCAGACGGATACGACGACCTCTATCTCGACACCATCGATCGCAACGTGCTCGACTTTGACTTTGAGAAGCTGTGCTCCGTGTCCCTCTCCAACATCAACGTCTACGCATGCCTCGTGTGCGGCAAATACTTTCAGGGCCGCGGCGTAAAGTCACACGCCTACTTCCACTCCCTGGACGAGGACCACCACGTCTTCATCAACCTCGAGACGCAAAAGGTCTACGTCCTGCCCGACGGCTACGAGGTCAAGAGCAAGTCGCTCGACGATATCAAATACGTATCCGACCCGCGGTACACCAAGAACGAGGTCATCCAGCTGGACCGCCGCGCCAACCACGTCAGCTGGACGCTCGACGGCAAGCAGTACACGCCGGGCTTTGTCGGCATCAACAACATCAAGGAGAACGACTACCTCAACGTGGTGGTGCAGGCGCTGTCACATGTCTCCCCCCTGCGGAACTACCTGCTGCTGGAGGACTTTTCTAAGAAATCAGAAATCGTAAAGAGGTGCAGCATTCTCTTCCGCAAGATCTGGAACCCGCGCGCCTTCAAATCACACGTCTCACCTCACGAACTGCTCCAGGAGATCGCCCTCCTCTCCAACAAACGCTTCACGCTCACGAACCAGTCAGATCCCGTCGAATTTCTCTCCTGGTTCCTCAACAACCTCCATCTCGGCCTTGGTGGCAGCAAGACAAAGCCTGGAAGCTCCATGATCCAGCGCACGTTCCAGGGCAAGCTCAAGGTCGAGTCGCAGGCCATCACCGCTCGAGCAGACGCAGGAGACCGCCTGCGCTTTGAGGAGGCTGGCGAGGTCAAGGTCGACATTGTGCGCTTCCTTTTCCTGACGCTCGACTTGCCGTCAGCACCACTGTTCCAGGACGAGCTCGAGAAGAACATCATCCCACAGGTCCCTCTCAGCACCATCCTGAGCAAATACGACGGCAAGCAAGCGCAAGAGCAACACGCACAGCGAAAGCGATACCGCCTACTGCATCCTCTCCCGCCGTATCTGATATTTCACGTCAAGCGCTTCTCCCAGAACAAGTTCGTCGCAGAGCGCAACCCCACAATCGTCACCTTTGACGCGAGGAATCTCGACGTTTCGCCATATGTGGAGCCCAATCCCAATGAGTGGCCCGTGGGCGAGCCGATATGGTACGATCTCGTAGCCAACGTCGTCCACGAGGCGGTCCGCAAGAGGGATGACGTCGCAGACAGTGCCGAGGAGAAGAAGACGTGGAAGGCCCAGATCAAGGACAAGGCCACCGGCGAGTGGGTCGTCTGCCAGGACTTGTTTGTTGACAAGGTACAGAGCGAGCTGCTGTATCTCGGAGAGACATACCTACAGATCTGGGAGCGGAGAAAAGTGCCCGTCAAAGGGAAAGGGAAAGCGTAAAGGATTTTGAAGCATTTTGTACAAAATTTAGTTATACCACATAATAACGGCGTCATGTCAAAAGATTGTTTAGAGGCAAAGAAGGGGGGAGGGGAGGGGGGGGGAACCTCAGCAGAAACCGAATAGACTTGGATACTTGCAGAGCAAATGAGCCTGCACAAGAGCATCTTTATTTTCATCCTTTCTTGTCCTTTTTTTATTTGATGTTTCTTTCTCTTTGGGCACAGAGAGCGCCGTTTGAGAATCGTCGGCATGGCCAGTTTCCTTAATCAATCGAGGTCATTTCAACCATACTATAGTACATTATCCACATGCAACAAAAAATCAAAACCCAGCCCTTTCCGCCCACCATTTTCCAGGTAGAGCAAGAATTTCAGTTAATCTCCCAAGTGTACATCCCAGAATTTTCCATCCGCGAAATAATCCACACGAGAAAACTACCGCACTCCAAAACAAAAAAGAGAAAGTGGAAAAAAAAAAATTGTGAAGCCAGTAAGAAAACAAGACGTATGGGGATAAAACCAGGAAATGACGATAAACACGTTACGGAACTGCAACATTACCCAAGCGCTCTGCCCGGTAGTGTACAAATAACAAGAGGAAACCTTTCATAACCGATAAAAAAAGGACGACGAAACAACCGGGCTTAATAAGACAAGGATGGCAAGGGCGTGCGGGCCCTTGATGACGGATGGTTTGCTTCTTTATTCGAAGCTCTGCTTGGATGAATTATTTGTGTGCCGCTTGTCGCCTTGGTGTTGACTAGCCTTCTCACGGCGTTGCTCGTCAATGGCAGTTCGTTGTTGGATGCTGGAGTCGTGCGACTTGAACTCGAGACGAGTGTTCGCCGGGAAGTTGAGAACTTGCTTCATGGTCTCGCTGCAATGACAACAACGCGTTAGTCTATCGATTCATGTATAACAGATATGTGTGACAAGGGCTTGGGATATAGCCTCAAAACGTACCGAATCTTGAGCACGCGACCGCCGTCGGTTCTGGTCCAGATGCTCAAAATGTCCTCGCCATTACGCATGCTCAGCACGGCACCACACACGTCCTCTCCAGCGTCGCCGAACTGATCGCCGACAAGGGAAAGCAGCAGATCCTCCCAGTAGCGATCAGCCACGCCCTTCTTCAGGCGAACAACCCACTTGCCTCCCTTCCGGTTTACCTCATCCTCCCATATCGGCCGGATATCCTTTTTAAAGAGGTGGTAATCGGACACGACAGGCAGGTTTGATGGCCGCTTGAGGTGCGAGTAGATTTGCCAGAATTCCTCCGCCGACCGCACGGTGGCGATGCCGTGCAGTGTGTTTTCATATTCGATGAAACCGTGCGCCTTCGAGATCGGGGGTCTGTACCAGAAAGACCATGCATCTTTCAGCATGTGAATCTGTGTGGCCCCGGCCGGGGGTTCCGACGCCTTGGTCTCGGAGATGGGCGCCATGTTAGGCGGCCTGGCTACGAGCTTTGCAGCATCCTTGGAGGCGGCTTGCTTCGCGACGGCTGAGCCCATGGCACTATCAAAAGGGTTCCCGCCAGACTTTGGTGTTTTGGCTGAGCCAAACGAGCCAAACGAGGCAAAAGCCCCTGAGCCTAGGCCAAAGGCGCTGGAAGCTCCCCCCGTTGGAGATACCAGCCCACTCCCCGGAGTAGTGTTGAAGGATTTGCCATGCGACGACTTCACCGTGGCGCTGCGGGAACCGGATTCACCTCCCCCCAAGCCATTGGCGCCATTGGACGGCGTGGTCAAGGAGAGCTTTGACGAGCTGGACACGAGCATGTTAGTCAGAAACAGCTGCGCCGTGGAGGCGACGTATAGCGGGGTCATCATACTTGGTTCGACGAGTCCATAGGTTCTCCATTAAGCCTTGTTGGTGGTGTCGACTTTGATGTTGATGCTCGTGATGCGGGGAGGTGGGAGGGACGCCTCGCTCGGGGAAAGATTTTCGAGGGTCAGGCGGAAGTCGAGGAGCGTCGCTGGGTATGGCGTGGCAAAGGACGATGACGCGGGTTTCGGTGCGCGCAAGTGCGGTGCTCGGAGCTCTCGGTGAGGACGTGGAAAACTGTAGCTTTTTGCGATGCGAAAGGGAGCGAGAGAGGGAGGGGGGGCCTTGAAAAAGCTGGCGAGTGCAACGGCGACGGAGGGGTTTCGGAGAGACGGTCGCGAGAGGAGGATGGATGCTGGATGCTAGTAGATGAGATGTAAGAGGAGCGATGACGGATATTGCGCGATGTTTTGAAGAAAAAGCTGCTCGAGTTTGGGGAGAATTATGTAGTGAGGTTGTGGATCTTTGGGGTTCTTGAGGTGGAAGAATTCTGCGTGACATCGACATTTGCTGAAATTTACGAGTGCTAGCAGGTACATTGCCGGCCGTACCCAGCCAGCGGTTACGGGTTACGGTTAGCGGCTGGACAGAAGCCCTCCCTTTGCTTTTTTGGGGGGCTCTCATTGGGGGGGAATCCACCTTCAGGTCCTTGGAGCCGGAACCGACAGCGCCTGTAACTGTAGGAGAAATTCCATGGATACGGATGCTCTTTGCACATTTGGCAGGATTGACAACTGGGAACTCAAAAGGAAAACCAGCATGCACGGCTGCGAGTTGCACTGGGCGGCACTAGTCTTCTTACAATGCATGAAGGTCTTCTTTGTTCGATCAAGCCGGGTGTAATGCTACATACTTGATGCACGCGGAGCACGCTAAGCTCGCTACAAGGGAAAAAAGAAATGTCGATGGCGTTGTATGACAGAGCGCGTCATATGCTATCATCTGGTGCAGGAGGTACGGGGAACATGACTGCATATTGGCCCGATTGGGAGCTACATGTACCCATTGGGCAAATATTAGCAGACACGTCTCATCGAACCATTGATACTTCATTTGCACAGAGTTGTTATTTGAAATAGGGCACAGTGGTGGGAGCAACGACGCTGCCGATTTTGCCAATCGCATCCACTGCCCTGGCCAATGTCTCAGCCTCTTCATGCTTGCCGATGGATGCGACAGAATTGGCCCTTGGCAGATCACCAGCTTGCTGACTGCCGATTGGATCACACTGCAGCCCTGTCCGCAAGCACCAAAGGCAAAGTATATGGAAACACTGAAAAGAACATGCGAGTAGTGGCGAGGGTAACATTGATATGTACAACTGACAATGCTCTGCAGAGCCGTAGTAAGGTAGAGATGCATACATCGTTTCTCTGGCATCGTGTATCAGCACAGATCCCATAGCAGCCGCTTTCAGTTCGTGGGGGACTGCCATGTACCTGGGCAAGGCTCCTATACTACATCGGGATACGTGTAAGAGAAGCAAGTTCAAAAGAAGCCATGCATTAGGTGAGTCCCTGATCTTGAATATTTACTACTATATTCGCTGAACTCGATCAGTTTGGGATTTTTCCGTTGGAATCCAAGTTTCACACGAGACTTCGAGCGCCGCACCAATATCAGGCCGGGCGTTTACACCCAATGCAACAGCATGGTTCTAGAAGGCGTAGGGAACTTTGCGAACAAACGATTTGCCCCCACCTCTCAAGGTACGGGCGGTACCTTTCTTATCGCCCCTCTGCGAAACCGATAAGAACCGATAAGCCCAAAAATTTCTGCGGCGCAAGCAAAGCTTCCTGCAGCGATCTTTGCGACAATTGTCCATTAATCAACAATCCTCACAATGGCTCCCTCCAAGACACGGACAATCAAAAATAAGCACGCCGGGCCAAAAAGTAGCACCGGCGTAGCTGCAAAGGGCGGCGTAAAGCGATCGGCCACCGATGGCGTCTCCAAGTCCAAATCCAAGAAGCCCAAGGGCCCCGTCGTGTCGCAGCAAGTGAAGGAGAAGAACCGCGCCTTGCTGATGAAGAGGCCGAAGAAGAAGACCTACACGGCGGAAGAGCTGGGCATTCCGACACTTAATATGATTACGCCCATTGGCGTTGAGAAACCCAAGGGCAAGAAGAAGGGCAAGGTGTTTGTGGACGACAAGGTGCGTTTTGCCACAGAATGCGAATTGAATTTTTCTGCGACATTGCTTGAATGCTAACATGTATAAATGAATTAGGAGAGCATGACGACAATTCTCAATCTCGTCCAGGCCGAGAAGGAAGGCCACATTGAATCGAAAATGATCAAGGCTCGACAGTTGGAGGAAATCCGCGAGGCCAGGAAGGTAGAGGCCGAGAAGAAGGCGGCAGAGAAGAAGGCCATGCTGGAGGATACCAAAGAATCCCTGAGGAAGAAGAGAAAGAGAAAGAACGATGCCAAGGAGGACAACGACACGAAGAGCATATCATTGACGGGCACCAAGGCGAACAAGGCTTCGAGGAAGAAGGTCTCGTTTGCTTAAGAAGGCGGGATGAGGAGAGAGCTATTGACATGTACATTTGCATCGACTTGTATTTTCTTTCTTCTGGCGCATGGAGTTGGGGCATACCATAAACAGCGATACTATGGGAGAATATTGCTTGATAAAAGCATATACAGTCTACCTAATCAAGAATGCCATACAAACAAAATCACTATGATGAGAAGGTGGCGTATCTTGTCTGTTGAAAAAAAAGCTCAAGCTTCGCAATCGTTAAGTATTGCAATCATCATATTCTATCCCGGCTGGTCTATATAATTAGCGACCCATCTCATTTGAGAGTCGATCTCTATGCCTCGTTATAATGTCTGTGAAAACCAAAATAAAAGGAAATTTTCCTAGCTCCGCACGATATTCATTTTGCGCCTCATTGGCTCATAGTCAGAGCCCGCAAACGCTTTGTTTCTAGGGGGGTAGCCCTTGGGCGTTAAATCGTCAAGGTCGGTTTCGAACGCCAAATGGTTGAGAAAATTGCACACCTGCCCATCAAGTCAGCGGTTTTGAGCATCCTATTAATCCCGAAAAGTAAACAAAACATACCGGGCGAGTGAGCCAGCGAGTTCCACCTGTTTCGAACCAGCATAAGTGGCCACCGAGGGATGTTGTGGTTAGAATTGTGTTGGGGTTCTGGCGGAATTCCTCGAAAGGGATTGCTTCTTTGACCGCAATCTAGAAATACCAATTTGTTAAACAAGCGGTTGTATATCACAAGACAAATACGTACGGGATCATCAATGGCGGAAATGGCCAAGAAAGGTATCTTGATTGAGAGGATGGCATCAGACGATGAAGCATCTCGATAATAAGCAGATTCGGTAGGGTATCCCCACGTTGGGCATCTTGATTAAGGTCAGCATACGCGGAACGATGCAGATATACGTGTATAAAACTTACTGGATTTCCCGGTCAAATTCATTCAAGTAGGTAGTATTGGCAACGGCAGCCAGATCCAAGTTGGAATACTGCTTGAGCTCCTTTTTATGTCTCTCAATCAGAGCTTTCATCGTAGCTGTAATCATTTAGGATCTTATATCATACAAGACACACTGGAATTCGCAAAACTCACCTCCCATGACTCGGAGGTAAACTTCTTTGCCGATCAAAGTGCTTGCCATGGTCTTGCTGGCGACGTCCAAATTAAAGGGGTTTGAGCAAGCAATGGCACCTTTGAGCAGACAATCCGAGCCCTCCTCACCACAATACTAATGCACAATAGTCAGCCGCAATGCTTCTCCCACCAAATGAGCAATACGGCAATGCCGTGTAGAATGTGGCAAGAGAACGGAGTTTCAGCTTTGAGATACGTACGTTGGTCAAAATATTGGCACCAAGTGAAAACCCAATGCCAAATAACGGACGATTTGGAAACATCTTCCTAAGCCACCTGACCATCTACATGTTCCATTCAAAATCGTTAGAAATGATTCAATTTTGCGCATTATACGTGGAGCTGCTCACCTGGCGCATATCCCATGTTGCGCGTGCGTTGTATAAGATGCCACTGGTGATCTTGCTACCTGCGCAACCTCGAGAATTCACCACGCAAATCTCCCACCCCTGTTCGGGAAGAGGGGCAATTGTATGCCTCAAGTAGACTTCATGAGAACCACCCGAAAGACCATGCAGCGCTACCAGCATTGGCTTGTTATCATCTGAGCCGATACTCGCAAATTCTTCATCAGAATAGTAAACGGTACGGGGAGGCAAGTCTTCGCTTCGGCTATCATGAGGCGGAACGACAAAGTCAACGGCAAATGATCCGTGATATGCTTCATGCTCGGCCTGGAAGACCTTGCGTTTATAGTAAACTGCCGGTCCATGGGGCTTTGTCACCGTCCACATTGTCTGCACATGGCCATTGAACAACAGCGGGTTCATGTAGCAGGGCGGCGTGCTGGTCTCGCAAATTTTGAGGAGATCCGTCTCGCTTCCATCCTTTTGCCTGATTGTCCTTGGCGTTGGCGCATGAGTGAACTCGATCTTGGCTTTGCCAATCCACTCCATGACGGCGACGAATCTAGTACGTTAGCGCCAGTTGATTATCACAAGCCAAAGCGAAACTCAGACAAAGTACGAGAACACGATAAATGAGCGATGATGGCGATTCTGCACGTTTTCAAATGGGCAGCCAAGAAAGCAGTCAAACGCCAGAAAAAGACACCCTTGATATACTGTCTAAGTTGGAACGCGCACAGGCGAAGGGGGAAAAAAAAACTGGTCCCCAATTGATCAGTTGCACAAGGAACATGGAAATGTCCGCGACTCCGAATCCCGTAGCAGGTACTTCGTTAGAGTGGGAAACAAAGGCTGTGGTGGCAAGAATTTGGTGGGCTGGGGGGCACAAGCACGCTGTACAAGATACTGCGCGTTACTTTCAGGTGTCTCTTCTTTCACGGAGTACTGTCTTAAAAAGCAGCAGAGCCGCGGCTCACCAAAAGGGTTGCCTCGGAAGGTGGTGGGCCTGTTTCTGATAAGAAGAGAACGGCCGTGTGCTATAATAATATAATATGCCCGGCAAGGGCTAAACACTGCATAATCAATAAAAAAGCTGTGATTTGGAGTGTAAGATATTACAAGATAGATGCGCTGTATTACATCTCACATGATTTAGTCCGGCCTTTGCTTCTTCTTTCGGTCATTGCTGGTTGCATATCATCTCTGAAGGTTGCCTGTTCTTAGCAGGACGGACCCATGTTAGTCAGGTTGTCTTTAGAGGGTCCGGCTTGGACATTCGTTTTGAAACGTTTCAAGGTTCTTTATTAGCGGCCCTCTAGCAAAGGCTGGGATAGAGGCATCTGCCAATCTGCCCAAGGCGGACGTTCCACTAGCGCGAACCAGGTCACGTGAGTGAGCCGCCTTTTTGTGATGGGCTCGCACGGAAGTAGTCTACAGAACAACGTGCAAAGCAGCACCACAACGCCACGAGTCCACATCGACGCCCAACGAGATGCGACGCCTGTGGCCGTCAGAACCTCTCGGAGAATGAGAGCCAAGATGCTCCTCTCGGACTCTACACTGGTTTCTGGCAGCAGCGGGGGAAGTGAGATCCGGAGCCTGTGGACACCCTGACGAGCGATTTGGAGCCTTGTTCCCCGGAATGCCCTTTTTGCTGCACGAGCCGACACGCTGGATACGGCCCACCGATCGAGTATGGGCTTGTTGAGTTTCTGAACAGAGACATGACATGATAGCATCGCCCAGTGAGCGAGCTTGTCGCCAATACCCCGCTACAGCCTCTAGGAGCATCGAAAATAGGCACCTGTAAACCGCATCATTGTGCCCCGTATTGCAGCTCCGCTGCAAACTTACAGCCTCTCTCTGTGACGGCTAGTTTTATTTGGGATGATGCCAATTCTTGGCTGTGACGGATGGATTGTTTTGAACGGCGCGGCTTATATTGTGCTTTCGACACCAAAGCACCTTATTTGGTCTAACGCTGCGTCTTCCAATACTCTGCCAATCTTATCACCTGTCCGGGGATTGGACTATTGGCGAAATAGGTCTGCCTATGAGCCAAGCCGAAGCTTGAGTTTATTTACCTACATTGCTGGCAACATTTTTGCCGTAACACTCAAGCATGATTCTATGATTTGGATGACCTCGAGTCGCTGCAGCCTGGTTGATGGCGCTGATCAGCCCTGAAGATCAGCTCTGCGCGCTGATTGGCTCGCTTTACTCATGGGCAAAGTGAGAGAGGAGATGGAGCTGGAATCAGATTGGAAAGGGACACAAATGACGCTGCATCATGGCAAACGGCCTTATCGCGCAAAAATCGCGCGTTCATATCTACATATGCCTTGATGAATCGGCCCCATCATTTGGAATATGCGCAACAAATCGGCTGGCAAGGGTATGGCAAAGTTGCATGGCGGACAAGGATTATATTGTCAATTGATGCCAACGGTAAGTCTCGTAAATGATCCGCGAGGATACGTATATAGCGCTCTGCTGCCGCCATGACGGCTCCAGCATGCTCTGGCTGTTTTTGAGGCGATTGGCAATAGCGGACGGTCGTCTGCATGTCTCGGGGTTATCAAGTGAAGGAAAGGCGTATGAGAAAAACTGCCATTCTGTTGACAGCTTGCAAGTGCATGTCCGGGAGACTGATGGCGTTGGCCTCATATTTGGGTGGCGGATATGCGGGACTGCGTCGGGGAAGGACACACTCAGCCTGTGCGGGTGAGGCTGAGGCTCAGGGCATCCAACGTCTGCCCAAAAAACCATCACGGCGGTCAGCTCTACGGGCTACATCTGCCTGTGGCACCAGG
Source organism: Trichoderma sp. 2475 (assembly GCA_038502285.1). Taxonomy (NCBI): domain Eukaryota; kingdom Fungi; phylum Ascomycota; class Sordariomycetes; order Hypocreales; family Hypocreaceae; genus Trichoderma; species Trichoderma sp. 2475. The sequence goes on along the minus strand of JARPVV010000003.1, from coordinate 936,725 downwards.
CCCCTATCGCCCATTTCTTTTTCCTTTCGTTTCCTTACCCCCCCTTCCCTCTGTTCTGCATCATCCTCAGGGCCCTCATCTCATCGCAGCGCCATTTCCGTCGCTGGCTGTGGGACGGCTCAAGCCTCGGACCCTTGCTGCCCCGGCTAAGGTGCGGCGATTTACCAGCGCTGCGACGCTAAAAACTCAAACCAGGTGTAGGTCCCGATGGGGCAGACTACATTGCCTCCGCGTCGCCCTCGACATGCTGCCATGAGAGACGACGGAGGAAGTTATGATCACAGAGAACGGCCTCGATCTGGCAGAGGAGTGACGTCCTCGGATCGACCAGGATCTCCTCCCCACGGGGCCCGTCTCGACTCAGACTACGCCTCTCGGCACCACCACCGTACCAGAGACTCAGCTCCAGCGCAGCGGCACCGCTCACGAGACCGTAGCCGAGAATACAATCGGCGAGATAGACCTTCGTCTTCGCGCCCACCCGCCGAGTCGGAAGACCTGATCCCTCGCTATCGTGAGAGCAAGGCGCGCTTCTCCGAGGCCAAGACCAGGACGACTCGGGGCAGCCGTAGCCGCAGTCGTGGTCGTGAACGTGGTCGTGACCGTGACCGTGGGGGGTTCGGCTCTCCGTCGTCGTCGAAGCGACACAGGAGTCGAAGCCGTAGCCGCAGCCGATCCTTGAGCTCATCTCGTAGGAAACGCTACAAGAAGACTCACAGCCCGCCCCCGCGCAGCCCAGCCCGAAGCTCCAAGGCCACCGAATCGAGGAGACGAAGACACCATTCCACCGACCGCCGAGATTCTTCACCGCGTCGCCACCGTTCTTCTCACAAATCTCCCTCCCGAACCGACGACACCCGCCGACATTCGAGGCGAAGATCTCCACCTCGTTCCCCGACGAGATCTGAGGCTGAGAGGAGAGACTCCCGACGCGACTCCTCACGCCACCGTCACAGGTCATCTCGAAGCGTATCACGAAATCGTTCTCCAATCCCTTCCGACAAACGACGCCGTTCGCCCTCGAATCGTAAAGACTCGCCGTCACGAGTGGGCGGACCTGCTCTGACAGTCCGCACTGCCACTGACGACCAATCGAGAGGTGACGCCAATTACCGATCGGCTAATCGAGACCCAAGGCCTCGATCTCCTCACACCTATCGAGAGGGAAAACGAGAAAAAGATATAGCCGAGCCCCATCACACCTCGCGGTCAGACATCGACGACGATATGACGTCTCGGAGTAGTTACCGCGGAGGATACAATGCCGCCTATTCGCATCAGTCTCATCATAGCAATGATCCTCGCGGATATTCTCAGTCGCCCCAGAATTCTGGCTCCTTTCACAATTCTCCGTCATCCTCGTCATATGGCGCGAGTCGTTCTGCATGGAACGGTCACCAATATTCACCACAACAGTATGCTTTCTTTTCATTCCTTTCCAACGCAACATCTGTGTTGCTTGTTTCATAATATGTTGCTAACTGAGCAAGTAGGCAATACCCCCCACAGTATACCCATGGCGGTAATAATTATGCTTCCAGTGGCCCCCCTCAGAACGGATCGCAAAGTCATTACCACGGGAATTCGTCGCATTCTCCGCCTTATGCTGCCCCTACTGGTCCCCAGGGTAATTATCGAGGAAATCATCGAGGTGGCGGATTTCGTGGCGGATCTTTTGCAAGTCGAGGCAGCTATCGCGGCTCCAGCTTCAAAAGCGCTCCCAGGAACCCTTCGTCCCAGGCACCGCCGCCACCACCCCCTCCTCCCCCTCGAAGCAATGGGCATCCTTTAGATGAAGATGAGGAGGTGAGACCAACCGTCGCGGATGCAGACGCAAGTCCCAGAGAGGGCTTGGAACTCACTGATACCCATGAGCATGCCACGGTGGATCGCTCAGATGATATACCATCAGCCCCCTCCAGTCATACAAATAAGGATATCCATGCCGAAGCTTCATCGCAAACCCCAACTAAGCCGAGCAACGGTGCTGGAAAATTCAGCTTTGCCTTTAAACCCTCGTCAAAGCCGACGCCTGCGGCTCCGAAGCCAGAGATATCTCAAAAATTCAATGCTGCCCCTCAAAGACGCGAGTCTGTACAAGCCCAAGCCCCTAATCGGGATCGAGAACCTCCCCCCAGCGCCCCTACGGAACCGTCGTCAGTGCGCTCCCGGCGAGAGCGTGAACGCGAACGGGAGCGTGAACGAGAAAGAGAGCGGGAAAGAGAGCGAGAGTTCAGGCATCCCCCTGAGGGACCGAAAATGGCGCCCAGAACACGGAAAGTCATGAAGGTCATGAAACGGCTGAAACCTCGGCCTACCCTCCCCGACGATTTAATCGCTTCCGAGTCGGTATTTTTCAGGAAACCAGGAAACGAATCTGTCGTCGGCTCGGGAACATACGGCAAGGTGTTCAAAGGACTAAATGTCTACACCAAGGGACTCGTTGCTCTGAAACGTATTCGCATGGAGGGCGAAAGGGATGGTTTCCCAGTAACTGCCGTGCGAGAAATCAAGTTGCTGCAGTCACTGAGGCACACAAACATTGTCAATCTTCAGGAGGTCATGGTAGAGAAAAACGACTGTTTCATGGTTTTCGAGTACCTTTCCCATGATTTGACTGGCTTACTCAACCATCCTTCCTTTACTTTGGATCCAGCCCAGAAGAAGCACTTGGCCAAACAGCTTTTCGAAGGCTTGGACTACCTTCATGAGAGAGGTGTGCTTCATCGCGACATTAAAGCGGCAAACATTCTTGTCAGTAGCGAGGGCATATTGAAGCTGGCAGACTTTGGTCTTGCTCGATTTTATGCGAAACGGCACCAGCTAGACTACACAAACCGCGTCATTACCATCTGGTATCGATCACCTGAGCTCTTGTTGGGAGAGACCAAGTACACTGCCGCTGTCGATGTATGGAGTGCGGCGTGCGTCATGGTAGAGATCTTTACACGGATTGCCATCTTCGCCGGTGACGGGACGGAGCTCAGCCAGCTCGATAAGATATACAATATCCTCGGGACGCCAACCCGCCAAGATTGGCCCGGAATCACTGACATGGCATGGTTCGAGCTGCTCCGGCCAACTGCGAAACGAAAGAACGTCTTTGCAGAAAAGTACAAGGACAAAGTCTCCCCTGCTGCGTTTGACTTGCTGGAATCCATGTTCTCTTATGATCCGGCCAATAGGCCCACCGCGGCTATGGTCTTACAGCACCCATACTTCACCACCGAAGAGCCATTGGCTACACAGGCAGTAGAGTGAGTCCACCTATACTCCGGGCTTTGCATCATTGCGCTTAATATACTGACTGTTTATGATAGGCTAGCGAATATTGGTGGCGACTGGCATGAATTTGAGTCCAAAGCTCTGCGTAAGGAAAACGAGCGGCGAAATCGGGAGGCTCGAAAAGCTGCCAAAGAGGGCACCCGAGACAACGATAAGAAACGTGTCACAGAATCTCATGATCGCGAGAGGAGCGTTAAGAGAGTACACGTCGATCAGAAGCCACTAGAAAGTCGGAGCAGCAGCACGATGCCGATACCAACAACGAAGAAATGAAGCTTCATTCTTTATCAACTGCGGATCTGGCTCTATGTGGATTTGCCTTCCATTTCTCTTCCTTGTCTAATATATACCGTCTTTCTTCTTTTTCTCATTTTTTCTGTGCCGTGCTTCCTCGGAGGTTGGGGATGAAACAGAGGCTGCTCAGTGGTTGTAATTGCCGTGCATATTTCGGATGGGCTATCTTTTCAGTCTTTTTCTTTTTTTCCACAAGGTGTTTAAAAGGGTTATAATTGGCGTTTGATGGATGTGGAAGGGTTGCATCTTATTTCTTTTTTTCCTCTCAGGGGAAAAATGACGTTTACATGGTATGGATGGATGACTTTGTTGTTTGTTACACTTTAGGAACGTGTAGAAGTGGAGGCCCTGTCAGAAGAATATAAAAGAGAAAAAAGAACCATTCCTATGGGAAGATAATATGAGAGTCCTATTTGCGATTGAAATGGTAAAACTGTGATCTTCTTTCTACAGTGGTATCCAGGCGAGCATGTTTGCTACCAAGTTTAAGCTACCCATTCATGCATCGAGGGCTCATTATTGAATAAAGAAACTGGTAAAGATTGAGTTTGCCAGACTCTTGTTTTATTCCACAGCTATATATACATACAAATCGAATAAATCAAAATGCCATCCCTCCAGTATCATCTCATCATAACAAGGTATCATCAGTTTTGTAAATGTCATCAGGTCATAAAGCCTTCGCAACCCAATCCAAAACCTAAATCTCTTGAGCAAAAGAAAGAGGAATACACGGTCTGTTTCCATCTCCCCCTTTCTGTGCTCTTAAAAACAAAACAAAGAAAAAAAAAACATCATGTCTCGTGAAAATTTCATATAGATAATGAAAGCTCTTTTCCGCTGCCCCAATGGATTTTATTGCAGTATCTCTGGGCCCTTGCCTTTCGGCTCCGTGCTCCTCAATAGCTCACGAAGTCTGCCTTCAGCAAGGCCCTTGTGGTGGATAAACGGAGACGATGGCCTCCAGGGCATCCAGCCGTTGATGATGGAGAGAATACCACCGCTAGCAATGTCCGTTCCGATAGGCGTAATAGCCCCCTTTGCAACAGAGTGGCCCAATCGCTTGGGATGGTGCGGCGTCTCTTTGACGACAACAGGCTGCCCTTCGGCAATTTCACTGGCAGCTGTGCGGATCTCAAGCTGGCTGGTAGATTCTTGAGGCTGCGCCGGTTCGCTGACCAGAGCGTTGGCAGACGTTCGTGGGGAGTCTACAGCCACGCCGTTGTGCCGGGTAGAAGCATCAATGAGAGCTAATGAAGACGCTGACTTCTTGGGCGCAGCCTGGTCTTCCTGATGTGAGTCTCGGTGCTCGTCAAGAGTTCCGCTCGAAGAGCTGCTCGCAGAGGAATGCCCCGAGCTCTTTTGTGCTGATCGGCCCCGAACTTCCTCGGCAATCTCGGCAGCGGACTTTTTCCTGCTGGCCTGCTCTTCGTCCGAAGACCGGCTGGAAGAAATGATGGTTTCCAGAGTTCCTACGGCTCGGCTGTTCCTTCGGGCCATGCGCCTCTTCCTACGGGTTGATGATGCTCCTACGCTGTGCTCGTCTTCTGCGGAGACGGCCTGTAAGGTTGGGCCTTGGGAGTCGTTTGACTGGGCCAAAGGGTTCAAGAAGGAGGCTCCAGAACCGTGGGGGGTGTAATGAACCTCGTATTGGTTGCTCAGCGAGTATCTAGACCTCGCACAGATCTCGGCAATGCGGTCCAGGTCAGCATTGATGTCGCCAGCGAGACCGCCGCCCTGGGCCTCGATGTTGTCCATGAAGCTCTTGAAGCTAAAGGCATCTATCGGGGGCAGCCGGGCCTCATCCTCGACCCGGCCATTGACCGGCTTCTTTCCAAATGACAAGACCATGGTGCTTAGCATGCCGTGCTCGCCCGACACGAGCCGCGACGAAAGGGGAAGACCGCCGGCGACGGCCTCTGCAAATCGCCCGACTTGGGATCCGGCACCGACGCCCGAGCCGGAGATGGGACCGCCGTGGATGGCGGGGCCGCGGGACGAGCTGGACGGCCTGCTGGACGGCAATGGGGGGTAGTAGCTGCGGACGATGACGGGCTCCGAGTAGGTGCTGCTCTGGGCGCCGGTGGACTTTGCGTAGCGGTGGCTCGGGAAGTTGTGGTTGAGCTCGCGCAGGGCCGAGGTGCGGTATTCTACGGTCGAGTCGTCGACGGGGATCGGCTTGCCCTCGGCGGTGGACGGCACGAGGCTGGTGCTGGTCGGCGACGGGTTGGGCTGCTGGAAGGAGAAGAGAGGGAGGGGATTGCCTCGGTCACGATGCTCCGAGGGGCGGAGGAGAGCAGACGTGGCGGGCTGTTGAGCTGGAGGCTGAGGCTGTGCGTGAGGCTGAGGCTGCGATTGAGATTCAGGCTGAGGCTGAGAGCCAGATTGGGAGCCCAGTTGAGGTTGAGATTGAGGATGAAAGTCAGATTGAGCGCCAGGGCCAGAGGTGGGCAAAGACATGGTGGATTGAGAGACGGCGCAAAGGTGGTTAAATACGGTGGTTATATGTCAGGCAGGCTGGTTGGGAGAGGGTTTGGGTATCGGCGACGATCGGTCCAGGGTCTCAGCAAGACACCGGGCGCGGCAACATGCAAGTTGTGCAGAAACTCAAGGCATTCCCGTCGTCTGGACAAGGGGTCTGATCGGGTCTGGCCTGGCCTGGTCTCGTCTCAGGATGGGGGAGAGAGCGAGGAGGGAAGGATACGTGGTAGGGCCGTATTAGCTAGTGTGCTGCTGCTAGCGACAGAGTGGCACGACAGCTGGGGACTATGCTTGGTGATGCGTCCTGGGCGATGGCTAGCTCTGGTGATGGCGGAGCAGCAAGCCTCGCACAAGCCGTAGGCAGACAGACGGGTGCAGATGGGACTTGTGAGCATGCAGTATAGTAGCAGCAGCAGGCAGCGGTTGGTGGTGGTGGTGGTGGTGTGGCGTTGGCGTTGGCGGCAGAAGCAGAGGCAGAAGCTGAAGCAGAAGCAGACCGACGCAGCTAGCTGGACGAGAGACAGCCAGATGGCCCGAGACAAAACACTCTCAGCTGCTGGCGACGCAGCAACTCCTGCGCAGACCCAGATCGAGACTCGGACTGGAACTGATCCAAAGCCGACGGGTGTAGTCGTAGAAGAAGCAAGTATTGATAGCAGAAGTGCCTACGACAGCAGAGCTAGGCAGGGGCCAGAGTGAGGGGCGAGCAAAGCAAGAGGCGCGTTTGATAGACGTCTAGACTGACAGACAACGGCGACGCTCGCTGTGAGTGGCCAAAGAGAGGAAAAGGACGCAGGATGGGCGACAGTGGCGAGTCAAAACTCATATCGCAGCCACGAACGCCGGACCAAGGCGCCAGACGCTCCCTCCATGCAATGCAGATGCACAAGCACAAGCACAAGCGACATGCGCAGATGCACGACTGTCGTGGCGGCCGCTCAAAGGGCGTCTGCGTTGCGCCGGAGTCCTGCGGGCGCCGTCCGTGGCAGCCGAGGGAGCAGAAGAGAGCGCCCTTGAGCCCTGGAGGTGATTGGCGGCAGCAGCAGCAGCAGCTTCATCCTCTGCAGCCGTCCTGATGCCCATCACATCCCATCAACCATCTCCATCCCTGCCTGCAGCGCCTGTAGCCTTTTTGCTGCCGTGGGCGCCGGCGATTGGCTGCGTGCACTTCTTTGCGGGGACCGTCGCCTCTCGACGTGCTGCTTTGCGGACCGATGCGGGTTAGCAGCAGGCAAGGAAGGGAAAGGTGTGGGCAGAGCAGAAGGGATCAATCATATATTATGTGATTGTACTGTATGTCGGCGAAAAGACCGGGCATCGGCAGTCCAGCGTTGTTTTCGCTTTCGCAATTATAAGCCAATCGCGGCGCCGGCAAGCGATGCTGCTTGTTGGAGAGGTGAGCGACTCGCGCGTTGGTCAAATCATATCAAAGCTCTGCCTGCATCGTGCCATTGAATGGCCAACAATCATATCACACAGCATGTCCATATTCCTTCTACTGTAGGTATCACCGTGCAGTCTGGGGGCCTACGTACTTCATATGCACGTACTAAAACTATTCGCCTATTCCCCCACACAGTCCTTATCAACACGAGCATCTGTGCTTCCTACGCAGACCCCCTTGCCTGATCTTTTCTCTCCATATGCGGAATTTGTTCAATCAGGCATTGGGGAGGAACATCCGGAGCCGGAGCGGGGCCCACGCGGGTAGAGCAAAGCAGAATATGAGCTTTAATGCTCCAATTAGTGGACATAAATCAGCGATCCATCTTGATGGCTTGATTCGACATCAAGAGCTGGGCCATCGACGCATGCCTCGCAATGTGTTTCAGGCCTGGGCATGTTGCAGTTCGTTGCTGGCATCCAATTGGCCGTCAATCAGTCAGTCAATCCATTTCTAGTGTGATGATAAGATATTTCTAATAATAGGATTCTCTGCATGTAGCACAAACCTACCTGTATGAGAGCCGTAAGCGGAGATGTTTGTAACTGGTGATGTCATCCATGGGTATCTCCATCGCGCTTCATGTAGACAAAGCTCAAGAACCAATTCGACCAGGATTACTCTTTGGTATATACTACAGTACAATTAACATTAATACTACTAATTATCAGTACTTGGTATCTTTGTTCTTCAACAGCTGCCGTAACCAGATCCTGAAAATTCGCTCCAGCGCGGCTAGAGTATGGCCAGTCGTCACCTCGGCCGTTCACACCGAATTGGCTGAGCCTGATTTCAAGCTGACTTGACTCGTTTGAACCCAAATCCAATTGAAAGCACTCTCAAATAACCCAAATCCAATTGTCACCTTGCACCAAACCCTTTCTTCCACCGGAGCAGCCTTCTTGGTCCCCTATCGAATGCGAGGCTTTAGATATATCCTGCTTGTTGGTTCCCGTGCCCTTGGCTGCTATATCCTTGATTGCCATATCCCTGGTTGTCATATCCCTGGTTTCCATATCCCTGGTTTCCATAACCTTGGTTATAAGGCTGGTTGCCATATGCCTGGCTTTCGTAAGGTTGACCACCAATGGGCGCAGGTCCAGTTTGCGCAGCTGGTGGCCGTGGTGGTGCCGCCGCCATTGTCCCGTAATTTTGTCGAAAGGCTTGCCCACCCGTTTGCACCTTTTCGGAGTAGATGCCGGGAGCACGACGTGGTGGAGCGTAACCCTCGCGAGCTTGTTTCCGCCTATCATAGTAGACATATTCAAGATAAAACGCGTGTATGTGGCCCGGCAAGTATCCGAGAATCGTCAGGAGTATGTTGACGACCAAGTCTATAGCGCTTTAGCATATTTCTTAAACCCCTTCATGTTGTCCAACGTCGCGAATCGACTTACCCATTCCACATCCTGCTACAGCCCAGACGCCGAGCGGAGGGACTAAGCAACGTAGTTAGCACAAGCCGAGTCCGAATATCTCAACGCAACGTACAGATAATGGTGATAAATATCACACATAGGACCGAACAGAAACCCATGATGGCGACTGCGATGAGGTTTCAAGCCCAATCAATATTCTCTATATGAGGCGTGATGCTCGATGCTCAGAGACCTATACCCTAATAGTACGCAAAATATAGAGTTTTCTCTCTCAAGTCTCGAAAAGAAAGGAACAAAAGGTCAGCCGTCGAATCGGCGACTGCGGGAGCAGACAAGCTTCCATTTATTGCATGCCATCAACCCACAACCAGAGCCGGTTCGGCATGATGGCTGGTTAGACTTTAGCTTCTAATTGCGTAACTAGATTGTGCGCGCAAGTCACGCTGACACTGAGTTCACGCAATCAACAACCATCAGGCTGTCTTTTGGGATTGGCCACCAGCTGTAGCCGGCAATCGAAAGCCGCAATGCGCCACGAATGACGCAGACAAGACCAGAGCTGGGTGCATGACGTAGCCGCGCCTGGATGGCGGTGCTGTTCTAATTGAGAAGGAGCAGCCTATGACCTGGTAGCTTCAAACTCAATTGAGCTGCTCAAGCCACATATTTAATCTTTCACTCTTCTTCTATGGTAAACATTAGAAAACAATATTTTCGCCTTCATATGGATATCAACTCTCACATGTTTCTGCCAACGCTGATGCCCGCATCTTCATAAAAGGCGAGCAAAGTCGCCGCATCACAGTCGGCGAGATTGTTCCGAATCACTAATAACGCCGACCTTCTCTGCTGCCTGGAAACTGTGACGACCAGCCGACACTTTCTCCCTCAACAAATAACATCTCATCACCTTCAAAGAGCTGCCTACTTCCCATTGTGTCCGACAACACTGATGGTCTATGTGGTGCCGTGACTCGGCAGTATCGTCGATGCAACGACTCGGGCAAACCCAGCCGGCTAATGTAGGAATCATAACGCCCGGCTCATTCGATCATCGCTTAGATTTTTGGTAGCGTGCCATGGTGAATGATGGCAGACACGTTTACCTTGCGAGCAATATGGTCAAATAATCAATGCTCAATGCCCGCAGATCCGCGAGAACCGGCCGATTCGATATATTCCGGCATTTCAACACATCCCACCATCTTATACTGTGCCGACCCTCACATCCTCGGCTATCCGGCGACTTAAAGCACCCGATATAGGTATCAAATGCTGCTGCTAGGCATCATCGACCACAGGGGTAACTGTCGGCCCTTGTGTTTGTCGGCCTTTATGATGGATGCTAAAACAAACTGATAGGATCAAAAGTGAAACATTGCCAAGCGGTTCTCAACTAAAGATCGGAACAAAGGCAGGTTGGATCCGTCATTCCTGCGGCATGCGTCAACGCTAAGAGCACAGTAACCAAACAGAGATGAGGCTTCACAGAGTTACAAATTTACTTGCGTAAAATAATGAAAAACTCCATCAGGCCGTCCAATCTATCCTCTTCAGATATCATTTCTATAACTACGACACTGTTCTCTGGGACGTATGATAGCTGGTGATGCGCGACTGGGTACATGTAAGCGACGGTGGCCAGGGTAGCAGATACCCAAGACAGTGTCTCTATCCCCGGCGCTTCTGACATCGTTCTAGAAACTGGTCTCTGGGTCAGTGGTGGTGGCACCAATGAGATGGCCGAGCCGGCACCCCGTTACCCATAACGGCCTCGTGCTTGACCCGAAACTTGACATTGTCAAGGGGTCCCCCAGTCACCCAAGACATACAGAAAACTCTGGACGCGTCTGAAGGCCTGCCTTTCAAAGTACGCTAAAAGACTAGAGAAGGGAGCATATTTCACTCGGCCGCGACTGGTTTGCCGACTCTGAGCGCCGTCCAGTACACCGGAGCCTTGCTCTTCTGCTATCCGCGGGCTCAAAATCGGGCCACTTTCCACTCATCAGGCCTGCTAGATGGCTCCTCTGTGAAGTCGGTAAAGCGACTCTCCTTTTTTTTTATTGTAATTGTGGAAACAATAACAAAAAAAAAGAGGCCGCTTGCCCTCGACCGTGCCGTGGACGACTCGCAGAGCGGGTAATCCCGACTACCGATAGCCATACAGAGCAGATACCTGCTCTTAGTGCTCTGACTAAAACAACCCAAATCTTTATTAGAATTTATTCTGGAGTTGGCATTTCGTAAGATACTTCACGGTCCCTAGTAAGAAGAGAAGCGAAGCGAAATCGTCGCACTCTAGCCAACTGCTTGTATGTGAGTTAAACTGGAGGAGCGGCTGGCACTTTGCTTAACAATAACAGCCAATGAATAAACGTTGGGTGTTCTATTACCGAACACGGAGGCCCCTCAATCGAGACCACGATGACAAGAGACGACTCGTCATATTGCACAGAAGACAAGCTCCTGTCAAAACCTGATTCAGCTTGAGGCCGCCGCAGGGCATCTGCACACTGTGTCAAGCTCTGCGCGCCTACAACCAGGCGCAGCCCAGACTAACTGCTGCAGCAACTCCCAATATGATGAATAATACTCATGCGCAGGCGCCGCTTTATGCTCCGTATAATAGAGGTCAATTTGGTAACGAAGACAGGGGAGCCGCCAGAGATCCGCGCCACGGACGCCAATTCTATGTCGCCACTCGTTCTGGCGCCTCGGGTATAACTTCAATGGGCTGCAGCTGAACGTGAGACAGTCTTGTCTTCCAACGTGCCAGCTAACCCTCTACAGATTACACAGGCCAATTGCTGCCGATTAAGCGCCTCAGAACTTAGGCAAGCTTGCAACTTGTTATTTCAAACCTGGGCGGCAGTATATTGAGTAAGAGGTTTGTCAACTGCGCATAGTGTTGCTCCAGGATGCCAGCCTCTGGCAGCGGTGAGAGTTCTCCTTTTCTCAGACTGAGGGTCAATCAAAATGCTTTTGTTGGCTCTTGCGGAGACAGCGAACCGTCACCTGCTCATGCTGATCATTGATGAGACGATGAGAGCCAAGATAGCTGCATTATACAGAGCGCATGTAGAAGAGCCCAACTGCATGGGCAATAACAAGACAGGCCGCTGACGTATACGCGCTCTCGCTCTCGCCATCCATTGATCGAATAGACGTAGGCGCCACTGGCCATGATATTGGCATCAAACCATCGGTTGTTTGTTTCGCGGCGAGAACTGCCTGCTTCTCCCCGAAGTTCGCCTATCGAGGCAATTCGTTTTCCGATCATATACGGCTCCGTACTCTGTGCTCCGTATAACCTAATATAGATCTGGGGAACTTGACGCAAGGCTACCTTGACAACCGAAGCAAGTTACGGTGTACAAGCAACAGCAGAGTGCCGAGACTGGTGCGCTGCAGACGGGCAGTGGAATGATAATCTGGGACAGCCAGGGATCTACCTGGTATTACCAACGCCTGAGCGTGCACGACCAGGCAGCACAGACAGGGTTAGCCGTTGTAGTGTAAGCAAAGAATGCGTCTCCAGTGACAGCTCTGCAGTCACTGCAGTGGCAGCAGCTCGAGAGGCTCAAAACAAGCTCTCGCCGATGAAATCATACCGTCTCCGACATACCGGATACTGGCCCCCTTGCGTCGTGAAGAAAAAAAGACCCCGTTTGGTGGGACACAGCAGCCAGCCCCGATAAGCGGTCCGTAGGGACTCCGCCAGGTACTGGCTGGTACCGATACCTCCTGGCGGCAGCGGTGCCGCGTCCCTAAGCCGGCCAAGCAGGGCTAGCAGGGTTCCAGTACAGCGAGCGCCCTGCGCTGGCAACCCGCTGCGTGTCCACTAGCGCCTGTAGCTTAGCCACTGAGCGCCGCTGAGGGCGCCCATGCACTCGCCGGCCACCGCTACAGAGCCCTGAAAAAGCCCGCGTGCCTATGCCAGCCAGCCAAGTACCGCTACCAGCTGCTCGTACTCCGCGGTAGCACATTGGATGGGCTAGAGGTAGGCAGGGCAGGTACCTGGAGCTAACTACAGCGCTGGCTGCATCTGCAAAGAAAGAAAAGTGTTGGACCACCAATTTCCCGCTCGGCCAGCGGTCTCTTCTAAACCTCCCATTCTCTCTTTTTGCAGTCTCTCTTCATCCACCTCAGAGCTCGACTGTTGCGAGGGCGTGTTGCGCATTTCTGGCAGGCAGCCAATCTTTTCTCACTTGTCTGACCCTTCATTGTGCGCTCACTTTTTCTTTTCTCCTCTGGCTGCCGACCCAGAGCTCCAAGTCTTTTCTCCACGGCTTCTTTTTGACTTCAGGAGGCGTAAAGTCTTATTTCGAATACCTACCTAGCTGTACCCACAGTCATCGTCCTGTGTTCTAGCTGTCAAACTCTTCGACCCAGCTGGCATACCGAGGCTCTCATTCCTCGTCTCCGTGCTCTCATCCCTCACGACAAGCCATTGCGAGCGGCCTGGCGATCGCTTCAGCGTCGACAGTCGTTGCCTGCACCTTGCACAAGCCAGTTGCCTTGAGCCGGCAGACCCGTTGCTATCATGACTTCGCAGCAGGTGCCTCAGCTCAACATCGACCGCTACGTCGTGATCCACGTTGCGACCACCTGCGATGAACACGGTGTATATGTGACCAAGGATTCCGCCGAGGTCATTGAGCTTGGCTGGATTCTCATTGACGGCCACTCTCTTGAGGAGGTTAGAAATCCGCTGTCCCCCCCCCTGCGCCACTACCGGGCCACAACATCCACACGCAGCTGAAAGAAGCATCGCTAACCCGGCCGCCATCGCAATAGATCACCCACGAGAGCGTTCTTGTCAAGCCCGTCAATACTCCCATCACTCCACTATGCAGTAAGTCTTTTCAGTCCTGCAAACCCTCTTTTCTAGCATGTTTTGTCGCGCCTGCCTTCTCCCCCGCCATGTTGCGCGGCTGCTGAGAAGTTGGAGGGGGACTAAAATTTCTGAAAACTTCTCATGATCAAAATCATTAATAAACACTGGGGCTGACCGAATGTTTTTTTTTTCTCTCACCGTCTTGCAGCGAGCCTAACGACTCTGACATGGGAACATGTTCGAAATGCCGGTACTTTTAGGGATGCCATTACCCGATTCGACACGTTTGCTACCGAGTACCTGACATCCAAGAATCTCGACTTCGTCTTCGTTACTTTGGATGCTTGGGACCTCCGAGTTCAGCTCCCTCGAGAAGCCCGCGACAAGGCAGTCGTGCTGCCTCCATACCTGCAGCACTCTCGCACCTTCGATTTGCGAACTGAATACCAACGCTGGCAACAGCACCACCCAGAGTCTCTGCCCTTTGGACCTTCCATGCTGTCCAACATCTGCGCTGCTCTTGAGGTCGAGCCAGTGCAGTCCAGCGCTCCAATCAAACACAATCTGCCTTTCCATCTTCAGGCTTTGGCTCCCGCCTCTCCCCGCCGTGCCATGGAAGAGGCCGTTACCCTGGCTCGAGTTCTCCGTGGTCTGATCCGCAAGTCTCAGCCGCCGCACGATCACCCCGACGTTTTGACCAGACCTATGGATGCTAGGGCGGACGTCCGGGCGTTCCTCTCTGAGAGGAGCAAGGTCCTGCACATGTCTGGCCTGCCGCATGATACTACTCAGTCTGAGCTGGAGAGCTGGTTCACCCAGTTTGGTGGTCGCCCTATTGCATTCTGGACCCTTCGAACCCCTGAGCAACACAAGCCCACCGGCACAGGGTTCGCCGTCTTCTCTTCCCATGAAGAAGTGAGTTTACTGCTTGCATTCCCAGATACTATCTCTAGCCACGTCTCTCTCATATATGACCTTGCTCCCCCTTTGAAACTGATGGATGTTTCGTGTACTGACTTCAACTAGGCTGCCGAGAGCTTGTGCATGAACGGACGTGCACTAAACGAGAAGGCTATCGAAGTTTCCCCCTCTTCCAGCCGTGTGCTGGATCGCGCTCAAGACATTTTGACACCTTTCCCTCCCAGTAAGAACCGTCCCAGGCCTGGTGACTGGACTTGCCCCTCTTGCGGCTTCTCCAACTTCCAGCGCCGTACAGCTTGTTTCCGTTGCTCCTTCCCTGCCGTTGGAAGCGGTGGACCTGGAGAAATGGGAGGACCTGGTGGCTATGGATATCAATATGGACCTCCTGCCATGATGCCCCCTCCGCACCACGGTGGCCACCACGGCCCTATGGGACACGGTGGACGTATGGGCGGTGGCGGTGTTGTGCCTTTCCGCGCCGGTGACTGGAAGTGCGGAAATGAAGTTTGCGGATACCACAACTTTGCCAAGAATGTCTGCTGTCTTCGCTGTGGTGCCAGTCGCGCTGGTGCTGCCGTTGTTGCAGACTCTGGCTATCCTTCTCCCATGGACAACGGCTCACAGTATGGCATGAGCCAAGGATCAATGGGAGGCACGCCAGGCCCTGGCCCATTTGGTTCCGGAGCATCTTTTGGATCCGGAGGCGGCTACGGCCAGCACTTTGGCGGTCCCCCCAGCCACTTTCTGCCCTCAGGTTTGGGAGGCGGCGCTGGCGGCTACCCAGGCTCTTTGAATTCTCAGGCCTTCCCTTCTGCCCCAGGTTCGCATTCTGCCGGCCCCTTTGATAGTAGGGCTGCAGAGGCGGCTTTCCAGTCTGCGACTAACGGTCCCGTCTCTGGCGGGCCCGGCAACAACTTTTACAATAACAACAGCGGCAACCCCGGCAACAATGAAAGCGACCCCTTTGCTTTCCTGAGCAGTGGTATCGGTGGCCTCACCGTCAGTGGTGACGCTCGCCAAAATGGTGCCGGCGCTACCCCAAGCAAGTCGCCCGTCTAATCGAGATGGGCAGACGCTTGTCTTTTAGATCATGATCTTTATCTCAACTAGTTATGTACCTTTCGGTATATCTTTTTCGTTCCTATGTAACGACTTTGGAATGATGAACATAGAGCATTTGACCTTGGCAAATATCTTCTGGACCTGGCTTGCATGCTGTTTCAAGGGAAAGGGGCTGGTGTGAATTCGGTTTGTTTTTTGGAGGACTAGGACGGAGTGTCGGATATGTTTTAGGCGGGGCTGTGGTATTGTTTCGAGGGCTGGAAGACAAAAGTGAAATACACCACGGCTGTTCTGGGTCAAGACGAGTCTTGTGGTACAAGCATTGCTGAGGAAAGTAAAATTTTGTTGGTTCTCTTTCGCGCTTTTAAGGGGGGCAAAACACGGTTCTTGGCAAGGGAAATACGGTTGTGTGGACTCGATTATCGGTCGGACGTGGCATTTTTTTGCTGGAATCCTTTTGTCCCAGTGCTGGTGCATAGCGAACGGGGGTGTAAGGGTATATCTTGGCCTTGATTTTGACTCAATTATCCAGTTCGCAGGTGTCGGTTTTATCGCTCAGATTAGCCCAGGGGTCTTTTGATTCTTGCTTCAACTCTTTCACCTTGGTAACTTGCTTTTCACCGGTCTGATTCTCTTAGTCTTTTTCTCCTTTTCTGCTTCTGTTTTGTCCTTTTTGCAGTTGATTTTCTTATCTTGTCAATCCTTTTCTTTATTCTTCTATATAGGACATTCTCTCTTCTCATCTTGTACTTTTCGTACGCTCGTTTTTTTACCCTTTTCTTTCGTTCTTTCTTTGTCATTCGGCAATCCGGAAATTTGGACGAGCAAGGGTGTTCAAAGGTAGCAGCATTTTTCGGAGCGGGGGACTGGCGGGAGTTGGGACTGAATCGAGTTTTTTTGAGGGAAACTTTTTTTGGGCAAATGAAATTTTGACGATGGAAAGGGAAATGGAAAGGGAATGGGGGGCTGTTGTTCTGGATGGGGCGGTTGGCTACAAGGTTGATTTTGCTGAGAATATGAGAATGCTCTGATGTTTGTTGTTTCAAGGGGGATACACGTTGGGCATGAAATTTTAAAAAAGTAGAGTGAATTTTGAAGGATGAGGGGGGATGTCCTAATATACTGTGTTATTGGCTTTTTACTTGTTTGTTTCGCTTTAATTGTTAATTGAGATGAGAAGAGTTTTATAATCGCTGCTGTATATGGTGTTGTTGAAGTCTGTGAAGTCTAGTTTAATAAGGTATGGACAAGTGGGTGTAAGCTATTTGCAGTGGAGTGTTGCATTGAGTTGATGGCTGTCTATCACAGCTCCATCAAGATGCGACACTAATTTTGTTGAACGCCATCTTGATACTTGAGAATCTGTCGATACTTTGGTGCCCGTTGATCCTTTGGCTAGGTAGGTTCATTATCATTTACACATGTCGACATGTCTATCTATAATTGGTTGTTAGAGCCATCAGGTAGCAGCAAGGATTGCAAAAGAAGTGCATTTTTCTTTGTCTATTTTGCTAAGTAGTGCTGTCTTTTAATTCTAGTATGTTTCTTTTTAGTGTCTCCAAATACCTCTCGTTGTTATTTCTCATCTTGTACCAATATTATATCATTCTAATCTCAAGACTAGGCGCGCAAGTTGGTAGGTACGTAAGGTACTCGCAGAGTTATATTTCATGGGTACCAATACAAGTGGTTCGTTGTCACAAAATAAATTGACATATCTATATGTATATAAATATATATAACCTTAATCGAACACCATTAGCGTGGGCTAATATCATTAGCATTGTGTGCATGGCAACCACGTCTGTAAGTTGTAAAATCTCTAGCCAATTTCCGGTAAACTTTATAGGTACTTTGTGATAAATTTAGACGTCCGGGTCTAGCTTGTGCGCTAAAGCGAAACTGGGGAGAGGGGGAAAAGACGACGGAGAGGGATTAAAGTACCCTAAAGCAAATTTTCGCAGGCATGCGAGAACTTTTGACCACTTTATCCCACCACGCTGCTGGATGATTATGTACGGCAGCGGCTTCAGAAAGCTACATGGAAAGCGAAACTTCATCATGGATATGATCCTTTCTTTCAGAGTCGCTTTTAGACCTTAGGAAAGCGTTACCCAGAGATTTTGGGACATTATCTTAGCAAATATTGTAAGTAGCGCACAATCTTCAACTTTGCCGTTGTGGTCGCTGCACCACTTCCAGATAATCTAAATGCGGTCCCAAAGCACCGCAAACGGATATTTGTACAATAACATTAGGAAAAGAATGAAAAAATCGACAAAAAAAAACCGCATCGCTTGCTCTTATTCTCATCAGCTGCAGCCGCCGCACACAAAGCTGTCGTTTGACTTTGGTGACTACAAGAAAGCAAGCGATGCGGCTGCTTAGTCAGAAATGCACTGAGAATGGCCCTTTATAAGCCGTCTAAAAAGGTAAGCTGTCGCCTTCGGGCATTTGGTCAATTTATAACGATACAGGTAAGGCTCAAACTCCGCACTCCACAAGGTCGCAAGTTCGAATCGCTAACGGTGTCACAACAGAGAAGATTAGCATGGCCCCTGCACTAAGGATGACACGCTCAATCAAAGAGAAGCTAAACATTTTTTTTTTGTAAATTGTTTTGTTATTTTTGTAGATGTGTATTTTTTTTTGTGATCTGTAGCATCCCATCTGTGGTGTTCATGATGCCCTCTTCTACTGCGTATCGATCCTCATATTGGATGCGTAGCTGTGGAGAATCTGTATATTCAGATGTCCCTAAGCTTCAAAACCAGCTGCTCTACGCGACCGCCACATTGTTATCGCCCTCGCCCTCTTCGTCATAGTCAATCTCCATATCATCTTCATCGTAATCACTATCTCCTTCATATCCATCTTCAGTATCATCTTCCTCCATCTCGTCGTCCAAATCTTCCTCGTCCTGTGCTTCAAATGTCGCGCCAGGCTGCTGCTCCTGTTGCAGGGGTCGATTTCGCCTCTCTCTAATCAAATCATCCCAATCCCAATCCTCTCCCGGATCGTGGTCCGGATACGAGCTCCAAGCTTGAGCCCTGATCTTCTCGTCTTCTCCGAGGTCCACGGGTATGCCACCCAGTATGGACTCGTTGACAAAATCTATCCAGCCCTGCATGTTATCGACATCGGGCACTGTTGATTCGTGATCTCTGGGCTGGGGAGGCACGATGAAACCGCGGTTGATTTCCTCGTCGAGGTCGATGGATTTATCAGAAGCAGATTCGGAGACGCCGTCTAAGCTGCCGGCATCGTCGTCCGAGTTACCGCACCAGGCTTGAGCTCGTAGTCGCTCGTCCTCTTCGTCAGAGAGGATCTCATCCTGCTGCTCGGGAGTGAGGTCGTTCCAGCGCTTCTTCAAAACATGCCTTGGCTTCCAGTGCTCAAGCGTATCAATGTTTGCAAGAACGTCGTTTTCATCCGAGATATACATCTCTTCCATAGAGGGCACAATATTCTCTCCCGTCCTCCAATCAAAATACCCCCAAATCATCATTTGGCTTAGGTGTTCGTCGAGGTGAAGACCCCTACGAACAGCTTCTATGGGAATAACTTCGTCCGGCCGAAGAAGATGTGCTCGGCCTGCTCCCCAGCCTTCTTTGTGCTGCTGGCCAATTTCATGAAACGGGATGCCATGAATCTGGCTCAACGTGGTTTCTAACCAGTAGCCACCTTCACTGAAAACATCAAAGTCGTAGCGCAGCTTGAGCTCCAGTATGTCGGAAAGCTTATTGAATTTCTTGCGGGTAAGGAGCTGCCATAGTTTATAAAGACCTTTCTGACCCAGCATAAGCTGCACAAGGTCATATTTGCAAGGGCCATAGACGGGGTCATTGAAGAGCATGCCGAGCTTGATTATGAACATTTGCATGTTATAGAGGTCAACGTCTTTGAATAGGTGCGTCATTCGAAGCATTGCTTGCCTCTGGTGAGATGTAGAAATGTCCATGAGAAGCCAAAGCCGCAGCAGCGAGTGATGCATCGTCGTTGGCATGCGATGACCACACCGAGCCATGATGGCGAGAATCTCCTTGCAGTACTTGTCCCGTCCCAGCACCAGCTGCAGATACTTTAATCCAGGCACTTTGCGAATCTTGCTGTCCTTGTTCGGCGACGTGGTCATGCCCTGCCTCAGAGCCATCCAAGTCCTTCTCTGCGGATCGTCAACGAGATGCCTGGCGTAGAGCTGGTAGTGGAAAATGCGTCCTGCTTCTGGCGCCCTGTGTTCGATCCATGTGCGGATGCTGGAAAGAAGATAGACGTTGACGACGCGGTAAAAGGGGCGGTTTGCGAGACAGAGATTCAGCACATCTTTGCCGTTGAGATGTTTGCCCAGCTCAACGGCAAGCTCAACGTGCTGGCATAAAACTGAAATGAGATCTCTTCCAGTATAATCAAGGCGCGAATCCAGTACTTTCGGCGCCTCGTATGGATCAGCATTGTTAAAATGATCTTCGATATCGAGGTCGTCAAACTTGAATTTCTTCTTTTTCATGCCATTGACTTCCACTTCTTCAATGGAAATGCGGTTGATGCCCCTGAGAAGTCCACAATGATCGGCATCCATCTCTGCACCCGCATCGTCTTCCATCTCATCATCGTATTCATTAAAATATTCATCCATTCCCGTCAAATCGATCCCCATATCCTCTAGCATAGCGTCACGCTCGCTCTCTGCCCATGCATCATTTTTGGAGTCCTCGGTCTCTTCCAAGGCTCGCGGCCGAGCATTCTCGGCAAGCTGATGCAAATCATGGTTGTTTGTTTGCTGGCCGTGGCTCGGTCCAGCCTGCCCGTTTGCGTCATTCATTATCTCTTCTTGTTGACAAAATACGCGTGAGTAATGGTCTTCTACTTGAATTCTCAGTTGGGCTCATTCAGAACTTGGGGTGCATAGAGAGACTCACAGACAATGAACTTGTTTTCTTTTCCCCCATAACGTACCAAGAGGATCGTGATAATCCTGCGGTTGAAGGTACGTGATGTAGATGTGAAACGGCAAAAAAAAAAAAAAAAACCATCGGCCCAGCAACAATTAGGATGTGAATAATGCAACTCTAGGCGTCTGTCCCGCGACTCTGCCAGCTGCCTCACAGTTGTAACAAAAGCGCACCAAGTTTTCCAAGAATTTCGACAAATTATATTCACTAGTACGATTGAATAGCTTTTGTTCTGGGTAGGTATTTGTAATTATCAATCGTCCTTCCTGGACAACCCAGTCTCCATTTCTTCGCCAGATTCTGCCTCGACACTTGCGGTTTTCGACCTGACACCTGCCGTTTCGCCTTCGCTGACCTTCGACAAGGTGTAACTATTTGATCTAGTTGTCCAATGCGGATAATCGTCCTTTGCATCATCAGACTCGTAATCGATTCTATTAGATTGGATCGTCTCAGACCCAACCCTCCTAGTGACAAGTTGCATATATTCCCGCATATATTCCATCTCGTCATCTTCGCCTTCATCCTATGAAGACCGACTCTTCTCCCAGAACTTCCACCTCATCTATCGGTCAAGCTCATCAACTGGCAAGTCGCCATCATCTTTTCCAACAATAGATTCCGCGACTTTCCAAATTTGTAGCAGGTTGTCCTCGGCGGCACTGGCAACCAACCAAGGCTCATTGGGGTTCCAGCTGAAGTCGGCCAAGTGGTTCGTGTGGCCGCCATGCATGAAAAGCCTAGAGTAGAACAAGTGGTTAGCATGCCGTGAACAACGACAAATAACTTGTTAAAATGAAAGTTGGAAATAGACATGATTGCAACTTACAGCTCAGGAGGACCGTCGTCCTGGTCATCGGGAAGCTGTTCCTCGCCAACGCGAGATAGATCCCAGAAGATAATTCTTCGGTCATAACTGCCACTTCCCAAGATGCCAGCTTCGGTGGGATGCCAGGCGAGGGATGTTACCGCGTCATTGTGGCCCTCAAGGGTGTGCACCTTCTCCTTCACATTTCGTAGATCCCAGATTCCGATCGTCTTATCGGCGGAAGCTGTTGCGACAAGGACTTCAGACTTTGGATTAAATGCTAGCGCATTGATGGCATCCAAATGGCCTTGCTTTGCGACAACAGCAGCCTTGTTCGTCTCGCTCTGTCGCAGATCCACGATTTGCAGGGTCTGGTCGTCCGATACGGAGCCAATGAAGTTCTTAGAAATAGGATGGTATTGAACGTCGTTGACAATTCGGGCATGGTGAGTATATCTGCGAACAGGTCGCAATATTCTTGAGTCGGCCTCAAGAAGCTTCAAATCCCTATGTTCAGAGTCAAATTAGCGGCAAGGTCCAGGATTTCGTCAAATGCTTCACTCACCACAGACACATGGTCGTATCCTCACTGCCTGAAGCGAGACATCCTTCCTCATGGGGGTTCCAGTTGAGGCCAAAACCTTCCTCCTTATGGCCGATTAACTCAATCTGCGCATTCACTTTGCCCAGCGATGCGGGTTGTAAAGGGTGCTTTGTCCGATCAAAGATGAGAATTCTGCCATCGACACCAAGTGTAGCAATGATGTCGGGGTTTTGAGGCTGATAGCGAGCCTTGTTGACCTCTCCGGGATGCTCAATTTTTTGTACAATGTCGCACTTGAGGGCCGCAACATCGCCTGCCTTTCCATAGCCTCCAATTTCGCCTCGTTCCTCGTCATAGTCGTCAGGATTCGGCACTACAGATCTGGGTATCTGGACATCGGCGATTTGGAGAAAGTTGGCGCTGCCGTCAGAGGTGTGAGTTCCGAGCAAGAGACGGTGCATGCGATAGTTTTTGCCCTCGGGCTCCTTGACGTCAGGAAACCATTGGACTGTTAGAGTTGGCCAAGTCAGGGCCGTTCTGAAACACAAACATTAGAGCACAGATTCAATCGTATAATCGCTAAAGAATAAACTTACCCAAGAATCATATCGTATAAGAATGGGCTGTTTTTCTTCCATGTTTTGTACTCTGGAATGAGATTGAAATCAGTTCAGATGCCCCGCATACCGAGAGCCAGTATCAGCATGATGGAAGCTTACCCTCATTGATGAGACGTTCCTCTTGGTCGTCTTCCTCGTCATGTACCATGTCGACTGCAGGCGCATGTCAAGATTAGCATGAGATTGCTGGAGCCGTTACGGCATTGAACCAGATAATTTAGTCTTGACAAACCATCGGGAGGATCGAGCTCAGAGCCTTGAGGCGCCATGGTCAGATATAAAAGATCTTTTGGCGAAGAAGCCCAATGAATGCTCGTTGAAAGATATCCGTTAGGAGGACGAAAAGAAGATGTAGAATTCGCCAAGAGGGAGCTCCAAGAGCAGATTAGAGAGGTCGAGAAGACGGAAAAGGCTGGCGGAAGCTTGAAAAGAATAGCCGGTCGCGTCGCGCGTTAAGTGACGAGAGGCTGGCAGGGCGTGTCGTTAGCGAGCAGCAGCTGAGCCTTGCCCGCCACCCCCCTCCCCTCAATCCCTCTGAGCCTGGCCTAGTCGCTGGAGTCATTCGCCGCAGCGCATTGTCATAGAAGCTGCCTCCAGCATCAAACTCGCTCCTTTTCACGCCGCTCATCGCCTTCAGCAATCTCCTCGTCCGCCCAGCTCCAGCTGCCTGGTAGCATTTTTGTTGCATCAGCTACAGGACAATTAGCTGCTGCAGCTCCGCGGCTCTCTTTATTGTCGTGTTTGTTAGGGCTGCTTTCTTCTGTCCTGTTACGACCTTGGCGCGAATTGGCTGAATCTGCCATCTTTCTCCTTTCTTGTTCGACTTATAATTGATATATATATACCTCGGGTGCATAGCTGCCCGACTGCCGGTATCATGGGGTTTGTTTCATGACTGCGCAAATCTGCGTGTCACGAATGCTAACGTACTGGACCTACAGTGTTCCCAAGTTCTTCAGATGGCTCTCAGAGCGTTATCCGGCTATCTCGCAAGTAATTGCGGAAAATCGGATTCCAGAGTTCGACTGCCTCTATGTAGGAGAGAGCCTATAATACCCCTTTTGCGGCAGCGTGCTAATGCCTGAATTCTCCTTTTAGCTTGACATGAACGGTATCATCCACAACTGTACACACAAAGATGCTGGCGAAGATACCACTTTCCGACTCAGCGAAGAAGAAATGTTTATTCGCATATTCAACTACATCGAACATCTGTTTGGAAAGATAAAGCCTAAGAAGCTTTTCTTCATGGCAATTGATGGAGTTGCTCCTCGTGCCAAGATGAATCAGCAGCGTGCTAGACGTTTCCGAACGGCTCTGGATGCCGAGAAAGCTCGCGAAAAGGCGATCCGTGAGGGAGTAGAGCTCCCAAAAGAAGAACCCTTTGACAGCAATTGCATCACACCAGGTTCGCCTTGTCTCTTTATACTCTCCACAATTCTATTACTGACCCTCCAATCTTTATAGGAACTGAATTCATGGCGAAGTTGTCACAACAACTCCGGTATTTTGTAAACAAAAAAATCTCGGAAGATACCGATTGGCAGGGATGTGACGTCGTCTTATCTGGGCATGAGGTTCCAGGTGAAGGAGAACACAAGATTATGGAGTACATCCGAAACGCAAAGGCACAGCCAAACTACGACCCGAACGTACGACACTGCCTTTACGGTCTTGATGCCGACTTGATTATGCTTGGACTTCTAAGCCACGATCCTCATTTCTGCCTGCTGCGTGAAGAAGTTACATTTGGACGAGCCTCCAAGACGAAGTCAAAGGAACTTGAACATCAAAACTTCTATCTGCTCCATCTCTGTATCGTGAGGGAATACCTGGAAATGGAATTTCAGGAGCTTCAGAATAAAGATGCTTTAAAGTTCCAATTTGATCTCGAAAGAGTCATTGACGACTTCATCTTGATGGCGTTTTTCGTTGGAAACGACTTTTTACCAAACCTTCCCGGATTGCATATTAACGAAGGCGCTCTGGCGAACATGTTCAGGATTTACAAGTCTGTCCTTCCACAGTGTGAAGGCTACATCAACGAGAACGGTGTTATTCACCTGGACCGTTTGCAACGTCTGCTCGATGAGCTCAGCAAGACAGAACTCGATCACTTCGAATATGAAGTTTCTGATCAACAATGGTTTGCATCTAAACAAATGGAGAAGAAGCTTGAACAGAAGAATGGAGCCAAACCAAGATCGCAAAAGAACAATCAGTTGATTATGACTTCGTTCCAGAGAGATTTATGGAAACAAAAGATTCGTCCTTTCATCTCAAACAGATCTCAGCAGCCACTGGACTTGGGTTCAGACCTCAAGGCTGCGGATCGAAAGTTTGCTCAAGATCTTGCGGAGTCCATGCACTTGCAGTGGTCTACCAAGGAAGACGAAGAGGGCAATCGTCGCCTTGTAATCGCGTTTCCCCCTAAGAAGGAAACCAGCGATGGCGAGGACGATGACGAAGAAGAAGGAAACCTCGCAGCTTATCGTGTCATGAAGTCCTATGACAAAGCGACCATTGCTGACGTCTCTCCCGAAGATGCTCAGAAGCAATACGATGAGCTATACCAACAAAAGTATCAAGGCTGGAAGACCAAATACTATTTGCAAAAATTTGAAGAATGGCCTCAAGACAAATACGAGGAAGAACAAAAGAAGCTCTGCGAGAATTATGTACAAGGCCTGCAATGGGTGCTCTATTATTACTACAAGGGCATTGCCTCGTGGCCATGGTTTTATGCTTATCACTATGCACCACTCACGTCGGGTAAATATCGCTGCATCAAATTCATCATACTATGAAGTTTACTAACAAGCATTGTATCCAGATGTTACCAAGGGCCTCGGAGCCGACTTAAACTTCAAGCTAGGTCAGCCCTTCAAGCCCAACGAACAACTCATGGGTGTGTTACCAGACCGAAGCAAGAAAATTGTGCCAACAGTTTACCACGACCTGATGACCAATCCAAACTCTCCTATCATTGACTTCTATCCGCGAGATTTCGAATTGGACATGAATGGCAAAAAGATGGAATGGGAAGCAGTGGTTAAAATTCCATTCATTGACGAAGCGCGACTTCTCGCTGCCATGGCACCCCAAAATGAGCTTCTCAGTGACGACCAAAAGGCACGAAACGGCTTTGGAGTTCCTCTCAAATTCACATACTCTCCCGAAGTCAACTTTACTTATCCTTCTCCACTCCCTGGAATTTTCCCGGAGATACAGTATTGCCACTGCATCGAGAACATCTTTGATTTGCCAAATATCGAGGGCCTCGAATACGTCTCTGGATTGACAAATGGAGCTCTAGTGAATATCAAGGCCCTTGCTGGATTCCCGACTCTACACACACTGCCACATACGGCACAGCTAGTAGAAGGATATGGAGTCAATGTTTTTCAGCAAGATAGCAGAAATCCAAGTGTCATCGTGACCCTTACCGATACGGAAATGCGGACAAAGGTTGAAACATGGAAAAAGAAGCTAGGCCAGCGCTGCTTCGTTGGCTATCCATTCATCCAGGAAGCCAAAGTTATCAAGGTACAGGATGAGCTATTTACCTACGAGCTGGCCGACGATGAAGAAACTATTGTTACCAGAGACCATGACAACAGAACAGCTTCCGATTTTGCGAAGGAGGCAGAATTTTTAGAGAATTGGCATGCCAAGCGCCTGGGAATCACGGTTGGCCAGGTTGAATGCCTTGTTCATGTTCATATGCTCAAGGGTCTCATCAAAACGGAAGATGGTGCTCTAATTAAGGAGTACGCTGAAAACCCCAGCTTACGCAAGGTCTATGCGTCCCAAACCATTGTGGAAGAAGTAGTTAACGAAGACGAACGTTTCATCGAGAGACCGGCCCTGCCGATTGAGGAAGAGTTTCCCCAAGGTACACGAGCTTTCTTCTTGGGCGAATTCGCATACGGTCGTCCCCTGGAGGTGACTGGACATGTTAACGGCAAGGCAAACATTATGGTCTTGGTTCCCAAAAATAAGGAGCCAGAAATCACGAAGAAGATCATTTTCCAAGCAGAACGCTCCAACCCGTACACACCATCCTTTGCAATCGCCAAACAGCTAGGCGTTCATCCTCTCATCCTCAGCAAAATTACATCGTCTTTCCAAGTTATCAGTGCTGCCGGCCTGAAGTTAAACCTGGGTCTCAACTTGAAATTTGAGGGCCGAAAGCTCAAGGTGTTGGGATACTCACGCAAGTCGGAGACGGGATGGGAGTTCTCCAACTTGGCTGTGAAGCTTATTGCTGATTACATGGTCGCATTCCCTGACTTCTTTGCGGCAATTCAGAAAGAACCGCAAAGAAGCGAGATTTCTGAGAGTGATCTGTGGAAGGACCCAAGCGTCGCTTCGCAGCGGATCAAAGACCTAGTAGCGTGGCTAAAGAAACAAGAGACGAGCAAATTTGAGCGAGTCCCCCTTGACGCTGAGCAGCTCGATTCGGGAATTGTCATGGCTCTGGCTACGGCTGGAGAACAGCTGCATCAAGCGAGCATGGAGGCGACTGCCAAGACGCTCAACTCTGTGCCTCGAACAGCCTTATTGAAGCCGGCGGATGCGGAGATGGTGCTGGGCAATCAGACATTCAGGTTGGGAGATCGGGTGACTTTCATTGCCGCTGCCGGTAAAGTCCCCATTGGAACTCGAGGAACTGTTGCCGGCATTTCTCGCACGGCAACTGCTATTCTCTTGGACGTCGTGTGGGACACCTCCTTCATGAGCGGCACGACTCTCGGCGAGAGAGCCCCAATGTTCCGCGGGCAGACCGTCTCATCGTCGACGGTGCTGAATACTACAAACTGGCAAGTCGTCTCTGCATCATCAAAGTCGCGACAGAGGAAATCTGCTCCGGCCACAGGATCGGTTGGATCATACGGTTCAGTCGGTGTTACACAGTACAAGGACGCCCCAGCCCCTCCTCCCCTCCGAGGCGGATGGCGTGGAGCTGCTACGGGCGATTCGGCTTCATCAGGCCGTGGGCGGAACAGTCCTGGTCGTGGCGCTCGAGGAGGTAAGCCAAATCTATTGCACAGCGGGCTTGTTTATCGGCCGGGCCAACAAGGGGGTAACCCAAGCGGCGACAATGCGACCAATGGAAATCACGCTCCCAATGGAAACGCAAATGGAAGAGGAGGAAGTGGCAGAGGCCAAGGACGTGGTCGGGGCAACGGCGGCAACAGAGGCTCGCTTGCTCCTCAGACTGGACCTGGACGAGATCAACCAGCCCTCTATGGCAACGTGCCGCCTCCTGCAAACCTTGAGACGTCGCGCGGCGGTCGTGGTCGTGGTCGAGGAGGAAGAGGACGTGGTGGACCCAACCCCAATCGTGGCCGTGGCGGTGCTGCCGCTCAGCAAGCATAGGAGCTTACGTCTGTTGCAAATCGAGTGGATGCAGAGCCGGTGGAGGTTCAAGAGCGTTGGAATACCCTGTGATTGGCTTATGTACCTAGCTACGACGGCAAATGTTCATAGTGCGGCCACATGTGGCGTGTCATTACAGAGGCAGCTGTTTATCTAGCTGAAGTAGTAGAGTCTTGTATCATTGTAGTATGCCAACAAATAAAAGAAAAAGAGCAAACTTCGAAGGTCTCATCCAGCGTGACTCATCATTTCATTTTTAACGGTTCAGGTATAAACCTCATTTCTTCTTATTTGTTACTATTGGAAAAACAGGCTGGTATCTCAAGGCTTCTTGCTCTTCTTGCTCTTTGTGCTGCTCTTATCCTTCGTGTCTTTGCCCTTCGTATCCTTAGACTTGAGGGCAGGAAGCGTAAAGAGGTCACTGACGCCCCCGCTCATGGCATTCCACATGGCAAGCGGCTTATCCATGTCCCATGTCAAGATGCCAACCCACGGCTGTACGTTGTAATGTAGCTTTAGAGTTACGTCGGCAGTCTCGGCGATCTTGCCGCTAGGGTGGGTGATTTGGTACTTGGGCTTCTGGTTCTTGAGCTTAAGCAGTCCTCTGATATCACATATCGATTAGCCCTTGATACCAATTACATCTGAATAGAAGATCCTCTTCTAATTACCTTTCAGGCGCAATGCTCTTGCCCTCGGCGCTCCTCTTGAGTTTCTTCATAGCCACGGGGCCAATGTTCTGTAAGTGGTCGGCACTGGGGTTGGTGATGATGCTATCCCAAATAACGGCGGTGTTGTTGATGCCGCCAGGGCTCGTCCAGTCTGCCGTTACATAGACGAAGAGTTGCTTGGTATTCCATGTGAAGAGTGAGGAGAGGTCGGCTTCCAGGGAGAAGCGAATAATGGCATACTCTTCCTTCTTGGAAGAGTAGTAGTGGGGTCGGCCCTTGACGCTATATATTGCATTGCAAGATAGCAAATTGGTTAGATATATATATATATATAATTGAATCAAGTAATTCAAGTTTGCTTTGCATACACTTGGATGTTGTCGGTCTTTATGACGCCGCTGGGCGTGCGAGCGGAGCCGAGATCTGTGGCAGCGATGAATGCGCCCAAGACGAAGGCGACGGTGGTGAAGAAGCCAAAGACATTCTGGAGTCGGGTGAAGGAGCTGTGCATGCTGGGCAATTTGTTGCTGGTGCCAGCTGGAATTTCAACAATGGAGTCGATTTTGCTGTCGTCAATTAATGCGGATCCAGCGCTGTAGAGAAAAGTGATGCTGCCGCATGAATGGGCATGCGCTGGTGTTAGTATCACCGAGCTTGCAGTAGGTTTATAGCAGCTGGCCTTGGCTTAACAGGACACGTCGCTGAGGGACCGCAAATTGTCAGCCTTGCAGGTAGGATCTGCTAGTTATTGGGCAATCAAAAGAAGGCTGCCAACAGAGCTAGGCTCAATTAAGCGCTAGTTTCGAGACCCCTACAAGGTACTTGGCAGATCCAGCTCGAGACGACTTATACATGGAAGGGCACAGCAAACAGGAGATACAATACCGAGTATCAGGGCATACATAAAGATAGTATGTGATACCTAGTTAGTAATTATACGGCCCTCGAAGATGCTTCTCGATCAATGTAGCTTTTCATTTCTACATCTCTATATTACCGTGCATAAGTAGTGCGTCCATCTACTCTCGCTTACACCAATTGACGTACTGTCTATACCATTTAGTCTAGCAATAAGGGCAGCTATCGACCCTGCTTAGCCCACCCTCTTTTTCCCTGCTTCCCACCGAGTGATACTTCGGCCCAGGCGGAGGGTTGCTGTGCGTGGCATGTAACCCGATTGCACCTGTTCCTGTTCTGTATTAGAGCAGAGCTGTATGTCCCATTCGTCGCTGTCTGAAGTAGCCCTTGTCGCCTCTCTCTCCGGCGGTGATCGGTGCAATTGCTTCTTACATACCGCCCTCGCCTCCCCGCTTCCCTCGTCTCCCTTCTACCGAGTCAGGATACCGAGAGCCTTCTCTGCTCTGCGGGCTGGAATTATTAGGCTTCGAACGCATCCGGCTCGAGTCGCTCCAATGCGATAGACGCCCAGCGCCCTGTTGCTTACATCGATAGCATCCCCAGAGCGCTGCGTGAACAATGCGACGACCACAACGGTCGACGACGCCATGTCCCGCCGCGACGACGACACATCGCCCAGCGTGACCCCAAGCGTCCTAGGCGGTATCGCAGATCCTGAGGCAAGTTAAAGAAAGCGCGCAAGAATACTGTTTCCCAGCAGCAGCTCCTCATAAAGTGCGCGACCGCTTCATCCATCCCAATGGCTGCCTTGACGCCATCGCCGTGCTTGTCGCCTGAAGAATGCCTACCTCTAGGTGGTCTGCATGCCCTGTGGAGGCCCCGAACGAGGCGCGCGTGGGCCCGAGCACGCTGTGACGCAGCGGCTTTGGCCACTAAACTGCGCCAGCTCACCACGCTTCGTTGGCGCCATGGGCCGCTGTGCCCGCTATGAATTTTTGCTTTGCGTTGGCCACGGGCCTAGTTTCCCTTATCGAGCGCCTCCACTAATGATGCCTGGAATATATCCAGACCCGACCTCCAACATCATCGTCGCCAAACGTCCGTGAACATGTGCAACAAGAGCCTATAGCTCTCGGGGCCTCAAAGTAAGCTCGTCGCCTCTCCCTTTAGCGCTTCTGCACGACACGATCCTCCAGGCATTTGCTGAGCCGGGCTAGGCTACCCAAATCGGCGCCGCGCATCGCTAGCCGAAGCCCTATCGAGGCTGCTGAAGAAAAATTCCCTGTCGGTCACGCGGAAACGGACAGCGATCCGAAGTCATCTCGAGAACGCAGCAAGGCAACGAAAACCCGATGGGAGTATGTCGTCACTCTTATAATCCTATGCTGCCACATCCCGTTCATGCTGCGACCCAGCGCTGACTTGCAAAAGCCCGTTTGCTCGCTATCACTCCAATGCACACTCGTTCCCGGATTATGTGTAAGATTCTATGCCCATCCGGCAATCTCTTTTCTTTTCTTTTTTGGACCCTTGCCAGTGACTAATTAATTTACTCTAGGGAACCAAAACGCAGCATTACCATGGGTCCGGAACGGCTGGTGAGTGGTGATGAGATGAGTTGATCATATCGGTCAAACCACTGACAAACGTGCGAACAGAAACAAATTAATGGAGCGACCAGGCCAGTCAATACGCTCAGCGTGAGGCGACACGAGTCCCTCAACGATGCGGATGCCCCAGCAAGCAAACGCCAGAAGAAGGATATCGTTCGAACGCACGATACGACAACGAGCCCGTATTTCCCCAGACCTAAGCCATCGAAGAGTAGCGATATTCAAGAAACGCACGCGGAGGGCTCGCATGACGATATATATGACATTATAAGTACTTCAAGCGCAGGAAACACAAGCCGGAGCGCTCTGGCAGGCTTGGACGAATATCGCCACACCATACTACACCCGCCTATCAGAGGAAAGAATAAAGGGAGGCGAAGGCGAAGCCAGACTTTATCGAATTCGGTTCACCAAACGCAGAGCGATAATGTTAGCACCGATCTCGACGGGTTCCAAGCTCCCGGCCCTCAATCTCCGAGCCGAAGTCGATTACCTAAAGATGTAGACAGCCCGGATGTCCTCGCGTCCGAACAACGGCCATCTATGGTAACAAATGCAGGCTTTGTCTCCTCTCGATTCTTCAAGAGAGATCGCCCGTATCGCCTCGCAGAAAACAGTCGCCCCCAGATTAAGCGTCAAAAGCCTTCGACGGTCAAAGAGCCTATTGAGGTCTCAGAAGACGAACTCCAGGCCGATTTTACACAATACACAGAATCGAATGACAGCAAGAACACGGCATCAAAAACTCCCGCTCATTTAAACCGCCAGAAAAAATCTACAATGCGAGGAGATATCCACCCTACGGTTTTCAAGACTTCATCGCAACGACAGGCGCGATCTGACGACATAGCCATAATCAGAGCGGTTTGTGGGAAACATACCTACGAGCGTGACGACAATTCCGATATAGTGATTCTGCGCCAAGACAAGGATGGCAGAAGGCTTGAGGCCGTACTTGAGAATGGCAGCGTTGCAAAAGAGTATTGTTGGCTAGGCATCGATCTGGATCAAGTTTCTTCTTTCGGGTATAATGAACCGTTAAGCCGCTATGTCTTTATCATGCGTTCGAACAAAGGGGGTGCTGGTGCGAAGCTTTATCTGGAATTCGAAAGTATCAACAAGACCAAGGATGTCTGCGAACTTTTAAGGTCTGCGAAAGTTGTTAGGAGGTACATGTATGTATGAAATGCTTTAATGAGGCAGGCAAGAGGCTAACATACACCTGCAGCGAAGATCTAGAAAAGAGGGCTGAAAAGGCATTTGATGACGCGAAGACTTGGATATCTTCTAACAAGACCTCTTCTAACATGGCCACTAACGAGGATTATAAAAAAATTAGCCAGCTCTTTTCTACAGAGGAGAAAGAAAAGGCTACCATACCAAGATCTTCCAGTCCGGATCGGCGTCCATCAGCACGCGGAAGACTGAAGGACATCCTATTACAGTCAGCCCAAAATGCAGGGACTTCTAAAACGTCTCGCCAATTGGAAGAAAATCTCGACCTCGACCTCGACCTACGACGATCTACAAGATCATCTGCTCCTGCTACGCGGCCCCGTCTGCCATCGCCTGATGCTTGGTCAAAATCACATCCAGACTGGGAAAAACTATGGCTAGCGCCGCTGATATTCCCCGAAACCGGCAAAAATAGAGCGACGGTGGATAAAATTGACATCCCGAGGTTGAATGAGAGCGAGTTTCTAAACGACAACCTCATCAATTTTCATATTCGCCACCTTCAATTCAGGCTTGAACAGGAGAGGCCTGAATTGCTACGCAAAGTTTACTTCTTTAGCACCTTTTTTTTTGAGAAACTGAAGTCTACAAAAGGCAAGATAAACTACGACGGTGTCAAAGCTTGGACAGCCAGAGTGGATTTGCTCTCTTATGATTACATCTTCGTGCCTGTCAATGAGCATACTCACTGGTATCTGGCCATAATTTGCAATCTTCCCAACGCAGTTCGGGCCCCTTCTCCCGAAGAAATAGATCCAAAATCGTCAGATGGCTCAGTTGATAATGCGATGGAAATGATAGATGCGCCCGAGTCTCCAAGATTGGCAACGGTCGAAAGAGATTTGACCGATATCTCATTAGAAGACGTGGAAGCCGCGGTACGAAAAGACGCGGATGGCTCCGTTCCATCCCATCGCATAACCACACCATCGACTCCTTCCTCGCCCACCAGAAAGCGGAAATTTGCAGGATCTACCCCGTCTAAATTTGATCCTACACAACCCAGAATTATCACTCTTGATTCTCTTGGAAGCCCGCACGCTCCAACAATCAAAGCGTTGAAAGAATATCTCGTTGAGGAAGCGAAGGCGAAAAAGGGCATTACCTTGGAAACCATTCCCACCGGTATGACAGCCAGGGGTATCCCCGAACAAAACAACTTTTGCGATTGCGGAGTTTTTGTTCTAGGATATATGGAAGAATTCTTGATAAACCCTGATGAGGCAGCGCGCAAGCTCTTCTCAAAAGAAGAACTCGGTTGGAACATTCGTCCATCTGACCTACGGAATCATATGAGAGATCTGCTATTCAAACTTCAAGCTGAGCAGCATGAACGACACGTGCAACAGCGAGAGGAGAAGAAGCTCCTCAAAGCGAAGAGAAAGGCAATGGCTGAATCCAGCTCGCAAATATCCTCGCCGCCTAAGCCAATAGCATCTCCCTCTCTAGCACCGAAATTGCCTGGTTCTTTCCCCAGCGAGTCGCCGGAAAGGAAACCAATGTCAGGGACTGAGCCATCTTCATCAGAATCTATACAAGAGGCTGATAACTTAAAAGACAGTAATTTGAACGGCGAGACATTGCCTGAAGATGAGCAGAGATTTAAAACGCTCTCAGAGCCTCAGTTCATCAGCTGCTTATCAGATGCATCAGGCGCCAGCCCTACCATCACGAAGGGCAAAATTCCTCCTGTTGCTTCCTCCAAAACGCCCGAAGAGCCACAATTCATTGGCTGCTTATCAGAGGGGGAAAGTGTTAGCTCCAATATCCCAAACCCAAAGAGCAAAATCCCCCCCAGCGATTCTTCTTTATCCTCCAAACGCAATGGTAAACTGGTTGTGGAATTGAAAGCCGTCAACGGGCTCGATAAAAGCCAGTTTGAGGAATCTACTGTGGACGATGGCGATGACAATGACGACTCAGTCCTGTTTATAAAGGAGCAATCAAGCGCATCATCTCAGAATAACGAGGCCGCGCCAAAACCAACCAAGACAAGTCGGAATCGACAGGCATCTGTGGAGCTGGTTGGAGAGACAAGAAGTCGTCCAACGTCGTCCCATGTGCATGGCCAACAGACCAAACCCTTTACTGGCACTCTAGCACGATTGAAAGCGCGAAAAGACATAAAATCCGATGATACCCGAAGAGGGCCAAGATACGAGGGCATTGACAGATCCGCGGCAATATCCTAGTGCATACATCTAACCTATCTCTCTTTCTTCCTTCTAATTTTTTTTTTCTGTATTCCAGAATTTCATTGCGAGAAGCATATACACCGCGAATAAGGCGGAGTTATAGGCAAGCTTTTTTTGGCTTGCTTCGTTTATTGATTTTTGGTCCAAACCAAATGCACGTTGTGGTTTTAGGGAGAAATACAGTCGGGCATAGCAAATGGTGTTTCATCCTGTTTTTGTGGTCTTGTAGGGATTCAACTTTTCCCGAATTTCGAGAGGCATTTCGGTTCGTTGATTTATTCAACATCTCTCGCGTGGCTTGATAGATGATGGATTTAGTAAATACATTGCATGGCGAATATCAGTATGTTATGCTAGTGATATACATATAACAAAATGAAGATAGTTGACTTTGTAAAAATGACCCACGATGTTCACTACAATGCGTATGCATGCATATTATGTGCTCTTCAAGATGTGTATTATATACAAGAACCAATGCTGTGTACAAACGATCCGACTTTGCTATTATATGTAAACCTCTAGATTGTTGCCCATGCTTCCTTTCACCCTGTTTTTTTTAATCATCGCCTTCTTCGTTTTCTTCTCCTTCTCCTTCTGACGAATCATGTACGCCATTGGCTGATGCTCTTGGAATTTTGGGAATTTCAAACACCACGCCACCGTTCCTTACTCCTTTTCCTTTGCTCACGCTCCATCTTCCCAGGCGGTGGTCTGTGGCTACGGCGGCGACAATGCAGACGCCTTCTTCGCCGCGGTCGCCGCGCTCGAATATGGCGATGTCGTTGATGACTCCTTCTACGGATCGGCAGTGAGGCTTGTCTTCGCCGTCACCCGATGCGCCGTTGGTCTGGTGGTCCTCTGAAGAGCCACCGAGCGTGGCGACGAGATCAATCTTCTTCTTATCCTCGGACAGCTGCCATATCCGCACGTGGCCATCCCAGCTGCCGCTGATGATGACGTCGGAATAGGGGATGACTTTCAGGGCTGTGATCCAGCGAGGGGTAGGCGCGGGAACGACCTTGCGATCTGGGCTCACCTCAGCCGAGGCGGCTTCTGGCTCCAGCGGCGGGTCGAGGCCGTGGGCGAGGGGCTGGATGTAGACGGGCTTCTTCTTCGTCACGTTCCAGAGGGCAATGCTGCCGTTGTCGCTGCCGGTGACGAAGAGCTCGTCGTCGATCATGGCGATGCGGTCCATGCTGCCCTCGTGGAGGAGCGATCGCGGATTGATGCCGGGCTGTGGCTTTTTGTCTACCGCGCCGCCGCGGAAGACGAGCTGGGTTTCTTCTGCGACCTTCCATAGGCGGGCGGTTCTGTCTCGGGCACCGACACTGACGCATCGCTCCTGAGCGAGGGCGTCGATGTCGATGACTTCGTCTTGGTGGCCGAACAAGGTTTCGATGTAGGCCAGCTCGTCCAAGCTCCAGACCTTGACCGTTCGGTCCTTGGAGGAGGAGTAGAGCTGGTTCGTGCCTCTCCGGAAGGCAAGCCCCGTTACAGCGTCACGGTGGTGTGTAAAGACCTTGATCGGCTTCAGGGTCTCAGCATCGTGGACGATAATCTTCTTATCCTGGCCTCCAGTGACGACATATTTGCCGTCAGAAGAAGCGGCAACCGCCAAGATATTCTTCGTGTGTCTCTTGTATTCCTTGTCTTCTTTCTTGTTCACATTTCCCTTGATCCACAGCTCCAGCTCAGGTCGCTTTTTTGGTGGCGCCGGTGGCTTCTTCGGTTTCCGTTTTGTCGT
Source organism: Trichoderma sp. 2475 (assembly GCA_038502285.1). Taxonomy (NCBI): domain Eukaryota; kingdom Fungi; phylum Ascomycota; class Sordariomycetes; order Hypocreales; family Hypocreaceae; genus Trichoderma; species Trichoderma sp. 2475. The sequence goes on along the minus strand of JARPVV010000003.1, from coordinate 900,396 downwards.
CTGCGGGTACTGGTGCTGAGGGAGGTCTTGTATCCTCCACTTGTGTAGGTAGAGATCTTTGGTGGTGGTGTAGACGTACGGTGCGCAGGCGGCAATGGAGGTGACAGAGTTTGTGTTTGATCTGAAAAACGTCTGGCTGGCCTTGTCAAAGGCCAATTCGGCAGCCAGTTGGCGGTAGACTTTTCCTTTTGTTTCGGCCACATCTTCCTGCAGCCTCTCGGCAATCAGATCCCGGTCAATCTCTGCGGCGTCGAATCCAATCTCGTCCACGTGCTCTTTGACATTGTCGAGGTAGCGCTCGGCCAGTCGCAGTCGCTGCTCGGCGGCGGTCTCGCCCCCAATATCAGAGTCGCTGTCGCCTTCGTCGTTGCTCGCGTCAGAGGCGCCATTATAGCTTTCTTCATCTTCAGAGTCGCTGCCGGAAATCGACTCGTCGTCACGCTCGGCTCGCTTCTTGCTCGGGGCGGCCTGCTGCTGCTTCGCGGAGGGCTTCGCAGATTTCGCAGAGGTCTTGGCTGAGGATTTTGAGGCGGCAATTCTCTTCTTGGGCGCTTCCGGGGCCGAAGGTCGCTTCCTCTTGCCAGGAACTGTGAAAAACGACGACATTGTGGCTTCAATCCTCCTCGCCAATTGCCATGTACTATCCCACTATGTGCAGTCGACTTTCTCGCATTTACGTCCGTACTAAAGAAAAAAAAAAGTTCGAGATAGGCGACCCACCAAACTTTTTTGACCCCACTATGCGGCGCTGCAGCGAATCACGGTACTGATCCGGGTTATAGTGCTTCCGGCCCAGGGCGGTCAGGCCTGGCGTGGGCAATACGGCAGGTGGGCGGTTCGTTGACGCGCAGCGCTACAGCCTAGCGGGATGAGGTAGCTGTGGTGGGTTGAGAGGACGTCTCTACAGCTCTCGAGCAGCAACATACCCATCATACCCGCAACACACAATCACCATGTGAGTGCATGTGGATGCACCTCTTCTGCTCCTTGTACCGCTGTTTCGCATAGCTAATGCCACTGGCTCCAGGGAGGTTCTTCTGGGAATTACAGGAAAGGACTTTACTCTCATCGGCGCTTCTAAAGCTGCCATGAGAGGAGCCACGATCCTCAAGGCATCCGACGACAAGACACGAGCGCTGAACAAGCACACTTTACTGGCATTCTCTGGAGAAGCTGGCGACACAGGTCAGACCCTTGGCATTTGAAACACCGCTCAGAGCTCAGGATTTTGACCATGGTGCAGTACAATTTGCCGAATACATCCAACGAAATGCCCAACTCTACTCGATGCGCAACGAGACCGAGCTGTCACCCTCTGGTCTAGCACACTTCGTCCGAGGCGAACTCGCCACCAGTCTCCGATCCCGAAACCCATACAACGTAAACCTATTGATGGGAGGCGTTGACCCCATCACCGGCAAGCCCTGCCTGTACTGGCTAGACTACCTAGCGGCGCTGGCAGAGGTCCCCTATGCAGCACACGGCTATGCCCAGTACGTGAACCTTGAAACTCCGAATTACTCTGAATATATATTTTCATGATGGAGATTCTCTCTTCGTTTCGTACTTGTTTGCTGACATAGTGGCTGCTCTACATAGATACTACTGCTTGTCTCTCCTAGATAAGCATCACCACCCAGATATCACACTCGGACAGGGAATCAAGCTCATGACGATGTGCATAGACGAGCTGAAGCGCCGGTTACCGATTGACTTCAAGGGAATGACAGTCAAGGCCATCAAGGCGGACGGAATTGTTGATATAGAGTTTGATGATGACCGCATTGTGAAAAGCGCATAAGTCAAGAGCGGGTTGCTAGAGAAAGGACTGGTGTGTATGGCTAGGTAGACTGGCTTAAGCTTGGTAATAATATACAGCCGCCGCTTCTTTCCGGTGCAGTGTTCAGCAAGTTTCGATGAGCGACCAGTCAGTGCTTTGGGAGTATCAGGCGATGGAGGCTATGGAATTGAAGAGAGGGAGATCAATGTCCAAGGAAGGGCTACTTGGCTTACGATTACGCCCCGTCGAGGTTGCTGTTCAATCAGCTTCAGGTGTGCCTGCCGTCTATGGCAATTTAGCTTTCTCAATCTCTAGTGAGAGTTTCTACCCGCGCCCGAGCACTTACACAGATTACACTGCCCTGCAGCGAGCAGCGTATCTACTGTACGTAAACAGCTATATATCTAGGTATGCTTATGGCTTATTTATGATGAAATCATTTGCCTAGGATGTACCTTACTGTAGTGATCTGATAGGCCAGTTTGGAAAAGGTAATGTCTCTTTGTGGAATTTCCATATCCGGCTCTGGCTGGGGTACTTTACACCAGCAAGCTGCCACATAGCAGCAATACCTGATACTCTGTGGATGGGCAATATGTACCTATCTGGCAAACACATGATAGCACAATAGAATGGATCATCAAATACAGGCAAGTGGCAGCAAAGCAGTGATGGTATCTCACGGCGTTGGATTACAGATACTACCTGGCCAGGACCCCTGGTCAAACTTTGAATCCTCCGTCGTTGAGAGTAGAGAGCACATGCGAATGTCAGGAGTACCTCAGGCATCTCCCCAAGTGCGCAATAATGATTCCAATCTACGCAACGTAGTTGCCGAGCAAATCCATGCAGTGCCCGGTAGTAGTAGTAGTGCAATTAAGATTCTGTCAAAAACCTTACGGAGCCAAATTGCCATGAATTACATCACAAGAGCCGGCCGAGATCTAGGTTATCGGGGGTAAGATGGGGTGGTTAGGCTTGAGGTAATACTCCGGACGGAGTAGGCGAGGAGAAAAAAAATCCCCCACTTTGAGCAAAGCCCAGGCCATGGAATCGGCGGGGAGTCAGATATTGCAGGCACAGTGGCACCTTGCTGCTATGCCACTTGTTTGTACCCCGCCAAAGCAACTTGGACAAGGCAAAAGCCACCAAGGTGTCCCCATGGATCTCGTTGTTATAGCAGTAACACTGCTTCTTTTTATCGCAGAATCACTCCAGAAAGTCTGAATGGTTAAACGGATAGGCAAACTCCTTTTTGCGGCTGCGCGCCTCTCTCTCTTTACACTCATCCACGGGTGCGTCATGTCCCACTCCTGCAGGAGGGCGAGGCGGTATTCGCATCAGCTGTGCAGCAGCATCTATCGGTGTAGGGCCCTGACAAGGTACATGTAGCATCCCAGGCAGTCCTAGGCGAGAGTCGATTGCTGGGGCTTAGTGCTGGCACTTGACGTGTTTCGTCAGTAGTGCCTGGACAGCACATGTCAGGCATCATGATAAGGGTTGCAACGCCACAGGGTCCCAACACCATCGACCAGCTCTGCGTAGAATTACCTACCGATAGTAGCAGTAGGCTGCACAGGTGCTCTGGGACATCGTAAAGAGCACTGTATATTCGAATTTTCCAGCCTCAGCGAGAAACCCCCGCGGGCCGCTCGCCGAATAGGCTGCCAGCCTCGCTGACTCCGAAACGTTATTCACTCCGTAGTGGCGATTCGGATAGAAGCGCTGAGAATCTCTTAGCTGTCAGTCGGTAGGGAGAAGAAAAGAATCGGTCTGCCCAGCAAAACGTCACAAGCCACAGCGCCACGGAAAACGCAGCAAGGGAGGGCCAAGGTCGCCGTCCGGTACCTTTTCAGCGCCCAAGTGCGCGACAAACGACGCAGCTGTGCGCATCCACGTGAGGCGTCTACTTGGAGGGTACACGCTTGGTGGCTTTCATCCTAAGAAATCTCTGACCCCCTCGGGCACTAGCCTTTTTCTGTCCGGCTTGGGACCAATTTTTTTTCTCGCCTTCGCCTCGAGGCTCGCCGTCCCTTTTTCTTCTCTTCTTTCCCACAAACTCAACCCTCTTGACACACAACCTCTCTCATCTCCATCCCCCTCTCTTTTTCCTCATCCTTGCATCTCATCACGGCATTTTCGTCTTTCCTTGGTCTTTCCTTTGAAGATTCTGCGTGTTCTTCGACGGAAAGTGCAAGCACAAGTTGTTTAACGCGTGCCCAATTTTAATACGAGTCGGAGAAAAGAAAAAAAAATCGCTTGGGAACTCAAGTTCTTCCCGTTTCTTTCTCTTCGTGTTTGCTGTCTAGTTTTTGCGGACAGGCTTCGCTACTTTCACTCTCATTTATTTCAGAGGGTGATTTATTCTTGATCGACCGAGTTCGATAATTTCCCTCGCGCCTCAAAAGCTCATCTTTCTTCTACGATTCAAGTCGCTCTTCATCGGAAACTTTACGAGTTTCAATCATGGCGGACCAACTCAACATGAACGGCCTCAACCTTGGTGGTGACGGCCCTCAGTCTGCTCCCGGGGCTCGATCCTATATCCCCCCTCACATGCGAAGCCGCGGTGGCGGCGGCGGTGGTGGTGGTGGTGGTGATCGCGGCGCTGCTGGCCTGAACAACAGTGCCTGGGCTGGGTGAGTACTCAACACGTCAACATTACTGAATCGCAATATCATGGCTAACACTTTTTAAATAGCAATGGTGGCCAACAAGGCGGCTACAGTGGCGGTCGTCAGGGCGGTTTCGGAGATGCTCCCAACTATCAGAACAACCGTCGTGGTGGTGGTGGCAGCTGGGGCGGTCGCGGAGGCTACTCTGGCGGTGGCAGCGGAGCTGGTTATGAAGGCGGCCACGGCGGTGGCAGCCACGCTGCTCGCGGCTCTGGAGATGGACAATGGCGGGACGGAAAGCACATTCCTGGCCCCCAAAACGCCCGTGTCGAGCGTGAGCTTTTTGGTACTGCCGACGATCCTTCCAAGCAGCACACCGGTATCAACTTTGAGAAGTACGACGACATCCCTGTCGAGGCTTCTGGTCGTGACGTCCCTGAGCCCGTCCACCAGTTCACCACTCCTCCTCTGGATGAGCATCTCTGCCGCAACATCGAGATGGCCCGCTACAAGGTTCCCACTCCCGTTCAGAAATACTCCATCCCCATCGTCATGGGCGGCCGTGATCTCATGGCTTGTGCCCAGACTGGTTCCGGCAAGACTGGTGGTTTCCTCTTCCCCATCCTGTCTCAGGCTTTCATCCACGGCCCTTCCGCTGTCCCTGCCAACGCTGCTGGACAGTTTGGCCGTCAGCGCAAGGCCTACCCCACCTCCCTTATTCTCGCCCCCACTCGAGAACTGGTTTCTCAAATCTACGAAGAGTCTCGCAAGTTTGCCTACCGATCTTGGGTCCGCCCCTGCGTTGTCTATGGTGGTGCCGATATTGGCTCTCAGCTTCGCCAGATTGAGCGCGGATGTGATCTTCTTGTCGCCACCCCCGGTCGTTTGGTAGATCTCATTGAGCGCGGCCGTATCTCTCTGTGCAACATTAAGTATCTTGTGCTCGACGAGGCCGATCGCATGCTGGACATGGGTTTCGAGCCCCAGATCCGCCGTATCGTCGAGGGTGAGGACATGCCCGCTGTCAACGACCGCCAGACCCTCATGTTCTCAGCCACCTTCCCCCGCGACATCCAGATGCTTGCCAGGGATTTCCTCAAGGACTACGTCTTCTTGTCCGTCGGCCGTGTTGGTTCCACCTCTGAGAACATCACCCAAAAGGTCGAATTTGTCGAGGACATTGACAAGCGCTCCGTTCTGCTCGATATCCTCCACACCCACGCTGGCGGCTTGACGCTCATCTTCGTCGAGACCAAGCGCATGGCCGACTCCTTGTCCGATTTCCTCATTAACCAGAACTTCCCCGCTACTTCCATCCACGGAGACCGAACCCAGCGTGAGCGTGAACGCGCTCTTGAGTTCTTCCGTAACGGACGATGCCCCATTCTGGTTGCTACTGCCGTCGCGGCCCGTGGTCTCGATATCCCCAACGTCACTCACGTTGTCAACTACGATCTCCCCACTGATGTGGACGACTACGTTCACCGAATTGGTCGTACCGGTCGTGCCGGAAACACTGGTATTGCCACCGCCTTCTTCAACCGTGGCAACCGTGGAATTGTCCGCGAGCTCATCGACCTTCTTAAGGAGGCCAACCAAGAAGTTCCCCCTTTCCTGGAGGCTATTGCTCGCGAGTCTTCCTTCGGCGGTGGTGGCCGCGGCGGTCGCTCTCGCCCTGGCGGTGCTGGCCGTGGTAACGCCAACCGTGACTTCCGTAAATTCGGCGGCGGCGGCTTTGGCGGCTCCGGCGGTGGTTTCAGCAACAGCCCTCAGGGAGGTTTCAGCAACTACGGCGGTGCTCAGGGAGGCTCCAACTATGGCGGTGGCGGCGGTGGTGGCTACAGCGGCGGCTACGGTGGTGGCGGCGGCGGTAGCTACGGCAACCCTGGCGGTGCTGGAGCTCAGTCTTCTTGGTGGTAAACATTATCACTTACATCTGGCTAGGATGGACACATCATTGTGCCCACCACCGTGGCTCCTCTGACGCCACTTGATGTTTGCAGCTTTTCTTTTTTTTTTTATTCATCTCATTATTCTCTTCTCTTTTCACTTCTGCTTTTACTGAATCGGCTATTTTCATATTTTACGCATTTACGTCATTTGTTTTCAACGACACGGCGGCATCATGACCTGCGAAGATCGAAGAGTGCCTTTTTTCTTTTTTTTTATTTACTGGAAAAAAAAGGCAGCATCGGTCAGGGGCATTTCACGACGCATGTGATAGATTGCATTTCTTTTTGATTTCAGCATCCTCCCTCACTTGATACCCTTAGACCGAGAATAGAGGAACTTTAACGACATTGGCAGAACGTGGTGTTGAGGGATCTACAATTGCTAGATCTAGAAGGACATCACAATTTTTTATGTTTCTGCCGTCTACGAGGGTTTCCTCCCCCCGCAGGGCATTTTCTCGCTTTTCATGATAGAGGGTCATGCTATCGCCGTGGCATACATAGACAAAAGTGGATTTACTCGGTTCTCTGGTCGGATTTTACGCTCGACAGTCTCCACGGATTTGGGACGGATGAGAGAGCTATGAGCATAGACTGGGAGTACAGAAGGCCTATAGGTTGGTTTCTCATTTCATTCGAGAGCAAAAGAACTGGGCCTCTCGACGCTAGTTATGGATTTTGGTTGGGAGGGCATGGATCAAAGGCTCTCGGCTCTTTGACCGTCATACGCACATGGAACGCTTCGACTCGGCCGGAAGGGTCTCGAGTACGCAGCCTTGATAGGACAGGGTCTCGGGGTTTTTATTGTTCCCGTGATAGACAGACTACCAGAGCGGACTGAGGAGTCCCAAGTAAAAAAAAAGTTTTTGCGACATACAATGTGCCTTGCATGTGATGTGACTTTTCTTAACTGCATATGCGTCATTGTGGTGCCTGAGTGTTTTCTTGTGAGGTGTACTACTCGTTAGAAATATATTTGGGCAAAACCCATGGTGATGTCTGCTATACGATATAAAGTGTGTAGGCAGCGCTTCTTCTCTCTATATAATCTGACTGTTTTACCCTGGAAGACGTCATCTTCCACCTGTGTTTCTGTCCATTGTCCCAAAGGACAGATAGGAAAAGGAATATTCGTGGCAGCCTGTCAGCGTGCATAAATACTATGTACCTTGCTGACGCTCAATCTGCACTGCGACACAGAGACATTCTCCCGCGTGGAAGATTCTGGATGGCGGGGATTTTCAGAGCTGCGTTGAGACTAAGCCGCGGTAAGACGCAAAGCCTGGGTACATGGAGAGGTACGAGAAACATACCGCTGAGAATTAGAGGAGGTTGATATTGCGCTATAAATTTTATGGCAGGGTTAATGGCATTGGGCTTTTTAGTTTACTGTCTGACGAGAAGATTCACAGAAGCTTTGTCTCTTACAAGGCAGTATCATTCTGCACCGAAGTAGCCGGAGAGGCTCAAGCAAGATAAGGCTTCTGAGGGTTTGAGAGATTGGGTACAAATCAGTGGTAAAGCCGCTGTGTTTCGTACATGTACATTGCAGCACGGGCATCACCTGCTTACTTTGGGCATTAGTGGCCAACTGTCCAGGCCATCTCGCATTGTCATTCTGCCACCCCACCATTGTGCGCAGCTGCTCGCCTTCCTCTCCTCCTCTCCTCTTCACATGCCTCGACTCGTACGAGGGGAGTGCAAAGAAACGCCAACCAAAGCTCTGGTTTGAAGCTCCCTCACCGTCTCCCTTTGCTCCCGAAGCGACACAGCATCGGCGCCGAGATGGGCCTCCTCGAGAGCATTGACGCCGGCCTCACTGGCTTTGTGGGCCAGTGGAATGGCTACTCGACCGCGCTGGTGACGCTGCTCATTGCCCTCGTCACTTACCGCATCACGTCGTCGCGCGAGCCTGATGTGCACCCGCTGCTGCTTGCCAGGCAGGCGACCGCCTCTCCGGTGCGCAATGAAGGCGAGAGCGCCGTCTACAGAAACCAGGCTACTCCGCACAGCATGCCGCTGAATACCGGGCTGGATGTCAAGAACGCTGGTGCTTCCCGATGGTCGAGGGGTCGAAACGGCGATTTGCGAGATGTCTGGCGCAAAGCGACTACTGGCAATGATCAAGGAAAGAAGGGAAAGCTCTTTACTGTGCTCGGATCGGAGAATATCATTGAGCATCGTCTAGGTATGGATGTCTGCCCAAAGCAATTCAGGTAACGATGGTGATGGCTGACTGTTTCTTTTTGCAGAGGATATCAACCGACAGATCAACCTCATTGGACATCACATTGCAGAGCAAGGCGGCATCAGAGTTGCCATCTATCTGCCCAACTCGATCGAATTTCTCGTTGCTCTGCTGGCCTGCAGCTTCTACCCGAACCTGACTACCGTTCTGATCCCGTTCGACGTCTCCAATGAAGAGCTCGTTTCCATGATGAGACGATCCGCCGTTGATACGGTTGTGACTACACCCGGATCTTTCCCTCTCGATGATATTACCAAGGCCTACCCATCGCTGAGACAGCTCATCTGGGTTGTGGACGAGGGAAGCGCACATCTCGACTGGAACGAGGTTCCCGAGGGCATGGGGGGCAGCGTTAACGTGGCTACGTGGCAAGAAATCATCCGGGATGCCCCTGCTGACTCGAGCACTGAACTGCCCCCTCTGGATCTGGAAAACGTTCCCATGGATGTTGTGACTTTCTGGCAGACAAAGGCCGGAACATTGGAGGAAATGGTGCGCTTTACGCAAGGCAATCTGGTCGCTGGTATCTCTGCTCAGATCCACGGTATCCCCGTAAAGGACAGACTGACTCCATCTGATTTGTTTCTACCTGCTGAGTCTTTGGCCGGTATCCATACCCTTGTCCTCACCTTGGCTGCGCTTTACCAAAACTCTTCCGTTGCTTTCAATTCGGTTGCTGGAAGGTCGCCAGATTTGGTTCTGGCTACTCAGGGTATCGCTCCGACGGTAATTGTTGCCAGCCCCGACAGCTTGCTCAGAGTTCACCAAGAATCCTCCGCCAAGCTCAACACTCCTCTCGCCAAAGCCTCTCATGCTCTTTCCACTCGTGCTCTTACGCAAGAGGGCGTGCTTCCCGGCTCCAACCTGCTATCTGCATTCGCTGCTGGAGCGAAACCGGCCCTTGGCACCGACCCAAGCAAGCTACGCCTTGTGTACGCCGCAGAGCGCGTTGGGGGATTTACCCCGTATCTTTCCTCCCAGGTTCTGTCTGACCTGCGTGTCTTCACTGGCGCTCGAGTTATCTACGCATTGACAAGCGCTCGGGTGGCAGGCTCTGTTGCACAGACGGCCTATTTCGATTATAGAGTTGAGGAGGGCGACAACGGCCACTTTGGTGCGCCGACGACGAGCGTTGAGATCCGTTTCAAGGACAAGGGAGCATTCAAAACGACGGATGACAAGATTGAGGGAGAGGTAAGTTTTTGCTTTATTGATTCAAGCTTGACCTGAGCTTGCCTAGTATAGTTTGCGCTGACACAGATTTTGTATAGATTTACGCGACGGGACCCAGCGTTGCTGGCGGCGAGACCAGCCTCGGTGTTGTTGGAAGGCTTAGACATGACAACACCCTTGCCTATGCGTCTTAGATGGCGGTGTTTGTACACCAGTCAACGAAGGTGGAAAAAAAAGAGAGAATGACCGACAACGAAAACAAAAAGAAGAAGATATGGTGAAGGAAGGGGGTCTTCGTGATAGGAAGGCGGACATGAACCGAAGCGCTTTGGAAATTATTACCAGAGGCTGGATAAGGAGAGCATTTTCGAGGACTATTTTTTTCCTTTGGGTTTTTATCTATGCATTATAAAGAGCTAGCGAAAGAGCGACAGCCATACGAAGTAGATTGAGGATAATTTTTGCAAAAACAAACGACGATAGGTCTAGGATAAATGGGAGCTGTCTCAGCAGTATTTTGCCACTCTTACCTATACGTACCAATTCAAATGTGATGGGCTATTATCAATGCTCCGTTGCTCTTATTCGCCTGTCAAGAGAGGCATTTGTTGGTCGCGTGCTCATGTAGCACTACTCCGTACTGCCTATCAGTATCCCCAAGTTGTAATCTATTTATAACCGACGCGCGTAGACACAGCAAGAGGCTCCAGGTTTCAAAACTCCAGACCGGAGGCTAATGCCACCGCTCCGCGTGCGCCAATGCCAGGACAGCCCTGCTCGGCGTTTTAGAGTCAGGACCCTTTTCCGTCTGCGGCACGGGCAATTCTGCATCGCATGCAAGATGACGCTGCGGTTGGAGGGGAATGAATTCCCTACCAGGTACGCGATCCCTAGTCCCACAGCTCAAGCGTTGCGAGGCCCTTACAGTATGCAAAGAGAAGTGAACCTGGGTGGCCGTCCAGATGCGGCAGGGCCCTAGCAAATTGTCTGCGGCACCTTGGCCTGATAGAGGCAGGTGGTGCAGTCCGCTCAGCTGTAAGGGGGACGCCATGAACCGCCGTGGCGGCGCGGGCATGCAAGGAGCGCAACTGGCATTTGAGCGCTAATGACAGCTCGGACGCCTGGCAGGCCCTGTCGCTCAGGGCCCTGGGACTTGGCTTTGAGTGCTGGCAGCAGCACTAGCCCGTTGAGTTCAGTTGCGCTGCAGTCGCTGGACGAGCTTTTTGTCTGTGCTCTTCTCCCGTACGGGAATCATGATGCATGAGCAGCGAGGATGGAGCAAATGGGCAGTAGTCGACGGTAGATCCTTTGCTTAGCATAGGCTTAGCGCTATGCGAAGCAAGGTTTTGCGCTTGTGCTAATTCCAATTGCTCCGTACCTTCACAGTAGTAGCCTGTATTTAGTGTTCGGTATTTTCAATCTCCAGCGTCCGTGCCCATGACATAATGCGATATAAGTGGCAGCAAAGGCTGGATGGAAGCTTAGGATCCACGAAGAGCCACTGTAATGCAAACTTTAAAGTCGAACAAAGAAGACCGACGTCAGATGCAAAATGTACAAGTAAGGCTCTGTCCAATTGAAACTGGAAAATTCTTCCTTCTCTCTCTTTCCAGCCTATAAACACGGTGGGCCAGCGAGGGCATACCTGTACTTGTTAGTTTAGCGCCACAAAAATGGGGGGGAGCCCATCTTGAGTGGGAGCGGCGGCGCGCGTCGAGTGGTTTGATTTAAAATGATGAGCTTTTAGCAGGGTTTGGGCGCAAGAGAGAGAAGCCCCTCCAAAGTCCCCGGAAAAGGATACAAGAGAGTAACGTAGAAAGAAATCACGGAGAGAAACAGTCAGAGGAGAAGAGAAGAACAGAAAGAGAATATCTTCTACTAAGGTAGGAGAGAAGTCAGAAGAACCTATCTCGTCTTCCATCGAGCCGAGCGCCAACAGCGGAAGGAAGCCCTGGTCTCCGGCGTTACTGCCTTTTGCGAGCCCGTCGAGGCTGCTTTCCGGGATCAGCTGGAATGAGGTTAGGCCTTGGAAATATTGCCATCCATCCTGTCCATCCCATAACAACTGCACTGAGCCTGGTGGGACCCCTTGAACCTCCTGTCCCCCCGATCCGCGGGCCTGGTTGCTCATTTTTACCACCTTTTCATTTTTTGGGGGTTCGGTCTCTTAGTCTCTCAGCGTATGAGTGAGTGAGTGTTTGTCTCATCTGCTTGATTCTTGGTCAATCTCTCGATTTTTCCTTCTTCTCCCCTCGCTTCTCTCTGCGCTTAATATATCTGAGGCAGCGCCTTGTTTGGGATCTCTTACGTTGATACTCGCCCTGTTACCACGACCATCGGAGTCTCTTCTCGTTAATCTGGGCTGTCTTTTTTTACTACAATCATTTTTGGAATCGGCTTGGCACTTTCTTTTTGCGGATACCTCCGATCTTACTCAAAAGGTTCAAGGCTGAAGTGTCTCACTGCCTTCCTTTGACAAGACGATATTTTCGGGCCTTTTCTCTTTCCGAGTCTCCAAGAAAGCTTGATCGAAGAGGGGACGAACCGACCTTTTATCAAAAACATCTTACAACAAACACGCGCAGCTGGCAGTACGGGAAAATGCGCGCAGCGCCGCGAGGCGAGTGAATTTGAGAAGTGAGTGCGAAGAGAGAGCGTGAGAGAGCCACGTTGGTATTTTGAACCTCTCTGCTTAACCCTGACATCTTTTTCCTATCTGGGCCTTGACGGACCCTAATCAAGAGGTGGAAGAGACAAAACGAAAAAAGACAAAAACCAATGGCAATGAAGAAATTTTCCAAGATCTTGTCGCGGCGGCTGGGGCGATCTGGTGGAGATGATCATCACCGCTGGGACGCGGGACTGCAGTCAGGGCTAGATTTCCACCAGCTTACATCGAGGCGGTGGCGGAGCGGTGATGATGGCTTGGCTTTGAATGGCGAGAACCACAGCCGGATATTTACAAAAGAGGTTCCGACGCACGGCGCCGGCAGGATTTTGGCCGACGGGAGCGAGGATGCGGGACAGCTATGTGATATTTGCGAGGCAATCGACTTTCCGAGGCTACTGGATTGGAAGCCTGGGGACGCAAGGCCATGGGTTTCTCTGGCACATTGCTTGAGGCTGAAATTACCGGACGAAGAGGAACTCAGCAGACATCGCGATGGATCGACATCGGAGGAAGACGATCTCAGCGAGAATGAGAGGCGGAGGAGAAGGAGGCGGGAAGGCAACCTATGCCCCTGGTGTGTCTTCTTTCACTCCATGATCACCACCGTACCGGAAGGAGATGAAAGTGGCGGCGCAGATGGAAGGGATGACAGAGCTTTGAAAACCAAATACACCCCGTATCTGCGCATCCGCCTGGCATTCGAACGGCTGGGTGGTGGAGAGAAACACCCGCTGGCAAAATCGGTCCTCTTCGAAGTGACGACTAGGAACCGGTCTCTTCCGTGGGGTTACATTGTTAGGGCTGCGCCTGCAAAGGAAGTCAATGTTCACACGGACCGTTTGGAAACAAAAGCCGAGATTGAGTCTGAGACGAGAGCAAGCGGAGAGACAGCATCGGAAACGGGAGTAGACTCGGGCGTGGAGTCAGTAACCGAAGTTGAAGTAAAGAAAGAGGCGGAACCCGAGGTGAAGCCAATACCAATAGCTGCAGAAGCAAAAGTGGAGGAGCCGATCGAAGAGAAGCAGAGTGGTCTCGCCACCGTAAATGGGAAAGCCAAGCGAGGAGAGGAGCCAAAGGTCATCTGGGGAAGAGAGATAACCCCGCTGCTCCATCTCGACCTCGCAAAGGACTGGATTGACTTCTGCAACGAGAACCATACTACAGGGCCCTGTACTGTCAAGGATCGAACCTTGGTAAAGGGACTGAGGCTGATTGACTGCCAAGAGAATAAAGTCGTCCTTGCGGAGAATGTGTCCACACCTACCCCCCACGACAAACCTCAGGACGCCGAATGCCAGAGCATCACTCCCAGCCACAACAACAGCATCATGCATCAGAATGTGGACTATGTTACGCTCAGCTATGTAATGGGGACCTATCGTGAGGATGACGATGATAGCGGCAATGGTGAACACCTGCCACGCAGACTCCCACAGGTTGTCACCGATGCTATTTCCACCACCAAGGCCCTCGGATACCGCTATCTATGGGTGGATCGATACTGTATCCCAAGAAAGGGAGACACACAGGGTGCGTCCGAACGTCAGCGGCAACTCGAACTCATGGGCCAGATATACGGCCACTCGGCACTAACTCTCGTTGTCGCCGCGGGAGAAGGGGTTCGTGATGGCATCGCTGGAATCAGCGCCCCGCGCGAAGAGCAGCTTTCAATCCAGACCGAGTCCGACCTTTTCACTACCTCTCTTCTTCGCCCGGATCTCGAGGTGGCTTCATCGAAATGGGCGTCTCGCGCATGGACTTATCAGGAAGGTCTTTTGTCGCGACGACGGATCATCTTTACGCCCTCGCAGATCTATTTCCAATGCCAGACACTACACTGTCATGAAAGCCTCTCTCTTCCTCTGCAATACGCACCGGGATTGAATTTTGGTCGTGTCTTTCCCTCTTCTATCGACGACGTCCTTCAACCTAACAAGATTAAGAATCATATCAAAGCATACCTTGCCAAGAGTATCAGCAACACCGACGACCGCCTGGATGCCTTCAGGGGCCTGCTCCACGAATATTCTGCGAGAGAGAAGCTGCCAGTAGAGAACTTGCTCGGCCTACCGCTTTTCCACCCAGACGACTTCACCAAACACAAGGTCGTCAGCCAAACGGACCGCCTCGCCATCGCCCTTGGCTGGATGCCCAGCCGCCCACTCCCTTCCTCCTCCGTATCCTCCTCCTCCGCCACCTCATCCCATGACGACCTCGTCTATAGCCCCGCCATCGACCCTTACTCCCTCATTGATACTCCCAATCCGTTCCCCTCATGGTCTTGGCTCGCATGGCGCCTTAACCCGACGACGTACAGCTACAATGCCCCCGGCCACTCCTTCAACTTCAACCTTGTGGATGACGCTTCCCCGCTGCTTGACCGTGTATCTGCGCCGCCTGGTATGGAAATCTCCGTTGGCTTCAGTGACGGCATGGTCCTCTCATGGGAGATTGACGGCGACGCCATCGCCCGCAAGGCCGACAAGATCGAGATGCTCCGCCTCAAGACCTTCTGCTTCGATCTCACAGTCAAGAAAGCCGCCGCCGGCCTTGGTGCGAAATACGGCTTCTCTCTTGCTGAGCCTGTGGCCTCCACGTTGGGTAAATCTGCCACCGACTCCATTGAGGCCTGGATCCGACGCTCGTCCGTCACTGTCTTGTCTGCCTCCGCGGACGATGTGCCGGCTGGCCAAGAGTACTCGCTCATTGGGGTGCTCGTGTCTGGGCGGCATTGGAAGCCTGAAAGCACAGCGCAGCAGCCTCATGGTCATCATCACCGCTCAGCGGTTCCGAAGACGGCGGGCCCCGCCTCCACAGCGATGGCTACGGTTCTGATATGCAGGCGCGCAAACTGGGATCCCGAAAGCCGCTTGATTCGTCTTGGGGTGCTGAACGTGGCATATGACGGTCTGGTGCCTGTGGCAGGTGAGGCTGATGCGTCGATTATGAAGGGGATTGACACTAGGATTAGTGAGGAGAAGAAGGATTTAAGGGTGAAGCTACGAGAGTTGGACATCTACTGAAACTTGTAAGCGTTTTCTTTATTTTCATCTACGGAGTAATCTTGATAAACTTGGGGGTATCTGTATTCACGGAAGAATGGTGCGGTTGAATGGGAGACTCGTGGAAGGCTAATAGCGTGTCTGGCTGGGCTGGTTATTGATATTTTCTTGATAAGCATGTATTTGTATATATGAAGGTTTGTGCATACGGATTGTTACGTTGATATTTTGTACATGGGAGAAGAGAAAAAAGATTAATGAAATGTACTTCAATGAATACCAATAAACTAATTAATACAACATTATCAAACCATTTGAAACGAAGCATTTATCCAGCATCAATTATCACATCTTCACTTTGCTCTCCCAGCCGACTTAACGTCGAAATGTACTCCTATCTATCCTTCTATCAAAAGCAGCCAGTTACCTTAATCGGGCCCCATTTCCAGTACAGCCCTCACGGATAGATCATCCTGCACCCAGCTTACAATCCGACCGCTCACATCGCCCACCAGCCTGTCATAATGCGGGCCTGGAAAGAATAGCCCGCAATGAGCAGTCACCTCATCCATGCCATCCATGAAGACGCTCACCCACGTAGGGTCCATGACGCCGTTTGTCTTGTGCGGAGTGGTGCAAAACTTGCCGAGCTTCTTGGGCTTGCCGCCCGGCGTTTCAGCTTCCGTCTCAGAACGAGGGGAGGCGATGGCGGACGCGGCTAGGGAGGACGTTGACGATGCTGCTGCTGCCGCGGCGCTACTGGTTTTGGTTTGATCTGCGAGCTGCTGCTGTTTTTTGGCAGCAGCAGATTCCTTTTCGAGGCGCTTCTTCTCTGCCTTTGCGGCTTTTTCTTCTTCCTTTTCGAGTCGCTTCTTCTCTGCATTGGTGGCTTTCTCTTCTTCCTTTTCGAGGCGTTTTTTTTCTTGTTCGGATTTCTGCTGCTGTTTCTTGGTGTCCTTTTCTAGCTTGTCTGCATCTTTTTGGGCTTCCTTTTGGGCTTTTTTATGGAGCTTGTCTAGGAGCTTTTCGCGTTCGCGGATGGCCTTGTTGCGATCTTTGGCGGCTTGCTCGTAGGCTTTCTGGCGGCGAGTGAATTCCTTTTCTGCTTGTTTGCGGGAGTCTTTGTCTGTGTATTGGGATAGATCGGGCTGGTCTGGGGGGTTGGGGAGGTCGGGAATGGGGGGGAGATCGGGATTTGGTGGAAGAAGATCTTTTTCTGATGGATTCTTCTCATTCTCTTGCTCTTTCTCACTCTCATTCTCATTCCCATTTTCATTCTCATACTCATTCTCACTCTTTTCAATGATTTTGTCTTCGATGGGAGGAGATGATGATGGGATATCTGAGACATCGGGTGCGGTTGTTTCTGATTCTTGCTCGGTAGAGTTGTGTTCGGCTTCATCCATGGGAATGGGATCGATATTCTGCATGGATTGCATGGACTGCATGGACTGCATGGATTGCATAGATAGCCGGTTGATATCGAGAGACTGCCCTTTTAGCTCTTCCTGTTTAGCAGTTGAATTATCATTGTCAATATGTTCGTCCTCTTTCGACCCTAAAGTGGCTGATGCTGCTGCCGTTTCATTTAGATTATCATCATTATCGTTAACAGGCATTTTGACTTCAGAGAGCTTGGCATCGGCTTGGTTTTTTTCTTCGTCTTCCAACTTTGCCGAAATGATTGCCTCAACCAGCTTATCATTTATCTCGTCCTCAATCTTGATCTCAGGTGCAGGTTCTGCCGAGAGATCGACTTGACTGCCCTTGGCTGTCGCTGGCCGTTTAGGGCGGCCAGGAGACAGCGTGTAGTAGTTGAGAAAGCGAACGCGATTGCGCGAGCTGTTGGACGAGGTACTATTCAAGGCTTGGAAATCATCAATATTTTCAAGAACACGGAGCTGGTTGTATCGAGATTTGAGACCAGGGTAGTCTGCCAGGCATCCGCCGAATTCCAAGTGGGCGGCGACGTGATTACTTAGAGCAGTGAAGATGCCTTCATTCCAATGTTTGGAGCCAAAATGGAACATACGGGTAAGAAAAGGCTGCTCTCGAAATGGGCTGTCGTTGAAGTATGGCGGGTCGAAGTTGGGATCTCTCGGTCCACTTTGTACAGTACTAATTGAGGCGGGAGATGAGGGTCCCAGGTCAGCTGGAGGAGACGAGGTGGCGTCCTGGTTTGGGGGAGTTGGGGCAGGATTGAAAAGGCTTGAGAGCCCTGAGGCTACAATTCCTGGGTGAAGTCCCAGAAATGGTGAGTCCAAGGATAGAGATCCTAAAATGCGATGCCTCAAGGGCTGTCTGCTGGAAGAGATCCGATTGGGCTGATGTGGTTGCAGTATTAGAACACGAAGTTATATTGATTAGAAGGGAGATGGCTCACCATGAGAACAACCTCGGCAGCCAATAGGCCTCCCATGGAGTGGCCAATGAGGATGACATCGGTTGTGGGCGACTCATGAGGCTCCAGCCACGCACTGAAATTGTCCCTGGCGACCTCGATTGACTTATACGTTTTGTATCTAGGGTAGACCTTGGAGTACACGGCGTGGGTTTCCGACAATGTCTCACGGAGCACGTCGTGGACATGCGCTGGGAACGATTGGAAAGACTGGTCGTTGCCGTAGAATCCATGGATATAGACCAAGAGAAGAGTCCGTTTGCCGTCTGAGTCGGATTTTGCTGGTGCCAGAGACTGTGACGATGAGGGACGAGGGACTTTTGAGTCTAGAATCGACGGGCGTGAGCGATTCTCTCGGCCTGAGTGTTGCGAACCTTGTGACTCAACCACCTCGGAGTAAGGAGGCGGTGGGGGCAGCTGAGAGGAATCTCTCGGGGGCAAAGGAGGCGGCGATGCCATGGTGTTGAATACAGAAGCTGAGGATGGAATGGATGGCGGGTCACTGGAGGGAGCCTATATGTCTGGGGTAACTGAAAGATGGAAATGGCGCTGGCGATTTCAGGCCAAACAAAGAGCTGCAGTGGGATATGGCATAATGGTTTGACTGTATCTGTCAAATGACGACCGTGATTATATTCAAAAGAAGATTGCAGGCAGATGAAGAGAGCACTGCATCACCACTGCCATCATTGAATCCAGAGGGCCGCAGTGAGGCAAACTCATGAATCAGTGGAGTGGCCATGCCGATACGGGCGGGGGATCAACGAGGCTGAAGGAGGCTAGTTCTGTTAGAGCCCGGAAGCCTCCCGCTTTGCTTAATCGATAAGATTGAACGGGCGATTCATACGCAGTTACAGATAGATGTCTAGGTACGGAGGAAATCAATATTATTGAGATCAATACGATAGGTTGCCTCTTGCAGCACAAGTATCATACCCAGAGTATTAGCTGACGTCAATGTTTGTTCTCCAGCTGTCAGGCATCGTACGGAGGATTGCCGGGCAGGCTTTCAGGGCACCCTTTTTAGCGCATTGCAGAGCGTATCAGCATTACGTACCAGCCGCGTGCTGACCAGCCGGGGCCTGGTGCCTGAGCGAGCGGCGTACCGGTACCTGAGCCGTTACGAGTTCATGCGCTACTTGACCGTTCTGGCGCCATTGACGGCGGGGACAGCTGTCGCAGCAAGCCTCGGCCACGACCAATAGCAGCGATATTACAGTGTCTGGTGCATGAGGAGCAAAGAATTGCGCAGGTTAGGACGGGTCGTCGTTCCAGCCCAGGCCTTGAAATAGCATCACGGAACAGATGTCCATTGGCTGCAGCTGAGATTTTTTTTTTTTCTCCCGCTCTGCTACCGCCTTCATGTTTCTTGCTGAGCGACGAAGCCTTGCTATGGCCCCAGCGTATTCGCATGGCTCTGGATTTGAGCCGGTGCATCAGATTAATGCTTCCATAGGTGAAAGAACGTTGAAAATTAGCAGTAATCGTAGTCGTCGTACTAACACTTTTGCAGCGACCTGTAGATTAGCAAGGAGCTCTTGCCTTGCTCCTAGTCTCCGCCGTCTTTCGTCGTCTAGTCCAATCTGCAAGCTGCATGCCACACTTGGGACGCACTAGCAGGGTTTGCTTGGGACTTGTTTTTGCTCCGTGCCTCGAGCAAACACCGAACGGCGGGTATAAACTATCGTGAAGGGAGAAGTTGAGGGGAAAGAAAAATCCTCAAGCTACTGCTACTATTATAAGTGTCAATCAATAGTTTATTCGCAAGTTGACTCGTGTAGTGTTTCTCGAAAACGACGATGAAAGAATATATTTGAATCCGGTGCCTTCGTGACTGAGTAATACTTGGGAATCTGCATTGATATTACTGTAGTCGTTGCAACTTACATAGGTAGGTAGTATATGCATAACGGCCAGTTAAAAGTACAAGGGCACTGTTGCTGTACGTGGTATAATGCAGCTGCATCCTCTATTCGAGCTCCGTGTTTAATCGTATCATTCCATTCGCTTTCTTGTCCCGAGATGGATCCCTTGGGCGATGCACCAAAGAGGCCTATTACAGATCAATGCTACGATACCTAGCCTGAAGCATCTTAGCACCGCCCAGTTCCTTAGCATGCCGCTATCAAGTGCTTCGACAAACTTCAGGAGGATACGAAGTGCATTAGTGGCCCGTTTGTTAGTCCTTTAATAGCAAAGCAATCCGCTGGTCAGCCGTTATCGTGGTCTGGCTTTTCATTTCAAGCCTGATTTGGCGTACATCCGTCTCGGCAGCCAGCCCTGAGATGGACACGCTCAACCAGTTTACTTGTATACTGTCGTCATCGAGCAGAGTGTAGTCGAGAGGGAGATTTGATGTAAGAGGGATGTGCAGACTCGAGCACCATAGCACACACTACCGCTAGTACAGGTACCAATACAGGGACACGAGGACCTGCATTGTTATTTTGGCGCATCTTGGCACTCGACATTCCGACGCTTGGACCCGCGAATCGTACGGTTGCCCCTTTGTGATTGGCCGCCGGCGCCGTGACCCGCACCAAGCGAAATTACCTGCAAGTCCAGGTACCTGCTGGCTGGCGGCAGGACTGGCGTCGGGTGTGCTAGGATCAGGCTACTCTCAGGCACAGAGGACGCCAAAGCAGGAATTGGGGCGCCATAATCAACCACATCCCAGCTGGCAAAAGCCCCGGCATCCTCATCAGCGTCGTGCAGCTCGGCTTGGGACCACGGCGCGATCCCCAAAGGGCGCGCTATGGCAGGGCTCTGTTCCTGTTCCTGAGCCTGTTGCTGCGCCTGTGCCGGCGCCTGTACCTGTACTTGTGCCTTGCCTCGATGCTAGTGCGCCTGTGCCTGGCAGTAGCAGCAAATCTCAGTGGCCCGGTTCGTCTGTGCCTGGTTCGGAGAGATTGCATCTGTTGCCCCTTCCTTCGCTTCTGTCTGCCGGCCGTTTGCTTTCTCTCTCTTTCGTATTTTCTCCATCGTGGCCAGCGGATGAGCGCGCATCGTTGATTTGTATATTTTGCGTCGATATGACCTTTGCCTTCTTTTCTGTTGACCGTTGTTGAGCCGTTCCTTTGAAAGGGGGAGTTTTACAGTACAAGCGAGTTTAGCATTGGAGAAGCGGATACGAGAAGCCCAGCGCACCACGAGCAAACGAAACGAAACGAATTGTCGCCACGGCACTGGTTCTTGGGAATTCCGTCTTACGGTTGATTTTCTTCCCCTTTGGTCTTGCCATCTTGGCCTCTATTGAGTTCATCCTCCAGCAGCGCGGACGGATGGGAAAGGGACATTGGTTGCGACCGAATATTCGAAAAAAAGAGGACGTCGACGGGCACCGGCATATATCCAGGACCCTCAAGATGCCGTCAGCAGGACGAATTGCGAATTAGATTTTCACTCTCTTCTTCCCCCACGACACCTTGGAATACAATACAATCGTCATTGCCAGGCACATCATCAGCATTGCTCACCGACATCGCTGCAATGACTAGCCACGAGCCTTCACTCCTTCAGGCCCGTGGTGGCGCTCATGCCCACGCTCATTCTGCATACAAACACCGACACGCACATGGTCATGGCCATGACCATCTGCACCATCAATATCCCCACGATGCCGTATCTGGCCCCCGACCCGGCAACGACAAGCTCGACACCGACCAAGACCCGGAACTCAAGAAACGGGCCAGTGTGCCCGCCGCAGACGAAAAGTCTACTGATGGGACGACTCCCACCGCAACATCACTCGTTACTGAGGTCATCCAGACCGTTTCGCTCGTTCAGATCGTAGACGCCAAAGGATCGCCGCTCTCCACATTGACTCAGTTCGCTGTACCCAATACCGTTGTTATCAACAAGGACACAGGCAAGACCATATCTGCTTCGAACCCGGATCCTACTCCAGCTCCGGCTGCGCCAGGTTCCGGCCCAGATCTCAGCAAAGGAGTCTCATCGTCGCCTGCGACTAGCTCGCAAGCAACGGCCAGCCCTATTCCATCGATATCTGCTTCCTCTCCGGCGTCCCTCTCTTCATCCGCTCTCTCTTCATCATCACCAGCGGCTTCCCCACCGGCGTCTTCACCGGCATCTTCGCCAGCACCTTCACCAGCGCCTTCGCTGGCCCCTTCAATGGGCATAGGTCACCATAATGGAACGCACAGTAAGTGACCTTTTATTCAAAACAGAGAATTTAGTCCCTACCTGCTCTCGTCCGCTTGCACTCGTTACCTCCGTGTATGCTAACTTCATCGCGATAGTCTCCCATTCTAGCAGCCATTCTAGTGCAGCCAATTCTATGTTTTACGCAGAATCAGTAAATGCCACCACCACATCAACAACGCATTCTTCGACTACACCTTCAAGACACTCCTCCACTTCACTGACAACAAAAACCTCGGAGTCTTCTACTTTTGAGCCTACGTACTTTACTGATGCAGTGGCCTCGACCATCTCTTCTTTTGAGCCACAGGCCACTGCTGGCGGATTCGGAGGCGGATTCGGCGGAGGTGCTTCTCCGTCCAAGGTAGATAGTATGCAACCTACCACCTCCGCGTCTTCAAACTCAACTGCGAGCGCACTCTCCCCTCAGCAAAAACAAGTTATTGGGGGAGTACTTGGAGGCGTTGCCGGCGCCGCTTTCTTCCTTGTCTTGGTCTTGGTAGCTCTGAGGTGGAAGAGGCGTCAAAATAACGCGGCTCAGGCTGCCGTCCAAGCTACCTCGGAGTCTCGCGAATTACCTCCAGCTTCCGGTGCTCCCAGTGGAGCTCCCAATGGCGGCGGCGGAAGCGGCGGCGGGAATGGAAGCGGAAGCGCCATGGCAGAGAGATACAGCGCTGCCGCCCTAACTGCGGCCTTCACTGGCTTGGCACCCAAGAGGAGTTCTGCTTCTGTGAATTCTTCGGAGACGGGAGAGAGAGGTTTCTACCGCGTGTCTGGCAGAAAGCTGCCTTCAGTCTTGCAGGTAGGGGGTGATGGGTACTCGGATCCTCGCTCGAGTTTCATGAGTGGCACCTCAGACTACTATCGAGGCTCGCAAGCTTTTGACCCCTTCGGAGGACCGGGAACCCGGTTACAGCTGGGAGCTCCCATGCGTCCCGATAGCGGCGTACCAATTGTTCGATCTAGCCCGGCTCGCGCTGTGGTGGCAGAAGAGAATCCATTCGCGGACCCTCCGGTGTCTCCCCCTGGTGACACTTTGGCACCTCCATTGACGCGGCCGCCCACCGGTCCACGGAGAGGTTCTAAATTCCAAGAGGGCATTTGATCTATATCAAGCTATTATACATATACATACTTGTACAGGTTCATACCCCATACCTATTCCGTTCTTGTACATTTTTTTTCTCTCTCTCGTTTCGCCTCTTTTCTCATGCTACTGAACATCCTGAAAAGAACATTTCCTTTCTGTTGCTACTGCACTTACTGGGCTGCTCCCCCTCCAGAGGAGTGTCGGGTTTGAGTTTTTGCTCAGTCGACTCTGTTTCTTTTTCTTTACCGTACATCTCTTTTCAGACGGCGTTGATGTGGGACATATTTTGGGGTTGTTGATTTTGAGGAAAAGGAAGGAAAGGATATAGAGGAAAAGTAAGGGCGAGATTTTTTTTTTCTTCAAATCTGGGAGGACTATTTTCTTTTGTACTTGTCTGCCTCTTACTTTCTTTTGCTTTCTTGTCCGTTCTCTAATGATAGTCCAATTGCATCGGTTGGGAACGATTCTTACATGTTTATACACCTTGCAATCCTTGTTATGTGTAGCAAGTAGGATAATGCATATTATCAGAAAATACTATAAATATTGCATATATATTGCTTTTCCTTTCCGTGCAAGAATACTGAGGGCTTGAGCTGCGGTGTGCTGTTTGGACTGCGTCTATGCCGTTTGCTTTACCCTGCACGCCAAGGAACACTGTCGCTAACGTGAGCATAAAGACGATGTGTTGAAAGACAGTGATCATAATAATCAGATGTTGTGATGTACGCTCCATATGGAAAATCAAGATAGCATTGTATAGCTGAGTTGTATCTATAAGTCCAGCGTTTGTTCTGAATGGGACAAACATGGGTGGAAATGCGCTGATAAGCGGGCGAGACAGTGATGAAACGACAAAAGATGCGTGTGAGCGGGCCGGTGTCGAGATGACTCCGATATAACTTCGTTTGAGCTCCCTGCCATAATTCAAGTCTTTTTGTCTTCCGCCGGCAATGGGCAGTAGCTCAAGTTATGAGTGCTTGCTATATGACCTTGTGTTTGATTGATTCCCATGCGGGTTTCATGCATATTCACTGATGGATTCCGCTGCTGCGAAAGCCAAGACGAACTGGAGCTACTATGTATAGCATGACTGTAGCCCAAATTTAGATACAGCATTATAAAGCCACAGATATAATAAGACTACCTAGGTCAAGAGGGGGGTAGAGCAAAGCTTGGACGTTGATAGGGCTGATGACCTTGCCCGTGCTCTCTTTATTCAATATTGATGTGCTTACTCCGTCCCATTTGGGAGCTATTTTGGGAGGGACCAGACCTTTTGCGAACCTCGGGTTGGAGCCGCTTTTTTAGAAGCTGACGGGTTCCTTTTAATGCTAATTTTGGCACTAATGCAAGTACATACCTTGGAATAGTTCTAAAGTTGATTTTCCAAGGAGATGGTTGGTTGGTTGGTTGGCTGGTTTGAAGTTTTGGTTTGGTTGAACATATTATGTTGCCGCCGAGTGCCCGTTGCGCGGTTTTTAATTAGTTAGGTAGGCCAGGGTAGAAAAAAAATAAATGAGATTTCATATTTGGTTCAGCACGTTTAACTTTGGTCTGAAATCTTGCGTATGTGTGTTTCACATCTGATTTGATCCTGTCGCAGTTAGATGGCTTGGTTCCTGAAGGTGGCGGGTGGGGCAATGAAACAAAAAAAGAGAAAAAGAGAGAGAATGCGAATAAGAACGGGCCCGTGTGGCTGGATATTTTTTGCACAGGCTATTGTCTCTTCATTTTCGTCTGAGACTCTAATAGGTACTTGATAGTATTTTATTGCGTGTATAGTGAGCAAGTCCGCAAGCCCACTGGAAGATTCGGTATATAGATCCGCTCGTGTAAGATTGCTCGGAAGGGTTCCGTCTCCCATCTCCGCAGTTGCCGCTTCGGGCTTATACGGAGTAAGTTTGTCTTCTTTCTTGTTTTTGAATTGGGATGTTATTGAAGGCAAAATGGTTTAAAGGCCTAGAAGAAGATAGCTATCACTGCTGGGTACTCACCACATACCTAGGTACAATAGGTAGGTATGAGAAAAGAATGCGTGCATATAGATTCCTACGCAAAGCCGAATGTTCTGGTAGTATTATACTGCCGGTCTTCTCCGCAAAAGATAAGACCATGTTATACCAGTAGATACGGAGAAAGCAGGCATCTCGGGGTAACCTGAACTCTATTAGCACCTGTATGAATGGCCGGCTGGGCTGGCGAAGGACTCCGGAACGAAGACAAAGCCCGCGCGTCTAGAGGCAGAGTGCGGACTCCGAACATGTCCGATTTGAGCATCGAAGGCAGGGGGGAAGGACAGACTGGGAGGCTCTGATACTGCTCTGTGTTTTGTTTCCGCTGTCACAGGACGTTGCGTCTTGGATAGGATCTGACTGGATCTCCTGGCATGGGAGGCGATAACCCGTGCCTGGAAGGATCGAGAAAGGGGCCCGTGGACGAAAAAGAGGCAAGGACTGGACGTCAAGAACAGCAGCCCGCCGAATTGCCAAGACACGGGAGCTGTCTTTTATTTTTACTTTTTGCTTATACCATCTTATACTTCCATGCCATTGTTTAGATGAACATGCATCACTGTAGTCGATATTATTTGATACACGGACACACCAAGCCCGTTCATTGTCAGGCCCACCGCGCAGCGCATTGACGGCGTCAGGCGCACTGTTACACGGCATGACGCCAGCGGTATCACCTTTTGGCCAAGCCTCTAGCCGTTAGTGGCACGACAGCACTGGTCTGGCAAGCAAGTACTGCAAAGTATTCGCATTCGCGTAGGTTGTCTTAGTGCTCTGTCGCAGCACCCGCGCTGTTTCGGGTATTAGTGGGCTGATCCGGGCCAAGGCGAGAGAGAAACAGTGCGTGTGCGTGCAGCGTGATCAATCAAGTGGCATGCGTTCGTCCGCCCATTGCACTGCGGCTCATCTGATTGCTGCGATTTGTAAGTTTGCTTAATCTGGAAATCGACAGTGGCTGTAGGGCAGAGGTGAGGCCTGCATAGGGGACCAGAAGCTGCGGAGAATACCAGCACAGACATCAACCTACAGCCCAGCACAGCCCTTCAATGCCATCCGCAGTGGGTTTCGGGGCTCAGCCGCTAAGAAAATAGCCAGCCATGTCAGAACTCCAGGCGCCCCCGCTTGCTCTTACCCAGTCCAGCGGCACCTGCAGTGGTTAAAGCCTCTGCCAGGCGCCTGTAATTAACGCTGTACCTGCGAGTACCTGCGGCCCTGAGCGTGCGGTGCTCAGTAATCCATCCATCCGAATCAGATCTCCCTCTCACTCACTTGAATCCTAATCCTGAATCCTCATCCCCGTCCTCTCCCAGTTTTGATCTGCTTTTTCCCAAATGCGCTGCCCAACACCGCCTCGCCGAATCTTCTCTTAATGCAAAAGCGAGCCATCGCGTCACACCCTTATTTCGAGCGCAAGCTGTATTTATTCCCCGCTTACGGCCCTCGGCAGCAGCCCTGAGTAACGGCCACGGACGGACAGGCAGACACAATCGGCCATAGGCAGCCAGCCAACCTTTCCCCCAGACATTGTGTCAATCTATTGCTTTGCTCCGACTGTCACAAGATTCTCATTCGGCACAGTCTTCTCAGTGCAGTAACATACTTCTCTGTATCACTACCAGCTCTCCGATGTTATAGCTACGCCTCCGATTGCATATGCTTGCACTCGCTGATATTTCGGCAACGACGGCCTTCTATTGACATTCCCCTGCACGAATCGACAGCACTCGAAGGTGGGACTTTATTGGATCAATTTTATAAGCACCAAGAGATACAGAG
Source organism: Trichoderma sp. 2475 (assembly GCA_038502285.1). Taxonomy (NCBI): domain Eukaryota; kingdom Fungi; phylum Ascomycota; class Sordariomycetes; order Hypocreales; family Hypocreaceae; genus Trichoderma; species Trichoderma sp. 2475. The sequence continues at coordinate 873,512 of JARPVV010000003.1, read as the reverse complement.
GAGATACATATTGTTCCCTTATAGCAACATAAAGTCCAGTACTCCCGTTTTCGATACGTAACATCCCATTCGCCACTCACCAAACTCAACTGTCATATCGCCTTCCGCATCACCGCCGGACGGCGATATACATCTATTAGGACATCGACGCACCAAATATTCTCTAACCACGAACACGAGAGTCATCGCTGCTCATCCCTCACGACCATGGATCGCATGGGAATGTTCCAGATGCCGCCGTTGGTGGCACCACAGCTTACAAACCAGCCGCCCCAGATCTTTGGCTCGTACCTGGCTGATGGCCTACCGCAGCTGACACCGGACATGGCGGCCCAGTTGTTTCCGGATTCTATGCTGCTGGACGACAGTCTTGATGCCAAGAGGAGGAGAATTGCTAGGGTAAGTCTTTTATATGCCTGCTAAAGCGATGTGTGATATCTGTGATACGCTGGCTTCCGTCCTTCCCCCGATCTAGCTTGAGATGTTGATCTAATATCTTTGTGACTCTTTACTAGGCCTGTGACCAGTGTAGAAGAAAGAAGATCAAGTGTGACGGCAAGCTCCCGTCATGCACACACTGCACCAACTACAAGACCGAATGTGTCTTTACTCAGATTGAAAAGAAGAGGACGCCGCCAAAAGGGTACGACCAATCTAATGTTTTTAATACTGTGTGTGATGCTCACATATATCATAGTGCCAAGTACATTGAGGCATTGGAGAATCGCTTGGGCCGCATGGAAAAGCTTCTTCGACTGGCTGGTACGCTTTTTTTTTTTTTTTTTTTCTCGCTTCAGTTCAGTGAACATGGATGTTGACATATATTACTCCCTTAGGCATTCTCGAGAATGAAGATGATGATCTCGCCGAACTCGAAAAGAGACTTATCGAGAAGGTACAGCAGGGAGGTGCTGCTCACAGCTCAGGGCCTTCCTCACCTTCGCATCTTGCGTCAGAAAGTGAGGCCACGGCTTCTCCTAGAAGCTCCGTAACATCGCCAGGTCTCCAGAAAGACAAGGAAAAGAGACAGGAGGATAGAAGCAAACTAGGTGCCACACCAGCAAGCACTCAAGGAGAGGAAGAGGTCGAGGCTTTGTCTGAGATGATGTGCTCGTTGGTGACTAATCAATCTGGCGAGACGAGATATATCGGTAAGACTATATCCATAGACGTAATGTAGGGTTGATGTCCACATTGGCTAACTTGACGCAGGCTCTTCGTCCGGGTTCTCCATTTTCTCACCCAAGGGCGTTCAATGGATCAATCACAAGACCGGTGACAACACTTTCCAAAATATGATTTCTGAAGTCTCGGAAGACGACCACAAATGGACTAATTGGAAGCCTGAGATATTCGGGGACCTTTTCAAGCGACCCGTCTTCCGGCCTCTACCACCCAAGCCTGAGGCGATGTCTCTGCTCAAAGATTTCTTCGAAAACTTCAACTGCATGTTCCCACTCTTCCATCAACCAACTTTCATGCACTTAGTCGAGCGCCAATATTCTGATGACCCATACCAGGGGTCCGGCTGGTGGGCAAGTCTCAACTGTGCTTTTGCTATCGCTCATCGCCTACGTGTTATGAGCAATCTAGTTCCGCAGGAGGAGGATGAAAAAGCTTGGGGTTATCTGAAAAACGCTATGGGCGTCTTTTCCGAACTTGCTATGCGCAACACAGATTTGCTCAGTGTTCAGGCTCTACTGGGGATGGCGCTTTTCATGCAGGGAACTCCCAATCCTCAGCCCGCCTTCCTCTTGATTTCTGTGGCTATTCGGCTTTCGCATAGCATTGGCCTCCACAAGAAAGGAACGGGTTTCAACCTGAATCCGATCGAGATTGAGCAGCGCAAGAGAGTGTTCTGGATTGCCTACATGCTAGATAAGGACCTCTGTCTTAGAGCAGGTCGCCCTCCTGCCCAGGATGACGATGATATGAACGTTGAGCTCCCTGACGCCGATCCGGAAGATAATATCGGCAATATCCCATTGGCTGATGGAAAAGGCAAAATGAACTTGTTTCGAGTCATGTGCGAGTTTGCCGTCATTGAAAGCAATGTGTACAGGAGACTGTATTCAGCCAAGGCGGCAAAGCAATCCGACGGCGAGCTTCTCGCTACTATTGGAGAATTGGACCAGCAACTGGAGGAGTGGAAAGACAGGATTCCCATCGACTTTCGCCCCGAGCATGAAATCAAAGCCTCACATACACCGCTCATTCTCCATATCGTCATGGTGCATTTTACCTACTACAATTGTCTGACCACGATCCATCGTATGTCAGTACACCATGGCTTTTGGACAAGCCGGCTGGCCAACTATGCAATCTCAGGCCAGAATGTGCGACCATTGAATCCGAGAATATTCTCCTCTGCTATGCTTTCGACAGCAGCAGCGCGAGCATCCATCTCTTTGCTCAAATATGTCCCTCAAGGCGACTTTTCATGTGTCTGGTAAGTTTGAGAGGTGATTGCAAATCCCAAGCAAAAATAGCTAACCGTTTCACACAGGCTGGTTCTTTACTTCCCAGTTTCAGCACTGGTTACCCTTTTTGGAAACATTCTACAGAATCCTCTCGATCCGCGCGCGAAATCAGACGTTAAACTAATGCAGCTTGTCGTCACGTTCCTCTCTATGCTTGGCCAAGAGGCGGAGCAGGGAGGAGTGCATAGAATGCTGGGTGTGTGCTCTGAATTCTGCCGCATCGCACAAAGTGTCATCGAAAAGGCCGACAGAGAGCAATCTTCGCGCCGAAAACGAAAGGCAGCAGATACTCCAGGAAGCACTGAAGGGCGCAATCAATCTTTGCCGCCTGGTGCCGCGGCAGCTGGAGCCTCGGCCAAAACTTCGACACCAGGTTCTTCTTCCGCACAGGATACGCCAAAATCAAGCTCCACGACAGCAGCAACAACGCCCCAGGCGCCTGCCCAAGACAAACTGTCGCCTGAGTTTGTCGCGGCGCGAGCATCGTTCCAGAATGCAGTGAACAAGACACCGTCAGGGCTCTCTCCTTTAGCTGACCCGATGCAATGGGGTCAAGATTTCCAGATGGGCCAGGACATGGATTTTGACACATATGGTGACTTGGCCGGATTGAATAGTGACATTCAATCGCCGCCACTGCCTGGCGGCGGTCCTTTCCAGCAGCCTCTACTCCCCTCGGATCTCTATTCCATGACAATGGGCCTGGACTGGAACTGGGTTGAAATGAGTGGAGGGGCGTATCCCACGGTAGAGAATGGCAACTTTGGCAACCTCGAGAGCACTGGAGTAATTGATCCAACACGGGCAGATGTGACAAGCTCGGACTCGATCAATGCTGGAGGAATACAGTACTAAGACACATCTACAACTGCAAGATTGGCATATATGCTTCAAGCTAACGTATATTTTGAGGTGTGTTTTGGCTCATATTTTCTTTCTTACCTTAAGCCTATTTCTTTTTTTGTTTGGCGGGTTTAGCATTTTACGAAGTTGTCCTTCTAGATGGAATTATGTTTGTTTGACTTGGCGGTTCTCATGTATAGTAGCACGACTGATGACCGTATTGACTTCTCTTCTCTATCATATACTTTGTGGCCGCGTTTTTCTTTATCTTGTTCCTTTTTCTTTTGGTTTGGGGCTCGTTTTGGAGATATTAGACGAAATTGTACGATATTCTACAGCGAGGGGTAATAGTACATGCACTTTTGTGAAATGTGACTTGGATGACGTTTAGATGTGAATGATGTCATATTTATTTCTTATGCCGATCACGCTCAATATCGTATCGCGTTAAACCCCCCGGCCCTCTCAATGATTAAATATAGTGCTTTTTTTTTTTAAACCCAGTTCGACACTTGATAGACCAAAAGCGTAGCTCAAGTATTGCCAATAATATGCTGGAGAACCCAGCCTTCTTATTGTTTCATCTACTGGTATCTGTGTGAAAAAAAGCACAAAAAACACAAATGAGCCTTTAAAGCTCCCTTCCTTTTCGAAGGGGCCATATAAAGACCAGAAAAACCCCCGTGTCACCCGCCTTGCCCGGTGCCTTTCGCCTTTTCCCTCTGCTTGGGCAGAGGCTGCACTTTGTGAAACAGAACAACGAACAAAACCAACACAACAGGGGAACTCCTCATGAATGCCCAAGAATGCTTTGCCCTCGTTTCGTGTAGACGTCCAAATCGTTTCTTTCGCTCGATTTCCCATTTCGTTAAGTTGTGGCTTATTCTTCTCGGCTTTCAAGTTCCACTGCTTTGACTCCCCTTCCTTTCTTCGTTTGCCCCCCTGACCCCGAACCTTTTTTTTTTTTTTTGTGTGTGTTTCAAAAATCCAAGCTTTCCAACCGCCCCTTTTTTGATGGTCTGCTGAAAGGGAATATATGAGTGAGTAATAAGAATAAAAACAAAAAAACAAAAACAAACGACGAATGAGCAATGAGCCAGAATAAAAAAACATCGATGAGATAGAATGTTTGCCCTAAAGTCGAATAAAGGGCAACTTTTCTGCTCGTCGGGGGAAAGAAAAACTATATATATCCCTTTGCCTCTCCCAAACGCCATGCTAAACAAAAATCGCAAAATGGAGGATCAAGAAATCCTCTGTCCAAGGATGTAAAACAGAACTGTAAGGTATGAATGAAGAAGAACAAGAGGGCAAATCAGCCCGTCTCTGATCTTCCGTGAGAGCCGAGCCTTCATGTATCGTGGTATAGAGCTTCAAAAAGTTATCAAATCGTTGTTTCCCGTAACTTTCCTTTTTTTTTGTCCTGCCCAAATCATGTAAAGAATTATCATGGACCGTAAATCAATGACAAAAATAAAGCTGCCGAGATTCTTCGAGAGCATTGATTTCAGCTCTCTGCAATTCTCCATCGGTGAACGCTGTTGAAAGGCAAATCGGATCAAAATGATTGCAGTTGTCATACTCCAACCATTCCAGGGCCATAGCTTGATTGGCGCATAGCGCTCGGGTAGGGCGGCGTATTTCCTGAGCTCTGCAAGGTGTTAGAATATACTGGCAGCATCATCCTTCAAAATTTGGCTTGCCTTCTTGCGGCGCTTCTGGCCTCCTTCACCTTCCCCCGTAGAGTAGCCTGTTTCTAGGCCAGTGTCGTCGTCGGGAAAGCCTTCGCCATATCCTTCATAGCTGCTATCGCCGTATGACCGCTTCTTAATGCTCCGCTGAGGTCGTGCGGGATTTTGGCCGGGCAACAGCTGAGACTTGGGCCTGCTCATAGCGGCCGCACCAGACATGGATATCAGGGGCGTGTTTGGCGCCGTAGGTTTTGCGGAAGGCGCCTTGGAACTATCACCATTAGATGGGCCAATATCGCCCAAGACTGAAGAGTCCCAAAAAGATTTCGGCACCTGGCCCTTGGCCATAGTCATCGCGCGACCCAAGGTTGATTTGGTTACATCTGACAAGCCATCCATAAGATATCGACCCTTGACTTGATGGACGTTCCATTCATGATCGGGAACCTGCAGCATGGATAAAAAGTCTGAGGGTGCGTCGTCGTTCTTCTTTGCAACATCAAAGTGCCCAGTGACGCCCAGTCGCTTGATGTGGCCCTTGTACGTCTTGCGGAGCGCGTTCTTCTCGCCGTTTGGCTTCTCTCTGGCGACTTCGGTGGCCAAATCGACCAAGTCGTACATCTCATAAAGATCCTCCGATGTCCTAGGAAAAGACTCGGGATGCGCTAAATGATAGCAGTGTCAACAAAGCAAAGATCTCAAAACAACAAAAACGTCCCAACGACTGTCGAGATCCCGTCTTCCAAGGGGCGGAGGAGCGAGACGAGGGCAGCGGAGGGAGTCTTACGAGATTGAAGGAGGAGATATTTATGGCCGACATCTCGGTGCAGGTCTTCAATGGCGAGCTTGTAGTCGTCCACGTGAGCCTTTTTCAGCTCGCGGTCGTCGCCTACATCTTCGAGAGGCCGCTTTCGCTTGTGCGGCGAATCGTCGAGCATCATGGAGTCCAGCTGGGAGGAGCCGTTGACGCTGTGTGCGGGAGTCGGCAAAGTCGTCGTTCCTGTTCCTGCAGCGGCCACAGAGCCGGATGAGCCGAGAGAGGGATCCGAGGATGTGGCGGGCGAGAATTGCGAGGGGCTTTGGGGAGTCTGGGGATGGAACGACATCATGAACGAAGTCTCCTCGCGAGAAAGCGAAGTGGCGTGTCGCGCCAGGCCAGCGGCCGAGATGTCGCTGCGCTACAGGGAGAGAGCCTTGGTTCAGGCGGCCGGCGTCATGCACTCGTATACTCGTGACGGAATGCCTGGACTTGAATCCCTCGTGCTCTGGCGATGGGATACGGCGATGCCTGCGCAAGGAAACAGGTCCCGTGTCGGCGAAAGAAGAGGAGAAGCCGACGCCTTCAGGGTTTTTTCGCTGCCGTAATCGGTAGGGGGCGAGAAACGGCGGGTCGCTGGAGGAAAATTCGCCGCGGCGCGAGGCGGGTGAGAGAGAGCGGACGGCACGCACAAAATCGAGTCGCTGCGATGGTCGATTCGTCGATTCGTCGGGCTGGCAGGGAGGGCGATTGCGGGCGACGCTGGCGATGATTGAAGCGTTTGAAGGCTGGGAGATGATGAAGCAAAAGGTGGAGTTGGATGGGGAAGACAAAAGGGAATCTCCGAGCCTGAAAGACGAGGCAGTAGCAGCGAGAGCGCAGGGCGGGCGGCCCAGCACAGCGCAGCACAGGCCAAACACAAGCGCTGGCTTGCAAGGGCTGCCTTTCTTGGCTAAAAGGCTCACTAGCGGCTGTCAGCACTGAAGCTCTCGGCGAGCACAGAAGGGCTGGCGCTAAGCTCCAGCGGGTTGGTTCCCTTGAAGCGGCGGACCCGTTTGGGGGAGCGCGTGTTGCCGAGGGCCTGGCCTGGTGCCGTTGTAAGGAACGGAAACGCTGGGGGCGTGACAGGCTGGCCGACCTGGCGCTTAAATGCTCTGACGCTCTGTCAAATCAGTGGCCAAGGTCGGTGAATCTCTTCGAATTACACAAAAGTGACAACGCAACGCATGTGCCGCTTTTTGTTTGTTGCTGGTGCACATTCTTGCTTGTTTTCCTTGTTGTGCCGCAGCATTACTGCAATTGCTACTATTGATCTGAGTACCTCCACGTGCTAGGTATCTGGGACCTACTTCGTATCATCTCTGCAAAAGGGCTTCGACGGCATGTGCCTGTATGCATGTCTTAGTTCTTCTCCAGCGAGTGAAAACTCACCGTTGCCACCGCAAGTCCCGCTTCGCTCCGCCCTTTTTTCGCCAAAACAGTGAATCACCAGCCTCAGCTTCGCAAACGGTGTCTTGATTCTCGACGACGATACGCTTATGTAACCTAGTGAGTGGGAACCAGTGGTCTAGGTGCTCGTGGCGAGGTAGTGCTAAATCCTAGAGGCAAACCGTGCTTCCATAGCTGATGCATACGTGCTTCTCACTCTCAGGCTTTACAGATCTCTTCATGTGTTGTTCATAACCAGCCTACCTCTGTATACCTACACAATGTATTTAATTATCTTCTACCTCATCTTTATGCATTGCGAATAGACACCCACTCGTATTGAGCCTTATCGCGTACCGATGCAGAGCTTTTTAGCACCGTCGTATTACACACCGCAACCGCTGTATGCCCGCTAAAATCAATTTCTGCCGTATCCGTCAAAGTCCATTCGCATCACAGGACAAGTCACATGACAAGCGGGGCCGACGAGATTCTCGGCAAGGCTGCAAAACCAAAATTGCACGTCCCCCTCTTGATCTTTTTCTTTTCTTTCCTTTTCTCAACCAAACGACCAGCAATCGATTTTAAAAAACACGCCGCCGGCCCTGTTCTGATCATTCAGCGACAAATCCAATGCTGCCCGACGATATTTCGATGCCTGGTCCAGAATGCACTTCAGCAACCTTGCCTAAAACCATCATCACGAGGGCCCCGTCTGTGTGGCTACCATGATGCGATGATGACCTGATGCAAGTGACATATTATTCTCAGAAAACCCGTATAATTGAGGACCAAGCAATTGGGGAATGGAGGATGAAGCTGGATGATAGAGAATGGCCACTACGCGGCTCTCAGTTGCGCTTTGTGCCTTTGCGGTCCGTGTGTGTGAATGTGCTACCATTTTTTGATCAATCTTTTCACCTGTCCGTGACTCATCAAATGGATGCGATACTCTCTCTTCACGCACACGCACACATCCATGAACCGAGCGGTAGCGCCCTTTTTTGTATTGCTGTCCCTTTCATTTTCGTAACAGAAGAATCAAGGTAAGCGGTTTCCTGGAATAGCTTTATACCTTTTGTTTCTTGATACACCACTCCTTCATTATGATGACACCTTTACATCTGGTAAACCTATCTGCTTTGATGCTGTTTTCTGGGAGTTTTGAATCGCATTGTTTTTCAATTCTTTTCAAAACATCCGTCAACCGCTTGGCTGCAGGCGGAAAATCTAGGCTTAACTGATTTTGCGACGGTTGATATAGAATAAGGGACTTGGTTGGACTTTGTAGCTTGCATACTAACTCAGGCCATTTATTCAGGTGAGCCGCCTACGTACCGAGCAATACCTCATTATCAACCATTTGTGAGACGTGTATCCCAGATATCGTAAGTTTAATTTTTATTTGCTATTCAAAGCACACGATATCCAAATCACAGGATATCCAGATCACAGGATATCCAAAGCACAGATGATGACTCGCCGTTCAATAATTATTGAAAAGAGAATCTCATCGTTCACGTAGAAAGGAAAAAGGAACAAAGCTTGGTATTATCCTTTTCGCCCTCTTCACAGCCAGAAGTCAAAATCTACGACAGTAGTGAATATTGGTTATGCAATGACTTATGTATATTGTCTCATTGCCATATTTTCGCCCAGCGACGGGTAGCATCCGGCTCCCAAGAAAAATAAATATATATATATACATATACACAGGTGAATGAAGAAGGAGATGAAGAAGAGAAGAAAAAAGGAAGTTGAGAAAGAGACAAGAGAGGTAAAAGTAGAAAAAAAAAGAGAAATTGTCTGCCACGCTTCAACGTGTCCAAAAATGTCCCAAAGCATAACCCTCAAGGCAAGGGGAAAAAAAAAAAAATAGATATGTCCTTGTAATCTATACAAACGAACAGAAAGAATGAAAATAGTAAGAAAGAAAACCGAGGATAGTGGGAGAAGGAGAAAAAAAAAAGGAAAAGAAAGAAAGGAAAGATAAAGAGCAGTGGAAGAAAATAAGGCCGGATGTTAAAGAATAGAAATTGCGTTGTTCTGCTCTCGCCAACTCTAAGAGGGTATTCGATATCTCAAATTCTCTCAATTTCCGTATATGATCCCGTCGTGTCGCTCCAGGTCAATTCTTTTCCCTTTGATATGAGTATGATTTTTTTCCATATAAAAACCTCAACCTCGACTTTGCAAAAAAGATAGGGCTTTGGTCTTTGTAATAATCCAAGCTGATTGGGCAGTGCTTGGTGTAAATCGACTTCGCTTTAGCGATGCGTAGACTTTCGGCTTTCTCAAAAGCCAATATATAGCTTCTTCGCCGTTTTGCCGGCACCTACCGAGCCTACCTGGCTCATCCGTGATACATTCCCATTGCATAAATCATTTGCTGTCCGACTCCAAAAGGGACAAAAGAGGTATAAAAACAGGGAGAAGGTGAATCAAGTTAAATGGGGATGGGCAACGTTGACCTCATCCATGCTGCCGCTAGCCAAATAAAATGCGAATACATCATAATCGCTCCCCTTTCGCAAAATTAACCTGTCCTTCTTATTGTCTCTGGCTGAAGACATCCACGTAACTTCACAATTGTAATCTTTGAAATTGTTTTTGCGGCGATAGAATTGGCTTCATTTCCTTCGCCATTCCGTAGTTCATAGAGAAAATGGAGACTTGACTTCACCTAGTATTATGGTGTGAAGGAGGTCTCGGCCTATCCAAGGGTGAAGCTTCCCCTCTATGAGCTGCATACCCTCGATGCTGGTGATCCGCATAATCAGCTGCTCCACCGGTATACATGCTTCTTGTTTCAGTTCGAGCATCTTGGCCGTTCACGCCGCTCGGGACAGTTTGAGAGAACTCAGCGGTTCCTGTAGGATCTTGATAGCTTCTTGCGCTTGGTTGGCCGCCCGACGCTCGCGACAGTGGACCCGCCATAGAAGGCGTCAATGGAGCCGTTAACGGCGCAGCTCCATAGCTGCTTGGATATGTTGCAGATGCTCCGTATTGCGATGAAGGTCCAGTAGATCGATGGCCATTTGGCTGAGGAGAGTGAAGCGGTCGATATTGGTCTGTCGTGTTCAATGGTAGAGAGGCTGAGGCGGCCCGAAGTCGAGATCCATTCTCTGGCGCCTGTTGATAGTTCGGATAGTTTAATGCCGTTGGCGATGGTTGTGTGTTGCTGCTGCCTTGAGCTTGATTAAAAGTGTTAGTCTGAGGGCTCAAGCAATCTCTCGACTTCCAGCTCCACTCACTCGTATAAGGACTCCGATCAACACCTCCCGCGTTGCCGGATGTCTGGTGTACTTGACTTGATTGATAGATCATGTGAGGTCTATCAGCTGCACTGGAGTGTGCATTCGGACCTGAATACATATAATACGATTGTAACGACTCAGATCTTGGTCTCGTTGAATCTCGGCCGTGAAAGCCCTGAAGTGGCCTAATTGCATGACGATGCGCTTCCAAAGATCCGTGAGGTCCGGCATTTCCGTGTGGAGGGTAGCGGTCAGTCGTATGTGGTGATATTGGTGACATTACTCCTGACGAATTCACTGCATTCGGAGCATGGAATCCGATACTGCCAAACGACGGGGTTAGTCCGGTTGGCGACATATGCTCTGGAGCATCTTGACCACGCCGAACATCCACCATTAGAGGCCTCATTATCGAATTATTCGAATACTGAGCGTGCGAAAAATCAACCGGTTGCGCCAATGGCAGAGGCATTCCGTGAACTGCGCCGTATGGCGAGTGCAAAGCCTGCACGTTATCAAAATCATCCGGAACAGCCCTCATTTTAATCATTCGGTCACGATCATCGGCATTGAGCCTTTTAATCTTCGCACGTCTGACAAAATTGTTAGATCTCCATTCAAGCCTCATTTCTCTCTTCTGAGCTCCTGGAATATTCCTTTTTGGGCGCATCTTACCTGTTTTGAAACCACACTTGCACCTGTCTAGGGCTCAGTCCGGGTATTTCTCTAGACAGTCGCTCTCGATGCGCAGCATCGGGATGAGGCTGCTTTGCGAACTCGCTCGTTAGGAATCTTGTTTGTTGATGGGTAAGTCTTTTCCGGCATGTTAGTGTTTTGTTCGTCACCGACAGTACCCAGAATCCTACCTAAAGCGCTTCATCTTCCGGCGGGCTGCCACTCGTTCCGCTGTAGTTTGCAGTAGCGAATCTGTTTCTTCCTCCGCCATGTCCTCGTCAAGCAAAGCATCCTCTGTATCGTCATTCGGCACTGCCATGGATTGGTCATCTGGTCCAAACGTATTTGAAGGGTTGCCTAAACCTTTGGGCATGGCCGTCGCTGAACTGATATGGTTCGAAGGCGCGGGAAGTCTATTAGCATCTCTACCAGGCGTAAGTGATTCGTCTAGCAGAAGCGAAGCCGTCTTCAAGCCTCTCGCTTCATCCTTTCTCTCTGGTGGTTCTGCCGCTCGGGAAGGGTAAGTAGTGTCCTCTGCTCCTACACGATAAATATTATGGCGTGAATCAGATGGCAGCGCCGGTTGCCTATCATTCTGGGCTTCCAGCCGAATATTCCCGTTCTCTACCACAGACTGTGGCTGGAACACTCCTGAGCTGGCATGGTTCGATTCTGAAGGTTGAGAATAGACCGATCCGGTGGGCTGCGGCAGATAAGGATACTGCCCTTGCCAGTCCGGCTGAGCTGAAGTCGAGGCGTCGTACGGGTCTGACATGCGTGAACTGGTTGGTACTTTGCCAGAGGGAGGGAAGTATTTGCCAAAGGACCAGTGGCTATGTTCAGAGTCTGAAGGTCTAGTGACGAGCATTGGAATATTTTTTTGGGCCTTCGGATGAACAGGCGCCAGTAGAGCCACCCAGGCGTCTTCTTCGACAAGTATTTAAAAACTCTGCCAACATCAACTCGATCCTAGGTCGATAAGGCCGCCGGCAGGCTGTTGATAGATCCAAGCTCCGAAACAGGCAAATAGCTTACGAGTTGTTGAAAGATACTCCGTGGCAACCGACAATAGCAGTAGGCGTTACTGTTTGACTTGTTCTTGTTCCTGTTCGAGAATATTGTATGCCAGAAACTGGAAAAGAATCAACCTTATCAAGTAACTTATCACAAAGAACAAGCTTAGTTATGCTGAAGAGCAGTTGCACGAACTGAAGGCCGTGCGGATCTGATTTGGTCAGGATTGAGGGGGCGGGAACCCTTCGAAAAGAGGCTGCCTTTGATGTCGCCCAGCGGGAGGGCTGCAATACAGTGGACGTATCCCTTTGGCCGAGTTTGTCAGGACAGAAGTAGGTAGTTAGCCGCTTGCAAGAGCGAGAGAGCCAGTGATCAAGCCCCCCTGTCAAAGCAAAGTTAGAACATGAGTGGCTATCCAAGCCCAGGTCGCAAAACTGATTTGAAGGGGTAGCATCTGGCTTAGTTCCAGGTTCCACGAGGTAGGATTGGGGATATACTACTTGTATGGTGACATGAGAGCTCGAAGACCATATACTACCAGGCGCTTTTAGTGGGGTCAAACATCGATATGGGTGTAATCGATGGTCCTGGAATCATCAGCTCGCATATATGCCTCGTACAGGTATGAGGTGCTGGGTCCTCTCTCCAGATGCTGGTAGGGTGGCCGACTTTTCCCAAAGCCTGTAAGCTCCAGATCTTGTCAGAGACCAGAGCAGGTACTCGTAATATCTGTAGGGAGGGGTGTCAGAGAATTGTCCGGACAGAATACGGCAAAAATGGAGGCTGCCGCTAGGCACAAGTGTTGATGGAGAAGAAGCTGTGGGGGGGTGTCTCCGTACCTGGTACCTGATGAAGGAGGATGGGGTGGGCAAGCAGATATGCAGCTTGGAAGCTTCTTGATTCGAAAAGCCGCACTGTAATAATGGGCCAGCTACAGAGCATGCACTATTACCCTTGCGGTTGTCGGTTGAGCTACCAGGAGTCTTCCGTGTTCCAAGATCGGGAAGAGGGCCCGCTACCAGGAAGGGTATAATTGAGAACGGCCCCTTGTCTGCTTCTTGGTCGAACTGCCACTACGACTACTTCGTGCTCTTATACCGTAGTATAAGTACATGTAGCCAACTACAAAGTAATGTCATGCCTTTAGCGAAAAGCGGGCGGCAATGACTTACTGGCTATGGCACTGTTTTCATCTATCCAGCTGAAGAAAGGCGATGGACGATGAAAACAAGAAAGCTCTGTTGCGGCCAGCAGCAGACCAAGCCGTGTAGGTACGAGCATCCTGAAATTTGCGTGTCCGCCCAGAAGGGGGGGAGTGTTTAGAGGCGCCGATGCAGTGATCCGATGCATATTCTTGCTTCGGGTATGCAGAGTCAGACCCATCAGGATCCCACGGTCGGTCCTTTGCCTGCGCGAATCTGAACACCTCGAATATTGCAGTATGCCATCTGGACCGCCGACGCCAACAGCGAGATACGTCCGCGCGCAAGCATAAGCTGAAGTGGCCTTTTCATGTTTGACAAGGTCCATAACAAAGGTGAAAGTCAAACAGCAGCAGACGATTAATTGGAATGCGCTACTGGACGGCACCTCGGCTGGGCTATTCCATGTTCCTGGGAAGTAGCAGCACGTTGTTCCAAGGCAACTCCACAGACGAATGCATGACTGTCGCTCAAGGCGTGTTTTGGTACTGAGCCAGCGAGCTCTTCAACGAGCCACAGAGTCCATTGTACATGGTCGAGAGCATGTACTATACAACGGACAAGGGGCTAAAGAAACGCAAAGGGTGGACGCCCAGGGGCGCGCATATCGGTGAGCATGGGACCGCCATCGAGGACAGGGGTCGCCAGCGGCAAGCAAGCAACAAGAGTCCGCAAGGGCCTTGCAAGTGGGGGACCGCCACAATTTCGAATGCAGGTAATAGTTACAGAGGATCAGGTAGCAGTGGAGCAGTGGCCTTCTGGCGTTCAATCAGAAAGAACAGCTATAGAGGATGCAAAGGCGGACGTCCTTGGTCATTGTTCTTCTGCCGCAGCTGGAAGAGGGTGGCAGCAGCACTAATATGCCCAGCCTCGTTTCGCTTGCCCATATAGACAATCAATTGGGCATGTGAAGCGGATGACGCTTGGAAAACTGCAGCACCGATGCAGCTCAGGTATCCACACCTCCTCCCGAGCGTGGCGTAATAGCGCTAGAAGTCGTCTCGCAGCAGAGTAGTGCCTAGCACATGCGTCGGTGGCTCTCATACGATGGAGGCAAAGTAGACAGCATATGCGGCCAGGGCTCGTTGGATTCTCATCTTGGATCAGGCTGAGCGGGAAAAGCTGCATCCCTCGGTCTGACCACAATGGTCAACGGCGAGGGGTAGGGTCATCGGCACCGACATTGGAGGAACGCCGTTGGTTTTCCTTTTTATAAGAGCATCGCCAGGATATCAATCTAGACATGGATTAATTAGTGAGCGGAAGAATTACAGGGCAACGCTAGTACCGCCCGGACATCAATCTGAGTGTCACGAGCCTTGTTCATGGAGGCATGTATTCGCAAGTACGAGTATTCAGGCCATACTTTGTAGGAAGTGCTAATACATAGTGTACTCGTAGGCTGAGAATGGCTATGCGCCGGTGCAACCGGGCCAGGCGTGGTGGGGCCAGCTCAAGCCGCAAGATATGGCTCGTTGAAAATGCTCATTCCGCGTAGCATCGCCGTCGTGTGTGTGTATTTCGTACATGCGTTACCTGCCTGCGTTTAGTCAACCGTGTAGACAACAGCGCGATAATGCACGGAGCTTAGTCGCCTCAACTAGGAGGTCTAGCCGCAGCAGCACGTTCATGCTAGCAGCAGTCACAGTACTATCCTGAAGAGTACACCTGCAGCAGCAGTACTCGTGATACTCTTGCTGCCCGTATCCTGCTGTTTCATCCCAAACCGGGGTGGCTTGACAAACTCACATTTCTAGCTTCCTCAGGGGTAGTTGCAAAAAGAACGCTCAAAGAATGTCGTTGGCCTCGGTAATTGGCAGGGCCACGGCTTGTTGAATCGTTGTTTTACTTTGTATGTCCCGTTTTGGCAGACGCGTAACAGCCATGTGTAAAGTGCTAACGGTCTTTAGCCAACCACTGCCTATCCTTAGTATATAATCACATCAGCGTCAGCAAACGCCCATGAGCGGAACAAGCATTTTCACGCAAACCCAAGGCTTACAAGCACTATACGCACACATGCGTATGAGGAATTTGCCATCTAAGGCTGTAGGCTCTCCAGTGTCGCGCAGATATTTTGTAATGAAAGGAGTAGACGCCATGTCGTTTCAAGAATGCCTTAGCAGCAGTGGATCTCCGGGTCCGGGCGGCTTATGCTGTCAACGGAAACAGGAGTGAGATTCTAGAAGGAAGAGGCGCTCCACCATACGAAGAGCATAATAAGACACCATTAAAGTGAGTGAAAAAGAAAAGAAAAGAATTCTACTTACTCAAACATCGAGCCGTTCACAATAAGCATGAATTCCAGAAGCACGGCGGCGTGGGGCAATGATTCGGGGGGACGCGGTGGTCGATGGTGCTAGTAAGCTGAGTCGCCAACTGTCAAGCAGCAGCAAGCATATCGTACTGAGTGTGAGTAGAGACCTGCAGGTCAGACAATTGGCCCTCGCGAATCTGTCAGGCCGCCGCCGCCGCTGCCCCTGTTGAAACAGCTACTGTACGCATGACTGGGAATAGCTCTTGTTGTCTTCGTGCTTCGCGCTTCGTGCCTTTATCTACTGCTAATAGTGTGCACCAATAGCAGCAGCAGCAGCATCAAAGAGGTCGCACACGGCACGGCACAGCCAAGACGAGATATCGCGTAGTCCCTGGCGAGGATCACTCAAAGCTTGCAGGCCTCTCCCGCTCAATCGTTGACGCATCTATAAAGTCATCATATATTACAGAGCAGCATCTGCTCGGCGGAACAAAGACGCACGTTGTATCTATTAGGCAAGATCCGACCACATGGCATTTCGTGCCAGGTCTCGGATGGCCGCCGGCCACGCGGACGCAAGCAGCCGCCATGTCGGAAGTGGGAAAGCCTCAGGGCCACTTGGCTCGCTGGGCATGGGTCGTCGTGTTTGACGCAGCGGGTCTGGCGGTTTAGAACTGGAGCTTTGGTGGTTCTGTTCCCTGTCTGGAAGATGGGAAAAGGCACCCCGGCCCAACTGTGGCACGACTGTGCGAGTGAGTTCCTGGATGCGCTGTTGTGAAGCAGCTAGAGAATGAATGGATCGCCGGCCGGCCCATGGCAGGACGCGACTGTTGAGAATGGCCGAGCTGGCATTGTCGCCCTCGTCGCCGTCTTTCTTCTTTCTTTCCGGTCCCCCAATGCTCCCAGCGCTTGTAGAGTGTGTAGAGGCTGGCAGACGGCACTGTCCTGGTAGATCCCAAGTCGACAGTAGGGACAGATAAGAGCGGAGTGGATGCAGTAAAGAACCGGCTTTGGTCGTGGCTTTCCGTCATGTGCATACGGCTGTGTGCATATATGGAGCAAGCTGCCTGGACCGTCGCGTCCTAACAAGGTACGATAGAGTATATTATCTCGATTCTCCAAAGGTTCGTGATGGAAGAATACAACCTAGCAGGGCCTGGGGTGGGAACTTAGCAGGAGCGGCACGAGGGCGCTGCCGTACCTGTACCACGACAGAAATAGCCTATTATTGAACATACCTATAAACAGGCATGTACCAGCACTGGAGCCTTTGTTTAACACTTACTGTAAATCACGACAACCTCTGTACTTGGAAGCAGCTCCAATCACAGCAACGAAACGCGCTGTCTGTTGAATTTGGCGCACCATTCATCAATACCTTTCCAACTGCTGCTACTTCCTGTCGGACGGTCAAGGGATCCAGAGCAAGGTCAGGTCGGGCAAGGAAGAAGACCAGAAAACCCGACGAAAGAGAGCAAGGCTGCGCCGGGGGAGGGTGCACGACGCAGCAGACGAGATATCGACACTCCCCCGAGACCCAGAGGACAAAGGGCCGTTGAGCCAGGAACCGGCTTGTTTTGTACCTGTACCTTGTGCCCCTTGGCATGCATGGCTTGCCGCGTGAAATTTTCAGGACCTCTCGCGTAGCCTCGCGCTGCTGTCTTTTCCCCGCGCCAGACGCCTTGCCAGCCCCGGCCGCTGTCCAGCCGCCCATGCGACGCTCTCGTTCTGCCAGAGCCCAGCTTCGTGCGCGACAAAAGCGGGGAGCTCTGTTCCAATCGAGGGCCCGGACGTTTGCCTCAGTCAGTGCTAGTTCCCGCCCGAAGAGGCTACGGAAGGAGGCGGATGGAGCAGCCGGGCCTTTCATTTCGAGATGCTACCGCGTGCGGAACGACGCAGCCACTGCAACTGGTTGAGCTGCATGAGCTGCCGCTGCTGGGACGCTGGAGAGATGAGCAAGCAAGGTACCCGGGCTTTAGGGAGAAGAAAAAGAAAAGTCTGATGGAGTCGTTGGGGATTCTGTCCCTCTCTTGCACTGTGGGCGGCCTGCCGGACAGCGGCCCTGAAGCGTTCTCGGTTTTACTCCAAGATTGCCCGAGCAGCCAATGGTCGCGGCCTTTCGCGCCTGTTGCTGCTGGTTCTGGACCTGCTGAAACAAGCAGGTGGTGTGGTGAGGAAGACTGTGGATGGACAGCTGATGTGATGCCTCCAAGTCTAGATATGGGACGGCATGCGGGCGCAGAGTAGCTTGTACTTGGATTCACGCAAGCTTGCTGTTAGCAGTGAGGTTGTGGCAGCCGGCCTGGAGCTACTTGAGAACAAGCTTCAGCCAGGCACACAAGGTAAGTAAGGTGTGAAGGGACGTGTGCCTCTTCCCCTGTACAAAGTGGTAGTATTGCTACTCTGTTTTCATTCTGATTTGGTACTAGGTATGTTACTACAGTATACCTATCAGCAGATCCTTCCATGAAGATTCTAGGTAATCCGCGCGTACTCCAGTAGGAAAAGGGCGCTCCTACCAGGCAGGCAGAGCCTTGCTCAAACATGCTGCAAGCAATCGTGAGCACATGGGCTGGCCACATGCTCCCCTTGGACTAGGCCAGGTCTTTAATCATCGCCTCAGCAGGCGGGAGATCTACCCCCGAGTGGCATAAGCATGCGTAAAAATTTGCAGATTCGTTGCTGCAGCTTGGTTACCATACAGCAAATGCGGAGCACATACTGGTTTATATTAGCCGGAAATCGACATGGCCGCTCAGGAAAAGCTCGGTCCTAGGCTGCAGAAGCTGAATGTTGGGGTAAATGTACAGTACAACGGATCTTCGGACGCCCAATTCTTGGTCGTGGCAAACGGCGGACGAGCGCCTCTGTCTGTCTGCTCATTTCGGATGAGTCCAGCCAATGTTCAACAGTGTGTGAGCCCGCCCATCTAATTTCCGTCCAGCTCCTGCCGAGAGTCGCGATCAAGCCGTCCGCGTCACGGTGGATGAAGGACAATCCTCCAATTCAGCCTCAATTTCTAGAGCAGAACTCGGACGGTTTGGATCCTGGACAGCGTATCACCGACCACGGAGTGACATGCCGCCGGTATGACGCGGTCCGTTGCTTGATTGCCTTCCCCCTTTTCTCTTTCCTTTTCTCTGTCCGAGTTGGAAAATCGCGATCGTGGCTTCGAACACGGCTAAACTTCTAATCATATCGGAGGTTGAAGCGAGAATCACAGTCGCTGTGAGTGCCGCATCGTGCATAAAGGCGCCGGCCTGTCTTGCCTACCTAATGCTAGCAGAAGCGGTTGGCTGGCCCGCTCTAATCTTGCTGCATCCTTGAGAAATTCCCGCGTCTCTAGCTGGATATGGTGTCTACGCGCTGAGATTGCTGCCAGCTCGCACCATGAGTGAGACGTTTGCCGTCTGATCGGTAAAACTACCTAGCCTACCTCAAGAACGAGATAATTGCCGCTTCGTCTCTCAGCCGTTCTATTCCCTACTGACTGCGCCATTACGCCGCATGTACTACTTGCAACCTTTGTCGCACGGTTAATGGTGATCAACAGTAAGTACTTCGTATTTCACAAGGTTACCGATAGCAGGTACTCGTACCAAAGCTATAAATTATAAATTATCTACACGCCATGAACCGTTATTGTTAGCATAAGGCTTGGTGAGACATTTCGCCAGCCCGATCTTAATCTATTATTAGCCCGCGGATGGCTTCTAAGGTTACCTAGCGCTGAAACGCTGGGGAGCACAGACGCTACCTACGGCACCTGGGCGCCAGCGTCGTGCCTGTGATGAGCTGGGACCAAAAGAGGTGCCTGCTATAATAGAGGGGCCGCAGCCCTTCTATGACACAATTAGCAACTCGTGTTAAAAGTGAAATAAGCAATATATCACGGCAAATCAGCAATATAAAGAAGCCAGTTCGTTCTCCACAGAAGGGGCGGTTGATACGCGCCCTGCTTGAGATGACCAGATTTTCGTATGCACGGTTGTCACAGTCACTAGACTATGCCGGCATATGCAAGTCAACCCCCCTCGTAGTCCACCTACATACTGCTGAACCGGTACGGCTGCTCAACCTTGCTTTGTTCTATACATAGTAGTAATATATTACATACGTTGTGGTCACTTGAAGAGTCTCGTGACCCCTAATGTCAAGTGAGAAATATGAGGGTCAACGAGTTGGTGTATATGAGACCTTCCTTTCACACTGGTGCTCGAGCATGCGTTTTGGATAAGTAATAAGGCAGAATAAATCAAGCACAATATAGGTAGGATGCAGCAGTTAGCTAGTTACAACCAAAAACGATTACATATGAAAATTGTCGTACTAATGGAATTGATTTGGCCATGTTGATAATATATAGTTACGACACGACGAATGAATGGATTTGATGCATACTTGGTAAGATACATATATGCTTACTACAATGCTCCAAATCAAGTGCCCATATGTATCTGATTGAAGGCGTTTGAAATAATGAGGGCCATTTCATGAACAGTCACCACGAGATATTCATCACATGTCAAAATTGTGTCCTTGAAGAAGACCTTCAAGCTTGTTAACATGGAATTTGAACAATTTCCAAATTATAAACTATACACAAAAGTTACTTGTTCTAATTTAGTTATTGATGTTCCCACATCTCCATATCTAAGTTTTTAAAGCCTTCAGTAGTCGTAAAAACCCTTTCCACTCTTCTTTCCCATCCAGCCGGCATCTACCATCTTTCCTAGCAACACGCTGGGACGGTACTTGGAGTCCCCGGTTTCTGTGTGGAGGACCTTCATGATAGACAGGCATGTATCGAGGCCGATAAAGTCAGCAAGCTGCAGAGGTCCCATGGGAACATTGGTTCCGTTCTTCATAATGGCATCGATTGAATCTCTGTCACCAACGCCCGTCTCCAGGCAGATGATGGCCTCGTTGATATAAGGCATGAGAATTCTGTTCGCGAGGAAGCCAGGAGAATCAGCTGAGACAGAGGTGATCTTTCCCATCTTCTTGCAGAATTCAACAGCCGTATCGAGCGTCTCCTTGCTGGTTTGCAGGCCGCTGATGATCTCAACGCCCTTTTGCACCGGGACGGGGTTCATAAAGTGGGTAGAAACGACTCTGGATGAAGCCGAGGTGTCGTTGGGATCAGTGGTAGTGGCTGCAGCAATGCTTGTAATCGAGATTGAAGAGGTGTTTGTGGCCAGGATGGCGTGAGGAGGCGCAATCTTTGCCAACTTGCTGAAGATCTCAAACTTGAGCTTGGGGATCTCGGGCACGGCCTCGATGATGAAGTCGACAGATGAGAAGTCCTCAATGTTGGTGCTGGGCTTGAGCAGCGCGCGGGCCTGGTCGGCCTGCTCTTGAGTGATTCTTGACTTGGACACATCCTTGGCCAGCAGCTTCTCTGTTATCACCTTTGTCAGTAATGACATCACCCAGCTTACGGCTCGAAACGAGCTCCAACGCACCAGCAAAAGCAATTCCCTTGTTCAATGCTTGCTCGGAAGAGTCAACGACCGTAACGGGAACCTGTGCCTTTTGCGCGGCAACAAGAGCAATTCCCAGGCCCTGCACGCCATGTTAGAGCTTCGTCTTTCACATGTGAGAGGGCAGCTCGCTTACCATCTGACCGGCACCGAGGACGCCGAGACTCTTGACATCGGCGGCATGTTGCCTTGGAGTAGAGCTGAAGCAGCGCACCTGGCGCAAAGCTCCCAGCGCCCTCCCTCGAACAATTGAGCTGGCCATGTTGGATTGTGAAGAATAGATGAGAACGAAGAGGCTTTGGGCGGCTAGAGGAGGTATATACGTCGACGCTTAATATGAACAGCCGCAGCCCGGGTAACCTCGGCCTCGGCCCTTGGTCCACGGCTGCGGCTAGAGCTTATGTAGGGAAGAGGCAGCTAAAGGTACATGTAGAGCTGCTCTAGGTAGAACAGCTTATCGGCTGCCGATGATGATCCGCTTATCAGACCGCGTAAATTGGTTTACTTTTGCGCTGGAGCGCGTCAAGCTAGACGCGTGCTGGAGGGGCTCTAGAAGCTCTGAATGCATGCTGTATAATTGGTCTGCTGGAGGCACTGCGTAAAGCGCATTGGGTTATTTTCGATGCTGCTGCTGTCGCTGATCCATGCATCTTCAAATCCATAGCAGCTTCTCGCAAGACTGCTGAAATGGAGCTGGCCGACGGCACAACGGACATTGTCCACCCAGAAGTTCGGGCACACATCAGCAGCCTCATCGCGGCGGTAGGTTGAAGAACAGCTGCGCTTACGCTCTACGAAGACACTCAACTGAATTTATACTGACGGATGATGCCAGCTGGGAGGCGCCAGTACGGAAGATGATGGCCGATACCACCTGGGAGACGACGCACTCGAGGTCCTCCGCGATATCAAACGATGGATTCGCTTCTACGACGAAAAGACGAACCGCATGGATGTTTCGCGCTGCATCCACGAAGCGAACCTGATCGAGGGAGACTTGCTTCCGATCTTGGCAACATGGCCAGAAAATGCCACCGATAGCAAGTACAAGTCTCGAATTGCGCTGGCGTGCTTTGAGATTATGGTCCCGTTGACGTGGCCGATGGAGAGGGACAAGGAGAGAATGACAATCAATCACCATCGGCATATGCCCGTGCTGGAGCTTGCACAAGTTCAATACAAGATGGCCATTATCAACTTTGATGAGGCCCGGATCCTGCATGCTGCTGTCAGGACTGCTCTACCGTCGCTGGCGCTCCCTGCTAGCGATAGGGCAGCACGAGATCAGGGCATCATCAAATTGGTGCTCTTCTTCCTTCGCAACATGGCCATGATTGCGCCTCCTCCTAATGTTCAATACGAGGGCGATGAGACGCAAATTTCTCGGTCGGCCACCATCGACGCCTTTTCATACCAAGACATATTCTTATTCCTGCTCACCTTGGCTTCAAACATGGGTGATGATTTCAGGACGGAGGATACGGCCGTTATGGAAATTATCTATCACCTCATCAAAAGAGTTGATATAGAGAAGCTATTTATGACAGAGCAGCAAGTACACAAAGCCAAGGCGCATGAGCTTACGTCCCTGATGAATAAGGAGTCAGCGATGCTCAATGCCTACAACCGCAATGGCCCGACCCGACACAACCGCTTCGGTACAATGATTTGGGTCAAGCGTGAAGATGGCAAGATGTCCTCGCTTTCTGGGCAAGATGCTCTCGCCGATACCACAGCGCGCAACCTGAAGATGGATAAGAACAAAGTATTTAAGCCTCCTCGGAGGACGAAGAAAGAGAATAAAGATGAGAGGGACCTGGGACCGCCGGCGAAGCTTAACGCGCGAGCAACCGGACAGCTCCGCTCATTTGTCGAAGAATTTCTCGACTCGGGCTTTAATCCCCTATTCGCGCATGTTCGCAAAACCATCGACCGAGAGGCTTCGCATGTCATGCAATACCACAGGAGGCAGTTTTTTTATCTCGTGGCATGGTTTCTCGAGGCTGAACGGACACGGCAGAAATTGAAAAGGGAGTCTAGAAAGAGTAACGACGATGTATCCAGCTTCAGTCTTGTTGCCGGAGTTTTAAACCAAGAAATGTTTATTACTCTTAACAAGGCGATGAACGAGGCATACGAGTACAAGGACTGGCATGAATTAGCGGCTGTAATGAGATGCTTTACGCAGATTCTGCTCACTGTTCAAGAAATGACCGAGAGCGGCAGAGAAGACGATGAGGAAATTGCAGAGAATGTTCTGAGCCGTTTGTTTTATGAAGAGTCGACGCACGATATCATCGCCAACATAGTCAGGACGTATAAAGACCAAGGATTTTACTACTTGGATGCGGCTACGGAGCTGGTCCACCATTTCTTACGTATTTTAGAAGCATACTCAAAGCAAAATGCAGACATGCAGGTTCGCTCCCGCAGACGAACACGGCAAAAGAAGAACAAAGATCAGCAGCAGCAGGGCACAGAAGACAGTGTCTTGGCCGAAGAGAATGATGATTCGGCTAATGACGACGAAACTGCGGAGCGCACCTCGAAAGAGCGCAAGTTTGATTTTCAACGCTTCGCGGCTCGCTTTACACCGCAGGGTGTTGTTGATACGTTTGTCAAATTTACGCGATTCTACCGGGATATGGACGATTCACAGCTGAAGCGCGTTCATCGATTCTTCTACCGACTTGCTTTCAAACAGGAGATGAGTGTGATGCTTTTCCGCGTGGACATAGTACACCTATTATACAACATGATCAAAGGTCCTGAGGCTCTGGATAAGGGCTCGGGCATGTATAAAGACTGGGAGGAGCTCGTGAAGCAGATTCTTCGTAAATGCTTCAAAAAAATTGAACAGAGACCAGAGCTCATAATTGAGATGCTCTTTAGCAAGCTGCAGAGCACTGCTTTCTTCTTAGAATACGGATATGAAAAGCAGACTGCTTCTAAGAAACAGGCGAAGCCTGGGGGCGAGCTTGTCTTCAAATATACAGAAGAGCGAGATCGTCAAATTGCCATTGTGGTCGGCGCACTGCTCGACAAGAACGAAGGGGATCATATCAACTGGGTGAAGAGTGTTCTCAGTGCGGCCGAGAGTGAACGTCGGTCATGGGCTGCGGCAGAAGAAGTTTTAAATTCAACTGAAACTCCGTTGGAAGAGTCAACAGATGCCAGTGCTCCAAAAGAGCCGAGCAAGCCCCCTCCATTCAGTAAGTCGCCCGATTTATCGTATCCAAAGACTTAAGAACTAATCACCATCTAGATGTTCGTGTTGATAACGACGCGAGACGCGCCGCGAGATTCAAGAACTCGTACTTGCGACTTCTGTTGAATCTTTGTGGAATTCGGTTGCTTGTACCTGCAAGTGAAGAAACGCCAGAGTCTCTCTGGATAGTTTCAGAAGATGTCACTGCCGACGAGCTCAAAGACACGTTACATTATATCAACCAGGCAGAATTCAGCCCTCCAACGTTTGATGACGGACAGCTGGCAGAAAATCAACTGAAGAGAAAACTACCACCCCGCAAAAAGGCTGATTTTGACGACGACGAAGATGAGGACGCGGATGAAGAATTTCTGTTTGAGCCTGGCGGCCCAACGGTGAGAAAGGCCATCGACGAATCAGAAAGACCCAAAAAGACGAAGAAGAGGAGACGGAGGAATAGCCAGGTCGTGGAGCTGGACGACGAGGAGCTTGAAGAAAAGGCCCGTAAGCGACGCGAGCGGGAGCGCGAAAAGTTACGCAAAATAAAATCCGCCGTATACGTCAGAGAGGGAGACGACGAGTTCGACGACGAAGAAGACGAAGCGTTCTTTGCTCGCGAACGGGAGATTGCTGCCCGCGCTGCCAAGGCTGCGCAGTCTGCCGTAGAGCCTGCCGTTACGAAGAAGCCCACAAAACGCAAGTCCGCGGTACAGGTTGACAGCGATGAAGAAGATGACGATGATTTGTTGCTTGGAGGCCTGATTGACGACGACGAAGAGGCGGCGGAGGATACTAGTAGGGATGATACCCCCGCTGAGGAAAGCGATGGCGATGGCAGGAAGAGGAGAAAAGTTAGTGTGGAAGAGGATGATGTTGACGGAGAGGGCGACGACGACGTTGACATGGGAGATGCTTCACAAGCGCAGCGGTCGGGAGTGAACACTGCGGAAGAGGCCGACGATGCTCCCGTTGTGGCGACCCGGAGGCCGAGGGTACGGGGTGGTTTTGTCATAGACAGCGATGATGACGAATAAAAGGGAGAGACGTGTTATTTTCTGACTTGTTTTCTTTTTTTCAAATGTATACTTTAGATGTAAAAGAAGCATTGCGAGGAATTTACTTGGGAGGGATTTGGATGACGGTTGCAAATTTATAGGGGAAATGCATATACATTGATGGGTGTTATAACCTGCAGAGATGTCATATCAAGTATTATATTCTGTAAGTCTCTTCTGCACCATACTCTCCAAATCCATAAATTAGTCCACGTTATAGATGGACGTCAGCCAGGGTATCATGTAACTTTTTTCCTCCTCTTCCTTTTTTGATATTGAGCAAATCAGCCCTGTGGTTGTTACGCTGTGTCTGACACTATGCTCCCTCTACGTAATCGGCCTGCCCTCTTATCAATGCTTCTCCTTCGAGTCATCGTATTCTGCGCGTTCTGGGCTTGGCCGAGCTCCGCCAGGTCCTCTTGGCTTTTGGTCTGGCGTGAAGAGGACGAGGATCTGCTCTGTATGGGGGTGTTCTCATCGCTGCTCTGGGTTTCATTTCGACCACCGCCCCAAGAGCCGCCGATGCCTTCCATGGTGAAGTCTGAAGCGGTTGGCTCGTCGAGGGCCATCAGCTCGTCTGGGTGGAAGATCCTGGGCAAGAGAATAGCGCGCACGGGAATGAGGAGCAAGATTATGATGGGGAAGCCAACGGCGGCGATGGTTTGTGTGATGGCGAAAGTGGCGCCGAAGCCAACCAGCTCGATGATTACGAAAATCCATATGGCGATGCGGCGCTTGATGAGCTTGAGAGGAGAATTTGCCGGCGTCAGGTTCTTGTCGCGGGCCAGGAAGAGTAGTTTGGCTGTGATGCCGTTCGCCTGAAGGGCTTGGAAGCCCATGATGAAAAAGAGTCCCGCCAAGACTCCGTGAGGAACAAGGTGGAGGACGACGAGAAGAGGGCCGGTCATGGTGCCAAGAGTAAGAAGCCCCTGAGCTAGATTTGATACCCGCTGTTCAACAACGTGAGTCGTCTCAAAGGTAAAGGCGCCTTTATCTTCACCCTTTTCATCGAGCTGCTTAACAGCTTTGGTGACGCAAAGGGATTCTGTGTGAAAGGGGGCTTGAGGGATCAGCCCATTGGGGAAGGGCAATCCGAGAATACCGGCCACTCCAGTGGTGATGCCAAGAAGGAAAAAGTCCCAATGGAATCCAGCCGGCTTTCTCAGAGGGAACTCGCTTCCCTGTGCGATGAGGGATGACACTATAGCAGCGTTAATAAAGACGTCTCATAAGATTGAGTTGGAAGAAATGTATAAGAGCCATCATACCATTATGGTCAAACCAGAACAAGATAGTTAGGAGAATGGCAAATGGCAGTGCAGTGAATATCTGTCCAACGCTCAAGTCCCAGAAATCAACAGCCCAGCCTCGATCCGCTGTAGGCTCAAACGCCTTGCTGGTTGGGAGTACCGCTAGGTGCACTTCAGACATACGGCCAATATGCACAAAGCCGGTAAAGAAGACGAGAGTCAGTGGAGTTCCATAGTCTTTGAGGAAGACACGAATTGGGTGTCTGAAGAGACTGCTGGATCCAAATTCACTGCAGATATAAGCCACCATGAATAACAGCAACGCTGCGACAATGGAGAGGTAGAAGGCGCTATCGCTGCCAAGACGCTCCAGAGTTTGAATGCCTTTTTGGAGATAGATGAAGGCTACATAGAAGCCAAAGATGTCGCAAGGGAATCGTGTGACCCAGCGAAGCCAGTTGCAAGAATTGGTAATAGCAAGGATCCAGTGCAAAATTAGAGACCATCTGGATACGAAAGTTGTTAGTTAGTAACCCGCTAAAAGTGTGTCAAGTCTGGACGCGGTGTTGACGCTTACATTCCAATCCAAGCCATAAATCCAAGATAATTGACGCCAGTTGGTTTCATAATATTATATACCGTACTGTAAACAGTCAGTTATTAGGTGAAGGTCGCCAGATGGTTTGTATATGAGTGCCTCTCATACCTATTAAACACCGTGATGGGACCTATGGAACGCTAGAATCAGTATCAAGGCGTATATGACTGAACACAGAGAGCGGCGTACCAGTTACTCCAACAATAACAAGCGGCTGGGCTGAAAAGATGGAAAAGACAACGGAGCCCAGGACAGAAGCCAACAGAACTTCGTTGACACCGTAATTGGATCCCGTATTCTGGAACATGTCTAGCGAGAAAGCAAGAGCAGGCAGAATGCTGTTGATGGCATAGACATGTTAGTAAAGGAGAGGAGAGAAGAGGAAAAGGGGCAGTTGATGGCGTACTTTGCAAAATACATAAAGACCGTGGCGGGCACAACTCGATAATCCCACGCGTCGAGCCAGTCGCTCACGTAGTAAGGCGCTCTCCGGCGGATATCGTTGACCATGCCACGGAAGGGATGGACGCTCCACCAGGCCTCGTTCCGCCGTGTCGTTGATCTCGACGCATCGCCGCCTCTTGGTGCTGGCGTTGATGTTACGGTTGCTGCCGCGGCCATGATTGGCAGCTGATAATCGTGGTGCTTCAATTCTCCTCTGTCTCCATCAGGCAAACCGTCGGTCACGAGATTGGCCATCGTGAACAATATCTCGGTGTCTGCAACCACTTTGTGCGGTCGATGCTGTCTCTCGGGGCAGAACAAGCCGAGACCAAAAAGCAAAACTGACCGGTCGGTGTCAGCTATTTTTTATCTCCTCATAACAGAGGCATTGAGGCCGCAAAGGAGTCTGCACGCAGAAGAGCGTGGCGATTCAAGGCAGAAAAAAGCAGAGACCGAGAGTATGTATGGTCGACGCTTTTATGGAGTGTTAACAAGGGAGTCTTGTCACTCAGGCAAAGAGCAGATCGGCCGGTACAGTTTTAGGTGGCACCCAAAATTGACTGCATGCAGGAGAGGCAAAAGAGCCAATGATTGCTTCCTTTTTTTTTTTCTTCTCTGCTCACTTCTTCACCTCTTGGATACAAATTGGAACTGGAGAAGAAGCCCATGTCATTTTTTTCCTCACCTCTCTTTTTTTCTTCCCTGGCTTTTAGATTTTAAGATCGGAAGACGGCGCCAGCACTACTGTAGGATTAGCATTACGGCATTACGCACTGGAGACGTGAAACATTTCCCAACATAGTCTAGGCCCTGTTGCCGTTTACCGCGTTTTTGCCCCTCCACATGGCATGGGGGCGTTTGTCGACTTCATTCGTGCTATCAAGCCGGCAGCTTTGATTCACCTGCTCTGCATGTGCTACATAGTCCATCACGCAGTATGTGTGGCTGGCAATTTCAAGGCCCGATGATATGATCGACAGTCTTTTAGATTAAATCCCTCCCTCTGTCTCTGGATTGCACCCTTGTCTCTCCCTTGAGCCAGGCACAAGCTAATGCCCAAGGTAGAGCCGCAGGCCGTCCAAGATGGCTCTCAGCGGGCGACAAACTGCACAAGACAAAAACACTACACTACTAAGAGAAAGGCATATAGACCGCCTAGTAGCCTTATATAGCAGGGAATCTAAAAGACTACCGTGGCAATCTCTCGCTCGTCCCTCAATGCAGAACTCTCTCCTCGCCCAGCGGCCGCCAGCGCCAGTACCGGCTACTGAATCGCCATACTTAACTCCGAGTAATTAGTAACAATCTGTGCGAATATGAGAGAGAACTTTTACCACCAGTCAGAGAACAATGACGCTCAATTAATCTTGGCCTTTATGAAATGGTGCGGGGAACTTTATATAGCATCTGTTGTGTAACTGCAACTATTTCAAGCCCCAGTTCTTTTTCTTCCCCAGCCTAATAATCTATGTACATGGGTATGATATTCTGGGTGTATGTATTAAACAGTCGAGCTTCACATCAGGATTTTTCTTCCGTCTCAAAAGGAACCAATGCCATCAAACTTGCTGATCATTAACGGATTCGCCTCCCGCGATCAGCAAGTCCCGAGATTCTACTTCTGGATATTATTATTTTTTGCTTTTTTTTCCACAACATGGGCCAAAAGTAAGTCTCGGCGTCCATTTTCGGATCTCAGCATCCCAGAACATCGCCACTTTACAAGCCGCATAAGTGGTAAAAAAAGAGGCTTCCCGCCGTGTAGCCGTCGCTTTTTCTCTGTTAGCGCCGCTCCGGGGGGAGGAACTTTGCCGCCCAATCATCTTCGGCCCGGCGCCGTAGCCAAGGTTCCTACCCGAATCGCCAGTTAGGTAGGCCTACAATAGGGCAAAGAGGACTCATATTCGCCCTTATCTCATAGATTATAGATGATGCATGGCAGCTCGTCCATCACACTTATGCATCATCTTTGATTGCGATGGTGGTGGCGGTACAACTCTGCCGAGTCCATGCTGTATGAGGTTGGTCAACTCGTGCTAAGGAAATTGTGCCTAATATCAATTACATGTTAGCTGACGGCTATACGTCATTTAATATCTATGATTTTTGTATAGATTTTTGGTATGGCACATTGAGAAATATATTCTAATTCAAAGTATACTATTTGGTGTACCCTGCGCCGTGGGTGCAGACTTCTGGCCACCTACCGTAGGCAACGCACGCCTTGAAGCTACGTCTCATTCTGTACACGGGCATTTCGTCACCAAAAGCTCCTTTAACGCTCTTCTGCATGATTTCTTCATCCTTTAGATTTATCTACGGTTCTAAATCCAGGTACAAGTACACAGTAAAGTTCAAAAAAGCCACCCCTTTTTTCCTTTTTCCCGCTAGACCCCTATTATGATGATGGTAAAAGTACATACAGTGGAAATTGTTAAACATCTCCAGTGCCCACGGTAGAGTTGAGACTCGTAGAAAAAAAAAACATTAACACAGGCCACTGTCTTTAGCCATAAACGTAGCGTGGATTCTTTCCCGCTGCGCTGGCGAGAAAAGGCGGCAGCAGCCAATCCGGACATGTCGTCAAGTTCCCGGCAGCGCCCCTTGATCCCCGTTCCCACTGACACCCCTTGCTGCCTCAATCTTCAAGCTCGTTTCTTACATCAGAGGATTTCCAATCTTGGTCGAATTCACCTCTTGACGCCCGATCCGTCATCTGAAATATCGCGAAACGCAGGAGCAGGTGTGCCCGAGGGCGGATCTTCCTTCGGCGTGTCTGTCTCGGCAGGGAAAGGCGGCGGGGCGCTCGCCTCCTTGCCTCCAAAGAACTTCTCAAAGTCTTCATTGTCGTCGAATGGTCGCTTGCCCAGAATTCGTACCATGTCATCGCGGGAGAGAACCTCCTTCTTCAGCAGCTCCTCAGCAATTAGCCCAACTTGCTCCTTCTTCTCCACCAGCAGGTTTCGGCATCGAGTGTACGCTTCTTCTACTATTCGGTGCACTTCTTGGTCAATTTGCTGAGCTGTAGCCTCGGCAAATGGCTTCACCATGCGGTTCGGGTCGTTCTCAAAGTGTACTGGTCCCACTTTGTCCGACATACCCCATTGAGTGACCATGCTGCGTGCCATTTGGGAGACCTTCTTGAAGTCATCACTGGCGCCGGTCGTGACCGTGGGGAAATGCAGCTCTTCAGATACACGTCCTCCCATAGTCATGGCCATTCGGTCCATGAGCTGGTTGGTGTTCATCAGGTAAGCATCCTGAGGCAGATATTGGGCATAGCCAAGAGCGCCCTGGCCACGAGGAATGATTGAGACCTTGAGAAGGGGGTCGGCATGTCGTAGGAACCAGCCACAGATGGCGTGTCCAGCTTCGTGATAGGCCACAGTCTTCTTCTCTTCCGGCCTGAGTACGAGTGACTTGCGTTCCAAGCCTCCGATGACCCGCTCAATTGCACGTTCGAAATGTGCCATCTTGACGTCGTCTGCGTTCTCTCGCGCGGCTATTTAAGCTGTTAGCATTGAAGATCCCATCAATATTGCACTTGTCGTTTTTACTTACCGATTAGAGCTGCTTCGTTCACAACGTTGGAGATATCCGCACCAGAGAAGCCAGGAGTCAAGGTAGCAAGTCGGCCAATGAGATGTTCATGATCTTCCTTGGTGACAATCTTCTTGAGATACACTTGGAAGATTTCCTGTCGTCCTTTCATGGTAGGTCGGTCGATGTAGATGTGTCTGTCAAAGCGGCCGGGACGCATCAGCGCCTTGTCCAAGATGTCCGCACGATTGGTACCGGCCAAGACGACGACCTGTTCTCGAGTGTTGAATCCGTCCATCTCTGTAAGGATCTGGTTAAGAGTAGCCTCGCGTTCATCATTTCCGCCGAATCCACGCCCGCTTTCCTGTCGAGCACGGCCGATGGCGTCGATTTCGTCAATGAAGATGATACAAGGCGCGTTCTTTCGACCTTCGGCAAACAGGTCTCGTACTCGAGAGGGACCCACGCCAACAAACATTTCCACAAACTCAGAACCGCTCACGCTAAAGAAAGGGACGCCAGACTCTCCAGCAGTAGCCTTGGCGAGAAGAGTCTTTCCTGTTCCGGGGGGGCCAGAGAGAATGGCACCTCGAGGAATCTTGGCACCCAGCTTCTCGAACTTTTCGGGCTGCTTCAAGAAGCTAACGAATTCCATAATCTCCACCTTGGCTTCCTCTAGACCAGCAACATCACTGAACTTGACTTTGACTGCGCTCTCGGCGTTGAACTTTTTGGCCTTGCTTTTGCCAAAGTTGAACATGCCTCCAGCGCCGCCTGCCCGTCCGCTCATGGACCGTTGTGTCCACAAAATCAAACCGATGAACAGGAGCGTTGGTCCGAATGCCAGAACCAGGTTGCCCATGGTGCTGCCACCCGCTTCGTAGCTGACGGGTATTCTCTCAGACGGAGGAATGCCCAGTTGATCCTGTGCCTCTTCGAGCTTCTTCTCAAAAGATTCAACAGACCCAATCGAGAAGATGTACGTTCTTCTGGCGCCAGAACCATCAGATGTTGACTGAACAGCATCAGGATGTAGTTCCACTCGCACTTGCGATCCATTGACGACCACGAGTTTCTGTACAAGACCCTTGTCCAAAAAGGCCTTTCGTAGCTCCTGCCAGGTGATTTCCTTCTCAGAGAAGGGCCTGCTGAATGACTCAATTGCCCAAAGCGTGATACCCAGAACGAGACCGGTTTGAAGGGCATCCATCCACGAGTTCCTCTCAGGTTTCTTAGGGTCTGATCCCTGCTCGTTGGAATGTGAACCGCTGGAAGCCTTTTGTGATTGGCTTGCGCCCTCCTTCTTCTCTCCGTAGTTGTGCTCATTTATTTCATTAGTGTTCTGGTCAAACATCCCTCTCTTTCCTTGTTGCTGCTGTTCGATTTCCCATTCCGCTACTCGTTCAGCCATGACAAAGACGCATCGCATCAGCCGACCCTTGTCAATTATTGACAGGTTGCCAGGCCCCTGGCGCATCTTCTGCAGCAGATCTCGAATCTCGGCCGGTGCACCGGTGTGCTGAAGCCCCACCAAAATGTCCTTCAACGTCTGCCTCTGGCCTTCGGGGAGCATTTCTTGAAACGCCTGCAGCTGCGATATCTCTTCCTTGGTCAGGCGAATCCATCCCTCCGGCAGAGGTGGCAAGGGAATTTTTTGCGATTCGGGCCCGCCCTCTGTCTCTGACTTTGCTTCATTGTGATTGATTGGCTTTTCAGAGTCGGAGTTTTTATTCTCGTCGGGATGCGGGGTTTTGGAGGAGTAGTATCGCGGGAGGATGCCGTTGTGCGCAGACAATGCTCTCAGAGGAGCTGTCCTGGAGCTGGCAACAAGCCTCTGTGTCCTCTGTAAGCTTACGCTGGTCGAGAACCTCGCAAGCTTGGCGAGCTGGCTCGACTGGCGAAGATATCGTGACATGGTGGATGGCGGCGGTTTGTGAGCTTGACGGCGGATCCGCCGGTCCTGGTTTTATGATAAATGCGCAGTGCAGCGCAATCTCACTCGCTGCGCAGAATTGCGCTTGATAGCTCGGATATGACGATGCCAGGAAACCGATAGATGCTAAGAGAAAACTGCGATATTCCAACGCCACTGCGGACTTGTATGACACTACGAGACTGAAGCCTGCCGGCCGAGGATCCACGTCTAATCCCGAAAATTGAACGGCATCACGTGATATTCTCCGACGCAGCGCAGGCCCTCGGTGGATCGGGATTCCGCCGTCCAAACTCCGTGCTCTAATTCTAGGCGTTTCCCATACCATTCCAAGGCAGTAGATTACTATTGTTCTAGTAACTTTATTTGTATCTATCCACCGGAAGAAACGTCTAATATCTAGGCGTCTAGCCTAATGAAAATGGATCGTATGTTACCATCGCCTTGTATCGGGATTGCTCGGCTGGATCCGTCTTGCACTGGGATTTCCAGTAAACAGTCCTTGTCTCCAGCTGAAGCTAAATCGGGCCAGTCTCTCCAGACTTGTACTTCGGAGTTGATGGATAGGTCGTGTTGAAAAAATCGAGATACAACACGACGAGCCTGCTCTCTGTCACCAATCTCTAACAGTATGGCTCTCGGCTTCAGGTGGCATGCAATCTCCAAAAGCCTCGCGTAAAAGACATCTTCGTGGTTCCAATCTACAGGAACCGGAACATCATCGCCTGGAACCAAAGCCAGAGACGGTTCGTATTTACGAACAGAATATCCAACCTGGCCACCGCCATGACTCCACGCTCGCCGGGAGATATAGGGAGGGTTAGACACCATCACATCCCACTTACGTCCCTCAAGCTTCTCTATAATTGCATTCTGGAAGATGTCCTCCTGCATGATGCCAAGGTTGTGATTCAGCTGACGGTCTGGGAGATGGCCAAGCTTGAGATTGTGGTCGATATTGCTCCTAGCCAGTTCCATAGCTTCAGTGGATATATCCACTCCAAGGACTTCCAAATGATCAAACTTCCGGTGGAGTAATGCATACAGAAGCAGAGGTATACATCCTGTCCCCGTGCAGAAGTCGACAAGGCCCAAGTCGCGTTTCGGGCCATCAATCTTCAAGCTCCCAGACTTGATCAAGTCAGCAAGATGGTAGGTGTACGCTTCAGTCTCAGGTCTTGGTATTAGAACACCGGGGCGGCATTTGATATCGAGAGGTCCAAATGGCTGAGATCCCAAGATGTACTGCAAAGGGTAGCCTTGGCCCCTCTTGGTGCACAGCCGTGCGAGCAAGCTTTCTTTGGCAATATGCGCAGTGCCGTTGACATGCTCTTTCAGCCATCGCAGTTCATTGAGGGCAGAAGGAATGTCTCTACATGCTGGAAGCAATGCAGCGACATTGGGGGAGTGGCGATTGGCCTTGCGGAAGAGCCATGGCGAGATTCGCGGCATTGGCTCTACCAGTGTTCAAAGACGGGCATATCTACTGGTTGAAAGCCAGAAATGCGGACGGCAAAATGCTGTAGCTCTCTACCTAGGTACAAAGTGCTAGGCTAGAGGCGCAACCCGTAGGTGAAAAATAAATAGCCGGCTATTAGCCGATCTGCTCTATCAAACTCGCCGCCAGTGTCATCCTTAAGGGTATTTTCGAACTGCGACATTCATAAGCACTTCGAACGATAATGGCAATAGAACCCTTCTAAACCACAATTTGCCAAAAGTACTTCTTTTTTGGATTATCAGAGAGAATTTACCATTTACGTTACACGATTAAACTAGGATCATCCTATACTCTCAGCTTTTTTCGTCATTGCTCCCGGCGGTGTCCCTTACCACGGCAGCCTTACCACGAGATTTCATTCTACGCGTTCCTGAGTGAGCCATCGGGTGCTCCCAGCTGAAACCTCCTATCTAATCAAAATGAACGCACCTGATCGGTACGCCTCTCAATTCATCATTGGAATTTGCTTCTTTTGCCCTGAGATCTTATTCCGTGGCCTGGCGTTGGACTTCTGGAGCCGAACACCTTCACACTCGAAAGCCGCAGCCTGGGACGCAGGCCAGGACTACGTCTCTCACTGTTGGGCTATTACAGCTACAAGCGGATATTATCACGTTGGTTTTTGTCTCTTAGCCTTCTGCATACTGCTTTGTGCAAGTGCGCGCCCAAGCAGCTATAGCTGCCAGCTGCAAGCGGTTCCTGCCCTCACTTTGAGCTTTTCTCGAAAGCTATTGGGAAATCATGCAGCTGGAACGGTGTTATCAACATGCCTTCTACCTGTTTCGTTTTCCCACTTCCTTCCCCATTCCAAATTTCTCAGCACACTTCATCGATGCTCTCTTGTTCCCACAACTATCCCCCTTTCAGCTTTCACTATTTCTTCCACCGTTGTTAGTGGCCATGGCGGGATGCAATGCCAAACATGACAATCTTCAAGACAATCCGTTGCGTCTTTCTTTCGTCTTCATCTTTTCTTTTCTTGTTCTACTTGATGATTTGCTGACATTGGCCAAGTTTCGAGCTCTTTTTGCTCGCCGATGGCGAGAAGAAGATTGAGGAGAAGGTTTATTCTGGTGGGTGGATATGGCCACTCTTGATGGTCCGACATAAAAGTCTAATATTTCCTCATAGGCATGTCAAACACCTCCGACTTCGTTCTGAAGAAGGAGGATCACACGCTGGGCAATCTGCTCGCTGAGCACCTCAAAGCCCACCCCAACGTCTATATGGCGGGATATAAGAGTGAGTCTCGATATCAATCGCAAGCGACATTAACTATGCTGACCATGATGGATAGTTGCTCATCCTAATGTCCCTGAGCTCTACATCCGCGTTCAAACAGACGGAACCATTTCACCACGCGACGTTTTCACGTCAGTATGTGAAAAGCTCATCAACCAACTCGAGATGTTGTATCAAGAGTTCACTCGCGAGTGGGAGCTGAGACGAATCACCAACACTGGAGACCAGGGTAATATGCCATCGAATGGCCATTAAAAGACTTTCATCAGATCGTCTCATAGACAGGCGTTAGGGGAACAGAAAGATTTGGGCTTTGCATTTCGGTTTTGTTTGGACCTGGGGAAAATGAGCTTTATATTATTCGATCAAGAATCTGTTTACAAGGATATTCAGAGCCAGCTTAAAAGAGGCGATCCTTTCCAACAATCAGAAAGTAATATTCTGAGATGACTATAGTGTTTTTTCCTTGCCATACGATGCGTAACAATGAATACATGATTGCACAAAGGGGTAGTATTGGTAATCATGTGCCGAGGTAAAGAGACATATGCCTTACGCATTAATTTCTCAAGCTGCGGCACCAACTGGTCCTTCTCCGCCAGGAATCAGCTATGAAACTGCGTTAGCATCTGTGATATCACTTCAAATATTGAAGAATTTTTGGCCATACCATGCAAATGTTGTTGCCATTGAGCAGAATTTTAGGAAGCTTTGTGTGGTTTCCAGAGTAGTCGCTGGAAGATAAGAGTCAGCACAACAATATACAGTCAGATGACGCTCAAAACTCACAATTCTGTCACATCCTCCAGCACCATATCTAAATTCTTGTTAGATGAAAGTTTTCGAGTTGCAGATGAATGAATGGCTGAGGCGTCCACTTACTGACGTAGTCGTCAAAACCCATGAGCGTGCCACTAAATTCTGCCCAAGGTGTTAATATCACGGCAAGCGGATGAGATGAGGGCATATGTGTTATGACCTTTGTCTCCCTTCATGACAACCCAAATTCTTGATCCGACGCACTTGTCAATAAGCTCTAAAGCAGGTGTCAGTGACATAAGATACAGCCCGGCATGAGGCCCAGCAGAGGGACTCACCGAGGGGTAGCAGCTGTGACGCCATCTTGAAAAGGTTCTCGCGGATTGCCTTTCCAACTGCGTGAACGGTTTTATGGAATATTGTCTGATAAAAAGAAGTAAAAATCTCACAAGCTCAAATCCTGGCTTCTCTTTGCAGAAGAGCAATCTCTCATTCCTCAGTAGTTTCTATGCATCAGGGCGAGCTGGCCCAGCGCTAGGCAGATTGCAACAAAGCACAAAAAAGTCATGCCCCACGACGGGTGACTAAGCACGCATACAGCGTGCATTTTCGTGCTCCTACTCGCGCACCCGCCTGATTGCTTCGAGTAAGCGCGCTGAGACGTGATGGTTGCCTTGGCGGCCAATCACCATTTCTTCACGGATTCAGCTCTTCCACCCCCGGCCGGCTCACTGCGAGGGCCCTGTAACAGGAACTGAAGGGCTCGCTCGCAATGGGGGCGGGTTGATGTCGAGGTGCATATCCAGTAGCGGGCTCGTGCCCGTTTCCTATTTAACCCGCCGTCGTCGTCGGCCGACGAGGCATGCGTCCACGCCTGTTTACATGTACAACCGCCTCCAGAGGCTGCCTGCGTATAATAGAGCCATGAGCTTCAACCCTCCCAACCAGCTATGGAACTCCCAGTTTGGCGTTCGCTTCGGGGCGCTGGCGTCGCTGCAACAGGAAGCGGGTGATACTGTTGCTACAACTACCGCTACTACTATAGCCCCGTCGCTCCATCATTCGTTTTCCTCTGTCCAAAGCGACGAGAGTTGGACCTCTGTAAGCTCAGCGCAAACAGTGTTCTCGGCCGGGGCTGTTGAGGATCCACTGCCGCCAGCATCAAAAGATGTGCCTGCTTTTAATGGTCGACGGTCGACGCATGCTGGACGGCCGCCGATTTCCCTGCCGGGCTTGAATGTCG
Organism: Trichoderma sp. 2475; assembly: GCA_038502285.1. Lineage (NCBI taxonomy): Eukaryota > Fungi > Ascomycota > Sordariomycetes > Hypocreales > Hypocreaceae > Trichoderma > Trichoderma sp. 2475. Next base: position 835,652 of record JARPVV010000003.1, on the reverse strand, counting down.
CAGCCGATGCAGTCAACAGCGGTCTTGACACAAAGAAGGCCGTTGAGCCGCCATTTACACCACTAGAGTTCACCATCTCCAGAGAGCGGTTTCTCGCCGCCCGTGCTGCCGTTCCTGGCACTCCAGAGTCTCACTGGTCATACAACATGTACCAACGAATGGGTGAAAATGGGACCCTTGACAACGTCAAGGTCCACTATTGTGAAAGTAGAGCCACCATGGAGCGCGTGTGCACAGAGTATTTCCTAGACCAAGATGTCATTGGCCTGGACCTAGAATGGATGGCATACGCCAGGGCGGCGGATGGGCCGCGGCGTAACGTCTCTCTCATCCAGATCGCGAGCCCGAGTCGCATTGCCTTGTTCCATATAGCCGTATTCAAGTACGGCGCAGACCTTGTGCCGCCGTCGTTTCGCAGAATCATGGAGGATCCCAAAGTGAGCAAAGTCGGCGTCAACATCGGACCAGACTGCACGCGTCTCAAGAACCACCTCGGCGTCAACGTTCAAGGCATATTTGAATTGAGCCATCTCTACAGGATCGTCAAGCATTTTCCGCACGAGCGCCGCTTGATCCACAAGGGGCTGGTATCGCTGGCCACTCAGGTCCAAGACCAATTACTGCTTCCTTTATACAAGGGAGAGGTGCGGACTGGCAATTGGACGAGGCGGCTTACTCCCCATCAGATTGACTGTATGAGAACGCCATCTCTACAATACTACTAGAGCAACAAAATGGCTAACTAGTTACAGATTCCGCATCCGATGCCTATGCCGGTCTCCAGCTTTACTATGTACTTGAAGAGAAGAGAAAGACGCTCGTTCCTTGCCCTCCCAGACCACATCATGCGGAGCTGCGGCTGCCTATTTCTCTTCCTGATCCTCCAGAAGACGCCAAGAAGAAAGCCGATGAAGATGCTGCCCTAGTAGCAGACCCTGATCAGACAAATGCCATCCCTAAACCTAAGGCCCCCAAACCCAGGACTTCCAAACCTAAAGCCTCATCAACAGATATCACACCAACAGCAGCTACACTGACAGCAACGACAGCAACTACGTCAACAGAAATTACATCAACAGCAGCTACATCAACTGGACCTCCAGTAGCAAAAGCCCCTACGCCATCCAAAGCAAGACCAAAACGTCCATTGCCCAAATCCATACCCGTCGACACTAGAGATGCGCGGGTCATTGCAGCCGAGGTGCAAATGAAGGAATATCGTGCGGCGAAAACAACAGAGCTCAAAACACCTGCACCTTGTCTTAGGGCGTACTATATTTGGCATAAAAACGAAGATCTCTGTCCTGGTGACATCGCGGCGCTTCTGCGAGAACCACCGCTTCTGACCAGCACTGTTGCGCATTATGTCCTTGACGCTATCAAGGCCGAGAATCTGCCTTATCCCGTACTTAGATTACACAAAGAAGTGCTTCCTCATATTGACTTGAGCAGGTCATATTGGGCCAAGCATACATCATTGGTTCAAGAGTGTACAAAACTAGCAGAAGAGATGAAGCGAACTATAGAGAAAGCAAACGAGACACACGAATGAAGAACACTGCACAGACAAACAACTGTAACTTTTAGAATAATTATTATAGTCCTGGTATATTCAAGCCCTGAAATGAAATCAAACAAATAAAGTCTATAACGCCAGCAATCCGGTACCCCTGTTGATCTGCACCTTTTTGTCTTCTCCTCCGCTCACGATTCCCCATGTCTTGTCCCACACCACGCTCAACACCTTGGCGCCATCGCCAGCAGGAGGCAGCTTCTTGCCCTTCAGCCACTCTCGGCCAATAGTATACACGGGCTCGCTGACGTTGCCGTTGCCCTCGTCGGATGATGCGGTCCGGGTACTGCGCAGATCCCACACGCGACACGTGCTGTCGTGCGAGCCAGAGACCAGCGAGTAGTCATTCTCCGGGCACGGCGCCACGGAGACAACCATGTTGACGTGGCCTCGAAGAGTCATGGCGGCGGTCGCGGCAGCCGACTCTCTGGGGTCGAGCAGGGTGATGTGTCGCGCCGAGGAACCAGCCGCCACCAGGTTTGCGCCAGGGAGTGCTGTGGCGCAGAGGATAGGGTGCATGGTGGTGAGGCGGGACACCTCTTGCTGTGTTGTGAGATCGATCGTCTTGACTGTGTGGTCCAAAGAAGCCGAGTAAGCGACGGTCGAGTCCTTAGGGTGGAAGATGGCAGCGGTAACCGATTCGTCGTGCAAAGGAATCATTGCCAAAGGTCCGCGCTGAGCAGTAGAACCAGCGTTGGACAGCTTGGCTCGCTTGGTGCTGTGAGCGGAGGGGAGAGTCTCGGGATCAGCTTGGGGTGCTGTCCTCTTGGAGGCGGACCACAGACCAACACGACCGTCTGAAGACGCTGTCAGAATACGTCTGGTAGAACCGTTGACATCGATGCTGTTGATATTCTTTCCATGCCCCCAAAGTTCCATGTTTGGCTTAAGAGAGCCAGAGAAACCATCGGTTGCCTCTTTGTAGTCCCAGACCATGACCTTTCTATCCAGACCAGCTGACGCCAGCTGAGTCGGTGATAGCCATCGCACAGCGTTGATGCGCTGAGTGTGTCCTTCGCCCTTGCCACCGGCAGAGACGGCAATCGCGGTTCCAGAGGGGTTCCAGATTCTCACCAGACCATCATAAGAAGCGCTAGCAACTCGCTCGTTCACGACAGCATCTCCGGCAAGTAGCCCGGCAGCAGAAGTCGATGACAGGACATCAACACCGCTGACCCAGTCGTCGTGCTCGAAGCTAGCCTCGTAAACGGGTGGGAGGAGACTGCGAACGTATTGGAGGGTCAAGGTCGTCTCCTGAGAAAGGCCATTTGATTTGAGGTATTCTTCGACGCTCGTCTTGAGAAATGTGCCGTTTGCGAGGAAATCGAGAGGGACTGGTGATGAAGTATCCAGCATCGACTCGGAATTCAGAATGCGGGAAAGGCCATAGCGCTTGATGTCTGCAATATGAAGAGTTGGTAATTAGCCATTTGGTCTCTTATCTAGCCTCTGTAACATTTTTTGGGTATGTCTCACCTGCTGGCACGAGCAATTGTCTCCTAGACTCTGGGAGGACGAGGTCTTCCTCGTTGGTGGTGAAGACGACCTTCACCTGAGCAGATGAGGCATCCATTGTGGCAGGGAAATTTTGAAAAAAGTTCCTATGACTATTTTGTGTAGCAAAATGTCCGAAATTGATCAGATTCGGGAAATTTGAGACTGTGCCACACGAAATTATCGTCCTGGCGCAAATCGATGGCAGTGGTGTGCATAGGTTGACTAGAGAATCTCAAAAAATTTTGGAATGGGCAGCGCAGCCTTGCGATAGAATGACCCACTGCGGGGCTCGTGGTTGAAATATTGTACCAATTGAAATCGAATACGCGCAAGGCTGAAGGCGTAGTCTAATGCACGCTAAGCTGCATCTAGACCACTTAATGATGCTCTAGGACGCCAAAAAAGCATGGCAGAGTGAGACAGGTGGTTGAAAAGAAGTGGGAAACAATGTGTGGACCGATATCTTGCTTGGCCGCTCCAGATAGACTATCCTTGTCCTCCGGGGAATTGATCAGAGAGATCCATACTGGAGACGGAATAGTCAGCTTATACCAACTACCAACATGCTTGAGGGCATCACAGACAAACTTCAGTCCCTACGTCATGTTTAAGTGTTGGACAGGTTCATGAGGAAGATCATGCTCGAAGTATATCAGATCACTCGTAGTGCACTATAGCCTTGGCATTGCAATGCAGTTTGGCGTCACCGGCTTGCAAGTTGAATTCCGAATACAACCCAAGCCACCAAGAGGGCCACAACGGCGATGGGCCGCGGCTCTGCAGTGCAGCAAGAGAGCCAATGCCGTGACGACAAATGCAACTCTCGCATCGGGTCGTCTCTCATTGGGGGCAATGGATAAACTCGGGGGGAGCCGTCCAAGATATCCCATCGCCAATGCGTCTACACCCAGCCAATCCGAGCCTTTGGTCGCTCGACTTCGATCTGTTCCCCCGCAATCCATGGCGTCATCCCCACACTGCTAAGGATAGTGCACGAGATCAACTTGACACCTCACCTGTCCGCGGTTGACCCGATGCAGGGACATGAACCTAGAATCTGTGGTTGCTGCTGCCCGTAGAAGAGGCGTCAGTGGCTTTTGATGGTGAACGGCGCTGCGTGGCGGCCACGCTAGGTGAGGAACCATGCAAGCCTATTGGCGGAAGGGGCAGAACGGGCCATTGTTATAGGTGCATGTAGGCATGGAGAAGAAATACTAACAGTAGGGGATGGAAGAGTAGTGGTCCTAAGCGAATATTCATAATCGCATAATAGCACAGGCACCTTGTATGCATGGATAAAAAGAAGCCCTCCTCCTTAGATAAGCGGACGATGCCACTGACGACACCATTCCAGATGCCTTCTCCCGTGATCCGCATGCATCAACTGCACATATAAAACGCATACATGAACTCAGCGCAGAAACAGCGCTCGGGCTGCGCTGTTAGTGGTAGCCCAACCGCGCGCTCTCCACTTTACGGCCTTGTTGCATAACCCCAGACCCGCCACCTTTAGCACCTTTAGAGAGTAGAGGTCTCCACTTTCTTTTTGTTGCACCCCTCCAAAGCTTCAGTCCAAGTCCCTCATCAAGTTCTTCTCCCCCTCCCGGCCTGATCTTGTTTTCTATCGCTGCTGCTCATTCTAATAAAGCCTCAGATCCTGCCTCAACTTTGCTTTGCCTGTCTGGAGCCAGCTTCGGTGGTTCACGGCCTCAGCCATTGTCTTGCCTCGCTGCCAGCATCCTCTGCCACACGCAGAGCCATCCAGCCGCTTTCTTAAGCTCTGACGCCACCAGAACCAAGAAGCTACCAGCTAAACCCAATCACACCACAATATCTCGCACCGACATTCGGCCGTGCCAGACACAAGTTTTTCTTCGCTTTCCGTGGCAGCTACAGTCCCGGTGAGTTGCCTTCTTGCATCCTGCTGGCTTTTACGCGCGCAAAGGCTTACAATTACAATGTCTAGCTTGTGCGAACTCGCGCAACCCTAATACATACGTCATCTGGATTGCCGGCTCGTGGCATAGGCTTGTCGCCGGAGCTATCCCCGCTGTCCAAACACCTCTGCGATAGTCTACAGCTCAGAACGACGCAATGGCCGACGGACACCCGGTTCGCGACATCAAGAACCACCTTCTCTTTGAGATTGCTACTGAAGTAGCTCATCGAGGTGAGTCGCATTCTGCCCCTCGCGGGCCATGGGTCGCTTCTGCCTCTGCGCCCGTTTCTGCCCGATGCTGGGCAAAACATCTCAAGAGCTCGCCACGCTAACATGTGATATGCTTGAACAGTCGGTGGTATCTATTCCGTGCTCAAATCCAAGGCGCCGGTTACCACGGCTGAATATGGCGATCGATACACGCTTATCGGTCCACTCAACCACCAATCGGTGCGCCCTCTTCCTTGCAAGAAAAATTAAATTAATAACTCAAAGTTGGGCATCAACTGATGACAAACAGGCCGCAGTCGAGGTCGAAGAGATGGAGCCCACCAATAAGGAGCTGGCCGCCACCATGCAGACCATGAAGGATCGGGGAATTGGCATGTTGTACGGCCGCTGGCTGATTGAGGGCGCCCCCAGGGTTCTCTTGATTGATACCAAGACAGCCTACAACTTTGTCAACGAGTGGAAGTCCGACCTCTGGTCTGTGGCCAGCATCCCGTCCCCACCTGACGACGATGAAACCAATGAGGCTGTTGTGTTTGGATACTTGGTGGCGTGGTTTCTTGGAGAGGTAAGAAATTTTTTTTTCTCTCATCCCCATAACTCCAGAGTTACATTGCTCCCGTCTCTTATAATTTCTCGACACTTGATTGGCTCCCGCTAACATGCAAGTAGTTTGTATGCCACGAGAAGGAAAAGGCAGTCATTGCCCATTTCCACGAGTGGCTGGCGGGCGTTGCTCTACCTCTTACCAAGAAGAGACGGATTGATGTTACGACCATCTTCACGACTCATGCCACTCTCTTAGGACGGTATCTCTGTGCTGGCTCTGTCGATTTCTACAACAACCTGCAGTTCTTTGATGTCGATGCCGAGGCTGGAAAGCGTGGTATCTACCATCGGTATTGCATTGAACGTGCTGCTGCTCATTCTTGTGACGTCTTCACAACTGTTTCCCACATCACTGCCTTCGAGTCAGAGCATCTCCTGAAGAGAAAGCCTGACGGTGTGTTGCCCAACGGTCTCAACGTTACCAAGTTCTCGGCAGTTCATGAGTTCCAAAACCTGCACCAGCAGGCCAAGGAAAAGATCCACGACTTTGTCAGGGGTCACTTCTACGGCCACTATGACTTCGAACCAGAGAACACGCTGTACTTCTTCACTGCTGGGCGCTACGAATTCCGGAATAAGGGTGTCGACATGTTCATCGAGTCTCTTGCACGACTTAACCACCGGCTCAAGGATGCGGGCAGCAAGATGACTGTCGTGGCTTTCATCATCATGCCCGCTCAGACTACATCGCTGACTGTGGAGGCTCTCAAGGGCCAGGCCGTTATCAAATCCCTCAAGGACACTACCAACATCATTGAGCAAGCCATCGGTCGCCGCATCTTTGAGCGGTCTCTCAAGTGGCACGAGGGCGACCCAATGCCAGATGAGAAGGAGCTCATTTCCGGCCAGGATCGCGTTCTCCTGCGTCGGCGTCTCTTTGCCATGAAGCGTCACGGGCTCCCCCCTATTGTTACCCACAACATGCTCAACGACAGCGAAGACCCCGTCTTGAACCAAATTCGTCGGGTGCAGCTGTTCAACCACCCATCAGACCGTGTCAAGGTTGTGTTCCACCCAGAATTCCTCAACTCGGCCAACCCCGTGCTGCCATTGGATTACGATGACTTTGTGCGCGGATGCCACATGGGTGTCTTCCCTTCATACTATGAGCCATGGGGCTACACTCCTGCCGAGTGTACGGTCATGGGCGTTCCGAGCATCACCACCAACCTCTCTGGCTTTGGATGTTACATGGAGGAGCTCATCGAAAACTCCAGCGACTACGGTATCTACATTGTAGACCGGAGAATGAAGGGAGTTGAGGATTCCGTCAACCAGCTGAGTCAATTCATGTTTGACTACTGCAACAAGAGCCGACGTCAGCGTATCAACCAGAGAAACCGTACTGAGCGACTCAGCGACTTGCTTGACTGGAAGCGCATGGGCATGGAGTATATCAAGGCCCGACAGCTTGCTCTCCGACGGGCGTACCCCAACTCGTTTGACGGAGACGAGGAGGAGGAGGAGGTCGAGGATTTTATCCGTGGACCGGACCAGAAGATCTCCAGACCATTCTCTGTCCCTGGCTCGCCTCGCGACCGCACCGGCATGATGACTCCTGGAGACTTTGCCAGTCTGCAAGAGGGACGAGAGGGCTTGAGCACGGAGGATTATGTTGCCTGGAAATTGCCGTAAGTATCTCCTACCGTTTGGTATGGTTCATGATACCGTTTGACATCATGCTAACATGTTGGATTCTTTAGTGAGGAGGAGGATCCCGAAGAGTATCCCTTCTCTTTGACTCTTCGAGGAAAGCAACCCAGTGGCGTGGAACCCGTGGACCCTGAAACCCAAGCCATCCTGAATGGCGAAAGCTGAAAGCAAAAGGCGTATTCATGAGTAGCGTACGGCCCGAATCGGCATTATATGGGGCCAGGCATGTTCTTTTTGATTGTGACTTTTGAGTGCATCAAATCTTTTGATATGTGTTTTTGTCTCTCCCATGATTACGACTAGCATAATGTGGAAGCAAAAGCAGATTGGGTAAAATGAAAACAAAAAAAGCGAAAGGGCCTTGAAGCAGGGGTGCTCAGGCGGAAGTGATTGGGTGTATGTGACGGATCAATTACTTGTACGGGTTTGATCAAGGCGGAAAAAACCCAGAGGCAATACAATGTTGGAAGTTGAATGTTGAATGATAGACGGCGTCCCTCTTCACCACGTGCTATAGTGAAACGCATTTGCTCCACGTTGGACATGACTAGGTTGTATGATATCACAGACACGTGCTCCGTTAGCACGAGGCGGGATGGGGATGCGATGCTGCTAGATAAGATGGCGATCCATCTAGCGTCGCAGCTGCGTTGAGGGCCGAGGCGGCTGAGGTCTAGCGGTGGATCTCTAATTAGAGATGCTCCGTAGTATCCCGCAAGTGAGGCTTGTATTGCAAGAGGCATCTACAGCATTCTCTGGATCTCCAAGACGCGCGCATACGCTGATGCTACTGGTGGTACGACTGTTGCTGCTATTAAAAGGCACGACATCATCTCCGAGCATCTGCAGAGACGATCGATTGACAGGAGATGAGATGGGTCGTCATTATGCTGATGATAGATGATATTGACAGGTACAAGTATATAAAACGGTAGCCGTCGTACGACAGAGAAGGCCATCCATGGAACGGTAAATGGTCGAATGAGCATCATGCGTTTTTCTTCACTGCCTTTTGATATGGTGGCCGAAGCGAGACCAGGGGAAGGGATGCTAGCACCAGCAAGCGAGAGCAAATGGAGCCCGCGAACCCCCTGGGGAGATGCTGCCATCGCCAAAAAGGCGGTGATCGAAAAAAATGAATTGCCATTGGGGGAACAGCTTTTTTTTTTTTTTTTTTCCTCTCTTTGCTGCTGGGGTTCAACAGTGGACAGAGGACAAAGCGGGCTTAGAGCGGTTGCTAAGGCGAGATCGCGTCAGGGACTGGCCAAGAGATGGGACGAACGGTGGGATGAAGCAGATTGATGAAGAACGGAGAGACAAGCAGTGCTGCTACTGTGGCGGAAGAGCTCGGAGCGGATTAGCAGCAGCGGTGAACTAACTTGGGACAGGGGGGAGGGACATGGACATGGGGGTAGAGGCTTTAGTGCTGCTGCTTGTCCGGCTGGCGAAGATACGAGAGGCTGAGCGAGCGAGGGATTGGTCGGCGCCAAGGAAGGCGGCCGATGCGGTGAGGCTTCTGTAAGGCTTCCGTGCATATGCTAAGGCACTGCAAGTACACCGTATTTTTCGACACGTGAAGCTGCAGCTTCATGATTGATGTTTTTCTTGGACGAACTGAAGAAAGCTGGAAGCCAAATTGCGAGCATTAAAACAGCCAATCACGCATGAACCACGGGCCATGCTAGATGTCCCCCTCCGCATAGAGCACATCATATTGCGGAGGAAATTACTCGAAGACGATCTCATCCGCACTCTTCTAATTATCGCTAGTGGTCTCTGCTATTTTGCATCACACAGAAAAATATTTTTCCATCTTTAAAAGCCCCCCCCCCCCCCTGACAGCTTTGAACCCCCCTCCAAAGATTGTTGCCTCTTTCGGATAGCTTTGCTGGAGCCAGACCCTAGTACCGAAATTAGCCTCTCTCTTCTCTTTCGCGGCTGGGAGATGGGGCGCTTCTAGCGCCTCTTTGTCTATTTTGTGCTTGAAGCCGATCCGTGGGCGCTGTTCTCAGGGGGGGATGTATCTCACAGTGCATCTGTTTTTTTGCTCTTATTCTTTCATCTTTTTTTTTTCTCAACGCTGTCTGAATGCGGGGCCTTGGTTGGGATGCAGTTGATGCGTTGTCAAGTCTATATACATTCTTTTTGACGGTGGAGACTTGTAATGTGTGTCTCACAGGAAGATGGCTGTACTGTATTCACTTGCTTTCTTTGAGTCCAGTGAGGTTGATGAGAGAAGCGCAATATAATAGATAGCAGCTACCAACTTATTTATTACAGGTGGTTACATGAATTGAACTGTTCAGCTTTTACCTCGTCTCTACACAAGGTAGACTATAAATCGATATCAATGTTAATCTTCATTTAAGATTTAGGATTTAGGTCCTCTGTAGACTAAAGAGATTTGCAAACTAGCGCCCATCTTCCTCTTTTTGGCGTCATCCCATCTCGCTTCACCCGCAGCAGCAGCAGCATCTCCATCCAAAAGCAGGAAACGACACACCTGTTCGCATTCGCAAAAATGCAAGACACAAGAAAAAAAAACACATCTTGTCTAAGATGCATTTTTCTCCCTACCGCAGGCGGTCTGTGAGGGCGAAAGAAGTGATGTGCAGTATGCAGCATGCAAGCAACATGGTTATATCTAAGACAATGTCGCAGTTGCAAGCAGTGCGAGAACATGTTGGAGTACCTACATGCCCTTTTCGTAGCTTCTCTTTTTGGACGGGTCGATTTCGGCCGAGTTGGCGAATATATAAGACATCTGGACGGATTACTCCGGAATGCCGTTGGAACCAAATCTTGGTTTCACATGGCCGGCACAAAAACACACATTTTCCGCATCGACCTTGGCTTTTGGCCGCTGCCTATCATGGACGCGTTTGCACATATACGCAAACCGAGCTACGCCACCACCGACACATCACCATATATCCTGATGTAGAGCAGTTACGCGTAACGTAAGTAAGGCATGCACCTAGGCAGCATTGCTACAGTACCACCAAAATCTCCACCTGCGTTTATCGGTGTACCTGTATATTACACGCACGGATATGCACTGTAAGCCTCTTGACAAGTAAAAAAAAAAAAACAAGGAACAAAGAGTCAAGGTGTACAAAGACAACCCCCGGAAGGCATCTGCATCGCCTTCGCCGGACAGCGACAAGGGGCCTGTAATACGGATGAATATGCCTATTTCGCTTGCATAAAACAAAGAACAGCGACCCTTGTCGCCTTTTATCCTTTCCACCTTTTATTTTCATCTTCAGGTCGTTTTATCAGACAAAAAGCTCGTATATGTGACGGTACGAGTCTTTGTACTATTTATGACAACTAAACCCTGCTTTTTTCAACTTCTCCTGAGCAGCCATACCATGTACCATTATCACGTACTGTATACCAGATGTAGGTGGCTCGTACAGGCATTTCCTCAATGACCATTTCTTTCCCACGTGCGAGAACTGGAGCATCGATGACACACATGCCCCTTGCCTGTACCTACGCACATGCTGTATACGTATTACAATCGAGAGATGACAAGATGGAGATATATTGGCGCAGGAGCTGGAGTGTGTGCAGCGAGACCCTGAATTGGCCATATCGCCTTGAAGATTATAGTGCTCTTAGCCTATCAACTTTAACATCACTGACCTGCTGTTAACTGATACCACCTTATTCACCCAATCTCACTCGTAACTTCATCGCTGTCACTTAACCAAAATGGCAGCTCAAGCCACAACCACCATTAACAAAAAAAAAAACCATCGCGCATACAGCAGATACTGAGGACTACACACACCGCCTAAGCCAGCAGCCATACATGACCAGCGTTAGAGTGTCGCAACAAGCTTAGTGGTCTATTCCCCATGCATGTACATGCCATCTAGCTGCCTAGGCCACATGTCGGCAAGTAGCAGCTCCATACGTGCATGTACAACACATCGTCAACTCCATTCGTCAACTCCACCATATCGGAGGGTAGATACCTACAGAAAGATGCAGAAAAATCTCACCATCTCCATATGACTTTTTGTTGTTAATAACCTTTTACCCATTCTTCAGCAAAATGATGGGCTCTCAACAGCCTTATTCACATGTGTTTTCTTTCAAAGCGCATTTTTCCCCTACCAATCAACCTCATCTTACCCCTTCGCCTCTTATACAAGTCCAGAAGCAATCACAGCTACGTATATCAAACCCCCACAATCCACCACCTTACACAAGTAGTAGTAGCATCCAAAACCCCATCAGCCGGTCCAAGATCTCCATCTCCAATAGCCGCAGAACCACTAGCACAACCTCTCACGCCGCCACGCCCAAGATATCCACTCTGGGCATCGACGTGTACATGTCAAGCCGTCGACTTACAAGCATTTGATGCCACCCGCATGCATGCATCCTGCAATTGACGCAATTTTTCTTCACCAGATCAGTCGGCAAGAAAAGTCTTCTCCTCACAGGCCCCAGAAAAGCCCGACACTTGTACACCGTGTTCCTGGCCGACCGCCTTCCGCGAGCCAGGGGATGCCATCAGTAGTGTTTTTTTTTTCTGTACAGTACTGTATGCAGGAGGAGGAATTTCTTGCCCACCCGGGCCCACGGAAAACCCTTGCAACGGCATGGCAAGCTTACAAAGTACGTAGCATCGTAACGTCGGTGTAGAATAATTCGCCTCATCGGGGGCTTCATTCAGTTCGCACACAAATTAAGACTTCACGTGGCAAATTACAAGATAATTTAGGAGAAAAAGAATGTGTGCGGTCCAAGAAAATTTCTTCATTGGTAAAAGCATCATGAACTACTTGGCGTAGATAGAACGAAAAAAAAATGCAAGTTTGCCAGCTGCTGCGCCGATCGCATCGCGGCTTTCCATCCCGCCTCCCTAAGAATAAAAAAAAACGCCAAGAGTGTCATATTCACATGACAAAACTCTTCTCATAGTTCCCCACGTAAGAAATGAAAAAAACGCCATCTGTGCAAGGTGCCCCCATTTTTTTGTTATGCCATATGAAATACGCCGCCTATAAAAAAAGAACAATGGTGTTGATCAAGGACAGGAGAGAATGATAAGGAGTAGATTGCAGCGTCGTCCGTCATGATCCGCATAGAAAGCGAAGAAAAAAAGAGGCCAGCCGCTGGTCGGAAGATTCGTGAAAATCGAAAGGAATGTAGAACCCAGTATTGGGATTGAAGGGCAGAGAGATAATCAAGAAGGGGAACGGGAGCGGTGTATGGAGCCTGCTCATACTCTGATGCTTCGTCGCCGAGTCAAGAAGCCCTGGCGAATCCGTTTTGTCGGTGACAGGGGGGACGATACGTCGCCAACGGTCGGCGACAGCGTGGCGGCTGAGTAGCTGCTGGCCCTCCTTGGGGCCATGGCTCCTGGGTAGGAGGGCATGGAAGGCAGAGCCGGTTGTAGTGTCGAGATGCGCGAGTTACTGATATGATTCTCCTCCTTTTCCTCGCTAAGCTGCTCCATGGCACCTGTCTGTATTGAGAGTCCCTCTCGAGAACGCGAGGCCGCGGGGTTCAGATTGGGCCTGCTACGCTTCCTGACCAGGCTCAGCGTCCTCTTGAACATGCCCGCCGTCTTTCGGAGCTGGGGCTCGGGCTGCTCGGGCTCTTCCGGCTCTGATTTTGACGCAAAGGGGTCCATGTTGAGGAACGAATTTGAGTCCTTGTCAAAGGTAACCGGAGACATGATGCTGCTTGAGCGGGGAGGGTGCTGGAACGCCGCCTTGGATGATGATGTAGAGGAAACAGACTCCTTTCGCCTGCTAAACACAGGCTCGGTTGATATCCTTGTAAGCTCGGTAGCAGAGCGTTCCGAACAGGAGGTCTGCGATCTTGACCTTCGAGAAAGCTGGACAATGCAGGGCTTTCCTGAAAAGACGACGGAGACTGCTCGGGCAATGTCCTGGCAAGTTGATGGCTGTTCTTGCACCTCTTGTGTGTGCTCGCTATCGGAGCTGTAGTCGCAATCGGAGAAGTCGTCGGCGGAGGAAGAAACATCCTCTTCTGATGAGAGGTAGAGAAGATGAGGGGCGGCGTGGGTGAGAGGTCGATGTTGTGAAAGCTTCTGAGGCATGGTGGCCAGCAGGCGCGAGGCTCTCAGAGCGCTCCTAGGCGGCAGAGCTGGTGCTTTTGATAGCATAGTTTCAGACTTTGTGGTGGTTGGCGACATGGCGTTGTCGAATTGGGCCATGTTAGTGGCTGTGGTTGTGGTTGCGGTAGCGGAAGTCTCTGAGCTTGGTGGAAAGCTTTGTCTTCTATACAATCTTCTCGCGGTCGGCTTAGATGTCTGTGTTCGAGCGGTCCACCAATGACATGATCTGATAGGTAGGCGAGCCGTAAAGACAATATTGAATTTCTTCTTGCCCGTCTTGCTTTATTGGTAGCTTCGCAGGGATGATCCAAGACCAATATAAGAGAAAAAAAAATGTCGAAGAGAGAAGAGAGAAGACGGAAGGGAGAGACTCTGGTGAGGTGGATGGGAGAATAAGGCGTCAAGGGAAAGGGAGAGGAATGCAATGCTTCTGTTCTCGTCTTGCGCAAAAGAAGCGAAAAGGGAAAAGGAAAAAAAAGTAGACAAGGAGAAGAGAAGAGAAGATTTCCTGATTGAGAAGGGAACAAGAAAGAGATCATGTCTCTGCGCCGGAAGGGGGGACGCACATAGATAAGTAGCCTGCTCGTGTTGTGTGCATCGCAGGCATGGCATGTTCCACCGTCTGGCACGAGGGCGGCCGTGCTGGCTGCGCAGCCCGCACTGGGTACTTGCAGCCAGCGGCGCCCGGGCCACGGCGAGCAGCTCCACTTCCACCTTGGCGTCTCCTTTTAGTCGAGCGTGGCAGGGGTTCAGAAAAGCGGGCTGCGAGGGGAGGGGGCCCCGCTGCGAAGAGAATGAATGGGAGGAGCCCACGCAGCTGCGCAGTGCACGAGTGTGGAAGTACTGCTTGTATACCGCCGTGCAATGGCTTGTACCAGCCTTGCACGCATTACCTAACGTTGCGCAAATGTCACTGACTGGCTCCCCTGCCACCGAGTCGTTTCACAGGCCTGCCGCAGCCAGCTAACACAGCGCCTTTTGCCTGGGGAGCGGTAGCTGGTGAGGGCAGCCAACGGAGCGAGCAGCTGTTTCTGTCCACGCGCGCTCCTCTCCATTTCGCTTTCGCCCAAGCTGTCATATTCCCGTGGATGGGAAATGTGACTGCTGCAGATAGAGTGAGCCAAGTTGAGTTCAGTCGTGCATCGCATCGCTTCGCTTCGCATCGCATGCAGCGCCACCTCCAAGTTCCAGCCTGTGGCTAGAGACTCTGGCAGCGGCAGCGCTCCAATGCCTTCATGTTCGCTTAAAGCCCCCCAAAGCTTCCAGTCTTCCAATTGTCTTCCCCAGCCACCGCCTGCACCATGCCATCATTTCATTCCACCAGATTGGCGGCTAGCGTCCCATCTGCTGCATCCAGCGGGCACCTTTCGGCGAGCACTTCTCCAACATGCCAGTAGCTCAGGCGAGAAGAGTCACGACATCAGCATCTTGCTGCCCTAGGTTCTGGCTAGTGCTGCGCATCGCTGTCTACCTATACTTGCAACTTGTAATTACTGTACTGTAGCAGGCTCATAGACTCCTCGCAGATCTCAGGCCGTAGTTGTGCTGATCCTTCTCTCCTGGCACCTGAATTACACACAAAACTGAACCCGGTGGGTAAGGATGATGAGCGGATTACATAGATGAACCCTGAATCATCACAGCACATTCTCCAGAAATTGTCATGGAACCCCAAAATCCAGCCTGAAGGCAGACACGGCCACCACAAGAACAATAAACTCTCTTCTCCACAAGGCGCCGTCCAATGCACCGCCAGTTCTTCCTCTCCTCAAACCAGCCACCGTAAGGCCGTGGCACAAGGCCAAATCCGTCAGCGCGGTGACTAGAAGCCTGGCTAGACAAGCCACAGCGGAAGCAGCGTCCATTAACAATAGAAGCACCGGCAGCGTACAGATCCAAGGGACCTAAGGGGACCTAAGGGGACCACTACACTGTCCTAAGCAGATCGCTAATCTTGTCACGCGGTAATTCTCCTCTAGTCTGTCTGTATCCATCTAATGACATTGTTTGGACAGGACTGGCTGGGGATGCACAAAAACATGTAGCTCGTCATTAAACTGCTTCCCACCTACTGCCTGTAGTAGGTAGCACTACTGGCATTGCTCGGCAATTCACGCCTCCGCCGAAGCACGGGGTAGCATCCAGCCGCAGATCGTTTTGGAACAGATGCAAGCACCCGAGACGGTTCATGGGAAGACGCTGATGGACCGTGCTGGGGGCGTAAGAGGATGACGCGAGTTGCGAGCACGGCATGCTCTGTATGCTGGCTTGGCTACATAGGTATGCTGATGCTGGTGTATAGAATAACAGTGGACTTGCTAAAGAAGAGCTAAGATGGCTTTACAGCCCGTCTTTGGCGATGAATTGCCGTGATGGGCGATAGTTTGCTGCGATGATCCATGGCTCGGCACATATCGAGCAGGCAAGGGACAGAGTATACATGGAGTTGCCCGCAGCAGCAGGTCTAGCAAAGCAACCACCACGCGATATCTTTTGACAACTCGGGGCGTTCCAAGTAGCTGTTATTAGAAGAAACAATATTAAAATGCGCAAAATTTAGAAGCATCAGCCAACACGCGCTCCCCAGAGCATTGGCCAGCCATCGTCACCAACACATGGTCAGTTCTCTTTTTTGACATTCTATTCGAGCAGAACACAGTCCAAGCGCTTCCCTTGTCCCCTTCAACATGACCATTTAATTACCCACTATGTACGTTGTAATTAGTCTCCACGGCTGCAGTGCACGACAACAGCTGCATCTTGCAATATTAAACGCCTACCGCACAGACTGCGCCCTCGACGCAGGGCAAAAAAAGGATACTGCACATCGTGATCAAGGCTCCTCGTTGTGGGTAACCTAATTTTCCCGTAGCCTTGGACGAGTCCACGTGTTTGCGGGTGTTCGTATGCATGCGATGGAGGCGTCGCGGAGTTGTCCGTACGAGATACGGCTACCCTATCATCAGGGCTGATCAGAGACATCCCAACACATCCGCCCTCCCTTGCCCTGGAATTTTGCTTCCTGGCACGAGGTCATCATGTCGATAGATCGATTCGTGCGTGTCTTCTTGCGACTAGGTAGATTCCTAACCCAATCCCCTCCGTCCACCTCATGCCTGCAGCGCACCATCAGTCGGCATGTACATGACGCCGTTGAATTCATGTCAAGAGCTAGGTAGCATCTCCCTCTCCCACGACCCAATCACGCATCGCCATTCAGCCAGAGTCCAGATTCTAGACTCGAGATTGCAGCTTCGTTAGCCATTTTGATTACATCAGAGCTTGTGCGCGTCTGCTCTCTAACTGGCCCTGCTTTGTTCTTTTGGCGCCGACCTGCACACCCACTTTGGCTCTGCTGGCGCTTCTCAGTTAGCACCGCGCCGTCCAACCGTTTGCGAATCACGGCACTGCAATGCTGCAGCATATGCACATGCAAGAATCTCCCCGTCCCATTTTCCCTGTTTCGCCTGCTTTACCTGCAAGCTACTGACTGTTAACCTGTATCTGCATATATACGGAGTACATTCATCGCGGGTTTAAGCTGGTGTTGAAGCTGCATGTAATAAATAGGTAAGTATGCTGGCAGCTCTTCTATGGCTTATCCCAACAAGTCTTGTGACTGGCTGTATGACAAAGGTGTCACTCTATCGCTTGCACAAACCAAACATCGCCTCTACCGAGCCCCTGATTTACGGCACCCGAGTCACACCAGATTCCACGGCTCCAAATGCCTCCGCGCCCAAGGTTGTGTACGTGTTGCGTGGAATGGATTCGAAACCTGATCTCGTCTGCTGGATAGTGGTAGGTAAGCAAGGCAAATGAGGGAGCCAGCGAAGGAGGTAAAGACACATACCGGGACGATGTGTCAATGTGCTATCCTTCAGAACTAGTGCCGCCCATTAACTTGATACCCCCTCTTTAAAGGATTGCAGCCTTGGAGCTCGGACTTTGCAAAAATCTCGTATCTGCCACAATACATGTCTCACAAAAAGACGCCACCAAAAGACATTTGGCGATGACTTGGCGATGAAGCAGCCTGATCAGTTGGCACACGTACCTACATATCTAAGTAAGGCTGGAACACTGCTAGTGCCGCAGAAAACGGCCATCTGACAGCTTCCGTTCGCGACACGCAGCGCTTCAAATCTGGACGTCATTCTGCCGCATCTCGATAATGCCCTTGTTGTTAGCCCCGGAGGCCTGCGATGCCGAGCTTTGACGGGTACCTTGGGTCTTGAGGTATCTGGACAGTGAAGCTGTACTGTATGCAGCATTTTTCATCAAGGTGCCTGAATCCCAACCAGTTCTTGACTGCGAATCACCCAGCGGCCGTGCTCTGGTCCCTGGAACAAGGGATATCCTGTCGGCAACCGGAGCATCAGATCCAACATTACGTATATCGCCACCATTGATGCCTATCATGACACTGAAATAGCAACACCATCAGGCACGCCAGATCTCATCACCACTTTTAGATACGATGGTGCCTACAGGTACCATCTCTGTTCTGCTCCAGGCTGCCAAAAGGGTACAAACGCTACCTGAGAGTACCTGACGCACGAGCTGGAAGAAAAGTGCCCATAGATGGCGTCATGATGGGGCTGACACCTCTCTGTTGACGCCAACCTTGATGCATGCGCCACACCTTCTTACCATCAAAACCTTCTTTTTGAAGGGGGCCCGTGCCACGGGTGACAGCCATAGCTAACCAGCCACAGTTCCTATACGGCTTCCTCCTATGCCTCAATCAGTTTAGTCGCATCTTCATCAAGAAGAACAATTCAGAAATAGAAACGACGCGGCGTCGAGCCACAGCGGGCTGTGCAGCTCCAGCTAAAGATTCCACAGCTAAGAATACTCCGACCAAAACGGAGAATTAGGGAAGAGCAAAAAGAGTTATTTGTTTAGGCATCATGCTGAGATTCATCCCCAAAGCCCAAAGTGCCTAGAAGAACAAAACTGAAAATTTTAGACTCGTCATTTTCTTGCCCATGTGTACAGCCTTGCACCCCCTTCCTCGTTTCAACATCAGCCTCGAGCGTTTCAATCAAACGGACGGCTCGCTGGAACCCCAACCGTGCCCCCCTGGCCGATAGGAACGTCTGTTTGACGATTGTTTCTTAAATGATGGAATTTTTCCCTCTCATATCATCCTAGTCAAATGCCAAGGCGAAACAAAACCTGATACACGGCACGGTGGGCTATCCCACGTGGGCGCAATGTTTTTTTTTTTTTCTTATCTTCGGCGCGATGATATATGTTTTAGATATATAGGTACTATGAAGATATTTGTTTCATCTGTTTGTAAGACGTGCTTAGGATTTGAGAGCATACAGCGTACAACAATCAACACGTGCCATTGCTTATTACCGTCAAGTATCACTACCTACCTATTATTATCTTTCCTCTGCGTACTTTTAAAGACAGCCGTTTTTTTGTTGGAATTCACTTGTGATATCGGTGCTCTTGGCATGCCTGAATAGAGTACTAAAAGCGAAACATAGAGAGGTAGAATAAATAAGTAGGCAGGCAAGCAATCATCGTGCGGAAGCTTCACAAGCCTGCTTAACCGCCGGCGATACCCACCTCTTCCTATTTCAAAACGCCCACTGAGCCAGTTTCATCCTCCGTCAAATAGACTAAACAAGCTCGAAAGCAGCCTAATCGATCAAATGGAAGAGATGTTGCCCGAGACGCCCATACAGTATTCACAGTATCACAGCCCTGAAAAGTGACTTCTACATCTTGTAAGGCTGTGAGAAGCTACCCAAAAATTTAAAAAGCCATCTTTCAGAACTCAAAAAGAGGAAATTCAGCTAAGCCTCTTTCTTTATCATCAGCCCTAAATCGGGAAAATACCTTATTCCTCGTACTCCGCTACTTGGCTCAAGAGAGTTAAAAAGCCACCAAAAAGCGTCATGCTGGTACCGTCCAGTTGGTTCGGTCGGAGAATGACTAACACCACATGGCGCTGCCATAAGCTTATCGTCCACGCCTCACGCACCAGGCTACAAATAGAACTCATCATATGATAAGGTTAAGTCGATCGCCTTAATGCAGGTCAACTTTTGGCTGCTATAATAAGCTGCGGATGACGGATCTTCCGTAACGCCAATAAAAAAAGTAGGCCGTATACCGCACAAAAACACGCATAAATGAAGCAAGCTAAGCGAAGCCAAAGAACTTGTGTAGAAACAATATCGACGCCAACAAAGATTATGAACCGACTGTTAATGTACTCCTAATATAGCCCCAGATCCTTCAGTCTTGTGTGTTTTCTATATTACAGTGAATACTAAAGATTAGAAATTGATGATGACAAGAAGAAAAAGGAAATAGAGAAATCAAGGCATGAACCGCAATTTGCTACCATCAATCATCATGCCTGATATGTGCCTCATGACCAAAAGCCCCGTGACACCAAACCGGACAAATTTGCCTCAAGAACGAGGAAGAAAAGAGAAAAAAAAGGACGCAAAGGAGGATATCACGGCCAAAGTGATGGCGGCGGCCGCAGAGAATCTCCACCGCTGCTTGAAGGCCGCCAGGAATCCGATGCAGCAGATCCCCTGCGCCCAAACTCGTCTGTCATGCCGGGCGGTGGAGGCAGAGGCAAGAATAGACCGCTTCCGTCTCCGACCATGATACTGCGTCGAACCTCGCCTCGGTTCCATCCCTCTCCGGTGACATCTGCCGCCAGGCCGTAGCTGCTGACGGGGCGTCGCAGCGCAGGGCCAACCGCGGTTAACGCGTCAACTTTGCTAAAGTTCCATTTACCAAACTCGTCCGTCTTGGTGTACACTTCGAGGGTGGTGACTGGCGGCGGAGCAGCAGGTCGCAGGTGCGCCGCAAAAGGATTGTTGGAGCTGAATCGATGTGCTGCCGGAGCACGAGGCATGAGCTGCCGTGGAGACGGGGATTTGGGAGAAGTGGGAGAAGCAGGAGTGTTGGCGTATGGGTTGAAGGTTGGTGAAGCTGGCATTCCCGCATACCCCATGCGAGTGCTGTGAGTCGAGTTGTGAGACGGGGTTCGCATATGTGCTCCCGCAAGGCCCGCGTTGGGAGGAGGCAAGCCCTGAAGCTGCTCGGGAAACGACTCATCGTGAACATAGAGCCTGCGCAGCTTAGGCATAGACCCAGAAAGGACAGATGAGGCAAGGTAAGTGTACCAGCTGGCCTTCATGCTGGCATACACCTCCTTATCTGACTCGGTAGAAATTTCGTAGCGCAGAATTTCGAGGCTCTGAGATGCGAGCAACTCGACACCTGCGTTCTGCGGAAATGCTTCAATCACCTTGGCCTGCATGGCCAAAGTCTTCAGATACGGCGCCATAGTCAAGATCTCTTGAAGTCTTTGCGGGTGGACGCCAGTATCAATCAGCGTCAGGACGCGGAGGCCACGCTGTGTCTCTGGCCAAGCAAGATACTCGATGAGGCCGGCAGCTGTCACTCGAGGCGTTGCTTCCATTACAAATTCCTCTAACGAGGGCATGATAGGCCCCGTTCCAGCCGTCAGCACTTCATCAGATATGCTCTCCGTGTCAGTCATTTTCAGAGCCCGAAGGTTTTGCAACGAGCTCAACACCGCTCTCATAGTCAAGGTGTCGACGCTGATGCCGTTTAGCTCTAGAACCTCAAGCCGAGGCCATACTTGACCCGTGGCCAGCGCTGCTAAGCTCCGCTCCGAGCCCGCGTTGTACGTCATCTTTCGGATATTGGGACATCTGGCTTGGACTTCAAATCGCAGCGTCGAGCTGCTCGACTCATCCGAGAACATGCCCTCCGGCAGATCAACATACTTGAGACTGGGGAGAACGGCAATTGTCTGAGCCAACTCGACCTGGCAGTACTCGCGTACCTGGTAGGGCGTCTTCAAAAACTCAACCTTCTTGCCGAGACGGGTTGGATCTTCGCGAACAGTGCGTCGGAACAGCCTCAGTCTCGCCTGAGCTGGATCCTCGGGAATGGCATTTCGGTCAAATCTGGTCTGCTTGCGTCTCTCGGCCAGCCAAGCCTCGAGCTTGCAGTAATGGACTTGGTCGATCCGAACGCTGTGATACCTGAGGGGGGAGTCAGCCAGGAAACATGCATGAACAGTCTCGGCACGGGGCAAAGTCTCAAACAGCAACTCACAATGACTGGATGGCCGCTTCGTGCCAGGCTCGATTCACCTGCGAACAGTGCGCCAGGTCGCGCAGGTCACACAGCATGCACCCGTTGTCGTTTCCGCTCTCCTCACACGCATCATAGGTCTCATCGCGAGAATGGGGGCAGACGAAGCCAAATATCCGCCCCAGAACCGTGGCTGGGAGAACAGCGACAAGCTGACTCGACCTCACACTTGGAGGGAAGAACGGCTCTCGGCTGGTATTAACAGGGCGGCGCAGTTCAGGAGGGCTCGCGAGCTCCAACTTCTTCTTGTCCTTCCGCCGAAAGGGGAACCTCATGGCGATGACGAGTTGATTGTTCCAAAAACCAAGCGCAGCTCAAGCCAAAACGAAGCCAATCTGAGGCGGTAAAGGTGCTGCGTGCAGAAATACGGATGCAAGGAAAAGACGAAGCTGGCCAAGTTGATAGACGCGTAGCGAGGGATTGGCGAAGAAATGACAAACAAAGAAACAAGAGACAGAAAGAGAAGGAGATGAAAGAATAAGCAAAAGAGCTGGCAACGAGACGTCTAAGAAAGCGTGACAAGAAGCGATGCCCTGGACCAGTGCTGATGATTGAAACTTGTTTTGCGCATCCCTTGCAGCTTTGTGCCCCACGAACAATCCACGAGGCTGAAATCGGGGTCCCCTCCGCAGCCCAGCCCGCAAGAAGCAGCGACTGGCTCAGAGGCTGCAGATGTCTCTCGCAAGCAATGCAAAGTAGCGGAGAGAAAGACAGAGATGAGGCCGAGGCTTTCAGGCGACAGACAAAGGAAGGTCGACAAAGATAGGTATGCTTAGCGTTTATTATGGTTGTTTTCCCAGTTCCAGGCTTGCTTCTAGGATTGGATGCCTTGGCAGAAAGGAAACAAAAGTTGGGTAGTAAAAGGCGATGTCAGGATCCAGATGCCAATTGGCAACATAGCCTGTGTTTTATCGCATTGCCGCTGTGGCGCGCGGAAGCAGTCCCGTCCAGGGGCAAGAGAAACAGCTGCCAGCGCCCGAACAAGCCTCTGAAGGGGGAGGGGGCACGCGGTTTCAGCGGTGCGGTGCCCTGAGAGCCAATCTTTTCCCCCGCATCATTTCACGGCCGCTGGAATCCACGCCAGTTAGCAGCCAGGCGCTAATACGCAGTGCACTGGCCCCAGTGGCCGGGCTGTGCCGCTGGGCTCATGTTTGCCTTTGCTCCCGGGCCATGGTAATTTCACAGTTGCAGGTCCTTTTTGGCCTGCTCCAATCAATGCTCCAGGATTGCGTTTGAAATTACGAGAAGCGACATGTACCCTTGCAGTTGCAGTTGAGCAGCCTACTTTATTGTTAACTTTATGCTTTGTGCTCGAAAATATGCTTAAAGGACCCAACGAAACACGAGCGACTGCCGGCATCTCGTGTTGATGTAGTGTTTATCAGCCTATGATCAACCGTCTCTCAGCATCCTTTCACCATTGCACCAGATTTCAATGCCGATTAAAGTAAATTGACACGTGCTCACGTTAATATAGAGAGCCGTATTTGTAATTGCATCAACACTCAAGACATTCAAAACACCGAAACAACGTAATTATCAACACTTGTCCCATACCACCCATCTATCTAACCCATCTCCTGGTTCAGGAGCATGCCAGGTGAATGAAGTATACGTCTAAGTATAATACAGTATAAAGGCAGAATATAATTAATAAAACGAGGCCAGGTTGGCATGACTTTCCTGGCCCGTGACGCTGCCATTCCATTTGCAGCCCAGCCTACCCGGGACGTATTCTCATAACAATAACTGCCTGACCTGTCCTACGCCTCCATTTTTCCCCGAATTGATCCATATACCCGTCGTCAACCGCCCGTCGTCATAGTTTGCAGAAGACATGTCATCATCGCAAAAGGCGATTCATATTAGCTCATTTGCTGGAAATGTCTCCATGTCCAAAATAGAGATTAAAAAATTGTAATAGTTCCCTCGCAGTAGCAAGTGTTCCAGATACATCAAACAAAAATAGAATGCTCGGCACCATTACAGTGCCTGAGCTGCTTAGCCGTTGAGATCTTATAAGCAGGTTGTTGTGCTGATAAGACATTTCAATGGCATCACGCGCGGCTAATTTAAGCCTTGCGGGACCTGGCAGTGGCACCGTTGGTCTTGGCACCAGTGGTCTTGCCGGTGGTATAGGTTGACATGTGGACAGGGTCGGGGAGAGGAGCCTGGCTCATGCGTCGAAGAGACTTGCGAGTAGTAGTCTTGCCGTCCTTCTTGTATGTGGCGAAGTAGAAGGAGATGAAGAGAACCAGGTATGAGCTGAGGATACCAATGCCAGCAAAGGCAGCGAACTCCTCACCGGCGCACTTGCCAGCGTTGGGCATGAAGGGGAAGTAGGTCGAGGTGAAGTAAGTGTAGGAAGCGAAGTAGACGAAGCCTGTTTGCCACATCCAGATTAGTCAATGGTCGAGACGTTGAGAGGGAAAATAAAGACGGCGATTAGTCGCTTACCCAAATCAATGATGAACTGGATGATCTGGAGACGAGTAACCCACTCCTTCCACCAGATCTTGACGCCACGAGCGCTCTGGAAGTAGTACCAGTACATGACAACGTGCACAGTCAGGTTAAGGACAATAGGAACCCAAGAGACAGAGGTCAAGCCAATCAGCTGAGTGTAGCAAAGAAGAGCGGTGGCACCGTGGTGGTAGCAGTGGAGGAAGGTCAATGGCTTCTTCTTGAGGAACAGGAAGACGGTGTCGAGCAGCTCAAGGTACTTGGTCAGGTAGTTGAGCTAAAAAAACGTCCATTGTTAGTCCATACCGCCACGTTTCGCTTTCAACGGATTTCGCTTACGTAGTAGAGAACAACCAGAGGCTGAGTCCAGCCGCCATCGTGGTTGCAGATGGCAAAGAAGATGCCCTTGCGGACAACAGTGGGCAGAAGCTGCTCAATGAAGAGAGCCAGGAGGAAGCCGCTGATGGCGGTCAGGTAGAAGTTGTGGATGAGGAAGAGCGCCTTGAGCTTGAAGGGCTCACGGTTGCGCATCAGCTCTCGGCCGCCAAAGATGATGAAGTAGTAGATGACGATGAAGATGGAAGTCGACTTCAGAGTGGACATGGGAGTCTCAAAGGGCACGAATTTGAAGTCATTGGCCGAGTAGCCAACGACGGCCGTGAAGAGCTTGTCAAAGATGGGCCATAGGTGGATGCCGAAAGGGCGATCGAGCGTAGGGAGCGGCAGCTGCTCGTAAAACGTAGCGGGAGCCGACATGATGGGCAAACAAGCACCAGAATCCTGCGATTCAATTGAAGAAGAGAGAGATCCGTTCCTCTCGAGTGGACACGCGACGCGAAGAGCGACCTCCCAGAAATATTATAAAGAAAAAAAGGGGATTGCAATTGCAATTGCAGTCCGTAGATTTAATCGAGGCAAAAAAAATTGCACACCGAAGGAATGACGAGAAAAAGAGGAGGGAAAAGATCAGACTCGACAAAGCCAACCAAACTCCGAGACGAAGACAATGGCAACTCTCTCGCGGGGGGGATGGAGGAGAAGGAGGAGAAGGGGAAAAAAATATTGGAGGGCAGAAGAAATAGTTTTGGTAATACTCGGCACGGGAGTGTCGCCAGTATCGAGTACGCGCGACTTTACACTAGCACTAGCATAGACTAAGGCGCCTCATCCCCTATTCCAGAGTGGAAATTTGGCTGCAGTGAGGTCAAGTGTACATCTGGCCTTTGGCGCATGTGATTGGGCACCGGCGGAGATGGGCAAACGCTGAAGTAGGTACTCACGCGGGGGCAGAAATTACAGGGGATGCGAGAATCCAGTACACACATGTCGGTATAACGCACACACAGTGTTAGGCTTCACTTGCCGTAAGATGTGTTGATAATACTAATTTGTACGCACATAATCCTTCTACGGCTCTTCTTATTGCTTCTTTTCTGCTTGCCTGGCTCTGTAGGATGTACACTTCTGGCGCTCGCACGTGACCTCGGCCCGGGCAGGGACTCAGCTTTGCTGCCGGATACCACGTAATTTCGGCGCTGCGCGGACGCCGGAAGCGAATGCGATGTGATTTAATTGAACATGGCAGAAGCAAGGAACGCCAGGAACATTGGGACATGAATTGAGCATATTGGGATGGCCGATGCAACAGAATGAGGTCAACTCATGCAAGGGCGGCGGCTGAAAAGGCCATCATGGTGGGAGCTGAACGCCCAGGTTTGGTGGCCTCGTGCTCATTTTGCCCAAAAGCCTGAAACGCCCTGAAAATATTTCTTGGGGTCTGAAATCTTCATCAATCAGGCCTTTGCGTGCATGGCAGCCAGTGATACTATCAATTGACATCATGGCAATCAATTGAACGGCCACGGAGGATCCGATACAACGAAAGCAAATGCAAGAACCGCCGCAATTGGCAGCACGGCGATCCCGACGCTGGCATCATCTTAGCCCGGACCGAGGATTTCTTACCAGTGTGTAACCTCCTCGGCTGCCTGCGGTAGAAACTTATAATAACTCTACTCAGCTCAAAGCGGCCAGTGGATCGCGATATTGAGAGAGCTTTAAAGCTTTATCAATCTTTCGCAGTACTCCGTACTGCTGCGGAGATGTTGCTTCCATCTGATAGCCTATCGCTCGGCATGGCCCTTGGTCTCGGCATCAGCAGCTCGCAACGCAGAGCTCTCGTCGAATAAAATTTGGCTTATTGAAAAGTAACATTCCAGTCCGTACGCGCCCGCACAGTCTGCACCGTCCAAAAATGCCCCAATTCAGACCAGCGCTCAGCCCCGCCATAAAACCAATTCGTACTGTGCCCTCTCCCTCCGCCTTTGCCCGGATAATCAGGCAATCCCCACCGCTTAGTCATCCCCGCCGCCTCTCAGACGATTCTTTGCTCCAAAACACCTCTGCCAATCTAGACAAGGCCTAAAACGCTCTAAACACCAAAACTCCTCTCTCTTCTCTTCGCCAAAAAGGGCTCTCTCTCTCTCAATCTTCGCCATGCAGTCTGCCGCCCTGTTCCGCGCCGCCTCTCGCGGCTCCTCCATGGTCCGCGCCGCCGCTCGTCCCGCGCCCTTCGCCGTCCGCTCGGCCGTCGTCGCCGCTCGCCCTTTCAGCATCTCTGCCTCCCGAAAGGCCGAGCACGCTGAGGAGACCTTTGAGGAGTTCACTGCCAGGTGAGGATCACCATAGACGCCCTTCATTTTCCATTTTACGCATCGACGGCACGAAGATTGGGGCGCAATGCGCCGCGGGAGAGACAATGCATACAACGCAAGGAGGAGGGAAAAAAATAAAGTGGGCGGCGTAATGGGACATTTACAGCTTTTTTTTTGGTGGTTGTCCGGGGAAGGGGAGGAAAAGCGACCCAATCAACGACGCTCTACATGCTGCTGTGCTACGCTATGCATACCGAATGAACCTGTCCAGTGGCTGACGAAATTAATCAACAAAATTACAGATTCGAGAAGGAGTTTGATGCTGTTCAGGACGTCTTCGAGCTCCAGGTAAAAAAGGACCCTCCACAAAGCTCCAGCTGGAGAATCGTATGATTTGCTAAGTCATCTTTTAGCGCAACCTCAACAACGCCTTCGCCTACGATCTCGTCCCCTCACCCTCCGTCGTCGCTGCTGCCCTCAAGGCTGCCCGAAGAGTCAACGACTTTGCTACCGCCGTCCGCATCTTCGAAGGTAATGGCCTATCCTCACCCTTCTTGCGTTGCGTTGCGTTGAATTGAGGAGTCACCAACGTCTCCACCTTTGCTTTACACATATTCTCACGTATATATGCATGAGAGAAGCTTATTGAGTCATGCATATGCACCTATTCATGCCGCTACTCTTATTTGTTTTCATCTTTTCCCTTTTCTCTTGCTTCTTGTCAGGCATATAAAATTACGTCATATTGTCAAAAGCTAGCATGCTAACGCAATTTCACCATACAGGCATCAAGGCCAAGGTCGAGAACAAGAACCAGTACCAGCAGTACCTGGACGAGCTCAAGCCCCTGCGAGAGGAGCTTGGCGTCGAGCTGAAGGAGGACCTCTACCCCGAGGAGAAGTAAATCTCTTGCTGTCCAACCGAGGATCTAAGAGAAAGAAGAGAAAATCTTGTTCAGAGTATTGTACATGGTATTATTCATATTTGGAGTGAAGAGAAAACAGCGAAGGTGCTAGACGGTTGATGGGAAGGGGGGCTAGTAGCGGCATCCCAAACCAATGTGTTATTATAGTTGATGAAGCACGTAGTTTATACTGCTCCCTCCTGTTGGTTACAACGTCTAGTTGTCTCAACAAATCTTAAACAAAAAGAAGAAAAACACAAGGGTTCATAGATTCCCTTTACCGTGCTATATGTTTGGGATGTACTGTGAATATTACACCCAATACTTTGTCAATTTGATTGTTGATAGCGCGTGCTACTTAGATCTGCAAATCGGCTCTTGTATAAGGCCTTGAGCAAACCTTTCTTTATATACCGTTTTTATGTAATGTATCCATCTCGACCCTGCTGTAGGGCAAACCACCTTTGACCAGTACCCTATTGAAGCGCAAATAAGAGACAAAAAAACAAATCCCTTGAAAAAGACGCAATCAAAGAAAAAAGAGAAAACAAAAAGGAGAGCGTGGAGATACAACACTCTCTTCCCTTGCCCCAAGCACCAAACTGCTCAATATAAAACAAAGGAGAAAGCGAAGGAGAAAAGGAAAGAAATGATAGATTGTAAGTCCACCGCATTCCCCAATTGCAGTTAGACGTTATAAACACATCTCGCCTCCCTCTCATTATCCTCTAAGATGATCCCATCGGCCATTTCCTGGCTGTTGACCATAGAACTGCATACCTTCGATGCCAGCTCCCGAGGCCGGGCTGGCTCCCCTGCTAGCTGGACCTCCGTATGGTCGAGAAATTGTTCGTGGGCTCATCATACCCATGCGTGGACTCCGAGGTACGCTAGACTGTCGAGTCTCCCGCCGTCCATTCTTGAGCTGCCGTAGCTCCTCACGAGCACGATCGAGTTCTATCTCTCGTTCTTTGATTTGAAACTTGAGCTCTGTGATTTGATCGAGGTATAGTT
Organism: Trichoderma sp. 2475; assembly: GCA_038502285.1. Lineage (NCBI taxonomy): Eukaryota > Fungi > Ascomycota > Sordariomycetes > Hypocreales > Hypocreaceae > Trichoderma > Trichoderma sp. 2475. The sequence continues at coordinate 806,840 of JARPVV010000003.1, read as the reverse complement.
TGGTAGTATTCCGCTCCTGGATCTCATGAATTCGAGCAAAGTTCTCAGAAGCCTTTTTGTCCAGATCCTCGTTCTGGCTTCTGAGTTGATTATTCTCTGATTTTAATCCAGAAGCCGTATCAGCTGCGTCTTGATACAAGCTCCGAATATATTCTGCGTCCTTGTGGGCGTTTTCTAAGCGCTTCTCAAGGTAGACAACCTTAGCCTGTGCTTCCAGCAAGAGGCTTTCAGATTTTGCCAAAGGTGTATCTTGTGGATTAGAGGCATTAGGGTCTTCTGTTAGGCGTGCCACGGTAGCTTCAAGCTCTAGAATTCTCTGCTTTGCTTTTTCGGCTTCCTTCCCGGACTGATTTGCAGCAGACTGCATGGCAGACTCCATTTTGCGCTTCTCAGTCTCGAATCGAGAACGATCTTGTAATGCAGCACGCTGTGACTCGTACATCTTGTGCGCTGTTCTCTCATAATCTTTGAGCCGCTTTTCAAGGCCTGAGATGACGGATTTGTATTCTGCTTCGTGATCGCTCGCTTCTATGCGACGTTCGTACTCGGCGAACTACCCAAAGTTAGACAACTCAATTGGAAAAAAAAAAGGAAAAGACTATGATATTAGGCATACCCTTTCTGCCAATATTTGTAGAACTGCCTGGGGAACGTTGACCAACACTTCCGGGCGAGAGGTATCCTCCTTTGGCATGGCACTGTCCAACAGAGCCTTTACTTCGTCAGATAATGGAGGCCTACCCGTTCCAATTGACGAGGCCATTTGTCCAATAGAGAGCACTCGTGGTCTCTTGCTATCAAAGTCGTCATACTCATTCTAACAAACAATATGAGTTAGTATCTTAGAACCGTACGCTGCGCCATTCCTCAACGACTGAAAACTGCCTTACATGTTTGCGTTTTCGACCAGTTTCCCGGTCTTGCTGAGAGATTGCTGATGGCATCTGTGATTGTGACTGAGTATGGACATAAACGTCAAGGATGGCCTCTGGGACAGGTATTGGATCCCACATCGGCGTGTCTTCATCACTCGCTAGAAATTCTAGGAACAAAGAAGCAATCTCATGTGGTTCTTGGTAGCCGTGGTTAGGACTCTCCACTAGTTTCCAAGCGCGTACAATTGTAGAAATTAAGACACTTTTTCGCTCCATCGGAGGCAGATCTTCTGGTATGTAAAGGTCGATATGCTCAATTGAATGCGTTGTAACCAGCACCAAGATAAGCTGTCGTCTATTGGCGCTGGGATTTCTGGATAGTCCTTGAGCGACAGATGAGTGCCTGAAGGAGTGGTCATATCCGATCACGACATCAAAATCCCGAGAATCGATGTCTTCGGTTGGTAGCGCTAGGACAAGTTTAGAACTTGAGCCACTGATCGAGAGATCTGATCTGCCAATGGCTTCACAACTGAATTGTATCTTGAGAGACTCTGCCAGGTGAGAAAGGAGCCGAAGGAGCTCTGGCGAGCGAGCGACGATTAGAATGCTGGAATGATTTTCAATTCCGCTCAGGAGTTCAAATATGAAATTGAACTTTGGGTTAGCGTCGCAGCAATATTTAGCTTGTTGTGCTGGAGGCAGATTTTCAAGGTCGCTTCCCACAATGTTCTCAGGGTAATCACATACGTTCAACAAGTTATTGAACAGGTCGTCGATACGATTTACTAGTGATGGGTCTGGTTCTGAATAGTCCTCGCCGCTGAAACACCTGTTAAACTCCAAGAAGGGAACCCTGTACTCAACTATTATGCTGTTGTATCTCTGGCGAAGACTTGCTTGGAATGGGAGTGTCACTGTATGCTGTTGGAGCGCAGCCGGTGAAGGCTGTGCCGCTGGTGGAGATGCCGATGATTCCGTAGGGCTGGGTTCGCTATGAACCTGCTCGGAATGCGTAACATCTGAGGAAGGCTCCGGTATGAGAGGTTCATTCGAATGCGCAAAAGACAGTAGAGGGATATCTTTATAAGCCGGTTCCGGTTGGCGACTTATGTCCGCAAGGGAGACTGTGGTTTGCTCTGCCTCTATGGGTTCTGCTTGTACAGGTTCAGGGACAGGTTGCGGCTGTTCCGAACCAGACTCGCCAAAGATTGGGCTAAATATATCAGCCAATTCTTCAGCAACAGACCTTCGAGGAGCTGAGGGCCGCGATCTGGATGTTGTAGCAAGAGCACTGTCCTTGTCGTGTGCAGTCTCACTAGATACCGTTTCTAAATTCTCAGAAGGTGCTTTTTCTTGAATAGAAAGCGGTCCAACGCCAAAGGGCAGTGGGGACGACTGCATGGGTAGCTCAGTATTCGTATTCCTTGTGCCTTCCTCAGCTAGTGTAATAAGCTCTTCTTGTACCCCCGTCGGAGGCTGATTCGGCTGCATCTGATGCGACTCTGTAGAAGTAGACGCGGCGTCGAACTCATCCAGGCGAAATATTGCAGAGAGCTCTGCATCTAATCTCCGTTGTATCCTTTCGGAGGTTTGCTCGGGAGTTTCGTTTTCCATCTTTCGCACTTTGAAACTATTCAGAGGAGTAACTGGTTTGGACTGTGGTCCCGTAGCCGCTGCTGGACAGCTGAATTCAGATGCTGCTGCTGGTAGTGGAAACTCAATGGATCTGGATAGGCAAGCTGAGGCCGAGAAGAGGCTTTGATTCCTCACGTCGATAGGATGATGAGGCGTGGTTTGAGATCTGGGCAAGCTTTCCGAAGACCCGCTTTCTGTAAGTGTAAGAGGCCGAGATAGTATGTCAAGGTGGCTGGAAGCTATTTGGGCAGCTTGAGATGCCCCTGGATCCGACGCAGATGGAGTGCTAGAGCTGATGGTAGACACAATCTCTGCGACAGGGTGAGCAGGTGATTCGAATATCCGGCTAGTCAAAGAACTCTCCAGGTGCTCTAAAATAGGTGGGATTGGTGGCTGGGTAAGGAATCTTGGGCTTGCGTCTGATTGCGTGATGACAAGTGCTGACGACCCCGAGGATACTACAGCTAGCGGTGCGCGGGCTGCTGGTGTGCCGTGTGATAGCGATGGAGATAGAGTAGGGCTGTTTGCTTCTGGAATCTCCACTCGTCGATCAGGCTGATGGGAAGGGATATCTGAGCTGACAGTATCATGAAGCTTTTGAATGCGACTCTCAGATACTTCCACCTCAGTTACCCTACCAGACGGCTGGGAGGTTGATGTTGAAGGATCTTCAAGAGAATCTGGAATGACACGAGAACTTGACTCGGGTGAACAGCCTCGAGGCTGAGATTGGATTAATCTAGGAGATGACTGTAGCAGCTCCTGTGGAATAGGGTTCTGAGTCCAAGATCGGTCTGTACCTTCCTGGGAGCCTGAATGGGTTCTTTGGCTGCTTGGAACAATGGAGACACGACTATCCTCGCTCTCAAGTTCGGCGAGAGACTGTGTGGATTTGACAGTCGACTGCGAGCCAAGAACGCTCAGGTAGTCGGCACGGTTAATATTTGAATTCTTAGGGATCTCAACTATCAGAGCCGATGCAGCTCGTGTGCGATTTCCTGATCCTGATATGTCTACGTCAGGTAGATCTGGAAGTTCGGAAGGGGTGGAGATTGAAGGCGATGAGACGAGGGATGCTCCGGGCTCGTCGCACAGAGATTCGCACGTCTCGCTTCTGATAACTTTACGAGGGCGGATAGAAGATGAATCGGAAGAAGATGAAGCTACTGAGGCTGAGCGTTTGCGCTTCTGCTGTGATGTGTCGGCCTTTACTGGGCGACGCCGGTGAGCAGGTCGCGGCGGTTGGCTCGCGTCACTCTCTTGATCTAACACGGGCTCCTGCTGCGCTTGCTGTTCCTTTAGACCCGACTCCGGCTCTGAGTCTGATGCCGGCTTTGGCTGAAGCTGCTCTTCAAGCTGCTGTTCAAGCTGCTCGTCAATAAGCTGTTGTTCCTGGCTGTCCTTTTGAAGACGCTGAGCCTTGACTCTTTCCCATTCCTGTAGGGCCAAAGTCGTGACCTCAGTGCTCTGTGCATGTAGGTTAGCGAAATGTCTGTCTGCGCACACAGGCTTATACGTGATGAGGCATCATGTTAGACAAACCCAGGTAGGATCATATGCTTGCCCGGTGACGGCGTTATCGTCCCATTCGACAAAATACTGAACACGACCTTTCACGGTCTTCTCATCGAGGATGCGTTTGATGGTGTACCAGCCTAGGTCCTCTTCAGCGGGCGCCTTGCGATTCTTGGACTTCTTTGCGGCTCCTCTGCGTGACCTCGGCATTGGCTTGAATGAGATGATTTAGCGGGCAGAGTGCGTTGCCTTTTCGGCTGAGGGCGAACCAGCTCTGCGGCACAGAAGCTGCTTGTGGTGTTGCTGCTAGCCCGGACGGCCTGCGCCAAAAAGCCTGGCGACAGCGCTCGACGCTGTAGAAAGGATGTAAGTCGAGCGCACGGCGACGATTGGAGAGACGAGGCTGAGATGCGCCAGCGGCCCACCAACGACGATTTGAGAAGGTCTGACAAGGGAGATGCAACAGGAGTCTCTTAGCCAGGGAGCTGACTGGCTAATCACGTGGAGGCGCCGGCTCTAAATTCCAGCGAGTCAAAATGCGCTGGTTGGCGGGGCGAGACGCTGAGGAAACGCGCTGGCGATGATGATCGTTGCGCCGAGGTGTCTGGAGTGAAGATGATAAGAATAGCGATGATCGGGGGAGATAAAAGATGGCGATGGACTGTCAAGGTGGAGAGAGAGGTGATGAAATTAAAAAGAAGAAGAAGTAAAAAGTGTTGCAAAAGCGAGAGTCGAGACTTGACCGTTGGTTGATGAGAGAAGGCGTGGACGAAAGTTGAAAGTGGAAGAAGAAAGAATCTTGTTTGGACCTCAACGACGTCTTTTCACAACCGGTTGGACCCTCCCTACCGTGCTTAAATAGATTGCCAACGCAAACGCTTTTTGGGTCACTCATTCAAGGGAAAGAAAAAAAAAAAGTCAAGGTAAGGGTGCGTGCGTGTGCACAATCTGAACAGCAAATCATTTCCTCGTTACCTTCGTCCACTTCTTTGAACATGTAGCCGTTCATCCACTTTTCCTGCCTGCTGAGAGGCACCTTGCTTGGCTGATAGATTCAGTGCCGACTCACTGCATGAGCAACGCTGCCATGCAAAGAGCCATACTTACAATCGCATCCTGCGCTGGCCCCAAGTCAACCCAATGCGCAGAACTAACGTTCATCTGTTCGAGGTGACAAACAGCTGAAACCACGGGCCTCTTCATGCTTTGTGCGTCCAACAGTGCCGTTGCCCATAGCTGCGTACCTGGAAGGCGGCATGAAGGCAGTATTTGGTCACATGCGTAGATGCAAGCAGATAGCCATGCCCCCTTTCAATTGCGTATTATCATTTGAGAGGTAATACAAAAATCCCACACCGACGAAATGGCACATTTTGCTACATTCGGACGATTGCGCAGCGGGTGTGTAGAACACGAAAGCAGCAGTGTTGGATACATGCACCTGGAGTTCCGTGTAATTTCCCAACATCCGCCTCTTATAGGCCCTCGCCAAAACCAGTCACGATGCAATATAAAGCACGGAAAAAAAAAGCAACTAAGATTGTAATAAATAACCGTTTTAGATCGGGCTGCTGACCCGCGGTGGCGTCTCGATCTACCTTGGCTGCATGAAAGCTGCACGTTTGCCGCCGGCAATCCTTCAATCTTTATACCAGTACCGGGTGCTTTCTTGCACTGTCCCAACCTTAAGGGAACCGCCATTGACGCTTTACCGCTATTGCTGTGCTCCCGCCAGCGTCCAAAAGCGTCCAAACGCGCTAAGAGCAACCTCTCTCACTCACCTTACTTCCACGCCTCACGGGCCAACAAGTCGCCTGTCGATCATTGATTTCTAGCATATGGCGGTAGCTTCAGATGCGTTGTGCCTGCAGCTCTCAATATGGCCTCTAGTTTCTCTATAGAGCCGCTAATGCGGTTTTCAGGCGATAGCCAACCTGTGCGGAGGCCCAAGGTGAGTAGATGTACTTGGACGAAGCTGCGCTGAGCCGAAATGAGGCATCTGGCATATTGATCTCTGTTATAAAAGGGGGGGTTTGGAAAAACTTCATAATTATCGATCACAAACTTACAGGCTGCCCGAATAGGAGTTTGCGTGCTTCTCTTACGATGAGAATCACGAATATCGCCCCGATGATTCATCTATAAAATACTACTATCCTCCTCAGCTTGGCGCGGATCTGTCTCTGGGATTCGATACTTTCGTCAAGCATGACGACTCCAAAGCTGAACATCTCGACAGCTTGCTGAAAACAATCATTTCGCACGAGCAAGAGACTAGAACCAGGATAGACGCGAATATAGTGACATGGAGAGGCATGATGACCAAGGTACTGTTTATTTCATCCCTTGCATCGTCACATCTCGGCATCACTCAAATCCTGATTTTCTCATCTTAAAATAAGCGAAAGAGATTAAAACTCAGTATTTTTTTTTTTTTTTTTCGGTAACTCACAATTGCTTGTAATAGATATTGGCTGCGCCGTTTGAACGATTTGACGGGTAGCATTCCACTCCACCCACTTAGACCTCATCGCAAACCATCCATCTGACATACAGTAGTTTTGAAATGAATGCCACTTTATATCAGGTATGTTCGTCCTTGATACGTCCACTGGCTTTTAGGTGTATTTTTAACCATGATAACATTTTATAGGGCACAATGTGCGTGACGCGAAAAGAAGTCACCTACGATTAGCTAGCTGCTGACTCTGGTATAGTTTCATTGAAGAAAACCACGAGCACAAGATGCTCTCAAGGCAGAACGAAGACCGCGGAAAGCCTAGAAGAGGGCCACCTCTCGATGTGATGCAATTTTGGGGTAAGCATATGCATTTATCTGTCGCCATGATGATTTTTCAATTGACTCTTTAAAAAAAAAAGGATACAAGTTCGAGACACTATCTACACTCCCATCTCCTTGGGCGGAAACATCAAGAGACTTCATCGAAAGCCGTGAAAGCCAAGTCGTCAACAACAAAGAACAGTACTGCTCCATTGTCCGAACAGGTATCGGCAAGGCTATCCTCTGTCTAGGAGGCGAAGTCGACGCCAGTAGGTCACTTATAAGAATTTCATTTTCATGAGTAAACACTGAAGCTAAAACTGAACAGTATGGGACTCTAAGCCTCAGGACAAAGGAAGCCCCATCAACTGGGTTGAGCTCAAGACCACAGCCGAGATCCGCCACGGCGGCGACATAGAAAACTTCCACCGCAAACTCATGAAGTACTGGATCCAGTCCTTCCTATTAGGCGTCCCAAAGATCATCGTCGGCTTCCGCACGCGTGACGGCATCCTCGTAGACATCAAGGAGATTGAGACGCACAACATCCCGCAGACGGTAAATGCGCGGCCGAACCCGGCTTGGAATGCAGACATTTGCGTCAACTTTGCGGCTGCCTTTTTAGAGTGTAGGCCTCCCATCTTTTTGCTTTTCTCTTCATGTTTTTACTCCTCTCTTTACCTCTATTCTTACCAAGTTTATACACAGGGCTCATGCAGACGGTCAATGACGAAGGTGTCTGGAGAATTTCTCGACGGGCCAATTCGCCCATTATTGAAGTATATAAAGCAGAGGAAACAGGCCATGGCGACATTCTGACAGATGAGTTTAAAGACTGGCGGATCAAACTGGGGCTCGATTCAACGGAGTCATGAAACCGTGCGACCTACAATAGCGAAGACATAATTGTGTGATAATACACCCTCTCACTGTTATTTAACGAGTAGGCCAATTTACTTGACAGGTTCCTTCATGTCATGGCAATCATGTATACATCATATATACATCCATCTGTTTAGAGAAAAGATCGACTGTGATCATCCTCCCAAACGCCTATTCCTCCAACCGCAACAAATAAGCAAAAAGGCTGATGAGAAGAGAACGATGATTGTAAAAGAAGAGAAGATTAAAAAAAAGAAGGAAAATTTCAAAATAGAGAAAAGCAAAGAATGAAGAGAAAAAAAAAAAAACGCAAAAGAAACACATAATGGTCCACTCCAATATCAAGACCAAGCTTCCTAAACATTCGTAGATCCTAAACGCCCCTCCACGCCAGAGATAGCTCATCATCTTGCGGCTGGTATCGGTATGCAAGCTCATTATATCGCATTCAAAATCGTACAAGTCGTTTTTATTGGCTTTGATTTTCCTGCCACGACAATCTTAACGATATCATTCCACCTATTAATTTCGTTTCAAATCGTATCATCCAGAAGGCACATATACTTAGTCAGTTGTTGGCTCCGGATCAGATAGCTGGCCACCGGATGCGCAAACCATCTGCCCAACGGTTGTAGAGTACGTCAGATAGCTGTTTGCAATGTTCCATGCCCAGCTGTGTTTCTCGTCCAGGATACTTTTCCTCAATCGCTGCTTTATCGTGCTCTCTGAGAGACTCTTTGGATACCGGCGACTCAAGCTGGCGTCGACGTTGGGTTCGGAGGTGAGGGCTTAGCACTACCTTGGCAGGGCTAGCCGAGGGAGTAGAGTTCTTAACAATCACCGTCCCTTGAGAAGTGCTGTCACTCGAAATCTTTTGCATGGACTGGCGAAAAACCGCTGAGTTCAGTTTGCTGTCTTGACTCATGGCGGCGACGAGGCTGTTCATGAGCTGATATGTTCCCTCGGGATCAACGGCATCCAGTGCCGCAAATGCGTCAGATAGCTTAGCTATGGCTTCACGTTTCTGCGCCGACGAGGCTTGCGCATGAAGCTCTGCAAGCGTAGGCTCTACTGCCTTAGAGTGTAGCCTCCGCCCTAAAAGGCCTTCCCTACTCTGGGGCTCAGCCGATGGAGCCACGGGCGGAGGAATGTTCTCATCGACAAACACATCGTCATCAGGAGACATACTTCTGCTACCACGCATACCAGCTGAGCCATCTGACGGGGCTCCTCGGAAAAGGCGCGTAGTCGATCCTGAGTTTCCAAAAGACGTATCAGGTTGGAGGGGCCTTTTTGGAGCTGCTACGGCGCTTCGAGGCGAGCCATTAGCGTATGCTGAGGGAACTTGTATGATAGAAGGAGTTCGCCGGACTGTCGATTTGCGGATTGTGCTTGTGGCCGGAGACGAAGAACCCTGTGAATTTTGGTCAATCTCCAACTTGCGTACCCCTTCTTCGGCTGTTGTAGATACAGAAGACTGTTTATGCTGCTTGACGATTGGCTGCTTCGGTAATGCCACCGATTTCACGGTGTCAAATACCCATGCTTCGTTGTCGCTGCCCTTGGCTGAAATGGGCTGCAGTGTTTCTTGGTAATAGATCGGATGCTTCTTGCGATTCTGGTTCGCATCCCACATCTGTCTCTGCATTATAAGCTCTTGAAGAGCCTCAATTTTGCCAGCCGAGCGAATAAACCTGTGTCGCAGTAGCTCCTTGGCGCTTGGTCGTCGATTGCACTCTTTAGTGAGACACTGAGCAACGAAATCCTTGAACTCTTTGCTAAAATGGCCTTCCAGTCGCGGCGGCTGATTTTTGGGGATTTGAAAAAGCACCTTCATTGGGTGGATATGACAGAGAGGAGGCTCTCCATTGGCCATCTCCATCGCAGTGATGCCCAAAGACCAGATATCTGCCTTGAAGCTATATCCATCTTGTTGAATCACCTCGGGGGCCATCCAGAACGGAGTGCCGACAAACGTATTCCGCTGAGATTTGATGTTTGTGAGTTGAGCGGCAACACCAAAGTCGGCCAACTTGACCTTGCCAACATCCGAAAGCAACACATTTGCCGCCTTGATATCGCGATGAATTTTGCCTTCCGAATGAAGATATTGGATCCCATGAAGAAGTTCGCGGCAAATGATGGCGATGTGAGCTTCAGTAAAATTTCCTGGTTTCAACTGCAGCAGGGCGACTGGTTAGGGAGAGAACACGCACGGGAGGGAAATGGCGTTTGCTCACCAAGTCAAGACAGGATCCGCCACCTAAATATTCCATGATGATCCATAGCTTGTGCCCTTTAAGAAACGAGCCCTTATACTGGGTTACATAGGAGCTAGCGCAAGTGCTGAGCACAGCAATTTCGGCTTGAATGTCTTGAATATCATCGTCGCTGGATTCAAGATCAATCTGGCGCAGATGCAGAGGTTAGTCAAAGGGGCTCTGTTTGACCGAAGGAAAGCAGCCACTTGGTCGGCCGAATCAAGTCAAAAGCTTACATGCTTGATAGCCACAGTCTCTCCAGTGACCTTGTCGATTCCCTTGTACACGACGCCAAAACTTCCACCTGGAGCCCCCCCTGAGTTAGCGATGCGATCCACGACAGCGCATGAACTGCGGATCACCGATGAGACTCACGGCCTAGTTCCTCTAGCACCTGATAGCGGTCCGCAAGGCCCTCGTCATCGGCCATTTTTGGCGAAGCCCAAGCGATATTAGGTATCTTGTTCTTTTAATTTGGCCCTTTTCCAGAAGCTGGCGCGAACGGTCAGGGGCAGATCCTGGGAATCGATATTCGCTTCTGGCAGCGCGAGCAAACGGGTGGGACTTGCCGCAGACCTGGAGCCGGCAGAAGCCACGAGCGATCGGATCAAGAAGTGTCAACGGTCGGAGCCCTAAGTCCAATACACAGGCCGCAGCGCTCTAAGTACGTCGCCGGCCAAGTGCTGCTAGCAGTTTGATGAGAGCACGAATGAGTGGTCGGTTGTCCGGGGCAGTGGAGCCAGGCTCAGCTAGGGGTAGCTTTTGTTTACAATGCTCCGCTTTGGGATAGCTTTCTTTGACGGTTCCGCCCAGAGTCAGTCTGAGCTGGATCAGAAACTGCTTGCTGCCAGCTGTGACTGCTAGCAGGTACCTGCTGGGTACTACTAGTAGTACTAGCATACCTAACCTAGTAGGTAGTTCTGTCACTCCAGCGCCAATTAAGCTCGGCCCATATGGCCTGGACTCGCAATTTTAGGTTGTTGCCGTGGTTTGCGATTGAGAATGCGGCACGTGCAGCAAAAACGCGCAAACGCCCTGCGCAGCTGAGATGAAATGCCGAGCAAAACGAGGATCAACAAGATGCAGCCGCTGCTCAGGTCGTGGGCGCGCCAATGCACGAAAGCACTGCATTCATCCTTTCAGCTTCTGCAGCATCAGCGAGCTTGTGCAAGACGACGGAGCACAGCTGTTGGCTGGCAGGCGGCTGTACCTACAGGTACTTGGGTCCCGTCTCCCTCTGCTGCCGGCGCTGTCGCAAATGTCATTGGATCGTCATAACGGAGCTGTCCGGCGTCTAGCACGTCTAGTACGTAATTCTGACACCGTCCATATCATGCTGCAGCGCGCAGGCCAGCGCTGTGAAAGGGCGGCCTCGAGGCTCTGCGCTACGCTGCAGCGCTGCAGCCGTCGCCATGGAACCGCGATCCCCAGCCACCCGCCGCGCCAGATCTAGCTCGCCATTGGCGCCTGGCCTTTCAGTTGATCCTTTAGCGCCATGCACCGTGCGATGGCGCTAACACGAGGGGCCGCCCTCCCTTCCGCCAGCCACAGCCAGAGTTGGCCCGGCAACGCCCTCTGCCCCTCTGTTGTCCCAGCGGCCCTTGCAAGGCTTCGCCGGCAGCTTTTCGTCGGCCAGTCCCGTAGTTCCCAGCCACCGGGGATATGCTGAGAAGCGGACCTCCAGCTGCGTCCATGCCTTGCTGCAATCTCGCTTGATGCAGCAGCCCAATCCAGCGTCCGCGATACGCTGCGACTCAACACAACAGAGCACACAGCGCACAGCCTTGTTTGCGCCAGACAGTCTCGGTGAGCTGCTCGTTCTCGTCCTAGCCCGCCCTGCCTGTACACAGAGGTACCGGGGCCTGTCCTGTTGCGGTGCTTGGATGCTCCCTCGCTGGAGACCGCATTCCAAGCTATCGGCCGAGCTCACCCCCGTTTGACATCAACACGAGCCTGCCTGGGCTACCATGCTTTTTGATACCGCCGCTGTATCGCACATTTTGAACATGCGCCGTCTGTAAACTTGGGCCTCTTTTTTCTTTCCAACGCTTTTACCAGCGACACCGGTCGATATCGCGTCATCGGGCTGCGTTCGAGGGCCAGCCTGATTCCATCTGGCGAGGCGGCGAGGATCCGAACGCGTCGATTCATCAGCTGCCCACACCTGTCGCCCGACATTTTGCTCTGTCAGACAAGGGATAAACAACGACGGGGATAATTTCCCTTGCCCTTTCCTTGCCTTTTCTTCCGTCCTCTTCCTCTTCTCTCGCCCGGCTGCTCTCCCACGTCCTCAGAGCTGGTCAATTAGGCGACACGACCGCGGCACATTCGTCGACATGATGGCGTTATCACCGCCGCCGCTGCCCTCGCGATTTCCGTGCTGGTGCCGAGCCATCTATTCTTGGGGAGGAGAGGTTTGTGATTTGGTGGTGTGCCACTAACATGCACTCAATTGCTAACATCTGTGTGCAGTCGAAACGCGATCTGGGATTCATCGAAGGCGACTTGATCGAATGTCTGAATGCAGGAGACGGCTCGTGGTGGGTGGGCAGGCTGTTTCGGGATCGGAGGACTGTTGGCTCCTTTCCGTCCAATTTCGTCGAGGTGCTGCCAGACGATTTTCGGCCAACAAAAACGCCGAGCCCAGTACCGCCTAATATAGCAGCGTCTCAACCCAAGAATGTGCCACAGAAATCGAGAACTTTCCGGAAACCATTTGAGGCCTATGCAAAAGCTCCGCATTATACAACAGCGAAACAGCCGGAAACATTTCGAGAGACACCGAGATCGCGGCTGCAAGACAAGCCGTCACGGGAGGCGACTGTGACGTCGCGAACCAGAGGAAACTCGACGCCGAATCCAAGCACTGCGCTTGTCCTCGCAAGAAGTGCTCACGAAGATATCGCTCGCGCCCCTTCTCCTGCGCCTTTCCCCGCCAGTAGCTATGGATCAAGAGCTCCATCACCGGCGCCGTCCATCGGCCGTCCACCAAGTCGTATGGAAAATATAGCTCGAGGGGATTCTCCACCGCCTCCAGCACCACCCCCTCACAGGCACGTTGCGCGGGCAGAGTCAGCCGATGCAACACAAAACTATCAGTCAATATCAAGAGCTGGCTCCACGGTTTCGTACAACCCGCGTGACATCTCAAGACCAAGCTCCACCATTTCCTATAACCCAGCAGATATAGCGAGACAAGGCTCGACAGTTTCCTATAATCCGGCGGATATAACGAGGCACGGCTCCACCGTCTCATATAACGCAGAAGACATTATACCAAGACACGGCTCCGCTGTTTCGTATGATCACTACAAATCAAGTCAGCGTCCTTCCAACGGCTCTTACACCGATCTTCCAAATACGTCCAGGCAGGCGTCCTATAACTCATACGACGACGGCCATGGAAACCAGAGGGACGGATACCACACACCTAGGGGTGGCAGCTCTCATCGGCCGTCGATGGAGGGGAGCCATATGACGCCATCACCGCTACGCGAAGCCATGGACGGAGTGATGCAGCAGCTGGATCAATTGGAAGGGTTAGGAGGGATCCGAGAGACGCAATCGCCTGAGAGGCAGTTCGATCCTTGGTCTCCAGAATCTTTCGATATGGTATCCCCACCGCCGCCACAGCAGAGACAAAAGTCGCGGCAGAGAGCTGCTAGGCCTTTGACATCAGTAGGTGTTTTGAGTCCCGACGAAGGCTATGAGACTTGGAGCGGAGGATCCTCGCAAAACACCTCGCAGCAAGACGGACATCGTGAAAAATTTTACGACCCGTCCCAGCTGAGCAATTATGTGGAAAGGATGGAGAAACAGATTTCAAGAATGCACCAGCATAGCATCAGTATGCCAGAGAACCTAGATGACGATAAACCTCCGCCTCCGCCCCCAAAAGGTCAGCCTTACCCTCGACCCAAATCGTCCGCTGGGTCAACGGTCGGGGAGTTGGTTTCCTTTGACAAGAAGGCGCGTGGGCGAAGATCGGTGTACGATATGATTCCGGGCATCGAGCGCACCAATACAACCAAGACAAACCAGACCAACGCCTCGACCGGCAACCAGAGCAACAGCAGCTCTTCAACACAAAGCAGTGGTAGGACGCTGTGGAGTGGTGTTTCTGCTGGCGGGTTTAGTTCTACGAGCGCAGGAAGCTTAGCTCGGACGGCCCACCGTACTCAAAGTGCGCTTAGCATGCGCAACGATGATGGTGACCGGCCAGACTCGCCATTCACGGGCGTGACTTATCACAGCAGTCACGCCAGCAATTTTGCCGGACATGGAAGCGGCATCGCCCGACCGATATCTCAGGTAGGCTTTCATGAAGAACTCACCCCTGGATTAGGCGGTCTCGTTGCGCCCAAGTCGCCGAAAAGGAACATCTTCAAGAAGATCTTTGAATCAGCCAAGACCGGCGTTGCTAGTAACCGGGGAAGCATAGCCGCCGGCCATATGCCTATCGTGAGATCGTCGCCATTTTCTCGCTTACAACAGCCCCATAGTGTGTCGCCAGGAGCTAGCATGGCCTCGTTGAGCGGCGCCCGATCTAGGCGTGATGCCGCCCGAGAAATGGGCCTTGGCGCTGGCGTTGACTGGGTCCAGGTCCGACGTGATGTTAACCGATCCAACTCCATCAGTAAGATCGAACGAAACGAGCGAATGGAGCGCTGTCAGATGCAAGACCATCCCACCCTCAATCCTATTGACGAGCTCTATGAGGGCATCGAAGGCGATGAAGGAGCGGATGGCATGCCTGTTCACAAACCGGAGAACTACCATATGATTAATCTTTCTCAAGTGGACAAGAATTCTCGTTATGTGAAAGAGCCGCCCCCGGGAACAACAGTGGCAACGCTTGCTCAGACTTATATCTGCAGGCCATACCGGAGCGATCTACAGCGGCTCCGAGCAATATTCACCTGGGTTGCTGAGAAAATTTGCTGGGAAGAAGACTTTGAGGGCGATGCTGATACCCAGCGAACTATCCAGGCAAGACGAGGGTGCGCAGAAGAATATGCCATGCTTGTCATGGAAATGTGCTCTGCAGTTGGACTGCATTGTGAAGTGGTGAGGGGATACTTGAAAGCCCCTGGTGATATTCCGGACCTCAACGTCATGCCCAGGTCGAATCACTGGTGGAACGCAGTCATTGTTGACGATGAATGGCGCATGATCGATGCTTGCCTAGCAAGTTCCTCCAACCCCAAGCGCGCTCTTTATTCAAGCCTGAGCGGGCAGTCGGCGGATTTCTGGTGGTTCCTCGCACGACCGACAGAGATCTGCTGGACTCATGTACCAGAGCACCACGACCAGCAACATATTGTGCCCCCAGTGTCCTATGATACGCTATTAAATCTGCCATGCGCATGCCCGGCGTATTTCAAGAATGGAATCCAATTGGTGGACTTCAACACCAGCCTGACAAGGATAGAAGACCTTGAAATGGTCCACATCATGTTCAACGTCCCGAGCGATGTTGAAATCGCAGCCGAGGTTGAAGCACGGGCTTTCAACAAGGATAACGATGGCGATCTGTTTGAGAATGGCGACGTTGTCAAGAAAAAAGCCTTGGCTCAGGCTGAGTGGTTCAACGGCGTGAAACGCTACACGGTAAAGGCGCTCCTGCCCGGCGATGAAGGCCAGGGCGTATTAAAGGTTTATGCTGGCAAGAGGGGCTTGATGCAGAGTATCAAAGACATTCCTCATCCTCTGGCCTTTACTCTCCCCATCATCCACACCGGCGAGAATCCACCATATGAATTCGTCACACGACACCCGACTCCCCACGCACAAAGGCACGATATCTATGTTGTCCAGCCTCAATGTCAGCAATTGGCTCTCAACAATACCTTTGTCTTTGCAATCAGGCAGCACCCCAGCTCCATTTCAGGTGGTGCACAGTCGGCTCTCACGCCGGCATCAAACCCTGGGTCGACAAGCCCTGTGCCATTTGCTCGACCATCATCTGCGATGAGCATCAACGCTTCTAGTACGAGCGGTAGTTCGGCTAGCGGCACTGTCGCGGGAAAGAAGCCAGCTAAGCTGGCAATTCAGACACCAGGAGGCAAGATTCTCCGTCTTATGAGGAAAGAAGACCGCAAAGGGATCAGCGTTGGATCGAGAACCCCAGACGAGGAAATTAGCGACGGCGGTACCTGGGAGACAATCATCAAGTGCTCCGAAAAGGGCCTTTGGAGAGGTCTGGTTCTTGCAGACCGCACTGCGCGATGGTGCGTATTTGCTGAATGGACATGTGTGGGTTGAGAACATGAGTACGAAGAACGACTTATTGATACCTTGGGCCATTGAGCCCTTCGCACGAAGTAAAGAAAGAAAAAAAAAGAGTGGTAATTTTGGAAGGTATATGGTTGCATATGCATGTCACGGCGTTTGGCTTCCAGCTGTTCATTTGTTTTATTTTGATTGTTTTATTTTTCTTCTTCTGGCTTTTGTGTTATGGCTGCCAGAGAATTGGGTCTGTTGTCATGCGTCAAAAGAAATTATGTTGTTTACGCTACAATGTATGTCATGTAACTTAGTCTCTTTGAAGGTGCGGCGAAGAAAAAAAAGGCCGCAGCTCAGACTACCTATACTTATGAATTATTTGAATCTGTTTTAATACAACCACTATGCCTCATATACATCAATCCTTGTATATCGTGTGATTATGTACTAATAGATAGAATGTATAATGACGACGAAATCCCAGAATTAGCGGTCCTTCTGCCTAACTTGATACAAGGCAACAAGATGACTGATCTCTCCCATTTTCTCCTTCAAGATGCCAGATCTAGCGGCATCCGGCATGGCGTAGCATTCGGGGCGTTCAAAGCACGTCCGGATCTGCGTAGTGCCTGTACCAGTAACAAATTGGCGGGCCGCTGAACTGAGCCAACCATGTGATAGGGCGGCCTTTTTTTTTTGTTGGCGCGGGCGCGCGGCTGATTCGCACAGTGGGCGTGTTCCCGCAAGCGTAACTTGGATTTTGGACTTAACAACGTTCAGCCTTTCCTGAGTGTTGGAGAGTCAGAGGAGGTGGAAGTCCCAATTTCTTTTCTCGCTTGTATCTTTTCTTATTATTCAATCCCATACCTCTCATTGTCCCCGCGACGCGAATAATTTAAAGACGAACGCAGATATCGAAGTGCACAGAGGGACCAGGGCCCTTTTGTAAAGCGTTTCGAGCCGATCGACATCACGCGCGCCTCAACTTGCGTTCCCGCTCGACAGACGCCTCGACAAAAGCCAAACCCGCTCCGTTTTCGAAAGCGACCGATGTACTCGAGCAGGAGGACAGCATGAAACTTGGTCCGCGCCGCGCTTCACTCTCCTACCAGCAAGACCAGCGGCCGATGCTGACGGTGCGATGTCGTTCCGAGGGACGCTGCCTTCGGGACAGGCCTATCTAGGCCACGATGAACAGCAGCAGCAGCAGCAGCAGCAACATCATCACCTCAATCAGCATCACCAGCAGCAGCAACAGCAGCAGATGTACGGCCACCCGGCTGGGGCTTATTTCTCGCCGCAGATGCAACAGCACATGGCGCAGCCGCAGCCGCAGCCGCAGAACCAGAACCAGCAGCAGCAGCAGCAGTTCCAACACCATGGCCAGCAGTCTATGTATGCCGGCGGCATGGGCCACGAGCAGCAGTTCTATCACCACCAGAACCCGCAGCAGCAGCCCCAGCATGGCATGTACATGCAGCCGCAGCAGTTCCAGCAGCCGGCGCATCAGCACCAAGCGCCAATGTCGGCATACAATGTTGGCTTCAACGGGTACCCCGAATACAATGCTTCAGCGCAAGTCGGAGGCCACCAAGGCCATCATTTGCAGCAGGCAGCGAACCAATATCTACCGCCGAGTAACGTGTGGCAACAGCATCACCAGCAGCCGCAACAGCAACAGCAACAGCGGCAGCAGATGACACCGCAGCCGATGCAGCACCAGCCTCTTCCTAACCAACGCCTTCCACACCAACCTCTCCCTCACCAGGCTTTGCAGCAACAGCAACAACAACACCAGCAACACCAGCATTCGATGCAGCAGCCTCTCCAACAGGTCCATCGACAACCACAACAACCTCAGCCGTCTTCGGTGTACCATACGCAGTCGCCCACGCCGTCTCTTCCACCACAGCCATCGCCTATTCGAACTCCTGCACCGCCGCCCCCACGACTGCAAGCTACTCCCCAGCCGTCACAATACCATTCGCCTGTGCCTCAGCCATCGCCGCAGCGAGAGCAACAGCGACAGCCTACTCCTCAGCAGCAGCAATATCGTCAGCCTACTCCGCAACAGCAGCCTCAGCAGCAACCGCGGCAGCAGTCGCATACTCCCGTGCCTCAGCAGCAGACTCCCGTACCTGTACCCCAACAGCAACCTCCCATACCTCAGCCACAGCCGCCTATACCTCAGTCACAGCCTCCTATACCTCAGTCGCAACCTTCTGTACCTCCTCAGTCACAAATTCCCGCCGCTCAGCCGCAGCCAACCCAGAGCGTTGAACAGGAGCCTCGGCAGGATGTACCTCCCAATCCTCCGCAGCAACCTCAATTTGTTCATCCCTCAGAGCTCCAGCAGGAGCCGGTACACTATGTCAATATGCAGGATATTCAAAAACAGCCGTCGATGGCCTATTTACCTATATCAACAGCGTCGGTATCGAATATCCCGGTTGCCAGCCATGAAAAGCCTAAAGAGTCTATTGTCAAGCCACCACCTCCCAATGCAGCTCAAATTAAGCAAGAGAAGCAGGAAGATGGCTCTATACCGACTCGCGTACTTCAACAGGCTCCTGATGTTCGCATTAAACCCAGTCCACACTCTTCAATGACAAACTCACCCTCGCTTTCCATGAGATCTCCGAGCATCACGAAGAAGTCACCTGCAATAACCCCTAAACCTCGACCTGTCAATACAGCACCCTTAATGATAGCTGTTGCAGAAGAATGCATTGAAAAAGCGCGAAACGCCTCGCACGATGTAGCCATGGCGCTGTGTCCTAACCAAGTGAGCGAGTACCAGGAGTTAATAGCAACAGCACTATCGTGTCTAGAGGCTGCTTTGCAAGGCAACAACCAACTTGCGCCGCGAGATGAGGCGCGTGTACGATTACGATATGCTGCGCTTTTACAGGAGGAGACGGAAAACTTAATGGAGGCTGAGACGGCTTTGGCAAAGGGAATTACGCTTTGCGACAAGGTAAGTGAAGAAAACGATGTAGACTCGATCTTCGATTCGCTTCCTTTGGCACGTATAGCTGACATGACACAACCGACTAGCACCGTCTGTTTGATTTAAAGTATTGCATGCAGTATCTCATGTTGAAGGTCTTATTTCAGAGGAATCATAAAGCGGCATTAAAAGCGGTAGACGGTCACATTTCTAATTGCGAAGTGTAAGTGGATTTTTGGAGCCTGCTCCCATGTTTAATGGTGAACAATTCTGACAGTATATGCAGATTTAAACATGTACAGTGGTATTACGCCTTCCGATTATTAAAAGCTTCCTTTTATCTTGGTGTTGGAATTACAGACGCTGGTGCCCTCGATAACATACGATCCATTCAAAACGTTGCCAATACCAGAGGCGACACTGCGCTCTCTGTTCTCGCCTCGCTCATAGAGGGCTTCACTCTCCTCAAGACGGCCAAGGACGGCAACTTGGAGAAGATACAAGCCTGCATCGCACAGGTCGCCAAATATCAATTTGACCCATCAGTGCAGATTACGCAGCTCACCATGTTGACTCTGCTACTAGAAGTTGCCGCAAGCCTGCATCATCAAAACCCGGACCACACAGCCCAAAAATTACGGCAGCTGCAGACGTGCCTGGATGACTGTGAGGACTGGCATAATGTTAAATCTGATTTTCTGGTACCGATCAAGAAGGAGCTGTCTGCAGCCAAGACTGTAAGCGGCGACACTCAAGCGATTCTTCGCTTGGGCGAGGGCGAGGGCGAGATGGATTATTTGGTCATGACGTTTATGACGAAGATGGAGCTGAGATCGCTTGTGTACGTCCATTACAAGATGCCATTGAAATACTCTTCTGACATATATCCAGATTTACCATCAGCGGTTTGGTCAACTTTCATAAGCCTTCATCGCAGGGGCGCAGGTCAACAGAGTTCTGGAAAGAAGGCTTGAAGATCCTACAAACATGTAACTTTGCCTGCCCAGACGCATTCTCTCTCTAAGCAAATTCCACTAACTCTCTCTCTAGGGGACTCTTCGACAGCTGGCATTCCATACGGCGCCCCTGTTCCTCTAAACGTGGCGATCAAGCAGCGAGCCTGGCGAACAGAGGCTCAAGCCTACTTGAATGTTCTCTTGGGATTGGTGGCAGCGAGTCACTGTCAATGGTCAGATGTTAAACAGATGGTTCAAACTCTTGGGTCTCTTGTCTCGCCCTCAACGCAGCCTACTGTGAGATTACTCGCCATCTATCTGAAGGGTGTATATTTTCAAGGCATTGGCCAACTTCAACAAGCTCTCGACATCTTCTTGAACAGCCAATTTGCCGTCCAGCAACAAGGAAGCACTGGCATCAAAGCCGGACACCAAGAAATTGCTCTTCTTGCAGGACTGAACAGGCTCTGGATTATGCAGCACCCTTCTTGTCGAAATGATCAGACAACGCAAGATTTGATCGAGCAGCTTCAGCCTCACTGCAATAACCACACCAACATTGATCTCCGAACCGCTTGGCACAACGTCATGGCCGCCATAGTGACGGACCCTCCCCAGCAACTCAATTCGCAAAAGCAGCATATCCACGCCGCCATGGCAGGCTCCAAAGTCACTAGTAACGTACTGGGGGCTGCCGTCACGCTGTGCATCATGCGTAGCCGCTTCTTCGAAAACGTCATTGGCGAACAGGCTCTGAAGAGCGCCCGAGCGGCGGCCAAGCAGGCGCAGAGGAGCGGCAACGTGCTGTGGCAGAGCGTCGCTGATGGCATGCTGGCGCAATCGTACGAGGTACAGGGGCAGAGAGACGAGGCCAAACAGGAGTGGGACAAGGCAACAGAGGAAGCCAGAGACGCGTTTTCTCGAAGTCTATGATTTGCTTTGTGGTAAAAGGCATTGTGCATGAAAATAGGTGGAATCAGATATGGTCTTATGTTACAACTTATGACGCAGAGAATAATGTCTTGTTAAGGAGGAGTTGAGGGGCATATTCTTTTTCGGGGTACTGCTACTTGTTTCTGCTTTTTTTTCTTCTTCTTCACAATTGGTTTTCATTAAAATCCAATATTTGGTCTGGAAGAGGAGCATTAGTTGTTGGATGATTACACAGTGAATGGAATCCTGTTACATACGAAACAACAAAACAAAAGTCTCCTGTACAGTATCTTGACGCAGACATGGTCGTTATTAAGCTTTTGGGAGGAAAAAATCATATCAAGACGCTTATATAGATACAACAAGAAGAAAAAAAACAAAGAGTCCTTGAGTTGAGGAAGGAGTCCTCAAAGAGCTTCCCTATTTCCCCCCCCCCCTTTTTAGAAAGTGAAATTCCCAGAGTATTAGAGGTTTTGATGGTATTTGTGTCTAAAATGGCATATTTCTTTTATCGCCCCTCCTCTTACCTAAACTGAAATCAATGTCCGCCTTGTCCAGACCAGATGTATTACATATATATTGAATGCTAAAATGCAGAAAAACAGAAAGCGCGATTTGCCTCACCGGCGACCAAAGCCTGGTGGAGGTTGGAAACCTGGAGGTGGCATAAATCCAGGAGGCGCAGGAGGTGTCCCTGTTGACCCCGGGGGAGGCAAGGGAAAGCCCGGAGGCGGGACTGCTGGGAAACCTTGAGGCGGAGGAGGAACTCCCGCAGGAGGGCCGCCCGAGGGAGGCCGGTAGCCAGACGGGTGGAAATCTGCCGGGTTCGTGTATCCGCCCTGGATCTGGGGAGGCCGTGCGGGGAGTCCTGAAGGAGCTGGTGGGAGGGGAGCCGAGCCTCGCCCGGCGCCAGGGAAGCCGTTTGGAGGAGGGTGGCCAGCACCGGGGTTGTTGTAAGGAGATGGCCCGCGTGGAGGAGGAGCAAAGCCGCTGGGCATGCCGGCATGTGTAGGCGTGCCCATCATGGGCGGCGGTGCTCCAGCAGGTGCGCCTCCCATGGCGCCCGAGTCGAAGCCTGCGGGAGCGGGTGGAGGGACCGCAGAAGCTGGAGGAGGAGCGGCGGCATTGGAGCCCATGAGGAAAGCTTGGGGAAGCGGCTGGGCTTCGGGGAGGATATTTCTTGACTTGGCCTGCGCAGCCAGTGCTCGTTCAGCCTGGTCACCGTGCCTGTCTCCCTTGCCGTCCTTCTTGAAGGCGTACTGCACCGAAACCTCCTTGCTGAGAATGTACTGTCCGTGCAGGTTGGCAATCGCAGCATCACTGCTCTCGAAGTCGCCGTAACTGACGAAGCCGAATCCCTTGCTCGCGCCGCTATCTTCCCTGGCCACCTTGGGGATGCTCAGCAGCGGTCCAAAGCGACTAAACGTATCGTACAGGATCTTCTCGTCGACCATGGGATCCAGGTTTCCGATGAACAGCTCGGCGCCAACCTCGGCGGACCGCTGCTTGTCGGCGCTGGCCTTGTTGACGCGAAGGGACTTGCCGTAGAGCTTGATGCCGTTCATGACGTTGGCCGCGTACTCGGCGTCGGCGGGGGTGCGGAACTCGACGAAGCCGAAGCCCTGGTGGGTTTGGGTGACGCGATCGCGAGGCATGTGGATGTTGTGGATGGGGCCCATCTGGAGCATGATTTCGTAGACCATGGCGGAGGTTGCGCGCTCGTCGATGTTGCCGATGTAGACGGTGGCCTCTTTGTCTTGCTCCCTGCGGAGGAAGGGTTAGTACGTGTTGGCCAGCTCATGAGTACTCAAAGAAAAACAATTCAAAGTGTGATGAAGAAGAAAGCAGCTGGTGGGTTGAAGAGCTATTCAGAGGAAAAACCTACCAATGCCGATTGACAGCCATCTTGACGGTTCGCAGGCCGCGGCCTTGTAAGAAACAGTTAAGTGAAAGAACCAAGTGTCTAGTCTCAGATGCAGGAATTGAGTCGTCGTATAGCCCTGGAAAAGGAGATCGATAGGGGGGAATGGATGCAATGGCGTTTGTCGCGTGTGATGCAGTGCAGGATGAAGCTCAGAAATCTCGACTACAGCGTTTAGCTTGTACGTACATAGGTAGGTATCTATCGCCTGCATGCTTCTTATCAAATTAGCCAGAGTTGAGCCGCGGCTAGATTGGCGGGCGCTTTCCCGCAAGCAGTAGTGACCGCATAGCATGGCGGGTGCTAGCTGGGCCGCGAAATTTCTTAGTCGGCGGGACAAACTGAGAAAAGACGTTTGACTGGAAGCATCAATTTGCGCACTTTCGCCAACCTCGTCCACCGTCTGTCGATATTGTATTCTGTTCGCTCTCCATATAATCAAGATGTTCGCCCTCTCAGAAGAGTCCAAGGTACGGCATGCGAAGCAGCTTCGACCAACTTCGAGAAGGAGACGAAAAGGCGAAAGCTATAATGATGATGATGGTGATGAAACAGCCCAGCTAACACCATCTCTCTACTGTAGGAGCGCATTGCCAAGCTCATCGACATTTCACGAGTCGCCATTCACTAGTATGACATTCCCTCCATGGCACTTCTACTACAGATTTGATAGCTGACAACTGCGATCTAGTGGCTACCTCCCTCTGATTCTCTACCTGGGTATGCGATCTTGACGCAGACGCACCGCATATGCCGGAGACTGACTCTTCTCGATTTAGGATACACTCGCAGCGACCCCCGACCTTCAGTCATCCGGTACATCGCTTCTTCATACTCGAATGAATAAGAAATGCTCGGCGCTAACATATTGGTTGAAATAGCCTTCTCTCTCCTCTCTCATAAACGCAAAAACGCACCGGACGAGGGCGTTGATGTACGATATACGATGGTAATACGGCAAAAACGGGGGAGGATTTCACGGAAAGAAAAGCAAGTGAACAATTTGGAGGGAGATTATAGTGTCCAGCATTCTTGGCGTTTGGGCAATGTCCGTATCTCTTGAAAGACGAGGCGAGACGGGAGTGCAGCGTGATACAAAAGATGACGATGGCCGCGGGGAGACACACGAACGGACCGATGCTGCAATGTACCCATAGGAATGTATCATCAGTTGCTTCGTATTACCCATAATTGGACCAAGAAACCACTCTGCGAATCAACCCAAAAGCTCTCCAGGTGATGGATGCAATCCACCCGATCAATTCATACAACGAAACAACTTGAGAATGACAGAAAAGAAGCGTAGTAACTCCAAGTTACAAAGATGAACCACTCTTACGCTACATCTCTTCATCATTTCTCTCGCGGCTAATTACGATTGGAAGACCTTCTTTTGGTACAGTAAGTAGTATGCAAGTAAGCATATAGTAGCATCAATGCACAGATCGGTGCTGAAGAGACCCTCCTGGTTTCCCGCTTTCAGTAAACCGCAGCAAGCTGTAAGCGGTGTCGAAAACTCCAGACATAAAACTGCTGCCTCCG
Source organism: Trichoderma sp. 2475 (assembly GCA_038502285.1). Lineage (NCBI taxonomy): Eukaryota > Fungi > Ascomycota > Sordariomycetes > Hypocreales > Hypocreaceae > Trichoderma > Trichoderma sp. 2475. The sequence continues at coordinate 782,360 of JARPVV010000003.1, read as the reverse complement.
TGAATCGTCAATTGGCAACTGAGCCAATCCAACCCTCCCAAATCTTGTTCCACCTCAACTCTAACAGCCGGTCACACATAACAACAAACCGTCACTTCTGGTACCAAGCAGCTACCCCCCCGAAAGCGCCCGAATCTTAAAAAATCTTCCGCTACTACCCGCCCAGCCCAGTGAATCCGCTCGGTTCTAAACTGACTAAACTAAAGCGCCAGTAACTCAAAGGACCCTTTGCTCCAGAGGTCCCCTAAAAAAGTTTCGATATTGGTGTTTCTTCTTCTTGCCACATGAGCCTCGAACACTCGCCCGTCAACTTTGCGCAGCCAAACGATGTGACGGGACGCAACTCGGAAACGAACAACTACATGCCCGGAAGCGAACATGCGGGCCTCTCTCCCGCCATTGTCGAGTCGATTGCCGGCCTCAGCGCCGGGACGGTAGCGACGCTGGTGGTGCATCCGCTGGACATTGTCAAGACACGCATGCAGAGTAAGGATTGACTGTCCTGATGTTCTTTTTCCTTATGTCTCTCCCATTGTTAAAAGCAGTACATGCTTCACATCGTGTGTCTTGCTGGGAATGCTGCCAATTCCCACCAATATATGGGGCAACATCCAGCAACGATGGACAAGACAGAACACGGATTGCTCAAATGGAACAAGATACGAAGACATGAAAACTCCTGCTAACAAGCCGGCAGTCAGCACCAGCGCCGCCTCCGCCGCCTCGCACGACCTCTCCGCCGTCGGCATGCTGCGATCCCTCACAAACAGCCCCAACCCCTTCGCCTCGCTCTACCGCGGCCTCGTCCCGAACCTCTCCGGCAACGCCCTCAGCTGGGCCTCCTTCTTCTTCTTCAAAACCCGCTTCGAGGACATGCTCACCTTTGCCCGCGGCTCCGAGAGGCCCACGCCCTCCGACTACTTCGTCGCCAGCGCCCTCGGCGGCGCCGCCACGTCCGTCCTGTCGAACCCCATCTGGGTCGTCAAGACGCGCATGCTGGCCTCGGACAAAGGCGCAAAGGGCGCCTACCCGTCCATGTGGTCTGGCTTCAGGACAATCTACGCCACCGAGGGCGTCCGGGGCCTGTACCGCGGCCTGGGCGTCTCCATGATTGGCGTGTCGCACGGCGCCGTGCAGTTTGCCGTGTACGAGCCGGCCAAGCGCTTCTACTTTGCGCGGCGCCAGAGGATGGGCGTCGACAACGGGCGCATGACCACCGAGGCCACGGTCGTGATTTCGTCGGCCTCGAAGCTCATCGCCGGCGCCGTCACGTATCCGTACCAGGTCCTCCGGAGCCGGCTGCAGGTCTACAAGGCGGACGAGAAGTTTGGCAAGGGCTTCAGGGGCGTGGTGAAGATGACGTGGAGGGAGGAAGGGATCCGTGGCTTCTATCGTGGCCTGATTCCGGGCGTCGTTCGGGTCATGCCGTCGACGTGGGTGACGTTTTTGGTCTATGAGAATGTGCGGTTCTACCTCCCGCGTTGGCTCTCCTAAATTCCCAAAAATTTCGGTTCGACATTGATGCGGCGAAGATACCATTTTTCTCTTACCTTGTTTCACGCTACGTCGGCGACGGCAGTTGTGGTAATCAGCATTTTTTCTGTTACAGAAGCATATTTTTTGGCGTTCCAAGAAGGAGAGAGCAATTCATATAGAGCAGAGGTCTCAACATAGATGGATGCGAGCAAAAGCAAAACAGTAGTTAATAATATGAATAGATTTTCAGATCCGTTACTGTATATCATTGTCTCAAAAAGTGAATCGTTCTCAGGAATCACCTGCCTTGAGTGTATAGTTTCCCATTCCTCACTTACTTTACCACTTTCTACACACAGAGACAAGAATTGGTCTACTGTGATCGAACCCATGACCACAGTCAATGCTACAAACTTTTTTTTTTATTACTCTATTTGATTCATCAATAGCAATAAAGCATTGATTCCCCTTTCCCAACTCATTAGTTTCGTGCCTATGCAAATACCAAAATTCTAGCCGTAGCCCAATATCATCCACGACATACCCTGCAATCAAACACACGTACATCAACTTCCAATCAACAAGACCAACCAACTATCAACTAAATCAATATGAAACAGCTATGAATTCACCTCACACCTTTACCCCCATCCAGTCCAACTTGTATAAAGCTGAACTTTTGCCCTTGCGATGGCAAAACCTTCACGCCTTGCACGCCCTCATCATTCCGTGTGGCAACATCGTACGCAGGGAGAAACACGAGCACCAAAAATACTCGCTTCTTCTGGCCCAATCAATCACTTGCCATGCGGCGGCGAGAAGAGACTCAATGATGAGATTGCAGTGACACGCCAGAGCCACCAAAAACATCGAGACAGAGCAAGACAGCGCATCACTCTCATCTCAAACCCATCGCTCCTGTCGTTATTCTGCCTTCAATCGTGGCGCCTCAGTATGGCATCATCTTCGACGATTTCAGCGGTAAGCTACCCGGTACCTGCTGCACATTATGACACATTGATCTCCTCGTTTCATCTAAACGTCATTTCTTCCTAGTCAGCATCTTTTGAAAAAAGCTACGTAGGTTTCCACCGATCTGGTCGAATGTAACCGAGGCGGACAGAGTATGATCTCTCCCTACATATCCGTACTGCAAGTCCTGCCTTAGATGGTACATTCCTCGTGCACATGTCTGTCTGTCCTCGTCACTCTACATATCACACGCTTTGACGCCCCTTTGCCGCACTGACAACGCATCAACGCATTTTGTAAATGACATAATTTGAACTGAGAAAAAGGTGCTCTACTCTTCGACCTCATCTGGCGTATGTGCTTGTACCTACCTTGCGTACCTGTATCAACCAACATTCTGCTCAAGTGGATTGGGCCATCTGCACCGACCACCAGCCACCCGAGACAACAACAGTAACAATAACCATAATCAAAGGTAGTAAGGCGGCCTTGTGTTAGTGAAAGGAGGGGAGGAGGGACAACAACTGGCAAGCCACACCAGACGTGACGAGTGCCTCTGCTCTGGCAGCTAGCAGTTCGGCGTTGATCATCATCCTAGGCCGGTGTTAAGAGGGGGCTAAAGATGAGATCTGATAGATGCGAGGAACTTGCGCCATCCGGCAGACGGCGCGCAGACTATTACGAGGCGGGTGTACATGTAGTGGTAGTGCGGTTTAGCATGTACGTACATACAAGCAGTATAAGGATGATTGTCGCAAGAAACACGGCCTTCACCTTTTGGGAATGGAGCAAGACGGCGGCACAGCGGTCCCTGAGATCCGGCCAATCCATGGACAGGGGTTCTGTGGCTGAAATCAGCCGGGCATTTCTAAAAGAATGTCGCCGTCCAGGTGCTACTGCTAGCAGCGACGAAGCGCACGTCGAGCTCCGTGTGTAGCGCCGCAGCCCTTTTGGACTCCTGCAGCACGGGGCAAGCCATGCAGAAAAGCTCTAGGCTCGATGCAGAGTGCGGCCAAGCAGAAGCAGGGTCTGCTCTTGCAGCCGCCGGCGATTGAAGCCTGCCCAAGCGCCAAAGGCTCGCAGATGCGCCGCCGCTTATATCATTGACGCTGGCTAGCAACCAAAGCGACGCAAGGAAATCCCAAAGAGGATATCAAACAAAAAAAGCGTGACTCTGCGAGGGTAGATGATCAAGACCAAGTTCTGATGTCACGACGTCTTGATGAATCCCGGGAACAAGATATTCCTAACTCGCCACGGGTATACATGATGCCTTGAATAAGAGCAGCTCTAAGCACCCCAACGGCCACATATGAAGCAGTACTGCTGCTGTAGCTTCTCCAGAGGATGGGGGTCATAGGTACTCTTGCCACTCCCCAACAGACTTGGACTAACATTTCATGTACTCAAGTTAGGGCCAACACCACTTAGAGAGAGAGAGAGAGAGAGAGAGAGAAGAGAAAAAGTGCAGCTCCAACGTTAGCCCTAGCAGCCACACGTGTTTTAGGGGCTCCTGTGATCTGATAGGCAGAGCTTCACCGGCACCCGGTGGGGGCCGTATGCAGTTTATTTGAAAGGAAATGAAAGAAGCACGGAGGTTGATGGCGAGTAGCCCAACAGCTGAAGCGTTAGAGCAAGGACAGGCTACCCTCGCTAAAGCATCAGAGACGCATCAACCGCGGTGGAAGCCGTATTCGAGGATTCGCGAGCACTGGCTCTCTTCTGCCATTCGTGGGAATGCTAAAGCTCCCCAATGTGATTCGTGTCCCAGTCGATATAGCATCATTCTGGAATGGCCTATCCTGCATGCCATAGGCCGCTAACCGCCCCCACTGCTCAAGTATGCATGTAAGATGAACATTTGCTCGAGTTCCGACACTCTAGTGTAATGGATCCATATGGAAGGGGGGAGTGAAATTGCCCAAGTGTTGATGGATATGTACGGGGTCATGTTTGATCAAACGCTCAGCACCTACAGTATCTAGTTTATTAGAAGACGAGACACACCGTCCTGTTTGGAAGAGGGGGTGAGTGGGTGAGTGAGTGAAACGCATGACATCCAGTGATGAAATACTATAAGTCGCCGGAGATGCCGCTACGCACATGAAGCGGACCATTTGTGAAATAATAGGGGAGCAGAAGTAGTATGATCAAGCACACACTAACACTCCGCGCGGATGAGAGTTGCATGAGCCGCGTGCCAATAGAAACAGCCGTATATCCTACCACTAGGCACGAGTTACAGGTCTGTGGCGTCGATGGCGGTCATCACGATATTACAACTCCTGTGATGCTGAAACCGGTTCTTTTGCTCACTACCTCCTGCTTTGTGATTGCACGACCCTGGCCGGCTCAGAAGATCCAATAAAGTCGATATGCCAATAATAGTCCCCGCAAAGCCTTCTCTCGGGGTGGCTGAACCGCCACTTGACCTTTCTCAAAGGCAGACCCAGGTGAGACATGACTCGAGCCTTTCTGATACTCTCACCCCGGACGACACGTCTGCATTGGTACGACAGAGCAGCTATACGCTTCGCCTCAGAAGTGGCGATGGCCACTCATGGGGAATGCGTTGGTAGTATGTACGTTCGTAAGTGCGCGGCATCGCAGTGCACTAACGCCCTTATCCGCCTTCCTGCTAGCTGATACGATCTGGCAACAAAAGATCCAGCTTGATGTGTATTCTAGCCTGGCCGATGGCGAAGTGGCCAAGCTTGATATTGCGCCAAGTTGATCCACATATAAAGTTAACGGAGATGTGGGTAAATAATACCCTCCATCAAACACGCCGTAAGGAGAATAGCAAGGTCAAATGGTGTTGAATGAGCACATTGATACTACCTGGCGGCTCGTATACTTCGATGTAGAGAATACCAAAGTAGCCTAAAATGAGGTAGAAATGAGCTCATAGTATCGTATTGCCATACCTGGCGGCCAGCTCTCCCCGCCAATTAACATCTGTATCTTTCTTCTTCATAGTCATGAATATTATCGTCTCAAGGTAAGGGTAGACACCCATAGATATGTAGTATCAGCAACAAAGCTGAAGCCTCTTGGTGGACGCTGTTGTGAAGCATGAGCCATCTACAACGCGCGTTCCTGCATCCGTCGATACATCAACGCTGAAGTCGGGACCAGATGAGGGCCCCTGATTCATCGAACATGAAATCGTACATTACTTCACCAGTCCACTTGTGTCTCGTTGCCTGGCGACGTGCAGCTCGCTTGGACGTGCCGCCGATGCAAAATGAACCCAGGCCAAAACGTCTACTAATACTAACCACTCGCTACTGCTCATCGATAACTGGTCACTTTTTGGCCATCCCTTGGCCCAAGAGCCCGCTTGGCCAGTACAAGTGGATTTCATCCTCTCATTTAACCACAAGCCGACTCCAGCAGAGGATAAAGCGGTACAGGTACAGCAAGCATCTAGGCCGTTCCGCACGGTCTGCTGTGCTCTTTTGGGGCGTAACAATGTAGTATTTGCAATATTTTCTCTTCTCTCGTTCTATCCGGCTCCTTTGTTTCATAAGCTTGCCAAAAGCTGAAAATCCTTCGCCTTCGTGATCCACTCGTAGCAGGGACGTCTATCGACGAGTTTTGGGGGCAAAACAGATGGACGCCAAATTCCCGATCGTCGTTCGCAATGCAGCTTCCCACGATCTCAGACTTCGGCCGAGATCCACCATCGGAGAGATCTATTTGCTGCAGCCACCAATAAGGCCAAGGCCAGGGTGCTCCGGAGAAGGGGGTGCGATTGCCTGTCCTGTGTAGGCCCTTCACGAGGGACGTAGTCGGTAGCGAAAGCAGCAAATTCGAGAGGCTCACATTGTGCATATCCAGTGGGATGGCGCGGGCACTAGGCGCAAAACAGGCGTGGTCTTTATGCAGGGCGGCACATCCAAGCCAGTGCTGGGGGGCAATGACATCTTGGAGCAAAAATGGCAGCTAATTTTGAATACAGATGCGTCGCCGTCAGGGACCAGGGCGGGAAGAAGGACGCTAAAGTAGTTGATGGTGGGTGTGGCTCTGCTTGCTGCTCTGCGAGCGGGGGTTTTGGCGGGACGTGAATCCAAGCTCCAAGCTCAAGCTTGAGACGGAGCTCAGCCGCTGGGCTGCCTCTCCCGCTCGATGGCATTCTGTGTGCCCGTTCGCGAATGTGCAGTGGGTAGTTTGATCGGGCTGAGGCTGAATTTGTCAAAAAAGGACCAAAGATGAACCGGCCCCGAGGCAGTCCCAACACCCGAGGTACATGTACCTACAACCAGAAATGTACCCTGGTAGCATTACCACAATCAGCTTGTATCGTGCCTTGGTTCATCGTCCGAGACATGGCAAGTATCATCACACAGTGAGAACTCCGGGGTACCAATCTGCTTCTCTAAAATTCGGTGCTCTACATCAACATGTGATGTATAACTTTCCTCTCCTATTTTGAAGAAACTACTGTAGAAGCTCGCAACCCGACCTGTATATGGTAGTTGGATTCCGAGCTCTCGGAGCCTCGACCTTTTTCTGCATGGGTTTCAGCTTCTGCAGATATGACTGTCGGTACCAAGAGCGCCATAAGCTGCATAGTAGGGCAGGATCTTGACCAAAAATAGAACTGAGCTGGGAGCTGTTTCATCTGAAAAGAACAAGAAAGGAAAAGAAAGGAAAAGAAGAAGGGCAAAAGAGCAGTATAGAGATAATATGATAGATCCTTTTTTTTTTTTTTTTTTTTTTTTTGGGTCATCTTCACATTACCCGGGCTACCTGCATAGCAGCTGCACGAAATCCCATGTTATTCAAGTGTTGCATTACAGCAAAACTTGTGGCAGCCCCTGCAGCATCTCCGGCACACACAGTGGCAATCAACTGCGTCCTGCATGGGCCATTCTGTAATTTGTTTACATACCGTGATTGTGTATGCGTACCCCGTACGGTCACTCAAAACGGAAAGATCTGAGCCCAAGATCCCAGGGCCTGGCTATTGGGCAGCCGTTGTATTACTCAAGTGACTTCAATTCATGCGCAGCAACCCCGTCGCCAGCCACAGCCCTGCTCGCCAGCTTTGTTTTCTCAAAGCTAGGGCCGGGATAATAATACGAAGTGCAAAGTACATACCTGTATTCATGGAGCAGACTCGATATAGCCTAGCAGTAATAATGGCAGATAGTCTTTCCCTTTGAGGAAGAGTCCATCTGGCTTTGTGCCGTCTGTCTGTAAATTCCTTCTCACACCCCCTTCCAAGCTCAGCGAATCAATCCCCTGCGAGCTTTGGGCTCGAAGAGCTGAGTGAGAGGGCACATGGGAAACAACAATAGTTAAGAGCCTTACTAGGTGCTATGGCAATCCTACCCGAAAAGTTATCAGATGTGGAACTACAAGAGCCAGGGATACTTACCTAGATGTGGATGGTTGTAGCCCTCCCTAGACTTGTTTTCCCCAGCGGGACACGACCTTTTGTTGTGTTACCGAGGCGTCTGTCAAACTTATCCTGGGCTTGACAGTACGCTTCCAGCGTCTCCTCATGAGAAACTGTCAGCTGACAGCAACGGGGTGGCTCCTCATGCGATTGCAGCCGAACGTTGAATGTCAAAAGAAGGAGAAAAGAATGGGTTTCCGAGATACTGATGGGAAAGATGTGCAGGCTGCAGGGCCTAGGACCAGGTACCTGGGCCTGTATTGCAGGTTTTCTGACCGGCCGTTGGTCGATTGCACCTTATCATGAACCCTCAATCTCCCTCTTACACTAGTAGCCTTGTTAGTCGCCCAACGCACTGGGACTCGCACAAGGCCTGAGATTCCGGCTTCCAAGGGCCAAAAAGCCGACCAGATAAGTCGACCAAAACGCCTTGCCCGGGTCCCTCGTTTCTTGAGCTACATATTTAGCTAGGGGGTGCATCGCCCAGAGTGTCATCCAAGCAGCGCATCATTCTGTCGCATCTCAGCTTTCGGGGTCCTGCCAAGGCATGGTCCCCGGAGACCGGCCCAAGTGCGGGACCCTGTACCGCTAAAACTGAGCAAACACGCCTCAGCGGGCATCTCTGCGGCGACGGCGGGGGCTTTGCAAGCAACCAGATAGCACTGATCTCCGCTACGGGGTATGGGACGGGAGGGCTACGGAACGCGGCGGGCGTCTGACTGCGTTTGCATGGCCCCTCCTGGAGAGCTGAATAGGCGCCCCCCCGCATCGTTCATCCTCTAAGTAGCGTGGCCTGCAGCGGCATCAGCGACATTCGAGACTTTTATCGCCAGCCAGAATAGGGCTGGCTCCTCTTGTCCTTCATCATTGATCCTTTTTTTTTCCCTCAAACCCACAGATAGAGCTTCCCCAAAAGGAACTGAGCAATCCTAACCAAGGCCACACGTGATTCGGCGCTGATGTTTCGTTGCCAACAACAGCACATACCAAGGCAGACCCAATCGAGCTTCTATCACATCTCGCCTGCAGCTACGGCTTGTTTCGATTTTCCTCAGTGATTTCGTGTGCCGAGCATGCCGCCCATACAGGTGGGAACTAGGAAGGTTACCTCCATAGCCTTGCTGGAAAGTCCTTTATCAGCGTAAAAAGAATCACAAGTGAGCATTTATGTGTAGACCTTCCAGGTATTGCTGCTGGTAAAGTTGCAACGGGACTAGCTGGAAAAAGAGCCCTGTAAATAGCAGTAGCTGCCGTTCATCTGCTGCCTTCGCTTGCACGTGCCATGATATTTCAGGTAAATTAAGAAATGCTACCTTCATTGTCAGCCAACTCGTATGCGGAGCCAATGGTCGAATACTTACCTAGATCCCTACTCCTGTAAATCCCTCTTCCGTAGAAATTTTCACAGCTGTTGTGCCTTATCCCCCGAACGAGGGGCACGCGTCCTACAGTATACCAACCCTTTGCCCTGCAAATGTGAAAGAAAGAATGCTACTGTACCTATTCAGCACGGTGGGTACGTGCTGGGTGGGCAGTTGGCTTAGCTTCCTGAACCAAAGAACTGGTCATTGCTCCTAGGGCATGTTGCTCGGATGCAGGATCCCTCTCTCCGCGGTGAATCTCGTATACTAAACCGCCCTAGGAAAGGCGCCGTCTGCATCTTCCATTTCCCCTAACCGCTTTCTTTAATTCTCAGATCCAACCGCTACTGTAGCATACTGCTGTTAGCTCGGCAGCTACGGGTCCGAAGACACGGCTCGTCGTTAGTTATGAGAACCGCTGCAGTCACTTGACGGCCCGTGAAGTGTAAAATGAGGCACTTTCTCCTCTTTATACGTAATGATGCATGTTCTAGTAACATGTCCATGCCGGCCACGTTATGGAATAGAATCATAAGGGTGCTGAAGACGAGTTGCCATGAGTCTGCCGGGGGAATCTCGTTGGGTTGCCTCGCTTCACGCCGTTGGGCCGCAATGAGACACTTGCCTGGTTCACATGGCAGATGCCGCATGTGAGAAATGACGACGATACGTATCTCTCCGCTCCGAATATTACATTGCAGTCTGTGCATAATAGTAGCAGTTGCTTCTGCCCGGTCGTGTGAGTCGGCCTCACTTGCGCCGGGTTCGCGGCCAACCCAGAAACGGCTTCGTGTCTAGCGGGTAGATCAGTCAATCATTCCACTAGGACTTTGCTTGCAGGGCGTTGTCAAGAGACGGCAAGCCTCCCTGAGTAGAACTTATGCGCAAAGTGATGAAACAAACAGACAAACGCGCCCTACTAGCACTTGCGGTGCTAGTAGGTAGTAAGTAATAGTATTACATAGTAGTTTTCTGCGACCTACCTGTAGATGATAGGTCAAGTTTTCTCAAAGAGACGAGATGAGGTTTGCTATTGCTTCTGGTGGTTTGTACGAGCGGACCACTCAGATCACTCACCTCGTCCAAATAGCTGCAGGTTTTGAAACTACTAGTGCCTCCCAAAGTAGAACATTCTTAATAGAAAGTAGCTTTTTAGGACTCAGTAAGGCCCCCGGCTTCACTGGGGCTGTCGCTCCAGCCTCTAGTTCAATGAGGAAACGACTGTTCGCTCTTCAGCCATAACGGGGAGTGAGCCCTCAGTATCTCGTATAAATTAGCAGACAGATAACCCCGTCATGGTTAGATATGTGACGAGAAGAGGTTCAAAATCCGATGCTGTTGGTTACTTTGCAGTATGATCCAACAGTACATAACATAGAATGTACGTAGGTAGTGAGAGGCGTTTGTTTTCCTCATCAACGACTATCCCCTCTTTAGGCTCGGCATCATGAAATTTCTGCGGCTCAGTCCTAAATTTGAGAACACTTGCGGCTCGGGCTTTATCCGCTCTCGCCTCGACAGGCATGCCGCATCTTGTCTGCAGAGCGTGACCTTCAACGCCACATAGCTCGAGATTGTTCCCCGCAGCTTTTAACCATTTTTGTCGCTACGGTTTCTGTAACTGCAGAGGTTGTGGCACTGACACTAGGGAGATATCTCTGGTGTCATACTTTTAGTGCTCCGCCGATAGAATTTTACACAGGTAGCAAACTTGTATAATGGGCGGTTTGCAGCGTGCCTCGAGCTTAACGGCAAGCGTGCTCCCCCAATGATACCCACTCGGATCTTCATAAGCTTGACATGCATGCCATCAATCCACCAGAACTAGGTAATAGAGCTTGAATTAGTCGTTCTGAGCTGTCCTCGGCTACTATTCGTCAGGTTAATAGTATCTCCATTTAAGCAGACTGCTCACCTACAAGAGGCGTCACGATGCTGCTGAGCCAAATGATGGAATGTGCCCCTGTAAGCAAAATACATAGATGTCCAATACACACCTCAGTTCTCTTCTTTTCTGGGGGAAAGGGGGGCTTTCGTTTGTTGTAGTGTGGCGGCGGCTCAGGATTTTGCGTTTCGCCTAGTGGTTCGGCTGCCGCTCTTATGCATGCTGGGAGTGATCGTAGTAAAATCTTGCTACTCCTTTCCCTTGGTTACCGCTGTGTAGGTATCTGATCTTGCGTCGGCATAGGTATCTGCTTCGGACACACGAGGCAGCTTTAACTGATGCATGCATGCATGCATGATGTAAGATCAGAGGCCAAATAATGACCATCTTCTAATGGGAATATACTGATGAGGCGCCTTGTGAACCGTGCTTACTTATTAGGTCGGTATATGAGCAAGGAATATTCTTTCGTTCTGGCCACGGGTGATTGCAGCGGAGTAGAGCATCTCGGAGATATTGAGTCCCTATTTGTGCTCAATCATCTTGAGTTGGTCGTGGTTAATTTGATGGACATATCCCCGCCCCCCCTTTTTTTTCACTGCTGCTTCAGTAATGACAGAAGCGATATGTGCTCCGGACTAGCGAGCAGATCAGTGTGCCGGATTATTGAGAAGAGCTCAGAAGGGAAAAGAAGATAAAAAGCAAACTTGTCTGTCGTTTCCTCCCACCAGTTCAGTCTCTAGATTAGACGAGCTGAGAACAGAAAGCCCAAAAGAGGTTGTAGTGGCCATGGATGTATCCTTGCAGATGCATGAGATGGGCCATTCTGCTCGAGGTGTCTGCCATGGCTTCCAGCCTCTCTGCGACAAGCTACTGCAGCACTCCAATATGGATAAACCACGTCTTTATTCTTCTGTAAAAGAAGAGATGACAGAATGGCTAATAAGCACGGGATGTACCAAACATGGGCACTTGGGGTCTCTGATGCCCACCCTAGTTCGAAAGTGCATCTCGTAACGTGACTGACCAACCGGGTCCAGTTCCCTGGCTAGCATCTCTGCATCCATGCCGAGTACACACCCCCGGTAGGTGGTTTAGAATTGGCGGGAGATGTTCATTAGAGCAGAGTAGGTGGTTTCCAAGAAGCTGGGATTTCTAACAACCCCTCTTACTGGCAGCTCGCTGCTTTATGCATCCTACCGGACGCTATGCATGCTACACGGCAGAGCGCGCAGTTTCGTTTATGTGCTTCGTGATAGGGATGGTTTTTCGAGAACAGCGTTCAGACCCATTCGGCTTGACGTATTGAGCTGACCATCTCGGCTATCAACGCACAGGTCTTCTCTGCTAGCATATTCGTATCAGTACGCCGTAGAATCATCATAGAGAGTGGCATGCGGTGCTACTAACAGGCTTGGGGCTCTCAATAATTTGCACAACGTGCATAAAGAGAGGCACTGTGCGATGCACTTTGCTAACCTTAGAGTGAGAGGGTGTGACGGAGCATACGCGCTTGGGGCTGGACGGAAGTGGGCAACAAGGGGGCGTGACCAGACTAAACCATACTGGTTGAGAAAAGTAAACTAGCCCGGAGGGGAATCAGAACACTGCCAGCGAATCAAAAGACGCCATTAAACAAATGCATTGCCCAATCTGGACTTATATGTAGTTTTTTTTTTTTTTTTTACCAATGCTTGGACATCTGCCGCAACACACTTCTAGGTTGGCAGCAGTCGACGCGCATTCCTACTCATAGGTAAGGACTTAGTGTATGCCTATGAGGTGGAAAGGAAGTAGGCACATATGCTTTTTGCTTTTGAACAACATTAGGCGGATGAATGAACATAAAAGCCCCCATCTCACCGTCCATCAGTAGTGGCTGTGCGAGGGTAATCGAGGAAACCACATGTGATGAGCCGTCGGATGAAGCCGCCCAAAGATGTGAGCGCTGCAGCTCGCTACCCATCTTTCAGGGTGCCTGGACAGGTCAGAAATAGAGCGGCATGGACACAAGGGGTTGAAGCTTGATTGTGTTAAGTGGCTTGTCTGAGAGGAGGGCTGCAACAAATGGGGGTGGCTTTACAAGTACATGCGTACCGAAGCACAAACACAGCAGCCGTGCTGGCGTCACTAGCAGGCGATCGCTAGGCTCCGCCTTTGGGGCCGGGGCGTATAAGGCGAATTCGGTGGCCATGCGTTTTGCTCAGTTGGGCGTAAATATGTGCCTAGAGTAGCAGCACTCGGATGCACGTGTGTCAGGATTTCTTTTGTCGAAATAACGGCGTAGGTAGATGAGAACATGCACGTTGGTTTGGACGAAACCGCATGGTAATCGCCATGAAATTAGACGTTCTACGAAGTACCCATCTTCACTGCCCTAGCAGCTCAATGCTTGTAGTATTATGGCGCTGGTAGGAGAAAGAGTTTGTACTACCCAGGCGGTCACACACGGCTAATATACCTCTGCATGGCGTTCCTGGGGATGGGAAAGAAGTTTGCAATGCTCCTGCGTCAGGAATTTGAGGTGGAACAGGGCAAATGCCTGCTGCCCAGTTACAAGCAGAGGGCGCCGGCTCAGCTTTGGCAGAGTACCTCTGCTCGAAAAATCCTGTACATGTATCTAGCTTTATTCTGCAATATCATCCAACATGTGCTTCTTTTTCTCCCATCGCCTTTACTGGCTCAGCATCAACTGCCTATCATTTGATGCCAGATAGGTGCATGTAGTATCTCCCTGTGGCTCAAACAGCATGGGAGACAACAAATTGCCTCAATAATTGCTACCCAACTCTTTTTAGATACCTGCAAATCATACCTACCCTTTGTTCCTACCTCATCTGATGCTGAGCCAGAGACGGCAGGTATTGCCCGTGGAGCACTTTGCGCGGCTGTTCCTTCACTTTTTTGGCGCCCAGGTGTGGAGCGTTGCTGGCTTCCGGGGGTCCCCGGTCCCCGAAATGGCAACTTGACCCCTCTCGCTTGCCATATAATAGCATGATAGCCGGTTCTGTAAGGCACTGCTCGCACTTGCGGTACTGTCCCAGCTGAATACGATGTAATCGCTACCTAAGGCACGGGCGGCGCAGTCAGATGCTGTCCTGTTATAGGTACTACAGGCAGGGCCCTACTTATGACCGGTACCTAGTAGTGACGGGATTCTCTCCAGCCACGCCCCCAGTACTAAGCGTACACCAACCCTCTGTCATTTCGACGTCTCTGCAGCCCTGCCCACCGCCTTGAATTCTGAATTCTTTCCTCGACTTCATACTGCATATTGCATACTTGCTGCATCTGCGCTGGTGAAGCAGGATTGTTTCAGGCTTTTCCTTCTTGTTATTCATTGAATCATTTTTTAATGACGAGGGAAAAACAAGACGTGGAAACTGAGGCGTCAGCAGAACGGTTATCAACAACAGGGCACGTCAAACGCCTTCATCACCCGGCTCCCGCGTCTGCTTGACCTTGACTCGGTTTGTTAATTTTGGCTCAGAATCAGCTTCTTCAAGCCGGGATTCAACACAGCTCATATCCACTCCTTGTCTGGAAGGCACCTTGACGCCCTCCTCTCTACGTGGTGGTAATGGCTGGATGACCAGAAACTATTCCCCCCGCAGTCTAGATCGCCCTCCAGTTTCTATCTCTATACCATGGGCTGGGTGGCCAATTCCGCCTCTTGAAATGTCTTGAATCAGACAACAGAGGCCACTATTACATGTACTGCTCAGACATGCATGCGACTATCGTTTCCTCCAGACCTGCGGCGAAGAAGAGCCTACAGCTGCTGATCCCATCTATTTCAGAAGACGTGATGCTCTTCGATCCGATGTGAAGTATCTGCTGGCCGTGGCAGTGACCTGGTTGGCGAGGGAACTACAAGTAGAGCCCTGGTGGACGAACCAACATCCTGGTATCAAGGATAGGCCATCAGTGTTCCTGTTACGAGCCCCCTTCCAGCCTACTCCGAGTCTGTTCTTCGATCCTCACGTATTGTTCTGAGTCTATAAATCGACCGCCACATCCCTAGCAGTCGACGGGCTCAGGCGGGAATCGCCGCCATAGCCCCTGCGAGCCCTTGTCACACCCCTCCCCTCCCCATCTTCACACAAGTATACCTCAGTCGCTCAGCGAACAATATGGGGGAGCTCTTAGTCCCCGGGCTGGAGGGGGCGTGCGAGAAGCTAACGGTAGTCACAGTTGTTTGATCTTGTCACGCCCGTCTCTCGCCCCGGCTATCGTGCCAGGCACTGCTTCTCCGTGCCTGTATTGGCAATGGTACGGTCGTCGTTTGGCCCAAAACAACATGAGTCAACAATTGTACAGTATATTGGCCTTTGCAGCTCTGCTTTGGTCCTCCACTTTTCGTCTCTCCATGTAAGGGCTGTTCTCGCCTGTGCCTGGCTTCCACGCCCTAGCGGCTAGCCCTGGTCACATCTCTGGTATGGCTAACTGCCAGCTTGCGATCTCCGACAAGTACTACCAAACGACTGGGCTTCCACACAACCCCAGTCACCCGTCTACCTGGTAAATTGCCTTCCGTACCAACTGTGTATTATTCTATTCCCAAGATGTCCCAATCCAGGCCACGAGTACATAATCCCCTCCTTATCCGCCTTTCTGGAACTTCCTGTACTACTTGCTCACCAGACTCTTCTTTTAACTTGTGTCCACCCATTAACTATAACAAACCCTTCAAGAGAAGTTGGTTATACTCGGTGCTTCGGCCCTCTTTCATTCAAAGCATTCACGTCATACTTTCTCTCAACATTATTAGCCTTGATCGCAAACTTGAATACTCGCCAGTAATAATGGCAGTCGCAGCTCAACCGCATGTCAATCCCAGCTGGAGTCGTTGGCCTCAGCACACACCATCAAGCTTTTCCATCATGAGCTCTCCAGGATTCACGACCTATGATCCCAGATCTCAAGTCAGCAGCCAGATGCAGCGCCAGCTATCTGCCCCGTATCTAATGGGCTCGACGTTCAGCCACTCGCCAATCTCTGTCGTCTCTCCTCCTCAATATCAGAGCCACAGCGCATTTTCTTATGTGCCATACCATAGCCCGCCACCATCAACCCCTCTCGGCTCACCATTCAAGACCGAGTTTCGAGAGCATCCTTACATGGTCACTGAGGCCTCCCTTGTCGACCAACGCAATCTCCGGTCGATGAAGGAATACCAGCCCTATTCTCCCATTTCGAGGAGAGAATCGGTGTCTTCTACTACCCATAGCCCCATCACTCCAGGTCCCTCTACTCCCGGTTCTTGCACTTCAGCTTCCATCTCTCTTGGTCCAGCTACTCCAAGCTCTGTCATTGCAGCTCGACTCAACAACTCCAAGACACTTGCTTATAACGAAACACTTGATCCAGCGGACAAGGTCGAGTTCAGAACGGAGGTTGACGTGTTGATGAAGGCTATACAAAGGTCTCGGTCAAAGGAAAATCATCAGCAATTTCTCACACCTGCTCCTACTCCAGAGCATGTCATGACACCCCCTTCAACGCTTCCTACTCGAAGAGGAAAGCCTAGAAAGCAGTGGATCTGCGATGGCCCCAACTGTGGCAGATCCTTTACCCAAAAAACACATCGTGACATTCACCAACGAACACACACTGGCTATAGACCATATGTGAGTGGTTGACCTGATTCTTCACTTGCATCACGCCACTAATCGTCAACAGGTCTGCCCTAAAGCCAACTGCGGTCTTTCCTTTACCCAACGTGGAAATCTCAGAGTATGTATTGAGCAAGATTCCTTCTGAGGACACAAGTTTGCTAACCGACTTGGGCTTCTAGACTCATATGCGCCGTCACACGGGCGAAAGACCATACCGCTGCAGCCAGTGCACCAAATGCTTTGCTCAGCGAGGGAATCTTCGATCTCATGAAGAGACTCACAAAGGCCTGAAGCCATTTGTTTGCCGACTTGATAACTGCAATAAGGCATTCTCTCAGCTAGGCAATATGAAGGTAAGGAGTCCAGTCTTTGCACACATAATAATATCTGAAGTCTGACTAAACGCCTTCTTATCAGACTCATCAGAACAATTTTCACAAGGCCACTCTTCAAAGACTTATCGCCCTCTTTGTACAATTCTCAGAGGAAGGCGAAGTGCCTGAGGACTATCAGGAGCTTTTTGATTACTTCCAAAAGCACTACAAAAACAGCAACAAGGGCGTTAAAGGCCGGGGAAAGACTCGCGCTGTGTCAGCCCGCGGGCCCCTGCGTTCTGTCGCCTCTCAGATATCTCAGCTGGCTCTACCAGCCATGGATCCCACGGCAGCTTCGCCATATGCCATCCCTCCGGGCTCCACAAACATCTTGAGCAGCGTGCTTCGCAACCCCAACCCCTCCTACAGCCTTTATGGGCCAGGATCACCACCGCAACTGGGGTCGTCAAGCCACTTGCCATACTAGGGGCTGTTGGTGTCTCAAGAAGAAGCAACTACTTTTTGATATATATGAGTGATTTTCACAATCAGACGCTTAAACCTCATACACTAAAGAAGAAAAAAAAGAACAGACAAAGAAAGTACTAGGGGTACTTTCCCTTAATAAATGTACAAATCATTGGCATTGTGCGAGCGGTGGCCTTTATCTGATTTAGAGCGATGAAAATTTCGGCACAAAAGCTGCAGGCAGCATAATGATTCTTTGGGTTACTGAGAACAGAGCTAGCTCTTGTTTTTGAGCTTTTATGAGTTTCTGCAACGACCAAGATGAGATTGGCTCTATGTACTATTTGAGGGACTGGGCAAGGCACACCGAACTGGCTGATTTATTGAGATACCTTTGCATGTAAATTGGCAACATTGCAACTTGGAGGAATACTGCTTTGGGATTACTATTTTTTCTTTTGTTACCAGCGGAGGGTTTGGTGTTTTTTTTTTTTTTTTTTTTTTTCTTCTTTTTTCCGATTTCTGCCGCGAGGTAGTTTTTCATGACATTTACATATATAATTATCAAACCAAGGATAAATTGAATAAACAGCGTTTCAATACCCGCCTTTTCAAATGCTTTCCCCCCTCTCTATTGTAACAGGCTTGCACTTATGGGCTGGAGATGCTTGTCACGGGACCTGCTCCCGGATTTCCTAGTGTGGGGTGAAGTGCTGAGACGACATGCTCAAATATCACATGCATCTTGCGCCTATTGCGGTGCTCTGGCCCGTAGGAACAGAGCAAGCAGCAATACGAGTAGGACAGCTGCTCGGGGAATTGGGGGCTGCCCGGCAGAGTGTTTTTCATCACGGTTTCTACATATGCGGTTTGCGTTCATCATATTGGCGTCTGTAGATACTACCCACATGTAGTTCGAATGCCTTCTGGTCTAGAAAGTGGATGATTTGGTGACCTCGACCCCCCAAGAGCCGAAGTGAACGTAAATCGTACGATTTCCAGCAACCCGGATCTAGCTCCCTAGTAAGATTCTTAAACGAAAGTCCCCATCTCAGCTCCCGGAGGCTGAAGAAGAAATGATGGCTTGGGTGGGTAAAAGAACAGAGAGAATAGAGAGGGGGGAAAAAAAATATGATAACAGACGAAGCTATGTAAGGTCCGTTCCTTAATAAAGTGGGATTAAGAGACACATCACTTTTTTTTTTACCCTTGCTTGGTAGGTAGTATTGCGGGCGCATAGTCTCGAGCGGCTGAAGCTGAGGGGGATTTAGGAGAAAGACGATTGGAAATTAATTGCCGTTTCGCCGGATCTGTGTTGTAGACTTGGGGCTGAAGAATCCGGGGCAGTTTATGCCTGTGCGCTGCATTGTAGCAGAAATGAGCAAGGGATGAAGGAAAGAGAGAAGGACAACAGGAAGAGGAAAAAGAAAGGTTGAACGCCAACAAGGGCGGCGGGTTCATGCGGCTGTCGCCGATCAGCCTCATATAATCACCATCAGGCGCCGGGGGATGTCATCAAGCGCACTGCACTCCTCTCTGTAATAGGCATTCCAATCCATTCCATGCAAACAACCAGGACAAGCAAAGCTGAAAAAAAAAAAGTACTATCCGGCTGTCGTTGCAAGATCCCCCGAAGGATTCTTCCCCCCAAAAAACGAGTCGTTTAAAATTGCGAGAGGTGACACCGGCGTGAAGAGAGCAAAAAGAAAAAGAGACAAGGAACATGGTTGTAAGCCGGTCACGCCTATCCTGTTCGGTGGGGTTTCCTTGTTTGTTTGCGGCCCCCAAACTTATTTGCATGTATGGAACAGGCTGCGAACCAGCCAACCAGAACTCAAAAGGAGGAAATGAAGGAATACGTTAAAAAGCAAGAGAGGAGGGGGTGTTTGCATGGGAAAGATGACCGTTCAGAGACGTTGCATGTCCGAGTCTGTGCGCCCTTTTTGCATGTACATGTAATGTTGCTGCACGGATTCGATACGTTGTTTTGGAAAAACTTGGTACAGTAGCAGGCATAGCTGCAGCCGCGTATCAGCTAATTCTATGCAAGGGAGACTCAACTCACGCCCTCTTGATTATTCTTCGCATTCACCGCTTAATGGAAACTGCCCATGGACTCGCCACAGTTGCGTGACAAATCCAGCGTAGACTTCCGGAGTATGTAGATTTCCGGCTTAGACTCATGTCGTGTTGGCAAAGATCACAGATCAACTCAGCCATATCGGGTAAAACACAGCCGCCAGGGGAACAAAAACAGTGAGGCAAGTCCCAGCGATGCTCGAGATCGTCGATCACAAACACAGTGAGACAAAAGAGCCCATGGTAGATCGTCAAAAGTCACGACGAGCATGGGAAATGGGGGTGAGCAACGCCATGTCCACGCGTATGCCTACGCACACGGGCTTGTTGAAGCTAGAATATGCGCTCGTTTATGAATATGGGCATTCTTCCGAATTTCTCGGGGAGACAACAGCGCTAAAAGGTGCCATCGCTTGAATTTGAAATATCTTACATGGGGTTTTGGGCATCAAGAGAGTTTCGGGCGTAGGTCGAAAAACGAACGAAACTCGGCCCGTTCCCATCCTGAGTGTAGTCCCCCCTCTACTCTAATCTGCACCTCTCGGTTTATGCGGGTAGTCGAACAGTCGGGTCCGTGATATTAGACGGCTCAGATCTAAATGCCGTTTTATGCAGACGTTTGATGCTACACGGACGGAAGTCGGACGGTGCATGAATCGTGGTAATCGTACGGACCCGTGGCGAGCTGGTGGCTGGGACGACGAGGAGCACCCTGCTCAGCTGAGCCACTATCGATCCAGGCTTGCCGTGGGGAAACAGTTTGCTGCTGGTAGACGAATAGATGTCCTAACAATAGATTTGGGCGTGTCGTGCGTATACATGTACCCAGTAATCAGCTGGCCAAGGCCAAGGTTCAAAGCTTAGCCACCGTGCAGGGTTGATACGAAGAGGATATTATCGCCACTCTTGAGCTCATACTCTTCTTCTCCCTCCAGCTCCCAGTCGGCGTCGTTGATGAGAACCAAGATGCCTGGCCGTCTGTATACATGAGCACCAGTTAGCCGACGAGTGTCCATGAGACGGTGGAGCAATATCAGAACGTCGCAGCAGGCTATTCATGTGGAGGCAATATGATAGGCTGAGATTGACACGCTCGCTGCCAAGCTTTGAACCATTTCTCATACTCCCCCCCAGTCACAGAGCTGAACATCTAGTACGTGGGAAGGCCAGGATAGGGTGCTGCAACGCAGAGCACTGATTGGCACAGGTGCCCATGGGGAAGAGGAGGTGAGACGTACAGATGGCCGTCCAGGACGAAAAGTTCCCTGCGGGTGTCCTTCATCACATGCTCACAAAGATGATGAATCAAATACGCAATAGTGGAAGGGTTGCCGTCCTTGTCCGTAGCTGGCAGAGCGAGGGCGTGGCGGCGAACATCCGAGAAGAGCATCTCGAGGCCACCTCTGCGAAGCATTCGTTAGCTTGATCCTCTCGGATGTACACGTATCAAAGACCGGATAGGGATAGGGATATAGGTACAGGATGGGCTACAGTCAGACTAACAGCATAGACGCCCGGACTTTTGGCGTCCTCTTGGTGACATTAATGTGAGGGAGGAGGATGAGGAGGCATGATAGAAGTGAGAGCTTAGGCGCAAAAGGGGAGCTGATGCTTACGAGAACTCCACGACGAGGGAGATTTGCGCCGTTGCTTCGGCAGCGTTTGAGGCCATGATTACGAGGACCTGCCCAACAGATGGGGTTTCCTGTGAGATTGGGGCCGATGCTGTGATTACGCAGATCCAGTGGTAGTAGATGGATGAGTCTGATATTGGTACGAGCAATTGGTACACAACGGAGACCTTTTTCCGGCCTAGTCGGGTCCAAACTAGCCCTAAATTGCAGCGATCGGGTGCTATGATGGAACGACAGAATCAACTCAGATCTCTCGATGCCATGACAACGCATGATTTTTCAAGCTCTTTGCTTTAAACTACTCATTTCAGTAGTATATTAGATAAATAGGAGTATGCCATAGGCTCGGATTAATAGCGATGAAACTGTGTGCATGTAGCCTTCTACATGCCTTTGAGCCTTAGTAGCAGCTGTGAGGCCCGTACCCCGCCAAAAACCGCCAGTAACCACCAAAAAAAGTCTTTCCGCAAACTTTCTGCATGTCACATCCTTGTCACGTGGATCCCTCATCCGTCTTGATGAACTCTCAGCCAGTTCACACTTCACTCGGCATATTGATGACATGAGCTCAAACGGCTTGACGGTAGAGCATCTGGCTGCCGGCGCAAACAGACAGACTGCCGTTGCGGACTGGAGCCGGACGGGGCTGTTGGCTTATGGAGCAGACTGCAACATTGCTTTCTGGCGGCCAGCTGTGAGTTTTGATATGCGCCGTTATTGATATTGGACATGCAATTTCTGACTTGATTTGGTTTCTGTAATGTTAGGCCGATCCTCCAAGAGGCGTATTCAAACTTTTGAACGGGCATAAAGAAACTGTCAAAGCCCTGACATTCCTGCCCGAGCTTGAGAATGACTCCTCAAGTTACTTCATCAGTGGCTCAGATGACAAGACTCTGGCTGTCTGGAAATCTTCTCATGACAGGCAAGATTTCGAGTTGCTTCAGACGGCATCTGAGCACACCGGGCCGGTAAACTGCGTTACCGCTTTGCGAGTCGCTGCTGAGCAGCCAAAGTGGATAGTCGCAACGGGAGCAGCAGATGCAACCATCAGGATTTGGAGTTTTGAGAATGATCAGCTGCAGCTGGTCCAAACTATCAATACGACACCCAAATACTTCCCTCTATGTCTTTCACTCAGTACTCTTGGCGCCGACAATGACGCTTACATCCTTGCTTCGGCTGGCACAAAGGATGTCATCCAGATCCTGACTGCCGAGGCGAAGGCGGATCAGGTCCAGTTCCATCTTCAGGCAACACTCAGCGGCCACGAAGGCTGGCTTAGATCCCTGAGCTTCGCGAGAGAGACCAACAGCCCGGATAGCGATCTGCTTCTCGCGTCAGCCTCCCAGGATAAATACATCAGAATCTGGAGAGTGCACCAGGGCAAAGAGCTCCCCGCCTTGGCTGCTGAAGGCTCAGACCCTTCAAGCGGTGCTTTTATGCCAGGAAAATCTCCATCCAATAAAGCGCACTGGCTCAAGATCTCGGAAAAGGACTTTTCTGTAACATTCGAGGCTTTGCTGCTGGGCCACGAGGATTGGATTTACAGCGCAAAGTGGCATTCCCAAGCTGATGGCAAGCTGCAGCTCCTGTCTGCTTCAGCAGACAACTCACTGGCCATCTGGGAGGCTGACCCTGGTTCCGGCATTTGGGTCAGCATGGTGAGACTTGGAGAGATTAGCAGAGAGAAAGGTGCCACAACGGCAACAGGAAGCACTGGCGGTTTCTGGACCGGTCTGTGGTCCCCCGATGGTAAATCAGTGGCTTGTCTGGGCCGAACGGGCAGCTGGAGAAGGTGGGAATACGACGCCTCAGAAGACATGTGGAGGCCTCGTATTGCCATCTCTGGCCACACAAAGGCTGTTACCGGCATCTCTTGGTCCAAAGACGGCGGTTTTCTCCTCTCCACAAGCTCAGATCAGACGACCCGGCTTCATATGAAGTGGAAGAGCCACGGCACATGGCACGAAATGTCTCGCCCGCAAATTCACGGTTATGATTTGAACTGCATCGACTCGCTGGGTTCCTCGCAGTTCGTTTCCGGCGCTGATGAGAAGCTGATGAGAGTCTTCAGCGAGCCCAAGGCCGTGGCTACCATGCTCAACCGACTGGGAGGCATCGACGGAGCAAACATTGCGGATATGCCTGATGCTGCCAACATGCCCGTGCTGGGCCTCTCCAACAAGGCAATTGACGCCTTGGACGACGATCAGGAGATTCAGCCCATAGACGACAGGGATCGAGACGCCATTGATCCCGCATCCATTGTCAAAAAGTCATACCTGGATATTGACCACCCACCATTCGAAGAAACGCTGTCTCGGCATACCCTCTGGCCTGAAATGGAGAAGCTCTACGGCCACGGCTACGAAATCTCCTGTCTTGCCGCCAGCCATGATGGTAAGCTCATTGCTAGTGCTTGCAAGGCCAGTTCCATCAACCATGCTGTCATTCGCATCTTCGAGACAGAGAAATGGACCGAACTCAGACCTCCGCTAGCAGCCCATACTCTGACTGCTACCCGACTACGATTCTCCTCCGACGACAAGTATCTCCTGAGCGTTGGCCGTGATCGTCAATGGGCCATTTTCGAGAGAGGCGTTGGAGAAGATTCAGCCATTCAGTACCAGCTGCTGCAGTCCAATGCCAAGGGTCACTCCCGTATGATTCTCGACGCCGCATGGGCTCCCTCTTCTTCAGTGCCCCTGTTCGCCACAGCAGGCCGAGACAAGCAGGTCAGAGTCTGGTCGTTGTCGAAGCAGAGTGGTGAGGATAATACCAAGCCCCAGTTCACACAGGTATCCTCGTTGGCTTCCGATGGGCCAGTCACATCAGTCGATTTCTTGACACAGCCCGTGGGAAATAAATATATTCTGGCCGTTGGCACGGAAAGCGGGCGTGTTAGCTTGTGTACAGTGGCTGAAGATGGGTCATCCATCTTGGAGCTGCCGGCGTCTGCTGAGTAAGTTCTCTACCTCTCATTTCATAAATAAACATGCGTGATAAAAGATCGTGCCGGCTAACTATCGACAGGTTGGTTCTCCCCAAGACAGTTCTCCAATTGGCTTGGCGGCCGGTAAATAAGGATGAAAACGCAGCCAAGTATGAACTTGCTGTTGCTGGAGAGGATAGTTCGTTGAGAGTCTACGGTTTTGGACAGGAGTATCTTATAGAGCAGAAGCAGTCATAAGCACTTTAAATCATGTATATCCAGGGGAAAATGTATTGGACATCTACGTCTTTCTTTTCCAAGCATTCGAACTCAGAAAACGTTCAATTGGTGCCCGAAAAGAAACGAAGAAAAAAGATGAAGAAAATTCTGTATTACCACCATATTAAGCTCGTAGTAGAAGCGTATTAATTTATGCCATCATTAAGCCACGCAAGGCTGACCATTCCATTACATTCTTCGAACCCAATATACCCAACGCCAAAAAGTTCGTCACAGATAACAACGACTGTCAACACAGGCCGCTCTGTCCCCTTGCTCGTCGCTCTTGTATGAAGCCAAGTAGTCTAATTTCGCCAGGCCGTAGGTTGCACCCTTCCTCTCTCCCTCTCTCTCTCCTTCGCCCATATATTCGTGTCCGTTAAATTCATAAGCGCCCAGTCTGGTTCGCACATCTCTCAACATTCTTTGTTTCTCAGTTGTCGGTCTGTTCATAGCTCTCTCACAACTGCCGCAGCGCCCTTTCCGGCTCCCAGCGCTCCGTCAAAGACATTTCTCGCAAACGCCGCAATGTCAATCGTCTCGCCGTTGATGTAGTACCACGCGCGGCCGGCAAGAAGGGAGACGTGTTGCGGGAGGTACAGGGTTGCAGCGATGGAGGTCAGGCTGATGAGCAGGAAGAGGACCGAATCTGTAAACCGAGTTTCTTTTGTTAGCGGCATGTTTCTTTTCTTTTTTTTCCGATGCAGTATGAAAGTTGTGGCATCTTGTTGGCGGGACTGCCGGAGCCGGTTCATTCTTTCCACGTCGTTGACCCAAAAGGGGGATGAACCCGCGAGCGTAGAATCGAAGAATCAAAATCAGGCCGGCAGGAAATGGAGGGATTTGGGGAAAGGGAACGCCGGATAAGTAGGGGAAGAACAGGAAGAGGGGGATGAAGACTTACAGAAAAAGAACTTTTCCATTGGCGTAAACATGTACGTTGCGAACGTCACGTCGAATTGGAGCATCTTCTGCTCAATCGTCTTTTTCAGACTCCAGGATCCCGCCATTGTTAGATGATTTGAATTCGTCTGAGCGTTGCGTCGCAGGGCAATAAGGGTCGTCTTTTTTCTCTCAAACGTCCCTCCCTTGTCGCTGTGTCTGTGTGGAATTGCCGATGCTCGACAGCGTAGGGATGCTTGAACTCGGTATCGCTGGTGTAGATGGGAAGATGGGGAAAAAAAAAAGAGGCGTAATCCGGAAATCGTAATTGGGAATGTCGCTATGCAGTGTTTCCGGTCCCCCTTGCCCAACCTTGTAGCGCCCGCCCAGTTAGCGGTGCTTCGCCGGTAGCCACTGGCGGATGTTCCCTAAGCCCGCTATGGATAGCCCGCCTTTGCTGGGCGCCATTACGGGCTAATCTTGTTGCAACAGTATTGCGATCCGCAGCTTCATAACTCAACTCAAAACCTCTACCTTTGTTTTCCAGAGCCCTTCGTTCGCCAAAAAAAACCATGTCACGTCCCATTGGTTTCTTTTTCACAACCACTTTTTCCATCGCGCCGTTGGCCAGAGCCATCCCGAGCCTTCAATCCTTCAGCACCCTGGGCGCCACTCTCTTGAAAAACCTCCCGCCCCGTCCAAAACCTCCCCCGGATTCCGAAATCGAAGAATCCTACCTCAAAGGCAGCGGCCCTGGCGGCCAAAAGATTGTACGTACAGACAGATACACAGAGAAACAATTCAATTTTACGCTACATGGGAAAAAGCTTTTTACACTGAGAAGAGATATTCACAACAACCCCTCTGCTAGAACAAAACCAATTCCGCAGTCCAACTCAAGCACATCCCCACCGGCATCGTCGTAAAGTCCCAGGCCACCCGATCACGCAGCCAGAACCGCAAATTAGCTCGAGAGATATTGGCGCAGAAGCTGGATGAATTCGTCAATGGCGACCAGAGTCGTTCAGCCATAGTTGGAGCGATCAAGAAGAAGAAAGCAGATAGCGCAGCCAAGAAGAGTCGGCGAAAGTACAGGCGACTAGAAGAAGGAGAAGGAGAAGAAGACGCCGACGCCGAAGTCGCCGCCACCCTTGAAGACATTCCGGATAGGATTGCCGAACAAAGCAGTGACACAAGTAAAGAGACGAGTAACAGTCCCAGCAGTAGTACCACTGCCAACAATAACAGCCAACCTAGGCAGGATTCCCAACATGGGCATTCATAATAAACTGCTGGCCAGCCCCTACGAATCGATTAATCAATGTCTTACAACACTTCGCCGTAAAGGCTGTACGACCAAGGTGCATTTAGTGTTAAAGACGCTATTATTATCACATAATTCCATTCAGCATGTTGTCTCTAAGACCGGAAAGCAAATAAATATTTGTATCAACCTAAGCTTCTAGCCCCTAGACCCGCGTTACGCATCCAGCCCAGCTGCCATACACAAGCCGTTGTATCCTCATCAGAGAAAAGCCAACGCCCATCTCCTTGACCCTGTCAAAAACTTTTCGTAAATATGAGACTCGATCGCAATACATGCGAGCCCATGGAGACACTGCATGATTTGTCGACTCCATGAGCTTGGCATGAGTGATTGGCGAAGGATGTGAGGTTTTGTCTTTGACCTCGCGTAGCTTCTGAACTGCAGTTAGCAATCTGCAACAAACAGCAGTTTTTTTTGTTCTAGTCACGCCTACCTTAGAAGCACTTGCGGTGGACGATGGAGGGACCGCTCTCGTCGTACTCCTGCTTGGAGATCCACATCTGCTGGAAGGTTGACAGGGAAGCCAGAATGGAACCACCGATCCAGACAGAGTACTTTCGCTCGGGAGGAGCAATGATCTTGACCTTCATGGAAGAAGGAGCAAGAGCAGTGATCTCCTTCTGCATACGGTCGGAGAGACCGGGGTACATGGTGGTACCACCAGACTAGATTGTGAAAAGCATGATTAGCGCTGTTATTCAACAGAATTTGTCTTGAGCGAAAATCACTTACCATGACAATGTTGCCGTAGAGATCCTTTCGGACGTCGACGTCGCACTTCATGATGGAGTTGAAAGTGGTGACGTGGATACCACCGCTCTCAAGACCAAGGACAGAAGGCTGGAACAGAGCCTCAGGAGCACGGAATCGCTCGTTGCCGATGGTGATGACCTGACCGTCGGGAAGCTCGTAGGACTTCTCCAAGCTGGAGCTCTGGGCAGCGGTCTGGATCTCCTGCTCGAAGTCGAGGGCGACGTAGCAGAGCTTCTCCTTGATATCACGAACGATTTCTCGCTCGGCGGTGGTGGAGAAAGTGTAACCACGCTCAGCCAGAATCTTCATCAGGTAGTCGGTAAGATCACGACCAGCCATGTCAACACGAGCAATGGCGTGAGGCAGAGCGAAACCCTCGTAGATGGGGACAACGTGGGTAACACCATCACCGGAGTCGAGAACGATACCGGTGGTACGACCGGAAGCGTACAGGGACAGAACGGCCTGGATAGAGACGTAGAAGGCGGGAGCGTTGAAGGTCTCGAAGACGATCTGGGTCATCTTCTCACGGTTGGACTTGGGGTTGATGGGGGCCTCGGTGAGCAGGACGGGGTGCTCCTCGGGGGCAACACGCAGCTCATTGTAGAAGGTGTGGTGCCAGATCTTCTCCATGTCGTCCCAGTTGGTGACAACACCGTGCTCGATGGGGTATCTCAGGGTCAGGATACCACGCTTAGACTGAGCCTCATCACCGACGTAGGAGTCCTTCTGACCCATACCAATCATGATACTGGAGGAGATTCGGTCAGATCCATGCTGCTCAAAATGCGACCACCAAAAATGACGGCGGTCGACACGTGAGTGTTGATTATCATAACTTACCCATGGTGACGGGGTCTGCCGACAATGGAGGCTATTTGGCGGTGTTAGCGAAATGTCCAACAAAGCGTGCAGTGGTGGCGCGCAAACGCCCAACAGCCCCAAAACGTATAGCTCTGGCGGGCAGTTGCGTGGGAAAGGGAGCAGAAGTGGGGTACTCACGGAAAACAGCTCGGGGAGCGTCATCACCGGCGAAACCGGCCTTGCACATACCGGAACTGCATTGTTGTCAGCATTTCAGATTCAAAAGAAGCCAAATCATTCCTGTATGATGCAGTTGCAGATGCAATTTGTCACTCCTCCTGCGTGGCGTGGCTGGCAGGCCGTGGCCGTGCCTCCTGAGCCCGCAGATGAGGAGGGACAAAGAGGATATGATGTCGGTGAGACAATGGCGGGGAAGCTTACCCATTGTCGATAACGAGGGCAGCAACTTCTTCTGCAGTTTGGAAAATCGATAAGTTAGCCAATATCCTGATATTCACGGCGAGGCATCACGGCGACGACTGCTCGATTGGCCTCGGCATCAGGAGGCTGGACGCGGTGTTGCGTGGCAAGGTCGACGTACCTTCCATTGTGACTGATTAAAGGATGAAAACTGTGAAAAGGTGAATGAAGAAACCGAAGAGAGACGAAGGAAGCTCGCGCGATCGCAGGGTCTCGAGAGCTATGAGAACAGAGGACGAAGTGAGGAAATATTAAGGTGACACGCAGGTCGAAAGCTGTCGATTGGGGGGTGCTGTAGAAGAAGTAGAAAGAGTGGAGGGGGAGGAAAGGAGGGAAGTATGTATCTCCGCTGCCACGATGGGCACAGAGTTGTGGGCGGGACAAAGGCGTGGTGGGGCCCGCGTGTGGGAGGCGGCGAACCAGGGCGAGACCGCCTTAGCGCAAAGTACCTCGGCGGTCGGGCTTGGGTACCTCTGGGGCGGCGTGCTTTGTGCGAGGTACCTGGCCGCAGCCCATGGAGTACCGCGCGCGCCCGCCAACCATGCAGCTGCCTGCCGCTTTAATGATTGGCTCATGGCGGTGGCTGTTCAGCGCTCTCCTGCTATTGTGCTCCTTTAGGTCTCGTTTAGGTCTCGGTTTTCTCCTTGGGTCCCCTTAGGTCGCTATAGCAAGGCATCTATCAGTGGGGGAGAGGGAGGGGCTGAGATCAACGCCATCGTCACCTTGCAAGCAAGCTCCATCCGCACGGTACGAGGCCATGCTCACGGACACCGCTGGAGCAGTGCGTACTCCGTACCTAGGAATGTACGAGCTCGAGACAGAAGATGGACGCCTGATCCAGAGGCCATGGAATTACTAGTCGAGGCAGCCAAATTCCCAGCGCAATCGAGTGTCTCAGCGTACGCGTCCCAGTACGCAACCCGCCAAGGCTGAGGCACCCATTCGATGGCAAAAAACGGCTGCCTTGTCTATACGCCGATAACATCTTCGGTTTCAGCGGTATTACGGAGTGTACACAGATCTTCCCAGGGCGACGGGCGAGCCAGGCATGCGATGATGCGCAGAGAGGGGCACTTTTGTGAAGCTCTCCCAGTTGACAGCCCCTCCTTCTCCTAAGCTCGATGACAGCCGCATTATTAAGGGGGCACAATGTGTGGCTGGTAAGAGCTGCGGACTTTTGCTGCTGACTGCCTACCACGTCGTACCAACTGCCTGGGAGAGACAGAAAACAGGTAGTGCTCTTTCTTCAAGGCTCCCTGATCTTCTCTGCATCAAGAGCCTCCTTCTCCTGACGACTGTCAAATTGCCTGTGCTCTACGCAGGCCCCTGTAACAAGTTCCAAGAAGATTCCAAGCTTGAATCAAGTTTATTGCTGCTAGGCAGAGAGATTACAGCATCTCACACACGCTTGAAGGCAGCAGTATTCCAGTGAATCTCTAAGTTAGGCATCTTGCATTCCAAATCCCCAGATTTATCCGGCCATCGAATGCGTAATCCCGTAATACGCCAGTCGCCGAGCTTGCACCAGTAAGCAGAGGCACAGAGGCGCACCAAAAGAAGTTGATGACGGTTTTTAGCCCCCTTTTCACTATCAAATTTCCCCAGCCAAGCTCAGTCGACCGCGCCAACACATCGACCCAATTGTGGTTAGGCCAGTGCCGCCCTAAGCTTTTTGACCTTTTTCCAGCTGTTCAAACTCGACTCTGCTCGGCCCATCACGTGAGGTATGTGGATAAGTCATCTTCCTTTGATATAAACTGTGTAGGGTATCAGATAGACTAGGTGGTGAAGCCGTTGCTAGTTAGCTCTACAACTCTACCTACAGAGGGCATGCAAAGTCCTAGTTTGATGCTGTATCAAGATCTCCCGGGAGATCCAAAGCTGCATGGCGCGTAGCGCTGCAGCCGGCTTGGTCCAGAATGCAGGGCGGGCGAAGCGAGACGAGGCGACACTGTGACAGCTTTGAGACCGTCTTAGCTTCTAGACAACGCGTGGCTTCTGGACTAAGGCTACATCATCCTTCGAGGTTAAATGTTCTATAATCATATAGCTGGATGCTCGGGAGCATACACTTGCCAATTACCTATGGATCACAGCATTACTATCAGTGTTTAGCAGTGCCATCCCCTTTTCTTCCAGCGTACGAAGCTCTTTGTTGGACTTTACGCCGCGTTACGTCATCTGTAAGATCCCACCACTTTGACGGCCAAGGAAAGTGCTGTATGCAGGAGAATAAACTGGGCTCCAGCAGTACAAGCTGAATGAATGAAAAAAAGCTATCCAGCACAGTAGCTGTAGCTCAACAAGGCAGCCGTTTATCATATCAAGATGCACTACTGCCAAATACATTTAAGGATGGCATAGGCTGCTAGTAGCCTACGCTATCGCTGGAGTGCTGGATAACAGAACTGGAGTGTTGGATAGTCAACTTTTCTCTAAATGAAGCCTAATCCAACTAAGCATATCATGATAGCCAGGTTACAGGCCGCACTCGCACGGAACTCGGTACAAAGCCACCAGCTCCCTGGGTTCTGAGATGATGAACAAGTGGGGTTGGCATTTTGTTCCCAGTCCTAAAGATTCGCTCATGAAAAGTGCTAGGCCTATAAACAATTGCCGGGCTCAAAGAAACTTGAGGGCTTTAGGACTCTTCCTCCCAGAATGATAGCTTTTACCTTTTTGCTCTCGGAAATTTGATTCATCAACAGTTTAATTAATGAAGTTGATGATCTAGCCCTGGATTCAACTAGAATTGAAACCCTGGTAAGGCTGTAAGGGAGGGTTCTACGGCACTAGTCCCTTTGTAGACTAAAGCCTTCTTGAAGTTTCCAGAAGCCGCATGAATGCCACAAGCGGAAAACTCGAGATTTGGCGAACAACTTCAATTCCAGATTGCTGCTCCATATCTTGATCCTTCCATCCTCTTCATATTACACAGATACCCACACATATTCTCGCTAAACCACTACATAATTTACCATGGGCGACAAGCGACTCAACGACCTCCTGCGATGGAGCGTCGAGAACACCACCACCGGCGAAAATGGCCCCTCCACCGAAAACAATGCCCAAGTACCGCCGCCAACAAACCTCACCCCGGAGCTTATGGCCGCTCTCATGGGAGGGCCTTCCGATGCCGACCTCATGAAGGGGTCCATGGAGATCATCGGCGACCCCGAGGTTTCCCTGGAGAACAAGCTCATCGCCTTCGACAACTTTGAGCAGCTCATTGAGAACCTCGACAACGCCAACAACATTGCCAACCTCAACCTGTGGACTCCGCTGCTCGAGCACCTGGGCAGCCAAGAGAGCGAGCTGCGCAAGATGGCGGCCTGGTGCGTCGGCACCGCTGTTCAGAACAACGAGCGCACTCAAGAGCGCCTGTTGGCGATTGGCGGCGTCACTCCTCTGATCGAGATGGCGCTGAAGGAGGATGAGGCTGAAGACGTCAGACGCAAGGCAATCTATGCGCTGAGCTCTGCGGTTAGAAACTACCAGCCTTCTATGGATCACTGCACGGAAGAATTGAATAAGCGAGGGTTTGCTGCGGCCCAGACAGACGCTGCTGATATGTCGGCCGTGGATGTTGTCATCCAAGGCCTCAGAGAAAAGGTCAAGGCTACTGCCAACGGAGCTTCGGCATAAAATCATGGATGTTTTCAACAAATCTAAAAGGGAAAAAGGGAAAAAAAAAGGACATTAGGCGGAGTTGAGGCGTTCTACAAGTCTTGGATGGATCAACCAGCAGGGGTCGATGAATAGAGGCATCCTACAATATTCATACATTGTATCTAATGATTATGGCTTTTACGATACACGTTGTTATACATTTTATATATCCCCCGCAAATTTTATTTCACCCATGCTCCCAAATCGCCCCGACGTGATGTTCATCAATGCGTAACTTTTCCGTAGAAAGGGAATCCCAATGCTTCCATGAGCAGTCTGCCTTGCCTATCAGAAGTAGCAGTGGTGTGAATGAAGATATCGCAACCAGGCATCAGCTTAGGAGGATACATCTATTTTTATCAAATGTTAGTTATGAGAGCTGCTCGTAAAATAAGGATACTCTATTCTGCATCCCACTTACATCATAGTTGAACTCAATCTCGGGGAAGTACGACATCCAGGCAGGATTCATGCCAAAGGCAATGTTGCCCGCATCGTCGCCGCTGGAAGCCTTGATGCCGGGCCAATCCTTGATCTTGGGCAGAACCAACGTCACCAGCTTATCGACAAAGTCGTATGCCGCAGCGCCGCGCAGAGTGGTCTTGGCACCGGCCTTTGATCCCTTCCGGACACCCCAGTGGATGACGTTGTGCTTCACAGTCGTGACGTCGGGAAACTGGCCGCTGATGGCCTGGACAACAGCTCGAGCCACATGGAGGTACTCCTTGTTGTCGGCGGCCAGAGGGGCGTAGGAGTTGATAGTGACAGCCTCGATCTCGGGAATGTTATGCCAAGAGATGTCTCGCTCCAGTATTCCCAGCCTTGACGAGCCTCCACCTCTTGGTCCTCTGCTCGGTCGGTTCTTGTGGTATGGAGAAGATCCGTCCCATTGGCGCAAATTTCCCTTTTTCGACTCGACTGGTACTGTCCCAGGAGGGGTATGGTTGTATGTGAGGGTCATGAGGTCGGGCGCAATAGTGCTGTCATATGTGTGCTTCAGGCGAGGGAAGCTGAACGGTCCAGGGACGAAGTCACGAGCAGTCGGATCGGACGAGGGCGGTGCCTGGACTGGGTGCAGAGGGCCTCGATTGTATTTGGGAGGATGATATTGGTATCTGGGATTATTACTATTAGCAAAGCTTTTGCAGCATGGGTCTGCAAAAGGCAGTAACATACCGGTTACCAGGGAGCCTTCTTTCTGTTTTGCCCTGCTGCTGTGATTCTTCAAAAGCTTTGAGAACATCTTTACTAGGCTGCGGTGTCGAAAATGAAGAGGTGGACTCGATATCGGCGATGCTGTCTGGTTTCACAGTCGCATTCTGTGCCGCTCTGGTCGAGGCAAACCCTCTTGCGCATAGCGGAGCGGACTGATGAATTGGCAATTTTTGCCTCAAGGCTCTTGCCAGGCGAACACCTTCTCGGGAAGCCGCCATTGTCAAGCCCAAAGGAGAACGTCTCAATGCCTCGTCGTAGGAAGTTTCTCAATCTGCCCACCACTTTACGTCGAGGCAACGGGAATTTTCCAATTCCTAACCTCTGCTAAGGCACTAGCCACAGGCTAATCCCGGCCAGGGTTGGCGCCACAATGCGGCCGGAAGATATGTGGCGGTGCAGACGCACCTCGGCCCGCACTCCGAATAAACGAGATCTCGGGGACCGATGGACAGGTCGTTTCACAAATGAGAGCTTACAGATATGGCTGGGAATAGTTGGATATTGATCAAATTTGTGAGGTCTTCAGTTATTATAGGTGATTATTCAAAATAAGACATGAGCTCTTGTCTTGCCAAAAGCTATGCATTGGAAAGTAGTATTGCATAAAATTGCCAAGGGTGCCGGCGTGTAAGTCGCTCATTTTCTATCCCATGAACGCTCTCTCCTCACCCAAAATTATCTATGACTTTCGTCAAAATACAAAATCCACGATGAATGAAAACCTAGAAGATCGTGGGCCATGGGATTTGCCCGAGAGGAATGCATGATTCCATCTAGGGATTTTCAGTGGCCCCTTGAGAGTCTATTGGGCCTAAGCCACCTTACCTCACTCTAGGTAGCTACTCTATTTTTGCAGATCCGACGCCTTTTCGTCACGCCATAGGGATAAAAAAAGCCGCTGATGCTAATTTAAGCACAGCAATAGACGCTGCGGCTGCTCGGTAGTTTAAAATGGCAGCTACCTGATAATACTTCTAGATAATGCACGAAAGCATTCAATGTTTTATTTCATTCGGCACGCCTCCGGGGGGGGCTTAACGCCTGGTATTCAGTAGTTTGGATGAAATGACGTTGTTTGCACTTTACCAAGCTCGTCCCAGATCTCAGCGAGTCCGGAAAAGGCTCGTGACGAGAGTACCTCGACTAGAGCAGCGAAAAAGATCCGCTCCCATTGTTAGTAAATAACACTATAGAGAATGTCTTAGCATCTATGTGACCCGTAAGCTCGGGTCCTCGTCTGTCACGTTCCCCGCCAGTTCCGCCCAGGACTGGAGAGAAATTCTGACTTGACTCTATGTCGGTAACATGACTGCGAGGAGTGGAGATTAGCAAGCCGCTTAGATGTGCGAAAAAAAGCGCTGTAGAAGGGGCCGGAAATCGCCTGCCTTGAGCAGTCGCCATAGAATTACGTAGGGTATTCGTACGCAGGCCACGAGGCCGCAGGGAAAAAGTCAGGTTTGCGAGGCACGAGAACTGCGGGTTAGTAAAAGGCCGCCTTAGCACCGCGCAGGGACTGTATAGCTACATAGCACATAGTAAACAACACTTGGGCCTCTGTGGGATTGCGAACGCAAAGCCAAGGCAGCCGTATTCACAGGCCCGGCCCTGAGGCGAAGCCCGATGGTGTTGCCCGCCGTGTAGTGCAGGGCGCAGTTGATTGGCGATGGGAGCTGGAAGCGTCAAAGGGTCCCTGCGGATCCAGCTGCGATGCTATGGGTACCAGCCTCAACAAAACGCCGTCAGCCGCTGCGATCTCATGTAAATCTCTCAATGGCACTGCGACAGGATCGATGGCATGTCGCAAGGCGCCACCTCAGCGCAGTATCATGCCGCGTTATAGCGCTGTCTAGTCGCTTGTACCGCCCCTACAGCCCACTACAGGGCCCTGGCAGCATATGATCCACCCGGATGTCCCGCCCCCGCCACTGTAACATCAGGCCAACACGAAGCACTAGCTTTAGCAGTCGCTTCATGTCTTTATTTGAACCTGGAACCGCTCGAGGGTCCATTAGTTGCGCGACACAACATCTCCTTCCTGCCACCTCGTCACCCCGTCCGACTGCGCCCTGTGCAAAGTTCAGTTCTCGAAGCGCCTCTTGGCCTTTACTTTCTCCTCTATCCAGCCGCGCCCTGTTCTCGGCGACGCACCGACGCCTGCGGCGCAGCATTTTCTCTCGAGCTATACCGGCCGTTTCGAATCTCGCCAGACTGGTAGCCGATACCTCAAATTAAGCCTTACGCCAACAAAGGGGAAGAGGAAAGAGAAGGCATATATATGCGATAAAGACAAAGTCATCTACAGCAAACATATCGCCGATCCAGCTCCACCAGCGCCGCGTCGAGACTCGTCTCGCCCTATGATGGGGGCGTACCGTACGCCTCTTCTCTCGCTCCACGCCGCGAGAGTCTGTTTTTCACTTCCTCCACATCCACGAGGCAAAGCCCGTCATAGCGGTCAATCATGAAGGAATTCCCCAGGAAGTTCCTTAGCCTGCGCGATAAGAGCGGCGAGCACCATCGTAGCAAGTCTGCCCCTCCTGCAAATAAGGTAAAGCATTATTCCTACAGCATCTCAATCCCCCATATTTCTTGAAAATGGGCCGTCATGGCATCCCTACCCAAAGCCCCCAAAGAGAAACGGTCATGGCTGACCAGT
Organism: Trichoderma sp. 2475; assembly: GCA_038502285.1. NCBI lineage: Eukaryota > Fungi > Ascomycota > Sordariomycetes > Hypocreales > Hypocreaceae > Trichoderma > Trichoderma sp. 2475. The sequence continues at coordinate 746,146 of JARPVV010000003.1, read as the reverse complement.
ATCCTTTCTCGTTGGCAGGCACGTCCTCTCACAGCCGACACGTTTCGGTCTTTATTCAAGCCTGACCATTCAAGACAGACCAACCAAAATGAAGCGGAAGCCGCTAAAGAAGCCGCCAAGGTGCGCTGCTTTATGACAGTCCCACGTTCTGACCAAATAAATGCTAACCATTAGCAGATTGAGGATATCCAGCGACGATTAGACGCACTCAACATTACCAATATCACCGTCGAGCACATCCAAGATATCTTGGTCACCAAATACGCAAATGGTGACCCGCAGCGAACTACGGAATTCATCGATATCGAGCAAAAATCTACCTCTGGCGTTATTCTCCCCTATGATCCAAGCGTCCATATGGTTGGTGCCGAGAATCGCAGCGCCGTCACATGTTACATAGATGCTCTGCTCTTCGCCATGTTCTCTAAGCTCGACGCTTTCGAGTGCATGCTCAAGAACCAATTCCCGGCAGATGATCCCAGGAACAGGCTAGTTACGCTGCTACGTATATGGGTCAATATGCTACGCACAGGCAGACTCATCCGCACAGACTTGGTGAGCAACAAAACATGTCAGGAAATCTAGCAATTTACTAACTTGCGTAGACCAAATTGATACAAGACACCATGGCAGAATGCGGCTGGCTGGACGCTCGTCTCTTGGAACAACAAGATACCTCAGAAGCCTTTGCTTTCCTTACGGAAAAGCTAGAACTACCCCTTCTTTCGCTACAAGTTGATCTCTTTCACCAAGGGAGACATGACGACGACGACCACAAAGTTGTCTACGAGAGGCTACTGAATCTAGCAGTACCGTCAGATACCGATGGAAACGGCATTAAGCTAGAAGATTGTCTAGAAGAATATTTCAATACTCAGGTCGACGTGCTCAGAGACAGCGAAGAAGCAAAGAAGTCGATTGTAGAGGACGGCAGCCCAGGCGTGGTTCCAACATTATCAATCCCGAACCAAATTCGGCTGATAAGGGATGAAGAAAGCGTCTTAACGCCCACAGCCCTTTCATCATCTCCAATTGACATGACACCATTAAGTCCGCGGGCAGATCCCTTGTTGGAAAAAGACGAAGATAAAGAAGAGACCTCTCCGTCAGAGCAAGTCAATGGCACGAGCCAAAACGATGCTCTTGTTGACACGCCGCAATCGCCCAGCGCCCCCGTTGACACACCGCAATCACCCAGTGTATTGAGCGCGGTAGACAGCGCAGGCAATGCAAGCGATCACGCCGCAGGGTCCTCTTCTAGGATGACAATTAGACATAGGTCAGCCAGCGTCATCCAGCGAGTAATGCTCGACAATGGGGGACGCCCAACGAGTTCTGAGACCAGCACCCTTCGCAAGAGGCTCAGTGGGAAAGGATCAACTGTAGTCAAGGCGGTTACAATACCTGCCTGGCAGTTCTTCCGACTAATTCGTATGTATACAATCTTCGCTAGTCACCACTTCCTTTGATCTGACGTTGTGCACAGCTTGGCATGCGGTTAATAGTACGGAGCCCCGAAACGATGTCGAAGTGGCAATGAATTTTGATCAGCGCCCTGTAGTGGGCATCTGTTTAAAGCGGTATGCTATGACCGAGTCTGGCCAGCCGAAGCGCCTCAACACATACATCGATATTCCAGAAAGCATGCGACTTCCACATTTCATGCTTGCTGATGGACCGAACATTGAAGAGGAGATCAATGGATTAGCAACGGAATATAAGCTCGTCCTGCAATCCATCGTCTGCCATCGAGGCGACTCATTGCAAAGCGGCCACTATATCTCCTTTGCGAGAGTCGCTCCTAAACTTCTCACGGATAACAGGAGGCATGATTTCGATCCGCCTCCGGATTATGAAGAAGCGCAGTGGGTGAAGTTTGATGATCTGGATATTGGCAACAGAGTCAGCTTTGTCGACGACATTAAAGAGTCATTAAAGGTCGAGATGCCATATCTGTTGTTCTACCAGATCGTGCCCATGGTCGATGCTTCTGAGAGCACAGACAACGGGCGGCCGCCATCCTATGACGAATCAAAGAAGAGCCTGGAGATTCAAAACTCTGCGACCAGCGAAGAAACGCCAGCCAGCTCAACTCATGTATTGGCAGCGCACCACGAACATCAAGCTTCAGCTTCGACCAGTCGCTTGGGACAGAGTAAGCCTCCTAGCATCAGACTTTCCGCCGAGGTCGAGCGGCCCTCGCGTAAGTGGCTAGAAGGTATAAGTCTCAACTTTGGAGGGTCGTACGTGGAATCTGTGATGTCACGTCGCCAGAGCGAGGCGCTCACGGACTCTACTGCTCATACACCATCCGTTACGCCAGACCCGTCATCACCTGCTGTGACACCGGCTGATGAACCAGCATCGTCCAGATTGTCACGCGCTGCGTCGCGTTTCAACCTGAATAAGCAGAGCCGCCCAGCTAGTCAATCTGGCGAAGGCCGTATCAGCCTCAACCTTAGTCGCTTTGGAGGTTTGATCAAGACCAGCAAAGAGCCGCTACCAGACCCCCCGGTGCTGAATATTTCATCTTCCACCTCGATAGGCCAAGCAACTGCAAGTCCTCAACCAATTTCCCCGTCAATGTCGTCAGAAAAACAGTTACACCATCCCCCTGGTACTGAAAAGTCGGATAGAAATGAGAAGGCTGAAAAGGCTGAAAAGCATGACAAGAATGACAAAATAGAGAAGGCGGAAAAGCACAAGCATAAAAGGAAAAAGTCTAAAGAGAAGAATGAAAAGCAGAAGTCGGGAGATCAACCCGAGCGAGAGTGCGTCGTTATGTGATGAACGAGCTCTCACAGTTTTAGACGTTGGCCGAATGGCTTATGATAGCATTATGGGACGGACAAAATATGGCAGGGTGGCAAGCGCTTATCCTTTTTTTCTTCCCTTCTTTCCTTTTTTTTTCATTTGGTTTTTTTCAAACTTGGATACATCTTTTTTCTTCCAAAGACAAGGAAAAAAATCACAGCCACGGTGTGAAAGATCCTAGAATTACAGTGTTGGAATGCATGATTATCGGATGGCTGGGAGTCATGACGGGTTACTCGCCTGTACCGATATATTGAAAGGGGAAGAGAAAGAAACAGCTCATATATAATGATACCACGGCGTTGGTGGAATGAGGATTTTGTTTTTCCTCTGTGTTTTCTCGGAGTACTATGTATGCTGACTCAAATGCTTTTTTATATATATACCTTGGGAGCAGCAATGAATGTCCCTCTTTTTCTTAATCGGTGATCAGCCACCTCATATCGTACTCCTTTTCACAGTGAATCTTGTTCTTTTCTTGTCATTCGTTACATTCAAGTGCATCATCCCTCTATCTCTCTTGTACATTCAGCATGAAAAGCAAGTTATGTAAAACTTGGACCCTTTTTCGCCAACATGCCGTACTTTGTAAAAATAACTCCCTCCACCTTCCCCTTTTTTGTTTGTCGTGTACACATGCCTCCCTACAACATAACCCCATCCCATCCAAAAGATAAAGAAAAGAAAAATTGACGGACATTCCCAAATGCTTTACATACCGCCCATTTCCCGCCCGAGCCCACTGCACGAATGCACCGGTCTTGGAAAAAAAAAGTTGTAATATACACGAGGAGGTGGAGAAATAACCATAACCAAGAATCAAGATCTAAAAGTAGATTTGTGGTAATCCTGGGCCAAGGCTATTCTCTCTCCCCTCAAAGGATTGGAGAGTCACCGTCATAAAAATTGTCACATACAAGCTCCCCTTTCCCATTCTTCACGTAAGCCTTGATGAATCCTCCTATAAGAAAGATTTAGAAAGAATGGGGATTTTTTCTTCATCTCCTTGTTCTTCGCTTTCCATCCCTTCTCCCGTCGTTATGCAGAGAGGTATTGGCTGGGACCTAAAAAGAAACGATATTCATCATGACGTATATAGCGATAGAAAATTTTGCCATTCGGTTTTTCCCCTTCTTTTAATTTTCTTTTTTCTTTACCAATCAGACAGTCGTGAGTGAGGCGGAGAAGAGATGAATATTCGTCCTTTTGTTGGCCAGCGGTCCTACCACATTAGTCGTCGATCAATCGAGATCCCATTATGGATTCCGTGATGCGCAGGGAGGTTCCTGTCGTGGCTTCTTTTTTTAAAATGGAATGTTGGGAGGAGCCTGGCTGCCCAGAGCCTCCTGCTGGTCTTGGAGTTCTTCGGGGGCAGCCTCAATTGAGACACCGAGGCCAAGCTTGGCTTGTTGCTAAACAAACAATTAGTCTCAAATATATCGTGTCGCTTGTAAATATGGCACACATACCGTAAAGTGGTCAATATCGGCAGCAAAGGTCATCATGACGGGTGGAGCGACGCGCTTCTCCAGCAAGCAGCTCAGCTTACCCTTGGAGTCAACCTGGGCTCGGAAGGTGGACATGCGGAAATCGTACTTGGCGCCAATGGTGGTGACGCCCTCCTTTTGCAGGCCACCACCCATCAGACCACCGGGAGAGGGAACGAGACCGAGGCTCAGGTCAACACCGGCTTGAACCTTGTCCGACAGCTTTCGCCAGTATGAAGCATTGACGGTTCCCATAGCAGCTTGCAATTGAGCAGTGGCGACCCAGTCAGCGGCCTTGTATCGAGCACAGTAAGAGACGGCACATTCAGGACCTTGAGTCAGAGCAGGGCGTTGCCAGAGGGTTTCCAGACCGAGAGCGAGCTTAGGAGTGATAGACTGAAGGTAACTTCCTATGTAGATGCCAGTCATGCCGCCTTCGAGGAAAGAGGGGTTGAGCATCTTGAGAGATGCGCTGAAGTCATTGCCAGTATACTCGTGCTCGAACTGGGCCATGTCCTGGCCACCGGGAGAGATGGACAGCTGCGACTTGGAGACCAGCTTGTCGGTCCATCGGTAGTTGAAGCGGCCGGAGAGAGAGCCCTCGTTGTCAACGTTGCCTTGGCAAAAGACCTGGAGTTGAGTTCGGAGTCAGTTATCAAGGCGGCACTTCAATTCGGCCCGCGCGCAGATTCCAATGCATTGCTGCTTACCTTGCCGGTGCCGTACATGGCAGCAAAGGTGTACGGGTTGATGCGTTCACCCATTGCGAACTGGTGAGACACCTGGAACAGCGGCGCCATGCTGAAGATCTTTGTCAGGTCGGCACGGATGCCGGTGAACATGTAGTTGTTGAGGAAGACATCGCGCTGGACTTCCTTGGACAGCGACTCGATTGTGCCAGGGTTGCTCAGGCCGAGCTTTGCCCTCCGCTCGGAGAAGTAGTTGACGGCATCTCCTATTGTGGCGGCGACGGGGTTGGAGAAGACGAGAGACCGCAATGTGTCCACGGGGGTGGCCATGACGGCGGTGTTATGTGATGGCTCTGGAGCCGGGCCGAGAGAAAACCGGTGATGACAGACGAAGAAACCGAGTCGCCTCGCTGCGCCGGTGAGAGGAGCGAAGAGGCTGTTGGTGTATCAAGAATTATTCAAGGCCTCACGCAAGCCTCGGCTGTGGATGTCTGCTGCTCTGCCCCAAGAAGCGCGGTGTCAAGCTCCGAAGCGGCTATAATGGGATGGAGTTGCTGAGAATAATTTTCAACCGACCCAGTTTGTCAGTAGCCTGCGGGAGCTGCACGAGCCACTTTTTGTGAGTGACGCTGCCAAGTTGAGACTTTCAGCCTTTTTTTCGGTGGCGGAGAGCGCGATAATCCGGCGCCGATGGCCGCGGGGCTTGTGGCTGAAAGTGCCTTGTACCGGCAACTTGCAATATCAGGATGAAATTCCTGGACTTGTATTACAATGATTTTTGTAGTGTGAAAATACTGTTGTTTATTTATATCTGGTATGTTAGCTATATGACCAAATATTCGACTGTTTTGCTTGAAGCATTTGATCGTTTTGACAGCAGTCCAGCAGCATGGTATGGATCCCATAAGAACTTGGAAGACAATTGATGGTGGGGTAGGTATTGAGAACCTGAGTAACCATTATGGCGAGGTACTAGAACTGCCATAATGGCAGCAGGCACTACCTCTACACGCACTCTTCGGATAGTACTCAGTACTTGAGCGCTTCCCGTGCTGCGTCCCTCCGTTCTCGCCCGTAGCGCATGTCCCCTTGCATGAACGGCCTCTCCATTTTGCATCCGTCATTCTCAGCACCTAGAACCGAATATATCCGTTCCTACGGCTCGCCGGGGCATCGCACGCGACCCTCAGCTCCTCCATCTTTCTTGGCCAGCTCTATCATTATCGAGGCCTCTGCTGGATAGGCCAAGTCGACAGTCAGGCTGTCATCTCCAGCTGCTCAGTCGCCGCCTTGTCTGATCCTGGTTGCATCATTGCTCGAAGCGGGGCGAAAGGCTGAGCTAAGCCGGATCTCATCTCGCATATCACACCGCATCCCAGATCGCCAGCTTCCCACAAACTCACTTATTGGATTATTGCTTCTTAGTCAAATCGAACTCTGTCGCATATTTTTCTACCATTGCCTACTATTATTCTTTAGTGCTCGAAGCTCAGATATTATTGGTTTCAACTACGAGTCTCAAGTAGCCCAGCAAAGCGTCGGTCAAGATTCTTGCCATCTAGCGAAGACGAACTCGACTTGCAGAGATGGATACCTTACTGTAGGTGGCTTTCGTGAACTTATGTTTGCAATTTAAGAAAGATTGGTATTAAGCTATGGCGTTGTGATGTTTTCAAGAAGTTCGCTTCTTCGACACAGTTCTTTTTTCTATTCCAGTTCATCTAGCCCCTGACCCAACCTTCTTGGCCATCGCTATAGCTACAGGGGGATATTTCGTGCTGGGGGGATATTACTTGACGGTGCTTATTCATTCGCACGCAAGATTATAGTCGTCTAAATAAAGCTTGAAACTGATTCAACGGCATTCTAGGACAGCTGAGATTGCGGCCAACGCCCCCCGGTACCGCCGGAGGAGCTCGACCTTCATTGATAGCATCCATGATGTGTCTGAAGATAATGACATGGCACCGGCCCAGCTATATAGCACCATGTCTGGACGGCTTTTCCACTCCGGCCGTATCAGCATTGTCATGGTTGGACCACCTGCTCGCGGCAAAACGTAAGTTTGGAAAATCTACGGCTGGCGCGATTGGACCGAAAAGCTTACAATAGGCAGACACATCTGTGTGTCAATGGCACGCTATCTCCAGTGGCTTGGCGTCAAAACTCGTATTTTTCACCTGGGAGACTATCGCCGAGCCACAATAGGCCCTGAGGGCTCACTTCCTGACGACTACTTCTTCCCTGATGCTTCTCCTTCATCCATCATCCTCCGTCAAAAGATTCTAAAGAAATGCCGAGAAGATATCTATGCCTGGTTAAACCATGAGAATGGACAGGTTGCGATTTACGATGCAGTCAACCCAACGGCGAGTGGAAGACGTTCCCTAGCCAAGGAATTTGCGAAACACGACGTCCAGGTGAGGAACCAAAACTTGTCGGCATTGGTCTGGTTCCTTTGTTGAGCTTACTGACGACGGACGCTGAACAGACTCTATTTATCGAATCGTATGTGGACGACGAGCGAATCTTACATGACAATGCCATCAATGTCAAGATTTCCTCACCGGATGTAGGTCTCGCCAAAGCCATTATGTCATATCCCTTCCCTCCAGCCACTGACCGCGGCCCTAGTTTGCTGGAATGGATCCTGAAGTAGCGGCGACGATGTATCTGAAAAGGATAGAAATGAGAATCCCGGTATTTGAAACCATGAACGAAGAGGAACTCAACTATATCAAGATGATCAATGCAGGGGAGAAATTCTTCTACAATAACGTTAGCTTCGGTTACTTGTCGCACAGAATTGTCTTCTACCTCACTAACCTTCACATCAAATCACGAACCACCTTCTTTGCTCGTGCGGGCACAACTTCAGAAGAGGATTCGTACAAGGCGGACGCCGACCTCTCGGAACAAGGCAGATTCTATGCACAGAGGATGTCCGAAACCCTCATAAAACATCGCGAACAAGAAAGGCTGGACTTGGTTGCCAAAGGTGGACCTGATGTACCTCAACGGCCTCTTTCCATCTGGACATCAACGCGCCTTCGCACAATACAAACCGCTGATTATCTCAAAGAAAAGGGATACAAGGTTCGGCAACGTTCTCAAATGAGCCAAATCAATCCAGGTGTCTGTGAAAAGATGTCAGAGCGAGTAATCAGGCAGATATATCCTGAAGAAGTTGAGAAGCATGGGCTTGATCCCTATCATCATCGATATCCCCGCGCTGAGGTAAGCTATGCTTGGTTCATTGGATTACGGAAGTGTCTGACGGCTAACGATATACCTTGTAGTCCTATCACGATCTTGCCGTTCGACTTGAGCCTATCATCCTGGAGCTAGAGCGCGAACAGAGCGATCTCTTGATTATTGCCCATGAGTCTGTTCTCCGTGTGCTATTCGCCTACCTCATGCACTGTTCTACTATGGACATCCCCAACCTCAAATTCCCTCGCGACGAGATTATCGAGATTATTCCTGCCGCATATCAGAACGAAGCCAAGCGTATCCGTATTCCTGGCTTGGATCCAAAGCTACTCCCAGGCTCTCCCGATGGTATCAGCTTACCCGGCAGCCGACCCTTGAGCAGACCTGAGAGCGGCCAGATGAGCCCCATTCCTGGCGGCTTGGGTAGCCCTGCTCCCGGCGGTTTTAGTAACCCTTTCCCTGGCGATTTGGGCAGCCCAGCTGAGCCTCTGGAGAGGCCGGCCTCAGAGAAAGTAATCAATAACTCAAAAGACATGGTGGCAGACAAGATCCACGACGAAATTTAAGTAGTGAGCGCCAATATTAAGTTAACAATTACAATTCAGTTCCCACAAACGAGGAAGCGAGCTTGGTGGTGGTGGTGGTATATGTGATTGTTTTATTTTTCATCTAACGCAAATGGATTCGAGAGGAACAGATGCTTTACGATAAGGTAGGAAATATTGGCAACTCTTTGACACCGGTAAATGTCGAGATACTTGACAAAAAAGGAGAGCCCAGCCAAGATTTCCATTAATCCAATGAGATACTCTAGAGGTTCCGACCCTCCCGCCCCTTTCGAGGAACAGATTTCGTGTACTTTCGTTTTCTTTTGCACATGCCTCTGAGTGACACTTCAAGTCAGCCGCATAGAGCTGGGCCAAAGCCCAAGCGCCCCTGGCCCCTAAGGTATGCAGCGGAATGAGAAGGAGCTGGCCAGCCGGCTGAAGGCGTCGCATCAAGGTCGAGACACATGTCTGTTGACTTGAGACAACCACCCTGAGACCCTGAGCTTCTCGACCATCTGTTGCCGCTTTTTGTGCTGCCCAGGTAATGCAAGTGTCCCAAAGCAGCCAGACACACAGACAGGCGGGCGGTTTTCTCTCTCTCTTGTCTCTGTCTAATACACTTTCCAATATTGCTCCCTGCATATGCGAGTTTCAGCTCCGAGATTGTAGGGTTGCATGTAAAAAAAGATTTGAGAGCTAAGCTCACACACTAAGACGTGCCGTCCCTACTCTACCAACCTATTCATTAATACGCTACGCGGAGTACTACCTCACAGTCTCAGCTTCGACATTTTTCTTCGTTGTTTTTCCCCTTTGGGCTAGAAATAAGGGTATCATGAGGATGTTTGTGTCAACCAGGCGCGGACAGCGCCCCCGGCCCGTGGAATTTGGCTCTGTTTTAAGTGACTGAGCTGTGTTACGCAGAAATATACGTGGTACATGCGGCTGTAATTCCTCCTCCCTCCCCTGTCTGATCGCCACGAGAGATTTAATATCAACTGTTAATAACTCTGTACTACAATTACCGCACTCCTTCTTGTTTACTGTCTCATCGGAACTGCTGTCTCGGATATAGCAAAAAAGGATATCGAAAGAATTTTTTCAATCATTTTTTCGACGCTGAAAGAAGAAATGTGTTGCTTCTCCCTTGCAGCTCTTCGCTACTGATTTCCTTTTTCTTTCCCTTTGTCTTCTCTCTCTCACTCTCTCTCTTTTTTTTCCAGCGTTGCATTGCAAGAAAAAATCCCAAATTGAACTCGCAGCCTGATTTTCTCAGGCTACGGGATCAAGACGCCACACCAAACCACGGAAGAAAAATCAGGCGAAACAAAGCGAGGCTGTTGGTTAGATCCGTAGTTGGCTTTGCTACCTACCTAATTACGAGACATTGTCGCAGCCTAGATGGCAGCGGGATGGAGCGGGAAAGGACGGAAGCAACATCCGAGACAGGTTGGTGATGCAAGGGGAGAAAAAGCAAAAAAGTGAAAAAGAAAAGAAAAGATGGAAACGTGTATACTACTAGTACCACCTACCTAGGTACAGAGCAATAAGAGTTAAAAGGTACCTATATTGAAGTCACTGCCATCTTACAGGCTGAAAGTGTCTGAGACACACAGCTGCTTATCTGGATGGCCTAACAACAAACGAAAGTTGTACCAGTATGTATTATGCAAATTGTTTTACAAACAGCTTCGGTATGGTTGCGATGTGATTTGCTGGTTACATACGGACGGCCTCTTGGAAGAAAAAAACGGCTTTGCTTATACTGGGTCGGAGGATGAGCTGTCTGTTCCAATCTAGCTGACTGTATGTGCTGAGTGAATGCTGCATTTGTGTTTGGTCAGTCTTGATCGATAGCTCGTTTGATTGGCCTCTATGCTGCGTATAGGATGAGGTGGCTGTACATACAGAATTGTTATATGTGTGTACGCGATGAAAGTCTTCACGGCTTATCCGATGGACATCTACTTGAAGCCCAAAATTGCCCCTGGGGGGTTCTGAGCCATCCATCTCTTCTAACCCGAGATGGCGTAAAGTAGCTGTTGATTGTGAGACAGGTAGGTTGATTACCACTAGTTCTTCTATACCCTGTTAACCAGATCGCGCCAAGGCACGGCCAAGTCGAAAGATCAAAATAGCCACGGGGGCTCCCAAAGTTTCATTGGTATCAAGCATTCTCCAGACATCGTATAAAGGAAGTACATGCATGCTGAGATTGCGTAGAAGGTACCTCTTTCTGGCATTATACAACTAGTAACTGATTTGAGTGTTCCACGTCATGGTCGATAAACACTGGCCTCCAATTGAGCGTGTAAGTATCCTAGAAGACTGTCTCGATTTTCATATAATCAGGTGGCCAGATACAGCCAGAGAGCCAGTTGTAAGCGTCATAGCTGCATCTGCTTTCCCACATTCTTCATGGCTTTGTTTCCCACTTTCAAGCATGGGCAGCCCCCCCTTTCTGCCGTGGCGTTTTCATCATCCATCATCCACATGGAAAGACGGCCGGATGCCTTTACAAAGCATGATGAATGCCCTGCAGGTTAAACCGCACGAAGTAACGCAGACAGGGGCTAGTATGTATTAGAGACTCTTCATGACGGCAGAAGTACGCATGTACATATGAAGTAGCACCCAAGACGGAAGAGTAAAGACCGCTCAAGACAAAGCCTCAACGGGGTCGGTGCAGAAGGAGCCGCAACCAAAGCGCAACGCTCAACCGCGCAACAGGGGAGCAGCCTCCCGTGGTCGGCTGTATCGAATAGTAGTAGTAGTACCGATCAGATACCTACCGCCTGTCTGTCTGATGTACATACAGCAGGTATACATGGCTCCCTGCAGCTGCAAAAGGCCGTCTGACCTCGCCGAAATAAGCAAGGGGCAGGAGTAAATAGTCGTGTGAGTGCAAGTATTGCTACTACTTGCAGCGTCACCACTAACACTAGTGAGAGGTGCTGCCGACAAGTCTATCTAATTGGGATAGGTAGGCCGCAATAGCTTCAACTCTCCCCCCTAATGCTTGATAGTAATACTACTTACAGTAGCACTCACCTCTGCTTGTACTTGTAGTGGTACTCCCCTTGGCATAGTATATTAGTGATGAAATTGTCTTTCAGGTGTGACGCGGTAAGTGAGACGAGTATTCAGATTCGGGGTCCCATCCAGGGTCCTCTACTGTGCCTCTTTTAGTCCATCGACCGCAGAGTTGTCTCGTCATATATGACATTGGTCATTTTTGTATCTACCTAGCTTTTGCGGGTGTTACCCAAGGCACGGAGTACGCATGGGGCAGTTTGCAGTTATGCAGTTCTTCACCAAAGAGGCATCAGGATGAGCGGGTAGTAGCGTCTATTTTGTGGCCGGTAGCAAATCTCCAAGCTCGTACCACATGCGCTGATGATCTTTTTTCCTTCTTTTGGCACGTTGTTTTGCAAAGGAACAATTGATTGCCTCTCGCTTTAGCAGGCACAACTATTGAAGCGTAGGTAGTATTCGGTAGTGGTATTCGTAACAGTGAGAGCTTCAAAAGAGATGGAAACTGATGGCCGTTGTGGCGATGCCCATTCGGCCGAGGGAACGGCAACATGGAAGAAACCATCTTTTCATGGCATTTTCTTCATCTTCGCTGCTGTGTGCCGGCTTCACAGGCCATGTCGATGCACCTCCATCGTTGCACCGCATCACGGCCACCACTTTGGGATCACGTCCCGTACTTGCGTCTTCCACAGACCGTACAGGGGCTGTTCCAGGTCTCGTGGCCTCGGGGTGGGGCCTGGCAAAGACATGACATGAGTTGCTGGACAGAGCACTCCATAATGTTCGTAAAGCCAGCAATGAGTTGCCGTGGTCGAGATCAGGGTGCAAAACCACGCCCTATTCACACGCGCAGATTGCAGGTACAGTAACACCGCGATGGACCTAAGCTGAGGCTCCAGTCGTATCAATTTCATCACCACCACGCACGTTTCCATCTGCCACTGCGCCATGACTATTTAGCTCAGGGTCTCGGTGGATACCTACCCTCTCTTGCGAGAGACATACTGTAGTCGATTGTGGAGCGCTCTGCATCATCTCGCCGTGGGCTTGAAGCTCAGCAAGTTTGCAGGCGTATCTACACGCGGCGTCAACGAACAGCTGGTGCTACATCCGCACGCCGATGAATTGGGGCGAGCCGGACAGGGCGCCACATTGCAGCTCAGCCAATTGACGATGGCGATTGGCTGCTGCGTCTCTGATCCAGAGGAAGGGCATTGGTAATCCCGGCTCTGCCAATTCAATTGAGACCGGGCTGGCAACTGGTCATGCTCCGGCAGCAAAGCTCAATTAGATATCAGGGCCGACTCCACAGGCATACGTTCGCACTGCTGTCTCGTTATGCGCGTTGATGGAGATTCTTCGCCATGGGAGACGAAATGCTCAGGGTCTTAGCGTTGCATGAAATCGGTCATGAGACCCTGACGAAAAGGAAGATTGAGAGGGGCAACGAAGGGAAGACACAAGGAAATCGGTATAACCGCCCAACTTGTGCTCTGCGAGCCTCATCTCATCAAGTCAGAAGTCTATACTATAGAATGGCAATGCTGTTGCGAAGCTGGGCTAACCAGCATGTTGCTGCCATCTCAGCGATAGCACAAGCATCAATGCCAAAACAGCACCTACCTGGGTAGTAATAAGATCGCCCTCAGCGTTTGGACGGGCTAACAAACCGGCGATGCGCACTAGTGTTAGTAGCTTTCGCCGGCTCTGTCTCGCCCAGATGACTTTCAGCATGACGTTGAGCCCCAATGTGACCAGGACAGAAAGAGACGTGAACAGGGGGGGGACGAATGCTGTAATGTTGGCGTTCGCGCTATGCTGCGGGCCTTTGCCATCAGCAGCTTACTGGGAGTAGTAATTGGCAATGCGCAGAGAGAGCGCCGAGCTGTGCTCACTTTGCGCAAGTCATGGCAGCAATTGGAGCTCCATGAACGCAAGGGGCCAATCTCCGGAGGGGCAATTAATCTCTCAGAGCTCATATCTCCGACCATACAGTTGCGAGGCCCCGTGCCATGGAGGGACTGGCAGGAAAGCAGAATGAGGAAAGCTGATGGTAGTCAAGCCGTGCCCACAGAAAGCCCCATAGAGGCTGGAGCTAAGATGCCCCCGTCGCTAAAACAGACAGGAAAAAGATGGAGAACAGCACCCAGATAGCGAATACCAGCGCTTTGGTTTGCCTCCAATGTTGTAGCTGGATCTGAGTGTTGCTTTCTAGTGGTGGCAGCATCAAGCCGTTGGAGACATTTTCACGGATCGGCCTTCCATATGGCAAGCCCTGGAGAAGGGGAGGGGGCCAGGAGGGGCCGGATGTGCCTCTAATGCCTTGATGCTGCAACTGGAGAGGGGAGCGGAGGGGATTTTGAGAATGCTATGCCAATGCTGGCAGACTAGCCATCGAGCACACAAACCTTGGGCTGGGCGCCCTTATCCACTGTGGCCACGGATCGAAAGAGATGCTCTTATCCTCGTGGGAATCTCGAGGAACACCGTTGCTCCACCACGGATATGGCTTGGCGAATGGCGGTGATTGCGTCTGAAGATTCACAGGCACTCCCTGGCCTTTCCTCTAATTCATCTTGTTGAACTTGGGCTTCCAGGCACAGAGCCTTGTCTTGCATTCGAAGCTGAATGCTGGGATGCCGGCTGCTGGGATAATCCCAATGCTAATGATGACGCTCTGCTGCCGCTAAAAAAAAAACGAAAAAAAAAAGGAAGGAAGCCTGCATTGGACTGTGGTGACGGACACATGATAAGCATCTCATCGGCAGTGATGACAGGTACAGAATGCCCAATTGCATGGCAGCACAAAGGAGCCGTTGCTCAACTCTAGGAGAGTCTTTGGAGTATGTTGCAAACTGCCCTGTCTTTGCCCCTCAAGCCGACGTTGCAGGCCTCAGCTCAGCCATTGATTATTGATCTTTGGCTACAGGCACTCATATGAAGTACTGTAGGTACTCCAAACTTTCCTCATATATATTGATATGCCTGCGCAAGAAACAAGCCCACACCCGCATGCCGCTACGGCGGGCTCCTTTCGGCCCCTTGCTGAAGCATGGCGTTGAGTGTCAGCAGGAGTACCTGAGTATGTAGGTGTACAGTAGGTACTGTTAAAACGGGAAAATATAAAATAAAGAAATAGCAAAAGAAAATGAAGAAAAGACCAGTCACATCCTTGGTTTGTGTACGCACATACTTGTACTAGCACTGCTGCACGATGCCACATTTCTATATGTAGAAGCAGTAGCAGCAGTAGCGCATGCGCCTATGAATAGGTAGCGTGTCAGATGTCGGTGTTGCCACAGCGTATCTGCTTATTCTGCGTACGGCGCACATGCAAGCATCCGAATCTCAGACTGCGAGGAGCCTGAAGGCAAATCTGCGTGTCTTGCGACTGGGCTGCAATTGTAGCATCCTGATCCTGATTGAGCCAGATGCAGTCGACCTGTTTCAGGGACCCGACTCAGGGTTGGCTTTGCTTGGCTGTGCTTGGCTGTGGCGAGCTCACGCACACACACGCACACATGTTTGCAGAAGTAGGGTGGAGGCTTATGTGAACGAGCATCTGCTGTCGACTGTGAGGTCATCATCCATGGGTCCTATTTTGGGCAAACGATGCTACTCGCAAATCGTCGATTCCCACAGGGGCGCACTTTGCACTGGCGAGATGCACCCTTGACAGAGCGGCAATGGCCCGGAGAAAAAGCAGCAGACAGTGACAGCCAAGAATTGAGCCAAGTGAGCACATATTAACCGGTAGATGAGGAGGGATTCAGAGACACTGCCACATCTGGCGTGACCTGGATGATATCACTAGCAATATGATTGGAAGCACCACCCCTGGGGCATCTTGTGAGAATCCTGATGCATGCGCTACACATGCAAGCCGTATGTAGGTATGAGCGAAATATATATATCAAATTCTCGCCTGTGCATTTGGCTGCAGATCGCAGAGATACCTAGCTTGCCTAGATGCTGGCACCCCGGCTGCGTGAAATCTCGCCGCCGGTGGGAACTAGGGTCACCAAGGTTTGGCAAGGTTTGGGCCAATTTGAACCACCTCCTTCGTACGGAGCAGTTCTCGACAGCAAAGCGTCAAGTTTGAGTTGTAGCCCGTAAGAGGTGGCGTATGGAGGGCAATAAAGCAAGGCGAAAAAAGGGGTGTCTGTGGTGGTGGCGGCTACAAGCCAAAGTGGTAAGGGGGACATCCGTCATCCTCATCAATTGACTCTAATCAGCAAACCCCAACCAACGGCTTTCTCTCTGTCCGGGCCCGCGATGCATGGCTCCAAGGAAAGCTGATGATCATGAGAGATGCAGAGGCGGTCGTCAAATGACCCGGCAAAAAGGTAAGCGATTTGTGGAAGCCTCTTGCAGAGCCATAATTCAGAAACTCGCCGTTACTCAGCAGCAAGAAAGACGACGGTGCTACCGGCATATCAGGCCATGGCTTCTTGCCACCCTATTAAACGTTCCGCCTGAGCTATGCCCGTATTTGGCCAGACTTCGTAATCGTGCCTAGCATCTGGGGGTAAATTAAAGTAGTGGTAGCAGCCAGTAGGTACCGAGAAAAAGGGGAGTCGTCTGCTGCGATGATGATGCGGTTATCTTTGGGTGTCTGCCCTGCCTTGCCATGGGAGGGTACGCAGAGCCGACGTCAACGCGACCAGCGGAAGCTGTGCCTGCACCTGGCCAGTATCGGTCGGTACCTGAGCATCGCCTCGTGAGCTGCCGTCAGGGAGCTCCGACACTGTCTGATCCGATGGTAGGTAAGCCGTTAGCAGCCCGATTCTCGTCCTCCAAAGCCTCCCTAGCTCTGTTCCTCCGGAGAGCTGCGAGTCTGCTGCTGTCCATCGATGTGGTCTGGGACGACGCTGGACAGCAGCAAATGGCTCTCTACAGGTGCTAGTGGCCGCTAGAAGAGCTTCAGGCTTGCATGGTTCGCTGCATGGCCCTGTCTTTGACTTCCGCTTGCCGAGTTTTAGCGCCAGGTGCCCGTCTCAAAAATGAGCACATGAGCATCTCGAGCCTAACCTGTGGATCCCCCTACTGGATCTCTGGCTGGCGCTGCGAAGTACCCAGAGGTAGGTCCCAGTAGGTGGTACGGGATTTGCGAGCAGCAGCACTTTTCGAATTGTGCGCGGAGCCAGAATAAGCAGCAGAAAGAAGAGAAATGCGAGGGAGATGTGAGAAAAAGGAAAGAATGCCGGCATTGGGCCAGCTGAGCTGAAGAGGCCTCGAGTACCGGGTACCTGCACCCAGCCCAAGCGAGCCCGGCAGGCACAAAGCAGCAGTACCTGACCTCGACTCTTCTTCCCACAATAAGCGCGCCCCTACCGGCCTGTATCCATCAAATTTCTCTGCATGGATTGAGTGCATGTACTCCGTAGCAGGTCACCCGCCATCGCGCCGCTGTAGTGGGCTTAGGCGCCCCTCCTGGCCAAGAGCTACTCGCGGATTACCTCACAGTACAGAGATCGCTATGTAATGCTTCGTGCTGCCCTCTGCTCTGCACGCTCGCGCCGTCTCTCCTGCCTCGAGCTCTGCAGCCCATTGATTGATCCATTGGCCAGCAGGGAAAGAGAGAAACGCCCAAGCATCGTCGGCTTTGCGTGCACTTCTGCGGCGTGCAGCTTCCACGGCGCTCTCTCGTAACAAACCTTCGCCTGGCCGTTGGCTTTCGGTACCTCTCGTGCGTTGGTCAGGTGGTTGCTTGAGGTAGCCTCGCCCCGTCCGCCCTCGCTAGAGACTTTTATTACCGCGCCTCGCCCTCCCCTCTTGACTTTTCTTCCACCTCACCTTGGATCTTTCTTTACACCGAGCAGACCAAAGGCACAAAGTGTACGTGAACCACCGCTGGCCACGCTGTCCCCTCCCCTCGCAGACAACCCGTGGATAGCTCTCGTCCAGGGAATGCGTGGCGTCCCCTCTGTGTTTAACGAAGAACCCGTTGGGCTGATGATGGAATGACCCTCAAGAGCTGTGCTGCAATTTGACCCTGAGAAAACAGCCAGAAGCAGAAGCAGGTGCCCCGCATCGCCGCAAAGTGTAATAGTGCAGTTCGAGCGCAGCCAGCACAAAGTCAATCAAGCAGTGCTACGCGACAGACAGCGAGTAATCGTCAAGAGCATCTCCCGGGCGAGCACCTCGTAATCGGCCGTCGCATCGCGAAAAATCTCTGTTTCTCGTGCAAGACCAGAATTTCTTCGAAGCTCCGTGCAGCGTTTCTCGTTGAGCCTGCGCAGCAAGCAAGGATTCGTGCCGTCAGCATCGCGCCGTGCTCCACAGCCTCCGTCCCGGTCCTGACGTACCTCCTCCACCAAAAAGCCTCCCGTTTCTGCTCCTGAGCCGCCAACGCTACCATCGACAAAATTCGCAAGACGACAGCCAATACTGCCAAGCTCCCGCAGCTCTTTCTCTCGTCAGCCTCGTCGACGCTTCAATTAGCATCGAATCGGCCGTGGACCTGCATCCGGTACGTGCTTCAAATACCTACCCATCTCTGTCCCTGCCCGGCAGCGGCGCAGCGCCGTTCAAAGCCCTCACCAGCGACTCATGCTGCCTCGAGTCTCGAGCCTCGCACCACCCACTGCCCTTTCTCCCTCCTCGCGGTATCCAGTTTTCCGCCGGCCTCACGAGGCTGCAACTCAGCTCGCAGCATCTTGAATCCCCAACGCTGTCCTCCCCGGCACTTTCCCCTTCGTTGCGTGGCCTTTCCTCCTTGTCGCCTGTTGCATGTCACGAGCCCACCTCGTTAAGCACCCCGCCCTGCTCCCTCCAAGACCCGCCTCTGCTTCTCTGTGCCCAGCATTCTCGTGCCACTACACCAACCACTACCAGGTAGCGTTTTTTCGACCTATGGAATTCTCTCTACACCCGCTACCGCTTGTCACGTCCTGATTGCATGTACCTTTTACACTACACCTTATTAGCAGCTGTCTTCCTAGGAGGGGCATCCTTTTCTTTTTTCCTCTTCCTTTTCTTCCCCTTTCCCACCTTTCACTCACCTACTCATTCTACTGTCATACTGCCTGGCGCAGCTGGATTCTTCCCCTCGCACCGAGCAATCTTTGCACTTTCATATCTAGTGTCTGGGGGGCTGCTTTTTCCGCGCCTGTTGATTATTTCACCACTGGTAAAGCTACCAAGTTTTTTTTTTTTGCCCTGCGCGTCCGCCTTAGCTGGTGCCTTTTCCCCCATCCAGCTTCAGCTCCAGTCCCCTTCCCTCCCCGCACTTCCCATTTCGCCCTGGCTGCGAGCGTGTCACCAAAATTTGTGACCTTCATCTCAGCCGGCGCTGCAGTCTCCAATTCTTTTCCTGTCATCACTCTTGTTTCGCGCTCCTTCTGATCTCGAGCTGGATTCCTTTGTCGCTAACTCTCGGCTTCTCTCACTCTCTCTCTTTCTAGCCGCTTCTCTGCACACAGTTCCGCTATCAATCTCAGCTGGAACTTGACGAAATTCGATCAGCCGCGTCTCATCGCCGCGACTGCAAAAAATCTTTAGTCGATTAAGATCGGCTCGCCGCTACTGGCAACTAAAGGTCCTGCGACTTTTCGCATTACAATCCGCATCCTGTTTTCCTAGTTTTCGTTGCCCACCACGGCCCTCGCCAGGACTCTTTCTTCGCTGCCCCTCACCTGCTTATCGCTTGGGTGTTTCAAACCGGATCTACGATAGCATTGGCGCTCTAGTCACAGTACACGTCGCCCAAAATGTCAACCCACCGGCCGAATGCTTTCAATAGCTTGCGGATGGGAGGTGAGCTTACTATCCGACTTAATACGCCTTGGCATATGAAACTGACTCATCGGCTCAAATCATAGAGGTCATCCGCGAGAGAGTTCAAGATGGTGTCACTGGTGAGACTAGAGATCTGCAGTACACTCAGTGCAAGATTGTTGGGAATGGCTCGTTCGGCGTAGTCTTTCAAACCAAGCTCTCACCATCCGGCGAAGATGCTGCCATCAAGCGAGTCCTCCAAGACAAGCGTTTCAAGGTATGAATTCTTCGCTTCTCCCCATCCTTCCGCTCATGACTGATTGTCTCCATACAGAATCGTGAGCTCCAAATTATGCGAATTGTTCGACACCCGAATATCGTTCAGCTGAAGGCTTTCTATTACTCGAACGGCGAACGTGTATGTATAACCTTGGCGCTGTCCGAAAGCACTGTGGCTGACAAAAAAAAATCAGAAGGATGAGGTCTATCTCAACCTGGTCCAGGAATTCGTTCCTGAGACCGTCTATCGGGCATCTCGTTTTTTCAATAAAATGAAGACCACTATGCCCACGCTGGAGGTCAAGCTGTACATCTACCAGCTTTTCCGAGCACTTGCCTACATCCACTCTCAGGGCATCTGCCACAGAGACATCAAGCCTCAGAACCTCCTTCTCGATCCCAACAGCGGAATTCTTAAGCTGTGCGACTTTGGCAGTGCTAAGATCCTGGTCGAGAACGAGCCTAACGTCTCATACATCTGCTCGCGGTACTATCGTGCGCCCGAGCTCATTTTTGGTGCTACTAACTACACCACCAAAATTGGTACGACATCCGGTACTCCATCAGGACCTGTATATGTTTGCTAACTTGCTCTATCTGTAGATGTGTGGTCCACTGGATGCGTCATGGCTGAGCTGATGCTTGGTCAGCCTTTGTTCCCAGGTGAATCTGGTATTGACCAGCTGGTTGAGATCATCAAAGTTCTCGGCACGCCGACTCGAGAGCAAATTCGCACCATGAACCCCAACTACATGGAGCACAAGTTCCCGCAGATCAAGCCGCACCCCTTCAACAAGGTCTTCCGAAAGGCTGATGCCAACGCCATCGACCTCATCTCCCGATTGCTGGAGTACACACCAACCGAGCGTCAAGCTGCCGTCGACGCCATGGTGCACCCCTTCTTCGACGAGCTCAGAGATCCCAACACCAAGCTGCCCGATTCCCGCCACGGAACTGGTCAACTGCGAGACTTGCCCGATCTCTTTGACTTCACTCACCACGGTAGGCTAAGCTATTCATATAGGTGTGATTTGGTCTCAATCATTAACTAACATATTTCAGAACTCTCCATCGCTCCCCAGCTCAACCAGGTTCTCGTACCAGCGCACATGAAGCCCGTTCTAGCCGCCCGAGGTCTTGATATTGACAACTTCACGCCGATGGCCAAGCAAGACATGCTGGCCAAGTTGGACTGAGCCACATGTCAGCCAGATGGAGTGTAGCTGGTTGCTGCTGTACTCGCCGAAGCATTTGGTGTCTCTGGAAGATTAAATCCTGTTCTCGCTCCAATGCGGAGCTTTGGGGTGATGCCAAGGGTAATGGCTCGCTGTTATACTTAAGGCCATGCTGAGAGAATGGAGGATGAGATATACGCCCAAAGCTTTTGCTGCGTTGGAGCCTATGCGCTCAGCACTCGGGGGACAGGCGAGATGGTTTTTGCTGTCTGTTGTGGAAAGGAGGACTTCGGAAACTGTCTCAAAATTGGCAAGGAATGGAGGCGTTTTATTTTTGTTTTGGTCCCCTAAAAACCTTAGTGTTCCTGGCAGGAAACTAGGTCATCCACCAGTACGAGGGAGGCTGCATTGATGCGCATCTCAGGGAATCGCTTTTTTAGACCACGTTTGATGCATGATGGAGCTGGCTGTTACTTTGTTTCTTTTCTTCTTTTTCCTGTTGTCGTGTTACGAGGCTCAGTGCAGTGGAAATGGAGGATTATAGGGCCGACGGTTTCGGATGTCGACCTTGTGTGTCTTTGACAACAATGTCTCCTTTTTTTCGCCTCCAACTCATCGGCGCACAGAGGGAGAAGGAAATCGGGGGCGAGAGGAAACGTTGAAATTGCTGGACCAGATTTGATATCTTGGATCGCGGGATATAGAACCCCTGCAGCAAAGCCCGGATGTCGCAGACAATGGATGGGGAAAATGAGCTTTAGCGGGATATTAGGACAGGCATCGTTTAAACAGATGAAAAAAGGAATGGGAGATGGATTTTTACTACTACTATGAGAGCACTTATGGAAACGTTTACTGATCCTGGCTGCGGTGTGGTTAAAATGAAGGGATTGAAAATAAACAATTTGAATGGACACACACACACACACACACTCAACAAAAAAAAAAAGAATAGAGTGAGCCAGACGAGCTGCTAAACAACAAGTCGACTGAGAAAGGCTAGGGAGCGACGTTGACCTGTTTGCGGTGGATTTTTCTTTAAGGAAGACAAAAATATAGTAATAAATAGCATTTACTCTAGAATCATCAATGAATGAGCTGATTCAATGTTGAAATGTGTAAGGGCCAATGAGCATCTGAGGATATCAGTTTGCTGTCTACCGTTTAGCATCAAAACGGTGGTAGCACGAGTTCCTGCAGCCGGCCTAAAAGAGATATTAAAAAGGAAAAAAAGGTTACGTCGTGTAAGAGAAGGCAGTGTAGGCATGTACAACCAAAACATCAAGAGTTTCCTCGAAGCTCGTGATTCTATACGGCATAGCCTTGGCGTGATAGGTGACCAGGCGGCTACGCGCGTGAGAGCGAGGCCAAAAATGCGGCCTGAGGCACTAATGTGGACTAGGGCGCTTGCATGTGCAGATCCGCTTTACAGCAGGGAATTGGCTGCTACAGGTGAGAAAGGAAAGGTACCCTACTTAGCTCGAGCCTTTCTTGAGGCCGTCGCGCGCGTTGCAGCTTTCCCCGAGCTTTAAGCAGCATCTCAAACAGTCAATTGCACGCCTCACCATCGCTTTGTGCTCCAGCCGAGGGTCGAATCATGGCCGACTACGATCGCAGACAGCAGGGCAGCTTTAACCGCAAGAGGAGATACAGAGGTTCGTCTATCCCCGTACGTGTATACACACGCTCTGCAGAAGCTGATGCGACCGTCCACCAACCCAGATGACGATGATCATTATGACCGCCGCCAGCAGCGACGGCGAATAGACTCAGCGCCACCGCCTGTGCGCCTTCGAAGGCAGCTCCTCAGCATCGCCGATTCCCCTCTGCGCCGATGGGGCGAAGAAGTGCAGTCAATTGCCCGCCTGGTGGCCGACAACTACGATGACGAGAACCTACGCAATACCTTTGTGAGCCTGGCCATGCAGTTGGTTGTTGAGCAGCCTCTAAAGACTCCGTTTGTGGCAGCTGTGGTGCTGGTGGCCAACACTCTCAAGCCCGAGATCGTGGACGCCATCTTGACGCTCGCTACCCAAGAGACGGAGAGCAAGATTGCCAAGGGGGAGTGGAAGCACGTGAAGCTCTATTTGAAGTTCTTGGCATGCCTTCAGGCGTGCTTGCAAGGCGATGGAATATTCCCTCTGCTCGAGGAACTCTTCAGCCGCGCGGCTGACCTGCAGACTGCAAGCTCTGAGGATGTAGGCTGCCCTTTGTTCTCCCCAGATCTGTTCACGGACTAACACTTGTCCATCTAGACGATCGGCACGGAAATTGTCAAGATCATTTTGCTCACGATTCCTTACATCATGGCCGCTGCTCCCGGTCAATTCCAGCAGAAGGCGGCAGATCTCATGGACAAGACCGATATCATCGCGTCTGAGCCCCATGCGCTCCAGGCCTTGGTTGATCCGTATCACCCCGACATCAAAGATGAAAGCTCATCGGCATCTCTAAGCTTGTGCATGCTTCTGCAGAAGCAGCTGCAAGCTGAAGCCGCCAAGAACTGGGAGCTGACATGTATCCCCCGCCCCTGGAACATGCCCCTCGAAGAGATTGAATCTCAGGATAAGCTTACCAACGCGCCAAAGCACGAGCTGCCCAAAATCTCCATACCCGCAGCGGTGATTGCTGGTCCTCGGCCACTGTTCCCTGAGGTCTATTTCTCCGTTTACTCCGACCAGGACGTGGAATCTGTGCCCTCGACGGATAGCGTGGCATCATCTTTGATAAGGGATGGTCTTACCGACACAATCAACGGCCTTCATTTCAATAGAAACGCCACCGCGAGATATTTGATCGACTTGGACTGTTATTTTGCCGATGATACCTTTGTCAAGAGGGCCACCCCATTTGATGAGCTGCGCAACGCGACGCCAGGAAAGCCCACATGGAAGCCGGAAGATGTTGCTGTTGACATTGTGTTTGCGCAACTGTTCCAGCTACCTTCACCCGAGCACAAACTGGTCTACTACCACTCTGTTTTGACAGAGGCTTGCAAGCTTGCCCCAGCTGCCATTGCGCCTAGTCTGGGACGAGCTATTCGCTATCTTTACAATAACTCTCCTCGAATGGATTTGCAGCTGGGCTTCAGGTTCCTCGACTGGTTCTCCCACCATCTGAGTAATTTTGGTTTTACTTGGAAGTGGGCGGAGTGGAGCGACGACTGCAGCCTTCCAGACATTCACCCTATCAAATGGTTTCTTAAAGGGGCCTTGGACAAGGAAGTACGACTCAGTTTCGCTCAGCGCATTCAGAAAACCCTCCCGGAACCATATCAACCCTTGGTTGGTCCTGAAAAGGAAAAAGACGTCCCTGATTTCAAATTTGACAACCCTGGTAAGCCACTACTCCCTTTTATGCCAAGTATCATCGCATTCTTGCTAACCAACTACGTCACTTCATTCAGATACGCCATTCGCCAGCGAGGGTCAAGAGATTAGCGGTTTGCTCAGAAAGAAAAGCCCTGACGAGGAATTTCAGCCCATCATTGATAAGATTCAATCTGACGCTAGTGAAAGAGCACTCGACCCGGTTGTCACAAGCACTGATGTCTTGATGACGGCCATTTGCTGGGTTGGATCAAAATCACTGAGCCATGTCATAGCGTGCATTGAGCGAAGCAAAAGCCGACTTCTTGATGCTGCCAATTCATCGCCAGCGGCGCAAAATCAGATCCTGGTTGCCGTCATGGCCTACTGGTCCGCACATCCCGGAATCGCCCTGTCCATCGTCGAAAAGTTGGTGAATTATTCCATCCTTACGCCCACCTCGATTGTGCGTTGGGCTTTGACCGCCGATCCTGCTGCCGATGGTGCTACTGCCGGCGAGTCTCTTGCCCAACCTCACATTTTTGAGCTTGTCTTGAACACGGTGACCAAAGCTTCTTTCAAAACCCGCCAGCTTGTCTCTTCTCCTGATGCAGATGAGGAAACACGCAAGGCTGAATCCAAGGCCATCGTGGACCTTTTCAGCACTCTCAATGATTTGCTGGTAAGCTGGGCGGGCGGCAGCAAAGATGAACTGATGGAGACTGGCGACGGTTCAAGTGAGCGCGAGGCTACCATTCGTCAATGGGGCCAGCGGTGGCTCAGGGTGTTTAAGCGATTGGGAGCAATCGAAGAAGCCTTCCTCGTCGAGGCGGCCAAGGAAAAGCCTAATTCATCGAATGAAGGAGTCGATGCGGTCTAGAAGACTTGGATCGAAGACTATGACTACTATGGTGATATATTGTAAAACACTGTGACATTGCCGACACGGTTGGGCTCGCACATGGAAGGGAGACAAGTTATAAATTGCTACTGGGCTTTGCCCGATAGGTACTTGCGAGTGGAGGGTTGATTTGGGCCATACTTTTTCGAGGCAACGTTTTCGTTTTGATCTTTTCTCAGGGTTTTCTTGTTTTATAGGCTAAATTAGAGTGAAATATTCGCGAGGTTTAGAAAAATCAGAATTTCAGAACCATTTACCTACAGAAGTAATACATGATATACACTCATCTTCTATATTACAGTGTCCTCCATCTCTGGCCTCGCCCGGGAGAAGGGAATATGTTGAGAAAGTAAACAATTGCTCCTCTCGTGCTCAGCTAAGAAAAAAAAAGTTATGTTCTTGGCGAAGATCGAATGCTCTATGAGAGGCGGTAAGCTATGCTCGATCTTTGGTAAAGTCTCATTATATGATATCGTGAACTGTTTTCATGATGGCCCTGTCCCCCCCAACACCCCTTTCTCACACAAAAGCCTCGTCCATGAGAGAAAGAAGTGAAATATAAAGTGACAAGACTTGTTGTCCTGTCGTTCTTGTTACTGTCGTCTTCATCGTGGTATTATACGCATGTGATAGCAAAAAAAAAAAGCAAGATTCGTTGCCATCCCCCAAACTCCATTTGTTACCGTGTTCCGTTTCCTTAGAAGTATGTCATAACCGAACTATACCGTCTGAACAAAGAAATGTGCCAGATCAAAAGCAATAAAAATCAAGGCCTTAAAGGAAAAGAGACGAAAGAAACCTTTCGCCTCTCAAGAGATATTTATTCGTCGTCATCGAGCTGCAGTGTCATGCTATCAATTTCCTCTTGATCGGCTGCGGCATCGTCCCGCCCGGTAGGACAGGCTGCTGTGATTTTTCGCCCATCCGTTTGAGTTTCTCGAGTAAATGACTGTAAGAGTGTTAGACTCGCAATTCTATCAGAGACAGGTTGAGGGCGGCGGCGAAATGTATCAACCAGTTGACGGAAAGACTCCTTTGCCGATCCACTAAGATCTGGTATTTCGTTGGGCGGTGGGCTTGGGGGTGGAAAGGCCTCGATTGTTGTGGGATTTGATGAGTGAAAAGAATGGGTGGTGGTGGTAGATGGTGGTGATAATGGGGGTGGTGAGGGTAGTGAATTAGGACAAGGGTCGACATTGGGGGTGGCTGTTTTTGCTGTATCTGTAGGAGGGAACTCAACGAGAATCAGAAACGGTGGGAAGTAGGCATACTTGATTGGCATGTGGCCGCGGGAGCTTTCAGTGACTGCTAGATTGAGCCTCTTGGTTTGCTCCTGGTGCTCTTCAAAGTGTTTTTGGATTCGGGCTTGGCACCCATCGGCATCGCCACCCCTTACAACGTAGGTACAGCCGTCCTCGTCGCACGTCCAGGCGTCACCGGGCCCGCGAGGAACTGTGGAGGGTATTTTTTCCGTTCGAATGACAATCTGGATGGGCTCTGACTTTTCAGACAGTAGCGGAGCATCTTGACCAGCGTCCCTGGGAGTGTCTGCTCCAGTTGATTCTTGCATGGAGACATCTTCTTCTTGCTCTTCCTCTCGGTCAGAGAAGTAATGAGATCGTTTCAAGCCCGACGATTCAGAGTCTGGTTCGCTATCTTCTCCAATCTCGGCAAAAGCTCGTTTCTTGGAAGAAGCCACCGTTCGCAAGCCAAATGTCTTGACTGGTCTCCGGCCAGGACGCTTCAAGGTCTTCCCGATGGGACGAGGTTGGTCGTCGGTTTGAGGCGGAGAGGATTTTCTCTCAACAGCGGATGACACTGGCTCCTTCTTTGAACGCTGAGTTTTCTCGCGTCGCACCAAGCGGTAAGGGAATTCGGATAGTTTTATAGCTCGTGGATTGAACGGTTTATCTGCCAACTCCTCCAAGTATGACCAAAGTTGCAAAGTTTGGAATCTGTCCTTGTCCAAGTTCTGCAACAAAGCAGCAGCATTGTAGTGCAAAACTTCTTGAACAGGGACTTTGTGGGAGCCCACAGAACCGTCTTTCCACATGGGGAACTTATAATCAAAGTAGAGGGTATTGAGAGTAGTCATTCCAGAGATACCTCGTTTTGTACCCACCCGCTGTTCGCATATCTCCTCTATTGCGGAGAGAACAGAGGCAAAGGGAGACTGATCTTCATGCGCAGTGCTCATAGCAGCATCAGTAGGTTGAATATCCATTGCTGGTTGCTGTACAGAGATGCGAGGAGCAGCCACATCCATATTTAAGGCTGGTTTCGGTCGCTTTGACAGTTGAATTTGATCAGGGTCGACTTTGTCCATGCTGACGCTCCTGGCGATGCGACTTGAGGACCTATTGCTTGGCGCTGGACTCGCTCTTTCACGTGGTGAAGGACTACGCGCTTTTCGAGGATTCTTGAGTGCTACCATGGTCTTATGTACCACATCCTAAATAGCCGTTAGCCACGGAGATAGCATTTTTAGTAAAGTTGTTTACTCACTGCATGTTCAGTTGTAAACCATTTGTAGAATGGGGTTTGTTTCCAGTCAATAAGTTCGAGAGATTCCTGTGTGAACTGGCAAAACAAGAAAATAGCGTGCTCAGCACACCGCTCCAAGACCTCATTGAATGTTGCCCCGTCGCCAGTTTTCATGGCATACTAAAAAGTCACTTTAGCCTTATAAACCTTTTGGCCGATACTGCCATTCACTCACCTGCAGAAAGTCGTCGTGAAGAGATTCTAGAAGGCTTTGACCTGATGCCTTCGGAATTTTGTTTAGTTTTTTTGAGTTATATATGTCCACCAGGTTATAGTACATGGTCGTGGCTTCGCACATCTTGTTGAATATCGGGCGATAGGCTTCTGAAGGGTTGATCTCGTACCAAGCTCCTCTGCCCAGCGCCCACACGAGGGGGCGCGCTCCCGGCGCTTCTCCGATCGAATAAGCGATGCACTGGCGAATCTCTATAGGAGTGGATGATCGGACCTTCATGATAACTGTGATAGTCAGAAAAGTTATTGCGACGGCTGGAGGGGCGGGATAGTGCGTGGCGGCAACTCACGATGTCTTTTGTCTGAAGCATCCTCCATGATGAGGTAGCCTCGCACGATATACGGGCCTCTCACAGCGACATCGAGGGCATTCTCGAGAACTTCGCCTTTCCTGTCATAGACGGTGGCATTTCGCAGCTCAAGGCAAGGATAGTCATCCTTGGGGACATCCTTCGGTTGCGATCTAACAACATTGGACTCTTGCAACCAGCGGATCTTGTCGCCATCAACAGTTTCGACACTCGATGTCGACGCCCTTCGCCTGCGTCCGCTCATTGTAATTTGAGATTGCGGTCGGCAACCATAGAGCGATAGTGATATAAAAGATCGGGAATATCAAGAAATAGCAGAGTCCAAGCTGGAGGGAGCAGTGGGAGAACGAAGAATCGATCGAAAAAGAGGCTTGTCCTGGCGTCGATCTTGATCGTGGGGAAAGACTCTGGGCTGGCCTGATGAATTGCTGGCCAAATGACTGGTCCCTGTTGGAGGGAAATGAAACGACGTCTCTCTATGGTCACAGTCGGATGGACGTGCATAGAATTCAAGCGAGAAGAGCTGTCGACAATGTTGGCGCAGTTTGAAGATGCAAAGCAAATGGCGTGGAAGTTGGAAAGGCTGCAGCACTTGAAAGCAGTTCGCAATGCCTTCAGTGCTTTAGCAGCAGTGGAACACGCCAACGCGCTAGCTCGGCGTCATACCTGGCGGCTCGCGACTAAAGAATGCGCCGCGATAATCGGCGGCAGAGCCTTTGGAGGGGCTAGCGGCTTTGACAGCTAACCGGCAGTTGGAGAAGCCCTGTAAGAACTCACTGGCAGCACTGGAGAGTTCTGCAGGACAGCGCTTTGGCCACGACCCCGCTACAACTTGGGCTGCTGTATGTACAAGCGCAGTGCCCTTATAGAATGCTAGCTTGCAAATACTATTTAAGTATACATAAACCGAATGCATTTTAGACAATTGTCTATAGATGCAGTGATACTTCTTATAGTTTATTCTATCCTTAACAGTGTATTTCGCAACGCGACGTATGGCGCAGTTCCAAGTCAGCAAACGCTGACATTCAGCTCAGAAAAAGCCCATGCAGCACGATGGTGGATATGACGGGACCCTTGCATCGGTTCTTAGCCAGAGCTTTAGTCCGCTGTACTGGCTACACTCCAAATGGCTAGGAGGGGCATCTGTACTTAGCTTCTAGTGTTATAAACACCCGAATGTTGTGTACCGACCTTGCTAGCTCGGTGCAACTCAGGTATATATACGTGCGATATCTTATCGCTACGCTAAGTCAATTTTTTTTTCCCAATCGCCGCCCATAGCCTGAATCGCGACTTGATTGTTGGAGGTGAAAGTGAGATCGTGGTGAAAGCTACATAATTTGCGGCTTCCCTCTTAATCCTCTAACTTTTCTCCTCTTTTTCACTTCCGTTCTCTTTCGTATTTCTTCGGTTTTTCCCCCCATACCCAGCTTTGAACTCGCATGCGACGGCTTGGAAAAGTGCTATCAACAATGGCTTCGGACGTCGTCCGGGATGGTGTTTTTGGTAGGCATCTTCTTCCTATGCGCTGACTTTGACTGCGCTTCTGCTCTGCCGATGCCTTTGGCCCTGAGGGAATGCTGCTAATACAATTTGGTTTGCCTTCACAGCCATAAACAAGCCTTGCGGCATCAGCTCTGCCCAGGTTATACGAGAATGTCAGCAAGCTTTCAACCCTTCTTCGTTCTTTAAGCCGATGATCGACGCAGAGATTGCCCGACGACTTAAAGAAGGCGGCCAGTTCCATCGGCGCAGGGCTGAGAAGAAGGCTTCCCAGGTCAAGATTGGCCACGGAGGAACTTTGGATCCCTTGGCGACGGGCGTATTGATTCTGGGCATTGGGTCTGCCACAAAGCAGCTTCCTCAGTTCCTCGACTGCACCAAAACGTACGAGACCATCGTTTTATTCGGCGCGAGTACCGACACCTACGACAGAGTCGGCCGTATCCTATTCAAGCGTCCCTATGATCACATCACACGCGAGATGGTGGAAAAGGAGCTGGAGGGGTTCAAGGGCAAGCAGATCCAGATCCCGCCTCTTTACTCTGCGCTCAAGATGAACGGCAAGCCTCTCTACGAATATGCGCGCGAAGGCAAGCCTATACCCAGAGAAATTGAGGGAAGAGAGGTCGAAGTGTTGGAAATTGAGCTTGTGGAATGGTACGAGCCAAAGAAGCACACCCATCGCTGGCCAACAGAGGAGGCAGAAGCCGCTGAGCGCAATCTTGCCGAGCAGGCCTGGCGGGTCACAAAGCAACAGGAGACTGCGCGGAAGCTCACGCCAGAGGAGAAGGAGCAGGATGATCAAGCAGTAGCAGCGCATGAGAGTTTCAAGCGCAAATTCGAAGAGCGACAAGATGAGCTCATCAGAGATGCGCCACGTAAGAAGCAGCGCCCTTCCAAGCACTCGGCCATGATGTCTGGCGCACTCGGCCAGCTGCCCCAGCCCATCCACTCAAACAAGGGCAAAAATCTTGTGCCTCCTTCGCCCGATGAGAGCACCCCTCCGCCGTGGAATGACGAAGGCCCCCCTGCTGCTCGGATTCGATTAAAGGTGACATCAGGCTTCTACGTACGAAGCTTCTGCCATGATCTTGGCACCAAGCTGGGATCGGCAGGCCTCATGGCAGAGCTTGACCGTGTCCGCCAGAGCGATTTCACCGTCGGCGGCACCAACTGCCTTGAGTACGAAGACCTGGCCAAGGGCGAGGAAGTTTGGGCACCCAAGGTTGCCGATATGCTGGCGCGATGGAATGGAGAGCCCGAGGGACAGTGGCCTGGCCCGAAGGCAGCTGAAGCACAGAAGAAGCCAGAAAAGAGAAGCCCAAGCCCGAGTACTGGCGCGTCAGCTTCTGCTCGATCTGAAAAGCGATCACGGTCGCCATCTGTGAACGGCGCCTCATCGCCCGCTCGTAAACTCCAGGCTAAAGGTGATGGAGAGAAGCCTACACGACAAATCAATGGCGCCAAAATCCCCACAAAGTCGGATGATGAGAAGTCCTGGAATGGATTTGATGACTAGAACGGGAGAAAACAAAACAATACAATAAAATTAAAAAAAAAAAAAACACGATGATTAATATATCAAAGCGGATTATCTCCTTTATGTTGTTTAGGAGGAGAATACGACAGCGTTGTCCCGGACAGTTGATGAACTCAGGAACACATGCCCATGCGTATACAAACCAATGGCGTAGGGGCACGAAGACATTTTATATAGAATCGCAAGCAAATACTTTCACGAGTGTAGTCTCTTACACCATGTTACCATCAAGATGCATCTCAGTTCTCGTGTTCTCTCTACCCAGTGATTAGTTGATACCGTTTACAAATACCTTACGGCATACTCCATTGCCACTCGTCCAGCCGTGCAAATCCAAAAGCTGTAGTATTAAAGTCAAAAGCCAGGGCATGTTCCATTCTTGCGCATTGCCCATTCGTCAACGAAAGAAAAGTACAAGAAAAAGTAAAAGAACCAATACAAATAGATCTCAACGCTCCCATTTCCCATTTCTCTGATATTCCGTGATAACCCAACCCATGAAACCAGTCCATCCAAATTTGCCCGCTATTATCCCTTTTGTTCTTCATTTATTCATACATCCAATCATTCAATGTCTCGAGACGCCAACGTCAGAGCCTCTGCATCGTATCCCTCTATCAGCAGGGTCTTGACTTTTTCAATTCGATGCATAGCTAGCTCCAGCTTGTCCAGCCGTATCCTCTTCTCCACATCCCGCTGCTCGAGTTCCGATACCTTCTGCTCCAGGGCTGCCCTGGCGCGTCGCTCCGTGGCCACCATCTCGTTGGCCTGCTCAAACAGCGTCGCACTGAGATCCTCGAGTTCCCTGTTCGTCTCATTGAGGCGGCCCTCTGCCGCTTTACGCAGCATCTGCTCCTTGTTCAGAGCTTCGAGTAGGTCTTCAGCTGTGCGGCCACTAATTCTCGTCGTCGTCGTCGTCGTCATCGGCGTCATCGTCATTCTCGCTTCTGTTGGCGGCGGCGGCGTCACGGGAGGCGCGGCTCTGGATACCGCCGGGGGACTCGCGGTCTGTGGTCGACGCGAATACATCAGCGCGGATATCCTCGTGGCGCCGGCCTGGAAGAAGGACGAGCGGGTGGGACTGTGAGACTGTTCGGGCGTTGACGAAGGCAGCATGGCTCGCAGCTTGGTCAGCTCGGCCTCGTAGTCCGCCCAGCGGTCCACGGCAGCGGTGGCCTTTTGGTTCAGCTGGA
The DNA here is from genome assembly GCA_038502285.1 of Trichoderma sp. 2475. Lineage (NCBI taxonomy): Eukaryota > Fungi > Ascomycota > Sordariomycetes > Hypocreales > Hypocreaceae > Trichoderma > Trichoderma sp. 2475. The sequence goes on along the minus strand of JARPVV010000003.1, from coordinate 713,649 downwards.
AGACCTGGGTTTCGAGCTCGGCGATGCGGGCCTGGGCGTCGAGCAGCTGGGTTGATGGCGGCTCGGCATCGTGTGGGGGGATCACGACGCCGCAGTTGGGGCAGCAAGATGGGCTGGGATCGACAAAGAGGGATGTTGTTTTCGAAGCGGTGGCCGTAACGACCATGGTGGACGACATAGTAGCCAGGATGTTGCTCTGCTTTTCCTTGTGCGACGCCTTGATTCCAGCCGCTTTCGGCACGAGATACGCCGAGCTCTCGTCTCTACGTTCAAAGACCCCAAAAAAGAAAGCCGGTTGGGCAGTCGTAAGGTTGAAGAAGCAGATGCAGGTGCGCCGGCGGGGTGGTTTAAGGGAATGTCGCGTGTGTTAGTGGAGCGCTCAGCAGGGGCAGACGCAAACCTTCTGAGGGAAACAGGCTGAGATGCCCTTCGAAGAGCCAATACAGGGGGGGCTGGAGAAACTGACAGCGGCAAGGTCCGCTTTATCTATTCCATGAGCTGGTCTGTGTGGCTGGTTGTGTTTAAAACTGGCCTGCCGTTGTACAGCCTCCACGAGACACGAAGAGCTGCTATAATTAGATACATTTGACACATGTGCACAGGTACAGGGCAAGGAGCAAACAAACATCAATAAGAAATTTTCATATTATTGCCACTACTGCTTTGTAGAGCCCCTTTATCAATAGTATAGAGGACTATTCAAGGCGAAGAGCACCTCTAAAAGCTCCGATGTTGCTGCAACGCATAGCTGCGGCAATCCAGGGCACACGCTGCAGCTTTCTAGTCAGGTACGGTTCAGGGAAAAAGCGCGCTAAATCTAGGCCTGACTCCATGCCCAAACCCATGCCTACCAGCCAAGCTATTTTGATGGAGCACAGTAACATTTATATGCGTGCCTCAAAGGGTCCGTGCTGTTCACCATCCAAAGTATCGCCTCATTTGTTTCCCATCTGTTTCGGCGTTCTGAGTGTCCGGAATCCAATAGTGACCCCGTGTTTGATAGTTCTCGCCCAGGTGTTTGTACAGCTATTCACTAGCAGCTGTTTGTGTGGCGCCCGAGAAGCCTAGTGTTGGCTTGTTGCTGCTGACCATACCTGCAAATTATGATGTTGCGCATAATACAAAGGACGGCAGTCGAATTTCGGTGTCTTCGCAGTTGCCTCAGCTTGGCTTGGCAACCTTTCGTGGCTCGCTCACGCCCGTGTCGGGATCTTTGAACTCTTTCCAGCTGATGGGAACCATGTCATTTCCCACATCGCTGGTCGCCATGATAACGCCAAGTTCATTGGATGCTGTCGAGAGATAATAGTTGGCTTGATCGCCTAGGGAGATCTAATCACGAACTGTTAGTCTTCATTGTCCAGACCGGTGATGGAGGGATATTTCCTTACTACTTGGGCCCGAACAATATCACCGGGTTTGAAAGATTCGTGAATCTTGACCTTATCTTGCTCCGTCGCCCTAACGTCTTGTACTCGGATCACGCCCTGCCATTCTGTCTGCAGAACCGTATCGCCAACTTGTTGAATGACTACGATGGCCTGCTTTGGCATAAGCCGCACCACGCGCGCCAACACAGTGTTGCCGACATCTGGCAAGACCTCTCGCTTGCGGCCGCGCCTAACAACGGAGATTGTTGATAATTCTTCCACAGAGGGAGCTGTGATCTTGTTTAGTCGCTTGGCCGGCCCAGGAGCTTTGGCTGGTGCTGTGACGTTGACATTGCCTAGCAGCGACGAGACAATATTGCCTCCGTAAACGTGTGTGCCTGGGCCCGGAGCATAATTGCTTGCGGGGCCCAAGATGGTGCCTGGAATGGCGAGAGAAGGCAGAGTGTCAGTCGCCATTGAGATCAGATTGGGAAGCGAGCTTCGTCTCTTGCACTACATCAAAAATCACCAGCCATGATAGCAGCCAAAAGTCTTATCGCGATAACAGTCACGTGCAAAGCTCCGATTATCTAATCCACTTCAAAATCCGCATTCGGATCCGGGGCGGGCTTTCCCAGGCGGGGAGCGGAGCAATGAAAGTCAAACGCGCGGAGTGGGTTGTTTCAATCCTACAAGAATACTCGTACTCCGTGTACAAGTATGCCCTTTTCTCTGATCGATGGTATCCCTAAATGTTCTTTAAGGCGCGCTTCCATTGATTGCTTTCTGTATGAAGTGTTACCATCGAAAACGTCACAATGTGAACTCTAATAATGTTGATTGATTTGAAACCATTGGTAAGGCCATCAGAATCGATCCATGATGTCCGACTTGACGCTGACAGCTTGCAGAGATCCAGTTTTCCACGCTTGTCCCCTGTAAGGTGCTTACCTTTCCGCGCGCGGTACGAAAGGCGGGCCTATTAGTCGAAGGATAGGAAAAAAAAACTTTGGAACTAATGGCAAAAGCCACGAGCTCTGTAGCCTACAAGAGGAACCACTATGCTAATCGGCCGGAATCGACGAAGTCCGCACCGGCAGAGTGGATTCTCTTGCTGCTTACAAAACCCCTGCCGCTAAATGGCGACGAGCTCTGGGAGCTACTGCAGGAGTCCAAGAGCCCCCAGAAGCTGAGAAGCTGGCGCGTACGGATTCCGGGTTATGCAAGATCATAAAATCCGTCACCATTCTGCAATCCAGCAACGCCTCTTTTGTGGCCCTTCTATGCAAAAGTACTCCGAGGTGCTATCTCCGGCAGCCTTCTAAATCTCCGGGACCGTATCGGCACCAATCATCTGGCTTGCAGCGGCAATTGAGTAAAGTTTTCACTTTTCTGCCTGGTGATTTGAGTGAACCGAATGCGAGATGCATTATCGAACAGATCGCCATGTGAGTCACCCTGTCGACCAGACGGTGAGACCTGCATACGGGATTTCGGCATTGAGCCCCTTTTGCCGAATTGTTATCGTTGAATCTACGACAAGTGGCCCTTTGTTTTCTGTACGGAATTCACCGTATTATTTGTATGCGCATTGAAGCTGTTGCAACCAGGTGCCTTGCATGCCAACGAAGCTGTGGAGGCACGCAGTGGGCTTGGGCACAGATTAGTACCGAGTTCTCCATTATAGCTCAAAGAGAAGACGCTACGGAGTTCTCGTGCTACTACTGGACGATTAGTATTGCCTTTTGCGGCTCCATTAGGTCATGCCTCATCTCAGTCTATGATGCGACCAACTGGCAAAAGTTCGTGGTGCCGGTCTATTGTTTTCAATAATAAGTTTAGTTCTATTGGTAAGCTTGCAGCTCTCGCCCTCCGGAGTGGCATACGCCACCCACCATCACAATACCGCATTGCCAGCTAACCAACCTAGTCTACGAATTCGTCGGATTTCATAGACCCCGAGCTGCTTGCCTAGTGCTAGTTGCAGGAGCCCCTCCCCCCCTGCTCGTCGATATCCATCCATACGGGTTATACCCAGAAACGGGATTCTGCTTCTATTGCCTGCTCTCGCCAGCCCTGTCTGTTATGTATTACAAACGGGAACTACTCCGTAGGCGGTTGTCAATATCCACTTCGGCATGGATGGCGGGTTGTCGCTTTGCTCGCTTTTAAAACGGATGTCGCCCCAGCTCAGTTTGCTGTTTTGCGCGGTGACTCGTTCCAATTTACCTTACGGGGTTTTGTCGCCTCTGATGTGCCGTGTCGTATCTCGTTAAGGTTTTCCTCTCATGCTTTTTCGCCTTGATAGCTGCCATAATATCAACTTGGGGAGGCTATCCGAACCCATATTCTCCGAGATTAATCCTCGTTTAGACGAGATCACAAAGCCAAGACTCTCTCTCCACGATAGACTCCACAGCAGCGACTTAGAAGATCTCTGTGGCGCCACTCGCCTTGCTCGGCGAGATCTGTGGCCTGGTCTAAGTGACCGTTCCTCTCGGCCATCGTGCTGAGACCTGTATAGATATGGCAGACCCCAGCGAAGAGAAGGAGACACAAGCGCCCAAGGCTGTTGCAAACAGCAACGCCATCAGCATTGAGTCCACTTCGGAAAGTAGTTCTGAGAACGGGAATGCGGTTCACTTGAATGAGAAGCACGGCGATGATATCGAAAGAATCGAATCTAGATCCGACCAGGAAGATGACAACAACAAAGAGCCGCTCGCGGCTACCAGAAGTTATGCCACAGACGCCAGCGTGGCCACGACATCCGCCCCACGATATGCAGAAAAGTCCTGGTACAAGAAGCTGAATCCCATGCGCTGGGGCGCCATACCTGAAGTTCCCAAGGAACGAATAGTCTCCAGAGAGTATGAGGCCGGTTTCTTCAGCAGACTCACGTTCCAGTGGGTCAACCCGCTTATGACTGTGAGTTTATGGTGTATTTAAACTCTCTGTTATCAAAATTGCGTGAAAGCTAACGGTAAATCACAGGCTGGATACAGACGCCCACTAGAAAAACAGGATATCTGGCTCGTCAACCCGGACAGAGCAGCAGAACCAATGACGCTCAGAGTCAAGGAGGCATTCAAGAAACATAGAGAAAAGGGCTCAAAACGACCTTTGCTTTATGCCTTGCACGATAGCTTTACATTTGAATTCTGGCTTGGTGGGCTCTGTTCACTCATCGCATCCTTTATGCAAGTGTTGTCGCCTTTTGTCCTTCGCTACTTGATTCAGTTTGCAACCGATGCCTATGTTGCCCACGTTAGCCACACTCCTGGTCCTCATATTGGTCGCGGTGTCGGGTTGGCCGTTGGTGTTACTCTCATGCAGATCGTCCAAAGCGTATGTATCAGTCACTTTATCTACCGAGGTATGATGATGGGTGGTCAAAGCCGTGCGGTCTTGATTGGCATGATTTACGAGAAATCTATGGTCATTTCGGGTCGTGCTAAAGCTGGTACCTCCAAGGCGGCCATAATGCCGGGAACAAGCGAACAAGAAGAACAGGACAAAGGCAACAAGAAGAAGGCGAAGAAGGGGAAGAAGGGGGCTCCCGAGGAGGCCCTGGGCTGGGGCAACGGTCGCATTACTAGCTTAATGAGCGTCGATACCTACCGTGTTGATCAAGCCTCAGCTCTCTTACACATGACCTGGACCTCTCCTCTTTCTTGTATCATCACATTGGTCCTGTTGTTGATCAATCTGACATACAGTGCCTTGGCTGGCTTTGGCCTGTTGATAATTGGTGTCCCTCTCATCACAAGGGCCATGGCGTCGCTCTTCCGCCGCAGAAAGGGTATCAACAAGATTACCGACGAACGTGTGTCACTCACCCAGGAAATTCTTCAATCGGTCAGATTTGTCAAGTACTTTGGCTGGGAGAAGTCTTTTATCGATCGTCTCGCTCAGATTCGTGCCAAGGAGATCTACTCTATCCAGAAATTGCTCGCCATCCGTAATGCGATCAATGCTGTCAGCATGTCCATGCCCATCTTTGCGTCGATGCTGGCCTTCATCACTTACTCCTTAACCAACCATGGCCTTGCACCCGCACAGGTTTTCTCTTCTTTGGCGCTCTTCAACGGTCTTCGAATTCCCCTCAACTTACTACCTCTTGTCCTTAGTCAAGTGACTGATGCTTGGTCATCCCTTCAGCGAATTGAGCAATTTCTCCTCGAAGAGGAACAAGAGGAAGACGTCATTCACAAGCCCGAAGGAGAGCATGCGATTGAGCTCGTCAACTCCTCCTTTACTTGGGAAAAGACACCCCCCAAGGAAGCCGACAAAGCCGCTACTGGCAAAACCAAGAAGGGCTCTAAGAAAGCAGAAGCTCCCAAGCCTGCAGCTCAACCTGCAGCTACTGAGGATTCCGCTAGCACTCTGGTGGAAGAACGAGAGCCTTTCAAGCTCCAGGATCTTAATCTACAGGCTGGTCGAAACGAATTGATTGCAGTCATTGGTACTGTCGGTAGTGGCAAGAGTTCCCTGCTCGCCGCCTTGGCGGGTGATATGCGCAAGACTGAAGGTGACGTGGTCTTTGGCGCATCCAGATCCTTCTGCCCTCAGTACGCATGGATTCAAAATACCACTTTGCAGAACAACATTACTTTTGGCAAGGATATGAACCGGGAATGGTACAAAGAAGTTATCCAAGCGTAAGTCTTTTTCCTACTGCCACATATTATCAGCTGTTTACAGAAGCTAACTTTCCATTCAAATGATTAGATGTGCTCTTCAAGCTGATTTGGACATGCTTCCACATGGTGATCTTACCGAAATTGGTGAGCGTGGTATCACAATCTCTGGTGGTCAGAAGCAGCGTCTCAACATTGCGCGAGCCATTTACTTTGATGCCGATATCGTTCTCATGGACGATCCCCTTAGTGCCGTTGATGCTCACGTCGGTCGCCACATCTTTGATAATGCTATTCTGGGTCTCCTTAAGGATAAGTGCCGTATCCTCGCTACGCACCAGCTCTGGGTTCTTTCTCGTTGCGATAGGATCGTTTGGATGGAAGCCGGCAAGATCCAGGCCGTTGATACTTTTGACAATCTAATGCGAGATCACAAGGGATTCCAAGACTTGATGGAAACAACTGCCGTTGAGAAGAAGGAAGAAGAGGTGGAAGAAGATGACGAGAAGCTGAAACAGCTCGTCCTGACTGAAACCGCCGAAGCTCGCAAAGCCAAAAAGAACAAGAAGGGCGCGGCTCTCATGCAGCAGGAAGAAAGAGCCGAGGCCAGCGTGCCCTGGTCCGTTTACGGTGCCTATGTTCGCGCTTCCGGAACTCTCCTGAACGCTCCTCTTGTCATTTTTGTCCTTATACTCTCCCAAGGCGCCAACATCATGACCAGCTTGTGGCTGTCGTACTGGACTTCGGACAAATTTGGACTGTCAATAGGCCAATACATTGGCATATACGCCGGTCTTGGTGCCGTGCAAGCCTTACTCATGTTCCTCTTCTCCGTCTTGTTGTCTATCCTGGGAACCAACTCCAGCAAGGTCATGCTTCGCGAGGCCATGTTCCGAGTTCTACGCGCGCCCATGTCCTTCTTCGACACCACACCACTGGGTCGCATTACGAATCGATTCTCGCGTGACGTCGATGTCATGGATAACAATCTTACGGATGCCATCAGAATGTACTTCTTCACCCTGTGCAATGTCACTGCTGTCTTTGCGCTCATCATCGCATACTTCCACTACTTCGCCATTGCTCTTGTTCCCCTGTACTTTTTGTTCATCGGCGCCGCTTCATACTACCGCGCATCGGCCCGAGAGGTCAAGCGTTTCGAATCGGTCCTCCGATCCACCGTCTTTGCCAAATTTGGTGAAGGTCTCTCGGGAGTGGCTTCGATCCGTGCTTACGGGCTCAAGTCCCGATTCATTCAGGATCTTCGCCAGTCGATTGACGAGATGGATAGTGCTTACTTCCTGACTTACTCAAATCAGCGCTGGCTATCCCTTAGAATCGACATGATTGGTAACCTCTTGGTTTTCACTGTTGGAATCCTTGTTGTTACTTCACGATTCAGCGTCAATCCTTCCATTGGTGGTCTGGTCCTCAGTTACATTCTGTCCATTGTTCAGTTGCTGCAGTTTTCCATCCGCCAATTGGCCGAAGTTGAGAACGGCATGAACGCTGTCGAACGTCTTCGCTACTACGGCAATGAGCTTGAAGAAGAGGCCCCTCTTCACACTATAGATGTTCGCGAATCTTGGCCAGAGAAGGGAGAGATTATCTTTGACAACGTCGAGATGCGTTACCGAGACAATCTGCCTCTGGTGCTCAAGGGTTTGTCCATCCACATCCGGGGTGGAGAGCGTATTGGTATCGTCGGCCGTACTGGCGCGGGAAAGAGCTCCATTATGAGCACTCTGTTCCGTCTTGTCGAAATCTCAGGAGGTAGCATCACGATTGACGGTATCAACACCGCTACCATTGGCCTGTCTGAGCTGCGTTCCCGCCTTGCCATTATCCCTCAAGATCCTACTCTCTTCAAGGGCACTGTGCGCAGCAATCTTGACCCCTTCCAAGAGCATACCGATTTAGAGCTTTGGTCTGCCCTTCGACAGGCCGACCTCGTGCCCGCAGATGCTAACATGGAAGATCGCAAGGCTGATGCTTCACGCATTCATCTTGATAGTGCTGTTGAAGAAGACGGCCTCAATTTCTCTCTCGGCCAGCGCCAGCTCATGGCTCTCGCCCGTGCTCTCGTCCGCGGCTCACAAATCATTGTCTGCGACGAGGCTACTTCCAGCGTGGACATGGAGACGGATGACAAGATTCAACGGACCATGGCTACTGGTTTCAAGGGCAAGACTCTCCTCTGCATCGCTCACCGTCTCCGCACAATCATTGGCTACGACCGCATCTGCGTCATGGATGCTGGTCGCATCGCCGAGCTGGCCACGCCTCTGGAGCTGTGGAAGATGGACGGCATCTTCAGGAGCATGTGCGACAGGAGCGGCATTCGCGTAGAGGATATTGAGCACGCGAAGCTCGAGTTGGACCAGTTGGATGCTGCTGCTGCCGCTGCCAACCCCTAAGGACAATGACGATATACCCTTTCTCCAGTGCTCTCTCTCCCTCTTTATATATATATTTCTATCTCACGCCTTGGTTCTATTCCGGATAGGATGATGTTTTTTATTCTGTCTGCTGGGCCACTGGATGGAAAGTGCTGTCTTATACTACTGAGCACTTAAAAAAAAAGTTTGGTCAAATTGGTATACATTTTACGAGATTTATGTTACATTTTAGTTATATAACTTAATAGACCTAAGGAAGGTATGGATTTGAGGACAGAAACTGCAAGCATATAGGCAGTAATAAGTACGAAGAGGCGTACGCTTTATATATAGATTTTAATCAATCACACGCGCCTTTGCGGTTGCATGTCTCGCATAATAACATTCATGGCATCTCGTGATTTTCATTTATTATGTTGTGTCCTCTGGTAAAACTCGACTATAGGGCGACTGAATGATTACGTAGATATCTTAATACCTAGTTTGATATACCGTCAAGGTAGTTTGCGTGTCTCCAGTCGAATGTATAAGAGCTCCATAGTCGAGTTGGCGAGACCGAGGTCAAGTCGCATAGTCAAGTTGTTGAGATGAAATCTTGGTCTGATAGTCGTAACCTAGGTTTATCTTTATTGATTTATGTAGAATTGTTGTTTATCTCTAAATGAATATAAAATACTTACTTTGAGGTCGACTTCGTGAGGTCAATTGAGCAAAGTCAAGCTTGTGAGATCTAAGCCCAGGTCGCCGAACAGTATCTTTGATATCTCAGTAGATTCGCCTTTCTAACTAAAGACCTGCATATTCAGTAAACACTCCGTCCCTCCAGTAGTCGAGTTTTCATGAAGACATAGATGTTCACTGCTGCGTCATGAAACATTGTGTAACGTAAATTAAGATATTAAGTCCACAGAGTAGATCAAGGCATTGCAGCAGACAATCATTCATGACACACAAGCTACGCAGCTATTTGTACTCGGATGAAAAAGTAGCGCTTCGAAATAAAGAAGACTTGACTTTACAAAAAATTCTCACAAGGCCGCGCGTAAACCTCAATCCAAAAATAAAAAAAAATAAAAAAAAATTGTGAACAAAAAGACAAAAGCTCACGTCCTTCAGCCCGCATTTGCCCCCTCTGCTTACGAGAGCTCATCATGGGCCAATAAGATGGGATCAGGATAGATAAATAGGTAAATAAATCGTATAAACTATCATCAGCGACGCCATGAACCCCAAGTCTTCCAAGACAGATATCAAAGACAAGAACTGTGTATACTTGTAATACCAACAGTAATAACAATATTAGAAATACGCCAAGAAAAGAATAAGAATGGTCATTTTGGAACAAGATCTTTAAAAGAAGAAAAGAATTAGTATCTGTTTCGAGGGCTGCCTCGAGGACTGCCGCTGCCGCTGGCTCTGTCGCGCGGCATCTGGGGCGGAGGAAGGCTGCCGGGCTCGTCGGCAAGCAAGTCTTCGAGATAGGCACTTGGAGCCCGCTGGCCCGGCTGGCGGGTGTTTAGGTTGACGGAGCTGCTGCTCATGTCTCTTCGCGGGGAGAAGTGAGGAGAGTCGGGAGGCGACGGGCCCATGAGCGAACCCCTCGAGCCGTTGGGATAGCTCGTCGATTCGGGTCGCAGGTTGGTCAAGCTGATGGAAGGGCCTTGCTGTCCGCCGGGAGACGAGGTTCCGGCAGCGTAGAATCCGGAGGGCAGGAAAGCCGAGCCGCGAGCACCCGGAGCGTTGGAACCAGCTGCTGTGGGCGAGAAGAACAGATTGGACTGGCTGGGAGCGGCAGATGGAGTCATGGTGTTTCGGTTGGTGCGACGGACGCCGCGGCCACTAGAAGGTGCAACAGGAGAGGCGTGATCCGAGTACTTGTAGAACGGCGCGGGCGGTGCTGGGAAGCCGGTCTTGGCGTTGGCCTCGTGCTGGGCCAGAGCAGCGCGGCGGACGGAGCGATGGAGCAGGAAGCTGACGATGACGCGCCACAGAAGAACGCCGAGGCCAAATGCGCCGAGGATGGCGCCAACGGCGATGAAGACGGTGCCGTCCGGCGCGCTGGAGTGCTTCATGAAGGGCGCATTCTTGGTGGGCGGCACGGTGGGCGCTGGGTATGTTGGGATAGGGCCGCCTGGGCCGGTCAGCGTGGGGAGACCAGTAGGGCCCGAGTCGTCGGCGGATTGGGAGGGCGACGGGGTGGGCGACGAGGACGCGGACGACGCGGACGACGCAGAAGACGCAGAAGACGCAGAGCTCGAGGAAGAGCCCTTCTTCTGGGCCAGCACTGGAGAGGCCAGCAGGGCAAAGGCCGCCAGGGTCGACAAGAGGTTGGAGGCCCGCATATTGTTGGGGATTTTCGATTGTCGAGAATGGACACTAAGCTGAAGAATGGCAGGGAGCCGAACGACGATAAGTCTGTTCAGGCGCAATCAGAGCTGTCGAGTCGATGCGATTCGAAGGGCGGAAGCGTCTTGCTGGGAAAGAGATGGAAATCGGAGCGTGTATTATCGTCGCTTCTGCTTTGCTGTTCAGACGGCGGCTGAGAATGGAGTTTGTCGCAGCCCGCTGTAACGAATGTTGCGGGCCAAGTAAAAATAGACGGATGCGATCAAAGATACGATGCAATGCGATAAATGGGCAACGAATGACAGCCAGGCCCCCCAAAAGAAAAAAGAAAAAAAGGAAGATATGTCCTCCCAAGGCGGAGTCCGACGCTGACGAGGGTTTGGTGATGCTGGGGAGAGAGAGACTGAAAACGGCCTGCGCGTGTTTTCGAACCGCCTCCTTTTGGGCCAAGGGCAGACGCAGTCAATATTACCACCAGACGCAGCTAAGCAAAAAAAAGCTGGAGAGAGGCCCCCCTCCCCGTTCTCGTAAAATGCGGTGCTGTGCTACTGCTAGCATTCACTGCTAGCGGCGCTACTGGAGTCAGCGCACATGGCACACTGTACGGGCGCTGGAATGCAGCGCCAATGACGGGCGGCAGGGCGGCGGGAGAGGCTGCGCACGGCCCCTCTGCGCACTGGAAAAAAGCTCGTATCGGCCTGGTAACGGGAGGTCCTTACAGTGCGTGGGGATTGATGGTTTTTTGGTTCCATGGTTCAAGGTTGTTTAGCGGCTGCTATCTTGGGAATGATCCCCAGACCAGGATATGGAAGCGATATGGGGCAGCTGGCAGTACGAGATGATGCTATTGATATCAAACGATTAATGAAGCAGTGAATTTTGACCTCCAACGATGAGGATGTGATGGCTTTCGCTGCTTCAGTCTTACATCCAACGGCAACATGTGATATACAACTACCTATGAAACTGTTATCAGCACTCTTTGCTTCATTATGCAGTGGCCACAGCTCATACATGAAAACATACCTGTATACTAGAATGGCTGTAAACTCACGACACTGACATGAGTGGATTGTTAGATGGTAATTGCCTACTAACATGATAAGCCTCCAGACATGCAGATGCTCAGGTACCATCTGCCTGGCAGGCGCCACAAAAGCATCACGATAGCGAATGGGCTTTCCTAGAGTTGTGCAAGAAGCAAAATTCTCCACATGCTGAGATGCTTCTTTGAGGCTAGCAATGAGGGTCCTGCAGGTTCCTGTTACCGATGGAGTGCGGGCTTGATAGGACAGGTCTGCGACATGCCTTATCTGTGATGGATGAATAATGGACATTCAACAGATCAATGGATTAGAGGGTAAAAGGGTGTCAACGCATGGCAAATGACTGAGAGATGACGCAAATACATATACCGCTCCTATTGTATTATATCAACATTATGCTTTAACCCCGAAATCAATGCTTCTCTCTAATATATTCGCTGTCGCGCTACCTCGTTTCAAAACGTCTCCAAACAATGGCACCCAGCTGAGCCGCTCAGCACGCCGCGCACGTGACTCTGACGTTGCCCAGAACTTGCGCTACCGCCGGATCCCAGCGTCTCTCCAAGAGCGTCATCACCATCCCAAAGAAGCCTCAGCAAGCCATCCTCTCAACGCCGCTCCATTCTATCGCCAGCTTTGCCTCCGTTCAGCGCGTCTGTCACCCGCCACACTCGCTGCCTGGTCATTTTCCCTACTTTTAAACCAGATCATCGCCATCGCCATCTCGACACCATGGAGGAAGAGCGCCTTTGGAAGTTTAGGAAACCCGAGTGGTTAAACAGCATGTGGGCTCGGAACGCTGGCGTCTACGGCGCCGGAGCTCTGGTGAGTTTTTGCCTGCCTATCTTTCACTCATCTTTTACAGAAATAACCTCCCGGAATTTCTTCGACGATTGAAAATGCCTCGAGATGCCGTAACCCTCTTTCGCTGTTCCAACGGACCGCTTAGCTGACGTATGCATTTTCTCCATTCATTAGTTCTCCATCGCCTTTTACGTTATGCTCGACTCCGCCGTCTGGTCCAAGTCGGCCAAGAACGGATCCAACGTCCACGTTAAATTCGTCGACTGGCTGCCGCTCATCTTCTCCAGCCTGGGCATGCTCATCATCAACTCGGTCGAGAAACAGCGCCTCAGCACCGACTCTTTCAGCTATAGCGGATCTGGAGTCGCATGGAAGGCGCGTGTGGTCTTGTTCTTGGGGTTCGCGGCCCTTGCGGGCGGTATGGCCGGAGGTGTCACCGTTTTTGTCCTCAAGTTCATCGTCCCGGGCGTCGGCATGCCGGCTCTGAGCATGGGTATCGAGAATCTGGTTAGCAACGCTCTGGTGGGTTTCAGGTATGTATAAACTTTCTTAGCCCGCTTCTACTTGCTCTTGGTTTGGAATCAGCTAATCCTTGTGTACTTAGCTCTGTCGTTCTCTGGATCAGCCAGAACATGGAGGACGAGTACTCCTACAACCTTTCTCTGTAACTGAACCGAACCGAATCGAACTGAACTAAAAACCTATGCTGCGCGCAGACGAGGGGAGAGCGAGTGTTGGCGCATATCTATGGATCACGGGCGTAACTTGGGGCTCTTAGGGAGGGTCTGGATTTTCTGTTTTCATCTTTTCGCAAACACACACGCACACTTCGCGGAGCGTAGTCGATGATTTGAGCCCTTGTTTTCTTGTATCAGTCGAGATGACTAGCTTGATGTATCAATTTGACTTGCCATGTTTATAAAATACGATAAAAGAATCGGCAACGCATTGATCCTTGTGATCCTTTCATACAATATTCAGATGATACCATTGATCGTGTAGCAAATAAACCGGTACTATCAATATCCACAAGCAAAGCTGGAATAGTAGAGAGGCCTTATGGCTGATGGCAGCATCGCTACTGAGCAGCCCGCTAGGCGCGCAGACATTGTCACTGCTAGCGCTAGCCGCCCCTGTAACCGGTCTCAGTTGCCTTGTACAGTGTTTTTGTCATATAACCACAACCTCACTTCTGATACCATCTCATAACTCTTCATTCCGTTTATTTCCAGAAGCATTTACAACACAGCTCGTTATCTGCACTGTTATAAATCGTACATGCAAATGAATCCCAGATAAAGAGCAAAAGGAAGAAGCAAAAAAAAAAAAGGAAGGGAGACATGAGCGACCGCACTCGAAGCGCTGCTGCTCTTAATGGGACACGCACCACCAGAAGTTCCGGCCTCGCAAACGTCCCAACCGGCGGCGGAAGCTCCAGCAACGCCGGCAGCAAGACGAGTCTCTTCCGAAGCCACTTCATCAGACGACCCAATGCGCCCTCTACAGACCCGGCGGCGGAGAGCGTGCGCCTGGACGCGGAGGTGACGCCGCGGGCTGAGGCCTCGGATCTTGTTGTGAGAGACCAGCACGGCGAAGTCGAGATTGGGAATCCGCCGACACCGGTGGTAGATGATGAGGAGGAGCTGCAGGCGCTGGAGTATCAGCAGGAGAATGAAAGTATGGGTTTGCATCTGTCCTGATTACTCATGCTGTGATACGGGGAGACATGCTGATGAGGGAATCTGTAGGGGAGAAACAGCGTCTAGCAGAGGCGATCCGGCACTATCAAATCAGTCACAGCTCTATAGCTGATCAGCCTGACGGTAAGTCACGACATTGCCTTTTCAGAATTTAAATCTTGATATAGAGGTTTGAGCTGACTCCCTCAATTCCAGCCCTGTTCGAAGCTGTACGTGAAAGCAATAGAGCCAAGGTCAACGCTTTAGCTGAAGACAACTGGATGTTCGAGCCAGAAGAACAGCCGCGCATTCCATGAAAACGACGGCAGAATCGGTGCTTGATCATAATTCTTTTTTAAAGCTCCAACCCCCTTTTCTATCCTCCTACGCCGGTTGTGTCTATGATACATCACTGATTTTAATCCTACTCGTCGCTGCCGAAACCCATGATATGAACAAAAAAGAAGAAAAGAAAATTAAAGAAAGCCTAGTCTAGTCGAGTCCCTCAGCAGCAGGAGCCTGCAGCCCCGGTCGTCGTGCCTGCTGGGGCGGCGCTGCTCCGCCTCCGCCAAACAGGCCGCTCATCATATCCATCAAGGGATTGCTCTGTCTCGGCTTCTGAATGCCAAAGTACATCTCACCAATCATCTCCAGGGGCTCCGCCCACGCCTCTGCCTCGTCTATCTGCGACGCATACTTGGAAACCAGGCCCTTGTAGACTTCGGGAGCGCCTCGCTGGATAGCCAGGAGCAGCAGGCCCAGGAAGTTGAGCAGCGGCAAGCTGGGAAAGATTCGAATGTCGGAAGTGTTGCTGGAGACATCTTGGACGCCGAGAGACGGGTTGTCGTTTGTGAGGGCGCTGATGAAGAGTCGGTAGGTTGAGGTAGCAGCGCGAACGTTGCCGACGAGGAGATAGGGTAGAACGGCTCGTGCTGCAAAGTGCGGCGCCATATGGGCGTCTCCCTCTTTGTACCAGGCGTACTCCATGTTAATTAGTACTTCGGGAGAGTCCTTGGTTCCCAGTACCAGATGTCGCTCAGCCTCGTACGTTTCGTGTTCTTCTGCGTATAGTGAACCGGCAACATGGTGTATTTCAGGGTCGCCAGCGGGGTATTCGCCAAACTTGGCAGACCATCTAATAGCAGCCCATGGTCAGTTTAAAGAGCTCATCTAAAAGATATAGAAACCTTCTGTGTTCATCACCAACTCACCCCACGCTCTCAGTGATAAACTTCTTCCTCGTAGGCTCCAGCGGGTCAAACAGCCGCAGACACGTCAACAGCCTCCCCTTGCTCGTCGCATCAGGCTTCAGCTCAGCCTGTTTATACACGTCCAGCATCATGACACACAGGTCTCCTCCGCTGCCGCCCTGCTGAGCCTTGAGCAGCGACTGCGCGACGCTGTAGAGGATGTCGATGGCGGCAGACCAGTTCTGCGTCTTGATGTAGCGGGAGGCGGCGACTCGCGTCTGCTGCTGCGCTTCGTAAAAGTCGCCATCGGTGATCTTTTCCTGCAGCCGGGCGACGATGCGGTCGACTTTGTTGGCCATGGTTGGAAGAACTTGAAGACTCAGCTCCAGGAAAGGTTAGAGAGTGTTTCCTTGGGAGTGGCGTTTGCAGGAGGAAGTAAGGTTGAGGTCGCAAATACCTGGTCTATACACCTAGGTAGCTGCTATAAGAGGGGAGAGAAGTGACTTGGGAGAGCAATGGTAACGATGGAGGGGTCAAAAGGCGAGCGGCTTTAGGTGGGCTATAGCTACGATAAGAGTTGGGCTTTCTATATAATATGTGAATACAGATTTTCGCGATAAGCCTATTACATCATCGGCGCGGATAGTGTAGCGGTTAGCATGCGTGCTTCCCAAGCACGCGACCCGGGTTCGAGTCCCGGTTCGCGCATCACTTTTTGCCATTTTGCTCGTGCAAATCTCCTCTGTGAAAGATCCATACAACGATTTCTTTTTGGTTCCGTTAGCAGAGATTCCTTTTTCTTCCCCTTGTGAATTGAGTGTTTGCTTACCTCAGTTGTTGAACTCAGTGGCGTCTGCTGAATCTCGGTTTCGTTGGGTGGGTGTGAGTAGGCTCGCTAGCCTTGGGGGCACGTCAATGCAGAGGAACGCTTTGCTCGCTTTGCTTTGCAGCCAAGTAGCTGTGAAAAAGGTTGTTTAATTACCAAATACCTGTTGTTACGTACGTTTATCATAAAGACGGACCGGTCTATACAATGCTGCCTACAGGCATGCCAGCCCACAAAACGACACTTGCCCTTTTGTTTGATACGTCCAGCCCAGAGGGACGGCAGCGTCTCCCTCCCCAAAAGTGCCAACTGATACAGAGAAAATTCCAAAGCCAAGATAGTCTCTTTCGTATCAGTAAACCCAAGTGCTCCCTGAGGTTGATTTTCTTCCCTTCTCGTACAGCCACTTGCTATTGAGCCCAATGCTTGTCCTCTTACCAGCAGACGGGCTTGGTGAGGCGGGGTCAGAAAAGACATTGGACGAGGTGCTCGCGCCAAAGTTGCCGCCATTAACAGAACTGCTAAAGGCGCTTGGCGATCCAAAAGAAGATGTCCTATGGCTCGTGCCATTAACACTCTGCGATAGAGGGCTTCCCATGGGGTTGGGGGAGAACTGGGAGATGGAGCCGGCAAAGCTTTGAGATGGAGAAAAGGGGACAGGGCTTCCTCGTCCTTCGAGAGGAGAGCCGTTGTAACTAGCTCTGCTCCCCACAGAACCAGCCATTGACGGCGTTCGCGAGTATCGCGGCGGGGTGCTGAACTTTGCGTCAGGAGTAGCTGTGCCAAGTGCCGGGTTAAGTCCCAGCAGCTTCCGCTGCGTAGCCGTCAGCGGGATATCGGAGAGCTCGTCCTTGGGGCGGACAAGCGGCAGGCATGCCATGCCAATCTGGATAAAGGGCACCAGCTGAACGAGGAACCACGCCCACCCAAAGTATTGTCGAAACGACTTGGGGAACCTAATCGTCGATTCTTTGTTAGATATATACCAATTGCTGGGAAGCTCCTCTGGTCCTCTGCCCTGTGTTATCTCACATTTGCGCGTCGATCTTGAACTTGACCAGCAGCTGGAAGCACCACATCAACAGCAGGGCAATGATGTTATAAATAATGCGCCGCACATTTTTCTCGGAGAAGTTTGAGGCATCGCGGCGCCTGGCGATTTCGTGGAGTCGAGGATGTCTCCATGTGCCAGGACTATTGGCTGTTGGGGCTGTCGCGACCTGCTTCGCGGGTGTGCTCACCCTCGCCAGAGCAGATGACATTGTGCTGTAGAGTTGCGAAGAATACGATACGTGCGGGGGAGAAGATGACGGCTGGCGGTGAAACACGACGAATATGTCTTTCCGATTTCCTGATGCGGCTGTTGGTGAGCTTTGGGCCGATCTCGAGGCTAGGCGCAAAGAATGGGCGGCAGAAAAAACCTTGAGCGCGAGGGATGGAGACAGGTTGGACGAACAAAAAGACGTGCTCTCGCTGCCAAGGCGAGGCTCTCGAAAATAATACTCGAAGTGTCTGGTCCTATGGGTTAGTATAGCAGGTATGCCGGGGAGGGGGAGCAGTGGCCGTAGCGGCCTGAGAGCTTGTGATGCCCGTCGCTGCGTGGTTGTTTATGTTCAATTTGCACGGCAACGTCGTGAGCGCAACTGCGAAGAAATGACCGGGGGCAGGACGCCAGGCCAGGTACCGCCCGGCAGTTGCAGGGGGCCATGGGCCTGCGCTGAGTGGCTGGCCTGGCTGCAGTACAAAGGCTGGACCCAGTGAAATCATTCCGTCTGGCGGCATCTCTCCAGCACGCGCCCGCTGAAGCAGCCCATTGCCTGCTGTAGCACAGCATGCCAGATGTCGCTGGTACCTGGCTGCAAGGAACTGCGCCCGTGTACCTGGAGATTGCAGGTCCGCCTCCCACAACCGCAGTTTTAGGGCGAGGCCACGGCCGTGTCGGCCATCGCAGGGCGATTCTGGCTTATCCTGCTAGCCTTATTAGCGATGCGCGTGCGTGCGCCTCGTGCTTGACCTCAGCTTTTCTTGCCTCCCGAGTACTTGTAGACCTAGCTTTGGCTGTGGAAACGCCAATCGCCAGCCTTTTCCCACTTTGCATCCGTATCGTCCATCCCTTCATCTCTCACCACCGCGCAACCTTTTTCATCACCACCATCCGCATCCAGCATCAAGCATCACCATCGGCCTCAACGATTCGACTTGCGCTATCGGCCCAAGTTGAAGTCCTCCTTGATACTTTGTCAATCAGAATCATGCGGCGTTAATACCATCATCCACACCACAAAGACCAAGAAGCAAACAAACGACGCATATTTGCCCTTCTTGACTTGTTCTTTATTTTTTTTATTTCGACTCGACCAATCTCAGCGTAGTCGCTATCCACGCCGAATTGCACCGTCGCCATGGCTGCCTCGCCGAGCTCCGTGGACGCCACGTCCGATGTAGAGCAGCCAAGCTCTCCCGCCCCAGCGGAAAGCAAATCGTTCGCCTCACGCGCCGATGCTGACGACGAAGACAACACAATCATTGCAACGCCGTCCGAGGCCGCTGAGAAGCCCGCCAGGGGCAAGGGCAGAGGAAAGGACAAGGACAAGGACAAGGACGCGCAGTCATTGATTGGTAAAATCAGGCACTTGAAGAAGGAAGACGGAGAGCCCCTTTGGCGCAAGGATATCCAGTACGACTTTCTCAGGGCCGTCTTTGACAATGAGCAAAAGGTCTTCACCAATTCGTATGACCCCGAACTGGAGAAACAGTGTTTCGCCGACTTGTACATCGACACCATGGCTCGAAGTTCCAAGACGAGCAAGGTGCTCAGAGACAAGCTGATGAACGACCGAGAGGCTGCCAAAGGCATGGCCATGGTCTGTTTGCTGGTCAACATGGGCCGCATGAACACTACACTCAATTGTGAGCATTCATCTATCCAGTTTTAACGACACGCAGTATGCATCCAAAAGCTAACAATGCAATTCTAACGTATAGTCTTTCCCGAGATGCGAGCACAACTGCGGACATATCACGCTATCCCCTCTCTACAAGCACAGCAAGATCCTCACGCCTACAAGCAGCTACAGGATGCCCCACGACTCAAGTCCATTTTGAAGGGCGGTGCGGAAGACAGAGACGAGCCAAATTCCCTGGAAAAGATCAAACAACACGACATCCCGCGCACCAACCCCGTCAACCTCATCTTTGTTATGTGCAACTCGGCGTTGAAGGTTGCAGAGCTTCATTTTCCACCCCATCGCGAATTTCACGATGTCATTATGAAAACCCAATACACCAGCATGTCTAGAGCCAAGGCCTTTCTGTGGCTAATGTGGTTCTATCTAGAATCTGACTTCACCGAAGAAGGATGCGAAGAGAATCCTTTTGGAGCAGGTGTTGATTATGGCGTTGACGTTGCCAACCAGGGCGTTCCTGAGCTTCAAGAAATGACTGATGAACAGGAAGCTGCAGAAAACGTTGACCCGGAGGTCGAAGTTGAATTTGGTCACGAGAAGCAGAAAATCCGGGCTACCATCCTGGAGATGGACCATCAGTTTTTGACCGAACGAGAGAAGCGTGGGAAAACGCGGCCATCGATGGCAGATGACGGCCCTGCCATCTTGCCTCGAATTAGACCTTCGAAGCACGAATCCGATATGGAAAGCAACCGATCGACTCCGCCTAGATTGCTGGCCAGAAAAATTGCCACTATGAACGGACACAGATCTGCCCCTCTCAAGTATCAAATTTTCGAGGGCTCTTCGCCGGCTCGGCATGGAGGAGCTGACGGTGTTGTCGCCCGAAAGCCTCGTCCCCCCACAGCCCATCAGCTTGCTGTTGAGCGGAATAGAAGCCAGAGAGTAGAGTATATTCTAGACCGTGGCCTCCGAAAACATCATCACAAAAGCAGGAAGCTCAGGCGGCAAGAGGGCGCGATCGTGAGGACATACAAGCGTCTTCAGGCTCAGGCTGATCCTTTCGAGGACAGCGACGCCGAAGACCATACTCCACGCAGCTTACCCGTCAATGGCGACAAGGGCAAGAACACTTTCAGAGAAAGGGGCATAGGGGGCCTCTGCCTCTTGGCCACTGATGCAGACGACTACGGAGAGGAGGTGAGCTCGTATGCTGCTGCCATTAGACGGTCAACACGGCGTCTCGCCCGCTGGAGAGGGCACGAAGCCGAGCTTGGCGTGATCCCTATAGTCAAGAAACCCAAGCCAGTGACAGCCAACGACAATGCCAACGACGAAAACGGCGCTGATGCCTCGGACAATCTCGCTGTCGAAGGCTCGAATCCCAAGATCAACGGCAGTGCATCCAAAGGCGATGACAAAGACATCAACGGCGACGCTGGTAACTTGGATGATGTGGAGATGGAAGAGGCAGATAACATGGCACTTGCAGATGAGGAGGCTGACGATGCAGACAAGACAGAAGTCATGGTAGATTCGGAGATGGAGTAGCAGGTGCGAACAAAGGCTACGGAGACGACGATGATTAGGTCACATTGGGATTCGAAAAAGACCCATATCGGGGTTGCTTTGTTTGTTTAGTTTTCTTCTCTTTCCTCTAAATGTTTTTTGTCTCTTCATCTTTTAGGTGCGCAGGGAGGATCTTGTACACAACGGATATGTATGGCTTTAAGGGGGAATTAGATATCTGGAGGCGTCGAGGCGTTTTTTACCAAAGAGCTAGTGCTCCGTAACGACAAAATTCAATAATTCACTACAGGCTTTAATATGAACTGCATAGAGGACAAGTGCACAATGAATTAGTCACTGCCGCGTTGGTCAGTAGTATTGTCCAGCAAATATGAATGCCAGCTAAGGCTTCATAGACCGAGTACGAATACGACAGGGGACTTTCAAGTTTGGGCTCGCTCTCCACCAAATAAAGAGAGCGCCATCCGGATCACGGCGATCCGGCCGAGCGGTGAGATCTGGCAGAAAGCTGGGCCGAGTCCTCGGGCCCCGAATGACATGCCAACATTTCCAATCCAAGGACGCTTGTGGATGAGAGAGTTGTTTATATATCTCTTCCTTTGAGTACAATTGATTCGTACTTGTTTTGCCTGGCTGCATGCCTGTTTTCCTCTCTTTGATTGGTTCAATTGCCCCATCAGCCATTCCCGCTGGATCTCGGACATCCCACTAATACCTGGAGCCGTATCATACCATACACTGCCTTTTGATCAATAAATGAATAAAACATATTTATAAATTTATTCAAGCAATAGGTATTAGGTAAAAAGGGTAAAGAAGAGAAGTGAAAGAAAAAAAAAAAAAGAGTCATGCCTCAAAACGAACCCTCGCCTCCGGGCATCAGCCGCCTCCTCGCCATCCTAGGCCTCCTCACAGCGCTGCTGGCATCAGTCGTCTACGTGATCGACCAGGACCTGGACCGCTTCTACGTCTTCGAGACGGACCATCTGCACGATCTGGCGCAGAGGGGCATCGCCCAGCACGGCAACGACACGCGGGGCATCGTCAAGTACATTGTCGACGAGCTCAACGAAAAGGTGCCCGGATATGTGAACCTCGACGAGGACTGGATGTTTAACAATGCGGGCGGGGCCATGGGCGGCATGTACATTCTACACGCCAGTGAGTTTTTATGAACACTCTTTATACCTTTTGCTAATACGGGATGTTAGGCGTGACTGAATACCTCATCATCTTCGGCACTGCCGTCGGCACAGAAGGCCACAGCGGCCGCCACACCGCCGACGACTACTTCCACATCCTCTCCGGCACGCAAATGGCCTACGTGCCCGGCGAGTACGAGCCCGAAATCTACCCGCCCGGCAGCGTGCACCACCTGCGCCGCGGCGACGTCAAGCAGTACAAGATGCCCGAGGCCTGCTTCGCGCTCGAGTACGCGCGCGGCTGGATCCCGCCCATGCTCTTCTTTGGCTTCGCCGACGGCCTGACCAGCACGCTGGACTTCCCGACGCTGTGGAAGACGACGTATATTACGGGCCAGCAGATGATTGGGAATCTGCTCAAGGGCAAGCTCTGAGATGGAGTGAAAAGGTCGGCGCTTTGAAAGGGAAAGAGTGGATCATCAATCAATCATCACTTGTCACGAGGAGCCAGGAACAGGGAACAAGAAGATTTTGCACCAACAGAGTTGGTTCGCTCTGGGATAACAACGTTAGATGAGATAGAGTGGCAGCGTGTAGATTAGATGGATAGATTAGAGGTGTATTCATAATGTAATTGTACGCAGGGATAGCGTGCAAGCCATAACCCAAAATTCAAAACTCTTATTTCTTACACCAAACGCACTATGGCAGAACAAGATGCAATCGCAGAGACGCGTATCGCGAGATCGCATCGCTATGTACCGCTATATAAGTGGACGTAGAATACCTCGAATAGATTCCCCCCTTTCTCCACCAAGTCCAAGACGCGCGCCTCCATCAAATTTTGGTATACAGGTAGATATATACTGGGTGTGTATATATTTTCTCTCGGCTTCCACGCTTCCACCAACGCCACGCAAATGTGTTGTGCTAAGAGAAGGAAAACATCGTCATCCTGAAAACTCCCGTCACCCATTGCCCAAACGCTTTTTTCTCTTTTTGAGTTGTGTAGAGGATTATTGATCCCCACTAATTCAGCCCGTATAAAGCAGTAAACACCTACGCCTTCTTTTTTTTTTCAAAAGCAAAAAAGAAAGAAAAAAAAAAGACCACAAAGACAGAGAGAAGTGAAATAATTCTCCAGATACACCAGTTGACTCAATCCGTGGCTCCTAATCAGTGTCGATATAACGCCGGTGCTTAAAAAATGCAATAATCATTCATCCAGGACAAGGGGGCTTGACCTCAGGCACGGCCAAAGCAAACAGCGTCTTGCAGCTCAAAGTCCCTTCTTTAAGCGAGCCAACCTTCCTCAGCACGCTTGCGACCTCGCATGACAAGTACGTCGTCGTCGTCGTCGTCAGATGAGTCTTCTTCTGCATCGTCTTGGATTTTCATATTCTCCACAGAAGTCGTTGTGGCCTGGATTCGAGCTTCGATTCGAGCGTCGTGGCCATCATCCTCCTCTTCAAACATCCATGTCAGACCATTGGCTTCTTCCTCCAATGGAAACATCTCTCTCGCATATTCTTCTAGTCCTCGAGGGCCCTCCCATAAATCAAACGCCTCGCGCGGACAGCTAGCCTCCAGTTTGGGGTCTCCAAAGTATGGGGGCTGCTTCTTCGCGTCCTCCTCATTAGGATCGAAAAGCTTCTCCAGCGCTTCTAGCTGTTGTCGATAACCTGTAGGTATACGAACTTTGATCTCAATCGGCCCCCTTATATAGCGAACACGGCGACCCACGCCACGAGCAAATAACTTACATGCTTCTACCGGCGTGAGATACTCGTGCGCCAAGGCAATGCGCTGGCCAGCCCACTTGGATATACCATCTTTAAAAAGTTGTAAAATGGCAGGTCCAACGTCATGTTCGGCATCCAGCCACGGAAGCTTGGCATTTTCATGAAATGGCGCCTGCCAAGTAAAGGAGCCGTCCGGCTGCAGCTCCATGCAGAATAAAGGATAGGGCAGTGACGTAAAGTTGTTATTGTAAATCCCGGTGTACACAAAGGTGGCAGGGAGGCCCAAGTGCCTCACGTATTCCTCCACTTCGTGTTTGGCGGCCCATAGAGGTAGCGAGGGCCACTCGTCATTGTAAGCAGCGTGATCGGGCATGGAGGAGTAGATGTAGTGTTGGATATTGGTCTGCTTGGCTGCATCGGCGAGAGCCTTGCCGATCGCCAGCTCATCGCCATAAAAGGTGGTATTGATGAATGCAAGCTGCGCGCCCCGGAAAAGATTTGCAATCAATTCGTGGTTGACTCCTACGCCTGGTAAGGAACCACTCTTGGTTACGTCCCTGTTCTCTGCGGTAGGCTGGTGTCTGGTGTAGAGCTCGCCAACAAAGACTGTGACGTTTGGGTTGGTCGATACCTCAGTCGCAATGACGCCCTCAAGATTTCTCAGCTGCGCATTCACATGGTAGCCCACGGCCGTAGCTACGCGTATAAGCGACGCAGCTTGGCGGCCGCTGGCATTGATAATGGCAATGGTCTTTGGGGTAGACATGAGCCTCTTAGGCGGGCGAAAGGTCAAGGAATTGTTCCTGGAGTTGGCAAGGGGAGACGACTCTGAGTAGGAGGATCGCGAATGCTTGTGTTGCTTATGGAACCCGTTTGCTTGGTCGGTCACGATATGGATGGGAATGCTGCCCGTAACGGGTCCGTTGAATTGTGCCGGCATGGCTCCGTCGCCCTCTATTCGCTGGATTTCAGGCCGAAGCCGTGGAAGTGATGCAAGTCGGCCGGAAGTGGAAGACTATCGTCCCGGCGCAGGGTATTTATTCGACAGGCGAGGCCACCGTTATCCAACGCGCCAGCCCGCCTGCAGAGTAGAGGCTGATCGCCTTCAATTTGCGGATTGATGGTGGGGGAGAAAAAAAAGGTAACAGTAGGGCTTGTGATCTCAGCTCATGGATCGGAGCGGATAGCCAGTACGTAAGAGCGAAGTATGACAGTGGACCGTGGGTCGTGGGTCGTGGGCCGTAGACCGGCGTGGGAGGACAAGCAGCAGGCACGGTATTAGTAGTGGTTAGTCTATGGCCAATGCCGGCGGCTGGACGCGGCGATGGAGGCTTCAGGGTCGGTTTGCGCCAATGCAGTATTCCACGAGGGTACGAGGCAGCCTGGCGAGTCTCTGGCTGGATCAACCGTAGCGCACAAGTCGTCGGGTGTCGGCCGGCAGCACAGCAGTAGCGGAGGGAGCGCGAGAGCGGCGAGCGAATGGGTGAGGAAGAGCTGCAAATGCGAGTTGCGATTGGTGGCAGGGAGGGGACCGCAGCCGGGATTGTCAGCGGACGACGAGTCTGCGATATAGCGAGACAAAAGGGGTCGTTGCAGTCGGCGAACGGAGCACTCCGTAAGAAACAAGAAAGAATCACAGTTGTATGTTTCGCCAAGAAGATGGGAGTGAGAAGGAGAAGAAGAATGATTCAGAGAGCAAAACCCCCAGAGGCTATCTATCAGAGCAACGGTGGGATAAGGCCTGGATAACAGAGGGGGCTTCCTCGTCTCCCCCGATAAGGACGACCGACGGCTGTAGTCGACTTAGCTCGGGCGAATTGGCAGGCTAGCTTCGACAAAAGAACGATTGGCGTTAGTTTAAGCTGGCCTCGCCACGCCAGGTTCTACGGCCGTCATTTGGACTTTGCTTGGATGGCGGCGGCTCGCCGAAACCAGTCAGATGCTAATGGTGCAAGTGCCAGTTATGGGTGGCAGGGCGATAAGGGATGATGGGAAGAGGGGCGTCTGTGTTGGGGTCTGGATAATGAGATTGGAGAAGATGGAGGGGGGGGAGCTTGAAAAAGCCAGTCTAATCTGCCTTCAGGCAAATGATGTGTCGACTAGGAAAAGATTGGATGTACCCGAATATACTAAACTTTGCGGCAAGATACAGATGGAGGTTGGCACAGGTGCTACTACATGCAAGCATCGCAACTGCCCGAGTATGCAGTACAGTGTACAGTCGCAGCCCTTGTTCCTAGAGCAGCAGGAGCGAAGGTCGAAGACGCCAGGTACCATTACAGGTCCTGCGACCTGGGGTTGCCGTACCTCTGCGCGGCGCAATTGTACCGATGCCGTCTGATGGACGAGGATCCGATCAGGGAGATAGATAAGCAGGTACATGTCGTCGTGCCGCCGTGTACTTGAACCGCAGTCTCGCTACACAGCCAGCACTTTCAACCAAGGGGAACAAGTTCCTGCCTTCTTCTAGACCGTGACAGTCGAAATCCCAGCAACAAGTCCCGTGATTGACGGCGGCGGAGCCAGCCAAGGCGAAAGAAGACGAGCTGATTTCGAGGCAAGAGCCATGAACAGGTCCCTCAGGTACTCTGCCCAGAATGGTATCAACTCTTTTTTTTGGGGTTGACTAGCCCCGATCCCCGCCATCATGGGCCCCTGCAAGGGAGTTCCGAGCAACAACGCGCTGGGCAACATCTGATTAGATTCCGTCGAGAGCTATGCCGTGCTGCTACGTAGCACGCAGGGTCTTGCGGCCCAGCCAGACAGGTCCAGGTCCGGCTCGCGAGCTGGCCTGATTGCTCCAAAATCTCTTACAAAAAGTCGATCCATGCAAGCGGGTGGCCCGACTGGAGCAAGGCTAGCCACGGGTTTACAGCCAGTGAGTCGCGCAGAAATGCCCGTACCGTCCTGTCCGCATAAAGGGTCAATCAATAAAAAACCCCATGCAAGATGGACCGCCAATCGGGCCAAAGGTGCGCTGAGCGGATGGCTGGCTGCGTGATGCTGTGCTCTCACCACCGCCTGGAGATAGTCTGGGGCTGGCCAATCGGGCGGCGTCGCCAAACAATCGCCCTCTCTAGGATTTTCTTGTTTGGTCTCTTGGCTCGACGCAACTCCGCGGAAGAGGCGCCAAGGCGCACAGAGGCGTTGCCTTCCAACGCGACTCACTATCAGCACCAAGTACATATTACTCCATGCTATTAGACACTCCCCTCCGGTATGTGGACTAAGGCAGGTATGCAACAGCTTGAAGCTACTCCGTGCTAGCAACACTCATCCTAATGTCGGTTACCAGTGCACTGTGGCATCGGAAGAGAGGCCAAAGGTCAGCAGACGTCGAATTACACGCCGCCCCCATAGTGCTAGCAATAGTACTGCGCGATGCTAGATGACCTGCCCTTACCGAACACAAGTTCTCCATATTGGAGACACGCAGCATCAGCCTAATAATACTTTGCTCCTGAGCAACGTGGCCGAGTGCCTGGATGGAGATATACGTTTTGAGGACCGACATAAGCATGGAGAGCAGGGCTTGAAGCCCCAGATTGCTTGTCACGCGCTCTTCGCTATGGAGCAGCCATCGTGGCTCATACAAGTTCATATTAGCCCAGAGCCGAAACGACATACGAGCACCGCTACTGGGTAGGTATTACAACTCCTAGCTCCAGGTAGGTACTCCGTGCATGTGGCCTTGGGCGCGATACGGTGCGCCCTGTCAAACTACGGCAGCTTGTCCTTTGCAACGCTGTTGAGACAATACCGTTGTTGAATTGCGGCATCGGACCAAGTCGCAAGGGAAAAAAAAGGTTTGGAGTCTGTGGCTGCGAGATAACAAAAACGCTATCTACCCATTGGCTCTAGGAGTGGACGGGGTAAAGATCAGCTACAGAACGCGATGCTAGCACGAGTAAGAGCCGCCACGAGGGAAAAAAGGCCTGCGAGGGAAATTTCCTCGAAGAAAAATTCTTTCCTGCGTTCGTATCTTGGTCATGATCGAATCACTGGGAATAATATGACCGCCATGTGGGCTTCTCCCGCCTTTCCGGCGTTCGGCCTATTTGCATTAGCCTTCTCTAGCAATTCTTCCCACGTTCCCACGTCCCAGGTCCGACAAGGCCTTTCGCAAAGAGGCAGAGCCCCTGCAGCGGCAAGCAGTTGAGATTAGGTAAAATTTTGCCCCGGCTCTCCAGTCAGATGATTTCCTTAACCTCATTCCATTGCTCATATCCTCCAGTGCTTCAAGATCGCGAGATTACTGTTGGTCCATCTTTGAAATTTTTTTTCTCACTACCGGCCTGGACCGCCATCGATCAATCCAGAGCCACATGGGTGCTGGCTAGTCACCAGACTCGTTGACGTTTTTTTTTTTCTCGCCGTCCTTATCAGTTGCTCGTGTTTTGCCGCTCGCTCTCTTCTCGGTGCTCTTCTAAGTGCTCCGTACAGACTACTGTGCTCCGTAACGTGACGACAGAAGCTCTGCGCGCCGTTGACGCTTGTCCGTGTATGTACTGGTTGTGATTGTTGCAGGCAGAATACATGCAGGCAGAATACACGCAGCCAATCGCCTGTGTCTTCTCTGGTCTTCCATCTATTTCGTGTTGTCCCATTCGTCATGGGCTGTAAGTGGCTACTTTCGTTTAGACGATGCTGCGTTCCGACATGCCGCAACCACGCCGTTAACGCGGCGACCCCATAAGCACCAATTCCTGAATGCTAAGTCGTCGTCCTCCCGCCACTATCGCGCTTTGGAACTCCTTTTCAAAACTGGGGGTTTGAGATTTAGCGCTGAAGCACTTGCAGCTGCAAGCAGATGCTTGACAAGGGCTGTTCTCTTTACTTGTCTCAGATCTCAACAACATCTAACCGACGGCCAACCTCCTACATATTTTCTCGTCTATTCTTCCCCGCCTCTCTATGCAGGGCATTGTTCATGTCACAGCTCCATCTATCGGCTAGCTCAGTGTCTGTCCTCGTGAGCTTCGTTGGTGCCGTCTCTCGCAAAGATAGCAAACAACTGACTGCAGCGTTGGGGGCGTACAGGACACAGTAAGCCTCAGCATCGGGGCAAAAACTCACTCATACGACGCCCAGGCATGCTTGTACAACCACATTGTCGATCTGTCAGGCGAGCTTCCGGACGAAGAGGCACATGTACAGAGTACAAGCACCTACAACACGAGGGAGCGAAAGGGGGGGGATGCAATCGCGACTCGGCCTATATCATGCACTAGCTCGCGTGCGCTTCAAACCTCACTGCGTTTCGATCCTATCACGGTGAAATTATTGTCTATGCGGTCGCAAAACTCCGTTCTGCGTGACTTATTTGCCATCGCTCCGCGCCGTCATCAACCTCTGTTCTTTTGAGGGTCATTACAGGACGTTGTATGAAATTAGAATGAGAAATACCCTTCGCGATGGCTGGGATGTCGAAGAGCTGGTATGAACAAACCGCAGTGCTTTTTCATAAACTCGCTGCGAACGGCTGCTCTGCGCCGTACTTGGCTTTCCAGGTCTTAGTTTCTTTAGCCCGCCAGGATTCTCCCATCCACGTCACTCCTACCCATATTAGTATTCCCTTTTCGTTCTAATGACACGGTGCTATCTACGGATATTTGAAAAACGCCCTCCAGCCCCTTCTGGTGTAGCATCCCAAGTGGCTTTTCCCGGTTCCTGCCATCCTAATGGGCGGCCAGGCTGCGGAGAAGTCGGCACACTGAGTGATGTAGCATTTGGCCGTGAGTTTGTATTTGCACTCATTCAACTACGGCTCTGGCCATTGGCTACGGCATGGTGCATACTACAATTTACTGAATAGGAAATTGCGTCCCTTTAAATGACGCTGATACGGCAAGTGTCTAGACATATTGATTTACAACTGGGTGTTGTTGCTGTATCATCATTAACACTGGGCGCTGCCAGGTATTTGAAACTCGCATAAAGTTACATCTTCATTACTAATAATTATCCAAAATATCGTCCCTTTGAGGAAATATGGTGGCAGCGAGCGGCCTTGGTTCGTCATAATTAGTAACGTGTATTATGTGCCTTTTGACACCCATGGTGCTAAATTCCTTGGCTTCGCCCTCCTGAGGGCATGCTCCAAAGATCAGAGGTTATCATATCCACATCATCAAGCTGTAACCTCTCCGCCCACGTCTGAGCAGCGTCTGATCCCGAGTCGCCCACCACATTCTGGCCGAGAGAAGCATCAAGGTGTCTCTGATATTAACGGGTTAGTTTCCCAAACCAGGCCGCGCGCAGTTCCCTCGAACGCGAATTAGTCGGGGGCAGGAAGGGGGGGAGGCTTACCCAGTCTACGTTATTCGCAGATAACATCCACGACATATCGAATTGGTCAAGATTAGGTGCCATTGGCGCATTGCCGTTGCTGAGAATGGTTGACGTATTGGCGGCAGTGGTGGTTGGGTGTCCTTGGGAGAATGGTGTTAGTCCAGAGCTTGAGGCGGAATCTAGATGAACCCCCCTTGTTAGTCTGATGACTTCTTTTTCTGTTCTTTTGCTTTTCGGGATTTATGATGAAATACGAACCTTCAAACCCACTAGTGGTTGCATAATCAGAGACATTTCCAGTTACATCGAGAGATGAGGATATTGCATGGCTGGATGCTGACCGGGACGATTCTCCTCTGCTAGGGTGGTTACTTGATGGTGCAGGAAAGCTGCTGCCAACCGGTCTTCCAACTTTAGCCAGCATGACGGCCAACGTATCCGCCGTCTTCTTTAGATCTGTCAATTTATTGAACACTTGGCGGCTAATGTCATACGATTGTTGAATCATGTCAATCAGCTCGTCCTTGGTCGGCGACTCCCTCTGCCTACCCGCCGTGCCGAAACCATTGCCGTCGTCCAAATAACTTTTATTTTGAATGGTAAGGTACAATATCATGGCTGCTAGCATAAAGTCATGCACCGCGAGCGAGGTCATGAACCAACCAGAGCGGCCGAGGACGTTTCCAGGCCGGGTTCCCTGCCAAGAGGCATACTGAAAGCCCAGTAGTGTCGTGGCAGCATCCAGGCATTGGTTCCGTGAATAGTCGTGCTCGGGCTTTGGCACGGCTTCTGCAAGATAGCGGCGATGCAGAACGCAGCGGCTCTTGTGGTATAGAGAGGCGAGTCCGTACCGTTGGATGATCTGGTGGGGCTCCTCGCCGATGCACTCTTCCAGCGGCTTGACGTACATGAATGACGGGACGCTGTTCCAGGCTTCTTTGAGGAGGTTGTCTAGTTGTAGCACTTCGCTGTAGCTCGGCGGCGTTAGGGAA
The DNA here is from genome assembly GCA_038502285.1 of Trichoderma sp. 2475. NCBI lineage: Eukaryota > Fungi > Ascomycota > Sordariomycetes > Hypocreales > Hypocreaceae > Trichoderma > Trichoderma sp. 2475. The sequence continues at coordinate 682,746 of JARPVV010000003.1, read as the reverse complement.
TGGGCTTGCTGGGCGATTTTTCTAAACACCCGGAGGAGCCTAGACTTGTGAATAGCATAAGTCATTGTTGAGTAGACTGAGTCGGGTCGTGGCGTCGGTAGCTCCTTGCAGCCATCATCAAAGTCGTCGTCCTCGAGGTTGCGAGGCAAGTCTGTATCGGCCTCGATCCCGCCAAGCATGCTCGGCAGTCCCATGTGAAAAGAGACGAGGAGGTCGATCTGGACAGCCATGTTCCACTGCCTCCGCCGCATCTCGCCTTCAAAGGGGGAGATGTTGGCGAGGTGGGAGGGGTCTCGGTGGAAGCCCATCTTGAGCATCAGCCGCAGGCAGACGCCTGACAGGATGTAGCAGTTCATCTGGGCCGCCCGGTTGAGGACAAAGTCGGCCTCGACGTAGAGAATAAAGGCGGGGATCGTCACGGCCGTTGGCTGGGCATATTTGCCCGATAACAACGCCCATCCCGCAGCTGAGCGATACTGCCTGATTCTGTCCTTTATAGACACTGGAGAGTCTCCCTCGACTTCGTCAGGCGCGGAAAAGTTGTTGAAAAATACACCCATGGTGAGGACCGCAAATAAGAGGGCTATCCAGTGAAGCGAGGCTTGGTCGGGGTTTTGCCAGAATTGCACATACTGGATCACATCTTGGATTAGAAACGAATACAGCTCTCAGTTGACGTGAAATGAAATTTCTTTGGATCAAACTTACTTCTCTTGTAAAGGTGGGCCGGTGAATGATGTCTGCATCTCATAAGTCAGCCTCCCAAAAGAAAAATTGTCTTGTAAACTCGGTACAGAGAGATACATGTACTGACGTTGAGATGGGCTCTTGGATGAAAAGTATCGCGTAACCAGCCGATCCACAACATGCCGTTCGGGTAGCTGAGCGAGGAGCTCTTGACGATTGCTCGGCGCTCCTCTCGTATACAGAAGCATCTCTGGTCCTTCCAGCTCGTCGCCCGGCCCAAACTCCTCTTCCGAACTGTCGGGGTCGTCAAAATACGCCTTGATATCTTCAATCTGCGCGGTAGTCAGTCTCACTAACAATGGACCATCAGCCATCATCACCATTCATTTTCCCTCACTTACATCTTCGAGCATCGCTAAACAGTGAGTCGCACCGATATAAGTCGTCGCGTTGTCTCCGTGGACGACTTGTCCCTTCACCTGCGGCGCAATAGGCTCGCCCGCATCTCGAGGCGCTTGGGGCTTGGGGCCGCCCTCATCGTCCATCATCTCCCGGACCATGCCCTCCAGCCTCTTGAGTCGGGCCGCAACGCCTTTTGCTGCCGGCCTCTTCTTCTCCGGCTTTGGCGCATAAACACACAAATCCAGCCGACCCTTTTTTGCGCACTGCCCGCATGGCTGTCCGCGGTCACATTTGAGCTTGGAATTTCGACATGGCGCGCACGAGAGCAGAATCCGCGTGCGCTTCTTTGAGATGGCCGCTGCGTTCCTCGAGGCCGAGTCCAAATCCATTCTTATGCGATTTCACAACTGTGTGGTTGATTCTCTCTGCGCGCTGCTTCTCAGCCTATTGTGGCTCTTGTACTTCAATGGGACTGCTGGTAATTACTGCTGTTAAGCCGCGCGGACATTCCGCAGGCATATGGTAGGATCTCGGAAACTCTATACGCCACAACCAGTTTTCCGGCTAGGCAGGTATATATGCATAACACGACTAGCCGCAAGCAAAATACGCAACAGCTGACCGTTAACAAGTTTTATTACGAACCGCAGTCATCTCTCGGAAACCACAAGTACTATTAGATCTATTCACAAGGCTATGCCCTTATATTACCTAAGCGGCATGCTTTTTAATTTGCTCGGACTTGCGCTAACTCCAGTCGCGAGAAGTTATACAAAGTGTAAGCGCGGAGAAAAGACAGGAAAAGAGGGAGACAAGAAAAAATGCATAAACAACTGTAAACAACTGAAACCGCAAACCCATAAATTTTGCATCATGTTGGCAGCGATCCCGGCAACCTTTCTATTACATATTTGCCCCTTGCGACGCTCATGATCGGAACACCGGGGATCTTTCGTAGTCTCTGCTTCAGGGCCTTGTCGTTGGTTCCCACGATATATATCCTGTTCTTGCTCACTCGGTCCACGATACAGTCATCGGCATAGGTACCCTTGTGGTCGCACTCTATCCGCTGCCATCTTTCGTCTCTGGCTATCCTCAGCGCCAGTCTGTATTTTGAGCCCAATTTCTCGAGTTCGGCCATAACGCAGGAGGTGATGATGGGGTTGCATTTCGCATAGAGACAGTCCATCATGTTGTCCAGCAATGATAGTTTCCTCTGAACGGTATGACTGAGAAAATTGGTATCGCAAAGAACGTTATACGGCGGAACCAGGGCCTCGTTGTGGAGGAAGAACATGTTGCTGGGCAGCTGGGCAGCTTCTTTGACGAGCTCGCCTCCGACTGTCCTCTTGGCTTCTTTCTCCTTCTGCTTGAGTTCTTCCTTTAGTCGGTTTTCCTTGAGTCGAGTGTCCTTGAGTCCAATGACTCGTTTGACCTGGTGTCGAAAAGTCAGTAATTCGCCAGTGAATGCAATTGGTTTTCTTCGAGGAAAGACGACGGACCTGTCCGAACTTTCTGGTCTTCTTCGCAACACCCATGATTGCGGCGTTGGAGACGTCAAGTTGTTGAAGATGGTTGACTGTTTCAGATAATGGTTCTTCGGAAAGTACGTAGACTTGGTACCAGAGGCTATTGTATGCGCGACAACCTGAGCGAACGTGAGCTTGGCTGCCAAAGGCTTCAACTTCGTGTCTGCTGCTGAAATATGGCGATAAGACCAAAAAAAAAGTTCGGATAGATAAGATTTGCTGCAGCGCCTGTTCGCTGGTGGCGGGCGGTGCACGGGCCAATTCTAGTCCATCTTAGCGGTACATGGGAGGTACCCTTTTGTACGCTGCTGCAGGCAGTCAATTCCACTAAAAAAGATGTAGCAGCCTGCTAACTCTAGCGATCTCGACGCGTCCCTCTAGATCGCGTAAAGTGATTTAATTCATCGACCTCAGCTCTCCAAGCAAAAATGCCTGCCGCAAAGCCTGAAGAAAAGGGCGAGTCCTCCAATGCCACGTCCAAGGCAGTCCTTGCGGCATCTTCCAATGGATCGCCCAACTATGAACTGCCATGGTACGTCCAAAATTCAGCCCCTCCAAGCGTGCGGCGATAGCTTTTGTCAAGGTATTAACGGGCTACTTCAAGGGTGGAAAAGTACCGTCCGGTGTTCCTGGACGATGTCGTCGGCAACACGGAGACTATTGAGCGATTGAAGATTATTGCAAAAGAAGGAAACATGCCCCATGTCATCATCTCGGGCATGCCTGGTATCGGAAAGACAACCAGTGTTCTCTGCCTCGCCCGCCAGCTACTTGGAGAGTCGTACAAGGAGGCTGTCCTGGAACTCAATGCCAGTGATGAACGAGGTATAACAGCTTCCAGCTTTGGATTGAGTAATTAATACATTCCCTGCTAACCTGCTTGCATAGGTATTGACGTCGTTCGAAACAGAATAAAAGGATTTGCCCAGAAGAAGGTCACACTGCCTGCTGGCAGACATAAGCTAGTGATCCTCGACGAAGCCGACAGCATGACCTCTGGTGCCCAGCAGGCTCTTCGAAGAACCATGGAAATCTACTCCAACACCACCAGATTCGCATTCGCTTGCAACCAGTCAAATAAGATCATCGAACCGCTACAGTCACGATGCGCAATCCTTCGATATGCCAAGTTGACAGATGAACAAGTCGTCAAGCGATTGATGCAGATCATCGAGGCGGAAAAGGTCGAATACAGCGATGACGGCTTGGCTGCCCTAGTTTTCAGCGCAGAGGGAGATATGCGACAGGCTATCAATAACTTGCAGTCGACGTGGGCTGGTTTCGGCTTCGTCTCAGGAGACAACGTCTTCAAGGTGGTCGATTCACCGCATCCAATCAAGGTGCAAGCCATGCTGAAGGCTTGCTACGAGGGAAATGTCGACTCGGCCCTGGATACCCTCCGGGAGCTGTGGGACCTGGGATACTCGAGTCACGATATTATAAGTACAATGTTCAAAGTCACAAAGACAATGCCGACGCTTAGCGAACACTCGAAGCTGGAGTTTATCAAGGAGATTGGCTTCACGCATATGAAGATTCTGGAAGGCGTTCAGACATTACTTCAGCTATCAGGGTGTGTTGCCCGGCTATGTAAACTGAACATGGATCCCAAAAGATTCAAACCGGTGTCAAAATAGGATAGAAGATAATGACGGAATACAGGCAGCGAATGTGATTTTTCGGCGTTGGAGCTGGGGAGATGCTATACAATGTGAGGTAATTGGGTATCATCATATGATGCTATGTACATGATCAGAGCACGTGAACTTTGGGGATTTGGCAGTCAAATGACTCTTCATCATTTTACTTTTCATTGTTGTGTGCAATGTGTGCGACTTCTTGCTCATACCTGTCCCATTTTGCTTTCTCTCTGAGCCACCTTCTTTGAGCTCTCATCTCAGCTTCGTAGTCTCTCAGGCGCTGGTCTGCAGCAATCATGCCACCCAAGGTCATGGCTGATATCTGGACGTAGCTATTCGATGTATAAGCTTATGCAGTGATGTAGCAGGCAGACTTATCTCTGATATACGTACACTTTGAACTGAACGGTCATTCTCCGATAGAGCGGCGATCTAAGATGGGCCAAGGCTCCCACAATTGCCGCTCCAACGCCCCAGTAAGCTGCTCCTACAAGTCCTCCTTTGGCGGCCTCCCATCCGGCATCTTGTGCCTCGCCGCTCTTTAACGGATCATGAGGCGCGATCATTCTATTTGGAGGGGGCGACATCTTTAGTGAATCTATGAGACGAGAGACAAGTTGAATGACGTTTCAGGTGTCGAGGCTTAAGCTGGGAAAGCAGAATGAGGGGGGTAGAGGACGGTAAAATGCCAGGCTTTAATATTCGAGGAGCTCTTGATGTGAAGATGCGCTCTGGGACAGGGCAAAGTTTACATCGAAATCGACGGCGTGAGATCTCGGATGGCTGACAGTCCGGGAAATATTGGTACGTCATAAAAAGCTTCAGGGTAGCAGCTAAGCATTTTATGAGCTTCCCCACATGGCTTTGCCTGCCTCGTACGATTAATCTGTGCGCCTGATTCTTGATGAATAAGAAGGCGAAGATATTCTCTTCCTTGTCTATTTGTTACGTGAAGTACTAGGTAAATGGGTGATGCGTGCAGCGAGACTAATGTTGCAGGCTGGTGGTGATTTATAGTGAACCTTCTACCTAACCTGCGCTATTCAATCTTTGCCACTAACATAAGCTCGCTACTACCGTCGAGTCTGATATATGTATCTGCACACTCATCTCAAGTCAAAAATCTATGTATATTGAAGATTCTTTTGGACATGGCACACTTCCTAAACATCCGACAGTCACATCAGGGCAAATCAATTCGCTTAATCTCCTCACAAACAATACTAGTCGAACCACAAACATGAATAATTTCTCACTCCTGGTCCAATTCTACGCGTGCGGCATGATGCGGCAAGTGCGGGCACCCGGTACCTAACATTCCGTATTTGATGGCTTTGAACGGGTGGATCGCGGAACCAAACCAACTTCAATGCTCGCCTTTTCTCTCTTCAGCTGTGGGGTACAGACCTGCAGGTACACAACTTACTAAGCAGTATATGCACCTAGCCAGACGCGGTCAAAGCTCTGATGACAAAAGCCCTTCAGGACACAATTTTCTTTCGTTCTACATCAACAGGCAGACCAAAAAAAAAGCTTGACACGGCAAAATCCAGCAATGATTGCGCCTCCATTGTTGCCTGGAGCTGCCAAGTCTATGCTTTCCTGTTTATAAATTGCCGAGCGCTCTGGTCTTTGTACCTCCTCTCTTCTTCGCGTCTGCATTTCGAGATTTCGTGCCTTTCGTTGAGCATAATTGCATACAATGGCTGAGCTTTCTCTGGACGCGTACTGGCGAGCGCCGCCAATTGCCAGGTAAGGCTACCTAATTCTTTTCATAGTTATTTTCTTGCAAGAATCTTTTACTGACTGACCTTCTTTTAGAACTGCTGCCACTGTTACCTTTGGCCTGTCTGTCGCCGTGCACATGGGAATGCTTGCGGGGGATCTCTTCCTCTATGACTTCCACTACCTGGCGCGGATTCCTCCGCAAGTATGGCGCCTTGTAACATGCTTCTTGATCACCTTCCCAAATCTGGGTGTTCTCTTTGACACTTTCCACATGTACATGTACATGAGTCAACTGGAAAAAGGTCATCCGCGATTGTCGAGACGAGAGGATCTTGTCTGGTATCTGACATTTGTGTGCGGAACAATTCTGGTAGGTCTTTTAGTTCCAACTCTTCTGTGCTCTCCCGTGTACCCTATATATGAAAACCCCTCAAAATATCTGCCCGGATAGTGCGATGCTTCTACTGCTATCACGGTTCCTGGAATTGAGGGAGATTACCCCTGCACTGCGAGTCGATCCACCTCATTCGCATTAGGACGGCTTGCGGTGTGGGCATGGTGGGATGCCGTAATCTATAACTCGTGTGGTTACCATTCACTCGAGTGCCTTGATATGCTCCCTACATTTCTCCTTAATGACACTCGTGCCTGTTTTCCCTAATACACTATTAAATCACTCTGATTCTGATTGAGGCTGACCCATGCTTCAGATACTCAATCATCTATTGGGTTTTGGGTATGGAGTCATGACGCAGGCGCTCCTCCTCGCCATGGCGTATACCGTAACTCAGGAGCAACGCGGCCAGACAACGAACTACATGTTCGTTAGTATTCCGTCTCAGCTTGTTCCCTTTGCCATGATGGGAATCAACCTCTTCTTCCCCGGCGGCATTGGTATTGTGTTTCTGCAGCTTCAGGGGCTGGCCGCGGCGCACTTGTATTTGTTCCTGACCAAAATCTGGCCCGATGTTGCAGGCGGCCGGAACTGGCTTGAGACTCCTGCATTTATTCGGTCTGCAGTGAATGGAGCAACACCTGCGCCGCAACCAGCTGCCGGAGGTAGAGGACTCGGCACGACAACTGCCCAAAGCAGTGGTGCTTCACGTGGACCGTTGCCGGACTCATGGCGCACCAGAGGACCAGGCCATCGCCTAGGCTAATTCATAGCATACATTTAATCAAATTAAGACGTTGAACAAACGAGTTTCACTGCTGTACTCTTGAGATTTCATGAGAGTCGTCATATTTTGTCGATGTAGTTGACTCGTTCTTTTCACTACACCTAGCGGCTATAGTAGCCACGACGATTTGCATGACAGAATGCTCAATGAACATGCCAAGTTATTATGTCTTATGGATAGGAGTTATATAGATTCTAACCAGAACGCCTCGGCAGATATTCCAGGGTATAAATGATTGACAGCCGTTTCCTTGCGGCTAAATACCTTGCACAAACCCAACGCCCCTTAAACAGACAAAGCCACTATTCCATATCACTCAAGATCCCATCACAGCTTGAATAAACCATTCAAGAATTCGCATCGCTTGACCTCCCAAATATGTACACCTCAAACACAAGCAAAGGACAAAGGAAACATCAAACAGCACAAAAAGAGTGTAATGTTGGTAACATCCTGGCGTCCACAATTCACATCCCGTACAAGACGCTTTTCCCGCTGCCTAGTGGCACGTCATTATAAGCAGCATACTTCTCGCTGATTTTCGGAGTAGATGGACGGTTTCGCTCGAGGACAACGACGCCCGCGCCGAGTGGCCTGTCAATGAACCGAGGATCGCTCAAGAGAGGAGGTGTGATGTGAAGCTGATGATCTGCAGCGTCTCCGGGCCGCGTAGCCAGGGGCTGAAGCACGAGACTCGGGGGTGGAGCTTTCTTTGGAATATATAGCTTGGGCAAAGAGAGCGAAGAAAGTCTGGACCATCGGGACGAAGACCCAACCAATGTTGGGGAAGAGCTGGGCTCAGATGGGGATAGTAACACAGACTGTCCTGGTGTAGGGAGTGACTGCGGCTGAGAGGCGTCCTCTACGGCGGATTTATAGGCTCGGATGATGAACGAGTCGGGAGTGCCCGGCCTGTGTTTGTGTATTGGCTGAGGAGTCGGTAGAGAATGGCTTGAAGCTGCGTCTCTGGCTTGCTTGGAGACAGCGTTTGGGTCATAGGCGTGATGAGCAGGCATGGCATTATCGTGACCATGAATGGCAGATCTCGGGTCATGAGTGAGCCGTATATGGCCTGAACGAGCGGCATTCTCCATGTGGTTATAAAACTCGCCATTGGTCCCAACAGAGCCGTCTCCAGGGAACTCGGGGTAATGAGACTGGTGGGCCGCATACACCCAGGGCTCAACCATAGTTTTGGGAGACGCCTCAGTGTCTTGTCTATAGTAGTAGCGTTGCTCGTTGTAGTGAGGAGGGGAGTTCCTTTGGCGAGCAAAATAGACGACGAATAAGCAAGTGGCGAGTGCGAAGATGAAGACGATTCCAACAATGAGGCCGATGATGGCGGCTGTAGAGAGGCCTTTGGATGAAGCGGAATCACTGTCGCTGGTATTGTCTCTTGGAGAAACATTGAAAGCCTGAGCAGTCTGGGAGCTGGCCAGAGCCAACAGGAGGAGATGTATTGAAGAAGTCATGTTTGGCCTCTGCGTACGACTGACGGAAGATGGATAGACAAGGGCCATTTACCATATACAAGGGAGTTTAACGCGAGTCTATTACCGGGAAGGCCTGCCCACTGTAGGATCAGATCAATCTTTTGCTAGTATCAATCACCACTTTCGAGAAGATATGATACTGGCAAGCAGAAAGATCCTTACAGCAGCTGAGCTGATCAACCCTGCTCGAGACAGGCGGCGAGACAGGTGACTATCTGGGTAGGAAGACACATTCTCTAGGAGTCGGCCGGTGGGAAGGGCCGGCAACAGTTATATGACTACTAATACCAGCAAAAATGAGCAACGCCACTCAAGAGAACACAAATCAGATATACATCCTGATTAGGGCATCGGCACCACGCTGTGTTGGTTCCGACGTCGATACTACATGTGCAGATAGGCTGCATGTCATGTACATGTAGATATGGGGCCCTCGCCAGCAGGGGGCCGGCAGAGGCCTACCTAGGTATGTACAAGTATGCAGAAACGAGGCTATGGCGCGGACTTTGCTGCCGATGGATGCTACGCTCATGGTGGGCAACGGACACATGCACGCAATCCGACGCCTTTCAGGCCCCCGAGGAACAATGAGGCGTATTCGAACAAGAGCAAGCCGACGTCAAGCTAGGGCCGGGGGGTGTAAGCGTGAGAGGGTTCTGGGCTGTTTAATATGCCATCATGGCGATGCTATTCGTCGAGACGCTCCCGACTCATGACGCTCTTGTCTGCCGTACTACGTAGGGCTGTGAGGATTCGCCCAGCCAAACAGAAGGCCAGCACGGCTTTTGCAGGCAAAACAGGCAGAGGGATCTAGTGCGAGATCAGCCAGCCTGGGACACACGAAGGACTCAGAGCAAGGTCAAGGCTCTTTCTGGTGTGAGTGGGACAAGAGACACGACAAAGTCCTACGGGATTCCGAGGCCGTGATGATGCCTGGCTTGCGCCCTGCTGCTGGTATCAGCACGCTACGATGCATAGAGGCAGATGTTTAGGAAGGAAAAACGAAACGAAACAAGAAGCGGCCCAGATCGCGGCTCGGCTGAGCGAGGCTTCTCTCCACCGGCTGACGAGGGGGGGTTCAGGCAGAACAGAACCAGAACAAGGGCCTTGAATGGTGCCTTTAGACGCCACAACTCGTCTCCCCTGCTCGTATCTGGCGGGCGATCCAATCAGCAGCGGCATAGACGCGCGGGCAAAGAAAACAAAGCTGCGCACTTGGACGAAAGAAGATGCCGCGGAGATGGAGCCCCAAGCCGCTGTGCAACATCTGAATGGCCTGATGTTACTATCCAGAGTGGACGACAACCGAGGCTCCTCTTTTTTTTTTTCTCGCCATTTTCCGCGCTCTTAGAAACTTCAAGCGATAGAGACGTGAATGGCTGGAAATTATGAGTCTTTTCGCCACTCTTTGTCGACGACCCGCGCAGAATGCAACCCTACCTGGCTGAGACGGGTTGACGGTGATCTATTGAAGAGGAGGTCATTCTTCACTTGTGCCGTCTCAAGTATAAAGAAAACAAAGAGAGAGAGGGAGAAAAAGAGACAAATTAACCTACCTTGACTCGTGGATATTGCGTCTAAGCGGGCGGATGACCGCGGCACGGCCTGACTGCAACCTTAGCCCACCTTCTCTTTTCTGCCCATATTTCCATCATGTATTAAACATCCCTGTTAATTGTCATGTCCGGTATGGAGAGAAGACAGACGTGCACTTTTGCGAGCACGAGTGAGCTCTGTAATTGGTTGGTTGTGCCCCGGGCATCGTCCCGTCTGCGGGGATGGTGAACCTTGCAAACCACGATATGTAGAGAGGGCGATGAATGAGGGACGATGAAGATGATGAACGGGCAGAGACTTTTGAGGCTAACAAGAACACGGCAAGGGGAAGATTTCCGTCAACGATCCCGTGGCCCCCAAAACTTGTCTTGTTCTCCTCTTGGGCTAGGGTGAGCGGTTTTGAACAACGATGGAACGGAGCGTATCGATCTTCTCTTCCCACCCGGCCGAGAAAGACCGTTATTTGTTGTTGTAATCTTACTGGGTAGCAGTACTAAGTAGCGATATCCAGGATGCTTGTCACTTCTCCCCCCCTCTGGTTCGTCTCGCAAGAGAACCCGGTCACTTGTCATAATCCGCGCTAAAAAAACCTTCCGATAGCCGCGATGGCGGGCTTTCTTACGAATCGGCTTTTTTGGACTCTGTGCAGGAGAAGTGCGCGGTTTCGTGTTGATAAAGTTGATAGGCTTGGGGGGGTGGTATTGGGGATTGACACATGCTACTTTGCATCTCGTGCCATCTTTTTTGTCTTGCGTAGAAAGACATCCCGTGTAGCGTGTAGATGTTTGTATCAGGTAGGTAGCAGCTCGTTTATTAGATATGTCGATGTGATATGAGATATATGACAGCTGATATCGATATGCTTCTTTAGTGTACATTTTATGGGTGTTGCTCCGTAACTGTAGCGGCAGATAATCACAATCGTGACAAACGGACTTGTCGGACCGATCTCCACACATTGCAGCTATGGAGCTTTCTCTTTCTCTCTATTCATGAGTGCGATGTCTCTGCGCCGCCTGTAATCTATCGGGGCACTCGTCCGAGAAAACAAGGCGAATCCCTTCATTGACGGGATGGCCTTTGATTTTGTAGCTGGCTGCGTGAGAAGTCCTTCACTGCTGGTGGTTGAAGGAGAAAAATATCATTGGCAGTCTAAGAATGCGCAGGAGGAATAATGTACCCAGTCAAAGCCTTGCACCCAAGCGCATCTTGTGATCACATTGGAGAAACGATAACTTGATGTCTTATTTCAACTACAAAGATGCTGTATAAATGCTCAGCCATATGCTCCGCTTGTCATCTTTCTACGTGTAAACTTCTATACTGTGCAATGAGCCCTCTTCTACCAATGGTATGCCGTGTATGATATTCTTAGCCAAAAATGCAACCAAAGCTTTCGCAATAAAAAGAAACACGAGTCGCTAGACAGATTGTTGCTGTTATTCCTCCCTTGCCTACACAACAGTGAGTATGAAATATACGTCATATGCAAAGAAAAAAAGGGGAAATAAACGTACTCTTCACCACCATGACGAGCTTTGTAAGCTCTGGTGTTCCTGATGCCACGTACAGTAGCAAAGACGTGTGTTATCGAGTATATCATTATGCAACGCTGTAAAGTGAATATGACAAGAGCCGTGTTTTAGTTTGAGTTTCCGTTGGGTATCTCGATAGGTGTGCCGTTGGATGTGGGCTGCTTTTGGTATAAACGGTGTAACTTGATGTACTTGTAGACGGAATCAGGGATATCTTCCACTCTTTCTCCGTTTTGTATTTGAGCACGGACTCGTGTTGACTAGATGCTCGCCTAGTTAGCACAATGGAAATGACTACAAGACCAAAAAGGAGAGGTTTCCTACAGATACTTCGTTGGTAATGGTTGGAACTACCCAGATCTTGTCGTATTTCTTAAGAGGCTCTATCGCATCCTGGGTCCTGCATTGTGACGGCCTGAGTGGCATTACAGAGATTAGCGTTTGTTCAGACGAGTTGACAACAGTCAAGGTTTGCTACCTTTCAACAACAAACGCTCCGTAGTAGCCCAGCAGCACGTCAATGTCTGCAGGGTCCCATATTTTGGGATCGGCCATTGTAACGGCGAGATCAGCCCCAATGAGCAGCATGACTTGCGCCCTCACGAAAGTGCCGTCTTGAGTCTCAATGCCGCCGAGCACATTGTTTACTTCGTGGTCGAAATGGCGGAGCACATCCACCGTCGGGCTATAGAGAGGCTTGCCTGCTTCATCGAGGCGTACAGTCTCCCAAGGGTCTATGGTGATGGTGGCCGTTGAGTCTGTATCGACGGCCAGGCTACACACTATGGATAGCAGTGAGCGAGAGTTCGACTCTCTCTATTATCTTAAATCTTAAGCCAATTATAAACCTACTTTGAATCCGGTGGGTGGCCGGTGCTAAAGATGCCTTTTGATACGCATCCGAGCAGGGCGACATGTAATTACCAACGATTTCGAAGCCGGGGTCACTCTGCCTTACATACTTCTCCGCCAATTCAAACATTCGCAAATCTACAGACTCGTTAGGGAGAGTCATCTATATCAGCGCCCGACTTACGAAGAGTCGTCACGGGCGAAAAGCTCCCGCAGGCGACGAGCACCAGCGGCACCTTGTCGGGCCGTGTCAAGCGACGCTTCAGGTTTTGCACTGGGAATTTGTATCCGGGCGGTGATGCGATCGGCTCGGGAGGAGGCATCGGTGCGCTGTTTGGCTGCGGGACAGACGCAAAGCTCGACGCCGAGGCCACCATGGTTTGATGGGGCGTTATTACGGAGGACGGATGGTGTCGCGGAGAGAGAAGGACAGAGGCGGCCGGAATCGATTTCAGAGATCCGTGATGCTGAGGTTGGCGTGGATGGTCGCGTGGGCAGCAGCAGGAATGGCTGGTCGGATCTAACGACTGGAGATGCGACGATGACGAGAGTGGGATATTGGTGAAAGATGCCTATCTGGGCGGGCTATTAATAACGCTGAAGCCCCGGAACGGATGGGGGGAGCCTCCCGCTAAAGACAGCGAGCTAGCCGAGGAGAGCCTCCCTAAGAGGAGTCTGTTTCAGGCGGCTTACCAGCTATTGGGGCTTACTTAGGCTTGGGCTGTTCGAAGCCATCAACATAAGTGAAATAGTATGGATTGACTGCGACGAAGATGTTTCTTAGACGAACCAACTTGTGAATTATCGGGGAACAAAGAGCGGCCATTACTGCACGACGAAAAGTGGGAAAATGACGTCAGTGTCTCAACCGAAGTCTTACATGTATCGTGAATTTTTTTTGGTCGATCATTGATTGTGTAACATTGCGGCGTCAGCTGCTTATCTACTAGTTAATTGACACTGTTTAGCTCTGACTCTGGAGAATCATTCAAGGTGTAAAAAAAGCATATTGAGAAAAAAACTACCTTGGCATAGAAAAAGACGACGGCTGCTAATCTGCGGTGATGTGCCGAGGTAGAGTCGCTTTTTAGCTGCCACAATCATTGAAGGATGCAGAAGTGATGAGAAAATAATTGAGACAAATTAATCAATGGAAGCCAATATTGTATAGATCGAGGCAGCCATAGCAAATTTCTGTATCATTTCAGGGCCTCATTGACAGTATATCCCTGAGGAGCTGTCTGTTAATGTTCAGCAGCGTGTCATGAATGGCATTAGGCTTTGCAGAATCTTGGGTCAAAAAGGTCGATGGCTATAAACCGCGGTCGAGTTTTGCGAGGGAATAGAGAGCACCTATATTAGTCCAAGGTCAGCATACAAACTTGTGCTCGTCAAATATACACCATCTGATGTGAAGAGCTAGTTATATATCGGAATCCGTACAAAGTCTCATAGATGCTACTGGTACTGTCTTATATGCGCATCTAGACAGCCATATCTGGCGGTCAGTACTTGCTTCATTGTCTTCGCTGACATCCATCCATCAAAGCCAGGTTGGTCTGGTCCTGCGACAGAATACGGCGGAGTGGCGGCAAACTGAGCGATGCCATTGGTCAGCCGTGCTGTGGGAATTCCCAATATCCAATCAGACATGCCTCTTTGTTTGAGCAAGACCCCTTGCAGGGTCTGAAACAAAATCCAGCCACGGGTCTAAGACTGGAGAGAACTGTAGTGCCACTGTACGAAGTACTTTATGCTTAAAGGCTGTGTCGCATTATAAGTGTCGTTAGACAGGTATCGGACTAGAAAAATGAAACGTTCTAGGTACTGTGCAACCCGTCGCTTTGCGGTTGACCCAAGCCAGGAGTTGGGAGAAACTTAATGTTTCTATGATTTCTTCAGCAGCAACACCAAAAGTATCAGCTTTATTGGCAGCTCAAACAGGTAAAAGCGCATGTATCGCTACCTGTGCCTGGCATTTAGAGTTACGGAACGCCACCTGCTATTTCATGTACCGAACTACCTCTAGGAACCTACCCCTCCATCGATACTCCGATACTCCATAACCGTACGGCCAACACACAAACTCTCGGGCTCCATTCTTGACAGCCCTCTACGCCCAAAAGAGTTCCAGCGACAAACACCTTTGCCGGAATTAGTGTCGCCTGCTCTTGGTCTGTCGCGGGACTGATCCCTTCAGAGGAGCTGCCGCGAAAAGCCGGGCTCTGCCCGCAACGCTTGACTTTTCCCAGCTCTGCGGTTGGTCGTCTGATTTGCTCTGAGCGCCGGGCTGAGTGAGGGCGCTTGGGCTTGAAAAGGTGGAAAGATGAGGATCGCGTGCCTTCAGTTTGCGCCGAACGTTGCAGATGTGGAAAATAACCTCAGCAAGGCGGACGAGATCCTGAATCAGGCTGACGCGGAAGACTTGGAAGTAGACCTTTTGGTGCTCCCCGAGCTGGCCTTTACCGGTACGCCCACATCGTGTTCTACGGTACTCTTCATCTGCGCTGCGGGCTCTTTTAACTTATAGCTCTTCTTACTTTCTAGGCTACAATTTCAAGTCTCTGGCCCATATATCTCCCTATCTCGAAGAATGCAGCACCGGGATTAGCTCACTTTGGGCTCGAAACACGGCCCTCAAGCATGACTGCACTGTCGTCGTTGGCTACCCCGAAAAGGTAGATCCGGCGCTCAACTGGCCCACGGACCCCCAGTATTACAACTCTGCTATTACTGTCAACGGCGATGGGGAGACGGTGGCCAACTATCGCAAGGCGCACCTCTATTACACCGATGAGACCTGGGCTTTGGAGGGTTCCCATGGCTTTCTTGGAGAGCGAATCCCTGGCCTGGGCCAAACTGCCATGGGGATTTGCATGGACTTGAAGTGAGTTGCTTCATAGCTCCTATCTGAGATGGCTATTTCCCCCACTCTCTACGTTTTTTTGATGGCCAAACTAACTGATAACGCACGCTAAAGCCCGTATAAATTTGAAGCTCCGTGGAACAAATTCGAATTCGGGCAGCATGTTTTGGACAGTGGTGCTCGGCTCGTTGTAGTTCCTATGGCGTGGCTCACCAATGATGAGCAGCAGGAATTTTTGAGCACTCTTCAGGATCCTGACACCATGAGTTTACTGTACTGGGTATCGCGCCTTGAGCCACTGATTCGTGCACACTCAAACCAAGAAGTCATTGTCGTTTTCGCCAACCGTTGTGGCACGGAGGGTGAAACGACGTACGTCGGCACCAGTGCTGTGATTGGTATTCAGTCTGGAGAAATCCACGTCTATGGCATAATGGCTCGCGGAGAGACGGGCCTCCTCGTGGTTGATACGGACTCTGAGCCATATGCGAGGTTGGCATATCAGCCGCTTCAGCCAGTAGTCCGATCGGATAACGACCGCTCTCCCGAATTGGAAGCAAAATCACGCAACCATACGGCCCAGTTTCATGACTCTCAAGATCAAGCATGGAAAGGTCCAGAAAGGCCCAAAGATCGTCTCCCCGATGCCGCCCATCAACAAGAAGACGACTTACACGCCTGGTATGGGAATGATACGAATAACGTCAATGAGCGAAAACATCAAGTTTC
The DNA here is from genome assembly GCA_038502285.1 of Trichoderma sp. 2475. Lineage (NCBI taxonomy): Eukaryota > Fungi > Ascomycota > Sordariomycetes > Hypocreales > Hypocreaceae > Trichoderma > Trichoderma sp. 2475. The sequence goes on along the minus strand of JARPVV010000003.1, from coordinate 666,547 downwards.
AAGAAATGACGAGGAGCATGAATACCACAGATCACACAAACTACAGGCCAACCATGTGCCGCAAGCATCAAGTCCCAAGCTAAATATGGAATCTTTACACTTGGATATCCCACCCGATCAGTATATGCTCCGAAGATATCTTGAATCAGAATCTCCGGTACCCCATGTAGACATATTCAACTCTTCGATATATTCCGCGACAAGGTCCCCAGAGCCATTTCGAGGATCACGGAAAGATCGGGACGACTATGTAGCATTTTATCCTGACAATACGGAAGACGACAAACGATTCAGCATGCGATCTGACGTCTCCGTCTATAACAACCACTCAGGTGGGCATCGTCAAGCTTCCGCCTCGATGGTGGCCCCTTCTGGATTATCGCAAGTGGCAACTCATGAGCGAGCCAGTAATATTGACATTGCGAATAATTCCAGATGGCAAGGGGGCTATAAGTCGAGGAGCAAGGCCCATAGCCACCGGCCATCATCAGATTGGAATAGTCGGCGTGGTAGTGAATATGGACAGCCGATGTCGCGACAATCGTCTCAGTATCATCTTCAAGAACGTTACAACCAGGGTCATATCGACGAGATGGCACGTAGCTACTCGAGCAGTGCTGTACTACCGCTCCACCTTTTGGAGTCTCACACAGCGTCACAACTTACTCCAGATGAGGTTGGGAGAGGTCGGCGGCGCTCTTCTCATAAGCATCCCAAGGATAGACGGCGCGGATCACGAAGCACGCAAATGTCCCAGAAGGAGCCCATCGACCTTTCGCAGTTCACCCTCATTGAGGAATATCCGTCTGCCAGCTGCCCTGTACATGGAAGTCGTCCTGCGTCGGGAACTAGGCGCCAGAACCATTCGAGGGCCAGGGGTCGGTCAGGAAGTCACTCGCAGCATGTATCAGAGGCGCAACCTGTCAGGAAGCAGCCCAACCGGCGCATGTCGTCGCAGAACGAGAATCAGGGGGATGGATACGGTCTAGGCTTGTCATATCGACCCATCCATTCGACAAGACCCGAATTAGAGCATTTGACCAGAGAGAGAAGGAGAGATGAGAGGCAGAGTTATGAGGAACATGCAGCCGAACATATTTCTGGCCCAAAGACTCCTACTGCTATGCTACTGGTTCCTGATTTGGGGCTACCTGATGGTCTTGAGAAAACTTTCTCTTTGCTCAAATGTGTGGAAAAGGCGCCAGAACGTATTGTGAGACGGCGCGTGAGTTCATTTTGGTAAAAGCTTTTACTTTTCTGGCCAGCAACTGGAAGCATTTATTTTCGGTTTGATTGTATTTAGCGACTATCTTGGTTTTAAGAACGGCCTTTCCATCTAATAGACGAAGAACAAATGGGATGGACGTGGTTTTATAAACGTTAATGCACGATATGGGTGCACTGAGCAATATGATCCAACCACAAATGGCGTTAACTCATGTGTTCATTGGTTTGGCCGTTCTAATCTGATTCCATTCTGGACAGATACATATAGGTGGAGTTCTTTCTGGGAGTTTTAGTTCGGCTATCAGCATGTTGCTGTCTTTGCCGGCACAAGTACTGGAATAGAGTGTGATATTCTTAATTGAAATGTATTATTTACGATTGATTAATTAATTGTCAGGAGAAATTGAGATGACAAAGTCACATGTGAATATCACTCAAATTCAGCACCTACCGTGTCTAGGGGGCTATTCCGATTCGCACCATGCCGTCACCACTCTGGGATTTGAGCTTCGTGGCTGTATGTAACTGGCTCTAGTGTGGATGTAGAAGAACATGCAAGCACGGAGTAGAATGATATAGGTATGTTACAATCATTAAGTGGTTATGCATTCAACTCTACCTATGCATGGCTTTCCTCTTGCTTCTTGGAGCGGGTATTTTTTGCGAAGCGGCTAACAGAACGGAGAAGGGAAGAGGCCATTTCTTTCTCCTTCTGTATCATGTCCGAGTATGTGCTCGACCAATATCAATGAAGCGTGATGAGGATGTGATATCTGTGGCATCATAAGGCGGCGCTTGGGGGCGTTTACGGGTATACAGAGTGTGGTGTGAGAAAACGTGATGAGGTTTGCAGCGCGCAAGGAGCAAGGATATTGTTAGTGTATGCATTGCCGAGCATGTCAGTTGCATGTCAATTTATCCACAGAGACAAGGTTGCATATGAGCCGCGGCGATTTTGTCATACTTGTATGAAATGTGAGTAAGTACCTACATATGTATGTAGAATGTATTCACGGTACTTGTGTGCGAACAGCCACCAACAAGCGGCATTTCCGAGCATCTCGCGCTAATGGCAGCATTCACACGGCAATGTCTCCATCCGGTGATGGAATTATCGAGGAGACGATATTGTACGAGGAGGAGTTCTGCACGCCAAACGCTTGTTGGTTCAAGGCTGATGCAAACGGGCGGAGAATCTTGGCCCCCGCAGATGGAGTGCAGGAGGAAAAGAGGAGACGCAAAGGGTAGCAGTAAGGCTTCCTCCTGCAGCAAGAGCAGAAGCGAGAGAGCCTTCACCTGTACATACTGTACATGAACCGGTGCAGTACATATGTATGTACCCGTATTGTGGATGGCGTGAGGATGCTGCGGATTGAAAGATGCTGCTGTTGACAGTGCCGTCAGCTTGAGGAATGGATACGAGCGACGGTGTGATCATCACCAGCACCAGCACTAGTATCTGGCCCAACAGCTCTTGGACGGATCTCGGCCCTGTCTGCGGGCGGGGAGAGCAAGTACTTGGCCAAGAGAGCCAATTTTCTCTCAATTTTCATTACGGAACACAGCAGCCCGAGCAGCTCCAAGCCGACAATAACGGCCAGCGGCCATCCAGAGAGTCGAATTAAGCGCCCGGGTCCCAGCGGGCTGCCAATCGGAGGGCCGCAACGGTGATGCGATGTGAAGTGCGAGCAGGGATCCCTGCAGAGGCTTGACGCCATGCAGGGGATCCCGCCTCTTAGTGGCGAGATGAGATGAGCCCTTGCTGCGGAAGCCGTGGACTGAGCAGCCCGCATTTGCCTGAACGGTACGGCATCACGGCCGTTTTGGGGGTGGTGGTGCAGCTGCAACAAGCAAGGGGATGGGCCTGAAGCTGCCGGACACAGCTCAGGGTGGGCTCGAGGCCTCCCCGAACGAGACGTGATGTGCCTACAGTAGTCTTGGTGCTCGCCATGGACGGGACGACGCAGATTGGACTGAGCGGCGAGATGTCCACTTGAGGTGGAGAATGTGACCGCTGACCAGCACCAACCAAGAGAATTGCTGTCCGGATCAGGACCTCCCATGTCCTCTCGTCTGAGGGAAGCACCTGAGATGCGACTCTGCATCTTCATCACATCCGCCATCCAACAATCACTCGGCAGGCTCCTGGTTCGCTTGGCTTCACTGACGGGCGCGTTTCCCGGCGCTGATATATCAATCTCGATTAGCCCTCGAACTGGGGAATGCCTCTCGCCTCTTGCTTCGTGACCGTTTACATTCAGCAGTAAAAGGCGTGGCATGTAGCACGGGCTGGTACTGTGACTTGCTACAGCTCCTTCGTTCCAAACCCACGCTCGCTATTACAAACCTCCCCAAAGCTCGTTTGTTGAGAAGAACAATGTTACGCATCCTCACGAGCTTCGCTGCCGTTGGCGCCGTGCTGCCGGCGGCCGAGGCCATCATCGTTGCGCCAAACTCGCCGTGCTCGGTCAACTGCGGCAACGTCCTGGACGCGACGACCCCCGCCGACGTTGTCTGCCAGCCGGATGAGTACACCGGCGGCTATGACAATGGAGCTGGCACGGTGTTTCAGGGCTGTGTCCAATGCGAGCTGAACAGCGGGTATGCCACGGACAGCAATTATACCGACAACATGGCGGCGCTCTGTATGTATCTCGCTTTCTCCCATGTATCCTTGGCCTCAAATCATCCACATATACGATGTCGGGTCGAAAGTGGTAAGCAAGAGTTCTAATGTTCGGTTTGCCCTTTAGACAATCTGCGGTATGCCGTATCATACTGCGTCTTCAATGAGCCGAAGCATGATGATTATACCAACAATCCGTGTACTACGAGGTAAGTGACTGTGTCTTAGGCGTATCATGTATCATGTGTATATGCGATGACTAACATGTCGAATTATAGCAAGGCCTGTGGCGTCTTCGCCGATGCTATTGCGTACCATAACTTATCAACCAAATATGACGACTTTGGTTACTGCGATATATGGCCCACGGGCGACACCGTCGACTTCAACGGCTGTATACAGTGCCTCCAAGTGAATGATAATTACTTGGCAAATTGTGCGATGCCCTCCCGGATACCCAGCCCGATGCCGATGTGGAACTTTGCTGACACGCCATGTAGTTGTTACTGCTCTCCAGGCTGGATGTCAACAGAAGCCTGCCGCTGGAAAGAAGCTGGGCCTCCAGGGCAACCTCTTTTCAAGCAACGTCGTCAACATCACTACTCCCACACAGACGCCGGAGGTGAACCCAGCCTGGTTTGATCACGGGCCTTTGGGTCTGGGTGGGAAAGTTGGCATCGCCGTGGGAGGATTTATTGCTCTACTCATCCTTGCCGGTGCCGCCGTCATCTGCAGAGGCAGGAGACGAAGAAAGGCATTTCTCAGGAAGCTGCAGGTCAATATCCCACAGATGGCTTCCAACCATGGCGGCTGGCCGTCGATGCCTATGAGCCATGACACTGGCGAAACGCCCATTAGCCAACGTCCTCTCCGGAACTGGGATGACTCCCCCGTGACTATGAGCACCGAGAAGAACTTTCCTCGATACTTTTCGCCATATTCTTCTCAGTACAACAGTCCCGTCAGTGCTACGGACGTGAATCACATGCCATGGCCAGAACCAGCTTTGGGATCTCCTCGCGCGATGCGGGAGATTGGTCTCGCTCTTGGTTCGGCAGTTGATGTTAATAACGCAGCCAATAATGGAGGCAACGAGCGATGGCCCTTGTCGCCTGAAGACAAGGGCAAGATGAAGGACGAATCGTACGAAATGCAGCACGTCGACAGCGCTGGCGGCAGCGTGGCTCCAGACCCGCGTGCTCTCCAAGTTGAAACACCAATCCTGGGACATCCCGGCTACGGCAGAAACTCTGATAGCCCGCCCAGACAATATGATGTCAATGGTCCCTCTGCATAGGGCCAAGGCGTTGATATGGCCAAATAATGCTCACGAAGTAACGAACATGCCTATGGGTTTTACGGAGGCGGTTGATGATACCTTGTTGTTTTATTCTTTTCCCAGTGGTGTTTTGGAGTGATTTATAACATACATGTACATATAGTATATACCTCTTTTTGTTGATATTGTAGCGCAGTGAACGCAATTTAGGGAGGAAAACCGGACAGAGATATGGATGGAGGATGCTGGGGATACCCAAATGCGCCTTGAGGGTGCCTGTTTCTTTGAACATATAGGATCAGTACATTAACTATGTATGGAATAAATGTCTGAAATCTTTAACAAGATTGATGGAAGCCTCTCGATAGTTGTTAAATGTCTATCTGAAATAGCATTAGGTGTCTCTTGCCGCCAATTACCGCTATAGCTTAGGCCAAACCAGCCTATCTGGTACGGATCAATGCAAAGAAAGTCAGACAACGCTGTAATAAGTACGGAGTAGTAGTATACAAGTTGTAAGAATGTGGCTGGTGCGTTTTGAAGTGTGGCGTACAGATGCACGCCTATCTAAATACAGTTTAGCAGTCAATTAGCGCCACACTTCGCATGCAAAGTTTCTGCCCCACAGAGCGAAAGAAAAAAAAAAAAACTGGAAGCTCGAACCGGTGGAAGAACTAGAAAAAAAACCATCACGAGTGCAAGCGCGCCAGTTTCGCCTTCGTCGTTTGGAACCACCAGCCTTTGCACTTTCCAATTTCTTCCAGGCTCTCGGATATTCGAACGATCAAATCGAAGAGAGACTGCCAAAATGGTTACCGAAGTCGTGAACAAGAAGAAGGTGGAGGAGCAGGAGGAGCACATCATCAAGCCCCAGGCCACCACTCCTGCCGTCGACACCAGCCAGTGGCCGCTGCTTCTCAAGAACTATGACAACCGTGAGTGAACTACCGTTTTCTGATCTTTGGCGCATTGGAAAGGAATTGTAGCGCTCAATTGAGTGCGGAGACGGTGTCAAAGTGGCATGGAAGTGAGGAAGAGATGGGAACAAGACGCAAAATGATGGTATCTGGACTCGAGCCTCGTGCTGACCTCTTTTCTCCTCTCCTCTAGTTCTTGTGCGAACCGGCCACTTCACCCCCATTCCCAATGGATCTGCGCCCTTGAAGCGTGACATCAAGTCCTACATCAGCTCCGGTGTCATCAACCTGGACAAGCCCTCCAACCCTTCCAGTCACGAGGTTGTGTCCTGGGTCAAGCGAATTCTTCGGTTCGTACTCGCCTACAGTCTAATCTGAATGGATTGGGACTTTAATCAGCCATCATTGAAAAATTGAATCATCGAGCTAACAAATGCCATCTGCGGCGCGCAACTATTAGCGTTGAGAAGACCGGCCACAGCGGTACCCTCGACCCCAAGGTCACGGGATGTCTGATTGTCTGCATCGATCGAGCCACTCGACTGGTCAAGTCCCAGCAGGGAGCCGGAAAGGAGTACGTTGCCATCATTCGTCTCCACGACAAGCTGCCTGGCGGCCAGGCCCAGTTCGCCCGCGCCCTCGAGACCCTCACCGGTGCCCTGTTCCAGCGCCCGCCTCTGATTTCCGCCGTCAAGCGACAGCTGCGTATCCGAACCATCCACGAGAGCAAGCTGATTGAGTTTGACAATGACCGCCACCTGGGTGTGTTCTGGGTGAGCTGCGAGGCTGGTACCTATATTCGAACCCTGTGTGTGCACCTGGGTCTGCTGCTTGGTGTCGGTGCCCACATGCAGGAGCTCCGACGTGTGCGCAGTGGTGCCATGGACGAGACCAAGCACCTCGTTACTCTGCACGATGTTCTGGATGCCCAGTGGACCATGGACAACACCCGCGATGAGTCCTACCTTCGCAGAGTCATTGCTCCCCTCGAGACTCTGCTCACTGGCTACAAGCGTCTTGTCGTCAAGGACAGCGCTGTCAACGCTGTCTGCTATGGTGCCAAGCTTATGCTGCCTGGTCTCCTCCGTTATGGTATGTAATTGCTTGACAATGACTTTGAAGCTTTTAGCTATCCTCAAGGAACCTGTCGCTAACTATCTTTGTTTCTTATAGAATCTGGTATTGAGCACCACGAAGAGGTTGTCCTGATGACTACCAAGGGTGAGGCTATTGCCATTGGTATCGCTCAGATGTCTACGGTGGAGATGTCTACATGCGACCACGGCGTCGTCGCAAAGGTCAAGCGTTGCATCATGGAGCGCGACCTTTACCCACGACGATGGGGCCTCGGACCTGTCGCTCAGGAGAAGAAGAAGCTCAAGGCTGATGGCAAGCTCGACAAGTTTGGCCGACCCAACGATGCTACTCCCGCCAAGTGGACCGCCGACTACAAGGATTTCAGCGTGTCAGATACCTCTGCCGCGGCGGCTGCTGCTGCTCCTGCCACCACTTCCATCCCTGTCCTGCCTTCCACACCCTCCAAGGAGGCTGATACCAACATGAACGACGCAGAGACCCCTGCTGGTGATGAGGACAAGAAGAAGCGAAAGAAGCACGAGGGTGAGACTGCTGAGGAGAAGGCTGAGCGGAAACGACGGAAGGCCGAGAAGAAGGCTGCCAAGGCAGCAAAGAAGGGCGGCAAAGACGATGAGGACAGCGATTAAAAGTAAAAAGAGTGGGGAAATGAAGACTGAGGATTCTTTTTGAATGTGAAGTGTCCTGGCGTGGGAGTCTTTTGTCGATATGGAAATGGTCGTGCTTGTACCTTTCTCTTTTTTCTAGTTACCCACCAGTGGCTCTTTGGTAATCGGCGTTTATAGGTCTCAATTCAAACATGATTATTCTTACTAAACAAGACGTGTGTGCTGTGCTGTCTTGCGTTGCAAAGCGCTCGGGACGATGCCGCAAAGGGGAGAAACGTCCGCCAGTTGAACGTACATTGGGTTGCAAGCAGATTCGTCTTTCAGCGCGTGTATGTAGCGCTTTCAGGCGGAAAACAGACGATTGTCGATTGCATCACATCACCGATCTGGCGGTAAGCAATATAAGAGCGGCAAATTATCTGGATCCAGCAGGTTTGCTCACGGCAATCTACTTGTAGCCCGTGCCGTCTAAGACGCTTGAATTTTATATGCGGTGGAGCAATATGCTGGAGAACAGATAAACTCGCGACTAAAAGTGATAATACAATAGATAGTTAGGTCTAGAATGTGATCTACTGATCTACCAAGTAGCAAATCGTAACAGATTCAATCGCATCCCTGTGCCTGGCAGTAGTATCAAACACTCGTCGAATTGGAAGCCTCCGTTAGGTTGGGCGACTCACGTGCAGCTGCTAAGCGCCGAACACTTCCCGGGTCCATCATCACACCTCGAAACCTGCATCTGCATCTCCCGCTTTGCTGGTCGTGCCGCTCGCTGCGATTCGCTACGCGCGCACATGCTAAAGAGGCACTAGTTTGCTCGAGATTCTGCGTCTGCCGCCTCTCATTGGGCCGGGCCGACAACGAGGAACGCCTGTTTGGTGGCAATATTGGCCGCAGGCACGAGTGAAGCTTCCCGATGCGATGATGGGATGAACAGATGAACAGGGATGCAAGGGGCTGGGGGCAGCGATGATTGCCGGGCCAGGGAGAGCAAGAAACCTGCACAGCTAGTGCTATATGGCGACGGATGATGCCCAAGCGCCATGCAAGAGCCGGATAGAGGGCTTGTGGATGGAGATGGGATGCGTGTGATGGAGGAGCTGAGGGCGGAAGCGAGGGTGTCTGGGGGCCATGTCCATGGGCGGCAAGCCACCGTCTCTACCGTCATGCTGCAGAGCATCTTTGCCGCCGTCACGATAGTCTCGTCACCGGCGCCTTGGGGTTTAGGAAGCTTTCAACCGCCGTGGACCAGGATATTATGGACGGTGTCTGCCCCCTTCATCTTGGCTTGAGTGTGATTGTTTCAACCGTTGCTTTTCTTCTCTCGTTATATACTCTCGTTACAGCGTTAATTTCCAGATATCTCTGCCATCTTCTTTGTTCTCCTTGCTCTCTCTCTCTCTCTCTCCTTGCCCTTCTATTGGCGTTGCGGCTTACGGCTTCATCTACCCGTGTGGATACTATTAATATCTGAGAAGGGCGACATTGTCTTACCTGTCAATTACCGTTGAGAGGCGGTTGCAATTGTGTATCCATCCAAGGAGAAAAAAGGAGGCTTGACAATTTTTTTTTCTTTTCTTAAATTCATTCGCTATATTTCTGCTGGATCTCTCTCTTGGCAGCATTTGCTCTTTTGCAACATACACTTTACCAGCATCCGGTCCGAGTCCCATCATTCACTTCGACTTACCGGCGCTATTTCTATATAACACAATGGGCTACATATCAATTCGTCGTGGAGCTCTTTCTCTATTCATCGTTGCTCCGTCATTGACGCAGGCCCTCCGAGTCTCGCCGAATTCACCATGCACAAGCGTCTGCACCGATTCCAACATCTCACAATCGGACCCAAACTTCTTCGACGAGCAGTGGAAAGACGTTGTCTGCACCGACACGGCCTTCGACAGTACGCCAGAGGGGAAGAAGCTGGAAAGCTGCTTCACGTGCCTACAGAATAGCACTTATACGCATGGTAGCGAAAGTGATCAGGATTGGTTCCTCTGTTAGTCAAGTCCTACAAATCCTGCCTAATGGCCGTGGCTTACAAGTAATATAGATAACCTACGGTACTCTGCTAGCTACTGCATGTTTGGCTATCCCAACAGCACTGGCTTCGACTCGGGCCCTTGTACGACGACCGTGGGGTGCGGGAGCCTCTCTGATGCCCTCGAGCTAAGCATCAAGAATCCGACGAGCTTGACCCCTTATGATTATTGCGATGTCAATGGGGGCTCCATCACCAGCAATCAAGTTCAGGGATGCTTGCAGTGTATCCAGGCGGATGGAGAGCACAATTATATGTCTAACTGTACGTGGTGGAAGACTATTTCTCTACTATACATTACTAACTTAGATTGCCAGTCCTTCTTGCCTTACAAGGAGCTTGCCAGGTGAAGCCTGCTCCAGACACCGTCTTAATCCTGAACAAGCCACTCTTTGGCAATGATACCGTCCAAGTTGTTACTTCGTCACCATCTTCCAACAACAAAGGGTCTGCAATTTCCATCCCGACAATTGTGGGCATAGTCGTTGGTGGTATTGTTCTGTTGGTCTTGATTGCAGCCTTCACGTTTGTATGCATTCGCAAACGCAAGAATCGTGCCAAAGAGCAAGACCGCGCCTCTGGCTATTCTTTCCGCTGCCAGACCAGAGTGACTCCCATCACCCCCAAATTCCCAGAAAGTGCTCAGATCGATGATAACTTTCATGGCAACGAGAAGGCGCATGTCATGGTCACCAATGGAATTCCCATCGGCGCGAATGCGTATCCTCAGGCCCAGTATCCCTGGAACAGCCAGAGCTCATTGAACGTCACTATCAACCGACAGGATAGTGCGATTATGCGACCCAGCGTCATAACTAGCTTGCCACCACCTCCTTCGGCGCACATCTCTCCTCGGCTTGGCTCGCCGGATGATTACTCGACTCCTGCCTCTGCTGTTTCTACTCGATCCAGTGCCCCTCTACTTGCCAATTCGCAGCGGGGGTATTCTCCTTCACCTAACTTGGCCCAATCCAGCTGGTCACTGAGCCCAAGACCAAACCGACTCGATAAGAGGTGGGAAGATGAAAGCCAAGGATTCGGTAATGCCCTTGGGCTTATCAGCAAGAAGAAGACCCAGACGAACGCGGCGAGCCCTGTCCAGAGCGAGGTTATTCAGACATCTTTCCCGCCACCTCCTACGAGGTAAATCGGGAGATATTTGAACAGTCATATTATTTAGCGATATCTATCAAAGTTTGCTTGTACTGCTTTCTTGTTTGTTTTTCTGTACAATAAGGTCTAATGGGAATGGAAACGGCGGTGCATGTATAGGAGGGTTTGGGTCTGTATTAGTGATATCCACAACGAATTATGAAAAGAATGTTTCAAGGTCACTACCATGTAATCGCACATACTTCATCGTGAATAGCCAAACAATTATTTGCTTAGAAAAAATTCAATATGTATAAACGCTGAATCACAAAATCTGCCAGCATATCAATCCATGCCATGTCATGCCATTATCATTCCGACCCTCATACCCGCAATGCCATGAACAATTCGCGAAGAAATTAGAATGAAAACAAAACACGCTTGCCGCATATCCCTACTGCCCCAGCCGGGGAGAGAGAAAAAAAGCAAAAGTATGAAAACGGCTCCTTCGCACGAATGTGCATAAACAAAAAATAGGGGACAATCTTACTATACATATCCTAAGGATAAAGAAACTAGAATGCAAAAATGACTATACCAAGTTTCAACAAGGCAGCGATCGTTGACCTCAGCCAAAATAGACTGCAACGGTAGAAACAAGAGAAGAGTCCCAAGCTCCTATATGACAGATCCAACTTCGTGGGTATCAGTCTGACAATTGCCGATGACGTGTTTCACATACACATATGCTTCTCTCCTCTCTCCTTCACACACAGAAAAAAGAAAACTCAATATCCAAAAAGAAAAATGGACTTGAGCAAGATTGGAGAAAACCACTTGCAAAGCTCGAGATAGGAAAACCGAAAGTCGCTTTTTTTTGTCAAGGAAAGTTGAAATGAAAAGATGCCTTTATTACCATAATTGAAGAAAAATGCTTTGTTTCAAAACTTTGTGATGAATTTGTGACTCCAAACAATAACCCAAAACCAACTCTGTAATTGCCTTCTTTTCCTTTGCTCAATGTCGGAAGAAGATTTTTTTTCTTCTTCTCGAGTTCCTTGGTTTTCCTTTCATATACCACTTTCGTCCATTGGCGTTCCTCCTCTGCTCATTATTTCACTTTGTAACCTCCCGTTTTGTGATTTGAACCACGTCGTGCCCTCCTCCATCTCTTGGCGCATTGCTCTAAGTTCTTGTAATAGAATATCGGCATCACTCATGACGCGTTGGTGCGGGTCTGCATCCACGATGCTGTCTTTGGCTATCTCGTCGTCAATCTCCATAGATCGCTTTCTTTTATGGTTCATAGTAAGCGAGTTGTCCGAAAAGTTGCGGTCACCAAGAGATTTGAAGGCCAGAGGACTCTGCGGCCGCACTGACGCCGCGCTGGTGATTGACGCTCGTCGGATCAATGAACTTGCTCTGCTGCTCGTATCCTTCTTGAAACCGCGACGAATTTCATCCGCCATGGACTCTGGTAAAGCAGTTCCATCAGGCATCTGCACAATACCCATGGCCTTCAACCGCCAGCGCTCAGATACTTTGCTTGTTCGTGATTTCTCTGGCGGAGAGCTATCACCTGATATAGAAGGTAGGGCACGTTGAAATCGACCCGGCCTTTCTCCCATAATCTTCTCGCGCAAAGCTCGTGTTTTCGAACCGCCTTCGATGCTCATTGCTGACCCAGCAACTGATCCAGAGCGAGACCGCATTCCTTGGCTCCCGTTCATTGACGGGGTAGGCGAAAGTCGTCTATATTCGTTGCGGAAAATTGCTGAGACGGCTCTTCGTTCGTTTGTGACGCCAGATAAGACACCAGATGCGAGGAGTGCTTCTTCTGCTTTCCTCTTGTTTCGTTGGTTATTCCGTATTATGGCTGCTAGCTCATCTGGGCGGTTAAGAGCGGCCAACTCGGCTCTTTGAGTAGCGATTCGTTGAGCAGTTTCCTGCTCTTCTCTGATCTGCGCTGCTCTTTGAGCTTCGCGAAATGCTCGGAACTGCTCGCGTCCGCTTCGGCGAAGCTGCCTTAGTCGTTTCTCGCGGGCATTCTTCTTCCACCGGTAAAAGTATTTCAAGGAAAGGTTGTATATCCGGAATCTCTTAGCTTCCGCATTATCCCGCTCCTCTTTCTCTCTTCGCAACCTTTCTTCCTCATCTTTTTGGAACTTGTCAAAGACCTTCTGGACGATACTTTCCACCATGAAAGTCTCAAACTCATTCATTAACCCTTTATCTCCATTCACAAACCACTTCGTCAAGTCGCCTAGCGGATCTCGTGGAGGGCTCGCGGGTGCCGGGGTAGGGGCAGGAGGTAGAGTAGGCTTAGAGAATAAAGCGGGGGGCGTTGAAGTAGGGGTAGTACTGAGAGCATTGTCTCCGAATTGAGAAGTCTTTGGGGATTTGAACTCAGGGAAGCCGGCTGAAGATGGCTGCGAAGTGCCTGGCTGTAACTGAAAGGGCGACTCAACAGCCTTCTTTTCCTCTGATCCTAATAAAGAACCAGAGAATGGTGAGCTTGACACCCCTCCTGCGGCCGCTTGATTGCCAAGAAGATTCGGTGGTGAAATGCTTGAGCTCCCACTTGTCTGGGGAAACGACAGTGGTGCAGAGTTGATTATTGACTTGGGCGGCTCTTGCGCAGTTAATGAAGGCTTTGCATTTGTGCCAGAGGGCAATATGCTGCTGCTGCTCGTCCCTGTTGAAGCAGAGAAAGCCGGAAATCCAGGCACACCTGTAGATATCGCCGGTTTGTTCGTACTTGACGGAGCAAGCGCCGGCGTTGGAGAATCAAATGGACTAGGCTTTGGTTGGCTTGAAGACTCATGTGCAGCATCTGCAGCTGTAGGGAACATAGATAATTTGCTCCCTTCCGATGACTGGCCGTTAGAAGCAAAGGGCCCTGACAAGGCAGGCTTTGGCTCCCCAAACGAACCAAATGACATCTTTGGCGTAGTGGTAATTCCATTCGGAGCCGTTGGTGAAGGAGATGAAAAGAAACCAGATGATTGAATTTGCGGCTGGGGTGATGGTTTATTCTGAGAGTCCTGAAAACTCGTAGAAGGCGCTGTTGTCGCTTGTGAGAATGGATTCACAGCCGTGCTTGCTCCAAATGGTGGTGGAGGTGGTGGTGCCGCAGGTTTCTCTAACGCATTGCTTGGCGTAATAGCGGATGCAAAAGGATTAGTCGTCGCAGGTGTGTTATTAGTAGAGAAGGGAGGTGGAACAGGGCTCGAAGCCGAATGCCTGCCAAATGGTGTCGAAATCGATGAAAAGGGGCTCGCAAAAGGAGCAGGTTTTTGCCCTCCAGGTGCTCCGAACACACTGGGAGATTGTTCTGAAGCTAGACCGGAATTAGTGAATTGAAATGATAAAACAAGACGTGCAAAGGCTGCTGATGCTGGTGTATCGGGCAAGGAAAGAAATCTCTACCTTGAGATGCGGTGGCCAAGGTGGTGCCAGGACCACATGCAATTTGGTTGAAGGCAGGAAAAGCCGTTGAAGGTTGTGTTGCCATCGTTTGAGGTTGATTTGGTGCTGAATCTTGTACGAAAAGTGATCCTTCGTTCTGTAAGAAGCTGCCAGGCCCTAACTGTGATGATGCAGTTGAGTCCTCGTGGATCGTTGTGTGGATAACATCCGGTAGTGGCCGATTTCCTCTCTTCTTCTCCACAAGATTTTGCGAGAATTGATGGGTTAGTCGGGGGTGTAATAGCGGTTCTCTATTATTCAAAACCAGACGCTGTTGCGCAATGTCCATAGGGGCCTGTGGGTCTGGGACCACGTCGATGCCATGGAGTTTTGCAAAGTCAATAGCTTGTTCAACCGTGTCGAATCGTAAGAACTTATTCAAAGAGGCAGCTGTCAAGTCATTTGATGGATCCTTGGGCCTGGACAATGCTCGCTTTACGGCACGCAGAATCGATCGGCGAAGTTGGGGGAAATGACACTCAGCAAAACAAGCCATGGTATACGACACACTAGGATCCTCCAGGATTCGGAAGAATGAAAGGAAAGCGTTGCTCGCAGCCAAGGATGGGGCTGCTCTTAACGGGCCATGGAAGTCATCAGTGTTTTGTAAGGCCTCGACAAGTGATACCGCGGTCCTGATGTCATCTGAATCTCTCCAGAAATGCGGCTTCCACTGTCGTTGCAGCATCTCGATGGTATTTGAGTCGTGAGCGTGGAAGAGGAGATAGTATGCGCGGAATTCGGCCTCGTTTTCGCATGTGATTCCCTGAGCATTACAATCGTCGTAAAGATCTCGGAGTGAAAGCAAAGCTTTGCCGAGCTGTTCGAGTTCCTGTTGTTCCACAAAGTCTTCACCAGCTTTCCCCGGCTGCGACAACAAGTGGAGGGCTGTGACGTGGAATCTAGCAATATTCTCCAGCACATAGGTTTGGGTCTTCAGGTCGTCGGCTGTGGGCGATGAGAAAAAGGTGAAATCTCGTCGAATAGCTCGTGTTCGGTCCCATAAGAAGCCGTGCAAAGTCGGTAAGTTCTCGTCGTCTTGAAGCAAGTCGTCGATCAAGTAATCCATTGTCCGTCGCAGGGCTGCAAAAGAGCGAACATCCATAGGAAGAGGAGCTTCCTGTCCGGCGGCTGAACGCGCCAGCTTCTTCACCATCCTACTCGTCTTTGCAAATCCTGTCCTTGAATCCTTTTCATGCTGGGGAACGTCGGCCTCGGTGATTCGTGTGATCTTTTCATATTCGGGGCACATGTCTTCACAGATCCCTCGGAAATCGATGGCATTCTGGAGCGTCTTTCTTTTATCGGGATCGTCGATCAGGGCGGCTTTCGTTAGAGACGCGCGCACTTTCTGGCGATACTCCTCGTACTTGTCCCTAAACTTGGCCATCTCGGCCTTGTTTGCGGGGTCCCCCGGCTGGGACGGCCAAGACGGAGGGCTGATGCCATCTTTCCGGAGTCGATCGTATACTTTCTTTGCGAACGGGTCGGCAGTGCGCATTGATGCAGCTTCGGGCGTTTCGTCGACAGAGCTTGCACTGGAAGACGAACTCGGACGTGACGTGTTGTCTTCCTCGGCACTCGTGGTAGGCTGCGCACGGTTGCCATGATGGCTTGTTTTCGGCGGCCGCAGCCCCTTTGCATCACTGCGCGGCTTCTTGGTGTTCTTCTTGAGATCGATCGCCTTCCTGTCTGCGTTTTCGCCCCGTTTCTTCCATTGCTTTCCGCTGTCGCTCAAGCTCCCATCTTTGCCTTTGAACGGGTTGCTGTGCTTCGATTTCCTCTCGGTATCGCTATCCGTGGCAAATCCAGGCTTTCGTTTATTGTTCTTCAATGCATTAGAGCCGCCTGCACCATCAGGGCCAAATGATGCTCCTTCGCCGGTCTGCCGGGGAGCGAAAGGATTGAAAGCCTGCGACGAGCCTTGCGTCTTCTGGCTGAATGGGGAAAACATTTGGCTCGATGATGCAACGGACGTCGCATTCATCTACGTGATGATTTGCGCATGGAGGAGAGGTTTTTGTTGAGAGTCGCTTTACTGAAGGTATAGTGAGAAGAGCCGTGGCGCAGGATATTTGGCTGATGCGCGATGCCAAAGCTGGCCCGGTACCTTGACTGAGCTTCGCGGTAAATTGAAAGTGAGCATCACGTGATGCGAGCTTGCCCAACAGCCAACTTTATTGTGCATTTACTTCTATACAATAGGCAAAGAGTCCGAATAGCAACTGCTTTTTATTCTTATTTGAAGTAGTTGTGAAATGAAAGAGAAATTTATTGTGCGGTCATAAGAAATAAACTATTGAATCGCTAGCCCTTGATTTATATCATCTTTAATTGCGCCGTCCTCTTGCCCATCTAAACCATTCTCACCAAGCTACCTATCATGATTTAACGCGGCCCCGAATACGTGCAGGCCCCAATTCTCGTCTAATCTCGTCAAGCTGCTCCAGTCCTGTCTGTGGTCTTGTTTTCTTTGATGTTCGCTTTCCGGGTCTTGTGTAGGAGCCCAAGAAATCATCAAGGATGCCATCGAAATCTGATCGCATGGGACCTGTCACGCTGGAGGCTGTCGAGACTTCTGATACGGAACCCATGTCATCAAACTCTTCATGATAGCGCTCCTCCAGCTTCTCGAATCTCTCGTCGAGGATCGAAAGCTGCTCTGTTCGTACGAGTGATGAAGATGTCATGGAGTAAGCTGAGGGGTTCGTCATGGCACCCTTTCTCCTCTTGGTTCTGCCTCCATTGGTAGTCGTTGTCCACATGGACTCAACTCCAGATCGTGACGGAGCTGTTGGCCCACGTGGGCCCTTTTGATCTTTCTTGAATTGTTTGAAGTCCTCCATCCAATCATTTCCGGGGCCTTCCTCTGGCTGCTCCGGCTGTACCCTTACGAGTTCTGGCACCTGGTCTTTGTATTCCTTGGAAGGCTTTGCTGTAGCATCTGACTCCCAGCCATCGTCATCTTCCTCATCAAAAAATCCGAAATCGTCATCATCAAGCTCCTCTCCGTCCTTTGACAGCTGGTTGAATACCTCTTCGTCGTCATCTACATACGCATCATCCTCCAGGGCTTCCAAGACTTCTCGGAGTCGGGGATCCATGTCAGGGTTGAATCCAGCGATGACATCGGGTACATCTTGCTGGGCCTGATAGGTCAACCTCGTAAGGTTCTTGGAAGGCAGAATCTCTTCGTCCAGAAGATCGTCTGACTTTTGCTCAAGGTCCATTTTCCGCAGAGCATCTTCCAGCGACTGTTTCTGCTTGCCCTTGCCCTTGTTTCCGGTAGCATCCGACTCAACAAAGACAACGTTGCCGCCACCGCTGTTGAGATCTCGCAAGTGCTGCATGTAGTCATATTCGGAGTCGTCGAAGTAAACGCCATAGTTTGCGGCTTCACCTTCGTTGGCGCGGATATGTTCCGCATCTGATCCCAGCTCTGAGGCCAAATCATCCAAGTGCTTCACTTTCGATCCAGGCTTGGACTGAACTGGGTTCAGCACCATGGATGGCGCATTCTCGTCGTGAATGAGCGGATCATTCTGTGGGCGGTGGACGAGCGTAAAGTGCTGCGCCGTCTTCTTATCACTAGAACAGATTGTCAGAAGCGCTCATAAAGATACAAGGGAGCAGGCGACCATACATCCACTTTCCCTTGGGCATTTTGGCGATTCTGCGATTGCGATGAATCAGATGAGCATGGACAGTAACTTTTCCTCGACAGCGTTCAAGAAATTTCTTGGTAGCGCCAGTACAGTTCCCTTTTTGATAGTACTGTGTGAGGTTGTGCGCATAGTGTGATAAATACAGTGCGAAAACATTTTCACATGGCTATCTAAAAAATTTGCCCCTCCAATTATGATGTATTATTCAGCCCCAGTCCTGGACATGCGACCTTCCACAATAAATATTTATTCTTTCCGCCCAGCGATCCGAGGACATCTTGGTTAGCCAGACGGGACGTCTAAATCCCACGATATTCTACATATTTCCAGGACTTGACTTGATCGAAGAAAGCCGCCAAAATGGTGTTGGCAAAGTCAAAGAAGAATGAGGGGCTGGGCAATACGTTGATGAACGATCGCTTCGGCAAGGGCAAAGGCTCCGACAACAGAAAGACATCGTCTCTTATGCGAACCAACCACACAACTGGCGAACAGTATCTCATCAACGACAAGAAAGATGCGGCCTGGGTCAAGATGCGCTCCGTCACGGAGCAAGGCGCACTCGACGAATTCTTGGCAACCGCCGAGCTCGCCGGTACCGATTTTACGGCCGAAAAGATCAACAATGTCAAGATCATCCACACTGATCAGAAGAATCCGTATCTGCTGTCCTCTACTGAAGAGAGAGCTGTCCTTGGAAAGCACCGGGAGCACAAGAACCGACTGACAGTGCCGCGAAGACCTCACTGGGATGCAAAGACTACTCGAGAACAGCTCGATATCCGCGAGAGAGAAGCTCTTGTTCAGTGGCGAAGAGGCTTGGCCGAGTTGCAAGAGAACAACGACCTGCTCATGACACCTTTTGAGCGGAATATCGAAGTCTGGAGACAGCTGTGGAGAGTTATCGAGAGATCAGATATCATCGTACAGATTGTCGATGCGCGAAACCCTCTGCTTTTTCGATCCGAAGATTTGGAGAACTACGTCAAGGCCGTTGATGCCAAGAAGGAGAACCTGCTTCTAATTAACAAAGCCGATATGATGTCTACGAAGCAGCGCAAGGCTTGGGGCAAATACCTGAGAGAAGCGGGCATTGCCTACAAGTTCTTTTCTGCGCAGCTTGCAAAGGAGTTGAACGAGGCGAGAGAGGATGAGGAGTATAGCTCAGATGAGGAGCCAGCTTTCTCTTCAAGGCAGGCCGAGAAGGCCAAGGCTGAGAGTGAAGAGGAAGATGAAGAAGATGCTGCGGAAGAACATGGGGAGGGCTCAGGAAACCAAGAGGACGAGGACGAAGATACCCAGATTCTGACAGTTGAGGAGCTTGAAGAAATCTTCCTGAGATATGCTCCATCTGACAGAGGTAAGTCTAATATAAAGAAGCTGTGAAACCACAACAACTAGGATGCTAACCTATGAACAGAAGCAGACGTCAAACTCCAAGTTGGTCTGGTCGGCTACCCCAACGTGGGTAAATCTTCAACCATCAACGCCCTGATTGGAGCCAAGAAAGTCTCCGTCTCCTCAACACCGGGAAAGACGAAGCACTTCCAGACCATCCACCTCAGTGAGCGAGTCGTCCTGTGCGATTGTCCTGGTCTCGTCTTCCCCAACTTCGCCACCACAAAAGCAGATCTCGTCACCCAGGGCGTCCTGCCCATTGACCAGATGCGCGAGCACACGGGTCCCGTGGGCCTGGTCGCTCAGAGAATCCCCAAGCCCTACCTTGAGGCCCTCTACGGTATCAAGATTCACACAAGGCCAATCGAGGAGGGAGGCACTGGTGTTCCTACAGGCGAGGAGCTGCTTCGCGCCTACGCCATTGCTCGTGGTTTCCAGACGCAGGGTCTCGGTCAGCCAGACGAGGCACGAGCATCAAGATACATTCTGAAAGACTACGTCAACGGAAAGCTTCTCTTTGTCCACCCTCCCCCTGGAATTGAGGACGGAAACGAGTTCAACGAGGAGCTCTATGACGAGGCGCATCTGCCCGAACGCCGTCGTGGTGCCTTTATAGCCGCCACGGAGGCTCTCACTCTGGGAGGCGACGAAGACAGCCTCGCCTCAGAGTTTGTCGGCCTCCCACAGGGCCCCAAGTCGAAGAACTTGGACAAGAACTTCTTTACGCCAAAGAATGTCCGGGGCCATGTGAACATGCCGTTCAACTACAAATACTCAGAACAAGGCAGCGTTGCAGGCGGCGCGAAGGCGCTCAGCGGCCGCAAGGCCCGCACAGTAGTTGCCCTGGAGAACGGACTGGATCCAAAGGAGGTGCAGATGGGATCAAGCAAGAAGCATTTCAAGGGAGGTCAGCGCGATGGTAAGCACAGGAAGACAAGGAGAACGGCGCCGAAGATGGAAGACTAGACACAAAAGAGGGAACGAATTCTTCTTGATTTTACTATTTGAATGAACTTGGTAAAAGGCTTTATGTATGGTTGTTTTCATCCATCAGTTAGGTGACTTTTTCTTTATGCATTTTATAGGTAAATATGCCATAGGGATGGCTGGCGCCTAATACATGATTTTATGTTGAACACCATGGAAATTGCAATTCAAAGAAGAGAAAAAAGTAACAAATTTATATATATAACCCACAATGTGACCAAGAAATATCCACAATTGCTCATCCCAGAACAAAAATGAAAAAGAAAAAAGTCCCAGCAGTTCTCCTTCCCCTTTTAACCCCTCTCCCATCTGTCTCATGCTATTAACAGTCTATTTTTTTACGCTTTCAGACTCTACTTCATTTCTTCTCCTGAGATTTAGGCTTTTTCAAAGACTTTGGATCCAGACCTCTCCTCCTCATGGCGTTCTTCTTAGCCTTCTCAATATACTTGACATCCTCGTCCTCGTCGAAAGCGCTAAAGTCAGATTTCTCAGAGCCAATCTTGCCCTTGCTCTTCTTCTTGGCAGACTTGTCCTCCGTCTCGGTGTCCTCGTCGGTAGTGATGGGTGTCTTGTCAATGACCTCCTCATCGCCAGAAGCAGCAGCAGCGTTGCCGTTCTTCTTGCCGGCAGCGCCAATAGCATTGGGTGGCGTGGGGCCAACCTTTTGGAACTTTGCGACGTAGAAGCCGTCAATGTTGTGGGCGTGGGGGTAGAACCGGCGAGTGAGCTTGAGGCTGGGGTGGAACTTCTTGCCCATGTAGCTGGTGAAGCCCTCCTTGCCGAATGGAATGCCGGCGTCGACCAACTTTACGTTGGGACGACGAGACAGGGCGTAGGCAACAACACTCTCGCTAAGAGGAGGATATATGTTAGACATTCGCTTGAATTATCGGAGCGATTAGGGGGCTTACTTTTCCTCAACAGTGACACTGCATGTAGAGTAGACGAGGAAACCACCAGTCTCGCTGGCATGGTTGACTGAGTCAATAGCAGATAATAACAGCTGCTTTTGCATGTGAGGCAGTGAGATGAAATCCTTCTCATCCTTGTTGGTCTTTACGCTAGGATCTTTTGAGATGACGCCAGTACCAGAGCACGGGGCGTCGAGAAGTACTCTGATAAACCTGTTAGACTCTGATTTACCGCTTCAATTCATTGAAGTCATGGATGTAGCTCACCTGTCGAATCCTCCCATGACTCGGGGAAACTCACGACCATCGTAGCTGCAGACGATGACGTTGCGGACTCCCAAACGAGCAACGTTACCAATCAAACCCTTGGCACGCTCCTTGTTGGGATCGTTGGCGAAGACGATACCAGTGTTCTAGAGCAAGATTAATACAGACGACTCTTGACAACTGAATCACGGCTCGTGGGTATAAGACTTACATTCATCATGGCTGAGCAGTAAGTGGTCTTTCCACCAGGGGCAGAGGCCATATCAAGAACTCGCTCATTTCTATACACACGCATTCATCAGTATATATAGCCCCACAACAAGAACAAACACAAGTGATACTCACGGTTGCGGTGAAAGCGCCATGACGGGCAAGAAAGACGCAGCCGCCTGGATAATGTAATGACCGGCAAGATACTCAGGCGTAGCACCCAGGGGAACGTTGGCCTCGAAAATCTGCAGACCAACCTTGCTCCACTTGCCCACGGGCTCGAGCGTGACGCCACGGTTGATCAGCGCCTGGGCGAGGTCTCTTCGGTGCGTTCGCAGGGTGTTTGTTCGGATGACGACGGGACGGGGCATCTCGTTGGCCTCGAAGAAGGCAAAGGCTTCGCGCGGGGTGAAGAGGTTGAAGAGCTTCTCGGCAAGGTAGGGGCTGTAGCCGTAGTACTATAGATTTCATCGCAATTGTTAGCGCAGTTCTTTGAACAAACAACAAAGTCGCAATGTAGGATAAACTTACAGCACAGATATCCTTCAGCAGCTGAGCAGTATACTCTGCTCTGGATCTTCCATCCTCCGCCAAGTTGGCAAAGTCATCCAGCACCCGTATCGTGTCCGTTATCCTCTGCCTCAGCAGCTGTAGATCTGGTGCCAGCAGAGACTTGCTCTTGTCCGCCAACTCGTCATCCTCGTCATCCTCCTCGCCAAAGATCTTGGGCCCGTCAATGTTCGTCTGCATCGCAGACTCTTGCATCTCCGTCTCGGTAATGGCCTTGTCCTCGGCGAGCTTCTTGTCTAGTCTCCGCGACAGACCCGCAATGTTGGCGGCAGTGAGCTTCTCCTCGGCGTCCGATTCATCTTCGTCGTCGGAGAAGACGAATTTGCCCTTCTTGCCGCCCTCTTCCTGGTCGTCCGAGTCAAACACCGAGTCGTCCTCCTCCGCATCGTCACTGTCATTTTCATCGTCTGACCAAATGTTCTTCTTCTTCCCTCCTGAAGAAGCCTCTTCGTCCGATGAGCCATCGTCCTCCAACTGGTCTAGGTCAAACTCATCGCCCATCTCTTCGTCTTCGGAATCCTCCTCCGGCTCTGGCAGCTTCTTGGCCTTTCCATTGCTCTTCTTCGCGCTGGCCTTCTTGGTCGCAGGCTCCGGCTTCTTCGCTGCGGCAGCGCCCTTGGCGGTCTTGCGCTTCTTGTTGCTCAGCGACGCTTTCTCGACCGGCGGCTCAACGGGCAGTCCTGCCTTTCGCTTGAGGTTGGCAAAGTGCTCCTCGGACAGGGCTTCGGGCATGCCCTGCTTTCTCTTCATGCGACGTCCCTGACCCATTATGGCGACCGAAATTTGGCTTGCTCAAAGGCTGTGATTCGATCCCAATGGGTGTTGGTTGAATGCAATGTACTGGCGCGGGTACCGTCTTAATTTTTCGAGGCCAATGGCTCCATATCGCAACTTTTTTTTCTGCCACTTTATCGATAAGCCACTAGCTGCGCCGCCAAAGCCAGCGCCGCTTGGGCGCCCACTTTATAGCGCTGCTGCCAGGTACTAGACGCAGGTAGCAGTAGATGAGCGAGGAACAGGCTTACCCGGCAATTGTATGTTGCTTGCTACATTCTTCAAAGAAGCAAGGGATTTCAATATCAGGTCATTCGTGGCAATATTCGTATCGTTTAGGCTTTGATTGAGTAGTTTAATCAAACGAACATTTACTTACATTTCTGCACATTAGTATATATTCCACCGCACGCGACCAGAACAATAACTCACAACACAATGCATCATCAAAAGCCCACACTTTCGTACTTTCAACAATCGCAGACACAGACAAAATAAAGGCATTGAATAATAAAAGATGATATGAGAAATGATTTAATTCCACAAAAATGGTAAATCCGCTATGTGCTATCTGTATGTATATGGGTATCCTCTGACAATTCCTTAAACTCGCTCCAGCAAGGACATTTCATGCAGACGTTTCTGTAACAAAAAACCTATGACATGCTATGCCCCAACAATGCCCGCCCAAAATAAAAACGCCGTGCATGGTCTTTGTAAGCATGCGAATAAAATAATAAATGACAGGTTCCATCGGCCCCGTCTCCCTTCAACCGAGCCCATCCCCCTCTTGTTTGGGGAGAAATAGATACCACGCCTTTCCGTGCACGAACGCTTGCGTCGTGTTTCCAAGTGGAAATATAACACATGAGAAATAAAATAAAGGACAAAAGAAAACAACTTAGGCTTTCCTAAACACGCGCTTGGTGCCTCCAGCCTTTCCAATATCGCCAAAGTTCTTCTCGCCAGGCTTCTTCTTCTCGCTTGGCTTCTTATCGCTGCTGCTGGCCATGAGTACCTTCTCCTTGATGCTTTCAACCCAGGCCTTGCTCTCTTCGCTCATTTCAATCTTCTTAGCTCTTGGTCCTGCCAGGCCCAAGAAGGAGCTCTCATCCTCTACCCAACTTTGTCGAGAGCTGGGCCTCGAGATCGCCGAGCCCTCAGATGGGGGTGTGCCTTGCGCCGGCTGGTGGCCTGGAGTTACTGGGGTCTTTGGTCGTAGGGAGCTGTTGACACTGCTCCTCCGTGACTTGCGCGCTGTTGGCATAGGGCTGGTGGCGGAGCGGTTATCGGCAGAGGTTGGGGAGCGGCTGGGAGGGCTGGAGTGGGTAGAGTGGGTAGGTCCAGGAGTTCGAGTATTATCGCGAACCTCCACCTTGGTCCTATCTTGGCCAGTCGAGCGGCGGCCATGGTGCATAGCGTACTCCTTCAAGTATTCGGACAAGTCGGCCCATCCACCACCTACGCGGACCATGACTCGTTCTCCATGTTCTCCAACGCATCGGATGAATAGCTTAATAGGGGCCTCGTTGTCCGATCTAGAGAGATGATAGACCCTAATCGGATAATGACCCTTGGGGCGCGTCCTCTGTTTGACAGGAGACAGGGTGAATGAAGGCGTGGCAGTTCGGGTTGACATGCCCGATGTGCTGCGCTTCATTGGCTCCCTAGAGGCCTTGTTCCTCAGTCGAGGGAGCTGGAGATCTGGCGGGTTGAGATTGATGCCCGACATTCCATTGGTGAGCTTGATCCTAGCCGGTATAGATTCGATAATCTGAGTGATTTGCAGGCGCAGTTGCTGCTCGCCCGCACTTTCTCGGCGGGAGGGCGGGGCGGGCACGTCGGGCAGATCGGGGGCGTACGAATCTTCAAAGTCATCCAAGAACGAGTCTTCATCATACGCTGATCTGAAAAACGACTCATCGTCTTCGGCAATTGGCGCAACCATGGGGCTGTCGAGAAGGCCCATGCTTTCCCTAGCACGGAGTGCTATTTCCGGAGGCGAGCTTGGTGGGCTGTCGCCATTAGCATACAGTGCCTCGCGGAGTCGGTTCTTGGGAACGGCAGGAGATGCGGAGATATCGGGCAAATCGCTTGAAGCATCGTCGGCGAATCTGGATTCAGGGGAGCCAAGGTTGGGCAGATCCAGCTCATCTTCCTCGCTGATGGCTGACATGTGGTCGTCTACCACTACAACATCTTCGGGAGAGGATCCAGACTCGGGAGTGGGATGATCCTCGGATGAGGACAATTCATCTTCTGCAATTGGATCGAGATCACCAGTGGGCGGCAATAATAGCAACGGCGGTGAGAGTTTGTTGCTTCCCGAGCCGGCCCTCGTTGGAGATGGGGAAGGTTTTGTTCGGGCCAGCTTGGCTTCGGCCATCATTCGTTCGCAGGCAGAAACCCACTCTCCGAAGCCTTGCTCAACATCTTCCAAGCGGTTGAGCCAGTCATCTGGCAGCGTGTCTGGAGCACCCTCCAAGCAGTCTAGCATATAATCCAAAGTACGGCCGGGCTCGGCAACTTTAAATGCGAGTGACTGCTTGCGGGCATCAAAATCTTTGTCGGTCAAATTGCGTGCAGGCAGGACAATGGCCTTTCTGCTGGGCTGTTCCATCTCCCAGGGGGACTGAGAAATGGCTTCCCAGTTTTCGCCGAGAAGAGTTTCGACTTCCTGGATAGCCTGCAAAAAGGGGTTGACATGTCGGAGGACAATGATGCGCATGTGCCACAGCTGCAGCTGGCGAGAGAGCTTTGCCAAGTTGGGCAGGGTTCGTATAACAATGGCGGTGATGAGGACGGAGATGTCCTCCATTTTGTGATAGCTCGATAAGGCGGACAACATGGATTGACGGGGGTCCATGTTCATTGGGGTACCGGGCCTTGACAGCGGCAGGATGTGGTCGCTTATGACGTGACCTTTGATCTCTTCCAGATCCAGTCTATCCATCGCCTGGTTGATCTGATTGATTCTTGACTCGTATTGTTCCACCTCTTGAGCGAGGAGGCTTCCCATGTATTGCTTCTTGTCAGCCTCCTCTCCAGGGGTCGGGGCCTGGGCGAAAAGCTTCCTTTGCGTATTGTTCGGCTCCAGGAAGCCCTCGGACCCCCCGTGCTTTGGCCACTTCCACTGGTTCAGCTCGTCGAGCCATTGCCAGATCTCGTGGGATGCCATGGCCGTTCGCATTGCGAAGTCCCGGTCGACGGCGGAAGCTTCTGCGAGGCATCCCCTTAAAACACCGTCGGGCGGTGTTAGTGCTTCGACAAGTTTCGCGGGCTCCAGATGAGTAAAAAATTCATCGGCAGGGCGCTGTCGAGCGGCCAGCAGCTGGCCGGGTGTGGGAGTCGAAAGCCGCTTGGGCTTGACGAGGACAGGCGAATCGTTCATGATTGCGCAGGTCGTCGTGGGGCGTCGCGGTTGGTTTTGGTTGTTCGCGCGTACAGGCTAGATGTAACGGCGATTCCACCGAGGCATGTTCTGCCTCGAGGCGTAGGAAAAAAAAAAGAGAGAAAAAGTTATGATGTTTTCGTGTCCTTGATAGCTTAATCTTTCGTCATGGACCGGGCGGGATTAAGACAGCGATGATTCGATTTTCGTTGGTGATGCCCATAGTCGACGGAGATCGGCGGTGATGGCACGGGTTTGCGGCTATGAAGTGACAGCCATGCGACCAAAGCTATAAGCCGTCAAGTAACAAAAAAATTCAACAGGCAAGCGCAGGGAGGCGGTAGTTCGCCTCTTCCACTTGCCTGGGTCTTCCCTTACTTTCTGGGGGGGGAAAAAAAGAAGAAAGGTTGACAAGCGAGACAGGGAGAAGGAGAAGAGAAAAGCAAGACACGCTGAAGAGATAAATGCAAAGCAAAGACGCGGCGAAGGCGACAAGCTGGCTCCACGCTCTGGGGGAAATCTCTCCAATGGTCAACGATGGCGGTTCCCACTTCCCCTGGTGTAGCTAAGCCGCGGAGTGTCGCGGAAGAGCAAGGAATGACGGGGTTGTCAGCCAGACTCCAGCGCACCGATGCTAAAAGCTGCACAGCTGCACGACTGCAGTAGATGCTAAGGCAACAGGCCTGTAACGGCGTCCAGAGGGTGTTTCGGCTTGGCGGTTGGGCTCGCTGGATGGTGCCACCTCAGTGCTGCTGCGCTGGCAAGGCCGCCGGATAAGCGGGCGGCGAATGAGCTGCTGGCGAACGACGTGGAGCTCGATGTACGGAGTATGCGTTTGCGACTTTATGCGTGCGTGGGATCCGATCCAGTCCAGGCTTGGTGTCTGTATGCAATGGGGCGCGCACGCGCAAGTAGGGAGTTTGCCACAGGGGGGGATAGTATCTGGTTTGTTGGGATGGGGGCTGTTTTGGGCTCTTGTTCGTGGGTGGCTTGTTACATTAAAATCTTGTACAATCAACAAAAAAAAAGAGGCAATCGGAAACGACAGTCGCGAAGCAAAGCGGCCCAAGGCCTGGAAGAAGGATGGGAGCGAATGACTTGGGCGAAGACGCGCGCGCGAAGAAGAGAGTGAGAGTGAGTGAGACGAGGCGCTGAATCAAGGGGGGCAAAGAATGACGGGCCTTGTCCACAGCAAAGGCAATTGGGGGAAACAGTAGAAGCAGAAATCACAGCTGAAAAGGGGAGCAAACCAAGCGAGCGGCGAGCAAATGCGACGATGGACTTGTAGAGAGTAGGTAGGAAAAAAAAAGAAATGAGCGAGAGAAAGAGCGTGAACGAGAGACGCCGAGCCTTCACGGACGGTTGGCGCGCCGCGCGACAGGCAGACAGCGGCAAAATGGGAACAAAGATTTGATAGTGTCAGTCAAATCAACATTAGCAAGCAGACCAGCCCAGACCTCATTAAACCTCCAGCTATGAACTCCCGGGGCCTGCGGGAACCACAGCGGGCCACAGCGCCTTTGACGCCATAGTGTGTGCGCTGGAGGCCCTGCGGAGGGCCCTGTAGATTGTCCGCTGTAAGTGCTACGAAAGCACTGGGCCAACGCCCGCCCCTCTCCGAAGGGTCAAGCCTCCCCCGGCGCTGGCGCTTTCGCTAAAGCTTATTAGCGCCGTGCCCTCCCATGGCAGCTTTCATTTGCCCGCCCTCCCGCCTGGGCTCCTCATTTTGGACCAAAAAAAAAGGCGGACAATCTTATTCTGAACCGGGCAGGGCCTAAGTTTAGTGTCGCTGAATCTCGTGCCTGGTACCTGGACTAAGGTACTTCGGCCTTCGGGTACGTACTCGTATTGCGGGTTTCAAGTCGCGGTCGGTGGGTGGACTGCGTGTTTTGAGTGAGAGAGAGAAAGTAAATATTTACATGAGCGGAGCATAGATGATGCCGAAACAAACAAGGCAGAACGGAGAGGGGGATAGGAGAGATTGTAAGCATCAATGCGCTTGTATACAAGTATATGCGCTTGTGCATCCAGCCAACACCGCTCATTCGTCGCGGTGATGAATGACGAGGAACCAAAACCAGATTTTTTTTTCCTTTTCCTCCTTTTGTCTGCTTGTTCAAAGTCGCGTCTCCACACCTCCCATCCAGACGGTACGGTCTGCAGAAAATCTCCAAATTTCCAGCCCAACCGAGACATCATCAGCTTCTGTTGTCAACAGCCTCTTTCAATTTCACTCTGCTTCTCCAAGGACCCCTCGTCCCCCGGACGACCCTCACCGGATAAGACAAGCGAAAAGAGGACAGCAAAAATGTTGAGACAAAAAGACAAGAGACTACCCCGGCCATGCCAGATTCTGCGCTTCCGCAGCCCCGTAATAGCGCGTTTACCAGGGCAGCAAGCAATCAAGCACAAGAAACGCCCCGAGACATGACATCTTGCTCGTCCATTGTAAGGCGGCGTGGAGCCCAATCTGTCTTGGCCTCCCTTGCCTGGCTACTCACCAGGCCCAGGCAGCTAGCAGTCTCGGGGGGCCTAGATTCACAGCAATCAAATGAGCCAGAGCGAGACAAAAAGACGTCACGTCACGTACTCGCACTCCGTACCTAGATGTACTCCTTACAAGCACATGCTCGATACGACTCAAGCACATACAGGTAAGCACCTCTGACCGCCGCGCACGTGAATGCCCAGGATTCCTGCATGCGCTCTGCCTGCATGCATACACAAAAAGATACGTGTTACCACACACACATATAAAGAGTTGCAGGGCCGAAAGCGCAAGGTACCGGCTATAATCATGACACGCATCGATTGGCCTTGGGCATGGACACGCTTACCGTTACCTTGCACATGCGATGCCGCCGCCGCCACGCCACGCCATGCACGACAGCCTGTCCACCATCCCATCAGTTGGTCCGGGTGCCCTGCGAGATAGACATGGCAAGGCCCGAAAAAGGGCCTGAGTTTCTCGCCGATCAGCCCGCAATTCGCAAAAGTGAATGCGTCCGAGGTGACGGAACTGCTGCTGCATGAGTGCCCGGTGGATTGACGGCCGGTAAGGATACACGTCTTGTCTGCTGCGCATCTGTGCGTAATCTTGTACCTTGTCTTGTTGCTGCCGCGCGTGACACTCTGCAGACATGCGCTTACTAAGTCACTCTCGGCAATTCTGCATTGGGCAAACAATCATCCTGTAACAGCGTCGCATTTATTCATTCAATGCTAATGGAAACGCACGCGAGAAAGTAAAACTACCGATCATTCCTGGCACTGCTAAGCGCCCACTGCCGCATAATATCAAGATCCGTGTCTTTTTTTTTTCTAAAACCCTTGTCGACTATTGGGTGCAGCAAGCTAGACAGCGGCCCGCCTGCCGGGCCTTTTTAACGTCTGACAAGCTTGAAACACTCAAACCTTTCAATTTATCATTATCATTATCATCTTCAAAACGACAACAATGAACAGAATCAGGCAATCCCAGCCAAAAATTGTGTGGCATCAAAGAATGAAAAGAAACAGAAAGACTGAACAACTGAACAGAAAGAAAGAAGAAGAAGAGGAAGAAATGCCAAGAAATGCCAAGAATCCGGAAAATAGTGATAATCCAACAAACAGATATCGTCAAAGGGAAAGTCAAAGTCTTTACGCCCCTTTTAGCGGAAACACTCCGATAGTAAAATAATGAAACCCAGATGTGCCCAAACGCCCAGATCCTCATCTCTCTCCCCATCCTTTTTTGTATATCCTGAAAATGGGCGGGCAGAACGTTTTAAAATATTATTTCTTGTTGTCTGCTTGCTTGTTTATATGTTTGTTTCTTTGATTCAAATGGTGGACTGTGCCGGAAGAGTGCCGTCCACAGCTGTGTTAAAGACCCAATCCAGCGCATCGTCCGTGCCTGTAGCACCAGTGAATGCAGAGGCCATCAGCGTCTCGTCGGTGGCGGTGATACCTTCAGGAGGAAACTGTAGCCACTGGTCCACATCAAAGTCCGTGCCAGCCACCGCGTTCCAATCGAATTGGTCGTGGCCTTGCATAAAGTCCACGTCCAAGATGCTGTCCATTTCTATGTGAATCTCATCCGAGCCGCCGCTGACACTCGGAGTCAAATTGGAAGTGTCAAATTCGGTATGTGGAGGAGAATTGACCACATCAGTCCCCTGGGCGGTAGGAGGAGGCCCCATTGGCTTCTGCACTGGCTTGGGCTTCTGATTGAAAAGCGTCTCGGAAGCCGTCATATACGGAGCATTTTCAGGCGGCGGTGTGTGTGTGCCAAACTCTGGTGGGACTTCTTTCATCATTGCCAAAGTTGACGGTTCGACCGTAGCATTGATATCAATGGCTGCCTTCCTGAGAGCGGCATCCAGGAACCCAGTGGCATAGTCAGCAGCAGCATAAATCTCGCGGAGCTTCTCCATGACACGCATGCACTGGCGGAAGCCTCTTGTTGCTCGCCCGCGAGCCTCTGGCAGTGGATTCTTCATCTCCAAGAGGTGGATGATCATAGCCGGGAGTATCACTGTCACTCCTGTGGTAGGCAGGTATCTCTCCAGGCGGAGGTGGTGCAGCTCCGTGGCCATGCTCGTAATGTGTGTCGCCGCATCCTTCACCTTTAGGCGTGACATCTCCTGCACCTGGCGAGATACAGTCGGTGCCTGCATGGGAGACGACGGCAGGAACTGGGGACGATGCAGAGCAGAAATGGTGGTGTGGTATACCATATGGAGCAGCGTTCGTTGGACCGCAATAGTCGGCCTACCGTTCTTGGTGTCTGCGGGAACCAGCATGCGATAGTGACAGCATTCGGGGAGATTCGCCACCCATTCCTTGAGCTCCGCATCGACAATCTTGACGTTGTCCAGATTATCCAGCTTCTTATTGGGGAACAGCATCATGGTGCTGTTCGTGGTGTTCTCTGGCTTCATGTTGTCTCGAATAAGCACAGAGTACTGCGCCTTTAGCATGTGGCTGATGCAGATGCAGAGCTTCGCCTTGGCAATGCACATGGTAGCAAGCTCCCGCTGCATCTCTACATCGCGCATTAGCGTGCATTCCGGAGGAACAATGGTGATTTTGTCTGGCAAGACGGCCAGCTCAAAGTCGCTTTCCAGAAGCATGGGCACATCAAAGTCCTCATCCTTGATTCTCGTCGGGCGTCTCATGCCCAGAGCAATGAGGCGATCGCGCATGAAACATGACCACCATATGCGCTTCCAGAGCTTCTGGGTTGACACGGCCATGGTGGTAACATCGGGATTGCGATGAAGCCCAATGGTGTGAGCCAGGGATATCGCCACCCCCATCCAATGCCAGGTATCTTTCTGGTCGTCGGGTGTCTCATACCAATACGTCATCAGTAAAAGCCCTTGGACAAGAACCAGGCGGTCTGATTCGTAATCGAAATCGTAGAGGAGCTATTGACATGTGAATACGGGTCTCTCTTTTTAGTTCCATCATCTGCACGCGCAGAGTGTGTGCAGTGCACGTGCAGATGTAACAAAGTAGCTTACCCTCGTTTTTAAGAAGAAGCCTTTTCTAGCAGCCTTGCGGGTGGCATAGCCCGCTTCGCGCAAGTGTCTCATGTCGACGAAAGCAGTCGCAGAGAACATGACGGCATGGTAGAGGAACAAGCTGATCTGACCTTCTGAACCATCGTAGCGGTTGATGGTGCTGAGAAAGGGCCCAAGGTCCATAAGAGGCATGTAGGGATGGACAAACTCAATGTAAGCCCGCAGGAGCGCATTCTGCAGAGAGAGGCAAGGGATGCTTAGCGCACCCTTTGCATGCAGGTAGCGAACATCTTCTGGTGAGATTTTGCTGGGCAACGGCCGCACAAACGGAGGCAGCTGGGCACTCGCCTCTGCATCGCCAAGGAGGCTGATGGACTGTGAGGTGCGAGAAGAGGCGTGGCCCACGGAAGTGGCCGAGTTGGCCCAGGGAGATCGGCTGGCATCTGATAATTGACCCTTGCTGAGCAAAATTGGCTCGTTTCGATACGCAGAGCGTTGATCTAGTGGGTTTGTGGTCCTGCGGTCAGCATGGGTTTCGTCCGGAAAAGCATGGTGATGTTCAGTTTAGCTTCGTTGCACATGTCAATCGCTTGATTGTTTGCATGTGAAAGAGGATGTCCGTCGTTGTTTGTGACAACACCAAGTACACCTTGTCCCGTGACGATTCCTGAATGGGCACGCCAAAGGCTCTAGCAGAGCCGGGTGGGTCAGGGGGGGAGGGATGCTGAGTGCGGAGAAGTTGGAGAGAACCCCAAAAAAAATTGAAACAATAAAGAATATGGCTTACAGATCATGTGAGGCACATGGCCTTCGATGCCGGTATTGGGAAGCAGACCGCTCGAAGGGTCCATGCTTGCGGGTGAGAGAGAGGAGCCACCACTGGTTCGTCGCAAATCTGCGCTGTTGATGGCAATCGGGTTAGTCGGAGGTGCTTTGCTGCGCAGCTGAGCCTCGGCTGATTGGCCCTGCCCCACGATGCTAGGCGTAACGAGATTCTTTCTAGAAGAGATTTCGCGTCAGTGGATGCGTTTCGTTGGTTGGGGTAATGATGGCAAATCATGATCAACTCCGGGTCCCTTGTCGCCTCTCCTCCGGACACGCCTCACCGCCGTCCAAGCTTTCTCACGTGCGAGGCGTCGGTGCCGAGATTCGCTGAGAACCACAAAACTTGGGACAACCGCAGAGGAGTCTGGTGGCTGGCCGGGGAAGGGAGAGCATAGTTGCGTGTATGTGTTCAGGACGTATATGCACAGGGCTGAATGGATTGCATTGGAGTAGATGGGGAAACTCACTTTCTCCGGCGGCTCTCCTGGACAATGCACTAAAGGGAGGAAACAGGATGTTAGCCATATTCTGGGTGAGATAAGATGCTGAATCTCTCGTAAGAGGCGAAACATGCGTGCCATTGACTGCGTACCTCGACATTGTCCCAGCGGCAGTTTCCGCAAGGAGCCCCCTCAACCACATCGCATCGGACTTTGCGCGCGCGGCACGATACACAGGCCCGAGCGGCTCGTCGCTTTGTAACCTTGTGCGGAGGCTCAGAGCCGTCGTCGGCAGATGCTCGTTTCTTCGATTTGTCGTTGGGCCGCCCATTGGTAGAGGAGGCATGGTCGGCCGGTTCTGGTGAGGGCGAAATTGACGGCGAAGTTGCATTTACCGCAGAATCGTCTAGGGCCGCTTGTGATGACATTGTGGCGGCTTGTGAAGATGACGCAGAGCGTGAAAAAAAAAATGTGAATAAGAGAAAAGGAGGTTCTAAAAGAAATGACCTCTATGTATATATTCCAGGCTGTATATGCGGATGTCGCAGTGTACTTGACAGCACGCGTGTAGAAAAAATAGCCCCTTTGTGACTTGTAAACTTTGTATGAGCTCAGAGCCTCTTGGGATGAGCCGCAGAGCGCATATGTCTCGAGGGGAGCTGATAACCAGAGAGCAATGGTAATAGAATAGCTCAAAACATGTATTCTAAGAAGAGCCGGGTTTGGTAGTGGCGAGCAAAGGTCCGTATCAGGTGCTGGAATGGTGACGTCGCACGCAGGCTGGAAGGAGAGCTGAATTCCACACTGGCCACAGCAAGCTTGCTCATGTATGAATCGTCAGAGGAAAAGTCTGTGTCACTAGACAGATCCACGGCTGTGCCGGCTGTGAGGTCGATGAGGTCGAGGAAGCGAGACGAGATGGACCATGGAACAAGCAGGAGGAGGAGCTACAGCAAGCTTGGAAGCGTGGGGTAGAAGAGGATCGTGGAAGAGAAAGAAAGAAAAGAATCAGTCGAATTGTTTGAAGAATCCGGGGGTGGATTATCGGAAACGGGGCCAGAGCCAAGAGGGGCGTGTGGGTTCCCACGGTCCGGGCTATTCTCTACGACCTGGCCCTGTCAGTCCTGACAACTCTTGACTCTTTGTGCGCACGCCGGGGCCGAGAGCGCTTGTGGATGTGGCTGCTTCGTTTCCCCCATTACCAATCTCCAGTCATGTACATATATAGAGCTGCTGCTAGACGGGACTAGGCTTGTATCCTCCCTGCGCGATCGGTGATGGCGGTACGAAGCCAGAGCGTCGAAGCTTGTGCGTTTCGTCTAGCGCTGTCTAACAAATGGCCATTCTAGGGCCAGACAACCGTTCTCGGGACCCAGGGCGAGGAATGAATGGCCCAGCCACGGTGAAGGACAAAAGCAGTGGAGCGCCGGGTGTGAATCCAGACAGTGTGGAGGTCGTCGAGGCCGGGGCGACGCCACGGGACTCCGGCTGACAAGCTGGGCTTGGAGGGATGGCAGACGCCATGCAAGCCGTGGAAGGCTATGGCTTGGCTGGTTGGCTGCGCGGTACGGCTGTGCTGTAGCGAATCTGAAATGCCGGATCGGTTGGGCTCAGGCCTGTGACGGATCCGTCAGTTCCGCCCATGTGATGTCCGCAGGGGAAGGGAGGCAGCGAATTGGCCACGCGAGGCGGGCGATGCGTGTTTGCAAAGAAGCAGCTGGAAACGTCAAGCGGATCTGAGGCCTGTATACGTCGCATATGCCTGGATTGCTGCCAGCATGGCGTGCGCAGAACGTGCGGCTAAGTGCCAAAACGCATGGCTGGCTGTGGCTAGGGCCATGGCTGCAGCCTCTGGTCTAGCTAGCCCTGGCACGAAGTAGTATGGCGTCTCTTAGCAGCGTCTTCTGGAGGTGAACCTGGATCAAGCTACGGATACCGCTGCGAAACTGCATTGAAAATCTGCCATGATGTAGGATGACGCTCTGCAGCTGCGGGAAGTACCACCCCCGGGCCACGAAAGGAAGCCATTGTCTTTCCTCCGTACCGGCAAGGTAGCCGTCTCACTGCATTGCCGCCCAGACATGTGCGCCCAGATACCAGCTGGTACTAAGCCCTGCCTGTCATCATCCTCTTCTCTTACGTCGTTGGTACTACATTTAAACCACGAGTAGGTACTTTGTGCCTAAGAGCCCGTTCTAAAGCGGACAGCAAACTCCGAATCACCTGCAATTGTTACTTACTGACCAACCCCCTTTGCGACGAGCCCGACTGGTCGTTTCTCCTGTAGCGCAAGCAGCAGCCAGACCCGTTGTTGAAGTGGAGCAGCAAGTACGAGTATGGTGAAAAAGTGGTGATGTTGGTTTAGTACGCCATGGCTACGAGAGCTAGTGCCGTCGTGGCGCCTGTTGCATGTGTACGGTGTCCGCTCAATGGGCACTGGGGCATAACAACTTCGGGATGCCCGTTGGATGCAAAACCACAGCTTTCACCACCAGCGTCATGTGTATCTGTTGGGTTATATATTCGCTGTTGAGTGCCGCTTTCATTGGTTAGATGCCTGCTTGCATGCTATAACCTTTTCTTTTAGAATTTCGCCCCAAGCACGCATGATTCATGCGAAAGAGGCAGCTCATGACGATGCTCTATCCCTTGCACGTAGTGTCAACACATTCCTTCTCTACACTACAACCTTGTACCCTGATGGAGTCCCCGTGCCCAGACGGTGGCAGCTGTGATCGCGCTTGACCCCTGCTCCTCTTATGCTGGATCGTCTTAGGTAATGCTGTCGACTTCGTCTCTATTCGGGGACATGAAAATTTTGCGCTCCTTTTTCTCGCGACTTTGATATACTTGTAGGTAATAAGTGCGGGAAAAAAAGGAAGCAGATTCGCATTTTTACTCCCTATTCATCTCGAGCCCTGTAGATGTTGTGGAGACACCAATTATCTCTCCTAAGCCACTTTGGCCGTTAAATTCAGGATCAACATCGACGGTGATCACTTTTGCATCAAAGGGCCTTGATGCCACACACAAGCAGCACTCACCTCATCCATTGGCCATTGTGCGCGCATTCGGGCATGCTCGACCCATGTCTAGATTTTATTACTTGTGCATATATACCAAGCACCTCTTTGCGTCTCGAGGCGCATTGAAAGCACAAAAAAAAAAAAAGATGCGGCAATACAGGGTAAGTCTGCTACTCCATTGGTCAGCCTTACACACAGACTCTTCTTACACATCTCTTACTATTGATTAGCGTTTACACTTGGCATTGTTCGACGCTGTTCGACGCTCTCATAAGAGATGCCATTACGCAGCAAACGTCAGTCTATTTTTAAGCTTTCATCACTCACAACCCCAGCTTCTCACCATGCACCAAATCGTAGTAGCATCCGCTCCGTACCAAAAGGCCATGACTCTTCGCGAGAGTGAAAAAGTTGGGTCTTCCTGCATGCTTCCCAAACCAAACCATGCCCCGCTAGCCCGAGCGATGTTAGCGGACAGCGGGAATAACGCAAGTGTAATGTGCACAGTGAAACGGGGTGCCAATTCTGTGCACACCGGTTCTCTCACTTTCGGCAGTTCTATATACGGACGAGGACTCAAACGAGGCAGAAGGATGCGCATGAAATGGACATGTGCAAAATCAACAGAACGTTTCCGCTCTGTAAGTACCTGTCCACGTCATGCTCATGCTGATGCCGGCGTTGACTTTATCGCAGCCCCAGTAAGCCTCTCTCTCTCTCTCTCCCGCCTCCGTCCTCTCTCCTGGCAAGCCCCCAGGCCCAGATAGCGCAAGATGGGATTTGCCGATCGCTTGCTTTCCTGATCTAATTCCTGTGTGCCCTCCTGACCGTTCTTTGGCTGCCGCTAAAGACTCCCTGCAGGCCAACGAGCGCATCGGCGATGTGTGGGTTCCACGGGAGAAACCGCGGAGTGGATCCCCCGTTACCTCGGGAGGCCGTCCGGCATTTCCTGCCCTTTCCCCCTCCATCTGCCAACAGCGCATCTCAGTGGCCGCCTCCGTGAAGGGGGACGGGACTTGCCACGCCGGTAGATGAACTGCAGACGGCCGTTTTTCCCTTGGACGAGAAACCTTATGATGAGATGACGATGCGATCGGCGCGGTGGATACAGCAGGCTTTTGCCCTGTGGAAGCGTCTATACGTGAGCTCGGTAGGTGGATGCGGCACTCCGGATCCCGGCGAGCCAAATGGACAGAAAGGTAGCATAGGTCGCTATGCCCCGGAAAATGAAATTTCCACTGCGCAGTAGTCTGCTCTCTAGTCCGTATGAGTCCGTGGAAATCACAATTAGCGTCCATGGAAAGCAGAGCTAGATGCTACCGTCAAGGGAAAATAGAGCTCGTAGTTGGAAGTCTTAGACGCCAAGCACAGCTTGCTCCGTTCGGTCGCCGCGACAGCATCTCGGCCCTCCGAGCTACCTCGGTGGCGTTAATCGCTTTCCGAGCTTAAAAGCTTCTTATCTGAAGCTCACCAACACTTTCATTGAACGTAGTATTAAGATCTGTCGACGATCTATCTGACACCCCCTCTTTTTTTCTTCACTTAAACTGATGGACTTTTTGATCGTTATTTTTACTTCTTCTGTCTAATGCACTGTTACTCCTCTTTTTTCACGTCCCTCCTTTACCACAACTGTCCTTTCGACCGATGGCTGGGAAAACAAAATGAAAATGTCCGATGGAACTTGGTCTGGAAAGCTGGCCAAGGAACTAACGAAGCTTTCGACCATCGATCTTAACACCAATACCTGCTTGAGAGGGGAAAACAACGGCTGCTATTACACTCAACACGGACAGGCTCACTTCATCACACAAACTACAGTCAGACGAAAAAAAAAAAGTTGAACGATGAAGAAATATAAGGTATTGGAAAAAAAAAAGCTATCAAACAAGAAAAGGCTGAAATGTCCTGAAAGAGAAGCCTTCTAAATCTGTGCCAAGCGGCACGAAACCATAGCTGTACCCTGAACGCCGTCCCTTATTTTCTGTGTATGCGTCTTTCCCCCATCTCATCACTGGATCACATCGTGGCAAGCGTCACCTCTCCCTCTGAAATTAATTTCCTCCCACACCCCTCCATCTGATTAGCCCCTTGCGCTGCGGTTGAATTTATAACCGACCTTTGGCATCTGAGAAGGAGGTAGGGTCATATACGCGCTGCTTGATGTAGTTTGTCAAAGCAACATCACCCCACTCTTCCCACTCAATCCAGAGCGACTCTGGTAGCTCAGACACGCCATCACGACGAGCAGCCTTCATCACCTCACGGGCGACAACGACGCTGGCATCACGGACTCGTTCAATCTTGGGGTAGATCAGACCCTTGTGGACCTCCTCAGCATTGAGGGATCCAGCAAGCGCCGCGGCAGATGTGTACACCATCTCATCGGTGATGCGAGTTGCCTTGGCGAGGATGGCGCCCAGACCCAAGCCAGGGAAGACGTATACATTGTTTCCCTGGTTGGGGTGATAGGTGATTTCTCCCGCATCGCCGCCTACCTTGAGGGTGAAGGAATTGAAGGGGGAACCGGAAGCGAAAACGACTGAACCGTCGGTCCACTGCACGGCTTGCTCAAAAGTACACTCAGCCTTGGTAAGAGGGTTGCTGAGAGGGAACAGGATGGGTCGACGTCCGAAACCACCAGCGTCTACGGAAGCCTTGAGAGCTCGGACAATAGACTCGGTGAAGATGCCATGAGTGGCTGCAAGACCAACAAGAGCGCTGGGCTTGACATACTCGATGACCTCCTCCAGGGTGCGGAACTGATGACCGCTGTTGTCGACACGAGCAAAGTACTTCTTGTGCTCGGCAAGCTTGTCACCGCGATCCATAGTCACCAGACCCTTGGTGTCGACCAGGTAGAACTTATCACGGGCCTCGGCCTCGGTCAAGCCTCTACGTGTGTAGTACTCAACAAGCTGCTTAGCGACACCCACACCGGCCGAACCAGCACCCATGAAAACGAGACGCTGTTCTTCCAAAGGAACACCCGAGAGGTTAACAGCGTTGATATATCTGCCTGGCGTTAGCGAATCTATGACGACAAGGGGAACGAGCTAGATCCGAATTCATGGACTTACCCAGCAAGGACAACGGCACCAGTGCCTTGGATATCGTCATTGAAAGCCCGGTGGGTATTTCTGTATCGGTCCAGGTAGTTGAAAGCCTTTTCACTGTCGAAATCTTCAAACTGGACTACCATGTTGGGGTACACTTCTTTGACGGCCTCCATGAATTCGTCCATGAAGTCCTGCTGATCCTTGTAAGACACTCTCTTCTGGCGCAGACCCAGGTAGAAGGGGTCCTTCAGGTTCGACTCGTTGTTTGTGCCGCTGTCCAGAACGATGGGCAGGGTCTTGGCGGGGTGAATGCCCGCAGCCGCTGTATACAGAGCGAGTTTGCCGATCTGCAGCATTGTCACAATTAGCTTTTGGAGCTACACGAGCCGGAGGGGAGGTGCGTCTGAAGTGCGACTTACCGAAATGCCAACACCATTGATACCGAGATCACCAAGACCCAGGATTCGAGATCCGTCAGTGACGACGCAAATCTCAGGGTTAGGGCAGGGCCAATTTCGGAGCATCGCTCGGATTGACTTTCGCTGCTTGATGGAGATGTATAATGCTTCGGGTCGGGTGTATAGAGTCGAGTATTGCAGGCAGACATCGCCAATAGTGGGGGTATAGACCAGGGGCATCAGCTCGCGGACGTTGTCCATGAGCAGGCGGTAGAAGAGGTCAACATTCTGTGCCTTGACGCTCGACAGATATAGATACTTGTCGATGCCGGTCTGACGGGTGTTGATCATCTTCATGGCCCGGGCACATTGCGTCTCGAGGCTCTCCATGGCGTGGGGCAGGAGACCGGTCAGGTTCTTGTGAACTCGCTGTTCGGGAGTGAAGGAGAGACCTTTCATGGTGAAGACGGTAAGTTAGCCAAACGTTTGCAGTGAAACTGTGATTGTGAAGATGGTTGTATCGTAAAGGTAGTTCAAACAAGAAATTGTATCGTAGAAATAGCTCCAAACAATGCAAATCATGGTTTACCGAGGCAAAGGGAAAAGTGAAAGGGATAAATATAGCCGTTGCAATGTAGATCAATATGGGGAAATAGCGTTTACATACCTTTGTTCCACAATGGCTCTCGAAGAACCTGATAGGCGGATGCGTCGGACTCCTTGAGGTACTCGGTTTCGTGGTCTTGCTTAACCTCGGTATAGTGGTCCTGGGCGTAGCCCCGGTATTGGTCGAGGGATGCGGCTTTCATAGCCTCCTCAATAGCGGAAACGTCGACTGAAGACATTGGGTTGAAATCTGTCAGCCTGCGACTAGAAATGGACATGCGCTTATTAGACACTGCAGTGCGAGAGGAACGGCCCGACGTTACGGACGGAGAGGGCGAAGCTGATCTCGGGGTGTACACGTCTGAGCTGTCGGCACTCCGGGAACTCGACGCCATTGATGGGTGACGTAGAGCTGGGCCTGTGTTCAGCGAAGAGGCTGAGGAAACGCAAAAGTGAGAGTTGCTGCTTAGCAAAGGGGAAGACGAAGAAGAAGAGTTAGCTGGATTTAGAATCGAAGCAGTCGAGGCGGTTGTAAGTGAGGACGGCGACGGTGGTTTAATACTAGCAGCGGCAGCTCTAGATTTTAGACCCCTGTAGAAGATGGGGTTGCGATTTCTCATTAATGACCCCAGGCTTCCACAGGATCCGCTCCGAAGAGAGGACGGCAAGGCCATCGGTTGGCGACCCATCACAAGATGAGCGCGGAGCTATAATAAGGGGGCGTGAAGGGGATTGTGAAGCTGGACGGGACGATTCGGGTCTGTTTCAGAGCGCAGCGGAGGCGAATGATTGCATGGGCATCACAAGACCGAAACGACAAACCCAACAATGGAGGGGTGGCAAGGGACAGTCTTGCGACAGGGGAAAAGGGGCTCTATTGGTAATGAAAAACAAAAAGAAAAGAAAAAATTGCAGGAAAACAGAACCAAAGATTGGCAGAAGGAAAAAAAAAGTGAAACGTGTGGGCGAATGGTGCAGTAATACCTAGTAAAAGCCAAGATGACTCGGAGGTGTACCGGTACCTGGCGCAAGCGGGCCGGGATTGAGCTGAGCTGCAAACGGTTGGGAAATTTTGAAAGGATTGGAAAGGAAGGGCGAAAAAGATTAGGTAAAAAGAAGGGATCAAGGGATGCAGCAATTACAATCTGAGAAGACAGAAATAAAGAACAGAGTTTCACTCCGTACTTACCGACGAGGCTTGTCTGTTGGGGCAGGCTAAGAAAGTCTACCTGGTCTTTGCGTCTCGTGAAGGACAATAACGATAAGTGTGACTTGTATTTAACACAAAGGTCGATGGGATGAATAGGCAAGGTGGATGAAAGGCAGAGTTGACAGACGGTTCGCAAGCACACGGCACAGAGGATTTCGGGCGAGTATTATATCGTCGAACCGCTAGAGTCGGATGGCGTTGTTGGATCATGGTGAGGCGATTCCGGTCTCTTTCCGGCCAGTAGGCGTTGCTGGGCTTGCTGGCGCAACGCACAAGAATCGCTTCGCTCGTGGTGTGCTGCAAAATACGGGCGCGCAGCACCGCATCAATTCGCTCTCGATGCCCAACATGGCCCGTCCATCAACCTGTCATCCGTCTTCCTCCGGTCGAGTATCGCCAGAATCGCCGGCAGGGTGCCCGTGGCAGGGGCTGCGCCCAGGTGGATTGCGCGGTAGCTCTGGTTGCATCTGGTTCCCCAAGCTGCAGCAGCCGGCGCCAGGACTCCGGGATCCGCAGGGGGGTGGTGGGGACGCGAAAACTAGCCTGGCGCTGTGGTGTTTTTTTTCTTGTTCGCGGTGGTTTGCTCAGGTGCTTTGGGTTGGCGATAGGGGATAATGGACTGATGCGCTCAGTGAAGTTGGATGAATTGCGTATTGGGCAGACGAGCTGGAAAGCAGGAGTCGCGATAATAGGGGCTGCAGATAAGGAGTCGCATGAGATTCTGAAGAAGTCACGGCACCTGGGCGTTCCTGCTGCGCTTAGACACCCTCTCGCGGCTGCACCTTCCTGCTGTCTTACATCAACCACTACCTGCCTTGGCGTAGCGGCCCAGGGCTGGCGAATCAGCTCTTCTGCCGCAGGGGGCCTCTCCACCATCTTCATGTTCTCTAGACGTTCTTTTTTTCCTTTTGCGAAGACGAACAAATCAGCACGCAAAGCGACAAACTCAGGACGCCGCCCGGGCAAGCACCCGGATCCGGGCCGGTTTGCTGCTGAGAAATGCGGAATGCGAAATGAAGACAACGAGCGCCTGCTGAGTCGATCATGGGTGCCTAGGGCTTATTGCTGCCGGTACACGAGACGCTGTCGTGTGTGCTCTACTCTTTCTGTTGGGTAACTACATTAAGCTGTGCTGTCATGGATTGTCAAGCAATCGAGGTTGTCACATGCAGAGTGTTCGCCTGCAATGACAAAATAAACGCCTTTTCCAGGTACCCGACGTGTCCAATACTCGGCCTTCCCGGTGATGCTCGCGCAAAACTCCTCCTACTCCTTCGTGTCAAAACACCTGCAGCCAGCGCCTCTGCTGCCACAGCTGATGCTCCTGAGTCTGCCAGTTGACACACTTGAAGCATCACATCCGCTCCGATCCCACCCGAAAGCCTCCGTCCATAGAGCCAGGGCCCCCCTGCACGCCACGCTATGGGCCTTACCGGAGCCCCGTTATGGACCCTGGAATCGGCGCCGGCGCGCCCCATCCATTATTTACTTCAATTTCGCGGCACCTTGGTGCCACATCTGAACTTTTTTTCCCCAAATGCTTCAAGGCTACGAATTGTGAGTCCGAGGACGTACAGGTGCGTATACTATACGGCAGGTGGCTTGCAAAGGCAGATAAGAAAAAAACCCGCCAATTTCGTGTATTGTTTACTGCGGTATTTGCATCGCTTCATCTAATTTTTCAAGCTGCTGCACAGCACATGGAGTCTCCGGATGCGATATTACATATCA
Source organism: Trichoderma sp. 2475 (assembly GCA_038502285.1). Lineage (NCBI taxonomy): Eukaryota > Fungi > Ascomycota > Sordariomycetes > Hypocreales > Hypocreaceae > Trichoderma > Trichoderma sp. 2475. Next base: position 623,207 of record JARPVV010000003.1, on the reverse strand, counting down.
TGACTCCTGTATTCAATCTTCCGGATTTTTCAGCTGTTTTTTTTTGTGCGCTTCCAGGTGATACGGGGCCGCCGATATGAAAACTGGCACCTTATATGGAGAATTGCTTAATAAATTGCAGCCCTCATATCAAGCACTCCATATGCCGTATTGAATGAAACCCTCTTCATGTTTGCTTTGTTATAATGCCCCGCCACTGCTTCCGTTTCTTTTTCTTCTTTCTCGTCTTCGCCCCTCTCTGGATAATCAAGTCTCCATTACTGAGTCTGTATGGCAACTATGGCCGTGGACCACCGATGGGTATCAAATTTGCATCTGCTCGCATGTGCTTCGTCTAAAAGTAAATCCACCATGCATCTCCGCCTGGTGGGCTACCCCGTTCGGGGTGATGGGATCTTCACCATATACACGTATCACTGCCTACCAATAAGACGTGCCTCTCGCTCACGCCATTATGCTAGCAGGCTACAAGTACCGGTACGCCCATATGCACATCGAGGTGACTCAGTCGCGTCTCTTCCCTTTGGCCCTTGCAGCCCCGATATACGGCACTCAAAACAAACTCCAGCGTACAGTAGCTATCCAGCTACTGCCGTTCAGCCTCGCGCCTGTTAGCTTCAACTAACAAACCACTACCGGAATGATTCGGCTTGTTTGCGAATGGTCCCCCACAATCTACTAACAATAGCGCTGCAGCTAACGAACCAACAGACAAGCCCAGATCCATCTCGTCTTGCTTGGACGTTTGCTCAAAGCAACTTACATGCTCAACAGATTCCGGCATCGGACAAGCTTTCCTCCTGTGCCTGTCATCCCTATCCGCCGGGGTCTGAATCCTAGCTGCAGCTCTGCCAAGAGCCGTCCATCCTGGAGAAGAACTGGCCTTCCCCTCAAAATCACAAGACAAGGCTATCCAGCACACCATTCTCGGCTCGGCAAGCAAGCTCTAGGGAACTATCCCCAAACCACTCCGGCCCGAACAAGCTTCTTTGAGCTATGAAACCCCGCAAACCACATGCTCGCCGCCGTCTTCAGATCTGGCCATCTCGTATTACCCACCGGGCTTGTTAAACCTCAGACGGATTCATGTCAGGTCGAGCTCAGATCGGCCGATGGAGGGCCAGTCATTCCCTGCTGGGCAACTCCGCTTACGGCATTCGACTTTCGGCTTGTCGTTATCATTGCAAACCGTTGAACCTTTGTCTATCCTTATCGTCTCTCCTGGATTGCTCCAAATACATGTGAGATCTTCGCTTACACGCAGGGGGGTTGTCCTCATATTCCGAGCTCGGGATGGAGACAACATCTGCCGGACACAAAAAGAATTTGATGTATTGGCTATGACTTGATGCCGCTAAACTTCTAAAGCCTTGTGTCATACCTATCCACCCCAACTTCTCTCCTAATAATCTTACATATGGTGTGTAGGTAGGTATAGTAGTAATTCGTAGAATCGTTAGCCGCCCTCTCTCTCTGCCCATATCTAAGATTTCTTGTATCAAATAATAACGTGTAAAAACAAAGGAAGAGCTTGTCAGCCACGTAAACTTGGTCTCCCAATTACAATTCATCCCAATTGCCTCATATTAGTGAAAGCCTCTTGGCTTCTTTCCCTATTTCTCCCGAGTCTTGCATTCCCGAGGTCGCTTTCATCAACATCAGCTGTTTCCTTCCGATGCTTGCATCCCCCCGAGATCGCTTTCTAGATCATCATCTGCTATCCTACCTGATGCTGGTAGTTTATTTCGCATCATCCTTGCCAGATTGTGACATTCGCTGATTCGCCTTATCGATCTTCGCCAACGACTTGTCATCCTGGAGACTCCACCACCTCTTTAGCCCCTGTACATACTCAACCTCTTCATTTGTGATTTCTACTGGCGGACCCTTAATCTGCGGTAGCATCTCCTGGTTGTCTTTCTCGTAGACTGCCCATGCCGAGGCATCTCCAGCCCGGACGCCGAATCCCCTGCCTTGCATTGACACTACCTGGACGCGACGCAGCAGCACGACGTCACCGGCCTGGACAGCAGGCAGAGTAAACTTGTGTGGCCGGAAGATGTGCGCGATGATGATCTTTGACGGCGCTGCTGAGGGGTCGGTCAGATTGAACTCGAGCATGTAGTCTCGGGGCCCAGATTTCGGTCGATGTGGTTCGCGCGGAGTGGCAGTGACAACGGCTAAAATATCGGCCGTCTTATTCAATGAGGCACGCAGGGTATTGAGTGATAGATAGTCCGGCAGGCTCGTTCTCAGACTCTTAGTTAGCTGGATCTTCAGAGACGTGATGCTCACATCTTCAGCCACGGAGCTAGTAGCAGAAGATGGCCTGCTGGCGGCCAGTTTGCGGGGCGATCTCAGATTGTGTCCTGTGGCCGTTGACTCCGGGGTAGCATCCCGACGAGGAGTTGCTGGCCCGTCATGAGCTGCGTCTTGCGGAGTCTCTTCTTCAAGCTGCTGTTGAGAACTCTTGCTGGAATCGGCTGTCAGCTGCGAGCTCGGATCCGGCTGATCAGACTTGTGACTAGCATGCAGCGATTCTGTTGGGCTGTTTAGTTGTTGAGGACTGCGCTCTGATGGTTCTGAAAGAGCTTGTGCTAGTAAGATGCTGGCATCAGTCGGACCCTTGACGCCGCGTCTTGCACGCAGCGATGTCGGTGCATTGGTTTCCTTTGGCGATCTAGACTCCTGGGAGGGTGACTTGGCAAGTGCCGCGTTGCCCTCAGAATGTTCGGCCTTACTCCGTGGCGACGACCGCGACGACCGCGGTGATCGCTGCGGGAGCGATTCTTCATCCCCGATTAGACATTGACTCGCCTTATTAGGGGAGCCCTTGGCAAATGAAGTGTTTGGATCAGTTAAGAAACTCTCGAAACTACCACTGGAGACTCTTTTGGCACGGCAGTGACTTCGAAGAGACTGCACTGTTATTAGCATCTCAGGTTCAGCCCTGCGAGAGCCGCGTTCATGTGCGCTTTGTTCTGCGTGATGGTCATGGTGGTGATGGTCATGGTGGTGATGAGCATGGTGGTGATGGTTATGGTGAGCATGATTGCACTCATGAATCTCCTCGATTGCCTCAAGGGGCTGCGACAGAGCCGGTGAATCGTGTGTTTTCTGCGGAGTGGAATAAAGCTGGGATTCGGCCATGAGTTGCTGCTCGATTGCAGTATCATCATCGTCGTCATTGCCGTCGCCTCCATCCTCTCTTGCATCCTCATACTCGTCTTCTTCCGCATCTTCCTCCACGTATTCTGACCCGTCTTCTTCCGTGTCCTCCTCTGTGCTCTCCTCCGTGTCCTCCTCTAAGTCTTCTTCTACATCGTGGTAAACAGGTTCCTCCACGTCTTCGTCCACCGCCTGAGCTGATTCATCTACAGTCAGTGACACCTCTTCCGGTATGACTGTATCAGCTACATCATGGTACACCTCGTGGTCGTCTTGGTGGTGAGCTTCCAGTGGAATTGATGACTGTTTTGTAACCGCTTGCTCATCTAGAGCTGGTACAGCCGTGGATAACAACGAAGACAGTGAAGTCAGAGTAGCCGGAGGTGGTGATGATGCAACCACTTCAAGCTCTCCTGTGGCTTTTGGTGGAACTTCTCCAGTGGCTTGGTCGATCTCCTTCTCCAAGACATTCTCGAAATTCTCAGGTTCTTCTCCCAGTTGATTTAGCACATCGCCTTGCATGTCCATGTCCGGTTCACCAATAGTATTGTCCTCTGTTTTTGATTCTCGGTTGGTTGGCTGGATCTCCAAGCCAGCAGGCTCGATATCCTCCATAAGCTGGTCGTCGTTGGTAGTGGATTGCAGCATCGGAATCTCTTCTGTTTCGGATACGTCCGCTGGTATATTTGAACTGTGCACTGATGGCTTAATCGCTGGTTCTCCGGAGTTGATGGACTTGGATGAGACAGCATCTGGCTGTTCTTGTTCTTCTTCAGCCTCTTGTTCGTGAATTTGCTCCTGCTCCTGCTCTCCTTCTAGTTGCTGCTGAGCTATTGGCGCCTCCTCAGCCTCTTCTGGAACTGCCGGTGTCTCGATACTCATAGGCTCTGGTGATCGTGATTTAGAGATGCCGCGAACCCCCGTATTAGTACTGATTTGCTCGTTATTGTCGGTATTGGCGATAACGGACTCAGGTTGTAGCAAGACTCTGTCTGCGAGCGGAGAGCTGACGATGGGCAGCGTATTCTGGGTCTCGGCTATGGTTTCCGCTATTTTGACATATTGACGTCTGTCAGATTTGGGTGACAGTATTAGGTTTGGATGGTCCATTTCAAACTGGCTGATTTCATCTCTGTCCGGTTCGCCATGTTGAACCAGAGCGACTTCATTATTGAGGTCAAGCTGGCTCGCCATGCTGGATCTCTTGGATGAATGGCTGACCACTGGTTTGATCTCGGCGGTCTCTGCAATATCAAGCTCGTCTTCGATTTCGTCCACATTTTCGTCCATGCTTTCATCCACGTCCAAGCCATCGTCCACATAATCATCGGTATCTCTATCTTCATCTTCAACTTCATCCTCAACTTCAACTTCGTCTTCATCTTCAAAGCCATCTTGGTCTTCATCCTCATCCTCGCCCTCATCCTCATCCATATCTTCGTCTTCTTGTTCACTCCGCTGCTCCTTAGCCTCATATTTCTCGGGCTGTATAGGCTCTTCGCTCGGCTCCTTCTTAGCCTGCACGGCAGTAGTGGGCTTGCCACTATCGTCATCTTCAGAATCAGACAAAAGGCTGATCACAACTGGCTCTTTAGGAGCAGCCGGGGCTGGTCTCGGAATTGGAATAAATGGCCTTGGAATATGAAGTGCCGGCTGTGTGATTTCATTATGAATCCGAGACTCTGATTCATTTTCATATTCAGATCCCGATTCATAGTCCGCGTCAGACCCTGACTCTTCAAGTTCGGATTCTGTTATGTCATCCTCCTCGTTAATTTCGTCTCCGCCAGAGTCCTGTTCAGCATGCTCTTCGTCATCATATGCTTCCTCAGGATCCCCGTTTTGCCTATTCCAGTCGTAGTAACCGCGCTGATTTTCTTCCTCTTCCTCTTCTTGTGATTCATCTGTGCTAGAATCCACTTGCGGGGGGCTTGACCTGCCTTCTCTGCCAAACGTAGCGGTCACTGTAGCAGTCTCGGTATCATCTTCACGGCGTTCATGATAGTTGTGATTGGGCTTTGCAACATCGCTTTGCGTAAAGGATGACGATAGCATAGCGTGTGCCTCATTCACTTGAACAAAACCATGCATTCCTAGGCCGTGATATCCTGCAGATTCCAACGTACGCGTTTCATCAGAAGGGCTAGCTCTTAATGTATAAGATGATCGCGCAAAGCTTTCTTGTGGGAAAGCACGCGCATCATGAGTGGGCATCGTAGGGTACGCTTGCGCCAATGTATCGGCTACCCAAGCCAGCCCATCGTGTGCCTGGGGGCTGTGAGCTTCGTGTTCTCGCAGTGGAGGCGGTTGCATCTCAGCCGCCATCATATCGTACGAATGCTGGTGGTCATGAACATCTGCTTCATGCGACTGTAGACTTGGGTCTATGCTCATGGACATATCAAATCCACTAGGCAGCGCATGGATTTCCGGTTGTGGAATAGGTTCGGGGTCTTGTACTCGAGCGCGTGCATCGTGAGCTGTTGCGTATTCAAATGAGAGGGGTGATGGTTGTTGGAGCACGTGGCCCATGTCTGGATGTTTCCATGGATTGGTTGGCGTAGGTTGTAGTAATATTCCCGTTGATTTGGATTCGGCAATGATTTGAACACCGCTGACTGGGCTGGAGCTCATCTCTCTAGTTTGGCATCCGTGATCGACCATTACCGGCTGTGGCTGGGCAACTGGTGACTGATCGCCCTTTTCGGTTTCTTTGCCTGCCTCCACCGCAACAGTCTCTGTATTCGCGAGCGTGGGTTCATCTTGCTCTTCGTCTTCGGTAGACTGCTCTTCCGCCTCGGGGGACGGCGACCGACTGGCATATCTCCAGGAGGTCGGGTTCATACGGAATAGAGATCTTCTCTTCTTCTGCTTCTTGGAGCTCCTTGAAGGCTCTTCTTCGTCAAAGATATCAAAGCCACCTTCAAAAAGCGAGCCATACGACACTCTTGCTCTCTTGATGAACGCCGGAGAGGTATATTCTCCAGGCTCCAGCGTCTCATAGGCATATCTCTTTGATGGGACGACAGAAAGCGGCGTTCGTGGCACGGGATTCGCGAAATGAGTTTGCTCGATTTCGATCGTAGGCGAAAGACTCATTGTTTGGGGCTGCTCTATCGACTCCTGATCTTCCTCATTATCGTCTACATCGATGCTGATCGTGTCCACGTCGTGGCTCTCGGCCCTGCGGATCATTAGCAGCAGGCGATTTGTAAACTTCATCTGCCACTCCAGTGTGCCCGGCCGTCTCATCCACGCCTGATTCTCCTCCCACCGCACCCCGTCCAAGCTCAGCCGCACCTCATCGCCGCCTCCCAAACGTGCATCTGCAAGAGCCTTGGCTGCGGCGCCTTGAAATTCGACTCGGAGCTGGCCCTTGTCGCGTCGATGCAGGGGATCGCGTTCGGCGAGGATGAAGGCTATGGACTTGGCCACAGCGCTGTACGGCCAGGTAACGGTGATGACTCCTTCGACCACGAGAGCTTCTGCGTCGAGTATGGCAGGGCTGAGCTTTGCGATGGGCGTGGCTTCGGTGCTGCGCAGCACGTCGAGTTGAGCCTCGTCTTTTGCCATGGCGGCTTCACTGGTGGCGCGCGCCGATCATCTAGTGGAGGGGCGGCTCTGGCGATGCTTATAGCAGGGTGGTTCAAGGCGGTTCATGATAGGGAACAGTAGGCGAAGGAGAGAAGAGGAGAAGAAGAATGGAAGGGGAAGAAGAAAAGAAAAGTAAAGTAAAGAAACAGCCTCTGACGCAGGCGCGATTTTCTTGCTTTCCCCTGTCGCTGATGCGTTGTACCTATCACTGAGGAAGGTGCGGTGCGTGAATGAATTTGGATTGGAGTGAGATGCAGCTCATTTTTTTTTTCTCGCCTCGCTGCGCTGTCTTGGGCTGCAGCTCACCCAATCTCGCGGCGACACAAATCCAAGGCTGCAGGGGTGAGCTACAGGCCTAAGACTGCGAGAAAGAAGACAGCTGGCCAAGAGGGGCAGGCGGTGTGTTGCTGCCGGCTAGGCACCTGAAGTACCTGGCGTTGATATGCAGCCGCGGTCCAGCGCCAAAACAGGCCATACGGATACCTACAAAGTTACTCAAAGCACTTAGTGAGGCCCAGGTGGCTGACATCATCCGACGCCGGCATGTTCTCATGCGACTATTTGACAGATCCGATCTCCAGGTGCCCGCCCAGCCGATATTATAAATCCCGTAGAGTGAATGCATCGTCTCTTCTTCCTGCTATAAACTGGCCATGCCGCCAAGCAGACGCTCGTTCGCTTGTTTGGGCACCATTGCCCAGGTTTTCTAGATGCGGCTTTGACTGAAACGCTTGACACGCTTGACGCTCTATATTGGGCACTAAAGATATCTATATCTACTATATTTATTACATGCATATCGCAGCTGCTGATTCCTGCGCCGCCGACGGAGAAACGACCAATAGCATGGGCGGCATCTGGTCAAGCCCTGCTGTTGGCACCGCAGCGGCCGTGCCAGCAAAGCATCAGCAGCAACAGCGGCAGCCCTTTCACGTCAAGAAAGTCGCCATCATCGGCGCGGGGCCGGCCGGCCTGGCTGCTGCCAGATACCTCAACGCCCAAGGCGCCGTCGACTCCATCACCATCTTCGAGCAGCAGGATGAGGTTGGCGGTGTCTGGTACTACAGCGGCCTTGCGCCGAAGGAGGTGCCTGTGCCGCAGCAGGATCCGTTTTGGGGCCCGGAGTCCTCCATCTGGCCCGAAGGAGCACCGGCGCCGATCTTCCCTTCGCCCATGTACGAGAGGCTTCATGCGAATATTCCCGGATGCCTGATGCAGTTTCATGATACAGCGTTTCCGGCGGATGAGTGGTTGTTTCCCAAGAGGGAGGCGATCCAAGATTATCTTGTCCGATATGCTGAGGACCTGAGGCATCTTATCAAATTCCGCCATCAGGTGACGCAGATTAGTTTGGAAACTCGGGACGGCAGAGACCAATGGCATTTGGAAGCATCGTCCACGGTGAACGACGGTCAAGTTGTTCGAGAGACGTATGATGCCGTAGTCATTGCCAATGGCCACTACTCAGTGCCCTTCGTACCCTCTATCAAGAATATACAGGAGTTCAACAAAGCACATCCTTCCATCATCAGCCATTCAAAGCAGTATCGGAAGAACGAGCATTTCAGAGGGAAGAAGGTCGTGGTCGTCGGCAATGGGCCGTCTGGTCTCGACATAGCTCTTCAGATCAATGAAGTGGCCGGCAGAACGCTCATGTCCGTGCGACATCCCACATCACCCGACAAAATCTCTCACATTGGGTGTGAAGAAGTCCCCGAAATAGACGAATTTTTGCCAGACGAGCAAGGCGTTCTTTTCAAAGATGGAAGTAAAGAGATAGATATAGATTACATCGTGTTCTGCACCGGCTTCTTGTTTGGCTACCCTTTCCTCAACAGCCTTGGCCGCAAAATTATAACATCCGGGCGCGGCATTCATGGGCTCTATCAGCACACGTTCCTCATTGAGCATCCGACACTGGTTTTCCCAGCGCTGAATATGAAGTCTGTTCCATGGCCCTTGGCAGAAGCACAGGCGGCGGCATACTCGGCGGTATGGGCCAATGATCTGGCACTACCCTCTGACGACGAGATGTGGAAATGGAGCAAAGAGCTGGAAGAGACTCGAGGAGAAGCACTGCACACATACCCAGAATTAGGAGATGATGGCAAGCACATCAACGAGTTGTACAACTGGGTAAATAAGGCGAAACATGTCGGCAAGCAACCTCCACACTGGGTAGGCGAACAGTTTTGGCAGAGAAAGTTAGCTCCACAAGCCAAGACCAAGTTTGAAGAAGATGGATGTAGAGCCAAGACACTGGCTGATCTTGGTTACCATTATGAGCCTGACAAGGAACAATGAATATGTAGAGGGGTGATTCTACTGGAGTTGGAAGAGAGAAGCGGATTTCAGGAGAGCGGCCTTTGGATATAATGTTTAGGAAAAAAATATATCATAGACTGTAGAGCACCTAGTAAACAGAACATAGTTTGAACGGGTCTCTTTTCTACTACTGAAAATCTGTGACAAATCATTTTCTACTTTACACAGCATGCACTGTTGAACAATGGTATGTACTCGAGGGAGGAAGAAGAAGATATTGGTTCAAGTCATCAAAAAAAGATTGACTTGTTCGTAAAAATCACATTGTTTAGACACACGCTGTTAATAAAGTCAAATCTCTTTTCGTCTTTTTTTTCATTCAAAGAGTTCAACCTTTCCAGAAGCCATTACGCCTCGTTATGAAACCATGATATATCCCTCCTCCAAAAACCCATTGTTTGTAACTTGCTGCACACCCAGAAAGTTAAAGTATTTACTCCTGCTTCTTCTGAGCCTCCTGGGAGAAGACCTTGGCGTAGGGGTTGAGACGCAGGAGGACCTGCTTGTTGCGCAGAGGGTTCTTCTTCTGGACGGCGGATCGTCGGGTAACAGCATCGCCCTTGGGGCCGTTGATAGAGCTCTGGATTTCGCTGCTGTTGATCAGACGAGTAAGGTCGGCCTGGGAGACGACGTTGGAAGGCAGGAGGAAGTCCCGCTTGTGAGCAGAAGGAGTGGTGGTGGAGCCGTAGATCTCGTCAAGAGCCTTGAAAGCGGCAGAGGTCCAGACGATGAATCGGCCGAGGTGACCACCAGGGGCGAGCTGGAGGAGGTTGAGGGCAGAGACGGGGGAGGTCTCAACACCGGGGATGTTGCGGAAGCCCTTGACGAGCTCCTTGCCATCGACCTCGGGGTTGTAGACAACCAGGGGACCACGGCGCTGGCGGTGGCGGCGGCCACGGAGCTTACCCTTACCGGCACGGAGCTTCTTGGAGTCCTTGACCTTCTCGAGGTCAGCACCGGCGCCGACGGCCTTGAGGAGGGCGAGGGCAGCGGCAGTGCGGGCAACGGAGCTGCCCTCAACGAGAGCAGAGTCGACAACCAGGGGAACCTCGGGGATGGTCATGATCTGGTGGCCACGGGCGAGCAGAAGAGGGGCGGCGGCGGAAGCAGCCAGGGCAGAGCAGGTGGCATATCGCTTCTGGCCCTGGTTGACCTTGACGTGCCACTTGCGCCAGACCTTAGTAGGGGCGAACATGCGACCAGATCGGCACATGTTACCGAAGGCGGCCTGACCAGCACGGTGAGTACCGGAACCAGAGACACGAGGGATACGGGCAACAGCACGACCTGAACAATTCCCATACAGTCAGCACAATTCTAAGCAAAATTCCGTTCGGTGGGCGCGTTGAGGCTCTTCGCGATGGCTGGGTGAAAAAAATAAAATTTTCATAGTCCCGCCTTATCTCGATTTGCATCTCAAATTCTGCCTCCCCATGATTCCCAAGACAACTCACCAGTTCCCCAAGACTCAGCAGAGGTCTGGTGACCGGCCTTCTCGCTGACAGCATAAGGCTGGCGCTTGTTCTTGGCCATGCCGGTGTGAACCTGCTTCACGATATCCGGTCGGATAGGGCTGGCGAAGACGGCGGGAATGGTGTGGGTAGCTCCAGAGGGAGCACCATCCTTGCCGATGATAGTGACGGTAGGTCGTGAAGCCATTGCGATGGTAGGACTAGGACCTGATGGCGGATTGATGAGTTAGCAACTGTCAAAAGGCGAAAAGGTTGTCTTCAAGGCCGAAGATAGGGTGCAGCATACCGTGGTCGTCGGGCTGGTCGAATTTGGCGATGAGAGGTGGAAAGTTTGCTGGCTGCTGGACCCGCGATAAATTTCACTGAATTTTCCTTGCAATTTTTGGTGGGCGGACCCTAGTTTAGTGGGGTACGTACCTTAGCGAGTAGAAATGGGGCTCACGTGATTGCCCTTTGACGTTTTTGACAGGGTTATGAGATTCTATTCCTCATTGGGAGACGGCTTAGTAAGGCAATATGCTATAGACATACGTGAAATGGGACTCGTTTTATACGGCTCTCCAGAAGCTTCAAGTTAGAGCTCATGATTTAAGTAAATTTCATGTGTCTATTTATTTCATGTCGTATTGCTAGTATCATATATAATATCCATGCAGGCCATCTTAATGATATGAGCTTCGCTATGCTTATTTCCAACGCAATAAAGTGACCCTATAAAAAGATGATTCTAGTTTCCTACCACTTTATTCCCATCTCTTCCACTCTCTGCTAAGTTTATCAATCTGTTCGTCCGTCCATGCACTATTGCGTCCATCTCTTACTAGACTGAGAAACTTGCTGTGCACGTCCTTCTCAATCTTCAGCCTCTCTCTCGCCTTTCCTTCCAGATACTGCGGGTCATTGTTCCTGCAAGCTCTCTTGAAAACGTCTCTCATTCTAGCAGAGTAGAGCTGGCACGTCGCAATGGGCAGCTTGGTCGGCTTCAAATAAAAATTCTGAGCAATGACATTGTCTTCTGCGCGTTGAGGCCGGACTACATCTTCGTAGCATTCCCCGCAGACCGTAAAATCCGGTAGATACTCCATCACGTACCAGTACCCGTCGCTCACGCGGCGGTCCTCGCGACACTCATTCATAGTGCTCAATCGCGTAAGCATCATGGAAAGGTCACCGACGTCTACCTTCCGGTTGGTCACATAGCTCTTGTCCGATGTGGTCTCAAAAGCATCGAAGAACAGCACGAATTGTTTCCGCTGAGGCGTATATTGTAGAGAGCAACAGTTCCTTGATGGTTCATTCCGGGGATCAAGTGGAATGAAAACTCCTGTGAGATTCGGGAACAACGTCTCCACCGTTTTCGCGCATTGATAACATACTGCAAATTCGGGCACCGGCCGCCTTGTATATGGGTCCTTTACGGTATACCAGACCCGCGTTACTTTCCGTTCGACGGGGCACGGATAGTCGCGAGAATCGAACATGACCCTTGCAAGATGATGAAATAGCTGCAAGTCGGGCACCTTATGTTTCAATGTGAGCAGCCAGGCTATCTGATACCAAGGCGATGAACCAAAGTCGCACGCAATTGCGTTGCCGGTTGGTCGTAGGACTGGATGGAAGTGAGTCCGGTACTGGGTGTCTGCAAATACATGGCCATAGCAATCGGGACAGATGTTGAACTCTGTCCTGGGGAGTGTAAGCCAATCCATCTTCCCGGCTACTGGTTCTTTGCGCTTGCATTCTGGGATGTTTGGAAAATCTGACTGCCCATCATGACCTTTAGTCTCAGAGTAGCGCCGATAAAATCCAACTGTTTGGTCAGGACGCACTGCAGATTTACTTGGATCAAACGGAGGTGGCTGCCACGCTTTCGTTGTCACAGATGGCTCTTTATATGTTGGAGATTTGATGACTTTCTCGTCCGGTGCCACGTGGTCATCATCGTCAATCCGAGGAATTGGTGGCATAAGAACAGGCGAAGCAGTATCCGCCCGTGATTGCCGCGCAACTTCGATTCCTGCCGACTCCTCTGGCCAAGCAACAATCGCATCGTCATCGTCTGGATAGGGAAGGTTGATTGTTGGTGGCGTTCGATCTCCTTGGAGCTTCTTCTCTTGATTGAGGGGGAAAGTAGTTGACATGCGGCGATTAGGTACCCAATCCTCTGGCAACCCTAATGAGTTCACCGACGAGATTGGCATAGTTGGAACTCTAGAAGGAGAGCGAGAATTTCGGCCACTGGCGCCACCTCTGCGCGATGATGCAACAGATGCATGGTCGTCGTCATCAATGATAACCGGGCTTTCTCTTCTATAAGAGCTGCTGAATGTTTCGTTCCGCGGCGAATTTTGCTCCTTAATCTTGGATGGCGATGGGGCTCTCAAGGTTTCGGTTACGAGTGGCTTTTTGGAAGCATAGCTATCTCTCAGGAGGTCATCTCGAAGGGGTCGACTGCTGTCTGGAGGACGAGATCCGTTGACTCGATCGTGTGACATGGGCCTTGACAAGGGTTCAAAACTTGAGTTTGGTCGTCCCTCCATCGTCCCTGTTGCACTTCGTCTATGATATCTGTCCTCGTCCCTTCTGCCCTCGCTCGGTTCGCCCAGGCTAGCACTACTATGAGTAGGCGGTTTTCCGTATCCGTTGTAGGTCTTGTCCCGGCCACTCAATCCATGCTTTGTCACTTGCGGTGAAAGATGTTCCTCTCCATATTTGCGAGAGTTCTGCGTGAACTCTGGGCGGGGGGCATTAACGGCAGATTTGCTTCGATGATGGCTTGGTGTCCGGTTCTCGTTCACGTCTGTCTCTAACCGAGGTAGGTCTTGTCTGCTTCCCCGCCTCTCTAGCTGAGGAATAGAGGAGCTAAGACGATCGGACTTTGCATTCTCGACTTCGTTAATCTTTCTTCTATTGTGGGTTTCTGGTGAAGAAGATGTAGATATCGGCGCCTTCTTCTTCTGCCGAAATTTGTCTTTATCTTTGGAAGCCTTGTCCTCAGCCTCGCTTTCGGGTACGCTTGACGGAGTCGCGCCTGGCACTATAACAAAGCGACGCTCAGCCTCGCTTTCGGGTGCGCCAGACGGAGTTGCACCTGGTACTATAACGAAGCGACGCTCTGGATTGTATTCAAAAACTTCTTCTAAGACCGGCATTTGGTCAACTTCCCCTCTCGCCTGCGGCTCTTCATCGACAACAGGTTTGAGGCAGCTGCCAAATTCCTTTGCAAGGGAATCAACCTCATCTTCGACGGTGGGTGGAGGTGGGTTTGAGCTGCGGCAATATGGAATGTCGTCGTAATATCGCGGTGCGATTCGAGATACAGGCGGCTCGGGTGGCGTGGATAAGCGCACAGGACGCAGCGGGGAATCGACAGACGCTCTGCGAGGTTCACATGATCAGCTATTGTCGTTTCAACCAGAGAGTCAGGCAGCTATCCGTGGGTCTTGAGACGTACGAATGCCCATGCTTGGCTCTTGACGTGGTGAAATACCCCGTCTGGAGCATGTTTTCTATGGGATTGCTCATTCTGATTCGTCGTCGGGCTGTCAAGCCACGGGGCGTCAAGATTCTATACGATGCCTGGAATAGAGCGTCACAGCGGCCCTATGCGACGCGCTGCCAGTCAATCGGCCAAAGGCCTCTGGGAACTGTATCGTAGGCCCACGGTTGAGCTTGATGATAGAGTTCACTGTCAAAATTGAATGATGAACGAGGCGTCCCTGGGCAAAGCTGGCAAGCGAAGTCCCACAGCAAAGAGCTTTAGAGAGTAAACAAGAAAAATCCACAAGACGTCAGTGGTGTTTGGGTTAAGATGGTTCAGATGACATCGTAGTGGGGTCTGGGCTGTATTTCATTTAGCGGCGTGGCGGCCCGCTTTGAGGGGTCCCGAGCGCTGTAACTGCCTAAGGCAAGTGCTGTACCAAGTAACTGACAGCACCTCGTTGCCACTCATGCCCAACCAGGCCTTGCCTCCAACCAGGTCGATAAAAGGCCGTTGAAAAGCGCTTGTCTTAGCACGAGGCTGTGCTGCATGGGGCAGTGAGACCCAGGGTCTAACATCTATAGAAACACTTGGTATTGTCGCTGAAGTCCGAAGTAGGGCCTCCCTCGTTGTGTTGGCAGCTGTTCATCTTTTCCATTGATCGATAAAGTTGGCGCACATGCTGCAGCTGCATCAAAGCTGAAACCACCTTGAGCCTGATTTTTGGAGTCTACCGTCTTTCCTAGGTGGATTTTTGTTGTCTGCACAAGTAGACACTAAATTTGCAATTATTTGGTTGGCATAAGTGTCAGGTTTTTGACGTAGAGAGATTGTCTTCTCGCATGCTCATGTCAGGCCAGACAGCTGAGGCATATTATAAAGAGGCAGCCAGGTCGAATGCGTTCATATATATGAAGTCAATGCTTGTAGACCACGACCTGCACCGACTGGTGTGGGCCCTCAGCGAGGTTGCTTGATAGGCGTTTTTGGGAGGCCTTTGCATGCACTGCCGCCCAAATAGAGGCTCCAATACGTACCTACCTAGGTACATGTAACATGAAATGCGTGTATTTCTTCCACATTAATCTCGAGCTCAGCTCACAGACTCAGGCATACAATTTCGTTTCCAAGGCTTGAGTGTAAATTATGTGATTATCATTATTATTCCACTTTCGTGAGACCGTAACGTATTATTTAGGTATGATCATTTTGTAAGACGTAATGCATGATAAGGCCACTTTGGCCACATCCACCCAACCCGACTTTTGAGATTTCGAGCTTGTAGGCTCCAGCCCAATTGCGGCTCCCAGACCGATTGGCATGCTCGCGACAAGCAGCCTTGATAGAAATTATGCAAAATCAGCAAGGACCGAATATGGCCGTTGCTAGCCCAGCC
Source organism: Trichoderma sp. 2475 (assembly GCA_038502285.1). Lineage (NCBI taxonomy): Eukaryota > Fungi > Ascomycota > Sordariomycetes > Hypocreales > Hypocreaceae > Trichoderma > Trichoderma sp. 2475. The sequence goes on along the minus strand of JARPVV010000003.1, from coordinate 607,771 downwards.
AATTTGCCCCAGCTTACTCCAAAAGGTCCCTGACGTCCTCGTCACTCTCCTCCTCATACCGTCGTTGCTCCTCGGCTTCCAGAATCTTCCTCAGAACCTTCCTCTGCCTGACTCGTGCCTTTGAGCCCCAGTCAGCCTTGGATCCGTCAGCACCCTCATCGGCGTCCACGTCTTCTTCCACCGCACCCAGGCCACGCAGGTCATTTGGCGACATTTTAGCAACCTGCTCCTTGGCGAATTCCTTGTCCTTCACATCCTGTTCCTCCAGCTTCTTGACAGCATGCTTGGTTGAGTATTTGATGATGTGTGGTCGTATCAGCAAGTATGTGCATACAACCATGATGAGACGGAGCCAACCTTGTGTTGACATGTCGGTGAAGCTCTTCTGGATGTTGTTTGAAGCATTCTGCCCAAACTGAGACAATTGACCAAGGATGGACTGAGACTGTCCATCATCGTCTGGGTATGGCTGGTATGACTGAGAATCCATGGTATCAAGAGTGGTGGAAAGTTCTCATAAAAGGGATGGCGGGAGACTGGAGTTTTCTCCGAGATAGGCGGCAGACGGCCAGATGAATGGAAGCGGCAATTTCCAGCAGAAGTGGAAAAGAAAAGGCCAGTTAGATATATGAGGCGAGGTGACCTCTTTATAGGGGATGGCGAGGTTTGGTAAAAGATGAAAATGCAACCGTAGTCTCAGAGGAGGGACGGCGGAAGTTTTTGTTCTAGACACCGACACTGCAAATTCGCTAGTGAGCACGGCGTGCTCCGGCCTATTTCTCCGAGGCTGCCGGTTGGGCGTGGCGGATCCGAAGCGCCATTTACATGTATAGAAGCTGAACGGGACCCATATAGGTCGGAAAGCTTGTGTTTTCTGCGCGATGTAATAAAGGGGGAAAACAGGTAGCCCAAAAAATGCATTACTATATAACATCAATTTTCCTTTTCGAGCAACAGAATTGTCTGATGGCGATGTTTATCTCGGGAGGGCTTCCGTGTTTCGGAAGAAGTACCTACTGCGATACAACAGCCTCCGGAGCTCCCTGACCGCAACCTCTAATGCAGCACGGCAACGCCGTTGGGCTACTTGCCTGCCCCCATACACTTCTTTTGCTAATCTGTATAAAATGTATAATCTGGCCATTTGCCTAAATATTTTGAGTAATATCTTACAATTTCAGCTCGCGAAATGCTGCATTGCATGAACATTCATTTCTAGACCTAGGTATTGTAGAGTTATATATTAGTCACGTGATGTCTATACGCAGCCAATCGGCCCAATCAGGATAGCGTGAAAGCGCTCTATGCTGGGAGCTCAAAAATTTCGCCTGTACTTTGTACCCCGGAACGCCTGATTTGAGACTCGGTTTTTTCCCCTCCCCCACTGGCCAAATATTTTTTTTCCTTTCCCTTTGGTCTGGCATTGTGTATTTCATATTGGTGGCGCAACATGTCGACTGCATTCAGATCAATTGCTCCGTTTGTACGGACGGCCCGATATGGCCTGAAGTCCGGCAGTGTCAACCCTCTCCAGGCTGCGCTCAAGAACAACCGCAGTGCGGCTGGTGTTCTCAACATCGCTCGTACATATGCCGTTTTCGAGCGAACCAAGCCTCACGTGAATATCGGTAAGGCGCCTTTTTGAAGGGATGATAATTAGAGGTTTTGTATTAATGGAGGATATGTAACAGGTACCATTGGCCACGTCGATCACGGAAAGGTAAGGTTCACTGAGGTGTCTTATATGGAACTTGGCACTGACCCATTCGCTACTGTAGACCACCCTGTCTGCTGCCATCACCAAGAGGCAAGCCGAGAAGGGCTTCGCCAACTTCCTCGACTATGGCTCCATCGACAAGGCCCCTGAAGAGCGAAAGCGAGGTATCACCATCTCTACTGCCCACATCGAGTACTCAACGGAGAACCGCCACTATTCCCACGTCGACTGCCCTGGTCACGCCGATTACATCAAGAACATGATCACTGGTGCTGCCAACATGGACGGTGCCATCATTGTCGTCGCCGCCTCCGATGGTCAGATGCCCCAGACCCGGGAGCACTTGCTGCTTGCCCGCCAGGTCGGTGTCCAGAAGATTGTTGTCTTCGTCAACAAGGTTGATGCCATCGACGACCCCGAGATGTTGGAGCTTGTTGAGATGGAGATGCGTGAGCTTCTCAGCACCTATGGCTTCGAGGGAGACGAGACCCCCGTCATCATGGGCTCTGCTCTGATGGCCCTGAACAACCAGAAGCCCGAGATTGGCCAGACCAAGATTGATGAGCTGCTCAAGGCCGTTGACGAGTGGATCCCCACCCCCGAGCGTGATCTCGACAAGCCCTTCCTCATGTCTGTTGAGGATGTCTTCTCCATCTCTGGCCGTGGTACCGTCGTTTCTGGCCGTGTCGAGCGTGGTGTCCTCAAGCGTGATGAGGAAGTCGAGCTCGTTGGCAAGGGCATTGACCCCATCAAGACCAAGGTTACTGATATCGAGACCTTCAAGAAGTCTTGCGAACAGTCCCAGGCTGGTGACAACTCTGGTCTCCTGATCCGTGGTATCCGTCGTGAGGACGTCAAGCGTGGTATGGTCGTCTGCAAGCCCGGCACCGTCAAGTCTCACAAGCAGTTCCTTGCTTCCCTCTACGTCCTCACCAAGGAGGAGGGCGGTCGCCACACTGGTTTCCACGAGCACTACCGACCTCAGCTGTACCTGCGTACATCTGATGAGTCCGTCGACCTGACATTCCCCGAGGGTACCGCTGATGCTTCTGGCAAGATGGTCATGCCCGGTGACAACGTCGAGATGGTTGTCACCCTGACTAACCCCAACGCCATTGAGGCTGGTCAGCGATTCAACATCCGTGAGGGCGGCAGGACCGTTGCCACTGGTCTGGTCACCCGCATCCTTCAGTAAATAAAACTAACGACTTGACAACCCTGGAACAGCATGGAGTTGTTGGAATGAATAAAAGAAAATGGACAAAAATCGTCGGGAAAATGGGAGACGACAAAACTGGCGCAATGTTTCGGCCATATCTCTCAAATCTGAGCCACATGTGCTCGTGTATAGTTGCAGGGGAAGCGGACATACAAAAATCTCCACTACGCTTCTTCCTTAATGTCTTCATATATCAATGTACTTTAGACGGATGGTGGAGGCAGGAATAGATGTGCAAAAATACAAAAGCTTATGATTTACTCTTGGGTCAAACACGCGGAATATGAGCAGCAGATTGATGAAGAAAGTTGCTTGCTTTCCTTGAATGGATATATCATATCGCGGCGATGGAAGTAATATCTTGCATGGAAAGGTTGATCTTGCATAGAAAGGTTGGGTGTAGTCACTGGCATTTACACATATTTGAGCAGAATCGACCATCTGTTGCCCATGAGAATATCCCTTTACAAGAATTGCGACGGTGCAAGTTTCCCAAAAAAAATTTGTTCCATGGCATTCATAGGTATTCGTCTCATCATCTCTCGGGCATACAAAATGCACCGGCGGGGAAAATAGCGGACGCAGCAAAAATTTATCGAATGCAATGGTATTCGTCTATCCTCGGAGGATGTTCGTCAGACGCACGATCTTTTCTTAAAACCAAGCCATCCATTAAACTCCGGTTCCAAGCGGCCGCCCTCCGAGTGCTTTTTGTGTATTGGCCATCAAAAATGCAGCACGCATCCGTCAATCCCTTGTCCCCCTTTGGAAAGCCCCCTTTTCACAGCAACTCCTTTATCGGTACTAGAAACACGCACAACCACGTTAGTCACTGCTCTCTCTGACATCTCAATCCCCATATCCCAATCTTTTCCATCATGTCCTTCATCTCCCAGCTCTTCCTTTTCATAGTTCTTTGAGATGGCTTACCTTGTGGAAACCAATGTCCTTGGCCTTCTCACGGAAGCATTGACGGCACAGGTCAAGGTCGTACTTGCGGATCAGACCAGCCTTGTGCTTGCAGACGCGGCTAAAAGAATGTCCAGTTAGCGTTCGTGGTTCATTGTATTGAATTTCGTCGATCGCCCCAATATCCTCCAGATTCGACATTCGGCTGCAATCGATGCAGTAAAAGAATCCTCCAGCAAGAAAAAAAGGGTAATATCAGGCGTCATACCATTGGCGAGAGCCCTTGCCGTAGTTTCGCGGGCGCGAGTTCCAGACGCTTTCGTGAGACATGATTGCGGTTGTGGTGTTGCAAGATGGTGATTTCGCGAGGGCAGAAGTGGGCGGAAATTTTGTGTGAATTTTGCGATTTGCCTAGGCCTATCCACCAACCGATTGGAGGGTTGGCAGCCCCGGCGAAGCGGGCCCACCAAAACCAGAGGTCGACTCTAAGGGTCACGTGCACTGCTTATCTTTATCAACACGTGCAGCACTCTTTATCTGATTTCGACTAGAGCAAAGCTTCGGTGGAGCCCCTCTTTCTCGGTGAGGCCACCGCCACTAGCTTGGCTGAGCTCCCCGCCGTGCCTGAGCACCACACACCTTGCATTTGGCGCAAGCTGTCCTCTTTTTGCCGCCTTGATTTCAAAGCACTTGTCTCAGGGCGACTGCTGGGCTACCACGATTGATTATCAGGGGATTTCTAGTCGGCCGTATAAATCACCAGCTGCTTTCCCATTATATCCACGCTGCAGTTGCTATTTCCACTACGGAAGCACCCCAGTTGTGATTGATATTTCGTCTTTACCTAATTCGTCATGGTTCTCATCAAGAACCTCATCTTCGCTGCCCTAGCGGGCTCGGCTGCCGCCAGCTCGGCGGTTATCGACCTGATCCCGTCCAATTTTGACAAGCTTGTCTACTCCGGAAAGCCCACACTGGTAGAGTTCTTTGCTCCCTGGTGCGGTCACTGCAAGAATCTTGCCCCCGTTTACGAGGAGCTGGCCCAGACCTTTCAGTTTGCCAAGGACAAGGTACAGATCGCAAAGGTCGATGCCGACTCTGAGCGAGACCTTGGCAAGCGATTCGGCATCCAGGGATTCCCCACGCTGAAATACTTTGATGGAACGAAAAAGGAGCCGGAGGAGTACAAATCGGGCCGCGATATTGAAAGCCTGACCAGCTTTATCACTGAGAAGACTGGTATTAAGCCCAAGAACAAGAAGGCCGATCAGCCCAGTGACGTTGCCCACCTGGATAACAAGAGCTTCTACGAGACTATTGGAGGAGACAAGAATGTGCTGGTATCATTCACTGCTCCTTGGTGTGGTCGTAAGTATAAATCCCATATACCCATCTTTCCTTCTAGAGATCGTTGTATATTTACCGCCAATGCTTTCATCTAGACTGTAAAAACCTGGCACCTACTTGGGAGCAGGTTGCCCACGACTTTGCCAATGATGCCAACGTTGTGATCGCCAAGGTCGATGCCGAGGGTGAAAACAGCAAGGAGGTTGCTGAGGAACAGGGCGTTAAGTCTTACCCCACCATCAAGTTCTTCCCCGCTGGCAGCAAGGAGCCCGTCGCATACGAGGGTGGCCGACAGGAGATTGACATTGTCAACTACATCAACGACAAGGCCGGCACTTTCCGCACTGAGGGAGGCGCGCTTAACGACAAGGCCGGTCTTGTGCCATCTCTGGATGCTATTGTGATCAAGTTCCTCGGTGGTGTCTCACTCGCCGAGGCCACCAAGGAAGTCAAGGCCGGTGTTGCCAAGCTCAACAACTCCGTCGAGGAGAAGGCTGCGAAATACTACGTCCGTGTCTTCGATAAGCTGAGCGAGAGCGAGCAGTTTGCTGCCAAGGAGCTCAAAAGACTCCAGGGCATCTTGGCCAAGGGCGGTCTCGTTGCTGGTAAGCGAGATGAGATCCAGATCAAGGTCAACGTCTTGAACAAGTTTGCCGCCAAGCCAGAGGAGAAGGATGAGCTGTAAGCTATTAAAGCTGTGAAAGGAGTAAAATAACATGGATTTTGTCTACTATCAAGCGAAGAAAGCATCATAGAATGTATGAACCCAATTGTTACAGCTAGCAAGACAATGATATATCAAGACAAAAGTCAACAAATCCTCCGGTAACTCCGTGACTACCTAGTGAGTTCACTTCCTAGTTGGGCCGTCATGAATCTCACTACAAGGCTCGGGCTTGATTTCTTCGGTTCATCATCAAGGTTTGGATGAAGAGTTCGCTTCTTTGTTCTTCTTGCTCTCTAGCAGAGCAGCTTCAAGGCTATCGAGTCTGCGAGACATTTCATCCACTAACCTCACCTATTAGCACATTTTGAGCTACTGGGTCTTTCAACTCTTCCCACTCACTTTTGGCGAAAATCTCGGATGATACACCAGATAATTTGTTGGACAAAGTGTTTAAGAGATCTTCAACAGCTGCTGTAACATCCGCATTGCCTTCGTCGCCATTCTGTCAAAGGCGGTTAGCTGACTTCTTGCAAGCCATGTAATTGGATTTTGACCGCATAGTAGATATGGAACGAGAAATAGAAGGGTGTAGAGAGCAAGGGGGGCTTTTGTACACGGAGCCGTGGCTGACACATCCTTGAAGATGCTACCGTGTATAAAGGTGAGAGAGTGAGTTCACTAGACGTACAGCGGCTGGATTTGAGGCAACAGAGTCACGGTTCGATGCCATGTTGAAGCTGGAGATAAAGGGTAGCGCGGGATTCGCCGTGGATCTTTTTTGGCAGGCAATAGCGATGAGAGCTGCTCAAGGATATGACGCGACCTTCTCCCTGGCTCTGGAACTAGGCGCGTGGCTTCGGTCTCTTATCTGCCTTTATGTGGATTTGTGGCTACTTGGAGCTGAATTGCACCAGGTCGAAGCGAGGTTTGAGGGTTTGTCAAGGAGCGCCACGAAGAGGACATGGAATGAGACCAAGCACGAGCACAAGCATTACCGGCCCGCCTAGATTTTTAGCCCACCGCTAAAACCGGAGGCTTGCGACAGCAGCTTCCAGCGTTTCAGTAGCGACATTAGCTCCCTGGGCACCCCCCTACAAAAGCCATGATCGCCCCATAGCTGCAGGCAGCCCCTCCGGGTGTCGCTGACTGATATTGAACGCTGTGCTGCCACTGCCGTCACTCCAGACTTGGAGCACCGCTACAAAATCAACATTGCCCAATATAACTTTTCTCCCACAACCCAGCCGATTCGAAGCGCCCTCATTCCCGACAACGCTCAGTCTGGGATAAATATAATGATAGCGACATAATCGATTCCGGGGTCTCGTCCACCAATCCGGACAAGATGCCGCAGACAAACCAACCTCACACCTGGAAGTTCTTCTTTGTCATCTTCCTCATCTGGCTTATTTTGCCCGATAGCGAGTACCAAAGCCAGTCGGTTGCTTTATCCGACCTCATTCTCTCGCGCCTTTCAGACTACCACGTCGCCCTTGATGTGCTAAACTCGACACGATGGGGGGACTTTGCTCCCTTGGAGGCAAATCGCACGGAGAACGACGCCGCGAGCCCCCCCAAATATATCAACTTGACGGGGTTTCGAGAGGAGGATCACTTTTCGTGGCAACACTTGAACAAGTTCCGGGAAAGAGGCCTGAAACTCAGTCACCATGCCGTCTCCGCAGTTGATGGCAACGAGCTGTGGGATGTGGCAGAGGGTGAGCCGATTTGGGCAAACGCCTCCAGTGTTCTTGGCGGGCAGTGGGTGCGTCGCACAGAGCTGAGTCCAAGGGCTCCAGACAGCTACAATTTAAGCCAAAGTGTGCCTTCCATGCACTGGTATGCCGATAAATGGAACTGGGCTCGTAATTTGACTGGTACAAGTGGGCGAATCCATCTGCGTTTGGAAGGGAACAAGACGGTTACTGGATATGAGCAGCTATCGAAGACCGATGCTCCCCTTGGCGGAGGCCTGATACGCAATATGAAAGGAGTATTGACGATGGAAGATGAGGGATCATCTTTTGAGACGCGTCTCTGGGGAGCACACTGGCCACGGCAAGGAGTTATCATGATGACGACTACGAGCGAAAAGTTCGACGGCATCTTTGGGCTGCCGCATCTCACACCTGGACCAGACTATTTCCAATCCAGCCAGAGGCTCCTTAACCAGTCTCTGGCGCACACTATAGCAGCAAAAAAGAGGAACGTCTATACCGACCAAAACATACCGTGGAACGCAGACGTTGAGAACCCTCTCCACACTCCAAGTCCTGCTCCCAACTGCGAGTACATCCTATATGCGCAGATCCATCCTCCAAGCAGACAGAGCCTTGGCCTCGGAGATGCTGTCTCCAAAGGCGAAAACGTGGCAGACATTATACAATCAATCGAATCAGAACTGGAAACTCCGCTCGGTGTGCCCATCCAGCGCATCCCAGATCTCCACTTGTCGGCGGTGATATACTCTCCAGATTGCTCATGGATGTTGGAAACGAAGGGGCCTCCGGATTTTCCTCCCAGCGAGGCTGACCATCTTGTCGGCGTCAAGTCTGAAATTCAGGTTACCAGGATCAATAAATGGCTCATCGCTTATGCGGTACTGATATTTTTCCAAGTCATGCTGCTGAAAGACCAGATGAGAGAGACGTACACACCGTCCACTCTCGGCAGGGTCAGCTTCTGGACAATCAGTGTAATGGGCATCTTCGACTGCATGACCTTTTGTGCGGCTGCTACGTGGGTTTCGGAGGCTCAGAGCACCTTCTTACCAACCTTGACGCTCATGTTCACATCACTCATGTCCATGATGATTGGAGGGAGTCTTCTTGCTAGGATCCACGAGATTCAAGCGCCACAGCCCCGTGCTCGCCGAGAAGGGACAGCTGGATCAAACAGCGGCCAAGCCAGCTCGACCGCTTCTGCACCGCTGACTCCCAATGCAACAGGCACAGGACCTATTCTTCCTGGGCCTGTGACGGCAGGACGAGGCTCCGACCCCACTGCTGCTACCAATGTCGCAGACGGCGCTGCGGCCGTACCTGGGGCTGCCACAGCTGCAAGGCCATCGCCACCGCCCTCAACGCCTCAGACGTTTCAGTCCATCATTGGCCGATATTTACTTTTGGTTCTCTTCATCTCTTTCGTGGGGATATCTTCTCTGACCTGGTATGCGACGGCGCGCTCATGGTTCATCAACATCTGTATGTTTGTATACCTCTCCATGTGGGTTCCCCAGATATACCGCAACGTCATCCGCAACTGCCGCCGCGCCCTTAAATGGAAGTTTGTCGTTGGTCAATCCATCCTCCGCCTGGCCCCGTTGGCGTACTTTTGGCTCGACACAGACAATTTCCTCTTTGCTCGGACCGAGCCGCACTCCTTTCTGGTGCTAAGCCTCTGGGTTTGGCTGCAGATTTTCGTGCTGGCCACGCAAGATATCGTCGGCCCGAGGTTCTGCGTTCCCAAGGACTGGACGCCGGACGCGTGGGACTATCACCCGGTGCTGCGAGAAGACAACGTCGAGGCTGGAGCCTTGCCCATTGGGCTGAACCCCGAAGACAGCCCGGGCCATGATCACAGGCGCAGCAGCGAAGAGAGGGACAAGATTCGCCCCGGCGGCGGCGTTACACGGACCATTGATTGTGCAATCTGCAGGGAGTTGCTCGAGGTGCCCATTGTCAAGGCTGGGGAAGAAGATGTGAGCGTGACGGGGGTGTTTGCCAGGAGGATGTACATGGTGACTCCGTGCCGGCACATTTTCCATACTGATTGCTTGGAGAACTGGATGAAGTTTCGGTTGCAGTGTCCGATATGTAGAGAAGACTTGCCTCCTCTTTAATTTTAGTATATATGTTGTGAATAATCTCAAGTTACAGCGGAATAACAAACTTATTTACAGCGGGATATAAATAGCATGACTGAGAGACTTTAATGACCTACGTAAGAGACGACTAAACGGCAGTGATTCGTCTATTGCATCTTCAACTAGATACTAGTATAGTGGTAAAATCTATGGCCAATTCTTGATACGTGCGTCCATCTCAACATTTCTATATGCTGGCGTGACTAAATACGCCCTTTCCCGCTCCCTTAAACTCCTTATGATAGTTAAAAAAAAAAAAAAAAGTAGAAACAATCGCTAGACTCATGCGGATTCAATCTAAACAAGAGACGAAAAAAAAAAGAGGTAAAACATCAATGAGTATTATTGTGCTTGCGTAACACAATCATGTCCCATCCATTGTATGTTACTTAAACGCAATTGCAAGAGGAAGAAGCCTACTATTGGCCTGTTGGCTGGTTGGTTGGCTGTTGGCTCACCACGTAATTCGGGTTTTCCTGTATCGTTGGTCATGCAACCCTTGGCGCGCATCTCGCGAGCCCACCGTCAGGTCGGCAAACCGGGCGCGAAGATCAAAGTCGACAGACTGCACCATGACTCTCTTCTCCTCGGGGATTATAGGCGTTGTCGCCGGGGTACCTGCGTGGACTACTTGTTTAGTCTTCGCATCGCCGTGCTGGTACTGGCGCGTATCTGGCAAGGCGTCGGCCTCTTCGAGCTCCATGATCCATTGGCCAATGTTGGCCGCCAGCTCGCTGTCCCACATGCCCTCGCGTCGGGCGCTGCTCCTCAGCAGGCGGATGGACTCTCTGCGGACAGTGGGATCGCGGCATTTGGTGGCCACGACGAAAAGGGGCGTGACGATGCCGAGGTCTGCGGAGAAGCTGGGCTTGATGTTGTGGGTGTGGGATGCTCCGTGGTGGCTGTCGTGGTGTTGCCGGCATCGTTGCGGATCGGGGCAGCGGTCAGGGGCTGCTCGCTTCTCGTCATCGCCGACGACTTCCCATCCGAGGCTGACGATCTGTTTGAAGTGCGGGAGGAAGTCATCGAATTGGACTTCGGTCTTGCAGAAGATGGTCAAGAAGACGATTTGGGTGTTCATGTGGAACATCTTCAAGGCGGAGATGGCTGATTTCTCCAGGAGGTCTATGCCGGGCTGCAACCGTGATTGAAAGATGGGCTCGAAAGCCCGGGTCCAGGAATCGATTTGAGCCTGAAACGTCGAGCCCAGCTGCAGCCACGACGGCGGCAGGGTGTATGAAGGCTCTCTCCTGGCTGCCTGCAGGTGCTCGATGAACCGGAGCAGCATTTCGCAGAGCTGGTCGGAGGCAAGGCGTGCTTCCCGCAGAGATACGAATTCGTGGGGGATGGGACTTGAGGGCTGCGGTGAGCCTGAATCTGAAAGAGGAGAGGATGGGTCGTTTAAGCTCTGAGGGCCGAGCTGAATTACGTAGGGGTGGGGGAAGTGAAAGGCCATATCGTATGACTTGGCCTGGATGGCGAATCGCGTGAAGATGACGAGGAGATCCTCCTCGACCCGTTCGCTCGGATGTGGGTTCTGGGCCCGGTCATGCTGGATACGAGCCAGAAGCCGCAAGCCGGTCTGGATCTGGACAATGGCCTGCCTGTGGTCACCGATGAAGGAGTCGAAACAGGCCAACAGCACGCTGGCCATCAGCCGGGTCTTGTTGGTTGATATCTTGTCTCCGTGGAGAAGCAGCATGGCGTTGCAGGCCTCTGAATACTTCCTGACGGCGACTTGCCAGTGACACATGACAGACTCCATCCGGCTCATGGCACCGGGGAGGGTTGCCAAGTCAGGCTCGCACGACTGCTCAAGCGTCTTATACAGGGCGCCGAGAGCAACCACGGCATGCCGGATGGAAGGCTCAAAGTGGCACTCTTGGAGAAGACGCTGCGTCCAGAAGTTCATGTTGAAGTACCCAGACAGCTCCGACGCCGTCTGCACGCGGAAGAGGTCAAAGTACAAGCTCTCGGTGTGCATCAGGGCCAGGCTATGCGACGGCTCGTACAGCAGGGGCAGTGGCATCGCGCCGCCGGCCATGTCTGGATTGTTGGCCTGGCGCTTGCGGCGGTTCGCCCTGCGCGGAGGCAGCAGGATCGTATGGCCGGTCAGGAGGAGGCTGGCCGTGGTTGAGGCGCCCGCCATGCCCGCCATGCCGCCGCTCGGCGCCGGTTGCAGACGCGGCGTTCCGGCCAACGGTGGAGGAGCCAGAGGCTTCGGCGCAATGCGGATGTCGGCGGCGGCAGATCTGGCGGTTCTGCTGGGGGGCGGATAGCCGACGCACTCTTTTTTGCTGCGGATGCATTGCGAGCAGGCTGGACGCTGCTCATCACACTTTATGCGTCGCTGTCTGGAGGCGCGGAGGTGGTTAGCACTTGGAGGACGTCTTGACAGTTTGGAGGGACGTTAAAGTTGATATGCGGTTCACAGTTTCTAGGCCGGCCCTTTGTTTTAATTAGACTTACTTGCAGTTCAAGCATCCAGTCTTGACTTTGGGATTGCTTCGTCGCCCTCGCTTGGCCGGCTTGGCTGCTTCGACACTGTCTTGAGGAGCATTTGATGGAACGGAAGCTGTAGCTGGAGGTAGCTGGTTTATTCCGCCACCCTGAGGCAGCGCCGATTTCATGTCTTCAGGATCAGGAGAGCAAGTTGGAGTTGCATCTGGAGTCCGATACGAGCTCTCGCCAGACGAGGCCATTGTCAATAAGTCGAGTTCCTGGCCGCGAGCAAACAAAGCAGGGGGGTCGAAGGCCGAAACGTCAAAGCTTGCTTGTGTAAATGCTGCGGCTTCTAGACACGGGACAGCGTGGTTAAAAGTCCCCAGACAGCTCACTCTGTAACCACTTTCAAGAGATTGAGAAGAAGAAAAGGGAAGAATGGAAAAAAAGAAAGGAAAAAAAAAAATACGCAAATTGGGTGAGGAGAGCCCTGGCAATCGCGAGTCTGGATACCATCTCGAGAACCCAGCTTTGGCGGGGAGCTAACAGACTTATAGCCTCTCCTCTCCGGTCCCCCGTCGGCCTAGTATAACCCGGCCCAGGGCCCTAGACCCAGGTCCTGTTTTACAACTGACGGCAAGCCATGGAGAAGATGCCCAGAGCCACCACCAGTTAACTAATACAGCACTAGCAGTAGCGAAGCCTGGGTGGAGCTTCAAGTGAGACACCGCTGCTGCATCTGTAAGACTGCATTACCACTGCTTTCTGCGATGGAACATGGAACCTGGATTTCTCGGCCTGCGGCAGCGGTGCTGTATCTGTACCAGGCCGAGTTTGGAAGAGGACCGGAGACGGTTGATACGCCTTTGCGTAAGCCGTTTGTGGCCATTGTGGGATGACTGAGCGAACTCCGGGGGAAAAGCTACCGGAGCTAGCAGACCAGAGCCAGTATCAAGATGAGATAGACGCGGAGTATACTGTACGAGACTACATGTATACGGGCGTGTCTTGCGGAGAGTACATGTGCGCGCTTACCAGTTCTCAATTTTCCGTGCCGTTTGGTATCCAAGACATCACCGCATTAGCCCCCGTCTTGATCTACGCCATGAGGACGCCGGCTTTCTCACAGGAGCTGCATCGCCAATGACCAAATTCCAATAGGACCAAGGTAGTAGGACTGCATATATGCAAGTCGCCCCCAGTCATGCAGGTCCCCCTACAAGGCTGTTGGTAAGATGCAGGAATGATGAATCCTTCGAGAGTTGACAGCTTGGTACACTAACCAATCGTCCCGGCGGGCAGGTAAACTTACCAGTACTGCATAGTGCTAGCCCATTGCTACCAACGGCGGCGTCTGACACTTCTTTTTGGGCGCGGGATTTGCGCGACAGCCGGGGACGGGACATGTGAGCTTGCTGCGTGTACATCCATCGCTCCGCGGGGTGCTATGGCGGGAACAAGTACCTGCTCGATGGGGTTGCATCGTCGACCCGCGATCCTTGGGGCCAGAGGATGGCGAGGGAACATAGTCGGCATTGGCGCTTGGCCAGCGAAACATATGGCTGGGTTCATTGTTGGCAAGGGCCGAAACCTGGGAGTCGGGTACGTGATATGTCAGGAATATCGCCGTGTTGCTCTGCGCTGCCATGATATACCTACGTGCAGGCTTTAGTCGTAGCGCTGCTGGATGATTTCATATTCCTCTTAGAATCGCACATACGTCCTTGACAGGGGGGGTTTCGCAGGTGCGGAGAGGAGTAAGTAAACTCGACTTGAGCGACAATCCCGACCCTTGCTTTACGGTTTGATTTCCCCTCTTGATGGCTCCTTTTATGCAGACGCACATCGTAGCGGTATAGCCATGGAGGGTATCAGTGTTGGTACCGCAATAGTGTAGTTCGAGGCCAAAGAGCTCTGATCCCCGCTGGATCGTCACTCACCAAGTCGGCTATTTGACTTGTTCAAACCGATTTTTGATACTCCGAGCACCTCTACTGGTGCGTCAACTACTAGGTACAGTAGACTGACAGGGTTGATGGGGCGGCAGCCTTCCCCTAGCATCATGCAGGCATATCCATGTCCATGTGGGCAGGAAATTGAACCAACATCTGCCTACTACTAATGAATTACCACCATTCAGGTAGGTGAGGAATTTTCGCAGTTCACCTCGCCAATAACGGTGATAGGCGCAGCTCTGTCGTGTCATAGCCGCATGTATACGCGTCTTGCATGCATCCCCCTCTTCTCACCTCCTGGAACTGTATGGGAGGGTCTACTGCATTATGTATTTCCATGCTGCATGTCGCCATGTCAGTAATATTGGCAGCTCCTTGCGGTCAGGCAAATAAGCTGACAGTTTCGGGGCAAATACAATACTAACAGGTCGAATGGCTCTGCGCACCGCCGGTATAGCATTGCATAGATGCGTGATGTTCTGTGCCCAACGTTGAACTCTCTTCTCAGCAGAAACTTGACTACATGTAATTTGGATGCATGCTTTTGACCTCGCTGCGTTATCCTAATTGGTTCACCACGCACGCATGCGGCCCGCGCCAACATACTGTGATGTTCGTCTGTGCCTAAAAGAAAATGCAGAGCGAGGGGTGGCCTTGGTTATATAATGACGGATGGTGGGTGTAGGGGTTTTTGGAGTTATTGACCCATTATCTAATCGCTGGCCCCAGATCTTGGCAAGATCTCAATCGCTTACCACGCCCAGTTCATCAATCGTATCAATAATGGCTAGACGCGTGACTTATGGGAATTCCTTCTCCAATGCCAACGAAGAATCGAAGATACCGTTGAATGCTCACTGATTTTGAACGTTAATAGCGATGAGGAGGTAGACAAAGCGAGCATCTCCCGAATGGGCCAGCAAAGCCATCTAATTGGCTAGACCAATCGTTAGCCCCGCAAAAAAGTTGCGATGATTTGAGCAGCCGTTTTGAATCTTTCGACTCTCCAGCATCCGCCACTACTGATCTTGAATTGCGCATTCCATAAGCTGTGCTGCGCACTCTATCGAACAAAATCGCCAATAAAAGCCTACTTATTGAATCATCATCTTCTCATACCCGCATCTCACCACTCCGGCGGTCCACACGCCCCTACGAGATACCTACCACAGCCACATATCGAACCATGTCTGAGCAACCTGAAAACCCGCTCCCGCCTCGCAATGAATTCATACACAAGGCGGCGCTCGCCGGAGCAATCATAACCCCTCTAGCCATGCTGCTCCCTCCCAGAAAAGCCGATATCCGATTATTTGTCCTGGTGGGAACGTTTTCGCTCTGCACCAACCAGCTGGCGTACGAATACACTGGACAGTCTGTATACGGCCGGCTTGGAAGTCGAGTGGGATCAATATTCGATACGGGCTTGCCGGAAGGCGCCAAGAGAACCCAGCAGCTGTTAAGGGAGCAAAAGGAAAGAGAGGCTGCGCATAAGCAAAAGCAAGAAGAGGGCAAAAATTCCGTGCTCAAGGATATCTGGATGGGCGGCGAAGGCGAGGGCTGGAAAGAGAGGAGAGCGGAAGAGCACAACAAGAGCTTTCAGGAGGGCAAGGGCATGAGCGACATCATCTTTGAGCAGGTTGCCGATGTGTTTAGTGGAAACTGGAGAGGGAAGGGAAAGGCGGACGAAGCCTCGTCATCTGAAGACTCCCAGGGAGAAAAGAAGAAATAGAATTGGAAGGGGGGAATGGTCTATGATTACGATGATGATGTCGACGATGCGGTATAGCATGTGTCTATGATTGCTTCGTGTGTATGATATGTACTGGTTATATGTTTGTCTGAATACGGGATACACGTTGGAATACGGTCTCAATAATGAGGGATTGTTCAAAACAAAACAAAAGTTCATGACTTGGAGAGCTTTATCTAATAATGAGCAAACGAGGAGAAGCTCGGGGTTTAATACAGCCCGGTAATACGCTGCCCTCTTGAGAACAAAAGGATCGCCACACCTGATAAAGCAATTTCAAGCAACTCAAGCTTAGAATGACATTCATTCGAGCTCTTTGTCATGCTACCGTCTAAGCATTGGAACCTAATGTGTGTCTACCTGGTTTGTTGAATCTGCGCAAGTGTTTCTTGGCTGGTTTGCTCCATAGTTACGAGTGTGTTGCTTACTTATAACGTCAACATGCCTTTAGGGCGGTTTACAGTTTGGGGAATAATTCGCGGATTGACATTCGCATGTCAGGTAAGACTGATCTGATCTGATCCGATCTGATGGATGAGTGTGCGTGTAAGACAAAGGCGTGGGTTGAAGAACATGTGTGAAAGTCAGCGCGGGTTGCTGAAGAGCCTACAATGCGCCGTGCTGAGGCTCTTCAGCGTACAAAGGGCTGCTAAAAGTTTACGAGTGCACGCAAGCGGATATAAACGCCACAGGACAAGCTAAAACGATTAATGGTTTAATATTCATGCTGTGCAGGGGCAAAATGATAGGCTGGCCGCCCTCCATGCGTCCAAAATAGCAGCATTTTTGGCTCCAGCTGTGTGCTCATGAGCCTCTGATCGCCCACAGCACAGCCCAGCCCCCCTGGCTCCACCGCGTCAGCGCTCTGGCGCATGCCATGCCGTGGGACCAAGGGACTTTACCGTTGAAAAGATCATTGAGGCCCTGGAGATGTGCGCTGCGTGTTTCATCGCCGAGCCAGGCTGGCTGGGCGGTGCATGCAGCCACCATATGCTGGGGCTCGTATTTCACAGCGGTCTGCAACTCTGCATCTCTTTGTTGCAAGGCAGCGTTTTTGCGTCCTTGTTCATTGTTAGGTGCCTTGACCAATTCCTCGGTTCTCAGTCTCAGCCTGCCAAGCCGTGCGCATGTCTTTTGACGTCCCCCGCTGGGGTCCCGAGGCCTGAAACACCCGGCATCCCAGCCCTGTGCCAAACTGCCAAACAACCTGGACGAGTCTGGTCTGGTGGCAATTTGGCGATCTATTGCTGCACGAGCACAGACCTGCATCTCCGTATCCATATTAAACCACGCGGCGAGCTTGGCTTGGCAGCCGGTACGAATCACACACAGCCTCGACTGCTGCAATGCTTGGCTTTTTGATCGTATCCACTACGTAATCGCCCGTGTGCCAACCTTAACCACACCGAGACATACTATTTCACTTTTCTCTCCTGCATACCCTTCATTCCTTTTGAACCTAGAACAAGACAGCTTCTGTTCTGCTCACGATACGCTGATTCCTGGAGATTGAAGACGTTCGCTCGTTACTGAAGCCGGCCCTTGAATTCGCCTTCTACCTTCTTTATCCATCCCCTCCTTAATCTCTTCTGTGCGTGGCGTTAGAGCCCGCGGGACAGCCCGTTCGCCATGGCAGCAAACAACTACTACTATGGCGACAACCATCAGCCTCAAAGCCACCAAGCTCCCCCTTACTACGATCACACGCACGCGCCATCCGCAGACTCGGACTTGCCGCAGGCGTACAACCCAGGCTACTCGGATCCTCATCATTACGGGAGCCCATACGGCGCTCCTGCAAACCACCAGGGCCAGACAGGTGCGTCGCCGTTTGATACCGTGTTCGACGATCACGCATACCCAACGAACTCGAATCCAGGCCCGGGTGCGAGTGGCAGCGACATCTCCCAGCAGGGCTTCTACCACCAAGATACGAGCTATTATGGATCGAGGACGGAGAACATCCCGCTGCAAGACCACACGAGCAAATCCCCTGACATCAACGACCACATCTACGACGCGCCGGCCGAGCAGTCAAATCAGAGGCGGGATAAGAGAGGCAAGGTTCGGGTTGGGGAGCTGGGCATGCTAGGCGCCAACAGGAAGCGCATCCCGTGGCTGGTTTACATCTTCTCGTTGGCGCAAGCAGCTGTGTTCATTGCAGAGGTGGTGCGCAATGGTAAGGGCAACAATCTCGATTCCCACAAGTATGAATATAACTTGCGACTCTAACAATGATAATTTGGACAGGTATATTGACGGGCTCTCCCATCATGATTAAGCCGCAGTTCAACCCCATGATCGGGCCATCGACACAGGTCCTCATCAACATGGGCGCCCGATATGTGCCCTGCATGCACAACATCAAGGAGATCCAGGGCTCCACCATTGAGGTGCAGTTTCTTTGTCCCAACGCCACAAAGAGCACGCAATTCTGCCCTCTGTCGGAACTGTGTGGCTTCGGCGGCGATGTCCCTAACCCCAAGTTTGACGGCAACGCGAACCAATCGCCTGCTCCCAACCAGTGGTTCCGCTTCATCATTCCTATTTTCATGCATGCCGGACTTATCCACATCGGCTTTAACTTGCTTATGCAGCTCACCATCGGCAAAGAGATGGAGATTGCAATTGGATCGATTCGGTTTTTCCTCGTTTATATGAGCGCTGGCATCTTCGGTTTTGTCATGGGAGGAAACTACGCTGCCCCTGGTATCGCCTCCACAGGAGCATCAGGCTCTTTGTTTGGAATCATTGCTCTTACTTTGATCGATCTGTTATACTCGTGGAAGGACCGCCGAAGCCCTGTCAAAGACCTGCTGTTCATCATAATTGACATGGTTATTTCTTTCGTGCTTGGTCTGTTGCCTGGCCTGGACAACTTTTCTCACATTGGAGGATTCTTGATGGGTCTTGTGCTGGGTATCTGCCTTCTCCATTCTCCTAATTCGTTGCGGCGGAGAATTGGCCCGGATCCCTTTTATTCGGCGGTGCCCGGGGCACAAGACCCGGATACTGTCCCCTTTTACAAGAACCCAGTTGGGTTCTTCAAGGGAAGGAAGCCTCTGTGGTGGGCCTGGTGGCTTGTCAGAGCGGCCGCTCTCGTGGCCGTTATTGTTGTTTTTGTCGTTTTGATACACAACTTTTACAAGATTGGTACCACTTGTAGCTGGTGCAAGTATCTTAGTTGTCTTGTGAGTTGCGCTTGTGATCGCCTCTCCCCGCTGATGCATGAGTATAAGCTGACTTTTCTTTAGCCTGTTAACGGTTGGTGCGATCTCGGAACCATCCAGGTACAGTAAGAATTGGGAACAATAAACGAATAGAAAGAGACCAGGGACGAGTTCCGACGTCTATAGATTTCAAGTAGGCAATAACAGGAAAAGACTTAATTGGGCGAGGGGATTATTTACATCTTACACAGCGCTGGCGTTCGGGGGCGAGGGAGAGATCACGGTTACACGCAAGACAAAGACATTGGGGGTTAGATGATGGCACCATGGCATGCGCAACAAGCCTGCGTGCTGCCTTGCGGCCTGTATATAATACTGTATTCTTTAGATTAAACAGCTTCCATGGCAATTAGGAAAGAAGTTGAATAAGTGGAAAGCGTTGTTATCTGCCATTTGCTCTTTAAAGAACAACAGACTTGTATGACGTAAGTGATGAACACATCTAGTGACTTTTGCGTTTTATCTCGGCAGACCATGCAACATAAAAGGCAGCCGTTTGCCCGCGCAGACTCCGAGTCACGCGACCTGTTACCTAACAAGCTGCCAAGTGCCAAGCTGCCAGATGTTGCATCAACAGCTGGGCCGCGGCTAAATGCTCTATTTAGGATTCTTTGCCCGCTCTGTCTCTCTTTTCCCTCTCCTCTCTTCCTTTTTGTGCCTCGTAGTTTGCTCTGTGGATGTGCCGGTCCTCGTACAAGCTACCACCACTCGACTAGAACGAATGATGAGCTCCAGCTCAGGAATCATATAGCCATGACATGGCGACGCCAAGGATTTTCTGATTTGGAATAGAGCAACACACGCGATGAACCAGGTAAGAAAGGAAGCAATTTCTCTGGCCACTCTCTTCGCCGCTATTTATGATGAATGTTCTTCAAATGCATGGCTTAACTGAATGATCCCGCAAGGGACATGTGTTGAGTAACAAGAATACACCTCTGATACGATAGCTTGCTTTCTTTTTGCTTTCTGAGAATCACTGCCAGATCTTACCGGGGAATACTCGCTAATCGAGAATGTAGGACATGTGCAGATGAGGTCGACTTGTTGGCTGTGTGCCACTCTGGTACTGCGACACTGCCTCGGTTTCTACTCTCTAAAGCTACCTTCTTATCCGCCCATGTGTCATCCGTCACGATTCACAATCTATAACTGATTTACACTTATACTCTGTCCAGTATTTGCCTAGTAGTAGATATTTAGTATGGTAGTACCTTTTAGTCTTGGAGTGCTATGCTGCTCTGTACAGCACATGAGGGGCTGCTGAAGCTCTTCAGAAATCGCAGCTGAGGCTCCAGCTCTTTGGAGTAGCTGCAGTAGCCTAATATAATATCGCCAATAATCAGCTTGTAATAGATAATACAGTTTTTTCCATTAAATGCTATAGACCAAATCGAGCATGTGGTGGCGTCTTCCTGTGTGGAATCTTTGCACCCAAGTGGGAAAAAGCTGGTTCCCGTTCCTGGAGGGAGGTTTAGTGGCGGGAGCCCCCGGAGAGCTGCTTAGTGCCAAATACAGTGGCGAGAGCAACGCCAACTCACGTGCAAAACCCATTAAACAACAGGTGGGACTGTCACGTCACGGTCCAGCGGCGCGTATGTGCCGGCATCTGGAAATATTACCGTGTCGGCCGTGAAGCGAGGAATCCCACCTTTCCTTTCAACAACCGACAATTCGCGCCACAGACCTCTGGGACTTGTCTTATGATGAGAAGCAGCTGGCCCCGATCTTGCTTAACACATACATTTTAGAGAGAATACAGCGGAAAGAAGATCACCATGGCTGCTACGGTTGTTCCCCAGAAGCGGGTGCTGGGCGAGTCCCGCGACGGCCAGAATATATCCTCGGCCCCATCGACAATCAAGAAGCGAAAGACCGATGTGGATGAACCCGTACCGACACCTCGCTTCCTCAGCTCACAGAAACCTGCCGGGTCCAAGCTGGGGGCCGGCCAGCCCAAGAGCGCATTCGAATCCGAAGTTCTCGAGAAGCTCAGCCAAGACATATCAGAACGCAAGCAGAACAATACAGAAAAGGACCAGGCATGGGACCGGCCGCCGGTGATGGACTTTGTCCCCTCTCGAGACAGTCTCACCTTCCAGTCCATCGAGGCCGAGGAAGGCACTCTGAATGGCGGCAAGGTCACCGTGAAGCTGTTCGGCGTGACGATGGAGGGGCACTCCGTCATGCTGCATGTCACCGACTTCAAGCACTACTTTTACGTGGCTGCGCCAATGTCCTTCCAGCCAAAGGACTGCGCCCTGTTCAAGGCGTATCTCGAGACGCAGGTCGCTCAGCACCAGCCTGCGATCCACTCGGTCAGCTTGGCCATGAGAGAAGACATCTATCACTATCAGGGCAACGTACAGAGTCCCTATCTCAAAATCACAGTAACGGACCCCAAGTTTATAAACTCGGTGCGATCAACAATAGAAAAGGGCTTTGCCAATTGGAAAGGCATGTGGGGAGTTTTGGACGGTGGTCTGCGGACGTATGACAATATTCAATACGTGCTGCGATTCATGGTT
Organism: Trichoderma sp. 2475; assembly: GCA_038502285.1. NCBI lineage: Eukaryota > Fungi > Ascomycota > Sordariomycetes > Hypocreales > Hypocreaceae > Trichoderma > Trichoderma sp. 2475. The sequence goes on along the minus strand of JARPVV010000003.1, from coordinate 586,139 downwards.
GACTGCAAGGTAAAGGATTGATTCCAGACCTACTACTAGAGCTCGCGGCTAACATACTATTCAAATTAGATTCAAGGCATGTCGTGGGTGGAAGCCCCGGCCGGTAGCTACAGTTTAATCCCAGAACACAGCAAGCAATCCAATTGCCAGATTGAAGCCGAAATCAACTATGTCGACCTTATTGCCCACAAGCCAGAAGGAGAATGGGCCAAGATGGCTCCTCTACGTATCCTATCCTTCGATATCGAGTGCGCTGGACGCAAAGGAATTTTCCCCGAGGCCGACGTGGATCCGGTTATTCAGATTGCAAACGTTGTGACCAAGTACGGAGAGAAGAAGCCTTTTATCCGAAACGTCTTTTGCTTGGACACGACCAGCTCCATTGTGGCCACGCAAATCTTGGACTATGAAAAGGAGGACAAGATGCTTCACGAGTGGCAGCAGTTCCTCGTCCGGGTCGACCCAGACGTCATTACCGGATACAACATTTCCAACTTTGATTTCCCCTACCTTCTTGATCGTGCAAAGCACCTCAAGGTGCAAGGCTTTGAGTACTGGTCGCGTCTTCCCAGCAAGCCTTCCAAGGTGAAGGATACCAACTTTACAAGTAAACAAATCGGTAGCCGAGACACCAAAACTACAAACACCAATGGCAGATTACAGCTCGACATGCTGCAGTTGGTCCAGCGAGATCATCACCTGCGAAGTTACACCCTCAACTCTGTGTGCTCCCAATTCTTGGGCGAGCAAAAGGAAGATGTGCACCACACCATGATTACAGAACTGTTTAACGGAACACCCGAGTCGCGACGTCGTCTGGCGCTCTACTGTTTGAAGGACGCCTATCTTCCCCAGAGACTGATGGACAAGCTGTCTTGTATGGAAAACTATACAGAGATGGCTAGAGTCACGGGTGTTCCTTTCAACTTCTTGCTTTCACGTGGACAGCAGATCAAGTTCGTGAGCCAGCTTTTCCGAAAGGCGCTGGAACAGAAGCTGGTCATCCCTAACATCGCTCCTCAGGGCACAGAAGCTCAGTACGAAGGTGCGACGGTTATTGAGCCGACACGAGGATACTACGATGTACCTATTGCTACGCTGGATTTTGCCTCCCTGTACCCAAGTATCATCCAGGCACACAACCTTTGCTACACAACCTTGTTAAGGCCAGGAGATGCGGAGAGGTTCAAGCTCCAAAAAGACGTGGACTATATTATCACGCCCAACGGAGATCAGTTTGTGACTGCCACAAAGCGCAAGGGTTTGCTCGCTCAAATTCTCGAAGAATTGCTTTCAGCCAGAAAGCAGGCCAAGCGAGAGCTTGCCCAGGAGACGGATCCCTTCAAGAAAGCTGTGCTGAACGGTAGGCAGCTGGCTCTGAAAGTCAGTGCCAACAGTGTCTACGGCTTGACGGGTGCAACAACAGGAAAGCTGCCTTGTCTCGCAATCGCAAGTAGCACGACCAGTTTCGGTCGTCAGATGATTGAGAAGACGAAACGAGAGGTGGAAGAGAGATACAACATTGCAAATGGCTACGCCCACGATGCCCAGGTCATTTATGGTGATACCGATTCCGTCATGGTCAAATTTGGAACCAAGGATCTCGCAGAGGCGATGAAACTGGGCGAAGAAGCCTCCAAGTTTGTGTCGGAGAAGTTTTTGAAACCAATCAAGCTGGAATTCGAAAAGGTCTACTTTCCGTATCTTCTCATCAACAAGAAGCGATATGCCGGCCTGTACTGGACAAGGACGGAGAAATACGACAAGATGGACACCAAGGGTTTGGAAACAGTGCGGCGTGACAACTGCTTGCTAGCGCAGACGGTGATTGAAAAGGTGCTGAGAATGATTCTTATTGACCGAGACGTCCAGGGTGCACAAGAGTAAGTGGAATATTGATTGACTTGCGTATTATCAGATCACTAACATGCTTTTTGCTAAAAAAAGCTACGTCAAGAATACGATTGCAGATTTGCTGCAGAATAAGATTGACATGTCGAAACTGGTCATCACAAAGGCCCTGACCAAGGAGGATTATGCAGCCAAGCAAGCCCACGTTGAGCTTGCACAGAGAATGAAGAAACGTGACGCCGGCTCGGCTCCTGGTCTTGGCGATCGAGTGGCGTATGTGATGGTGAGGGGTGCGGCGGGAGCCAAAAACTTTGAAAAGTCGGAGGATCCAATCTACGTGCTGGAGAACAACGTGCCGATCGACACTAAATACTATTTGGACAACCAGTTAGCGAAGCCGCTTGGCCGTATCTTTGAGCCCATTCTGGGTGAGACAAAGGCCAGGTCTCTGCTGAATGGAGACCACACGCGAATCATCTCGGTGGCCGCCCCCACGGTGGGTGGTCTCATGAAGTTTGCCAAGAAGACGCAGACGTGCATGGGGTGCAAGAAGCCGCTCACAGGCCAGCACGAGAGCGCAGGCGCAGTTTGCAGCGATTGTGCGCCGCGTATCGGAGAGCTGTACAACAAGACGCTAGATCGAGTATCAGACCTGGAAGTGCGGTTCGGACGGCTGTGGACGCAGTGCCAGAGATGTCAGGGCAGCATGCACTGCGAGGTCATTTGCAGCAGCAAGGACTGCCCCATCTTTTACATGCGGATGAAGGCTAAGAAGGATTTGGAAGACGCAGGCAAGGAGCTTTCCAGATTTGATGCAGATCAAGCAGCGATTTGGTGAGAGATGGGGGCAAGAGGCGAAAGAGCGAGTGTGTGGGGACATGTATAATGATGCATGCAACCCTTGTTCCGTTGATCTAACTATTTTATCCTTGCTAGGCGAGGAGAGCTAACGTCAATTTTGCTATTTGTATTCATCATTGGATGTGTATGATGTATGCGTGGGATAATGCGATGCGAAAGGGTGCGGAAGAGAGGTCGGTAGTTGTGGTATGAGGGCATGTTACAAAGTGTATGGGATTGACTGTGTATATCACAGCTTTTGATTTATCATTTATTTAGTCGGAATAGCGTATCATTGAAGATAAAAAGCATTTAGAATCCCATTACGTCCCGATATTATGAAGGATGCGCTGGATCTTGTATGCATCGCCGAGCGAGGTGCGTATATACGTTCGGCGCTGATGGAACACAGCGCCTTGGCAGTGCTGGCTTATTCCGAGGCCCAATACTCCGTACAGGCAGCGCCGCTAATACTATTATGCGCAATTTCAGATGCTAGTGTCTACTAGTAATTGCTGCGTCGCCTCCCGCGCGTTTGTCAGGCCAGTTGCGATAATCTTGGCGTGGCGGTTTCCCGTGCCACTCCGATACCGCACTTTGCCAGGCTTGGAATCTTGTCTGGCCTATGATGTTGGCGATTTGACGTTGCTCGGTAAGGGTGACCGGCAGGCGAGGAGGGCGATTCGAAGAGTGGGATGACGGGAGGAATCGGAGAAAGGGAATCTTGAGGGTTTGTGAGTGCGCAATATAGAGTGCATGTATTGTGAGGCTACATTAAGCGTATCTAGAGGTTGGCCAAATGAAGCTTTTTTTCCAAAACGATGGTACTGAGCGTATTTATACTAGGACGCGTAATGAAGCAGATGATAAGAAAAACTACTAGTTGAGTAGATGATTTTAAATTAAATCCAATTAGACGCATTGAATGTTTTGAATGTTTTGAAGCTTGATACAGGCTCTTTTGGCAAAGTATCGATAGGTACGACAGCATGTGCCAGCGGACCAATGTGTAATAAGTGGTGGCGTCACCTACGATGCTGAGATAAGGCATTCAGGCCACGTAGGCCCAAACATGGCAAATTACACATGTCATGCCAAAATATAATGAATTACACAAGCAAGAGATAATCTTTAAAAGCCCTCTGATGCTAGTAGGAAATAGCTCGTGTGCCTTCAATGATCCCAAAATTCCCACAATGCCGGTTACGGCCGTTCGGGCGGCGGCCAGCACGGCGCTGTGATTGGCCAATGGGCATTGCGCGAACGCAATTGTATCTTCAAACCGTTTTGAGGCGGATCTGGCCAATCACGGCGGCCGGGGTCGCTCGGATAGGGACAACTGATAATGGAAGTTCGGGCGCTAAAAGTTTCAAGACCGTTTGTTAGGGGGCCCTAGATACTATGTATCTCGGCCTGTTTTGGAGGCGTCTGCGTCTTTATTTGGTGGATCGATCGGCTTTTCTTTTTTTTTTTTGGTCTAATTATCGATATGGTTTACTTGATGAGATCATGGCTTGGATAGATAGGAAAAGATATCAAGCCGCCACGCTGCTAGGCAGTGTATCCTCTTTCTCTGTGTACACTCCCTCTCTCGCCCAGTTTGTTGCCTTGGTACATTGCAGTTTGACATTTTGTTGTCCGGCAATCGGTCCTTGTGCGTTGTGAGACGCAGTTCTCGGCGCCTTTTTTTTTCCCTTTTCACATTGAAATTAAAAATTATTTTCCCATTATCGCGCGTGGGGCGTGTTTTTGCAGGCCACGGTGAGCGATTACCGGCGAGGTGCATTAGTTCTGTCCCAGATCTTTTCTCGCATCCAGCCTTTTTTGTTGGTGGTGTTGATGCCCATTGATCTCATCTAAGCAGCCCACACACCCCCCCGTGAGCGACTTTCGGAGCAAAGAGAGAAAGGCTTGGTGCTAGCAATTGAAGTATCAAGCCATGACTTTAGATCTCCGGAGACGTAACGTCCCATGGAGGGGGCGTGTGTGGGATGGACGGTGCTCCCGATTTGCTTTTTTATCTATACTTTTCTCTACTCTTCTTGTGTCGAGTTTCGCCGAGAGTGGAAAGCTTAGCCTGGGCTTGTTGATAGGCAACGCCCATGAGCAAACGTCTATATATTGCAGCGTCTTTCCCGCCGTGGACGAATTTGTTTCTTCCCCTTTCTCTCTCTTACTTGTTCTATATCCATCTGTCGTGATTTGATTCATCTAGCTGTCGCTTTAACAGACTCAAGGCTGGACGTGACTATACGCTGCTAGATACCTTCCATCACTTTAGACGACAGCAAGGCTCAACAAGACACCTTCGACAATGTCTAACCTTGCTTGCGAGCCCGAATTCGAGCAGGCCTACAAGGGTGAGTGGCCATGGCACTTTCAAGAGCCACAAATGCTGCTGTATATATCATATGCATAGAGCATCTGCATTTTTGAGACTCTCATGATGCTGTCTCTCTCTCTATAAACACACACACACACATATATATATATAGAGAGAGAGAGAGAGCATCGAGAGATTTCCGAAAATACAGCCAATACACATCCTTTTCAAACATATACCAACTAAATACACCATACAGAGCTGGCCAGCACCCTCGAAGACAGCACCCTCTTCCAGGAGCACCCCGAGTACCGCACCGCCCTCGAGGTCGTGTCCATCCCCGAGCGTGTCGTGCAGTTCCGCGTCACCTGGGAGGACGACAATCGCCAGCTGCGCGTGAACCGAGGCTACCGAGTGCAGTTCAACTCGGCCCTGGGCCCGTACAAGGGTGGACTTCGATTCCATCCCACCGTCAACTTGTCCATGTAAGAGGAATCCACAGTTTTGAATGGCCGTCTTTGAAGAAAACGGACAGCTGACAAAGGAACTCTGTATTAGCCTCAAGTTTCTCGGTTTTGAACAAATCTTCAAGAATGCTCTGACTGGCCGTGAGATACAACCACCCCCTTTTCATGCTTCTTCACAGCAAGAAGAAGAAGAAGGTTAGGGAGCTCTGAAGCTAATCATCTTTGTTAAAACAGTCAGCATGGGCGGTGGCAAGGGAGGCTCCGACTTCGACCCCAAGGGCAAGTCGGACAACGAGATCCGCCGCTTCTGCCAGGCCTTTATGCGGGAGCTGTCCCGCCACATCGGCGCCGACACCGACGTGCCCGCGGGCGACATTGGCGTGTCCGGCCGCGAGATTGGCTACATGTTCGGCGCCTACCGCCAGGCGCGCAACCGCTTCGAGGGCGTACTGACCGGCAAGGGCCTGGGCTGGGCCGGCAGCCTGATCCGCCCCGAGGCCACGGGCTACGGGCTGGTCTACTACGTCGAGCACATGCTGCAGCACGCCGGCCAGGGCAGCCTCGCCGGCAAGCGCGTGGCCATCTCGGGCTCGGGCAACGTGGCCCAGTACGCGGCGCTCAAGTGCATCGAGCTGGGCGCCACCGTCGTGTCGCTGTCCGACTCGAGGGGCTCGCTGGTCGCGCCCGAGGACGGCGCCTTCACGCCGGAGCACATCAACACCATTGCCGACCTCAAGGCCCAGCGCCGGCCGCTGACCGACTTCCACTACGCCGACAAGTTCAAGTACTACCACGGCGCCCGGCCCTGGGTCCACGTCGGCAAGGTGGACGTCGCGCTGCCGTCGGCGACCCAGAACGAGATCAACAAGGCCGAGGCCGAGGCGCTCGTCGCCAACGGCGTGCTGGTCGTCGCCGAGGGCTCCAACATGGGCTGCACCCAGGAGGCCATTGACCTGTTCGAGGCCGAGCGCAAGGAAAAGGGAACAAAGTCCGTCTGGTACGCCCCCGGCAAGGCCGCCAACTGCGGCGGTGTCGCCGTCTCCGGTCTCGAGATGGCGCAGAACAGCCAGCGCCTCACCTGGACCGAGAAGGAGGTCGACGACAAGCTCAAGTGCATCATGAAGAGCGCGTTCCTCGCCGGCCTCGAGACGGCGCAAAAGTACGTCGCCTCCAAGGAGGGCGAGCTGCCCAGCTTGGTGGCCGGCAGCAACATTGCCGGCTTCGTCAAGGTCGCCGAGGCCATGCGCGACCAGGGCGACTGGTGGGCTTGAGCTGCTTGTTTCGACTTTTGAGCTGTTTTCCTTTTGTGATACCTCTTCCTTTTTGATTCCCTTTTAAGAGCAAAGGGACGTTTGGCGTTTTTTGGGGGCCGGGACTCGGCATGGAATAAAATGATGAAATTGCATAGCATGGCATTGATATCGGCGATGGTTGAGATATCCACGATGGCGAAAGAAACGTGTTAGTGATAGTGATGATCATCAAAATATGACATCTATTATTGCAAAGATTATGGGTCAGGTTCTTGAAGAGTTGTAAAGAGCCAGCCGACATTTCAACCAGTTGACGTAGATTGGTCTGGACATAATATCGTATACATATACATCTCGCCCGACAGCATACACTGACCGTTTTTCTCGTCTTTCAAATAGAGAGTTGTATTATACTGGGTATCTACATGAGACGTGACTATTATTCAAACAAATCACTCTTCATCCGCAGACTCTCCTGCCAAGAGCTGCTCTTTTATCCGCTGGCTCGGCAGCCATCTGTCTTCCGGAATCAACCACCAGGAGAGCAGCGCAAAGATTGTCACGGCTCCCATAATCACCGGTGCATAGTTGAGTGTAGAGCCCGTAACGGGGAACTCATATGGCGAGTAGAGCACCGCGACCACCCACCCGTTCCACAGGACAGAAATCGCCTGAAAGGGCTTGCTCCAACGGCCCAGGCTCCAGGCCGGTTTGGGAAAAGTCTTTGGTGTAAAGAAGAGCCGGCCAATGCAGATGAGCCCGTAGGCAGCGGCCGATGGAACACCTGCGGCTGATACGAGCGACGTAAAGGCCACTGAGGAGGGCAGGATGGTGCAAGTGATGATGGATGAGACAACCCAGACGACGATGACGGCGTTGCGAGGCTGGCCGTCGACGACCTGAGAGACCCAGGAGGACCAGGGCAGAACTCCGTCTCGAGCTACGGCGAAGACGAGGCGTGAGGCGGCGAGGATAGCGATAGCAGTGTTCTATAAAGTATAAGTTGATGAATCAAAGGACATATAGCAACGTAGGGTTCAAACATACAAACCATAAGGCGACGATGCAGACAACATTCATCACAATGTGGCCACCCTTGCCCAGGAGAACAGCATATAGAGGCACAAATGGCTGAACGCTGCCGTAAGAGAAGAGGGTGTCTGGGTCAGGCTATTGCAGAGACGAGTTAGATTGTTTTGCCATGTGGGAGACCTCTCGACTTACAGTGCAGAAGAGGAAGAGGATCACGACGACGAAGCCTCCGATTCCGCTGACTACGGTACTCCAAAAGATGCCTCGAGCCGCAGTTACACTGGCGTTGCGCGTTTCTTCTGCGACGTGGCCCGATGCATCAAAGCCGATGAGAATACCGGCCGTCGCAAGGTAAGAGAGGCACCAGTTCCAGCCGGGAGAGGCGCCGGTGCCATTGTAGGTGGTCATGAAGGCATCGTGGGCAGAGCGGAAACCGATGGTCTGGGCGGTGCCGATGGGGAGCCAAATCATGTTTAGGAGGAAGTCAAGGATGACAGAGCCGGTGGAGAGATAGAAGATCCATTTGAAATATTTTGCTGTTGAAGGGTGTTGAGTTGGGGTACGGAAGAAGAGGATGGGATGGGATGCAATAACATACGAGGAAGAAGATTCCATAATGCTGCTAAGCCGAGCAGGACTTCGGTGCAGATCCATTGCACGGCGCGGAATTTGACGTCTGAAGGATCTGAAGGGAAGTCAAGGTTGAAGACGACAGTTTCCTATCAAGCTAGTCAGTCAGCCTGATCATAGAGCCGTTGGTTGAATCAAGAGGCGGCTTTTAAGACGTACAGATAGCATATAGTTGACAGCGCCTTGTGTGTTACCTGTAGAGTTGGAGAACCTATGTCAGTCTGCTGCATTCATTCGCTCATCTTCCACTCAAGATTGAAGAGTAGAACATACTCGCACAGAATGTCGTCCAGGCAGTTGTGCTCCACCACGCCACGACATAGCCAAAGAGCCTTCCGTACTTTGGCCCGCCTGCCTCAGCCGCCCAGAGGTAGATTGATCCAGCAAGCGGCAGCGATGAGCAGATTTCGGCAATGACGGCAGCGCTGATGAATGTGAAGACGCAAGTGACTATGAAGCTTGTCCTGTTGGGGGATATTATGAGCAAGTAACCCATGGTGATGGGAGAGATGGAGCCTCACCAGTAGGCGAGATTGCCGCCGGCAGCAATGCCGGTTGAAAAAGTAACTCGAACACCGCCGATGAAGTAAAGAGCAGCTGTGTTGTTGTATTTCAATTAGTTCTTCATCTCGTAAGTGCCAGAGTGGCATTACTTACCAAAGGTCGTCGAAAAGTTGTGGAATAAGTTAAAGGTTCTGTGAAGCACCTACAACAGTCTGTTAGGATTCTTTGTTCTTCCCAGAGAAAGAGCAGATGTTCTCTCAACGTACAGGCTTGTATCCGAGTTTTGTCTATCATTGCAGTGTAAGCCAAGATGCATTAAGCAGGTCGTTTAAAACTGTCTTATGGTGTCTTACCAAAACTCGTTGATCCGCAGTCTCTTCGACAATGTCTTCGACGTCTTGCGATTTGGAGCCAGTCGATGCATCCTGGAGGACAGGAGAGGGCGCTTCTTCTATCATTTTGCAAGCAAGTAGCGTTCAATATTCTTGTGTCTCGTTTTTATTGGCAGCCGGTAAAAGAAGTGAAAAGAGCAAAACGGGAATAAAAATTGGCTGCGAGCCGTGTCCGGGAGAGTGAAGAGTGTTGGTTGGCTACCAGATCCTAATCCTAGCTCAGAAAAAAAAAATAGCTCGCTATCACAGCAGGTGACAATGAAATATGAGAAATGAAAGAAGCTTAGTGTTATCACGCCCTGCCCGTCACCCGTTTGATTAACGTATGACAGCGCCAATTTGTGTCAGGGACTATTAGTTAGCAACAGTTCGTATCCCGGAGAGACTCCACAGCGTTGAAAGCACGAATTTTGCCATTTGTGCAATAAGACTATCTTGGGAGATTCTTCTCCGTTTTTGCTCTTTTGCCTCGACCCACAATTTTCACCCATTGCATATAATTGACGACTGAACTCTATTTGGTGAGTTTTTCTGCGGGCTTGGAGGGGGGCCTCATGTTTAGCACGCAATCGCCGGGCTGTTATGCTGCTTGTTCACCTCGGTTAAGCCACATGATTTCGGTGGCAATCTTGGGCAAGTCTACTTGAGATAAGCATAAGGTGCAGGCAATTAGATTGACTTTCCTAGCTGCGCAGCGAGTTTGCTTACATGTAGGCGCAAAGCAGCGAATTCCAGAAGCTTTAGGGTAGTGGCGGGATAGACGCCACCCGTATGAGTTTACGAGACGAGATGATGCCGGCGGGAAGCTGACCTAAGGAATGCGCAGCTTGGCGTCTTTGTACGATAGTAGAGAAAGACATTACTATCAATAACAATCAAAATTCTTTTCATATAATTACATCTCAGGCCATGCATGCATATATTCACACCAAGAATCAGCAGGCTTGAGCAAAGATCTGGCGCACTGTGTTTTGAGACAGAAGCTGCTATAGTCAACCGCAATCAGTAGACTATAACGACTTCTGTCTCAAAACTCTTGTACAAGGACATTATCATGCATTAAATCTGTAGAATACTGTATGTTAATCGGTTAAAAAAAGTCAGTTTCAATTTTATTAAGACATCGGATGATTAAAGGAACAAATGATGCATTTATTCTATTCTGAATTCTTGTACTCGCATCATATTCCGAGTTTCTGAAAGACAGCTCAAATGTAACGAAAACCTCTCGTTTCAAAGACGAAATATTGCCCAAACCTTACCTGACCGCCATAAACAATTGGTATATATCCCTTTCATCCCTCCTTCACAAAACCCCAACGCCATCAATTCTTCACTTTCTTTTCGCTAGAAGAGGACGGTTGCCCGGGTATCAGCACCAGCCACAGCGTCTGCGTCTTCAGCTGCAGATTCACCATCTCATCAATCTCAAGCCCAGCAATCAGCGGCTCCAGAGCTCTCATCTGTCCCGCAGCGTCAACCCCCTTTGTCTCCCACGCCCTGCTCAGAAAGCTGTCCAGTGGCTGGCCCAACAGATGAGCCAAGCCCACCGAATCAAACAAGTGGGCGTGCAAGCCGCGCCTGTGAAGCCACTCCTCGTTTGCCACGGCGGCGTACGTTGCCGCTCTGTCTTGGGGGGTTTTCGGCTTCTTGGTGACGGCGCCAATGGCCGATCCGGGGAGCGACAGCGTGGTGCCGACGATGCCAAAGGCCGTCGAGATGGGCAGCGAGATGGAGCCTCCGATGAAGCCCACGGCGGCGCCAATGATGTTTCCCCGTTTGGCGTCCCGCGAGACGTTTTTACCTATGGACTTTGCTTGGGCAATGACATTCTTGCCCAGGTTTTTGGGGTTTTCGCCAAGATGAGCAGCCACATCGGTGGCATGCGACAGCGCACGGTCTGATATCTTGGCCGTCAAGAAGGCGGAGATGGTGTTGAGAAAGGAGCGCCAGGTCTGCTCGGTGATGCCGTAGCTGAGCAGCACAGGGGCATAGGCCGGGAGGAAAGCCGCATCCGGATCCGGGCTGACTTGAGGAAAGGCAATGGGTCGTGGAGCGGCGCTTGAACTGGTGGAAGCTCCAATGTTGTCGTACACGGGAGGACTGGCATCTGCCGGGAGGCCGTCTTTGCTGTCTTTGGGGAAGTTGAACGGCGATGTGACGGTTGGGACGAGGGCTGAGCCTGATGCTGGTGCTTGCAGCGTTGATGCTGATGCCGATAGCGAAAGCGAGTGTGACGCTGAAGCCGAGGCCGATGGCTCTAGGTGCGACTCTTGATATGCCGGGGGCTCTGATGCCTCAAAAGGAATCACCTCTTGGGGCAGATCTGGCGAGAATGCGGCATCGCTGTTGCTGCCCTTGGCCTGTTTGCTATCTGCGCCGCTCCCACTGCCTTGTTCCATGGCTGGCGATGATTCAATTCAGGGGTTTTCCAATCCACGATGAGTTTTCCGCGCTTGAATTGGAGATCCTATGCTGCGATTATGTAGTTTTTATTGCCGAGAGAGTGTATTGCGGTCTGTTATATCACGTCATTGAGCGTCGCGATACAAGACAGTATAAATACAGCGTGTTGATGGACTACGAGCTAGGCTAGGGGCAGCACTTGCGTAGTTCTAGCGGCTGCGCCACCGGATGCCTCACGGGAAAATGTCGGCTCATGCCGCCTGGCCCGACATGATTCGTTTTCGCTAGAGTTTTGTGTTTAGCCTTGAAGGAATGTGATCCTGAAGGCTGAAAACCTGCCAAGGAACGCTTCAGATTGCGCGGCCATTTTGGCTATGGACAGCGGGTTGTGGCGCGGAAGGAGAGCTGACGTTGAATGAAGTGGCTTTTCTGGAAGCTCGAGTCATGGATTTTCGTAAATGAAGCGCTATCGATGCCGAATCTTTACTTGTAGCACTTCATCGTGGTGTGCTGCATTCTGTACATGATTGGTTCATATTGAGGTAGTACATGAACAAAAACTTGAACAGCAATTTGAGCAGCAACATGAATAGCAATACCTGTCCGCAGAAGAATCCCTACTACGCTGCTGTAGACTCCTTGCAAGGAGCAGCCTTCATTATATACTTGTACGGCCTGGTGGGGTGGCCATTACTTCTCCACCCTGGTCCTAGTCCCGCATTAATACCAGCATGGGCAGCAACACCATCGTGCAGATGCAAATACCGGCGCTCTGCTGTCTTCAATTGCTGGTGGGTTAGCACTATTTATACATCATCTCTAGTACTGCCATATTTATTCCGAGGAATTATAGGTACCTGCTATCGACCATCATGTACATATTACCGGCAACAAGCTGCGCGTATCTTCATTAATGCAAAGTCCCCACTTACCGAATAAGACTATTCCCGTATAGGAATTTGCATCTCAGCGTCCGGCTTACTATTGGCGCAACCCCGGATCATCCAACGTCTGTCCTTCCCGGCAGCTTCAACTCCCCTTCGTCCCCCCCCGAGAATGTCTCTCGAGCAATACTCTCGGGAGCCTTTACCCCAAATATGAATATGCCCTTTTAATTGGACAGAGTCTGCTCTCCTGATATCCCCAATACTTGATACAGTCGGCCTTGTCCCCGTCCTGCTTCCGTTATATCCACTCTCTGTATATTGGTTCCGAGGCTACTTTTTCCATCTCCAAATTCTTAAGATAGAAAACGAATCTAGTCAAGGCCATGGGCGAGCACTTCAACGGCGATGAAGATGGCCGTTATGCTGATAGTGACTTGTTGAACTATCCCGCCGTCAACTACAAGCCCCAGACTGTTCTGCCATCACGTTCTCGTCGCTCCTCGGCCGCCGCCTCTACCGCCACCGCCAAAACCGCAGCCATACCGAGGGCGCCATTGGTTAACCTTCAGTTCATTAACACAGCCCATCCCGGCGAATCCACAACGGCAAAGCGCATCAGCCAGATCCGATCTCATGTAGCCAAGAACTCCCACGCTCGCCGCCGTCAACGCAACGCAGCAGCCCAGGCAGGGTCAAGTACTGCCACCAGAGGTACCAGACGGGGAAATAATAGTAACGTTTCTTATTCATCAGCATCTTCTTCGCCGCCGTACCTATTAGCTGCGGAAGAAGCCGCCCAAACCGAGAAATCGTACTCCACTTCTGCCAGTCCAGATGGCCTGCAACACCCACACACGGCCTGGCATTCATCTACAAATACCGGATTGGGACGCAAGGGGTTTCGGAGAATTGCCCCGAAGAAAGGCGCCGTGGTGCGGAGAGTGGCTTCGCCTGGCCCGAGACAAATGATTGGCGACACTATGAAAGATGCGTGGAACGGGCAATTTGCCTGGGAGCTGTCAGTTGAGGATTACGGCACCTTTAATTACTGTAAGTTGATGTGTCGCTCCCAATTTTTGTAAAGGTGCTTGTAGTACCTATTGGTACTACAACGAGAATCGCCTGCTTCATCTTTTCATCCCATTTTGTGCGGATCTTGTCGATCATGTATAGCTGCAGAATGCCTACGGAGTGTACTTTGGCTGCTAGGACTTGCATAATACGGCGATTGTATGCACAAGCAGGGGGACCTGTACCTCTTTTAACATGCCTCCATCTCCGACGCAAATGCCATGTATATATCCTGTCCTTGTCCCTACTAATCACCGCCACCAGATCTGGAATGGGTCCTCAAGTATGGCTACGAGGCTTGCTTCCCTCCCGGCCAGGCCGTCCTCGTGGAGAGGCGCCTGAAGTCAACCTACGTCCCCTTTGCCATGAGAAACCCTGCTCTCCTTACTCTGATTCTCTACGTCGGTTACCACCGGCGCGCCATGAACGCAGAAGATCTGGACGAGGCAATCAAATGTAACCGCATGGTGGAGCGCTATCGGCTGGCCTGTATAGAGTGGATCAGGCATGCCGTCTCAGTGGAGAAGAGGCCTTCTACTGAGACTGTGACCATGGCCCTGATACTAAGCTCGGAAGCGGTAGGTGTTTCCTCTCTTTTCTTTTGTTCCAGTCTTCTTTTTTAAAACGTCATTGCGTAGCAACCGCTAATCTTTTTCTCTTATAGTTCTTTGAATACAACATCGACACATCGCTCACCCACGCCCAAGCTGCGAGAACCATGGTGTCGGCAAGGGGCGGCCTCGAGTCCTTTAGCAAAACCGGCTTCGAGGGCCTCATCGGCTTTCTGCTAAAAACATCTATATACTGCGGCAACTACTTTTTCGTTCCGGGCTGCGCTCCAGTTCCAGCCCCAGTTCCAGTTCCCCTCCCCCCAGAATAAGGAATAAAAGCAAATTGGTGCTTCAATTGAAATTTACTCAAGATTGTAATATGTACCTATATGTTTGTATCTAGGCTTCGAGGCGTTATACATGGCGAGTTTGAAATTATATACAGGAAATTGCTTCATATCGCATCATGCTTTCATCATATACCTTTACCTCGTTATCATTTATCGCGCGAAGTGATATTGATCGTTAACCGTATGCTCTCCCCCCCACCGAGGGTATCAAATCATGCTCAAAATCTCCCCCGACTCGTACCCCCATTCTGCCTCCAGGTCTTTTAGCCGCCAAATGGCGCCCCATCCCGTCGTCCTATCGATAATCTTGAATATCCGCGCAACCTCCAGATGCTCTCTCGGGTGGGTCAGCAGCCTGCCCGCAATGTACAGCGGCTGGATCGCGTTTATGAGATTGCCGCGGTGAGGATTCGTCCACGATATGCCGCAGACCCTCTGGGCGTGCCAGATGGCCGAGTACTCGAGCGTGTTGGGCAGCGCCTCGCCGGGCGGCCTCGTCTCCAGCATGACGATGCACGCCGCGTGGTAGAGCTGGTTGCTCGAGATGGCCGCCCAGTGGGCGAACAGGATGACGGGGAAGATTTGGTTCTCGCTCGGCTCCGTCGTCATGATGGGCAGCAGGCACTTGGGCCGCGTGTCGCGCCAGAACTGCAGCTCCGACCACAGGCGGCGCCAGCGGTCGGCGAGGGGCCGGTCGTCGGCGTCGTCGGTCTCGCCCAGCTCGACGAGCCTCACCTGGCGGTACGTGAGGTCGCAGGCCTTTGCGCAGAGGTAGACGGCCCAGTTGGCGTGCATGTCGGGCGTCTCGCGGCCCTTTTGGTAGAAGATGCTCTTGACAAAGTCCTCGGCCTGCGCGCGCGTGGTGCCGATGCCCTCGGGCACGGCCGGCACCCACTTGTCCAGGCTCAGCACCGTGCTCTCGGCGCCGCCTGAGATGATGGCGCCGCAGAGCTCCATGCGCGCGTAGCACCAGAAGACGGCCTGCAGGAGGCCCCCCGAGAAGCCGGTGACTTCGTAAAAGGCGAACAGCGAAGCGCAGCCCTCGATGTGGCGTCTCCAGTTGCGGGGGCTGCCGGACATGAGCTCGAGGACGGCGAGGATGCAGGCCGTGACGAGCATGTTGGGGTCCTTGGCTTGCAGTCCGGGAGCCAGCAGCCTGATGCTCTCTTGGTACAGCTCGAGGCTGTCGTAGCTCTTTTCCAGGCAGGCCTTTCGCTCCATCTGCCGTGCTGAAAAGGCGAGCACTGCGTAGAACAGGCCGGGCGAGCTCTGAGCTAACAGGGGCACCTGGATGCCAAAGTGCCGTGCCTCGTCAAACTTGTCCAGGTACGGCGAGCACTCAATGACCCAGTTCTTGAGATACTTGACGAGCCTCATCTTGGGTATTGAGACTCTTGAGAAATCGAGGGCTTTTGACGACGGCACCGGGGTCCGCTCAGGGTCATCGACATCATCAGACGCCGGCTCGGGCGTTGCGCTCTTGCTGGGGTCGAGACTGGACACGCCCGCAAAGAGCAGGCCTCGCAGCTCCTCTTGAAGCTCGATATATCTGGGATTGGCGGCGTATTCATCAAAGGGCGAGAGTGACGTCGGGGACATGAAGGCGTCCCCGTCAACCTGGCTAGAATTGAGGTCTTCCATTGTCGTCAGCCATGGGAATTGAACGGCGCTCTCTGCCAAAAAATCCTGGTCTGATATCGAGCCGATCCGACCCCTGGTGTTGAGACTTTTTGCTAAGCACAGGCGATCGATCTTTTGCTTTGGCCGAGAACAAAAAAAAGGATCCGCCACTAAGCAGCACGAAAATAGTAATAGTAATGGTCAACGAAACTACCTATTGCTGATCCCACCTCGTATCACTTTAATTTCAAAGAAAAACAATAGATTCAGAGAAAAAAAAAACTCTGGCCCTCCGCGTGAAAAGAGAAATTTGGAGAAATTCGGGGGAATCGCTCAGGTGGAACCGACAAAAGCTGATCGATCAGGCAAGCCCCAGATGCAATCAATGCATAGAGGCGGGCATTTCGTCTCCGCATCTGCAGCAAAACAACAATTCTGGGACGCCACCGCGAAGAGGACGGAAGACCAGCATCAACGCGGTTTAGCTCAGCTTCCCCGGCCAAAACACTATAATCAGCAAGAAACAACATCATACGAAATGCTCGTATGTTTTACGTGTTTTAGACGGAGGCCGGCACATGACAGCCCGAGTCATTCAACCCATCCTTGTCAGCACATGGCAGCGAAGCCATCAGTTAGAGCCAAGCTGGAGAGACAGAGAAGAGCGCCGCGTTGTAGGCTACACTGCCGCAAACAGGATAGCCCGCCCCGGTGGAGAAACGGCGTTCCTCTAGCCGCCTTACAGGAGGCGATGAGGACATCCAAGCAAGCAATCGATACGCGGACAACAGCCGAGGGCGCTGGACGGCCAATCGGGTCCTTTTTCGGCACTCGCTGTGGCGGCGATGCTATTCCCAAAGCAGGGGGCAGAGCCTACGAACCCCCGGATTCCGCCCAGATTTTGCCCGCGAAGACTCGTCTCTTCCCATCGAGGACCAAAAAGGACGAAACTTGCCAGCTTTCTCTCCCCCGCCGCGGGTGCAGGTCCCCACCGAATTAAGCCGGGACATGATTCGTATGGCTGTTTCCCGGGGGCCAGGCTCCAGATTTTTTTCTGTATACCACGAGGTAGCAGTCAGTTTAAATAATGGAAACATGGGGTTGAAAATCTGGAGTAGGAATCCTGGACTGGAGGAGGGTTGCATTTAAATGCTGGGGTTCTCCCACTCCTTCTGGGGATCTTCGCCCTCTTTCTCTTCATCAGCTTTGACTGAACATCCTCTCTCCCTCTCTTGCCCGGCACATCGTCTGTGTGTTGCTGCAGCTGAAACAGACTCCTCGAGTTCAACATGTCCACTGGATCTGAGGATATCGAGGTCGCTGCCAATGGCGGCCTGGCCGTGGAGCCGGCACGACGTGTCAATGAAGCCCAGAAGACCATGTGGCAGTCGCTTCGACACAACCCCAAGGTCCTTTTCATTGCCTTTTTTGCTTCGTACGTGTCTTGAAACTCTTCTTTTTCAACTTTGTTGACGAGTAACATTCACTAACAAATTGGTGCTTGTGGCGTGCAGATTGGGTGGCTTCGAGTATGGCTACCAGCAGGGCGTCTTGGGCCAATCCCTGGTCATGACTCGCTTCAAGGAAAACTTCCCTGCCGTCGTCAACTCCTCCTCAGCGACGGGCTGGTTGACATCCGTTCTCCAGCTCGGCGGTATCGTCGGCTCCCTGTCCGCTGGTGTGCTGGGCGAGATCATCTCCCGCAAGTACACAATGTTCATCGCCTGTCTCTGGGTCATCCTGGGCAGCTACCTCTACGTCGGCGCCCACGAGGGCATGTCCTCCCTTCTGTATGCCGGCCGCTTCTTCACCGGTCTCGGTGTCGGCCTCTTCAGCGGCGTCGGCCCTCTTTACAACGCTGAGCTTTCGGCTCCCGAGATGCGAGGACTGTTGGTCTCTTTCTACCAGTTCGCCACCATTCTCGGAATCATGCTTTCGTTCTGGGTCGGATACTGCAGCAACTTCATTGGCGGAACCGGCGAGACCCAGTCGAACCTTGCTTGGAGACTCCCCTCCATCATCCAGGGAATTCCCGCGGTTCTTCTTGCCATTGGCATTTGGTTCATGCCCTTTTCTCCCAGATGGCTTGTCAAGGTCGGCCGAGACGAGGAGGCCAAGAAGACCATGGCTTGGATGCGAAAGCTGCCCGAGGATGACGAGCTTGTCCAGATCGAGTTCCTCGAGGTCAAGGCCGAAAGTGTCTTTGAGAGACGCGTCTTTGCACGAGACTTCCCCAACCTGGCGGCCAAGAAGAAGAGCGCCTTTATTGAGCAGTTTGCCCAGTATGCCAGCTGCTTCAACTCCAAGGATAACATTAAGCGAGTCTTGACTGGCTTTTTCATCATGTTCTTCCAGCAGTGGAGTGGAATTGACGCAAGTAAGTGTTTACTCGCCAGATCCATATGTACGAGTCGAAAAGTGCTTTGGCTAATCATGCTCCAGTTATCTACTATGCGACCAACATTTTCATCACCCTGGGTTTGACTGGAGGCACAACAGCTCTGCTTGCAACTGGTGTCACTGGTGTCGTCTTTATTGTTAGCACCGTGCCTGCTATGGTAAGTTGTCACCCGACATCACAACTATGTAGTAGCTGATAAACTGACTTAATATCTGTAGTTGATTATTGACAAAGTCGGTCGAAAGCCCATGCTTATTGTTGGCTCCATTGTCATGGCTGTCAGCATGATCATTGTCGGCATAATCGTTGCCAAGTTCCGCCACGATTGGCCCAATCACGTCGCTGCTGGCTGGGTTGCTGTTGGTAAGTTATCATCGAAAACTGATATACTTGGATGAATATCTCTCTAATCAGACTTCTTATAGCTCTTATCTGGGTATACATTGCCGGTTTTGGCGCTACCTGGGGTCCCGTTTCCTGGACTCTCGTCTCCGAGATTTTCCCCCTCTCTATCCGCGCCAAGGGTGCCTCCATTGGTGCCATGAGCAACTGGCTGAACAACTTCGCCATTGCCTTCTTCGTGCCCCCCATGCTTTCGGCTTGGGCTTGGGGCACCTATATTTTCTTCTCCGTCTTCCTCATCACTGGCATCTTTGCTGTCTGGTTCTTCCTCCCCGAGACGAAGAACGCAACCCTGGAAGACATGGACCGAGTGTTCAAGAGCCGCACCGGCGAGAGAGACGCTCAGCTGCTGAGAGAGGTCCAGGAGGAGGTTGGCCTTGTGGCTCTCGTTGAAGCCTACACATCGGGTTCGTACGAGAAGAAGGATATCCACGAGTCACAGATTGAGAAGCTGTAAGCAAGACAGCAGATGGGATGGAGATGTGTGTGTGTGTGTGTGTTATAACAGTAATGAATGCTACGGAGTACTAATAGCCATGATGATTTTGGACGCAACTTTTGCTTGAGGGCCTGTTTTTCAAAGGAAAGAAAACTCAGCTGCAAAAAAATAGGAGGTAAATAGGAGTAAAATATACCCACGACAAATAATTACTTAATAAGTCGCCTGCCAGCCCGTTGTTTCTGATAGTTCCAAGCCAAGGCTACGCCACACTGGGGATGATCCAATGCACAATTAACGGGGCACCCCGTACAGCCTGCAGCGCACTAGCGGGGCGCTAGAGTATTCCAGTTTGCTGATTCTTGCACGCGGAGCCCCAGAAGCTGTCGGCGCGGCAAACTTGACCTTTAACCTCCCTCGATACGCGGCCAACTGCTTGCGACTTGAAGGCTCATGTCACGTTATTCTGCGTTTCTTTTCAGATCTATTGTTCGTCAGCGGTGAAGTAGATGAATGGACTCCATGTATCATGCACTTATAGCAGAGTGATCCCGTATCTTCGGAATCAGCCCCATGCCTGTCATTCGGAACATCCCAGACACTAAGAGGAGGGTCCGGACGGGATGCCTCTCATGTCGAAAACGCAGGCGAAAATGTACGTTGTGCTCAGCATCTTGCATCCACTTATATGGTTCCTCAACCTTGATAGACTACCTGGCGGGAGGCCATTGGTGGGTAATTCAAATTGACCAAATACTAACTGAGTATCTGTAGGTGATGAACGCAAGCCGCGGTGCGGCAGCTGTGAAGAGAGAAAAGTTCCATGTACTTATCCAGACCTGACGTTTATAATGGGTCCCAAACTCGGGGCTGCTCAAGGCACAAACAGTCCCTCTTCGGATCAACCCTCGCGGTCTTATTCTAATGTCAGGGTGAGTCGGTCATTACTGCCTACATATCATGATGACTTCTCCATCGACCCTTAAATGATGGAATTAGCTGACAGAGACGCTATAAGTTTGTAAACGGCTCTTCATCAAGGCGTTCGGTGCCATCGACTGAAGCACCGCAAGCATCCATTCAGCATAAAGAGCCGCCAGTGCTCGTTGAAGGAAAAGACCCGGAACCACCTCTCAGGCCTGAGGACGATATCATGGATTCTCTTATAGCCAGATCGAGCTCTCAGTCCAAGACGGCCTCCCCATTCACGGCTTCGCACTTGCCGCAAGCCGAGTGGAAGGACTATTTCTCTCCCACCCATGCTGCTTCCATTAAAAACGAAACTGCCGCTCTGCTGCATTTCCAGTACAATCTCGCGCCTTGGATCGAAGCCGGCGATCTGGGGTCTTCGTTCGGAACTGAGATTATGCTCCTCGCACAGAGGCGACGGCCCGTATCGTCTGCTATTTCGCTGGCTGCTTCTGGTCAATTAGCCGCCAAGTCTAATTCAACATATGGGGACTTGGTAGCACTCCGGCAAGGGACGGAAAATGCTCTTGCTCTCGAAGAGCCACGAGTGAGGCGGATTGGACACGCACTGCTTGCCGTGGGGGAAGTATTCAATATCAGTCCTTCTCGGTGGAGAACGCTATCCTTCTTCCAGTCGGATGAGTCCACGAGGAACACCAACAACTTTTCGGGATTTGGAGAGCCGCTAGAAACTTTACTGAGGTTCCATTCCAGGCTCGGTAAGTGATGCCATAATAGCCAGTATAACTCATGGGAACGTAATGAAAGTCAGGGACTTTGGCTGACTTGATCTCTTTCTTTCTACGCAGACCTCGCGGCGTCACTATTGACAGATCAGCCGCCGCTTACGACTTTGGGATTCGCCATGAATCACGATCCAGCAGACCGCACTCTTCCATCGTCGACCAAATCCATCTACAACGCTTGTCTGCTTCAACTCGCTAGCTGTCTTCAACTGTTGCACGGCAGCAACGGTGGCAATATCGCTTCCCCCTCACCGCCCTTCTTCATGTCGGCAACTCAAGAGCCATTGCCGCCGAGCCCAGGCTCGTATTTCTCGTCAAAATGGTCTTCTTTATGGTCAAACTGCCAGCAGTGGTACCACAGCCGACCGGTCGAAATGCAGCCCATCTTAGAAATCCGCAGCGTTGAGGCAGGCCAAATCGACGCTGATAACGAATCCTCGTTCCCAATTCCCGTCTATACAAGCTCGATTGCTCTGCAGTGCAACATTGTCTATCACATCTCATCACGCCTTCTTCTATCTCGCAAACCTCGACTTTTGCGACTCTCCAGTCGACAGCGCCATCTCTCATCGCTGAGCTGGCACGCGCAACAAATCGCGGGAACGGCAACGCGCAACGAGTTTGCAGAGCAATGGGATCCGATTCTCATTGCGGGGCTGTTGTGGATCGCCAGGGACATGACGCATCCGTCGCAGCAAGAGTCGCTCTTGTCCTGCTTCAGCCAGATATCATCCAGCACGGGAATCAACTTGGATGAAGAGGTTCGGACACTCAAAGATAGGTGGAATGTGTCACATGTGAGGGGCCACCAACTCTCTGGCTGACATGCCCGCTTTTAACCGCGACAATCCTCACGACATACCCCAAATTTTCATCTGCGACAGGATCAATTTTGTGTAAAAGGCCATGCGGCAATACCAAAATCATCCTTGTGCAGCGATCAACTTGACAATGCTACCTACATGCACCTTTTACTCAATGGAGCACACCAAATCGAGACTGCCACGCGCAATAGCGGCTTCTACCCCACACGCTAAACCTCGGTCCGTCGGATCAAGATCCTCATCTCGCCTCCCTTGTTTGTCATGAGATTTCAAACCACGATCGTGTTATAAATGACAAATCTATCTTGAATTTAAGATGTTCCATTCATGAAAACTTTACAGAAGTCATCCATCTCCGCTGAAAATATGGCGGCGAAGGCCCCGGCTCCCCCCTTGAAGGGTATCAAAGTGTTGGAATTCGCCGGTCTTGCTCCTGGTAAGCGCTTTTCCCCATCCGCCTTTCGCCTTTCGATGCTTCATGCATCTCATCATCGCTCGCCTTTCACATTCAGCTACATATCTGCTGCAAATAACATACTAATATTTCCCAGGCCCATACGCAGGCCTCATCCTCGCCGATGCAGGCGCCTCAGTCCTCCGGGTCGACAGACCCTCATCCCGCTCCAAAGGCTCCAAAGGCGAAATGACGATTCCCGATGTGCTCGCCCGCAACAAGTCCTCCATCGTCATCGACTTAAAGGAACCTCGCGGCATAGCGCTCATCAAGCGTCTCGCAAAGCACATCGATGTCCTCATTGACCCGTTCCGACCGGGTGTGCTAGAGAAACTGGGTCTCGGGCCAGATGAGCTGCTTGCCATCAACCCGCGCCTTGTATACGGCCGCATGACCGGATTTCGCCGCGACGGCAAATACGCCGACATGGCCGGCCACGACATCAACTACCTGGCCGCATCTGGCGTTCTCGCTCTGCTCGGAAGATCAGGCGAGAAGCCCCTCGCCCCGTGGAACATTCTCGCCGACTTTGCGGGTGGAGGCGCCACCCTTGCCCAAGGCGTGCTCCTCGCCATCATATCGCGCTTCTCCACGGGAAAAGGCCAAGTCGTCGAGGCCAACATGGTCGACGGCAGTTCCCACCTCGCATCCTTCCCCCGCATGTACCTCAAGACCCCTCTCGGCGACCAACCGCGCGGCAAAAACGTCCTCGACGGCGGCCGTCCTTTCTACGACACCTACGAGACTTCCGACGGCGAGTACATGTCCGTCGGCGCTCTCGAGCCCCAGTTCTTCCAAGCCCTCATCAAGGGCCTCGGCCTGGAGGGACAAGGCTGGGAAACGAAGCGTCACGACCCTTCTTCCTGGCCACAGCTCTACGACCTCTTCACCAAGATATTCAAGAGCAAGACGCGCTCGCAGTGGGAGGCCGTTTTCGACGGCACGGATGCGTGCTGCGTCCCCGTGCTGCATTACAGCGAGCTGGAGACACAACCCGGTAGAGAGGGCGACCAGAGACCGGCGGTAACGCTGAGAGATACGCCGCTGTACTCGCCGGCTGATGCAGAGGGAAAGGGATATGAGGCAGTACCTCTGGTCCTGGGCCGAGGAACAGAAGAAGTTTTGCGAGAGTGGGTTGGGTGGAATAATGGCGATGAGTATGAGTTGGAGAAGGGAGCTGCTGTTCTCAAAGATAAAGGACAGAGTTCCAAGCTATGACAATAGCATTGAGATTGTGTACATATGTATGACACTTATGAATACTGCTGCATTCAGAAAACGTAGCGTTTACGATATTTCATTAAAACTATACATATTCACATAAAGTGGTCATATAAATGGCTATTCCTGATATTCACATCAATAAAATAAATTGTTATTCTAATCTGGTCATGCTGTAAGCCTAAAAAAGGAAAAATTGAAGAGAAGAAAAGAGAATATGTAAATCCTTTTCCCCTCAACAAAAACAAAAAAGCAGGCCCCCCTTTCCCCGGTCCAACCCGACCACCCAAAAAAGAGCAGCTCTACTTTCTCCAAATACTCCGCTTATCCGACGAGTTTTAAAACCTTTGATATCCCACACTTTGCCGACAAAACCCCTCCAAGCTCTTCGCTCTCGTTTCTCTCTCCAGACTCATTACTCATTTACTCTAGCCTCTGGAACAGCCGATGGTATCGAAAAAAGAAGAAAATAAAAGGGAGGAAAGGGGTTTAGAAAAGGGGGGGAGAGGAGGAAGGAGGAGGAGGGGAGCGAGTTTCATCGTGCCTCATTGCATCTCATAAGCCGTAAAGTCGCCTGGTCCACACAATCGTCTAAACATAATCACAATCTAGAAAATGGCGCGTCTCGCAAGTTGTCTCTCTACTGCACTTGGCTGACAATCTCGTTAGCCTTGCCAAGAGATTCAACCATCTGCTGACACTCTTTCCGCCTGCGGATGGTGAAGTCGCTTTCCTTGAGCAAGTCGTCGATGCTGTCGTTCTTGTACATGTTCTCTAGCAACTCTCGCTGCATGCCATCTTTTGTGAGTCTGCAAGTGAAAATAGTTAGCGCCTTTCTGACTTTGGAATCCCATTTGGGCGACATACTGGACAAGGTTGAACATGATGGCCTTGGGAACCATGTCGGCCATGGTTCGCTTGACAATGTTGTAGTAGGATGAGATGAGCAGCTCTGTTCGTTGTTAGCATACGCAAGCCTTGATCTGCTGTGTGGATCGTGCTTACTGATAACCTCAACCTCAATCACCTCACGCTCTGATAGAGTGCCAGAAGCCTTGAGGGTTGGTGGCGGCGGCTCCATCGAGGCGGCCTTCTTCTTGTTCTTCGCGGCGAAAAAGCTTCCAAAGAATCCTCCGTTGGAGCTTCCATCAGTCTCGGGGACTGTTGGGCTACCAGCTCGGCCAGGAGTGCCAGTCAGTGGCTTGCCGGTCTTGGGATCTACCTGAACAGGCTTTGGGTTATGACGCTCATTGACAATGGCCATAGCCTAGAGGTGCGCTTGAGGTTAGATCGACGTCAAAAGTCAAAGGGAGACAAGGATGAAGAGCAGAAAGGGAAATACATACGCGGTGGCCGTTCAAAAAGTCAGGGTGAGCCGTGTTAATGTAGCACGCCTCCATGGAGACCAGATCTCGGACGAGCTTGTTGGTGGGCTCCATGGCCTTCTTGAAGAAAGAAACAACGGTACTGTGCATCTTCTCCTTCAGAGAAGGATAGCGGCGGTAGAGCTGCTTGGAGAGCAGCTGGGACAGAATTCGCACCAGCTCATCGTAAACCAGTGAGACGCACTTCAAGCTGGGGTCTTCCATTCGCTTGATCTGCTGCTTGACAATAAGCTCAAAAGCCGTCGTGCCGACAAACAGTGCAGGAGAAGGACCCGATGAGTTGTACAGGTAGGTTCGGATGTCGAGATCCTTGACAACGTCAAACGGATCAAGGGCCTTGACACCGTTGGAGTAAAGTTCATGGAAGACGAAGCTGATACGGGCACCACCAGACAGTTCGCTGCTGGAGAGCTCAGTATTGTTACCGTCCAAAACGGTGCGCCACTCGTTGGTGAACTCGGTAATAATGTTCAGGACAATGTTGGAGCTGTTGCCAAGCATCGAGGGGCCCAAGCTTTCCAGCTCAGCGCTGTACTTTTGCAGAGAGCTCGAAATTCGCGCCTTGATATCCGGAAGTGTCTGCTTGATATGCATCATCAGGATGAGGTTGAGTTTACGAGCAAGATAGGGAGTACCGCAGTAGGAGCTCTTGTTGCGGTATGCGGTGTGGTTCTCGAAGTAGTTCTTCTCTGCCTCCAGAGCGGCGCCAATGGCCTTTTTGTTATCAATGTCTCGCTGTCCTCGGTTGACCACAGGAACGTAGCCCAGACGCAGCGGAATGATACGGTTGGACAGAATGTCAATGACGTCGGTGCCCTCTTCCATCAGATCGACCTTGGTGAGAACACCAATGGTTCGCTGACCCTCGGGGTCAACCTCGCGTGCCAGCTTCAAGCCATCGGAGTTGGCCAGATCGATGTTGGCGGCCGTGACAGCCAAGATGATGGCATTTGACTTTGAGATGTACTTGAGAACCATGTCGCGGATTTGGCGCTCAATATCGCGGGGCTGGTCACCAACGGGAACCTTTGTCAGACCTGGCAAATCAACCAAGGTCAAGGTCAGGACGTTGGGAGAGTAGATGCGCAAGTTGATGGGTGCTGGGGAGATTCCCGCATTTCGTCCGACCTTGGCTTCGGTTTCTCTAGAGATTTCTTCTCTGATTTTTCCAAAGTCGTGGAATTTCTGCCCAGGCAAGTGAAGGAACTCGCCCCACTCGTCCACGTTGGCGGCTTTGTCGCTGCCAGATTCGATTTCATCATGGCTGACGCCGTTCGTCTGGGCGGGGCGGTTGATGAGTTGAAGAACAAGGGGACGACGCGTGACAATACCAGTACCTCGGGGGAGGCTGCGGGGCAAAGAGTTAGCTTCAGCCTCGTCGCTCAAAGAAGAACTTTAGAAGAAAAGGAAAGGCAGAGCAGCAAGAAGTAGCCGCGATAAAGTAAGGGGGCTGAGCGGCCCGCTCCATAGCGGTACTCACAAGTCACGGCCGACGATGTTCTCCAGCACCGAACTCTTGCCGCTGGACTGACTGCCGACGACGGCGATCTGGGGGAGATCAATGGGGTTGTTGACGCCGACGGTTGCGAAAACATCCTGAAGCTTGTTGACGAGCCTGGAGGTGAGGATTCCTGGTCAGTAACAGAAGCCACAGCAGCACGAGCTCAGCGGCAGACACTCACTGGATCAGGGCGGGATCGGTAATGCCTCCCGACTGGGCGAGCGAAGAGCCGGGCGTGCTCATGGTTGCGCTGGCGTTTGCGAGTTGTTGGAGCGTAGTTGACGGGTTGAAAAGAGTTGCGGTCGAGTTGCTAAAGGGGGTTTATCGCGAAGATCGCAGCGGTCGATCAAGTGGCGGGGTGCCCTTGCTGATAAGTGCGGGAGAGACGGTGAGAGCGCAGCGAGGCCGCAGCCGGGTCGATGTTTCTGCACAGAACGACGAGACTCGCGCGCACGGAGCTTGCAGCAGATGGTATCCTGAAATTCGCAGAAATGGCGGAGCGCCGCTACCAAGCAAAGAGCTGGACAAAGGATGCGAGTTTATGGGTTTGGATGGAGATTAGGAGGGACTTCGCAGGAGAGCCTGAACAAGGGAACGGCGCTAGGCGGCTTTGGGCCGGTGCCCTGGCCGTCCAGCCACACGTGGCGATGCGCCAGCGGGAGGAGCGCTGCTGCAATGGCGGGGCGGGTCTCGACGTGAGGCTGGTGCATCCAAAACGATAGCTGGAGGCCCTACAGCGCGGCGGCCTAGCTAGCAGGGGTCGACGTCACTGGATGATGTGGACAAACCGCGAGGCGCCACATTGAACTCTGTGACTGCCATGGCTTCCGTTAGCAGAGAAAATTTTCTGGCTCTTGCAGACAGACATTCAGTCACAGTCGTCAGGCAGCGGGTATCGGCGCCGTGGCCTGTCACGAGCCAGCCAATGGATGCCATCCTACGGGGGCATTCCAAGACAGGCCGCGTGGTATCAGGTATCATCGATTCACCACCAGACGGCCTGAAATGTCCACAAGGCTGACAGGCCGCATGAACTCCATGTTGCATTACTCGTATTGGTACCCTTTACCGGATGGAAATAGTTAGACAGTCATTCGACTTGGCAGCATTTGAACAAGCTGCCTTAAGATAAAAGGCCTTTTCGAGTACATTTACTGCACTTGGGCTACGGCATTTCAGTTGGGGTTTACATACATGTAATTGTTTCCCACTCGCCACAAGGTGGAAATTCGTTTGCCCATGTCATCTAGCTCAGCCGCTATAGATAATACATGCTAGATCACCTCGGACCAGTCCGCCATTAGCACCCAACGAGACCTTGACTCTTATTAGGTACCAACTTTGTGCCCAGCTGCCTTACCGAGATATCATAACATACATAGTCTAGGGTGATATTTTAGTTAGTTGAAAAGACATTTGTCCAATACTCATTAGTATCTCTTAGTAAACGATTTTCATAGGGGTTTCTTTTCCTTTTCTTTTCTCTTTAACTGCAATTGGTGGAGATTCATGTACGTGCTCTAACACGGCTGCAGATCCTGCATGAACACCACTCGGATCAGCGCTTTTCTCAGGGTCCTTCCAAGCTGGGGAGGCCAGATTTGGAGCCACTGTAGGGCCCCGAAATATGCCGTGTGCAGCTGCATATTTGCAGCCCAACCAGCGTTGACCTTGTCCGGAAGCCTAGGATCGGGAATGCCGATAAAGAACATGGACGCCTAAATGGATCCATACAAATGCGCCCAAGGAAGCCAAGTAACTCATGAGAGGAAGCGTCATAGAGCGTTGTCATTTGGGATCTCGCATGAGAAATCTAAATTGACTCTGAATATCACATAATTAGAAGCAAGGCAAGAAATTGTTGGCTGTGATGCATGCATGTAACGTGTAATTCGAGTATTGAAGACGATCAAATTAAGAGATAGCTAATTTTTGGAAACCTCCTCGGAAAGCTCGTATAATACGCATCATGGCTTTGCTTGATAAACACCTCAAATCCCATAATATAGCAAATTAAAAGAAAAGAGAAATTGAACCATCTCAACCCCGTCTTCGAAAGCCCCCGAGGCCTCAAATGCCATAGGCCATAGTCATTTCGTCTGCGTATGTTCCATAAATAAGCCAATTCCACCTGAGAATAGCAACCCAATTATCGTAAGATACAATAGCAAATAGTGAACAAGAAGTAAAAGGGATAAAAAGAGTTCAAAGCTCCATGTCCTCGAAATCATCAAAATCAATATTTTGCCAGTTAACTGCCAAGCCCATGGTCGTATTTTGGTGAAAGTTCCTCTCGTTGCACTGCGCTTCAACGCTCTTCGCCAGCTCATCGATCGCTATCGAGGTCCTGTTGGTCATTTCTCTCATCCGATGTACCATAACCTTGTCCCTCTTGTCGAAACCGCCCTGATGCACTCTTCCTTGGTAGACCATGTTGCGGTATCTTTCCCAGCATCTGTCCACAGTAAGACGAACGGAACCGTCTGAGCGGCAGACAATGGTAGTATATTCGGAAGATTGTCGGCTCATGTACTTGGTGAGTATTTCGACGTGCAACATCTGGCAGTCAAGAGCTTTGATGGCCCGGATAACAGGCGCACGGGGCTCGAAGAAGTCAACAAAAGTGAAGCTCCCTGTTCCGAGGCCATCTCTCTCTTCATTCCAAAGAGGTGATACGCGAACAGTCAGTGTATGAATGTTGCAAGCGTCGTTTCTGGACGCGAAGAGCCTTATTGCTGTAGCCATACTCTGTTGGGTTGCTTTTGAGTATCGATTGTGTTCCGCCTCAACAACGATTTTCCGAAATAGATGCGCATATTTGTCGACATCGATACATCTCTCTCTGTCATCCTTACACGATTGGGAATCTTCCTCCTCGTCTTCATACTCCGAGCCACTGTCACTTTCATCGTCGCTCGGCGGTTCGTCATCATTTGTCGCCAAATTGTGAAGCTGGCGGTAGATCGGATCGCGAAGAAGATATACGAATACATTTTCTCCGTATAGCACAACGCAGGCCTCGTCATGTACAATCTTGCAGGTTCTAAGGATGCTCATAGGCAAACTCAACTGGTTGTTCCTGTGCACCTGTTTCCATCCCTCGTGAACAGTGATTTCTTTCTCGTTGAGAAGTAGATGACGATATATCTTCATCCTAATCTCTCTTGGGATGCCCATAAAAGTGGGCGGCGTCTTTCTTATTATGTGCTCTGGAAGCTCTTCTTCATCAGACTCATCTTCTGAGTCAATAAACTCTTGAGATAGTGGCACTCTTGATGAAACATTCGATCTCCTGCACACTCTCTTGCTCGGCCTTTCATTGAACCAGAAACGACCATTCCCTGTGTATTTTTCGTGCTCGCACCCGTATTGGTAGGTTGAGATGTCCTCGGTAGTTGGATCGGGAACCCATGGCGCAGGGGCTTTCAAAGTCTTTGGTATGACCTGTGGATTTTCGATGTTCAATTGCTCTTGTTGCTGCTGAAGTCTATCCCAGTATCTTTTCTGCGGAAGGGCATTAAGGCCGTAGAAGTCCTCTTCAAGAGGAAGCTCCATATTCTGCCCATTGGGAAGGCGCACATAGTTGCGCTCAGATTCTTCCCTCCGCCGCTTTTCCTCGGCTTTAGATTTCTTGGAGCCTGAGTCGCTGGTAGATGTATCTTCAGAACCAGAGATATCATTGTTCTTCCCGCTGCGAGACGCCCTGTTGTTGGGCGCGATAGCGTCAAGCAGCGCCTCCACATTTGGAAGATCCATTGAGAAACGTGTCGGTGGGAGAAGAAGAATAAGTATCAGTCTGTGAGATGTGACAAGCGCGTGAAGAGGTCAAAGAAGTTGAAGGAAAGAAAGAAAGAGATTGATGAGGAGGAAGAGAAAGAAGGGAAAGTTGAGAGAGTGCGAGTAATAGATTTATAGTTGTGCATCTCGTCTCCTTGCCTGAGGCAGTATGTTCGAATGACGGTGTGTAGGGCTGGTGTGTAGTTGGAGACGAGATGGACACGGTTCGACATTCAAATGTCCATGAGCAGGACATGAGACGATAGATGCAGTGAAGGCATTGTCCAGAAGCGACGATAGTAGTAGCAGTGGATGCTATCACTTTCAATTATCAATCTTTACAGTCTTGCGTAATAGCCCTGCCATTTCTTTTGCTGCCAAGCCACGGATAGATTACGATGTGGAAATAGTATTTGAATATGTTTGCATACAAGAGAGACCGTTTTTGGTTCCCCATACTTGTACATGAATCGTGATTAATATGATCGACGAGACCGGCTGAGATTCGCCGCTTACACGGATACTTGGCTGCAGTAATAGCATAATTCACCCCAGTTTGCATGAGAGATATTGTATCCTGAACGTTTATACAAAAAAGCTTATACTGATATATTTTACGTATTCAATTGTTTCCCCAACGTTAATCTGCGGTGGATCAGCGGTCGTCAACCATTGGCCTCCCTTCGGCTACACATGTCAATCTCTCAAGTGTTATCACGGCAGCTAGAGGTTGCTGCCATCAGTATCAGAGATACCTCCGCTGCCGCCAGCGCTAGCCGCCACCTCGCGAGTGCTGTAGCCGCACTGGCACAGCGCAGCTTTCAGCCACCACAGCCGCCACTTGGCGGTCGGAGCCCATAACAGGCGCCATCCCCAGCGGAACCTTAATCTCTCGGAACCTCGACACTTTATGAACCGCAACCCCTCTGACGACATTATTCATCCCGCACACCCAACGACTGCAACGACAGCTGCTCCCGTCTGCTCGTTACCGCGGCCATCGTTCTTTCCAAAGGGCCTCAGATAAGCATCGGCTGCGTGTCTGCTGAACAAGCGAGCCCAGACGCTGCGGCCCAGCTGGTCTCGCCTAGTTTCGTCACTGGCTGAGCTTCACGATCTGGCCCGTTCAGGCCCAAACCTCGACTCCCGTGGATTTCTATATCCTCTGGCTCTCGGCCAGCCGCCTGTCGAGCCTCTTGCCATCACACCGCGGCCATTTGCCGCGGAGAGGTCGACGTGGACCAACTCTCCAACTCTCGTGCCCTCTCGGTTGACGCCTCCGACGGCCCAAGCACTCCGCCAGCCTCTCGGAGCTCGTCTGATACATCTTCAGCACTCGACTCTCGCTCTGCTCCCCGGCCCGTCGATACTTCCGCGCGAGTGCCGGCTACTGCTGCGAATATAGCATCTTCAACAGCAAACCAATCTCCCTCGACATCTCATCAGCCTCCCCCGCAGATCTTAGGCCGACGACGACGACTATCTGCCGACTCTCAGCCAGAAGACGGGGCCCATATTGCCGTTCCTGCTGCGGACGCTGTGTCTGCCGCTGCAGACACAACTACCGGAAGGCAATTCAAACGAAGGCGGCGCGGCGGCGCAAGCATGTCATCAGACGGGGACATGACCGGGGCGTTTAATGGATCCGGAGCGACGCAGTCAAACGGCTCTTTCGCCGCATCTACAGCGCATCGAGATGTAGCTTCCTCAATCTCCGCTAACGGCAATCGTAAGGCGAATGTTGTGACGAACGGATCATCGAATGGCGAGAAGCGATCGGCCTCACACCCTCCAACGTATTTCGGACACAATCGAGAGGAAGTCACGCGGATATTGATTCAGGCTCTGACGGACATGGGCTATCAGGCGGCAGCCGACAGTGTTGGACAAGAGAGCGGCTACAGCCTAGAGAATCCTACAGTCGCGGCGTTTCGGTCGGCTGTGCTTGCTGGCTCTTGGGCAGAGGCCGAAGACCTATTAAACGGTGCAACAGCGCCAGATGAAGAAGGCGGGGGAGGAAACGGCCTTGTTCTCACGGCTGGCTCAGACAAGGATATAATGAGATTCTGGCTACGGCAGCAGAAGTTCCTAGAGCTACTCGAGCGTGGAGAAACATCTCGAGCCTTGACAATACTTCGCATGGACTTGACGCCCCTCTATCAAGATCCAGCCAAGCTTCGACTCCTATCAAGCTTGCTGATGTGCAGTTCCCCGGAAGAGGTTATGCAAAAGGCCAGCTGGGATGGCGCCAATGGGCAGTCTCGACGAAAACTGCTATCAGAATTATCCAGTATGATCTACCAATGGTTTTTCCCGAGTAATTACACGTCCCTTTATGCTGACTCATTCACTTATAGAACGCATATCACCGTCGGTTATGCTTCCAGAGAACCGCCTGGCTGTGCTTCTTCAGCACGTCAAGCAAAGCCAGATCGATACGTGCCTTTACCACACCGCAGCATCGTCTCCTTCATTGTATTCCGATCACCTCTGTGACCGACGGAATTTTCCTTCCGAGATAGCACTGGAACTAGGCGACTTTGGAGGGGAAATCTGGTCTGTCCGATTTTCTCACGACGGTACTCGCTTAGCTGCCTGTGGTAGCCGAGAGCACGTCAAGATATGGGATACGCACACATTCTCCATTGTTAGTGTCCTGACGACTGGTGAGCATGCAGACGACCGAAGTAAAGGCATTTGCGATATCTCATGGAGTCCCGACGACTCCATGATTATGGTCTGCTCTTTTGATAAACATGCTCGACTATGGGATCCAAATGTAAGAAAAGAGATTCCATTTATACAGAGTACATTTTACCTCATTACAGGCGCTGCTAACACTCGAGATCCAGACCAGCACCCTCATCAAAGATTTCAAAAAGTTCGATGAGCCGGTAAGCGGCTGTGTGTGGGCGCCAGACGGGAGATCATTTGTCTTGGGTACCTTGGATAAATTTCACGGCCTGTGTACCTTCAACGTATACGACGATGAGATGATCGAATGGGACAAAAAGCATAGGGTACAGGACCTTTGTGGATCTCCCGATGGGCGCTTGCTGGTGGTGGTAGATGACTTACAGCACATACACGTTTACGATGCCATTACGCGGGAGCTGGAATACGATTTAGAACTCAAGGCCAGGCCAACATCGGTCAGCATCAGCCAGGACTCTCGGCATCTGTTGGTCAATAAGAGGGACGGCGAGGCCCAACTCATCGATCTCACTACCAGGAACTCTGTTCAGAAGTTTCTGGGCCACACGGGGGGCGATTATCTTATCCGAGCTGCATTTGGCGGCGCAAGCGAGAGCTTTGTTATGAGCGGAAGCGAAGACGGAAACATTCTCATCTGGCACAAGAACATTGGGGCTGCCGTCGAGAGGTTGCCCGGCCACCAGCCGCGGTGCAATGCGGTGGTTTGGAATCCCACGGATCCATGCATGCTAGCATCGTGCGGAGATGACGGTCGTATCAAAATGTAAGGATCCCTCGGGGAATCACTGCTGCTGGAGAGGCGCAACTTTGCTAATCATGAATCTACAGTTGGACCAGCAAAGCGCGGAGCGTGGAGCTTCGGGCAAGACACCCTAGAGGAGGATCTAACGGATGGAGGAATGCGATTGACGAGTCGTAGGCCGGGAGGCAAACGCTGCGTCCTCCGCTCCGACCCAGCAATCCCAATCCCGGACCTCCACCAACACCGCGGCCTGCAACGGCTGTTTTATCGCAAGGGGTAGGAGAAGGATCAAGACGTCTAACGTTACGATCACAACCGCCAGCGGGATCAGCGGGCCTGGCGCGATTAGCAGATACAGCAAGGTCTACTGAGCTCTGGGTGTCTTTTGTGCTCGCCAGGGCACGTCATTTCCACTCACGTCGCTCAGACTCACCTCACCCAGGCTCACCTGAAATGGACTGATATCGACGGTAAAAGTGGCAGGCCTTTGGCGCCAACTGCCTTGAGTCATGCTTCAAAGGGAACAGTCGATGGGAGAGGGAAGTAGAGGGCGATACAGTGCTATTATTGAAGCGTCATGCCCTTGTCGGCGTTGAGAGATGCTGCTATTCAGACTCAAGTTGCCTCAAGCTCTTGTGTTTTAACCATACGCTTCGCATGGGTGTTTATTCATTTGTTCATCTCTATGCCCTCTCCTTTCTTTCACTATTAAGCTACTGGGATTTCTAACGGGAGGCGTTCAAAGAGGTAGCGGTTGATGTATAGTGGCTTTTGATGTCATGAGCGACTAACGTGTAGAAGAATGGCTTTTGTTTACATCACACACACTCAATAAACAAATCTACACTCCAAGGAGAATTTGCACTCTCGTTACTCCTACCGGTGACATGCCATTAGGATCAGGATGACATTCACGATGATACTAATTGATGACTTGGTACGATACGGGGTAAGGAAGGGATCGTAGGATTTGTGGCTGTCAGGCTAATACAGATTGGACTTTGTAGACGTTCCCCCCTTACATGCCTCTGCGTATGCAGGATTTGAGACATGCCGTGCTACTGCTGCCTATTGGGTAGGACAGCCATGGTTCGTATGCAGAATTTGCTTTTTATATCTTTTTTTTTTGTGCTTTCCTGATGTAGAAAGGCTTGGTGTCACTCGTCTGCAGCTTCAGGCGACGGTGCAGCTAAACTAGCAGCTAGACGTACCGGAATCTCAAACAAAAAGAAAGGAAGAGAAAAGGCAAAAAGGCTAAAGGGCACCGGCCGATCAGAGGACTACTGCAGGTTAATCATATGAAGGACTGCTGCTACTTTGTAGCATTACTATTTACTTGTACTTACTTACTCGCTACTGCTACAGCTAGCAAAGAATCCCCGCAAGTGTCGCGTGAGCACAAGTCGACCAGACGTACGAACTGCCTTGCTGGAGCAGGTAGATGTCGTAGTCTTCCAGCCAGAGGGCATTTTCGGTATTCAGTTGGGGTTAGCATTGGGGACGGGGTCACCCCCGGACCGGGCAACCATGTTCACACGCAGACGGTATTATACTAGTATAGTAGGTAAATCTTGCAAAAAGTAAGGTATTGAGAGTTGGGTAACCTGGGTAGGTCGGTATGCATAATGGGCTGCCGGGTATATGCTGGCCGCATCCCCTTCTTTCATGCTCATGCTAGTGTGCCTGCCACAAAGTCCATCTCTCAGCTTGAGATCTGGGGGATGAGAGCTAAGAATACACACTTGCACGCATGGATGAGGCGTAGGTATGTAGTATAGTTACGCAGCATCAGCATTCATAAACACTTGTTCAATTTCAGGCACTCCATGCTTCGTATTGCTAGTAACACTGCCAGTTAACAGTGGCGATGCCAAACAGGGTCAAAAACAGGCTGGTAACAGAAGAGGCACTGCTTGCGACTTTCACACTGCGATAAGTAAAAACCCCAGTAGAGGAAAGATGCAACATGCAAGTACTTGGAAAGGATTCCTTTCAGTCACCCTGCCACAATGAAATGTCATCCCTCGTATATTATCAAGCAATTATGCTTAGAGCCGTCTGACACTGCCAGCATGTGCGATCCGATGGTGCCCAGGCCCCATTGTCCGTGCTCGATGTCAGTTTTCAGATAGGTTAAGCGATGCTACCCCAAGCCAA
Source organism: Trichoderma sp. 2475 (assembly GCA_038502285.1). Lineage (NCBI taxonomy): Eukaryota > Fungi > Ascomycota > Sordariomycetes > Hypocreales > Hypocreaceae > Trichoderma > Trichoderma sp. 2475. The sequence goes on along the minus strand of JARPVV010000003.1, from coordinate 550,229 downwards.
TTCCCGACATGCCTAGAAAAACATGCTATACGCTGTATATAGCCGCTTAGGCACTGGACGACACCGGCGATAAGCAGACAGTAAGCGGCTCTTGTCTGTCGTCTCCAATTCAAGGCGCACTTTAAACGTGTCATCGTGTAAGAGGCTTGATGACCGTGGCTCTCTGGTATGTAGAAGGTATCAATCACAAAGTCCTCGATCCCGTACCCTGGTAGAAATTACGGAGTACCATCGTACAGTAATATTACTAGGACCAGCAATGTTCGGTAGGTGCCGGAAGGCTCACTTACAGTATCAAATGGTACCAGACCCTCCTAGTTGCGCTGCCATCATACTGTAAGCACCAGCAGATGCGGTATCCAGGAGCGGCAGCTTCTCCAAATTCCCATTGAGAAGGTTCTCTTTACCCTGCCCTGACTCTCACGCGCTGCTTCCTGCGTGCAAGTCAAGTCAGACCTGCAGGGAAAATTCCCAGGCCTGGGCTTCTGGCCATTCTCCAGCATGTCCTACCCCTTTCTTTCTTCTCCAGCAGGGCCTGAGCATTAGCCCGCTGCCGGCCCTGACGCTTGTGGTGTAGTCTGCTGAGGTGCATGCATTTATACGTGTATTACAGAGTTTGCTTCTATGCAGGGCGAGAAAAGCCTAAAATCGAGCCCAGTTTGCATTCGTCTTGGCTTTCTTTTGTCCCAGTTCTTTCAATTTGTTGTTTTCTTTTGAAGCCCTTGGCTGGAGCTTTGAGCAACTTGGCGAGGTTGGACAGGGATCAAATGTGACAAACAGCGAGAACCCCCACAATCCGGGGCATTTATGAGGGGCCAGCGCCGTTGACTCGCAACTGGGTGGCGCTAAAAAATTGCTGGGACGGACTCTTGGGAGCGTACTGTAAGAGGTGCGGTACTTGTTTGTGTGCCTGATACGGTATTCTCCATGTCATACAAATGTACAAAGGTATAGTAGTCGAGATTATTAGTGGAATACGGAGTAGTAATTTGGAAGTATGAAATATAGGTTTGAGACAAAAGGGGCGGTTAGAAGTCGCGCCATCCGCTCCTTGACTGCCGAGGCCATACACGCCTGATACAGCTGAAAAAAACAACTAACAATATTGAAGGTCAGTTGATACCTATTCCAGAGAGAAAGCCACAGAGAAAATTTCGGCCATGTTTCAATTACCGAGCTCTCTTGCAGGCGAGATCTGCTGAAAGGCAGAGGCCTAATGGCTGATAGACGATCACATTGGCGAGGCGACATGTCATCCGAATAAGCCGACTTGACGGCGTATCGTTTCCCCTTTTGTCCTCCAGTGCACGGTTCGAGCAGCATGCATCGTGACAAAGGCCTCTCCGCAGCAGTATGGCCTGATTTGTTTTTTTCTCTTCTCTTTTGCGGGAAATAGAGCCTGAATTGATTAGATTGATTGCTGCCCTGCTTGCCTGCCCTCAGCCACCCCTTCAGAGAACATTCTGCTTATTCTGAGCAATGCTTCTATGCAGGGTTGGCGCTGCAGATGCGTCTATGTTGTTTTAAGATGCTAATATCCCTGAATACTAGTACCTTGGGTATAGTAATCTGTAGAATACGGTACTGCATGCCGGTAAGAGTCTGTGTTGCTGACATACATGTGCAGGCTCACCTTCCATTCAGGAGACAGATATCGGCCTTGGAGATCAACAGGGTACCGCCATGGCTGCAAGATGGCGCTGTTTGCGTTGACGCCACTTCCAAGGCATCGTGTCGCGGATCCCTTCCTCTCACTTTACATGGACTGCAGTACATACAGTATATACTGTTTCGGCGAATGCGGATGCAGCAATACTACGTCTATACTGACTGCTGAGCTTGCATTGGAAACAGAAGGTGACAAGGTGAGCACAAAACAAAGGATCAAGAGTTTCACCAGCAGCTCAATTTCCCCGGCCAGTCTTACTCGTCACATTCTCTACCATCCTGCTCTGTGTTATGAAATGCTGACTGTTGCAGCACAAGTCCCGGATACGTCGATCAAAGAAACATACCTAGGTGCAGATCTGTGGCAGCAAAGGCGCACGCACACGTCAACAGAAAGGGACTAAGAAGCCCTTGTACAACATGAAGCAGCGATGTAACCAGCGCCCGTTTGTCTCTGTTGTTTCTTTTTAGTTTTACGCAAACCCCAGTCGCCCCTAGTACAAACAAGAGGATGGCGTGGGCGCAGCGTATCATTGGAGCTCCAGCACTGGCCAGCTAAGCATCTGCGCCCGGCCAGTAGACCGCAGATTAAAATTGATCGTAGATCAAGATGGAGGCTAACGATCACTGTTCCATCCATCGGTGAAGTGCTATTGGCCTGGACGAGCCCAGAGCCACGAGCCCAATACCACCGTGGAATCATTGCACCGAAGATCGGCAGCTGCTAGCAGCTATGCTGGGGACCTTTGGGACAGGCCAGGCGACATGAAGCAATCAACATCAGTCACTATAGCAGCAGCGTGGTGCTGTGCTTGTTAGCCTGCTGTGCGCTCCGAGCCCGCTCCGTTGGCTTGGCCGTCCGTCATATCGTCTGATGTCTGTCGCCAACTGCGTGGGTAGTATTCTGCGCTTCGGACCAGCATCAGTCGCCACCGTGACCATCGTCGTGAGATGCCGCCATGCATTAGGGACATGTAGCCCGACGCCCTTTTCTCGGCCAATGAGCAGATCTGTGCCTGATGCAGGTACCAGAAGAGCACTAGCACCACCAAGAACGTAGCACCAACGTCGCCGGCTTCCCCGAGCTTTTCTTGTTCTTTTGATCTTCCTTTTGTAATCTCTTGTTTGTTTTCTTCGTCGGGGCGTTCTCCAACGGGCTGGTATTTGTTGCACAATCAATTGTATCACAAAGATGACATGTCCAAAAGAGTGACAAATAAGCAAGAGGGCCTTCCTTCAAGATACTAGTCTACTCCGTACGGAACATTTTCTGCTTAGTGTGTTGTCGAGATGAACCATGATCTGCGGAGTGCTATATTATATGTCGAGGCAGTGCGCCCTGCAGATTGTTTGCTCTAACCACGACAAGTAACGGAGTACCTAGAGTCAGTTCCATAGTGCACACCATTTCCTCGTGATAGAGCGATACTTGGAAAACAGATACCAATATATGCGCAGGTGTACTTCTCAGTGCATACAGGCAAAGGCTCACAGGCAATGCTGCTCTAGGTGGAGGCTGGTATCCATAATTGCCATCTTGCAATAGCCGCCCCTGCATGCAGCAAGCAGCTAGCCTCGATTTTTTTTTCTTTGGCGGAGCCTTGAGCAACGACACGACTCTTCGAGAAAGCTGTGCTTGTACGTCCTTGTTCGTGCATGGTATAATACATGGCGTTACCGTGCTAGCAACAAGCCATGGCTGCAACTTGACCTATGCTTCGCCCGCTTGGGCGTATGCCTGGCATCAACACGCTGCGGAATGCTCGGTATCTTTGCTTGCTTGTGTTTTCCCATCCTGCTGTCCGTCCTAGAGGGAAACCACCAACAGCCGAAGCCATGACGAGGCGGACCGCCGTCTTGTGCACCCGTATGGCTGGCTTCCAGGAATGGTGGCTAACACGGCTAATGGCGGACACAGCCATGGCAATGCCGATCAAGACCCGGATGAAGGGATTTCGGCGCCGGGCGGAAAGGAGGGCGAAATTAGTGGTGTCCAGGCGCTGCTTGGTGCGCTGCCATGATGATGCCATGGTTGGTGGCTTTGCAGAGACTCTGCGCCGTTCCTGGCCCCTGGCCGAGGCTGGCCCATTCTGGCGGCCAAGCGTCGAGACGCTATTCCATAGACTTTGCTAGAACAGAATTAAGGAGCCACTCTGCGCTCCCGTGGCCACCCTCCCCTCCCAGATAGCCTGGCAGACCCTTGTCCGATGGGCTTCGTGCTTCGTACTTCGTATACTTGGGCCGGCAGGCTGGCAGAGTCAACTGCAGCCAGCGCAGGTGTCAAGTCGCTCTAGTCGCACACGCGGATGCGGCCCTGCATTGGAGGCGCACGTTGTGCCTCGTTTCCCTGGCGCCCGGCTCTCCTAATCCGTCGACAGAGTTGCCCATCCTGACACTACCTACATGCCTACGGTAGCAGCAGCATGGTAGCAGAAGAGTGTGTGGCATACTGTACGAACTCGCAGGCAGGGTGCCCAAGTGCAGCTGGGTGGGTGTTATTTCGTACATGTGCCTGTATCAGGTCCAGCGGTAGTCTGGACGTTCGTCATAATATTGACTCCATCTCGCAGACGACGACTACTACGATTGAGGACAGTACTCCGCGATACGGGACTCGCACAAGAGGTATTTGTCAACCGCTTCGCCGATAGCCTGGCGCGGAGAGAGAGATATTGTAGCTCATACAGGGAGCTGAAGAGTGTTTTGCGCGAGAGAGACCATCAAAGCTGATATAAAATATGGAGTCGGATTACAAGTGTTATTACCGCTGGAGACCCTGGTGGGGATAGGGACCAGCAGCGCTCCGCTCCCTGGCGCAGCTTTGCCAATATACATGTACTAACTCGATAGGCCGCGACGCCAGACGGGCGAGAGCGTTGGCCCATCGTCAGTGAAGCGAAGCTGCTGCGGCCGTCCTCGCGGTATCGTGGAGTACCTGGCGCCCGCTCTGGTGGGAGGCGGTACCCCAAGGTACGCTGGACGCTAGATATCTCGCCTGCGGGTGGCGAACGGTTCATGTTCCCAAGGCGCTATTGCTGCATCTGGCGCGCTCTAGTAGGCACATGGAAGGATCTGAATCTTCTACTGGGCTGTAAGGGCGGCTCTTGTCCGTGCTGTGCCCAGAGCGCTGGATATGTACTGATCAATATCTTAGGTAATGCCATTGATGGATGGGATGGGGTTCTGCTTCAGCGTGAATTGGCAGCAACGTTTGCTTGTACCGGTGTTTACGGGCAGAGATGAGTGATGCCTACCCAACATACTCGCAGAGTCAAGTACCTTGCATTGCCGCTATTGTGATGTACTAGCACTCTAGAGCCTCCATCCTTCTCGTACCAGCGTTTGACTACTTTTCTCTTGATTATTTCTCTTTCATCGTCTCCAAAACCTCGCTACCTGCTCCCCAAGAGATTTCGGGCGGTGGGGATGCAATTTATCAGGAACCCTTGGAAAAAGCCCAAGGGGAGGCGGCGTGGCCCACACGCTGTTCTTTAGGGGACAGCAAGGGCCCTTAGTGCGCCGGCGAGCTCCATGTACTGGGACGCTTCTGCGGCCACGACGAGACATGCCTCGAGGCCGGCTTTAGCGCTGATTGGGACGCGGCCCACTCATTCTGGAAGTATCCCGCATCGCAGACCTCGCGCCAGGTACATGGAAGCGGTGCCTCGGATTTGACTTCGATTGCGCCTCCCCAGCGCTGGGTCCGGTGGCGGCCCTCCGTCACAGCAGCAGAGTGCACAAGGTATAGCGAGGTATAGCGAGGTATGGCGCTCAGCCAGCGTCTTCTAGCGACGGTGGACACCTGCCGACGAGGGCCGTCCAGGGCCCTGTGCTTCCCATCACTGGCACTTGCTAGTGGTGAATGGCAGCTTGAGCACGTCTGCTGCCCCCCCGCCGGCGCCTGAAGACCGGATCGTCATCTATAAACTCGGGCTTGGCAGCTAAAACTTCGTCCCCAGCCGCATCCACCATCTCCGGACAGAACTAGCCTGGGCCCTCACTTGCTAAATTACTGCCCGTTGCTAGTATTTCAGCTCGCGCTCCCTCCTTCTCCATGGCTCCATCCCGGTGAATTCCTCATTTCGCCGTTTTCTTCTCTTCAGATTCTTTGTTGCTTTGCTGTGATACCCCCGTTGCCATCTCTCGACCCACCAGGGACTCGCTGCCTTTTGCCTTCCTGAGCCTCTCTCTGTGCGGACATCTAGACGAGGTTAAGAAAAAAAAAAGAGGAGACGACAAGATAGGAGGCCATTCCCATTATCGAGTTCTTACAGCTACAGGCTCTTCTTTGCTCTTACACCCGAGAATCGCCAAACCCTCTCGACTACGCATATGAACTCATTCGATAGAGGCGATTCCGTCGTTGCTATCTTTCCTCAGCATGTGCTTTTAACCCCCGCGACTGACAGCCCCGTTTCCCTTTCTCCCGGTCTGTTTGCGACTGCAACTGCGGCTTTCAGGAGCAGCAGCCTCACAACCGCTCGCCATGGATTGCCTTGACGGCTATCTCCTTGTTCCCCCCGACCGCAACCACATTCTTGCGAAAGCGCAATGGAAGGTATGTTTGCTTGTTGCCTCGTTTAGCTTGTATTATAATTTCTTGGTTTCATGCTGGTCTTCTTTTCCAAATGGATCCCGTCTAAGCTAACTTGCACTCCTTGCAGTCCCGATACGTCTTCGTTGGCAGACGGACTACGATCAACAAGCAGAAAGACCGACAGAGCGGTAACGGCGTGTGGCCGTCCAGCTCTGGCCCCAAGCCCCTCGCCAAAACGTATACCGACGAATACTGCATCTCCGTTTTCAAGTCCAAAGTAAGCGCTGATACGCTGGCTGCTGCTCTTCTCGGCAACCTATACAGCAATGTCTAACACTTTTCTCTCTCGCAGGAAGATGCGGAACCTTCTTACCAGTGGCCTACGAGCTGCGTTCTCGACTGCCAGGTCCAAATGGTCGCCTATCGCAAACAAGGGCCTATCCAACCCACGCTTGTTGTCACCATATCCGACAAGGAGCGGAAACGCCGCTCAAGTCGATCTGTGGGCTTGATGGCAAGCAAGGAAGCCGGTACTAGTACTCTGTGGTTCCGGACACCACAAGATGATCATCACAACAGTCTTCACGAGTGGGCTCAGTTTATCCTGGACAAGAAGAATCCTCCAGTCTCGGATGGAAGCAGCACGCCGGTGTTTTCGAGCCCCTTCAGCCCCAGAAGCCGTGAGACGGAATACTTTCCCAGACCTGATAGTGGAAATCAGGGGAGCCGCCCGGATCCAAGACCGCTACAACATAAGAGCTCCAGCGCTACGTATTCAACGGGACCTCGCGAGCGGCCTGCCACGTTCAGCTCAGATTCGCCGAGCCTGCGATCCAAGCGAAGCGATATTTCCTCGCCCTCCAGCGTCAGCCAGCACCCGATTCAGAAGTCATTTGCGGCTCCAGGCCAAATCTACACGGGGCCGATGCATAACGATGCGGGGCTGCCTTCGATCAGAGACTCGATTTACCAGGGAGAACTGATCGAGGGATGGACCGCGGCCCAGGGGCGCTCCTCGACCTTGAGTTCACCCACGCGCGGCCCTGAAACGCTGGGCTCACCAATGGAGGCGTCCATGGGATTTGACGTCAGCGCACCGCCTGCCCCTGGAGAGACGATCCTTGACAGGGCTTTTCAGCTAGGGCATATTCCATGGGCAGACACAAGCGTCCCCGGTCAGGAGAACTTCAATTCCATTGCTCGATTCGATGCTCTCATGCGTGAAGTGGAGGATAAGCGGAAACAGAGAGAGGCTGCCCAGCGCCTGGAGCGAGCGGCCGTACGCAACACGTACAATCCTCAAGCAGGACAACGTCTTGACTACAACGAAGAGTTCGATTCCGATGACAACGCGCACTCGGCGGACGAGCAAGAGGGCGACTATGATGGGAGCCCGATTATTTCCCCTTCGGCTCAGCGAGCATTGGCCTTTATCGCAGATCGACGCGGCGAGTCGCCAAGAGACCGCGGATCACGACGTCCCACCATGTCCAGGGCTCACTTGAGCTTCCATGTTGATACGATGGCCTCGGCATCGACATCTCAATCCCCACCCTCACGGCCTCACACAGCCCATGCCAAAAGTCGCCTCAATCCCACGCAGAGGACCCAGAGCACGCCTCATCTGAATCCAATTTCTGCAGGCAGGGTTACCGATGATAATGCTTCACGGAGCGGAGACTCGGATCATCGCCGATCTGGCGCGAGCTCCAAAAGGTTGAGTTTCTCTGAGTTCACCAGAAGGCTCTCGAGCACCAGCAGCTTACTGGTAGTCCAGACCAACAGCAGCGGAGATAGCCGCCGAGGAAGTGTTGGCCCAGAGCCGCTTTCCCCCCGCGTACGGAGGCCCAATATGAGCCATAGGGATACCGTCCCCCCGCCCAGAAGCCAAGAATGGCAGACCCAAGATCGACGCTGCCCGTGGCGCAACAGCGTTGTCGGCGTTGGCCCCGAGGGCGGGTTCCTTTAAACTGGTGCTGCGCCTTGTTTATTGCCCGCCTATCCAATGCATTTTTGGCTGCCTCTTTTCACGTTATGATTCTTTGCCGAATAATACACATCCCCAACGACTTTCACTCATCAGCGTTTTGTTTTTCATGTGAAACTGAGAGGCACAATCCCTAGAGGAACAACCAAATCCAAGGAGCAGGATTTCGAAATGCAAGCATACCCAGCTCACGTCGCCTAGGCGAGATTTCTCCTGTTTCACTCTTACTTTTATTAATATCGCCTCTACATAACGACGACATACATCATTTTTACTATTAGCATCACTACGCACGACGCATTACGACGAGGACTGTTTAAGCCTTAGCATGACTCCGGCGCTGGTTTTATCTTGGGAAGAGTGTACGGGTTTTATTTTCACCTCCCAATTCTCACTCTTCTCTTCTCTTTTTCTTTCCCTTTTCTCTCCTCATCCATAGGAGAGGCGGCTCCTGTTTCTTTTTTGAAAGATCTTACGGTGTTTATTAGATATTCTCAACATTTCCCTTCTTTTTCTTCTTCTTTCTATTTAGTCCTATTTGCGCCCCGGCGTGGGAGAAGAAGGGGTTAAAAACGTATTTAAAGTGACCATGATGGGTAAGCATATAGTCTTTTCAAGTACATGGTGTTTTGAATTTATGAGATGAGACGAAAAGAAATGACGCAGTGACTATCTAAGTAGTCTCTTGCACGTTGTTGGAATCTTTCATAGATAGTTGCTATTGAAAGAAATACAATCAAATCAATCAGTCAATCTTGTGTAACATACTTCATCTGCTCATTACATTAGCTGCTTTTCTTTCTCCCGACAACTCCACAATTGCTTATTTGTTTCTCGCGTCGAAGATGTGTCGGGCGCGGATATCAATTACTATCTACTAGACTACATACCTATGTAATGGATTTCAGCGTATCTATCTACCCCTTCTCTCATTTTGGCCTCTCGTTATTTTTATGTCGCTTATCAACCTTCCCTGGCCTCTCCACCTTGCCAGCCTGCCGCTCCAACTCCATTTCCTGGTTCTCGACATGGCCTTGTTCTTCTTTCTGTTTCTTTTTCATAAATGGTCATAATTTTTTTTTTCCCCACCAATAATAGAAAAACACAGCTCTGTTCTTCTTTGAGTCTTGTTCTTCTAAAATTGTCGATTTTTATCGAATGTACTGAGCAATGGCCTCCTGCAGCTCGGGCGTAAGACGCTGCGAGATGAAGCCCTCAATAGCACCGCCGTGTCTCTGGTTAGCCCCAACCATGTACTGCTTGACCCAAGTGGTCACATCCTGCACCTCGGGGAAGTCGTCCCGCGCAGCAAGCTTGCACGTGTTGAGGGCCGTGAATGTCAATCCAAATCCGATATCATCAGGAGAGTTTTCAAGGATGATTTCGTCTCCGACGCCAGCGGCAGCGCTGGGAGGGTTCGCCAGCAGAGTGAGAAGAATCCTGCAGGTGTTTCCCCAGCCCTTGGCGAATTTGGTAGCAAACACTTGAGAGTCGCATAGCGTTTTGGTCAGAGAGACCACAGCGGCCTTTCGGTCAACGGGCCTTGCCAGCTTGTCTGTTTCCTGCAGGATAAATGGAGGATAAACCTGGGCAAAGACCTTTTCATCTACCTTGTCTGCATGCTTGACAAAGTAATCTGTTCCATAGCCAGCTTCAAGCTTCCCCCCAACGAGATGGAAGAATCGAACGAAGCGGATCTTGAAAGAATCAGCTGGGGATCCTTGTAGCTTTGTGAAAAGCAACCTGAGAATGGTGTCAAAGTATGGGTCAAGAGCCGATCTTAAGAGAAGATAAAAAGTTAGTTATGCAGCAGAAAAGATTCATTGACAATCAACTCACGGCTCAAAAGAATTGACAATAGCCTCGAGAATATCGAAAGCATGGAGCTCTGACTTCTTTCCGCTGAGTAGTCTTTGGAAAATTCCAAGAACAGCCTCAATCTGATTCTCAGAAACAATCGCCTTGGCTACTCTGGGAATAAGAGCGGCCAGCAATCGTGTGCAGGCCGGGATGTTGCCCCTGGTTTCCCACAAAGGAGGCTGCAGCAGAGGGCCAAGCAATGCCTTGTAGTTGTCAGAGACGGAATCCACAGGGCTAGACTCGAGGAGCTGAGCTAGGATCTGGAAAACGTATGGAATGAATTCTATAGATATACCGTTAGTTCCAGAAGATTTAGTCACCTAAGATACCGAGCTCTCTAAAAGGAAAACCTACCCGTAACATCGTCTACCAGGATTTGATGTGCTGGTTCCCATAGTTTCTGATTAATTGCAGCGGCATGCGTCGCGGCACAGTATCGTACCAGAGCACCGAGGGCCTCAAAGTGATAGTAGTAAAAGCGGGGGTTGCTAGGGTTAGACTTCATCACATTTGTGATGAGAATCAGGTGTGTCAGGATCGTATCGAGCCAAGGGCCTGCTCCGTCCTTGATGACAATGAGGATTCTCATCACGCATCGCATCAAGAATTCGTTTTCCTGCAACTTGGGAGCGCTGGTCTCCCTTTCTATCAGCTTGAAAAGATGAGTGAGCAGATCCTTTGCGAATGGCTCGATGTCTGCGCGGGGGAACATTGCGTTGCCCGCATCGTCTGTCAAAAACAGCACGCGCTCCACGGCAATGGCCGCATAGGTGTAGACAACATAGTTGGATGAGTTAAGGTTCTGGATCAACGGACCAATCGCCACTTTCCACTGCTCCTTGGACAATTGACTGCGGAATGTGTAGAGGAACTTGATGGCGTCAACTTTAGAGATTGGCTCAATACCCTCTCCATTGACCAAGTCAGATGCAATGTGCTGCTCGAAGAAGTCGACGACGTTGACAAGTGGGTTGACAGTCTTGACACCTTGAGCCTGTGTGACGGCACCCTTGGCAGCAATTGAAATGAACAGGTAGACGGCAGTGTCTTTGGACTTCCAATCAGACTTTCCTTGGGTGAGGTAGTGGTTGATGTATCTCGAGACAGAGCCAGTAACGGGGGCCTCGAACTTCTCCTGTAGACTGCGGAGGAAGTCGGTGGCTGATCTGCGTCGAGAGCCCGTATCAGAGCCCTCCAAGTCCCGGCGGATATACTCAATCGGCTCATCCTCAAACAGTTCGATATCAGACTCTCGCAGGCTAACGTTGGGCAAGATAACCTTTTCAATGATCTGTGTGAGGACTTCTTCGTTGTTGAAGAGCTCGGAATGCTCTCGAGTCGCCGCAACTGCCGCCAAGAAATGCAGTGACTTGCTGACAAGAGTGTCGTACTTTGTCTCTGAGCCAATGGATGACACCAGATTCCAGGTGCTTGTGATGAATGGCTTGCAGTATTGAGAGAAGTCTGCATCATATTTGAAAGTATAGAGTTCAAGGAAATCGCAAATGTCGGCCTTTGCGGTGTCGACAACGCTGACTTCATCGTCGTCGTCGGTATTCATAATGGCATTGGAGTAATTCAGATACTTGTGAAGCAGCTCGGAGATGCTGGAGAGGTTATCTTCGAAAACAGGAGGCAGGTCGTGGCAGGACATGTCGAACATGATTTTCAGCTGCAAGCTCAGAACCTCAAACCAGCCTTGAAGAGCCGCCTTGTCTTGCGCATGCTCGGTGATTTTGCTGTCGGTAGTCTATATCATTCATCCGAGCTGGCGTTAGTACCAGGTCTTGAAGGAGAGATAATAAAATTGAGAAGAAAAAAACAAGTTGGCAAGAGCTGTTCTTACCGCCAACAACTGAAAGAAGGGAGCACCAAATGTGTTGATGACATGGTTGATTTCGGTATACAGGGCGGTCGTTGCCATGAGTGGCCTCCATCGAACGAAGATGGAATGGGCCACCTCCAGCACACCAATGTTCGCCTTGGGATCGGTGGCAGAGAAGCGGCTGACAAGGTCCTATTCACCATGTCATCAGTATATAAAAGGTTTACAGAGCTCGCATTGGAAGATAGCTACCTGGGTCAGAGTATCCCATCGCTCCCAGAAGTCTGAATCGGCAATGATGCTGACAGCCTCGCCCAGCTGGCTCTGGATGTTGGCAGGAGAGGCGATCATCAGCCCGATGAGGCGCTCTTTGATTACCTGGACCTCGTCCTGGGGGATCTTGTAGTTTCCATCGGCGTCCTGCACGCACGAGTCTTAGTATCTCGAAGGTCCTGTGTCGGAGACGAGGCTCGCGTGGATCGCGTCGGTGGCGTGGCATCGTTACTTACCACATAGTTGATTCGGATGAAGTTCTTGAAGGCCAAAGCAGCGCCTAGCCGAGTGTTGATGGGTAGAGAGTCGTTGCTAACAATCGTGAGCAGCGTCAGTGAGTACTGAGGCTTGGCCGCCTCCTGCTTGAGAGCAGCCTCGGCTAGAGTGATTCGACGCTCGTCAGTCTATGGCGGGCTCTACAGACGCGTTTTGCGCCCTCCTTGTGCTTCACGTTTGCATCCAAGGCGGGGCAATGGGGAGAAGCGCAACATACCTGTGCGGTGCTGAGCAGGATCGAGAGTTGCCTGCAGCAGCTGTGCAATGTGGCCAACGTCGGCCGCCATCTTGAGTTCTGTTCGCGTCGGATGCCGGGCGTAGATGGGTGCGCTATGTTGACAAGACAGAGACAGAGAGAGGGCGTGAGGGCGTAGGTCCAATGTGGTGTTTGTGTTGGCGGTAGGTATGTTTGGTTCGCGTCGACTTTTTTGGAGGTTGCCTCGTCGCTGCTGGGAGCAAGGCTCTAGTGGGGTTGGAGCTTTGTCACGGCCGCTTTAGCTCTGCGACGGCGGCTGCGGCTGCGGCTGCAGGCATGGATCAGGCCGCGCTGAAGCTCGTTTGGGCGCTGTAAATGGGATTGCAGACCTTGCTGGAACAGGATTACTATCAGAATTGCTATGGGCTTGTATTTTGTTTTATTTAGTTGATTTTTGATTCATTTTGATTTATTTTATTTTATTTTTCTTTCATCTTTTCGAATTTGTTTAGTACAATGCTCAATGTAGCTTTAGGTGAACAGGAACAGTATACATCATCAGCAGCTTTTGGCGCTGAGCTAACAGCCGGGACAAGATTTGAATCGAATGTTTACACAAAGATCTGTGCTCTATTGAATTAAATTATCTATGCCAAACATATCTCGTTGTAGCTTTATTAACATCTCTTCTATGTCGAGATATACAGATATACATCTCGCGATTCTTGAACTCATCGCATACTTCATCTTGACGCAATTTTTACCCTCGTCACTTCCAAGGTTTCTGTATCCATCAACACAAACTCCTTCGTTTTCGAAAATGACGGCACCGCAATGAGTCGTACACTTTGGCCGTCAGGGCCGTGAATGACTTTGGTAGCAAACTCGGGCTGGCAGCCGACAAAGTAGACGTGAGGGCAGGTCTTGAGAACAAAAGGGTCGTCTTCTTGGAACGGATAACTCCCTAAAGTCTTCATCAGTATTTTAAATACTCATCAAAAAGAAGAACAGAGGCATAGGAATGACAATCAAGAGAGAGGAGGGAAAACATACACAATGTATCGGGTGCGGTGGGAGCACAACACCTCCACCTGCACATGGCCTCCATCATGCCCAGTCGGTCGTCGCTCTCGACATACTTGAACACATCGTCCACGTTTTGCCCGCCTGTGCCCAATATCCTCCACCCTTCTACTTCTGCTTCCCATGGATTCGTCACAGGGTCGAACCACCCAGGTTGTGGTGCTGCCTTGGTACCGAGTTCCGCCGCATAGGCCCGAGAAAGGGGAAACATGGCGCTGTGAACGGGTTGCTGAGGATAGCTTGCGTTGGCGGGGTCCTGTGCACCAGGCAGGAGAGTGACGGGGATGGAAGGCAGCAGCTCCGAGACAAATTGATCAAAGAGCTGGGATGGCACGGGGTTGTAAGCGCTGGCATCGTAGCCGTATTTCTTCTGCGTCGTCTTCTTTTCGTCTTCATCTTCGCCGCCTTCGTCGTCGTCCTTTTCTTTGACGGTGGAAATAGAATTGCCGGCGATGATGAGCCTACTGATTTGTGAAACATTGGCCTGCTCGTCCGGGCCGAGTGCCTCTCCAAGCAGATACTCCAACAAAAGATCCAGCTCAAGATCATATGACGCATCGGTGCCGGAGAATGACAATCCCGATACGATGGCAATCTTCTTACCGCCGCTTTGTGAAGGGCTGTCCGTCATTTCTGTATCTTCGCCTTCGGACTTGCCGCTCGCTGTAGGTGGTTTGGAGAGGGCCCAGCGCTCTGGCTGAGGAGCCAAGTCGGGAACCTTGAGGTCAATGACCTCGAACTCGCCGTTTGTATTCTCGGTACCCATAACGGCAATGATGCAGCCGGTGACAAGTGGGATATTATTGAGCACATCGCCGACCAAGCGGACACGGCCTGAGTCGTCTTCTAGCATAATCTGATCGGAGCCGTCGTCGGAGTAGTACTTTTGCGAAGAGATGGGCGCAGATAGCCAACGCTAGCAATTAGACAATTGATAGTTAGTATCTTCCATGGCGAGTACACGCATATGCTAGCCAAAGGGAAAAAAGATACTCACATCTTTGGATACGTCCTCTAGGATATTGGGCTTCAGCCGCATGTCCATGTAAACCGTTCCTGCAACCCAGCACAACTCGCCCTGCCGAACATCAAGCACCCGCTCAACCCTCGTAGCTCGCTCGCCGCCAATCTCTGTGCCATCCCATGCCTTTGCAGCCACCTCTTCTACCGTGGGCTTGATCTTGGTGAGCCGCAAGAAGTACATGTCGCCAAACTGCTGCTTGTAGGATCGCTGCTTTTCCAAGGCGAAGGAATGGAGCGGTTTGTATGCTGACTCTGCTCGGATGGGCGCTTTCTGAGAGAGATCCCTTGTATCAGCGTTAGATTTGAAGCAAACGGGCTGATGGGAAGAGGGCATACGCGGGCGTCTGCAAGAGACTGGAGACATCTTCGAGCTTGACCATGACGGCGGTTGTCAGCAGCTACGGCCGAAGCTTTCGTAGACTGGGGATTTTATTCAAAGTCTATGCTCAGCTGGGTCGTCGTCGTGCCTCTTTGAGTACGTATTATGTGGTTTGGTCGCAGATTCTTTGAGCTGTTAACATCCAGGTATCATCGTGAACAGGCTTTAGATACAGCACTTTAGCTCCAATGGTGGTGGAAGCTCGACGCGCCTTTGCCTGCACGTAACTTTTTTGCGCTGCCCCGCGTCGGACACGCGAGGTCACACACCAGGTAGCTGCCCTGTGCCTCGGCGTGCATTCTCACTATATGAGCCACCGAAGACGGGCTAAGGGTACATAAGTGTACTTGTGCCTGTCTCATCCATTAAAGTAGCCCACTGTAATGCTCTATTTGGCCGCTAAGCCAGCGCCTTGCAGGCCTAGACCCCTGCCGTCTCTGTACGCTCTCAGCGGCGTATTCCGGGCTGGCCTTTTCAATTCGGGCATCAATTGAATTCGATCTTGTACGGAGTAACGGAACGCTCCGTAAAAACAGAACCCCTCCCCCACCATACACTGATGAGGAGAGCGATCCTACTGCAAGAAGCCGAGAAAAAGGCGGCCAAGCTGGCGCTAGAAAACTTCGCCAGTGGGGTTTGTTTGTCATTACTGAGACTGGTTTCGATATTTAGTGGTATCTGAAGCGCAAACAAATCTGTTGCCCTCACTCTTCTATCTTTGCTACTCTTTCATACACATATCATACACCAAATCTTTGATCACCTCATTCCTCTCAGCACCACCCGCAATCCAGCCAACATGTCGACTCAGCAGCAGAAACCACCCCAAATCGTGACCAAGAGTCTCTCCTACACCTTTCCAGACTTTTCCACAGGAGTGCAAAACATCACTCTTGATCTGCCTCCGCGCTCACGAACGCTTCTGATTGGTGCCAACGGCGCTGGCAAGACGACCCTTTTGCGTCTTCTGGCTGGAAAACGCCTGGCCCCGGGAGATGCCATTTCCATCTGCGGCGTCGATCCCTTCAAAGAGGGCCTCGAAGGTGTCACATATCTCGGTCTCGAGTGGGTGCTCAACCCCATTGTGCGCAACGACATTGGCGTCGTGGAGCTGCTTCGATCTGTTGGCGGTGATGCCTATCCCGAGCGCCGTGACGAGCTGGTTGACATGCTTGACATCGACATCAACTGGCGTATGCACGCCGTATCCGACGGTGAGCGTCGCAGAGTCCAGCTGGCCATGGGTCTTTTGCGTCCGTGGACCGTGCTCTTCTTGGATGAGATCACTGTCGATCTTGATGTCTTGACTCGTTATGAGTTCCTTGCCTGGCTGAAGCGTGAGACGGAGAACCGGGAGTGCACAATCGTCTATGCTACTCACATCTTGGATAACCTGGCCGGTTGGCCTACCCATCTCGTCCACATGCATCTCGGCACTGTCAAGGAGTGGGACACTGCAGAAAACATGCTGCAGGCCGTTGATTCAAGCGTTGGGGCCACTGGCAATAGCCGTCTCGGAGAGTTGGTCATGGGCTGGTTGAGAGACGACCTCAAGGAGAGAGGACCGAGAAGCCAGGTCAACCGTGGTCCAGAAGGCAAGACCTATGGCTTTGGTGCCATCAAGATTGGAGGATATGGCGATGAGTCCAAGCAAAGGGAGAATTAAGAAAAATTCAGTGTCTCAGGTACGAGTTTTCTCAAATCCACGGATAATTCGTTTTCTTTGGAGATGGTGCCTTCAACGGCTGCTCAGACGATGCATGAGGTGGATCTTTTCTTTGTCATAAACGGGTCAATGAGCACAGCATTCAACGGTGCATGGCGTTGCTATTTGGCGGAGGGGCAGGCCTCAACTCTGCCTTCACAGCCGGATTTCAGTTTCATTCTGTTTTCAACACTCTGGGATGGGATAGCTGATGGATAAATCGCATTTTTTTTTTGTTTTCCCCCCTTTCTCTTTGTTTCTTTGTTTTTTCCATTTGTTTCTTTTGATGATACCCTGAATTTCAACCGATGGGATATAGGCAGCTGGTCTGTTTCAACTAGGCCTAATCAATATTTCAATATACAGCCACCATGAAAGGGTGCAATATTTTTCTTTCTCTTTAGTTTCCTCGTCTTCATCTAAATTGACATTTTTGCCCGTGCTCGCGGCGTTGCATCCATTGAGTTCTTCAGCACTGTCATTGTGTTCTTCAACAGCTCGGCGATGCCACCGAGGCTCTTTTCTGCCAGTGATCTCAAAACTTCGATACGGTAGTCTTGCCACGAAAGCTGTATACCTCCCGCGACAGCCAATTTCGAAAGACTGTTTTGTGTCACAGGCCCAGCATGCCTTGTCCTTATGGCGCTATCGCTGCTTCCGATGGCAGCGTCCTCGAGATCTCGCACCGAGCGGATGCTCTGGAAACAGAGTACAGGAGAATATGATAGAGTAAGAAGTGAAGGCAGAGAGAAAGCCTTGTCCACTGAAGACACATATGCCGTGAGGTTGGCCACGGTAGGCCGTGGCATCAAGCAGCCATGTGAGTTGGTGTCCGCATCGCTAAAAGCCCTGCTTCGCCAGAAACAGTTACAGATATCCATGAGATACCCGTTATATAGGTTCACGTAGGAACGGTCATAGGAGAGAGCATCGATGCGGTTAGATCCATCGTTTCTTGCCTTTGTTGACATGGCCATTTCGAAGCCTTTTTTGTAGCATGCCAGGATGCCACAGAGGCGGGACATGGTGGCCACAGAACTGCTGAACAAGAATGTATAAATCAGCTCGGAGGGTGGCAGCTCAATCCGTATATAGTATTTGAGAGAATCGTCATTGACGAGGTGAATTGCCTGTTCATAGAATTCGATGATGGCTATATTCACCGACTCTGTGGGGGAGGTTTGTAGAAGAGTGAGACTGAGTCGCCCAGTATGGCGTATCAACGCCGTGATGCTCGTATTTGCATGGGCTGGAACTGGATCGCTCGATTGCAATATGGCAGTCCAGTGACGGAGTATGTTGGTATACAGACGTAGAATTTCCTCCTGAGAGCCTGGCGTATTATCCAAGATAGCCAGCTCCAGTGGTTGCAAGATGCGTTCATACAATTCTAGATGGAACAATTAGTTTATATATATATATATATGTATATGTATATATACCATAGAGGAGCGGATACTTGCCTTGGAACTCCACAAGAGGAGTGAACGATAGAATCTGTAGAATGGAGCCATGCTGGCCAGACCCATTCCACTGTTGGAAAAAAACAGCAAAAAAGCTTAGGATAACGGGAGGTATAGACTATCGTCATGTATCAGCAACGGCCTTGAAAATGAACGGACAGTATATACGCCTGCATGAGCTCCGACTTACTTTACTTTGCACCACAAATTCCTTTACGACATCCAAAACTTCCCAGAGCACGGTTTCATCAGCATCGCCATCAATGACATTCTGCAGAACCGAGTTGAGCCAGTTTGCTACCCGTTGGTAAGCCTCTGCGTTCGGACGCAGAAGTAGTAGCTTTTGCAACAAGGGATCGGCGAGGACGGCCACAAGTTGGTTGGGTAGCTCTATCCTGTCAATATTCTGTACGAAGCCTGTGATGTTTTCGACTTCTTCCAAAGTAACAGAATTCTAGATTTATGTTAGTATACGGATGGGCGTCGGAGGTCATGGCTATTTTACCTCTGTGGCATGAGACGTGTGAACGGCCGGTACAACTCTGTTTCCTCGGCCTCGGCCTGTGGGGCGATTAACCCGGAAGCCATCAAGAACCGCTTGTGAATTCTTTTCTGCTTGCAGAGCATAAGCCTCTTGTACTTCCTGAAGCCTTTCTTTCCACGATATGTCCGGATGCTGGGGCAATGCTAATTAGTTCGGGTCGATTTCAATCTGTGCTATCGTCATGAACGAACCTTGAAGGCGGAGGCCCTGCCTCGAACTAGCTCTCCCAAGATGATTTCCGGATAATAATCTTTATAGACTCTGAGAAGGCCAATTAAATAGGGATCATTGGCTGTCTGTCGTGATAAATTCAAGCTTAAAAACGAAACTGGTCAGTTCTCGAGCTTTCACAAGATATGGTCCCTATCCTTCTGATGAAATACTCACAGAGCCTGTATCCTGAAAGGTCTAACATGTTTTCTTCGTGTGATGAGTGCCAGTAAGTGGCAGAGATTCGGTCGAATCGCCGCCGTATTGAGCAAATTGAAGAGAACACTGTAGGCTTGAGCGAACACGGCTGGGGTTTCCAGCACCTGGTGAATCATGATGAGCCACCTTAAGAGGGCTACCTGGATACTGAGCGAAGGCTTAAGTGCTCCATGGCCAAGAGCACCAATAACACGAATGGCAACATCGCGGGATACTCTAGAGACAGGGTACAGATTTCTAACTATGGCATTTCGACTAGCCTGGTCAAGGTGGCTGGGTGTAACGACCACTTCAATAAGCTGGTCGAGTGCTTCCGGCAATAAGCCATTTTCGTATGCCAAAGAGGTCAGGTTTGCTATTGTGAGCCTGATATCTCCCATTCGGGACTTGGCTGGTAACTTGCAAGCTAAAACAGGGACGATAAGTAAATGCTACACCAAAGGGGCATGCTATGCTGGTCCACTCACCCGCAGCCACATCGCGAATGAGTGTGTCAATCTCCTTGGCTGCAGAAGACGACATATCCTCGTCAATCAATGTTTCAGAAAACAAAGAAATAACAGGAAAAGTGAGCACTGTGGCTGGTGGTGGTGGGCGAATGCAAGAAGCCGAATTGGCTCAAAACACGTTGTGGCGCGTCAGTCACTGAAGCGAATCGGAAAACAAGGCGCTACTGCCAGTTTTTCACAGTAGAAAGGCTTCCATGAAAAATTCAACAAGAACGAGAATGAATGCCACGTTTAGCTTTGGCCCGCCGTCCGGCGTCTTGTTGAGCTGTGCCCCAGCGAGGATGGCGATATCGTGGCGGACTGGACGAATTCCTTGTTTGAGTGCCTGTGGAGAAACCAGCTAGCGCGTGCAGCTCTGCGCCGGCCAAGGCTCAATTGGACTGCGGCTTGGATGCAGCTGAATAGGAGAGCAGGAATAGCAGCTGTGTTGTGCTGTGTTGAGTTGTGTGTGTGGATCAGATGCGGCGTGTGTACGTGTAAAGGATTGATCGAGGCCCGGATGGCTGAATTAGACCAATATGGAGCATGAAGCAGCGAGCTGTCTTGCATCGAGCTAGTGGCAGCATTGCATGTCTGTCGTGTCACAGTACGTCGCACTGTATCTATATGTAAAACAAGCTTTATACTAGCACTATCTTGCGATAATTCGCACAGTGATACATAGGTGTGAAGCCCAACTACTATACCTCTTCTATGCAGCTTGCATTCCGGCCTCAGTCCCGAGGTGTCATGGCGGGACTTGGGATATGTGAGGCGGGAGAGACGTGGTCAAGATCATCGCTTCTTAATTTTAAGGTCTATGCGAATGTGCGGGAAACAGCCATTTCGCAACATCGTAAGCCTCGTAGGCCTCGATGATCGCGACGTGGCAGGCATTAGTGCTGTGGTGTCATTGGACTACTGCAGGTACAGCTTTTCACATATCAGGTCTCGTAGGAGGCTCCAGTGCTCATCAGTTTGGGATTTATAGACCTGTATTAGCAAGTACCGCCCCTGCCTGCTATATATGTCGAAGGATATCAACATTTGGCTAGGCAACTTGGGTACTTGGTTCGGCCTTTGGAAAAGCTGCTCTAGATAGCTGGGTGGTCTCAGTCCAGGGTTGACTGCAAGTAAATGGTTTGACGGAGAATGTTTCGGAGGCTGCGTATTAGTAACATTGTCATTGATTCGTCATAAAGCCCCTTCAACCTACAATGAAGGACCGAATATACGCGTAGTAGATTGATATCAGTTAGCAGATGTAGATACGAACTAGCAAATAGATTCGGGAATCAAGTATCTTAATTTACTGCTCCCTTTGGCAAATGGTGCTTATCAAGGACAGCCATAGCGTCTTATATTTCTGAATTCGACTCCCCGTGGAGCAAAGTCTCCTCCACAAGGTGCCTACAGGAGAAGTATTTGGTCGACTGACTGTCACGTCTACCATAAACTACCAAGTGGATAAGCAGCCACCGGACTTCATTGTTTCTGCTAGTACTTGCATGTGATAGCGTTGGCACTCACATGATTACTCACTTGACTTTTCGTCTGTGAAAGATTTAAGTGATGAGCTTTTCCTGATGCTTGGAAACCGCCCTCCCCGAAGGGGGGGGGGGGGGGGGGGGGGGGGGGGGGGGGGGGGGGGGGGGGGGGCCCCCCCCCCCCCCCCCCCCCCCCCCCCCCCCCCCCCCCCTGCGTGCCTGCCCTATCTCGTCGTCTGTCGCTCTCTCTTTCCGTTTCTGCGCTCAGCACGCCCCAAGGCAAAATTTTCTCCAAGCCGCCAAGCAGACATCTTCCATCTTCCATCTTCCATCTTCCCCTCTTCCGCTCTCCTTGTCCTTGTTACCACGACGCTCTTTGCCTCACTACTGCACGCTTAGCCCGGCATAGACGCAGACGCATCAGAAAGCCTTGGCTGCTACAAGCGGCACTACTCGCCGATCCTCGAAGCTCTCCCGCCGCCCTTCCCGGCTCCGGCCCCATCGTTCCGGCATATTAAACCAGCGCTAGGCCGAATGCATGCTTGCCGGTGCACTCTACGACTCGGTCTTGTACACATACGAGCAAATCACTACGCATCGCATTGCATGGTGCAGCTTGAAGCAATCCATTACTTGGTCACGACACCCATCGGAAGGCATTTGTTCTTAAGTGGCTAGTGTATGCCCAGCGCAATATGGGTCTCGTCCGATTGGACCGGTGATCATACACGAGAGCCCCTTGCGTCTTTGCCTGCTTGCTGGATTGTATCTTATTGGCAACCGCATTAAGTGGGTGAAGCCACTCAGAATGCGAGAGGTTTGTTTTTATACACGTTGTTACACTGCATGAAAAACTATTATGGCGGTAAGACAGCAAAAGTGCGACGGGTATTTCGTGGCAATTGGGCAGTTTCTCAGGCCTATACAAGCTATATCCAAGTGGATGTTGCGCCCTTGGCAATCAATGGCTTCCAAGAATATCCTTTGCACCAGCCTCTCTTTCGAATCAAGTTACGATTGGACATCAGTCTCACTTACACTACACCTCAGGTGTCTTCTTTGTATCTTTGATGACTCCCTGCTTCACAAAACCCCAATATGCCGGCTTAGCCATGTCCAGGCTAGGGTACAACTTGTTTGGTGCAGTGTGAATTTGCCAATCTCTCGAATAAAATGATCTCAGTGGGCTACCAGGCCAAGTGGCTCCATGGTCCCTGTCTGTGTTTGCTTTTGGGCATCCTTATGGCCCTCAGCTCCTCCATACGTTACTGTTTGCTTCGATTTATTGGCCGAATTTTACGACGCAGCGCCTGCCTTTGCCATTTTTGGCACGAGCTTTCTCCCCCTTTCCCTATTTCAATAGCTCGACCTGACTTGTACCGGGGTCAGGGCCAGCGAAGCAAAGATTTACAGAAGTTGAGGGATTTCGCACAGTGATAGCCGCGTCTCAAGCCCCATCTCGTCTAAAGGGACGCAAATGGCCAAATCCCTTGGTCAACGGTGGACCAAATATGCATGTT
Organism: Trichoderma sp. 2475; assembly: GCA_038502285.1. Classification (NCBI taxonomy): domain Eukaryota; kingdom Fungi; phylum Ascomycota; class Sordariomycetes; order Hypocreales; family Hypocreaceae; genus Trichoderma; species Trichoderma sp. 2475. Next base: position 527,486 of record JARPVV010000003.1, on the reverse strand, counting down.
TCGCCACATTTTATGTCGAGCGTGCTTGAATTTTAGTTGTATCCATGGCCAATCCCACAATACCCCCACGCGGAGTTAATCCCTACGTTTTCTCTCCCCAGCCTTCCCTTGTTGTTGCGAGAATCTTTTGTATCCATCGAATAGTCCTGGTCTCTTGTCTAGCCCAGCTGTTGAATACTAGGCAAAATTAGGGCTATACCTACTATTGGTACGTATAAAGCCTACGCAGCCATTTGAAATTTTGAAGCTGGCAGTCCGAGCCTTGTTCTTCTCCATTGTGGCCGCTGCTGTACAAAGAGGAGCTTTGGCTATGAAATACCAATCAACGTGTATTTTTCTTTTCTATTTTTCCTCCAATTGATTCAACGCAAGTATTGTCTGTCACATAACTTGGAACAGCGGAAGCAAGCATTAGGGGCTGGTAAAGTGCTGTTACATCGCAAGAACGCTGGCCTTCTGTCCAAGTCTTGCTTGTTTCACAGCCTAAATTGCGGTATCAGTTGATGAAGTCGCTATACAAGCCAAGAGTCCTAATTACTCGCCCCGTGTGATGCCTACAAGTCATTTTCAGAAGGCCTGTAGCATCCACAAAGCTTGAAATTCTCCTTCTTCCCAGCCGACCAACTATAGGAGCCAACATGTCCACTACAGCACTCTGGCCTGGCGGAACTACGCCCAGCTTATATCCCCCTGGAGCTTCAGAGAGGCCTGCCGCCGCAATTCTATGGGATTATCAGAAATGCATCCCACTCGCTCGAAGTTGCAGCTGGGACGGACCTGTCACTCTTCTAACCCCTGTCGTGGTACCCCCGGCTGGTAATGATCCCGCTGATAATAGAGATCCTTTTGAAGTATTCGGGCAGTCGATTTCCAGTCGAGATATTTCCATACGACATGTTCCGTACACCAAAAACCAGGGTATTACCGGAGTCCACGTGGCGTTCATTAGAAGAGCAAAGGTCGTTATCTTTGTGATTACTCACTTGGACGGCCCTGGGTTCCCGCTCCAGCTGGGGTTTGCTGAGCTCGTGGCACAGATATGCGAATCGCGACCTCTGATAATCCTTGCCTGCTGTCCTGTTGCCGGCCACAACATTCCCGGAGCCTATTTTCGGACGCTGGTACACGTCGCCGGATATGCCAATCCTGAGCTGCAGATTGCAGCCACTTTGGTTCTTGATGGCGGCGCGGGCTTCACAGCGCCATGCGCGAACATGTCTATACAAAACCAGTTATTGGATGCCGAATCTTCATCGCCAGTTCGTCCCTGGGTTGCCGAACGGGATCTATTAGACACATGCGCTCTTTGGCAAGAATGCCTCCCCTACCCGTTACATCTCAACCCAGCAACTCTAGGATCTCTCTTGAAGAGAGATGGCTACGCACTGCACTACGTTGTGCGAGAACCGGTTAATGGATCACTGATTGGATTCTGTGCGGCATTTGCTACTTTTGCAGACAGTTTCGATGTTGCTCTGGTAGGCTCCATTGCCGCCGTCATCGTGCGACCCGCCTATAGAGGACGAGGAGTTGGCTCATCACTCTACAATGCTGCCATGAGCAGGCTCCAGAGAGTGAGAGGTGTGCAAAGATTGCACCTGGGGTCGACATTTCCTCGACTGCTCTGCGGCGTGCCGGTCGAGATGGATTATGTGGACCAGTGGTTCGAGAGAAAAGGTTGGCCTGTCAGCAGGCAAGGGCACGAAGGCCAGGGTGGCCTTGTCGCAGACTGGATTCTTCGGTTCTTGGACTTACCAAGCATGACGGTTTACTCCACTGGCCTGAGATTCAGGCAGTGTGTCGATGCCGATGCCGATCAAGTGTTGAGTATCGAGCATCGCCAGCCGGCGACAAGTACTCACAGTCATGGCTGGTATGATCTGTATGCGCAGACACTGAGACAAGGGTGCATAGGCGATATCGTCGTTGCATATGAGAACGAGACAATAGTGGCTACTGCCATTATCTACACACCTGGCGGAGGGAGTCCCGCGGCAGTTGAAATACCCTGGCCGGCAACATTGAGCAGTAGTATGGGTGGAGCAACTTGTATATGCATCAAAGGTGAGTCTGAGCTCCCCTCCCCCCCGATCCTTTCTTCTATGCGTAATGCTACATCGACACGCATCCAATGACATCTTTGCTTTGTTGCTAATGATTGGCGGGTTAGACGCGAACAATTCACGAGAGATAATCCTCACTGAGATGATATTCGCATGCTCTCGTGCACTGAGCCAACGGGGCATGACTGGCATGTTTCTGGACGGAGTGTCTGCCGGAGAGCGAGAGATCATTCCGCTAGGTAAGCTGTTTGCAATGATGACTTTGGTATTCCTGGCTTACACACTGCCATAGGCTTTCGAAGGTGGATGCAGTACAAGGATGTATGGAGAGAGATGCCGGCTACTTAGTCGCGACTGAGGCGCGTTATCATGTATTGCCTTTGAGCTATTTGCGCGGAATGATGGAGTGGGCTCTAAAGAGAATTTCTTTTGTATGTCGTTGTCTCGTAGGAGAATAAAAATAGATGCGGCTTATTGACCCACGTCTTGTAAACATTAGACTTGACTACAGGATGGAGTGAATGCGTGGGCGAGAATTGAGCATACCGGCCGATACATGATGCAACGACATTTCTCAATAGGCAAATGACTACACCATCAAGGAAGATATTACTCGAGATGACAAACGTCGTTGTAAATTGGTATAAGTACTTGTACCTATATGTATATAGATAGAGTAGAGAAGACAGCAAATGACTTTCGATCAAAAAAGTGACACACATACCAACGTAGAGAAACAAACTTGACGACGAGCAACACAAAACTTTTAGACCCAGATAGATTTCCCACCCTCCTAATAGTGTAAACGCCCACCGCTTCCCAAATCAGAGTATTCTTTTTTCTCTGATATCAAATCGTCATTGTGTAAAAAAACCAGAGAAAAAAAACAAAGAGAAAAAAAACAAAGCCTATACGAGTACATGACGGCTCGCGCCTTGCAACAGACTGTTTGGCCCAGTCTTCATCGCTCTTTCTTCCTTTCGTGTTTTTTTTCTTCTATTATTTAAGATTATTTTTTTGTTTGTTTTTTTGTAACCCAGGAAATTAGTAGTAGAAAAATATTCAACTGTACAGCTAAGCCCACTTCGAAAAGTCAACTGATTCCACGAGTGAGTCAATCCCATTTACCGTGCCCACTTCAGTGTCGTTGGTCTGGGCCGTTGATAGTATTGACGAGCGATGAGATGTCTGCTCGCTAGTGTTGGTGAAGAAAGTGGCCACGCTTGTCCTCCGCAGGCTGTTGAAGCTATCTCGCACACTGCTACCACCTTGTTGAGCGGCATCTTGGAACGGCTGTAGAGGCTGTGGCTGGATAGGCATTGAATTGGCGAGGAGCGTCGGCGGTGACGTTGAGGACACAGAGCCGGGCTTTGGCCCGTGTTTCTCTCGCAGTCGCTTGATTTCTCGAAGACGACCAGTCCATGAGCTGATATGCTCGCCCTCTTCCCTGTTATGCCACACGTGAGAGAAAACAGATGCATTCATGGCAAGAAGCCGGATGAAGGCTGGGAGAGCCTTCAGAGAGACCATTTTGGTATCGGATGCTGGCGAGATCGATGGGAATCCGGGCTTGCTCATCACTTGCACGGTGTAGAATTTCTTCTGCTCCGGATCCACCTCCCTGGCGGCCAGGAATGAAGCTGGAGACGCTGGCGTGATGACAATGTTGACAAAGTTGAATTGGCTGGGGAAAGTGTCGAATTTGAATGGAAGTCCAGAGTCGTTGAAGATAATATTGACAAAGTCATTACCAATGTGCCGCTTTTTCGCCACGCACAGCGAATCCCGTTCGAGATTTGTTGGCATTTGCGTCGTGACATGGAAGACAATCTCAGTTACCCTGTCTCTCCAGCAGAATGTATATTGCCCATCGGTGTCGAATTCGCGATCCAAGCCCTGAGTGTTGAAGTTTGCACCTTTAAGTTTAGTCAAAGTCCCAAGGCCGTTGAGAAATTCAAGGTAGTCGTCACTCCCAGATACGTTTGCCAGTATCTCTGCTTCCTCAGTCTGGCCTTCACCCATGTAAATAACGCCGACCTTGTGTCCATCCAGACTAGAAAGGCGATCAAAGACTCTGAGAGTTCTTTGAGTGACATCATCGTCTGGTAAGGGGATGGGCCTTGCAGAATCGTGCGATTGCGGAATCGGAGACATAAGCTGCACCAACAAGTGGCTGGGCATGATTGAGTTAGACGTAGGCTGGCCTTCTCTAGTGATGTCGACATGATTCTCTATTTGATGAGGAGGGGGAGGTCGGTACGATTCGCGGACAGTGTATGCCGACGTGCCTGATGGTTGTCTCTTAATGATTTGAGCCCACCCAGATGCTGTGGCCTGCTTGACGGTCACAATACTGTTTCCAATTAGCCACCGTTTGACTGCAATGCTGCCAAAACGATCTTCGGTGAAGTAAGGATCTTCTGCCGACTCATCAACATCTGCAAACGTGACCCTTTGCATAAAATCGATCGACGTGACGGCGTGATCATCCATGGCATGCACAGGACCATCCGTATCTGCAAACAGTTTCTTTGCGATCCAGCCGACTTGGTTGACACGGTCGGGTAACTTGAGCGCCAAAAACCAGAACAAAATCACATGATAAGCCAAGGCGTGGACATATTGTGGAAGATCGTCTGAGAGAGCGGGCTGCGACGAATCTGACGCCGCTGAAATTGAACCACCAGACAAACCAGACATTGGTAGCTCGCCTACGTGGCTGTTCCGCTGCTGAATCTGTTTCTTCTCTCTAGCATAGTCCAGGTATCGGAAGCAAATTGCAAAGACAACTCTATACTCGTCTTCTCTGAAGTTGACGTACACATTGTGTAGTCGACTGAGGCAGGCAAGAAATTCCAAAATGTGTACTGAAACAAACGGTTGCGTGATGATGGCGGCCATCTGGTTCAGCATCTGGAGCAACGACCTGCTTGTTGAAAGTGGCAACTCGTGACAGCATATCGACAGGGCGTGAATGCAACACTTGGCGCTTCTTTCCCATGTAGAAATGCCATGAACAAACACTTTGACAATTTCGTCTTCATCCGCTTTCTTAAAGTGCTCATGGTAGCTGAGAATCATGGTTAAACTGTGATACAGGCAAATTGCTATATCAGCTCGGCGCAGGCCCAAGGCATTGGGGGGCTCTTGGAAACCGTTCTGCCGAATCTGATCGCATACCATTTGGCGAAGTTCCTGTATCTCCTTTATGGCATCTCTAAAGATTGCATGGTTGCTCAGCTGCGATGGCAGATGCACCAAGACAAAGCTGTATATCTCCCAGTCGCATCCTTTGAGCATGTTCAAGACCGTGCTCAGCCAGGCCGATAGACTGAGAGCACAGGGTTGATACTCTGTTCTTTCGAGTGCGTGCTGTTCATCTTTCGTCTCATCCTCAACTTGGATATGAGATCTGAGAATTGGGCTATTCAAGGATGGGGCGGCTTCAGGCAGTGCGTTTGGATCTGGATACTTCCACATTTGACTCTGCCTACTTCCAGTCTGGCCTTGACTAGCAGATACACCGCGTACTCCGCGGGATGACATGGTCGCTTCAGTTCTTGACAGACGAGCCATGTTCGTCATTTCATCGGCCTGTCTTTTGGCTAGCGAACTCTCCGTACGAAGCAGAACAGTAGCAGTAGACATGGCTTCTACGCTGTTGTTGGTAATGAAGATTCGATTCGCCCAGTCAGCGCGGAGCCTGAAAAGCAGTTTCATGGCTGTCAATCGGGCATCTATCTCGCAATGATCCAGCGCTGCAATGCTGACTAGCACATTGAACAGCTTCTGGCTTTTATCGTTGTGGAAATTCATAAGCCGCATAAACATACGGACGTATCCCCTCGTGACAACGTTTGATGGCGACTGTTCTACTGGCGATCTCGTGTGCTCGGCAGTCTCTGATGAACTTGGCCGTACTAGGGGCGATGTAGGCGAAGTAATGGGCGATTTTAGTCCATTGCTAATCACAATAGCTCGCAATGCATTAATAACAAAGTCAAAGAGATCTATGTCGCATGAAACGACCACTGAGGTCATAAACGATATGACAGCATCCAAGACCAGGACGTCTGCCTCCTCAGCAATATTTTGGAGTATGCTGTTGGCAAGACGAGGAATAAAGTTCTGTTCGTCTCCATCGCCCACCAAATCAACAAGGTCGTAAGCATCCATCATAGCTTGCAGAGCTCGCAGCCGCGTATTTGACGAGCGGCTCCGATTATTGAAAAAGCCGTCAAGTACAAGAGCCAGATTGGCCTCCCATTGCAGATCTGAAGGAGAGCAGCATCTGAATTCTTGAAAGTAGTCAAGAACAGTACACGCCGCGTTGTCGGAAAGAAGTTGATGCACACTAGCAAAGAACTTGATGACCGTTTGCCTAGGCACAGAGTCGCCCGACTTCTGTTTCACCACAACGTCAAGCCGAGCGATAAGCAGCTGTATTTCCTCACAGACAAGGTTGTCCGTAGATTCATCCCTTGGCCGGTCACCTGCCGCCGGAACAGCGGCTTCTTGGATTCTGCGGAAGCATTCTGATGCCGTATCCAGCAGAACAGACCAATCCTCCTCGAGGATTAGGCGGTGCAATTGCCCACTCTCATCGCTGAATAAAGAGTTGATGAGGAGAAGAATGGCATAGTAAACTCTTGGCGATGATGAGATCTTGAGAGTGTTGGATAAGCCATCGGCTAGAAGCGCATATGGAACAGGGGGATATCCGCTTTGTTTAGTCTCGGACAGGAGCCTCTGCAGGACAGCAAGTGCGCCCCTAAAGTCTCGCCCCATGTCTTTGCTGCTGACTTCATTCGCCGATGGGTTGCGTAGAACATCGAGTAAAATACGGACTGCGGCCTGACCATTGTGCGAAAGGCAGAGATTCGACAGGGTATTCCAGGACTCGTCATTGAGGGCGGAAACAAGGCAGAAGATGGAGCTGAGGACTTGGATCGTGCTTTTGAGCTTGCTGTTGGGCACGGAACCAAAGGTTACAATGGCATTAATGACGGATATACAGGAACGCAAATCCTCTTCAACACTAGTACTCATGCAAATATCGAGCAGACAGTCAATTAGGTCCGATATCGACTTTTCATCGGCGGGGTTGAAGTTGAATTTGATGACATCCAGAATGAAGGCAAACAGCTGTGCAAAGTTCTGATCTTCGCCAGTTGCAGCAGCTTTGTTCTTGGAGCTCCTTTGCCCGCGCGCCTGGGAGGCTTTTCGCGCGGCACGGGCAGCATTATATGCATCCTGAAGCCACTTTGTGAGGAGGGGGAGCAGTTCATAGTCGAATCCGGCCAATATTCTGCCGCGGTTCGTCAGGTCCACCAGCGCGGCAAGCTGCAGATGGAAATCATCATGATTCGCCGGGGCGGCCACGGTCTGAAAATACTCCTTTCGCTCCAAATCTGTCGAAGAAGAGTGCTTGACACATTCCGTCAGCAGCTCCCAGCCGGCCTGTCGCATCGCATTTGGCTTGTTTGGTTCAATCAGATCCTTGGCAGCATACCATATCTCGAGGACGGGACTGAGCGGGTAGCCGCTAATGGCAAACTTGAGGGTGTTGGCAGCTGAGATTCGCTCGGATGGACTGCCATGCTTCAGCAGCTCGAAAGCATCCATATGGTTTGCGGATAGGCCGCGAGAGCTTATTGGTACGGCATTGCTGAAGTCGGTTCTCGGGAGCGCCGCCGTCGACGACGAGAGCGGCGGCGGAGACTTGGTCGACTTTGAGCCGGTCAGGCCACGGAAGACGCTGGCGATGCCGCTGGGGCGTATGGAATCCGGCGACGAAACATCCTCTCCAGGCTGTGGGGACATGTGCTCGTCTTAGAAGGTCTGAGGCTTGGCTGCGAAGAGGGACTATGCTAGCGTGTAAGCACATGAAGAACTTGACTCAGTCGAACAAGGCCATGCAAGCGGGGGGATTGGAGGGGACATGAAGTAATCGTGTAGCTTGGATATCATGCTGCCGCAAAGGTGCTTGCCAGAACTCGCCGGTGCACGACGTTGGGGGGTTGCGCAGTCGGATCAGGCTATGATGGGAGCACCGCAGACCAAAAACAAAAGAATCAACCACTCACTCCTCGAGGACCATGTATCCTAGACAGGACATCAAGGTTCCTGCAGGTATATGAAGGCAGAAAGTCCGTGGTGGCAGCAGCACGTGCGCAGAAAGAGTACGTTCGCGAACAGGCAGAGCTGCAGAGTCGGTGGTACGGCGTAGAAACAATGGACAGGCAGATTGGTTTCGCGGGCGAGGCAGAGAGAATGTCGAGGTTGGACGGCACGCCAAGAGGAGTCGCTGTTCAGCTGTGGCCAAGGACGCCGGGATAGGTCATCGGTCGGAACGGCGAGTTGAAACTGGAGTCGAGGGCAATGCCGAGCTGCAGCGCATCTGTAGAATGTTGTGATATGGGCGAGCCAGCAGAAAAGGGTGTACAAAGTTTTTTTTTTTTTTTCCCTTCCCTTCCCTTGAGGTGCAGGACGGCGAAAGCTATTGGCGTAGGGCAGGTCGTGCAGGATGCAGGATGACGGAGGGCGGCAGGCCTTTTCATTTGCTCAGGAGGCCTTAGGTAAGGGCCCTTGGCGCCCTTGAGCTCGCCCCAGCAGCTTTTGCTGCCAGCGACAGCCTGGGCACGGACCTCGGCCTAGCAGGTACATGCACCTGGACCGCGCCAGCTGCACATCACTGATCGCTGGCTCTGCCTTGTGGGCGGCGAAAACGCCCTAACGGCGCCCTAATGGCATCGCAACCCGCCACTAGATAGCGGTTCCGCCCGCCACGCCTGCGGGCAGCCACCTGATTGCAGTCTGGTGCCAAAGGGCTGAAGCGCAGCGTTATCGCTATTAGCGCACTCGTCAAGCTACTAGCCCTTTGAAACGCGGCCTGAAGCTACATGTCAATGACGGCGATGGGTTCAGGCTTTGCTGATTTGAAAACAAGTTGAGGCGTATAATGCTATGAAAGTCCTGCTCAAGTATCTCTGCGAGGGTCTGTGCACTACTAAGCAGGTACTGCCCCTTCAAAACTACCTCGTGGTACCAACATCTTCTGAGAATGGCGTGCAAGACGACGGCAGTGTATCGTTGCCTGAGATAAACCTGACGGGGGTGTTGATGCTTAGATTCGGCGGCAGCTACCCGCGGTGCCGATACATGTATTCAGCTGACAGCTCTGTTTCTCCCAGTCATCTGGGAAGCGAGAGGAGCTCCACTGTCCAGGAATACGGCGAAAGGAGACCTTCATTTACGTTGTGCGTATCGTATTGGCGAAAACGCTTCCTCTCCTTTCTTTTCTATACCCAGGCATGGTTACATGTATATCATGGTTATACCCCCTTATCAGTCACGGCGTCTGTCTGGGTGCCTCTAATGAGAGGCTGGCGTACTAAATTCAAGACAATTTTTCTCACTGTGCTGCGGCATGGGTCGAAAAGATTGTACGACCCTAGATGCTCGTCGGCATAAATTTTCTCGCCGAGTGTGGCATCGGCCATCTCACTGTATCATCACACAATACGATGGTAGCAACGCCAGCCGTTGGTGCCTACAAGTACCCAGGACTGCTACCTACCCATTAAGAATTATTGTCGCAAAATGTATGTTGAGGAATGAAGAAGCGGAAAAGCCACAGTAGATGTAGCGGAAGCATCCATCCAAGGTCCATCTTCTGCGTCATCCTCATATAATATCCATAAATCCTCTGGCTTCGAAACGCTGGTCATAGCAATCATTCAAATCAGAATTCAAGCAAATTTGAACATGCTATAGAGAATTTTCCTCATCTAAAAAGGTCTGGACTTGTTCTCTTGTTGTGTGAAATAAATTGCACTATCCCCTGAAACTTTGCTTTTTCTGATGGCGTGCCTCAAGATCAAGCTATTCAGACATATAGTTTCTGGTATTAGCGTACAAATTTCAGGCTATTCTCTTTCAACTAATGCAAAGGGAAGCAATAGCCGACTTATTTATCCACATAGCTTGACGGTGAATCACATAGCAGTATTTGGGAGATGACCAGTCGTTCATGTTTGACTCCTTTTGAAATGATTCTTTTTGCTTTTTCCTTCCTGTTAGTCCCTTGTTAAGGAAAAAATAGCAGGTGGGATGGTCTAAAAGCACTCATCGCTAATTTCACAAACCGTTGGGCGAATAAAATTGGCGTAGGGCATGGCCATGTATTGTGAAAGCTACGCTATCTAATTGAGCATCAAGCCCATGTAATTACATATTAACATGTAAGCTCCGAATATGGCGCCTTTCATGGCTGATACCTCTTCCTATAAAATTTCTTTTGGACGGCTTCCTAGCTTCGAGGGAATGGAATATATTCTTGTACAAGGCCAAGAAGAGAAAGAATGCTGCAATGTTGACAACTCAACACACTCAGAGACGTTTTAATGAGAAATGGTCATACAAGTCGTAATCAAATCCATGAATTGAAGCATATGGTGATGCTACCCTGTCAATTCTGGCATCTTGTACACCTGTCTCATCAACTAACAATCAGCAACATCGATCAAGACGACTCCATGTACAATTCATTCTTACCTTTTCGCTCCATTCTCTTCACATTGCTTCAAACGCAGACGCAAACACAAAAGGAAAAGGCCAGCTGCTCACAAAACGAAGATTTACTTCTTCGCTTTGTTCTTCTTCGCACCACCAGTCCGACTACTCCCCGCCGCAGCCTCTTTATCCGCCTTCATGCCATCCACATACGCCTTCATGATGTTGTGCAAGTCCGGATTCTTCCTCGCTAGCAGAAGCACATCGTCTGTGGTGACGGTCGTCCTACCGGCATGGTTGCAGAAAGTTTCTAGATCGATGGCGACATTTTCTGTCAAGTAACATGTAAACAAAGTGAGTCTCTCTTCTTCTCTCTATGCGTATATATATAGGTATATATATATATTTACGTATGAAGTATGAGATACTTTACGGATATGGCTTTACGTACCGATTTGTGCCCAGACCATTTCGGTCAAAGCACCAATGAACTGTGGTGTCGCATTGCGGTTGCGTTTTAGAGATTCTTCATCGACGATTTGGCCTATGGCGTACCAGAGGGCGGATTTGAGGCGCTTTTTTGCAGTGAGCTTTGCTTTGTTTTACTCGTGTGAGAGAGGCGGCAATCAATTCTTTAATCTTACCTCGCGATCATCCTCGGGTGTGGTGTCGGCCATGCTTATTTCAACGGCGAAAGGCTGCAGTTCTGAGCTGCAATTGATGGGAGTGATGGAGAGAAACAAAAGGTTTTGTAGGTGAATCTAATGAGGGATGGGATTGAATAACTGGATGTCACAAGTAAAAGCGCGTCGCGGGGCTGCAGCTGCAGCTGCACCGATACCCAGTAGACGCTAAACTGATGAGCGCTAAATCACCGCTAGGCGTAGCATCACTCATATCGAACATTACTTCTTGAGGCAATGGCATCTCTCAATCATTAGGCGTGAATTGATGATATTTGATCAATACTATTTTATTCATGTCATCATAGTCATAGCTTCGTGCTGGCTTTTCATTCACAAGCCGTGCGTCGTGCGCATTATATCCTATCCTAATATACCCATCCCTTGAATGGAAATGGTCCCATACAGATACAGGCGCCGTATTCACAATGGTATAAATAAACGACAAATATCGAACACAGTTCTATAGTGTTTAGAATAGCCCCTTTCAATACCACATCCTTTCTATGTGATTTGAGTGGGCTTCTTTGTGTAAAGCGACAGGCGGTTACCCGCGCCGCAGTACTCCAGGTCGTTACCGCTGCAGAGCATGTTACAGTCGGACGCGGCAGCCACCAGAGAAGACGGAGCAAGAGTATTTCCGCAGTAGCATTCGATACCATACTCGGTGCCAAAGTACTTGAACTCATCGCAGAACGTGGCACAGGCTTCATTCGACATGGTACCTCCAGCGCTGGAAGAACCAGTCAGGGCGCGGGTGCCGTTGCCTTCTGTCTGGCAGCCGACGAATACAAAGTCACCAGCGGCAGCGGGCTGCTCAGGCGAGCCGCCAGTAACGTTGGGGTTAATGTAAAGCTCAAGGCGGTTGCTGGCTCCGCAGTACTCGAACTGATTGCCGCCGCAGGGCATGTTGCAATCGGCCAGAGGTGCAGTTCCGCTGGTGCTCTCAAGGAAGCTACCACAATAGCACTCATCTCCGTATTCAGTACCGAAGTACCTGTAATCTGAACAGAATGTGGAACAGGCCTCGTTGGTCATGTTCGCTGCAATAGTGGCAGCCTGGGACAGAGCACGAACGCCCTGACCTTCCGTCCAGCAACCCACCAGTGTATATGGGCCGACGGTGGGCTCGTGAGTTAGAGTGCCAGTGGGCGTGGGAGGCTGAGTGGCAGTGGTTGAATAAAGCTCGAGACGGTTGCCGGCACCGCAGAATTCACTGGCGTCGCCAGCGCACACCATGTTGCAATCACCGATAGGGGCTGCCTCACTGCTCTTGGCCAGTGTATTACCGCAATAACCTGAGTCGCGCACGAGTTAGTTGAGAATAGTTCAGGCAAGACGCTCACAAAAGGAAAAGAAGAAGAATATAGGATAGAAGGTACTCACATTCTCTACCGTATTCAGTTCCCCAGTAGGCGTAACTACTGCAGTAGTCTTCGCAGCTTTCCAAAGTCATCGAATCATTGGCGTATGAGATGCCGCTTAGTGCACGCACGCCATCACCTTCCGTCCAGCAAGAAACCATTACATATCCCCCAACTGTAGGACGGTGGGTGGGAGAAGCAATTGTCGTAGTGGGAGGGGCTGTTGTGGGAGGGACTGTTGTAGGAGGGGCTGTTGTAGGAGGTACCGTCGTAGGAGGGTCAGATGTAACTGGGTCGCTGGTTGCAGGCTCAGATGTAGAGGCAGCAGAAGTGGTAGCCGGAAGAGTTCCCGTCGAGCCAACAGATCCTGGATCGCCGCCATTGCATGTGGCAGGATTGGCAAAAGCACGGCAAGTACCACCGATGCCTGTAAGAGCCTTGAAGCTATCAGACTGGTCGCCGCTTATGACATCGACGTATCCCTCGTAGGCCAAGCCGCCCTGAATGGTGTAGTCGATATTGAATAAAGTATACGGCCCGACACACTGGCCTTTTTGGAGATCAAGCGTGGTGTTTTGCAGGAGAGGGACAGGGCTACTTGTCTGGGGAGTCTTGTACCAGATTCTGGCCTGCGCACCTTGGCTGAGTCGGTCGTTGCGAACGGCAGCCACAGCAGTCAGAGCACCAGAGGATCCAAGGACGCAGCTCTGGGGAGCCTGGAAGACGATGGCATCCTGGATGGGATACTCTTGGCCGTTGTTGTCGTAAACATCCTTGGTGCCATCGGCGTTGTTAACAGTAACTGTAAAGGACGAGATACCAGACGTGGCGAGGATGTTGGCCGCAATGGGATAGAAGTTGAAGGTATCGTCAAAGCCTTGGCTGACGCCCTGAACGGTGGCGGTGACAACACATGAACTGAGGCCACAGTCGGTGGTGCCCTTGCGGTTCTTGTAAGTGATGGATACGCTGGATATGCTGTTCTGCGCAAGGCCGGTGGTCTTGACGCGGATGTAACCCGTAAGCTGAAGGGTGCTGCCGCCGTTGATGAGAGTCAGCTGCATGTTTACAGGCTTGATCTTGTAAGGCACAATGGGGTCGGACAGCTTGACGGCAGGAGGAACGACTTCAATCATCTTTTGCAGCACAGTCTTGCAGACAGAGGTGAAGTTGTTGGCATCGGCCAAAGCCTCCATAGTCTGGTTGCCATCGGCATTGAAGACCTTGAAGTCGGAGTTCATGCCAAGCTTGACTGAAGGACCGACAACAAGAGGGTTTGCGGTTTTCCCCGACAGATACTCGGTTACGACTGCGTTGTCGAAAACAGCATCAGTCGTGTCAAGGCTCCCTTCGCCGTCAACACCGGTCCCGCTGGGAACAAGTTGGGGAAATTCGGTGTTGTGAACACCACCCAGAGTGTGACCACAGGCAGTAACCTGAATCATTTCCTCGGTATTGAAGCCCATGCGTTGAAACTGCTGCTGAAAGGTAAAGACTGAGTTTTGGGGCTGGGGCACGCCCACGGGTCCCGCCTGGGTGGCATCTATTCGGCCAACGCGAATTGGAACAGAAGGGCCGCCGCAAGAGCGAACGGATGTATAGACGCCCAAGGCAATCAAATCAGCCAAAGAAGACCGAGGAGAGAGGTACGGGCCCATAAACTCCAACGTCGTCTTGTGGCCAGGGCCCGTGTTTTCACCGTCGTTCAGCTCGTACTGGAGCGAGGCATCGAGGCCACCAATGCCAAAGAAAGTGTTCGCCGTGGACATGTCGTGGAAGCCGACACGGAGCCACTCGGCAGCGTTCTGTCGGCCGGGGCCCGAGGCCTCATTGGAGCATGGGCTCACAGTGTCGGCAAATTTGCGTGCGCGGAACGACTGAAGCTGGGTCATGATCTCCTCAATCTCGTCGATTGCGTTTGGCCATGTGGGATCAGCACGAGCTGAGCCAGCCAGGCCGAGGAGGCCCAACAGGGCAGCAGTCGATTTCATGACGGGATGAATTGGGAGACTTGCGCCCAGATGCTTTTTTCTTTTTCTCGATTATTTCGAATTGGCGTAAACGAAGAGCAGTAGTCAGATTGGGGGTATCGAGGAGAGGTCGGCGTGTCAGCAGCAGCTACACTCAAAGACTGTTGTTGTGTAACCTCCTCTATCGACACACACGAGCGAAGTGCGGATGGCCTCAGATCCCAACCAAACGAGCGGGCAGACTCATGTCTTTATAACGAAGAACAAGAACAAAAAGCAAAAGCAGAAGCAGAGACAGAGGAAAAGAAGGGCATGGCAGAGCTTGCCGGAGAGGGGGGCGTGAGGCCGCAGCAGAGTCGTGCGATGGATGCTGCAGCTCTACCGTTCGTCGTCCATGGCGTCGCATAGCTTCACAGCATCGTCGAGCGCTGCAACGCTACGGCGCCGCAAAGGCCCCTGTCCCTTGCCCTCAGCCCGGAGTGGCGGCATCGCGGCCCTCGATTGGAGAGATGCTGACCGCAAGGACCGGCCTGCTCAGGTGGTTCTCGTATTTCTGGCAGCCGACCTGCATTAGCTACGCCTGCAGAAGGGCCCTCTGTCATTGCTTAGGCGGCCACAGCAAATTAACGTGCGTCGTGCGCTGGGAACAAAGGATAATCCACCCCGCCGGCTGCTTGGCAAACCTTTGGGCTTCTGACCCCGGCCTCTCGATTGTTTGTCTCCAAATGTTTTCCAATCCTCTGATACTGAGCGGCTACTGTACACTCGCACTTACAGCCTCTTCCCCACCCCCGCCCTGCCGTGCGCTGGCCTGTTGGTGGCATGCGGGTGTTTTGTACGGAGCATAGTCGCAATATTGCTTTCCGAGCCGCCTCGATAGTCGCCTGTGTGCTGTTATCCCGGGCAGCACGGCGGCGTGTTGGCAGCTGAAAGATGGTGCTGATGCCCTTTTTGGCCCTGAAGTGGCTTGCTTGGCGGCATAGACGAGATGAACCAGCAGAAAACGAGCCCACTCGCACACACGGTATGCAGCACAGGGAACCAATATTGGCAATGGGGCGGCGGCGTTGAAGACTCTTCTCTTGTCTCGTGGGTTGATAAAGAGCTTCTCCGATACCCATCTCCAACATCTCCACTGGATTGATCCCATCTGATCCGTCAGCCCACTGCCGCCACCTTATTCAGGTCCCGCGGCCGTCGAACGGGCGGCTAAAGCTGATGGCGCTCTGAAGGCTCCGTGGGCTCCCAGTGAGGACTAACAGGATCGGATATCGCGCCAGCATTAACCGGATCGGCATGGTGGCCCAAAATGCCCGCCAGGGGCCTCGTGGTTGAATGATACTCTCGGAAGCCAGCCGTAGCGCAAAACTTTCGAGCCAAGGGATGGAGTGCCGTGTCCTAGCAATGGTCAGCTTCTACTACTAATTGGTGGTAGCAGCATCATCTGGTGACTCTCTTCTTGTGTAGCAAGCCAGCGAGAGAAAACCATTACGGCTACACACAACAAGTACATGCGAGAACCATTCCGGCTTGGCTGTTGCCGTTACTCTTGTTCCCACCATGGAACTGCACAGGTAAAGTCGCCAGGGTAACACAGACAATAAATCACCGACTGCCTTCCCATGGCCCTTGAATCCCACCCAAGAAAGTCTAGACTCATCTTTCGCCTGTCCAGCTAGACAACAGCTGAAGCTTGGTGGCATGGGTGCGGCGCTACGCCATCTGTGCCATGAGACAAGATGGGAGCAGAAGCGGAAGAAGGGAGAGGAAAGAATCTCTCCATGCTGCATCCAATTCCGCAACCGCCTCGTATCTTGGCCTTTGAATCCTTTGCGACTACTGCATATGCAGTGGATCTTGAGCAGTAACTTATCCGCGCGTGGCTGCCTTGGAGGCCAGATTCTTGCTGCAGCCTCCCAATATCTATGGAGTAATATCTGCGCTCCAGTGGCTTTTAGGACGTGACCTATGACGGATTGAGTCTCGAGGCCATCCATCGGCAAGCCAATAAGCGCCAGGCTTTTCAATCATATGCAGGCCAGTTGCAGATACGGACAGATGCTGACAATAGGCTTTCCGGACTGGCTGTCTTGGTATTTTCGTCGTGGCTCCACCCAGCCCGAAAAAAACGTCCAAGAGCCCGCTCCAAAGCATCTTTGATATGTGGCACGGCATATGATTTGCTCTTGGCCTCTGGCTATTTTCTCGTCTTCTTCTTTGGGAGTCAGTACGCATCAACCATGGCCTGATGGGGTTCTCGCGGATTCAGACATGCGCCACTTTGCAGAGCGGCTGGATCCTAGACTTGGAGCAACTCCATCAATGATTGCTTCTAAGGGGACCCGTTTTCCTGCATCGGGGCGGCCAGCGAGCCGTAACCCGGCCACACCATCTCCGCCTTCACGAGCAGCCTTTTGGACAGATCCCAGCCGTTGACGGGCCATCGCTACAGACCTGAAGAGGAGTTTTGCTTCTGGATTCACCAGCCCTGCTATGCCACCATGCAGTTCACAATGCTACGTATGTGACCAATCTATTGAATAGCATGTAGGCTCGGTCTCATTTTCAGTAAGAACAAGAGATTCGAGAATCAGAAACCCCCACATTACTGTAAAAATGCTTCTCAAGCTCCCGCATTTTGAGCCTTGATAGTCGACTTGCATGGCTTGTAGAGGTGCCGAGAATGCCGATGCCAGGGTCCTCATCTAGATTCCATCAGCCTCACGAATTGGAGGGTCGCCAAATAGACGAATTTGCTAAGCATATTCTTTCCCGAACGGATCGTTGAGGAAACGTACGCGGTGGTGTAAATGAAAAAGGACCATTAATAAAATTCGCCATCTCTTTTCAGCTCTCCTCGACTTTACCCGCGTGACATATTCAACTGGATAATAGCATCTCACACGGAAGATTTCGGGATATGTATGTAGTTATAGTTACTAAAAACAATATATGCATTTTAAGCCATGTCTAAATTTACGATTGTCAATTTTCCCGCTCAACACTTTCCCATGCCCTTGTTCAGCGTTGTGGTCTAGATCTATGTTTCTACCATCTCCCTCTCATTTCCCTCCAACTCTTATCAGCTCGCATGTGCAGACGCCAAGCCTGCCGTGTACTCTTCCAATATTTCATAGGAAATATTGGCCCCTCCGCATATCACAAGCACAATGACACTATTCTTGTTGAGACCGGGAACCAGCTCCTTCAGCTTGCCCCCATACACCACCGCAGGAACAACCGAGCACGACAACTCGACAAGGAACCGCTCTTCGCTGGCAAACCGCTTGCTTGCCGCAATGGCTTCAGCATCGGAGACAACAACTGTCGAGACTTGTTCACGGAGCCCGTACTCAAAGGCCTTTTTGCAGACCGTCCTGGCGCCCAGCGTGGTGGCCAGGCTTGTGATGGCAGGCAGTGTCACAAGCTCACGCTTCTGGACGGCCTGGTAAAGAGAGTCTGCACCCAAGGTTTCAACAGTAATGACTCGCGTCTCTTGCATGGAGAGGTCGTCGAGGCCCTGCATCAGACCCGAGAAGAGGCCGCCTCCGCCGACGCTGCAGATGACGGCGTCGACGTTCTCTATGCGTGCTGTCGGATCATGGTCTGATTTTCCATCAATAGATACCGGATAGTGTCTAGTCATGGCAGGAATTTGCCTCGCAATCTCCTTTGAAATGGTCGCATTCCCGTCCCAGATTTCTTGGGCGTTGAACGGAGGCACGTAGATGGCAACCTCGCCTTTTGCTCGGGCTTCCTCCATGAGAGTGCCCGTCAAATACTCATCGGCCTCTTGCCATGAAGCGCCTACTTGAATAACATCTGTAGCGCCGGCCTGTCGCATCTTGTCTATCATGTATGCTGTAGTAGACATGGGGACGACAATGGTGGCCTTGCATCCCAGGGTGATGGCGGCATGGACGCAAGCCAGTCCAGCGTTTCCTCCAGAGGAGCAGTAGAAGTGAGTATTGCTGGGTTCAGATCCATGTTCAGCCAGCTTGGCCACCAGATAGTTGCCTATGCCGCGGGACTTGAAGGACCCTGAAGGCTGGAGGTTTTCCAGTTTGAGGAAGACATTGCTGGTGCGATGTTAGCGTTTGCTTTTCCGTTAGACGTTTACTGTAAGTCTGTGCACTTACCAGCCGGCTACTTCTGAGAGAGTTGTGGATTTGATAAGGGGCGTTTCGATATAGGGGACTTTGGTATGGATTGCAGATCCCATAGTTACTGATTAGATAGGCCGCCTGTTGATGCCTGATGCAGACTGTTAGACGCCAATTGGCACGGCTTTTAACTCAAAGCACAGAGGATATTAAATTAAATGAAAAGAGTTGTCGTGAGGGTAGAAGCGATATTAAGAGGGCAATGGTATCGTAGACCTTTATTTACTTCTTATCCTCCCTTCTATACAAAGCATCCAAGGTTGGTTTTAATCCAGATACTGAGGCGGTAGTCTCACAAATTCTACGGATTTTGCACTACCGCTAGTGAGGGGCCGACCCCGGAGAAGCGCTTAGAACGTTCTGCTGCACCACTTTTTGTCGTTGCAAGTCACTTTTGCAGGGAGATTTCAGCCCTTCCGTCTACATGGTGTACATGCGCCTTTCCGAGTCACACAATGTCCAGTTGATTCTAGATCCAGGCAGCTGAGGCACACACTGAGCCTATGGATGAAGACAAAAACGGCCACTCTTTCTAACCACAGCACAGTGGAAAGAGTTTCTTGTTTTTAATCATTTTGCTTTTTTAAACTCTGCTGTGGTGCCTTGTTCTGCGATCGATCGGCATCTCCTTTATGCTCGCGGCCCTCAGGTGGCGAACAAATGAGCATCATCGCGCATGTCTTGCCCTTGCAGGAAAGATCTCCGCACAACGTGGTCGAAATGTCTTGTCTCGCAGGCCATTTGCCTTTGAGACAGGTACGCACAACCTATTTATGGTAAATGGCCGCTACCAGACACGCTTTCGTCACTTACACAGTGAGACATTCCCACCGTGTTCGTTTTACCAAAAGCAGCTGAAAGATTGGCTGTAGACAAGCACTTAGTATTCCAACGAGAAAGAGAGGAAGGCCTCCCATTGCCCACACATTCCTTCGGAGAATTTCCATCCGCGCCACATTGCCCAGTAGTTCTGCTCTAGTCTGGCAGAACTGGTAGTTCTTCAAGAGTAGAGCCGAAAAATGGCGAAGCTATGCCCAGCTGCACAGCCACCATCCTCTAGGCTGTGCGTCTTAACATAGATGGACTTTTCGCCTGTAACTGTTCAGGTGTTCAAGGTATTCGAAACTCGGTTCAAGTATGGCTGCTGTATAAAAGATTGACCTTGCCAAGTTTTAAACTCCATTGACACTACCATGTTTGAAACATTCCAACAACTCAAGCTGCTCATCCCAACTCCGGGGCCAGCGAATATCAACCAAAAGTTCTTCAACTGACGTAAGGAGAGGTGCCCATCCTCCCACTATGCCCGTATCCCAAAAGTCGCCTCTCGCAGCATCTTGGCGACTCTAGTGCAGCCAAAGCCAGCCAGAACCAGCCGCAGCAACCTGCGAGGTACCGCCTCAGCCACAGCGCCGGTACGCAGCCCACTAACCCTGATTGAGTACGTCATCCTGTGACGACTTTGGCCCCGCCACAAGCATGTGAGTGCGCTCCGGAAAAAAGATGGTGACAAGGTGAATGGATGGAGATCATAGCATAGAAACGCCTCTATTCTTATTTTTTTTTTACTTTGTCCACCCACCTGACTCGCTATTTTCCCTCACTGGCTTTGCATATTAGCTGAGCTCTTCTCCGCCCGGCTTTTCATTGATCCTGGCTCGTCCAAACAGTTTTCATTCTTCCTTTTACCGCCTTTAATCAACCCTCTGACCGAGAGTTACACCTGACATACTCATCACACCACCCAATTCGTTATTATACTCGTCACATCCTCTTTTGCTTCTTTCATTCAGCAAACTCAACTCGCACAAACACTCTCAACACATCCATCATGGGTGCCAGAACGGGCTTCGGCCTCAAGTTCCTGCAGTGGTTCTTCCGCGGCATCCAGTTCTGCTGCAGCGCCATCATCCTCGCCATCTACTCCTACTTCCTCGCAACGCTACACAACCACGACCTCCCCATCGCCACCAGCCTGCGAGCCGTTGAGGGCATCTCGGGCGCTGGAACTCTGTACACTCTGCTGGCGCTGCTCATGCTGTGCTGTCTCGCCGGCCACACTCTGACCGCCTTCATCGCCGTTGTGCTCGACATCGCCTTCATCGGCGCCTACATCTACGTCGCCATTGCCAACAAGAATGGCGCCAGCAGCTGCACCGGCGTCCTCGATACGCCGTTTGGCAAGGGCCAGTCATCAAGCACCGTAGAAGGGGACAAGGGCTTCACCAAGCTGCCCAGCTTCCACACTGCCTGCAAACTGCAGAGCGCATCTCTCGCCGTTGCCATCATCGCAATGTAAGTTCTTCTAGGACATCAAGTACAAACCAAAACAAGGGAGAAAAAAAAAACTAACATCGTCTCCAGCATCTTCTTCGTCTTCTCCATCCTCATGGAGTTTGCTCTGACTCGCCACCACCAGAAGGAGAAGCGCTACGGCCCTAGCCCGCAGAACGACTACACCTCTGGCTTCGGCCGCCGCAAGACCGGTGGCTTCTTTGGCCGTTTCTTTGGCCGCTCCAAGGCTGATCCCACCGAAGAAGGCAACATGCTTCCCCAGCACACCCTGCCCGACCAGCTCAACGCCGATGTCGACGACAGCCCTTACAAGCAGGACGGCTTCAACAACAAGTACGAGTCTGGCTATGGCTACTCCGGCGTCAGCGGCCCCACCACAAACACGGCATACATGGGTTCTGGTGGCTATGTGGCTCCACACGGCGCGGCGGCTGGCTACGGGCAGCAGAACCCGTACCACTATGACGATGGCGTGTACGACAGCTCTCGCCATTAAAGCCAATTTATGAGTCGTACCATTAGTAGTGTATTGTTACTATGAGAGATATTCATTTCGGATCGTTACGCCACTTTGGTACTGATGAGATACGAAGACGAGAGCAGAAATGCCTGCCAAAGAAAAGAAAAAAAAAAGTCCAACAAAAAAAAACATTTAAAAGACATGAAAATAAGTCAAGAGAAGCAGAAGCTGTATCATAGTATGATAACAAGTCAGAGGAAGAACTAATACCCTTTTATGTGTGATTGAAGAGACATATGGCCTGGGAGGAGGACTGTATAATCACCTGGAACGAAATACTATCAAATGTTATCTAGAATTAGCCTCACAAATGGGCAAATAAGAAAATTACCGCAGAGGGTATGACTCGTCAACCTCGTATTAATAAGTAATAACAAAACAATTTTAATCTATACTTGGAAAAGAAATGGCGAATTTAACTAACAACGGCCATAATTTTCAACTCGTGATACACATCTAGAAACAAATCGCTGCAGCCTCGTTGTATAGTAAATAAGATGATCTATTTAAACTCGCTCAGCTATTAAAAAAAAAAGGGATGAAAACAAACATTCATGCCCACGCTCCACGAAGCGAGCTCCCGTCCTTAGAACACCTGCCTCCTTCTATCAACGTAGTTAATGCCGCAATATATATGCATGCTGTTTCCTCTCAAACGCTCAACATCAATCTCTTCCTTTCTCTCTTACACTTGTAAGAAAGAAGAAGAAAACTTGTCATCGCTTTCCGTCAACCCCAAGTCGACTCCCCATGGTCCATCTCACTCATAGTATCATCCGCATTGAGCATCAGATCACTCCAATTCAAGTCCACCTTCTCCAGCTCCCTCGAGAAAAAGTCCTGCTCTTCCCTCATCGCGATACGAATATCCGCTGCAATCTTCTCAGGATATCTCCGCACATTCAGCCAGTGCGTCAAGCTCCGGAGCGCCTGCTCCAGGGGCAGCGCCGAGTCCACCTCGGCGTCAATGTCGCTACCTGCGAGCCACTCGTCGCGGAGCTCGGGCCGGCAGTGGAGATAGACGGCTGTGATGACGCGCATGTTGGACTGCCTCCACTTACGGCCACAGTACGGTACCTGGCCCTTGAAGAGCTTGAGCGTGTATAGTCGAAGCTCAGGCTGGGGTACCCGGAGGGACTTCTTAAGAATGGTGGATGATTTGTACTGCACGAGCAAAAGGTTGCGGTGCGCCTTGTTCTTGCAGATCTTTTGCATCACCCTGAGGTAGTTGATCAGAGAAAAGAAGTTTCTCCTGGAAAAGTCGGTGATGGGCTCCAGCGGGAGAGAGCTGAGCGGCAAACCCATCTCGTCGACTTCTGGCCTCATTGGGACAGGGTCCTCTCCATTGACTGCAATATCCTCCATATGGTCCACTGCTTCGTCCACTGCTGGGTCCTCCAGCTCTCGCTGCCTCCTAATTGGCGGCGGTGCTGCGTCATCTTCGCTGTCTTCTCCTTCTGGATCTCTGTCTTGGTTTTCTTCTTCACCATGAGCCTTTTCTTCTTCGCCTGCTCCTTTCTCCCCCTCGTCCTCGAGATCGCTCTCGGTCTTATCCTTAAATTTTGACCGAATGTTGCAGAATTGGAAGAAGCTGCTTACGTAGTAAGTAACACGAAACGCCACTTCAAGTGCATCACCCAACTGAATGCTCATCTTACCTGTTTTCAACATGGTCCATCTTGCTGTCGACTACTTGTTGAATGTCCTGATGTGCAAAGAGCTTGAGAACCAATGGAAGATAGTTAGAATCTAGTAGAAGTTGCGTCAAATATTCAAATTTGAGCACATCTAGATATTCAACCTATTGTTAGCTTAGTATTCTTGATACAAAGCATTTCCGAGCACTTACGTGAGAGTCTGAGCCATTTCAGTAGGAGTAAGAGAATGGCTGTCATAGCTTTTGACGTAATCTCTCGTGTCCGAGTAGCATCAATCTCTTCAGGAGTCGGCTCTCCTTCTCCGTCGGGTTGGCTTTGTCCGTCCATGCCCCTCTGTGATCCCGGACCGCCATTCATGCCAGGGTTGTTGGCCCTACTGGTCATTCCTGCCATCTGATTTTGCTGCTGGGTCACAATAGCCGTAACATTAACCAGGATTGGACGAAGCAAAACAATCACAATAGACTGAAGATGAGGCAAGGCATTGGCCTATGAGAGGGGTTTTGGACATTAGTTTTGGATCGGCCGGGAAAGGGGGGAGACAAGCAGACAAGCAGCCTGGGCACACTTACATAGAAACGTTCCACCGCAATGAGACGTTGTCTGTCTCTCTCGCTCAGTTTCTCCGGATTGGGGCCCAAGTCAACCTCAGGGCCTGGAGAAGAGCGTTCCTTCTTTTTCTTCTCCTTATTGTCTTCTACTCTCAGTTCGCGCAAGACTTCCTTCTCTTCCAGTGTGAGCTCACTAAGGTCAAGGTCCTCAATGTCATCGTTGTCGTCATCCTCCCCATCGTCATCCGTCTCCCAGCCGCGTTCAAACTTTAGGAATCGCTCTCTCTCTTCCCATAGTTGACGGGTCGCTCGGGTCATCCTGACGCGTGAGGAGAACAGCTGCCCTGCCTCGAGGATTGATGCGGGGATATCACTTCCCTCCCACTTTCTAGATACCAAAGGGTTGCCATATCCAGCGCCACCCTTCCCGCCAGCACTGTTGCTAGTGGCATCTAGAGGAGGATACATGAAGGGGAAATTTTGGTTAGTTTGGTAGTTTTGCTTCTTACCGCCTTTACCACTAACGCCTGGCGACGGCGGAGGTGATGGAGCCGGGGTGGCAATATGCACCGGTTGATTGAGGATAGATGCTCCTCCCATTTGCGTGTTCGTCGGCTGCGTTATGATTCCATTGGAACCATTTCGAGTCATCATATTAGGAAGAGGTGGGAGAAGCGACGGATTATCAGCCTCCAGAGGTATCAAAGGCTGTGGTGGGACATAGGCAGGATATTTCGATGTGATTTCCTGGCGAAAGACGTGGTAGTCTAGGGGGTTTGCCGTGATGGTGTCCTTGTTTTTGTCTCCAGCCAACTCACTAACGGCCTCTTTGATCCGGTCAAGGTCATCAGTGCCACCAAATACCAGGAGAATCGACTTCCAGAACAACAAAAATATCTATACCAACCAGTTAGAATATACACTGGCTGCGTGCTTGCATAAAGTCAGAAAAGGAGTAAAGACTTTGGAGACCTTACCTGAGTATGGGGCATAGTATTTTGCTCGTCCCACCTGAGTTTGGAAATTGCCAGCATTAGAAAATCAACCAATGAGGGGTTCAATTCAACTAGCCATCAGATGTTAGCAACATCCACCAAAACAACTGAAATATGGCAAAGTATACATACGCAATTTTTCATAGGTAGGAGACATTTCCTCAGGATCGTTCAATGTCTCTTGAACAGCAATATACATGATGGTCAAGAGATTCATTAACTCGTCCTGAGCATCTTGAGCGCTTGCCTGCTGAATATCGCCAGACCTATCCATATTAGACTGCATCTCATGTTCCAAGCACGGACGCCTCATACCAGTGAATCTCAAAGACATTCTTCAACGCTTCCCAAACGGCCGATAGGCCATCGAGCGACGTGAAACATGTGACACCAGCCTTGATCGCTTGCAGCTGCGGGATGCTTGCGATAGATCGACTCGTCTCGTCCGTCGCGTAAGGCATTGCCGTATCACCCCACCTACCCAGGACCAGGTACATAATCTTGCCAATCGAGGTCGCTCTCAAGGTCGCATCGTCTGACTGCACACCCGCAATGGCAGCTTGTACAAACTTTGCTCTCGTGCCGTGGTCTGCGTCGTCCCAGCCAAGCTTGCCACCTGACTCCTGGTTCCAGTGCCATTCAAAGGCCTTTTGCGCCGCGTTAAGACGCACCCACTGCCAGAACTGGTACACGAACCACTCGTCTATCTCTTCAGCATGCGGGCCCATGTCTTCGTAGACAAAATCGTACGCCGCAGGCTCGGCAGAGTTGACTCCGGCCACGATGCGCCGCAGCTGCATTAGGGAGAGAGAGTCGGTGGGAGCATGCTGCGGTATCGGTGCACCACGGTTCATATTATTATTATTGTTATTAACATTATTGCTGCCGCCCGGGGTCGAAGCAGGAGGTGCTGCCGAGTTATAGCCCGCACCACCGCCCTGCGGATAACGTTGCGATTGTTGGGACTGTTGAAGGGGGACTCTGGCAGACGAAAGTGGCGGCAGCATTGGAGCTGAGGATGGCTCCGCTGAGTCGTCAATCGCGGAATCATCTGGCGAGAACTCGATTGCCTCTTGCGTCGCGTCGTTAGAGGCCTCATTAGAGGCCCCCTGGGCCGTTTTCGCCGAAGACCACAAACTATTCATCATGAGGTGGGCTTTCGATGGGACGTGGCGGTTTCTCGATCCGTGCAGCGCATTGCGGGGTGCCGCCAAAGATTCTTCTCCAGTGGGGGGGCTGGTTAATCCATGAAGACTGTGATATACAGTTACCGGAATGCAGAATAGAAGGATGCTCGCTGGGCAGATGCTATCGCGTGTTGGTGCTGGTCATGTGCAGATGATGATGATATGCTGCAGCTCCAGAGCCAGACGACGTTGGAGCTTTCTGATAAGGTGGGTGCTTCAACTGGAGGGGCGCTTGTTTGGAGCTCCCAGCGCGGCTCCAATTGGCTGGACGACCCCTCATGTCGCCTGAGGTGCTGCAGCACTACTCGCTGGGCTGGGCGGGTTAAGCGCTACAACAATTGCGAGCCGTTCATGTACCTAGGTAGATATTTGATCAACATTTGTGTTCTCATATCGAAAACAATCAGCATCAGATAAAGAAAAGATTTATGAATTTGAAAAGATATCTTATAAGCCATTGAAAATATGTACCATTCATTCTTATGTGCATCATATATACAAAGTCCTTCGCCCCTCCTACTCTTGATCAGACATATCCTCGTCCGATTCACCACCAGCCTCACCCCCTCCCCCCTTCTCAGTCTTCTTCTTCGCCCGTCTTCTCAGCTTCTTCAGTCGATTCAGCCTCTTCTTCTTATCCTTTACATGCTCCTCCTTCTCAGCCATCTTCTGCTTCGCCGCCTCCTCAGCCTGCGCCTTTGCCCTCGCCTTGATCCTCATCGCCGTTCGACGCTTCTTCCCCGGCCGTTTCCTCTTCGCTGGCTGGCCATCCTCGACGTGAGCCACGGCTTCTGCTCCTCCCTCTCTTTTGCTAGCAGCTTTCCGGGTTGCTTTGATGTTTATAACTCTCCAGGGGAGCTCAAGCCCCCACGCCCTCACTTTCGATCGCTCAATGACGTCTTCGCCGCTCACGGCTGCCATCTCGTATTGCTGTTTCTTCTCGGGCGACAAATCCGTCACCAGGTAGTATGATAACGGCCGGCCCCTGATCATTTTGCCTTCTACGACTCTGTTTGTGTTTTCAAGAACAACTTGCGGCGCCGGACCAGCCGCGCTGAATAGTCGGAAAGCATAAACCTCATCGTCGTCTTCGCCGCCTTCTTTGGTTGGAGACCCCTCGCCCGGCGTCTTTGGCTCGCTTTCTTCATCGGAGCTGAGCTCCTCATCTTTCTTCTTTTCGTCAATTTTGGGTTTTGTGACAATTGGCAGCGAAGTCATCTGAGGCTTCGGTGCACGAAAGGCACTCTCATCCAGGCCAAGGGATTTGGCGATTTGTGCATTGAGCCGTGCCTCCAGCTCGGCATCTGCTTCGCTCTCACTCCATGAAGACTCCTCCGATGCGTGCAGGTCTTCTCGACGAACTCTGCTTGATCGATTAGCCTTTATACCTCTCCCAATAGGCAAGTATGCGAAGAACAGAAAGGGATCAGCTCATACCTCTTCGCATCAGGTACCTCGAACATGGTGATGTGCTTCCAGTAAGCCAACAAAAGTTTTTTCCTCGCTCCGCCCAATCCCGAGTATCCTTGATTTAGCCCTTCTCAATCAGCTGTAATGAGATATAAAGTTCCAAGCTTGAGAATGAAATGAAACAAATGAATATCATTCAAAGTAGTGTCACGCCTCAGCAAAATGTCAACGCTCAATTAAATCCATACCAACACAAAAACGAGGCTGTAGACCGGAAATGCGTCGCCGTCTTCAAATGTTGGCTTATCTAATCGGGCGCATGTATGTACCCAGGTACCCCACGCGCCGCTGTTGAAGGACAGCCTTTGGCGCACTTTGCACTGGAGGCCACCAAAAGGAACTCCAAATACAGGTACCCACCCACACAGAGAAACACCAACACCCATCCATATCAAACCTTGCACCGCTGTAAATGGCAGCAGTTAAGCACTCCACGCAGCATCCCGCCCACATCCAGCTCCTTTCGTATCTATTTCTGGTTTCAGGTTCTATCTCTCTGGTGTCCAGATCATGACCCCGTAATGCCCACCCCGGTCAACTATCCACGAAAACAGAAAGTCAGCCAGGAACAAACTCCCAGCATACATATTATTTGGCCCCCACGCCCTGAAAACCAACAGCAACAAAGAGAAGATAATTTCGACATGATCCATATTTAATCTATTTTGCATTTATCCCCTCCATCACCGTGCCGTCGCTCGAAAGGGAGCAGGCTACAAAGAGCCTTGCCGAAGTTCTGCACGTATACATGTTTATATTAGCCTAGGGTCACATCTCATGCAGCCCTGCAGTAGTAGACAATTCACGCAAAATGAACAAAGGTGCAGCACGTTAGCGAGAGGCTTTTTTTCTTCCCCTAGGGTGGGTTTGAATTCCTCTCTCTCTATCTTGCCCCTAATTTAATACAAAGTGCTTGGTGACTGCAATCACTCTGAACAATGCATATCACATTAGTAACTGGTCAATCATCAAAAGTACCATAATTAGCAGGTATCTCGGGTGCAACCTATTGCCGCCCAAATATAATTCTTTGAGAAAAGCGCACATCTCGCTAACAGGGAAAAGTAGAAACAAAAGAAGCAATCAAAATCAACCATCAGCCCATCGCAGCTCGCCATCGTGGTATCTTTAGTATTGTCAAAGCAGGTATCTGAACCATAATTTCATTCCCATGGGCCCAACAACCAAGTTTGACCTTGACGCCATAACAGATTGATAATATTTTTAAACCACCTTTCCAACCAACTGCCAATCCAAAAATCCAAAGGTTTTCTAAATATATATAAGTATATATACACACATACACATACACGAACACGAAAACGTATGTGTGTATCTGTATATGTGCGTATATATGCGTACATGTACATAGGCAAGCATAGATAAATCCGTAAAACAAAGCCCCCCTTAGCATGTGTTGCCTATTTGCGCCGCAGAATCAAAGTGTCATTGCACACATGTCCCAATCCATCCTGAATAAATAAAGATCCCTAGTAATATACAGCCAAAAGAATCGAAAGGTAAAAACAATCAACGCTTCGAAACTGCTTGTCGAAACTGCCTCACATCTAATCATCATGTTGCAAGCTCTCTAGTTTGCAGTCCATGAATAATTATGCATGGGCTCAAACGACCCGCGAGGTTCAGGTTTCACTGAAGATCCGGTTGATGCCCCCGTCTTATAGGAATCGTGGGAGAATGGATATGGCCTCGCATCAGTCGTAGTATAAGCTGCTGTGGAGCTATTCTCGCCGGCAACGGTGGTAGACCAGGTCTGTGATGATGAGTAGTACTCTCTGGAAGGATTTGATCCTTGCGTCGTAGATCCGTACCGGTACTCGGGCGATTCACTGTTGTTAACGGAGTTGGTAGCATGAACAGACTGCTGGCCGCTGTGCCTTGGACTCTTGTTTGGTCGGCCGTTCTCAACGTATCTGGGGATGCTCAAAGCACTGTCCTGGCCGCTCGCGGCTGGTGTACTAGCCGACAACTGGGATCCGGAGGTTTGCTGTTGCACATAGGTATACTGTCCACGGGTTGATGATTGTTGCTCCAGCGGCAAGGATGATATCGTTGACTGAAGCGGCAGCTCCTGGGGATCCGGGCTAAAGCTCGATGTAGTAGGCATGGGAACTTTAGAATACGTATCGCCCATCGTCGCAGCTGAGTAGCTTCCCGGGCCAGAGGAGCCGACTTGGGAGATGGACGTGTTGCTGCTACTAGCACTCCATGTTGGATATGGACTTGAAAGTTGTTAGCTCGCTCAACAGGTAACCCACTCGCTCAATTTAGAACTCACTTGGTAGGTCTCATTGAACCCAGTTGCCCGCTTCCGGGTACTTTGGGAGCGCTAAAGGTGAAGTTCGAGCGTGGCACTTGTATATCCACACTGGTTCTCTTGAGCTCCTGTGGTTTTACGCTTAATGCACCCGCGACAACTCCCAGGCCTGTTTCTACCAAGGCTTGGCCCCTTGAGCCAGCGCTTGACCCCAGCAGTGGGATCTCTCTGCGGGCTTGGAAGTTGCGCGGACTGCGGCCGCGCACTACAACTGGGGCAGTGGTGGATTCTGTCAAGACAACTTTGGAGTTGTCAGACAAGGTCCCAAACACTTTAAGGTGAAGCACAAAGTGCTGTTGAAGCTCCTTTCGTCGACCGTTGTTTGCGGTAGCGCTATTACCTAATGTCAGATACTTATTCAAGAATGAGGGGGGAAGTTCAGGGGGGAACAAGTCCTCGGTGAGAACTTAATAACCAGATAAACATACATTCTAAACTGGAGCCGACGCCAACCAATAGGATAGACAGCGTAGTCTCCTTCAGGCTCAGACCCATCATCTTGGAAAGGAATCAAAGGGAGGGCGGCAGGTTCTTGATCCGGACTTTGGGTAATTTCAGGGGCATTGGGTGGCGGAGTTTTCCATGGAATGACGATGAGGCGGACAGGGTTGCCATCGACAGATTCAATAGCGGATATGGCGACCTCCATGCTGGTCACCAAAAGGGTCTCGTTGCTGTCGTTGACAACAGAGAGCTGCCCCCTGGGAGTGATCAAAGAACCACTGATTTGAAACAGATTCCTTCGGTAGCAGGTTAATTCGGGCTGTAAGGCAGTTCCGTCGCTGGCAGTCGATGGCATCTCAGAAAGAAAGAACATGCCATGAAGCTGGGCGGATAGTTCCAGTTGCTGCATTCGGCCTTGCTGATCCACGATGGTATGCTTATCTTGTGTTCGCCGGAAAGCCAGCAGCTTGTGATCTTGATTCACCGTCAATCGAGAGCCGTCATCCCGCAAGTCCTGAACGATTTCCTGATAGGCGGCCGGTTCAGTCTGAGAGAAGGGCCTCTTGAGGCTGGGGTAGCTATGTTGAGCGGACAGGCTCGATTGGGAGTGGCGTTCATACGCAACAGAATCTTCTTGAGGGTATCGTCCATAGGGATAGGACTGGTCATGGCCACTGCGAGGACGCCCTGGAAGAGGGGACGCCGAAGCTGAGCTATGAAAGCCAGAGTCCATTGTTGCTGTGCCGAGTCTGTTGGCCAAGTGAGCGGAACCGTTGTAGGTTGACCAGAAATTCGAATGAGCAGGCTCTCCTCTGAGGTCTGACATGGTTACTGGATATGCTGCTGCTGTCATCATGGGCGCATATCCCTCTTTGCTTTTTCGCTCGCTGAAGAAACTCTGGCGAATCTTGCTATGCTGAATGGTGGAGTCTAGAGGCTGATGTCGCGGCGGATGAAGGATCAACTGAGTGAGATGGCTCTTGATAGTTCACCACACAAGAGAGCAGGCTGCCTCACAACTTCTTCAAAGAGGGAAGAGCGTGCAAAGTACAACGATGGATATGACTGAGAGTTGAAGCTGAGAAGAGAACAGGTTATAAAGGATGATAAACAAGAGGCAAGTCCATGTATAATAGTCAATAGACTGACGGCAGATGATGGAGGGGAGTGGTTGGTAGATTTAAAAGGTCCGGCACTGGACCGGGAGTGGGATATCGATCCTATTATTACTCACAGCCGAGTAGTAGGTATGCCTCTATGTACGGATGTGTGTATGGGTATGTGTGTGTGCGCGCATGTGTGTGTGTCTATAAAGACAACTCGATGGACAGAACGGGCTTGCGGGCAGGCACTTCCGGTGAGGGCCGCCGCCTTGCACCCCAGGACGGGACCTAATATGGCCTTCTGTCTACGGAGAGGTCCAGGGACGCTGGTCCACTCCGAACTAGATACCCATGCTCTCTTCACAAGCAAAAGGCCTCGAGTGAGGCTAAGTGGGTTAATGATTCGGGCTCTTTAACACAAGCGCCAGCCAGGCGCAGTGACCTGCAAAAACATAACCCATCAAGTACCCATGCATGCAACCATTCTTGGAAGGAGGGCGAGGGGGGTACGTCGCGGCAATGAGAGGGGTCGAATTCGGATCTCGTTCATCAGACGCTTGAAGGGGATCCCCGGGATTCCTTGCAAGTCTCTGGACTGACGTCCAGACAAGCAGAGCATGCCTGAAATTCATGCCAGAGAGCACAAGCACCGTCGGTGGTTTTTTTCCCGTTTCATTCGTCCATCATATCCAGGGGGTGTGCGGGTAGGTATCTGTGAGGTTTTTCCCTTCTTCTGTTACCTTTGCTTTGAAGCCTCATTATTACCTGTTTATGCAGCCTCTGATCTCCTGCTTTTTTGCTCCTTGTTTTGTTCCTTTGTCAAGAGATGAGATCCAAGAAATAGCTCTTCTCTTCCTGGTAATCGCTGATGAGCCATGTCTCTGTGCGACGCGAGACATGTGCAAACATTGTATGAAAGTGGCGTCCGAAACCAATCTCCCAATACAGGACACAATACACACAGGTTGGGTAATCTTAGCGGAAGGCAGCGCGAGGAAATTAAGAATAAAGGCCGAGAAGGAAAAAAAAAAGCGCCGAGCAATGATGCTCCTGTTCATCAAAAGCCAACTTAATTCTCCCTTATTTCGATATGAAAGTGCCTGTTTCATAGTACACCCCCCCTTCTTCATGGCAGTGTCTGCTTGCCTTCTATTTTGCATACAGGTACGAAGTGCAGCAAACAAGACAAACGTGTAGGAGCTCTCGGGGGCTTTTTGTTGATGGTCCATGCTAACCCTGCTAGCACTCGATGGTATGTATCGTGGTCGTGTTATTGTAACGTGTGGTAGATATTGCATGTACGGAGTAAACGTGGGCGCCCATCAATCTCACCAGTACGCGTTCAGAGCGGTCCCTTCGTATGAGATTTCTCTCTTCCCTCTACTACCCAAAAAAGGCCCACTAGCCTTTGCATATACCGAGTGGTGGGCGTGGAGACGGTTCTGCCGAGACGTGCACCAGGGGTGCTTGTGACTGGCGCAGCGACTTGTATATGTATACACGGTCGTTACCCGGCTCGGCATGGTGAAAAAGCTACAAGTTGATGAGCTAGGGTGCGGTGGAGAGCGCCCTGCTCATCTCAAAAGACGAGATTCTCATAAGCCGCTGAAGGATGCGCTCCGGAACCTAGCGAGCCAGTATTGGTGCCTGTGCAGTCAGAGACAGAATCCTCCGAAGCCAAGGTTCATCCGGGCTAATTGAATGATTTCTAGAAAACTGTGGTGGAGTTGGGAGAGTAAGACGCAAAAAGGTCTCTCATTGACGGGGAATCACGACGCTGCTTTTTGCTTTGTACAAAGTACAAGTACTCCACGGACAATCACCGGTCTCGAGCCAAGACGCAGCCAGCCATGTGCAAAGACAAGAGAGGACTGCTCCGCAAAATTAAAATGCGACCAGGTAGGGCAGTCGCGCGAGAAGTCAAAGACGAGGCAAGACAGGACAGGACAGGACAAGAGGCCGGTCTAAGGAGCCACTTGCAGGGATATTGGTGGAGGCGTCCCTCAACGAGGATCCCTGACCAGACGGAGAAGGTATGGCACATGTACTGGAGTGGCGCGGTACGAGTATATACTCTACTCGTACAGTAGCAATAATAAGCTACAGGGAGTTGGACATGCAAATAAGCCACTGCCAACGATAAGTGTGTATACTTTCAAGCGATGGCCAAAATAATTGGGACCGAGAGAAGGATCTTATACCTTTGTGCTTATTCTTGTATTTGCCAATAACAGATGGCAGCAAGCGCAAATGCAGGGGCTTGTAGTTGACAAAAGCAGTAGGCAAGTAAGCTTATACCTATATATGTATGACGAGGAAGAGGAAGAGAGGGAGAGGGAGGGAAAACGGAACTGTCGAGATACTTACTGAACCTGCATGGCTCTCAGGCTCAATTCTCAATCTGTCCTACCACTTGACTAGTAGATGTATCTACCGCATCTTTCTACTGTATTGTACTCGTTTGTACGCCAGCTTGAAGAGTATATACGCTAGCACTAATCGTGCTTACCTTAAAAAAGACGCGAGAAGCGGGCTTGAAATCGGCCGATTGGCACCATGGAGGTGGTGGGTAAAGGTGGTGGATAGCCCCTCTGCGTATTATCCGCGAAAGATCACTGCGTCTTGGCCTCTCGCAGTTATTGGTGCTTCGCTCGTACACCAAGCGTGCGAAAGGTAATTTCGAACAAAAGCGCTGTAGTAGTACTTGCAAGGAGAGAGAGAAAAGAGGTCCATTGCTATTCGACGGTTCCGTTCCATGTGCGCCGAATCTCCCCGTCAAGATAGGAGGCGGCAGTGACCAGGGTGGGCAATAAGGGGGGGTCTGGAATCGTGCTCTGTGTAGGGTGTATACACAGTAGCACTAAAACAAGTGCCTGTATGCCATACTCCATACTCGATCAATTTGCTCGGTGGTCCAATCACCATCTTGAACTAATGTTCGTCCGATCAAGGCGTATCAAGCGGATAAAAAGGCAGGTTGTGAGATGATCTCGTGGCGGCGCCGACGAGCAACCGGCGGCTCAAACACGGCTGCCGCCTGCTAGCCAATGCTATGCAGTAGATACCACTCTCAACACCAGCTCCATCCATCCAAAAGCCAGAGGGGGCGAGGGGGCATCGAGGGCGTTTTCGGAGAAAACAATGCGTGCAAAGTACCTGTAGCAATAGGTACTCGGACTGCTAGCATTATTGGAGGGATTATGAAGAGGATGGGTGGGCTTGAAACGGGTGATGGCGGGGCATGGCCATGGGACCAAGGCCACGCCTTGTCATGGCCTGCTTGCATCCGTGATGGGCTGAAGCTTGGTTGATTGTTACAGTACTGTAGTACCTAGTATCTGCGGGAAATCGCGACTCGCGTGTATCAAGCAATAGTAATCAGTCTCTGGGGAACAAGCATACGCTCGGACGCTTGTCCAGTACGGAGTGCTACGCCATGCTTGCATGGACGAGCTGCAGCCCATCACAGACAAGAGGAAACAAAGCGTCACTCGTCCTTGTATTCAAGCTCAGGCGGGGCCGCACTTGGAGAAATTCGTCCCGAAACAAATCGTGCATGCGATCAAAGACATATTGGGCGATGAGGTGAAAGCAGAACTTTGTCATGCCTTGAATTTGCGCAAGAGATGGCAAGGTGGTGATGGCAGAGCTGCTTGTGCGCGCGCGTGTGCATGTGTGTGCGTAAACAGCGCGGCAAAGAGAGATTCGTCACAAACAAAGACACAGGTCGCCTGGCTAGCTTGCGGCAAGGCTGTTGCCGCCAAGAAAAGGGCCACCAGGAAACATGAGGCGGCACCAGCGAGTCCCATTGTCGCCACCATCTCCGAGGATTTATTCAGGAATCGCATCGAACGAAGGCAGCCGAAGGCATAAATGCCGTACTAGCAGCCTCTCTTCGGTCTGGTGCCCCTCCAGTGCCGTGCCCTCCTAGTTTGCTAGTATCCAGATCATCCCTCTCTCGTGATTTGCCCGCCGCAGCCACCGTCCTACATGGAAGCTTGCCAGAAAGGTGGCGTCGAGGTGCAGACAAAAGCCTCAAGGCAATGCGGAGGCGGTTGTCCGCGCCGACCAAATGTGGAAGTTCACGCAGGGCGTCCTTGAGACAAAGATACAAGAGTCTGCCAAGAGTGGACTCGGTGGGCTCTAGCCGTCGATCTGGCCTCGGGGTCATCATCAATGATCACTCGGCTGCAGCCCCACTGCAGCGGCGGATGACAAGACGGACACGGGCACAGAGAACAAGAAGCAGAGCCAAGGTCTGAAAGCCGTTGTGCGAGACACCCCGGTGCGACCAGTTTTCCACCTTCTTCTCTCACACTTTCCAAGGCTCCTCTTTCTTCATCTCAACACCGGCTTCTGTGCTTTGGTCCGTCTGCAGTTGACTGGGGTAACACACGATCTGGACGAGCCAAGTTTAGCCGTGAGGGGATGAAATCAATGAGCCCCATGCTGGCAATAACCCGGGCCCCCGTGATAAAGCCGTGTGACTAGTGACGTTGGCATAAGAATCGGAGTAGAAAAGAGAAAGACGCAAATGGATCAGTGTCGATTTTTGGCTATAGAGACACCGGGTAGATATGCACCGAGGGAAGTTGGAGTTTTGAATCTAACCAGCACGACACAAGGACAAGGTGCCCTGTAACTGAGTGACAGTTGCCGGATCCCTCCGTGCGCTAGGTCCTAAATCATTAGTGGAGTGCCTGTATCTTTGACATCCGTGGTAGGAGGTTAGCGTTTCAAGACAATTCAGGCGCTTCGGTGTCGATTGGAGTGAACCTGTGCAGTATTTCGTGGAAGCTGGCTGAGCAATGCAGCCTCGAGGCTCTTGAATTCAATGTTGCGAAAAGTGGATGCCTTGGTGCTAAGGCAGCACGCGCCAGCTTCAATCAACTGACCCCCGCCCTCGTCTCTACCCAGCCCAACTTGCACTCGCCCGCTGGGCCTTGCCGCTAGAAGATTCAGGGCACTGCTACAGTATGTTGAGTATCTATCTGAAGCGAATGCGAGGCTGAAAATACGTTGGCGATTACTAACATGTGCCTATCTACCTGGCAGTACTAGGTGCTAAACATGACAGAGAAACGGAGATGCTCATACAAGCGCGGGCGACACAACCTGGGAAATCGACGCCTGCCCGTATCTCACTACAGGCAGCCCTTCAGCTTACCACCCACCTATTTCTCCGTTCTCCCGCCCCCCAAGCCGACTCAGAAGTGCTGCTGAGCAGCACCTTTCCTTGGTGGGCCGTGTTCAGGCAGCCTGCACCGCCTGTGGCTTCGGCAGGCCGCCGCTGAAGCTGGTGATCAGACTCTGGTGGTGTACGGCGCAAGCCCCGCTGAAGGCACCCTCAAAGCTTCTGAGTCCACCAACTTTGTCTCTTTCACGGGCCCCTGCGCCTCTAAGCCCCTGTAGGCACTCGTCCCGCGCGCCCCGTAAGGCAGGTACCCCGTCCAAGGCATGTCCTAGAGCCAGCCAAGCCACCAAGGGCCTTGATTTCGACGCCTGCATATGCATGAGCACGGAGTGTCTGCGGTTATATTTCAAGTGCTTTGACGGCAAGGACTAGCCCACGGGCGGCCTAGCGTCTAGCCCCCACCTAACTGGAGGTGGAGTTGACAGCCGCGCCTTGCTGTGAGTCTCAAAGAACGAAGCTTCAGTTGTACTCGTATGTGGAGCGGCCATGCTGGTGTGGACGCAAGAGGCATCCACTCATATAAGGCCTACTCAACATTGTACAAGTATGCACACACGGGGTACAAGTACAAAGCACAATACAGAAAGCATTCGAGCCAGCAAAGCGGTTTGCAGAAACCCCAGCAGTCGCGCGCGCCTAGCTTCTCTACAAACCGAGTCCAAACCACACATTTCCTCGAAAAGCTTCAGGCTGGCTGGTATTGCCGCGAGAGCAAGGACTCACTTGATTCACACACGAGCACCCTGTATGGCATAGGGAACTACAGGGCTCTGGATCCACTAGCTACCTACCTATCTACTGTATTAACCTAGCAAGCAAAAGTATAGTTTTGAGATTATCTTCCAAGGTCGCTTATACCAGGCAGCAAAGTACGAGCCCAGGGCCTTTGCGCCTTCTCCAAGCGTGAGCATTTCTTCGCGTTATTGCAGCGTAACCCACGTCGACAAATCGAGCACTGGACAGCACAGGCATCGCTTAGAGTAGTCGGGGTCGTGGCTTGTGTGCATGAATTCTCAATCAATCGTATCAATCGTGGCGCGTGTACCTGCTTGTACAAGGTTCGAGGTTCGAGGACCTCGTCAAGCTAGGGCACGACAAGGGCCATTTCCCTCCCCCGCTGTTGGCTTTTGCGTAGGTAGTGCAGCTTTGCTTGCGCAGGCTGGTATCTGCAACACCATCAACAACAACTGCCGCCAAGTCTCAAGCAACACTCTCAGTTCGCAGTTGAATTGCCATCCATCTATCCACCTGTACATACAGGTATGACCTCCTTGCAGGCACCAGCGAAAACTTTATCGATTACCACACGCTACAGTAGCATCCGGCAGGCTCGCCGTTGAGATCCACTGTGGGCGCGCCATTTCTAGCAGGGTAGATACATTGTTTGTCAACTGCCGAGCGGAATTGTATGCATACTTGTGCTACCTCGGCTTGCGCTGCGGAAATAAAGTCACACACGGTAACATTGATGTTGCCGTCCGATTCAACTACTGTAGACTGCCCTGGCTATTCCCAGCACTAGCAGCTAGGACCTCTTTAATTTCCTAGTGAGGACCTCCAAAGACCCATGATATCGAGCTTTTTAAGCTTTGATGCCTTCAGCACATTTTCCTTCGCCTACCTGCCCCTTTCAGCATGCTGGGCTAGCTACTGCTGAAGAACATTTGTACCAAATATTTCCTGTTCGCCACAAGTGGTCTGGCCGCCCAGTTCAGCAGTTTCCCTGGCAGATAATAGCTCAACACTACTTCTATCGCCATCTTTAGTCCTCGACTCTATGTCATATCACAGTGCGATTGCCTCACCGACAGCCATTGCTTGTTTAGGTGCTGGCTAGATTAAAGTAGCACTAGCGATGGCGGCCATTGCTTTATAGTAGACAGGTACAGAGAGCTATAGTGGGTTCTTTTTATGGGCTAGATTCCTTCAAATTACCTTTCGAGTGCAGTGCAGCCAATCAGCTCTTGGCAGCCCGCAATGGCTGCAGCTATCAAACGACATTACCTAAGATGGCAGGTACGCAGGCCCATTACAGCCTTAGTACTGGTGGTACTTCCCCCAGATGCCGCTCACGGGTACGGAGCATTGAGGTACTGTACCACGGAGCATGAGATCTGCAGAACGTGACATCCGGCAGTAAACCACTGGCAGGTACCTGTGCTCGCGGCAGCCGACAGCCTAGGATCTGTAAGGTTACCTGCGCTGGAAGACTGGAAGAAATGAAGGCCCGGCGAGCCAGGCACCACATGTCCAGCATGCACTTGCTTGCATCAAATCTGCCGAGGCCTCCTCCACTGAGGATACGGTCTCTTCTCTTCATCATTGTCTTCAGCACTCCTCTGCAGCTGCGACTAATTTACCCATCTGAGGCAGTATTTCCGGCCTTCATTCATGCACGCCACGCCTTATCCCACTCCGTGCAACTGCTCCGCACACTGACAGGCATCAGTAGCGCTCAGGCCATCCATGTGACGGCAGGGCTGCTGGCCGCAGAAGCGCAGGTCAGCCAATCTGCGTCTCCCGCCTCGGCCTGCTCTGCGCCTGCGCCTGCGTCTCTGTCCGGCTCCAGGAGCGTCCGTCTTGGCCTCGATGGCGCCCACCGGCAGCCACGCCGTATGAGTGATAGCCCCAATCGCGGTCCTGTCCTCATCTCAAGTTTCATCGCTCTGCGCCGGGCCTTTTTCTCGCTGGCGATGTAACCATCAGGGGCCCCAAGGGCCCTTTGGGGGCCGCTTTGGAGATCTGGCTATCCAGGGCGCCCATCTAATTCTCATCGTGATGGTCAACCAGCAGCGCAAGATGGCTGATGGGTTACTTCCCGCCTCCCACTCCCATGCTCTTTTGCCATCACCAGGCATCCTTGGCGTCCCACGCGGAAGCATGCCACTTGCTGTGGCCTCTCCTCGTACCTACTCGTACTACTACTACAAGCACACACAAATATGGTTCAAGCACTAACAGGGCACAGGCAGTCAACGAGCGCGGGCGGCGGAAGGCCATGACGAGGGGCCAGGGCAGCTAGTTCAATCGATGCTTCGGCCGAGTACTGTACTTACTCGTACAAGCTACCATCGCTACAGACAGTCCATGCGCGCCTACTTGGTAGTCGGCTGTGCCAAACCAGCCTAGACAGTGCTTCGTTCGCCCCTGGCTTCTTCAGGATCCTCTTACCCGCGTCTTCTAGAGTCCAGACAATGCCCTCACCATGTGCCAGCATCTATCCAGCGCGACTCATCGCCGCTCTACCTTGCGCCCCGTGTCCATAGTGCCAAGTGCACTACTATTTCACAGCCAAGAAGACTGATGTTTTATGAGCAATCACGCACTATCACAGTCCAAAAGTCGTTATCCAGGGCACTGCGCCAACTCCGTGAGCTTCATACAGCCATGCATACACACATGCTATGGCTAGCCCCTCGGCTTTTGCCCGAAGTCATTTTAGCGACGTCACAGAGCTGTATCGGCACTCGCAGGGAGGGTCAAACCCATCACCCATCGCCACTCATTACGGCGAGCCGCTACATACGGGTACAAGCTTCAACACCCACCGCTAGAAATCTATGAGATCACGCACAATCATCCGAGGCAAACATGCAACCTCATTTGTCAAATGACACGTCCAAGGGCTTTCCTACATCACCAGCAGCTATTCAAACATTGGATGCTCTCTTTCTCCTCTTGCAAATACAAGCACATGCGTCCGCTACTCGTTTGCAAAGCGCTATAATTGGAGCGTCAGCTTAATCGGCCTTATTTGAATGCTTACTGGGAGGCCGCTATATATGCGAATTATCACCGCGGGATGCAGGTGCTTCGTGTCGGATATATCTACAACTGTCTATTATCTGCACGTACGGTTACCTAGTAGGTCTATTATGTTCTGCAAGAATGGTGCTGCTCTTCCATACAGGCGTAAAATATATGCCCATCTACCTACGCGCTCCGTCGGAGTCTCGGAGCTGTTTGGGAATTTGGAGCATATAAGCAGTCCAGCTCGCTGTATTTCGTTCCTGCGCAATCAAGTAATCAAGCTCAGTGCTGTCTTTGTTTCCGTCAATATCCAAGGCAGCAACTTCGCAGTTCGCTTCGATTGTCTAATCAAAAGATCCTGAGAAAAAGACCTTTTAGTTGTCTTGTCACGTCGCATTCGGCAGCAACTGCCTACCGCCACATACTTACTTCGGTACTAGTAGCACAGGGTGCCATCCCCCCAGGCGTGATGATCTACGACGCTTTGGTAGTAAGATGCAGATCCCTGGTCTGCAAAGCATTCACAATCCTTGAATAACGGGGCCCCTAGGGTTATTTATAAAGAAATGGCCTTCGCGATCGCGAGATGAATTTATAACTACAAGAGGGGTCTATACATAGGTACTGTATACCTACATACCTATGCGCTTTACCATCAGCTTGCCTCTTCATTTGCCCGGTGCTAGGGTCAGGAACAGAGAATCGCCTTTTCTGCTTGGGGGTCGAGTCAACAAACCACCTACCTAGAATGCTGCTGGGCGTCGATCACGCTGTCGCGACCAGTTTGCGGCAGTCGGACTGCCAGTCTCGCTTGCGAAGAGGCTTCTGTTGGCCATCGTACCGGCGGCCGAGCCCTTACAGCCGGCGTTGGTCAGTCCGCGCCTAAACTCCTGGTCCGGTGGCAGCGGTGCCCCTGCTTCCACCTTACCCCGTAAGGAACAGGCGCCGTTGTGGTTTGGCCCGCAGAAACCCCGCGATAGAGGTTGTCGCTTTGCTACAAGGCTCTGTAGTGCATGGACAGCTCGCAAGTACATGCCCTGCCAAGAGAGGAGACTACTACAGAGTGCGGTACCACAAGGTACAGGTAGTGTGTGCTACCACGAAGTACTAATCCTTGTGACAGTGGCAAGTGGATATGCTACTCGTTCTCGCTTGAGTGGAGCCCCCGCCGCATTGTATTAATAAAGCTGTCGGCGCGGATACAAGCATCTGTGCCGCGGCCGCATAGCTTCTCATGGAGCAGATTGGCCAGATCAATTTACGAATTACGCCTAGCAGGGGCATGCCTTGCCAGCCGCTTCTTACTTACTTACCAGTATCGTCGGCTGTTACATGGACGGCGCTCGACCGAAATAGAAGAAGAGAGAGAACGAGAGAGAACGAAAGAGAAAGAAAGTATAGCCAGGGAGCGGCGTCATCACACAGCGGCTGATGATCGAAACGTCCGAACGAAAGTCCGCGGCGTTATGTGCTTGAAATCTAAAAAGCCGACGACTCAGCCTTGATCACGTTTTGAATGTGCGTCTGGGTCGAGGATATGCGCGAATATTAGAACTCTTCTATCGGAATGCATATCTAGGTACTCAACAAAGGGGTAGGCAGAATTCCAAGCACGGACCTGATACGCGCATATAGAATGCCGTAAAGCCTCCGATATCACCTAACAGCAATCGTTTAGCAGTAGGTACTCCGGATTGATCTCAGCATGTTATACGATGAATTAAGCGCACGGCGCCTATCAACCCACGCCATCTAGCAACGGCAGGAGTTGACAGAAACGCCCATTCTAACCGAGCAGTATACCCCAGTTAAAGGACCAGATATACGGCTAGCGGGATGTCACCCACTGTCGAATAATACCTCACCCGCCCTGTCTTGAGACCACACCATCCGAGAATACTAGCATTACGGAGCAGATCACCAACTCCGTCTTCATGCGGCAAAGAAAGCAGCAAAATAGCATCAGCTACTGTAATTTCATTACGCGACGCGAGCCGGATCTGCTGCTGCTATGAGACGTATATCTGGCGTCACCCTTGACATCTTCCTCGGCCTGGTGTGGTGTCTTTGCAACTTGACTAAACGTCTGCCACAGCACGGCTGGGGTAAGGCAAGAAGAAGTGGTCGCATGGCCCTGTGACCGATGTCCAGCACCGAGAGCATACACGTTCTTTCTGATATCAAGCTTTCGGGTTTCCACGAGTTGATCTGAGATGTTAGTGGCACTCTGTTGTCAGATCTCTCTTGCATACGCATCATTATGAAATAAGCCATGGCTATCGTTGATTCCTAGCGGAGGATGGCACTATGGATGCATCTATGCACACACACTCATCACGTTATCAAATCCTCATCATGTGTCAAATTAGCATCATCAGCAAGTGCCGGTTATTCTGCTGTAGTAGAGCACTCAGGCGCAGCATTTCGCCGTTCTTGACGAGTGCTATCGGCTCCTCGAAGTACTATTGATTCTACGCTAGGTGTTTGTTCCGGTTCATCGCTAAGGGATGTAATACTACCTATTTTCATGCTATCTATCAATGCGAGACGGGCTCTTTTACCGTCCCGAAGTAGCCGATCGGACGTATTCAAAATGTAGTGTCAGTACCTACATATTACTATACTACTATACCTACTGCTACTCATACAGGTCGCCTGCCCATGCACTGCTACTCTGCATGAGGTAGTATCGCTCGTACTGACACTAGCCTGGGCACTAACGATGGTATAGCAGTAATGTTTCTGCTCTCGTGGGGCGCTATTATCTACGGGAGGTGGATGTTTCATCACTCACAGGAGTGATTTGGTCGGCTGAGAAATTTGACGATAAATTTCAATGCACTTTTGTTCGACTGTTTATGGCTACTACCTACGTACGTACTTTCCTGCCTACGAAAGGAAACGAGTATTCGGCTAGCGAGCGGATGAATGTCGACCGCCTTGATTCAGACCGAGTCCAGTAAAAGCCGGACCCCAATAGTGAGACAGAACCGCTTGGCCGCTGCTGAAGGTGAAAAGCACGGCTGTATGGCCAAGCCGTTTATACTGCATGTCTCAGTTAAAGATGAGGGAGGGGGCCAGACCAACGCGACATTTTGCTCACAGATAATGGTATCTGGTAAGGTACTGTACCCCAATCTTTTATGCTTAATGAACTGAGCAACATTCTCTTCAAGCTTAACATCTTCTTTTTCCCAGGCCTTTAGCCTCAACAAACCCTTTTGCCTCTCTGCCTTGACTCTGATAGGCCGGAACGTTGAATTATAACAGCGGCATAATCTTTATTTAGCCGTTAATGCTCGTCGACATGCCGCCCATACTGATTCATACTATAAAGGTATGCTACGCTTTATACAAGCAAGTGCTGGCGAATCCTGCGGCGCAAGTTCCGGTGCTTGGCATTGTCAAAGCTTTGCTCTTCTTTGGCTAGACTGTCTTACAGTG
This sequence comes from Trichoderma sp. 2475, assembly GCA_038502285.1. Lineage (NCBI taxonomy): Eukaryota > Fungi > Ascomycota > Sordariomycetes > Hypocreales > Hypocreaceae > Trichoderma > Trichoderma sp. 2475. The sequence goes on along the minus strand of JARPVV010000003.1, from coordinate 483,780 downwards.
CCTTTTGCTGTCTTTTTTTTTTTTTTTTTTTTTGGTTCCCTTTTCGTATAATAGCCATTTCCATCCTTTCCTTTCTTTCCCTATAGACCGATCCATGCTGTTCAACCCCTGGCCCCCAAAAAATTCTGCACGATTTGTTGCTCCGTTCGCCGCGTGGGCTCGGAGACCAGGGGACCCGCTAGTCACTGCGGTATGTACAAGCGTATACAAGCATGTCTTACCAGAGCTTCCAGCAGCGAAGAGGCGACGGACGAGAGCCCTGAGTCGCCGGCCAGGTGAGGCGGCCGGCCCGAAAGGGATTCTCCGCCATGACCATTGGCCCAATGCGGCAGTATGTATGTACGAGCGGATATGTGGTGGCTACATACGTCCCGGCTGCTCAGGTCCATCGATACTACAAGTAGAGACACGGCGATCCAGAAGGCTCCATATACCTCCTGTACGAGGCAGACCACGGAGAATGCTCTCGTCAGGTGGCCGAAACGGGCCTTCTACTGGGCTAGAAGCGGTGCCTGGCACTTCGTCGTGCGTACCTGGCCGTGGAGATGGGTGCCGGATGACATGATCATCAACCTTCTGTTTTCAACTCGATAGGCGGGGATCGACATATTCGTCAAAGTGACCACAGGCGCGCTCGGGCCCGGTAGTGGCGTATGCTTTGCTTTGCATCTTTCCCTGGGCGTCCTTGGCTTCCCTTCCGGTCAAGTTGAAATTAGCGCTTTTGCGGGTGTAAGTTGGCACTTTACGCATTGACAGCACTAATAAGCCGATCGCATAGCGGCGTCGTCCGCTCGCTAAAGAAGCGTCCAAGCACTAATACCCAGTAGCAGTTGCGGTAATGATAGATATTATACGCCCTCGTCTATGTATGTAGGTACCTACCATGGCAAGGTAGGTACGGTATGTAACGTTCTATTCAAGCTAAATACTAAAGGACAGAGTTTTGAATTTGACCGGACAAACACATGCAAGTCTCCACGCAGAAATTCCCGACAACATCGCCGAGGAAAACATCAAATTCAGCTGAAAATAATAATCTTTTTTTCGCACAATTTTTCACAGCCGGAAAATTTGCTGCCTAGGTCGCTCTGTAGAATCGTACAGAGAATAAACAAGAGATGATTGAAATTCACTGGCCTAAAGCAAATAAAGAAGCGTGGATTTTGAAGCGCCCAAGAAGAAAGATCAAAAAGTTGGAATTTGTACATGTGCATTCGTAGAACTTCCCTTTTCCAAGGGTTATGCTTTTTGTTATTCGTAGAGCCTCTTTTTGACGATTAATGCTCTTGTGTCGTCGTCACAGCTGTCACCGACCACGCCAATGCTCGTTATCCTCGTCTGAATCGCCGCCTTCTACTTGGTCTTCGGCATCGATGAGAGCCATCTGGACAAAGTGTCGGATCCAAGCCTCTTGAGCAGGATCGAGCGCGCCCTCGTTGTTGTTGTTGTTCTCGGGATCTGCGTTCTGCTGTCTTGCTCCTGCTGCTGCTGCTGCTTGTTCGCCACGAATCATGCCGCCTCGACCTGGGCCTCCGCCGTCTCGTCTTCGAGCTCCTCCTCGCCCACCATCATGGCCTCGACGGGCATCACCTCTGGCGCCCCTGGCGCGATTGGCGGCATTGCCTCTGCCATTGTAGTTGAAAGCTTGGCCTGCGCCGCGATTTGGGCCATGTGCGTTATTGGCGCGTCCTCTTCCGGGTCCTCCACCACCACGTGCTCTGATGGGCTGGTTGTTTGCAGCATGATGCCCCTGGTTGTTGTCGTTATTGTGGCCATTGTTGACGGGGTTGTCCATGAGTCGTAGAACAAGGGGTGCTTCGAGAGCGACCGCAACTCTCTGACCATTCTCGTCAAGCTGCACTGGCGCATTGGCATTGGCATTGGCATTGTTTTCAGCATTGTCATCCACCTCTTCGACGGCTATGGCGAGCCACTCCTGGGCCTCTTCGGCTTCTGGCGCAGCTTCATGGGCGTCCTCGTGGAGTGCGGCGCCTCGACCGCCAGCAAATTCCAAGCCGACGTCATCGCCATCTCCTCCTTCCAGCTCCCACAGACGCATATAGCATGATGTGACTTTGCCATTCTCTTGTTGGTTGTAATGTCGGTACGGGTTGGCCGGATCCAGCCACGAAGAGCACAGATAGCAGAAATGTGTGTCACACCGTGAGCATATCATGTGGTTACAGCCGTGAGTCTTTTGTGCAGGGGCGTTACAGGTTGGGCAGGGACTCGTATGTAGTTTGAGATACTCGATGGAGGCCTTTTCATCCTCGGTAAGCTCGCCGTTTTGGCGCCTGGGAGCGCAATGAAAAAACTCTCCATGCCATGACTGATAGCACCGACTGCAAAAAGCAAACCCACAGTCTTCACAGACGGAGAGCAAGTCGCCAAGGTTAAACTTGCTTCCCCCCTTTGCATTCTCCTCCTCTTGGTCAGACTCGGCATCCAAATGTTCTCCAAAGTCAAGCCCCGAAGGCTTCTTGTGCTTCTTGGAGCGTGCAGCTCCATTACACCACTGCCGAGGGCAATATATGGTGTTCTTGTCAGACTCAAGTTCCGTCTTGTACTTGAGATCAACATAACGCTTGACCATGTCATCGGCGAGGCCAATCTGCAGCAACTCGCTGGGGCTGACAAAGGTCTTGGGCTTGCCTGCCTTGTTTCCTGCAGCCTTGATGGCGGCGGCGCGCTCTTTGGCGCAGTTGGGAGCCAGGCAGCGAACGGTTGATAAGTTGCCCTCCTTGATGGCATCGTTGTAAAAATCCTGGAGGCATTGCAAGCAAAAGATGTGACTGCAGTCAAGCATCTTGTGGCATTTTGACCCTTTCTTGGGATCTTATGCAGCGTTATAGCGAGTTAGTACAATATACATAAACGCCAAGATGTCAAAGTGTTTCATACCTAAGCAAATGCCACAATCGAAAGTCTCCTTATCAAACGCCGCCTTCTTGGCTTTGATATCATAGTCCAGCACGGCGAGTTTATGCTCTGGGTCGACTTGAAGAGTGCCCTCGGCAGTGATGGCCCCAAACACGTCGTCAGCAGCCCGCTGGACATGATCGATATAAGCGTAAGCCACCAGGTCTCGTCCCATTTCTTCCCACAGCCGGGGTGCTTCTCCCGCGAGACGTGATAGCATCTCAGCCGAGAGCCACTGAGGCGCAGTTGAGATCTTGACCAGAGGGGCGCATTCCGCGGGATAGCCTTCCGGCAGCGTGATGTGCAAAGCAAGGGGAGGCAGATGAGAGACCTGGAGAGAGTCTTCCAGGGCTGGAGCGGCGGATGTCGAGCCGTTCAGAAGCGGGTCAGATGAAGCCGCCGCTGGAAAGGTGACGGTCACGGGCGCAGCCGGTTCCACGGGCAGCTCAAGCTCAAAGGCATAGCGGCTGTCGTCTGTCCGCCGAAGCTCGGGATAGATGGCCTCGAGGGTTTCAAGCTCTGTGGCGCGAGCTTCGTCGTCATCGGCTGTGGAAAGATCCATGTTGTTTGCACAGCGGCAGCATGGTCCGCTTAGACTGGAAAAGAGGGGGGATGAGATGGGAGGCTGCTGCTGGACGAGTCAAGTGATAGGGGCGAATATAGCGAGAGCAGAATAGCAATGTGACGATGTAGCAACAGATGAATGATGAAAAGAACAAGTCTGAGATGGCAGAGAGCTGGCGGGAATAGCTGCGAGCGAGCTGTGGCAAAGCGTGAGTAAAAGTGAGGTTCTGCCTTAGTCGCTGAGAATTGCTAATCCAATCATATCCAAGGCACCCGCCCGACTAACGCACAGCTGTCAATAGCGAAATGTATTGGCCGAGATAACAGGATGAAGTCGCGGAAACAATGAATTAAGCTGAAAAGATGGACAGAATATTTGAAAAATAAAGTCTAGGGCAAAACATGGGATTTTCAAAAGGCATAGAATTTGACATTGAGTTGATACATGGCTAAACTTCTATTAGTGTTTTCCCTGTAATTTAAAAGGCGTCCATTGTATGCGTCACTTGCCGTGGCTAATTTTACCACTAAAAACGATCGCTACCCAGCGCCTGGAGCCCTCTGCGCCACAGCTGGGGAGTTAAGCCACGTTTCTCTCTGTGCTCCAGCCTCAGCATCCGCCCTTCCGTCACATGCAGGCGGCTTGACATGTTCAACTCTTTGCATCATTCATCGTTACTCTCTTCCATCTGATGTGTCCTGCGCGATACATGATGGTCAACGCCGACACGCAATAGCATACAATCTTTCCTCACGAGCTATTCTAGCTTCTATTTTTTCTTCTGTTGCATCTTTGCTGCCTTCTTTTCTTTAATCCTTCTTCTATCATGCATCTACTTGCGTTTCGCAACTTTGTCTGAAAATAGCCATCTGCAGCCAAACCACCTCTTGAATCTCAGCAACAATGGCCGACGATTATACCCCAACTCTCGCCTCTCTCTCTGTCACACACGTCTACTATGTAAGTCCTCATCGAATACTATTTCAGCCCTCCATCTGCTTCTCTCCCAGCTAATTCATCCCTACTTCTTCCTCTCAGGACCCCAACGATTACATCTCCCTTCTATGCGCCTACCTCGCCCTCCTCCCCCAGGCCCTCTGCGTCGTCTACGCCACTCTGATATTCTCAACGCGCGAGGCCGAAATATGTCTCGCCTTTGCCGGCCAGCTCGCCTGCGAGGCCCTCAACTTCGTCCTCAAACGCATCATCAAGGAGGAGCGTCCGCGCCTCATCCACGGCAAGGGCTACGGCATGCCCAGCTCGCACGCCCAGTTCGTCGCCTTCTGGAGCCTCTCCCTTGCCCTGTTCCTGCTGGTGCGGCACAAGCCGTTGTCGCCTCGGGGTAAGGCCAAGATATGGGAGGGCGGTCGACCCTGGACTTTGGTCGAGAGGTTGGCCGTGAGTCTTGCTGGCGTTGTTGTGGCAGCGGCAACGGCGTGGAGCAGGATATACCTCAACTATCATACGACGAAACAAGTGGCTGCTGGTGTCAGCGCTGGCTTCGTGTTTGCGCTGGTCTGGTTCGTGGCAACGGAGATTTTGAGGCGGACGGGATGGCTGGCCTGGGGCATTGAGCTTCCACCGGCGAGGATGCTGAGGATACGCGATCTGGTGGTGGAAGAGGACATGTGTCAGGCAGGATGGGAGAAATGGGAAGAGAAGAAGACGGCAAAAGTGAAATGAAGAAGACAAGGGGCGAAATCTACGAATAAAATGTATAACATATTAAAATCATGATAGCAATGTCAGCAAAGCGGTTATGCGTAATTATGCTACACGTTTATTTACATGGAACAGCAATTGCGAAATTGGCACGGGGCAATTATAATAAAGTTTCCCATACATGTCTAGAGCTTTAATTTTTTCTATATCTTGTTTATTCATGAAATAGCCCATCTCATAAGTCGCAATTTCCAATGTCCCAGCGACGGGAAGAAAGAATGGAAGAAGAGAAAAGAAGAAGAAAAGGAAAATAGAAATACATAATCTTCGCTTGCTAAGAAAAGACCACATTTAACCTAGTATGGCATACCCCCTTTGCCCGTTTCCGATAGCCGTCAAAGAAGAGTGTCCCTCACAGAAGGACAGAAGATAGAGAAAAGGAGAAGGATTGAAGAGTGTGAGAAAAAAAAAAGGGACAAGGGTAAGTCGTATCAGGGTATCGAGAGAGTGTAGATATAGGTGTGTGTGAGGCGGATGTTTTACAAGACGGCGTTCTCATAAAAGTCTCCGCCGCTGAAGACAAGAAGGGGTGTTTCCTCAACCCCAAGAATCGTAATGAAGCAGCCAAAGTCGTAAAAACAAATCAAGTCATCATTTATATCCACTCAGCAGTGCCAACTGAATACCGTTCGTCGGTTCTCGCAGCACCTGGCGTTGACGGTGTAGATGCCATGCCCCTGTGATGCGCAGCTGCTGGCGGAGTTGGCGGCTTATTTGGGCTGTACACCGTAGGGCTGAGGGTGATTGGCTTGTCTTCATCCTGATCAAGCCTCACCTCAATAGTTGCTCTAATGGGCGAGCGCGGCACATTGTTGCTCCTATCGTCATTGAAAGCCATGCTGTTGAGGCGAGAAGCGGCTCCGTTCGTGGCGTTGGTGGGTGTCCCTGGACCCAGAGGCCAGTTCTGTTGATTTGGTGAAAATGGCATCTCTGGAGAAAAGAAAAAGGGGGCCTCTAGGCGGTTCACGTCGCTAAGATTGGATACTCTGAGGCCAATCTGTACGGTCAGGCCAGAGACCAGCGAAGAGTCGCGGTTGTGTCTGGGAGCGCCCGAAACGCGGATTGTAGGTGGCGGTAACAGGTCTTCAAAGTCAAACATCTGGTTGCTCGGTGCCTCGTTGCTATTGCTTCCTGTTGGCGAGTACGTTGTAGAGGGAAGAAGAGTGGTGCTCTGGGTTTTGATGTCAAGCGCTTCCCGTTGGTTTGGAAACAAGCTATAAGAGTCTTTTCGGGCTCGAGGCACAACAGGCGTCAAAGGCACGTTTACCAAGTCGGAGCCGTCAGCAGCGTCTCCGTCAGATATTGCGTGGAATGTGGCGCCTTGTCCGTCAATGCTTCTCTTTTCTTCGCTGGCTGCTGATCTTGTCGTGCTTGCGCGAGATTGGACTATTCTCGCCGGCGAGACGGGCTGTCCGATTTGCCTGTTGAAGATGTCTGACCCAGGCCAAGAATCAACAGACTTTGACTTTTCCCGTGGGCCACCAAGCTCAACATGTCCAAGCGGCCCAGTCTTTTGCATCTTGCGGGAGCGGAGAAAGAGATAGAGAGCGCCAAACGTGATTCCCGACACGTTGCTCGCCACCGAAGATACCATGTTCAGATCCAATTGCAGAGTCGTCAACGCCATTGGATTTTGAGACAAGATGCTGAAGAAATAGGGAGCCGTTAACCCCTGTATTCCCATTGTTAGCCAGCCACACTTCAAAGAAGATAAAAGATTGATCGCGAGAACATACGTTTAATATAGCGCCCAATATCATGTAGTAGACCATCCTGGATGCGGTCGCCCTCTCAGCATGGCCAACTGGAGCACCTTGATGTAGCCGAGCGAATATGATGATGGCCCCAATGATCAAGATACAAGCAATTGTAGTCAGGAGAATAGCTGCTTCGAGTCTCCAGGTCTGCACAAACCAGAAGAGAGACGCATAGCAAAAGTCGGGAGCCTCTATGACGCGCGTCAACACGTACATGACCAATGTTCCGATGAGAACAAGAAAGAGACAAGCAAAGATGGCCCATTTAGATGTTCGCGGAAAGGGCCGCGGCCTCAGCGCCTGTAGGACTGTCTCCAGCCCAAAGAACAGCTCGATATAAGGGACAAGGAATAAGGCCGGTAGCATGGCCTGAGAAATGGACGTGCATCCAAGAATAAGCAGACCTTCAAGGCCTTTGGTCTGACAAGCGATGTAGATAATCCCCTGCACTGCTATGCCGATGGATAGGACAAAGGGGAATATCTCCGATACGTCTATAATGTGGAAAAAGGAAGAACTACTGATTTGATGTTAGCAAAGTATAGCATATGTCTGCCGTGGCAACTGGATAGGCAGCCATACCGAAGTCTGAAAGTCGGGTCGTTTTGCTTTGTCGCTTTATAGCAGTTTCGAAAGATGATTATTGCCAATATCAAAGCCACGGCGGTATTAAACCCAGCAAGGATAGTGATCATCGACCGAACCTGCTTAGCAATGGTGAACTTGAGGTTGTTGATGACTGAAGATGTCGAATTGTCCATGAACGGGAACCCTGCCGCGCTGTTGTCCGTCTGCCTTGCCCATACTCCATTCGCCCCATTTTCGAATAACATGTTCCAGCCATCCATTATTGCCTTGATCGACCTTTCCGCAGCCTTTTTTGCTTTATGTGACGAGAGAAGAGAAGATTGGTAGAAACTAACACCGGCGTCGAAGCCCCCCAGCGAGCCGCGCCTCAGATCGCCATTGACACTCTCTATCCCGCTCAAGTTGTGTTGTCGTCGTGTAGAGAGAAGCGAGAGTAGTTTTGAGAGAGGATTATTGCTATCGTCCTGCGGAAGCAAAGAGGCGAATGAAAAAAAACAAAGCCTAGAGAGGTAAGAGTTGCATGCCTGCAAGTGCCCCCAATTCCTCTCTATTCAAGATAAACCAAGTATAAAACGGCGGTGGTGTCAGCCGTCCAGACGGCTGCAAACGCAAGAAAAGAAAATCAACACAAAAGAAAAGAAGAGGGAAATGGAAAGAAAGGAAGTGGCAGAAACACAATCTACTCCGGATTCACGCCAAGGATCGCTACCAGAGCGAGTAGAGGTAAGAAGAGAAGACGCCTAGAAGAGAGAGGAGAGAAGGAGAGAGGCGAGAAGATTGAGATGTTAGAACATTGTGGGGCAAAGAAACACAGTCAAGAGCAAGGAATACCGGGTTATGGAGATCCGGACGAGGGCCATGGGAAGAAAGGATACATGGACACAGCCCGATTCAGCAGGACATGGGTATCGTGTTTCAATCGACACCAAGACTTGGAGTTGACGCCATCGTCTTGGCCAGGGGGCGATAACATGGTAAGTAAATTGACCACTGAGATTAGGCACTCATGCCTTCAATAAGCTCTCACGCCGTCTTTTTTGGGATACGCCGTCCTCTTTTAGATGAGACCCTGAGATGGACCATTGACGAGGTGCTACCAATAGTAGCTTTTATGTGATGCACGAAAAGAAGTCAGCCGAGAAGGAAACAAACCCCTTCATTCTCTAGACAACAGTAAAATCCGTCTGTATCGAGTTCCTGTGGCGCCTCTTAGCTGCGTCAGCCAGAGGACCCGAGAAGCGCAGCAAGGGCAGACTCAATCGCCGCCTCAAAAGTTCGCCACATCTTCCTTTATCGCCGCGTCTCTCATCAAGATACCAGTCCCATTGCCCGTATCCGTCCTCGCGTCAGCCGTGATGGCAGGTTTTCCAAGGGCCGGTAGCGGCGGGGTTGAAGCAAACGTGGAACAGATTCGAGTTTCAAAAGTCAGGAGCCCTTGTTAGAGGTTCGACAAGATGAAGCTATTGCTGTAGGCGGTCACCGAATTAGCTCCGAATGCGGTAAGACGCGGGAGTGCCGCTATGCTAGAAACGGCTTGGGCTGTTCGCGGAGAACTGGTGCCGGGAGCTGGCTGCGGGTCATTTTTGGACAAAAAATAGCATCAAGTTGAGTGACTACTTGAGAAGCAGCTTGAGCCTGCTGGTGAATTGGGTCTTGTTGTACCGCAACACGTGCGTGAAATTTGGATTTCGATTCAACAGCAGCAAACCGAATAATCTCGAAAAGATTGGCGAGTGAGCCTCTCTACAAGTATATGCTTACTGTTAGGAGTCAGCCAGCTACTTGTCCAAGTAAACAACGGGGCAGTTTCGATCAAATTAGGACAAAATCCCCTGGTCAGGTTTTCAGGCGATACGGTATTCATCAGACAAACAGCAAGTGTCAGTGGCAGGTGGTTTCATAAGCTTATCTAAGTAGACTTGGCTACTGATGTAGGCAGATACCCACTCTAATGTGATAAGTGACAATGAGACCATCGCCTATCTTAAGCCAGCCAAAACGATGCCCTGGTCTACTTTACTGTTTCTGAGAGTTGGATAGACGTACCACCAATAGAGTATTAGTAGCCTCTCTTTATCAATGATAAGATACCAGGTTTGGCAACTATCATTAACTTATCATGATAGAGGTCTCTAGTCTAGATCATCATCCGCATGGTTTGGACCAGGTGCAAGGTTAGTTCTGATCTAGGAGATGGTCTATCGTCATTCCTAGTTCCAAAGCTGTGAGGCCTCTAATACATATGATAGCATCTATGTGCACATTGGGCCAAGTCATGAAGCTATCCACGCGGACACTTTTTCGTTATCACAAACTTTTGCCATGGATTCTAGAAGCCCGATTTCTTGAAGTAAGACCAGCACTATCCTCGGCAGCTAACAAAGGAGTTTATTCAGAACCGGGCCAATCTAGCCATGTTCTTCAATGGTCTGCTTCCTTAAAACGGTAGCCACCAGGGAATATATCACTACAATCTGCCACTCAGTATCGAAAAGCTACTCTCGAATCACATATCATGAGATGATAAGACGACAATCGAGCGCACGTTGATGGAATCTCTCCGCGGCAATCCACGTGACAACTTTGTCGGGATCCCAAAATTGAAACCCGATGTTAGCATCGTGACTGCTGATGCCGTATGCGGAGTTTCCATCGGCAAGGCATTCATCAGCCTCCGGCTCTCGACAACATGAGCAGGCGATTCATCCCCTCTTCAGAAAGAGTCAGGATGAGCATCGTGGCGTCATTGTTTACCAAACTTAGTAAATTCAGTAAAAAGAACATCTGGCATCTTCTCCTCCTCGGGGTCTTCTGTGGCAAACATGTGAATATCGAGATTGAATTTCACAAGGATTGCAAAGATAGCCCGATTGTAACCTCTCCCAGATTTGCCCGCAAACAAAGAAAAAACAAACATGCAAACAAGCTTCAGGAGCCAAGGCCTCGTAGAACCGATACGCTCGCAGCGTTGGATGCTCCGGAGAGAAGCTTCCGGCTGGGCCCTGAGATCTCGATGCGAGCATCAGCGGACCCAGCAAAGGCAGAAAAGCACAGACGAGTTCGATCTCACTGCGGGAAGCCCATCGTAGCGATTATGCCAGGAATACGTCATACACTGAGATGGCCCCACATCTCGACATCCCGCAGCTCCAACGGCAGGCGCCACACGTGGCGTGGCCACTCAGAGAGCTCCAGTCGCTGCTTGAATGGAGCTGGCACAAGCCACATCTGGCGTTGAATCTGCTCGCAGCAGCTCATGTCGGTTCGATCCATTGCGCGTTCGGTGATTCGACCCGCTTTCTGCTGCATGGAGGTAAAATAAGCTTGTGTACAGTATGGAGTAAGTGATGCGTGCAAGGCCTGTTCACAAGCATATGGAGACAGGCCTTCTACTTACTCGGCAGCTCACACGAGCTGTGACGTTTCCCCCTCTTGGTCGTGATGTCATTCATATCCAGCAAGAAGCTCCCAAAACGCCCGTATGCACTCAGCGTTGCGTAGGAGAAGGCAGCCTGTGCGGCGCAAAGCGGGTATCTACGCTTAATGATTCATGACGGCAGGCAGAGTTACATGCTCTCCGGGCAAGAACCCACCATGATCTGAAGTCAATCGGGGCTCAAGCAGCAAAGCCCAGAAGTACCTGCCCCGCCATCAAGGCAGCGGCTCTACATCCGCTCGATTTTGCCTGCTGTATTCACCAAGCTTTGGAGAGGCAAAACGTATTCTATGACGCCATGTTCCTGCTTCACATGCATGGGGAAAGAGTGAATGCCATGTCAAAGCTATTCTGGGCATGTGGCTCGCTGGCCTTTCCGTCTCCCCTTGGGTCTATATAAACTCTTTCATCCCCTCATCCCTCAACCTAATCTTTCTTCATCACAATCTCATCAACATCCTCAGATCAATCAACTCAACTTTCAAACCAAACCAAACCAACCAAACCAACCATCACAATGGATTCCATCAAGCAGGGCGCCAACTACGTTTCCGAGAAGGTCCAGCAGGCTACCTCTGGTACCGAGAAGGAGGCCAACAAGCAGGTCGCCAAGGACTCTGATGCCTCCATCGGCACTCGGTAAGCTTCTTCAACAATTGTTCATTACATGTCAGCGACTAACATTGTTTTTCACAGTGCCTCCGCTGCCAAGGATGCCCTGGGCAACAAGGTTGACGAGAGCAAGCACGACGCCAAGGGCGAGGCCCACAAGCAGGCTATCTAAACAGCCACGACCATGAGAGCAACTGTGGAGGAACTACACAGGATGGAACAACTCCGCTGCTGAGTGCGAGACATGAATATCGATACCCCCGTCATAGCTCAATAATACAATTTTGGACCTACTTTCTTGCCTTGGACTCCTTTTGTGACTGTGAAATGTGACGCGACATATTTGACCATGAACTTGGAAGATTCATTTCTATCTCGATACTACAGCTCCAATATCAAACCATGTACTTCCATCTCTTGTATGCTGAATGCCCTACTTCTCCAAATTATGAGGATACATGACGCTGTCGATATCATTCGGACTTCTTGTGTGCTGCCCTTTGGACAGTCTGTCGCACAGCAAAGGCGTTTGAGATGTCGTTGATCGAGTACCAAACCGCATACAGCGGGATAAAGACCCACAGCATGTTGAAAAAGACCAGGTACACCCACATGTACATGAAGTTGCTGCCGTCGAGGTTGATATTGCCGGTAAGCCACTCGGGGCAGAAAGTCATGAAACCTAGAGTCGAGACCTCATTAGCATCGTCTCCTATCCACGCTTCTGGTGATTATACATTGCACATACCTCCGTAGAGCTCGCAAGTCGCCAAGACAATCATCCAGATGCTGGCTTTGGGGCTTCCCTTTGCAATCAGGTAGCAGATGTACGCCGCCAGGGGTCCATCAAAGAAGACGGTCAAAAGCTCGAGGCTAATGACGCCCTGTTTGACACGTCAGTTAGCAACAACAAAATCACATCAATTAATTGTAGCCTTTTCAGCACAAAAAAACTCACCAGATCCGCTCCCGCCCATCTCTTATCCGCGCGCGCATACACCATCCACAGCTGCGCAAACGGATTATCCCCGCCGCTCTGCGGTCCGTACACCCTGCTGTCCCCCCATCCGAGATAGTTGAACGGCGTGGGCACCAGGTCCTTGCCGGCCGCCTCGGCCGCGGGCACAAAGGCGTAGAAGCAGAGGTACAGGAAGCTGCCCTCGAGGATGAAGTGGCAGAGCGCGTCGGCGAGGTGCCAGATGAAGAGGAAGCGCAGCGTGGCGGAGGTGGTGGCGCGGGGGAGGACGAGGCGCGACGTGGCGTAGGCGACGAGGACGATGGCGAGGGTGGAGAGGAGGGAGATGATTGTGGTTTGGTCGAAGAGGTCGGGGGGGGGAGAGGATGCCATTTTTGCTGTATTGTTTTGTCCTGTTTGCTTGTTGGAGTTGGTGAGGGGAGCTCGAGATTTTTTTATGACAAAAACGTGTTGGGCTAAAGAGCTGGATGAGGCTGATGCTGATGCTGACGACGCCAATGAGGAATCAAAAGAGAGGCCAATTGAATCGATTCAACTATACGCCAACGGGACACATAAACGATTGAAAGCGAATACGCAAGTGAGAAAATCAAGAACGCACTCGACAAACAGGAGAGATGCGCGCGCTGGACATTGATTTAGCGTGGGGTTGTCAATATCAAGACAAAATTGGCCGCTGTGGGGGCGGGGCCATTGTTTTCTTTCTTTCAGCGCAAGGAGGAAAGCTATGCTTCGCTTTAAAATATCTACAACAAGATTGTTATTGCTGTTACAGCTATCTGTGCATACATGTAGGTATACTGGTAGCTAACTACTTTTAATATACAGACTGTTATTCTTCTCCTTCTTGATCATCATACAAACATCAAAAGCAGGTAGTGGTAGCGACTGCAAAACTCCATATAACAGCCCCCATATATCATTCAAAACAAGACAAAAAAAACAGCATATCATGCAGATGCAGTACCTAGTATCCTATCCTATCCTATCCCAAAAATATGTATATTTTTTTTATTTATCCCACTCTTTGAATCCCTTTTGCTTCTGTCTCGTGTTCCATCCCAGCTTGCCACTGATACTGTTGATCCAATCTTCGCTCCTCCGCCCTTCGGCCTGCACCGACGCAAAGGGATATCTGCTCGCGCTGACCGTCACGTAGTCGCCGGGGTGCAGTTCCACTCGCTCGCGTCCGTCAAAGCTGGCCCACGAAGCCGTCCTCGCGTTGTAGGGCACGCCGACACGCAGCACAATCGTGTCGGGCAGGATGATTGGCCTAAACGACAGCGTGTGGGCGCAGATGGAGGTCATGAGCATGACGGGGTTCTCGGGGTGGCATAGGGAGCCCCCAGCGGCGAGGTTGTAGGCCGTCGAGCCTGTTGGTGTAGATACGCAAATACCATCTGCGAGCACCGAAGTAAAGTGTTCGTCGTCTCCAAAGATTTCTGTAAAAGACATGGCTATAAACAGAGGGAAAAAAGGTGAAGACGCCTAGGTTAGCAAACGCAGTTTCCGATCAAGGTAGCAAAATAAAACGCAATATACAATAAAGAGAAGAAAAGAAAGAGAGAAAGCAAAACTTACTCGGATTCGGACCCCTGTCAACAACCAGCTCATTCAAAATCTCAAACGTCCCCTCTGGTTTATGCGTATGCTCATCTTCATTCTCCTCGCCAATCAGCTCTTCCACCAGATCCCGCCTGTAGTGCAACTCGTCGTCATCCTCGTCAGGCTCCGACTCCGAGAGCTTCTTACGCACGCTCCTCATGATCGTACACTCGAACCGAAGCCTCAGGCTGACCGTCACGCCCTTTGAAAAGGCAGAGCTGAGAATCGGCTTGTAGTCCTCAAAGTCAAACTTGGTCAGGAATCCGAGACTTCCCAGCGCAAAGCTCAGCACCGGCGGCACGATCCTCTGGAAGAGCCAGCTCGCGTAGAGAACCGTTCCGTCTCCTCCGAGGGTTATGACAAAGTCGAATGAATGAGGCCGCGATCTGCACATGGCCTCGTCCCAGTACCGGAGGCGCCTCTGCACGCCTTCGCGAGCGGCGTCCTCTGTCACGCTGCCATCCTTGGCGTATTCGTGAGCCACGTCGTCAATCAGCTTTGCCACGTCAAACCTCTTGTTGGTCTTGAGCTGTTTCTCTACATACACGACGTATTTGACATCTCGTTCTTTGCTGAGCAACCATTGCGCCAGGGCCCTCGTGTTGACAATCAAGTCCGAGTCGTGAATCTTTGTCAGAAGAAAAATGGTCCTCACTCGGAAGCGGATGCGCATGCTGCTCAGCCGCCTGCTCAGCTCGCGAACTCCCCAAGCCATGTCGCTCAGCTGCTTTTTGGTCAACATGCGGCTATGGACAGGGTCATTTGGCTGGTGAGGCTCCGCCTCGGAATCAGACTTTGTCATTTCCTTCGTCCACGCCTCCTGGTCCACCTGTCCTATTTCGTTACTGTCCTCCAAGCAATTTGGGTCGAGGACCGCACGGCACTTTTGCTTGTCGACAGGACACTTCAGGTCGACAATTCTGTCCATGTTCTTTTCACCGCTGATATCGACAGGCTCGTCGTGTCTATGTGATTGCGAGTATATCGGATGCGCATGATACTGGTTGCGGCTGGGGGAGTTGCCAGCAGATCGTTCCTTGGACTTCCGCTGCTCCTCTATCAATTGATGAACCACGCATTCGGCTCGTCGACCCGGCTGCATGCGCTTCGTCGCAGGTGCAGGAGCTTCCGAAGCAACCATCGAGCTTTTCCTCCGATATGGACTTCCGTCGTCAAAGGTGACCTGTGGTGTTTGAAAGAGTCAGCGACGGGGTGTCGTCCAGCAAAAAAGAAGATGCCGCCGGTAATAAAACTGATGAATGGCGTCTCACTCACCTCGACAGCTCCATCGTCCTCGTCACTCCCATCAATGCTCGTTTGGTCAAATATTATGTGCTTGGGCCTTGTCTTGGCCCCATCCTCGTCGTGCTCGCGACCCATGATGTAATGGCTGGAATTCGGTATCGCGGGGTCACAGCACCGCAGTCCGTATGCCGTGCTACAAGCAACAGTCGATATCGTGCGCTCGGGTGAGATGATGGCGATGGGGATGCGCTCTCATCTGTCAATCGTACGGGTAGCAAAGAGAGAGTACAGGTATTGCATTTGTAAGAAAAGCTGGACGAGCTCTGAGGATCGACGGAAGCAAGTGCTCTCAGCTGTATGCCGAACCTGCTAAGCCAAAATGTGGAGCATAAACTTCCCGTCGAAATCGTTACATATACACGTCAGGATGCTGCGTTTACATGATTTTTATCCTCGAAAAACACTGCTGCATCCCATCACGATGCATCGTCACCAGCTAGCAGTAGTATACGGTCGCTAACAGAGATAAAATGCTCAATATCTGATTTTAACGTAGACTTCTGAGGAACAGTTGGAATCTCTCCCGGGTAGCTGGGCAAAAGTAAGATTATTATCAGTGGCGGAATTCGGATCTCGCAAGCGGCCACATCAGAGTTTCTCAAAGCTCACTCGCACATGATCCGGTCTCATAACGCGCAATTATAGAGCAACGCTGCCCAAGAAAAGAGGGAACAGAAACGAGTTTGCAAGTATCTAGAGCCACAATCGCTGTAGACATATGTATCACTGGTACTGACTCTGCATTGATACAGCAAGTGGATCGCCAACCAAGAGCCCCAGCAACACTCTCAGGATCCGCTCACATACTAAATTTTGACATCATCGTCAGTCAGCTAGCCCATTGGACGCACGGAAACATAAAGACGTCAAATAAAGAACAAGACGAATAGAGACATAGAGTCAAGAACAAAGGACAGTAACTCTTTGCTTCGTCAGCACGATGAAGCATCTCATCCTGATCGGAGCCTGCTACTTAGATACCATATTGAGGCAAGACCCGATCCGACTTCTTAAAACGTCTACACAACATCGAGGCCATGGACGATGAACCATCACAGCTCCTACTAACTCTTCACCAACAGCGTGCCGCACTACCCAGAAGAAGACGAAAAGCTACGAGCATCGACCCTCAGCATTCGCCGCGGGGGCAACTGCCCAAACTCGCTCGAGGTGCTCCAGCAGCTCGTCCAGCCTCAAGATGCCATCCGCATGTATCTGATCTCGCCTCTGCCGAGCAAATCATCGCCGGCCGCGCAGCGCATCAAGGCTTCATTTGGTGAGTCGTCACCCGTAAGTCTCGAGCACAGTCTTTACCGAGAGACGCACACGGAAGCGGCCAGCAGTTACATCATCCGTAGCGAGCAGACGGGAAGCCGTACGCTCGTCAACTACAATGACCTACCAGAAATGACAGTCGGCGAGTTTGAGACTATCGTGCAAAAGTTTAGCCCCGACGACGAGACTTGGTGGCACTTTGAAGTGAGTGCCGTCATGAATAGTTTCTTCTCCTCTCCCTGCTGCTGCCACTGCTGCTTGGTCGAGTGACGGCCGCGAATGACCATGGCTGCTGCAGCCATTTGGGTGGTTCAAGCAAGAGAAGCGTCACTACGTTTGATCCTGCGACACCCTCTTGGCAGCAAATCCTTGTCTGACACTTCCAGCTCAGGGTCGCATTCCGCATACTACATTAAAGTGCGTCCGCTCGCTGCGTGACAAACTCCCAAATGCGCAAATCAGTGTCGAAGTCGAGAAGCCAGGGAGGGACGGCCTTCGCGAGCTCGCAGCCGAGGCCAATGTCGTCTTCTATTCCAAGTCCTGGGCAGAGGTATGTGACACTGCGCCACAGAGGAAGCAGGGCAAAGTTGTTCTTGGTGTTTCCCCCCGGGCTCTTACCTGCCAAAGGGGCTCCAGGACGGAGATTCGGGAGAAGAGAAATCCTGGATCGTGAGAGCAAGGCATAAGAAGAAGAAGAAAATTTGCTGACAGAGTAATCCGCATAGGACTCTGGTCATGGATCTGCCGAATCTTGCCTCATGAGCGAGAAACAGCAGAAAGCGTAAGCATGCCCTTCCACCGAAAGGCCCGCCAACATGTACATGTACCGGGGGCTGCAACCAGCATATTTTGCCTAATGTGTATTGCGTCTTCTTCTTCTTCTCCTTCGTCTTTTGCCGCTGATAAGAGATGATCATTCGACTTATGCGACTCGCAATAGGTCCCTTGCCTTCTGTACTTGGGGTGCAGACGGAGCCGCCATGTGCCAGCTCCCCAAGCAACAGGTCGTCCACTGTCCCGTGGAAAGCCGCGCAAAATCCGATACTGTCGTCGAGTAGGTTACACCCGGCGAGGGTCGTTTCTATTGCCCTTTCCCTTGTCCCTCTTCTCTCGCTTCTTCCCTTTTTTTTCCCGTGCCGTCCTCCCCATTTGGCTGGACATGATTATCGCGACTCAACCTTGCTAGTCTTTTGTGAGGAGTAACCACCACCGCTAGCAGCACAGAGCAGCATTGAGGCACCGCAGCAGCTGACACGTCTTCGTCTAGCTCGGTAGGAGCGGGTGATACTTTCATAGCGGGAATGCTCTACAGCCTGGTCTGTCGAAACAAGACCTGGCATGTCAGCCACGGGCTGAGCTTCGCCGTACACCTGGCCACGACAAAGGTCCAAAGGGAGGGGTTTCAGGGGCTCGGCGCACATGTCCACGACTGGCTAGTAGGCAATGCGTCCTGATCGATCCCATCGATTTTAGCATTCACCGTAGCAGGCCCTCAACTGTGCCCTCCCTGTACTATACTGAGAAACAAGTGCCGCCATCGCTACTGTTGTTAGTAGTACCTCGCCGTATGAAGTGCTACACACAGTAGAGGGCGGGTCTGAGTGGTCTCTTGACGGCCAAAAGGCGACACTCCTGCTCTGTCTTAAAATGCGCAGCCCTGAGATAGCGTCACGCCAATACTATACTACTCACAGCAGCCACCAGAGATGGTGGGCGGGGACGAGAACAAACAGTCAGAAGAGCTGGCCATTGCATTCATCCAGGGCTAGGTGATATTAATTCATAAACGCAGGGATCATCTGAGCACAATATCACCAACAAATAATTGGTATGCCTCTACTGTACCATCATAGAGATGAGGACATTCCGTTCTAGGCAATAATCGACCAGGCGGCTTCTTAGACAAGGACAGCCAGGAAACTCGTGTGTGGCCTGGTAACCCTATCAAGGCTGGAGGCTTTGCGTCTATTGTGATGCTCAAGGGAAGGGGTTATAAGAGGCGGTGAAACGGTTCTGGTATGTGTACGAAAGAGCCTGCGTAGTGGAGAGCAAAAACGGAGTCAAATGAGATAGAGAAGGACGAAAAAAAAAGCCACCATGTACGGAGAGCACCATTGGCTACGCGAGGCTTTGCAAGTGCCATCTCAATGCAATATCCGACGCCAAACAAGAAAAGGGCAAAGGTGACAGTGCCAGCGAGGGGTCCTTGTACAGTCTAGCGATTGACCGTGGGCAGACAATCAAAAGCTGGAGCTGCGTCTCGGCTTGATGGTCTTGGTGGGGCTGGCGTCGGGCAGCTTGCAATCGCTGATGAGGCAAAAACCCCCCGGTCTCTCACATCGCTAGGCCGTGCATATCATTCCAGGTCGCATGCATACAAACAGGCTGCTGGTCACCAACCCGCTGGTGGTTTTCGTGCCCCTTCCCCTCCTCCCCACTGCTGTGCGCCCTTGAAGCCTGGCTGCCAACGGCCTCTCGTGTGCGTACCGTGTATGCATGGGGCAGTCCTGCAGTTGCAGTGCCTAGATTTTGCCCACAGCCTCGCACGCAGAAAGCACATAATCTCCTATATCCAAGTAAAATATGACGCCACCACTGGCAATAGTCACACACAAGTAGGCTGCTAGCTTTCCGTCGCACACGATGGTGGCGTTGCTCGAATAAGGAATCTCCGACTGTGGATGCAAGAAAGAGGGCGCGACCATGGTTCAAAGGACAGGAAAGCCGAGCGCTCGAAACCCGTCACCAGGTACTCGAGATCGGCGTGGAAGCTATTTAGTTGGAGGGGACAAGCATCGAAGAAAGGGTAGCGAATGGATGAGACGCAAAGGATCGAGAAGCTATATCGGGAACATCAGCCTGTGGCTGCCCTAAATCTTAATGCCACACCCACTGGGGAAACAGACGAGGCGCCTAGCCAGAGCCAAGTGAGCCAATCCAGATCACTCCCGCAAAGAAGGGGGCGCGCAGCAGACTCTGGGATACTTGTACTTGCACGCTGAAAATGCCCTGTCGATATCGCCTTGAACTCTGCTGCCGTTGAGAGCAGGCATCCACTACAAAGCCGTGCAAGGGTGTGATACTGTCCGAGATGGAGTGCGAAGCGCCTCGCACAGAGCCATCGTAAAGCCCAACAAGCGGTGCTGTCGCCGCCGCGTCCTAGAGAAAGCGATCAGTGGCTATTGCGGGCGTCAAGTGAAGCGGACAAATCAGGGCCACAGGGAGATCTTAAAAGGGGTGGCCAGCAGTAGAGGCTGAGGGGTGTCTGTCTAAGATTTATTGATGGGGGCCGCACGGCAACATACAGGTACCAGTTCCTAGGCTGAGCTCTTAATCTAACATTCCAGGCGCGTTAAGTGCTCTGCCGCAGAGAGCAAGGGAAGGCCATCGTACGATGGATGACAGCTAAAGAGTCTCATTCTCCATACTCGCACTTGAACGCTGCTAGTACTGTCGCTGGTGTTGTTGGCCCCTCGATGTGAGCTTGTTCCAGAGAAATGAAATGTGTTGCAGCGACTGGGCTTTTGCTGTTTCTTCTTCCCCTCTCCTTCTTTTTGGAATTATCCTGCCCGTGCTGTCTCAACTACGAGTTGTGTTTGCAGATTGAGACATATTCCCAACCCCTCCGCACAGTAAGAGGCAAGCAAGAGGGTAATGATTGAGACCGTAAGGTTCGATCACTACACCCATACAGTAATGGTAATTACTGGGGGGTTTCTCGTAGATGAATTTCCGAAGCTCAAAGTAAAGTGATGCAATAGATACCAATTGTACCTCCTTGTAGAAGTAAATACCCATGCATCGCATACACGTCGATCGCCGCAGGCCAAAGAGAGCGGGTGGGATGTCGGAAAGCACCCGGCGCCAAGGCGGTAGCTGAGAGACTGGGATGACAGCCAAAAGGTCTGCTTCGCACGGAGCAACGCTAGCGTTTCTAGCAACCTATATACTGTACGTACTTCGTACAACCATGACCCAGGTATTGCTGCTGTTTCTCCTTGGCACTCTGCCGGAGCTGGGTCACTCGCTAGCAAATGTGACCGTTCGCTAAACCATGGACGCTCGATACAAAGGACGTTGCGCGGCACTAACTGACAACTTTTCAAAGCCGGACCTTTTCGCCTAGCATCCCTGCGTTGCCAGCTCCGTCAGCTGGGAGGCATAAAGGTTGTCTCAAAGCGAGATAGCAAATGCCACTCTACGCGGAAGGATTTGTTGCGTTTCCACAGCATGGGCCAACGGATAGCGCTGCCCTCTATCATATGCGACAGAATCGTCGTGGTGAGAAAAGATTGGCGGCCTGGGGAAGAAAGTCGGCGCCGCAAAAATGTTTCGAATCGGGCGAGGCATGCACTTGCACTAATCCGTCTCTGACTTTTGATCCGGGGGCTAGTTGCAAGGTACTCAGACGGAGAGCCGTTGCGAAAGCGTGGCGTTCACATTCAGCCAGGATCCAGGTAATGCCTGTAAGACCAGGTAGCCATCAATACCATACCTGTAATCAACACGAAATCTCCGGAGTAGTACCACTATTACTGCTTGTAGTAAACTGGTCGAAAGTGCTCCGTACTCCATCCATTCAAGTACACATATACTGTACTTAAGTAAATTAGGCATGCTCTGTTTCGTTACACTAGCCGCGTCTGTCTTCGGTAGGCAGCAGCTCGGCATCTCCACGCTGACGCCTGGGCTGGCTGCTGAACCTCGACCTCCAGCTTCTTTTCAAGCAATCCTGCGCTGTGCCTGCGGGACCACGCCAACCTGCGCTCTGGGCTTGACTGACGCAGTCAAAGGTGGCGTCTTACATTTGATTGCTGTGAGCCAACCGCTTGCCGCGTCACGGCAGCCATGCAAAGAGCTCCCAGCGCCATTTGTAGCTGTGGAATCTGATAACGTGTTGCACGCCACCTTATTTGTATGCTCCTAGCAGAGGGCGGTAATTAGCATCTGTGGATTCGAGCATCGCGTGAATACGATCAAACAGTTGTCCAGCATACATACTCAGCGTTGCTATACTTTTCTACCCTCTCTGCTTCTGAAAAATTGTTGAATCATTCTACCGCAGCTCACGTGCAGCCAAAGATCCATCCTATACGGAGGCTGTAGGGTATTCACAAGGCGCATCACTGCTTGAGTCAGTGGAATTGGCTGCATGGACTAGAGCCGTACATGCAGTATGTCAGCGAGCGCCTCCAGAGCAGGGGGGATGGAAGACGGGATTCGGGTTGGTCTGCAGAGTGATATGCGCCACCGCAGCCGTCACAGTCGCTGTGCGCACAAGTTCAAGCACTTATAAGCGGTTTCCCGCTAGTAGCAGCAATGAACCGTAATACCGTTGCTGCCACTACTGCTTTCTGCCGGCGTACGAATAAGGGTTATCAGAGTGGTGGGCATGCATCATTTTGTCGGACAAGGCAGCGTATACCCTTCAGTAGACGGCATCAAGAAACAGAGGCACGCAGCCCGTATACTGGGTAATCCCATGAGGCCAGGGATGGAGCATGCTTCTCATCCCTATCATTCCGCATCAGGTCAAAGAATTGCGCCGCGTAGAACACCGAGCGACCGGAAATTGTTTGATTTTCGCAAAACGTGGCTTACAGGCAGCCATGCCTTGTCTTTCAGCGGCTCATCAGTGGCCGTGGTATACGCTCCCAGGTTGGACGGGCACAACTATGTGGTCTGGCATGTTTTGGTTCCAATGTGGAGATCTGAGCAATAAAGTTGTCATGGTTGAAACACGGCTGCGTGGCATATTGACGCCCGCATTGGGCTGTGATGGATGGAAAGCAGCCAGAGCAGGCCTGCAAGGACAAGTTAAAGAACATGCCAAGCACTAGGCTATTGGAGCAACCGAGGCCAGCATTGGCCCAGGGATCATGATCACCATGGCCGGCGAACCCTGCCCAAGTGGGCGCGCGGCGGTACAAGGTCGTGGTGCCTAGGGATGGGTTAGCCACAGGTGCTCTGTTTAGTTCAGAGCGAGATGAGACAGTACAGTGCAACCGCTTCGCTGAGACCGCACTCACAAATGACCGCTGGCTGAATTCTCTCTGCTGTTTGTGCGCCACCGGCCAACGGGCCAAAGGTTATGCGGCGGCCAGGCGGGCTTGCCAACCGCCCATCTAGAGGGTGGCTCAGTCTGGACCTGGCCAAGGGTGGGGTGTGAACGAGTTGATGCCGATCATCGTATTTCCTGCGGCGCGACAAAAAGGAAAAGGGAAAAGGAAAAGGGGCATCATGCCGTCGACGCCAGCCCTCTGCAACCCCACCTGTGCGACAAGGACACGGCCCGCCAGGTCACGGCGCCAGTGGATCAAGAGCCGCCCGAAGTCTTGCAAGTCACCGGAGGCCTGAGTGGGACAATCGCGGCGAGGGGTTCGGTTCTAAGGTTTGGGAGTCCGTAGCTGGGAGCGACACCCTGGCAAGGCTACCGAAGATTGACGATGGAGTGTCATGCCCAGGGCAGATGCGACTCTGGTGTTTCCCTGGCCTGCGCGACAGGCGATCACATGACACGCAGCGCCCGTCCTGGCAAGCCGGATTGCCGCGGGCTCTGCAGAATGCAACGGGGAACGGGGCTGCCTGAGCGCTATTGCTTCCATCAAAGTGCCCGTTGCGGACTCATCACATGCTGGCCGGGCCCTTTGTTGATGAAGGGCTCTTGCAGGACCGGGAGCTGATGGTGGCGCTTTGGCGAAGGATTGAACCTGATGGGCGCGCAGAAGGGCAAACGAGCGATAGGCTCCAAGGCGCTGCAGGCATTGCCTAGCGCCCTGCTCTTTGTACTCGTGCTGTGACATGAGTTGCCCGCAGTGAGCCACCATGTCCATCCTCACTTTCAGCTACAGGCGCCAACGCACAGTGGGGCTGGCTCCCTACAGTCGGTTCTACCATACGGTCGAAGCCGTGCTGGGAGCCGTCCAGCCATTGACTGGTGCTAGCAGCGAGGTGCCTATAGTGGCGCAGAGAAGCTTCCCCCCATCTCTGAGCGTGCGTGTGCAGGACACGGCAAGGTCTTATGATTGGAAGCCGAGTAATTTGGAGAAGGCCGGTGATTAGACGCTCAGGGGAGCAGGATGGATCGTGTGCCTGAGGAGAAGTCGTAGACGCTCCACCGGCCGGCGTCAATGCTGCCAGTATCAGTTGTAGTATGTAGATGCTGCACTAATTGTGGTGCTAGCAGAAGCTCCAGGTCTTTTCTCGTGTGCATGCGGCGGTATTGTGTCCCCAATGGGTATTCCGGTGCTAGTAGCACCGCTTGCAAGGTATCAAATTCGAGTGTTGAGTGCAAATGCGGAGTGCTCGTGTGGTCTCTGCTGTCTTTGCCCCTGCTATTTGGAGATGTTGACCGCCTGTACCAAGTATCGATGACTCCCTACTTGATCCAACCAAGTTTCACCATCTCTCTGCTTATGGAGCATGACCATCCGCACAGCAGCCGGCTTGGACGATGCTGCTTGGAACTTGTGTGCCGGATGGGACTAGGTATTGGTCTGGTACACGGCAAGTTCCACCGCAAAGGCAAGCCAAACGTGAGTCTGTGCTATTGGCCACGATGTAGGACTGTAGCCCAAAAGCATGTTCCTATAACCGACGAGAAGCAGTCAGACTGATACAAGTATAGAAGCATTTCATCGCCCCAACGGTGCCTATCCTTGGTAAGCCAGGGGAGGCCACCCTGCTCCATGCATGCGGTTGCGGTAGGTGCTCCGTACAACGTGGGAGCTGCTTCATTGCCGTACAGTGCCACATATGGCATGTACATGACATCCAAGGAAGACAAGAACTTGCGATGCAAGGCAAAGCACGACCGCGGAGCAGCCATGGTGGAGTGCGTGGCGGGCCTGTAGCGCCTAGACAGCTGCATCAGGCGAGCGACGGTCACTCATATACAGTATGAGCGTAGCTGGAAGAGTTACAGTACGGGTACGAGCACATTGCTAGTCATATGGAGAGTGGCATTGCTGCGCCGAGCATAGAGCGCCGTCCCCTGCTGGAGTCACCTGAAGATGGTTCAAGGTGGCCAGTCGCTCCGCCTGCCAGTCTGGGCGACCTGCGCCTGCAGTGCTTGTGGTGCTAGCGGATCCAGAGAGCGTGTCAGGTCCTCCGTACTAGGAGGAGCAAGGCCTTGGTGCCTGTGCCACGCTTGTGGCATTGATTTGTCTCTCCCCTCCATCCATCCCTCCCACATCAGCAACGCAAGAGCTCCAGGGATACTGGCTGCACTTGCAACTTGGCGGGCTGGCATAGCGGACCAACGTGCTCGCACTGGGCAGTTGAGGGTGGAGCGGCCCCTACGAGCCATCTGGATCATTCATTTCATTTGCCATACTGGTACGAGTGCCGGTAGCAATAGTCAGTGGCGCTCTCACTCTCCGCCTTGGTGCCGAAGACTCAGGACAAAGCTCCATGCCACGCAATGCGGTAATGCTACCTTACTAGGTATCTAGACTGACTAGGAACTGGCGAGATCGATAGGCAGAGACTGTTGAAAAAGGCCAGGACAGATGCCATGGTATGAGCCTGAGACATTCAAGTTCTTGGTAAATGATGGCTTGGTAGTAAAGAAATTGGCGTTACCCGAATTTCAAATATAAACGAGCAGACGTTTTCGTACATTATTTCTACCTTACAGTATATACCATGCGAACCGCGAAATATATGGGTGAGACCCAGGGGGCTTTGGAGTCAAGGGTGACGTATCGACTGGAAAGCTCGCAATTACTGCAGCTGCGATAATGTAACTAGGAGGACTAGAAGCAATAGTGTTGGTAGTGTCTTGCACACAGTGGATATTGAGCGGCGCTTTTGCTAGCGAGTATCGCAAAAGGCAATGCAAGATGAGACTCAACGCTTGGATGAGTAGCGGCTGAACCTGGTAATTGTGAGCTTCTCCGTGGGCGAAAGCCCGAGCCGCTCCCAGCGCAATCAATGCCTCCTACTGCTAGCCCGAACAAGCACGAGTAATCTACTGTAGCGCTCGCTCACAGGCGCCCACAGCCTTGTATCAGCTGGCCTGAAAAATCCCGGAAGCTGCAGTCTAGGTACTGAGAGGTAGCTAGCAGTATTTTCGGTGAGCGAAACCCCGCCCACCCTGGCCAAAGGACCTGTAGGTACCTATGGCTACGAGCTCGGAGCCCCCTTCCCAAAAAGCTCGGTGGCGATTTTGGCGCTGCGCAGTCAACCAGGGATGGCGCTTTGCTGCAGCCGCAGCTTTTACCTTTGCGCCCCCCCTCATTCCGAGATTTTGCGCACTTGAACGGCCGTTGATACGCGAACGCGAGTTAGCGGGGGGCTGAAGCCGCCTCGTCCTTTTTCTTTGTATCGCCCCCGACGGCCCTGCTACTGTACGCCAAGGGCGACCGCGGAGCATCAGATTGACGGTGGATTGCAGCTGCCTCTCTCCTTACATGCCTAGTGCTGAGAGTTTCTTGTTTTGGCGGGCCAAGTTTATGTTGTTCTGATTTCAATATTCACAGCTAATCCGTTAATGCCACCAGCAACTCTCTCATCGAAAGGCTTGAGCAGCTACAGAATGCAGCAGCCTGCATACTTAGTACGCACGTACATGCACTCTACGAAAATCAGGCATACACATGTGTTCCACATACTCATAGCAGTCAGGCAACGCTGCACAGTAGCAATGGGAACAACGGCGGCGGCGAGGGCACCAGGCATGACAAGGCCCGTCGGCTCCAGCAAGGATTGCACTTGGCTGCTGCAGCCACGCAATTGTTGTGGGCTGGCGTCATGGACTCTGTCTGACTGTACATCCCCAAGTACGGATTGTCCAAACGGCAGATGTGGAAAAAGCACCGCGAGTTTTATTACGAATACAGATACATGCTTTTGCGCGCTAGCAGCATCCCATCCATGGGTGCGCAGATGGTAAGCGGCTGGACGGAAGGGACCGCTAATATGATGTGGCCGGCATAGACGCTGGCCAGTCGTTAACGACCGATGAACTAGTGATGAGATCTGTCTTGTCTCCCTCCAACCCACGGTTCGTGTTTCTGGATAGATGGACGCCTGCAGTCTTTCGGCCGGCGCAGCATTCCGTGCTGCTGATGCAAAATTCGGGCGAGGCCCCAGGGTGTCTGCATCAGCCCAAGCAAGGGTTCTCGAGATGTGGGGATGTCAATCACTTTGTCTGGACCGTGATGTGCATCTAGCTACTCCGTCTGCGTGGGTGAGATTTGTGGACAGCCTCTTCCGCACTATTTTGGAACACCACCAAACGCCACGTCGTGAGTGGGGAGCGAAGAGCATTCCAAGACCAAGGGACGGCTTTGTGAAGGGCCCGCGAACTAGGGGACAAGGCGTGCACCGGCCTTTGCACGCCCCGGCAACAGAAGTCTTTCGCTCCAGTTGAGCTGCAACGGACGCTCCGGTCTCCCTATGACCGGCTCTGGTTGGCTACGCTGACAGGCCGTTATTACTTGGACCCCCTTGGGTGCGAGTTGAATCCTTCCTTCGCCATCCCTTCCACGAAGCGACCGAAAGTGGCCCCACGGGGCTCTTGTTTTTCATCACTTGTCTGCTGCGACCTCTACGCTTTGAACGTGGGGCGGCAGGGGCCATACAGCTGATTGGCATCCTCCTCGTGAGCCTCTGCGGCGTGCCCTGGCATCCAGCACGGCGGCGCGAGCACATATAGCCCAAAAGATGGCTGTTTTGACCCAAGCGTCCGACTATCCCTGTCTCAAGCCGTTTTCGTTGGCGCCCTGCCATCCTAGTTATTGTGCTCGTACAGTACGGAGGAGCAGCA
Organism: Trichoderma sp. 2475; assembly: GCA_038502285.1. NCBI lineage: Eukaryota > Fungi > Ascomycota > Sordariomycetes > Hypocreales > Hypocreaceae > Trichoderma > Trichoderma sp. 2475. The sequence goes on along the minus strand of JARPVV010000003.1, from coordinate 456,249 downwards.
ATAGGTGCACTAGGCAAGACTTCTACGAGTATACTGTGCTGCATTGGCACTATCTCACCATCATCTGCAAGTATCAGCCCTGCTGGAGCTGTTGCTGGCTCCTATACGGCCCAGGCATGTGCTACGAATTTTACACATCACTGGGTGTTTTAGCCCAAAGCCACCTACACCTGACTCCTTTGGTAATACTTGTCCGAGTATCCGTGCATTCGTTGTGCCACGTATCAGCATTGGACGCTTGCTGACACTGATGCCAGTAAATTTGGACATTGTCGAGGGACTGAGTCTTTGGACTGTCAATCTCGCCAAAGCAGCACCCATCCCTTGATCGGGCTGGTTTACCGGTATGTGACTGCAGAGTACCGCCGCGCCAGACCGAGGTATCCTGAATCTGGTGGATACTCTGTCGCTCACGAGCAAATGCGCTAGTATGGAAGTACCCGTATATTAAGAGTACATGTCTTTTCTCGCCGGATGGCCGAGCCTGTCACGAACTTTGCAAACGCAGATGCTCCATCTTTCTCTTCTCTAAGCGCTCTCGCGTTATTGCGTCCGGCACGACCGCCGCTCCAGAGCGATGACCATCCGTGGCTAATGATGAACGCCCCATTCCCTTTTCCTGTTCCTCTTTTCTGCTTTGCCGGCTAGAGGTTGAGGATCCGTCCGATGAGACACCCTTACACCACCCTTGGCTCGCCCCGTATGACGTACCAGCCAAGGAACGAGGAGTGCATGTTTGTGTCTTACTGCTGGTGCAAGACTCTAAAGCATATCGGCTCGCAAGCTGTCTTCCTAACCCGGCCGATAATGTCTTAAAAGACGTTAAAAAGTCTGTGCGGTGCTACTTGTGCTTGAGTACTAGGGATCAAGCATGCACGCATGTACAAGGGAAAGACAACCCGGGATCTTGATGCCCACTAGCAGGTCTTGGGTTAATCTCCATGCAGCCCGCACGTTTGCCCGTGCCGTCGTCGTCATACCAAAAAAGAAACGTCCCATGTCGCCTACTGCCACTCTACGGAGAGGCAGCGCTAGCGCTGGTGGTGCTAGTGCAAGTCTGAAGAACATATCACTAGTCCACTTGGTAGCGGCCATTTGCCCTCCAAACCGCTGTCTCGTTGGTCCACATCCAGATCCATAGCCGGTTGGATCTGGTTCGGACAGTAGCAGTGTGCCAGACCCATGCATTGCCATTCCCTTGGCCGTGATTTATCCTTCAGCCATCCTTACCATAGCTGGGTCGCTTGTTAGTGCCACTCTGATCCCTCAGATTTCCACACCCCTCACCCCCTTGGGAACCACCCCATATCAATACGGAGTTGGCTATTAGTGTTTGGGTTTGTATTAATAGTTTCCTTCTCACCCGGAGTGCCTGCAGTATATCATCTCCGACTTCTTATATATCATACCTAGCTCTTCATCGCTCGACGATTTACCTGCTCTATTATCCCCCCCATTACTGTTATCAAACCATACTCCATCATTATCTTTCGACATTTGATCAGCTTTACTTGCAGTCTTATTCGACACTCCCAGCCAGCAACTCTACCACGTCAACATGTTGCACTCATCCTATGGGGGAGCGTTGGCTGCTGAGCCTTTCCACCAATATCAATATGGCGGATTTTACGACAACACACACAACACTCAAATGGCTCTGTCTCAAGTAACCCAGAGGCTATCCCGAGCATCTGCGGGCTCGTCTCTCCGAGTTGTCAAGCCTTCAAGCACCAGCACCAGCCCACGATCGTCCGCTGCCAAGTCAAGAAGGCGCACAATTATCAACGATTCTCAGGCCGCGAGAAGACAGCAGCAAGTTCTGGATTACATTTCATCAACACAAAACACCGACTCGTTTGTGCCAAGAAGGCAATCACGGCCTGTCAGCTGGCATCCATCAACTCACCTGCAAACGCCCCAGGTTGAATACATTCCACAGCAGACGTTTTATGAATACCCTGCCATGCAATATGGGTATAACACCGCCTTCCAGCCATCTCCTCCAATGGCGTCCTACTCAAACAGCACTTCGCCATCATCAAACTTTTCTCCGCTGCCGCTGCCCTACCAGTCTGCGGAAGCTATGGCCACCGCCTCGGCTGACGAGTGGCAGGCGGCGAGCCAGTCGGCTCCATACTATCCCACTCTGGCTGATAATCAGTTTGTTAACGGTGCAACCAATGAGAGGTCGCCTACCAATGCCCTGAACTGGAACAGCTATATCTACCAAGGCTTCAGCGAGACCTCTCCACCCACACCTGATTCTTTCCTCCCTTCCGCACAGCAGCCCCAAGCGGATGTCCCCGAGGCAGCTATTCAAGCCTTGGATGATTCTGAAGAAGAGGGAGAAATCCTCATCGGAATGGGACTCTATGATACACCTGCCAAATACGAAGATGACCCGCACCTGAACAACTATCGCTCTACTGTATCATCTCTCCTTGGGTCCTCCATCAAGCACCAAGAGCCTACCGGCAAGGGTTTGAAGCTGGAAGAGACTTGGGAACCCCCAAAGTCTGATGACGAAGAAGAAGAAGATGAGGAAGAGGAAGAAGATGATAGTTGAATGCATACGCACACTACGATACGAGATTTATGACCAATAATGGACAACCCACGGTTTGATACAGGTTTTGGAAGAGCAATGGTTTTGTTTTCTCTTTTTGTTAGCGGGTGCTAAATCACGGAAGGGATACCTATACTTGAGAATCTACACAGATTCAGATTTCTACGACTTTTACCCCTTGTATTTTTAGCGGAAGCTCTAGATGAGCAAACCAAGCATGTGTACTATTGGATGGATCTTGGGACAGCGATGAATATTTTTGGAATCAAGTGGAAAATACCCATAGGACTGGGAATGGGACAACTACATGTACATAGACGAGAGCACACAAGTGCCTGATCAGGACGAAGGAGCTTAGCAGCTCCTCTGGCTCACGCCACGCAGACTTTAGCATAACGAGCATTAAAGCCACAAACAAGATGTCCCCGTTTGCAATAAGTGCGTATGACATGTAAAGAAGACTGGTCACTCGGAAGTCGTGGTGATGATGCGGGAGGGACGAGAGGAGCTACGGTGCCACCACTAGATAGGTACCTTGCAACGAGGTATGTCGTTGTCCGTGCAGGGCAGCAGGCAACGCCACATGCTCTAATCCAGGCGTTAGTCTACCGCATCGTATGAGTCTTGATGCTCCTTTGTACGTGCAAGCCTGCGTTCGGTGACATGTATCTACCAACAGAGCAGGCATCGCGTCACGCCAAAAACCCAAAAAACTGCAGCAGGCGAGCAGAGCCGCTAACACAGCCGCTAGCGGACCCCTGTCGCACATGCGTCGGCGAGTGGGCCGGAGTGGGGTCGGCTGCATTCTGGAAGGCTGTACTCAGGAGGGGCGCCTGCTGACTGGCCAAAAATCTCCAGTTTTCTCCTGCTTTTTCTCGCTCTTGCGCTTTTCCAAGGGCATGGGCCTTTTCTGTTCTCTTCTCCCCACATCCTGCCCATCGGTCCCCTTTTAGCACCCACCCCTCTTCTATGTTTTTCCTTCTTTCCCCACCCCACCCCTTTCATCCGAGCCGGGCTAATGCGCACTCCCCATCTTTTTCTTCTTCTTAGTCTCTCTTTTTTTTCTTTTAGTCCCTTGTTTCTTTTTTCTTTTCCTTTTTCCTTTAATCTCTTGCGTGTTAGCGGCAGCGCTTGACGCATTTTCAAGATTTTTTTTTTCTCTCTCTTTTAAATTGGAGACTGGAATTGCCTACTCGTACATACGAGCGTGACTCCTCCGCGCCTGCAATGACACACAAGGAACGCCTGACGAGTTGAAACGGCAAAGTGGTGCTACGAAGTGCATTCTGTGTGCCCGTCATCCCAGCCTTGTCATGCCCAAGTGATGGAAAAGTGGACAAGAAGCTGTTGATTGCCTGCACTCCGACTGCGCAGTCTGCACGGCAATGGCGGATATGATATGATTGTGATTTTTTCTCTCTCTGTACCCTCGGCTCCCCTAACACTACGGCATATCGTTCAAGTCTTACTTTTTGTTGGGGCTGGCTGAGCCACGGCTCGGCGTCACTGCCAATGCTGCTCTTTTCTTCTTCTCCTTTGAAACCCTTGAATATCCATTTCTCCCTCTATTCCTTACGCAGCATGTGGATGCTAATAAATCCTCTTGGTACCTGCTACTGCTACTGCTACTGCTACTGCTAGCTGGATGAGGGGCGTTTTAACGAGTCTCCTGAATGCCATCTCGCTTTTGGGCGGGGATCCGAGCCAAGGAAAGACAAGCGGTGCTTAGCAAAGGGGAAGAGAAAAAGACGGGTATCACCTTGCAGGCACGGAATCCAGCCAAATCTCGAAGACTACCCTTACTGCAAAGTACCTATACTCATACTTGAACAAGTGCTGAAAACCGTGAAATAGGTGGTCCCCCGTTTCGCCGAGTGCTACGGAGAAGGACTAGCTAGCCCTCTATTTTTCCTTCGCCTGCAAGTGGGTTCACCTTTTTTTTTCCTGTTTAGAGGGGCGGCTTGGGCGGTAAAGCATTACAGAAAGGTGATGGATGATGCCTGTAGGCGATGTTCCCTCTCCTCTAGATTATGCGGTTCCCTACCCTGTTTGGGTCTGGATTTTGGATGCCGGTAATTGTGGCATTTTGTTTTGTTCCATTGCCCTTTTCAGTTGTGATTCGTCGTACCAACCTCTATACCCGGCCGCATCCCTGGCTGCAACCCGCGGCCCTTTTCACTCTTTGGCCCTGTTGCCTTTTTTTTTTTTCTTTGTCCTCTCGAGTGGGGGTTAACACCATGATCGGATTGTACTGTATGACGGATCAAGGGGGGCGTTTCCATTTTTTGCCTGATGGACATGATGCTCCAGAGGTAGTATTACTCGGTGGCCCAAGCCCGAGGCTGCCGGATTTTGCGTCTGTTGCTGCACTAGAGGCACGCATACTGTACGAGTAAGTGAGCACTGCTGGCGTTGGTGACGATGCGAGCTGAGAGCTGAGTTTAACACGGACGGGGCGTCTCGCGTTAGCATTTACTACTAGCAACCCCCCCGACTTGCCTTATACACGTAAATGGACCGCAGCTTGCGCGACTGATGCTGTATTAGCCTTAGTTGGCAACAGCTGGCGTGGTGTCGGTTCCGTTGGCCTTTCGTCACAGCACCGCTCATCTCTATCTGCCTGTTGGTGCCTCGACCTCCAAGCTGTGTCAAGCCCGCTAGCTGGTGACGAATATCAACTGCGGCTGGTTGATGCAGGTTGGAGCAGTGTTACACTATTGCTAGGCATACCATGTACGTGTGCTCGAGTTTGCCCGCCAAAAGGCTCCATCATGCTACTGCTTGTAAGTACCTGCTTCGTACTTACACTGCAGCGTTTGTATTCTCCTGGCTCCCGCAGCACGACCCTGCATTTGGGGGGTTTTCTTTTATCTGGAGCACGGAGAACCTCGGCGGCCCCCGGATGCCGGAAGGAAATGCCTCTTTCAGTGGTCCCCTACTGTATGGAGTACGTGATTTGTTACGTGCAGGAGATGTCCCGGCGACGTCCCGGTGATGCTAGCTGCTGGATACTGTACGTATCTTCAAGGCACACTGCTCCATTTTGTTGGACTATTACGTTACTTTGGCGCCTTCGTTCCTCTCTGTCTTTGCTGGTGCTTGTATACAGTATACTGCCAGGACCAGGTGCGATATGCATGACCGGCCGCGATTAGCCCCAGGCGAACTGAGAATGAAACGAGGATGATGGGTTAGTGATGATATGATCCCCTTGGAAACTAGGTACCTAGTACTGTATATGGAGCATGAAAAAAGTTTCTACGTCGCAGTACTACTGAAGCACACTGTAGAACGGAGTAGATTCTGGATAGCGTGAGCATGGCTTGTGATGAACAGCTGCAAAGACACACGAGCATACAAGCACGGCAAGCCTAATAACTGAGCAACGCCCTCCAGAAGAGGGCTCTATTGGCGGGTTTTACCGTTTGTCCTGCAATTGTATTACTAAAGCGGCTTCCCAAAAGAGGCGTGGTGAAGAGAGAATATTATGACGGCAAGTCTACTTTTTAAATTATTTGCCATGTACATGCGCTGGATGTAGGACTCGGATGAAGCACAGCGAACCACAAAGGCCCCATTCTTGACGGCTGGAAATGGCTGCCGTAGGTGGGCCTCACTAACGAATTAGCAGTGCATTTTTATTCATTTTTTCTCCTCTTTTTTTTTCTTCCCCCCAAAAATTGTTTGCTTGATCTTGGCCTAATTGAAAAGAGGAAGCTCGTTAATTCGTTATCCAGAAAAATTACAGGGCAAGGGAGGGGGGAGGAAGCAAAGTGGGAAGAGGAGGAAAAATTTTTGCCATGCATGGGGCAATGAAGAAAAAGGATCCAAGACTGTCTATAATGCGGAGTTTACAGGGTCGTTTACGTTTTCGACCCGGTTCAGTCAGTGGGGTTTTGTATTACCATTGTCGTGTTAATTTATATGTACTGATAACTGAAAAAGTTGGTGATGACATGACAAGGGAGTACCGATGTATGTATCTACGCAAACGGTACTGTTAAAGTAGCAGGCAAACATCAAAGAGAGAGCAAGGTGTGAATTGACTCTGAGCTCGTTGCATGCAGTGCACAACAGAATGGGTAAAAGTCACGACCGGCAATGGTTCTAAAGCTCTAGCTTGTTGCAAGTAATGGTGATGGCGAGGGCTCGGTGACTGTCGAATATGCTAGCAGCAGCTCAGGTTTGCCTTTTTTTGCTTATTTTCCGATGCTGGTTGTACTTATTTTCACGGGCAACAGCTCTTTGAGGATCTGCCCAGGATCTGCTCTTCCTGTCTTGACTTTATTGGGTTGGCAGTTGGGCGTTTTACTGACAAATTAGGAAAAGTCTCTAGCAGCTCAATTCATAAATTCAATCGCCTGTCTCTACCGTAGACGCTAAACCAAACTAGTCCACCGCTTTTGCATCATCTTTTCTGTTCTTGCACGCTTGCGAACTGAAAACGCCTTTTCTCACTTCCTACGCCGTCACACCATTCGTTTCCCTCTTTCCACTAACTTCTTTTTCTCTTCTTTTCTTTGCGTCGTTGGTGCCTGGGGCCACCCCCTGCCGGGCCTTTCGATGGTGCAGTATGTGTTTACGCCTTGGCGAGACCGCCAGGAATTGCTCCTTGTGCGGGACCAATTCTACGGCTCCGAGGCGTTGACGCGGGCTGATGCTGCTGGCGGCGCGTCCTTGTTGAGTCGCTTCCAGGGCGGCAGAGCGAGCGGCCGTCGGGTCGAGGAGGCAGCTTACAGAAGAGATGCATCTCCCCAGCGTCGAGAGAGGGAGGGGGAGGGCTTGAATCAGGGGGATGCAGGGCGGCGCACTACTGCTGCGGCCAATGACTGCCAGACTTCATCACGAGAGCAGGGAGACCAGGACGAGCAGCACAAGGCCGTGGGGCGCGTCTCCATGTGGATGCAGCGCGGCAACTGTCCGCACATGGTGGAGTCGACGGCACTGCTCATGGCTGCGGTCCTGAGCGACGAGGCCGCGGCCGCGGGCAATGCAGGAGCATCGACGTATGCTGTGAGGGCTGCATATGCAGCTGCTTTTAGTCGGTAAGTTTCTGGCTGGGGCCGACGCTGCCTGTCCCTGTTTTTTTTTTCCTGTTCTTCTTGACTTTGCCTTTTTTTCTTTCCTTTGCTTGCGGCATGGGCAGGGCAGGGCATGCATCGGGGATGAGCGGCCTGCATACAGCCTGGAATCTCAAGAGGGAAAAGTGTTGGATGAGGAAGCCCAAGGGAACAGAAGAAGACGGGGGGCCATTGCCTGCATGGATATGATATGCGGCCAAGGACGTCATCGAAGCTGATGTTTGGGAGGTTTCGGCCAAGCCAGCACGGCATTGAAGATGGTGTGATGGCTATCGCCTTTGGCTCCTGCTTTCACATGGCCATTGCAGAAACACATCTATCTGTAGCACGAGGAAGAATGACGCTAATTGATATGCTGTCAGCTTCGTCACTGGCTTGTTGGACGGGCATCAAGACAAGCTGCGCAAGCAGAGCATGTACTCTATCGCCAAGAACATTGGCCTGCCGGCAACCTTTGTAGAGCTTAGGCACCAAGCCACGCACGAGCAGCTGCCGTCGCTGGCCAAGCTGCGGTCCGCCGCGAGAAAGGCTCTCGTCTGGATCTGGGACTATTACTGGAAACACCTCGGCGAGGCAGAAAGGGCCAAGGATCCGTGCAGAGAGCTTGTGCTGTCGTATCTTCGAGAGGACGACGAGGCGTCGAGGCAGAAAATCATGAGGCAGCTGCGGCAGTGGGACCTCGAATACTTGCAGAAGACGATTGCGGAGCTGCAGCGGACGCTGCCTGGGAACCAAGTGTTTCTCAAGTGCTTGAAGCTGTCCAAAGACATGGCAGCCATGACGGCTGAAGAGGCGAATCACCCGGATCCGAAAGTGGGCGGGATGCCGGAGCAAGAGCAGGAGGAAGAGCAGGAGCCGGACCGTGGCTCGGAGCCGAGCACCGGATGGTCTCAATATAGCGGCTCCTGGAGACCGAAACCAATCGGAGTAGTGTAACAGTGCTGTATTAGAGACGTAGAAATAAAGATACCCCAAGATGTTTATTTTCACTGCAAAAGAACACACAGGCAGAAAAAGATTTCAAATTGCTGCTTCCGAATCTCTTCCGAATGCTGTCATCAGCGTATCGTCAGCTCTCTTTAGGTTCGCGGATCGAAGCAATCCAGCCAATCACGTGGCTGCTATTAACGACAGCGAATGGATCCTCCGTATTTACGGGCTCACTCACAAAGAAGCCGTAAGCAACGTCTTCAACCAACCTTTGGACTTTCTGGCACCTTCTTCCCCTCAAGTGTAAAAACACCGACTACTGGTGTGAACGGAAACTCTGCACACTTATGAATAGACTGATTCTGTCTCGCAGACAGCTTCTCACCCAGAGATTTGGCGCTTCCGTAAGTGAAGATTCGATCGTACATGTCATAGGCGATGATATAAGTCCTATCTGGAGCTTGCCCCTCATTGCTGATTAACCCCGTTGCGCAGCTCATAAACAACTCACGCAAGATGCATATTCAGTCGATTCCCATGTGTAAGTTTGTTGTTGTCGGCGGGCGCGCCTGAAATAATATTTGAATCTGCGAGGAAGATGATTCAGGGAGGGCAGAAGAGGAGAACATGGCCAAGGGCTTCAAAGCTAATTGATGGGCTTTGGCAGGGGTTGGGAGCTCCAACAACTATGCGTATCTCGTGGTTGATGACAAGTCCAAGGATGCTGTCATTATTGATCCTGCCAACCCGCCAGAGTGAGTCGCCTCTCTAATGAGTTGGCTGGTAGGGTGGTGCAAACTGACAGATGCGATTAGGGTTGCTCCCATTCTAAAGGATGCCATTTCAGCAGGCCAGATTAACTTGACGGCTATTGCCAATACTCACCAGTATGCGTCCTTTGCTATAGCAGGCATGCATCATATGGATATCTAACGCATATAATTATTGCAGCCACTGGGATCACGCCGGAGGCAACAAGAAGCTGGTACATGCTATCCTGCGTTTTTTATGTTTTCTTTTCCCTTTCTTTGAGAAGAAATTAGCTGACATGTATATACCTCTAGCTTGCTGATCTGAACAACGAGAAGCTCACCATCATTGGCGGCAAGGACTGCGAGGGAGTCACCAAAACGCCACAGCACGGAGAGACCTTTCAGATCGGCGATATCTCTGTCAGGGCCGTCCATACCCCTTGCCACACGCAGGACAGCATCTGCTATTTTATGGAGGACTCGACTGGCAAGGCAGTCTTCACCGGTGATACCCTATTCATTAGCGGTACGGAATGACTTTAAAGCGCTGAGCACATCATCGTGGTGCGGAATACAAGAGACGTGTGTTTTTACTGACAAAAGTAACTGGATGGTAGGATGCGGCAAATTTTTTGAGGGTACCGCGGCGGAGATGCATGAGGCGCTGAACAACCGCCTTGGAGCGCTGCCAGAGGACACTGTTGTCTATGTAAGTCGTTTATTACCATCCAATCTGTCTAACTTCTAGCATGAAGTGGGTGAGCTATTGGGCTAATGAGCGTGCAATCTCAATTCTAGCCCGGACACGAGTACACAAAGTCAAACGTCCGATTCACCGTTTCCGTGTCCCAGACGGAGCCTATCAAGCAGCTTCAGGAATTTGCGGAGAACAACCAGGTTACGACGGGCAAGTTTACGATTGGCGATGAGAAGGTACGTGTCTTTATCGAAAGGGGGAAATGATGGGAGCGTACTGATGATGAAATTACAGAAGCACAATGTTTTTATGAGAGTCAACGTAAGTCCAGTGATGGTGTTCTTTAAAGAAGGGATGAGCTAAACCGTTTGACTTGTAGGATCCCGAGATTCAAAAGACTACCGGCGAGACGGACCCCGTGTCTGTCATGGGAAAGCTGAGGGAAATGAAGAACAACTTCAAGTGAGATGGAAGCAAAGAAAAAAAAAAGAAAACATGTGAAGAGAGAACGAGGATTGGCGACTAACGGCTGCGCGCTTTCTAGGCCTTTGGAGGCAAAGATGTAATCACGTCTCGCAGACGGATATTTTCGAATTTTACGCAGGGGGTTCTACTTTTCACACAAAATGAAAAAAACACTTTTGATTGTAGCTTTAGGGGTGTCTCCATGATTCACTTGGCATGCAGCGCACAATGCGCGTGATGCCGCTCGTTAACACGGAACAATCGCGTCAGTTAGAAGTGTTGACTTGATTGCGGTTTTTACTCTTGCTTCACTGTCCACACTTGCGCGCTGTTGGGCATCTGAGGCGGCAAGCTCTAGCAAATTTTGAAGCGGGCTATTCTAGACAAGGCAAAAAGGACATCACTTGTTTGCGGAGAGGCACCACGTACAAACCTTTGTGACATGGCCGTGTTGTAGAGGTATTCCTGATTGGAGCGTTTTTGGCGCTTTGGAAGAAATTCTCCTGGCTCGATATCATCCTGCTGGATCGTAATATTTGCGACCTCTCATGCTTGATGAGGGTAATCGCAGCAGTGGCATCTAATTGTCATAGATGTTGCGCAAATGCGGCACCACAAGCAATTTTTTTGTGCGTCTTGTGAATTGAGACGAGAGAAGAAATCGTAAGTCTAAGAATTTTTTTCGGCATCGCAGCATTTTAAAGCAGCGAAAAGTGGTCCTACAGTATAAATAGCGCACTTGGCCGCACCCAGCACTGTATTCACGTCTCTCTTCTGCTCCTTAGCCTCGCGCCGTGCATTATCATCGCCAGTGACATCAACGTGCATTCTAATCTGCACGATAACGACGAGCCCAAATCACCCAATAACAGCGCCATCTCCTTTATTGAGACTCTTCGCGAAGAAATTAGAGCTTTTATGCAACAAAAGCCTATCTAAATAAGGAAAACCACATGGTAAGCATAGTTTGCGACTCAGCCAAAATCACACCACCACGCTTCTGTCTCTTTAAAAAAAGCTTACCAGAAAAACAGCCTCCGAAGCGCAAAGCCGGCGGTCCCTCCACCGCGCCCAAGCCGCGACAGTCGAAGCTCGCCAAGGAACACAATGTCTCTGCGCAAGAGGAAGGCGAGATTAAGGAAGCCTTTGGCCTGTTTGCGGAGCCGATGGACGGCGAGAAGAACGGCGTCTTGCCCATTAACGATGTCAAATCGGCGCTCATGTAAAGCAGCCCCCCCCCCCTATTTCCCTCCAAGATGTGGATATATATATATATATATATGCATCTTTTATTTGCGCCACGCAGAAAGAAACAAGACTCACCATCGTCAGAGCCCTCGGAATCCCCCCATCCTCCCCCGCCGAGCTCCACGAATTCATCTCCATCCTCGACCCCGACAACGACGGCTACGCCACCTACGAGCCCTTCTTCGCCATCTGCGCCCTCAAGTTCCACGCGCGCGAGGACGACACCGACGACCGCCACCGCGAGGAGCTCGTCGAGGCCTTCCAGCTCTTCACAAACGGCCACGACGGCCCCATCACGCTGGCCCACCTGCGCCGCGTCGCCGCCGTGCTCAAGGAGGACGTGGACGAGGAGCTGCTCAAGGACATGATCCTCGAGGCGAATGGCGGGGTGGGCGTTGCGAGGGGCGTGGAGCTGGATGAGTTTGACAGCGTGATGAGGAACGCTGGAGTGTGGCGGTGACAGCGCTTTTACAGCTTCTTGTTCATTATAACGAAGAGGATGATGGGGAATTTCTTTGGCATTAACGATTTGGCGGATAGCGAGCTTTTGGATTTTTTTTTTCTCTATTTTACTTGGTTTTTGCGAGGCGCTGAGAGTGGCTAGACTTTTCTTTTTGTTTTATACCTATGCGGATTGTTTGAGCTGAGTATATGTGTTTGCTCAAGGCTTCTTAGACAAGCAATTTGGGCTCTGCAAAGGACCGAAAATATTCCTTAGTTGCCATGTTTTATACAATAAGGCCAAAGTATATACAATACAGTACTATAGTTCACCCGTGGAGTATGATTCATTCCACAATGATATATATATGCTTGTGGTAATCAAGCCTTGACAGACGGACATGTACATTTCATTTCATAACACAGCTGTGCTCTGCCATCTACTATTCAAACAGAGCGGTATCCAACGACAGATGTGATAAAACGCTTTCTATATCGTGATAGAGTGGTGTATATGTATCCAATAGTAACTAGGGTTGTAAGAAATGTTTGAAATGGAAAAGAAACCGCTGCTTGTAAAAATGACTCCTCCCATTGCTATTTATATATGGAAAGCTCTAAGGAGAATAGGAAGAAAACGGTAGCCGCATATAGTTTTGCTTTGTAGATATAGTGTATGAAAAAACCCATGAAGCAAAAACGCCATTATCATGCCCAAGATGATCGAGTCTGTAATTGTAAAAAAGTCAAGACAAGACTCTGTGACGTTGAAGACTACATTGCATTACAAATGGAGTAAATGGACAGACAGAGACACACACACACACGCCGCTTGCTCATTGCAGCAAAAGAACAGGCGTCAACTTTCAGAGTACAAGAAAAGAAGATGAAAAAAAAAAGAGAAAAATTCTACTGAGGAGACGCAATCGTCACCGCAGGAGCAGAAGCCGAAGTAACAGGAGACTCAGCAGCAGCAGCGGCATTCGCAGCAGCAGCAACGGCAGCATTGCGCTTCTGCGTATCCAGCACGGCCTGCAGCTCGGGTGGGGCCTTGAAGCCCGCGTGGTCCGAGTGCTTCTTGTAAAAGTAGTTGTCGGGCTTGGGCTGCAGCTCGGCGGGCAGGTCCTCGAGGATGCAGGCGATGAGGGCGTCGACGGAGTTTTGCTTGGACGAGTCGCGGTGCCAGACGGTGATGAGGTGGGAGTTGAAGCGGACGGAGAGGCCGACGCCGCAGATTTGGTCGGCTGCATTACCAGAGTTAGTTTTAAATCTTGCTTCTTTTTTTTACATTTTGTCTTTGAGTAAAGAATACGCACCCTCGTCAATGACGCTCTGGAGCTTCTCGCCAATGGCCAGCAGCTGGATGCGCGTCCAGAAATCAGGCCCAATGGCCTTTGGCACGCGAAACGTCCAGCTGCCGCCGTTGATGTTGCGGCGGTCCTCCCAGATGGGCCGGAAGCCGGACTTGAAGAGGTATATTGACTCGCGCATCTTGATGTTCTCGACGGGGGTGTTGTTGTTGTAGCGCCAAAAGTCCTGCACCGACTCGATCTGCGTGCCAATCTTTTCGAGCTGGGCCGTGTACTCGCCCTCGCCGGCGCCGGCTTTGGGGTCTTTGGCTTGTCTAGACGAAGAGACTCAATATTAGCAAAACAAAAACTTCATCCCCGAAAGCTGACAAGGGCAAACAAACCTGTCGAAATAGACGTCCCAGTAATGCTGCGTGGGCAGGGGTCGCATCGACTTGAAGAAGTTGCTCTTGGCATCGTCGCGCTGCTCGGCCGGAGAGCTGATTTCGTTGGAGCTGGAGCTCTGCGCGAGGCCAGACAGGCCGCGGGTGAAGAGCTGTGGTCTTGTGGCCATGGTGTTTTCTGTTGTTGTTTGTCTTTTTTTGGGGGGGTTGATGCGGGACAGACAGCAGAAAGCGAAAGAGAAGGGAGAGTGAAGGAGTGAAGGAAGAAGTTAGAATACAGGGAGAAGCAACAAAAAGACTGGCTACAGATATCTCAGTCTGTCGCAAACCAGAATGCCAAAAGGATGTTAAATAGCAGATATCAGCCAAATATCTATACCAATTGTCGAGCTTGTAACAGCTGGACAGGGCCTCTCCTGCGTGTCACTCATAGCCTTGTCGTGGCGGGGTTTGATACTCGGCCCTGGCCCAAGCAAGCACTAAAAACCGTGCATGCATCCACTTCCTCGCCTAGAAAAGTACTGGCCTCCAATGGCAAGCTTGAGCTTTTAGAAGCGGATTTCACCAGGGGGGGGACGCCATAGCGGCCTGCTCAGCGGCCTTCCAGCGCAGAGGGGGTCTTCAGTCCAGCGCCGTCCTAGTGGCCCAATGTGGGTTGTGCTTTGCATCCAGGCGCCTCTCGAAACACCATCGAAAGGCGGCAACGCGTGTGACTCGCCAGCTGAACAAAGGATGATGCTCGGATGACTTTCTTTTAACACGTCAGACCTCTCAAAAGACTGTTTCTTGCCTGTGCGGCTCTACTGGTTGACACTATTCCAACTCTTCTGCTTGTAGTGTCCTTTCTCCCCCTGGATGGCTTAGTCCCTAGCCACTAATATATCGGAAACAAGGGTCCAGTCCTCTTCTTGCTCTCTCTCCATGCTTCACCTGACGCAGCCGCCTAAACAACGTGAGACGGGAAATCCTCCCGACGGCGGACTTGTGTGATCGACATCCCTCTTCTTACCCTAAATTCTTCGTCGGATGTGTGCTCATCCACAAAACCTCGTGGACAGCTCGGCAGCGTCGTTTCCGGGCAGTGCTTTTGTTTCACGTAGGCCGCAAGTGCGGAGGGCTTGCCATTTTGTTTTATCTGTTCCGTTCCGTTCTGTTTCGGTTCCTTGGGCTCGGGGGTGGTCTCAAGTCTGCGGTGCCTGTTTCAACTCTCCCAGACCTGATTTCTGATTGATGATGTTCCAAGTGCTGGAGTTTGCAAGTGAATATTGTCAGTGTCTCAAAGGGGTCAGTCAATAACAGCCTCGGCATCGGCTTTGGAAATGAAGAAACAAGCGAGGACCAAAGGCAACCCAAGAGAAGAGGCAATTTCCTTCCAGAAAACAGATAGTACTTGAGTCAATTTAGACGTACGTATATTCCTACAAACTAATAGTAGCTATAGATGAACGCCTCTTTCACTCATTGACACAAGCTGGCGAATGTATTTCGTGCCAATAACAGGGCAAAGGCGTACGAAGAGGCAGGAAAAAAAAGAAATGGAAAGCATGAATCTCTGCTTCAACTAATCAAACAAACAATCCAACCATTCATTGATAATTCAAATCAGGTAAACAAAAATTATTTCCCAAACACCATCGCTCATACGCATACATACAGCTTTGTATGTGGCAGAATTAACATCCCTTTCCTCCTGTCCTGCAACTCTCAGTTCAGCAACTCAAGTCAAGGTCAACTTGACTATTGTGGTGCCAATTCCCCTTGCGTTCCTCAATTCCGAAACCATGGTCATAGTCATTAGCCGCCAAGAGGCATACGCACGCTGTCATTGTCTTTGAATCTCGTAAGATCGCCGCCAATAAGCTTGCGCAGATTGCCCATGTCCTGCAAGTAGCGCTCCATTTCTTGTTGAAGCTCGTCATCTGCCGCTGTACTCTCCGAGTCATAGTCGTAGTCCTCATCGTCTGAAGACTCCTTGTCGAGTTCAATCGCCGGGATGGGGTTCTTGAGACTCTCAATAGCCAGCTTGAGATGCAGCTTGAGGGCCTCATTCTCCGTCTGCAGCTTCTTGATTTTGCTTTCCGCAACCATGCTGCGCTCTTCCATCATGCGCTGCATGGTGCTAACGCTGATCTGATACTCTTCCAGGCGCTCTTCTGCCTCTTGAGCATTCTTTTCGCGCTGGCGGGAGTCCGAGACGGACAGTTGCAGCATTCGTATCTCTTGTGCCATGGCGGCAATCTGAGCATCGCGCTCGGCGGATGTGATGTGGTCTTGGTTGACCTTGGCGCGGGTGCGAATGCGTTTGGCTTGGTCGGCGTAGCGAAGTGTTGAGAGCGTCTCCTCGTAGTCTGAAGGGGCAATGCAGGCGATCATGGCCGTCTTGCTGTTGCCACCGAGAGAGTCCTTGAGCAGCCATGTCAGGATAGAATCTCGATAGGGCACAACGTCCTTTCTCTTGCCCGATCGCAGCTGCTTGGGAGGTCCTGCCAGCGCCGCAATGACCCGACCCAGAGTGGCGAGAGACTTGTTGATGTTGCTACCCTCTCGAAGTCGTGCTCCCGTCGCCTCAGTTGTCTTTGCCCTCTCGCTGCCCGCCAGGTCAACCAGACGAATGCGAGAGCTGCGTTCCGTGGTCTCGTCTGTTTCCATATCGTGGTGGATCTGCTTCAGCATGATGGTGAAGACGGCGTGGCTTCGGCTGCTGGTGTCGTTCATTTTGGTGCTCGCCACGGTGCGAGATGCGTCGCCCACCTTCATGTACCGCATGATCTCGTGAATGTTTCGCACGGGCACCTCGGTGAGATCCTTGACGTATGGGCCCTCGGTCGGCGATTCGCGGATCTTGAGATAGTTGGGGGCAGTGTTGGGGACGACAGGCACCAGGAGGTCTCTGACATGCTCGTTGTAGACCTCGAAATAGGAGACCCTGACGTTGTAAGCGACGTTGGAGTTTTCGTTGTGGGCGGCTTCGATGCGCTCAAACAGATCCTCGCAGGTTCGGGGAATCAGGCCCGGGTTCTCGGGCGTTCCCATCATGGTGTAGCTCTTTCCGGAGCCTGTCTGGCCGTAGGCAAAGATGCAAGTATGGTAGCCCTCGAAGTTGTGGTCGAGGAACTCCTCGCCGAGGCTGTTGTAGATGTCTTCTTGGTTGGCATAGTCCTTGTCGTCGGGGTCGTGGCTCCAGAAGGAGTTGTCAAAGGCGAAGCTCTTGTCGCCCGTGACTCTGCGGGATTTGCTCGGGCTCGAAGGCCGATCATCTTCTGGCTCGGGGGCTCTGAGGGTGGTGATTTGGGAAACGGGGTCCATGTCGACGAGGCATTGGGCATTTCGCTCCAGGTCTGTCCATGTCAGCAAGTGGTTTCAGTGCACTATTTCATCTTTGTGCTTCCGTTTCCGATATAATGGCGTGAAAATGAAGAAATCATACCTCGCTCTAGAAACGCCCGCAGGCGGACGACAACCTTGACGTTGCCGCCGCGATCCATTCTCGACATGGCAGGCATGGTGGTGACATCGACATCCCGCGACCGCAGCGAAGGCGTCGAGGCCGAGGAGGCCATGAAGCGCACCTCGGGGGCCGGCGACGGCGAAGGCATAAATCGTTCGTCCATGGCCATTGTGCGCAATGTCTCAGTGATGCTATGGAGGCTCTCGTGGAGGCGGAGGCGAAGAATGTGCTACATTAGTCGGCCGTTCTCGCTGTCCAGGATGGTGCGGTGGTGTTTACTCGCTCTTGCCCGAAGCGGTGCTGGGCGGCGGTTGCCGGGGTAAACAAGCCCGTCAAGCCTCTGGTGGCGCATTGTGCGCAACTGTGGCGTGCAATATATTGGCCGTGGCTGATGCCGATCGCTGCTGACATAGCACGGCTGCTTAGCTAAGCCCCGCTGGGCAAAACAGCCCGCTCGGCCATAATATCGCGTTCATTGTCTCTGCGGCCACAACAACAAGCCCGTCCAGCTATTTTTGTCGCCTCAGCTCCGTGGAGAAGGGCTGATTTGGAGAAAACAAAAGGTACTTTTACGCGTTTGAGCTGGCTCCCTTCCCCAGAAACCCGGCTCCGTCCACCGCAGCTAACCCACCTGTCCCTAGTCCTTTGTCTGTCCCTCGTCACGCGCAAAGTCGCGTATCTCATCGTCACCCGTTTTTTTTTTCCAGATTTATTTTTTCCTTTTATTTTCTCTCTCATACCAGCCGAAACCAAGCACCCTCTCAAACATCTCAATTCACCTCCCTCCCGTGGCAACCAGGTTCCACGATCCGAATACCTCTGCACCCCCTTTTTCTGCAGCTCCCAATTTCTTCTGTCGCAAGGAAAGCAAAACACACGGCCCCCGATGGCGCGCACCAAGGAGGACGCCAAGGCGGCGAACAACGCATCCACAGACATCACCCACCAGGCCACCGAAGACGCTGGTGTGAAGAAGACCCCGGGTCGCGGCCGCGGCCGGCCCAAGGGCACAACCTCAAAATCGCCCGCAAAGCCCTACGTGCCCACCGGCAAGCCGCGGGGAAGGCCCAAGGGCAGCGTCAAGAAGGGAGGAAACGGAAAGGCAAAGGCGCCCAAGAAGGTGCTGCCGCCATTGGCGCCGGGCGAGAAGCGCCGGGGCAGGCCGCGCAAGTCGGATGTTGCGCAGACCCAGGAGGACGACGACCAGGCAGCGACTGCAGAGTCCGAGGCCAATGTTGAGGCCGAGGCCGAGGACGACGCTGCCAGTAATCAGCCAGGCATCGGTGGTAAGTCCAACCGTCGCCAACGCAAAAGCACATAAATCTCCAAAATCATCAAAGAGACGGACCACTCACGCGATTCCCAATTCTCCCTTGTAGACGTGGCAAGTGATGCGCGCACCGGGGCCAGATCGGCCCTCACGCCGCAGCAGTCTCCCGAATACGAGGTCGGTCCTTCATCATCATCATTCACATCACCGGCGTGGTTCTCACGTTTCAAGAACATGATTGGCTGATTCTGGTTGCAATATTCTTTTGTCTTCGTTACAGGAGGACCAGGTGGACTATGACAATGACGATGAATGAGGCCTCGGTTGGGAGCGCGGGCTGAGCTGAGTCGGGCTTTTTGTAATTTTGGATTCGCTTGTGTGCTTTGTGTGCATGTGCGTATGACGAGGGCGAAATAAAAAAAGAGGGCATCCTCAGGGACGACATACAAGAGAGAAAGGTACAGAGAGAGAGAGAGAGAGACAGAGAGAGAAGCGGTGATGAGATGAAGAACAACTTGGGCTGGCGGGCGTTTTTTGGGAGCTCCGAATTGTGTTATTAATGGATTTGATGACGACGTTTGCTTTCAGCTGGACGAGGAGGGAGGGGCCTGGCATGAGGCGACGGGATATGTGCCAGTTACATCTATCTATTCCATCTGCATGCAGAGCCTTATCACGAATATCCATCACTTGTGAGACTAAGTTGAGTGCGCAATGATGATGAACAGCAATCATCTAAGGATTTATATCTGTCTCTGCCTCTTTGTTTCTCTCTCTGGGTACCATCTCTCGAGCTTTCATGATTGATGACCTATGCGTGCAATGGATGCTATATACCTGCTGCCTCTTCATGCATCAAATCACTCCCTCTTCCACTCTTCAAACTCCTTCTCCAAATGCTCCTTCAACTCCTTGAACCGGTTCCCAAAATTCTCCCCGCACCGCCAGCAGACCAGGTCCCGCCTCATGAAGCCCTCCTCCTTAGGCCCCAACCTGAGGTCGTCGCTCTCCAGCGGGAAATCCGCCACGTTCACCAGGAACGGCGTGTTGAACGAGTTGTAGTGCTTGCGGTGCTTCATGGCCGGCGAGTGCATGTCCCGCGAGAAGACGTGGATGTGCAGGTGGCCCATGCTGGGGACTGCGTGCACGCCGCACTTGATTTCGGCGGCCCAGTCTCTTCCAGAGGGTAGTTTTGGCTCGTTTCGAGCGTCATCACTTGTGTCTTTGTCTTCACCTCCATCTGTTGTTGTTGCTGCTGCTGCCCCCTCATCCAGCACCTCCGCCTCGCCATTCAGCACCGCCTCCCTCGCAGCATCAGCCCGACTAAACATGCCCAGCCGCCTCTGCAGCTCCCCCGCCGCAAGCACTTTCAGCTTCTCAACCTCAACCCTCACTTTTGCCAGAAACTCCTCGTCCTTCAGCGCCTCAAAGGGATGCAGCAGGCTGTGCCGGGGCGACCGCGGCAGCAGCAGCGTGTGCACCGTGGCTTTGGGGAACTTGTCGTGGATGACGACGAAGTCCGCGTTGTGGTAGATGACGACGGAGGCGGGATATGATTCCGGGTCGGCAATGTATGCGCCCAGCGCCATGCGGTTCTTGAAGAGGTGAGGCCGTGAGCTGGGAGGCTTTGGGATGGGCTTTGGCTTGGGAGCCATGAGTTTTGCGACTGAATGCGGTGATGGTTTCATGTGGCGCTTTGGTTAGCTGGTGTTTTCTTTTTTCTAAATTCTTGTTTTATTTCATTTTATTCATAGTGAAGTAGAGCTTTTATTTATTTTCACAACAGCGGGTTATATCAATGGAAGCGCGGAGAATAGATGATGAGGAGAGGAAGCGTGAGATGAACGTACAGGCATCTTGCTTGGCTCGCTTTGGCGGCGGCTCGACTTCCTCCTGCTGCTGCATCTCTTCCCTTGTCAACCCTTCTTCCGAGTCTGAATCTGCCATGATTGAGATGAATGAAAAGAAAAAAAATATAATATGACGCGAAAAATAAAGGGAAAATGCAGGGCAAGCTGTGTCGGATTTTGAGTGTGAGTTGACGTGAGTCGAAGTAAGTGGCAAATGGAGTGAGTGCATGGGAATGCCTGAACATGCAGCCCCACCACAATTTCGTCATTGGTTGTGAATAGAATAGCTCCAGCGATGCCATCGATATCACAAACTGCCAATTTCTTCTTCTCTTCATTGTGGTCTTTGACAAGTATAACGTGCCTTATCTCTCATATTCTGATCAAATAATATTCAATCCCTTGGCCGTGAAACATTGGAGATTCCAAGCCCACATACTCTATGTCATGTCCCCGTTCTCATCTCAAGCATCCAGTCCATCCAGCTCTATCATCTTAATCACCAGCCTGATAATCTTATTCCCCGCCAAATCGAGCCCCGGATTTTCCACCTTTTCAGCAATCAGATTATCCACCATGGCCCTCAGTCTGGCCACCAAGACTCCCAGTCGCGCCCAGCCCCTAAGCCGGAGCCATCCATCAACCAAGAGGCCGCGTCCCAAAGTGTCCAGCTCGATGGGGCCGCAGAACATGAGAAGTGTATATGCATTCAGAGCTGGTTAAATAATTAGTTTCCCATATACATGTAGCAGTGAAAGAGTAGATTGAGAGTTAAAAGAACTTACGGGTCAAGTCTCGGATGAAAATCTTGGTCGTCGATATCATGCTAAAATACGACATGTAAGCCGCGTTTCCGGAAAACCCCTGGCTGCCAAACAGCGTGCTGCTGGGATGTATAAACACTCGGCCAGGCTCTTGGCAAAAGTACTTGATTGCCCTCGCCTCGGGGTCCAGCTCGACGGCTCCAGACATGGAGCTCGCAAACTTCTTGTCGGGGTACTGGATTCGCGCAATCTGTGGAGTAAAGGCAGAGGCTATCAGCGCTCTCAGGAGTAAAGAGTTTTGAGTATTGCCAGTTGATTGAGAAGAAGAGGAGGGCGAGAAGCCAATCTCCCGCAGTGCGTCGTAGTACTGGGTTCTCGTGTTTGAAATGTCAGACAGCGTCTGGAAGGATAAAAAGCTGTCGTCGCAGAATCTTCTAATCTCGCGCTGTGGCATTCCTCGGTCTCTCATCATTTCGTCCCACTGATTAAAGGCCTCCAGATCCGTAAGCAAATCGCCATCTCCTTTATAAAAGCGAATTCTAGCTTCTCGAGCCTGGTCCCGCTTCTCTTGAGGTGAAATAAACGGGCTCCTGGTGCTGAGGATGGCGGCAATGGTGACGCAGTCGTCCAGGCAGCCAAAAATGGCGCCAAAGACCATGAGCTTGCCGCATCTCAAGTCGGCTGGCAGCATGGCCAGCTGCTGCCCCATAGCTGTAAGCTCATCTCCATCTAGAGCACCCATTCGCCGCAGGAGTGTCATGGCACCTTCAATTGCTGGAGTTTCAGGTGGAGTTGGAGACCGGCCGAGGAATCGAACTACATCTTTCATGCCCATGGCCCGTACTGACAAGCACAGCTGTTCGAGCGGCACTCGTCTAATCTCGGGCTCAGGACGGGGCGCCATGTTCTGCTCGAGATTTTGAGTGTATAGCTTGTAGCATTTACCTGCTTGGACACGACCGGCTCTTCCTTGCCTCTGCTTGCACGCCGCTCGAGATGCCCATGTTTCCTCCAACTTTCTCATATTATTTTGCGGATCAAAGCTGGTCTCCTTCACCTTTCCACTGTCGATGACGACGACAATATCGTCAATCGTAATGGAAGTCTCTGCAACATTGGTGGCCACGACAACCTTTCGCTTTCCAGGAGGAGCACTTGAAAACACCCTCTTTTGTTCCCTCGTCTCCAAGGAAGCATGCAGGGGAAGAACATGGAGTGAGTTGATGGCCCTGAGGCTGTTGCAGGCTTGATTAATCTCTCCAACACCGGGTAAAAAGATGAGGATACCTCCCGAGTTTTTATCATAAGAGAGCTCATAATCAATTGCCTTGACAGCTTCCGCAATCAAGCTGTAATTGATACGATGACCCAACTTCTGGATGACTTTTCCCATTGTTTCGTCACCAATGAAGCTCCCATCATCAGGCCCATCAACACCAAATCCTGTCATGCGAACCACATCATCAAGGTGATACTCTTCGACGGGGAATGTCCGACCTGAAATCTCAACGGTCCCAACGTTCAGTCCCTCTGTTTCAAAGTAAGTCTTGAAAGTCGCGGCGTCAAGCGTAGCTGACATGAGAATCAGTTTCAGCATGTCCTTCTTCTTGATCATGACCTCTCGAAGCAGATTCAAGAGGAAATCGGTATCAAGACTTCTCTCGTGAACCTCGTCAATGACGACATGGCTGACATCCGCCAAAGAGGCCACGACGTCATCTACTCGGCCGCCAGATGTCTGGAGTCTTCGCAGCAGCACACCCGTTGTGACAAAGGTGATCCTGGTGTCCCTCGACTGGCGGGACTCGCCGCGGATAGCATATCCTACCTCTCCTCCCACTCGCGAGCATCGCTCTTCTGCCACACGGTCAGCCAATCCCAGCGCCGAAATTCGACGTGGCTGAGTGACAATCATGTTTGCACACCCGCCAAGGCCCTTTTCGTACAAATCATCCAACAGAAATTGGACAGACTGCGTCGACTTTCCTGATCCAGTTTCACCACTGATGATAGTAACGTGATTCTGGCTCACCGTCCGGATGATGGCATCCTGCATCTGCCAAGCCGGCAAGGCCTGGCGCTTCGTAACCATTTTCTTCTGCGACGGGTTCTCTTGTCGACGGAGCCACTCTTCTTTACTCTTTGCGTCTGTAATCCATTTGAGAGGCCTAGGTGGGCCACGGGAGCGCTTGCTTTTAGCCACAGATGTTGCTGGCCGAGTCTCGGAGGCAGCAGAGGACACTGCCGAAATGTCCAGAAGCTTGCCTGGATTGCTGATAATGCTGTTGATGTTCTGCTGAATCCAGTCGACTGTAAGGTATATCTTTGCTGGCTCGTCTCGCAAATCTTGTTCAATATGAGCCAGCATCTGCTTCACGATACTGAGTTTGATGTATGAAGGGAGCTTAGCCACGATGGCAAGAATGATGTGCCTTGGATAGCTTGATCCCTTTCGCACTTGTAGATAAGTTTCCACGTCTCCGTTTTGTGCGTCCTTGACTGACTCCAGACGGATTTGTATGATGTTATCGCCATCACGACGGAAGCTGCTGCCGTATATCGACTCCAATGTAGCCACTTCCTCGTCCCATTGCTCTTGAGGCGTCCCAAAGTCAAGGAAATCATCTCCCGATTCTTCTGCGCCCTCTTGATTTGAGGTGGCCGACGGAAAAAGAATGTTCTGCAGCGTTTCCGCAGCCGCATCTTCATTGCCACCATGCTCGTCCAACACACGAGTACACAGCTCCAGGGAGTATCCAGTCTGGCAAAGCCGCTGAATTATGCCTTCTCTCTTCAAGTCTGTAGCTCCAATGGTCACACCGGCTGAATACTTCTCGGGGAGAGCCCACCTAGGGAGATCATCCTCGGGAACGTGTATCAGGAGCCATTCCAGAGTTTCTTGGCGATCTTTGCAGTACTCCACGGCTTCTGCTACGTGGCTCTGTCGGAAGCCTAGCTTGCCAAGCTCGGCAACAACATTCTTTTTCTCGGCTGGGGCCATGGAGACGTTATGAGGGTTCCATGTCACGCCATCTCGCAGTAGGGACTCCAACTGGATTCGGGTCTGTTTCCCCATCTCGACCTTGGGCACACTCGTCCAACCTTTCATCACATTGGATCCAGATCCACCGCTGTTGCTCAGAAGCACCAATCCCGCCGCTCCAGGCAAGTCCTTGGCTTTGGCTTTGGCCTGCTCAATCTCCTGCCGCTTCTTCTCTGCCGCGGCCTTGGAATCCTGACGCTCAAGCAAGGTCTTGAACGGATCTGCCTCGTACATCCATGCCTTTCCATCCTTGACATCCTGAGTTTTCAGTGCTTGGAAGTCTTTCCACAGAGACTTGTAGTCCGGAGGGAGAACCATGTGTTTGTTCTGCATGCTGCAAACCCTGAACAAGGCATACGTGGCAGCCGTGTGCTTGGCCTCGAGAGCCGTATCCCTCAACAGCAGATGCTTATGAGACAGAGGGATCTTGAAAGGCTCCAGCGTAATGGTCTGCTGTGTCTTGAGGTCCTTGGCGCTCAGCGTCACCCAGACGGAGAAGCCCTCAGGCGTCTTGCGCGTATCGTACACCGGCTTGTCCCACTTCTGCTTCTGGCAGTACTCGCTGAGCAGGTTCACCGGCAGCTTGCCTGTCCAGGACGAGCCTCCAATGATCTGCTTCACCGTCGGCTTAGGGGCAACCGGCGGCAACACCTCAGCAGAGGCGGTATCTGCTGCCTTTTGCCCCTTTTTACCCTTACCGCCGCCGTTTCCATCCTTGGATGCTGCAGAGGCTTGGCTTGGTGCAGGCGCAGGGGCCTTCACCTTGCCTTTCTTTACCATGCTATACCGAGATGCGGATGTGCCACTAACAGAAGCTGGATCGTCTCTTCAGCTTCGGGTTGGGGTCGAGACTTTTGGCGTGTGAAAGCTACGGCAGACTCAGTAACGCTGCAACGGTGAGTGTCCAGCAAAAAGAAAAATAAACAAGCAGCCAAATAATCCAGATATACAACAGTCAGGGCAATCTGGCCCGTTAATCAGACACGGTCAGGGTTTTTTCCGCCTGGGGTTCATCTCAGATGCTGGACGTATCGGCGATGCAAATTTTATGGGGCGAAAATAAGACTCCTCAGCAGTTTTCGCACTGTATGGTTGCTTGTTTAAAGGCGCATTACTTACAGTGTTTTTTCAAAATTTACAAGCACTGAGTGATAACAGCAGCGGTGACCTGAAGATGGTCAAAAACAGCTCTTGCTGAGAAAGACAATTGGGCGATAAGAATCTATATAACTCTCGATTTTGGGGGTGAGAGAAATCGTGTTTTGGCCGCATATTTCATATTTTATATTTCATCTCAGCTTCTCTGGTTTATGATAGTAATAGGATCATCTGCTTCTTAGTTTTACTACTTGAATATGTAGACATAAGATGCACAAACACTTGATTGTTGCATCCAGAGCAGCTTGCTTGCATTGTTGACGCCTCTCTCGATAATAGCACAATGCACTGGCACCGGCTTCGTATCCGCATCGTCAACCATGGTGTATGCCTTTTCAAACCACCAGACCAGACCAGACAGAGCCAGGTAGAGTAGTTGATCGGGGGTCATGCGGGCCTCGATGCTCGCTCTTCGTTGACCACGGCCATCCAGGCCCATACCCACAAAGTTTTCGTCCCGAGATTTCCTTCTCCAGACTATCCTCGTTGCTTTTCTTCCATCACAGCGTCATCTCAGGCTGGAGCTTTCAAGCTACCATAGGGCCTGTTATTTGTTGGGCTACTCTGTTCCTTGCCCATCTCTCATTCATCTTCTTCCTCTCCTCGCACAAATTGCCAAGCCAAATTAAACGGGGGAATAGTGTAGTGTTGCCAAAGGGTGTGGGGGTTTATGAGCAGGGATTAACACAGGGTATTATCTTGCTCGTGTTCATGACAATAATAATAAAAGTGCGTTGGGGGGTGGTTATGGTCTTGGGGAAGTTTATCAATTTGGGAGGCGGGACATGTTCAGCTGGTTTGGTTACATGAGAGCATCAACCTAAAAGCTCTCAAAAGCCATAAGCTTGCAGTCGGGGACGTTCCTACATATCCATAGAATCACCTCCATTGGCAAAGTTGAAACCTCCAGCTTGCGCAGCGCCGTTGGTGCCGAAGCCAAATGTGCCGTTGGCGCCGGTAGGCTGAGAAGCGCCCTCATCTGCGTTCTCCTCCTCGTCGGAGAAGTACTTCTCAATGATGTTGTATGCCTTCATGTAAATCTCCTCGTTGGCGTTGTTCTGGCAATCGTGGATCTTCTCCATGCCACCGCACTCTTCGATGAACAGGGCATAGCGGTTGATGGAGTCAGCACCTTCACCTGCGGCCTGTCTGTCCAAGTCGCCAATCTTGAGGATGTTTTCTAAGCCATCAAGGGCAACCTGAATGATCTTGTTGTCAGGGCAAGCAAGGAGATCGCACAAGGGCTTAATGCAGCCTTGAGCGACGAGGTATCGAATCTGCTCGGGCTTCTGGAGTCCACCTGAAGTGGCGTTGCTGATAGCCCAGCAAGCCTCTTTGCGAGTCTTGAGATCGCCGTTCTGCAGGAGGTGGATCAGAGGAGGAATGATGTTGGCATCAATGACAGCCTGGATCTGAGAAGAGTTTCCGGCAGTGATGTTGGAAATGGTCCAGCAGGCCTCCTTGCGAATACCATCCTTGGTTGAGCTCAGAAGAGACAAAAGGCAAGGAAGGGCGCCGCTGTTGATGATGACTTGAGTCTGGACATCGTCACCAGTAACAATGTTGCCGACAGATCGAAGAGCAGGAGTCTGCACTGAGGTGGATGCGTGAAGAAGAAGCTCAACGAGCCTACGAGGGATACCGGCCTCGATAACAGCCTGAATCTTATCGTTGGAACCGTCGGACAGGTAAGAAATGGCCCAGCAGGCATCGATCAGGACCTCGTCATCGAGAGAGTACACAAGCTTGGACAGGACAGGAAGGGCGGGAGCAATCTGTTTGGAAAAAGAAAAGAGAGGTCAGATATCATCCAATAAAAGAAGAGTCGCAAGGGTCTCAAAGTCTTGAGAATACATACAGTGTTCCAATCGGGCTGAGGGGTCTTGCCACGGCAAAAGTTGCTCAAGGTCCAGGTCGCGTTACGGAGCATGCTGAGCTTGCGGCTGTCTCCCAGCAAGCTAAGCAGAGGCTTGAGAGCTCCGCAGCTAAGGACATAGTCGCGGCAGTGAGGGCTGTCACCAGCAATGTTACCAAGGGCCCAAACGGCCTGCTCTCGCACATCGGGCTCAGGGCTGGCAAGGAGCTCGACAAAGATGGGGACAGCGCCAGCCTCGATGACGACCTGGGTTTGGGTGGCCGAGCCAGAGGCAATGTTGGTCAGGGCCCAAGCAGCCTCGAACTGCACCAGGGTGTGGGGGGATCGCAGGAACTCGACGAAGCGGCTGACGACACCGGTCTTGATGACCTCCTCGATGGGAGGGTTCCGCTCCTTGGACAGAAGCTTTCGGAACTTGGTGGTGGCTTGGATTTGGAGGTCGATCTGGTCGGAGAAGACGCCAGAAACCATCTGAGGAAGATCCTCGTTCAACTATTTGGTACCATGTTAGCAATGCCTCGGCAATATTCACACACTCTCGTCGTTTCAAAGCTGTCATGCCGTTGCCAAGCTGGAGCAAGCCTGCAGAACCGCTGATGTGCAGCTCTCAGCCAAGTCGGTCAGAGCGGCGCCCACCAGAGGATGTGGGGTTCAGTCATAATTCCCCCACATCACAGGCAAAAGAAGGCTCCAGCATCACGACACAGCGCTGCAAGGTAAAATGGCATCCTCGCAAGGGACGAGGGCCGGGATTGCGATGGAGTAGAAGATAGAAGAAAGCTGAGCTCTGCATACCTGAGACTCGGTAGGGGCCGACTCATCGTCGCTGTCGGGCGCAGCGCCCAGAGCAGCACCCGGGCGGCTGTCGCCAGACCCAATGCCTCGTCGCTTGGCTAGGTTTTCCTCGCGCTTCGCCTTGCGGATCTCGACCTGCTGCTCCTCGCGGCGGCGGCGGAGCTCATCGGGCTTGAATGTGTTTTTGGCCTTGAACTGGGTTCGGCGATGCTCTGGGATATAGCGGTCCGCCATGGTGCTGACGATGATGCGCTTCTGGCAGACGAAGACGACGAAAGGCGGGCTGAGCAGGGGTTGTAGAGTTGCTGCGCGGGGACGGTTCACAATGCGAGCTGTAGCGCCGTCGACGATGAAATTGTCTGCTTCAGGCTGCTATTGGATGCGTCCCTACTTTTTCGGAGTAAGGTGCAGAATGGGGAAAAAAAAAAGAGGTTCTTGGGGGAGAAGGGAAGAAACCGGAGGGTTACAGGGCAAAGTCAAAATCAAATACTAGACTTAGATAGGCGGCAAGAATTGACTGCGGCAAACTTAACGGTTGCTAGAGCGCTGAGCCGCCGCTAAAAGCTTTCACTTGCCGCTGACGCTGAGACAGGATGCCTAAGGCACAAAGCGTGGCCGGTCCAAGGGCATGCAGCCGTCCCTCAGTATCGCGCAGTACTTGATTACCCCGCCTTGAGCTGGTGGTCACTGCGGTACAGCATGCTAGAAGCTACGTGCTGTTTCCGTCTCTTGAGACTTGATTCACAGTAGAGCAAGCACCCAGAAGTATTCGTGATTCACAGTCTGAGACTACTGCTAACTTACTGCTGATAACCGTCCAAAAAGCCGCTGCGTTCAGTGGTGTAAAGTACCAATAGGCAAACTGTGCCACCTGCCCGCTTTCGTCCAGTATCCATCACGTGCTCTCGCGCCTTGTAAATCAACCCCTCAGCTCCATAATTGGTCCTCTTTCCAGCGAGACGCGAATCCGTCGCTTATACGCGTCTCTTGTCACATAATCTGCCTGGCAGCCCATATACGCCATATCGAGCTGGGACTTACTAATTGGGCACCGCCTGTGCTTCAGATGAGGCTTAGTTGAATCGCATAATTAAGGCCATGGTCAGCCATGGCTCCTCACCCCAACAAGCAGCAAAACTCACTGCCCAAGAACTTCACATCGATCCAGGACTGCCGTAAGCGAGGAGCTGGAAACTTGGTGAATGTCATTGGCATTGTTAGAGACTTTAAGCCCCCTATTGAAACCAAAGGAACTGGTAAGCGCTGCTTTCTTGGATATCTCACGCCCATGTTCTAAATTACGGCTGGCACATCTAGATCATAAATGTGAGATCTGCCTGTATGATCGCTGTACCGAAGATGGCTCGCCCGATTCTATTACACTCAACATTTTTCGGCCACTAGATGGGATGCCAGATCCTGGCCTTGGCGATGTGATAGTGTTGTTCCAAGCCAAGGTGTTCCAACCCAAGGTCGGCTCGCCTTTGTCTCCCTAAATAGTAGACCTGTTATGCTAAGTAAGATGCCAGTCTCAACCGCAATCTGATGCCCTGTCACTCGTGACGCACTGGAATACGGATATTCACTTGTATTCGGCAAGTCAAATTCCAAGCCCACCAGAAGGCGCCGTGAAGGCGCTCCGCTCCCAGCCGCGGAACACAAAACAGAATCCCGGACAGTCGATACACGAGTACGTGGCACGCTTCTATCACTCAATCGATAAGAGCTGCATACCATCCGAAGTAGAGTTTCAGCATATTCAGGCCAAATCCATCACTACCAATGAAAAGTTCAAGGTGCTCAAAGATGTCCAGATGGATACATATGTCGATGTGATTGTTCAACTAGTCAGACAGCCCTACGACACCGCCGACAGAATCACTCTCTGGGTATCGGATTTCACTGAAAACGATAGCTTCTTTCATTTTGCATGGAAGGGGCCTGCTCTTCGTGCAGATAAGCCCGCAGACCCCCATGAGTATGAATTCGCCATGCCGTACGGTGCAGGCTCGGGAGGGGAGTGGAAAGGTCCGTTTGGGAAACGAAGCATGCAAGTCACTTGTTTCGATCAACATGCGGCATATCTCAGAGAGCAAAAACTTTCTATGGGCTCTTGGGTCATGCTACGAAATCTTCAAATAAAATACGGACGCAACCTCGCAAATCTCGAGGGTTTCTTGCGAGGACAAAGAAACGATTCAGATCTAAAGATTAACATCACGCAGTTGGATACCACAGAGGAGTCTCCTGATCCTCGCTTCAAAGAGGCTGTTCGCCGTAAGCTTGATTATGAAAAGGAGAAACAGGCTCAAGCGCAAGAGATATTCAATGCATCATGGGCCGGAAAGAAGAGAAAGAGTGACTTGGCTGAAATGGGGATCACATCAAGCGATAAGCCAAAGAGAAACAAGAATAAAAAGAAGACAAAGAAGAAGTCGACGGGATATGAAGAGTCTGTGACATCGTCAGCTGCAGTGTCGACTGCATCTTCAACAAATGTCAATAATTCAAATGGTAACTCTCCGTCTTTCTTTCTCCGTCATTCTCTTCTCCGCTTCCTTTCCATATTTTTTATGACTTTTCAACCTAACAAGATCAGTCAAATGCGAATACGAAAACAAAGCCATTAGCACGTTTGAGGACATCTTGGATCCAATATACCTCCAAACGAAAGTCAACGGCCAGGAAGTCGAATTACCGCTTCCCTTTGTAAACTTAAACTACCGCGCGGACGTGCGAGTCATCAATTTCATGCCTTCCGACCTCAGAGATTTTGCTCAGCCAAAAAAGATGTCGGAATATGCGATGCTCTCTGATTATGAAGAGTCGGATGCAGATTCCGACGAAGAGATGGGGTCAATAGCGGATCGTGCCGCGGTACGACAATGGGAGTGGCGATTCTTCCTGGAATTAGAAGATGCCAATTCCCCCAAGGACCAAAAGGGAAAGAAGAAAACCCTTTGGGTAGCGGTAAACAACTTTTCTGCGCAGTGTCTGTTGAATTTGGACGCTTCCGATTTACATCAAGACGAGGACAATCTCGATATCCTGCGTGATCGGCTATTTCTCCTATGGGGAGAATTGGAAGAAAAGAAGAGCATCGGGGAAGAAAACAAGCGCCGCGCAGCCCGGGTAGCTCTAACAAACACAAATATGAATCGGCCTCCGTCGCACAGTTCTGACGATGAGAGCACTGCGCCGCAAAAGCAAGAAACGGAACTACGATCATCGCAAATCAGCAACCTGCCGTTTAGCTGCTGCATTCGCCAATACGGGGTCAAAGTTCGCGAAGAGGATCCAGCCAAGGCGGACGCAGGCAAAGGCAAGCGGTGGCAGCGAATGTTTGGACTGTTCGGAACGAAGATTGTCATACATCAGCAACCGGCCGTTTAGTTGCTGCGTTCGCTAATACAGGAGTCGAAGTTCGAGGAGAGAGCTAGAACTGCGGGTGGTTAAGTTGAAACTTGGTGAGAGAGCGATCAACTATACGTTAACGAGGCGTTTCTCTTTTCTATCAGGCTTTACTATGTAATAGATTGCAACATGTAGGAACCAGTGAAGTTGGATCTTTTTTAAGTTTGAAAAGAATGAAGCTTGAAAAGTACTATTATCAACTTGTTGGATATCTTTTACACGTTAATTTGCCAGCACTCCCCATTACTGCCAGAATCGTAGTCGCGCGACCTCCAGCCAAATCAAATCTCTAAATCTCTCTCTCAGGCGTGCTTTTTGTTCGAGAAGAACTCACAAAAGTCGTCGTGGAAAAGAGGAAAATAGGGGCTCAAGAAAGAATGCGAGACGGGGAATTGATTGGTGCCACATTTTGATACAATAACAAACCAGAAGACGTGACATAAAGACAAAGATATAATAAAACTGATACCCTGGCGTTTAAAAACAAAATCCCCCTTGTCCCCCAAGCAAAATAAAGCAAAAAATGAAAAGCCCTCTGATTGTTATCCACAGTGAGGGGTGTTCTCGTAAATCCTCCCTTTTCCCAACTGTTCCCTGCCCTTTTTGTTCTTCATTTTTTCAAGTTTTCTCCTTTTCTCGTTCATTTAATCTCCAAGAATATCGTCATCTGCATCGTGATTTGGTTCTTCAGCGTCTTCGTGCTCCTCATTGTCCTCATCGTCCTCGATAGGATCGTCCATTAGCTCTCTCCGACGAAGATCTTCCCTCGAACCCTCCTCTGGCTCGTTGTCCTCGAATATGTTATCGTCATCGTCTTCATCATGTACAACTTCAGCGCTGAGGGTTGGTTTTTGTGATTTTTCTGCTGGTGCTGCCGCCGCCGCCGCCGCCGCTTTGGAAGCGGCCTTCTTGTTGCGCTTCGCCATCTTCTCTTCGTCAAGATAGGCGACAACCTCTTTGAAGTTGTGCCCCAGCTTAGTTTCATTACGCTGCAGCCGCCGCTTTAATTTTTTGACCGCATTGTCCTTGGGATCGATCAAGCTTGCTGTTATAACAAGAACGTATTTGGCTGTCAGTTCGCACAAGGACTTTTCGGCCTTGAGCTCAGCGGCAAGTCGCTCCTCCTTCGAAAGACCTTCGTCATCATCTTCATCATCAGACGACTCCTCGTCATCGACTGGGTCTTCGTCTTCCGCCGGTTCATTTAACAGTCTCTCTTTCTTGGCCTTCTTCGCAAATATTTTCTCGGCACCATCGAATATTGATGTGAGCTCAGAGACGAGATTGGATTCGATATTCTGCACCAAGACTTTGAACTTTGCGCCGCCGCCGGTTTGAGAAGAAGAAGTTGATGGACGGAAATTGCTAATCACCGGACGCATTGTTGCAAACGTCAAGTGCAAATCGCAGAGACTACCAGTAGCATATAGGCGGAGCTGATCAATAGAAGATCGAGATGAAAAGGTCACGATCAAGTGTTTTCGGTAAGTCTGTCGCAGCACCGACAGGCTATCAAGCTCTTCATCTGCAATGCTGACGCCAGAAGATAGTTGTTGTGCAAGGCTGCGCGTTTTCCACATGAAGTAGAATTGGCAAGCCTTAATTGCCAAAGTGACAACGTCATCTTCCAAATTGTCAATCTCGTCTGTTACTGCCACAAATTCTCCACGGTGCACAATGTTAATCAAGATCTGAATAGCCGGAGCCGTTGAGTCGCCTTTGGATGGGGCAATTTCAAGGACGTCGACACAGTCTGATATGCTTGCCAGCTTGCTGATTTTCATCAACACAGTAGACAGCTCCCGAAGCGGTGCTTCATCCAGATTTCCTCTTGTGGAAAGCTCACAAGTTTTGTCAAAGCTTCGGAGGGAGTTAATGACGACCTCCCAAAGAACAGACAGCTTGCTGTCGGCCATTTCTTCCAACTCTTCAAATTGACGAGCGTGCAGCAGAGCGGCCGCAGCTTCAGTCAAGACAATCTTATCGTCGTGTCTGTTGAACTGCGTAATAATCTCGTCCAGTAGCTTCTCGTATATGCTCGAATCTTGTCGCAATCGCTGGAAAGCATCGAGCTTAAGGTAGCGCTCCAGCCGAAGGACAATCGCCGCTGTCTCAGGCTCCGCGCCATACTTGCTCAGCAACTTTGGGATGTTCGTGGCCAACTCCAGTGCCAGTTCCTCCTGGGCTTCAGCTGCATCAGAGCGAGGGCCACGTTTCTTGCCTTTATCATGATCGCCAAGCAGCAGCAAGCTCGACTTGATAGCGGAGCTCAAAACGTCAAGGAGAATCTTTTCTTCTTCAGCAGTAGGTGCAACAGCCTTCTTGAAAGCCTCTTCTGATGGATTGCTCTTTGACTTTGATCTCGACTTGGATTTGGTGCTTGTCGTATGGTCGTACAAGAGATATCCGGCCAGGATTTCCCAAGTCTTGATTTCTGGAATTTTGTCGTAGAGCACTTGAGAAGCCAGAGAAATTCTTGTATCCGGCGTAGTATTGCCCAACAAGTCAACGTCGAGGTCCAACGGTGATCCTTCCGCCTGCTGAGATTCCTCAACTTGAGCGTCATAGATGGTGAGGGTTTCGGCCAGAGATTTCAGATTGAGCCAGTCCTTTCTCGGAGCGTCATAATTGTCTTCTTCAGCAAGGTCTAATTCTTCCAAGACTTCGGAGCCGCCCATCTCTTCAACTTTGCCCTCAATTACATCATCAATGCAGGCAACGAAAAACCCAACAACAGCTTTTCGAACCTTGATTTCACTATCGAAGACAAGTCTCCCGATGGCATCGATCTCGTTAGGCTCAAGGATGGCAGCGGCCCGCAGCGAGTCGATGACAGAAATGGCAGTGACTCTAACTGCGACGTCGGCGTCGCCCGTTGCCATTTCGATCAGCCGAGGCCGGAATCGGTCGATGAAGTGACCTAGCTGTTGTGCGTCGCGTTTGAAAAGCCTTCCAAGCTGCTTCAAAACCTCTTGTCGCGTACCAGCATTAGTAT
Organism: Trichoderma sp. 2475; assembly: GCA_038502285.1. NCBI lineage: Eukaryota > Fungi > Ascomycota > Sordariomycetes > Hypocreales > Hypocreaceae > Trichoderma > Trichoderma sp. 2475. Next base: position 421,763 of record JARPVV010000003.1, on the reverse strand, counting down.
CGGACAGCATCCAGCCCAGATAGCGCAGGTAGCCGGGTTCCAAGAAGACCGTTGACAGATCCCAGATCCAATTTCCGAGAGCCTCAACACACTCGACTCGAATCCTCGGATCGATATCGCGGTATCGATGAACGAAAACAGTATCGAAGAATGACTGGATAGAATCGTTGCAGATCTTCCTATTGTTGTTTGCTTCGGCTAAGCTACGTTGGATTTCGTCGGTCTTGGTCTTGTTTTTGCCCTTCTTCGCAGCCTGTGACTGCTGCTCAATGTTCGCAATGCGTCGATCGAGGATGCCGGCGACTTCAACGAGCGTTGATTGCACTGCCAAAGAAATGGTAGTCGCTGTGTGACGGAAAGGACGCAGTGGTGAAGACGACATGCTAGCCAACCAAGCGTGGAGGTTATCGACAAGGTCGACATCCTTGTACATGACATCTGTTTCGTGCAGTAAAGAAATAAGAGCATGGATGAATGAGATGAGTAAGTCTCGAAACGACCGTGTGGTCTTGGACCTGGCAATCAGCGGGTAATCGACGATTTGTTGCTATAAACACAGTTAACCTTTGTTTCCACTGACGAGATTATTTCTCGGTTGCTATTCCGATACGCACCTCTTGGTAAACACTCTGCAGGTCCAGTAGTCGGTTGGGAATATTCTCTGGATCACGGATATCGTCAACTGTGACTTCTAGGTCGCAGCCAGCGCATCGCAAGATGCAGTTGATGAGGTCGCCCAAGGCAGCCGCATCGCCAAGCTTGTACTTCTCCAGCCATTGTTGAGCAACGAACTGGGCAGAGTCACCGGACGCAAAGATATCCGCTATAGACCACAAAATAAAGACATCAGTATGAAGACCTATGGAGAGGGGTGGAGGGGCAAGCTGTGGAGATTGTGAGTGCACGCAAAACGTACCATACAGTCCAGTTCCTTTCTCTCCTGGATCGATGCGGACAGTCTTCTTGGGCCTGCTAGGAATGCGCGCAACGGCTCCTGAGGCGGCAGGTCGTGCGCCGTTGATTTTGGGCTTCTTGATGCTTGGTTTCTTTGCCCGAGTGGTTTGCGACGGCTTTCGCGGCTTCGGCGCAGCATGGTCCTCGTCGCTGGCAGCGTCACTGGCAGCATCGCTCATTTCCTCATCCGACTCGAGCTCTCCATTTTCTGCCCCGTCGTCTCCCTCATCGTCATTCCGTTTACGCTTCGACGCTGACGCTGTCGGCTCCGGCGCGTACTTGGTTGGTGCTTTAACGACGCGTCCAGATCGTCGACGCGCCGCAGTGTCTGGCTCTGGCGACGCGGTGGCGCTGGCGCTGGCGTCCATTTCGTCGAGTGTTGGGCGATGGAAGTGTCTCTATTTCTTCATGGGGATGCTCAGATGCCAGGCCGGGCAGCAGCAGGTCCGGGCAATTTGCGGCGATGGGAGAATTTGTGGCGCCCTGGTCGCGTTCGTTTGTGTCGTGCAGCGATGCTTGACCTGCTGCCTTTGATTTTCGAGGTGGGCAGAGCAACCCACTTTAGCACCGGCTGAATCTCGGCAGTACCTTTCTTGCTGCTTGAAAATGCGGAGAGCCGCTGGGCGATCTGGACTGTCTAGTCCTATCTGGGCAGTAAAGATGGCGCGCTACTAAACTTGGGCATCGCCAGCGTAAACAGGAATAAATTGTCTAGCATCAGGCCCTTAATTTCTCCCCTGAGTAATTAGTGCCATAATAAATTCGGTCAGTTGTATCTAAGTTGTTATCAGGAGCTTCTTATCTCATACTTATACGCAATAGCTATTGTCCCCTCTACTCTGATAAGAGCTTGCATCTCCCATTTTTAAAAAGCTCTGCAAGTCAATGCAGACCACATACCTAGGTAGGGAGCTTCAGTGCGCTAATATTATCCAACCCTCTTCCACTCTTTTCTCCTCTTAGTCTACCACTGCCTAAATATTATAGAAGTCAGCCAGTATCGACGCTGCATGAGATGATGGAATATTAAACACAATATTCAAAAAAGAGCTACAGAAGAGCCAACCACTCACACGGCCTATAGCAATGGTCGGACTATCATGATCTCGCCGTTCCCCCGTTCAACTTCGCTCCCTGGCGATGGCCGCATCGTCGTAAGGCTTCTTCCAGCTGGTGGTAGTGGGCTCGAGACCATAAGCTACCAATATCCCCTCAAGCTGATCTCGCCCTCTCCTACAGTAGACCAGAAAAGCGCATTGGTCTTTCTCTTGTCATACGGAGGTGGCCTAGTTGGCGGCGATGGCGTCAATCTCTCTATTCATGTGCGTTCTGGGTCGAGCCTCAGCCTAGTCACGCAAGGCCACACCAAGATATTCAAGTCTCCTTCGCCTGACGTCTTGACAAGCCAGAAGCTGCGAGTACAGGTGGATGAAGACGCCGCAGTCTGCCTCTTGCCGGACCCTGTTCAGCCATTTGAAGACAGCGTATACGAGCAAACCCAGGTTTTCAATTTGGGCTACCAGGCATCACTCTGTCTTCTGGACTGGGTGACACAGGGGAGAGTAGCGCGCGGAGAGGACTGGAGTTTCACCACATGGACAGGGCGCAATGAAGTCTGGATACAGGGGGCTGAGCCAGAGCAGAAGGGGAGACTGCTCATCAGGGACAATATCATATTGAATCAGGATGGAAGCAAGCTGGCTGGGTTGCCGCTGAAGGATACGATGCACAAAATGAGCGTCTTCGGCACTCTGATACTTCGAGGGCCTGTCGTGGAGTCTCTGGGAGATTTCTTCGTGGCCGAGTTCGCCGCATCACCGCGAATCGGGTCTCGGGACTTTCGATCAAAAGAGGACCAAGAGAAAGATTTAGAAAAGTCAGAGCTTGAGCGATGGCGCTCACAAAGAATAGCCTTGGAAAACCAGCAGGGCGTCTTGTGGTCAGCGGCTCAAGTCCGTGGATGCGTCATTGTCAAATTTGGAGCTGCTACGGTGGAGGCTGGACGGTCATGGGTCGGGTCTATGTTGATTAGGGAGGGCAGTATAGCGACATACTTTGGCGAGACAGCTCTCATGTGTGTCCAGCCTTGAGATATGCTGGCATTTGATGATGCTTTTTACACAGATGTCACATTGTATGTACCAACACACATATATACACATATATCTCGAGATCCAACGAGCCTAACAGTACAATAATAGCTTAACTATGTATAAATAACTATATAAAGCTCCACGATCCCTATATCAAGCATAGTACTCTTTCTTCACGTCATTTTATCTCACCATGTCTCACTTATACCAAGTTCGGCTTCAACCGCGGTGGAGCACAGCAGACAAAGTCCACTAAGCCCGATCCAGGCCCCTTCTGTAATCATTCCTTGTCGTCCCCCACCTCGGCGGTCGCAAGCACTAAAAAGAGCCCCGCCAAAACTTTGAATTTTCTAGGTATACAAAAGCTCGAGCGATCAAAAAGTCGACCTTCTTTGCGCCGATTTGGTTTTCGATGACCTCAGTCGACGTCTCGGCCTCACATCACACACAACATGGTTCGCGGAAGAGCTACCGCTACTGGTAGGGGCGTGCGGCGAGGAGGTGCCGCCGCCTCTTCAAGATCTCAGACGACCGAAGGCGATGATTCAAATTCCAGCCTGACGAACAGCGCAGCGCCGACGGCCAGCATGGCATTGACCGACTCAGGCGCAGAACAAAGCACATCATCACAGCCAGCAGCATCGGCAGTCCGCAGAGGAGCCATGTCCGCACGAGCGGCTCGCGGGGCTGCACCGGCCGGCAGATTTCGACCGAAGAACGTTCGACGAGATGAATCAGAGCGAGACGCATTGGCTCAGCAAGAGCAGAACAAGGCCAGCGAGAGAGCTGCAGACGAGAGGCGCGCAAGAGGCCGTTCACGATTTCGCAGCAAACGAAGTCGTGGTGATGCAATGGGAAGCAGAGGCGGCGGCTTTGGCCGGCCAGTAGCCGCGGCCAGCGGGCCCTTTTCTTCAGGAGTGGGAGGCCCAGGTACGTCGCAAAGCTGGTGAAGTGGCCGCGAATTCCAAGGACGTTACTAACTACAGTGAAACAGGCGGTCCATCTGGCGGAGGTTGGTTTGGAGGTGGTGGTGGAGGTGGAGGAGGCGGCGGCGGTGGCTTCTCAGGAGCCGGCAAGTTTGAAGGAAAAGGTGGCCCAGGATTTGGATTCGAAGGCGGCTTCCGGGAAACCAGAATCAACGCCGACAAGCTTCACACGATGGTACACGAGGATGGCATGGACAGCGAGGACGAGGCGATGCTGGCTGCGCTCCACACCCGGCCTGGGGGCGTCATGCCAATGGGCATTCTCCGACGAGAACACAAGGAGGCACCAGTTGTTGTCGCTACAACTGCAGAATTGGAAGCAGCAGAGAAGTCGAAAGGCGAGGAAGAAAGCCTCTGGGTGGATGACGAGGCACCTGGATCACTGCCTCCGGCTGAACAACCTGAAGAGGGCGATTGGAATACGGGCGACAACAACAAGGCTGTTCGAGTCAAGAAGGAGCCAACAGATGATTCTATGGATTTAGACGTCGAGACGAAGCCGATCAAGGACGAAAGCAAGCTACCCGTGGCGAAATTGAAGGCCAAGAAACCAGCTGCTCAAGACCCAGAGGAGAATATGATTCGCACAGACTTGAGTCTTTTGGCCAGCGAACTGGGCGCCATCACAATCAACGGCGACGGCGAGGAGAAGGTCGAGGAGGCCGGTAACAAAGACGGCCGGTTATATCTATTCCAATTCCCCCCACTACTCCCTCCCCTCAAGCAGGTTGCCGCCCCCCAGCCCCGCGTCAAAGTCAAGGCAGAAGAGCAGCAGCCTATCAGTCTGCACGATACTCCTACGAGCGCCTCATCTACAGCTACTCCCGTTGATCTTACCCAGCAGGGCGAGGAGGAGGAAGAAGAAGAACTAGATTCAGACGACGAAGAACAAGAGCGCAGAAACGGCTTCCGGTCACAAGCGCTCTCGAACGGCGGTCTCATCGGAAAGCTCAACGTCCGCAAGTCTGGCAAAGTCGAACTGGATTGGGGTGGCCGCATTCTGGAGATGAGCCCTGCCGCGGGCATGAACTTCCTCACGACGGCCGTCATCGTCGAAGAGTCGGACGAGAAGCCGCAGAACGGCGTGACGACGGGCGAGAGTATTGGAATGGGCAAGATCATGGGCCGGTTTGTGCTGGCGCCGATATGGAACGAGGAAGAGGAATGGGACGTCGCGCCGGAGGAACTTGAGGTTAACGAATCAATGAATGAATAATCTAGGGACGGAGTAACAAAAAGAAGGGGATTGAAATCCACCAATAGAAAGGGGGTGAGGATGTACATTTAGTATTGTTAACACTACGCATTTTTTCTACATAGCACATGCTGCCAAGGGGCACTGGATATATAAAGGCTGTTTATTTTTTTTTTCCAAGATGAATACCTAGCTCTACTGCTTCTTGTATTCCAATGAGTGAAAATGGCCTTTTTGTTGATGAGAAGCTGTCAAGATCGGGAGCAGCAACAACAAAAAAAAGCCCTTTGTGGCAGCCACAGAGCAGTAGCATTTGCAATATACGGAAATAACCATGTCATAGGTAAAATGTGCACCTCGCATGCTACTACATCTTTTTCCCAACATTTCCATCTTTGACCTCTATCCATCCGCCTTTCTACTCCGTCATCCCTCCCCATCCTCATGCACAAGTGCAATCTAAGTAAAATCGTCATCAGCGCTAGTCAAATGCAGGAACGCCAATAGTTCGACTCTAAGGGGAAAAAAAGAAACAAGGATGAAAAACAAGAAAAGAGCCAAATGGAAGACATTCGGCGAACCCCCTGCTGATGCGTCTGAATGTAACTTGTGTCTGGAAAAAGTATGGATGTAATTACTGCACACCACTTGGATCAAGGCGTTTCTCCCTCTTATAGAAAGAAAGCTTAGAGAGAGTGTTTTTAGAAACGCAATGTTATTGCCTATCTGGCATAATCTTCCTCCTTCTTCGTCATTAGTAATAAATAGATTTCATTTTATATGGCCCTGCTTGTATTTCACCCGTTTGACTAGGTACGTATAACCTCGTGTGAGATATTCGGCTCTCGGGCAACCAACATCAGCTCACTCGCACGTTGAAAGAGTTTCATTTCCACCCCTCCAAGTTTTCGGCCCCATGTTCCCCAACGTGCATGCAGGTACATACATATAGCACATTTGATGTAACAATCCTTCGAAAAGAAATCACTTACGTGTACAGCAGCAAAAAAGTGGTGGCATACAAAATCATGCAACATTCAACTCTCATTCTTCTCCCGCTCCTTTTTTTCCCAGACCCTTACGGTGTCATCCCCCATTCTACTATACATTAGCAAAATAGCATTCGTCGCAAAACATCGTAGCCCGTAACCCAATTCATAATACATCCATCAAACATGACCCTTTCAAGTCTGAAGTGTGAGATTTTATCCGCTCGCCCAACGTGTGAAGTTGTTGCTCCGGCCCCTGCCCGTCCAATGCAGCTAAAGTAGCGCAAATCATATCCGTAAAATGAAACATGAACCCAACATAACCCATTGAAGAAGAGAAAAAAGAGGAGGTATCAAAATGCAACAACAATGTAACACAAAGGAAATCTAACGTCCCCTCTGGCCAGAGGCCCCGATTCCTTAGTACCCGCCTTCTTGGCTCTGAGCTTCGAGGCCGTTGAGGTCGTCGAAGAGGGACGAGTTGGTATTCTGTGACGCCTCTGTAATGACGCTGCGCGATGGAGCGCGGCCTTTGCCTTGGCTGCCCTGGCTCCTCGCTTGCTCCACGTCCAGTCGAGAGACTGTTACCGTGCTAGCTTGGGCTTGCTCAATAGTCAAGCCGATGGTGCTCGTCGAAGTCTCAGGAGGCCCTATCTCGTAGCTGGGCTGGACACTTTTCAGAGAAACGTCGTCGGGCCCAAATATTTGGTCAATGACAGGCGTGGATCGATTTTCGGTAGTCTGTCTCGCATAGGCAGAGGGTGCGCTGTGCGGTGTTCGGCTGCGGCCCGTAGAACCGAAGCCGTGCACTCTCCATGCGCGCAGTAGGGGGCGGATTGTAGCAAGGCTGGCAGCGATGATGGCTACTCCAGGTTCGATTACGGTCCATGTCATTACTTGTGTTGCCGCAACTATGCATCACTTATGTTAGAGCCGGATAGGAGAGAGGTAAAGGCGGACAAGAAACCTACACAGCAAATCATCGAGATCCTTCATCACAGTCAAGTACTTGATCCTAATGAGAGTGGCAACACTCGCGCTATTTCGAGAAAAACAATTAGCAATTTGTTTTCAAAGCTGCGATAATCATCGAAGGAAGAGGGGGTACATACAATATTCCAAGGCCGAGGATCATGATGACCGTTGCTTTGGCCTGAGGAGTCATCTTGACTGACCACAGCATAGGTATGGGCAGCAGAGCCTAGATTTGGGACTGTCAGAGCTTAATCCATCTCGCAGAGGTTATCAGTAATTGTCCCCCTTACATATAACCAGTCTGATAAGATTGTCATCACACTGATGGCGTATGCGGCAGAAACAAGGTCGCTTGTCGATACACACCTCCCGCTCTGAATACGGAAATCCCATTGTTTCTGAATGGGACTGCACTGAAATATATCGTAGAAGAAAGTGACTAGGCTCCAGATGATGACAACGCCCAAGCTGACGCAAATGATCCAATTGTAGACTTTTCGAGCGGAGACTCGTAGAAGAAAGATGCCGATGCTCATTTTGATGAACATCATGTTGAGTATATAAGATGCCGCCGCCAATGCTTGCCACTATAATCAGAGTAAGGAAGAGACTCGCAATAACATAAAACGTTTGGAATAGTCATCTACAAGAAAGAGGGGAGGAGGAAGGAAAGATGTACCATGAGAGCTGTGGCTTGCTCGTCGCCATCAGTAATGGCAGTGTTATGTTTACCCATTCCGGAATGAATGCCGTTGAATATGAAAATGCACGAGAGTGTGAAAATAAGCTGCACAGGAGTCTTCAGTTTCTGTCCGCCAAGAATCACAAAACGCCAGTTGGACCAACCTGAGCCACAAGCATGAGCCAGTCATCCTCCTGGAGACTCTTAATCACCACCGATCTCGTGTATATCCTCAGCCCTACGGCCAGCCAAGTCAGACTGAGGAAGACCACACAGGTGGCTACTAGAGGGGCGCCATTGTACGCGTTCAAGTCGACACTTTCATCGGCCATATCGTTCCGATGTCCCGACTTTTTCGACAAGACAGCTAACGACGGGCATAGCACTACCACGGCTGCAATAGAGGTAGAGATGCGGAGGAGAAAAACTAAAGGCGATAAAACAAAAGACGACAAGCCGTCGCGGGATGAGAACGGCAAATGGAGAGAAATATAAAACAACAAATCGGAAATAAAAAGATATGAACAAGTGACAGTGACGGCGCAGCGGGTGCTATATCTACAATCGGCAGTCACAAACCGTGTAAGTTTGCTGATTTGTTGGAGAGACAATACGAGTCACAGGCAGATCGGCGCTGGGATACCAAGCTTCATGGCCCGTCCACATCAGGACAACCGTGCGGCGCCTGCTCTTCCCAGGCGGATATTTTGATCTCATCCCACATTGTCCCCTCTCATGGCCTGCAGGCATGGATGCCATGCACCAACCGGGTCGGCGAACTGGGAGCAAACGTGTAACGGGAATAGCTTCCCCATGCTAGCAGCATCAATCAAGTGGGCCGCGACATGAGGCACGGCGGCCCGCACTGGTCCGTGAAGGATGCTAGTCATAGTAGCCAGCATTCGAGATACGCCGTTGGTGGTGGTGGCAGCAGTATAGGCAAATTTGGATGTGAAAGCGTGATGCACGCAAGGGGGCTCAGAAAGCTGTGGCCCATTCGAGCTGCGCGAACCGAGACCCGCAGCGAACACGCCCCTGCAAGTGCTGCATCTGAGACACTCGCAAATCGATCTTGAGAGTCAAATCGTGAATCATGATAAAGCCAAGTCCCTCCGCCAGCAAAATAACGAAACAAGAGCCACAACAACGGCCGCAGAGAAAGACATTGTCCGACGCAGGCAGATACAAACGGGTCAAGCATCGAGCCAGTCGGTGTCTCAACAGCACACGCCGTCCTTTCAGTGTTTGGCAAGAAAGGACGAAATAAAGCCTTGTAGCAAAGCAGGCCCGCGGGAGTGAACCGCAAAGGATCTGACCAACATTAGCGGCGTGCCAACACCGTCACAGCCCTGAGGCGCGACGCTCAATGGTCCAACAAACCCTTGCCGATTCACAGCAGAGCAGCTCATCACACCGCAGAAACAGAATCCGAATTCAGTGCTCGGCGCTCGCTGCGGCAAAGCCCAACTCGGTTCACCAATGCCAGCCTTCTGCTGTGATTGACTTCCCATGACCATCTTCATTTTTCACTTTTGACCCGTAGCACCCAGCAGATCATCCCAAAGGTTCCTCCCGTGGCGCCCCATACATGCCTCCAAGACGCTCTGCTATGGGCACTTCCCATGGACGGGCGGCCGTGGTTGGTCGGAAACTGGCGCCGGGTGCATGAGATGGTGGTAGCCGAAACGAGCGAATCGAAGTCAAGGATTGGGCGATTTGCGCGGGTGATTGCAAAGGCCCGCTCGAGCCCACCCTGGCCCAAGATTGTACAGTACCTATGCAGCAGCAGCAGCAAGAAACTCCAAGGTGGGTATTTTTAGGACCGAGAAGAAGCCCACGGACAAGGCACAAGCGTAGCTGTTTGCTTCAGTGTCGTCATTGCTCTGGTCGTGCTTCTTTTTTTGAGATGTTGTTTCATACGTTGTTTCTCCTCGTGGCTGATGCACTCAGGTGAAGAACCAACAGCGCCATGCAGACGAAAATAACCACCGAGCAATCAGGCAAAAGTCAACAAAGTCATCGGAGAATTTCCGCATGGACCGCTACCAACAACATGTGCTCTTTTCCCCGGCTCTTGAGCGGAAACGGACGTGGTGTGGGTTTGAAGAGACCAGTAGTGCGGAGTATTACGCGGAGGGGAGGAGAGAGAAAGGCCTGAGACGTGAAACCGCGGAATCACGTTTTCACGGCCCGGCGGGTGCGTGCTTCAGGCCGAGTGTCACGATCCCACGACTATTTACCTTGGTAGTTTCTCAAACGGTTTGACGGTCTGAATCTGTTCCGTACATGTAGATTAAGGGGAGAGCTTTGCTGTGCGGTATGACCTTTATTGTAATAACGACCAAGCCCCGACTAAATTACCGCGATACACCAGCCGATCGACAATCATCAACCTCAAACCACATTGTACATCTTCATCCAATCATTCCAGCAGCTTGATGCAATTATACGACCATGCTACTGCATCATATGAGCTCGAGGCAATCAGCATCCATTACACATCACTTCATTCACTCCAAAGCAAAACATTTAAATGCATGTGTTTCCAATCATTTCTCCGCATTGTCAGCGCTAAACCCAAGGGAATGAATATGCTATATATACATCATCCCATGATGCCCATCTATCTTGAACAAAACCCCTCTTCCTTAAAAAAAAAAAGAAGAGAACAAAACAAAACAAAAAGGGTCCCAGCAGCTGCAAGTCCTCTCTTCCTTTCCCCTTTTTCTCTTCAACTTGTGCTGAAACGGGTCCACCCATAAATTCACAATCATAAATACGAGACGCCATGTATATACCTGAATTGGATACACAAAAAGAAAAGAAAAGAAAAAGAAAAGAAAACAATATTAATGCCCCAATGCTCCTATATATGACAAGGAAAGAAAGCTTAAAAAAGAAAAAAAAAAGAGTATATGTGGTAAGGAATTTTAACAATGCAGCAGATATCAATATCTGGCAGTAAGTCATGGCGTTGTAGGTAAACAATATGGACGAAAACAAGCGTGTAAGCTTCTTTCGTCGCAGAATTCAAGTCGAGCGGCCGATATTATCCTCATGGATCGTAGTGCCAGCGCAGACTGTTTTCCTCAACCCACCATCGGGCGACGAACGCTGCCTGTTCAGCCCAGTGTGCCGCCTCGGCAGATCTCTCGTCTTCGATCTTTTGCAAAAAGGCGCCAAAGTCAAAAGCAACAAGGTGCTTCTCCTCATGAGGCTCAGTGTCCAAATCGGTAAATCGCCATTCGGTGTTCTCAATGATGGGTACCGTCAGTCTCCAATGTGGCTGGCGGGTGTCACGGACAGCAACGGTGGCGCGACCCGGGTTCATGACGGAAAATTGCCAGTTGGGCTGGCCAGTCTTCTCATTAAAGTTGATGAGCGGTCGGATAAGCGATTGTCCCTCATAGTTTTGAATCAAGTCTTTGGCAATGCCGGTCGATGACTCGGAGAGTGAGCCGGTTTCCAGCAGCAAATCGAGGATTGTGGGCAGAATTTCGTATGAAATAACGGCATCATTGATGTCGATAGCAGGAAGCTGAGGGTGAGAGAAGACGAGCGGAACATGGAAGTTGCCAATATTGGAATTGTAGTACGGGGTGATGCCATCGTTTTCCGGGACAGAGAGACCGTGGTCGCCAACAAAGACGACCAAGGTCTCGTCAGCAACGCCCTGTTCGTCCAGGATATCCAGAATCTTTTGAAGCCAACGATCAACGAATCCGATGGCGTTCAGGTACTTGGAGACATTTTCTAGCTTGGTAGAATCCTCGCTGGTGACGGGAACATGCGTGAAATTCTCGGGGAGTCCAAAGGGGTGGTGCGTGGTGCTGGTCAGATGGGTCAAAAACACTCGTTCGTTGTTTTCCTTGGCCGACTTGAACGCATCGCGGACATAGTCTTCGATGACATCTTCGGGCATTCCGTAGTAGTTGATATCCTCTACATCCGTCTTATTAAACTTGGCATCGTCACTCTTGAGGTATTCTTTTGAAACTGTATTGTTCTTTGGAAATCCAAGCTGGACCATGAGTTGATCTTGTTTGTCAAAGGTGTTGGTGACCGACATCATGAACGATGACTTCCACTTCTGGGTAGTAAAGTCGTTCTTGTCAGCGTGCTTGGAAGAATTTGCCAAGTTGAGATTCATGGCATCAAGAATGTGAGGCAAGCAGGGCTGATAGATGTGATGCGAGACTTCGGCGTTGAAATCGCCAACGAGAGGCGACAGTCCACAGAGTGTACCGGTCAAACTCTTGAGCGTATAAGTGGCGGATGTGTGGCAGTTGTTCGCGTTGAGACCTCCACGTCGCTTCTTTTCCTTGTGCTTAAAGCCATCGTTGTAGTCTCCTGTCAAGAAATTGGCAGTAGGGGTGAGCGTGGAGAATTTCTCTTGGGCTGCTTTTGGCAGTGTGCCGTTCTTGAATGATTCGACTGCGAGTTTATAGAATAAACCGTCCTTCTTGACAGGGAAAGCATCCTTTCTCGTACTTTCGAGCTTGATGAGCACCACGTTCTTGATGTCGATATTTGCCAGCTTTTCGCGGAGCTCGGGGAGGATATCATTATTGAGGTTTGAGATTTTCAGGGGGTCCTGAGAAGCACGGTAATGCTTTTCTCCATTTTCATACCAATCTTGGAAGCCCGGAAGAGGGTCCTTGGGCAACCATTCCCATCGGATCGGGTCGGCCAGTGCGGTTTGATTATCCCAGTTCCACCCAATGCTGGTATCAAAGACAGGGGTGAGTGTGGCCAGAATAGGCGACGAGTGCGCAAAGTCTGCGAAAGGAATCAACGGCAGAGTCCATGACATGTAGGCGTAGGAGCCTTCGTCCGGCCGGGCAATGTACAGCACGACCTGCAGGAACAAGATGACGCCGACCAAGCCATATAGGGCAATGGTCAACTTCGAGGTTGGTCGCATGTCGGAGGCAATGCTGGAGCCGCTGGAGGTGCTGGAGTCGACCTCGTCGTCTTCTTTGCCCATGAGCTCGGATCCGATCTCGATATCTTGCTGTGGGATGTGAGTGTATCTGGAAGAGGGCGTCGCAGGACGGAAGCGGGCAGGAAGCTTGTTGTAGAGGAAAGTAAAGGGCCATTTGAGCAGATTCAAACCAAGCCCGGCCAAAAAGTAGAAGATGTCCTGCGTCAGCCAGCTAAGGACGAAGATGACCGCCAACACAATCAGACACGTGAAGAGTCCAGTGACTGCCAGCTTCCACGACGCCGCATCGCTCGCAAGGCCAGCATTGCGCCAATGGGGCTCGGAACCTGCGACAATAAAAAAGGAGTTGTTGATGGCCGCCAGGGCCAGCACAAAGGTGACGAGAAGCGAGGCCAGCGTCGTGAGGATGAGTCGCAGCCATTTCCAGGGGTACAAGTCCGTGTCGAGCAACAGCCGTATTAGTATTAAGAAAGCAGTATCTTGTGTGTAGAATGTGAGGCCCCATTGCGCCATGGAGCGAAAGGCAATGGCTGTTATGTGGGCATATATGTGGACCAGCTTGGCGCTGATCACGGCCATAACGCCTATAGCGAACAGAAACCGTCTATTTGCAAATCGAGCAAAGAACGCAGACAGCACCCGCAGTACAGGCGCAGTCAGCAGTGAAACGGTCGACGTAACGGTATAGAATTGTCGCCGCGTCGGGCTGGAGATGCGCATGCGAGACGCCATGCCGCTGGTGAAGCGGCGCGTCGATTCCATGGCGGAGGGGCGAGAGAGAAAAGGGGCGAGTTGTCGATGCCGTTCGTTCGATGGGAGTTGAGTCGAGGCCGAGATCGAAGTCGAATTCGAGGTAGAAACAGAGGCGAAGGCGAGCACGAGAGCGAGACACACACAGGGGCTATGGCCAAGTGACGCTTCTCATGTCCAACGCGCCGCTGTTGAAGCGGTAGAAAAGAGTGTCTTTGTCTCCTTTCTCGCTGCACAGGCGCCGGTCAAAGCAACGCAAACAAGTAAACAAAACAAGTAAGAGAGAAGGAAAAGACCGAATTCGAAGAGGAAACCAAAGAAAGCGAATGGTCGCGTGCGCAAAAATATAGACAAAGGGCCGGATCAGGAGAACGAACGAGCGAGCGAGCGGGTGGCAGCGAGTAACAAAAGTTCTGATGGCCGCCACTCCACTAGAGACGCCTTTTTCCTCGTTTTTTTTTCTGGCCTCCGTGCCCCGTACAGTTAGCGGGTTTGCGGCGCCTGTGAAGCAATCCCGGCGGATGGACTGGAGCGAGTGTCGCGTGCCTGCAATACCGTTAGAGGGATAGCCCCACATAAGCCGCCCTAGCCACCCCCCCAGTGCAGCGTGCAGCGAGCCTCTGGTGCCTGGGCTGCTGTTTGCAGCAGACGCCCCTTAAAATGCACTCGCACTGTGCGTACTGCTCTTACTATGCTTGTACGCCAGATCCTTCGGACAGGCATCAAAGTACCGGTACGAGGTACAGCATGTTCCTACCGCCGCATGTCTCTGAGGCTACAAGTATCAATCCGATATGGACGACGGCTTCATCCATCGCGAAAGGCTAGCTTGGCTGCTAGCATATGCGTATGATGCTCGTACGTGTTAGTGTTGCTACACATTTAGAGATTTAGGTATAGTGACGCACCACTTCCGCAATAAGAAGTCGCCGGGATCAAGATGGTGAGCTTGGCTGTGAGGAGATCAGCGCATTGCGATTGGTAATGGTGGTGTGGCTCGCCTGTTCGTATTAGAACCAGACTGTATTTATTAGCGCTGAGCCCGAGAAGCGCTCCGTCTACCGTATCCGCTTTGTCGTCGAGAGGAGAGGAGAAAGCAACACGCATTGATGCAGATTTTAGAAATGAAACCCCATCGAGGCTATGTTCATGACGCCGATCTGCCAAGCACAGCAAAATCATTACAAGTAGCTTGACACCCGTGATTACATCGAGGCCTATCAGAAGAGCCTCACAAGAGCTTAATGTTTGAGGCTTGGCATCCATTGATGCCAAGAATAGATGCGCGCATGGGATTTAAACTTCTACAACATGCTTACCCATGACTTCCATACCATTGACATGTCACTAGCGGACAATTGACTTTTGCGTTTTCTCATGTCGCTCTGTTGGTGGTTGCATAGTGCGAGTATAGACTGGATTACAGACGCAGAGTGTCAATGAGACATATGCACAACGGCGACGGGTCCGGGTCGAGACTGAGACAATGAGCTTCGGACAAAGCCCGTGCTGTGTTTCATCCTTGCCGTCTCACATCTGCCGTTGTGCGTGATCTCAGAGGGCTGCCGAGGCAGAGAAAGAAGTAGAGAATACGACCCTTGGATGGTTGATTTTCTTTGCACACACTCCGTCGAAGAACCAATCCTTGAAGATCGAGGAACTCGAAGCGCTTACAAGCAGTCATAGTATGTAATATGCATTAGTTGCTACCTGGCGGCAATGGCGATCTCACCGACACAAAACATCAGCTCGACAAAGGATCGGCGCCTCGCGATATAAAACGACAGAGAGATGACCCCGCTGATATGACATGGAATGTACGAGTTGTTGTATGAGTACCGCAATCTGCTTAGCGACGCAGCGCCTCATTGGCTCTCTATTTGCAGAGCCCAGGCTGTGCTACCGTACTGGCGTGTCGCGGGCACTGTGTCAGAAAGCTTGGCCCCGAGCTAATTGAAAACGGAAAAAACTAGACCCGTCAATTTCATCACCGAGTCAAGCCACTCGTTGGCTGCCCTGACGCTGGTGTCGGTGGCGGCGTCTGGCACGCTGTTGCGCTCCAACTCACCCAGCTATTGCGCTGACTTGGCGGCTGAGGCAGACACGCCCACGCGAGAATGAGCGCGTGGCTGCGCAGAAAGAATCTCAGCACAATGTATCGTTTATCTGCTAATTCGGTGCTCTGTCTGCACTGCTGGCAAGTCGCAGCTCGGACCCCTTATTCAGCCGCCCCTATTCCCGTTTTACTGAGGTTTAATTTTACTTTGGCTGCACCTTTCGCTTCTCACCTTCCGAATCACCCGCATGACCCCTCTGCGATTAGGCTTCCCTGCCAAGCATTCGACAAGAAATAGTGGGGAGCCCCCACCAAAGGCCACTGAAGGACTCTCGGTGTCACCTACCAGAAGCGCTGTTTGCAGCAACACAGAGGCAGCTTCAGTTGGTTCCCATTACCTAAGAAGCACTAGCATCTTGTTAGCCTCGTTCTCGAAGCCGCTAGCGACTCGCTACCCCGTATTTCTGCTCAATAGATCGCCCGCCGGAAATGCCCTCTGATTCAATTGCCATGCCACGACAGCTGAGCTGAAAAGGGCCACTTTCGCATAACCTCATTTCTGCCATTGGATCTCTGCAGAAATACCGCGTCGGCACTCATCCCTGCCCACTTATGGCCCCTGCTCGTCTGCTACAATCTTTAATCAGCATCAAGAGACCATACAGAGCTTCGGTCAAGAAAAAAGGAAAAGAGACGAGAACAAAAAGAAGAACGATAAAGGAAATAAAGGAACAATAAAGAAAAGACCGCATCTCTCGTATAGGTACATTCTAGACTCACAATGCACGTTCTTCGTATCGCACCCCCGCCTAATTGCCGTGCAGTGTCTCTTATCGGAGGTGCCCATAGGTAGCATAGCCTGGCAAGTACGAAGTAGCATCACAACCAGGTTCTGAAACCAACCTTTCCAAAATCCCCCGCACCAAGCAAAGGGTCACGATGAGCTCTGCACACATCCCTGGCCTCAACTACACCAGCCTCCAATACGGCGATCATACCCTCCAGCGAGTCGCCGTCTGGCAGTTTGATGACGATGACGATGCACAAGAGGCCGCGCCAGCGTCAGCTTATTGGATAATGTACGACTCTGACTGCTCCCACAGAGCCTTGCTGTAACTCTAACCTTGTGCAGCTTCGTCCACGGGGGCGCGTGGCGAGACCCCAGAAACACCGTCGACGACTTTGTGCCACCCGTCCAGCGCATGGCCTCGCGGGCGGATCTGCCCAAATCTGCCATCCGCGGCTTTGCCAGCCTTGACTACCGCCTGTCCCCGCACCCGCAGTTTCCCCAGGATCCCGCGTCGACGCCGGCGAAGGAGTTGCACAACGCCCGTCACCCGGACCATATCCGGGATGTCGTCTCCGCGCTGCGCTTCCTCGATGACAAGTACGGCATTGGCAACAACTACGTGCTCATTGGCCACTCGGCTGGCGGTGCGCTGGTCCACCAGGTCGTCATGAACAGCGCCGCGTCGTGTAGCTGGGCTCCCGCAGTGCCGCTGCCAGCAGCCCTCATCAGCATATCGGGCATCCACGATTTGAGAGGCATGGTCGCCAGACACGGCGGGGTTTACGAAGAGTTCACGACTGGCGTATTTGGCCCAGACAAGCAGGTCTGGGACGCAGTGTCTCCGGCGACATTTGCTGGCAATTTCAAGGACGTCTGGGGAGACGGGCCTCGTCTCGTCATCTTGGCAAACTCTACAGAGGATACCCTGATCGACATGCCAGAGCTCGACGTTATGGAAGCCAGGCTCATCAAAGACGGCATCACACCGGTAGCCATCAGGGACCTCAGCCTTGAACACGACGACATATGGAGAGAGGGCACACAAGTTGCGGACCTTGTAGCCAAGGCCGTGGCAAAGCTGCAACAGCCTTGAGAATCGCCTCGTATCACACTGCGCCAAATGGGAAAAAAGAATCGCCTGGTTGATTAGGTCGTCATTATTACTACCACTACTACCAATACCGCTACCTGCAAACATGTTCCGGTATCGGCGTCTATGCTTTTGGTCTCCCATCGTGCTTCCTACCCCGTACCTAGTCCTCAAAGCCCCTTTTTAGTTTTCTAATCCGTTCTTACCAACAGTTGAGCCAACTAGCTGGCCAGCTAGACCTTGACCCAGAGTTTCCATCCGGTCACAGAGATACGACTTGATACAAAAATGATTGATGCCGCAGCCATCACGGTCCCTCCCCATATCTGTGCCCAAAAATAGTTTCCATGGTCGTGATCGATAATGGCACCCGCTGTTGGTGCCCCGGCCACCGTTGCCAGCGCACTGAGCGTTTCCACCATGCCAAACCTGACACCCATCTTCTGCGGGTCTTTGGTCAAGCTCGTCAGAGACGCGACAAACAGGCCCTGGTTTGCGCCGATTGATAGGCCGTAGACGACGCTAAACACATACATGCCCGTTCGGGTTGTGACTGCGGTCCAGGAGTACAGTATGGCGAACACAGCCGCGAGGGCGGCGATAAAGAGGTTGATTGGCCCGGTCCATCTATCTGCGATATAGCCTGCAATCGGCCGCATGGGGATGCCCATGGCATTCGTTATGATGAGCAGATTGATGGAATCACTGTTTGAAAAGCCAATGATGTTACGGGCGAAACTGTTAATCTAAGAAAGGGGTTAACGACAATTTTTTCGAAGGTTCTTTTTCGCTTTCTTCAACTTCACGACGGCTTTTTCTTCTTCACGGAGCGAGACAAAAAGGAACACACGCCTGATACTATTGCGCTTACGTACATAGAAGAAGACAAAGTAGAGAGCATAAAAGTATACAAACGCAGCCATGGAGAACAAAAGGTAGGGCAGCTCTGAAAAGGCCTTGAGTTCCAACAGGGGCCCTGACTTGCGAGGCGGCAATCTGGGCTTCAGCAACACATTGGCAACAACAGCCATGGCCAAGGCGAGGAAGCCCGCACATCGCACTGCCCAGGGGAATCCGATCCTCGCCGTCAAATGCTGTATCATTGCGGGAAACGACACGCTACCAACCGACGTGCCCACCGCCGAGACGGCGAGAGCAAAGGCCCTGTTTTTTTCAAAGTACGAGCTCAGGATGGAAATGGCCGGCATAAACGTCACACCGAGTCCAATGCCGATACACACGGCTTGGGCGAGAAAGATTTGCCAGTACGTCTTGGCGAGGCTCGTCATGAAAGTGCCGAATACTGCCATGAAGGTGCCTACCGCGACGGTGATGCGAGTATAGCCCGCATCCGCGAGCCGCCCGGACACGGCGCAGATGGCGTAGGTGAAGAAGATTTGGACAGAGCCGATCCATGAAACCTGCGAGGCGGGAAGCCCAAGAGTTTCGACATAGTAGAGCTGGTAGACGCCAAAGGCTGCGGCGTAGCCCCATGTCATGGCATTGATGAGGTGCGTGGCGAGGACTTGAAGCCATGCTGTGAGACCGCCGTCTGGAGGAGGTCCATAATCCTTCTCTTCTTCTCCCGACTCGATGTCTTGGGCGGTATTTAGGACAGAGGGTGGTGAGGAGTTGTTGCTGTTGGGAGTCGTGACGCCCATGACACCAGTTTCTGGGATGGCAGCATCCTTTTCATCATCTCGTAACGTCATTGTGAATTAAAACGAATGGGGGAAGAGAAGGGAGAGGGCGAGTGAGAGTGAGAGATGGGAGATGGGAGGTATCAGTCAACTAATTAAGCAAAATATTATATCATATAGCTTGTCAATTTAACAAACAAAAAAAAAAACAGAAGGGTTGCAGAAACCATTGCAGGCCATGATACCACTCAAAGTCAGGTCCCAACAAACCGAGTGTGACTCTCCTCACCTCCCAGCGCCGACATATTTATACTGCCTTCTGCCAAGCATGTAATCAAGACGCCAGCAGTAAGTTGCAAGGATTCCAGTCACCGTTCCGTAATTCGGGGATTCTAGCCCCGATATCGCCAGCGAACTAGAGTTACTTGGGTGTCATTGTACCTTTTTTATTTCCTAATAAAGTCAGTAGCTTTGGGTAAATCCGTAGTAGTAAAAGCAGGGTCTGCCGTAATGATGTGCATTTTACGCCCTTGTGTGGAGCCCTCGTTGAGACGGGCAAGAAGCCGAGCCGGTAATGTGGGAGCTGGGGGCTACGGGAAGAACAGGTTGCGTCCATGTCAAAAAAAGAAAAAAACCGGAGCATCTTTCACTTTCACCGAACCCGGATGCACGGGTTGCTCAGCTGGACGCCAACAGGGCAAAAGTTCCCGGTATGGCTGCGTGAGGTTTGACATGTAAGGGACGTTGGACCATGTCGGTGGTTGTCGTTTTTCATTTAGCAGGGTTACAGCGCTGCAATGGGGCAATAAAGCGCTGATGGGATTGGTTAGTTTTTTTTGTATCGGCTATTGAGATAAGAAGGTTTCCGGCAAATGTGGTTGAAAGAGATCATCCTTGTTGAATTGTTCCGATGTAAGTGTGTACTAACTTACACATTCTGGCGTTTAAGCTTCAAATTGCAAACACGCCACGGGCAAACGATGGAAAAACTTGACAGCGTGCGTTTCTTCTACATCAACTATTTTATATAGAAAAAATCAACTACAAGAGCAAAATAAGTTAGCAAATAAATACCCCGGATTACTCCGCAGCCAGGTAAGATGCAGCATCTCCCATACGCGCGCAAAAACCAGACCGTATTCCATATAGGGTAACTTTCTTCTCGCTTGTCTGTACTTAAAACCTGCTCCCAATTGTTATTCTCGCTCCTTATTCCCAGCCCCTCCCCCCCGCTCCGATGTCCGGCCCGGAGCCCCACATCCGACGAACAAAATCGGCGACTGACCAACTTTTTTAATTAATTAGCATACCTTACTGCTGGCCCCTCACCTCACCGCTTCCGATAGCGAGAAAGAAGGAAAAACAAAGTTTCCGCTTTCGGGGCAAGAAAGGAGGGACGAAAATGTAATATGTACGTAAAAGAGAGGGGGGAAAACATCGGATGGAAAAACTTAGATAAGCCGACAACGGGGCAAGTTGCTCCCTAAATGGCAACTGTGCCGGGAATTGAGAACGCCGTCGGCAGTAGTAATTGAGCTTTAGTTTATAATAGAGGAACAAAAAAAAAAAGCAGCCCAGTTCCAATCAGATCAAGGCTCAGCAAAAATAAATAATTTCTTTTACGCCTTGTATCTATTTTTAGACTTGAGCCTTGTTCTGTTGTTGTCTCAATCGAAATCACCCTCTTCTCCCTCTTCTCCCATTCCCCTTGTCTCTTCTTCTTACAGCCCCTCCATTCCGCGGGGTAAATACACAAAAAAAAAAAAAAATCAAATGACGTAAACAAAACCTCAAAACCTATATCCCAATTAAAAAACGCCAAAAACTATGGGAAAAAAGCCCCCTATTAGGCCATCCCCATTCTCGTGCAAAATCACATGACCTCAAGGCATCGGGACCAATCGGCTGTTGAACCCCTGATCCCAAAAAAAAATCCTTGCGCGCCCCGGCTTGTGCCGGCCCGCTAGGGCACTAGGTCATATGGGGAATAGCGTACCGAGTAAAGTTTGACTACATCTGCCGACTTTCAATGAGGAAGAAGGCTTCTCAGCCTCGCTGCTTCACGGCTGCTTTCTTGAGGAGCGGCTGTTTGCTGAAACCCTCACGGAATACCGCCCATAGTCGAGCAATAGGTCATTACAAGAGGCTACTTGCGCGCATTATTGTTGCTGATGGAAACTTTTGACACCTCGTTGGGCCCAGTTGGCAGCTCATGCGAAACAAATTTCCTGCAAGTCTCACCTACTCTTCACCGCGGCTTCGACAATTTGAGGACACTTGAATACGTACGCACGCTACTGGGCCGTTGCGTTCTTTTTGTTATTTCGATATCCTTTAAAGACTTATGTAGGACCGATGATTGACCTCCAATGACAGCTCAAGGAAGATGCCGTTACTTTAGAAATCGCGAAAAGCGTTTGATATCCTGCTCGTGGCCGAACCCGGTACAATCATGACCCGAGATATCTGAAAAGGGGCAGAGAAATCTGGAAATGCTCACCTCTGCTCTTCCGTCAATCTGGGGTAAGAATGCGGGGTACGTACCTTTCAGGCAGGTACCTTGCAAGCTCGAGTCTTCCAACGTTGCATCGCTAGCAATTCGCCCGAATGACAATGCCACTATTGTAGTCATATGCATTTTTGTCAAACTATTGAAGCTTGTGCTTTCATTTCGCTCATCATGAAGAGTCGTTCATTCTCGGCCGGCTTGTACCGAAAGTGTCTTTAGGGAACTCCAGATGGGTGGGGTAACATCTCCTTCATGCCTATTTGTGCAGAGACAAGCACTCCAGGGTCAATACTTTTGCGAGAAGTATGAGCGAATGCGCCGCCGTCGTTAGATTCTGATCGTTTGAAGCCCCATGAACCCGGGTTAGGGTGCGAGACTGGGGTTGTCATTCGTCTTTTGGCGGGATCCTGAAGTAAGCATCGGGTAGCACTCAATGGAATTTTGACATTTTGATTACCTTACCCCTTTCACGATTGATCGAGCCTTGACCTTCATACACATAAGATCAAGCCCTGAGCCAATGCAAGTCTGTTTGGCTGCACGAAACACATCATGTCTCTCCTTTTTCTCATCCTCGGATTCGCTTGGCTGACTTGTTCAGCCCCAATTGAAAGCAGAAGCGGAACTTCCACTGAAGATATAACTTACATTCTACCAATATGGGAAGGTTCACTTGCAACTCATGGCTCAAGCACAGATCTTGCTGTATTATCTAATATGACAGGTTCCCTTGGTCTAGGAGGAAGTTACACAAAGCTGGGATGGTCGTTTTCATCCTGGGCCTTGAGTCGAGACATAATGTCGTCCTCCAACGATTACAATTTCGATCCTACGAATCTCAACTATCAACTCAATCTAGCTGTCTCTTCCAATCTTCCAATTTTGGTCCACATGAATGACGGACGCTGGGCTGATTGCTGCACTCCCAACTCGAGTGGAGGTTGGGGAGATGCACTTCTTGACTTCCTGGCTTCTCAACCAAACGCAACAATGCTCAGCAGTTCAGGAACAACAGAGTATGGACACGATTTTGGAAGCAACTACTTCACGCTCTCCAGACTAAATACAGTGTATCGGCAATACAAGAAACGCAATGTCCAAGCTTCCGCGAGGGTTCTCGCCTCATTCGCAACCTCACATCCATCACTCTTCGT
The DNA here is from genome assembly GCA_038502285.1 of Trichoderma sp. 2475. Lineage (NCBI taxonomy): Eukaryota > Fungi > Ascomycota > Sordariomycetes > Hypocreales > Hypocreaceae > Trichoderma > Trichoderma sp. 2475. The sequence goes on along the minus strand of JARPVV010000003.1, from coordinate 398,955 downwards.
GGGCGTCAGTCTAGATTCTGAGACGATCTATCCAAATTCAGGAGCAGATTATAACCCACTTGCCATCTCAGAATGGAAACAATGGCTGCAGAACACTGGAATTTATGGACCAGGTGGGGATTACTTTGGTGCTGGACGTGTTCCGGCATTCCTGGATATTAGCTCATTCAACACGGCTACTGGGCAGAACTTTGCAAGTTGGGATGCAATGCAACCTCCGCGCACTCTGACCCCCGGGGATCCTTTCTCAGAAGAATGGGAGAGATGGCGAGTGACTATGATAATTCATTCAGTTTCTGACGAAACACTCTGGATTGCCACAGCCGGCATCGATCGGACACTCATATACGGCCACCAAACCCCTCGCCTTGATGATTACAACTTTGCAGATGATCTTCAGACAGCGACTGCTGCCAACGGTGCCAGTGGTGTCACTTACTACGGTTGGACGCCTGCGTCCTTTGGAAGTGTCGATAATCCAATGAGGGGAAGTGGGAAGAATAATTTTGGGACCTTCGAGATCAATCCTCAATCAACGGATCCTACCTTTTCTTATAACACACTCCTGACTCTGTACAACGATGGAATCAAGGTCCGTTCAATCATCCCAAGCTGCAATGACTCTGCTTATAAGCATAATAGATCATCTGTCCAAATGCCTGGGAGTCGGATCAAAGCAATCCGGATCAATATGCTCTATTCAACTCTCCAAACTACGGAAACACCTTTGGCAATGCCATCAAGCAATTTCTTTTAGATCACGGCAACTCTGAAAGGAATTTAGCGCCTCCACCATGGAATCCTGGAACTCGCGTCTACGACTTTTATGACTCTTTCTCATCTGCAACATCAACTGGGCCTGACAATCATCTCGAAGCCAATGGATCTGTTGGAAACGTCGTGAGAAAATCGGTATATTCAGCTGTAGGCGGAGTGATTACTTACACTGTTGCTCTTCCCTCGGTCTCAGCGGGTCAAAGGCTCAACTTTTGGACCTCGCTGGGCATCAAAGACGGGGCTGGTCTGGGGGGAGAAACTCAATTTCAAGTGACTGTCAATGGCAATAACTTATTCGGTAAGCTTCCCCTGCTATGCTGCAAAACTTTCCGCCCACGGAGAACTGACGAGCTGCCCAGGGACATACTACCATTTCAACAAGAACTATTGGGTATGGAAGCGCTGGGTCCCGATCATGGTCGACGTGACCCCATGGGCTGGCAGCACCGTGACTTTCCAGTTCCTGACCACTGGGAACAACGAGTGGGGGTGGACGACATGGGGTTCTCCAGCTGTCTACCAATCAACAACTGGAAACAACAATCTCGCACTCGGCATGCCAGTCTCTGCCAGCTCAACCGATGGTGAAGGAGTTGGCTGGGATCCAAGCTTTATCACCGATGGCAATGATGATGGAGGAGTCAATGGAAGAATCGGCTGGTCATCAGTTTCGCATTCTACTGCTTCTGCAAGCGAATGGGTCGTCATTGATCTAGGGTCCAGCCACAGCATTGGAAAGGTTGTCTTGTTTGCTCGCAGTGACTTGGTTGATTTTACTGGCACGGGGTTTCCCACTGGGTTTGAGATTCAGGGATCGCAGGATTCGAGCACTTGGACAACACTTGTTACTGAGAGTAACTACCCGGGAGCGAAAGCGGGGGAGGGGCAGATTTTCACATTTCCTCAGGCTTCAGCGAGATATGTGAGGATTCTTGCCACGACGTTGGGAGGTGTGGGATCGGAATCTGGGTACCGTATTCAACTTGGAGAGGTCGAAATTTTCGCCTAGCCAAGTTTTCACTTATAGTTCTCTCGAATAATATTGACGAAGAATGGCTTCAACAGCTATCACAAACGAGGCTTGCCCAAGTCATCTGAATGTATTAAAACTTCTGAAATCTTGAAAGAATTGCGGTGCAAAATACTGCTCTTTGCTTGGATGGTTGGCCGAATGAAGAGGTAACGAATCTTACCACCACCCGCTGTTGGACATGGCTAAAAAAGAGATGGAATTGCCCCTAATATTTCTCATCTCAAATCATGCTAAAGATGTCAACTTCGGGCTACAGCAGAGATGGGGGCTCCCAGGAGAAATTTAGCATTCACCCCACACTCACGTTTCTCTCCCTCGAAGCCATTCTTCTACCTCACTTTCCTACCGTCAGTTTCCCCAGAACAGATATCCCAATACCACTTCGCAGGCCAAATCAAACCACCCGATGACGGTTCGTCAGAGATAATCAAAGTGGTCGACAACTGGTGTAAGCCGCCAAAGATTGTTGGGTTTGCATCCTGGAAAATTCAGCGCAGTGAAAAGCAAACAAGGAGACCGGAATTACCCAGAGGCGCAGATCCCAGATTCTTGGATGACTTCTGGGACAAGGCTGATCCATCTGTGGAGAGATTTTTCAACTCGAAAACGGATATCGGTTTGTGAATGCTTCTTGCCAAGAACCGCCCTGATACATGGTCGTAAGCTGTCGCGCTCTTCTCGATTCCCCTCAAAGTTAAGGCGCATACATCATCGCATGCAATTCTTACTTCATTACTCTACAATTGTAAATCGCAAATGTATAAAAAGTAATATTTGACGTATATTTAACGCGCAATGGTACCTCTTTTCTTTCTCTCCCTATGAACACTCAAGTCCCTTCCCAAGGCCCATCCACCCCTCCTTCCAGAAACAAGACTATTTTAAGCTGTGCCAGAATCTCGACGACGAATAAACAGCCAAAGATAGAGAAAAAAACCCGCAAACTACCGACCACGAATCGCTGGAAATTCGGCGCACCAAAGATAGGAAATTTTGCAAACAAGGAAAAGAAAAAGAAAAAAAAAGTATGGAGACAAAAAAGAAAAGAGCATAAGAAACAGAGAAAGAAAGAAAAACAAGATAAAAAAAAAAAAAAGAGTCCACCTCCCCTTCCGGCACAAACCCGTCCCTCTTGTCAAGAAACTAGACAGCTTGTAATAACACTAAGACGAGCGCTCCAAACCGGTAAATATTTTTTTCGTGCCACCATAAAACCCGACCAAGCCTTCTTACTTTAAACAATATGAGAAAATGAAGAAAATGAGAAATAAGAAAAGGAAAATGTTGAGCGCGCTCTGCCTGTCGCTTTTCTCTCAGTTCTAACCCTTTTTTCTGCCAGCGAGACAATTTCCAAAGCTCGCCTGCAACAGTCGCCAATTTTTTTTATAACCCCATCTCATCCATTGTCAACCTTTTGTCCCCATCAGTGATGGTATGTATTACACACACGTAAACTGCAGAGGGCGGCTGCGGATGTGTGTTGCCCTTCTGTTGTTGATGTCGCTGTTTCCTTGTGCAGCTCGACGATGACCAAGATAACAAGAAAAAAAGCATGTGTAAAAGAAGAAAAAGATAAAGGAACAAGATTGGGAAGAAGAAAAAGGAAGAAAACAGAAAAAACAATCAAGTGACACCGGATGCACATCCCAAACGCCATCGAAGGAGTGTAATGGCCCTGCATTGGCCGTCGTAATTACGTCTTCATAATAGCATCAAGAGAGAAAATGAAGATTGCTCTGGGAAAAAAAATCAAAACAAGACTGATACCCGCCTCTTATCCAGGTATGTGGATGACTGACGAGAGGAGATGTGAATGCGAGTTAAAGTCTGTAGGGACCGCAAGAACCCCAGCAACAATGATACATAAACGTTGAAGATCAGAATTGGAAAAAAAGAAGAAAAGAGAGCCTCCCTTCTTTTTGCGTCTAAACTGATACATCATACAGCATCCGGCGCGCAGGAAAACAAAGATAATTGTTCTCTACCGCTTGCGCTTCTTAGCCTTGTCGATGGTCATTGTGTTCGCGGCAATGGGCGCGGCGGGCAAAAGAGCAGGCTGGGATGCGAGAGCAATCTCGTTTTTCAATGGCACTCCCATGTGGCGCCCGTAGCGGCCTTTCCGGCCGTTGCCTTCATCCTCGCTGATGCATTGGTCTGCTGAGAGACCAGCGTCGCGGCAGCGACCGCAAGGTCGTTGGCGGTCACAGCCCTTCTTGCTTTTCCTGCAGCGCTGGCAGCGCGGCTTGGTGGAGAGGTCAGGCTGATCGTCCTCGCCAGCCTGAGCCACTTGTCCAATAGACACCACTGACTGCTTCCGGGAGTGAGTGCTGGAAGCTGCCGGGGAGATCGGCCCATTGGGCACGGGGACAACGACTGGCTTCTTGGTCTTGTTGCCATTGATGGCGCGGGGTGCCTTGGCCTTGGAAGAGGCCACTTTGGGTGCGGTAGTCGGAGTCGACTTGCTCTTTGTCGACTTGGTCTGAGCCGTCTTGGCCAGGGCATCAGGGCCATCTTCGTAATCGGCGTCTTCGCCACTGGCTTCAGCACTATCAATGGGCGGCATGAAGTGAGACTCGGTAGTCTGGTAGATCTGCTTGGATACGCCATTCAAGTTCAGCTTTTGGCGGCGAGATAACGGGAGCTCAACATCGCTGTCGCTGTCGCCTTCACTAGTGGCGCCAGTGGAGGATGCGGCGTCGGCTCGACCGCTAAATGTATCGTCCAAAGTTGATGCGGATGTCCGACCGTGAGAAATGTTGGACATCTCGCCGAGTCGCATGAGCTGAATGGCGACATCCTTGTCTTCTTCCGACACGCAACTTCCAACAGTGGGGTCGGGAGTTGGGAGGATGCCCATACCATGAGCCATGCCGTGGCTACCATAGGAGATGCTGGCCCGACCACGGCGGTCACTGGCAATAGGGGTAGAGTACATGCTCATCTGCCCATGCCCACTGCCGTAGCTTTGCGGAGAGTGAAGCGGGCGTGGGTTTATAAATGGGTTCTGGCCAGTTTGTATATAAGAAATAGAATGTCTGTGATGATCGGTTCGACGGGCGGGCGACACGGATGGGTTCGAAGTAGCGGCGGGTATCTGAGGCGGTGCGAATAATGGCAGTTCCTGCAAGAAAGAAAGAGAAATTAGCAAAGAGCGAACAAGACATTGAAATAATGATGCGCCGCGCTTACAGAGCTCTCGAATTTGGCCCTCTTTCGTCGACCGCCCTCAACAATATTCTCGACGCTAATGTCGGTTGTCCCAAGCTGCTCCTTAGTCCTGGCGGACGTAGTGCTTGGGGCGCCGCCATCACCGCTGCTGTAGCCGTTCAAGCTGTCAGCGTAGGCATCGGCGTGGTTGTGATGAGGCCGGCTCTTGGTAGACCGGGGGCGGCCCTTGGTGCTGGTTGAGTCACTTCTTCGTCCTCGCGACCCATAAGGCGAGGGACTCCGTCGTTGCGGTGACTGGGCCATCTCAGGGCCGAAGCGCTGAGGGAGGGCGTATCCTTCACCCCCATAGTAGGAATCGGCGCCCATATGAAGACCGCGATAGTGATGTGATTCCAGGGCAGCCAGAGGCGCCTCTTCAATCACTCGAACATAGACAATCATGTTGTTGCGGAAATTTTCATATCGCGCAATCAAGGTGTTGCCGAGTTCGTCCTCAAAGCTGACGCCTTTTGACCCGGTCGGACCCGAATACAAGCCGTAGAAGTTCTTGACGGTTGTGACAATCGAGTCCGTGGTATCATGAGGATAAATTTGCACTCGCATGGGCAAGCGCGCACGGTATTGAGGCGATTCAAGGAACAGCAGCTCAAATGCGACGTTCTTGGGGGTGGGCGCCTGACGGGGCGAGACACTACCGCCATTTGACGACGACGCTGCGGACATGCCGCCGCCTGAGGTGTTTATAGGGGATAATGAATTCATTTTTTTTGTGTGTCTTGATGTTTTATTTGATGTCGGATCGGATGGGAGGAGGATAGCGATCGAATTCGCGAAGGGAGCTTTGGGGAGAGAGAGAGAGAGAGAGGGCTTTGAGGGTTGGGGACCTCGGGTGCGGATTTTGCGTGGGTGGACAAAGCCAGCAGCTTCAGACAACAGTATCGCTTTGCGGGATGGCCGACAATTTCATCACTGGCCTGCAGCCAGGTCTCGTAATGGGCTCTTCCGCTTCCAGATGACGATGAATGATGAGGCAATCTCAAAAGTTCATCACCATCCAGGCTGTGCGGTAAGTGCCTGGTTCTTGGTTCAGCTCCTGGCTGGCGCGGCGGCGGGTTCGGCGGCGGCGACGAGGTTTGGCAAAGGCCGCGCTTTGGACGATATCTGGAAGACGATTCAGAGAGATTAGCTGTGAACAGCCCCGATGGCCTTCGAACAAGGCTGCGAATAGGGCTTGATGAGTGTCGCGAAGCCTCCAGACGGAGCGGGTTGGGGAAAAAGCTTGTGTGAACAAAGGCGCTGGACCAGGACGCAGACGAGCAGGCTGGGCGCGAGTCCAAGGGACGGGGGCGGAAGGGCAGGCCAAATTCAAGGCAAAAGCTCGATCGCGCTTGATGATAGACTCGATGGAAACTCACCAGAGGGATCAGGAGTGGTCTGCAAAGCTGTTGCTGGAGGCGAAGTTGGGTAGAATGTGTGCATGGAGAAAAGAGGAGCTGCTAGGCGAGGTCGAACGATTTTGTCGCTGCCGGCTGGGTTCACTAACACGAATGCTCCCGAACGTCCAACGTCCAGGCGGCTTCAGGCTGTCGTCGCTTCCTGGAACTGGCCCTACAGCGCCTGTAGCGTGCCGAGACGAGCGCTGAAGCTGGGCTTGTTGGGTCGCGGAAGGGCCTGTTGCGGCGGCGCTGTCCAAGGCTGCGCAGACCTGAGTAGCGCTGTTAGGGCCCTGAAATTGCGGCGTCTAGCTGTCGCAGGTACTACTGCCAGCATTGAGTTTAGACCGGTAGCCGCCTCAGATCGCATTCATCCAGATGAGGGCGAGGCTTCTTGTTTCATCCGTTGCGCTTGGACTGGCTTTGGCGCTTCGATTCTCTTCCTTTCCAAGATTTACGCTGACACGACGATCCATTGCCATGTATTTAATTGCCCATAAATAGCCCCTCAAGCGAGAAAGAGGAAAGGCTGCAGGCGGTTTGGGCTGCAGTCGCCATGTCATGCCAGGCCATCCCAGCCCGCGCTCTTACGGCGCAAACAAACGTTGAACCTTGAGAGTTTGCGAATGACGGCTTGTGTCCACTACAGTAAATCAAGACCCGGCGACGACGACTCGGCCTTGTGCTCCTCACATTGCGCACTCTATGAGGCTACAGAGCTTCAATGTTACATCAATGCTACAAGTATTACTGGCTAGCCACTCTGGCACTGGATTGATCGTTTAGGGATATATGTTCCAGTCGCAATTAACGGCGCCGCGCCTCTCTGGACAAGAAATTAGAAGAATTGACTGCCAATGCCTTCATCTCCTGCGGGCACAAAGTCCAGCCTGTCAAAATCGACCTATGGCACGCCAGCATCTCCAAGCCCTCATCCTGCGTCAGGCACCACAGCAGGTAAATAGGGCAGCATACATATCGAACGGTCACTTTTTGGTGCTGCCCGCTGCTGCACAGTACGCACGGATGTGGGATGAGGGCGCAGACTCGCCATAGCCATTGCCGTTACGAGACAAGCCTACATGTAGCCGTACATACGTTAGTAGGCGCACATATGTACAGACTGCAGCTGTCCCATGCCGCGAGAGGGTCCCTAGAGTTCAAAGGAGAGGAAAGACGGCGCTGAGGCGATGGCAAAGAGGGCCAGAACAGGCATAGGGTGCAGAGACCGCTCGTTTGGCCCGTTTGACCCGTCACCAACTCATCAGTCCCTAGTCTGGTGACCCCGTCGGCCATTTTCGCTACGACGACTCCGTAGTAGCATCATCTATAATTATGGAGTTGTTCGTTGTCAAACTCAACCAGAGGGGGCCCACCCGGACCGGCCAGTCTGCCAGCGAAGGCGACGCCACCAGCCCCTCCTCGCCTGCGATCCCAAGATGTGGCCGGCAACTGACATGCAGAGGAGAGCCTGGGACTGGCGAGTGAGCGTCGAGCGCGAGGAGCAGCGTATGGAGTACATGTAGTCTATTGCCTTAGTACACGCAGCTAGCAGCAATCCTACGGCTTCGCACGGAGTATCAGTCGCCTGTGTGTCTTGTGTCTGGCCGTCGTGCTCCGTATATGGATGGGCCTTGGGACGTGGATGGCCATGGATGGCATGCGCCATCAAACTGCAGCCAGCAAGCAGGACGCTCGCTGGGCGTGCGGACGTGCGTCTATGCGGCCTGGCGCTGATTGATTGCGATTGACTGCCTGATTGATTGATTTGATTGACTGATCCGCCACCCTCTCCGCACCACACGCTGGCAGACAAACAAACATACAGGAAAATGGGCCAGGGGTCCCAGGCTCCGCGAAGCACATTCCGACGACCGTGGGCTGCTGCTAAAGGCGGCACGCCCAGCATCAAAGCTTTTGGTTCGATGCGGCAATCTCAGGCTGCAAGCTTCCCCCTTGCTGGCTTGCTACCCGTGATGATGAAAAGGCAGAAGAAGTAGAGACACACCAAAAAAAAAAAAAAAACAGACAAAAAGACCGATGGGAAATGCGCACGTGCTTGAGCTTCAAAAAAGAAGTCAACGAGAGAGAGCTATACTAGCTGGATCGTCGACCCGGCCATGATCTCCAGACATTCTTCTATATGGCGGCTGCGGGCAGGCGAAAGGGGTGACTGACGGCTTGGAGCACCGAATTTGCCTGCTTTGTGCTTTGTTATTAATTCCCGAGGGCTGCTCAGAGCCAATGGCGCCGCATCAGAGACCGGCGCAGAGGCGCCCGTTTCCCTCCTGCAGGGATCCTGGAGCAAGAAGAAGCAGCGCAGGTGTGTGGGCTAAGCAGGCAGAGGAGGTGGGGATCGCAGGTCTGAGGCGGTAGCGGCAAAGGGCCCAGGCAGAGGGTCTCAGGACGAAGCCGTCAACAGCCAGTGAGTGACTGGGCGAGGTCGAGGAACCAAGCCAAGGCGGAGCTCATGATGCCGTGGTGGGCGATTCGATTCATACCAGCATGACTGCCTGCTGCGTGTCCATTGAATCTGGAATCTGGACCAGGGTCGTGGCCTTGGTTAGTGCTCTGCCGGGGGCTCGGCACCGCTTCGATCCTGCTAGAGCAGAGAGATCGAGAACGACGCTCGGTGAGTCAAAATACCGGGCTTCACTCAGCTTTCATGTTTGCGGCGCGACCAAGCAGTGAGTGCCTGTGCTCTACAGTACCTGTATATCCAATCCACTCACCATCTCCCCAGGGAGTATCTGTAAAAGCTCACCCGTCAACGCATGTCGTTCATGCTGGATTCCATGCCAGCTTCCCGAGATTCAACGCTGACTGAGGGTGTGCCTGACAGCCCCTCTCCCGTTGTTGCAAGATCGGCCCAAACTCTCTCATGCGGGTTGAGGAGGGGAAGTCGAGTAGTAATCCCATGTTTGCTTTATCCTACCGTCATGGGTTGTTAAATCGTCAGCCTCTGGTTGGAGCCACGGCTGATGGTATAGGTCGCGACGCTGCCAGTGTTTATGCGTGGCTTGGCTACGGTATTGCTAGGCCGCTAATTGACTTGATCCCTTTTTTATTCAGGGTATTTAATTCTTTTTACTTTTTTTTTTTCCCTCGTCTCTTTCGTATCGCCCCCATTTCCCCTCATCGGCTCTTACTGCTTTAAGACTCTTTTTTTTGATGGCTTCTGAGGCAGAAAAAACAAAAAAAGAAACGAAAAGGTCGGACAGCGATGGCCAATCCAGTCGTTGCTGTTGCACAAGCTGTGCTTCTCACTAAGTCGCAGACCATGTCCCTTATATGGGTCCCCCGGCTTCAATGTCCAGTCAGAAGGCGATTCCATCGCTTCACTGGTCTGTGAGGCGTCCGCGTATCCTGAGGCTACTCGTTGGGTAGGTAGACATTGAGGTCGGGCAGCACGCGGGTGTCCGCGTTGGTGGCATTCTGCATCCGGCGCATGCTTATCTCACCAAAGGCCTGCCTGTACTATTTTTGCTTCCACCTTCAGTTTGTGTCTGTTCCTTTTGATTCGCCCTGTTACTCACCTAGGTAGGTACGGGGTTAGAGGGGCAACATATAACCTGTACCGGCAGACATTCTGGTTGAGGTGAGCAGGGGGTTGGATGCGCTTCCTCTGAGCTAGCAGCGCCTGGCTCCGTCTAGGGCGAGCGCCGCATAAATCTTGCACGGTATACGACAGGCGGGAGTCGCTCTCGAAGCGTCTTCTGAGTCGCAGCTCGTCACCGCTTTGTCCCCCCGCGCGAGCTTTGATGCATGTGCTGAGAGGCTTGGTGGATACACCAGTTGGGTGGACGACATGTGTGCCGAATCAGCGCCAGAACTGTGGCTCCCAAGGATCAACAATGGCCATGGCGATAGGACCGCCCAGCCATCGACGGCTCATGGCCCCGTTCTCCCCTCCTGTGTGTGTGCCTTGCGGCAAGTGGCCAAAGTTTATGATCGCCTGCATCCTAGGACCCAGACTGGACGGTAGACGCAATCCAGTCCCCAATGAAATGCCGCCCTGCAAAAACAACAAGTGCGGTGTGTGGACTCGAGTGTGCGTTGTTATTGTTTCGGCCATGCAAGTGATGCTGAGACGAGGGGGCTTCTTTTGCTTCCGCTTGGTGCTTTCACTTGTAGACCCAACGAATTGCGGATCTCATCGCTGCCATGCACTCACTCACTTTTCCCTGCCAGCCTTTACGAGGCACCCTTCATTCAATCTCCTGATTCTACGATGCATGTACGTCTGGACGGAGCACACATGCGGCGTGGCACCCGCGAGCTTCCTGTGCTGCCGCAATATGCGCCGTCCGGGGTTGGCAGAGTTTGCTGTTTGTCCAGCTCTTGACAGTAGAGCCGTTTCAACATGTACACGATCGTACTGTCCCCTAACATGACCTGCCAGAATCCAGAATCGAGAAAACACTGTGGTGCTAGCTGACGCTAGAATCACTCTGAAACGGATTAAAAGGTCCAGCCATATGCGGCCGGATCGGCACGCACAACGCGCAATTGCGCTCGTTGTCACAGGGTCAGCTTGCCTGAGTTCCGCTGCATGGAAAATCGACCAAGTGACTCAATCAAAGCGTAGAAGATGTAGGTAGTAGGCAATTGATGGTAGAATATGTGCGACGGTTATTATCAGAGCTTCTGCACAGCCGTAAATTATAAAACGGCCCATGAGGCTGTCGTCGCTTTCCTCAGAATAAGTGGTACAAATGGAGCACGGAGCCAGATATTCATCTCGGTGGCGATGCTGTAGGTATTTACTGAGTAAGATTATGATATCATATTATCAAAGCCGCACAAATTCGCTCATTTGAGTGGCTACGGGCTTGGAATTTTGCACAGCAGCAGCAGAAACAGATCCAAGCATGCGCTTGCTTCTTGAGGCGCCTGTTCTTGTCTGCGATGCGACTGGCGCATTCACAAGAGACATGGCCTTTATCCGCTTCTGGCGATCAAATTTGGTCGTCTGGAGGGCGTGGGCTCGGGCGCATCGAACATGTTAACATACAGCTCGATCCGAAGCCACAACAACACGCGACTTCGTAATCGCCAAGAACTCTGGACAGAAAATCGTGGCTGAGGCGGGATAGCAATGCTCGGCTTGGCTTGCTAGTGCAGCTCTCTTGGAAAGAAGGGGGCTTGTGTGAGGGCATCTTCACAATGCCGATTCCATGGCTTTCGCATTTCCTCCAAGACAGCCGCTTCATCCAAATTTCTTCATCGCCGCTCCCTGCTCATCACAATCCGCCGCATTTGACACTGTTTCATCAATCTCCAGAGCTCTAGAGCAGACCGCTCGCATGGGATTTGCGACATCCGGACGACGAAGCGGCCTGACCGGAGCGACTATCGCCTATTAGTAGCCAGTAGCTTACACTTTAACTGCCGGAGCTTACTGGGCACTGGCTCGTCGCAATTGACCAAATCGAGAGGCCGACCGCATCGCCCCAAGACAGAGTGTCTCAGTCGTTGGGGACGAGTCCCAACGCAGGCGTCCGTCTACTTCTTCCTCGCATTCAATTCCTCGCCCTCGCCAGGTGCCGGTTTCGATTTGGTTCAGTGTGGAGCAGCAAAAAAGGCAGCGTTTGGTGGCAGCACTCCGTCACGTGAAGTCGTGTCTGTCTGGCGCAAACTGCCACGAGAGCCCTAACGCGTCAAAGGCGCCAGAATGCGCCGGCGGCGGTATCACGCCTGGGCGGCGCATTGGCTGATGGTGAGTCGGGATCCGTATCGTAATGTCGTCCTACAGGTACTAACGGCGTCCAGATGCCACCGCCGCCTCGCTGTGCTGCTGTAGATGCGCAAACGTGAAACTCTGCGGTTTTTGGCCATCGCAAGTGAGACGCGACGAGAACATCCAGCGTCCGAAAGCAGCCTAGCGGCATGGCGGTACGTTCTCCCTCTGCTATGGGCAACCCCCGGAATATCGTCATCTCCGGGACGACAGAGTAAATTGCGCGACCTGTTCGCATGATGGCCCGTGCGCGCATACCGTCCCCCCAAAGACTAAAAAAACCGCGGCAGCGCTGCGCAGCTCCCGCTAACGGCTTCCTGCGCTAAAGCGTCTGCGGCGCTTGGGGTATAAACAAATAAACAATCCAAAATACAGCGTCCAGGTCGGCTCATCACAGGCCGCCGCCTGGTTAAAGTCAGTCCACCTAGGTTCAGATCCCCAGGCAGCTTCCCCATCCTGCAACCCTGCGGCAGCCCGTATCGACGAGACTTCTTGCTGGCGGCGCATCGCTTTTGCAGCTTGACCGGCGCATGTTCCCTGTCCTTGTCACCATCGCCAATTTCAATTTCCACCTTGCGCCTGCTTTCCGCTTGCCGAGGGGGATTGGAAATCCGCCAGACCGGGGCCAACGTCGAGAACAGCATCTTTCCGGCTGGGAGGGGCGCCTCTTCTTTCGCCAAATCCACATTGTCTTTTTTGTCTCCATTTGTACGAAGCACTTCATCAACCCAGCCCCTTTCTCTCACCTTTTGCCTCCCCGTTCGCCGTGTGGTCAAAAATAGCCACGGCTGTGGTCCAGGGTCTCCGTTAGACGTGATTTGGCGACGCCACCTAATTTATTTTTGATCGTCGTCGAGACTCCATCGTCCCCGAAGAGCGACCCCAGAGATACGGACTGTGCTGGACGCCGCGTAACGCAAAACTCTATTGTATGATATCTCGACGCGAACTCCTCCGAAAACCACTGGGAGGTTGCGCTGCTCGAGGCTGGATATTCGCATAAGCTTTTTTTTTTTTTCGCGCATTTTACCGAAGCAGAGTTTATTATCATTACGGCCCTGAAGCAAGGCCAAAGTGGCAATCTACCATAATGGACGCACGGGTAAGTTGGAAGATGAGACAGCGGCTCTTTTTTGCTTGACGTTTTCTTGGTGCTCAAATCACCATTTTCCCGTCTTTCCCCTTGGTTTCTATCTCCTTGATTCTTGATTCAAACTGTGATGATGCTCATCTAACAATTTTTTTTCCAGCCTTTTCGACCGCGCGGCAGCGAGAATGCCCAACAATTTCTTCACCAACGGCAGAAATCCTTGGGAAATGTCAGCAGCGCCCCGTCTGCCCCCGCCGCTGGATTCAAGGGCCCTGCCAAACGAGCAGCCTTTGGCGACGTGACAAATATGTCCAAGGGTCCTGGAAGCCGTGGCGAAGAGACCAAAGTCACAAAGAAGCCTCTGGGCGTCTCGTCAAATCATGTGCCCGCGTCTTTTCTAAATAAGGAAAACGTGGTGAGGCCGAGCAAAGACTCTTTCTCTCGACCTGCTCAGCGACCCGCAGCGATGGCAAACAACAAATCCAAGGCTACGACGACCGAATCTCGGGCGGAGCCGCTACAGAGAAAGCCCACAAGCGCGAGCACCACAACGACTCTAGCCGCGGCAGCTACCGCTACTACCACGCAGCTGTCCGTCTGCAAACTCGACGTTGATATTCCCCAGCAATTACTCGGCACCAAGAGCAGTGCTGTAACGCAAAAGAAGACTCCTTCCCAATCCGCCTCAGACCTGCATGCGCTGCAGCCTCGTCATCACAAGAGCCAGCCACAGCTGAAGCAAGAATTACCCACTTTACGAAGAACTCAGAGCAAAGTGGAGAAGGCCGGCAACAATAACAATAGCAACAATAGCAACAATAGCCATAGCCTCGCCCTGATCGAGATTGAGCCACTGGTGATGCCTGCGCTGATCGAAGATTTCTTGACCGGTCACGACTCATACCTCGACCCCCTCAGCTTTCCATCCGAAGAACCCTCACGCGCGGACGTGAATCACGATAAAGAATATGTCGATGCGATATCCAAACTTCCCAATATATCTGAGGAGCCCGCTATTGGGGTCGTTCAAACCTATAAAGAGGGACTCACTCTCGCATTTTCCGAAGCCGACGAGTACTGGGACGAAGACGAGGACGAGGACGAAGACGATGGTTATGACGACCATGACCAGGGATATACGACGGCCCATTCAACTCGATCTCGCGATATGACATTAGCAAATGCCACAACCATGCTCGCGCCGCGTGTGTCTAGCCGCGTGCAGCGTGAGCTGGAAGAGGCCAGAATTGAGGTTGAGCAGACCATTACCCGAGAAGAAGTTGACGAAGAGTTGTGGGATGTCAGCATGGTTGCTGAATATGGCGAAGAGATTTTCGAATATTTGAGGGAATTAGAGGTGAGCAATCTGGATGGATCACCATGTCCTCTTTTTTATGCGCCATTGACCCATTGCTAACATGGAACTCTTTCCTCTTTTGTAGATTAAGATGCTCCCGAACCCTCATTATATGGAGATGCAAACCGAAATTCATTGGTCTATGCGAACCGTCCTCATGGACTGGCTGGTACAGGTGCACCACCGATTCAACCTATTACCAGAGACCCTCTTCCTTACGGTCAACTATATCGACCGGTTCCTATCGAGCAAGATTGTGTCCATCGGAAAGCTCCAGCTAGTAGGAGCTACGGCGATCTTGGTCGCGTCCAAATACGAAGAAATCAACTGCCCCTCACTCGAAGAGATTGTCTACATGGTGGACGGTGGTTACACGGGAGATGATATTTTGAAGGCGGAACGTTTTATGCTCAGCATGCTCGGGTTTGAACTGGGATGGCCGGGCCCGATGAGCTTCTTGCGGCGCGTTAGCAAGGCTGACGACTACGACATCGATACCCGAACTTTGGCTAAATACTTTTTGGAGCTTACTATTATGGATGAGCGCTTTGTGGCCTCACCTCCGAGCTTTCTGGCTGCTGGTGCGCATTGCTTATCTAGGCTTATTCTGGACAAGGGCGAATGGGTAAGTTTCTTTCTCTCTCCTCTCCTATCAAGTCTACAAAAATCACGAGCAATGATTCACTGACTGATATCAAACAGACTAAGCGCCACGTTCACTACTCAGGTTACACATGGAGCCAGCTCAAGCCACTGGTGACTATGATGATTGAGTGCTGCGAAAACCCTCTCAAGCATCACGGAGCTGTATATGAGAAATATCGAGAAAAGAGGTTCAAGGAGGCGTCTATCCAGGTTCAGCACGCCCTTGACGCTGGTTTCACGCTTCCACACCACTCCACACCTGTTCGTCGATTGCACCCGGCGCGAATTCCGAGTGTCTCTGAGCTGCAATACAGCAGCCTTCTCATCCCCATCGAAGGATGAGAGCCGACTTTTGATCTACTGTAATGTTTGTTTTCTTGCTGCTTCTCATAGCCTTTGACTATTTGGAAGCTATGAGATCGATTGTTTGATACCACCACTGCATCTTATGATGCTTTTCTTTAATATTTTGAACCCCCACCTCGACATTGCTCACTGTGAATCCCTTTTTTTTCCTCGGGGATTGCAGGCGATCTTACGAAGACGATGACCCACTACACACTCGCGACGATGTTTTATTCTTCTTCTTCTTCTTTTAATTTTCTCTTTATCATCTTCTTTTCTTTAGCTCTGTATTGTACTGTCTGGCGTTGGTGGCTTGCTCCGGAACGGGCGGTAATGAAATGGATTTATATATACCACGCAGGCGCTGGAGGGGTGGAATGGACGGCGGAACCGAAAGGGAAAACAAAAAGGGTGTGTGAAATTAGGCGAAAGGAAGCTTCGGCGCAGCACGCACTGCGCCAAAGCAGGGGAAACGGATGGGTTGGCTCTTGACTTTGATAATACCACTTTGAGGAAAGCTGTATGGATTAATACCGCCCTGTTATTTATTTTGGGCATTACATTACGGATTCTGTGTTACAGCCTGAATAATACAACAAGACATGAACCACAAAGAATCGCAAGTGTGATATAGCCTCTATGAAGTTCTACTATTGGAAGCTTGCTGGGGTAGCGCAGCTATGTGCTCCATACTCGCAATAATGTGCCGTCTATTGTTGCTGCTGACCGCCGGATCGATTGAGTTATGCAGGCAGGGATCTCTCCGGGATTCCGGGATAGCCCCGGCTCTACTGAACTGCAGAGGTGGTCTGGTTTAATGCAGGATGCGTGATGCGTGATGATGCGACTGAAGCTTTGTTGGGGACAATTGATTTGTAAGGGGAAAATTCATGGCCTTTGTGATGCTACGCTTGGCATAAAATGGGTCTTTATTGTCGTCCATCTGGATGATGTTTGTTGACAGACGAGTAAGGCACAAGATTCAAAAGTACGTACTGGCTGGGCAAAGCCCCAGGGCTCAAGTTCCGGACCGGCTCCGGGTGGCGCCGCTGAATTTTTCTAGAAGAGCATTTTTGGGGGGCTGGCCTTTTTCTTTTCTTATTATGCGGAGTAACGTGCGCATTTGCACAGTGCCTTGCTTTCTAGGAGATGTCGTGTTTTGCTGGTATGGCTTTTTGGCGTTTGCTGCCCGGACTGGCCGAAGCTGTGTCCGACTGGCCGTGACCCCAGATTTATTATACGTCTACTTTGTAGACTAGAGAATGGGCACACTTACAAGTAGATTGACAGACGGCGATTCTTAGCTCAGAAAGATGCTGCTGTACCATCTTTCCCGCCGCCGTATGCGCCGCGTTTCGTGTCCATCACTTTGCTAGTAATTATAGACAATGGGTAATTATCCAGGTGATCACATCGGCTTTCGCAGTACCCACTCGTAAGAGCCGCCATAATTACCTACCTAGGCATTATGGCCGCTATAGAGCAAGTACGGGAGCGACTACACGGATTCCTCGGTTTCTGGATAAAAGGGGAACTGCACGTCGAGCTGTGGCCGTCCTCGGGTTGTGACGTCTGGAGCAGAGGATTGGCTGGGTGCTCGATGAAGGATCTGATGTCAGCTGGGTGTGCATTGGTGTTACATGAGATTTAATAAGGATACATGTGTATGGGTGCGGTACAGATACTTGGAACTGCTAAAGAAGAGAGGTACCAGCCTGCTCAGAGTACTGTGTTTTGTTGATGTTTGTTTCGTTTCTTTTTGATTTCTCTTATTTTTAAATTCTTAAAGAAAAAAAAACCATGAATGTAACACAAAAACAAGACGAAACGAGTCATGCGGATGGTTTCTGGATGTGATACGAACGCTACTGCTCTTGTTGCTTCTGTCAGTACAGCCAAGTGACACGAACGATGATTGTAGCGGATACTTTTCAATGTGCGCCTCCCGCTCTTTGCTGCTCACGTGGCATAGTAGCAGGACTTTGCAAGACTTTTCAAAGGACCCCTAAGCAGCCCCCGGTTTTAGGGCACGAATGGCAGGCCCGCGCGTCTTCTGACCGCTGTAGATGTCGAGCTAGCGGCGTGGCGGCAGGGACGCTGATGGTACCTGGTACCTAGCATTTCGCCAAACCTTGCAGCCATCCTGCCGTCAATTGAGTCGTACAGTACTCGGAGCAGAGACGGCGTAACATGAATTTTTTTATTGGCGGTCGCAACTTTTTTCTGCCTCAATTCGCCAAGTCTAAATCCCTCCTTTGCTTTTCGCCTTTTTCGCGACCCTCGTTCCTGTTCTTCCTCTCTCCTTCTTTATTGTTCGTTCTCCATTTTCCTTTGCGTTGCTTGATAGACTTAGAATTATAGAGGGGCTTTTGTTTCCGATATTTTTTCTTCTCTAGATCCTTTTGGCGCCTGCTTTGGCGCTTCCCCGTTGTGCCAAAATCCACTTTGGCCAGCTCCACAGCCTCGCCGCTTCCTCCACAAGAGGCCAACAATCTTTACCCCGTCTTCTCTCCCCGCGGACATTTTTCTTCAACCCTCCGAGCCCTCTGCTGAACCCGAGAGTCGAGTTTGCTACCTCCGTAGGCAAAGATGACGAGCGTTTCGAGCGTCAAGGAAGCTGTCAAGGAGAGCCTGGTTGGCGCTGAAGAGCCTGCGCAGCTCTCGGCGCAAACCAAGGCTCGCTTCAGCAGTCATGCGATCAGAGACCCGGAGACGGGCGAGCTGTACTTGGGGCCTGACCAGTTCATCAGCGCCATTGCGCCCAAGGACGAGGACTATGTGAGTTGCCATTGAGTTCGACTTCCATCTTCTGCTTTTTTTTGCGCCAATTCTGTGCCCCCTATTTCGTTGTCGGCCCCTTTCCGTTTCTCTCTCTTCAGCATCGGAGCCATATCGGGGCAGTTGCGGGACCAGTGACTAACATGGCATCCAACGCAAACAGCACAAGATCAAGCGGGAACAGTACTCGATCCTCTTTGGCGTCGCCGACAGCAAGGGCACCGGCAGAGTTTCCTTGACTGATTGGAGCGTCTTCGAGAACCTCCTCCTCAAGCCCGATGCCGAGTACGAAATCGCCTTCCGATTGTTCGACGTCGACCGGACCGGCATCGTCAAGTACGAGGACTTCAAGCGCCTCTACGAGCTCAACAAGGGACCGGATAACATTCCCTTCGACTGGGACTGCGAGTGGGCCAAGCTGTACATTGGCACGAACAAGAACCGCCACAACCTAAACTATGCGCAGTTCTCGCAGCTGCTGCGAGGTCTCCAGGGCGAGCGCATCCGACAGGCTTTCCACCGCTTCGACAAGGATGGCGATGGTTATATCAACCCGGAGGACTTTGAGCGCATTATCCGTGAGACGGCAAGACACAAGCTCTCGGACCATCTGCTGGAAAACCTGCACACCCTGTGCAACATCTCGTCCAGCAGCAAGGTGTCCTATGCCAACGTGCGAGCTTTCCAGAACATCATCATGGAGATGGACATGGTTGAGCTGATTCTGCGCCGAGCCGTCTCAAAAACCAAGGATGGCAAGATTACCAGATCAGAGTTCATGAACGAGGCGGCCGGCATCACGCGATTCGCCCTCTTCACGCCCATGGAGGCTGACATTCTCTTCCACTTTGCCAGCTTGGACGAGCCTTCTGGACGACTGGGTCTTCGTGACTTTGCCAAGGTCCTGGATCCTTCTTGGCGGAATCCCATGTACGACGCCTTGGATACCGCCAGCCAGGCGGTTGACAAGGTCGCTTCCAAGGGTGGCGCCCTGTTACATCAAGTCGCCGAGTCTGCATACAACTTCGGTCTGGGTAGCATGGCTGGTGCCTTTGGTGCTTTCATGGTGTATCCCATTGATCTTGTCAAGACCCGTCTGCAGAACCAGCGCGGAGCGCTGCCCGGACAGCGTCTGTACAAGAACTCGATTGACTGCTTCCAAAAGGTCGTTCGCAACGAAGGTTTCCGTGGCCTTTACTCTGGTGTTTTGCCGCAGCTGGTTGGTGTAGCGCCGGAGAAGGCCATCAAGCTGACTGTCAACGACTTGGTGCGAGGCCGCTTGACAGACAAGACAGGAAACATTCCCCTGTGGGCTGAGATTCTTGCTGGTGGTACCGCTGGTGGATGTCAAGTAGTAAGTTGAACCTGTGATGGTTTTGCACCCAAAATCCGTCCATCCAAGCTAATTGTTTTATTTCGTAGGTCTTCACAAACCCTCTTGAAATTGTCAAGATTCGTCTGCAAATTCAAGGAGAGGTCGCCAAGACCGTCGAGGGCACGCCCAAGAGATCGGCCATGTGGATTGTCCGCAACCTCGGTCTGATGGGTCTGTACAAGGGTGCTTCTGCCTGTCTGCTGCGAGACGTGCCTTTCTCAGCCATCTACTTCCCCACTTACAGCCATCTCAAGAAGGACTTCTTTGGCGAATCACCGACCAAGAAGCTCGGTGTCCTGCAGCTCCTGACGGCTGGTGCCATTGCCGGTATGCCTGCGGCGTATCTGACAACGCCTTGCGATGTCATCAAGACTCGTCTCCAGGTCGAGGCCCGCAAGGGAGAGGCGACGTACAATGGTCTGCGACACGCCGCGTCGACCATCTGGAAGGAGGAGGGATTCACGGCCTTTTTCAAGGGCGGCCCCGCTCGCATCTTCCGATCATCACCCCAGTTCGGTTTCACCCTAGCCGCATACGAAGTGCTGCAGAATCTGCTGCCCATGCCTGGAAGTCCAGCAAAGGACAAGTCGCACGCTAGCATGGCGGATGCTCTGTCTACGCTCAGGTCTAAGCAGCTCGACTCCAGCCCCTTTGCCCGCAGCAGGAATGCGCTGAAGATCATCCTGGATCTCGACGAGGACTTTGGCAAGGTTAAGCTGCCCAACGAGAGGGGCTGGAAATCTCTGCCCAAGATTATCGGAGGCGGCGGCCAAGCAGCGGCGCAGTAAAGAAGAAGAAACACAGAAACGAAAAACAAATGACGTGCATCGTCGAAATTACATATGGAGGGGAGTGATGCCAGCATTTCTCTCCGATATACGATGCATCAAAACAGGCGTTTGGGTGGAATTTTGCATCACGATGGGCGAGTTATTTTGTATACTTGCTTCTATTTTTTATCTACCTTGTTCTCCTTTTTTGTGTCCCTTTCCCATTTCCCATTTCATACCTCGTGTATTTATCTACACAATAATCGTGTGTACCCAAAAAACAGAAACGAAGAAAAAAACGCCAAGAAACTGAACGGGATATAGAGAAGAAGAAAAGTTATGGACATAGAGGATATCTTTCGGAGAAAACAAAAAGGGAGGGAAACACGACGCTTTCTTTGTGTTCTTGTTTTGTCCAGTTTTGTTCCATGCGGCTTCTTTCATTATTATTCCTTTGTCGAAATGTATGAGATGACCTTTAGACCTAGACTGGGATATATGGGACTAGAGGGGGGCTTCTTGATATGGCTCGAGATGATAAATTGGAAGGAAAAGAAAAGAAAAGAAAAGAATATTGGAAGTCCTTTTCGGGAGGCGAAAGGCTCCGAAAGAATTTAGATTTTAGATATTGGCGAGAGGTGGTTGATGGTGTATGTGGGTGTAGAGATACCTAGTTTTCAGCGCAATGTAAAAGTGATTTTTTCTTTCACCTAAAACCGAATTGTTAGCCAACTGTATCTTGCCGTTTGTGTTGTAGATGTATTGGATTTGGATATCATACATACAGATCTGGACATCTCTTTATGCTTCTTGTATACCAACAAGTGCTGTTGACGGACTCCACAGGTTGGAGTGTTTGCTCCAGATGTACGCCCACGGTGACTGCGTTTGCGCCTCAAAGGGAGCAATCTCAGCTCCAACGGGGCTCGTCATGGCGTCTTTGAGCCAGGCAATGTAGTCCTCGAAGCCGGTGGTGCTCCCGCTAATGTACACCTTCTTGACGCCGCGAACGGCATCAAAGACGGTCAAGTTGCTGCAGCTGACGCTCAGAAACGTGTTCTGCCTTAAATCGATGGAGAGCTCGTCCACGCCAGTAAAGGACTTGGCCACGGCGGCTCGGTCGTAGGGCAGCTCCATGTCGAGCGGCACCTGGACGTGGAAGCGGTGGATGAGCGGCACGAGGGCGTTGGCCTCCCTCATGGGCGGGTACCAGGTGCGCAGGCGCGGGAACGAGGCCAGCAGAGTTGGATGGGCGACGAACATGTTTTCAGAGTAGAGGAAGGGCGTGGCCTCGTAGTTGATTTGGCGGCTGGCGAGGAGGATGGCTGGGTAGACGTAGATGGGAGCGGAGGAGCTGCAGGCGGCCATTTCGTGGGATGTTGAGGAGGATTTTGGGCGAGGGGGGATGGTGAGGAGGAGAGAGTAGATTTGGAAGCGGAGCTCGAGGGGGAGGGACATGAAGCCGATGGTGGGCTTTGGTTGTGGTGGTGATGTTGTCATTGTTGTTGTTGTTGTTGATGATGATGATGACATGTTTGATGATGTATGATAGTTCTTCAAGATGATTTGAAGCAGTGCGTTGTTGTCTTGCTCTGTAAGTGATGGTATAAGTGGTGGCGTATATGGCAATGCGTATATGGCGATGGTGTTTCTTCTATACAACTGTCACTTATACAATGGGTGTTTGCAGAATAAGGTATCGATGTAAGTGAGATTCTTTGGCACTTGTAATATGGTATGGTCTATAGATCAATATAAAGGTTATCAAACACGGCGGCCAAGCTTATTTAAATGGCTTTATTCTCACAAGACACGCTCTGACATCAAACTCGATCCATATCTGGCACAATAGGGTCCAAATCCCTGTCCGCATATCGGAAACTTACCTCTCCCCACTATTAAAAGAAAAAAACAACGGCGTCGTTCTGACCGAGATCCCTCATCCGAGGAAAGATGTTTTAAAAGGGGGATGACACGACCGTGTAATCGGCATCCGGCACTAGACAAAAAAGGGCGGCCAATGAGGGAAGCCCGCCGTGCTTGTTTACAGCCATTGATTGGGGATAGGCATGGGAATAAGATAGCTAGAGTCAAAGAGAGCATGGGCACGTCATGGGAAACCTTGTTAGTGGTGTGGCCGGCGTCGCCCGAGGATAGAAAAGAAGAAAAGAGGCACCAGATGATGGTTGCATATCTGGCCCAGGCAGATTTTACCGTACAGATGGTGGCGTTGTCTGTCGAATGTTGTCGTGCTTTAGCGCCATGCGGCGGACGTCGGTATCGCTTGACCCGATTTTGCAGCGATGACGAGATGAGCTTCGGGATCGAAGCATCCGCCGGTAAAAGGCCTTGAATTTATTTGATATGAGGTAGTTGGTTGTTGTTTGTTGGCGGTGTGTAACTGGCTGGGGGCGTTTTATCTGCTGATGCTGTGGCTGCAGCTGCATATTGAAAGGTTGTATGATGGGTGCTTACCTGGGTATGGATAGCCGGCCATGTACAAAGCACGCCTATCATTAGGATAACAAGAAGTGCTCACCGCTAGCAGTATTCATTACGGCCTGTCAACTTACATTAGAAGATGCTTATATGGACCTGGGTGAGAAGATGGCTCCCTCTTAAGCTCTTAGTGATGACCGCCACAAAAAAAGTAGGGGTTCCACGAAGGAATTGATGACCGTCTTCGCCTAGTGTGGCAGATAAAAACTCCGGTACATCGTGGACATGGATGTATTGTCTGCATACCCATGATTTCTTCGTTGACCACTCTGATACTGGGAACGATGCATCATACTTGGATCCTTGTTAGCTCGCTTTCGCTGAATCCTACTCAATCTTACGCCCTGCTACAGAAACTACCTTTCCTTGTTTAAATTTTTCTCATTTTTTCTGGCATGCCATCTCGGCTATCGCATAATAGGTAATATTGCTCGCCCTTCCTATTTGACGGATAAGCAGCCGGCGGTTTGGCCGTTGTTCAAGTGGATCAATCCCGTACTGACGCTAGGCGTCCTTTTTCGCAACGACGGTCGTGCGATCAGGCCATGCCACTTCAGCTGATAGCGAATATCTCGGCAATGACGGGGCACGTTGCGTGTATGGCACTTTGCATACATACATTTACCGTCGTATTCATTGCAGCAGGGAGTTGCAGACAAGAGGAAACATGAGATGGTGATGGATGATGCTGATCGATGGCATCGTCAAAATACCGAGGATAACGAACAAATCAGAAAAGGGGCACCGGGATGCGACGTACATTTGATGCTGGGTAGCGGGTACCTGGTAGATGGCGCTTACAACATGCTCTACTCACCTTGACGTTGGCGTAGCAAGTACCTTTGATTGCCGGATCTGGAAGTACTGCTCAAAGAGGTAAGAGGCTGCAATGTGGTACAGTCAACAGGTAGGGCAAGGGAAATTTACATCTATGATCTGCTTCCGAGGATGAGAGCTGTGCAGGGATTAAAAAGATGGATCCTTTTGGTTTTAGTAGTGCTGCTATACTTGCTGCTAGAGCCGAATACGCGCGTAAAGGAAGTGGATGGTGGACAGTCAACATGGACTTAGTCTAATGAAGACATATTAATGAGATGAATCCAATACAAGTTTGGAACTGGCAGATTTAAAATGCTGGAGCGTGAATGTCACCGTTGCCAGCATTAGCTAATACTAGTACCAACATGGGCATCGAGTTTCCTTTTTAAACATAAATCAGTTGTTGTGCCTCTTCGCCCACGTTGAACAAGCCGAATCGCTTTCGCTTTAGAGCTACGCTATCGATTTTAAACATTTACAACCACTAGTAACAGATATGAGGAGTAAATACCTACAGTGATACTCTCCATATCAGCGCCCGCCTCTACACCGGCGCCCGCGCTTGCGAAGATTTGACATGTGGCCGACAGATAGATCTCTTTAGGCGAGACACGCGGTTAATCTTGATAACAAAACCTGCCATGAGAAGGGCGCTGGATATGCTGCGCGTTCCCAATGCCAACACCCCTAGTTAGCACATGCAGGCGGCCAATCATATAGGCGCGACTTTGAATGTAAGTGAGCCACGGGGAGCTATGAAAATGCTGTGAAATTTAACCACCGTGCTGGGGGAGCACACACACTGTTGGGAACTTGGACGATCACCGGCTACTCCAATAAACAGAAAAGTGATAAAGCGTCAAGTATATCATTTGAGGCACATGATGAATATTCTGGCCCAATGAGTATTCCAAATAAAATGGTCTTACGCTTGCTTATGATCGGCAGGATGGTATTACAGTAAGAAACCTTGAGGATCTGAGTAGGCCGCAAATCTGAATCCAGGCGAGCTAAGCGAAGAGGTTGTAACAATCCATTTGCAGGAGAAGTATTGCTGATGATGTTTCGATAGCTGCAGAATGCTGTTCATGAGCTTTTCAATGAAGATGCCTGGTGGCCATCTCTAGACTGGAATTTGGCCTCGCCATCTCGGCCTCACTGCGAGCCTCCTCAACTCAACCGTGCGGTAGTTGTCTTTATTGGTGTTTGCCACAATAAAACAGCGTATTGTACATATATACAAACTTATATATAAACATAAATTTCACACGTTTTCATAGTTACTATGGTCGAGTCTCGTGAGGGAATATAGACATAGCAGCTCCCTCCTATAAAGCGTCTTACGTAAGGCATCCTAGGAACATGTACCCGAGTACTTTGTGAAGGAAGCAACAAATGATGCAATCTCTCCCGTCGCGCCTGCCATCGTATCCATCGTATCGCATCGCAACTCAAAGTAGCTCGCCATACTCGCCAGCTGCTATGGGTACCTCTGTAGAAGCCCTCACTTGATTTTTTCCATGAACACCACGAGATCAGCGACTTTTATCGGATTGATCCTCTCTTTCGCATCGTCCACTACGTCAAACAAACAATAGAGTCTCTCTCTCTCTCTCGCTTCCCATCCCAAAGAAAACAAAGTCCCGAGTCTTGATACCGAGAACCCACCGCGCAGCCCAAACTTTCGCCTCCTCTCCGTGTTCCTCGGTATCGCCAGAGCTCTCCTCCTCTCGGGCCGGTCCGGACGGAGCTGAGCTGCAAAGTGGCTTGCTGCTGTTCACTCGCTTAGAGTCCTTTCTTCATCCAGAGTCATTGTGACGCCGTTGTCGGGCCTCCAACAATGGTCGCATTCTTGCCCTTCATCTCCGCCGTCTTCGGCTGGGTCTACACCTTGGCCTGGAGCCTCTCCTTCTATCCCCAGCCGCTGCTCAACTGGCAGCGCCGGTCAACGTCCGGCACCACGGCCGACTTCCCTACCATTAACGTGATCGGTATGTCCGTCTTATGCTCCCCCCGGATGCCGATGCCTGGCTGTCTTGGACTCCATGCCTTTTCATGTTTCGTATCAGTGCCTGTAAGAGGCTGCTTGTCACTTGCGCCTTGCTCACGCTTTCTTTGTTTCGCTAGGTTTCGCCGCGTACTTCGTCTCCAACATCGCCTTCTACTACTCCCCCCTCGTGCGCAGCCAATATGCCGCCCGCAACAACGGCCTGACCCCGACCGTCGCCCTCAACGACATCGTCTTTGCGGTGCACGCCCTTGTCCTCAGCCTCATCACCGCCTCGCAGTATCTCTTCCGCCCGCTCTGGGGCTTCGACACCAGCTCCAGCTCCGGCGCTCGCCCTAGCCGCTTCATCTCTGGCATCATCGCCGGCTGCGTGCTGGGCGTCTTGATCACCTGTGTCATCGTCTGGGCGACTCCGTCTGGGAATCCCGCGACCGATTGGTGCGAGCTGGACATTGTATACGCCGCTGGCTACGTCAAGCTCCTGGTGACGCTGGTCAAGTTTACGCCCCAGATCCTCGCCAATTACCGTAACAAGAGCACGCGCGGCTGGAGCATTTGGCAGATCCTCCTCGACGTGGTTGGAGGCATCTTGAGCTTGGCGCAGCTTGGTATCGACAGCTACCTCCAGCATGACTGGAGTGGCGTAACGGGCAACCCCGTAAAGCTTATGCTCGGCAACTGCAGCTTGTTTTTTGACTCCATTTTCATGTTCCAGCACTATGTGCTTTACAGTGGTAAGGCTACTGGCGATGAGGAACAGAGGCTCCTCCCAGAAGAGGACAGGAGACATCGCGATTAGACTAGACTTTAGACCGCCCTGATTGCCAGCTAGATTTTGCTATGATTTGCATAAATCGCCCATCCTTAACTAGAACTCTCCGTACAATTAAATACTGAGAGGAGTAAGTAGGCTACTGGAGCGGAAGAGAAAAAAATGTCTATAAGAACACACGGAGTTGGGTATCCGTTCTATCATCAACGCTATTCTATATTACAAAGTTGATAACTTTTCCCCCGTCCACCGGGATCGTCCTCCTGGCTGAGCGCACGTTATACCCGCCCTCACCAAATCGAGATTTGCCATCCTCCGTCTCCAGAATCGCATCCACTATCCAGTCTCGTAGAGCATCGCCTTTCAGGTCGCTCGATGGGCGCGGGATGGTTACTGTGCCGCGAAGCTTGCCGTTGACTTGTACGGCGCAATTGATGTATTCCGCCTTGAGCATCGACAGACTGCCATCTGGTACGGGGAAGCTGGCGGACTCGAATATGGAGCCCTTGGACGGGTGTAGGAGACTCCAGCACTCCTCTGCAAAGGCGGGTGTGATGGGCGCCATGAGGCGAATGATGGTATCTACCGTCTGTCGTCGGATGCCTTCATCTGCTGTCTTATATTGAACCAGTTCATTGGTGAGAGTCATTAGATCTGACACAACCACGTTGAGCGGGTATATCTTTTCGTAGCTCCGCGTGATGGATTCAATCTTCTTTTGTGTCTCGCGCCAAAGAGCCGTCTCGGAATCACGCTTCAACACTTCCTCCTTCTCTACCGCACTCAGCTTCTTCGACTTACTGGCGCTCAGAGGGGGCCGCGCAGCAAAATATTCTTTTGCCGGTAGCGATTCTTCAGGCGACTTCGCCAGCGCCAATACCTGATCGTGGAGCTTCTGTAGCCAGCGCGTGACGCCAGAAATCTTGGACTCATCCCAGTTAAGGACATCTGCGACCGGCGCTTGGAAGAGCAAGTGAGCTCGGGTAGGGTCGACGCCGTACTTGGATGTAAACTCGGTGGGATCTACTCCGTTGTATTTCGACTTGGACATCTTCTCGAAAGCTATTGTTGCGAGTTCACCTGTGGCAACCACCCGAGGCGCTAAAGGGTCTGATAGGTCGACCTCATCTGGCTTGAGAAATTTACCGTTATCAGGGTCGATGTAAGTCTTGCCGTGTACCATGCCTTGGGTGATGAGGCGTTTAAACGGTTCGGCCGACAGGGCTTCCGACTCGGAAAGCTGAGATAGAAGCGAGGTAGTAGCTAGGAATTTGTAAATGAATCGGGCATATAAGAGATGAAGGATGGCGTGTTCGACGCCTCCAATGTAAATATCCACGGGCAGTGACTTGGCAGCGTCGGGGGAGAAGAGCTGATTTGGGTTGTGAGGATCGGCAAAACGAGCGTAGTACCAGCTTGAGTCGACAAACGTATCCATAGTATCGGTGTCTCTCCGGGCTGGGCCGTGACATTTGGGACATTCGGTCTTGACAAAGTCGGGAGCCGACTCCAGCGGATTGCCTGCTTTACCCTGTGCCCAGTGGTTATCTACCTCGGGCAGCAAAACGGGGAGCTGCTCGTCTGGTACAGGCACAGAGCCGCAGGAATCGCAGTGAACGATGGGTATGGGAGCACCCCAGTACCGCTGGCGGCTGATGAGCCAGTCTCTCAATCGCCATTTCGTGGTGGGCGTGGCGAGACCAGCCGCTTCGAGCATACGAATCATCATCTCGCCTGCTTCTTTGGAGTGTTTGCCCTTGAAGACTCCGCTGTGCTCTGTCATATAGCCATGATGGACGAATGGCTCTGGCTCATTGTCGAATGTCGTCGTGGACTCGTCCTCGGATGCGGCCAGCACAATTCGCACGGGCTGCTCGACGTTATGCTTTCGCCAGAAGGCATGGTCCCGCGTATCATGGCCAGGAACCCCCATGACGGCTCCTTCGCCGTAGTCGCCTAGTACATATGAAGCTACATAGATGGGCAACGATTCCTTGGTGGCTTCAGGGGTATCGTCATGGTAGGCCAGAGGATTGACGCCGCGGATGTGCGGTAGCAGGTAGCCCACTTTGGAATCTGGAGGTAGACCAGGAAGCGTGTCAAGAAACGCTTGCAATTCTGGATCTTTCTTTGCCAGCTGAGCCACTACAGGGTGACTGGAAGCGAGTGCAATATACTGGACTCCGAACAAGGTATCTGGCCGAGTGGTAAACACTTCAATGGCGGCACCAACATCATGCCCGATGGCCATGATAGGAAATTTTACCATGGCACCGGTGGATTTCCCCAGCCAATTTTTCTGCTGAGAAATAACATGCTCAGGCCAAGCACCGTCTTTGGCCAAGCTATCGAGGTCCTTGAGGAGGGCTTCGCTGTACTCGGATATGCGAAAGAACCATTGCTTTAGCTTCTTCTTCTCAACCTTGGCGCCTGATCTCCACGAAAAGCCGTTTGCGTCAACCTGCTCATTGGCCAATACTGTCTTGTCTATCGGATCATAATTGACTTCGGCTTCGGCTTGATATGCCAAGCCAGCCTCGTGGAGCATCAAAAAGAGCTTTTGCGTATGCTTGTAGAATTCAGGGTCGCACGTGGCCAGTTCCTGTGAAATCAGCTCAGTCAGACTCTAGCTACATCCATATTGTAAGTGCAACTGGAACGTGAAGCATCTTCTCACTCGTGACCAATCCCAGCTTCCATTCATTACATCCAGCTGACTCTTCATTTTGGCAATGTTGGTTTTGGTCCAACCTCCAGGGGGAACGCCCCTCTCAAGGGCAGCATTCTCTGCGGGCAAACCAAAGGCATCCCAGCCCATTGGCAGCATGACCTTGTCGCCCTTGAGGGTGTGATATCGTGCCACCACATCGGCAATGGTGTAGACTCGAAGATGACCAAGGTGGAGGGTACCGCTTGGGTACGGGAACATGGGCAAGATGTAGCTGTGCTTCTGGCTGTCCGGCGCCTGATGCTCTCCAATCGCAGGCTTCTGTTCCCAGACTTGACGCCATTTCTTGTCCAGAGCAACAAGGTCCACTGCATATCCCCTTCGAGTCAGGTATCGCGGGTCCTGTCGCGCGAGGGCAAATGTTGGATTTATCGCCCCATTGACACTGGCTGCTGTATATCGGCGGCAAACTGCCGAGCCGGCCCTTGTGAGGCCGTTGCGGCTTCCATGAAGCATATGCATTATCGTAATTTCATATTGCGGCAAAAACCCCCAGCATGAATTGCTTATGGTGGGAGTAGAGGCAATGTGCGGAAGAAAAGGAAGATGTTGCAATAGCACGGAGCGATGGTTCGATGTTGATATTCAAGTCGCCGCACTTTTTTTTCCGCCCACGGCTGCTATCGGAGCTCCCTGCAGCGACCTCTTGTGGGGTCTTGGACCCGTGAAAAGCCCCATGCGGCACTGTATCGCCTGCTGCGTCATAGCGTTCGGCAGAGCGATAGCGATAGCGATAGCGCAACTCTGGATCCAGCGACAACGGACACAACCCCGCCAAATCGAATCTCCATGTACAGCTGCCCCGCCACCGTGCGACAGCGGCATCGCAAAAGTTTCTGATCTTGTCTTGCCCAGAGACTTCCAGCCCTCATTGCTGAGTCAATTGACTCGTCGCTTTGGGCTTCAAGCATTGGTTTTGGATCACTTTTCAGGATACGCTGATAACGCCTATTGTCGTTTTCAATTGATTTGATCCCTGTCATCTCACAGCTCCTTTTAAAACTCGGCTATTACCTACGAGATTGATCAACAGAGGCAAACCCGCATCTATCCGTGCCATCGAACGCATCGTCTGCTAGCGAAGGGGTCACGCGCCGGCCCTGTTCGACAGCCAATCAACCCATTCTTCACTGCTCGAGCCTGAATCTTGCTTTTCTACATCGGAATCGAGAGACGCCCTCTCAAAAGCATAATTTTGCTTGCATAACGATCCGTTGCAACAATGATGGACAAAATCACCGACAAAATCGCGGCGCTGCCGGCCGATGGAGAGTACTTCTCTCTGGAGTTCTTCCCTCCCAAGACACAGATGGGCTTCTCCAATTTGCGCGTTCGCCTTCAGCGGATGGAGCGAGCCCTGCGGCCGCTCTTCGTCAACGTCACCTGGGGAGCTGGCGGCTCAACAGCCCAGAAATCAATCGAGCTCGCCGAGCTATGTCAGCGAGAGCTCGGTCTCACAACTTGCCTCCATCTCACATGCACAAACATGAGCCAGGCAATGATTGACCAGGCACTGGAAGATGCGAGAGCACTGGGCATTCGCAACATCTTGGCTCTGAGAGGAGATCCGCCCCGCGCCGAGTACCGAGACGCCGACGAACCGACCGGCTCTGAGGAGTTTACATGGGCAATTGATCTTGTCAAGTACATCCGCAAGAAATACGGCAGCTACTTTTGCATTGGTGTTGCTGCGTATCCAGAGGGCCATGGCGATGGAAGCCACCCCGAGGGGCAGAGCTTCGAGCACGACCTCCCATATCTTGTGGACAAGGTCCAGGCCGGAGCAGATTTCATCATGACGCAGCTCTTTTTCGATATCAAGGCCTATGAGAAGTTTGAGACTACCCTGAGAGATCACCCTAGCGGCGCCTTCAAGACGATACCCATCTTGCCTGGCTTGATGCCAATTCAAAGCTATGCGATGATCAAGCGAACGGCCAAGCTGAGCCATGCCGAGATGCCGGAAGAAATCATGGCCCGGCTAAACGCTGTAAAGGGAGACGACGAGAAGGTCAAGATGGTCGGCGTCGATATTCTCAGCGAACTGATAGAGCAGATCAGAGAAATCAAGAGCAGGACTCCCGGCCCTAGAGGCTTCCACTTCTACACTCTCAACCTCGAGAAATCAATCTCTTTCATTTTGGAGAGGACGAAATTGATCCCTGACGTCCCAGAAGACGAAGAAGCTGTTGTGGATGAGCCTGTGCCGGCGGCAGTGGCAGGTCAGCGATCCATTCCAAGAATCAGCGTCAATGGAAATGTTCCACCTCGCCAGAGCCGCAGCCACTCCCGCACAGCCAGGAGACAATCGTCTGTTGGTTCCGACCCTCACAACCGAGTCATTGTCGGAAGAGCCGCCGCGCACCCCGAGTGGGAAGCGAGCAGCACAGAGGCCGGCCTCCCGGCCGAAAGCATCAACACGCGTGCTAACACGCTGGCCATCTCCGAGGGTGAAGGAGCTCTTGGCCGCGAGGCGACGTGGGATGATTTCCCCAACGGCAGATTTGGTGATGCCCGCTCACCTGCTTATGGTGAGATTGACGGATATGGCGTCAGCATCCACATGTCTGTCACACAGGCCGTCTCTCTCTGGGGTCACCCAAAGACGCCCAGCGACATCAATGACATTTTTGTACGACACATCCGAGGAGAAATTTCTGCCATTCCATGGAGCGAGGAAGACCTTCTTCCCGAATCCAACATCATCAAGTCTAGCCTTGAGGCGATGAACAATAAGGGCTGGTGGACTGTCGCTTCTCAACCCGCGGTAAATGGCCTGCCGTCAAACCATGCCACATTCGGATGGGGACCTGCCTCTGGATTTGTCTTTCAAAAATCGTTTGTAGAGTTCTTTATCCCCTCAGCAGACTGGAAGATTCTCTACGACAAGCTCACCTCCGAGGAACACGAAGAACTGGTCTGCTTCTACGCCAGCAACGCCAACGGCGACTTTGTCTCATCAGATTCAACCGGCGGCACGGGCCGAGCCACCGTCAACGCAAGCACAAACGCCGTGACATGGGGCGTCTTTCCCGGCAAGGAGATTGTCACGCCAACCATCATCGAAGAGGTTAGCTTCCGCGCCTGGAGCGAGGAGGCTTTCGACATCTGGGCCGAGTGGGCAAAGGTCTATGGGCGAGGCTCGGACAGCGAGAAGCTGCTGAACGAAATCGGCCAGGATCGCTGGCTGGTGAACATTATCCACCACGATTACGTAGATACAGAAGCTCTGTGGAGGCTATTGACGAACTGAGCATGCCAGTCGACGTCTTTCGCGGCTCATGTATATGATTAGGGGGAGTGAGTAATGGATATAGGAGGCAGATGGTGCGAAAAGAAAAGCACAAACTTCTGCGAGAATGCATCATCATCTGTTAAAAATAAAATTGTAGAGAGAAAGTGTTTAAGAAGGATTTAGTCAACTTGTTTACCGACCAAACGAGAAACGGAGGGTTCCCAATCTCTTTTATGCCACAGACTCAACTCTGGCAACAGAACAAACATGTACTATTACAATGTTTCAAGACGCAATCCAGAGTTACGAAAAAGCCGAAAGTAAACCGTCAATCTCGAGATTTATGTTATTTCAACAAACTTTGTACAAAACATCACATATCTATCAAGATTCAAAAGCATAAAATTCTTTTTTAGTGAACCGACACTAGCCTTAGTTACCGTGCGCAAAAAGATCAAATCCCTATAAATCAATCCTTGCCTTGACGTTTCCCGTATCGTCCATTCCTTGCGGTGCCCACAATGCCTTGAAACTAGCTGGAGAGCACTGTGTTTTCAAAAGAAAGGAAAAGGAAAAGGAAATAAAATGAAAATGAAAATGAAAAGAAAATTCAGAGCCAGACCAACCACCGTCGGTTTCCCTTCATTGGCTGTTTTGTCTTTCAGATGAGGCATGGAATGAACCATATCGAAAAGAAGATGTGAATAAAAAGCAAATTTGGTAAGAAATAGAATGGATGTGCTGCCCAGATGAAAGAAGAGAAAAAGAAAAGGGGGCAAATAAGACAATACAAAGCAATAAGATAGAAGAGAAAGAGAAAAAAGAAACTGGCAGAATCTCTGGGGAGAAAGAGTCAAAAGCAGAGTCTTTCTCTACCCAGCGCGACGCATGCGTAATTAGAGTCGCCTATCTTTTTCTCAATATACCGTCCCTATTCGATGCAAAATAGCCTACTATCCTTGCTTGGGAAGTTGAAAGGGAAAAAATAGCGAAAAATAAGAAGAGAAAAGTGCGATATCAACACCACTCTCCTTGTAATCAAATGATGGGGTACAAACGGAGCAAGAATCTCTGTTTAAATCTCGCCGTGGCCCATTTGTTGAGAGTAATGGGAGCCTCCATAGCCCTGGGAGCTTCCATAACCTTGAGAGCCGCCATAACCTTGGGAGCCCCCATAGCCTAAATCTGGCACGTCTTCCAAAGCTGGTCCGGGGTCAAGTCCAATGGCCCTTCTGGTGTAGGCGGGCTGATTGATGGTAATAATGGGTTCGGCGGTAAAAGAGGAGACTGTATGGGGCATTGGAGGCTCAGCTTCGGGCTGAGAGTCGCTCGCATCAAGCTGCGTGGCGGCTTCAGCGATAGTAACGTTGGCCAAGGCGGCAGCTCTGCGAGCTGGAGTCCCGTTCCTCTGGCCCGGGAAGGCTCCAGTCTTCTTGGGCTTCTTGGTAGGCGTCATCTCATGGCCGCTCCAGTCGTCAATATCGTCGTCCTCTTCATCGGATGAAGATCGCTTAATGATGTCGAGCACGTCCATCTTGCGAGCTCGCTTGCGACCCGTGCCAGTGCCGGTACGGCTTCCCATGCTGCGGGCAGGAGTTGGCTTAGAAGGGGTAGAAGTGACGCTGGCGCCGCCTGAGCCTGAGCCCAGATTGAGGCAGTTGGCGACATCACCTCCCTCACCCTCGATTTTGCGGAGGTGATCGGCGTCTTTCTTGATGCCACGAAACTGGAACTGAATACCGTCTGCGGTGGACTGGCCAAAATACTTGGCAATATCTAAAGAGGCAACGCGTTAGCTCTTTGTTGAGAAAGCAGCAACAAAAAAAAATTAAAAGTATTGTGACGAAAAAAGCAAGAGTGCTGTGCGTTGAAGTAAAAATGCATATTCAGACAGAAAATGCTTTGAGTGGGAGAAGCAGTTGTGCGGGATCAAGAACTAGGAGTCAAGGACCAGGCATACTCTTCGTATCCACGGCGTCTATGGTGTTGGGGAGATCCCCGTCTGCACAAATATTCTTTGGGTCAAGCCCCTTGCCGCGGCCTTCGCGAACGATAACCACTTGCGCTTTGAGACGGCGGAATCGATGGTTCAGAGCGTGTTCAGTCATGTCGGAACCATAGCAAGCGACGATTTCTGGGACGAAGAGTCAACCTTCGCCCCGAATGAAAACATAGACAGGAACAGCGAAGAGCGGATAAATGAGAAAAGGTATTCCAAGTCCGCAATAGGCGCAGAGCAATGGAACGGGATGATGGTGAAAGATGTACAGCAACATATGGAAACGAGCACGGCTTACCTTTGTAATTCCACTTGACATCTGGATGAGCGGCAACAATAGCTCGCACCATACGGGCTTGGGCCTCGTAGGTTTTGTAATTGGCTTTGCTTGCAGGAGCCATCTTCGTTTTTGAGTCTTTCTCGACGAGAATCTTATTAGCGATGAGAGAAAAAGCGATGGTGCAGTGGAACCAGCACACAGTTGAGCAGTTGGTCAAGGCAGTGAGAGTGAGTGGGAATTGTTGGACGATTCCGATGATCAAGTGAATGTTTGGTTGGAAAGAGGAGAGTGCAGTGGGCAGATGTGTGAAAGAGAAGAAGTGCTGGATAGCGGCAGAAGTGAAGAGATGTTTGTTATGCAGATGGAACGAGAGGCAGCAGGGTCACCTGACCTGAGCCAAAACTTGAAAAAGCAGCTGAAGAGAAGATCAAGGTCAAAGTGACTGGCAGGTGAATGTGATTTGGGCCAAGAAGGGCTGCCAGCCGGCAACGGGCTGCCAACTCAAGGGAGCAGGTGATGGGATGATGCTGCGATGAAGTTGAGTGGATACAACGATTGCAAGGTGCCAGAATAAAAGTAGTTTGGGCTTGGCATTTGATGACAGGTGAATAAGACGAGAGAAGGATGGATACAGTGAATGAGATGCAGAGCTTTGAAGTTGCGGTGGGTGAAAGGAAGATGTCCAGGGAATTGCGGCGTGGTAAAAGCAAGGTCTCATCGGCCTACCTGAATAGACGGGTATATCAAGATTGTGAAATGCCACAGCCTCAAAAAAAAAAATTGTCTGGTATTCGATTAAAATTAATAAGAAAGGTTTGATATGAAGGCTGCATGTCATGTTAATGGTATACAAGTATAATGGAACGGGAGCAGGACAAACCTCTATCGCCGGCTGACTATCAAAAACTGAACACTTGGAGTTCGAATAGGTGCCAGACTAATGCTCCATTGAATAATTCTCGGGAGCAAGAAGAAAGTAGCTATCCGTGGAACTGTCTATACGCCTGACGGCAGTCGAAGCAAGATCCTGGCACCTATTAGCGTGTCAGATGCTTGTAGAAGCTCGAATTGGATATTTCCTGAAACCAACGTACAAACTGTATGATCCCGGATTGGCCCAAAAAAAATTGAATAAAGGGCGAATGGTAGAGGGCTTCAACAGATATAACCGCCTCACTTTTTCTTTACAACAAAGCTCGCGAAATATGATGCGGGAGGTAGCTCGCTTCAATAGTGCCCAGCATGAGAAACGAAAAAAAGGCCAATGGCACTGATCAAAAAAACCCGCCGGTTGGGCTTCTTGCCGTGTCAATTGAATGAAATTAAAAGCTCGACTTACAAGTCCCAGCCCGTGCCGGCACTCGCTGTAGATGTACTTCGTACAGGCAATCCCGTATAATCGTGTATGCGGCAGGTTTTCCCTTGCCAGCGATGCGAAAGTCGGGTGGCTGGGGTCTCTCTCTGCAAATAGGTACTTTGGTGCAGGGCGCATAAGGGGTGACTTTGGATGTAGCGTCGCATAGTCGAGAACATGACAAACAGGAGCAATTGAATGAGGATTGCGGTTTTAAGTAAAAAGTATTTACTGATTAATCATTTAATTACTTGGAACTGTTTTGCCCATAGCCTTTGTCTTGTCGCGATACTAGATTCACTTTCTACAGGAGGGTAACGCACTACCAGAGCCTAACGCCGGGCACTTAGGAACCAACTCTGGTGACTTTTCATACCATGAGCAACAAGCAACGCATGAAACGCATTATAGAAAGACAACGAAAAGAGCTTGAAAAGATGAGTATGTAGGTAGATGGCTTTCAATTCGACATGTATGTACGTATATGCGTTTGTACGCGGATATATATACATTGTATAAAAAGTATAATGTAGGCCTACTATTAGTTAGGAATTATACCAAATCTATCACCAATAACCACGAGGTCCGTCAACGTTAGTCTAAAAATATACGTGTATCCAAAAATCTCAAATGCGCCTGTATCGTCTCCCGTGCCAATAGACGCCCGCTCCGATCTAATTCCTCTCGTAGTCGCTGAACGGCGCCGACCGCCGCGTGGGCGTCGTCCTACCCTGCTGCGCTCCATTCTCCTGAGTCGAGAAATCCTGCAGAGGGTGGCCCTTGACGGTGCTCTCGCCTTCTCCGTATATAAGGTACTGGACACCGAGGAAGCAGTCGCAGCAAGCCTGGAAGATGCCGCAGATCTTAAAGGCCAGGGGGATCTCGGACGTGGCGGTGAAAAACCAAAAGATCTTCATGGCGTCGCCTCCGATCCAGCTGGCGAGCACGGAAAGACGGAAGCCCTTGCAAGACTTGGACTGCGCATTGGCGAGGATCTGCGGGATTGGGAGCGTGGCTTCAACGGAGAGACCAATGTAGCCGACGAGGACCGAGTATGTGGCATAGAGGGGAGTGTTCGACATGACAACTTCGCAGACTAACAGGCCCGCGAAGAGGTAGACAACGAACTGCCAGTATCTGTGATCATACGGTTAGCCGCCTCCTTGCTCGTTTTCAACCACCGCCAATGGTGCTTCAACTGGTGAGACTCAACGGCTTCGGCGATCTCCATTGCCAGAAATTATACGGTCGCTGCGAAAAAAGACCCTCGGCGGCAGCGAATGGCAGCCCGGCCTCTCCGCCTTTGTTCGAAGGGGCCGGTCGGTGATCGAGCGCAATCTTGAGAAGCGCCACTTGCATTACCACCATGATCAGGGACTGTATTAGCAGGCTCGAGTCGAATCTTGCGCCGGGCCAGTAGAAGATCCTATTGTCCACCACGTGCATGTTAGCAGAATGCGCCGGATCCGCCGGCCGGCCAAAAGGGCCCAGCCGGCGCTGCGACAAAGCGCGAGGCAAAGAAAGAAGCGCACCTGAACAGAGATGCGACCAGCATGATCAGGGGGATGTCGAGAGAGAAGCCCGCGCTGGTCTTGTTGCGCTGCATCGAGATGGCCTGGTCGCCGTAGGAGAGGACAGGCGAGAGGATGATGAACGCCGGCGCCAGCCAGCCCGTGAGTGTCGCAAGCCAGCTCATTGTTGCGGATTTTGTATTTTCGAAGCGAGCAAATCTCAAGGAAGTCGTAGTTATATATAGGACAATGCTGTATTGTATTCGAAACCGCTGGATATCCAAGAAATGAGAACCAAGAACCAGTCTTTAGCCTCAGTACAGGAGAGACGAGCCGCCGTGCGTCCGGGATTCTTAGAAAAGGATAGGACAAGCAATTGAAACGGTAATTAAAGATGCAACAAAGAATCGCAGGCCAAGAGCAAAGAAAGAGCCGCAGGACCGAGGAATGAACGCAGAAGCGGTAGAAAAAAGAAAAGGACGAAAGCGGGCTGACGATGTTTAAGATTGCTGGCAAGATGGATTCGGGGGACGGCGGCAGGGGATGAGACCCAGAATAGACCGGATCTGATCGGCGTTAGGGCGGTACCTGGGCGCTGCTGGGCGCTTAGCGTGTGCCAAGCTGGGCGGGACAAGTACCGCTCTACCGGCATTCATTAGCGACTGCGGTGTCTGATTCGCTAGCCTTGCGCCGCCCTATGCAGCCTCGCCCTTGGCAGGGTCCCCCCACATCTTCAATCCACAGCTGGTGGGCTTCTGGCTGCTGTCAGGACTGGATACGAAGAGGATCAGACGGACTTGTCCGGTCTTGCATTACATCTGCATGTGCCAATTGGTTGCGAGGCATTGCCTTGCATCAAATCATCGCTGTATGCCGTATCTGCATCATGATTCTTTCTAGCCTCTTTTGTGTCCCTCTTCTCCCCCTTTTCCTGTGACAGCTCACGATAATTAACTGTTTAGGTGTGAAATCACTTCATTGACTCTCAATTATATCAGGTAGATGTTACATACTCTTAAATCTAAATCATTGCCGGTCAGGAAAAAAGGAACAGCAATAAAAATGCTTCTACAGATAAGTGTAGCCTATTTCTCAACCAATGCTTGTTTTAGAAGTGCTGCATCGTGTCCAAGTGACCAACACCAGCGCCAATTCACTTCATCTTAGTCTGATCAAAGTTTTCGATGTAGTCAACATAATCGCGAGCCTCTTTGAGCAGCGCAGACCATTGCGTACAGTAACAGAGCCAAGGAAGCATCCAGCGCCAGCTCTGGTAGTGTAGCTGCTTTGCATTGCTTCGATTTCTCCTGATTCTGTCGATTGTGGTGCATAAAACAGGTAAATGAAAGCACGCCTTGACAGCATCAATGACCTCATCCATGTTGTTCACCCAAGAAAAAGGCCTGATGATGCCACTTAGATCAACGTTAAATTAGTAGCATAAAGTTATCTGCCAGGATCGATATCTAGGACCAAAGGTTGGCTTCCCTCAGCAAGCATCTTGGCCTACATCGCTTGCGCATCCCTCATACATAACTTTCACAATTCTGTTAGAGAAGGGTACAAGAGGCTCTCGGTATGCCTTCAAAAGAGCAAGCTCTTCCTCCCCGACGTATTGCAAGAATGCGTTGCAGCGCTTCTCGTGTTTAGAACCCAGTTATCGTAGTTGGCGCTCGAACAGCCCTTCATAAACTATCCCAACAATACAAATATCGCTGCAAATAACTTTGATAACACAACTTAAACAATACTCTTCTTCGTGATGCCGATAGCATTGGCGCTGAGCTCTACTTCCCTGAGATCATGGACAACTGCATGGAAATTCAGATTAGAAACCGATCATGAGCAACGATGCAGTGAAGAGCGTTCTTAACTCGATAACGGTGAGCTGTTTGCAATTAGGTACGACGACGCCAGATAGAAGTAGTCAGTCTCAGCGTCTAATAGCAATGTCCTCAAAAGTTAAAACACAACACTAACATTATTACATGCAAGTAGAGAAAATCTGCTATGAACTTCACATGCTGGCAATTAAATCTTCCTAAAGGACATTCCAAGCAAGATGCGGCTTTACAGTTCACACTCGAAGGTTGCCTATTTCACTACCAGTCCAAGGCGCAACTTCACAGCATTTTTAACGTCCCCCTACCCCGGCTATCGTGGCATCAGTAATAAAACGCGGCTCTGCGAGTTAATATGTAGGTATTTCCTTTTTCCGGCAATTCTAATGTCCTCTGACAGGACTACGATCTCAGGTTAAAACGAATCATATGCGATATCCTCGCCATATCTTTAAGTCTGACATGGCGTCGACAATAGAGGGTGTTGAAGAAACAGCACCACTGAGTCCGGCTCAAGAATCTTATGCAGTTCTTTCGTCGACTTGCTTCAATAGTGCTATAGTCAAGGGCGCTGTTCCAGGCATTTTGGACTGAAAACTGTTTGTGGGATGCTCCATTGGCCTTGAGAGAGTGAACTGCGTTATAACAGTACAGTATCGTTAGTAAAATGTTCATTAGTGGCTGATTTGTGAACAATCGACGCGAGACTTGCTTTGATTCAGATTCTCCATTAGATCCGAAAGACTTGTTTGAGATGCTTCAAAGTCTCATCTCAGCTGCCACACAAGACAAAATCTCACCGATGAGAACACCAGTGCTTTTGTCTATGTTCCAG
This sequence comes from Trichoderma sp. 2475, assembly GCA_038502285.1. Classification (NCBI taxonomy): domain Eukaryota; kingdom Fungi; phylum Ascomycota; class Sordariomycetes; order Hypocreales; family Hypocreaceae; genus Trichoderma; species Trichoderma sp. 2475. The sequence goes on along the minus strand of JARPVV010000003.1, from coordinate 358,563 downwards.
TTGTGACTGTAGACTTCTCGTAGGCGGTTTGAAGGCAAAGCAGTAAACTTATGACCACTGTGCGCAAGGAAATGAGACCAGAGCACCAGAATCACGCAAAACATGTTGATAAATGTGTCCGTCATGGAGACATCACCCTGGGTTGAGCACGGTATGCTCACATTTTCTCAAGGTTAGCAAGACGCTGGACAACTTATAGATTTTCTAATCGACTGGAAAGTATAGACCAAGACCTTGACCTGGCCGAGTACCGATCAAGCTGCGTTGGAAAGTGCACAATACGCATCATGAATGACTCACTTGAGATGATCTTTGGGTAAATCCCGATACTGTAATTTCTTGTCAGAACTGCAATGAGGTATAGAACCAAGTAGCTACATACTCAGATTGGCAGAATTATAACGAAAAAGCACATCAGTAACCTCATGACAGCATCCAGAAGGAAATTTATCTCTTCTCAAATTTGATCTCTGTGTTTTCTCGCAAAGGCTGCTATAGATTGAGGCCCTTCCTCAGACCTCGGGATATCGTCGCCTCTCATAGATCACTTTAACTTAGCAACATCCGATATTCCAAGCATCCACGTGAAAACTCTCTTCAACCACGCGTCTTTGATCGGCGATCTAGGTGAAGCCCGGCACATGATACGACGATCCATCGTCGGCGAATCTCTTCACCTTGATAGCGGCGTACAGGCTATCCAGACCCTCGGAGTACGCATAAAACATAAACAACTCGTCACCAGCGTCACAAGACACGTCCTTGGCCAGCTCCCTATTGCGTATGCCTATATTACCTTTTATTTTTAGCCGCCCAGAGAATCCATCCACCATGTGAACAGACGCCCCCAAGATAAAACCGACAGAGGGGATCCATCGAGATGCATAAGTAGCATCGTTATGCCGGCTGGCCATCCATCACGAGCCGGCACTCGCTCGATGCACGAAATCTCACCATTTTCCCCTACTGCCAGTACTTAGTCTACTATATTTGCCCCCATCAGCTGCGCACTGGCACCGGCCTGGACATCTTCTTTCAGCTGCTGCTTTGTTTTATTGGGGAGACTAGAGCTCTGCAGAAAAAGCTCCCAGAGTATATTTAGCGAACGCATCAGCATCACGCGACCCCGTCCAAGCGGATCAGCAACCAGACCTCAGGCCCGTTGTGATGTGTCAACGCCGCCGCAGCAGCCTAATCCAGAGGTTGAACGGAATACTGTACAAGAACCAACAGACAGAGCGGCGCGGAATAACCCACACAAATAGATCCCTGGCTGCCAAGAAAACAAAGTGAAATTTCGCAGCGAGAGAGAAATAGAGCACATCGCTCCGCCACCCGCTTAGACTTACAAGTAGACGCCCGGACAAGGGTGAGCTCGCTGGAATCGCCACCGTCTCTGCGGAATCTGGCCCCATCGCAAGATCATGAGGCGGGCTGGGACGTTCCGTGTCGTGTCTAGCCCGGAGCCTGTCATTGCCACACACCCAGCGCTTTTTAGCTGTTGTTTGCACTATCTCGTAGCAGCAGGACTAAGCAGGGAAGCAGGAAAAACCACAACAAAACGTGCCACACCACACAGCCAATTAGAGCCTGAAGGATTGCGCCGACATGAAATCTTGGTGCAGCCAAGGCACATCCCAAGCCCCGACAAAAGATCCAGGCCTCTCTCGCTTCTCTGTTTCTTGGGGAAGAGGAGGGGGCGTGTTTTTTTTTTTTTTTTTTTTTTGTTTTTCTTTGCTGCGTTTTGTTTGTGTTTACACGAATATGGGTGGCTCACGATAATGGACAGGAGGAGCTGAAAAAACAATCTAAAAGCTGCGTTAATGACGTTACATTGCGCGCGCGGCAAGCATTCCGCGCTTTCTGTGGCTTGTTGTTCTTCTTTCGTTTGTTCGTATATCTACAGTATATCTCATTTTAATTTCTCATCTTTTAATTTGTAGATTTTCACGTATGCAGATGGCTGTGCACACCAGATGCGGGCTTTCTTGTTTTCACGAGCCTCGTGGGAAATAACCCAATCACAGCTCGTTCGGACGAAGGGGAGCAGCGCTGCTACACCGAAGCGCATCCGTCGCATAAGCTGCATTCTATTCGCTCGTATACGAAGCAGCATGTCCCTACGCAGGTGTGGAGTGCCCAAAGCATGCGATTCGAGCATGTAAAAACCACAATCTACTTGCTTGGACATTACACGCTTACAGGCCATGTGCGATAGCTGCAATGAGCTTCATCCACGAGGCGAGGCTCGCATCTCTCACCGAAGCTCTCAGCAAGCGTTTCCTTGTATGACAAATGCTCTGATGGAACGTTGCTATGCATGTAGTATCTCCGTATAGAGGTAGTATACGTGACGTGGATTACTGCTCCTACACGTCCCTAGGCTATCGCCACCAAGCAGGGACATACTGTATCATCAAAACTGCCCATCGCCGTGGAATCTCCATCATCTCTGCAGGGAGAAATATCTCAATGGCTGGAAACATGAAATACCAAAAGCTGTGATTCGCCTGTAACACATGTATGAAACAAGCAACTCTTGCCCCTGCGTCTTCAGCCGCACGAAGCAACAGCAAACTTGGCATATCCATCGACATGCTTAGCCCCCAGTCAAATATGATTTGACAAAAGTTTTATCTGCTTTTTCAGCTTGTCTTGATCTGTAGAGGAACCATGAAGAGGCAGAAAACAAGTAATCGCAGAGCAAAAGAGGGTATTGTCGAGTGCCCAGTTTCACAAACACGCTGACAGCCCCTTTATCGCTCTTGTTTTCTCCGAATACTGTTCCGTAGCTAAAACTATACCTTCTGAGGGCTGTATTATTTAGCTTTTCATGTTAGAGTCGTATTATCCTTACACTTTTCCAAATCCATTGCAAGTAATTTCATCCAATAAGTGCATGTATCTTATAACACAGTAAGAATGACAGCCGTACTCGTATTCACATCTCTGCTGTGCCTCCTCTCCTCCACCATACGAGTGCCAATGTTCGCCAAGCTCAGCCACACACACCATTGAAAGAAGTAGAAAAGTTAAAACATCCTTTGCAGAATTCTTAATGCTCTGCGAGACGAGTCATGAAAAGCTCTCCGTTGTGGATCTATTGGAGAGTTGGAAGGGGAGGCTATGGATGCTCCTGTGAAAATCCGAGCAGTCAAAGTTTAAACACAGAAAGGGGGACGCAGATGCCACACCCTTTGGTGATGATTCCTTCACCAAGACAAGCATAACACATCACATAAATTTCAGTCTTACAAATCACAAACATCACTTTCTAATAGCCGCGAGATTACGTGTCCAACATGGTCTCTGTGGAAGCAAAGGGCATGACAAGTCATAATATCTCATCGAGTTGTCATTTCAGGATACCAATCCAGCACATTGCCATCCAATTTGCCAGTTCAGCCGATCAGTAAGGTTAGAAAAGGATATGCAAAGCTCCCACCGCAGGATCACCACACCTCTGCTTCCTTTTAATCACATCTCCAAAAATGTCCAATACCGGCAATATAGATATACATTCATATAGTCTTGGGGAAAATGTTGAGTTGCCGAATATATCCTGTAGAGACCGAGAACACCTCCTGCTTCGTCTGTGACTCATTGAAGGGTTCTTTGCATGCGATCTTCATTTCGGGAATTCGTCAGACGAATCGTCTTGAGTATGTTGCCAGCCTCAAACTAACCATGAGATAATGAGACGATGCGTGTACGCAACCCAGCATATCATTTCTAGAGAAGGATTCCCTGCGGAAATTTGGACTATTACGCACAGCCTGACAAAGGCCAAAGGCCGAAAAGTGACAGATTCATGCACGTGTTTATAGGTACCTAATATAATTTAATTTAATATCAACGTGAAAAGGCCATGTACGTTTAACAATCGGACAATCGTCTACAAAAGTCCACTGCGCATGTCATCAATTGAAAAAGAAATACGGCTCGCCCAAATACCTCGCTCATACGCCCAGTTACAAATCACAGGGGTCAAGATCAATTACGTTTATTTTCTTCTTCTTCAAATTAAAACAAGCCATGTGCTTGTGTCCCTTGTATAGGACCTTTTGACAGCTGCTATAGCGTAAACTAATTCCCCTCCTGGCATGTGAGCTTCTACTTAATCAAGCAATCCCATCATTGCTCCTTTGCCCCTTTGATCCCACCAGAAAACCCAATAATCCACATTTGGATACGACGTCGTCATACCATCCAGATACCACGTTCAAGACGTCCTATTTCTCCGAAGAAAGGTAATGCTGAAGCATACATCAGCCTTGTCAGAGGGAAAAAAAAAAAAAGAAATCCCAATAACTCAAAATTCCAGGGTAATAGAAAAGTAAACCGCCACCTCCACATTCCGGACAAGCATCCAGTTCAGGAACTGACGCTATTCCCATGTAGTGTGATCCCCAACCGTCGGCTGATGGCCACTCACACTCCTCCACGGTTGGACGAGCAGCTTTGGGAATTACAAAAATCCCAGCCCCCCTAGCAGGGAATATATTCCATCAACCGTCGGTCGTATTCCCGTATGTCTGTGTACAGGCACCAACAGCGCAACTAGGTAAGGCTTGCAAAAGAAACAAATAATCATTTTACTTATACAGTACATGACAAACATGCAGTAAGCCCTCTCCCGGTGGCTGTACAGGTTGAACCACTAATTAAAGAACACTGCCGAGTCAAAATACCCGGTCACAGTATATGTTATTCGGGCTTGGGGAGACGAATTGCTCCACCCCTGTTAAAGTCATTATTACCATAACTAGGCAGAGAGCATTGGAACCAACAGTTCAAACTACGAGTGCTGTACGGCGTTCAGGTAGATCACCTGAAACGATTACAAGGCTTCCAAGGGGGGGGGGGTTCCGGCATCTTTCTGGAATAAACCATATTATTGTACCTCCTCCACGGGCATACTCTCGGCATGTATGAATCAGCCGACAAAGCAATCATGGTCTTGTTTCGTATTCCTCAGTCTTTTTCCCGCTTCTCTCGGCCGAAAGCATCTGACTAGGTAATTTGCCATGTCATATTTAAGGTAGTGACGATCAAACATGTGTGCCTTCGCCAGTATCAGTAGCCTAACTAAGTAATACATGGCATCATCTCGCCTCAGAAGCTTCGGCCAACTTCATCACCGCCCTCGACGCGCCGGTCAGTCTTTGAGTGCGAAAGAACTGAAAACCTGCTCAGCTTTGAACGCCGGTAGAAAGGAAGGGGGGGAACAAAGGGGTCATAAAAGAGTATGGTATAGTAAGCCAATACCCCGGGGATTTTCTCACCTCTTACATGTACGCAGAACCACCAATTATGCGTAAGTTCCCGAATCCAGTAACACGGCACTGGTCAACCCCACAACCCGTAGAAGAATATTCGGTGATGCAACCCGAGTCTGAGTGAGATCACTGCCGCATTCTTGCTTCTTTGCATGCCTGGTCAGGCTTGGAACAGCATGGGTGTCCCTTATGCCGCCAGGCTGCCCCTCCATCGACGAAGCTATGGGCTGTCTAGGTCCCTAAGCCCCAATGTAGGTGGAAGCGAAAAGGGAAATGCATGGCTGCTAGTCGACGCACGAGTATGAGCTCTCCCTGTAGTCCACTCCATACTGTAGCGCTTGGGAAGAAGCCTAGAGCATTTTCCACCGGCGTCGATTCGTCGCTGCTGGTGAAGCCTGCATATGACGAGTAATATCGGTGTGGCAGCAAGGGTATACCAAATAAGGGCTCCATCCTGCTACACCTCCCCCATAAACCATGCCGGTACTAAAAAGATTTACCACAAACACTAAAAACGTATAGCTATAGCTAGGCGTGGTAAAAATGAGAGAATATGGGTGAGTTGTAACCACTTTGGGCAGTCATCATCGCAGCCCATCTCTAAATTCGTCCTGCTGGCGGAGCAAGGCCAAAAGCCCGAGAGCCGAATGGTACCCATTCAAGGGACGGTGATGGGTGGCTAGCGATTTAGCATAACGGGGAAATAGGGGCGTTAAGAAGCTTAGCTGCCGGAGAGAAATCAAATCCGGAGAGGAAATGAAGAGACGGAGAGATAGAAAGAGCGAATGACAAAACGAGAGGACAGCTCCGTGGCTAATCTCATCACACCGGACGGGCGAGCGAGCGAGCGAGCGGTGTTCGCGACATAAACCTCGCGTGCCGAGACTGCGCAACAGACAGCTAATATCCCAATGGTAATATCTTAGTAAGGCACCACGGCTGATGAGCATCTTCCAGATACACGGGTTATCAAAGATGAGATTGGCATTCCAGCAATCCCTGCTCTGCCATGTCATGAGGTTGCATCGGCGCCTCTCTTCAAACCAATGCGACGCCACGCTTCGGCTTCCTCTCTGTCTCCGGCTCTCCTCCCCAGAAGCAAAACGCGCGCTACGGGGGGTGGCCTGTCAGGATCTGGTTACCACCCCCATTCAGCCGCGGCGGGCCGTGGGCCACGATCACAGGCCACACCACTGCCCGTCATTGCAAAGCCTTTTCGGAGCGACTCCCCAATTCTGCGAAAGTGTGACACCATCACCCCGTCTCCGCAGCCGTGGTTCAAGTTACTCCGTCTGTTGTGATAGAATACCTACCTGTGCCCGGCTCATACAGTAGCTACTTGTCTCGAACGGTGGGGGACGCCCTGGGTCTGCCTCATCTCGCTCATCTCGCTCGGTCAAAGGGGGGGCCATCGCCACGTACTTGTACGACTCGGCGGCACTTCTAAACCCAGTGTTAGTTCCTGAGTCCCCCCGTTCATCAAGACCTTTTCCGGGGCATCCCCAAGTGGGCCTTCCCCCAAAAAGGACCTGTTTCGTTCTGGACACCGAAGGAAAAGCCTTCGCCCGCTAACTGAAAAGCGCCACGCCCCAGGGAAGAAGCGCCGCCAGGACGCCGAACTCCAACTTTTCCTTTACGATAGCATCGCCGAAGAGAAATGACACTGAGCAGCAATGGTTGGCGGATAAGTGGGCTTCGCTCGGGCAGCTGAATTATCTATGCCATCTAGCAGAACGCCTACTGTCGTTAGATAGAAGGCCGGTCCATGAGCACGCGGTATTTTCCCCTCACTCTTGTCTTTACTTTAATTAGGTAGCTGTGAGTTTGGTTGAGTGTAGGCAGCGCGATACTGCTCGTATCGCAAGCATGTACAAATAAGTATTTGGTATTTGCATTAAACAAGTATTAAGGCCTTGGCTTCAACCGGGGAGGGCCCGCCGTCGCAACCAAGCCCTGGCGACCAAGAGCTTCTCCTGCGCAAGATCTGCCGCTGCGGCAGGGTGCCCGGCAGATGAACTGCGTACCGTCGAACCATGGAGGGTGAGTCGGAGTAACAGCGAGCAACCCTTCTGTAGGAATAGGGAATAGGGCCGGCGACGTTGTGACCACAGAGGCTAGATGATGCCGCCCATCTCTCTTTAATGGATGCCGCGGGCCGCCGCTTCGCTGCTAGAAGCTGCCTCTGGCTTCTTCCCGCGAACAGGCGCGTTTCTGCAGCGTGGCCGGGATGCCACGAGGGATTCTCCTGGCGCCATCATCTCAAATTCCGGCTGTTTACGTGAACCTGGTGACATGCACGTGGGACTCCAGGGATCATGGTACAGCAGGTATCAGGCAGACCTTTGGGGGGAGCAGGACGGGCGCGCATTATTTTTCTTTTTCAGGATAAGCCCTGGCAACCAGGCTGTGGGGGTGAGAGACAGCGAGAGAACAGAGCCAGGAAGAAACAGAAGCTCTGCTGGTGAGACGGCGCGTGCTAGGGGTGTAAGAGGCCATGCCCAAGTTGAAGCACGCACATAACTTGCAGAGGCTTGGAAGTGCGGTTGTATTCCGTCCTCGTACTGAATGGGGGTCCGCGGCGTGGTTATGAGTCGGGGCCTTTGGAAGCGCTGACACCAAGCTGGCTCTAGAACTTTGGACGAGAAAAGAGGCGCAAGCCTAGTACCGATTACCCCTTGCGATGGAAGCCCAGGCGCTTCTGTTCTCTAAAAACGTACGATCTCGGCTTGGCGGATTGGGAGGAAGGCCAACAACAGCAATATGCTCGTGTATACGGAGTAGTGAGCGCCTCTGGCTGGGAGGCTTTGCTTTTTGTAGAAAGCATTGCGGCACATCATCTGTCGGCTAGCCCAGGCATGACTCCCACCATCCCGGACTTGTAATAGAACGGCACTTGAACTAGAAAGTGCCGAAAGAAACGCCTGCTCCGGACTGGGGTAGCAGCTCTTTTGGCATGGTTCCAAGCCAAGCGCAGCCTGTAATTCCCATTACACACTGTTTTGTTACACTTCGTTCTGCTGCTCACACACACACATGTGTGTGTGTCTTTTGTCTCTTATCTCTCCGATGCTCCCCTTGCGTCAGCTGGAAGCTGAGCCGGATGCGTGTTCCGCTATACATTCTCGCATGATTCAGGGAGCTAGTTGTTTGTGTATTACCCAGATCCACTGAAAGGATTAGCTTGTGATTTCCCCGAATTCCGGAGTTATGGAGACACCAGCTGGGCCGTTCGCTCGGTACTGTGCATACAGTACTTGCGATAGTAATGGCTGCCCACGATGGTTAAATAGGAGGGATGCAGTAGCACTATCTCTCTGACGGTGGATATTCGGGCGCAGCTATGCAAGCGTTGACCAAAGGGGAAACCCGTCTGGAAGCCACGAAATTTCGCGGCCAGAAGTGCGTAGATAGCGTGGTCACTGTTCTCGGTAAGTACGTAAGTAAATGCTAAAGGCATTTCAGCTGTCTGAGCTTGATCGACGGCTGGAGGCTAATGCTTACCATTCACTAGGATCTCAGGGTTGACTGGTGTGATGTCTAGCCAGGATCGTTGACGCACAGAGCAAGCTCCATAACTTCAAAACGCATGTTTCTGCGACAAATGGTATCTTTAAAGGACAGCGCGCTTGGCGTTTTGGGCGCCTTGCTTTCCGATGGGATCGGGGCGAGAGCTTAGAGAGCTTAATGTCCTTCGATGTGGTGCGGTACGGGCTCCAGGTTTAACTTGTCTCAGGTACGCACAAGTACCGGACTTGTCATCCGTACATGTGTAATTGCAGTGCCTGGTTCCGTTTTGCTCCGCAATCTGTACGGAGTGAGTGAATACTACTATTTTAGGCAACTCTCTGTAGCTCGTACATAGGTAAGCTGTTGGTCTTGAGAAGGATTGCTGGAAAAGCAAAAAGTTCGAGTCATTGGCCAAACCAAACTGGCTTGGGGGGTTTGATCCCGGCCATATAGTAGGGTATATCATATCGAACACTGCAAGCTATTCCAATTGGAGTCTGCCTCGGTACCTAAGAGCTGGCACAATGCCGACTGCCAGAACTTTGTGGATACATAGTTTGACTCCGCCTCCAAGATTCGTTTGCTGTTGGGTCGATGGCGAGCAAAATTCTGAGCCGTTTGTGCCTGTTCTATCCACTTCTCAACACTAGTAACATCCCCTGTAAGTCTCGGTAGTCCGCGAAGCAAAAGTACTCTTGCTTCCAAGATATGGAAAATATCAAAGAGATTGTCTCCTGGTGGCCGATTTTAGCTACGCGGCTCCCACAGCCGGCATCCGAGCCGTGTAAGATTGCGTTGACGTCGACATTGAGCATCTTGTAAGGATGTGACGTTTCCCCAATTATACAGCAGCCTGCCGAGCTGAGGAGCTGCTCGTATATGATACGATGAACCTGGGCCGTTGCCACTAGGGGCATATACAAGTACAATCCACCCTGTAAAAAGCGGCTCGGACAGGCTCTTGTTACCGTCTGCAAGGCAAGGAACAAGCACGCATTTGAGTTGATGACCGCAATCTATTACGTTCCTGCCAATGAACGGGTATTCCTAGAAAGGGGGCATGCTGTCTGGCTAATATGTGCGATACATACAATGACATATGCTCTGCGTAGCGTGTTTGTATGAGGTACCTTATACGTTTAGTTCAACCTCGCCAGTATCAAAATCCCGCGGAGATAGAGTCATAAACAGCACATAGCCCGCGGCGTGTAGGAGATTTTGCTTTAGCTAGAATGAGAAAGAAGGTTGCAACGTCCAGCATCAGCACTGCCATGGGAAAGGCTCCAGATGATAGATTATTGTAAAGCTCAAAGTGTACTGGGCGATGTCTTTCATCAGAAGACGGATGTCGATGGTGCTCCAGATTCTTGCTAGTAGTATCTACTGCTCTGGGGGAGATGTCGGCAGTGGTTGAATATGACCAGTCGGCCCCTGAATATACGTAACAGCCAAGTGGCTAATGACTCAGTGTTATGCCGGTAGATTTCTCCCATCGTTCGCCTCGCCAATCATCAAAGAGTGTGTCATACTCTAAACTGTCTCGGCATATAGTTTGGGAATCTAATCGCGGATGGGGGATGCCGGCAGATGAGCAGCAGTGCGTGCTTTGAGGAAGCTAACAATGTGCGCTGACACAGATCAATCTCGCGATGCGTATATGGTGAGCAGCATCTCAGAAAAGCGCACCACACTGGCTACTGTTTGCAATGATGAATTACTTCTTTAGCTGGCTAAGTCGGATACCGTGCCTAGTAGTAAATCAAGCAGAAGGGTTCCGCACGTAAGGGGGCTTTGCTCGTCCGTTAGAACTGGGGATACCAGCCTTTCAATCGTCTTAAAAAATTTCTTTGCCACAGTAGCTTGCGAAAGCCGACGCCAGCGAATGTGATTCGAAGCCATTTAGCGGTTCTGTCTCGTAGGACGCCTGTGCTTGAATGAAGCATTTGCGAATACACATTAGCGGCGGGAAAAAAAATTATACAACCGAAGGCACGTTACACTCAAAGACCTGCGGTGAAGACGTTGCGATTTTGCGGTCTGATCCATACGCCGTGGGGGCGGGTACTAAACAGATGATCTTGCGTACCATGTCTGAACAAACAAAGGCGATCTCTTGCTTCGCTTCTCTTAGTTTTCTAGCCACTACTTTCTCGCCTCTCGCGATTCTGCTCTTGAAGATAGAACACGTTAGCAGCAAAGATGGTGCTCACACTAATATTCGTATTTTCATAGTACAAAAGTACACCGTGAGATGCCACTGAAGTGAATGGACTTACCTGGACCGGTCGACACCATTAGTCAGTTCGAGAAAAGGTGTACTTAAATGGTAGTCAGATCTTAGCGACATGGTTTTCGCCGGTCTTACTACGTACCCATGGTACAGGACGGGTCCTCCTCAGCCATGCCTTAACTTCCACCAAGCTATCCAGATTCATATCCATCCTGGACCCTGAAAACCGCTGTACAGTATGGCCAGTCCTGCTACTGTACTTTATTAGCAATGAGTGATACTTGTACCCATGCATCATCCCTCGCGGCATCGTACCGCCACAGCTATAAATGGCTACCGACCGTGAGACATGGGGTCAATAACGACAGTTCTACATAATGTTGCTCAGAGCACCTCAGGAATAATTGGAGAATAATTGGAGCAGGACATACTTGTAGGTATTTCCCTATTCCATGTAAATGAACCTCTTCGCGAGAGCCATCGCTATCGTCTAAGCGCGCAACAAGAGGGGCCTGCTAGCTGTGACGACGTTGATTGAAGACTCGGCCGAGCTGGCTCGTTCTCGCGTACCGGTAATTAGCGTTGCATGGCTGATCCGGAGATGGTGCTTTTTCAGGCAACTAGGAGCCGGGACTCCCATGCTAAGGTCACGGACTTGGGCGGGCAAACCGAACGATAAAGTGGGTTCCGGGGTACAGACAAGCGTATAGAAGGTATTGAGTTGTAATAGGTAGTTGTCAAAACACATTCAGGGTTCAACGCCTGCGTAAGACGCAGATACGTGTGTCGCTTGTGCCTCATACAACCGCATCCAGCGCATCCTTTGTTTTGTCATCCAACATTGATCGGCAGCCGGTTCTTGCAAAGAGCAATGGTACTTGAATGCACTGGTTATTTGTCAACCGCCTTCATTTGTAGCACACCCATCGAGCCAGTGGATCTTGGCCCATGCTCTCTGACCCAACGGAGAGCGGCATGATACGGCGGTCGCGGGCGTATTAGCAGCCGGTACATTCGGCGAACTTGTTCCTGGCGCTCCGAGAATACCTAGTAATGATGATCCCGCTTTTGGTCAAACAGAGCAATGAGGGACAAGTAGCCGAGTGATGCATGCTCCCTACGAAATACAGTGAGGAGCATATCAAGCAGAGATTGGTTGGCTGTCCACATCACACGCGAGATGTACCTGTATTAGTAGGGTCCGAAAATCCAGTAATAAATCGATACGCTCCATTCGCTGTAACTGACTGCCACAATATCTTTGCTTGAATTCTCCTGATACGCCTTTTTCTCATCCAACGATTTGTCCATGGCTTAGAAGGAATCACAGCCAGACAGAGCACACTGTTGCTTGGCCTTTTCAGTGTACTTTACAAACCCCTGATGCTGGTACGTGCTCATCTTAGCAAAAAGAATATTCCAGCGCTTCCATGCCGGGGGCTCAAAGTCCGTGCTTTCAATGGCGTGGCGATCTAATAGCCCCGGACTGGGGGTATGAAGTACCAAAATTATCCGCAGGGCTTGCTGTGGAGTTAGTGTCTTAGCTGGTGCGTTCGCTGGTGACCCGCCTTGCGCTATTTTCCTTTCTGTAGTGTATGACGGCTGTTCTCTTGTTTCGATAGTGGCCAGCACGGCGTCAATGGATGTCGAATGCAAGTCTTTGGTTCACTTATGCCATGTGTATTTGGTAAAGCGATACCGGAAGAATATCCCAATGGCGAGCTCCCCATAGAGCTGACATGTTTAGCTAGACAGCAGTAGGCCTCTCAACTGGGGGCTGAGAACTGGGGCCACGGGAACTACATTGAACTTTTTTCATGGCTTTGTGGCATTTTGATCGAAACAGCCAACTGGTAAAAATTCAAACGGAGATTGGTCACCGGTTCTCTCCGGCTCCGGCTGTACTCGTGCACTGCAAGGAGTGTACGGCAAATGCTGTTGATGTTTGCACTACCTCTAAACTTGGCTGTAAGTCGACTAGAGGGGCAGAAGATCGACAACTGAAACTCTGCCGCGTTTGCGTGAAAGCTGCGCGAATCACTGCCCTAAGAATGTGCCGTTAAGGCTGGATAGAAGGCCATGGTGAGGATGCCAGCGACCTGGGGCCGTACGTAATATACCCGCTGCGAGTTCCACCCGCGTGCGGCTGAAAGATAGGCAATAGATACCTACCTGGACTTTCTGTATAGCCGCAGTGTTTTGGTAGTCTCCGCACAACTCAGGCCTAGTAGAAGTAGCCTTTGTTTGATATATATAGCCTGGGGAATTCACTTTGCCGGATAAAGTAACTTACAAGCAAAATAATGTTGGAAAGTGGCCCGGTATAAGTGATGGAAATGCAATGATAGCGTCAACTGAGTTATCGGTCTCAGGGAAGCCACGGCAGCTACAAGCACGGAACAACCCCTTCTTTGGGTAGATAGGGTAGCATTGATCGTCCTCGCGTGTAAGAGTTTCCTCGGGCAAAAGGTGGATTCGCTGTCCACAGCGACGAATAAAAAATCCGCCAACAGCAGTCATGGGTATGCCATACTGTATAACGCTTTTCACTCAATCTGCATTGTTTGGAGTACTATAAAGGATCGCCGACGAACCGTCAAAGGATGGTATAGCCAACACCCCCGCTCCTGTAACAGTGCCTCCCTTCCAGCAGGCTCGCCTATTGCGCGGTACCAGGGCTGGTTGGAGGAATATGATGCTGTTTTGTTCTCGTAACTTTTTCCAAGTCTCTCTGGCCGTCATATGATACACATATCATACGCCTAACGTGCCGAGCGAAGGAGCGCTGCTAGAGCCAACACCAAGGCGGGCGGAATGAAACATCAGCTCTGTATAGTGGTACCTAGTACAAGGTAGGCGTTGTTATTGCGCGCAAAGATGGACGTAGCTGTACTACTCCGGATGAGTAACATTGGCCGAGGCTGTGGACAAGTTCCTACGGAACCTAATGCGAGGGGCCAAATCTGGGCATAAAGTATCCAAAGAAAGAATGCGGCGGTGGATGTATTGCTCTAAACATGTGAGTACTCGTACGCTTGAGCTGCAAATTCGGACATGGGAGTTTCATGGTTGCCCTAGGGCCGGCTTTTGAATGACGATTGTTTTTGTTCCTTTTTAGAGCGGCAAATGGTGTGCACAGGCCACAGCGAATCTTTTGGATTGCCGACCAAGGAACCTAGACTCGCCACGCAATGAAACCACACCCCGCCCGCTCACTTGCTATAAGGAAGCGAAAGCGATGAGGCATCCCTGGCCGCTGTCTGCTCGGGATAAATGTTGATTATTTAACCTTGAGTGGAAAAAAGCAGGTAGAATTGTCAGCCGATAACTTGCTATTGCGAAACGCGACCGGCCAGTATACGCAAGTGTCTATGAAGAGATAGACTATGTCGACTGCATGCTGTAGCTAAAAGCATTTGTGGCCAACTGACCTCATCAAGGGACTTGTAGGTACGAGTGGGCAGAGGTGTCAAGTGAAGGGGCCGTAGTCGAAGGCCTCTGCGCGTTTCTGATCTAATTGCTTCGGACGCCGATCAACGAATGGCCAAAGCCTGTGAGCTTGGATCAATCGTCGCGGCCACTGATCGGAAGTCAAGCTGTGATGAGTTCAGTATTTCACTTGAGATGTTTTGGATTCGCTGATCCACGGCACACCACTGTACGTGATAATCTGCAGTCGCTCCCACCCAGATGGTTACACCACTGCAACCACCGGTTCCAATAATAACCAACCCCAGAAGGTCGGAATGCTTGCCGAGCTCATCTTTTTAGTGCGCCGAACACCCTGTCGCGAGATCCCTGAACTTTTCTGCTGGCGACCCTTGTAATGTGACCTCAGGCTGTTGTAGCGAGAAGCAGGAGGCGCTTGTACATGTACGGGCAGAGGGCCCGCAGCTCATGGTACTTTTGGTTGTCTCAGCCCGGCTCTTGTGCACCACGGCCCCGAGAAGTAGCACTGACTCGCAGTATAAACCAACATACCACACACCAGCTTGGTTCTCCGTTCTCCGTGACCAACATACTGGACAATCTTCAACCAACGTGCTTTTTTTTGGTGGATATATTTTTAGGCAGATATCATGATCCAACGAACGGTCGCACTGGCTAATAAATCCTGCTGCGCACGAGGATGCTGGCAATATCGGCGTGTTCAAAAGTGCGCTGTGCAGGGAGGATGCTGCAGAGTGCTTCTCTTCTGGTGGCAGTGCCGTCGGTGTTGGTGCGCGAATGCACTCACGGTATACGAACCGACCACGGCCTGGCCTGTGAAAAATGGGTTCGGTATCCGCGGAATTAATGCGCGTGTGTGCTGTGGCTTGGGACTCGACCGTGATGTGATGCCGCTGCTGCACATGCCGGCAGTACTGAATCTCGCCCTTTGTCTGCGTTGAGCCTCTTCGCACATCGAGTGCTCGATCTGCCGGGCTGTAAGGGGCGGTGGCCGTGGCACCGGCGCTGGGCGTGTGTGTAGCGAGGCAAGGCGAGGCACTGGCCGCCGGCAAACGTCCAAGTGCTATCGATTTGTAATGCGGTGGGTATCGAGATGCCACGAGCCTGTGACGATTCGTGCCAGCTCGAAGAGCACCAGTCTATCAGCCGGGTGTGATAGGCGGGAGACTGTTGGCTGCGTCGAGACAGGCCCTGGACCCTGGCGGCGTGAGAGAGAGAGTCAGGACGGAATTACAAGTACGCGTACTCGTACTTCGCAGGCAGTGAGATCGGCTCTCGTCATTTTAGCTTCTGATGGCCGGGTTCGTGCCTTCTGGGTGTCTTGCTCCCGGCACTTGCTCGTTCCAGCACGAGCCTCCTACATACTCCCAGTACCTGCCGACCTGGTACATAGAGAAGCCGCAGTATCAAGCGAGACCCTGTATTGCTGTTGCTGACGGCGCACGCTGCAAGTACACACACGTAAGGTAAGACAAAACCGGCAAGTGCCTCGATCAGAGAAAGGAGCAATAAGCCTTACCCTAGGTATCTAAGGTAGGTAGGTTTCTTCCAGTTTGTTCGTAGCGCTATGCTAGCTGTACCTAAAAGTAGGTAGTACCGCCTGTGAAGCATTGAATTATGGTGGCAGTCGCGGCTGCCTGCCCTGCGACCTGCTCGATTTCGGCTAAAAGACGCACGATAGATGGCACTTGCCATATCAAAAAAATAACAGGTACTTGCACTTGCACTTGAAAATACCAAGGTACATCAAATGAAATCACAAATACTCCGTCCCAGTGCCTGGCAGACTCTTCTCGCATCCTCCACCAAAAGTGCCATCTCCGCGAGACTCCGTCCATCTCCCGCTCCTGCTGCGTTGCCTCCTGGAATTTCCTCTGCGGGAGTGACAGACCGGCGAGAGGGTGTGCGCGGTGCGGCTGACTTGCGTCGCTTCACCCATGTCGCTATACGCACGCCCTTCCAGCCACGGCAAAAGGTGGTGTGTGCGCAATCTGTTTCCGTGGGTGCGCGTGTGTTCTGCTTTCTTTCTGCGCGAACCACGCCGCTGTTCTAGGGCCCAGTCAGCCATCAATCCCCTTAGCGCACGACCAGGATGCCCTATTGAGTATCAAGACCGGCCAAGGCCAGCTCAGGCTAAGGGAAGATGCCTCGTACGGACGCCAGCCACAGTCGACAAATCTCCTAGCAGAGGTTTTTTCTTTTTTTTAGGAATACCGTGCCGCTGCTAGACCGATGCCCTTCTTGCAAGTACTCGAACGGCCTATCTAGCTCAGCCGTGTCCTTAATTACGCCGCGAAGAGGTATGGGATCCTGTGTCCGGCAGTGCAAGGCAGCTTGTACTTGCAGCATTGCAGCAGCTCCGGCGTATAGCGGCGCCTCATGCTGTGAAACCTCTCTGCCGGGCCAGGCCGATGAGGCTTATGGCCATGAATGACGCTGGCCAGACACGCTGGCTGGCCAGGCTGCCGTCATGGGCTGCCAGCACCTGAGCATATCATCGTCGCTCGGCCCCGGACAACGGCCCCCCCCATGATGGCATGACGACGACGGGTCCGTTGGCTGCTAGCACGGCCAACTGTGCGCTATGCTGTACCAAAGTACTACTGTAGGTATTTGTGCGCACTGGATTCAATCTCGTACCTGTAGGTGCTCCATTGCCTTGGATACATCTGCGCCCATGCTCTTGGCCTGGTCCCGGTCTGTAGGGCCGCGGCAACAACGACGGAGTGGATCATCTCGCACGTGTGGCAAGGTGCAAAGGTGGGCTGGGACGCTCCATATTCACAAGTTCAGGTCCGGAGCGGCACTATCGAACGGTCCTTTTGGGGCTTCCTCTAGGCCAAGGACCCCTCCAGCCACTTTTGACTCGAGACTGATACCGACCAACGACTTGGCTAGCCAGATAGTTATTTGCCTTGTATCCACCAAGGCGTGTCTCGATTCCGGGCCAGCATACAGGCCTCAGCCGTGTCCGGCCCATTGGTAACTGCCCTTGTTGGTCTCGTTTGGGGTTGCTTCGGTGTATCTGTTCCTCTTCTACCGTTCAACTTGACTGGGTCCTGCTAGCTCCCCTCGCCTACCTTGTCCGTCTCTTTTGGGGGACTCTTTTTTTGTGGGCGGCAGTGGCTCAAATCTCAAAAGCCACTGATACCCTCCTCGTCGCTTCTTCGCTCGCCCACATCTTCCCCATCTTCTCCCCAGATTCAGCAGCTGGTACTAGTGACTGCTGGGCCATTTACTTCGACCTTTTTGTTTACAAAGCGAGGGGGGAAAAGAAAGGAAAAAGGAAGACGAAAATAACAGTTCAGCCCCGCTGGCCTTTGATCTTATTTCTTCGTCTCGTTTGCTTCGTTTCCCTGGCTGGCAAAATATTCATAGACTGGACTCCCCATCTAATCCTTGACAAGAGATTTTCACAACAGCTCGAATCTGCTTCATTTAACTCACTGAACCAGCGATCTCATATCTGGACTATTCATCTGTTGTTGGTCTTTACGGCTCCGCCACTCACCTGGCAGCCTTCTCCTCTTGATCCTGTGGAACAGCCCGGGGGAGTATTTCTTTCGACGCTTATTAGCCACTCCTTTGTCGCTAGGCGCTCTCCTTCCTACTTAACTCCTCTGGTTTTCAGGGTATGCGATTTCATTAGCTACTGTCATCTTAAAAAAGAACAGTGGCATCTTCTCCTCGATGGGTGGATTACCAGCTCTAGACTCTTTGCATCGAGTTCCGCCGCCGGATACACCCCCTGAACTTATAAGTCCAAGCGCAACCTCGTTCTCTTCCAGGTCGTCTCCTCTAGAAGAACAAGCAGCCTGGGGACCTCGCGCGCCGGTTTCACTCACTGCTGCTTCCATGTCCCACTATGGCAAAACCTCTGTCGATATGTCTTCTGAGAATAATGCAGAAGGTAGCCGAGGGCGACAAGAATCCGTTGGCAGTTCGTCTGTCCGACAACAGCTTCCTTCGCTAAGCAGCCTTTTTGGTCCACCAGCGTCTTTGCGATCCCTCAGCTCACCACAGACGGAGCGCCCTGGCCTTTATCCTTCACCCTCACCCTTGGACAGACCGCGGCTCTCGTCGAGCGGAAATCTCTCCGGCTCCTATTTCCCGCAAACCATTTCCTCTTCTCTACCACAACAGCGAAACTCTTACGATATTAAATATGATCACCACGACAGACAAGCCGCCCACCCTCTAGCGGCCCCCTTTGCTGGACCGCATCCATCTGAATACCCGGACCACGGCCACAGGGCCTCGGACGCACGCTACGAGCCAGAATTAGCCAGGAAGTGGTCAGTCTATCGTGAAGATGGGAGGCAAGAATATCCCGTAGGACCTCGCGATTCTTTGTCGTATTTGCCACCGCAGGACAAATTCCGGCCTCAGCTGTCCACGCCCAAGGGTCCAGCCAATGATTACTCCGAACGTCGATCCAGTCAAGCAGTACACAGCTCGGATACAAATGCGCCCTCAGCTTCAGCTGCTGCCGTTACTGCCGAAATTGCTGTTTCTAAAGATGGTCTGGGACCGAAAATTTGGACAGGCACGCATTTCCTCCCGCGATTCGTGCGAGCAGCCGAAGTACCAGGTGAAGGGATGTGCTATTTCTACGACGATGGGAGCCATTGTAAAACTGTGATTGATGGCGAGGCGGTGAATGCCCACTGGGGCGTGACCAAGGCCGGGAAGCCTCGAAAGCGACTGGCTATTGCATGCGTAACCTGCAGAGAGAAGAAGATCAAATGCGATCCGGATTATCCTCGATGTGTCCAGTGCGAGAAGTTTGGTCGCATCTGCAAGTTCAAGAATGCGTGAGTATCCATTTGTATGTGTGCATTGCTAGAGACCATGTTGACATTATGTCCAGGCCAAGAGGAGGTCATAACACTTCGCCATCGACTTCTCCCATAGAGCTTGATGATGGCCGGCAGCACAACGGCTCTCTTGACGCCGGCGACCTTCGACGCTCAGTCAGCGACGCCAGCTCTCCGAGATCGCCCCAAGCTGGGATGCATGCAGATTCCCCAGATAGAGGTTACGGCAAAAGACTTAAGATTAGCTCCGAGGCGTACATCGCTAATGGCGAATCCCCTGCTTCATTCAATCCAGTTACTGATTACTCGAACCCGAGAATCACTGAACAGCAGCCTTTCCCCGAGCCAACTAGAATTTCTGATGACGTTCTCGGCCGCGCTTGGCGGACAGATCCCTTTGCATCGAATCCTCACTTGATCACAAGCGCTTTGACTAGATTCTTCGCCAATGTCGACAGCACCATGATTCTGCAATTTCTTCCCGAAGAAATCTTCAAATATTGGGTTATTACTTCTGTTGACCGCAAAAGCCCTGAAGATCTGATGCTACTGTACAGCATGCTCGCTGTTGGTTCTGCACTCTGCGGTGACCCCAAGCATATTGCCTATGAGTATGCTCAAGTAGCGCATTATGCGCAAAAGATGACGGAGTTACAGTGTTTGCAACTAGTACAGAGCAGGATTCTCCTTGCCGTGTACTATATATCAACATGCCGCACTAGGGAGGCCGATGAGCTGGTTGCTTCTGCGGCTGCCAGCGCCGCTTGTCTACAACTAAGTCTGGAGCTTGATCACTCTCGGGAGTCATCTATGACCGCTTTCCCTCTGGGACTTACTAGAATAACCTATGCTGAATCACGCAAGAGGACGTTCTGGTCTCTGTTCATGCTGGAAAGGCTAAGCGGGCTTTTCCCAGAGAGGCCGGTAATGCTCAATGCAGAAGATATCTATGTGCAGCTTCCTGCCGATATTCACAGTTTTGAGAAGGGGATCGAGGCGCAATCACGAAGCTTTGATCCATACGAGCTTATTAGAGTTCCTGAGCAACACTCCGATACCGCTGTCGGTGGATACCACATCGAGATGGTGCATATCTGGTCCGATTGCCAAGCTACCATTTATAGGATGGCTCTTAGGAGAACTCCCCTCGAAGCGGAAACCATCAAGCTACAAGCTCTCGTCGAGAAAGCCGAGAAATGGAACTCCTCTTTGCCCTCTCGTATGACGTTCGGCGGGACAAACCTCGAAGCCGCTGCCTATACCAGGAGCATCGGTACTTTCCTTAGCATGCATCTTCTTTATCATCATACAATGATTGAATTGAACCGACATCGCCACGGGGCCAACCAGCTTCCCAAAGATGTGCAGATGGAACACTCAGCCAGATGCCGGGACCATGCAAGCAGCGTCATTGACATGCTGAACTGTCTTGAGCGTATCTTGAGGGTTCGACCTACGCTGCTAAGCATCCCCCCTCCCGCCATGGCCATTGTTGTCACAGAAGCTGTCGACGTCTTGACTGCAGGTGGGCCAATGACAGTCCTAGGAGAACTGATTGACCGAGTTCGAATTGCAAAGTCCGCTGTTGATAAGATGACTGGCGTCTGGGGATCATCTTCCAAAGACCGATTGGCGATTGACCGGCGCCTCCAAAAATTGAATCGAATCCGCGAGCAAGGATCCCGATCACCAAGCCCTATCCAAGGCTATCGCCTGCTTCCTCTCTCGGAAGAAGTCAGAGACAAAGAGAATAGCCACTGGCAAATTTTCGATCCAATTGAGGACACATTCCCCAAGGATATGGATATGGTTTACATTGCACTTGATTAGACCAAGCCCGGCCATAAAGATTTCCTGCACCCTTCTTTTAGCAAGGTACAGAAGCGAGTTACTTTGCTTGCTTCCTTTCTACGTATATATACTTTCCCCCCCCTTTTTTCCTTCGCAGCCTTGTTCTGTCATTAGTTTTGGTTTTCTCTTCTGTTTCCCTTTTCCTATTGGCTTTGGATTTGCATCGGCATTGTAATCATGAAACGTGTTATGGCATAATTTAGCGTTTTAGACAGCTGCCCATTTGGGTAGATTAGGAGGCATCAAGATCAGGGCAACTTGAATCGGATGACGCAGGATGGGGAGTTTGGGGCATTCGATCTATCAAGGAGGTCTTGATGAAGGATCTTTGTATTGACTGGGAGGCTACAAAATCTATATGACTTGTCACGTTTGATGTCTGTATTTATATATAAACTACATTTCAAGTATAAATGATGAACATTGAAGTACTAGTATGGGATTGTCACGTGTCGCTTTGGTGCAATGCTCCATACAGTGAATGAGCCTATGATTGATAATAACACTGTATGATACGCTACCCAGGTAGTTCAAGAAAGAAACAATCAGAACAGCGACTGTGATAGATACCTATTCTTCTACTTATTTAATATCTTTGGGTTTGTGCCCAATAGTTCTATTTTTGGTTGCTTCAAAATTAAAGAAGAAAGAAGAATCGGAAAAATTGGAGGCATCACTATGCCGCTCTAAGAGTTTTAATCAGTCTCGGCGTCTTATAATTTTTCCTACCTCTCACTCAACGCCCTTTCATGTCGCGGCCCTGAAATATCTTGGCATATGCCATTGCGAATATCGGATAACACTATGATAGCGATGAGCTGTGGCGCTTTACACAATGGCTTTCCCAGATAGGCCCGTGGCACATCTTCTCGGCTCCAATGGTTTGTTTCATCTCCCGTTACAACCAACACCAGCCTTGTTGTATTGGATTCCTTCTCACGCTTCTCTAGGCCCCGTCCACGCCGTAACTTATTCTGCTTCTCCCGGCAACTACATCATCACCGGGTCGGCAGATCGCTCCATCCGGCTGTACAATCCCTTCCCCAGCACGTCCATCCCCGAGATCCGGCCCAGCGCAAAGCCGGCCGTGCCACAGGGGCGCCTCATCCAGACGTACGCCGCGCACGGCTACGAAGTCACCAGCCTCGCCATCGCGGCCGACAACGAGAGCTTCGTGTCTGGGGGCGGCGACCGCGCCGTCTTTCTGTGGGACGTGAGCAAGGCGGTGACGACGAGGCGGTTCGGCGGCAACGCGCAGGGCCATTCCGCGAGGATCAACTGCGTGAGCTTCGCGGGCGCGGGGGACTCGCTGGTGGTGAGTGGCGGGTTCGACACGACGGTACGGGTGTGGGATGTGCGCAGCACGAGCTTCAAGCCGATTCAGGTGCTCAGCGAGGCGAGGGACGCAGTGACGAGCCTGGCGGTGATGGGGCCGGAGGTGGTTGCGGGGAGTGTGGATGGGCGGGTCAGGAGCTATGATGTGCGGATGGGGAGGTGCACTACTGATGTTGTGGGCGCGAGCGTGGTGAGCCTGGATGTTACGAGAGATGGCAAGGCTATGCTGGTGGGCTCGCTGGACAGCAAGCTGCGGCTGATGGATAGGGAGCACGGGACGTGTCTCAGGGCGTACTCGGATCCGTTGTGGAAGAATGAGGAGCTGCGGCTACAGTCGATGCTGGGTGGGAAGGAAAAGTACGTGATGGCAGGAGATGAAATGGTTGGAGAGCCGGATGCTGCTGGCGGGGGTGGTGCGGGGAGGATATGGGCATGGGATATCTTGTCGGGCAAAGTGGTGGCCAAGGTGACGGTGCCTTGGGGACCGGCGGGCCACGAAGTGAAGAAGGTGATTGGCAAGGACGGGAAGCCAAAGGTGCGGAATAACGTTATTAGCTGTATGGCGTGGCGGGATGGAGGCTGGGGGGATCAGTTTTGCGTGGGAGGGACGTCTGGAGTGGTGACTGTGTTTGGGGCGTTGTAGTATTGATACAGAGCACATGACACACGGAGTAAACATTTTTGGTTCAATGGCAATTTGCTTTTATGAAAATCTTGTTCTTTTGTTTTGTCCTCGCGTGAAGGAGCTACACTGCGTGTTATTGGAGAGTTGATCTCTTTGAAGAAAAGGTATATAGATATAAATAGCCGTGGCAGCGTATATGGCGAATGCTTGGATAAGTGGATATTTCCATCCTAGAAGTTCTCATAATATGGCAACGATGGTATTAAGAGGGTGTTTGATGTCTTGTGGTAGTAATTGCCCAAAATAATATGATATAACGATACGTGCTTCGGAGCGCGGTCTTCGGATGTGGGATATAGAAAAGGGATGGAGGTAGTTGCTTCACATTGTTTCTTCCCTCAGCCCATACCAGCATATTTAAACCAGTTCGGCCTGCAGTCTTCTCGGTGGAGGAATGGTTCACCATCTGTCAGTCGTCCGGTGAAACAGCCCTTGCACTTGGGAGAGTTGGGGCAGTTGAAGAAAGGAATGTGCTGATAACCAATATCTCGGAACCTAAAGAGCAGTTTAGTATAGACGAAATCAATCGGGAAAACAAAGAAAAGAACTAACCAGTGGATTTTGCTTGAATCCTCAAATAGGCCCAAGGCAATGCTGTGGACAGGCGCATCACCCCATCGTTCATAGAAGAATCCTCCAGCGCGATCGAGGTGCTCAAAATAGTCTTCGTATGCCTTGCTCCTCCAGAATTCCATATCGGCAACCTCAAAATTGCTCCAGAAGTGGCATGTTGAGAAGCCCTGGGCCTTCTCATTATGTTGGGGCCGTCGAATATCGTCTACAACCCACTTGATAGCGTTGTTTTCATGTAGGTAGTTGGGGTGATCGGCCAGGAACTTGGCTGTCTGGGGCCACAAAGTAGGCAGGGTATGAGGATCGTCGTATAAGGTGATGGTGAAACCGTACGTCTTGTTGTTATCCTGCATGTAGCGGAAGACGTCGTAGTCGACGTCGCAGAAGAAGTGAACCTTGGGCTCGACGCGCCAGTAGTAACGGACATCCTGAAGGGCGGGATGCTTGTAGAACATGCCACTGTTCCAGCGACACATCTGATGGTATGACATCATATCGGCATATTGGACTCCATTCTTCTTCAGCACCGCAGCGGATTCTTTAAAGATTGCAGGATCGATCCATGAGGGTGCGTCCCAATGCTCCTTGGGAATGAGTTCTATGATTGCTACTAGTCAGCCTTGGATGTGGACTCGTGGTGTCTCAAAGCAAGCAACGAACCGTAGTTGCACTTGGCGTTGGTCGCGGCGCTCGTCTTCTTCTTAAACTCTTCAGAGAAGGGCTTGTCGTTGAAGAAAGTCCACGGGTAGTTGAATTTGTTGTTCCAGGTCCGCTCGAGATCTACCATGGACGCTACCATATCGTCCACCTCTTCATTGCGGACAAGGGCGAGCAATGTGGCGCTGACTCGATCGGTGTCTTCGGCGTCTGGCGCATACTTGTTCGACGTTCGTACAAGGGTTCCTTCGGGTTCGCCGGTAGCTGCAGAGTTGTAAAAGCCGTCAGCTTGTCTTTCCTTGCGTCAATCTGTTGTTTAGATGCGCTCTAGACTTACGATCCAAGTTGGGGTCGCGCTCAAAGTTAATGTACCGATCGCCGGGGCTGTTGTATCCGGATGAGGGTTTGAGGACCTGGTATAAGAAGAAGCACCACAGCACAATGGCCAGGCCCCCTAGAGTCCGTACTGGCCTGGCTATGGCCATGATGTAGAAGATGCGATGATTGCGAAAAGCCCGACGGAATGGCTGTGGGTTTAATTCTCCATGGGAGGGCTGTTTTATGCGGCCGGGGCGAAAACAGACAGGGATTGGTCGATGAATTGGCTACTCGGCAAGCTTTGGCAGCAATAGACTCTAAACAACGAGGCCGCGCATCCAACCGTACGTATCGCGTGGCCTTTTCAAGTGGATGTCGCTATTGTTGTCTCTCCGAAACCGACTCAAGTTGAAAGGGGCGTGGTTGCTTTATGCTATCGAGGGGCGCTAAAAAATCGCCTGCCGATGAGAGGTTCAGAAGGTCTCTCCCCCACATACGCGCTAGAGACGCGCTAGAACTGACCCGTTAAGTGCCATTGAGCTGTTCAATGTTGACTTTATCACATGTAGCGGAACCACTGTCTTTTGGTGCCTTCGAACATCAACGCAGCTTCACGTCGTCACCAGCTTCGGTCGGCCGCCATTGCTGCTGAAAATGCCAACCGCTGGCAATGGCCCACGCCGCAACTCTTGGGGCTCTCACTGGAGAGCTCATCGAAGCTGTCACAGGGCTTCCTAGTAAGGTGGGGAGGAGGGGAACCCGTGGCTATCTCGTGGTGGCTTCTGAGCTACAAGGACTGGAGTGGCTGACCGTTTGAATCGTGTGCAATCAGACAAGATCCAGGAAATACAAAGAGCTTTACGATGCCACCTTGGCGACGATCAAATCCCAGGCGTACCTCCGCACGAACCAGTTCGAGGTACAACACGCTCTCGATGGACTGGAAGAACGCTTCCGAGTAAATAATCGAGATGATCTTGCCGATGAATTCCGCGATAGCTTGGATCGACTGGAGGAGCATGCCACCAAGTGGCACCCAGAAATATTCGCTCTGCTCCTCGGGCTATCTGATCAGCCGACTTTCAAGACGAAGCTCAGCGACCTTGACGCTGTACGATTGCGCGAAGAGCAGCAAAGGGAAACGTTTAGTTGGGAAGAGGTCGCCCGAGAAGATGGCTGGGATGAGGACGAGCTTTTGTGGCAGTCAATTGATTACGCGCAAGAGTCTGGGGACGAATCAATCGAAGACGAGCCGGACGAACTGCCCAACGAAGCGACGCCGATTTATACCAACGATGTCGATACCAATCTGCATAAAAAGGGAAGGACTGCCGCCGACTGTATCATCCAACCTGATGACGCAGAGTTGTTGAGAGCTGTGCAGTCGACACAACAGTGGCGGATTGAGATACCCCAGAAAGATGATATAGGACTCATCCAGAAGATTGTGATACCAGAGACGCAAATCGTCCGAGAGGTTCTCTCTATGCTGCAGGGCTTGAAAACGACCCTTTTTAACGACACCACCGGCTTGCCAGAGCCGAACTTCCACATGCAAAATATCGCCTGGGAGACGTACAAGGCCGTTATACGCAACATTGCAGAGTCTGGCCGACGCATTCTGCTGCTTTGGAGGTTTGTCAGCCATCCACAAGTCATTCCGCATCTTCAGGCGTTCCAGGACTGCATCACAAAACGACTTCGAGATTTTGACACGAAACTCTCGCAAATAGAGGCTCGCTTTGCCGCGCCCACGGGGGAGGTGATGTTTACCTTGCTGTCTGTCATTGGAGAAATCACACCATGGCTACAACCGCTTCTCATCCTATCCGACATCATTGCACAGATTCAGGAGACTTCGAGATCGGATACGTTCCGCTACCTAGAGCTCCTTTACGACGAAACTACACTGGCTCAGCTAAGAGATGACATGGCTACCTACGAATTCCTTGCTCGAATATTTCTCGAGTGCTTTCAGGTATATATCCGCCCGATTCGCCACTGGATGGACGAGGGGCGTATTTCGTCTGAAAATGAAATCTTCTTTATTGTGGAAAGGCCGATAAAAGTACCCATGAGCCATATATGGCAAGATCGTTTCAATCTTCGCCAGACCGCAGAAGGGACACTACATGCCCCAAAATTCCTCAAACCTTCAGCTCACCGGATATACAACGCCGGAAAGAATATTGTTGTGCTGCGACTCCTAGGCAAATATGAGCTAGGTAGCTCATCTGCCGCTGAAGAACCATCCCTGGATTTCGAACACGTCTGCCCGGAAGGGCTTCGTCTAGCTACATTCCCTGATCTTTTTGGTGCCGCCTTCAACCGATGGATCCAGAGCAAATATCGTAAGACTTCCACCACACTGAAGGATGTCCTTTTTGACATGTGTGAGCTCTCATCATCCTTGGATGCATTACAAGCGCTGTATCTCATGTCAGATGGATTTGCCACTGCATCATTTGCAGATCATTTATTCGATAAGCTGGAGAATTTGAATCCGGTGTGGTATGATCGGTTTGCTCTTGCTGGAACTGCACAAGATGCTTTCGCGTTGCTACTTGACACGAGCCGCTTATCTGTAAGTGTTAGTGTTCAGGGCACACGCATGACTGTATCAGACGCCCGAGGTTCGATCAGGGCGGCCTTGCCATACGTTATGGTAGATTATCGACTTGCATGGCCAATCCGGATTGTTGTTTCTGAGGAGAGTCTTGAAAACTATCGATCCATTTTCACTTTTCTATTGCAGCTTCGACGGGCGATCCATGTCTTGCACAAGCCTAGGATTCTTGAAAACTTCCAGACCGATAATCCTCTTTGGGACGAACGTGCTTTGTTCTACACTGCTCGGAGCAATTTGTTGTGGTTCTGCACAACTCTTCAGTCGTACCTGGCTACACTCGTCCTGGAGCCCAATGAGAGGCAAATGCGACGTGACCTCTTGTTGGCTGAAGATGTCGATTCGATGATTTCGGTGCATGCCGCATGTTTAGAGCAAATGATTGAGCAAGCCTGCCTGGGGAGCAAGTTGGCACCCATACGGGAGCGGATGCTGGATATTTTAGATCTGACTATCAAGTTGGAACTAGCAAGAGAGGGCAAAGCTGCGATGGACGGATCTGAACCATCTCACCTGTTCAGACGGGAACATGAAAGCCCCGAGGGAAGTATAAGAGAAGACGGGCTGACTAGCGAGGACTACATACACGTGCTGGAGGAGATTGTCGCCGACTATAACAAGCATTTAAGCTTCATTTGCTCAGAGCTGAAAGGCGCTGCGAGAGCCTCAAGCGATACTCAGTCTGCGAAATGGGACATTTTAGCAGATATGCTGCAGGCGGGAGACAGAGGCAAGTGATGCTGGGTACCTCGGCGAGCGAAGTTAATTTTACCTAAGTGTGAATCAAAAGTCTCTGTAATACTTCGAACCTTCAATCACGCGTAATTTTGTCTGCCATTGATTGGCGGACGAATACGAAGTACAGTAAATCCCTAGCCTGCATATACCGTTAGATGTCGGTTTACCAAAGTTCCCGTTTATAAGTGCTTCAGCCACCGTAATCGTACCACCCCGCCCGCTTCCAACAAGCTTATGTTAAGCTTATTCTCCCATCAAAGAGAAGATCATTCTCAACACCTTCCATTAACGCATCTCCCTGTTGTGATCGGTCTGAAATGCCCTGCTAAGAACAGCTCTATAACCGCAAAACTATCTTGATACCTGGTCCACAGCCATGGATGCCAATGAGCGATCACGCCTGCTCCCTGATCGGCCTGACCAAAGCCCGGAGCATGTACCCGCAACGACCTCCTCACGCTCCGAAACCAGTGCATCGTTTCCACGTCGCCATCTGGTCTACTGCATCCTCATCTTCATTGTCTCGTTCTTAGTCACGTCAAGTTCCTTTTTGCAGGTGTTTCCGCTATTCGACCTGCTCACGCGCAGTGTCTGCCATCGCCTGCATCCGGAGCTTGAGCCTCACAGCCCCGAATGCTTCTTCGATGGAAAGGTGGGCGCAGAGTTGGTGCTGGTGGAACAAGTGAGCTACGTGTTTACTATTCTGCCGGGCATTTTGACGGCTATCCCGTATGGATTCTTGGCGGACCAGTACGGGCGAAAGCATGGGCTGTTCCTGTCCATCGTGGGCCTGGTCTTGGCGCAAGCGTTCACCATTATTGTTCGTAAGTATTCCTTTTAGTGAACCATGCTTAAACGAATTGGAAGTATGGCTGGAATCTTCCATCTTTATCTAACGTAAATCTATAAGATCTTTGGCCCGATGTTTTCCACTACCGACTAATTTGGATATCGCCGCTATTCATGTTTATTGGAGGCGGGTCTGTTGTTCTCTCGTCGATGCTCTTCTCGATGCTGGCAGACATTGCGCCCGATGCCCACCGGTAAGAGAACTAAAAGATTCTGCCGCTGATTTGTTCTATATTTTACTGATTGTCTGCTCTTCATTTTCAAGCACTACAACCTTTTTCGGCATCGGTGTCTCATGGCTAGTTGCCGAGATATTCATCTTCCCTCTGGCTCTAACATTGAAGTACACGAGCGTCTGGCTTCCGGTCTTTGTCGGAATCAGTCTCTACATCCCAATCATTGCCATTGCGTTGTTCCTCCCGGAGACTCTCCGCATGAAGGCTTTGCTGGATGATGTGGCGCCGGATCTAGCTGAGGCTGCTCTCGCCAACCAGGAAGAGCGTGATGGAGACGATAATCATAGCACACCCTGGTGGACTCGCTGGCGGCGCTCGTTTACTGAGGGGTTGCCGAAATTTCGAGAGGCTACTGTCTCTGTTTTCTGGGGCAATCGGCAGGTCGCGTTGTTGTTGCTGACTCTTCTTGTCACATCTGCAGGAAAGGGTGCGGAAATTTTGCTCCTCCCGTTTGTGAATTGGCGATTTGATTGGGATTGGTCAAAGGTTGGTCGTCTTCTCCTTCTACGCTTTCAACTTTGAAGCCCAATATGGGGGGAAAATAGTCATGGCTGACCACCATTATCCTGACAGGCGGGATATTTGGTAATTTTCAAGGCCGCTTTTCGTGCCGTCTTGCTCTTACTTCTCCTCCCAGCGGCCAACTATTATCTTACGATAAAGAGAGAGATGCTGCCAAAGAAGAGGGATCTTCTTTTTGCACGCATCGGCTGCATTTTGCTGGTTGTGGGCAGCCTCGTGGTTGGTCTCGCTCCGACGAGCAGCCTTTTCCTAGTTGGTAAGAATCAAGAAAACAAATCTCTCTACATCTGAATATAATACCATATTTGTCCTTTGGGTCAATATTAAGATTTGGGTGGAGCGCCTAGATCACTTGCTAACGAATAACAAATCGCTAGGTCTCGTTATCTGGAGCTTCGGGTTCCCATATAGCTTTATTCTGCGAGGTTTGCTTTCCGAACTGGTCGATGGACAGCACTACGGTCTACTCTTCGCTTCCGTTGCTCTGATGGAAAACCTGGGTGTTGCTCTTGGCAAGCCGTTGATGGAGGTTTGTTTTAGAAGCGGTGTCAACTTGGGTGGAGTGTGGACGGGTCTGCTATTCTTGGTTGCTACTCTGTTCTTTGGTATTACGGCGATACTTTTGCGATATGTCCGTGTGATGTAGTGCGCTCTGCTAGCAGCGCATCTTGCGGTAGTAGTGTGGACTAGCTGGATAGCGAGACAGACTCATATCTTCAATACAAACATGATCTTAGAGGGCAGCATAGAGTTACGTTTCGATATCTTATCCAACATCAATTCAATTCATCTTGTCAAAGCCCTTCTTCTACGTGTAGCCCTTGTTCAACTGGTCTGCAAGAAACTTCATAATGGGAAACATTTCCTCTCTGTCTCTTGGCATGGCCACCTCTTTCCTCCTCCAATTGACTACCCTCACTTCTTTGAATTCTCTCTTAACTGCATCCGCCTCATCTTCATCCAGCTGACACACCAGCACCGGCGTACTACTCTTTTCACGACTGCTCAACGAGGGGGTCATGGATGATGGCAGCGGGCCGCCAATCGAAACGACGCCTTTACACGTCTTCCCGATTTTCTGTTTCGTGGCATCGTCGCCATCTGAGATGTCAACTATACGCTCAACAGTTCGCAGCCGAGATGCCAGTCCCAGAGCCAAAGATCCACCCTGTCCGAATCCAAAGAAGAGAATGTCGTTCATTTCCCATCCGCACTTGTCAATCAGCGTCCCCTTGACTAGCTTCTCCATGACCAACCTCGACGCCTTGTCGAAGCCCGGATCAGCATCGATGTCGCCCGTGTTGGTGTCCATGCTCAGGTCATCGCCCCAGTGAAAGTTCTGGCCCGCGGCGGCATCGGGAAGGAAAGCTGCTGGGAGGGGAGATGTGCCGCGGACGGATATGGCGAGGACGCCTGGCAGAGAGACGTTGCGGGCGAAAGTGGCGAACGGGACTTCGTGGTCGCCGAGGCCGTGGAAGAGGATGAGGATGGAGGTTGTTGACTCGGGCGGGTTTGGGAAATGGAGTTTGTGTGGGAGAGTGGAGGAGAGAGGGGAGAAGTCTGCTTCGGTGGGTATTCTCGGAGGCATGGTGAGTGTTTGTTGACGAAGAGATGGAGTGAATGAAGTTCAAGTTGTTTCTGATGCCGCTATTATGACAGTTATGATGATGAAGCTGTCATGAGCTGCGTCGCAGATGGCGATGATAATCAAGATGGAGCGCTAATTGTTCATGCGGCAGTTGACTGAAACAATCCAAGTGCAGCTCTGGATAATAATTTCAATCCATTTATTCTGAAAATGAGTAATGCTGATCTTGCGTGATGAAAGATAAAAATTGATGATGCTGTAATGTTTATTGCATTCCTCAGTCCGCATTTACGGAGCGGAGGGATCTCGGAATGGAGCATTGTCCCGGCGCCGGAAGTCCCACTATCTAATCGCTCCAAAGACGGGCCGGGAAGGTCCATCCCATTTATCGTCAGATGTCTGCTGGGTAGATCGAAGATCGAGAAACAATTACGCGTATTATTTATGCAGAGATTGCTTCTATTTACCTAGCTCATACACTAGAAACGCGATTTATCCAACAGAAAACACAGATATCAACACAGCAGCAAATGGGGAATCATCGTCGAACTACTCTATGGTCATCCTCGCTCCTGGCCTTGACCCTCGACGGCCCAGCCTTCATCGGCGTCCACTCGCCCTCCGCCGACCAAATGCCGGCCTTGGTATAATCTCCGCTCGAGCTCCCCTGCATGAATGCAAATCTAAAGTATTCTGGCAGGTCTAGGGTGCTGTTTCTGTACCAGACAAAGCTGTCTTGTCGGTCGATGATGTCGTCAAAGTATCCCCGGAAACGCTCCACGTCATTAACAAGAATGCTGATGCCGTCGTAGGCATTGCCGGCAGGCTGATTCCAAGTAAACGTGATGTTGGACATGCTGTGCGTACTCTCGCCAATGTGGATCACTGGCTGAGGAATGGTTGGCAGCAGTGTTCCCTTTTGCGCATCGCCTTGGAGAGCTGCAGGTGTCTCCAGCACGGGATCAAAGCCCCAGCGGGCAATGCCGTTGATGAAAAGGCCCACCAAGAGACCCTGGTATAGCAGCGATGGTCGTGTCTGCAGGCTTGTTCCCGGTAACAGCAAAAGAGCCAGGACATAATGATGGATGCGCAGTTGGAGCCCCGGCAGGGTCAAAGAGATGATGATGCCGAAAATGAACAGGGCGTACAGTTTAATGTACTTGATGAAACGCCCCTCTTGTCTAAAAAAGAATACTTGTGAAACGGCAATGCAGAATATGATGATGACAATGACAGCCAGCGCTGCTCGGGCTCCCGGCTGCTGGTCGAGGTCATGCTTGTTGAGACGCTGGATGGGAATGAAATCCAAAGTATAGTTGGTCAGAGCGCCAACCCAGCAAGCGCCAAGCCAGAGAACAGTCTTTTCGACCTGAGCAGTCAAGTGATTGAGCGTGCGGCGGACGCCCATCTTGTCGTACATGACCCATGCGCAAAACATGGCAGGCACAAACTTGCCCAGAATACCAGAGAACAGGTCTGTGACAGTCGAGTGCCCGGGCTGGTCGAGCGACATGCCGACTGCCCAGAACATGCCAGTGAATGTGGGGAAGAAGAAGAGCGCTGGGTTGGCCGTGAAAAGCGACAGCACGCTGGTGAAAACGACTGAGAGAGCCAGGATGGACCATCTCGAGTCCTTGGCCGTACATTGGATATCCGGAACGAATCGGAAGGATAGCGGGAAGTAGGAATCGAAACTGATGCTCTGGATGCCATTTCGCTGAGAGCTGATAAAGTCTTGTTGCTGACCAACAAGCTCCACGACGCCACAGCCTCCCTTTGAGTCGGAATAGAGGCCGGCGTGGACAGCAGAGGCGCAAATGTACGAGTCCCCGCGATATGTAGCCAGCTCGGGATGGACATCGCTGGACGGTCCTCCAATTACCAATGATCGGTAAATAATTTCTTGGTCGCCAACTGCTCTGGGATTCAGGACGTGGTAGCTGTCGCACGAGGCCGGGCATTGGAAAGCGAATCCGCTGCCATTGAACGGCCTGCAGTCGTTTCCATCCAAGCCGCACCCGTTGCCCGCGCTCCAGTACGTATCACCGCAGCTGATGGGCTGCGACTGGCCCCAACCCTCGACGGTAGAGGCAATCGTCTCTTGGCGCTTGACAAGCACAAATGTAATGACCCATACGGAAAAGTAAAGAAAGATGGTCCAAAAGCGATAGGCCTTGGGGAGAAACTTTTCCACAAGGAACAGCGGATATTCTTGCACGATCGGGAAGAATGGCTTTATGCGGTACGGTTGGGCGTTCGGCGGGCCCTGTGACCATTTCCCAATTGCGAGCAGAACTCGACGGACTGGATAGGGAATCTTCTTCCAGCGCTTGGACGAGCGCTCGTCCTGGATGAAGCGCGGCGTGGGCGCATTGCCGTCGCTGCTGCTGTTGTCGTCGATGACTTCGAGCGCTGTGCCGGGGCCATTGGACGCAACAACTGCAACGGGACTCGGGCTCTCCAGCGGCGCATCAGGGTGGTCAATCTCGGTGACCGTGCTAGTTCCAGCGCCAGCGCCGGTGCCGGCTTCGTTACGCTCTGGGTCGTCCTTCATGAGTGGTTCCTGTTCATCGTGGTAAGGCTCGAACGGTCTCACCATGGCGGATGAGCGCTTGGGGAAGAAAAGAGAGGGAAAAAGAGAAAAGAGAGACGCTGGTACTCGTTACAGACTGTAACGTAAGCTCGCAGCGGGCAAAATAACGATTATCACCGCCACTAGACGGGCTTCAGACGGACGGCTCAGCCTCTAAATACAGGGGATCTTGTGGGTCGAAACAGACAATCGCTCCGGAAGCTCGGGATGTCTGGAGATGGAGCGTCGCAAGGACGGAGTAAGCGGCACGCGGTTTAGCTTGCGTATTGTGATTGGGCAAATCGGCACTCATCACACGCTATTGGGCTTAAGCTCTCTGGCTCTTATAACAAGCAAGGAAAATATCGCGAATCGCAGATCTCTGGTGGTCGTCGTGTTTGGTTGTGAAGTTGCTATTGAGCAGCGCAGGAACAGACAAAGAGCTCAGATGACGCTCCTCTTGTCTCAGACATGTGCGCTGTTTCGGGTTTTCTCTTCACGTTGACGCATCCGTTCAGTGACGGCTAACCAGATCCAGTTGGAGAGAGCGGACAGAGGACATTTATTAATTCGCTCATTTCTTCTAAAGCGAGATGAACTCTTATTTGGCAAGTCTCATGATCCATCTCGCCAAGCAACGCAGAGACATCTAAGCGGTATTTGAAGCTTGGCCGCTGCTTTATTACAACATAATGTCTCTTAATATTTGCGATGTAAGAGGAGCCCAGGCATGCGCTTCTACAAAGGGTAAAGCGCCAGTACTAAGCGTCGGTTGAATGTCGGTAAAAGATAAGCAATATCGAAGGCGCGGATGTGCCTTATCGGGCTTGGAATGAAGATGGCGTGGCTATTCACAGAAACGCCGTGTGATTCAAACAATCATCAGCTTTTTGTTTGTGCGTTTGAGAACTTGTTGCAGCAACTGCGAATTTACGAGAGGCGCTGATAATATGCACCGTGGCATTTTATAGACTTTTATGCATAGATCCAACCGCAATCTTTTAGACTAATTCGTCTAGCTTTTTTTTTTCTCTTCTACTATATCCAACCCTAGAGCAGTGGCGACTCAAAATGAGTGACCCAAGCCTGGAGAATTCTGCCAACATGTCTGGCCGAAAGATATTCGAGCTGATAACCTCTGCCGCCGCCGATGGATCTGCGGCACGACTTGGAAAGCTGTCTCTTCCCGGCAGGAGAGCCATCGAGACGCCGAATTTCATCGCGGCCACTTCTCGTGGATCTGTGCCTCACCTTACTCCTGATAATCTCAAAAGACACACCACTGTGAGCGGAGCTTACATGGCGCTTGAAGAATGTGAGACATCAGTTCTAAATGTATGAAGAAGCAACAACGGTGTCTAACTGTGATCAACAGTCGTCGAAAAAAAGGAACCTCCTATTCAGCACACCCCTATTGGGGAGACTTCACGCCGCCTGCATAGCTTTACGGCTCTGCCTTCAAGTACAGTTTCAATATTAGGCCCCCGAAGATGTGCAGCAGTTGCAACTCCTTTTGGAAATACACCAAAGACAATCACCGTCTTCACATCCACCGGATTCCGCAATGTAACGATACCGGAGTTTACGTCTTGGATTCAGTCGCTGCAACCCGATATTGTACTCCCGCTAGCCGACTTGCCGAATCCTGGTGCAACGCCATCGTCCAAGAAGCTTGCACGGATGGTGGATCGGACGGAAGTATGGCTGGGTGAATTCTTTGACCGCATGGCGTTGTCTAAAGCCTCAGATACTCTGGGCAGCTCGGTGTTTGCACCAGTGCTTCCGGTGGAACACCCTATTCAATGGGACTATCTCAGGCATTTATCTGAAGACGTGATTGATAAGCTGTCTGGGCTGGCAGTCTACGATACAAGCATACTCCCAGATCTTGTCAGCTACCCTTCACTAGCACCTCTTCCCAAGCTGTCCATGGATACTCCAAGGACACCACAGGAGGTCCTGCGTCAAATTGCTCTCGGCATCGATATTTGCACATTAATGTTTGTAAACAGCACCTCTGATGCCGGCGTGGCCATGACATTCTCTTTCCCGCCTCCCAGCGTCGACAAGGTCCAGCCGCTTGGAATTAACATGTGGTCCCCCGAGCATGACACGGCCGTTGTGCCCCTGGTCGAAGGCTGCCAGTGCTATACCTGCACAAAGCATCACAGAGCCTATCTCCGCCATCTTCTCAATGCAAAAGAAATGCTGGGCTGGAACCTCTTGCAAATACACAATCATCACGTTGTCAACGAATTTTTCGCTGGCGTTCGCGAGGCTCTTGGCAAGGGACAGGCTATATTCGAGGATGCCAGGGATAGATTCGCTGCTGCTTATGAGCCTCTATTCCCCGAAGGCACGGGAGAACGACCTAGAGCAAGAGGATACCATTTCAAGAGCGAGGCTGGCTCGGAGAAGATTAACAAGCCGGCCTGGACAGATTTGGATAAGGGGGTGGAAGTTACTGAGATTACGACACTTGTGGAGGATGATACTCCTCATAGCGAAAGTCGGGGTGTGACGCCGGCGATTGCTGTGGTTTCTGTAGAGGAAGTTGCGGCGGCGTTGAGCTTGAATTAGACTATACGTATATATGAATGAATGAAGAACATAGAGCTGTCTAATGGAAATGGATAATGCTTATACCAGCCAAAGAACTCGGGGGAGAGAGTGATGATACTCCTTTCCAACGCGGCAATCCGCAATATTATACACTAATACTCGTATCTAGACCAGCTAGCAATTACATTCAGCAGTTCCACCAAATTGCACACTCCATACCTCAGGTGGTGTCCACCCTGTTTCCCTCATCTCTCCACCTAGAGCCATGATCTCTCTCAGATCCGACTTGTCATGCCCAGCATGGCCAGTCAGGTGGTCGCCAGCCCTGTTCAGCAATGACTGGTAGAAGGTTTCCTCCTTGTCGTCATCCCCATTCTGTTGATACGCCCACCTTAGCCTCTGGGCCTGATCCATAATCACGCCGTTCAGATGATCGTGATCATGCACGTTGCCATTCTTCTTATCCGTTTTGCTGATCTGCTCCAGAAGATAGACGTGGATATCCCGAGCGGCCTTGTGATTACCGCAGGTATTATGGAAACTGGCTCGCAAGGTCTCGCACTCAACGGTCAGATGGTGCAAGGCTCCGTATACATCCCGCAGATTGTAGCAGATGCTCTCGAGAAGGACCAGAGCAGCTGTGTGGTGGCCAGCAGCAAACTTGACCTCGCAGAGACGACGGCCGGTAGCGACGGTGGCCGCACCGTTCCAGTCGCGGCTCATGCGGGTGTCCCACAGGTACTGCAAGATGCGTTCCATCATGGAAAAGTTCTTGCGTTCGCCGAGAAGACGGATGATGACGTTTAGCTGGTCGAACGGGATGGTGCCAAAGTCAATGTCCAGGTGGCCGACCTTTAAAACTTCCACAAGGATTTCTGAAGAAATGGTATGAAGCTCGATATAGATCTCATCAGTAACAACATGATGGCGACGAGAGAAAGACTCCGAGATGCGGAAAGCTAGAGCTACAGCCTTGGAATGCTCTGTCTTGGTGAGCTGCTTAAAGTAAATCTGAGCCCAGCGAAGCAGCTGCAAAGCCACGGCGTAGTCCCGAGCATTACTGCATACATTGAGACTCACTTCAACCAGGTGCTCCAATAGGGTAATGGAGACTGTCTTCTTGTGGATGTTTGCCAGGGTGAGCTCGAAAAGCTGGTGCAAAGACTCGCCGCCGACGTAAGAAGGGGTGAATGCCTTGAACATCTCCCATACTTCTGTTCTCAGGCGCCGCATCTCTCCATGTCGGCCCTTCTCCTCGAGATACGCAACAAGTCTAGCACCGGCAGCCAGACGCACATGAATGGCTCGGCTGTTCTGGCGAGCAGATACGGACCAGGCCTCGTACAGACACGTCTCAGTGTAGAGGTCACGAATAATCTCGTCCAGCATCTTGTCGCGCTCATATCCGCACAGGAGCTGCTCAAACGCATGAATGAAGACGAAGCAGCGACGATCAAGATGCGCAATCTGGCCGTGCTCAAATACACAGTGTCCCTCGATTAATGTGTGCTCACCGCTGATAACTTGCTCTTTGACGTGTTGGATGAATTTGATGCCAATCTCGATCGAGGCGAGCTCGCGGTACATCTTGGCCAGAGTGCGCGCAATGTCGAAGAGAATGATCTCTTTGCGCTCCTCGACCAAAAGGCCCAGAATGTATTCTTCGATGACTTTGATGGCGGCGGCGATGCTTCCCTGGCGTTTCTGTTTGCGGTGGTACTCGATGATACGAGTTAATGCGAAGATGACCCTCTCATCAGAATAGCAATGCTTCATCTTGAGAGACGTAAAAGTATCAATGAGAAGACCCTCAGCGCGATGGTTCAATTCAGGGTGACCCTCGAAAAGTACAGACAGTCGATACTTTGTGATCTCAATCAAAGCCAGGAACTCGTCACGGCAGTCCACAAAGCCATGTATATCAGAATGGCTCAGCTCCTCGTAGATGGAGACGGCTTCCAGGTAGCGAAGCTCATCCAGTTCAAGAATCTTGGCAAATTCAATGCGCGTACGGATGTACAGCAGATGCTTCGCGCCAAGTTCCGCGAGCACAAAGGCCTGGAATTCTTCAGCTACCAGGAGACGCTCGCTGAACTCCTCGTGCAGGCCTAGGATGACAAGATACTCTTGGTATACTTCAAACAGCTGATCATACGAGATGTCGCATTCATGACGGTGCTTCTCAAGGGAGCTCCAAAGGAAGCGGAACCAGCGGAGTGACTCTGTGTGTTCTCCATTGCTTTGAAGAGAAAGGCAGACCTTGATGAGAATATGCAGATAGGCAGGAGGACAGGTGTCCAGGCCAAAATCTGTAAAGTCAGCAAGGAGGAGAAGCAATGTCTCGGTTGAAGACTCTCCATGATCACACCAGTAGACCATGGTCTGCAGGTACAACTCTGCTCTCAGCTGAGTGAGTCTGAGCATGATGATTTCAAATCCCGACTCAAATTGCGTAACAATAGTTCTCTCGTTGAGCCCCGTCTTGTTCAGACCGAATGAAGCGGTGATGTCAACGGCAATATCCACAATCATTGCCAAAGCAGCTTGGAAGATGCTGTGGATTCTGTGATGGGAGCGATGATGCTCAGAATCCAACTTGTCAGCCATGACGACAATCACGGCGATGGCCTCATCCACGGCAGTAAAGAATCTCTCCACCGCATATGAGTATTTGCCAGCAAGTCCCAGAAGAGACTTGCAAGACGACAAGACAAGCGCCGAGCTCTCAAAGGTGTGCATCTCAATCATCTTCATAGACATTATGATTTTGTCAAACTTGATCCCAAAGGACTCTGCTTTCTTCAGGATCTTGTCCAGACGGCTTCCCTTATCGGGCATGTACCGTAATCTCTTATTAGTGACCATAGTTAAGAAGTCTTTGGACGTGAGAGATCTTTGGAAGTCAAGCGGACATCCCACGGATCTACCATATCGATCCAGGGCGCGCTGCACATGCGTATCGAGCTCAATCGTGAATGATGCGTTCTCAACATGATCCCTGTCGTACTTCCACAGGGCACCAGTGTCATACAGGGGGTGGTTGTGAAGCTGCTGCGATGCAGAGAAGCCATTCGTCGTCTCGCGCTTGGAAATGACGGATAGCGCCCGAGAGACGTGGCGATTGCTCATGA
The DNA here is from genome assembly GCA_038502285.1 of Trichoderma sp. 2475. Classification (NCBI taxonomy): domain Eukaryota; kingdom Fungi; phylum Ascomycota; class Sordariomycetes; order Hypocreales; family Hypocreaceae; genus Trichoderma; species Trichoderma sp. 2475. Next base: position 319,037 of record JARPVV010000003.1, on the reverse strand, counting down.
GACTGCCTGAGAAGTCACGACGGGTGTTGAGCGCGGGCAAACCACCGTCGGTGAAGGATGTTTTGCGAAGATGGCTGATCTCGGACTCTCTGTCTAGTGCGAGTGTGTTGCTGTTGTTGCTGCTGCTGCTACTGTTGTTGTTATTATTGTTGTTGCCGTTGGTATGATGGTGGTGATGTTGGTGATGTTGGGGATGTTGGATGACACTAGCGGGGGGTCCATCGTCGTCTGAGAAGACGGAGTCGGCGCGCACGGCAGTGGCGGTTACGGAGGGAAGCCATGTTGTTTTCAGCTGGGAGTCATGCTGGTGAACTGGGGAAATATTCTTGTTAGTGAATTGTTTCATTCTTTGGTGCCCGACAAGTAGCAGTGAGAACTCACGTCTTGAATGGCTGAGCATCTTGATGTATGGACAGCACTGGTATGTGAATCAAGAAAGAAGAGAGTCTGGGTGGGTGCTCTGCAAGAGTTTCCGAGATTTGTGGAGAGTATCTCCAGGAAACTCAAGAGTCAAAAGAGAGAGAAAAAAAAAGTAAAGATTCAATGCCAGGAAAAAGGCACGACGCTGAGGAGAGAGGTGAGATTAGAAAATTGGCAGAATGGTTGAGGAATGGCATGAATAAATGACTGGTACCAATATGCGGAGTGACAGAGGCCTCTTGTCCAGCTGATATCAGCGACTTCACGCTTATAATTCTACTTGTATATTCTCCATCCCCGAATGAAATAGCCAGTTGACCTGATACGGCTGATCGGAGTACCCGAAAGACCTCAATGAGCCTCGCCGGATGGATCTATCAAGACGTTGCCACGGAGGGTGTGTCACATCTAGCCGCGTGGACCTCTGGATCTATCTGCTTGAAGCACAACATCCTCGCTCAATTTGAAGCTGTATTTAATCCCCTTTGCGGCAACAACATGGCTGCCAGATGCAAGCTGAGATGTTGGATCAGGCTAGAGGATGCAGAAGGCAATGGTTCGCTGCAGGGGTGAAGGAGAGGGTGAGGGGTGTGAATATTCGTGAGTGAGAACAGAGAATGTATCAGTACCAGCACCAGTACCGGCACCAGCACCATGTGTCGTTATTCTCGGTCCAGGCCGCCCGGAAACCCTGTCCCTGTCCCTGCCTCCAAGCCGAGCTGAACGTGGGGAAGATCATGGGACGCTCACCGGGACGGGAAGAAGTGGAGACACGCTTTGCCATTATTGATTGCGCCTGTCTCTCCAGATGGTGACTCTGACTCTTTACATGCACCGGTAAATGGTTTTATTGAATACACGGCAATAAATGGCAAGGATGTTCTGCTGCTACTTGCTGTGGCGTGTCTGAGACTGGAAATGGCCACCCCCAGGCCTCAGCCGCAGTCTAGTGTAATACCTAGTACACCCGGTGAGTGGTCTGGAATCTGGTGCCGTTAATAGATGCGACGGCCAACCACTACGAGGTGAGGAATGAGACCAAAGAGCCGTTTTCTTTTCAAGTGGTTAAGCGAGAACTATTGTTGTAAAAGTAGATTTATGATTGGCATTACGTGAACCGAGTTGAAGGCGGGAGCAAGGAAATGAAAGATAGAATTCAATTAGAGTCTACTACCTTGATATTTACATATAATTTATGAGCAAAGATTGCGTTTCCCAGAATAACAACCAAATTTAAGAGGGGATAAAAAGAACAGACTGCATGTCCCAGTCGTCGCCCTCTTCCTTGGCCTCTCACATCAATCAAGCAGCCTTCAGCTTGAACGATTGGGTATGATCATAAATCTTCCTGACTCCATCTTTCTCATTCGCATTTGTCATTTCACTCTTCAACACCACCTGAACAGTATACGATTTCCCCTTTGGTATCTCCCAAGGAAACACATTCGCCATGGGAAGCAAGAAACTAGCATCCGGCGTATCCTGCAGATGAACACCCCATTTCGACCGTGGCACAATCGAAATAAGCAGTTGATTCTCTGTCATGTCCCATTTCTGAATGAGTACGTTGTACCGTAGATTAGACAACATTACGGGTGGAGGCCCGTCTGGCATGTCGTTTCGTAACAAGGCGCGAGGGGTGGTGTAGTCATCTTCTGGTGGGCGCGTCGTGCTGTTTTTGGGATTGCCGATTTTGATGGTGAGGTCCCAGCGGAGGATGCGGAGGCCCCAGACAGAGGGAATGGTGAACTTGTCGCGAACGATGCTGAACACTAGATCAATAGGGCGATCGTTATTGGCTGGGATGAAACCCTCTTCTCGTCGACCGATGGGGAAGATTTTGAAGTGGTATATGGGTTGGTCGGTGGGGTATACTGGTTCGTCGAGACTGGGTGGGATCTCAACCTGTTTATCCATGTTTGATTCTCCAATGATGGCATAATCATGATCGTCATCGTTGGAATCGAGACGAGTTTTGAGAGCATGATCCTCCACAATCTTGAGTCGTGTTGCAGGATAGCTGGGCATTTTCGTTATTGTAGTGGAGGCCAACGACGCAGTCGGTTTATGCTCCTCCTTTGGAAAAGCAGGTGGATGAAAACGAAACGGTGTCTGCTCATGAAGAATCGTCCATGACTCCAGGTCTTCGCCCTTGAATTTCGGCGCCTCTGGCTTCTGGGCTGTGACACTCAACGAATAAATAGGCTCGTTGAGCTGAAGCGAGAAAACAGCCGAAGTTGCTCCAAGAGGTAGATAATTATCCTTCATGTGCTCCTTCAAATTCTCGTGGACTCTCTTCGCGTACTCCTCAATCTTCAAGGTACGGCCCTCCCAGTCAAATAAAATGCTAGTATTAAGCGGATTACCCTTCAACGGCGGCAAGAGTCGTTGCCGGGCTTCCCTGTCTGGCTCGGGCAGAGGAGCGTCTGCACCTGTAGCGTAGATACGTTTGCAATTCACATTTATTTCCGACTGGGACAATTGAAATGCTGCAATAAAAGTTTGTTGATGAGCGGGAAGCGTAAACGTGACAGCAGTCAGATTAGGAGGCTCCCTGTCCGTCAAGACGAGCATCATGTCTGGCCCCAGTCGACGCTGTACGAGAATCGGGGCGAGAGGCTTGACCTTGTCCCAATCTTCAGTAGTGTGTGTTTCGTCTTGCTTGAACTCTGCTTTTACGGCTATATCAGGGAACTGGACCAGGAGCTTGGATCGCATGATGAAGCCGTAAGCTGGGATTTGCTGCTTGTAGGAACCCACAGTGGGAGTCTTTAGGTAGCGATTGAGAGCTTCTTTCAAAGCACTTCGGCAGTAGTCTTCGTTTGGAGCTGAAGCTAAATGATTTGCGAGACTCAGAGCACCGTCCACAAGAGCATCCATCCAGTTGGCGTCAATGTGGAAGAATCGGAGAGTCTCTTCCGGAACATATGAAGGATCGGGTATGAAGTAGTGGGCTGGAATGCCAGAGAGATGAAGTCGATCCAGCACCCACTCTTGGATGACGGCGTAATCTGTATTGTTGGGAATGGTGTGATAGTTGTAGGGCCCTTTTTCATCAGGTCTATTGGCATCGTCGAGTACGCTGAAAAGTGCGTGATCAAACATTTGGTAGTATATGTGTGGAGAGCGGAGGCTCATCAGGTCTTCCGGCTCTTGCCCTTGAACTATGGCTCTGTCTCCGTTCTCTCCCGTACAGGGCTGTACTTGGTTGTCAGGGGCACGCCGCCTCCATCGGTTGGAAGTGAAGGATGTTCCGACTTTGTGGACAGTCTCGTTGATACTGTTCAAAGCCTCCACAATATCCACCACGTCGGATTTGATCTCTCTCTTCGGCATGTAACTGGCACGAGGATTCTGATCTGAAAAGACTGATAATCTCGTCTTGACGACAGGAGCCCCGGCCTCTGTGGAGAAGACGGGAATTCGGAGGGCCTTTGCAGCAGCTTTCCTTGACTTGTCCAAAGCATCTCGATGAACTGACGTGCGGAGGCGGGACAAGGCAGCCGTAAAAGCGGGATCAGCCATGGCAAGAGTTTTACCCAGCTGCCACGCCGACGCATATGAAATATCCATCAATCCAAGATTCGGGTCCAAAATCTGAAGATCGGTCCCAAAGTTTGACTGGAAGGACACCTTTTCATGAAGCGGATACGGTACACGGGTCGGGGTCAGAGGACCGCGATACATGGCAGCTGTCTGCTCGCCTGTAACCACTCTATGACGGACAATGTTGAAGCCGTCTCTTTGTCTTTTTGTGACGAGCTCTTCTTCCTTTGAAGCAAATTTGACGGTAGGATCGCTGAGCATGTCTGTTCTCAAGACGGAGAGACCTTTGCCTTCACTTCCCAAGTATCGCAGCATGCTCACGACATCTGGAGCGTCAGGGGGTAAAGCTGTATACGTCCAGCTAAACAAGCTCGTCATGAGAACATGAGTTTTATTGTCGAGAACATTGACTTCCTTTCCATCTATGCCTTGGAGGGAGACCAAATGAGCCAAGACAGGCGTGGGGACTTGGACATTGGTCGGACCAAGTCGGTGGGATACGACAACGCTGAGTGTCTGCGTCCCCGCCAATTTCGGGTCGTGGTCCTTGTCTTCCACGATTCCGGCCGAGAGCGTTCCATCTGTTGGGACGGTTCGCACGTGGGACATGAAGCGATATGGCGTCACGTCAAACGTGGACTGATTCAGCTTTGGAGGAAATAGCTTGCGAAATACTTCGGCCTTGACGGCAACGAGACTCGTCTTGGTTCCTGTCACTCGATCTAGATGTCCTTCAGGCGGAACTGGAATGAAATTCGCCAGTCCGTCCGCCTTTGCTTTCTCGATGTCATTCACCGCAAGGTCCCAGCCCAAGGTGTCGTTGATATTCGCATGAGCATTGCCAAAGAAATTAGACGCTTGATCGGCGTCTAGTTCCAACTCATCAGCCGAGAAAACAACCAAAGCGAACCACGGCACGCAATTGATCTTCAAATTGCTGTCAATCTCCTGCTCGCTAACCGTCCGGACCCATGGGAGCTGCGCATCTCTGAGCACCATGTGCGGTAGCGTTCTGAAAGTCGGCGCTGTTTGGCCACTCGCTGGAAACACGGATAATACCACGGCAGCTTCCTCATCGTTTGAGTTGGTGGTGTCGCTGTCTCCGTTGCTGGCTGCCGATAGGGCCCATTCTGGAGCGAGAACCTCAAACTTTCGTTTCGCGGGATCTGCTTTCTTGGGAGGGTCCTTGGTGGGAGTGCTGATTGTCTGGTCGATGGCGAGGGAGTATTCGCCTGCTGGTAGGGAGGGAAGATAGTAAGATGAGAATCTGGCTTCGCCGGGTGCCAGGGCCGGTGATGTGCCCCTGATGAGATGCCGTTCATGGCGAAGGCCGATATGCCGGGTGTGGCCTTTGAGAGACATCTTGATTTTGATACTGAGAAGTGATGACCCTGATGCTCCCGCTGTGTTTGGTGTATGTAAGTGGGAACTTGGCGATGATTGAAGACTCTAAAGGCCTGTGACGCCGTCGGCATAAACTGTCGCAGAAAATGTATTGGCTCCAATGAAAAACATTGCAATTTTCTTGCCGTATCCGCGCCGATGGTCGAGACTCACAAATGCCATGATGCCAAGATAATCACACCCACACCACCCCCCTGCTCGTTGAGTGCACTAATGGCTGCAGCCTCATCTTGATAGATTCACGCCCTTTACAGGCGCAGATCATATCCCGAAGAGAGACCCACAGTTACCAAGACATCAACTACACGGGATTGGCCAATGATCAACTGACCGGAGCAATTGGCAATTCAGCTCCCATCCTGCATGCGCTATTGATTCTCGAATTGGCCTTTGCAAATCCAACGAGGCTCGGCCATGCAGCTTTTAGAACGCACTTGAGACATGCTGGTCTCGAATTGCAGCGTCTCTGATGGACTCTTGGACCATGGCAAAGGGCTGAGATTTCGTTGTTGAAGCTGTAATTGCAATTAGAGGAGCTCCAAGTCTTCATGGTCTGCTCTTAAGTGATATCCATCGATACTCATCACAACACTTTTGAAAGTCCTCTTAGCACGGTCGGCATCTTTTCCCACTCTTCATTTTCACCTTGATTATCACAGACGCACATCGTCCCAGGCTTCACCATGTCGACGGACCAAAATGTCCTCATCCCCATCAAACTGGATGCCTTCGTGCTCAATGACCCCGTTTGTGCTGGTGGCCCTCTCAAAGCCAAGATTGCGCCAATCACCCAACCAAATTACACCTTTCTCCGGCTCGACAACTCCTACTTGCAACCTGACATCACCTACAATGTCGATCTCCACAGCGTATCCGGCGCAAGAAACAATTCTCGCATCACAGACCTGGGAACGGGTGAGCCGCGAGAGAACCGCCGAGGAGTGTATCTACACTGGACAATACCACGTATTTACCGAAGTGGTACGGCGGACGCCGAAGAGGAGAACGCCGTCAGCGATGGTCTTCCAAAATTCCCCGAGGCGCCGTCTCGATGGCTGGTAGTAAGACAAATTGAGGACATGACCAAGGTGGAACCAGCAGCCGCACGAGAATCGCTGAAGCCTCTGATGGCGTGGGTGGTAGAGAGTGATCGCTGCAGAACCATTGATGGGGAAAGAAATGAGCGAGGAAAGCTCATAAAGCCCATCAATATCCTGCCAAGCAATACAGACCTGCAGGTAGATGTCGCGCCCTTTGTGGATGCCTCTGCCACAGATGGCGAGGGAAATGTTCTGGAGAAGCAAGCTGAGATTTTCATTGGCGATAAGATCTTGGCTACAGAGTGGAAGGAGACGGCTACAGATAAAGAAGGCGAAGTTGATCCAAAGTCAAGAATTGGTCTTCGATTGATGGGCTCTTCGAACGAGCTATTCCCTGATTTCCAACCTCACTGCTCCAATGTGTTTTCAATTGTGGACAACTTCTACTACGGCAACGACACAAAAACGAAAACGCCATTGTATGCTACAGCTGTGCGAGCGAGCTATTCCGTCATCGGCTGGAACTCGAAAGAATCCGCCGACATTGTCAAGCTAGGCTTGGCAGACGCAAAGACCCAGAGATACAAAACCCGCCAAAGCCGCTTCAATGAGCTTAAACTCGAGATCAAGGGCTTCCAAGGCGAAGCGGATCCCATGTCCAAATACCCGAAAGAGATCGCCGAATGGTTTGACAATTCCAAAGGGACATCTCCAGTCTCGACACGGAGTATCTGTCATGGCGCCATGTACGGAGTCAATTGGGACCTGAATGCTGCCCCAAAGAATAACATTGCAGACATATTCGCCAAAGTCCTGGCGGAAGCTCAGCCGGTAGCTATCGGCACGACTCCCATGGACGCTATCATGGCCTACGCAGGTGCCCACGAGGGCATCGCAGGGGAAGAAAAAGGCAGAATCGAGGCCGCCCTGAAGCGCCTTGAAGCAATTCTTCTGAGTCGAGACGATGGCGTGGAGGCTCACATGCAAGCAACCGATATGATGTACAACTGGAACTACTCCCGCTTCGACGGCGGAGATTGCTTTCATGCTGCTGCAAGTGGTGAGCAGACTAAGGCTCAAGACCCCAAGAAGCCTAAAAAGGAAGCGCTGCGATTATCGCCAGAGAAACAAGGCAAATTGTCAGAGCTCAACAGACATAGTCGTCTCAGAGACGCGGCGAAAAGGAAGTTGAAGGAGCAGCAATGGGCTGCATTTTCAAACTGGTGGATGGCTGTCACGAACGCAGAAGATGATGATAACTTGAAGGAAAAAGTGGAAAAAATCAAGAAAAACATCACTGCATTGAAAAAGTGCGCCAAACAGGCTCAGATCGATATCGATTTGATCTTGAACCAGGCCAGAATTAATGATGGGGCAGTACCGCCACCGGGAAGACCGAATGAGAATGAGGTAAAGGACTTTGAGCCTGGAGTTTTCGATCCTTACCAGCAGCAGCGTGATCCAACTCTCTTGGTTGGTGGGATCTCATCTGGTTGGGAGGTGGATTATCTACTAGCCTTATTGGTCCGACTTGATTGTCAGGTCATGAAGTCTAAAGTTGCTGATAGCCCTGATTTGAAAGCATTCTTCAACAGCTTCGTGGATCCGAAGTTGCCCGAATTCATGAAAACATCTGTCAAAGCTCTGCTTCGAGAGTTTATGCTTCTCAAGACGCGGCGCGATGACACGGATGATGGACGTTCCAAGCAACCCAGTATGCTTGAGGAGCAAGGCCTTATGCGATCGGCTGACTTCAAGCCGTTTGGAGATGATTGGCATCTGCATATTAACTCGGAGCCAGTGCGTCCGTCTGTCGCTCGAGAAGAGATTCCTCTTTACCATGACAGGCTTGGACGTGTCTACAACTTTGACAAGGACAAAGATAAGAACATCAAGGACAACAAAGATGAGGAGAAGGATAAAGACAAAGACAAAAAAGATGCTCCCAAAGGCGAGTGGCGAGACCTGTGGAACGATACACAACCTTGGTTCCCCCTTTTCCTCGAATGGGAGGTTGAGTATTTCCACATCAAGCATCAGGACTGGAAGTTGGCCGAGTCAGAATGGTGGCACCATCAGGGCAAGAAGCTCCACTACGATATCGGCGACGTCAACCTTTCCGAGGCCTACAAAGGCACAGAGGACAGAAGGCCCTTTGCTAGTCGAGCCTTGATTCTGCCTCAGCCTGGGTTCACTCTCGAAACCAAGATTATGCAGCTTCTCCAAGACACACTACCTTCTGAACTGGACAAAATCTTGCCAGAGTCAGAACGAGAGAATTTGGTTTTGAATCTCAACAAACTGCAATTCTTGTCTGCTCCCTTGTCGGGCTTCAACAGTCATCTGCAGACCGTCGACCAGGGCAGCCATGTCAAACCGGGTATCAGGAATCCTGAAAATGGTAGTCTCGACTTCATGCCCGAAGCTTGTCGAGAGAAAGCCGGATTCGACCAGGAGAACCTGGAACTCATGGGGATTGAAACAGACGTCACGCCTTATGCAGCAATGAAAAAGACTATTGGAGGAAAATGCAATCCTTCCTCCTTTAAGCCCGTAACCCACGGACAGTTTAAGATTACAAAAGTCAACGTGATTGACAAGTTCGGCCAGGTCATTAATCTCTTGGCTCCAGATCCACTACCGTATGGCGCGATGCCAAAGGATGTTCCCAGAGCTTGGCCTTGTTTAAGCGACTGGTACTCTCCTGGGGCCAAGTTTCCTGGTGGTATCACAGATCCTGTGCCAAATACCATGGAAGATGCGCCGGCTGTAGGAGAAGAGCTTCACTGCGAGTTTGCGCAGGTTCCGCCTCAAATCAACCAGCCGGCGCGTTTGAATGCAACTTGGGTCGTACCGAACGAGCCCGTCGACGAGACGAGTATCCAGGAGTCGCAATATGGATTCGTCATCGACGAAATACCGGTTACTCCTCCAAAAGTCACACGCGATCCATTTTGGCGAGCCGCAAGTGAATGGGACTCACCCATCTGGGGCTGGGTAATCGTCAACTACGCCAACTATGGTCTTCAATTCTTCCTACCCTCCGGCGAATTCTACCGAGAAGTTAGAGCAGGAGGGCCCTCAGGCGCATTGGCATCTCCCGACTGGCTTCCTTTCACCGAGCCAGATGATCCCAACAATCGCGGTGGCAAAAAAGACGGCGGAGCTGTCGCTAAACAACTTGCTCAGCTTGTTCAGACAGTATCTAAAGTGGATGGCTACCTACACGCATTCATCGCCATGATCAACTCTGCGACAATGAGCAAGGGATCGGCAGCTCCAAGTGCATACGCAGAATTCAAGAGCGCTCTCATTGGTAAACCGTTGGCACTCGCCAACATAGGGTTCTCCATGGAACTCTCTCAGCCAGCCAGGTCTTCTCAGCTCATGAGCGATGGAAAACCAGAAAAGAAGCTGTACAAAGACCCGGTCACAGAAAAGTATCCCGGGCCCGGGTGTGAGAAGAACGATGGCTACGACAGTGAATACTACCGCTTTCCAGTCAAACTTGGAGATGTGCAGCGAGGCTTCGATGGCCTGGTCTGCTACTTCAAACCAAAGCCGGCTGGGAAACTCGAAATTGGAGATGCTTTGGACTTGGAAGCTATGTACTCTCATTTTGGCCCGAATACACCATATTTTGCCACGGAACTCATGAAGGTTACGCATTCTTCACAAATACATCTTGCGGGAACCGGAGATCCAGGGGATCCTTACAATCACATTATCCCGATTGCAGGAGATAATTATCCCAAGTTACCACCATACTACATCGACCCCGTGCGTGACTTCAAGAGAGGAATTGCGTACACCTCTCAGGAATACGAAGACTTGACAAACGATCAACTCGCAGTCTTTGGAACTATCATCGACCCCTTTTCACCAGTTCATTTATACTCTGGCGTATTACCAGTCAAGGAACTATCCCTACCCGACTGGACGTGGCAAGGCCCTATCGACAAGATCTCTGCCTTCTTCCATGCTGGTCCTGTGTTGGTCACACTGGATGTTCCCGAGTTCAACGAAGAGAATCAGTTGAGGCAGGGTAAGCTTGTTCCCAAGACAGTGGATAAGAAAAGCGGCGAGCATGGAGTGGCTTTACCAGGAGGAGCTCTGGGACAGTGGACTTGGCTGCAGCCGTACATGCTAGAAGATCAGCTGCCTCCTCCACAGCCTCCGAAGCAATTGGAGAGTGCAGAAGAACCGGAGTGTCCGGTGGGACCACCCAAGACACACCCACTGGAAGTGTTCATGCCCGTAGCTGTAGACTTGGTGGACGATCTTGCACATCTGGAGAGGGGTCCATACACTGCCTTGGAGGGATACCTGCAGATGGCGTCTGGGGCGGTACAGGATCAGGATTAGCGGATGAGGTTCATGCAGGGTTTGAGATCGTTTTGGTACTACAGTAGTATTGGTATTGGATATCTGTATCTATTTCTCCCAGCCTTTCAATAGTTTAGCGCCAAGATGTGATATCGTTTTTCTTCTTCAACTCACGGAAACCAACAAGGTGTGATGGCTGTTAAAGTTCCCTCTAGGTCCAATAGTTGCAATGCAGGTTTCCCAGAATAGCCTGATTGATGAAGGAGCTGGAACACCACCGTTTATTAGCGTCGCAGTGGCTGAGCTGGAGTTTCTGTATAGTTCTAGCTCATGCGCTAAACTCGGCCCGCTCCGGTGCAAACGGGGGCTCCGGCTCCGGGCTCCATGGGGGAGGGGTGTATAGAGAACATTGAATACATGTATGTACCGGTAGGTATGCCAACCATCCGTCGCTCTTCTTCCCGTTCTCGTGCCTGGACCACCGCATTGAATCCGCACTATCGTAGAGAGACGCAGGGATGCAGCTACTCCATTCTGTCATCTGATAGCGCGTTCACTCGAGCTGAAAGTTGTCACGAGGGAAAGTTCAGCTTCAGTTCAGTATGCCCTGGAGCTGATGCAGCGGTTGCGATTGACCCATCATATGCTTCAAGGAGATCGATTCGACATCATTTACGCGCGAATGGGACCCAACTCCAGTTAGCCCTTGATGCCACTATTGATTCAATACTTTTGTCAAAGATATTGTGGCGTGCAAAACTACAATATCTTGCCGTAATTCAAGTGCTGGAAGATGGATGGCTGGCTGTGCATTTGTCGAGCAAGGCTAAGAATCTAGAACTTGCCAAGAGTGTGGAGAGATTGCTCATATGAATGACATTTGATGATTAAACTCCTACGCAGAGACATTATCTTGACGGCTACACCGTCTTGTATGGAACTTGCCACTACTATCCTCTTCCAACCATTGATCCATATCTGTGTCCATCTCTAAGCAGGGTTTATCACTAGGAATGGCCGACGTTCAAGAGAAGCAACAATCTGTCCGTCCAACTGCTCTAGAGTCAGCAACAACTACCAGTCCCTCTCAGAAACAAGCAATAAGCGTCAAACCCTCCAAAGAAAAGCCAAAGATGTCTCAGGAAGCAGCCTTTGCGCCAGTTCGCAATCCTGCCAACCCGGACCGCGTCTTCATCTATCGCGTTGCACCGGGCGTGCACACTCTAAGCTACGATCAGCGTGCGCTGCACAAGGGCGTCGCGGCTCCTCGTTGGAATAAAAATCCCACTGATACGGATCAACCCGATGCAGAGACCCCGGGAGCTCCAGGCGTGCCGTCAACATTGATACGCGGAGATTCCAACATTGTGAGCTTGGTGTTTGACGATGTGGTAGGTACCCGCCGCTTGAAGAGCAACTGAAAAAGTTGATGTGGTCTAATGCAACTTGCAGGTTCACGTGTATGGCGTTGCTGCGGGATCAGACTGCGTCTCGCTGCTGAGTCCCTTTGTCGAGCCGGTCCGTCCGAAGATAGAATGCAACCTTGGAAAGCTGGCTGGGTGCGCTTTCACAGAACACGATGAGGAACAGGCTCGCTTGGTATACCAGGGCTACGACAGGTGAGTTGCGGCCAGTTGTCCATCTTTACTTCTAATGTGCCGAGACTAATCATCTGTCTGCGATGGCAGTAACAACGAGAATAAGATACCAAAGCTCTTTTACAGCGATGTGACCAGCCCAGACGCCCAGGATATGCCTTCCACAGCCAAAGATGTCAAGAACGCTACATCTCTCAGCCTGTTTCACGATTCAATGCGCTTCTGGGTCATCTATCAGAATAAGGATGGCCAGCTCGTGGCGCATAACGAGAAGGATCAGAAACGTGAGTAGTTATCACAGTCTCCTTCAATCCATTTGCGTCAACTCGCCAGTACTGACTTCCTCATAGCCAGCGTGATCAGCCCCGACACTTCTCATTTCCTGGACAAAACACCCATCGCAAGCTGCTTCATCCCGGCCAAGGACATTGACTCCTCCAAAGTCCCTGGTTTCCGACCCGATGCTCTGGGTAGAGTAATCGTCTACTGGGTGCGCGAGTTCAACCACACGCCGTGCCTTTACCGCTCCCACGCAGACTTGACGGAGAAGAGCTCCAGCGCAGACTTTAGCGAGCCGAGGCAAGCTACTGAGAACGGCGTCTCCGTGCAAAAGTTTGCTCAGATTGGCATTGTACCTAATCCGCAGACCCAGAGCAACTACGTTTTCATCTCCAAAGAGGGAGCCGACAACATCTCCAGCGTCACTGATGACTGGGCTACCAAGAATGAGTCGCTGTACGGACTGGATATGACGGGCATGGAGCTGTTCAAGAGATGGCAGGCCAAGATGGTGGAGGAAGCTATTTTTGGACAAGGTCGTCTCCGATATGGCGATGATTTTCAACACCATCACCATAATGGGTATACCAATGGATTCACCAATGGTCCTAGATTAGTGGAGGAGGAGTTTGTGGGAAAGCTGGGATCCAAGATTGTCGAGGAGGAGATGATGGGACGTCTTGGCAATGGGAACAAGAATCTGCCGCTCGTATGGAGGAATAAAGGGGACTCGACGAAGCCGCAGCTGCATTCTGGCGTGATTACCAAAACAGCCAGCTCACAGTGGTCTGAGGCTGAGGTTCAGGTTGTGATCCCGGCTGGGTCTACGATTAAAGGCGATATCATGGTCAAGCTCAAGGTCAGGCCTACAGATTAGGCCGTTCAGTGTTATTTTTTTTTTTTTTTTTTTGCTCTATGGGGTTAAGTCATTTTGAATACGTGTTTTTTAGATGTAAATGGATGCAAAGCTCGAGATATGTCAGCACGGAAGTCATAATTATTTACGATTTGATATTGTACTTTATAGCTTTTGATTGTACGAAAGAGGACAAGATGCTGTGTAGATAGGTAAACTATCATCATTGAATGAGGCCCACATTCGTATATTCCAATAGGACTGATCGATACATGGACAAATGAACCTCTTGCCTTGGACTTTGCAACCCGTTTGCCCAACTCGCAGCGGCAGATGGCAGGTCACAGAGCCTGGGCCAATTCAATAAATCAAGGGTCTGAAAGCCTTCCAGCCGAGGCTGAATTTTGTTTTCGCCACGTATTCAGCCCAACAATCCATATTGGCCTAGATCGAATCCAGAGCCTCAGCTCATCCTCCACGGAGCCCTTGCCCCGGGACTGGCCATTCTGGGCTCTGAGATAGCCGCCCGTTCGCTCAATTTGGAAATCGCTACGAATTTACAGAGCAGGGTGTCAGGGTGTGCATTTATTGTACGGTGAGACATTCTGGGGCTGTCCAGATGTATAGATACTTGGCGGTTCCAATGTGATAGTCTCCGATCAGGGGGGGCGTGTGCATTAGGGCGGGGGAGCTCCAGTATCGACTCAACTGAAGATGGACAACGGGCGATACATTGAGGGCTGTACCAAGCTGCGGATGTCATTTTCCTTCTTTATTGGCAGATTGATGGATAAAACCAAAGCGTCCAAAAAACAATGCTTGTCAAGTCAAGCCCAAGAAAAATCGTCCTTCATAGCGCCAGCAGTTGGCACAACCGCCCGCACATATCGCAAGGGCTGTTCCGTTGAATACGTGTTTCCTGTGGTATTAACACCGGTCAACATATTCCATCACAGCCATCTTCTTCTGGCGTGTCCAATTTTGCGACATGCGGTTCTGAACACGCACAATCCTCGTCCTGGCGAATTCAACAAAGCAGCGAAATCTCACTGATCCAAAGAGATCTCCTTTGCCGTCACAATGTCTTTACAGGTCCATTCTTTCCATATTAATGTAGGAGCCGGGGACGGGGCTATCCACCTGCTCACACGCCCCTCAGAAAAAGGCGATAATCACCACGATACCAACAAGGAACGTCTGTTCATCGTCCAAGCCTTCTTGGTGGACGGAGGACCATCTGGGAGCGCTCATCTCATACAAAATCTCGTCGATCGCATTGAAGCCGGCTTCAACAGTGCACATACGTGGAACGATGGTACCTGCCGCCTGGTGTTCAACGGCATCATCATCACCCATTGGGACAATGATCATTACGGAGGGCTTGAAGAGTACCTCATCAGCCAGACGGATACACTGCCATATGGGAACAACAAGAGCAAGAAATGCATTACCCGGGCATTATACAATGGAACCACGGGCGAACCTTTAACCTACATCTACTCTCCTTGGGCCTGGCCTGGCAAGAGCAAATTCAAGGTTGATACTAGCAATAATGATCAGCTATGTATAGGGTCAGCCACGGGGCTTCTTCTCGTCCGATCTGGCTACAAGAACTTGATTGGAAGAAATCTTTTTCGTCAACGGGCCGAAAAAACCAACCCAGTCAAGGATCCTTCTTTGGTAAAGAATTTCAACACCCTCGTGACAGCAAACAAAGTTGCGAATCCAGATTTGCTCGATGGGAGTTGGGATGCCCTGCCAGCTTTGTACTGTATTGCTGCAGAAAACATGATGTTGGGTTACACGAATGCCTTGACCACGCCGACCAACATGTCCAGTATTATCCTCATCATCGCTTGGAAAAAGGGAAGCAACCACCGCATTTCGCACTACCTTGCGGGGGATGCCCATACTGCGCTGGAGGAGAACGTATATGAATGGATCGGGCGTAAAATCACTTCCATGAAACTCAGTCATCACGGAGCCTCTACTTCTAACCCCCGTCAAGCCCTTGATAAATATGATCCAAAGAATGTCGTCGTCTCTGCTGGCGCGCAATATGGGCACCCAAGTAAGCCAATCTGCCCCCTTTCAATTCCTCCGTCCCTTGTCTCATTTGCCCAGAGGGAACCTCCACGCTAACCACGGGAACTTTTGCTGCATAGGATGGGAAGTTTTGAGCAATATGTATGTGTGGTACCTAGCCAAAACCCTTGGGGGGTATCAGGGCCCCAAGCCGCTGTACTTCTGCCAATGGCCTTATTATCTGGTGAAAGATGAAGATGGCGACTTTGTCTCCTCAAGGATCGGTGTAGGAGAGCTGAAAAAGACTATCAAGGGAAAAGAGAATTGGGACTTGGCCAAGGCTAAAAAGTTGGTAAAAGCCATTGGAACCAAAGGAAAAAAAGTAATCCAAAAGTTCAATGGAGCACGACCGAAAGAGGAATATACGGGTATTCTTGGGACCAAAGTGATACCATATTTCATCGGCAATACGAAAGATAAGGATAAATTCGACAAGGCAAAATTCCTCGATGTTGTTCATGACTTCTTGCCGGAACTTTCTGCTTTGGATGAAGGGGGCGTTGTTTATGGACACAGAATCGGCGGTGGTCCGACAGAGCGTATGGACAAATTGCTCTGCGTACGAATCATATGCGATCCCTTGGAGAGTGAAGACGGCAAAGTCAAGATGCTTGGTTCCAAGGACGGCACTGCGCTCACAACAGATGAATTTGATATCGACAGCGATTCCGTCCTCCCAAAGATGACGCAGGACGTCCCCAACAACTGCTCCATCGCCCTCAGAGCCGCCAAGTTGAAGGACAAAAAAGCCTTAGCCTGGGACGCAGATAGTGACGATGATGGAGACGACAATGATGAAGACGGTAATGATAAAGACGGCGATTGGTATGTGGACATGTATCCCAACAAAGGTTTTGACCAGCCAATGGTCATTGATCTCACGAATGGGAACCCAAACTGGAAATCCTTTCGGAAAAAGTACGACAGCAGGGGCAAACAGCACGATGACGATGAAGAGTCGAGTGACGAAAGGACAAAAGATTGTGATGATTGGGTTGACCTTGACGAATCATCCTCCTTGGCATCTTTCGGCTCTCATCGTGCAAGTTCTTCTACAACCTTTTCCGGAGTCGGATCCGCGCTGGTGACTCCACGCTTCAGTCCGCGTGTGCAGCTTCAAGAGATTTCCAACGAGTTTCGTGCGCTGGCAGCCAAAGTGTATCTAACCTGCCAAGATGAAGCCAACGCAGGCAGAGCCATCAAGATCCCCGAAGGGAGCGTGCCATGCGTCTTGGATCCTGGGCATGCCCTCGCCGGGTTCTTGAACACCCTGCACTTTCATAGTATAGGGCTGGCCGATATCCCCGACACGGTCAAAAGCACGCCTGTAGACTCAAACGATGAGATGTACCAGTGGCTTGCGATGTTCTGTGGCTGGGATCCGGAAAGTACGTCGGTGCTTGCTGGGTTCGCCATGGGGATGCGCAGAGTTCCAGAGTGGCCACTCAAAGCCTCCATGTTGAAGACCACACCACTGGACTTTGAAATCACGATACCGTTTACTTCGGCCCTGAATCTAAAATTCAGCACGGATGAAGGCGCCAAGTTGACCTTTTCCAAGATTTACGGAACCGATCCTGATCTGGCCTCCAAGACCCAAGCCGGCGAATCCAGAGGTGTAACACCCGAGGCTTTGAACCAAATGCTTGAATACCGCAGAATGCTTGTCTTTGGTTTGGAGAAGCTCAAGGATCCCGTCACGGTCACGCTGAAGGATCTCGCCACGTTCATGAAAATTGACATACTCAAGAATCCCTTGGTCAAGATCCTGACAGATGGAATCAGTCTGATCCTGGATACTGATAAGGACTTTCACAACGCCATCTGGTTCCGTCCATCCTTGTCATACGAGACGCACATGCGCCTCCAGTTCCATGCCGATACTCTCAAGTTCAACGAGTGGCTTCATACATTGAGCAAGTCTCTCAACGTGGACGCTTTGTGGGTCATAGGAAGGAAGAAGGCAACCTGGATGTGGTCGAACCCAAAGGATCAAATCGTTTTCGAGTCTTCTCTCACGTTTCTGTGTCTCATGTCGATCTCTCTCACACGTCAATTGGAAGGCATATTCAAGCTCGACGGAAATTCCGTCAAGCTTACTCTGACACTCAATGAGAAAGTCGTCAAGAAGCATTCAGCCTCCATGAAGACAATGGGAGCAAGTGGCTTGCTCGGTGAGCTGATGGACTGGCTCTCAACGACCTTCGGGGTCTCCAATAAGGAAGACTTCAACAACGTCATCAAGCAAGCGACGGCATCAGAGACTGGCATCATGGATGACAACAGTATCATACCCCGACGGGTTGAGGTCACCCTAGGCCTCAACTCCGAGGGCAAGATAGCGGGTGTCAGAGGGGTAAGCGTCGACATTGAAGCTTGTCTAACCATCGGAAGACCAGCTGTTGCGATAGCTGAAGAGATGCCAGCTGTGTTTCTGTTCACGTTCGCCTGGAGTGCAGGACTCGGCTTCCATCTCGTAGGGAAGCTATGGACCGTGATTCCCGATACCCCATTCACTCCTTACGACAGAGCCCTGCCTGAGTTTGAGGAATACGAGTACCTGAAGCCGGTGTCCCCTGTTCTTCCCGAGAACCAGCTGCGTACGATTGACATTGCACGCTTGCTGTCTGACAAAAAGGGCGAAGTCAAGAACCTTCCTGCCGGCATTCCCAATGAGATTTACGTCTGCGAGATCTTCTTGTCACAGGACAAGGTGGCTTTCAAGGGTTCATTGCGATGCTCGCATCCTCTCGCTGGCAATCCCAGCAACAGCACCCCTCCCCCTCCCATGCCACCAACTATATCTCTGGAAAACGTCGCACTGCAAGCTTCGTATACATGGGGAACAAAATCTCCTTCGGAGAAGGGCTTTGAAATGAGTCTCGCCATCTCCATAGCTCTGTACCTTGAAGAGTACGACGAATACCAAAGCATGGATGCGCAGAACGCCGCAGCTGCAAAGCTCACAGGCCTAGTCAAGTACGACAAAGGCGACTGGACAATCGAAGCTGCGGTCTACGATCTTTCCATCTTACATCTTCTCCAGTTCTGGGACTTGGATGATCGAGGCCCCATCTCGGATTTTCTGGGCAAGATCAATATCGATTTCGTGAAAGTTGCATACGAGTTCAAAAACGGCAAAACAAGCGCTGGCACCTACATTGATGATGGCAAAGACGTCAAGTCACCCAGTCGTTTGACTATCAAGGGACAATTCACCATTGCGAATGTGGTCGGTCTAGGCTTTGAATACGTCAATACCGGAGGCGACGGGTGGACTTTGAAGGCAGGACTCGGAGCTTCTGAAAAGACCATGGATACTGCTACTGTTGGTGGCTTGTTATCCGGCTTCATGGATGAGCTTGTCGTCAATGCCCTGCCCGAAGCCATTCGGGGGGCCAAAATCCCCGGTGGTACTGACACTGCTGATAAGAAGGCGTTGCAACTCCTCGTGGCAAAGAACAAAGGTACATCAGTCTTTGCCCTTCTTGTGAACATTGGAGCCGTGAGCGTCTGGTTCATTCAGATCCAGCGTGGTCCTAAAGAGCCTGTCAAGCGAATTCTCAAGGCGGCCATCAGCAAGGTTTCTGTCAATGTCCCTGCGTTTCAAACTACAATCAACAGTCCATGGGAAGATTTGTTCTTCATGTGGGTTCAAGATCAGACCGTTCCAAACGAAGGCGCCGATGCATTGATGGGTATTACGCAGACGGAATATGACCACATGGCAGAATTGCTGAAAGACGAGCTGGGAGTGAAGGAGGAAGAACTTCACCTCTTCAAGCCATCTGCCAAGAAAGAGCCGGATCCCCAGGCTCAACAACATCTGCAAAGATTCATCACTGCTGCTGGAGACGAAAAAGGGGGCGACAAGGATCCAGAGGCAAGCAAAGTTGTCATGCCAGCAGGATATCATCTCGTCATCGTGGCTAAGAAACCAGATGGCAAAGCTGGCGTCATTCTGGACTACCTCTTTGGAACAAAGAAGAAGCCCGCTTCAAGTAAGACGACGTACGAGACGTACGATGCTCTGACTCCCCCCGAGAAACAGCCAACGAAGGAGCCCGACGCCAGCGGTTCGGAGAAGGGCACCAAAGCGCCTTTCAAGGTGAAACTCGGCCCTCTGTCCGTTGGCAATGTCGGCCTCTGGTTCAGAGAAGGCATGATTGGCATCACCCTTGATGCCAGTCTCATCATGGGCCCACTCGGATTCTCGCTTCTCGGATTCAGTATTGGCGTTCCGTTCAGCAAAGGCTATTCTCTGGCGAACCCGCCTCCCCTGAGCGCGGTGGAATGGGGTCTCAAGGGATTAATCTTGGCCATGGACAAGCCTCCGCTTACCATTGCAGGAGGATTTATGCGCGACACTTCAGATCCAAAGGTTGAGGTAATGTATACCGGCGGCATCATCGTCGGATTCAAACCTTGGAGCTTTGAAGCCATGGGCGCTTATGCTACAGTGAAGAAGGACAAGGATGCATCCGGTAAATGGATCACTACCATCAACACAAGACCATTGCATCAGTTCACCTTGGAATCACTATCGAACGATTCTGATGAGGCCCATGATGGACAACTTGTCAAGGCAAAGGGCAATGCAGATACCTTCACCTTTGCCTTCATCTATGTCAAACTGAACGGGCCGCTCTTCTCTGTCGGCTTTGCAGACATCGCCGGCGTCGTCGGTGGTTTCGGTATCAATTCCGATATCAGTCTGCCAACAGTCGAACAGGTCACCTCATTCCCCTTTGTTGCCGAGCGAGATTCGTCAGAGAAGGTGTCTCCAGTAGAGAAGATCCAAAGCTTGATGGACGGATCATGGTTCCGACCAGCTGAAGGCATGTACTGGGCCGCAGCAGGAGCACGAGTCACCGCTTTCCAGATGCTCGCTGCCAACATTGTCCTGGTGCTGCAGTTTGGCAATGGAAACTTGCTATTTGGCATCTTCGGCGTGGCAACCTGCGATGTACCCGCCCTCGAGGCACCAGTCAAGTTCGCCCATGTCGAGCTGGGCATCGTTTGCACGTTTGACGTGGCCAGCGGCATCTTCAAGTTCGAAGCTCAACTGTCTCCACGCTCCTTCGTTCTGTCCCCTCAATGCCACTTGACGGGCGGCATGGCTTTGTTTTCCTGGACAAAGGGTGACACAAGCGATCAAGATTCTAAGAAATGGATCTCAGCCGGTGATTGGGTTCTCACTATTGGAGGATATCATCGAGCGTTCAAACCTCCAAAACAGTACCCCAACCCACCTCGACTTGGAATCAGTTGGTCTCTGAGCTCGTGTTTGAGCGTCAAGGGTGAGGCCTATTTCGCAATCACGCCCAAAGTCTGCATGGGAGGTGGCAAGATCCGTGCCGCACTGAGCCTGGGTCCATTGTATGCATGGTTTGATGCATTCATGGATTTCCTCATGAACTTTGAGCCATTCTTCTTCCAGATGTCAGCTCGGGTCTCTGTCGGCGTGCGATTCACCCTGGATCTCTGGTTGGTGACCATCCGCATCAGCGTCGAGATCAGCGCAGGCTTGGACTTGACTGGTCCTCCGTTCGGAGGAGTGGTGCATGTGGACTTTTGGGTGTTTGGCTTCGACATCAAGTTTGGTTCTTCGCCTCCTCCACCACCAGCCATCTCCCTGGCTCGATTCTGGAGTGTCGCTACCAAGACAGGATCATCGTCCGCGTCTTCCCAGGGACTCTTATCTGCGCCACCACCGCAGCCAGATACTGCTGCCATCCTCTTGACCTGCGAAACAGGTCTCTTACCGCCCGCCCAGGCTCCAAAGACCAAGTCCGCAGCAGACAGCAATCCCCAAGATAGCACGTGGTATGTCAGAGGCGGCAAGTTCGCTCTGCTGGCTACGTTCCAGTGCCCTGTTACAGAAGCGAAGCTCAAGGAAACACGGATCCAAAAGACAGCAGCCGGAGAAACGGAAGAGTCTAGAGGCGCTGAGTGCATTATCCTAGATCAGTACAAAAATGTATACGCCAAGCCAATGCAGCTCTATACGCCTCTCACCTCTACCGTCAAAATTGCCGTGAAAGCTCCCCGACCCAAGATGGCGATGCAAGACGTGCATACCTTGGAGTCTTGGGTGGATCAGAAATGGAAACTGACGGCACAGACCAAGCCTGTAGAGACTTCCATCTGGGGACAATACAATATGAATGAGGATCCTACTCGGGTCAAGGGACCAATTGGAGGGTTGCTGGACGGCAAGAATGCAACAATGCAGCTGGTTACCGGTATATCCATCGTCCCACCGGATCCAGCCATGGCAGACGATAAGATTAACAAGTTCAACGTTACCAAAGACCACATGGAAACCGTTTTCCAGCCCGGCCAAAAGGAATGGCCTCTTTTCATAGATGTCTTGAAGGATCAGGATCAATCTTGGGCACCACAGGAAAGGAGCACAAACTGGTGCGAGGTCAAGAAGGCGTGGGCCAAAGTCGGAGATAGTACGACGTCCAAGGCGGTAGACCTGTGGGCCAAGAGAATGCGTTATGACAAGGAAAGTTTCGATGCGGATCAGAAGGATGAGAGCTTGAAGAAAAGTTTTAAGCCCTTGAGGGGAGTGTCGCCGAAGAAGTTGGTGGATAAGTTTGAGTTGTTGGTTCCTGCTCTTCCTCTGATCGCAGTGGGTTGAGCGTGTTTGTTTTCCTCTCTCGTTAATTTTCACAGACTGGGATTTGTTTTCATGGATGTGTATTTAATTTTTGTTCTTCTTTTGTAAAATTACATTTAGCACTGCAATAATTCTGTAGGAACGTACCAATAATTGCATGCTGTATATAACAAAAGTTGAGAAAGTAAATCTTTTTCATTTTTAATGACAACCAGGCCCTTTTTCTTAGTACTTGAAACAACGAAGTCAGAAATCTATTCTGCCTAGACGAATTTGAAAAATTTTCTCCATTCTATGAAATTTGCCATGAAGCTCATCACATCTATTTCTGGGAATCTGCTGGTATGTTTATATAAATAGGATCGTTCGTAACAGTGCTGTCGAAATTGAAGAAAGAAACGTAATCAAGTCGTTATATCAACCTCCAGTATAAAGAAGAGAAGGGGGGATAATGGTAAAGAAGTGGACAAGGCAAACAAAGTATATGAGAAAAAAATAGGTATAGTAGCGAGAAAACAAGTGTAGTAGATCATGCTAAAGTTCACAAAGAGGATTGAGTTGAGATTCTGCGCAAAATGGTGACCGCCCGCGGCTTACTGATAGAGATGGGCATAGTGTACGCGCCAATGGTCGGCCGGGGACTTCTAGCTTGGCTTGGTGTTATTGATCGCGGACACAATTCCCTTGAGCTGGCGCCCGTCAAGCTCCTCGAGCCTGCGGCCATCGTTGTCGACTTTGTCGGTCAGCGAGGCAGTGTGAATCCACACATTCTTAGTGCCGTGGACTGAAAGCTGCGCGACGGTCTCTCCAACATTGCCCCGACGGACACCACCTCCCGCAACGACTTGAAGGCTATGAGGAGCAGCGCGATGGCAGATTGCGTCGATTTTGTCAAGATATTCGGAACAGTTGCCCATCCCGCCAGAAGTTAGGACACCATCGAAGCCGCATACAACGAGAGTATCGACGCCCTTGGCCCAGCGTTCGCTTGCAGCAATTGGGTCGAAGGCGCGGTGGAAGACGCAGGGAAAAGGACGAGCAGCGTCAACGAGCATCTTGCAGCGCTCCTCATCGATGGTGTACTTGAGATCTGGATATTTTGCGAGGGTCGAGGGCTTGGTCTGGGGCTTGAGTATTCCAAAGACGAAGCCGTCTCCACGAATGGGGTTCATGACTCCAGTGGCTTTGAAGTCGGCGATTGCCTGTAGCATGAGGGCGATTTCATCATCGGTATAAATAAAGTCTTGAAGCTGATCTGGCGTTTGCTGGCTTTCTTCTCCGCCAGGCAAGACGACAGCGCGAGGGGGGCCGCGAGGACGAATCATGATGCGAACGGCAATTTCAAGCTGTGAGGCAATTGAGGTCAGCTCCTTGAGGGGGGGTGTGAGGCCACCTGCGTCGTATGAGCCTGGGGCATTGAGCTCGATGCGTTTGGCGCCCAAATCCTGAGCTTCTAGGCCAGAAGCACCGCTGAAGACTGCAACTTCGCAGTTGAGTCTGGTGGACTGTCCAAGGTCAATTGGCGTAGGCATCTTGTAATTTGATGACGTATGAGGCTCAAGATAGAAATAAGAGTTCTAATTTGGTATATGAAGTTGAAGCCGGAGGTGGTGGTAATAGGCAGTTTAGATGACGGTTTGAGGAATTGAGAGTGGAGAAGAGTTCGTAGCCGCCTCTCGCTTCCAAGAAGATGAAACAGTTTAGAAAAATGACATCATCTCGCTTGGTGCACAATGAACGGAAATTGAATTATCATTTACTATTGTTGAGGCAAGAATGGCAAAGGCGTTCAATGTTCAATATTGGTTTTGCTACTACTAAGCTATTACAGGGAGAGAGAGGGAGCCAAGAAAGGTGGGTTGGGGTTGCGAAGCTGAGGCGGGGGAGGGGCAAGCCTTATCTGATAAGCATTTTTTTGCCGACTCTTTTGATGGAAATCTGTAGAAACAGAGCGCAGCGAGAGATGGTTGGATCTGCTGCTGAGAAAAAAGTAACATGAAGCTGATCATCTAGTATCGTGGAACAGATCCAGATGTGCTCCATCTATGAGATATGTGGCGTCCAACAAGGCCCCAACTATTATGCTGTACCGTATCTTGTCTGCCACTCGGCTTTTTTATGCATGCAGTTCATCCCACCAATGGTTCTTGCGAATTACATCTTTGACTCTTCTACCAAGGCGGTGTCTGTGCTTACTGGACCCTGAAAACATCGTAATCCATTGGCTCCTCTCGCAGCGAATCACACGCATCAACACCAAAGCATGGAGGGCGGCCTTCGGGGTGGCGTTTGCTGGCCGTGTCTGGAGCATCCTAGCCTGATTCTAGCTCTTGATGATTCTTTTCGCTTCTCCTCTTCCAATTTCATGCACATCCAAAGTGGAGCGCGGTGCCTAAAGACTTTCGGTGACCTGGCTCTGCCATACAAACCGTGTGCTTGCCTCAAGTACCCGAATCGCCCCAAAAACTTTTTTTTTCTCTTCAGGCTCCAGGTTCTCCATCTCATTTTTTTCTTTGAGCGGCCTTCAGTGGACCCCTGCGCTGCAAGAGCTTTGACTCAGTGGACCCTCCGCCAATCTACAGCGGGCTTAGTGGCTCCCGCTTTTGCCATTTCCGGCCCAAGCACGCCTGCAATACAGGGATCCAGCGCGCCAGTTGACAAGTGCTAGGCAAGGTACCGCTACGCAAAATTTCCATGCTGCAAGCTCCTGTTGACTGAGTCGACGTCGGTTTTTTCTCTTACATACACAAGCTCTGCCTGCATTGATTTGTTTGTTTATCGACGGCCCTCCACATATTCTGTGCCTCCGTCGACGAGAGAAAATTTTCTCGCCTTAACCCAGTTCACGTCATCTGGATACCTACAGCTAGCTAGTTCCACCTTATAAAGAGGCAGCGAGCTCCCCCTCCTCAACAAATCTCCCTCCTGCATCAAGCATTCTTTTTTTCTCTCATTTTATTCAATCGCAACACATAACCGCCAAAATGTCTGCCGAGAACATTGACAACCCCATCTCCTACGAGCAGCTCGAGGACCTCGAGGATGACTTTGAGCAGGTTGAGCTCGAGCTCCGTAAGTTATACCTCTGCTACCAATCAGCCCAGACCTATCCTCTCCTCATTGTTTCTTCTGGTGGTGATCTGCTGCGCATGCTTCATTCTGCCTTTTTCTGCTGGAATCGCGCGAATCGCAAATGAGCAGCGTCACCAACCCATCTTGGCTCTCTTTGCGCGAATCTCTCTTGTCGTCCAAGCTAGTCTATATGAGCGCTGGAGCTAGAAAGAGGAGGGGTTTTCCTTGTTCTTGCTTGAACCATTCAAAGCGATAGAGTGCTAACAAACCCACAGTCCGCCAGCAGGCTAAGCTCACCAAGGACCTGTACGCCAAGCGCGCCAAGGTCGTTGCTGAGATCCCCAACTTTTGGCCCCTCGTCTTCGAGCAGGCTCCCCCGGATATCGATGAGTACGTCCAGCCGACTGACTCTGCCGTCCTGCTGAGCTCCCTCGTCGACCTGTCTGTGGAGCGATTTGAGCTTCCCAACGGCGACCCTCGCAGCATTGCCATCAAGTTCGAGTTCAGCGAGAACGAGTACTTTGAGAACAAGGTCCTCGAGAAGAAGTTCTGGTGGCGCCGCAACAAGGATGGCTGGGCGGGTCTCGTCAGTGAGCCTGTCAAGATCAACTGGAAGGCCGACAAGGACCTGACCAGCGGCATGCTGGACCTCGTCTACCAGGTCTGGGAGGACGACAAGGCCGGCAAGGGCGATGACACCGAGGCCAAGAAGAAGCTCAAGTCACAGATGGAGAGCACTGGCCTCGACGGCGTCAGCTTCTTTGCCTGGTTCGGATTCCGCGGCCTCAGCATCTCCGAGGAGGAGAACCAGGCTGCCCTCAAGGAGGAGGAGGAGAAGCGCAAGCTCCGCAAGGCGGGCAAGGAGATTCCCGATGAGGATGACGAGGATGAGGATGAGGATGACGACGAGTACGAGATGGAGATTTTCCCCACTGCCGACGACCTTGCCGTCTGCATCGCTGAGGATCTCTGGCCCGGTGCCATCAAGTACTTCTGTGAGTACATTCACGCCTCTGAGAATTCTTCGGAGGAATCAGACGATGAATGAGTTCCGAGCGCTAAGACAAAACTCAACAGTGTCTGCCCAAGAGCAAGATGCCATGAGCGACATCGACTTTGAGTCTGACGAGGAGATGGACGATGGCGAGGAAGACGCCCAGCCCTCCAAGAAGCGCAAGGCTTAAAGGTTCTCACTGATGATTTAACGACTTCTTTTTTATTTGAAAAAAATATTCCCTCAAAGGTTTTTTCTTTTATACAACATACCGACACCCTGCCCTTTATCAACAAGACTATATACAACTGTTGGGAAAGGGGGTTTAAAGATATATACACATGATGACGATTTCTGAAAAAGGTTTAAAAAATGGGTGGACTGATAGGACTGGGAAGTGAGCATGGTGCTCTCGATTCTACTTTGATCTTAGAATCAGATGAACAAAAATACTAAAGACTTACTACAGAGATTTATCTGGCAATATCTTCTAATTCTCTTCCCATCTACATGTGCTCATCTTGATTATTGTTAGTGTTAGCTCTTACGGCTACTGGCGTTTGGCGTCGGACCCAACTTGAGCTCCAAGAGATGCCTGCTGGCTTATGATGTAAACGTGACAGTCCATACCCCAAATTCCCAAACTAGCCACCACATGCCATCACTGTCGCTCTGGACATTACACTTTGCCGTCTCGCGATTCGCCTATCCCATTTACACTTGAAACTAAATGCCGAGCCGAGCATTCCACCCCATTTTTCACAGCGCCCCAGCCAATCCGCAGCCCAACCGTTGAAACCATGTGAGATCGCCAACTTAAACGGTCATCATCGGAGTCCGAGACGCATCCCACATGCAAACAAAGGCATTCAGTCAGCCCTTTGCAGTGAAATTTGTCAGCTTTTCTGGGAGATGCAACCTCTTTGCAGCATCAACAATTGGATTGGTTAGGTTGGTGATGCAACGACAAAGAGGCACGTGTCGTCTAAAGCAGTGATATGATATAAATTGCGCCGGCTTTGTCTGACGAAACAGATGGCATCTGCTGTATCAAGCACACTGCTATCGAATACGCGACAACAAGCTGCTTTATTACGGGTGCTTGGATACAATTCGACACGTTTATCTCGACACCATCAAGCGACTACGCCCTTCTTTTCAATTCGATATCGAGCTGCTTCGACAATGGCGACGCCGTGGCAGATTCGCGTTCCCGCCAGCGACACGGGGGTGTTGAAGTGGAAGCAGACGGATGAGGCTGCTGCAAAGGTCTCTGAGCTACTGCAAAAGGATCTCGAGGTATTTCGCTCGAAACAATTGATTGATGGGGCCAAGGAATGACAGCTGATTGAAAATATAGAACCACCACGTCTATTTCAATGCAGAGGGCTTCCATAATCATGTACGCTCATGTTACCCCTTTCATGCCTTTTCCTCGCCTTCATCGCCATTGAGATGAATAGGCATCTTAACATGAACATCTGGCCATGCGATGCAAAATTTAAACAAAAGATTAACAAATTTACCCAGATCGTTCATATGCTCCTCACCCTCTACGCCACCGGCGCATCCCCCAGCACCCTCGAAGAGGCCTATGCGGAAAACGACTCTTATCAAATCAAAGCCATGGACACTCACCCCGGCGTCGTTGAGGAGCTCAAGAAAGGCTGGACGGAAGACTGTCCTTACCTTGGAAAGGGAAAACACTATGCCGACTTTCTCAAATTCTTTCAAGATGAAGTTGAGGCAAAGGGGTGGGAAAAGGTTCTTTTGGAGTATGTCTTTAAGGAAGATGAGAGGAGCGAAACCATCTTTGGACGTTTATTTGCCGGTACGTATTATCCATCCATACCTCTTTGAACAATGGAAATCATCTTGTTTTCCAACGAGTGATTGTAAAATGAGTTGATTGGCTGATAACGATTCTTCAGGCTTCCTCCACCCCCTCATCCAGCTCATGTACGGCATCGAATGGCAGCAACCCGCCATCATCGCCGAAGGCCTCGCACAGGCCGCCGTCCACGAGAACCGCGCAGGCGGGTTCCTCCTCAAGGCCGAACAAGCCGCCACTGCTTCAGCACACGATACGCCTCCATTGCCGGAGCTCTTCGAGTCTGTCCGGCAATTCAGCGAGAAGCTCGCCACGAGCGCGCAGTTTGACGACAAGAACAAGATTTACGACGGCATCTTTGTTCGTGCGCCTGAGGAGGCACTGGAATTTGTGAAGCAAGTTAAAGTGAAGGAGGATGAGTTGGATGAGAGGCTGGCTGAGATGGTGCACTCGTGCGCGTATGTTGCTGCGGCGGCGGCGTTTCATCCGCCGAATAATCCCAAGTTTGACTTCTTTTTGATGTAAGTTTTCATACTCTTTACAACATCTCTTTTCCCATCTTCTCTTTTTTTGCTCTCTTCTTGTACTAAGAGAAATTGCTTTCATCTAGTCACCACCTCAACTCGACGCCCTTCTTCGTAACCCTCCTGTCCTTCCCCTGGCTCCGTTCCTCTCAAAAAGCCCGCATCCTCGAATGGAAAATCCGCCTCGATCTTATCCAATACATCGCTCGAGGATGTCCACCGCTCCGTCTCGACGCCATCAAATCTTTCTCTCCAAAAGAACAGAGTTTGAAATCCGCCACAAAGCCGGCTGACCTGGTCCCGCGGTTCCACGAGATTATCGATGACGGACATACCATCAAGGTCGTCCGCGCGCTGCTAGTTGCCCAGGAGCTGTCTAAAGAGTATGCTGATAGGCCGTGGATTCGCATTGCTGGCGACGAGACGTGGTTAAAGGTACATCAGATTCTGCTGCAGGGCACCGAAGGCCCGCAAGAGCCTGCCTTGTGGGTGAGATCTGCTGGGTTTGAAGAGGCGTGGAAAAATGTGCCCAAGGAAAGGTAAGGGTGAAATGAGGTCCTTTTGTAACAAATTGAAAAGAAAACAAAGAAATGCAGTGCATAAGGATGCTGATAGCGAAAACAATGTGAACCTTGGGGCCATTCATACTGGCGCGCGACTTTAGGATATCTTTTGTTATTTTATGTAATCTAATTTTGTAAATAACCCAGTTATGCTTCCTATTTAAAAAGTTCAAAAGTTTAGTCCATTCCCATCCACTCGTCTTCGCCATCCTCGTCAGACTCGCCTGACTCCGCCGTGCCATTCATGACTGCGTCAATCGTCTTCTGCTGTGCACTAGTCAGAGTCGCATTGCCATTGCCATTCTCCTCATCCTTATTATTATCGGCCTGGCCCAACAGGTAATCCACCATGTACACGTTCTCATCAGCCAATCTCCTGATCTCGTCCCTCATCTTCACCACTGCACGCGAGACCACTCGCAGCTCGACATCTACCTTGCCGCGATTAGCCGTGAGCCAGGCGCCGTGCTTATCGACCAGCGCCTTGATCCACAACAGGCAGAATTCGATGTGAGGAGATTCTTCCGTCTGTGCGGCGACGAATCGGAGGAGTCTTGGTACGTAGACGATGGGGATATCGGCCACGACGAGGGGAATGTCGGCTGGGGGTACCGCCTGGAAAACTCTCTTGATGAGACCAGCTTCGTTTAGTCGGAATGCCATCACCAACGCTTTGAGATTGTCCTTTTCGTTCTCCAATACTGCCAAAGTCGAAGCAGGCGTAATCTCAATGTTGAGATCAAATGGGTCAAATTGTAGAGTGTGATCCAAGCTATATATAAGGAGACCCTCTGTAGAAGCAGCGCAAAAGGCGGATCCGGCAGGCGAAAAGGCCACGCCTGTGACGCGAACTTGTGGCTTCCGCTTTCTAGCTGAAGGATCTCCGCCACGCTTCGATCCAGGCAAGCTTGCATCAACCCGGTCTTCGCGGTCGGATGCCTCTCCTTGCATGTCGATATCGTCAATGGCGCCGGCTTCAGTGAGATACTTGCTGTTGAGAAATTCCTGAGTTCCGGATAAAGACAGGTTCACGCTGACTGTAAACTTCTTTAGTAGCACCATGGTCGATACAGAGTACAGGCAGATGTATTTGCTGTTTCCACCGGCCAACAGGCAGCTTCCGTCGGTGCTGTAGCGGATTGTGCTAAAGCTCTTGTTGCCGCCAACATTGGCAGCCGTTCTCCGGTCTGATGATTTTCGTCCACCAGACACGTCCCTGCGACCATCGAGACCTGCAGTCTGCTCGGCCTCTGATATTGACCAAAACGTCAACTGGCCATCGATTGTCGAAACAGCCAGCTGAAGGGAGTCCGGTCGGACGGCAATGTCGAGAATATCAGCCTGAAGCTGTAGCGGCTCGCTCGTCTGAGTTCTGTCAAAGATTGACCATATCCGTGCAGTCCTGTCCCAGCTACCGCTGACCAAGGAGTTGCCATTTGGTGTAAATGCCAAGGCAGATACGGGACCATCATGACCTGCTAACCGATCAAGTAGCTGGCCAGTCTGTACAGACCAAATGTGAATATCAAATGAGTCGAGTGATCCTGCTGCAACTACCTCACCGCTGGGGTCAACAGACATGCATGTAAAGGACAGCCGTGTTGGGGCCGTAAAGGTTCGGAAATTTCGATATCTGATCAGATCCCACGCCCTGACTGAGCCGTCAAGACTTGATGTGAACAGTACATTTCCCTTCTTGGCAAACTCGCATGCCGTGACAGCACTGGTGTGCTCTGTGAATGTGACGATGCAGAAGCCAGACTCGATATCCCATACTTTGATCTTGCCATCATCAGCAGTGGTGATGATTCGCTGTCCATCTGGAGAGTAAACGAGGGAGTTTATTGAGTCGAAATGGCCCTGCTGTTTGAGAATGTAGGATTCAGACTGCCACTCCCAGACCAACAACTGTCCCAGCTTGGAGGCACCAAAAGCCAGCCACTCTCCGCTCTGGTTGATTGTCACAAAGTCGACATCGCTCTGGGAAATGCTGAGCTTGTGGATGTTGTTGAAGTCGGGCATTTCATAAAGGCTGAAAAGCCCGTTGGACATGCCAGCCACCAGGAGATTGGTTTCCGCGTGGAAATAGGCACATCGCACATGTGCGCTACCTTGCATAAAGTAGTGTCGCTCAACGATGCGCCATCTCATGTCCGAGTCATCGTCGCTCTCGTCATCATCCTCCATACGGTCATCCTGTTTTGATGAATTGAGCGGTTTGACGTATTTCCAGTTGAAGACGGCACCGTCCTTGCTGACCGTATAGATTGTCTCCTGGTCAGCGGAAAACCAAGCACCAATCACGTTTTGCTTATGGCCACCAAGAATGGTGGGAACGAAGCCCTCCTCAGGCTCAACGCTCCATATCCTTGCCGTCAAATCCTTAGAGGCTGTCAGGAAGAATCGAGAGTCGCTGGACCACTCGATATGCTGTACAGAGTCGAAGTGACCAGTGTATGTGCGGCGCTTTACGAAGGGGGCGAATTCAAGCTCTCCCTCGGCATTTGTATCTGGGGTTGAAGGAACGTGCCAGACTTCGAGTTTTCGGCCCAAGCCCACGACAAAATATCGACCTGAAGGCGAAAATGAGAGCGCTGTGACCTGCGACCGGAAGGAGAAGTGGTAGATGGATACACGGCGGGGAACGTTGGTCAAGATCGCATGACCCTCATCGTCAACGGTGAGAAGGAGATTGCCGCGGGGTGAGAGGCCGATTCGAGCAATGTTCTTGCGATGGGCAAAGGGCAGGGTGTGGGATTTGTTGCTGTTGTCTCAAGTCAGCCATCCAGCTCAATGATACTCGGGGTGACATTGCTTTGGCACAATGCGCCGGCATGACATACTTTACCAGGTCGAAGATAGTCACGCGATTGCCGACGGGTGAAAAGAGATGGGTGCCATCTGGACTGTAGACCAAGTTGCCCTGGCAGTAGACAGTGCCCAGCAAGTTGGAAAACTAGGAAGGCTCACGATTAGCACTTGATCTGGTAACTGTTTGAAGAAGATTGAAGTTGCAGATTGGATCGGTATAATCAACGATTGGACAAGATTTGGGGCCGAACAATCTGAGAAGTGTGGTAATATCGCAAAATCTTACCCTAAAATCGGTCTTCATTGTCGGCCACTTGCCATGATCTGATGGAATTATACTATGGTGTGAAGCTGTTTCAATGTCCGGCGCAGTCGCATCAAAAAATCAAGCTGCGACTTTCTTATCGATACGGACCCATTGTGATTTTTTTTTCTTAGCCAGCCAAGTTACCGATTGAGTTGGAGCGCCCGGCAGATACCTTATTCCGCTCCTTAGCATTCAAGCCCACTAAGGCACTTTGTACTATGGTACGACGGCGCTTTGAAACGCATTGACCACCTCATCTCATCTGTCCTGTTAGAGCAGGTACCAGTTACCACACTAGCAACGATACCGCTGTCGCTCAGTGCACTCTATCCACCAACAGCCCACTGTAGTCGGTACTTGTAGCCACTGGCCCTGTCCTCCGCTCCATGCTCCGTTAACACGAACTGCTCATTCACTTTCACGCAAATGGCAGAAAAAAGGAGACCGCCCGCCTTTTGCTCCTGCCTCGCTCCGCGCTGCTCTTGCTCTCTGTATCCCCCCAGTCGGCCGCACCAGCCCGCTAAGCCCAATCAGCCAAGAGCTGCCACCCGCCCAATCAGCAGCGCCCAGCCCCTGGCCAATTCTAAGGTGTGGAAAATTGGGGGATACGACCGCCTCAACCCCTTCTATCCCCTGAAAGTTCAAGCTCAGCAAGTTGGAACCTCCACTCTGTTTTGCTTGAGCAGCGCCAACGGCCACTTGTGAATATCTTCCTCCTGTCTCCGTTTTTTGCTCCCATTGCTGCAGCTGCCATCGTCTGCCTCGCCCTCTCGCTGGTTTCTCCTCTCCTCCATTGTCGTCCAAGACATCCAATCCGTAGCCCCTCCACGTGTGCAAGATGGCTCCCGCAGCTGCTGAGAGCGCCTCACCGATTGGCATTGCCAATCTGC
The DNA here is from genome assembly GCA_038502285.1 of Trichoderma sp. 2475. Lineage (NCBI taxonomy): Eukaryota > Fungi > Ascomycota > Sordariomycetes > Hypocreales > Hypocreaceae > Trichoderma > Trichoderma sp. 2475. The sequence continues at coordinate 285,863 of JARPVV010000003.1, read as the reverse complement.
CCAACCAGCGCCACAAGATTGTCGCCAAGCGCGGTGCTGGCTTCACCATCATGGTACGCGATTGTCCCTCTATTTTGCAGTCGACAGACGCGTTCACGGCGTGGCTGCAGCACCATGTTTCTAGCTCTGTCTGTTCCTGAGTAACTAACACGCCAACTCAAATCGTTAGGTTGCTGGCGAGTCTGGCCTGGGCAAGACCACCTTCATCAACACTCTCTTCTCTACCACCATCAAGAACTACGCCGATCACAAGCGCAGACACCAGAAGCAGGTCGATAAGACGGTCGAGATTGAGATCACCAAGGCCGAGCTCGAGGAGAAGTTCTTCAAAGGTAAGGGCCAGCTGCCTAATTAAAGGAGACTCTACGTTTGGTGCCAGATGATGTGCTAAAACCTACTTTTTTTGGCTCTTTCTAGTTCGATTGACTGTCATTGACACTCCCGGCTTCGGTGACTATGTCAACAACCGCGATTCTTGGCAACCCATTATCGAGTTCCTCGACGACCAGCACGAGTCTTACATGCTTCAGGAGCAGCAGCCCCGCCGTCAGGACAAGATTGATCTCCGTGTCCATGCCTGCCTGTATTTCATCCGCCCTACCGGCCACACCTTGAAGCCTTTGGATATCGAGGTTATGAAGCGCCTCTGCTCACGAGTCAACCTGATCCCCGTGATTGCCAAGGCTGATACTCTCAGCCCAGCTGACCTGGCCAAGTTTAAGCAGAGAGTATGATTGAATACGAGAAACCATATTTTTCCGCGCAGAGTTTCTAACGTTTTATAGATTGTAAGCGTCATCGAGGCCCAGAACATCAAAATCTACCAGCCCCCTATCGAGGAGGATGATGAGGCTGCTGCCCAGCACGCGCGTAGCCTTATGGCCGCTATGCCGTTTGCCGTCATCGGCTCTGAGAAGGACGTCAAGACCAGCGATGGTCGCATCGTCAAGGGTCGTCAGTACTCTTGGGGTGTTGCCGAGGTCGAAAACGAAGACCACTGCGACTTCAAGAAGCTGCGATCCATCCTGATCCGCACCCACATGCTCGACCTTATCCACACCACTGAGGAGCTTCACTACGAGGCCTACCGAGCACAGCAGATGGAGACTCGCAAATTCGGCGAGGCCCGACCCCGGAAGCTCGACAACCCCAAGTTTAAGGAAGAGGAGGAGGCCCTGCGAAAGCGATTCACTGAGCAGGTCAAGGTCGAGGAGCAGCGCTTCCGACAATGGGAACAGAAGCTCATTGCTGAGCGCGATCGTCTCAATAAGGATCTCGAGCAGACCCACGCCCAAATCAAGCAGCTGGAGAACGAGCTTGAGGCCATGCAGGGAAATGCCGTCCGAAGCCACGGTCGCCGATAAATCATCTAATACCGGCTTTTCAACCAAACCATGCTGGCGTTGGAGTATCATGATCTCGGGGTTCCATCGGTCTGCCTCACTCTTGTTTTAGATTTAAAAGGGTGAAGGCGCCGAGTATTGAATGCCACTGCGGTGGCGCTTCTTTCATGCATATTCCGAGCGGCTATTGCCACGAGAAGGGGCGAGGCGCCTATTTTTTGATGAGTTGTTGCGGTTGAAGGTTTTTTAATTTTTTGTCCCCCTTCGGTTCTGATGCTAAAACTGTCACGGCGATTGTTCCCTGTGACTTTGACGGTGGAACAGAGCAACATTTCATGGTTTGTTGCCCAAAATCAGCGAGAAGGGGGAAGAGTGCCAGAAGTTTTGATAATGTAGCCCTATTTTATTCCTCTTTTATTTGAGCACCTCCTATTTCAGACAGTTAGGCACATTTTCTAGTCTTATGTAATTGAGTCAGTCGAGATACCAGTTTAATATGGCAGCCACTATTATGCGCGTTGAATACAAATGAAACTACAAGGTATAGGTACCCTTTGAAGGTGATTGTCGAACATTCCTCATCCCAACTGATGAATCCGGCAACGAACAACAAACGACGTATGCAAGACCCAGCCACAAACTCCTTGCCAACTCCAATAGAACGAATCGGTAACCACAATGATACCTAATAGATGAAAGTTTAATGAAGAAATTGAGACCAAAACGCACAGAAACCTGCATTGTCCACATCGCCCGCCTGCTTGAAATCCTTCTCCCAGTATATCCAAACTGCCCGAGACAAGAAAGCAAGGCATATCAAGAGAGCACATAAGAAAAAAGGAAGAAACAAAGAAGAAGAAGAGACGCCTAAACAGCATCCATGCTAGCTCTGGTGGTGAGCTGCTCGTTCTTATTTCCCAGCCTCGAAATCTGCAAGAATGCATCGACGCCGTACCCTTCTAAGCTGTGTAGGTTCAAGGAGCCAGCCCAGTACTCGGCATAAACGCGACTCAGGGGAAGGCCCATACCAAGACGCAAATTCGGGGGCCGACTGGTGAGGCTTGACAGGGAGCCTAGGTACGTGGGCGCTTTGAGGTCCGCCCGGCCTAGCTCGTCGGTGACGTGCAGCTCCTGCATGGTGGCGGCCATTCGGGGCACCTGGCCAAGGTTCTTGAGGCGCTTCTGGCTTTGGGGGCCTTTGCTGAAGGACCAGAGGTAAGGGAGTTCCTCGCGCGGGATGCCGCCGCCTCGGTCGGATATGCGGATGATGACGTGCTCCTGAGCTTCGCAGATTGTGACTTCGACGGGAGGGGGGGGAGAAGAGGCGTGGTCGGGCTGTTTCTGGTGGTGCTCGATGACGGCCTGAACGGAGTTACGCAGGAGCTCCCCGACAATGTACTCGAGATGGCTGAGGATGTAAGGGAAGCTCGCGTTGAGATGGCCGTCGATTTTGATCTCGGGGACTTGGACGTCGGGTCCGTTTGTGGTGCGGGCGAGCTGGGTGACGGCTTTGGCGCAGCGGCTTATGACATCTTTGGCGAAGCATTTGATGAAGACTTCGCCGATGAAGTCGGATTCGGAGAGCTTGGCACCGGGAGAGAAGTAGGCGGAGTGGTAAGTTTCGGTGAGGGAGAGGTGTTGCTCCGCGATGACTCGTCTAGAGATGCGCTGATAGGTGAGAGAGTAAGCTTCGAGTCACAACAGCAGGTGATAGAGCAAAGGGAGAATAACGATGATTTAGCTTACCGATCGGAGTATGACATTCATAAAGTGGTCCAGCTCTTTTGGGTCCATCAGGCCGCCGCACTCGAGGATGCCCATTGCGAGCTTGGGGATGACGGTCAGGTGGCCCTTGAGGTTCTGGGTGATGACGGCGCAGAATTTGTCATTGTCTTCCAGAGTTTTGATCTCTTTAAACTTGCGAAATGTGTCAAATGCACTATAGTAGAGCTTGTAGACTTCTTCGATGTGTCGGTTCGTCACAACGACGTAGGGGAGCTTCTGCATGTCGCGGATGCGATGCGCGATTCTGCAGGCAGCATTCGCCACGGTCAGCACCTCTTCCTTTAGCTAGCAGAGTCATGACAGCTACATACCTGACTGGAAGCTCGGTGCGCACATAATTGGCAGAGCTTATCAATCGCGACTCGGTCAGCGAGCGTCCAAAGACCATCAGCTGGCGCAAGCTGATTGGGCGCGCCTCCTTTGCAACCCATCTATAACACAGCAGCAGTAGCTTTGGTTAGCGCACATGGTAGAGCTTGGATGAAAGATTTGTGTGGCGCGACTTCTTGTTCGCCAGAGAAGTGTAGAGATCTGGAGATGGGGGAGTCATGGCAGAGCTTACTCGTCCAGCACAGAAACCGGGCGCCACGTGCCATTTGCTTGGGCCGCATTCCTCGACTGTGTCTTGACGGGAGAAGCTGGATGTGTAAAGGTCGTTCGCGGAACTGCATTATTCGGGCTGCAAGCTGCCGCCAGGGCCGAGCAGTTTGGGGGTCGACATCGTTTGCTGTGGCAGCGCAGTGCTACGGAGAACATGCCCACGGTTCCATACAAGCACCGGAGGGAAATCCTTTAGTGGAGGTGATGACGCCGGTGACGATGCTAGAGCGGCGAGCGATTGCGGCGGCGAGAAGCGACGAGGAACGCGAATGAAGCGAAGACGTGAACAAGAATATGGCGTTGAGTATGAAGAGAAGTTTGGTCAACGAAGACGGCTTCTTCTTTTTTTTTTCTGCAGTCTCAAGTCAAAACGCCCTTTGGAAACTTGTTCTCCGAAGCATGTGCCGGTAGATCAGATGCCTTGACGTTTGGTCAGCCCAAATCCTGGTCATTCAAGCCCCACAGACTGCGGTATCGGCTCCGAGTGGGCGTAGGCAGAAGGCAGGGCAGGTGAAGAATCGCAGGCGACTTTAGCGATAAACTCGGATTCGGGTTAAATACAAGGTTCTCAATAGGCTACTGTACGAATATTGCAAGGCGGCTGGCGGTGATTGGAGCTTGGAGGAGAGGAGTAGATGGGGGAGTTCGGGCGTTTATATGGCCAAGATCCTGCTTGCTGCTAGCGTTGTAGAAGCCGCTGGAGAGAGCTCCAGGCTGGCTTTGCCGTACCTGCAGCACTACGCCACGGGCGTCTACAAGGGCGTCTACGCAAAACTCGAGGCAGAACAAGGCGTGGCAAACAGCCCATGAAAACCTGTCTAGGTATGCAAGGAGATGCAGACAGGAGCAGCACACGCCGCTCAATATGAAACGAAGGATTCTATAGCAAGCCCAAGGTGTATTAATTCATCTATCAACGCCAACGCTGCTGCAATGCCACGCTCGCAGAGAGCACATGAGCACCCGTGCCGTGTCGTAACAGTCGCTTATACGCAGCATGAGGCGTGATTCAGGCTTCCAGCATCGTGTTGTAGACTCTGTTTGGCTGAGAGAAGCGCCTCCGCAATGCTGCCAAGCCGCATTGACTCACTAATAGCGCCAGCGGGCCATTATTAATATACCAGGCTCCCTTTTTCTTCGATTACTTGTACACTCTTTGCACGTTTGTATGTGCTGGGACACGCATCATATCTGTGCCAAGTTACTCGGCACCTTGAGCACGAGGTGGGGTAGCTCGGGATTGCTGTTAGAGCTGTACTCGGCTCTTGCGGGTCGATGGCGCGGGATCTTGTAGGCTGGCGGGGCATGTGCAGGTCTTTACCTACCAGAGCTGCTGCAAGTTGCGGCGCAGCATTATCGAGCGTTATCGTTAACAAGCTTAACCGTACAAGCTTTCAAAGCTCATGAATTCAAACCTATTTCTTTTGTTCAAAGAAAAACTAACTAGGCAGCAACTCTTTATCCTTTGTACATACTGAAGCTTCTACTAGACATTCTGCCTTACATATCTAGTCTAATTGCCACCTGAACTGCGTCAACTTTCTCTCACGCCTACTGAACAAGCCCAAGCTTCTTCCCCTCCTCCACTCACTGCTGCAGCCTCTTTCGGCTACGGAGCCCCTCCACATACAAAAGAATGGAGCCGCGGCCACACAGCGTGGAAGCACCGCCACTAACTCTCCTCGCAAATAGGTGGTTGTTAATGTCCAATTCAATAAAACTTGTTCAGCCTTTGCAGCTTTGTGCACCTGTACGTAAGGACTTGTAGTGTGATTTCGCCGCCGCTCCACATAAAGAGCCTGGTTACCGCGTGAGTTGCCAGAAAGAGGTTGCCGTGGTCCGTAACAAGAAGGAGAAGATGCCTGTATCCTAATAAGCAGGAAAGGGAGAATTAAAAGCACCAGGCACTGACCGGAATTGAACTCTTTTTTCTTAGCTGTCAAGAAACCAATCGCCAGCTTAACGCTGCTGGTTCGCAACTCTCAAGCTCAATCCCCTTGTCCATCCCGCCACAGCTACCCGCTTCGCTGTGCAACTTTTTTTTTCTACTAAGACCTGGCCAATAAGACACTGCGGCGCTGTGCTCTTTTCCTCGTAAATTCATTTTTTTCTGACCTTTCATTCTTCTTGCCGTTCCAATAACAAAAGCCCTTCTGTATCTGCCTGTGTCCCTACCACTGGCACAGCTCATTCAGCGGCCACCTCGTTACAGCCCCTCGCTGAGGCTGCTGCCGTTGCTCCCGCTGCGACTCCCCCAAAAATCCCGTCAGCACGGTCGACTGCCGCCACACACGCGCGCCTTCTTCGGCTCCCATCTCCAAGCCCTGCACCCCGCCAGCGCTTTGCAACAGCTGGAGCTCCTGCACGTTCCTGGCCCTCAGGTCGGCCTCTTCTGAAGTCATGGTACGTCTCTCTTGAGTCTTCCTTCACATTGTCGTCACGTCCAGGCCAAGTCGGCTTCGTCCATCCCGCGGCCCAGCAATTGCGCACAAGGCTCTGGCCGCTCGTCGTCATCGTCGTCATCGTCATCGACCTCGACATCGTCATCAGCTTATCGTCGCCTCGTCTGCGTCTGCGCTGCGTCTGCATCTGCATCTTCACTTTCGCCTTGGCTATTTTTCACTTTTACTTCAGCCTGGGTTTTGGCTGTGGCTAGCTTTGGCCTTTGTCCTTGCCTGCTGCTGCTGCTGCTCTGTCGTCATTTCCAATCCTTGCATTCAGCCTCTGCTCTTCGTCTCTCTTCACCATTGCCCAGTCCTCGATCTCTGTCTCCTGCTACCAGTCAGCATCGATCTTGGCCGGTCGGTCACAGCAGCCATTATCTTTGTATCGCCTGCCTACATCTTCAGCATCGCCTTGGTCGTTGTGCGTGAAAGCTGCAGCATCTCGAAAGCTATAGCTGGGCAAGTTCTGCACGCTCTGCTCGCTCTCCGACCACTCCGAGCCTTCGTCTTCAACGCCCGCCGAGATCCATGCTTGACGACCTCGGCTCGCTACTTCCACTGAACGCTCTACACTCACTTCACCTCTGCTACACCTGATCCCCACCATGACGTCCGAGGACGAAGCCCGCCAACAAGGGCTCCCTTATCGAAGCCGAGCTAACAATCCACCTCGCAAACAGAGCTACAACATTCCTTCACCAAACGACATGGTCGTGGACACAGACGACTATGTCGGTGCTCCCAATGCTCCCGAGAAGGAGCATGTGGCCATCATCAACCCAGATGGCGGCGTCGAACACGAAGCTGATCAGCTACAAGACCTACCTTTGGCCAACGACTGTGCGTATCCTCCCAGCCATCGAGAGACCACCCATCGATCATACAAACTCTACAACTCCATCCGTCTTCTTCCCTTAAATTTGGAAAGGACGATGTCGCTGACATGACTCTTTGCCATGCTATAGATGAAGCCATGAAAGAAATTGTTCTCCCGCCGCTGCTCGACGAACCAAAAATCCTCGAAGATTTTACACACACATGGACCGTCGAGAACTGGCGAAGTCTTAGCAAGAGAGAACATGGCCCCATTTTCCAAGCAGGTGGCTTCCCATGGTATGCCATTCTCGCCTTCCTTTTTATATTTCCTTTTCCCTTGTCTCTCTCTCTCTAGCTAACTGGCGCTGCTACAATCAGGCGCATCCTCCTGTTTCCCCACGGAAACAACACTGACCAATGTTCCATCTACCTGGAGCATGGGTTCGAGCCTGATGCCGTCCCCGAGAATTGGAGTTGCTGCGTGCAGTTTGGCTTGGTACTTTGGAACCCTAATGACCCTAGCCTATATGTCAACCACGCAGCACACCATCGCTTCACCAAAGAAGAAGGGGACTGGGGCTTCACTCGCTTTGTTGAGATCAGGAGGATGTTCAACGTGCCATGGGAAGGCGACAGCCGGCCGCTGGTTGAGAGTGACACCGCCAACATTACAGCATACGTCCGCTTTGTTGAAGACGAGACTGGTGTGCTATGGCACAACTTTGCCAACTACGATTCAAAGAAAGAAACCGGATACGTTGGTCTAAAAAACCAAGGTGCCACTTGCTACCTCAACTCCCTTCTCCAGTCGCTATACTTTACAAACGCCTTCAGAAAGGTCTGTTCTCCTTTCTCTCGACTTCTTTCATCTCCCCCTTTTTCCATCCTCTTCCTGTTCTTTTGTTCTAGAGATGGCTAATTTGCTAACTTGGGCATGCTCTCATACAGGCCATTTACGAAATTCCAACAGAAAACGATGAGAACATGCAGAATTCGGCATACACCTTGCAAAGACTATTTTATCAGCTGCAGACTTCCGAACAGGCTGTTGGCACGAACGAGCTGACCAAGTCATTTGGCTGGGAGACGAGGCACATCTTTGAGCAGCAAGATGTGCAAGAGCTGTCGCGAAAACTCATGGAACGCATGGAGGAGAAGATGAAGGGCACAAAGGCCGAAAACGTTCTGCCTGAGCTCTTTAGTGGTAAGATCAAGACATACATTTCTTGCATTAATGTAGACTACGAATCAAAACGCATCGAGGATTTTTGGGATATTCAGCTCAACGTCAGTGGCAACAAGAACCTTTTGGAGAGTTTCCAGGACTACATTCAAGTCGAGAAGATGGACGGAGAGAACCAATATTTTGCCGGCGATGAGCACAAGTTACAGGACGCCAACAAGGGCGTCATCTTCAACAGCTTCCCCGATGTGCTGCATCTCCAGCTCAAACGATTCGAATATGACATCCAAAGAGACATGATGATGAAGATCAACGATCGTTACGAGTTCCCTGACATTTTTGACGCCGCCCCTTACCTTGTCGAGGACGCCGATCGTTCCGAGCCTTGGATCTACCAGCTGCATGGAGTCCTTGTCCACAGCGGCGACTTGAATGCCGGACATTATTATGCGTTTATCAAACCATCAAAGGACGGCTGGTTTTACAAATACGACGATGACAAGGTCACAAAGGCCACTTCTCGCGAGGTCTTGGAGGAGAACTATGGCGGAGAATATCGAGCATCCAACGGTTACCTCAGAGCACCCCTCCAAAAGAAGGCGCCTATCATGCGCCAGAACAGTGCTTACATGCTGGTATATATCCGTCAAACTCGACTCGACAAGGTCTTGTGTCCAGTTACCAAGGAAGATACTCCTTCACACCTGCGCATCAAATTTGAGGAAGAAAATGCTTTGAGAGAGGCCCGTCGACGTGAGCAAAAGGAGGCCCACCTGTTTATGATGGCCAAGGTTATTACAAACGACACTTTTGCAAAATACGGCGGCACCGATCTCTGCGTCTTTGATCCCATCTCTGAGACCGATCCCGCGTCACCCAAACTGTACCGCATTCGCCGAGCTATGCCTATGCAAGAATTTGTCGCTCAAGTTGCTGCTGACATGGGCCAAGAACCGGCTCGTGTCAGGCTGTGGCTGATGGTCAACCGCCAAAACAAAACAATCCGACCAGATCAGCCAATCATGGATCTCCGACCAACTGTCGAGGAGATCTTTTCTCGCTCCGCTGCTCATCGCGACACCAGCCTGCGTGTTTGGGCAGAGGTCGCGACCGACGTCAACGAAAACGGCGAGCCCATCTGGGCATCGTACCAGAGCCAGCCAAATGGTGTTGTTGTGAAGAACGACACCATCCTCTTGCTGCTGAAGAATTTCGATGTAGAGAGGCAGACGCTGGAAGGCGTAGGCCACCTTTATATCAGCAAAGAAAAGAGGGTTGATGAACTGGTTCCCATGATTCTCCAGAAGATGGGTTGGGGAGATAAGCTTCCCTCTGACGAGAAGCTATTGATGTGGGAGGTATGAGAAAACCACCTCAATTCGCCATGTTGATGCTTGAAAAGCTGGCTAATCTATGATACTCTGATTAGGAAATCAAACCGACCATGATTGAGCCTCTGAAGGGCAAGCAGACCCTCAAAGCTGCCGAACTTCAGGATGGTGACATTGTCTGCTTCCAACGTGTCTCTGACAAGAAAATAGAGAGCGCGCGCGCTTCTGACAAGGCATCTCAAGAAACGTGAGTTTTAATTCCAAGGGAATCGACGCTCCCTTTGTCATTTTGTCTGACTGATTGCTCCTTAGAAATAAATCATTTGACCGCGTTGAAGATGCTCGTGAATACTACGACTTCCTTGAGCATAAGCGAACCGTGAAATTCCACGCTCATCCAACTAGATCTGACCAGACGCAATATCCTCCATTTGAGCTAGTCCTCAACTCAAAGATCACTTACGATGTTTTGTCTGAGCGAGTTGGCGCGCACCTCAAGGCCCCCTCGACACACATCCGGCTATGGACGGTAAACTCGAGCACAAACAACCCCAAGGCTCCTGTACGACGAGGTACAAACCCTACACTGCGACAGATTTTGAATCCTTTGGGTTCAAATACATTGAATGCGACTCAACGAAGTGATGCGTTCTACTTTGAGGTGCTTGAAATGAGCTTGGCCGAGCTGGATACCAAGAAGAACATCAAGCTGACGTGGTTGAGCGAGGGTATTACGAAAGAGGTATGCATACACACAAAGCTGTTTTGTCAGCCGCTTTTGAGACCAAGCCCGACTAATCTAAATATACTACCTTTAGGACCAGCTGGATTTGCTCGTCTCAAAGACAGGAACTATCGAAGACCTGATACAAGCTTTGATTAAAAAGGTCAAGATCGCCGATGAGGCGGAAGGCGGAAGGATACGAGTATACGAAACGAGCTCAAACAGATTCTATCGTGAGCCCGCTCGCGATCAATCCGTCCTAAACCTGAACGATTACACCCAAATTTTTGCTGAAAGAGTTCCGGAAGAGGAGAGAACAGCTGAGGATAACAACTTCATTCACGTTTTCCACTTCCAAAATGAAGTCAACAGAGTCCACGGTGTTCCTTTCAAATTCCTTCTCCTTGAGGTAAGCATCCACCAACTTGCCATTTTAGAGTGCACCATTTTGCTCTCATTTCTTTCCATTCTTACTAATGTCATAACCAGGGCGAGAAATTTGCCGATACGAAGAAGAGACTGGAGAGGAGAACTGGAATCAAAGGCAAGAGCTTCGAGAAGATCAAGTTTGCTATTGCAAGACGAGCAAACTACTCAAAACCTCAGTATCTCAATGATGGTTCGTGTGCACTATTCCAATGAAAAGAAAAAGGAATTGGGGAACCCAACTAACAATATGATGCAATGTAGACGACGAGTTGTGGAACATAGCCTCATCCGAGGATGACTACCTTGGCTTCGATCATCCGGATAGAACAAGGGCCTTGAGAAACGGCGTCGGGGACCTTTTCCTTCGTTAAGCGCAACAGTATCCAAGCTAAATGAGTGTCGAAAGACACGCAGCCGAGTGAAGAGACTTACAGAACGACTCTAGAAGTCTCTGGTATATCCAGTTTCATATCATACCCATCAATCACATCACAGTGATTCATGTCTTGTCTTGAGGCGATGGTCGTTTTCCTTTTTATATATATGTTGAGATTTTATTAACCTCTTCCTTCTCTCGTTTCAGGAATGCATGTGGCGACGCATGATGCAGATGAACTACGGAATGACAGCTGTTTGATACAATATCAATACAAAGAGCATAATTGGATTGAAGTGGTCTCTAGAATTGGCTCTGACGGCTATCTGTTGTTCTCAAGGTCTGTAGCACAGCTATTGTATTATAATCAAATCAAGTCGTAAGTTGGAGATTAGTATCAATCTCTTGGTTGCGTGACTGTATAGGATAGAATATAGTTTGGCACTCCGATATATACGCCTTTTAGTGTGACATTTCAAGGTACTCTTGTCCTCCCAAGTGTCATTACTTGATCATTTCCTCTTAACGTGCCGATCCGCCAGCCCCTGGGAAATTGCTCTCAGTTCATATCATTCTTTTTCTCTCGGTGAGTTGATGTTGATTGTTAAACTGAGATTCATACGCTAATTGCGCTGGTTCAATGTCATAAGCCAAGCCTCCTTTTTTCGTCGTCCACTTATTTTGTTCATTGCTCTATGTTATTTGATCATAATCTGTCATCAAAGGAATATGCAGGGCGTTCTCAGCCAAACCATGCCGGTAGCAGTTTTATGCCCGGAGTCTCGCTGAACCTTTCATTCCGATCATTTGCATCTCGTTCTTCTCGTGTGAGCTGGGGTTTGGTTGCTCAAGCAAAGGAAATGGAGTAAGGCTCCCTCTCATTTGCCGGCATCTCGCGACGATACTTTGCTAACGGCCCTCTCTCAATCTCCTCGACGGAAAGATGGGCGCCCGCCGTCTTGAGAAGCTTGGCGCAGTCGTCTTTTCCTGACAGCGTGGCCAGGAATAGGGGCGAGTTGTCTGCCCTGTTGCGCTGGTGCACGCTGGCGCCGCGCTTTAGAAGCTCGAGCATGATTTCGGAGTTGCCCGACACGGCGGCGAGATGGACGGCGGTGTTTCCTGCGTAGTCGGCCGTTTTAAGGAGCTGGCTGCCGTCGCCATCAAGCAGATCTTTGACGACTTGGATCTCCCCGTTTTGGATGGCGTAGCCGAGGGCCGTGAAGGCAGACTCCATGGGAGTGAGGCGAGAGCTGCAGTCGATGGGGTTCGTCGGATGGGAGAAGCTCTGGTGGGCAATCTCGGTCATCTCGCCGCGCAGAGAGCGCGAGAAGTGGGCGACAATTTCCTTTTGCGAGAGGTCGGGCAGGGCAATGAGGTGCGACAGCTTGGCGAGGGCAGCCTCGGCGGTCAGGTCGAGGCCGAAAATGACGCCCAGGCGGCCGAGCTTGGTGCCGGGGGCGTAGACGGGCGAGACGAAGCCGCTGACGCACTGGCTGACGTTTACGACGACGATGCCGCGCTCGACGGCGGAGCGGATGACCTCCATGAGGCGGCCGTCGACGCCGCCGGGGATGTTGCCCATGCCAAAGGTCTCGAGGATGATGCCCCGGAGGTCGGGCAGGTGGAGCACGGCGTCGACCATTTCGGGCTTGATGCCGGGGAAGACGCGCAGGCAGGCGACGTGCGTGGTGTCGAGGTGCTTGAAGACCTTGAACTCGGCAATGGTGGTTGGGCGGAGGACCAGCGGCCAGTTGACGCTGATGCCGAGGCCGTTGACCTTGGCCAGGGGCTCGCAGTTGGGGCTGGCAAAGGCCTCGAAGGAGGTGGCCGAGACCTTTGTGGTGCGGTTGCCGCGGTACAGCTTGTCGCGGAAGAAGAGGCAGACCTCGGGGATCACAAAGGTGCCCGCGATGATGAGCGAGCCGAGCAGGTTGTCGACGGCGTCGGACTGGAGCGCAAAGATGGGCGCCTGCGAGCCCGTGAGGATGACGGGCTTGCCCAGGTTGGCCAGCATAAAGGACAGGGCGGACGCCGTGTAGGCGAGCGAGTCTGTGCCGTGGAGGATGACGAAGCCGTCGAAGAGGTGGTAGTTTTCCTGGACGGCGGTGGCCATGGCGGCCCAGTCGGCGGCGGAGATGTTGCTGGAGTCGAGGAGGGGGTTGAACTCCATGACGGAGTAGCGGATGTGGCGGTGGTAGGCGGTTGGGGGGGTTCGGAGAGAGTCGAGCTGGATGAGTTGGCCTTTGCAGCGGGCTTGGAGTTTGACTTGGGGACTTGTTAGCCACGTCTTATATAAGTTGTGATGTTGCGTATGTGTATGAGATGAGATGAGATTTCATGTGCGATGTAAGTTCTCATAAGCTATAAGTGAAATGCTCACCATTGGTGTCTGAATTATCGTTAAACACCGTCCTCGGGGCCATGGCGCTCTCCAGGAAGCCGTCGCTGGGCGCGAGGCCATCGGGCCCTTCTTGCATGCATATCGTGCCTCCGGTGCCGATGATGAGGACGCGGGACTCGGGGAGGCCGGCGTTGACCGGAGGCAGGTCCGTCGAGACGGCGGCGGGAGACATGAGCATGAGTATTTATTATTAAGAGAATAAAAAGAGTAGATCTTCCAAAAAAGAAAAGAAATGGGTCGGAAGAAGAAATTCAGGAGTTCGAAAGAATGGGAGCTTTGTTTGTTCAGCTGTTGATGTTCTTCGGACGTCTTATCAGACTTTTTGGCTGGCTGAAAGGTCAAGTACCCTTGTATACCCCAGATAAGGAAAAAAAGGCTGTTGAAGTGGGTGGGTTTATACGACGCTGGGAAAAGTGGTCCAGCCGGGGCCGTGTTATAGATGGGAGGCGATACAGCAGAATCTCAACCTGCGGACGAGGGAAACACGACTATTATATATGCTTTTTCACAAAAAGGAGGAGAAGAAAGAGGAGGAGGAGATTTTTAGTAATAGGAAGTGTCGGGGGACCTTGCGTAACGCATCTGCTGGCCAAAGAGAAAAAAAGTTCTAGCACGGGGCGATAAAAGAGGCGGAACGGAGTGGATACGAAGGGGTAATAGAAATATAAAAAAAACGTCGGCATCGGACTGCATGGCCGGTTTATTATCTTTTCTGTCTAACTTGAACTCATTTTGGCGTGCCCTTGTAATTTGTATTTGCCGATGATGGCATGGGGGGGTTAATTGAGCAAAATATGTAGGAAAATGTACAAGAGAAATGAGTATATGAGAATTTGTATATGTCGTGGACGCCCCAGCCTGCTGAAAACGGCGGATTGATGATGGATAGCGCAGTGTAGCCATATAAAGGACCGCCCACTGTATTACCGAACTGTACTTGGGCAAACTCTCAATAGTACCATTAACAGGGCACTAAAGAGAGGCGGCTCCGGCTTCGCTCCGTATCACTAACGGCCATTTAATCTCGTTCCGCCTTTTGCTTTGCCCAGATCTGGGGGAGCGCTAATGCTGTTAGCAGTGGCATCTCGGTAGCGGCAGCATCAGCATCAGCAGGCCAGCGTCCGAATCTGGGACCGCTCCAGGCCCTTCTGGGGGTGCGGCAGGCGATGCACGGCGATTATGGCGGCGCACATGACTGGCTGGCCGCAGGTACGGGACCTTGCAATTCCGCGGCCTCGATGCATACGTCACTTGTGGGAGCCGGATCAAGCAGATGCAGAATGTGGTCTGCTTTTGGCGCATCTACTTGGGGTACCTACATCGATTGATCGGCCCCAGAAGGAGAGTCGAGAGATGACGGCTATGGAATGTCATGATGTCCTGCAGGGCTGTTGCCAATGCCGTCGTTGATTCTCAGCCACAGCCAAGCCTACTGAATTCGATTAATTAATGATGCATATTTTTTTATATAGTAGATAAATATTCGATATAAGATCAAAAATTGTCCTTTTACAAGTATACGGCGATTTAAGTGACAGTCCTCTATGAAGAGAGCAGTACCGCCTGGGCACATGCACCCTCCCGCAGCCACCGCCATCCTGCAAAGTACAATCCAGGTACAGCTCCACCGACCGCTTTTCCAAGTGTTCGATTAGGATAAGCGCAAACGCTCAACCGCCATCTTCCCATCCTTGAACTTTGTGCTCAGCGCCATCTCCAGCGATAGGAAGCCAGACCTTTTTTTTTTTCCTTTTGCGATTTGTCTCGCAGCTTCACCTCTGCAACGCTCCCCTCGCCAAAAAAAACTCGCATCATCGGCACTACGTCCTCTTCACCTCCTTCACGACGGCTGCAACCAACGGCTCTGCACTTTTGCTGCCGGGGATTTTTCCCACTGCGCTACCAACCCGTCTGCGGCCTCCTCGACGACGCCTCTGCGGGGGGTTCAAAAGGGCCCAGAGGAAAACGATGCGCGCCCATCCCGCCGCAGCTGCTTCGTAAAAACGCGTTCCATTCGCTCGAAACAAGAGTCGCCTTGCTGCGCTCCATTCTCTCCCATCATCGTCGGCCTTGCGCTCCGAGGCTCTCGGCGACTCAATCGACCCGGCGCGCGTCATGGATCGACCGTCCGACGCAGCCCCCGATGGCTCCTCGCCAAGAACATTCGCCATCAACCACGTCAGGCCAAAGTCCAGCTTCCAAGGCTGTTCGCGGATAGCCGATTATGAGCTGCAAGGGAAACTGGGCGAGGGTACTTTTGGGTAGGGCTGGCCCTTTGTTCCGCATCTTGACTCAAATGTCCCCCAAAAGGCGAGGCTAACGCAAACGACTGTGCCATAGTGAGGTTCACCGCGCTCGATCACGCAAAACAGGCGCACTCGTCGCCTTGAAGAAGATTATAATGCATCACGAAAAAGATGGCGTACGTGGCGACATCGGGTTTCCTGGAATCGCTTTCCCTCTTCTAACTTGCTTCAGTTTCCCATCACCGCTCTGAGAGAGATTAAGCTTCTCAAGCTGCTCTCTCACCCCAATATCCTACGATTGGAAGACATGGCTGTAGAACATCCCACAAGGGCGAGTGAGTATCTTTTTTTTTCTACTCTGTCCTTTCATCAATCCGAGCCATTCGTTGTGCCGATTCGCTGACCAGGTTGTCTTCAGCCGACAAACGCAAGAAGCCCATCATGTACATGGTAACGCCATACATGGATCACGATCTCTCTGGCCTCCTCGATAACCCATCTGTCCACTTTAAAGAAGCTCAGATCAAATGTTACATGCTCCAGCTCCTCCAGGGTCTGCGCTACCTTCACGAGAATCACGTTCTCCACCGAGATATGAAGGCTGCCAATCTTCTCATCAACAACAAGGGCATCCTCCAGATTGCCGATTTCGGTCTCGCACGCCACTACGACGGGCCAACGCCGAGAGCTGGCCACGCTGTTGGAGATGGCCGACGAGACTACACCGGCTTGGTCGTTACCAGATGGTACCGGCCGCCCGAGCTTCTACTGCAGCTAAGGCAGTATACCACCGCCATCGACGTGTGGGGAGTTGGGTACGATGACACACTCATATATTCTTCCTTGAAACTTTTCAGTGAAACTAATGCCTTGGTAGCTGTGTCTTTGGAGAAATGCTATACGGCAAGCCTATCCTTGCCGGCGAGAGCGATGCCCATCAACTCGATCTTATTTGGGATCTCATGGGTTCGCCCACTGATGAGAACATGCCAGGGTGGAAGAATCTACCCGGAAGCGACCATTTATCTCCCAGAGCACGACCTGGAAACCTTCAGAGCCGCTTTAGGGAGTACGTCTGCCCAATACTATTCACTTGATTTATCGTCTACATATTGCTAACTCTGAATTCTTTTCATAGGTATGGCTCTGGAGCAATTTCTCTGCTGAAAGATCTATTGAAGCTGGATTGGAGGACACGGATCAATGCCGTGGATGCGCTGCAGCACCCGTACTTTAAGAAAGACCCCTTACCCATGGAACCGCACCAGCTTCCCACCTACGAAGAAAGCCATGAGCTGGATCGAAGAAAGTTTCACGACCGCAAGGCTGCCCTACCGCCTGCACCCAAAGGAGGAACGGTCGGCCTGGGACCTGATGCAAATGGAGCAACTGCAGGCTTCAACAGCAGCGACGGATATGGTGGCCGAAACGGCGCTAATGGTGGGCGATTCAGGGGCAATCCGGACGAAAGGCGGCCGGCTTGGCAGAGAGACCGAGAGCGCGGCCCTGCATCACGACCTCCCCAAGATCGATCTCAAAACTGGGACGATGCTGACCATCGGGATCGAGATCGAGCGCCTCGCAATCGCGCGCCTGGTCGTGGGCCGGATATTGATACATACATCCCAAGCTATGGACGAGAAGAAGGCGGAAATAACCGACGCAGGGATGATGACCGGCCTCGGGATGATCGTCGACGTCCTACCAGCAAGGACAGTGGACGACGGTACGATAGAGATCGGCGAACGAGGAGTCGAAGCCGCTCGCCCATACACGATAGGACTCGCGAACGAGAGATTTATCGACGATAAATACGACAAGTTTTTGAGGAAGAAATATATCGGTTCAACATCAACAGTACGATACACGATATGCTGTGAGCCATATGTATTGTCGTTTAATGACGGTAGATGGAGTTGGCATACACCTTGCGCGCGCCCCTTTGTATACTTATTTTATGATATCCCCAGGAAACAATTTTTCATCCACACCTTTTACACGGGTTTGGACTGGCGTTGGAGGCAACAGAATAAAGAATTGGAAAGGTGTAACGGACTTAGAGCGTTGTTGCCTGCTCGCAGCAGCAAAGATTGAAACGAAAAGCGTCTCCATCATTATAGAGAATGCAAATAGCACACAACAAATATATATAATGAAAGAGTACAAACCCAAACCGCTTGATGAACGCCCAAATAGCAGCAGAAAGTGACTAGGTAGCTAGAGTAGATCCGTAGAAGGAGAAGGAGGAGGAGGGGGGGGGGGGGGTCTATAATTCAGAATCGTCTTCTTCTTCAAGAATCGTCTGTGATAGGAGCCCAGTTGCAGGGCGGCGCCGTGAAGAGGGGCTAGGATCAGGCCAATACCACTCTCCGTCATTAGAGGATGAATCATCTTTGATGAGGGGGTCTGATGAGAATGGCGGCAATGACTTTTTTGTTTGAGAAGCGCGAGAGCGGTTTCCTGCAGAGCTGCCGTTGACACCGTCCTGCATACCGAGGTATGAAGTGATGACCGTTGACGAGGTGGCCAGGGTGAAGCCGGCGAAGATGCCAACTGCTGCGGCGGTGCCAAGCTGTAAGGATGATTAGCTGTTGATCTCACTCGCCCCGTGATAATACAACGCTGCCGTATATCTCTCTCCTCCCAATATGCGTTTCTGAAACGAGGGAAAGGAATTGGAGAAACCCACAAAGGTGTAGAGTGGCTACATGTTGCAACGATAAGAAGAAGATGTTAGTATCCACTCTCACTAACACGTCGAAATGAATGATGCAACCCAGATCGCGCATAACACGGTTGAGCCATTTTTTTTGTCCTTTCTGGTGAAAGAAAACACACCTGAAGAGATACGATGAAGTCAAGAACGCCACGGCACCAACCCGTGATGTACGAGAACAAATAAATCGCCGGCGCAAACACAAACCTCAAGACGCTCAGGAGGTATGATATCGGGACATAGGCGAGTCGGAAGGGGAAAGCAACGATGCGCCCGATGAAGGAAGCGTAATAGAGCCCGACGCGGAGGCCATCGAGGACGGCCGAGAGGTTCATTTTTGGAAAGGCTGGTGGTGTTTACTGAGATGCATGTGGAAAGGGGGGGCTGATTTGGAGATTTTGAAGGTTGATGGCATGTGAGATGTTTGTAGCGTTGACGAAAGGGAGATGAAGAGGTACAGCGGTACATACGTACTTGGGCGTGGCTGGTGGGATGTGGCGGGGCTTACCCTGGAGGGAGGAGGAAATGGCATGATTTCGCAACGTTTGTTTTCTGACATTTTGTGAAGCGCCTATTTTGGGTGTATGTATTTGTTCAGGAATTAGACAGTCGTTGATTGTATTATCAGTTACAATATTGTGGTGGAAATTGGGTTGTCCATAAAATCGTTGGTGCTTCAAGTACGGCAGATCTATGGTACAACTGTTTTCAGCACCACACATTGAGGTGCATGATCGTCTGGCGTACAACACAATATTGTTTTATTAATGAAATTGGCTAAATATGCTGGAAGAGAGTGTGAATCATCACGAAGCTAGAAATACTCTTTCATTCATCAGAGTTAATTTGCAATGCTGAGAATCGGACGAGGAGTGTAGTAGGCTTGAACGCACCTTCCTTCAAATACCTTGAACAGTGCACTTCTCCTCAGGCATCAACGCGTCGCTATTTATGCTGCATCTTGTTTCCTTAATTTAGAATGTATCTTAGACCTTTGCATCTACTATTCTCGCATAAAGACCGCGTTCGAGCACATCTGAATCTACCTACCAAGTCGGTATCAAAACCACAGCGAGCATTTGTTTATTTGTACATCTACTGATACTAAGCAATTGAAGTCATCATGATGCTCATCAACGCGAAAACTCGAGATCATTCGGCCTCCTTCAACCATCGCTTGGTCTTGCACTCGGTGTATGGCCCACTCTCCGCCAAAGTCAGAAAGAAATAACGGTCAACCTGTTCTCACTAGAACTCTACGACCCATGATCCATCAATCCGAATCCCCCCTTACCTACCAAATACTGCTCTTATCACCAATATGTGTTTTACCCTGAGAGGAAATTCGCCTAGTTGGGATACAGTTTCGACAAAAGTACGCCAACATGGCTGAAGTGTGATCATGAATCACTTCGTGCACATCTTCCCGGCGTCAAGTACAATGCCATCCTTGTTCTTTTGGGCTTGCAACAAGACAGTAAGAGTGAGTCTCATGCCATGTCACGACGCCAGTGTCGAGTCCAGAAGCTGTTGAACTGACTTGAATTCGAATTTCTTAGAGGACCACAACCAAAAGGCCTTGCTCTTCAACACGCTGCATCTTGATAACTCAGCGTCTAAATATTGCTGTAGTTGCATGCAAAGGAACAGAGCTGGCTGGCGATTTTTCTTTCTTCCACCGTTTCTGAGGGGAGGAAAGAATCCTTTGACATTAAGCAAAGCCCCCTACCAATGGGCACTTAGGTATGAAATAACAACACGATGTCCATGGAAGCCTCTCCCACAGTGCTGTTGTAAGTCGGCAGAGCCATATGCCGTGCAGAATGCTCCACTCAAAAGGTGCCCTGAGTGTTCCCTTATGGCCGCTTTCGTACAGTCATTTAGCGTCGTAACACTTGACATGTCCCAGATGAGGTAGCCGCTCTTCTGGTATGGGTACAGTAAACTCTATTATTTGCCCTGTTTTGGCGCAAGCTTTGAGTACTCAGTACATTGATCGCAGCGCACAGTACATGCTAGCGCGAGATAAGAGCTTGAAGCCACAGCCTTGAGGCTGCTCCAAGCGGGTACGTACCGCCTATATATCGCTCCGCAAGCCCCGCGCGTGACTGCAGCTGCATCTTCCCCCACCCCGAAACACCCCGAAAAACCACGGCCTCAATCCTACTGGCCAGCTCCTCCAACCCACGATCGTCTGTCCTGCACGACCACGGGCTGTCACGGCTCAGGCGAGACGACACGACAGCTGAAGCCCGAAAGTTAGAGCGCAAGTCCCCCACGAGCATCCCGTTTTCGCTGTAGGCACTGAGCAGGCCTGCAGACGCCGTCCGGAAGAGGAGCCCTGAAGGCCTGGCGGGCAAGGGAGCAGATTGCCGGAAGACAAGGCCCCTCTTGTGACATTCTTTTTGAGTGCTTGCTTTAATAGCCAGAGTCCACTCAGACGGGGACCTGGAATTGGCCATTGGCTAGTTGACTGGTTGACGCTCGACTGGCGCTCTGCGCTACTGGGCACGTTTCGATCTGGCGTCGGCAAATCGTCTTGTGAGATATCACTGCTGCTACGAGGCACCACCGCTAGCATCACCACTTCCACCCTCGCGCATCTCCGGCCCCCAACCTTTCAACCACACATCGCAGGTCACTCACCTGATCCGCAATTCTCCTCTAGACGCCGCTCCATATCGAGAACAGAGCCAGGCCGACGACACACCCGCATCGAGATCCCTCCCGGCTTCCCAAGGCACAAACCCCCACCGCCACTTCATCCTCTCAGCACGTCGCAATCCAACCACGTTCGTCCCAGCATCGTCACGCGAGACCTCAACCCCCCATCTGCCGGCCCAGCCCTGGCTCGCCAGCTCCGAGAGCGAGCGCCTTGTGTAACGACAAGCCGCCAACCGGTCGCCTCTGCAACCCCCCTTTGCTCCCGCTAGCAGCCCATCCTCGCTGCGTGTCTGGGTCTGGGATTGTTGTTTTTTTCGCATCGCCTTCCCGGCTCGCTTCCATCTCCCTGCGGCCACCCCTGGTCGGGCTCCCGAGCCATGGGTAACAACCATTCGGCGTCCAACAAGGCGGGCGGGCCTGGGTCGACGCCGCCGCAGGCGCAGCCAGGCGTCGAGTCCCCTCGCCATCACCATCGCAAGGACGGTTCGCGCAACATCATTCCCATCCACCGCGCCGCCGCCGCCCCGGAGTCGTCCACGCTCCAGGCCCAGGGCTCCATCGCCGCCTCCGTGCCCAAGACCAAGAGCGTGCCCGCCACTGCCGTGTCTTCCCTCAGCGGCTCGCCGCATAGCAGCACCGTCTCCACCGTCGCCAACGCCGCTGCCGCCGTTACTGCAGCTGTTGTCGCGGGCAGCCCTAAGCCATCCTCGCCACGGCCCATTATCCGCGACGAACCTTCCAAGCCTGTCGCTGTTCCCATCGACGGGTCCGTGGCGCGCCCTCAGATCCCCGTCGTGCCGCCGTATCTCGAGGCCCAGCTCTTCTCCAACAATAGCCTTACAGACATGTACATGTCGCGCCCGCCCCGCCTGCCGCTTCCTATCGAGGAGGAGATACATCGACCTGGATCGCCCATTGCCGGCCCCGATGAGAACCTCACTGATCTTGAGCTGGGCGAGACATCCGATGGACTGACAAGAAAGAACTCCGGGCTCAGCAACGGCACAGTTGAAGATGACGAGGGCGAGGAGCTACGCGTGGACAAGACCGGGCGGGTGGTTCCCACCAAGATTGTCTGGAACGGTGGAGGTGAAAAAGTATATGTGACTGGTACGATTTTCCAATGGAATAAAAAGCACCGGCTGCTTCCTGTGTAAGTTGACACTGCTCACAAACCAATTGGACCAGTAAGCAAGGCGCATCTGGCTGCCTTCGGGAGGCTTCTGTGCCTAGCACGTGCCTGAAGCCTTTTGCGCCCGTTTTGCTCACCCGCTGATTATTTTGACTTTTGGCTTGTGCTAACGCATTATCATGACTGGATAGCGAGGGCCAACCTGGCGTCTTTGCTGCCACCATTTACATCTTGCCCGGTACGCATCACATCCGCTTCTTAGTGGATGGAATTATGCAGACGACGCCTTCTCTTCCCACAACTGTCGATTTCGGAAACAACTTGGTGAACTACATCGAAGTGAGATCAGAGGATCCATTGGCAACGAAACAAGGCGAGCCTGGAGAAGCTGTTGAGGCTGGAAAAGAGAAGGAGGTGGCTGAAGCTGAAGCTCAGGCTAAAGAGGAGCCCAAAGCTGCCAAGCACAGGCTCATTTTACCCCAAGAAGCCTACAATACCCAAATTCCGCCATACCTACTCGATTTCGACCAAGCCGAGGAGTCGCGAGCCTATCGCAATGCCGAGGGTGCTATTGAGAAGATGGCTACACCACCCAGCTTGCCTGGCTTCTTGGGCAAGCCCATCCTCAACGCTGCCACCCTGATGAAGGACGACAACAGTGTCTTGAACATGCCGAATCATACTGTTTTGAATCATCTTGCTACGAGCAGCATTAAGAACAATGTCTTGGCCGTCTCAGCGACTATTAGATATCACAACAAGGTTAGTGAAGCGAAAAGGAGGAGGAGAATCCATGACTTACTGTGAATTTACTAATTATTTTTCCAACTTTTGTCATTTAGTATGTCACTACAATTATTTATAAGCCCACTTCAGCGGATGAAGGTTAAAGCTGGCTCGCCAAAGGATTATCATTGGCAATGGAGAGTGTGAGAGAGGAAGCTTGCTTTTCTTGGTTTAAGAGAGCTAATATGTATTACTGTGCCTTTTCTTTTTCGCTTCCCCCTGTATCCCTTTTTTTATTACAATATTTTGAAATCGGGGGGGTTTTCTTTTTGATACGATAAGAGTTTAGTTACATGGAATGATGGATGCGATGGAAAAAGCTATGGGCTATATGATTATTCCTGAGCTATACCAGATTAAATGGCAAGCTACTATAGCTAAGCTAGCTACTAGGTGTAGGTAGTGGAAGTAGAAGAGATCTATAAGGGGTTTCGCTATGAACCAACAAGATAGAAAGATGAGCAACATGGACGAAATATTAAACACAATATACGTGCAGTTTTAACTTATTTCTATCAACATTTGTATTTCTAATAGGACTTAGTCCCTCCATTCGACATACACATCATCTGTTCTAAACCTCTGCGTACACACGCTCTCGTCAAGCGGCGTCCGGAATCCCGTTCTATAGGCCAGTAAACCGGCATGCGCAATCATAATGCCGTTGTCAATACAGAATCTCTCATCCATGGCAAAGACACTGCCGCCTCGCTCCTGCGCCATGCTCGCAATCATCTCCTGCAATCGCTCGTTGCAGCCCACGCCACCGACAATAAGGACCTGGCTACTGCCGACGTGCGCCATGGCCCGCTCCGTAATCTCCACCAGCATGGCAAAGATTGTCTCCTGCAGGGAGAAGCAGAGATCCTCAACGGTGAAACCCGCGCCGTCGGGCCCGCGCTCCAGCAGCTGCGCGGCCAGGGCCTCTGCGCTGGTGAGGATGCCGGAAAAGGAGCAATCCATGCCCTTGACGATGTAGGGCAGCTCGAGCAGCTGCTTGCCCTTCTTGGCCAGCTGCTCGATGTTGTAGCCCGGAGCCGGGTCGTTGCTGATGTTGAGCACGCGGGCGAAGCGGTCGAGGCAGTTGCCGACGGCGATGTCGAGCGTCTCGCCAAAGATGCGGTAGCGCTTCTCGGCGTAGGCAATGACCTGGGAGTTGCCGCCGCTGACGTACAGCACGACGGGGTTGTCGGCGCCGGTGACCTCGCGGCCCATTTCGATGTGGCCGACGCAGTGGTTGACGCCCACAAGAGGTTTATCCCAGAGCAGGGACAGCGTGCGCGCGCCGATGGCCACGCTGGTCAAGGGCGCGCCCATGCCGGGGCCCTGGGTGAAACAGATGCAGTCGACGTCGGCGGGGGAGATGCCCGCCTCGGCGATGGCGCGGCGGGCGAGGGCGACGAACTCGGTGCGGTGGTGCAGCGCGGTGTCTTTTGGGAGGAAGCCCGTTCCCGGCGGGGAGATGAATGTGTGTCGCAGGTTGGAGAGGATGGTGGCGGAGGTCGGGGTGTGGCGGATGAGGCCGATGCCGAGCTTGTTGGCGGAGCCTTCGCAGCCGAGGGCGATCCAGGAGGATTTGCTGGAGAGCGTTGGGGGTGCTGATGTTGTTGATGTTGATGTGGGAGATGTGATGGATGTGGTTGTGGCTGTGGGTTGAGGAGGAGGGAGCGGCGGGGAGACGGCGGCGGCGGCCATGTTGGATGAGTTTACGGAAAGAGCTTTATGCAGACAGAATGAACCAAGTTGGAGTCGTGTCTATCTGTAGTTTTGTTCTTGTGCCAGAGCTAGAGGATGAATGTTTTCCTGGGGTTTGATGTCTGGAGTTGTGATCTTCGCGAGAGGGAATCTTTGTTTCTATATTTTTCTATTTCCTTCACTGAGTGGTAGAAATAAATTAGCATAGTCCAAACATATTATAGAATGTAAAAAATAAGTCTCAAAGCAGCAACATCGTCAGATTAGCAAAATACATACCTGATCAAGGCAACTTGTTATATAGTCGTTGAACGTGATGATTCAACCCAAAGTTTTGACGTCCAAAAAAATAGAGGGGTTCTCTGCCAGAAGCAGAAATTAGCGGGGCGACCGTCATGGGCTCAAACTGCGCGGCATAGCGGAAAATAGTACGTACCTCCCATACTTTACCACCCATCGTCTCTCCCCAATTTTTCGCATCTTCCGCAATGCATGCACTCAATAGTCGACTCAACCTGGGTTAGTAGACTTCGTACTGTACAGTGTTCCTACATCCTTTTTTCCCTTCCGGCTCAGTTCATGCTTTGCGCTAATGTACGTGCTTACAACCGTTTCTTCCACCCGCTGCAGCAAAGCCCGCGGGTGAATTGGGGAGCTCTCCCCGTATAGAGTAGCATTGAGATACAGTATCACCGTCTCGGCAAAAGGCGCCGTGCTGACTTATGTAAGAATTGCGTTCCCCCGTTTTCTTACAGCTAATCTACCTGCTGTTTCAAGGTAGCACCTCCTTCGTCCCTTTTGCAAGATGCTCGGGCCTCCGGCTGGTATCTTACGATTTTCACGACTCCCATTGCCTTTTTTTGCGCGCGTGTCCGTTATGAGCACGCAGAAAAGTGCGTACTGCGAGTGCAATTCTTCTGTACTGAAGGCGCCCTGTTCGGCAAATGGCCCTCTAGCGCCCTCTTGTCACCAGCCAAAAAGCTCGCACTAACAGACAACCACCTTGGCCCCCGCTCCGCCGGCCCTGTACAAATCCCGCAAGTACTCTCTGGCCGCGCAACCCTCCAGGCAGGTACTCGCTACCGATGTACATTTTGCCTGCCCAAGGTGCTAAAGCCTCGCTGCCAATTCACTTCCCAGGTCCCTTGATTTGCGAAAGTGTGTGCTTCTGCTGCCGCTTTCTGCTGTGTGGACGCCAATCCTCCCACCCTTCTCCCCAAAATAATCCACTTCGAGCCCGTTCCCGCGGTCCACTTCGACCACTCGCCTTCTTTTCCCCTCGACTTTTTTTCCTTTCTAGCAAGTCTAGCTGGGACACCAGAAGAAAAAAAAATATTGCAGCACAAGAGGAAGAATTTTCTTCGTTGTGTCTAGTCCTTTCATGATGGACTGAATCTGCGGGACATTGGTTTTAGCAAAGGTATGTTTTCTGTTCATTTCTTGCAAGGGAAGAAAACCGCCCCTTTGAATCCGTCTGCTCTTTTCTGCTACCATCTATTTCGGCGCCTGCTAATACACCAGCCTTGGTAGCAGGGAAAAAAAAAGAATTCAGCCGATGAACAAAGACAAAGCCTCTAGCTGCTCCTTCAGCTAGCGAGAGCCATGATCAGCTTCTCTACAAGCTTCTTCATCGTCGACGCCCATGGCGAACCTCGATCACGGCCGGCGAGTCCACGTTGCGCAGGCCGGCCTTCCCCTCACGTCATCCGCCCTGGTCGCAATGAGGTGAGGTGAGACCGGGCTGCGTCACGACACCACCCGCCTTGCGAGAAGACAAAGAGACCTCTCACAAGCACAAATCGGACTGTCGGCAATGCCCGAACTGTCTACCATCGAGCCGGATACAGATCATCACGCGAATTGCATGCGGTCGAGCCGAAGAAAAGAAAGTTCTGTTTTCTGGTCAAAAGCCAGTTCAGGATCTAGTTTGTATCTTTTTTTTTTATTTGCTCCCATTGGAGGGCCTCTTCTCTTTCTAATCCTAAAGAACCGACCCCAACTCCCAACTCCTCGCAATGCCCTGACCAAGGCTACTGTACTATACATCGGTGGCCTTTTTTCCATCTACAACAAAAGATCCTGCCTCCTCCCAACCCTCCTCCCCCGTCCTGTCCGTTCCTGAGAACCCTTCAATACCAGCGTGATTGGAGAAAAAAAGAAAGCAAACGAATTATATACACCTCCATACTCATACAAGGATGCAGTACTAGATTCGTCGGGGGAGAGGGAGGGTTCTTTATGACGCCGCCTGCACTTGCTGAACTGCAGGTTGTGGTGGCGGCGGCGGCTGTGGCTGCGCTTGTGGTGGTGGTGGTAACACCCTATTTCCATTCGCTACACCATTGACCGCCTCTGGAGGGACCGTTGGCCTTCCTCGGAAGATGTATGGGCTGAGTGGGATTGTGGCTCTGAACTTGAGCGCTCGCGTGTCAAAGGGATCAACCTCATACACAAGCGGCTCGTCATCTTCGTCGTCAGAGTCGTATTTCCACCGGTCAGAATACTCGTACGTATCTGTCCGTGCAGGTGTTGAGAGACCCCTCCGATCGATCCAGAGCCGTTGCAGTCGGCCAATGCGACGTCTGAACGCGGGCTGGCTGTTCTGCGGCGTCTCGCCAAAGTCTGCGCCGCGGAATTGGAATACGGGAAGTTCCGGCTTGTCCAATTGCATCGGCTCAGGTGCGTCGTCAATGTCCATTGACTCTGCAGAATTTGACGCTGGCGGCGTCATTAGATATTGCGTCTTTGCCGGTCTGAACTTGAGCTCCATGCCCAGTTCTTTTACCGGCGATAGCGGATCTCGAGTGAGATCGATATGATTCTGGTTCCACCTTCGGTGGTTTTGCACCTTGGTTTCAATCTCATTACGAAGCTCATTCTCCTTCTCGGCGAGCTGGTCGGAAAGCAACACAAGGTCTTGCTCGTGCGAACGCCCATCTGGCCGCACCGGCACCCGTACTTGAGTGGCTGGTCGCTGAGCTCCCGCAGCTTCTGCAGGCTTGCGCTTCTGAGACGGCTGGAGTATGTTAGTGTCAAGTGGCATAATACGTGAAGAGAGCCGAGCTGGCCGTGATTCGCAACATACCTTTTGGTTTACTAGGTCTTCGTCGTCGCCCTTGATGCCCATCTTTGTCTTGATTTGCTTCAACCGAGCTCTTTCCTCGAAAATAGCCCGATCCACTTGCAATAAATCTCGTTTCATCATCTCTCGCTCGTATGCCATCAGCACTAGGTGACGGCCATCCTCGAGCTCGCGACGGAAACGCTTGAGCGTCTCGGCAATCTTGGTGTCTCTGGACCTTGTTTTCCTCGTTTGTCTGACCTCCCGCCGTCTGAAGCAGACGTACGGATCAGTATCATCAGTCTCCTGATGCGTCTCAAACTTGATGGTTGCGTGCAGGGGTTTATTTCCTTCCTCCTGTCGCTTGGATTTCCAGTACTCGTATATCTGCTTGGCGTGCAACAATATGTTTGTAGAGCCAAGCTGATTGAGTCCGGGTACCATCATGTCGTAGCCGACAACAGTGTTGTCAACGGCTGCGAATGGAGTCTGCTCGGTTGCGGTGTCTTCGAACACTTCCATGATGCGTTCAAAGTCATCCTCACTGAGAGCCCCGGCGCCGGCGGGCGGATTACTATTATAAGATTTGAGAAACTCATCGTCCTCGGTTGTCATGTCATATTGACAGCTAATACATTCCTCCACTGTCTGAGAAAATCGGATATAAGAGGAGGGTTTGTGAAAAATTGCGGGATAGAGGGCATCATAGCTGATGTCACTCTCTTTTGGAGGCGGTACGGGGATTTCTTGATCATTGCTTGTTCCCGCCTCTTTTAGAATTGACTGAAGATGGTATTCCTACACAGAAAGAAGAAAAGGTCAGTAAGAATAAGAAGAAAAAGAAAAACGAGACAGAGCAAAAAGTATAAGACAGAAAAAAAAAGAATATAAAAGAGAAAAGATGAAGATGATGAAGACCAAGAAAAAAAAAGGCAATGAAAGTGATGTTAAAAAGAAAAAGAAGAGATGGCAAAAATATAAAAGAGTATCTGGATACACGAGTGGGATATATGAGAATGGCTTATGCCATTGTCGTAAATCTGTTTATACAACTCTGTGTATACGCATATATCGCGAGCAAGGTAATGTAGGGAGCAGTAGGGAGCGAAACCACGTGACCGAACACGTGATATCAGAAGTTGCGGTGATGTGGCATCAGGGTGGTGATGGACTCACATTTTCCTCGGTCTGGTCGACTCCGGTCGCGATTTGCGACTCGGTAAGCAGTGATTCATACTCTGTAGCATCGATCTGATCCTCTCTGAGCACAGGGAGAGCGGTTTTGATAGTCAACTTCTTGACTCGGACTTTGCGGGATGACATGTTGCCAGGGTGGTGAAGGACGGCAGAAAGCCAGCGGAAAATCCGCGAAAAAAAGAGATCAAGTCATAAATCAAGACGTCCGAAGTCGCCTTATGATATTTTTTTGATGGAATAGGCGCTGTGGTTTGGCTTTTTTGATGGCTCAAAGCTCGCGTTCGATGAGGTGACGTTGGGATTTGTTTTGCCGCGCGAAGATTTTTCACTGGTGCAGAGCCTGGAAAATTGCGGCTGTTTGATGGCCGCCGTGGCCCGCTGGCAAGTCACCGCGCCGTAGAGTTTGGCGGGCGCCGGTACATGGAGGCGCTCGGGCCACCCCCTCCTTTTGCCTCCCTCATCCCCTGAAGTCGCAGCAGGCCCACGCGCTGAAAACAGCACCGCACAGAAGCTGGCGAGGTACTTACTTGGGCGAGTGCTGTGGGCGCGCGCCTCTGGTTGGCTGAGCAGCGGCCATTGCAGCCCAAACGCGCCCAGGCCGGAGATGAACCGAAAGCTGGCATAGTGGTTTTTCACTCTCAGGCTCTTTTTTTTTCGGCCTGGGCTACAGTACAGAGAGAAGAGCGTGCCTACAGCAGGCATTTTTAGCGCTTGCCAGAGTTCCGTCACCGCCTCGCTTGCGAGAAAGGAGAGAGACGTGATGAGCGGCACAGCCTGCACAGCCATAGGTAGCTTTTCAGCCACAATCGCAGCTTGAGCGGCGGCATCCCAAGCGCGCATATCTAGGTTTCAACTCTATCTTATAAAAATGACATAATCATCCAATAACTCCCCTCGGTCAATTATGAGTCCTTTCAACGATGCGCCAACATCTGCAGCCTCTGCATGCGCAACTGATTTAATTGCAAACCCAGCCTGATGCCGGTTTTGTTATCCCGCAAGGCTGGATTACATTTGAATGGGACTGCTTATCGCTCCAGGCTGTTCAGCAGTCTCTTGACACTACAAATCAGAGCAGAGATGGTCCGTGCACATGACCAGCTACCCCTCTAGGAGTGTCTAATACAACGCCTACAAATCCAATCCAGTGCCTTACTTACACATTCCCGTACATACAACGACATTTTACAACCGCCACCCGTTGCATATACGACTGCCGCACAGAACGGCCTTCTACCATATCAGCGTCTCCCTCCTTCGACTGCCATCATTGTATCTTTTACCACACGAGACATTCTTTAGCGCACAAGCGGCTGCGCTGTCCTGTCTGGCAAGATGGGCAACACCACGAGTACTGTGCTGGACAACATTGTCCAAGGGTCCAACTGTAGGCTCTCGCCTCCTTTTGGTTAACACGTCTCTGGATTTTATTTTGGCTGACTCTGAATCGCATAGTTGACAGAGAGGAAGTCGACCGGTTAAGGAAACGGTTCATGAAACTCGACAAGGTACGGTTGAAAAGAAAGGGGAACCAAGCCAGGCCGAATGCTTAGGCTGGGCTGCTTTATACTTTGGTCGCGCCGCGGTTCAACAAGACGATACGAGATGAGACACGATGATAGACAGACAGGCTGACTCTTCTGCTACAGGATAACTCTGGCACAATCGAGCGCGACGAATTTCTCAGCCTTCCTCAAATCTCTTCCAACCCTCTTGCGACACGGTTCGTTCGACCTTGCCTCATCCTCCCCCCACGGCGACTTGAATACACCGATCGCCCCTCTCCCCCCTTTCTTGGTATATGGATTAAGTGAATAGGTCAGCGGCTAACTCGAACATACGACTAGCATGATTGCCATCTTTGACGAGGACGGCGGTGGCGATGTCGACTTCCAGGAGTTCGTCTCCGGCCTGAGCGCCTTCAGCAGCAAGGGCAACAAGGAGCAGAAGCTGCAGTTCGCCTTCAAGGTCTACGATATTGACCGCGACGGCTACATCAGCAACGGCGAGCTCTTCATCGTGCTCAAGATGATGGTTGGCAGCAACTTGAAGGACCAGCAGCTGCAGCAGATTGTCGACAAGACGATAATGGAGGCAGACCTGGACAAGGACGGCAAGATTAGCTTTGAGGAGTTTACCAAGATGGTGGAAAATACGGATGTCAGCATGAGCATGACTCTAGGTGCGTATCCCTTTGAGAGTCCCCTATTTCTTCCTTTCCCTCTTTTCTCCCTTTTCCTTTACTTCTTCTTTTTGAAGGGCCTTACTACCTGTTTTGGACCCCTTTTCGGGCGTGGTTGATGGGAAGCAGCAAAAAGCTAACGCCTTGACAACAGATCAATTTTAAATGTTTGTTGAAGGAGGTAAAAGGCAGCGTTGGTCTCGGGTAGACAGCGCCAGGAAAGCGATTTGTGGATAATGGAAATATAGCAGTTATGATAATGAATATCTACATTCAATCTTCAACTTAAGCCATGGTGACGGGCTTGGCTCATAGCAGCGAGTCAAGAATACGTTGTCGCAATTGAACGATGCTGGTACCGGCTACAATCTGGTCCTGAAACTATCTTGAGTCACCCATGCTCGGTAAGATTTGGATGTCCTGCTGAGTCGAACGAGGACGTTGACGAGATAAAGTCATGACTTTGGGAATGGGCGGGTTTCCTCCAATATACATGATCTATCCATCTGGAATGGATTAACTGTGCCTTGCTGATTTAAGCGCAGATATCACCGGCACCAGAAAAAAGATTGTTGACGGTTTTGGGGTTGGCCGGCCAGAAATATTGCCTTGTTACAAAGAATTTTGAACAGAGCACTCGGCCTTGACCAAGATTAATTTACAATGCACCCTGTGGTGGATGGGGCTGTCTTAACACATGGAGGCCAGTATAGCTTTCCACGATTCCCCAGTGATATGAATGGCGTTTGTCTCGACTATTTCGAAATGATATTCGATCGCAGTGGAAGGGGCCGAAAATGGCAGGATGCCCATCGAAGAACATTTAACATTTGAGACGCCCGGCGAATAAACATCTTGATGTGATTGTAAGGGCCATCGGCTCCCAAGGTTTTATTTACTTTCTCCAGGAACGAGAGAAATGAATTGTTGTATTTAGTGGCAATATACTGATATGATTCAATTGGCAGGTTTTCATGCACTTGAACTCGATGCATGTGCTTCCCAGCTTTTGTTTAGTTTTCTCTCATCTCTTTCGTTGTTCCTTTTTTTTTTTTTTTTTTTTTTTTTTTTTTGCCCTCTTTAGGCAAAGCGAATGATTCCAGTTCTTCGTAGAAATTACATGGCCAAGGAGTAGACTGAAATGATGGCCTCCTTTTCACAATATTGGCTTTCTAGCAGATATCAATTATGATGTGTCATTTTTTAATATTGTTAATCGCGGCTACTCTTCTACTACACAGTCTTTGATAGAGTTTCTTCGTTCTCCCTCCATTTGTTTTCCTATTAAAGAAAAAAAACCGGAACCTGGTCTATCGTGGCGTTGTCTTCTTACAATTACAGGTATGAATACACGCACTTGGAAATATGTGGCTGGTGTGGTGGATGATGCGCACATTAATCGAGTAAAACTCGGCTACTTTGAGCGGTAGCCATGTTAACAGATCTATTAGTACCTTAGTACTACCTAGCTTGTGGCGGTACTTTGTACCCATCGCTGTGATGGGGCATAGCAGGCAGGTGCCGTCAAGTGCTGTCTGTTTCGTCACTCCTTCCCTCCTCTGCAATACCAGGTATACTCTCACTCTCTCGTCTTTTGCTCTCTCATCATCTTCGCATTCGCTTAGGCACTTGTACTTCAACCACCTTGGTCCGTCTATTCTCCGACTTGATGCAAAATATTCGTGTACTACAGCAGCGTGCTAGGCAGCTAGCTACTTCAATCTGGGATCTGGAGGATCGCCATTTCTGTCCCACTGCTGGCCCAGCGAGGCGAAGGGCGCAAAGCTCCAAGCTCCAATCGTACCCCTGCACATACATACAGGTCAACGTCACATGCAGGCCCAGTCCGAAATATACGACAGATCGGAAACCGTCCCGGGACAAGCTGGATCTCGGCACCGTCTAGAATGCATCGAAAGCTTACCTCTGCCGTTTCATCTCAACCACTCAAACTGGCGGACAGTGCCTAGCTGTCCATAGACAGTGACACTATCTACACCTAAGAGAAGCAACCGAGATAGGTATGCTCCATCTAATCCCTATCAGCACGAGTTCATCAGAATTAAACTTAGGATGCCGCTCACTAGCCGCAGCTATGACCAAGTACGAATACTCCCTCTCCTGGCGTTCACCATCTTAGCTCAGCTTTGCCGCTACAGTCACCAAAAAGCAAACCAACCAAAGCGAAATGGTGGCTGCTGCATGTAACCTGGCCAAGGCTTCATGCTGCCACAGTCTGGAGGGGAGTATGGCTACATGGATCAGAAGTGCTACCCTCCACGAATTCTATAAGCATACGCCCGCTGGCACACATCAGCTCATCTCAGGTGACTCATGGATGGTAGCATTATTTCTTTTTTTTCCCGCCTCACTGAAGCATTGGTTGGGGGTCGTCACTTCTGCTGCTTGCCAAGCGTCTCCACGCATGCAGCTAGGAGCATCATGTTTATGCGTCCGTCCACGATTGCCGACGCCCCCAGCCTATGGCAGCTACTGTAGCAAAGCTGCAAAGAGGGACTCGCTCCCGCTTACTCTCAGCCACGACGTGAATATCAGCTACACAAGGCGGCGCTGCCCCCATGAAACGCTAGTTGCGGCCATCCTGGGCTGCGTATTGCCAAGCAGTACCTTGATTCGGCCCCCAAAGTCCCAGCCGCCTCAGCTTCTCGAGTGCTGACTTTACCCCTCTGCCAGTTGTATGGCCTCCATCGATAAGCCTCTCGTGCGTGTAAAAGAGCTGTCACGCGCTCCAATGGATTCCCGGGTATCGTGGCCGGAGTGCCATAGTTGAGGCTCGGACGTGGGCTCCGCGGTATTGCCCCTGGTTAAAAGACCAAGCATGTGCTTTTATTGCGTCACGGGTGACAAAAACTATCTAAGCTAGATGTCATATGCCATCGTGAGTCGTCCTACCCGACGGCTGGCCCCCGATAGCAGCGCCAAGTGCCGATTACTTGACTGTGATGAGCGGCGGCTGGATCACAAAAAGTCCATGCAGGGAGGGTCACATTAGGCTTGCAACTACAGGGCCTTGTATCTCGTCACTCGCAAGCTGCTGTGCCCATTGAATCTATTCAAGTTTGCCATCTAACTTTTAATTTGTTTGCCATGTAGGCAGCCGCTAGCTCTCATGCCACTCCCAGCCAGTTGTTACAGCCCGTGGGGGCTCCAACCTGTCCTATTCTAGCCCAACATCTAAACCCAAATAATACCCAATAAAGAAAAAAAAAGAAAAGCCTTTGGGCTGAAATAAATCGTACAGGTCATTTCCAAGCTGAAGTGGGGGAAGATGAGAGAAAAAAGAACAAAGCATTTGCTAGTTTCGCAATTCTCGCCTGAAAGCCCGCCGTTCGACGCCCTCACCCAGATCCTTTAGTCTTCAGATGCTTTGACCGCTCCCATAGGTAGTCGTTCCCATTGTGTATATCCAAATAACCGTCTAATATCGTACCGTTTCCTCCAAATCATGCCCGTACACAAGCAGCATCCAAACAGTGATAGGCATGCTGTGCGCTTGAGTGTGTCCATGAATATTTGCGTGTTTGCGTACGGGACAGGTTTGCCACCGCCCCCCTGAAGTCCCCAGCTCATGAGAGGCAGCCAATAGAGCATACAGAGACGCACCGCTTGATACGCTGTAACACTGATTGCCTCCCGTAACGCTCCAATAACATTCAGATCCGACCCAAAGAAGATGCATCGCCCACCCTAAGAAAAGAGAATCCCAATTCCCATCCGTCCAAATCCCATGAAACCCAATTATGAAGAAACCTCTTTCTATGTTAACCTTCCTTCCGATCCAGCCATGTCCAAATCTGCGCTATTGTAGTAGCCATATGAAAGTTTCTCACCGTATAATGTACATTTCCCCAGCCGCTAGAAATGCAAGGGTACAAGCAAAATAAATAAAGGAAATAAGAAGAGAAAGAAAGAAAATGAGTGAGAGAGAGAAAGGAAAAGAGAAAGATAAAAAATCCTGCCGGCATTCTCCTTTCTACCATGTAGCCCATATGCCCCATTTGCTTCTTCAACGTCGTGATGCACAAAGGTGTAGATGGGTTAGCGCGATCCTCCGCTCGTATTAGCGTTCGATTCGGGAGAGTCGTAGAGGTCAAGACACTCTTCCAGAACTAGAACTTGGTTAGTATCCTTCCGAGGGCAAAAGAGAGAGGTTTGTAACATACCAGCCTCAATTCGATCCTCCCACACGCCATACTGGTAGTCTACTAAGCCATGGCTCTCGATACCATCGCAGAGTCGAATGAGCTCGTCTCCTAGCTTCTTTATTGTTTCCTGGGACATGATTCTCTGTGATCTCGAAAGTTGTTGGCTGGAAGACATTATATCTTTCTGTCGGAAACAGAGGGCGAGCCACGCGTGGTTGAAGTCGTTCCAGAGTTTGATTCGTTCGGCGTGGAGGCTGGCGTCGTCTTGGTTGAGCCCTGTTTAGCATGTTAGTACAAACATCAAGTTGGTTTCAAATTGCTTAGTCTTCATTTCGTACCTAATTCTGCAACCTGCGTGAGCAGCCAGCTGGAGACGTTTAACAGTGTTTCAGCGGCCCTTTCCAGAGAGATCGACGAGATATCCTGAAACACAGAGCCCAGCTGTCGTTGGTAGTTTAACCACTTCTCTTGAAGGCCAGACGCGGCATAATCTTGCCCTTCTCCCACAGTGGGATCTGCTGTTCCAGAAGTGTGCTGCATGGCATTTGTAGAAGGCATGCCGCCGGCGTAATTCATGGGCTGGCCCGGTTGATATACTCCGGCCGATGCGCTGCTTGCTTGGCTCGGATGCTGCATACTTGCTGCTGCACTCCCTGCTTCAGGATTAAAATATGCCGAGGTGACATCCGGTGCCATCATCTGCATTGCCGCCTGCTGCCGTTGCCCAAACTGCTGGGCATCGTAGACTGGAGTTTGTGTGCTCGGCTGAGGCACGTTGTACATCATCATACCCGTGTTGTAGCCCCCGAAACTTTGAGTTTGTGGTCTTGAATCGGCGCCGTATTCCGACCCATACGCTAAAGCCGTCGGCGGCATATTTGTCGGCGTTGAAAAAGCGGCCGAGGGCTCTTGGTAATATGTGCTGTACGCTGGCGCACCCCCCAGACCTCTTGGTGTTGAAGCAGACGCAAGGGGCGCAGATCGAAAGCGCTCAGAGGGACCGCCTACAGAGCTTGGAACTTGATACTTTTGTACAGGCGCGCGATAGGTAGGCGGGTCATTCTGCCTTCTATGTTGATTAGGATTATCCATGCCCTACTGGGCGTTGTAGAGAAGAGTCTCTCCTGCCGAATTCTCTCGGTACGCTGGAGAGCCAGCGCTGTTGCAATTGGAAGGAAAAGGTAGTGTACGAAACAAATGCAGTGCAGTGCTAACCGTATCGCTAGTTGTGCTTAAGCAGATGGTCTCCGTATTGAACGACTGTCTTATAGAAAATATGAGCAGCGCGGATTAACAAAATTCTGTGAGTAGCTATAGAAAAATGCGTGGGAGTACAGATCAAATCTGTTAATACGAAGTGATCTCCCCAGCTGACGACTGCTGGAAGTGTTCGACAATCAGACCGAGAATTCCCCAAGAAATTAAGGCTCTAGGCCGACGAGCTGAGTGATTGGTGCTATCTTCGAACCACAGAGTTCAACAAGCTCGACGAGTTGGTCTTTCATAGAAGCAAAATAAAACGAGTGTGGTGGTGCTTTTCCGGATTAACGAAAGGTGGTAGTGATGAACAGAAAGAACGGTGCCCTCTGGTGCATTCGCAAATTCTCAAATGGCGGGTTTGGCGGAGCCAACGGTCTGTTTAATCAACCCCCAAAAGGCAATACGTCAGGGACCAGGCGCCAGAGAGGCTGCAGGTTCCACCGGCTCGATCTAGCCTTGGACTCCGGGATACACCGGCCTCCTGTACAAAAGATGTTAGGGTAATTCAAGGCGGGTAGTCGTTCAGTGAATGGGTTGGGACTATGCCATGGTGATTCAAGTTGGAAAATCCTCAGTGCGAGCATTGAGAAAGGCGGCTACCATTCACTTTGTTTTTGAGTGCTTACCTTTCTTGAATCTGACAGAGCAGGTAGTCTCTCCAAAAATAGTTCGAGATAAGATGACCCAGAACAAAAGAGGGATGACAAGGACAGCCTCCTTGCCAATCAGGTGATGTATGAGCGCGTGAGAGCAGCAATTATGCACTTGATGCCTGGCGAAGGTGGGCGTAGATGGAAACTCGGCTCAGATCCCAAACGGCGGGGATTATTAGACCGAAGAGCAGTTGTTAGTAGCAGTAATACTAGATCACTAAATAGATGGAGCCTCGCTGGAGACAGGTGACTGGCGTTGGAGGAATCATCGGGTCTTATACCGAGGGGGGGACTAGTTGATCAAGTCGTTTCCTCCGATACCCGCGCTAATAAAAGAGAGAAAGAGAGAAATAGGCAATAAAGAAGACGTCCAGACAGGGAGGCACGAGTACAGGAACGTACTCCCTGGCCAGGTGGTAATATACCATGTCGCCGGTGGGTAGTGTGGGAGCACCAAGTGCAGGAGAGGGACGTCAGCAATATGCCGTCCAAGTGTGTGCCGGCGAAGCAAAGCAGGGCTGCTTGATCATGACGAAAGCTAGGAGCCACGTCGGCCAAGACAGGACCTCAGTTCCAGGGTACAAGAAAGAAGAAAAGAGCATGACCCGGGGTGCTGGACGCCCCGTCGTATTCTGTACCTTGCGTTGGGCCTAAACGAAGAACTTGGGGCGATAGAGCTGATAGGTTGTCACTAGTCTGCAGCTAGGAGTGTGAGAGTTTGAATTGTCGATTTAGGATCTGCATGTGGCCACCCCCTGGTCACCCGGCATGGCGGAACAAAGGCGTCGTTGGGCAAGTACAAAGACCAGGGGCCCCTCCCGATGGGTCAGGGTGGAAAAAGAAGACAGCGAGAAATCAGGCAAGTGACATGTCAAAGCCAGTGCTCCGTACTCTGCATATCGTACCTGAGGAAAAACGCAGGCCAACAAGTGCGCAGATATTGCTTCACGGCTCGCAATTGGGCAGAAGCGCATGTGAAAAAATCAGTCCTGGCTAGGGCGGAAACAAAGAAGTCGCTTTCTCCGCCAAAGACCACAGACACGAAACAAAGTGGATTCGCATCTCGACTTAGTAGGTGGGCACGCCGATGGATTGGGCTTGGCACTATGAGCCGGTTTCTTGCCTTTTGCTAACAGAAGTTCTGTGAACGAGGCTTCATTCCAGTCCTTTGGGCATAATGCGCCGTCTGTTGGAACGCATCTCGCATGCGCAGGGCAGGATGCTGCTTTGTAATATAACCCACTGCTGGAATGGGTATCCTCCGTCCACTTGCGTGCGTTCAAACGTCAATTACCAGGGGAAGAGGCTGGCCAATATAACAGGCTAGTACCTCAATGTACCGGTAGCCGCTCTACCCAATTGCGAATGAAGGCGCATTACAAGCAGGGTGAAAATCAGAAACGCACCACAGACGTCTAGGAGAAACCATAGCAAGGCATTTGCATGAACGAGAGCGTTTGAGACTCCCGGTTGTCTTGCTGCCCTTGGACGAGAAACTGGGAGAAGCTGGATCATCTGCAGCAAAATATCGCGGGATAATGACGCGTAACCCACACCAAGCAGGGATTTTTTTTTTTCTTCCTCTTCTTTTTCTCCAGCCGATATTTCCCCAATAGACCACGTGTAGTTTCATAGCTTCTCTCTTTAAGTGGAATGGGACTCGGTGGTAAGCCGCGGAAACTGCCCATTGTGCCAGTCAGACCAGACTGTAGTTAGCAAGTTAGCAAAAGCCTATGTATGACGGCGCTTGTGTGCCGGCTGTTTTGCCGTGGCTAGTCAGGCCCCAGCAACTTGGCAGCGAAGGGCCTATTTGCACAATTAGTCCACTGCACGGGGATGACCGAAGTTTCAATGCCCACACGAAAATTGTTTTCCAACAGGCTGTTACGGCCGGCCATCGATCAAAAACCGCTGCCTGTCAGCCAACGGGGAAATCCCCCGGCCGATGGTCAGGCAGTAGGGTTGTCGCAGAAGATCCCAGTCCACCAAACAGCGTCCCGACAACCCGGGTCGTCCCAACTGGGCGCGATGCACAATGCGCTCGAAATGAGGAATGGTCCATTTTCCGTTTCCTTCTTGACGAGGGCACCTGTGTGTCTCAGCCACAATCGAAAGATACCGAGCGCAAGAGCATATCACAGGACAAGATACTTGACCTGTTTCACGCGTGCCACCCACTAGGACCCCAGCCAGACGAAGCAAAGGGGATGTTGAACTCAGACGTGCCGGTTGCTCTAGTCCGGACCGCTTGGTGAAGGCGCACCCCCTCAAAAATCGACACGCCCGTCGGACAAGCCAAGCCACCTGCAGGGGCTTTGACAGTTGGATGAGCGCTGTGGAAGAAGCTGGGCCTAGAGCGAGCTGGGCCGAATGGGCGAAAAGAGGGCGAAGGAGTTGAAGTTGAAGAAAATGGCCCCCAACAAGGTCGAAGATGGATTTGTGCCTGACGTGCACCTCCATATTTGGAATTGGGCAACAAGCACAAGCTCGAGCAGAAACGCAAACAGGTACCCGAAGCTACTTCCTAGATACTCAAGCAGTACACGGGCTGTCAATGTCAATATTCACTTGACGCAGTGTACTTGTGCAGTACGCTTTTAGGCCTCAAACGTCAGGATACAGGGCGCACTTTCCGTTCCTCAAAGCACAAGCCAGGCCGATGTTCCAAGGCAGGCGCAAGGGGTGCTTAAACTTGGCGCTTGCATTCGGTATAGAGAGGAGTAAGGCAGCTTATCTTACCCCAGGTTGGGCCCGAATTATGGCATCACTCACTGTCTACCACCTATTCTCTATTCTCTACTTTCGTTCATTTTCCTTTTTCTTCTTTTCTTCGTTTCTTCTCAACCTCAGCCATTCCACCCGCCATCTTGTGACCAGGAACAGGGGACAGACGCACCTTCGATCGCAGAGTGGAGGCCCTGCGGGAGACCATGTGCAGCGTGCGTCAAAGTCCACAGTAACGTGCTTTTTAGCTGGATAGCGCATGCTGCACGCAGGTCCAGGGCAGCCAATCTGCGGGCTCGCAGCAAGCAAATACAGGCAAAATGCAGGTCGCTAGGGCCGTGCTAGAGGCCAAAGGTCTCAGTCCTCCACAGCGACTCCATCGACAAGCAGCCACTGAGAGGGCCGAGAGCGCATGTGGAGATGGCGCGGTTTTGCGTAGCGTGGCACCTAAGAACATTTTTTTTCTCAGGCGTGATCCATGTGCTGCTGAAAACGACGAGTAGCGTCTATCAGAAGAGTCAGTGCTAAAGCAGATCTGGCGATTTGGAAGACAGGTCGTACACTTTACACAGGCACGAAACTATTGAGCAAGTCCACTAACGGAAATGAGAAGGGTATCGAGTATCTCCTCAACCTCAATCTATGTATACTCCGTACTACCGCCACATCACTCGTCAGCAGCGGCACCTGTTTCGGTTAATAATAGCAACGGTACTTAGATTAACTGCTAATCAAAGGGCACAAAACCGACATATCGTGAGAAC
This sequence comes from Trichoderma sp. 2475, assembly GCA_038502285.1. Taxonomy (NCBI): domain Eukaryota; kingdom Fungi; phylum Ascomycota; class Sordariomycetes; order Hypocreales; family Hypocreaceae; genus Trichoderma; species Trichoderma sp. 2475. Next base: position 245,185 of record JARPVV010000003.1, on the reverse strand, counting down.
GAGGCGCCCACCAGCCGTGGACGCATGAATTACGGACTATGAGCCGCTGCTATTCCTGGTCGGGGAGTTCGGAGGAGTGGCCTGATGTCTCACAGGCCCGCATCTGCCGTGTGAAACGGCTACGTTTTCTTTCTATGCCTATCCAATCCTTGAGCGATGCTACCTCTGCTATGGAGCTTCACTGCTGCTGCTGCGACTGCTACCGCTACCGCTACATACAAGTAGTAAGGCTATCAGGGAGCGCCACTACGGGGTTACATCCGGAGAGTGTACAGGAGTGACAGTACTAGCGGTAGGCGCTACTACTGCCAGGCAAGTATTTGCATGGCGCAGCCAGCCTGGCGGAACATATGCATCTGCCAAGTAGCACGGGCTGATGATTCTATCTAGCCTCCGTACGCCGTTTGACGTACCGTAGATAAAGACTATCCGCGGATCTGGTGCCGCCATCTAGCCTACATACCCGTACAGGCATGTGCCCTGGTGGTTGTTGGGAAGAAGAACGGAAGAGAGCTCGCATATACTATGTGGGCAAGCCTGGCACGTCAGGCTAATGCCCGACATTCAGCTGCTCTGTGGGGAACGGGCAGCTCTGGTGCTAGTCAAGAACCCGGTCGTGTTTTACCCCAGCTGTCTATGCTCCCAGGCTCCGTACACATGAAGTCGCTCCCCTGCATCTAGAGTTTCGACTTTGATAAGTCAGGCCTGGCTTCAGCCGGGTTTACGACATGGCTTGCCGCAGAAGAGATATTGACAGGGCGAACAAAACAAGCGCCGATCATCTAACACGTCAACTGCCAATAACACTGCTTGCCGCCCTATCCCACTTCGACTCGATTCTTAGCGAAGCAAAAGGGCGGGGCGTAGAGCGAGGCGATCTCATTGAACCATTCATGACACGATTATGCTGCAAGTAACGTACAACGCTACTCACGAGAATCACTGTTGGTGCTTTTCGCTTGGGCGGATGTAACTTGCCCGAAGTCCGGTACATGTTGGCATAGTACTCAATGCGACATGCTTTAATGCTATTGGCAAAAAGTAATCCCTCCTGCGTCACCCTTAGGCAAATTATACCACCTTTTATTGGACGCCTGGCCTTCCTTCTGCTAACTACCCTGGAAGGGCACCAATATACTTGGCACAGCAGGCTTCGCGCAGCCTCAGCCGCATCCGCCAATATTGGGGTGTGAATCTACGTCATTAGTGGCTAAGAACAGAGCTGGTCGTTACCATATCGAAGCTCCAACAAATGGACATGATGCCCCGAAAATGCCAATCGTGGCGAACTTGAGCTGAGTTATCCTGTATCGAGCTGATCTTGTTCGGCCAAGGGCCGAACCCGGCAGATTGGCTTAATCATTGCCGCTTACAGAAACGAGGCGAGCACGTAGTTTGCCTGGTCGGCCGAAGGTACGTTGTGAGATCCCTGTTCAATATCTCGTACTGGGAACTCTCTCTCAATTTCCCGCCCCTTTATAGCCCTAGCACGCATGATATCAACATGTACTTGGACCACCACCCCTAATAGTATAGCTTGTCAACAAACACTACAAGTATATTCGGGAAAATGAGAGCCAGTACGGAATGCGTGCTGAATATTCACAAAGCTCCGGTATTGTCTAATGCAGAGTCCCATGTCGTAGGAATGGCTTGCCAGCCTCGCAATCCCTGGGGCGACCTACATGGTTCAGGATAAATTACATGGTTCAGGATAAAAATGAAAGAGATTGCCGGACGTCGCCGATTTCCCCTTTTGGCACGGGTAACACTTCCAGCTTGCCATCCCTTCCAGCATCTTGGAACCCCCCCAGCCGGCTATGACATGGGACCACTGTCAGCGAACGAAACCGGATAAAAATACCGAGCAAAAAAGTAACACGAGAGAAAAAAAAAATCAAAGCACTGCCAACATCAAAGCAGCTGAGTGAGCGGCGGCTGATATGTCAATACGCCGAGCCTTCGCTTACGAGTGATACGATCCGTAAACGCGGTACCGATGCCTACACTAGACTTATTATTTCTTTTCTTTTTCTTTTCAGCTCTTTTTTATTGGCATGGAAGCGAGGTGGCTGAAAGAGAGCTGAACTTTTTAATCAATATAATCTATTGAATATTGCATCCATATCCGGAATGGGTTTATTCAGCGACACTTGGATACATTAAAATATTTCGAGCTACAGCGCACAGTGTTTGTTCCGGTCATACTTCATTATGATATGCTACTTCAAGCATGGGTAAGATGTAAGATAACCCAAATTGCCCCAAGAAGCAACGTCTAGGGTTCTATAAATACAATTTTTTTTTGGTAGATGGTACAGTAACGCTGTCAACATGCCTAGGTCAGCCGTTCCTTCAGGCTTGTTTTTACGCAAGTATCCTGCGTAATCTCGCCTATGCGAGCGTTCAAACGCCGTAAAAAAGAAAACTCGGGTCCGCGCAGCTTCTATCGTTTGACCCAAGCAGGCATCTTTCGGGCCTTGACATGTCCATGCTTCTTCCTCTCCACTGTCCTGGGGTCGCGTGTAATGCAACCGGCTGAGCGGATACAACGTTAGCTTCCCATTGATGCCTGAAGCAGGGTACAGAAATAGCAAAGAGCGATCGTATGACATACCTTTTCTTAGAGCAGTTTTCAATGCTGGCTCGTGAGCAACCAGCGCCTTTGCGACAGCCAGGGTGATAGCCTCGGCCTGTCCTGTTGTACCGCCTCCCTCGACCAGTGCCCAGACGTTGTATTTGTCCAGCCTTTCGGTGGCAGTGAGAGCCCAGACTGCACTTTCGCGGTCGTGTACGCGACCAAAGGCCTCGCTCAGTGTCTTGCCGTTTACGAGAACTTCTCCGGTACCCTCTACAACGAATGCGCGAGCAGTCGACTCTTTTCTCTTGCCAACACCGACGGCACGTCCGAACTTGTCAATCTGAATCGGGTTCGGCATGTTCAAGAACGGGTTGATGTCTCTCGTAAACTCCGACAAGGCAACAGTAACCTCGGCCGGCCGTAGACTGGGCTCAATGAGATTCAGGCGCTTGGCCACCCGCATGACTTTTGCGTAATGTGAAGACTTGATAGGCTCTCCCATCTGTGCCCGCATCTCCTCCAGCTTCGTCCATGGCATCTGCGGCGCCTCGCTAGGGGCAACTGTGGGTAGGTGATTGTATTTGGTGAGCAGTTTGGAGATGCCAATGTATAAGTCGTTGAACAGAGGTTCTCGAGAAAAGTATGACGGAGTTGCCGGCAGGACTCGCGCGTGAGTCACGCCCTGATACGGAATCAAGACAGATTCAGCAGTGGAAGAGGCTTCGAGGTCGGTATTGGAGGCCTTCTGGGCGTCGTTGGTTATAGAGCGAATTGCAAGCTGGAAGCTTGATCGAGGCACGATAGACGATCGCCATGGTGCCGCGGCAATCGAGCTCGCGCACCTCGCATGGCGCAGGCCGCTTGCAATTGACGCCATTGCTTCTCGTCGCCGGTTTGAGTAGATCCAAACAGCGTCTGATCTGGTCCTCCCACGTCGTGATACCTCAGGTTCGATAACCTCGACTGTCGACTACAGCACTCAGCAATGGCAGCGAAAATCCAATGCAATCACGTGAAGATAACGCACAGCGGTAGTACATATGTACATAGCACCAGCCACAGCAGGCCCTGTAGCCGCCGCAGCGCCAGCCACCGCGCGGGGCAGAGCTACATCCCCTCATTAAAAAAAAAAATTCCTTCGTTCGCCCCGTCCCTCTTCTCTTCTTCCTCTCTTCAAGCTTCAACTTTCCAGTCAAGCATCACTCAAAATGGCTTTCGGAACTCTCTTCACCTCCGTCGTTAGTCTCTCACCCTCATCCGAATAACGTCTCTTTTTATGACAGGCTGCTCACTCTTGTCGTGCCGCAGGACCAACCTCGTGCCACCGCCATCAAGGCTGTCGCCAAGGCCAACAACCTCGACCTCAACATCTCCATCGTTGAGGCTGGCAAGGCCTCCGCTGAGCACAAGAAGGCTCACCCTCTGGGCAAGTACCCTGCCTTTGTTGGCGAGGATGGCTTCGCCCTGAGCGAGTGCATTGCCATCGCCATCTACGGTACGTATATCGATCGATGACAGCAATTTCCCCCCTCTTGCGACTTGTTTTTGCCGCACCTGGCTGGCCCTCCTCATGGCTGGCCACTCCCATATGATGAGCATATTATAGTTATCCCTGTCTGAAAGAACTGTATAAAATTATAACTTTTCTTTGTGTTGATAACGACAACTTCTGATCTTACACGTTTCCACCCTTTTTGTCATCAATTTCTACCTCTAGGGTCAAATATGTGTGGCACTCGAGCTAACTTGATGATACAGTCACCTCCCAGAACGAGAAGACCACCCTTCTCGGCAAGACCAAGCAGGAGTAAGTGACTCATTTGCTCGCTCACCATGACTCTCAACCCAGTCCTAACAAGTTGAATAGCTACGCTTCCATCCTGCGATGGATGTCATTCTTCAACACCGAGGTTGCCCCTAAGCTCGGTGCTTGGGTTGCCCTCCTGAACGGCACCAAGCCCTACAACAAGAAGACTGTCGATGACACCGCCAAGGAGGTTGCTGCTGCCATTGACGCTGCTGAGGAGCACCTCACCCACCACACCTACCTCGTCGGCGAGCGCATCACCCTCGCTGATCTCTTCAGCGCCGGTCTCCTGTACCGTGGCTTCCAGAACTTCTTCGACAAGCAGTGGCGCCAGCAGCACCCCGCTGTCACTCGTTGGTACGAGACCATCGTCAACCAGCCCATCTACTCTGCTGTTGCCGAGAAGCTCCCCTTCCTCGACACCCCTGCCCTGACCAACGTCGCCCCCAAGAAGCCTGAGGCTCCCAAGGCTGCCCCCAAGCCCGCTGCTGCCCCCAAGGCTGAGGAGCCCGAGGAGGAGGCTGCCCCCAAGGCCAAGCACCCCCTTGAGTCCCTGCCCAAGGCCTCTCTTCCTCTCGATGAGTGGAAGCGCCAGTACTCCAACAGCGAGACCCCCGATGCCCTCAAGTGGTTCTGGGAGAACGTCAAGTTCGACGAGTACTCTCTGTGGAAGGTTGCCTACAAGTACAACGATGAGCTTACCCTGACTTTCATGTCCAACAACCTCATCGGCGGCTTCAACAACCGTCTGGAGGGTTCTCGCAAGTACCTTTTCGGCTGCGCCTCCGTCTTCGGTGCCAACAACGACTCCGTCATTGAGGGTGCTTTCGTTATCCGAGGCCAGGACTACCTCCCTGTCTTCGACGTCGCTCCCGACTATGAGAGCTACGAGTTCATCAAGCTCGACCCCTCCAAGCCTGAGGACCGCGCCTACGTTGAGGCTCAGTGGTCCTGGGACAAGCCTGTCACCGTCAACGGCAAGGAGTACCCCCACGCCGACGGCAAGGTCTTCAAATAAACGACCAGCGCTGACAGCGGTGATGGAAAGGAATGAAATGTTAACGGGTTATGGGTAGGGAAAAAAATACCAGAATTTTGGTGGGAATGAATGATGATTTGGGATGTGTGTTTACGAATACCTACGTAGTCCTTTAAGAAAGCAGCGGCTCAGTACCGCGCCGGACTGAAAATTCAAAACCGTAAAATACGAGTAATACTCTTGTGCCAGCTTTCTTTTCCTCCAACAAATGTGCATGTATGTAGGGATAAGGAGATGCAAAAAGATATGAGGGGTATCTAAAAATCCTGACAAGGAATCTGTCTACTTGCCGCTCTAATCAGCGGCAGAAAAATTCTCAGAGCATGTCCAAATCTATCTATCTAAAAGACGTGAAGCCCCAACCAGACTTCAGCAAAGTGTACGCTGTGTATTTGGTGTTGCATGCAGAGAGCTATTCGTATCTCGCTTTCTATCCCATATGAAGGTTTCTCTCTATCCAACATGGAGATCTATCCCATATGGAAGTCTTGTGGTGGCGTCAATGTATAGTTTGGGTTAATCTGAAAAGGATGATCTCGTATGTAGCTGCTTATGTTGGCCTGGTAGCACAGCGTATTGAGATAGTCGTGGACCTGCGGAAGGACATCCAGCGGCTCGGTCTTGAGGCCCTCAAACTCGGGCAGCTGGAGGATGTTGTACGGCTCGCTGCGGCCCTTTTCGATTGAGTCGTCGACCAGCACGGTGTTTGTCTGGTCCCAGCGCTGGCCGTGAGCCGCGGCCGGGTGAGAAGCGAGCACGCGGGGGTCGTTCCAGATGGCCGTTAGGCGCTTGTAGACCTGGACGCGGGCGGAGTAGTCGGCGGGGCAGAGGCCAAGCTTGTCGCGAGCCCAGATGACGACGCACTTTGCGCGCTGGGCGGGGGAGAGCAGCTGCGCGACCATCTTGTCGACGTTTTCGGGCCGGGCCGAGGACCAGATAGCGACGTGGAAGGTGTCGATGCAGTAGTCGAGGAACTCGCGCGCGTGCGGCCGCTGGATGAAGTTGAAGGGGTTGCGCTTGTTGGGGCGGTAGAGGAGCGTGCCGTTGAGATCCATGATGACGAAGATGCGGCGGGGCTGGCGGAGGGAGGATGAGGGCGTGAAGGACTGGGCGAGGTAGCGAGGGGTGGGACTTGGGATGCCGCCGGAGGCTTTGCTTGGGGCGACGCGGGGGTCTCGGGGGGAGTCTTTGGTGAAGGTGCGAGGGCCGGTGGGAGGGGTTCGCATGATGGTGTTGTTGGTGTTGAAGTTGTTATTGTTGTTGTGGTTGAAGCCATTGTGATTGTAGGATCTGTTATGATTGGAAATGTACTTGTTAGTCTTCAAGTTTCTCTATAATAGGGCAGAATGGAAGAAAGCAAGAGCTCAGAAGGGAAAAGGTGGTTGATTTGTACGTACTGGTTTGGAGGATGCGCATAGCCATTGTGATTCATCACAGCAGCTTGTGCTTGCGCCTGCGCCCGCGCCTCTGCTTCAGCTAACAGCCTTCTCGCCTTTGCCTTTTTGTTCTCTTTTTTCCTCGGCGGTGGATTTTGCATTGTTGTCGTCGCAGCAGCTCCTTGCGATCTGTGACCCGACCCAGCGCTGATGAAGCCGGCTTCTGATGTTGGCGCTATGGCATGGGGTGCCAGATTGTTAATCAGGGTCAGCCCCGGGATCTGCACGCTCTGAGGCATCATCTTGTCGCGCTTTTGCTTCAGTGGCGTGTAGAGATATGCTGTCGAAGGAGTCAAGACGGGCGGCTGCAGCTGCGTGGAATGGGCCGCCGCCTGGGACCCGGATGTCTTTGTCTTTGCTGATGATGCGCGCGAAGAGAGATTGCGAGACGAAGGATTGAATCTTTGAGTGGGAGACTGCTGTATTCGAGACTGAAATGGCACAGCGCGGATGAAGCAGTCAAGCTGTGTGAGTACCCCGCGCGGCCGCATTAAAGGGTCGAGGAGTTTGTTGCAAATGGATACTCTTTTGTCCCATGCGGCATGTCCGCGATGGCCCTTTTTCTCTTCTAGAACGATTCGGGCTTTGGCGTTGAATCTGTAATCGTTAGTGCCCCGCTGAGTTTTTTTGTGGGCTACTTGCATTAAAACCGTCCGCTAAATGGCTGGCGCGAACAGGGGTAATTATCGATAAGATCAAAATGTTGCTTATCGCCAGCTCCAGAAAAATTACTTGATTCGCCGTACAGTCGCAGCTTTCTGGCAGAAGCTACCAAGTGCCGTATAAAACATCACCGCAAAGATGTCTTCCAAAAGAAAAGCCACCTCCTTAGGATTGGAGAGGCGAGTGCGCGCGCGAAGAGAAGAGGAATGGGACCCAGAATTGAGCGCCAGTGATGAAGACTCAGGAGAAGACGTGTCCGAAGAGGGAGATGACAGCGGTGATGAGGATAGAGACTCGGAAGAGCACGAGTCTGGCTCAGAGGTATGTGCCGTTTCTACTTGGACGGACACTTTTTACATATCTACGTGTCTACTGGTATTGATGTTTTCTTTCTGAAATAGTCCGAAGGACCTGAAGAGGAAGAATCAAAGGTCGACTTCACGTCCATATCTTTCGGCGCATTATCTCGCGCGGCAGCCAGCCTACCTTCAAAGAAAAAGAAAAGCAAGGCCGATGCCGAATCAGACGACGCTCCAAAAAGCATTAGATCAAAAGAGCCATTAAGACGAGAACAAAAGAAGCCCTCATCAAGTCGAGTGGATGCATCAAAGAGAAGCTCCAAGCATGCGCCGCAGGAAATGACCTCCAAGAAGCCCGTCAGCAGGCGCCGCGAAATCCTCACCGATCCGCGCCGCAAGGCCCGCGATCCGCGGTTCGAAGCCCTGACGGGCAGACTAGACGAGGCAAAGGTTGCGAAGAACTACGCTTTCCTGGAAGAATACCGCGAGAGCGAGATGGCAGACCTGCGGGCGCAGATCAAGAAGACCAAGGACATCACGGCAAAGGAAGACCTGAAGCGACAGCTGCTGTCTATGGAGTCCAAGAAGAAGGCCCGCCAGAAGAAGGAGGACGAGGCTAAGCTGCTTCAAGAGCACCGAAAGAAGGAGAAGGAACTTGTTGCGCAGGGCAAGCAGCCTTTCTACCTGCGCAAGAGTGAGCAGAAGAAACAGCTGCTGATGAACAGATATGCCGACATGAGTAAGGGTCAGGTCGACAAGGCTATTGAGCGGAAGAGAAAGAAGGTGGCGTCAAAGGAGAAGAAGGAGCTGATTTCGCTGGAAAGGAGGTCGAGACGTCATTAGAGACTGTTCCCCTTCCGGCCCCAAATAGACCTTGTAATGAAGTTATGACAACAGTACAGAGGAGAATGTTGGCCCTTGTCGCTATTTGCAGTTCTGCAAGCGTGAGATGACGCAGAAGATACACTCATGGAGATGTTCTTGGCGTTTCTTTGCTTCGTGTCCATCGTCAACGAGCTGTGCCCCTTGGTGACGTGAAGCTGCAATGAATTGGCCCGGCGTGGACGATAGAAGCACCATCGCCGATTCGACGTCGCCCGTACCCAGAATTAAGTTTGGATACAGTGGCAGCCAAACTCGCCTGGATCGCAGATCTCCTCTGCCCAGTGCCAGACAATCGGATGCGTCACTGGCTGACCCTGACCTGAGCATTCAAATGCTGGGGGACGGCTCGAGGCATATCGTCCCCCCTCTCGTGAGGTCATTGATCACCGTGGCGACAACAAACTCGACAAGCTCTACCACTGCCCATGTGTGTGGTGTCTTGAAGCTGACTGCTGGCCAACCCCTATCTTCTTGCTAGCATCACTTTCTGGCATCACGCCAGCGAAGATGTTAGTAAGTCAAAGTATGTCGTAGCTTGCATATAATTCAGTCCATATTCGGCATACTGTCTTGAGTCGGAAATTGAAGCTGAAGCTACCGCTGTGGTGAATGCGGGTTCTTCGTTTTCAAGATACCGACAATCAGAAGCAAATGACAGAAACCCGTTGAACCAACTGTAATATCTCTGAGCAATAGTTATTGAGTTGCCACGTCGTCACCAGATAAGGGCCTGACACCTGTCGTGATGCCAATTCACCCCTGGTGCGGCGGATAGCCTCGTGTGTCAGGGTTTCGACGCCATTTTCATCATCGTACTGGAGACTTTGTCCTCTCAGAACGCCGTCCATGCTCTGAATAGGCTATAAACCATGCGCAGCAAGTAGACTCTCCTGTATGGCGGCGAGAACGTGTCTTGGTCGCGCAGCACTATACCCCAATTGAGGCGATATGACGTGAATGGCAGCATGTTGTGTCCATCGCTCTCCACATTAAATCGCTACGTAATTCCATTCTTCTATGAATGCCGCCTCTTTTGTCGCTGCACAGAAAGTTCAACGCAAGCAATTTCCTAGATTTGAAGATGGCTGAATATGAGAAATGATTGCAATTCTGCTGCTCTCGATGTCGACGTGTAATGTACACTCAAGTGTGATGAAATCATTCCCACTCTTCAGATATTGACAGGGGGTTGAATAAGGTGCGGCTCTGGCTGAAGCCAAGTTTGGACCATGATTCCACCTAGCAGAATGCAACATTTCAGGTCAGTGAGTGGCCACTTTTAATCGATCTCACAATTCTTCTCTCACAGCGAAATGGAAGCGAACGGTCAGGGGTGGGGTGTGGAATATAGCAAGGTGTAGAAAGACAAGGCTGGTGGATATGCCATACAAGATCTGGGCGAACAAACATGGGCTTTGGGGATCGAGCAACTCTGGTTGGCTCTGACCAATACGCGTAGGTCAAGTAGGCAGAAGTAAAAATCAACTTCACGGATGGTGCCGTGCAACTCTGTAAGAACGTTGCCGCAAGAGGTAAAGCATGGGGTGGTGGCTCCGTCAAACTCGCTGAAATGACGGTTGTGAACATGAAAAAAGCTTGGTTCGCTTGGCAGAGAGAAGCCTTTCGAAGCCTTGTTTGCGTGGATGTCGATCCCAGGCGTGTGACGCAGGAACCTTGAGCCAGGTTGCGGTGGAGCCAATGACAAAATGCTCACCACCTATCGCTTCCTCACTCCATACGGCATATACAGTGCCATCTGGCTATGGCTTGGGCGTGCTGTCCATCAGAGGCAAATGCAGCAAAATCTGTTCTGCCTTGCCTCTAGGCCCACAGTATCATGATATAATGAGCAACGTTTGATATGGTTGTGCTATCTCGATGCTGCCAGCGTCAACGATGTTGTGTGGGCCATGTGACGGAAGAGGCGAAAACGTTGCCGTATCCTGCAGCGTTTTGAAAACTGGACTGCCGCCACCGTTTTCATGGTGGAGTATGGTGTGACATCACGGACGGTGAGCTGCTGGTAGACTCAAATATGCGCACACCTCATAGCAATATGAGCAGCCCCCATATGCGAGAATCTGGCCATGTTGCTGCAGGCGTACGCTAGAATTTTGTGTGCCGATCGTTCATCCAGACCCTGTTTTTGGCGACATGTCCACTAATGGCAATGCCCATACCAGCCCTACAGTACGACCACCGTCGTCACAAGGGCATTGGCTGTACTGTTTCCCTCCTCCAGCTTTGTGACTTCATCCAGGCTGCATGGTGGACGACGAATGAGAGGACAAATCGGATAAGGACAGGACAGGCGGGTAAAGGCGTCGGCCGTCATTTCGAGATGGCGAGGAATAAACTGTTTTTAGAATTGAGCGGGCTCTAGAGGCGCCGCTTGATCTCGACTCGTGGCTTAATCTCGATGTACGGCCGTATTGAGTTTGATGAAGCTTGAGAAATACGCGTGCATCTCGCATGATCAAACGGTCGAGCTGCAAAGATAGAGTGCCCACTCGAATAAACACCAAGTGGCACGACCCAGGCACTTGGCCTTCAAGCTTTGATGAATTGACGAGGGGTGGCTCATTGGATCGTTTTTGCCCGGACCCTGCTCCGTAAGGAAACAATCAACGTGAAGCATCCTCAATTGGCGACCCCGCGAGTCGATATTCTGGCCCAAGCTGCCAATCTTCGTTCTTAACGAGATCTGCGGGTACAGACACCAGCTGCGCTAACTGTGCAATTCTTCAGAATCAATAGCCAATGAGGAAATGAGAATATCCGGAAGCCCCGGTTTCCAGTACTGGACGGATGCTGAATAATGAAGACCAAACTCTTGTGAGCTTGTACGAATGCTGCATGGCCGTTGAGCTGCTGCGGCAAGGGAAGGGCCTCGAACTGTTTAGCCTCCTCAAACAATGGCCCAACGAATCTGCCCATTCGTTTGCTGGAACGCCATTGCGGGCGCCTACTGACCTGGGGGAAAGCAGGTAGTGTGCGATTACGTATTGTATGACCTCCACAGCACAGCGTCGTGGCAGTCGTAGCAAGTCGTAGAGACGTAGCAGAGACGTAGCAGCAAAGCCATCATACCCAGACCGGCAGCAGCAAGAATGAATGGTGGCCCCGTAATTCGAATTCCTGGCAGACAGTATCACAGCCAGCTTCCTCCAGGTCCCAGCTAGAAGCTTTCAAAGCGGGCAATGAGGGTCGGTATGACATCCAAGTGACGAGCATGACGATTCCGATCTGCAGGGTCTTGTACCGAAAACAGACTTGGGAAGAGAAGCTTCTCCAGGCCGTGAGCAAAGGGGACGATCTCCGTATCATCTGGGTCACCCATTTCCGGCTTCGAAAAGCACTCAGAACTCAGCAATCATCTTCTGCGCATCCATAACCCAAACGACATCCACAGGCCTTGCTGCTGCGTGGGGCCCCCAAGGACCCTGAACGAAACAGCAGCCCCAGCCGCTAAAAAACGAGGGTGTCGAAGCTCGTGCAGGAGAGTGGGTGTGAGAGGTGGAGCGGCTCTAATACCGAAGCGGCGTCCAGGGCGACTATCAGCGTCTTTGGTGGTGGCCAAAGAGGAGAAACGTGCGGCGATGAGGATCGAGCAGGGAACAGGCCTTGTCGACTTACGCCATTTTCACCTGCGCTACCGTTGGTCGATTTGCTCAGATGCCGATCAGCTCACTGTTTGGGGCGGACAAGATGCCACCCCCGTCAGCTGCGTCGGCGACGTACAGTACCGTGTGGGAGCCGTGTATGTGCGTGTTTTGTGCTATGTATGTAATGCGGTCGTTGGAGAGTTAGAGCCCAGCAGGGAGAAAATGGCTGCGAGCGTCACGACCTGGACATGATCAGCATCCCCCTCCTCGCCTTAGGCCCCAGTCCCTACTGCTTAGCCCTAGACCCCTAGAATGACTAGCAGCGCTATGCTTGCTTGCTTGCATGTGCCGCAGTGGTGTAGCAGTATCGGTCGTTGATGGCTCGAGTGAGGGGAAAAGAAAGCTTGGCTGTGAGGGCCCTGATGCTAGCCCCGAGATTTATAAAAGACCCTGAGATCCGCTCCTCTGCCTCGTCCCTTCCTGTATTCAGCATCAAGCAACATCGTGTGATTCTTCAGCCTTATCTCGCAACTCTTTACACCAACGCCATTTAGCCAGCAACACATTCTATTATCGACGACATTAAATTCTCTTCTCTCTTCCATCACAAAAATCACACAATTTATCAAACCATCAAACCATCAAACCACCTTCTGCTAGAAAAAGCTACGAGAGCAAGCATCTAGCACCTCATCACAACTACAACCTCACCACAACACAACCAACAACTACTTCAGTAAACCATCCCTCATGATGCCCGGTAGACAAGACTCCTACACCGTCTCCCTCCCCGCACCTTCTCCGCCACAGAGCATCTCCAGCTACTCGCGCTTCATCCACGACCACACGAAACGTCAGATGCAAGCCTTTGGTGCCCTGTCTTCCTCAGGTTCCAGCACCTCATCTCGATCGTCGGTCGGCGCCACATCCATGACCAATGGCGCCGCTCCCCCGATCTAAAGTTGGACTCATAGCGAGTGTCTTGGTAGCGAGATGCATGCCACAACATCTAGCCTCACAGCCACTCGACATGGATCATCCTCAACAATTAAGATTGGCACACTAGCAAGCCTAATCACCGTACACGACTACCGAACACGACTCTTACTACAACAATCATAGCAAAAAGCATTACTCGCGTCATTTCGATGACGAGCCGACCTGAGCCACTCACTGTTCCTGTCGCTCGTTTTGTTTATACCATTTCTCTTTTTGTTTTTACGATACATGATACACGCATGGCGCTGGGAGGATTTACAACAGGGCTAACAGGCACGGCTTCTTTGGGACGGTTTGGCTCGGTGTATATATAAGGGCAAGAAGAGCTGCTGGGCCATATGGCCTACGTACATGATAATAGCAGCTGGAGCATGTTGGAATTAATTAGTCTCAATCTCATTGAAATGTTTACCAAATCTACAAGACGTTTCTACTCTATCCAGTTTTCATATCGTGACAGAAAATGTTGTTAAAAAGTTGAGTAAACCAAGTAAACAGCAACGATTGTATAAATCTTTATTGGTATTAATATCGCCCAAATTCGTATCGTCATAGAGTAAATGAACATTAATTTGTAATAAAAGTTTCCATGAGCCATTCGTTCCAAAACACCCAATGAGCGCCGTAACACCCCTCAACATCAGACAAGCCCTTTTGCTTCTTATACTAGAGAAGGCTTCTTTTTTATACCAAGCAATGCGGCATGGTCTTTCTTCTTCTTCACCACTCTCTTGAAAGATGGCGGCTGCGGCGGGGCGAGCATCGAAGTCTTTGCTGTGCTTGTCTCCGACGATGATGCTGCCTTCTCTGCCGTGTTGTCGCCGTTGGGCAGAGTAGGAGGTTCAGAGACTTCAACAGTCGTCTCTTCGACCTCGCCTATGCTATCAAGAGAAGAGTTGCCTAGCCGTTTGGCTGCCGCAAAAGCCGCCTTGGCGGCTTCGTCATCCTCTCTCTCTTGCCGTTCCCGTACCTCGTCTTCAGAACGAACGATAGTGTCCGCAAAGTCGGTCCCTTCCTTTTCAGATCGATGTATCCTTGCGTTTCGTTGTCTTATTTCATCGAGGGCATCGGCAGCTGCCATTTCGCGTCTGGCATCGGCGTTCTTCGCTTCGAGATCCTCCATAGCATTTTTCTCTTCCTCACCTGCAGCCTCGGCCTCTTCTCTTTCTAGCCTGTCTAGCCTTTCCTCTACCGACTCCTCGGCTAATTCTCGATTTCTCCAGGGTTCAAATGATCGCATGGCGCCTTTGACCATCGCATAGTCTGTGTTTCGAGGATCCGTTCGGAAAGTGATTTCGGCGCTACATCTTGTGCATTTGATGTGGAAGAAGAGAATCTGAATGCCTAGATATTTTTCGTCCGGTCGGATCTCTTTGCGAGAATTGAATTTGCGCCCCTTGTAGATATATTCACCACAGCTCAAGCACTTCATGGAGAAAGGAGCCATGAGTCGGACGGTTTGGATTCGCGGCCCGGCGGCTTTTGGTCCTCGACGGCGACTGATATCATTGGGATCGAAATCTGGAGGGTAGTATTTCTTTTGAAACGTTAGCCTATGATTGTTTGATGGATGCTTGCCACAACGATCGAGTACATACCTGAAGGACTTTACGCTCAGACATGATGAAGTAGGATCAGAGAGACAGTGTTGAATTAGATAGGGCAATGTTAAGCAGTTCGAGCTGTCGAAGAAGATGCTATAGAAAGGATTAGAGTGGCGAGTGTGAAGAAACCTGAGAGGCGTTGAGTTGATGTAGATGCTGCTAGTGCTAGTTCGCATCACTGGAATTATTGTTGACTGCCATGAGGCTGAGGTAATATACTCGGAAAATTCTCGGCAACGGATTCATAACGGGGCGATAAGATCTAGCTTTCAATTTCCCTGCAAGGCTGAGCGCTAGAGATAACTACCGTCACTCATCCACCCTTCTACGATTTTTGGTTTTCTTGCAGGAGAATCGCATTAAGCAGACGCGAAGAACTCAGGCCGCCGATTACGATTCGAACTATTTATTGTCAAGGGCAGTAGTATCCGCGTCCAGAATTCAATATGCCCAAAGCCGAGGTTGGCTCGACCAAACACTTGAGCAACAGGCTCAAGTCAAAGGGTCTCCAGCGTCTAAGATGGTACTGCCAAGTCTGCGAAAAGCAGTGCCGCGATGCCAATGGATTCAAGATGCATACCCAGTCCGAAGGCCATGTGCGCCAAATGCTCGTCGTCGGTGAGGATCCGAAAAAGTACATCAACCAATACAGCGACGAGTTCCAAAAGGACTTCTTGCAGCTGCTGAAGACGGGTCACGGAGAGAAACAGGTGCAGATCAACCAGTTTTACCAGGAATACATTGCCAACAAAGAACACATTCACATGAACGCGACGAAGTGGCCTTCGCTGACCGAATTTGCCAAATATCTGGGGAGAGAGGGACTGTGCCGGGTGGAAGAGAACGAGAAGGGTTTTCACATCAGCTGGATCGACAACTCCCCTGACGCCTTGCGGCGACAAGAGGCTCTAAGAAGAAAGGAAGCCCAAGACCAAGGGGACGAAGAAATCGAGCAGCGCATGATTCGGGAACAGATCAAACGAGCTGAGCAAGCCGCCGGCAAACGCGATGCAGAAGCAGAAGAGGAGCAAGAGGGTAGAGAACTCAAGAGGCAGGATGGAGAGAAAATCAAACTGTCGTTTGGTGCGAAGCCCAAGCCGGAAGAGGCCCGGAAACCCGCAGAGGAGAAGCCAGAGGGATCAAAAGACGCCGAAAAGGGCGAGCAAGCAGATTCCGATGCCGCGAACGAACAGCCAAAGCCAGCCGCAGGCAAGGGGGGTTTCGGTGGAATATCATTAAAGCTTGGAGACAAGCCACAGACGAAAAACGTGTTTGCCCAGGCAAAGAAGAACGCATTGGCTTCAGGTTCGAAGAAGGCATCGTTAATACAGCAGCCCAAGAAGATGAGCGAAGCCGAGAGGATCATGAAAGAGGAAATGGAAAGGAAAAGACCAAGCGGCTCAGTCGGTTTTGGGATGCCCAGTGGCAAAAAGCAAAGAAATCATTAATTACGAGCACGGTGCATTTCGATCATGGCGAATATTGGACGGCGTTTTTCTCCCTTTACGTTTGATAGAGCGATTATATATTGTATGTGGGAACGGATATACTATTGCTCGCATGTAGCATTACCATAGATACCATAATGACTGAAACAATAATTTGGATAGTATTATGTCTTGGTTTTCCAAACTCATTTCTATTACCAAAACGCCGTATTCGCCTTTCCTTTGTCGTAAGCCAAATTATGCTGTGAATATCCATCTTCGCTCGCTCAAGCATCAGCTTCGGTCTGCGTGCCATCCCTCCTAAGTCACCGAGTTAGCCATCTTACTCTCTCATTCCCTCTCTCTCCAATGTAAGAGAGTTGTATCGTGTCGTGTCGTCGTATGTAATGATGGGAACAAACGTACGGAATGTATTGTATTCTATACTCATCCTCCAGTGATGACCGAATCTCGTCGGGGAGCTGGCCCGAAACCTTGATCGCGTACACGCCCGGCACATAGCCGTCCAAACGCTGCCACTTGGCGACCCATGACTTGGCGGGATTGGCCAGCGTTATCAGGCCCTCAAAGACTTGCGACGTGCAGCTCTCGATCTGGTCCTGCGAGCCGATGAGGTGCAGGAATTCTTCGCAGTTGGGGCATCCTTCGTCGCGGAAGCGCTGTTTTGGCGGGCGGACACAGCATTCGGGTTAGCCAAGCAGTTGATAGAAGGCGTGAGAGTTGAGCTCCGAGGCCTTGTGGGAAACGCTTACGCTGTAGGTCATGACGATTGAGCAGACCATGCAGGCGCGCATGTAGCGCTGCTGGCCCGGGGTGACGAAGCTGGTCATGGCTGTGGCGGTGGATGGATGGATGGATGGCGAATGGAGGGTTGGTGAAAGAGTCTTGGCAAGGCTGAGAGGATGGATGATGGGAGTTGATTTGGCGGAAAGGGAAAGGCGTTCGAGGAGCGCTAGTGCGGAATTGCTTCCGGGGCGTGCATACACTGGATGGCGAGAGCTTTGGCTGAGGAATATCGTGTACTCGAACGCCTGTATTAAGATGTAAAATGTTCAGAGTGGGAAAATGCTTTTCGATTTATTTAATCTAAAATAACTGCTTTATATACCATTTAATTCTTTGTTGGAGGTGCTGCTGCTCCCTATTCGAAAACGGTCTTGAGCTAGCACTACGAAATCATGCACATATCCCAAAAAAACATGCAACAAACGCAGCCTAGATTTTCACCCTCCAATTAATGCAGCCAACTTTCTAAGCTTTATAAATGGTTTCAATATTTCTATTCTTCTAACCGCCCCAAAAGATGGAAGACATCAAGAGCCAAGACACCGAGAGATCAATACTGGCCGAGAAATCAAGGCTACAAAAATCTCACGAGCTCCTCACGTGCACCATCAAATCACCATCCTTCTCATACATCCACCTGGAGCTCTTGACGGACCCTCCTGGCGCGGGCGTTGAACTGGACAATCTTCAGGTCAAATCTTACTGCACAGCGGCTTTGACCCAATTTCTCGGAATAACGGGTTCTGCAATCTCTCTCGATATACTGAAAGTTGAAGAGTCTGTGTGCTGGATCCGGGTTCCTCGAGAGGACCTTGGCCCGTTTGCTGCCGCGCTTACTGCCTGGAAAGGTACGAGCGATGGAGGCGTCAAGCGCCTTTTACGTATCAAACAGTGCTCCGACTGGCTTGGTATGATGGCCGGAAGCGATGGACAAGATCAGCTGTGGAATGATAACTGAGGCATTGGTGCTGCATAACCTAAAATACCTATTCGCAAGGGGTATATCTAAGTGCCGCCTGGTTACCTGGTCGCATTCTTCATTTTACTTTTTACTGCTTTTGATAATCTGTTGGATACCCAGAAGCAGAGGTATATATATCTCTAGTTCATATACATCCTTTTTCCTCCGCCTTACCTGCAATCCGGAGACTTTACATTAGAGACGACATGAGAGAGTTTTGGGCATATGCCTGCAGACCATGTTAGACTCGGTTATAATAACTGCAAGAACGAGGAGGAAGAAAGGGTGTGGGAAACTCACCATCGGCCGAATGTTCGGGTGCGGTACCGCATCAAACTGTTCATACCGGAGCTTATAATCAGGTCCGATGTTGATGTAAGCGCCCCTGTTCTCCGTTGAGTCACAGTATCTGGGAGCAGAGAAGACTGAAGAGCACAACCGTTAGCTTTACCGTTACATGAACAAAGACTAGTCAATCAAAAGGAAATGACGCACCAGTAATGCATTTGCCATCGTGTTGTACTTCATAGCCATCCATGCGCACTTCGTGACTTCGGATGACGGCTTCCAACCCGTTGTTCTCGCAAAATCTCTTGGTGACGTCTGGTCCGAATTGCATGCCGACTCCTCGTTTACTGGGGCCCCGGCCGGGCTCCTCCTGAGGATCAGTCCATAACATCTCCATCATCAACCCCGCTTGGCCAGGTTGGCGTTGCGAATGTCGGTTCAGCTTTCGAATGTCATCTAATGTGACCTTATCATCAGAAAACAGACCACCGTGGAGAACCAGGTATTTAGATCCAATTAATGTCGCCAGGGCCAGTGCAGAGAAACTCTCGGAAAATAACCTGAAAATTCTGTGCGCAAGATTGTCAGCATACTTTTCTTCTCAGGATTCAGTCATGACAGGGGGGTGCTTACCTCTCATTATACTTGGCTTTGCACTCGCCTTCGAAGCCGTAAACCTTGTTCATATCATCCGTCTCGTGATTTCCTCTGTTCAGGAAGAAGTTCTTGGGCCGCAGCCACTTGTAGGCGTAGAGTAATAATGCAATCTCGGTGGACCAGGATCCTCTGTCGACAAAGTCGCCGTTGAACAAGTACCAGTGTTTATCTGATGGGTGGCCGTTTCGTCGGAACAGTTCCATAAGATCAAAGTACTGGCCTGAATTCGATAAATGTTAGCATCCCAAAAAGTAAAATGGACCAAATCTTGCCTACCGTGGGTATCACCACAAACGGTGAGTTCGACGCCCTCGGGAACCTCCGTCTCCACCATGGTGGCCTCATCATATACAATTTTCTTGACAGCAATAAGAATCTGATAGACGTATTTCTTGGCAAGGAGCTTTCCGGTCTTGAATCTCTCGATCATGTCGTCGATGAACTCCTGTGTCATCTCGTTTCCTAGCGCCGCTCCATCGTAGCCCTCCTCCAGAGCCATGGACTCCAAATCAAGCCCTTCAGCAGCTGAGGGCTCATCTCCAACTTCAATGGCGGCGAAGAAGGCCAACTGGCGCACAATCTTCTTGCACTCCTCCAGCTTGAGCCGCGCATCCTTGTTGGTGGGGTCCAGCCGGACGCACTCTTTGAAGTCTTCGATGGCATCCTTGGGTTTTAAAATCGCAGTACGGGCGAGGCCTCGGCGGAAGTATGCCTAGATGTCGAAAGACCATTGTTCTTAGCCTCCCAGCTCTTTTCACATGTGGTATTCGCGGGCTTGTACCTTGATCAGCTTCGGGTTGAGCTCGATCGCCTTGGTAGCGTCGGCGATGGCATAGCCGTATGCTTCAGTCTTTATATATGCCTAGAAGATAAGATCCAGCCAGTTAGTCACGCAGTTCCGGAGAGCGAGCCAAGATGGGTTGTCACGCACCTGGGCTCTGTTGGTGTAGAAGGTGGGCTCGGTAGCGTCTGCCTCGATGGCCTTGTCATAGAAGCTGATCGCAGTGGGCCAATCTCCAGCAGCGAACGCCTTGTTTCCCTGGTTCTTGAGGTCGACGGCTGATTGCGACATTGTGAAGCGGAATACCCAGGACTGGAGCACGCAGACACAAGAAATAGATTATGCCGGGATTATATGATATCGCGTGCGCCAGACCTTGGTGGGGGGAGGCTCGCAGGGCTGAGAATCGGGGAATTTGCGACAGGTTATCGTGTATTGAATTGTCAGTTAGCTCTTTCTTTTCAGCTGGCCAACGTCAATCACAGCGCCTGCAGGTAGAGAAAGATCCGAGACAATAAACGGGTTGGACTTTTCGCGATAGTGCCCAAACTAAAGAGAGTCCGATAACTGGGGATTGCCGAAACCGCTGGATTGGGCTAGAAAAAAGTCCAGATGAGGAGAAAGGCGAGCTAGCGGGGCCTTCATAGGCCCTTCTCCCCTGTAAGCCTGTGCTATTGCCGCTGCCATGTGCCCTGTGGATCATGTATCTCCAGCGCCTGCTAACGGCGTGTTCCCAGGCGCGGCAGCCCTAAGGCTAAGTTGTCTGGTGGCTTTCGCAGCGCCTGGACATTGGCCTCGGATAGATGCAACAATGCAGCCTCAAGTACATACTGGTGGTGGCGAGTGGGGCGAGTGACATGGAGCCTTGCTGCGACGGTAGTAGTCCGGAGTACTAAGACCGGCGGCCTAGTACAAGCGGCTCTGCCCGTGATTTGACGACTCGCTTTGGACCTGGTTTCAACTCTTGCATTATCAAGGCAAGGAGAGCACCGACAAATCACATCAAAGAAAAAGAAGAGAAAAAGAAACTTAAAGACACAGACACGTCTAGAAGTCCGCAGACAGACTCGCAGATTCTACTTTCTCCCCGGCCAGCGATGGATCCCGCGGCCGGGTCCTCGAACGCCCTGGTGCGCAAGAGGACCGACACAGACCTGATGCCGCCTCCGCCTCGCGCAAAGAAGATCAAAAGACCCAAGAAGGTGCTGGACGAGGATACTTACACCGAGGCGCTCTCTCAGATTATCGCAAGAGACTTCTTCCCGGGACTATTGGAGACGCAGATCCAGCAGGAATACCTGGACGCCATGGAGTCGAAAGACGCTGCCTGGATATCAAGCGCCAGCCAGAGGCTTCGCCACGTCATGACGCCTGGACGAAAATCAACCTCAGCGCCATCATTCAATGCCACAAGCGGTAACAGGACTCCTACCAGCTTTGTGGGCGACACACCAGCCTCTGTGGCAACAAGCGTCGCACAAGACAAGCAGCGCCCGGACTTTAATCTAAGCCTATCCAATTTCCAGGCTACTTACACCAGCGAGGACAACGAAAGCTTCTACAAGTTGATCGACAAGCAGAACCAGAAAAAGGCTGATAAGTACGCCTGGCTTTGGCGCGGCAACAAGCTACCTTCTAAGCAGATGATCAAACAGAAAGAGGTCACAGATAGACTGGAACAGACGCGAAGTCTTGTTGATGACGGATTCAAGAGAGACCGGTTGGCTATTCAAGACAAGGATGAGCGACCTGCACAGCCAGAGACTTGGAAAGTTGCCCCTCGCAATAGCTTAATGTTTCAGCCGGAAGGCCTGGAAGATGGCATCAAAACCGTTGCTGAAAGCACGGAGGAGCTGTCTCGCATGGCGCCAAGGTCCATCAGCTATGAGAACACGAGGATGCCGCAACCGCATGTGCCACAGCGACCCCCGTCACCAACCATGTCGTCGGTTCGTGATGCGATTGCAGGCAGGCCGCGACGACACGACGCCGACTCCAGCATTATCGGAGGGAGTGAAACTCCTCGGGTGAATGGTTACGCCTTCGTGGACGATGAAGACGATGACGATGAAGCTACATCTACACGCCTTCCAGCACCGATTAATCTTGGGCCTGGAGACGCAAACAACCCATTTAAGATACAGGACCAGAGGAAGCGGGAGGTTCTTCATGAGCGAATGGTTGAACGAATATCTAAATCCAAAAGCGATTCTCAACGAACCGGTTTCACGGGAAAGGCTGCTAGGATGGAGACGCCGAGATTCACCAGCGGCCCCAAAACACCGGGAGGGCTTACACCGGCTGCCCAGAGATTACTGAGCAAGATGGCGACGCCGATGAGAGGGAGGGCAGCGGATTCCTTTGGACAGGCGACGCCTAGGAAGCTAAAAAGTTCGCTCTTAAAGAGCGTCAGCAGGGTGCCACCCAAATCAACATGATGCACTTACTCTTTTTCTTTTTGAAAGAGATGCGACCACGCATCGGATATGCTTAGTTTCAAGGGGAAAGATTGATGGAAGGTTTGAAGGCGCAGTTTCTTCTATATCAGTTTGGATTGATTTTGGGGCCTTTTTTGAGCCCATATTATTAGCGTGGAGTTTTACTGGACAGGCAAATTCGCAAGAAAACATGCTTTGGTACACACTTGGAGATATATATACACTGTCAATATGAATCATCTACTTATTTGTTAGTTTAATTTAGAGTACAATTCAGAACGCTCATAACAGCCAATAGAAATGAAGTCTTAAGGGGGCTGTTGTAGCTGCCAGTGAGTGACATGCAGTTCTCTCACATGTCGCATCTGCCCCGCTTAACTGCATAATTTTGACGACAGCTAAAACTTAGCTGCCCTTTTCACATGGAAAGCTTGAAAAGCTCACAATTTCATAAGTCAGCTTTTGGCTCTTTTTCATGCGTGTGCGGTGATTTGCGGCTGCTCAGTTCCACATGGGTTTTGTGGATTTTGCGATTGACCTGGCGGCAGTGCTCAGCGCCTCCCGGTCTGTCGCATCCAAGCATGTTGCTCTTCGCGGCCGGCAGCTCGATGTCTACAGCAGGACATCGAGCGTGGGGGCGATACTGAGGAATCGCGATGCCGCCGCCGCTGCTGCTGCGGAGTCAGTGAGAACAGAAACGGCGACGGAAAAGGAAAATAGTGGCAGAGAGGCTGCAAACAACGAGTTCGTGAATGCCTCGGAGGCTACTGGCGAGAAGAGCTCACAGCCTGCGGCACCATCTACAACGGCTCCTGAAAAGCCGAAACCTGCGGACTTGAAGCCCCGCGAGCAATTGATTTTCAAGTCTTCAACACCAGATGGCGACTTTGTTCGGCAAAGGCTGCAGCAGGCGTCTGCCCCCCCACCAAGTAAAGATGAGCTCAATGCGGAATTGGGCGCACCTGAAGGCGTTGACGTCAACATCTTTCATACTGCACGAGGCTCTCAGATCCTGGACTCGTTACGCAAGCAAAGAAGACAGGCAGAAAGCCAAGCAATGGCCTCTTCCGATGGCGCCGCGAAGGAGCATCCCTTGCGACATTGGCCGCCACCACCTCCTCGCCCCGATGAGTCTATGCCTGCAACCGCTCCTGATGCCAAGAATAGCAACATTGAAGATACTGAGCGCAAGTCTCAGCAGCCGGGTGTACAGCAATCAGACGCTTTAGACTCTGCAGTATCAGGGCCAAATAGTGCGCCACCTGAACCGCAGCCCGTGACGGAGCCTGTTTCTGTCGAAAAGGAGCGTTTAGACGCTAGCAAGGTGGATCAAGAAATGATTGAAACTGTGAAAGCATCAGTTCTCCCTGAAACACCACAAGCAAACCTGCACACTTATCAACTACGAGAATCAAAGGTACCGGCAACTCGATTTAGTCGAATACTGAACTATGGCGGCCTAGCAGCCGGAATGCTGGGCGGGGCCGTAACAGAGAGCATGAGCAGGGCCTTTGGAGGCGGTGGTGAGGGATCTGTGCTGCTCAGCGGCGGGAACATGGAGAGATTGGTTGCAAAGCTATCTCGCATGAGGGGTGCTGCGTTGAAGCTAGGCCAAATGATGAGCTTCCAAGATTCGAAAATGCTACCGGCCCCTCTTCAGGAAGTACTCCAACGGGTTCAGGACCGAGCTGACTACATGCCAGCATGGCAGCGGGACCGAGTTCTGGCTAGCAATCTTGGGCCCGAGTGGCGAGACCTATTTAGCGAATTTGAGGAAAAGCCAATTGCCGCCGCATCAATCGGCCAGGTACACAAGGCCGTTCTCAAATCGAACGGGAGACGAGTGGCAGTCAAGATTCAGTTTCCTGGCGTGGCGGATTCTATCAACTCCGATCTAGACAATCTTGGCATCTTGCTCACGGCCACCAAGCTGCTTCCCAAGGGCCTCTATTTAAACAAGACCATTGACAATGCCAGATTAGAGCTGGGATGGGAATGCGACTATTTGCGCGAGGGGGAATGCGCCAAACGTTACAAGCAGCTCCTCCAAGGCGAAGAAGACGTATTCGAAGCCCCGGATGTGTACCCAGAAGCTTCTGGCAAGCAAGTCTTGACCATGGATTTTCTCGATGGCATTGGCGTAACAAGGGTTCACTCATTTACCCAGGAGCAGCGTGATTGGATCGGTACGCAGATTCTTCGGCTCTGCTTACGGGAGATTACAGAGTTCAAATTCATGCAGACGGACCCCAACTGGACCAACTTCCTCTACAACGCCGCAACGAACAAGCTTGAGCTCCTCGACTTTGGCGCTTCTCGGGAGTTTCCGGAAGAATTCATCTCGCAGTACGTGCGGCTGCTCGAGTCTGCCTCACGATCTGATCGAGAGGGCGTGAAGAAGTATTCGGAGGGTCTCGGCTACCTGACAGGCCACGAGAGCAGGACGATGCTGGACGCTCACATCCAATCTGTGCTTACGCTGGCGGAGCCGTTTTTGGATTCGGCCCCTGAGGTTTACGACTTCAAGGACCAGACCATTACGGAGCGAGTGAAGGCGCTCATCCCGGTCATGCTTCACGAGCGATTGGCACCACCGCCTGAAGAGACGTACAGTCTGCACCGGAAACTGAGTGGTGCTTTCCTGCTGTGTGCGAGATTGGAGAGCAAGGTGAGATGCCGCGACTTGTTTGCGAGCAGCGTGGCCAGATCGGGCTATGTTGAGAGGACTTAGAACAGCGAGTCACTCGACGTTGTAATAATACTATATATGTATATATGCCTATAAATGTCACGATGTAACACTAAAATTTGTTGATTCTCGTCTTTTATTCTACAATCATGAAACACATGGAAATGAACTTTTTGAAAAGTTGAATATCTATGGCGCCTCTCTTCATCGTGCCACGCTCGTTCTCTCCTCGTTGGGGAGCATGCATTGATCCATGTTAATGGTGAGGTGAGCAATGCGTTTCGATTAGGCTATACGTTCAATGAGGGTCTTTCAAATTACCTCTCTGCTAGGAACTACTTCGTGTATAGCAATAAGCACCGGACTAACTCCGAAAGCCGTAATACCCAGGCATTCGACAGCGGTACTAGATAGGAAGGAGAAATTCTCGGGTGCAGGGAAGACCCACGACTTAGGCTCTTAGGCGAATGGAACAGATAGAGGGTAGATGCCTTTTACCTGGGTGTAGTAGTAAAAGCTCGGCCAAGATGGGGCCGGGACGGGAAGAATGATGGACGTGTGTTTTATCTACAAGTTTAAACGATCCCTGCCTGTAGACTGTGCACAGAAAATCTTGGCATCATGCTTTTGTTCTGAGCAGTCTCCAAGGTGAAGGAGGTCTTTGGCATTGTCTCTTACAACTTGCATCCCAGTCCTGCAAACACTTGCCTTTTAACCGCATACCCCTGAGCCAATTAATGCGAATATACTGCAGTCCGGCTGATTAAAATCACCCAGGATCGTAGCAACAAGGCAATTTAGACCAGATGGCGATAGCGCTTGGGATAGTATCTTGGCGTGCACAAAAAATAAGATTGTCATATGTCAGATTGATATATATTGGGGGTGAATGCCGTACAGCGTTAGCAGAGAAGGGAAAAAGAAGCGCGGGTGTGGCTGGTGTGGCTTTTTTTCCTTTTCTGTTTTGGCAAGCGACAGCCGGCGATCGAATTTTACCGGCTTCCGAAGAGGAAAAGAAGGTTTCAATTCGGAGAGATTAGATAAGCGAAAGAATATGTGCAATGTTTGCGATGCAGGTGACCAGATGGGACTAGCGTGGGTAAAAAAGCATAGGTACCGTTCTGCAGGGTATGTTCGGAGGAGCCTGTGCTCTGTTCTAAACTGGGAGTTGCCAGCACATACGCGAATACGTTGGCCTCCTATGATCTCCCGAAAGGCGCAACGTACGAGCAAGGGAAGAAAGAAAAGGAAAAGAAGAGATGCAGAGCAACAGGTTCGCGAAACGGCATAACAGCGAGACTCGCGAGATGGCGAAATTGGGTGGAGGTTGCGTGTGGTAATAGCGTATAAGAGGCGGTCTCCTTTCACTATACCGTAAACCACTAATGCTGGATGCCCGGGGCTTTTTTTGCTGGGTGCCGCGCCGTAGCTCTGTATCAAGCCACTGCTGCTACTCCAGGTAATACGCGTCGGGTGGCTTTCCGGGCAGACAAAAGAACCTGGGAGGGCGGCTGGTTCCGTGAGATACCGGTATACTACCTAGGTTGATGGGAGGGGACCGACAGCCCTTTCATTTAGTGCTGCGAATAAGACTCCATGCTCGGGGAAGCACATGCGATTGTTGATGATGAACTATGCTGTACTGTGCTGTACAGGGCAAAGCTGAGCTGAGCTGAGCTGAGCCCACTTCGCCATGTGCATCAATGCATCTGACAAATTCTGGTTGGTTGAGCGTCTTGTTGGCTGCTATTCTTCGTGACAAGCTGGGCGTCGTTTCCCGCGCCCCAGAGTTATGGGCACGCATCTCCAGCGCTGGCTGGGACCGCACGGCAAACAGATGCTGTAGAATGACGTTGGTGGGAGGGCTAGGGAGCAATTGGTACGTGCAGCATTTCAGAGGGGCAAAAGCAAACGGCATGGAAACTTGGTCCTCCTTTGGGTCGCCTGAGAGCGTTTTTGTTCTCTCCCGTTTCGTTTCGTTTTATTCCCTTCCCCACCCTTGTTATTGTTGTTGGTTTGGTTTCTTTTTCTTGGGTGGAAACTCAAGGCAAATAGGTCACTGTGGTGTAAAGTTGCGCACGTTACTCCCGCACATCCATTACGTTCGGATGTTAGCTTTCCGAGAAGGATGCGCAACGACCTGCCAAACTAAGACGACAGAAAACGGAAATGAGTGGCGAGAAGAAGAGAGCTGAGGTCGGCACTAAAATTGGGCTATTTCCCGTACCAACATACACGTATAGGTACCCTATACGAAGATTTCGGGGCGTTGCGGAGACGCTTGAAACACGGAGGCTGTGGAAGACATGATGGAAGCCGCGGTTGCAGGGATTACAACAACGCAGAGGCCAGATCAAAGCACGGGACAAGATGTATAACGGTCAATAGCATGGGACTTGTGACGGGGGAAATTTCGGGTCAGTTTTATGGTTATTAAGGTTTGATTGTGTCTGTTTTGATTTGATTTACCCTTATTTTTTTCATATGACGGAGGGTCCAAGTAGGTACATGAACTGTAGGCAACGTTGAAGTGGCAGAGAGTGTGGCAGGGGTGCGAAGCTCAGCTGGACCCATCAAGGATTACGACTACTGTTTTGATGGGATTACGGGCGGGCGAGCTCAATCATTGAAGAACAAAAATAAAAAAAATAAAGAGGGGGCGTGTTCAGGCTAGATGAATCATTCATTTTTTTGAAATTGCTTGCCTTTGGATAATGATGCTGCGGCTATGACGACAATGGAGTATCTAGACGTTGACCGATTTTGAAGGAAAACGGTTAGGAAATTGTGGCGGACGGACCGGGCAATTTTTGGGGGGGAAGGGAGGGGGGGAAAGATGGAAAAGATATTTCCGGATTTGAAATGCCTGGTCGGATTTTCTCTACCTACAGGTTGCGCGGGCACAAAAAAAAGAAAAGAGGTGGGAAATAAAAGCAGACGGTTAGTAGCTCCAGCGTGCAAGAAAAAAAAAAAGAGGAGAGGTGGCTTACAGCTTAGCTCGAGGTGGTAGGCCAGTTTTAGCGGTTGAAAGTTTGGCGTCGGCGGCGGTGGTGGTGGCACTAGGCAGATCTCTGGGGTTCGAATCGCGGTCATCGCCCATGCCCCATGCCAGCTCTACCTGAACGGTACTGAGACACTCTAGCTGCATTGGGCCCTAGGCGCCAGTATCGCACAGGTACCTCGAAGCTGTTTTTTTTTCTCTTCCTCTTTCTTGCAAGGAAGACCGGGAATCTCGACGCCGTTGCCCCGTGCGCTCCGCCGCGGCCAATCACGCGCGCGCCCCTGCCATGGGCCCCCCACTTTCGGCAGCGGATCTGTCAAGGGCTGAGCGCAAGGCTTCGGGACATGCGTCCGAACAGCTTCGGGTTTTACTGCGTTGACGCCCTTTTCGGCGGGGGTGTCTGTAAGAGAAACTTCTTGGGACCCTCACTTTTCTTGTCGCTCTGCGGTGGACTCCCCCCTCGATATGGCGGCGTTTGGGGGCTGATTGAGCAAAATGCTGCTCGGCACATTACACTGCAGCACTTTTCCACTGTCTTTTTTTTTTATATTTTTTTTTTTATAATTTTTGCTTTATTTGTTGTTGCATGATGGTTGTTGACGTGGATGTCCTGGACTACAAACCCTTTTGAGCGAGGTGCTTTATCTGTCCCTCTGTGATTTATGTACCTGTATGGAGGTTCCTTACTTGTACCATTCTCATGCATATCACTAGTAGGGAGTACTTGGATCCCTGTTTACTGCGGGTGCTGGCTACGGTAACGCTAAGCCACGATGGTGATACGATTTTATGCGATGCGATGCGATGCGATGCGATGCAAAAAGCGATAGAGATTTCCCTAGCCTAGAAAAAAAAAATTAAAATCATCGACGGCGGAACCATAGCAAGAAGGGGGGGAAACCAAAGAAGAAAAACCGTTTGATGAAAGGCCCGCCTGGGCTATCCTCCCCGCTATACCGGTAGTTTAGGGGGATGGCGGGAACAAGACAAATGAGGCCCTTCTTTTTTTTTTGGATGGCCGAACCACGACGCCGTCGCGCGCTTTTCTAGGACAGCTACCGAGCACGCCAATCCCAATCGTTGGCCATGGCCCGCATTTTTTTCTTCCTCATTGCCGAGGATAGATAGAAGCCTGAATGGGGGCCTTGGGAAAAGAAGATGTCATACTGGCCAAGAACGTATACCATTGCGACGCTGATTCTGAGAAGGAATGTCCAGGGGGGGAAGAGGAAAGATGGATGTCTGGTCCCCCCCCACTCGCTGTTTGCTGTTACAGTAGAAACGAAAGCAAGTGAAAAAGAGAATGTTTCTGTTTCGGTTTTTTTTTGGCTTCTCGACTGCTCGTATATTCGACGAATAGAAATAGAATCGCTGAGACTTTTTTTCCTTTTTTTCTCTTCTTCTTTCTCATCTGATACAGTACCAACGTACTACTAGCTCGGACCCGAAAAGCCTCGCCATGGTAGCCGTCCCAGACCACTGCGTGCCCCCTTCGCCCTTTTTTTGCTTCTAATCCCACCGACCAACTGAAGTCGGTAGCGTAGCCCACATGCACGCTTTCACGCAACAATCCCCATACCTGCTTGTGCTACCTGCTTTCTTGCTACCAAGAATACCCAAATTATCTCAAGTCAAACGTTCCCACCGTAAATCCGGTCAAGGGGGAGGGGGAGTGTGAGGGAGTGAAGGAGCGAGAGAGCGAAGGGTGTAGCAGTATATACCGTAGTAGTATATTTTACCTGCCCACTAGCCGTTGCATATCACAGGGGCGGCGTAGGTAAAACGACTGAGCATGCATTCGGGTGGGAAGGATGCCCTCTATGATGAATGGCCTATATTACTCGCCATCCACTGTAACTGGACTTGTGTGAATTCTTCCTAGGGCCATCTCAACGGTCAGAAAGTGTGGCTCCCCTGCCCACACGCCCTCCCTAACTTGGGGGACCACTGCGAGATGAGAACGAGAAAAAAAAAATAATGACGATACAGATGACAAGGGTTATCCTTTTTTCCTACTTTCCCATGGCTTACTAGGAGGGGTGTGTGAGAAGAAAGAGGAAGCAATCCTACAGCGTTTTTTTTTTTTTGTGCTTTCCAGGTTGGCAAGTAGCTGCAGCAATCACGCATGGGGCCCGCAAAGACCGTTGACTCGCTCCGATGGCACGCTCAAACTTAGATCGTCACAGACGCGATACCTGGTTCTCGATCGCAGCTTTTCGGCGAGGTGTACCGGCAAGGATGAGGGGGGGCTGTTTTGTTGTATTACTCAGATTTGTCGTCCTCTTGTGTTTTGCTGATGGGAGGGGGAGGGGGGAGAGCCTCATAGAAGTGTAGATGGAGAGAGAGAGAGAGAGGGAACTCGTTCTTTGCGCAGCAGCAACAAACACAAACAAACCGTGAATTGAATAGTGGCAATGACGAAGTGCATTATTTATGAAGTGATTATATAAGACGTGTATAAAACGGTTTGTTAACAAGATGCCCCGGGGCAAACTCTGTCCTGTGTAGCTGAGCTAGAGCGGAAATTGGCAGTCTAAAAGCCGGCGTTTTCAAAGGAACGCACACCCATCTACAGTATAGGCATATATCGATCCACACACTAAGGAGGCGGGCGCGCTGAGAGGCAGCCATTTAGGGATTGTATTTTAGGAAAAAAAAAGAGGAATATTGGAGCTCATTGTTACGGAAATTTTGAGAGGAGAGGAGAATTTTTTTTTTCTTCAAGTGTTATGTTTGTTATTGGCCGATCTAAATCTATTTGGTACAAATGAAACTGGGGATCTTGTTCCCTGCGATCTACGATCATTATGGAATTTTCTTTGTGAGCGGCAACCCCCCCTTTTCTGCCGCTCAAAAATGGCCATGTAAGGCGCCATACTCGAGCCAAGAAACAGACGAAACAAAACAGAACAAAACAAAACAAGTCAGAAACAGTAGAAGAAAAATGAAAGAAAACTGACGGATAGACTTCTCTCAGAAGCTATTTGAGGGTATTGATATAAAGCCACGCAAGCTGAAAATCCCAATAAAAACGCACTTTTTCCCTTTCCTTCATCGCCCCCCTCTTCCGAATTCCTCGTGGATGGCAAGGAGCGATAAATGATGCCAAAAGCGCCTTTTTTCCTTCGTGATATACATGATTTCCATAAAAGCAAACAAAAAAAAAAAAAAACAGAGAACAACAAAGATTGCTATGCTATAAAGGCAGAGAGCGTGCTCGCCTTGGTCAAAATGTTTGTGAGCCAGTCTCGAGGAGAGGCATAGTAAAGGAAGTAGTAGTAAAAGACATGACAGAATACAAGGAGATATGAAAAAGAGATGATGGAGAAGTAGAAAGAAATGAATAGGAAAGATACAAGAGTATTGTCAAGACCCTTTAACCCAAGAGGTTCCCAATGGCCATTCTGGGATCGGCTCTGCGGTCCTGTGGCAAAGTGGCGTTGAGGGTCGGCGACGGAGTAAACATGTTGGAGTCTCTCGACGATCTGCGCGAAGAGAGAGAAAATCTGGCGAGATCTGTGCTGAGGCGTCGAGTGGACGAGGGCTCTGAGGAGCGGGACATGGGCCGCCAGCTCTCCTGCTGCTGAGCATAGCCGTTCTGGTGAGGCTGCGTCTGGCCATAGGGGGACACTCTGAAAGTTGCGTGGCTATGGGGAGCAGGATGGTGGATATGGGGGTGTGCCAGTTCCGGTGACTCGCTGAGAGGGCGGTACCACTCGGAAGACGTTCTTTGAGAGGTTTGCGACCCAGAGTTGGCCGGGAACTGCCCCCACGAGGGAGAGAGCGAATAGTTGTTTCCGTTGTCCGACTCCGCCATATCGGACAGGGTGGGTGATTCCACTGCTGAAGTGCCCGATGACGGCGTCGATAGAGAGGCGGCAGAAAGAACGGCAGAAGCGGCGGCAGCAGCAGAGCTTCGTCTCCTGGCAGCGATGCGAGGCCGCGAGTGCTGGCCCGCCAGCCGGCCCTCGGCACGCCGGGTCTTGTTGACGAGGCCGTTGACGTAGTTCTTGATGGCGTTGTCGCTGCGGCCGGGCAGCTGCTCGGCGATGCGGGCCCAGGCCGAGCCGTAGCGGTGGTAGAGATCCATGATCTTGGCGGCCTCGTCCTCGGTGATGGGGTCGTGCCGCAGCGACGGGTCGAGGTTCTGGTGGTAGCGCTCGCGGCACTGCTTGGCGTTGCGGGAGCCCATGAAGGAGGCGACGGTGACCCAGTTCTGCGCGCCCGTCTTGTTGATGAGCGTCACGAGGCGGAAGCTCTCGTCGGGGGACCAGGGGCCTCTTCGCTGGGGGTATTTGCCCGTCATGGCCACTTGGGAGATGTCTTTGGGGGTCATGGCGAGCAGGTCCTCGATTGGGATGAAGTCCACCTCCCTCTGGACGACGGGGCCAGCGGTGTCTGACATGGCTGGTGAAAGGCGTTTGTGAGGATGTGTTGTAAGTGCTTCCTGTTTGGCTTTTTGGAAGCTTGGAGCAGGCCTTTGGCGTATAGAAGCCAATGCGTGAGGCGGATGGGATAAGCCAAGAAAAGGGCTTTGAAAGAGGGTAGAGCGAAGAGTGTGTAAGTCGGTGGTCGAAAAAAAGAAGATTGAGATGGTTGTATTAATTAGAGTTGTCGACGTGGGTCGATGAGCAGCAGAAGGGAACAGAATGGAAAGCAGCAGAGGCTATTTCGGCAATAATGCAAGATGGAGGAGGTAGGTGTAGACAGATCGGATCAATCTGTCGTTAGCTCGCGGGAGGGAGCGCGAATCTTTTATATTGGAACAGACAAGAACAGGAAGATCAAAACGGTTGCAAGTACAGAAGCCCAGCAGCCCGGGCAATTTCCCCTGGTCAACCGCCAAGAATCTAAAGTCAGCGGAATCAAACCCTCGACCCTCGTCCATCGAAGATAAAAGAGGGGGGGAGTGTCGTTAGCAGGCTTAGTCTGAATCTGAGGAGCTAAGGAAAAAGCAGCCACCAGAGAACGACGACGAGCCAGAGAGAGGGAGCGAGAGAAAAAAAAACGGACGCCAAGCAGGGGTCCTTGACAATTTTCGGGGTGGAGAAAGGCAGCCCAGGATTTGCTAGATCTGCGCTGAACCCAGAGTACAGGGACTGGTACCTGAGGTACATACACGCACGCATGGCGATGGAGCTACGTACAAGTATTCATCCGGGCCAGTATGGAAACAACAGCGATCCAGCGTGCTGTGGCAGCGGAATACCTCGCAGCTCCAGCAGATACGGGGCTTACTGTGGATACGGGCAGGTAGCGACGGCGACCTCTGGAACCCGCGAGGCTGCAGCTGCAGCACCAGCACTGGATACCGACGCAGGCTAGTACCTGAAACCAGCAGCTGGTTGCGCCGTACGGCCTGGGCTCGGTACCTGCGACCTGCAACCTGCAACCAAGATGGGCGGCTGCATGAGGATGTGGGGAGGGAGAGTCCAGCTGCGTGGTTGGTGAGGATCCCGAGAGAGCCAGAGAGAGCCTGAGTCTGAGAAGTGATCGATCCGCGCACGAATCAGCTCCGTCGGGTCCCCACCGGCTGTGTTCTTGTTTTGGGCCCCGAGGTGCGACATTCAGTGCCAAGTCGAGTCGACTCGAGATGCCTGTGTCCATATATCCCCCTACTAGCGGGTGCTGCAGCTGGATCTTGGGCGGATCGAGGCTGTACTTGTACACGGGCGTGTGGGAGGTGATACGCCCCGAGCGGGTATCAGTACAGATCGGATACCGTCCGAAGATGGGTGATGGCTTGGACTTTTCAACCTTGTTGGTGGAATCACAGCGGGAGCAGAGTTGGAAGCAGAGATGCGAGTAACTCGGCGGTAGAGGTACAACAACGGTGATGTGTTCCCGGTCACTCTCCTGCAGCATGTACTGTACAGAGCAGCACAGCACGACAACTTACACAGCCTGCAGCGGCACCGCAGAGAGAGGAACGCGTCTGGCGATCAAACCAGCATTTCGGGTCAAAGGGGGGTGTGAGCGCGAGGGGACCCGGAAGCTGGACCCAACAGACGCTTTGGAAGTAGCACTAACAAGTTTTTCCTCCTCGCTGTTATGTATGCATGTATTTGCATGCGCCTACACAAATCCAGACGGGCACTGCAATGTGACCCGGGGAAGCTATCCAGACGCTAAGGCAAAGGGAGAGACATGTAGGAGCAGGAAAAAAAAAGGAAACAACATCGCCTCGCTATTACGAGGTGGGAGGTATTAGTAATATCTCGCAGCAGTGGAAGCGAAAGCTGGCATGTGTATGATATGGTTGATTGGGTCAGTTTTATGTGGACGAGCCCAAGCGAGGAGAGATTTTGAATCGTAGACAGACAGACACGTGCATACGAGACGTATGTTTGCTGCTGCTCTACTCTCTCCACTGCTCATACTCTTCTTAAGCTGGAAACATAGAGACAGCAGAATGCCTCCCTCTCCCGAGGCGACCATAGCGTGGGGGACAAGCGCCCAGCCCTCGCATTGTGTCCCACGAGCTCATCCTCCCTCCAATTCCAGCATGTCGGTAGCAGTATTACTTCGTCACACATCGGGGGAAAGCCGGGGAGGAAAAAGAGCCGCCTGTCTTTCTTGTCCCCTCCCTTGTAGTCCGCCTTGGCTTTTTGCCTTTCGGGCAAGGGAGATGAGAGACAGGGAGCTACTAGCAGCAGTAAGACCTGATCCCCGAGCTGAGCGAGACAAGCTCCGACTATTCGGGAACCACAACCAGGTATACGGTGCCATACGTGGACGACTTTTACACTCTAGTCACATATCATATATTGATATCTCATATCTCATCTTTTTCTTCATATCCATGACTTTTGCCTGGCGATTGGTCGGTTTTACCCTTGAATTGAAAGACAGGAGTTGGGAGAGGAGTCTGGACTGGGACTGGCGTACTAGATTTAAATGCGTGGGCTTGGAATATGACGAGATATAGGCACACGTAATCTGTTCACCAGACGAAGGAACAGATGCTGCTGCCTTCTCTTCTTTCCAGCGGCACTCGAAAGAAACAAGGAAACAAGGCAAAAAAAGTGTTTTGTGACTGTAGCCGGGGTGGCGTCTGCACCCATCGTGACAAATAGAATGGAACTGGAGATTTTCCACTGCAAGATGGAGGGGAGGCCAAGGGCCGATGGGAGCCTATGAAGTGAGATGCTCCCACGGCCCGGCGCGTAGAGAGATCTCACATGGGAAATGCTTGTTGGCAGCTTTTGGGGCTATCTATCTTAAGGGATACACAGTCACAAGCTCAATTTGGGAATCAAGATGGAGGGGGGTGTGCGTTTTTGAGCACTTACGTGTTAGAGCATCTTGTGCTCCCAGACTATCGGCGTGCTGGGACTGAGACTGGCGTTGTACACGATATCCCGCTGTCAAAAGTAGATTTGGGCGAAACTGAAAGTAACCTTGGAAGTGTATCTTTGTCCTTACTATGTCTTTTTGGCTTAAGAGAGTAGGCGAAAAGAAAAGGGAAAGGAGACTAATCTCATCATAAAGTCAGAGCAATGCTCCATAAGGGTGGGAGTGCAATACTACCCACACAAGTTCCCTCCGTCTGAACAAGAAAAAGAGAGAAAAGGGTAATGGTAATACTAAATGAAACAAGCCCGTCTAGGTTGCTTTTGGCGTTTTTCTGTGTGTATCTCGAGAGATATGAAAGCTTATTTAGCTGACGCCTTAATTGCCGGGGCTACGGACGGCTCGATCCATGGCCGTTTGTGGCGGCCCGCGCCAGACGAAAAGGTTTGCCTTTCCGGTTTTTTTCTTTTGGCGTTTTTTAGACGTTTTACTCTACTCAAGAGGAAGGAAAAAAACGCTTTGAGGGCAGACTTGATGTCAGAGATTGAAGGTGCATCGTTTACTGTTGGATCGGATTGTAAAGGGATCGTGATGGGGTTGTTGGTTGGTACGAGCCATGCTCAGACTGGATAGAATGTCGACTATAGGCTGGCATTTTTTTTTGACCCTACACTGCTTGTGGTCTTTCCTTTCTCCCTCTTCTTTCTGCAACATTTCCTTGGTCCTTTCTAGTGGAGTGCCATGTGTAACATGGGAGAGCGGCGGTATGGGGCTGATGAGATGATCTGTTGATCGTCACACAGAGTCAAGAATCGTACAATCAAGGTATGGTACACGTCATTCTCTGTAGCCTGTAGCAGAGATAAGACGAGGTGATGGCTTCGAATGGCTATGAGAGACACTGATTTTTGGAGCGTGACCTCTCTGGCAAAGCCTCTGATGTGATCAAGGAAACAAGCAAGTAGTTTCTCTCATTTAGTTGTATGTAATGTGAGATGTTTGCCTCTGAGGATGCTCTGTGTCAAATTGTTAGTCTTCCAGCAGCATCTGTAGCATATTTTACTCTTAGTATTCTCTCACTGAGGGCGAGAGGCTAGTACCGATCATGAAGAGGGCGGTCCAGGTTTGGCAACACTCGCAAGACCTAGCATAAGAGAGACTCATATTTGTCGTAAAATTGGTGTGATCATGCCCCTGGATGTAAATCTCTTTAAAATGTAATTAGGTGAGTAAAACTGGTGTAAACAAGGAGTGTATGCGGGAGAGTGAAAGTGAGAGCACGAGCAGGCCGATGATTCTAAGATACCAATATGCCACAAACGCCGCTTTGTCAGCGGCAAATATGCGTCTCTGAATTTGTCATTGCATTGATAATGAAAAAAGAAATTTTCCAATCTTAATAATCGAAGAAAAAAATTCATCTCTGCAATCTTGGGCGGCTGAAGTTGCATGCTGTACTTCCACGGAGCCGGGCGTGGGGCCGCTTCGAAGCCGAATACATGTATTCCTCTTACAAAATATGTAGCCGTGTAAAGCAACGACAGAATCTCAAGTCCGCAAGTTACGCTTAATAACATCTTTTGTAATCAAGACTTTTCATCAAGCTGCGTCAATTCTGCACCTAGCGAGCATAATCTGAGTTTTTTATAACAGCCCAATGCTACACGCTGTCATGAGAATTCATTGATCTCAAATCTCAAAACTCCGCCAGGCGTCTCGAGCGCGGGAAGCCGGCGCTAACGACGCTGATTGGTGCACAGCCTCGATCCCTGCCTCTGATCTCCGCGCGCTGCCCCGTTTCAGTGTCTATTTGGCGGTAGGCCGATAAGAGGAATGATGGAGGATCGAGGAATGTGAAAGGAATATCCAGTGTATCAATGTATTCCTACAGATTTTTTTGGTGTTTTTGGCCTCTTTTCAGGAGATGTAAACGCAAAATCAGTGGTCGACTGGGAATTGGGCGGGAATGGCACAGGCCTTATACTTTCTCGGCCCGAGCTGCTTTGGTCCTGTCCCGCTGCCAGATACGCCGGTAGATGGCACGTTAAAGCTTATGCCGGAGCTCCATTACAGCTGTTGTTTTGTTAGCGCATGGAGTTGATTAGATTTCCATGCTAGTACCTATTGCGGATCTTGTTTTGCTGGTGCTGGGTCAGCACGAGATGTAGCGCGCGCGTTTGAATATCCAAGTCCTGGCATGTAATTGATGTTAGTAAGGTAGGTAGTAAGCAGTAATCCTTTCTGCATAATTGCAGCACCAATGTACGATTGATCTTCCAAACGGGGAATCGCACATCTGAAAGGATGCGATGTTCCGATTACGTGTAGATGGATGCAGACGTGGTGATTACTTCAGCTGCCAACCACGGGCTGCAGAGCTTCGTCGTTGTACATGGATTGCCGCCCAACGATACGTGTGTAAGTGGCGCCATAGCCCTACGCACAGCCTACATGGACATGACTCCGTCGAGGAGTTGCGGAGCAATTAATTCTACCTTGTAGTATACACTATTTCCCTGCCGGAGCCCTATTTCAACCGTGGCCCTCCTTTTGCTCCAGCCCACTTACAGCCCTCGTGTACATGTATATATACCCCTTGCACGCCCTCCTCCTTCAAGTCAACCACTTTTACACATTCGGATAGTTCATCTCTCACAGTTCCATCCATCTGTGAGCACACTCCAGCCGCAGAGAAGAAACAGCAAGAAAGTAGCAAATCTCTCTTCCAAAAAATGAAGAACATCGTTGTGCTCGGCGTCGGCGTTGCTGCCGCGCCTCTCATCCGCCAGACCATGCGCAACGTCGTTCTCAAGGACAAGGAATACAAGATGATTGTCGTCGCGCCCAACACTCACTTCCACTGGCCCATTGCCATGCCCCGAGTCATTGTGCCGGGCCAGCTGGCCGACGACAAGGCCATGATCGACCTCCGGCCCTTCTTCAAGGAATACCCCGAGGACCAGTTCGAGTTCGTCCTCGGCACCGCCAGCGCCATGGACCCTGCCAGCAACACCGTCACCGTCTCGCCCAGCGAGGGCGGCAGCCGCACCATCAACTACCACACCCTCGTCGTGGCCACCGGCAGCTCGTCCCCGGGCATGCCCTGGAAGGCCATGGGCTCGACCGAGGAGACCAAGCAGCGCACGCAGGAGCTACGGCAGCAGATTGAGAGCGCCAAGACCATTGTCGTCGTCGGCGCCGGCGCAACCGGCACTGAGACCGCGGGCGAGCTGGGCTTTGAATACTCCAAGGCGGGCAAGAAGGAGGTCTATCTCGTTTACAACGACAAGCTGCCGCTCACGCCGCCCACCATGGACAGCGTCCGCAAAACGGCCAAGAACGAGCTGGAGAAGCTCAAGGTCAAGCTGGTGCCCAACACCACCGTCTCTGCCGTCGAGCAGTCGGGCAACGACACCGTCTTGACCCTGACAAGCGCCGACGGCACCACCAAGACGCTCACGACGCAGGCTTACATCCCCTCCACCGGCCTTGTTCCCAACACCTCCTTTGTGCCGGCAAACCTCCTCGACAACAAGGGATACATCAAGCAGACCAAGGCTCTCCTGGCAGAGGGCTACGACAACATCTTTGTGCTCGGCGACGCGGGCAACCTGGAGGCCAGCAAGGCCGGCGCTGCGAGCGCGCAGACGATTCACCTCGTCAAGGCTCTGCCCATCTACTTCAAGGGCGGCGCGATGCCCGCGTACAGCCCCAACACGACGGAGATGTCTGGTGTTACGCTGGGAAGAAGCCGTGCCACTGGCCAGATGGGCTCGTTCAAGCTGTTTAGCTACCTCATCTACTACGCAAAGGGTCGGTACCTGGGCACGGATTATGCTCACCTGATTGCGGCGGGCAAGAAGTCTATGATGACGAATTTCGAAAAGTAGAAGAAGTTGATGGCGCTTTTGTGGTAGCTGTGGAAGAGGATGGGCGTGCTGATGAGGATGCGTCAGACGGTGGCTGGCACTGAGAGTTGACACTCTCTATATTGCCTTTTTTTCTTTTTGTTTTTCTTTTCCCATTTTCCTTTTTAATAATTAGATATCCACTCTTTGTTTATAATTTTGTTTGTTAAAAGATGATATCCAAATCGAGAAGTTGACTACCTACAGGTACCCAGGTATTAGTGCTTGTGTCGTTGTAAGCCGGTGACTTTGTTATATGCTCTTACGCTATTGCCTATGTTGAAAGCAATAGTTTTAAAAAGCAGAAAATAAAAATTTATTGATGCAATTGACTCTCAATTTGACACTTTTAGTGAATTGACTGGCAGAGTAAAA
Organism: Trichoderma sp. 2475; assembly: GCA_038502285.1. Classification (NCBI taxonomy): domain Eukaryota; kingdom Fungi; phylum Ascomycota; class Sordariomycetes; order Hypocreales; family Hypocreaceae; genus Trichoderma; species Trichoderma sp. 2475. Next base: position 205,642 of record JARPVV010000003.1, on the reverse strand, counting down.
GACTCGGGCTGCAGAAGCTGCACTCAATTCATTGCTCGCTGCTTGGTGGGATGACGTGTAAGAGAACGGAGGCTTGTGCTACCAGCATCACCAACATGATAACTAGATATTTAGCATCAACAGTTAGATGTTTAATCACCCATTATCACCTACTTCAATTGATAGGATTCAGCTCCCAAAAGCACATGAATACATCTTCATACATGAGTTTTCCCTCTGCATGTAAAAGCCTGGATTTCAACGTGGTCGAGCCCCACCCAAAACGGCGCGGAACAATAGCCGCCAAGACCCACCGGCGCTCTCCATGTGCGCCTGTATCTGCGGAGCATTCCGTGCCTGTACAAGGTACATGTAGAACTTGGCTGTGGCGCAACCTTAGCTTGCGATACCGCGAAGCTTCAACTTTGGATCTCGCAGCCTCGCGCAAGCCCAGTGGAGGGGACCAGTCGGGCGCTTTGGCATATTTCCACAGGGCCTCCTCTAAATAAACTCTATGGCTGTTGTACGCGGAACTCTACGTCGTACTTCAATGGCACCAAACAGCCCGTGACAGCCTCGTTTCTTTTGGCTCGTCTCGACTCAATCTCTCGACACCACCTGCCTTTGTATCTTTCTCCTCGAAACTCAGCGACGCAATCTATACCCGACGAACTCTTGATCCTCGAATCCTCGAATCCTCATAGTCAATTACCACACATATTTTCTCTCTCCCATCACCCAAAACGCGGCAAGCCATGGAGGGGCGCATCCCCATCAGCGAGGCCCTTCGCGAGTCTGTCAAGTACTGGTCCAACTTTGTCTCCAAATGCCTGACCAAGCGCCTCGACGCGACCACCTTTGAGGACTATGTCCAGCTTGTCCAATCCAAGCATCGGCTGCCCCCCGAGATTATCGCCGACTTTTTCATGCGGCCCATGAAATCCAACTGCGTCAGCCCCGACCCGCGAATCCCTCCCTACGTCTCCGTTCTCACCAAGCTACGGTATACCGACGCAGTGTCCATTCTCCGATCGCTATATAGGTACTCTTCGCTCCATGCGCTGGTACCAGAGCAGCCACAGCATGAGGGAGACGGAGCCAATGGAGAGGGAGCGACCAGACAAGACACCCAACAGACGTCTTCCCCTAGGTGGAAGAGCTCGTCCTGGCTCGAAGAGGTCATGTTCTATCATGTCATCAAGCTTCTCGTCGAGGGAACTGCTTTTAGAGATTCTCGCACGGCATTGGAGCTCATCCATATCAGCTCCAAGTGGATGACGCTATTCACTACGGCGTCCAATTCCATGACTGCGGACATGCTGGGTGGCAGCTTGCAAGATCCCCAGGTCCGTCATGAGATGGAGACTGCTTGGGGTGCTCTTGTCCCTCTGGTGCTTCGGCTGGTGGATAATGCCGCTTTTGTCAAGGTCATTAGCCAGCCCTCTGCCAAAGGTATGATGCCGCCGTAACCTGTAGACATTGTCAGCTACTAACCCTCATGTTAGGGCCTCGAAAGGTGTTTTCAGAAAGCCTTGCGTCGTTCGTACAGGTCATACAGCAATCGCCGCAGCTGCCACAATTCCAGCAGTTCATCAACAAGCTTGAACTGTTTAGGACAGAAGTGTTGGCGCCATTGGACCCGGTGGACAAGAGCAAGCAGGCCGTCAATGCTGTCATGGACGATATTCTGGATTCAACAGTGGGCGTAGATAGCTTGGTTATTCCGGAGGTACCAATAGCCAACACGCGTGCAGGATTATACATATATCTTGGTGCTTCGGTATGCTTTATCCATGCTCAACCCCCTACGATATCATCTTGCATACTAACCTTTCGTTTTCAGCTCGTTGGCCGGCCGTTGATTGATGATCATGCCTTATTCTCATATTTAAATAACAGATATCAAGTATATCCCCCCGCCTCTATATCAAACAAAGTTCACTTTACTCACCCAATCATAGGGAGACGTTCAACAAAGCGCTGTTGATCTGATTTTGGCATCTTTTGACCTGCTTGCAAATGCCGTTTTCAGAAATGAAGGCCCCAGAGACGCACAGCTACTACGATCCTTCTTGATAAACAAGGTGCCCCTGATACTCGCCCAGCTATGTCCCCCGGGCTTTGCAACGCCTTCCGCGGAGTTTTGCATTACCCAGGCACTTCCGCATGTCGACACAAGCGTGTTCCCTACGGCGTCGCTCATGTTTGACGAATCACGCAATAACAATCCGTACACAGAGAGCGTCAGAGAGGAATTCTGCTCGGCTTGCGCTCTCCATGGCCTGATTGAACGAGAACATGTAGAGCGCATCTTGGGAGAGAGCTCCATGGGATACGAACCTTCCCAAGAAAAGTATTCCAAGGAAAAGCTAGTCCAGAGCTGCCTATCGGACCCAGAAAAGACACAAGCCCTCATTCGCGACATGGATAAGATGGATGGCAATGTTGGAGCCGTGTGTCAGGCCCTTGTAGAGGTTTGTTTATCCTCACGTCCCATCCACCGAGAGGTAAATTCCTCGTACTAACAGGAAGATAGCTGCTGCGGCAACTCTGCCACAGCAAAGAGACGATGTCGCTGAAACTTCTGTGCAGCCAGTTGGTACAGAAGCCCCAATCTCTGGACATCCTGCTCTTGTTTGAGAAGCTACCAACCATCTTGGAGCCTATATGCCAGCTGTTGGACGGTTGGCGATACGAAGAAGACCAAGGAGAGTACCAACCTGTTTATGAAGAGTTCGGAGCCATTCTGCTTTTGGTGCTGGCCTTTGCCTACCGGTATAGCCTGACTCCAGCAGACATTGGCATCATTTCCTCTGACTCGAATGTTGCCAAAATCATTGGCCGAGCTCACGTTAGCCGTGAGCTGGACGAGCTCTCTGAACAAGAAAATGGACACCTCGGCGGATGGATCCATGGTCTTTTCGACAGCGATGCCGGTGGCCTCGGAGATGACTTGATGTCATCCTGCCCCCCTGCAGATTTCTATCTCCTCACTGCGACGCTCTTTCAGAACATTGTCATTGCATATACCCAGGGCTTTCTAACCGACGATGCCCTAAGGTCGGGCGTGGAGTGTAAGCTTAACTTGATGTGATGGTCTTGCTGTTTTATAAGCTTACAAGTCACAGATTTGATCGATACGTTTCTACTGCCATCTCTCATACCTGCGATCCGGTTCTTGTCTGATTACCTCTGGGTCGAGCAAAAAGAGCAAAAGTCTATCATCAAGATTTTGCAGCTCATCTTACTACCCACCTCCATTTCCGGCGAAGCTACTACCATGCTTGCTTCTGTCAAGGGAATTGTTGCGAAACCTCTAGAGCACTCGCTGCGATCCTACCAGCGGCAAGATCCCAAGAATCAAGACATTGAGCCACTACTGAGGGTTCTCAAGGACAGCTTGCCCTTTTCAAGGCGAACGGGGGCTGCCGAGCACCAAGAGTTGGAGATGTGGGCAACCAGCTCAAGCAGCGGTCTCTCTGGGGCTGCCAAGCACCTGATCCAGGGGCTTGTTCAGTGGTGTGTGCACACTGACGAGACAGCTATGCCAACCTCATACACGCATCGACAGGTTATTGCAACGCTCAAGATTGTGGGCGCCAGTAGACTTCTGCGAGTCATCCTGGAGGAGATCCGGCAGCAAACTCTGGCCGGCAACGGGAGCGTTGTCTACGATGTCGCCACGGCACTGGTCTGTGCCCCCAATGTCAGCAATGAGCTGCCGCCGACCAGCGGTCTCTTGGATGAGACTGGAAACATGCTCCCGATACTGCAGCGACCGCTTACACTCAGAGAAGTCTTGAAAATGGAGGCTGAAGATTACAGGAAGCTGCAGAAGAAGGATGCTGACCTGGCGGAGATTGTTGTTCGCCTTCACAGGAGAGTTGAGGCACAGATGGTGCTGCCGCCGCCACCGATGCTGCAGGCGGCTGACATGCAGTTGGACTTGGCAGGGGATGCGACAAACCTAGAAGATTCCATTGTTGTCGCTGCTGGCGTTCCGGGCGATGCCACAATGTCAATGGATGGTGTTGGCAGCCTGGATATGGGCCTTGGCGGCATTTCGTCGGACCTGGGCCTGGGAGGACCGGGCAGCAACGGCGGGCTGGATGCTTCGGCGGAGGCAGATCTATTTGGCAGCCTCGACGACACCGATATGGACGTATTTGATGGTTGGGGCGGGATGGATCTCGGGGGGCCGTGAAAGGGACGAAGGATTGGTCTAGCCATTGTTTGACTACAGGTAGTGGGCTTAGTATCTGGCTATGAGATGGACGGGCGCACATGCTAAAGAGTCTATTATCTATTATCCATGGTTTCCATATTAGAAGAAGCTGCGGAGCTTCGGTGCGTATTTTAGGTATACCAACAGAGGCGGGATTTGATATTATGCCGGGTATTCAGGTAAAATAGAAGGAATTTGTAAGTGCATTTTGTCTGATATTACTACATGTGTCTTTGACAATGTCTCATTTGTAGTGTGATCTTCTCATCGTGGTAGATTGCATTCCACAATGTAGACCATCTCAGTAGCATCACGTCGAGCTTCCAATGTTCCATGCGAGGTACGCAGAAATTCCTAATTCGGCCAAGGCCCTTCTTTCCGGTTCCAGGTCCCAACAATGGCGCGAGTTTATGTAAGCGTGGGGCCTCCCCTCCACGAAAGCTGGTGCTGTGGCCACATGTTCTAAACCGGGGGGCGCCAATACAGCTCCAAACTTTCCCCAAAACGCCCGTCTCTTTTTCTTTTTCTTCTCTTTTATCCCTTTTCTTCTCAATTCACCTTCTCCCCCCGTTTCTCTTTTGGCTTTCATCAATTGGCCGAGCCGAGGTTTTTGGTTCGCGTCCTTCGTCGTCCCGCCTGTCCGTCATGCTGTTCAAGTCGTCTCTCCTCGCTTTCCTGGCCTTGCAGGTCTTTGGCGCAGTTGCTCAAGAGGTGCGTGCGTTTTTTGGGGGTGGAAATCCCCTCGTGACAATTTGAAATTCCCCTGGGAGAAAGGGATAGAGTTAAAAGACTAACGCTGCTGCGCCAATTCCAGGAGCCTGTTGCTGAGCCTGCCACTGCTGCCGAGGCCTCCACCCTCAACGCCGACATCAGGACCTCGTTCCCCGACTCCGACATCCTCGGCCTCAAGCTGGTCAATGGCCGCACCACGACGGCCCTCGTCGAGGTCACCAACCACGAGGACGGCCCCATCCAGTTCCTCTTCGCCAACGGTGCGCTGTGGACGCCCGAGGACCTCGCCGACGATGTGCCCGCCTACCAGGGCATTGTGCGCAACTTGACCGTCGTGCAGTACAGCCTGGAGATTGAGTCTGGCGAGACAAAGTCGTTCCCCTACTCGTTTGTGCTCGACATGAACCCGCAGGACGTGCGTCTGCGCCTGCTTGCCGTTTTCACGAATGCCAAGGGCGCCGTCTTCCAGGTGCCTGCGTATGAGGGCAGCACCGCCATTGTCGAGGCTCCCACCAGCTTCCTCGACCCTCAAATGTGCGCAACTCCCTGATATCTTTTTTGGCGTCTGCTCCCATGACTGACAAAATCAAAACAGCATCTTCCTCTACCTCGTCCTCACCGCCGCCTTCGGAGGCACCCTCTACTTCGTCTACAAGACCTGGATCGAGGCCCTGTTCCCCCAGGCCAAGAAGACGCGCGCCCCCAAGAAGCCCGTCCAGAAGCCCGTCGACCCCGCCGATGCCCTCTCCGGCTCCGAGTCCGCCGGCAAGTCGTACGATGAGAGCTGGATCCCCGACCACCACATCAACCGCCCTGTCGCCAAGCGCGTAAAGTCTAGCGCCAGCAGCAAGAAGAAGGTTGTCGAGTAAATATGATTATATATTTGCCATTGGGAGATGAGGCCATGAGAGAGAGGAATTGATTCCTCTTTTTTTGCCTCTAGCTTTCTTTCTTTCTTCTGCTCTTACCTTCTTTATTCACTTTCTGTTGACTACTCTTCCTGTATAACTCTTCTTTTTTTTTTGGGAAATGGTCATGTGTAGCAACATTGGCGTTGAGCAAAATCTTCAATTCCAAAGAATAATCGGCAAATGCCGACCTTGGAGGTTGTCGAGATCATGGAGTGATTCCCATGTTTTGAGAGACATCAAAAAGTAGAAGAAAAGGAGAAAGTGTTTAGAACGAAGCCATGTATAATATTAAAGCAAAAATATGATAATGACACTGAGTACAATCAAGTATCAACACAGGTATCAATTTGTAGTGTACATTCGAACATCTATCATAGATATATATGAACCATTCATTATTCGTTAAGGAGGCCCAGAATGAAGCCTCATTTGCCTTTCCCATCTCTACCACTCGCCTGCCCAAACAGACACTCCCATAAATCGCTTCGATCCACCATTTCACCAGCAGATCTATCCTTGCTCATAAGCTTCGACAAAGCAGCCTGCTCCAGCTCCAACGTATTGGCCTCCTCGATGTTCGCGTCCAGCAATTCCGGCGTCGACTCCTTGGATTTGGACTTCCCCTTGAGGTTTCTGCCCATGTGCTCCATGCGCCGTCTGACGGAAAGGTTGTAAATCGACTCCTCCACCGTCCCGGATACAATGTAGAGCCATACCGTCGTCTCGTGCTGCTGTCCAATTCGGTCCACACGGGCAATTGCCTGTAGTTCGAGGGCGGTGTTGAGAAGGGGCTCGCACAAGAAGACGTGGCTTGCATTGACGAGATTAAGGCCGCTGGAGTGAGCTCTTGCGTGGAGAAGAAAGCACTCTACGGCTGGGTCTTCTTTGAATCTCTTGATCCCGTCAGGATCGTCAATTGATGCGTATCCAATACGGAAGCGGTTGAAGGCGTTGCGTAGAATGTGCAAAAAGTCTTTGTATCTAAACAATTGGACACGCCGTTAGTTCAAGGACGCTTTGATGATTGATGTTTGATGTTGCGGTATACAAAATCATAATAGGAGGCTCACTGTGAAAATACAATAGACTTTGCGCCTGGATCAGACTCGCGTAGCCACATTAGGTGCCGAACAAGAGTATCAACCTTTGTTGTAAATGAAGGGCCATCCAGCTCGATATTCTTCATTCGTTCAAGCTCTCTGTTATCAAACTCTGAATAGAGCACAGTTTGCTTTGAAGAGTCCCGACGGCGCTGTGGGCCATCATCGTTGGAGCTTGTTTTTGGTAAACCCGCTTCTTCTCCATGGATCTGGAGCTGCTGAGGTTTGATAATAATGTCGTGTAAATTGTCCGCCTTGAGCGCCCTCTTACAGACTGGGCAGTTGCGGTGGGCCTTGAACCACATCATCATGCACTCCTTGCAGAATTGATGGCCACACACGGTCAATACGCCGCTGGAGAATGGCATTTGGCAAATGACGCACATTCGAGGCTCGTTGGACTTGGATCCGGTCTCCTTCAGGCTCAGCACTAAAGGTAATGTAATTAGCACAGTCATAACAAGTCTCAAACCGATGAGGATTGCATCACAACTTACAGTATCGGTGCTTGGCTTCGTTGGCCAACAGCTTTCTGTGAAGGTCATCGATAGTTTTTCTTGCTTTCTCAATAGCCTCTTCAGTCTTGGGGGTTTCAAGGGGCATCACGTCATCCGAGACGGCCTGCAGCTGTCGATAGTAGTCCAATCGAGCGTTCATAGCCCGTTTGAAAATTTCCACCTCTGCTTCCAACGCCACAACCGCCTTGTTCTGTTCGCCAAGCAGCGTCTGAGTTGTCTTCATCAAGTCAGACGCAATCCTAGACTCGAGACGTTCTCTTTGGCTGGGGTTCGGATCTCGGTGAAGTCGAGATAACAAGCTGCGGAGATCGCTGATAGCAGCTCGCATAGACATATTGGCTCTTCTGGGCTTCGCCTCTGTCATTTTTTGGGCCAGATCTAGGAGCTTCTCTGGAGCAGGTCCTTCGCCTTCGTTCGCCATCCTGACCGCCATATCTATCTCATGCTTTAGCAGTCCATTTGCTTGACCCGAAACGACAAACTGGCGATCAGCGACAACGGCCCGAAGGACTTGGACATAAACCATGAGCTCGTCCTGGATCTTCGCAGCGTCTATGAGCTCTTCTCCAGTGGTCTCTGTAGTATCCTCTTCATCAACAAGCGGCCGTAAGAGGAGTTGGATAATTTGTTCTCTCCATTCGTCAATCAAGTTTGCCTGTTCGTTGAGGTCCTCATAGAGAACTTGGAGGTTGTCAATAATACCTCCGCTCTCTATCCCACGCTCGCTGTTCACGGTAAGCTCCGGTATCTCAACAAAAGACTGCTCTTTAGCTGCCAAGGCGATTTTATTCAGGAGCCGCATCGCCTTGCGCTGTCCTTGCCCAAGTATCTTCCTTCGAACCAACTTGGCGCTCTCATAGCCCTCGTCCTCAAGCTTTTTGAGGCGTTGGAATTCCTCTGAATCCGGTGATGTCAGCTCTGGATTATCCCTAATTTGAAAATATGCATTGGCGCAGAAGAAAATGGCCTTGTGATGCAGTTCCAGGCTGGTCCTCAGCCGATTCTGCAGCTCGCCAAGTCTCCCTTTATGACCGATATCATCCTCTGCTTCGTCTTCCAATTCAATGTCCGAGTCTGCTGCATCATGCACCGTCTCTAAAGTTTCCGCGTTTCCTTCCTCTCGAAGCGCATCTCTAAGTGCCACTTGGGCGTCGGTTACCAATTTGGCGGACTCGCCTTGCACCTCTTCCCATATCTCCCGAGCTTCCCTCACCCGAGGGCTGTTCTCAAATAACTGGCCCAGTACCAACTTGCTTGAAAGATATGCTCGCTCATCAAGCCTTATAGCGATCTCGCCCTGCTCCAACATGGCAGTTAATACTTCCTCCACTGTCCTCATGGGACGGTCCTTGCCTCCCAACACTCGGCGTCCATAGACACCAATCTCTGGATGGAGAGCAGTTTGTCTGAGTCTGTTTAGCCACAATCTCATGACATCTTCGTAATCTTCTTGGTTCCACTTCTCAACAAGAGCATCACCATCTGTGCTGAGTTTGCAAGCTTCTGCCATTTCTTTGTACAACGACTGGTAATGCTGCTCTTCTACCGCAGTAAAAGGCATGCTTATAACGTATCGTCTCTGTGGAGGCAGAGCTATCTCATCCCTTACAGACGCTTTCGTATGTCGAATAGATATTGACTTGAAGAGCTGTTGAAACAATGGCTTGTAGTGGGTAGTAAGTGCCTGCCAAATCTGGGGTGTAGAGCAGTAAGGCTCATATCTCAAGAATGAGAGTAAGCCAAGTAGATCTTTGACATCGTCCTTGACTGGCGTTCCGGTCACGCCCCAGGCGTTTACTCGAGGGATTACTCTGGCCAATGCAGCCGCCTGGCTGACGCCGCTTTCAATCATCTGGGCTTCGTCGAGACACACTCTCCACCACAATATTTGGACAAGCGGAGAGAGAACCCGGCTATATGCTCGCTCGTGTCTCCGCGACCGTTCAGGGGGGCTGATCGCAAAGTGAAGCTCGGCGGACAGTACGCTATAGGTTGTCACCACCACATCGTATCCAGCCAGCTCGGCTACAAGCCGGGCTTCTTCATCCTTATCGACACCCCGACACCCTGTGTAATGCTTCACACGGAGTCCAGGGGCATGTCGAGATAATTCGGAAATCCATTGCATTTGCAGTGATTTGGGAGTTACGATAAAAGTTGCGCCGCTGGGAACAAGGTGCTCTTGCCATGGTAGAGGCTCTGGAGAAAATTCCACTCGACGCCGATGCAAAAGAATAAGACTTATCATTTCCAGAGTCTTTCCTAGCCCCATTTCCTCCGCTAGAATGCCACCTTTGACGAGTTTACCAGCTTCATGGTACGGCGTGGGATCTCGGGTAATGGTTTGGAACACGTCACTCAGATATATCTTGCTGCCGTTGGCGTCTTGCACAGTTCGAAAAAGATCTAGATCCTGCCGTTGCTCTTCTTCTGACAAAGGCTGGACAGCTGCGTCTTGGGCAGTCCATTTCACACCTTCCCGGCGCAACAGCCATTGTAGCGTTCGCCTTTGGTAAGGATAGAGAGTGGCGGTTAGGCCAGAAACATCAATGGAGGAGGAATCAGCATCATCTTTTGACGGGACGTGCGCTGCATTATAGAAATCCATCGGTGACCACGAGATCTCGCTGAGAGTGCTCTCGTGAGGTGAGAAGAAAGTGTGAATCAGCTTCTCGCTGTATCGTCGTTCATTATTCCGCCTCAAGTATGCATACGGATTTGGTGTTTCATTCCAATAAAGATGAAAAGAGATTGTCAACGAAGCCAACCCCTGACGTTGTTTGATTGAAATGTCAACAGCCGTCCAAATAGCACCGGGGATGGCTTTCTTCGGACTGGATTTTCCAAGTTCAAGTATAGTTTCCACATTTCCATCTATTTCTTTTCCTTGTAGCATTATATGGGCTTTAAAGGGTCCGATACCACCAGTCGTTCGAGAAGTAATCGATAGACGGTCATTATTGAGTACGAAAATGAGCAACGGCTCAATGTGGCGATGATCACTGCTGGAGTCTAGGCTACGGGTGTTTTCACATCGGCGCGAGAACGATATTGTGGCGTTTGCGATACAGATGCCGTCGTTTGTTTCACGATCTACTTTGCGACGCTTCGATGGAGGTGGTTTAAGATTATGGGAGCTGTCGCTCGTGTTCTCTGAAGAACTCGGAATCGACAAAGAGTCAAGAAATTCTAGAAATGCGTTTGGTAATACATCTGGAAGGTTAAATGTCAGTAATCACTTTGTGAAGGATGCCATGTGGTATGAACGAACTCACCATGGGGTCCTATCTCGAATGCGGTAGGTGATGCCGCCAAAAGGGTGTGCGCCGGCTTCCTGGGAGCCATGTTGGGCGAGTTGCGTTGTGTGTGCGTACTTTTGGCTATCTTGGATGGTTTGGAGATGGCCCGCCGTCAAATCTGCGGGACGCACTCGTCGCCATGATGGATTGTAAGCGTGAAGAAGAGATGATGCGACCAATTACTCTAAATACCCGTCGATGCAAGGCGTTATCAATTGGATAATTAAGCCGGGCCAATAGAGTCGCACTGATAAGGGAGCTTCGATATACACCCCACTATTTTTCATGCAGCCTTGCTTAGCTAACATCTTCAAAATCGAATTGGCCAGGAAAGTTCGCAAATCATTGGATCGAACGAGCTGGGCTTGAGAAAGATCGCTAGCTTCAACCTCGTTCGCAGCCAATCTTATTGCGGTCAAAACATTTGGTAATGACAATTTTACTTGATCTCCAGTTCATCCAGCAGAAATACGTTACTGACGACTGATACTAGGGTTTCCGCACAACAGTCACGATGAAGTCCGGCCTATCACCATCGACATCACCCTTGCGATTTCTTCGCAGCACCAACTTTCTCGGTGCAAGCCAGGCACGATGGCTCCATAAGACGAGACCAGCCCCGAAGATTCCACAGCCGAGACCATTTGTGCCCGATGTTCAGACTTTTCTTACACTCATTGGCCGCGGCCTGAACAAGCACGCATCCAAATTCCCATCGTGGGAGTCTCTCTTTTCTCTTACCTCTCCACAACTGAAAGAGCTTGGCATTGAGCCGCCTCGTAGCCGCAAATACCTGTTGCAATGGATGCAGAGATACCGAAAGGGAGCGCTGGGACCGGGCGGAGACTTCAAATATGTTAAAGACGGCCAGGCTCTGCTGAAAGTCGCTACCCCGCCAGCGTCCGTCATCAGCGACGCAAAATATGTGGTCAACGTGCCTCAAGAGGAAGAAGCTGTTATTGGAGAATCAGAAGTCCTGCCACGGCCCAACGGCTATACAGTCAGGGGACTCAAGTCAATAGCAGGTCCATATGCGATACCGCTGCCGCAGCAGGCTGGCGCAATCGTCAAAGCCACGGAGGGCATGTGGGAACACCGCCAGGGTCGCAAGATTGACGGTGGTGAGAGAAGAAGGGCAGAGATTCGATTCAAGAGACGGTCAGTGGAGCGAAGGGCTGAGCGTGAGGCGGAAGCATTGGCCGGCCTGTAGAAAAAAGGAGTGTCTCGGGAAGGACATTGAGGGCTGGCGCATTGTATATTATGAAAATCATGTAACAAACTGTTCTTATTTCATTTCCAGCAATTATAGTGCGTGACTTTATCTCATGATTCGCTAATATTACACACCAGGGTGTGGTGGAAAACTGCGACGCATTTGTTCGTCCAAGCCATCTACAGGAAGAAGCTAAAACCATGAGCAATTTGTTCGATTGTGATTCTTCAAACTAATAGGCGTTGGTGCCTCGAATGCAGAACTCAGGGCGTCCACATCTGGCTGTCTATAGTCTACAGTTACCAAGCTGCCGTTCAATTGCGGCCAAGCTAAGCATTTTAAGCATAAAATGGGATCGCCGCTTAGCAAATACCAACTGTTACCACAACGTCGAAATGGCAGTTTCCTCTTGCATAAAATCAGATTACCCATAAATTGGCCATCTAGCCCTTTCTTTCACACCGACTGAACTGATTGTTGGCTAAAGTATGTCTGGGTAAGTCAAGCACGCTTATTGCTCGCTCGCATCCAGTCTATGCGCGCTACTAACCGAAGTATTGATAGCGACATTGAACCATTTGAACCCCCTTGCATTTCGCAGCTCTCGGCTGCTAGCAAGCGCCCTCAGCCGCAAAAGAGGCTGGCGTCTAGACAGGCCATGCCTGCTGTCACCTAGCAGCAATCCTATAAGCATTTGGGCTGCATGATGGCTTGAAGTAGTTGGCCCAATCAACGCTGCCAGACGCCATCATGCCCGGCTGCTCCAAATCCAAGTGCCGGTACAGCCAGGCATCAAGATGAAAACAAGTGCAGTATCAAGAGCGCATTGCCGCACAGATAGCATTCAAGCTCCACGATGATCTCATTCTGAAGCGGTGACCTCCCAAATCTGGGCCATCCCGGCCAGTCAACCTTGTCACCTTCACCACCGCCTCCAAAGCTGAGGAACACTATGCAGGAGCAAGCAAACGTTAGGCTGACAGCTAACGCCACAGCTTGCTCACCGAGCAAATAGCCCAAGGCCTCGCGTGCCACAATATGCACGTCCGTCACGTTGTGCGAGTATACTCGTCTTAGCATAGGCATCCTAGTTGGCCTCGCTGCCCAGTCAGTTCAATTGGCAGTCTGACCAGGCCTAGACTACCCAGCCCAATGGCATGGGCCACTCCTATATCATTGCTTTTTGTGTGCTCCCTGTACGCACTTGAACCTGTGACATCCCAAATCGCGGGTTCCCTCTATTTCTGCTCCTCGAGCCGGTCTGTGAGACTCCTTGAGCCACTCTACCAATACTGCGAGTGTACGAAATGTGGAAACAAGTTGCCGCAGCTGTCTCGCTCTTAGCTACAGGGCGCCTGACTCTCGCCCAACGATCCGGTAACGAGTCAATCTGTGACTATTACGCCACTCAGCGGTACGGCGAGAACAATAGTACCACTCAGTTGCTTCTCGTACAGAGCATCGTCACACTTGCCTATGCTGGAGGTGCTGGTCTTGCAAATCCACCTGATGACAGCTCTGGCATTTTCAATCAGGCGAATTTTGATGGTTTGGACGTATACCTTCGGCCTTGGTTTGATGGTTCAAGTAAGAGTCTCCCTCCAAGTAGAGTTTCTCGTACTCCGATTCACCATGTACTTTTGGGGCTGACGGTGACGATAACAATTAGAAGCGACAACGAATTTGAACAATCAGCCGGTGGGAATCAACTGGTTGGACGGGGGTGCTACCGGTCCACTGTTGTCGTTCTTGAATGGCTCAACAAACTCAGTCAATATAAATAACTCGACGAATCAATAGTGCGTCTCCCTACTCCCTAGATCACTTCCATCAGCTATCATCTCTTCGAGTGTCATTGACACCTCTTCAATCAGCCGTCTATTCACCCACTGGTTCACCGCATTTGGCTTCATCTACGGCTGCAGCTTCGCGCCGAAATTCCCACGAACGGCTGACACCGGCGGTCCTCTCTCCACTGCCTACGTCCACAAATTCATGAACTTGAACCAGACGGATATCGGCTACTTCATCGAGCAACTTACCGTGGCCAGCAAATACTTTGGCTTCTCAGACGAAGATGCGCAGACGCTGGATACTTTTATGAACGCAAGATACAACGTGCGGTGCGCCCCTCCTGTCAATGGTCAGCTCTACTCCATTTGCTTCGCGGATGAGTGTCCGCTTGCACAGCCTCAGCCCGACTGCGATGCGTATAATGACCTTTCCCCGGGTGGAGCGAGCAATGTCACAGTCGTGACAACTACGATAGCTCCGACCTTGGCAACGCAGACTTCAGCGACAGTTGCAGCATCCTCTACGACCACGGCGGCAAGCGCAAATTCCAACTCCGATTCTGTCGTTCTGTCCAATGGAGCAATAGCAGGCATCGCAATCGGCGGCGCAGCCGTTTTGCTTCTGGCCGTCGGCTTAATTCTGTACTTTCGCCGCCAATCAAAAAGTCCTCAGATCGTACCTGTGCCCGTGTCTTCTGGTGGCTATGGCTCTCCTACCTATCCTACGCACACACATTACAGCACAAATCCACATACAAGCATGGCATCTACTTCAGTCCCGCAAGAGCCGTATATGGCAGCGCATAACAACGTGTCAGGGTTCTGGGCACCGCCAAAGCCACAGGAGATGGGACAGAATGTTCACGAGACTGTGGTGGTAAGACCGGTATCGATGTCACCACCGTTGGCCGAGTTGGCCGAGATGGAGAGCCGTTGATCCTCAGCTGTGGTAGCTGGGTGGATGCTGCTGAGGAATTGTTGCAATTGAAGGCATGTAACTGTTTCACGTCATTTGTTGTGGTCGAATGTATAAATGCTTTATGATAAATTTAATACAAGAACAGCCTGAGGAAAGAGGAATGCCAACTGGAGCCAAGGCCAATGATAATCATGAATAGTCTCCGCTCAGTTGAAAGTGATATAGAAAGAGATTCAAAACTGCGAGAAAAGGAAAAATATATGTATGACGGTCCAAAGTTCAACCGAGAGAGACAGCCAAAGGGAGAATGCAGTTCGAGAAGGATCAGTCAGTTTCTATAGCTGAAAACTAGGGTCTATGAGATTCCTTTTTTTCTGGTAAGAATGCGACATTAGATGGTATGCAGAGCTAAACATGTAGCCCACACAAATGATATCCTGTGAGATCCAAGAATTGGCAAAGCAGTTGATTGAGCCTCAATCCCTCGCCCTGTATACTCGTCACGGTTTAGTGTAGATTGCCGAACCACTTTGTATGGGCCGATAGATGTGCTAATTTTATTGCCTATCCGAGCCGAGGTGCTCTTGGCAGCCCTACGGCCAATGCAAAATGCCATCCGCGGTTTACTTTAGAGGACGGGAACACATGGCGCACAGGGGTGAAGAGAATGCATGTGATGTGTCGTAGCATCGCATTTGCAATATATGCCGCTATTAGATGGGGTTTGAACCGTTATGCGCCCATATGCCGTTAGACTGAGAAATATCACGCATTGCTCTGGATAGGGTGACAAAAGAGGGAGGGTTGAGTTGTGTTTTCCTGGGGAACCCATTTAGGCAGCAAGGTCATGAGTAATTCTTTCTATCAACGCCAGCTGCTGCATCATTGTTGAAGTGGAAGCTGGAAAGGCTTTGGTTCTTTGCACTATAATGCTGCAGTTATCCAGATAGATTCGACCAAGATTCAATTGTCTTACGGATAACCAGTGTCATCAGTTTCATCTCGACTTTTGAGCAGAATAGACCACTCCATTATGAAACCAGCTTAACGAGGCTTGGACTTGCTCAAAAATCAAGTCCAGCCTCAAATATGCACGGGATCCTAATACGACGGCCAAGACAAAGCTGCGGTTATGCATGGTCATAGCAGTGCCCAGTAATGGTGTGAAGAGCTCATGATTGCGGTATCAATCATCTCTTCGCTTGTCTGTATAGAGACGAAGTAACCCTACTACAACTCTAGACTAAGAAGCTGAAAAACTGGTCTGACCATTACGGATGATTTCTTGCCCTATTGGTGGAATCAAGTGCAACACACTTGGTCGACTTCGGTATTCACATCGCGAATAGTTTGTGCAGTGACACAAGAGATTGGGAGATCCTTTTCTCTCTCTCCATTGCTGTTTCTTCTTCCTGATCTTGATAGAACCAAACTGGTGAGATGCGATACAACTTGACTTGCGCATTGCTAAACTCGGTCCTCTGTGCGTCTCACATCTACATCTCACCTATTATACACTGCGTGCAAGTAGAACGAGCGAACAGAAGTACCCGGATGCCTCCCTAAGATTCACATTTTTACTGCCGTGAGATGCAACAGCCACGGAAACGCAAGATTTGGTAAGGGCTGCGCTGACGCAAAGCGGGAAGGGGTGCGCTGCTTAGCTCGTCGTCGTATATCTCGGTTTAGGTAGGGTAGTTTAGAAGTCTGTATAAGTTGGGCTGAATGAGTCGGAGGGATATTTGTGGACCTTTTGTAAAGCTGTCTGCCATTGGCGCTTCTAGCCCTGCCCTTTGGCCCCCAAAAAAGCCGTTTGGCCGTTGAGCAGAGTCACACCTGAAGTTCTGCTAGCGGTACAGTGTCAGCTACTAGCCTGGCACAACGGGTAGGATAGCCGGTGGCTCGAAACGGATATCGCCTCTGGGTGTGTGCGTCGATTGCTGAGGCTCAGCTCGAGGAAGAGCCAGGATGCGAAGGTGACAACAGAAGTGGTGGTGATGGCGGTAATGGTGGTGGTTGTGGGGAAGCAAAGTGGAAGATTGAAATCTGGAAGAATTAAGAAAAGACCCTTCAAAATCTCCCAAGTGCCTAGGTACATGTAACTTGTTACTCAGCACTTTACTGTGCTCGGTGCCTACTTCGTCTCGGTCTCAATAGCACCACTGCCAGTTGTACAAGCCGGTTGCTCCTGCATTCTAGGGCTTGATTCACCTATAAATAATCCGCCCAATAGGCAGACTCTGCTTTGCAATTGGCTCTTGGCGAGCAGTCCAGCTTCAGCTCATTCGCCAAGATGCCCAGCTAATCATCTTAGCTGCTTTAGCTGTCCATCTAGCATTGTTTAAGGGAAAGTGGGCATGTGCGCAAAATGAGGCAGAAAGAATGTTAGTGGCTGTGTTTTTTTTCCTTTTTTTTTTATATCTCTAAACTGCTCTGTGCTTTTCTCACCCTTCTCATTTTTCAAGCTGCCATAGGCTTGCTCCCCAAACATGACGCTGATGCCGCTGCTGAGCGAAACCTGCCTCTCCCTATCATTGTTGCTAGCCTGTAGCGTCCTCTCGGCTGTCTTTTAAGCATTGCCGTAGGGACTCGGCCCCATTAAAGAAGGCTGGCGTATAATATTGCAATTGGCTCTCAAGTCAGGCTAAGCTTTATCCTTGACCTAGTTCGCAAACGTCTATGCCATATCCAGCTCTAGCGTTGCCCCGTACAGATGGGGTGTGAAGCACAACCAGGTACGCTACGCGTAAAATACCATATGCCAACTGCTTGTGCAAAAGTATTCCCATGTAGCCTGCATAGGTACACTCCGTAGATGGGCTTTTGAAAATATACATTTGTGAGATCTTCATCATGAGAAATGGCTCTTGTGACATTCAAAGCTCCCTCTCCAACACAACTATAAGCATATCTCTTACAGGTTCAACTTAATGTACACTATGAAACAGCTCGACAAGGTATTCAATCCTAGAGAAGGGGTGCCATGTGCCGGACAATAAACACATATGCCCTTATTTGCTACGTCGTACTAACTAGGGGCGTCTCCTGCCGACAATCCCCCAAGGATCAACCTCCCGGCCTCCTCTTCTCAATGCCGTCTGCCTTGGAAGTGGCTGCAGCCATATTGCTGCCGTTCCGGATAGATGCAATCCTGCCTGGCTTGTCATACGAGCACTGGGTGGCTTTAGCCTACGGGTGCTAGCATTTCAGCCCTGCTTTTCCCCAACACCGCTGTTTGTTCATCCTACTTGGGACGGATTTCCCTCTAGGCTATCGCCGCCGGGCATCGGCCGTGCGAGTTCGGCCTCGTAAATTCGTAAAGCCAAAAAGACGTCACCAGGCACCGCCATGCCAATCTCACGCCCCCCACACTGGCATCCTGCGAATAGGCCACTTGTGCGCCGCGCACGCTGGCGGTTTGCCTCTACCCGCCGGGAACCTGGATTCCGCGCCGGTGGAGCTCTGAGAATAGAGTACTGCAGATCACTCGACGTGAACGGACCCATTCACGGCTGTCGCTGCTCGAGGACCGGCGCCTATGCTGGGATTTGGACCCGGGGCCAGTTTTGGGGCCAATGCCTCACAGGCCAAGTTCAGTTTCACGGCACATACAGAGCCGCCTCGCCGTGCCATTTCGGGCAGCCCCCCATCCAGCGGCCTGTACTCGCCTATAACCCCTTGACAAGTCCCGACACTGAGCATGTTGTGACTTAGGATTGCCTATACTCTTTTACGCCACTCATCAGTTCTCGCCAACATACATGTACCCAAGCACCAGGATATTTTACTCTGTTCAGCAGAAGATCTTATTAAAGCGTACTTTATTATACGGATATTTAAGTTTAACTTAATGGTCATTTTTTTCAAGTCCCGGTACTTCTAGGAGCAAAAGATTTTGTTGCAGAGTATACTTGGCCTATACAAGTCGGCTGACTCAATATATGCAACATCTTCTCTGGGACTGAGCAACTCAAACATTCTCCTACGCTTATAATCCCGAAAGTCTCTCAGCGTTGATAATTTCGTTCTGCCACTATGCCTGCAGCTCCAAGATCGCAAAGCATCTCGCATAGTCCCGACACCTCATCCAGCAAGAGTAGCAATTGCGCTTCACCAATGAAAAGAAGCAAAGCCAGTGTACAAGACACAGAGTGGTCCGACGTGACAGATCCAGATGAGAGGAGACGGATACAAAACCGCGTTGCACAGCGCAAGTTCCGTATGTTCATCCATCCAATCTCTGGCGTGTGGGACTGACTTTTTCTGGCTTCTTACTGACAATAAACAGGGTCAAAAGCCAGAGAGCAGAAAGAAAAGGCGGAACGCGAGGCCAGAAACAAGGAACATGCTGGCAACAGCTACCGTATCCCTTCTTCAGACGACATCAGCATAGAGCCTGAGCTATCAGGGTTACCTTGGGGCAGCATGAACATGAGTCTCTTCGTGGCTCGAGGACACGAAGCCGAAAGTCGAAAAGCCAGCCAGCGAGGCTTGCACCAAGGTGATGGCTTTACCTCTCCGAATTATACCTCATCTCTCAATTCTGATATACACCAATCTGTTACTTACAGTAGCAGCGGTGCCAACGATGTTTACCTTGAGGACAATCCATATATCTACGACCCTTGCTTCATTGGTCAAGCTTTTCCCACGTTATGAGATTGTGGCTGTTTTCTCTTCACCTTCAGATGTTTTATATATTCTTATTGTAGTTTCACAGTCTCTATTGTTGTGTCAAGACATCGTGTATATACTTTTTTTTTTCGCGTTGAAGCGTTGGCGCATATATTAGCTGCAGAAACGCCACTCAGGGTCAGTACGTCTTACGACCTGGACCAATGAGTGATATAAGGAGTTCACTGTTCGACTTTAGGGTAGTCCGTATAGGTAGTTAGACACATACGAGATAGATTACGCAACTTGGATGAAGTGTTAGAACATATGAGGCATCAGGACGGCTGCCTAGAGCTGAAGCTGCACAATCTGTGCCCCAAGGTCAGTGACCTAAAGTCACAATTTCGCGCTCGATACGGCTTCCTACGACTTCGATAACGGACAGGGGAGTTTTGTGGCTGATGATCTAGACCTATCCAAGCGGGCTGGCCGATCATCTAAGCCTCACTTAGGGCCGTGCTTGTGTTGTGCTGGTATGCAGAATCCTAGCTGTGCGTGATATGCGCCACAAAATACTGATACTAGCCTGGGTAGTTGTGATTCCCAAAGACAAATAGAAACTCGTTGAGAGCCCTTCTTCTTTCTGTAGGATTCCATCTTCAACAAGTGTATACAGAAGAATCTGCGGATTTTTCGTCCCAAAAATGCCCAAGCTTCTCCATGACACTTCTGATATAGAATAGCTGTTAGTGGAGACAGGTACCGAAGATCGCCAGCTGGCCATCTTAAGCAACCTTCGAAGGGCGGGAGATCTGCTGCTGTAGATTCTTCTCGTGACAGCAGTGATATCGTTGTTGATACTTAGAAGCTGATAATGGCAGGAAATTTATTTTCTTCTATTTCTATCTATTTTCCTTTTTAATTTTCGCAAATTACCATTTCCACTCTGAAAGTCTTCCGGACACCGCCCAGTGTCGTTGGCTTGAAACTGGCTTTGGAACCCGATCACTATTCAGTCACCTATGCTTAGCACGTGGGTTTGAATCTGTCTAAATTCTACAATTGTCTCACTTTGTTCTACATACTAATCGCAACTTGGCCCTATCCCTGTCCACCACAGCCTACCAAATATCAACGACAGAGGAATTCAAGAAAGAGGTACACATCCTTTTTTATTTGTACTGTGATCTCCCAATAGAGTACATGTACTTTTTCGGAGCTTTCCGCAGCGCTATCCGCCTGGCAGGTGCCACAGCTCTTCAGTTCCTGCTCACCCCACCCTTCCGTCACTCGGCGATCTTCCCGCATAGGTACCTTGCACTAATTGTGGGGAGCTTCCCACCGCCCGGCAGAAAGCCCATTATTTTTTTCGATGGCAGCTGTAACAATAACAGCTGCGAATTCGCACTCGAAAAGTCAACATCTCAAAAGCTTCAATCTGGCTTACGAGAATTGCAGTGTCTCATCTCGCAGCTGAATCTTTCTGACAGTGATAGCCTGTCATTTATCAGCGCTCTGCTTGAATTTTGTCACTGTTTTCTCGAATTTCTGTGTCGTCATGGGTAAATCGGCGACTGATGCACAGGCGCAGGCCGATCAAGGTAAGGCCATTGATTTTACTGGCAGCCACATATTGAAGCTCTTCTTACATCTTATCACCCCTCACGTATGAAATAATGTCATGAACTCTTCCTCATATTTTCTTAGTGCGCAAACTCGAGAAGAAGGCTCGCAAAGCTGAGCGCAAGGCCAAGAAATTGGCAGAGTCTCTGGAGAATGAAGCTGGAGACGGGGAGGAAAAGTCTTCCAAACCCAAAAAGGCTAAAAAAGCAGACAAGAACCCTGCTCTAGAGGCACAGCGTCTGTTGGCAGAGAAGAAGCGCGATGAGTGCTTGGAGAAGTCCAAGTCTCTTGAGGCAGAAGCCCAGAAGTTGTTGAAGCAAGCTGAAGAGTTTACCAAGATGTATAAGCAAATTGCTGAAGCTCTCGAGGTGAGATACTCCCTTCCAATGTCTTTGTTTTTCTGAGCATGCTAAGAGGGAGCTAACTCTGTGTGCAGAAAACGGCCGAGAGTGGTGATAGCAAGCTCCTTGCAAGTCTCATCGGTGATATGGGCCATCCCGTCGGTGCGTTGAATGATCAGGACAGCAAGAAGACCGAGGAGCAGGAGATCAAGCAGGAGACCAAGAGCGAGAAGAAGAAGGGAAAGAGCGGCGATATCGAGATGGCTGATATGGAAGCAGCTGCCACTACTCAAGCCGCCGGTGATGCCGAGGAGAAACTCAAGAAGAAGAAGCATTCGAAGCCGCAGTCCGAGGAGACTGATGGCAAAAGAAAGCGACAGGTTGATGTGGCCGAAGAGCCGGCCACCAAGAAGGGAAAGCAGGAGGAGATCAATGTCGAAGGCCTTGAAGGAGGATCCGCTCGCCAGGACAAGTTTCTCAGACTCCTCGGAGGCAAGAAGGCCGGCGCCAGCATTGCGAAGGCAGGCAGCATCGCCACTAGCAAGAATGACTCAGTCAAGGCCGAGGCAGCCATCCAGCGCCAGTACGAGGCCGGTATGCAGCTGAAAGAAAGCGGCCAAAAACGCCGTGGTTTGGGTGCGTAGGGCTGCCACATGCTTTGAGCGATGATGCCCTGGCAAAGGCTGCCTATCGGTCGCTTGTACCATATCTGCCGTGTACCATATTCGTCGTTTTGTTGTGTTCGATATATTTGCATCAGTTGATCGCGTTGGCTTCAAACGGATCAAGATAACGTGGCGTTTGACAGAGCTCACAGGAGATACCAAATGGAATTGAATTTGTCTTTTGCTTGTTTCTCTCGCTCATCAAAGCGCCTAAATACTAGATGTACAATGCCAATGCGCCGTAGATCCCCATGATATAAGAACTCTAGGAAAATGCTGCAAGAAGGGCAGGATACGCAGGTGAAATGTCAATGTTACAGCAGCGCCTGCGATTAGCAAGACACTGATGGCCTCTTTGGTTCGCCAATGATCCTCGCCTCTCGCGCTCAAACTCTCTCCCTCTGCGACTCCCTCTCTCTTTCTGCTGCCTAAAAGGCCAGCCCATTTGCTCTTTTCTGGCGTATTTTCAAACTTTTTTTTTCATTGATCTTTCGTTTTTGATTCTTTATGTTTTGTCTCGATCCGAAATAAATGAGGCGCAGTGTTAAATTACAGGCCAAAGAAGCGCGACAGGGCCTCGAATACAAGTCCGCCAAAGACGACGAAACCGAGCAGAACTACAAGACAAGTGATTGGTCAGCGCCAGCACAAATAAAAGTAGGACAAAGAGTTGTGAATTGGGCAAAGAGGAGACGTACCGAGCCAGAACATGGAAATGGGCGACTTGGGAGTTTCCTTGGTGCGCTTCTTGATCTGCTCTTCGGACTTGCCTCTGCGGGCTTCCTGGTCCTTGACGAACTTGGCGTTGCGCCGTCGCTGCTCGAGGGTTTGGGCCTGGGGCGCAAAGAGAGCGCGCATTAGTAACAAGGCCTTTCGCGACGCAATAGCTCGAAACGAGGTCATTCGGGGCTTACCATTGTGATTGTGTGTGTGTGTGTAGGAGTGTTAATTTGCTGTTATTGAAGGTGGTTGAAAGTCGTAAAAGTATAATAAGCTAGCTGGACAGATTGCGGTTCCAGAAAGCTCGGACGGGAGTGATGCGACTCTTATACAAGACTTAGATTGGAAGGGGGGCGAGGAGGGCGGCGAATGCTGGTTCAGGGTATCGTGTCAAGTATGCGAAACGATCTTGTCCAATAAGTTTAGGACAATTGGCGCAAATGAATTGGTGAAGGAGCGTGGAAAAGGAAAGAAGAAAAAAGGGTATAATGGAGCAATGCTGAGAAGAGAGAAGACACCGGATCACGGCAAAGGATACTGCTTGAACGTCCAGGGATTCTGGAGGACATGTGTCGTCAAGGGAAAATAGCCGCGGACAGGGTGCTGGTGGCCTATCTAATCTCGAGGCGGGTACCTGATACGGGGCGCAGGGGTCTGGTGGGCACGGTAGACAGCGCAGACGGCAAGGTACCCGGTACAATTGTGCCGTTGTCGCAACGCGGCTTTGCTGTAGAACAGGCAATGGTTTGCGGCGCGCCAGACCAGCTTCTAGCGCAGAGTTGCTGCTAAAAAGAGGTGTCCTTTGGAGAAACGCGGGGTGCGTGCTGGAAGAAATGCGACGCCACATGGGAGCGCTGCGAGCTGCTGGGCTGTAGGGCAGTTTGCACCGCCACAGCTATGCCGATCAGCGTGTGCGGATGCACCTTGACGGATCATGCTAAAGAATGTGCAGCTCGTGATCGATGCTAAAAAAGTGCATTCTGCGTTATCCGGAGATGGCATGCGCCCCAGCGCCCAATGAGCGACAGAACCAGCGGGTCTAATGAATTCGAGACGTCCCAAACATTGAGAACCAGCGATAAAGTTTTACGAGTCTGAAATCGAACCATGAATCCGTCTTCGGCGCTGAGGGTCCTGCGCCAGCGATGCCCGTCTGCGATCCGAGTTTCGCATGGAGCAGCTCCAGCTTCGTGGACGGTTGCGAGAAGCTACGCCACTAAGCAATCTGGCTCAGCAGTAAGGAACAAGAGACTTGCGCTCAAATTCTTCAGCGTTGTTGCTTTACTAAATGCAACGGAATTCTAGGCTCAATTCTACAAAACCTTCACCCGCCCTATCGGCAAGGTCCTCGTCCTCGCCGTCTTCACATACCAGGTCGCATACTGGACGTGGCTAAAGCTCGAGGCCGATGAGCATCGCGAAGAAACCGACGGTAAGACGAGAAGCCCTTTACTGTTTCCGAAGCAGCACCAGGGGAGAGGGCGTATAAATACCTGAAGAAGAGATTTGGAAACTTCTTCTGGTGGGAAAAACACACGTCTTTGGGAAATGCTGCTAACAGAATTACTCGCATGTTATAGCAACGATTGCTGCGCTCGAAACTACCGTGAACGAGTACAAAAAGACGAAGGAGGGGAAATAGGAGACATAAAAAAGAGGGATATTTTTCTATGGGAGGTCAAATCAAGCACACTGTGGAGTGAAGGTTGGCCGACTTGAATACTTTATAACGAACACGAGAAATTTTCGAAACTTGAATATTTATCGAAAAAAGACGTTAGATAACATCTGAGAACTTCTGTCAAGTAACTTGCAGAAAGCAAACGGGCGGAAGGAGAAGTAATGAAAGGCATTGTCAATACATCAAGCACGCACAAACAACTTGTATCCATGCATACAATTACTTGTATTCCGCTCTATAGGTACCGCGATGTCATGCCAGTTTTAAACATAATCAACTCTTTAGCCAATCTTTCAACGTCTATCTAAAAGAAGCCATTGAAGCTTCAAACTCTAGCCCCTGTCGTCAGCTCCTCTATCATAATGTATGTAAATTACTCAGCCTGTAAAACGCCATGCTCCGCTTTCTTTTCAGAGAAATCAAAATCAAGCCAGCCCTTTCAAAGCCACAAACGCTAACCATAAAACGCCTTGCATATAGCACGACTTTCCTTTCTCTTCCGCTCTCGCTCTTTCTTTATGCGTCTGTCTAATATCTCTATTTTTATTCGGATAGTCGTTCCATCATAGCAGCAAGCCTGAACCGAGAACAATAAAGCTCATGAGGAGCATCATACTTGGCGTAACTGCCTTTGCCGCATTAATAATGGTTCTGGGCTCCCCTGGATAGTTGCAAGTCACTGCTTTGCCGTCAGGGTCGCGTAATCCATAGCTCAGGTTGAATCCAAGATTATGCGCCAAGGGGCAGCCAAAGCCCATGGCCGCCGGGCAACCCTGAACGACCCCATAACAAAGATCGGCGCAAGGTAGAATTTCCTTGTAAGGGCCCGGCGCAATCACTTCATCTATAAAGGCACTCCGAGACGAGTTGAAAGCCGGTGTCTGCATGAGCTCCTGTTTCAGATCGTCTTGGAGGAAGGTGCCGTTAGGAAAGGCTTGAGCCACGTTTCGAGGAATTGTGTAGTTGCTCCCAGTTGAGAAATCCTCACAGCGAGGTATAGCCACGGCACAAAGCCACTGTTTGTATGCAACCGTGCAGTTGCCACAGTTGGCTGCCAGCGAGTACCGCTGCGTAGACGGCGCTTCGCATGGAATCTGCATCAGGGCATTTTGGAAATAGCCATACATCGATTTCGCATAGTTATCGTAGAGATTGCCCAGCTCCGTGTTGTTAAACTTGGCATTGCCGGGAGCTGCCCATTGTACGTCGTCACAAAAGTCTAGATCAGTGATGAGATTGCAATTTGTCCCTTTTCAAGTTAGAACATCATTTCCATTTTCATCAAGACAGGGAAAGTATACCTCTTGAAGTGTCAAAGGAAGTAGGCGGAAAGACAGTGCCACCGCCTCCAATCACACCCGAGCTTTGCCTCTTCGAACCTGCTGTTTGATTTCCAGGTATCAACAAGATGCCAGAGTAAGAGGAACTGGGATTGAGTCCTTCAAAATAGAATTGCTGTCTGGGCCAACCGCCCGGGCCCTTGTCGTATAATTTGCTTCGCACCAGCTCATTGTTATTCATCTGTCCATTGTCCAGTCTTTTCGACGCGATTTTGGCGGCGTTGTTCAGTCCACAGGCTGAACGCATAAGCCCGTTAAGAATCGGTTCTTTCTCCCCCTGAACGTACATTTCATACTGTGGGCCGGCCTTCATAATGGATGAAATTTCATTCATGTCGCCTGTCAATGGCGCCGTTTGCAGCAGGGCTGATGTTGCGTCGCTGTCCATCCACAGTAGCTGCCCATCCGCATCGTTGTATTGATAGTAGTAGTCATCAACCGATGCCGCAATCTCAAAATTGTAAATGCCTTGGAAATCTTTCGTGACGTTCGGAGCCGCAATGGTCACATACACGTCGTCCGTCGCATTTAAGGCATACATGACAGAGCCTTCCACAAAACCCTTGGACTGAACTCCAGCGGGAGGTTTGGTCACATCAGGACAACCATCCTTACTGGAAGTAGATACATAGATGCGAAGCTGCGGAGGTACTGATGTCGCATTTGAAGTGCTTTGTGGTTGAAGACAGGTATTTGCCGACAAGTAGAGCGCCCCCCTTTGGGAGCCACTACTGCCTTGATTACCACTTGGGGTTTGGTTGTTGTTGTTGTCGTTGTCGTCGTTGTTGTCGTCGTCGTCGTCTTTGTCATCGTCGTCATGACGCCCGTGTGAATCTGCATCTCTCTTCGATTTTGAATTGGAGCTCGAGGACCCTGTGCTCGGATGGCCGCTGAGGATGACATTCTTGTTGACCACATAACAGGCGGATGCGCCTGGCTGGAGGTTCATCGGAATCGGCACATTGTTCACCAGGGGCGTCGCAACCGCAGGCGCTCGTCCCAGAATCCCTCTATCAAACAGGGCAAACTCGGGCTCATATTCGTATTGCGCCTCAGCACCCAGCTGTAGAAGCTCTGCTGGCTTTGTGAGGTCGAATGCAGAGGGGGCCACAAGCTCCAGCGCAAACGCTGCGCTGGGTGCGAAAAGAAGGATATACAAGATCAAAACAACAAGCAGCCCGGCGAGCGAGGCCGCAAGTCGCGATCCCAGCGGACTCAGTTGCATCACAGGCGCTTGCGCGTCCGTCGTCTTGTTCGTAGTTGTAGTCTCGTCGGCCGTTTGCGAGTCAATCGTCTAAATCGTGCGGCATGTCCTAGCTTTGATATGTCGTCGCCCCGTAGCCATGTGTTTTCATGGTGAATCTCTAGCGGCAATGTCTATGATCGAATGCACAAGGGGTCAAAGTCGGAAACGAAGAAGAGAATCGTTTGGGCCCCCAGCTGCCAGTTTGACGTCCTTGGATCGTCAGGGCCGCTGTTTGTCAGATGGCTGTTTCACAATAATACGGAGTACAAGATGCCGGTTATCTGGCGGGTGGCCGCTATCATGGCGCAGGGGGCCGCTTAGCGTTCAGGGAGGGAGAGGCGCAGCTCCGCCTGCACCGCCACGTAACCCGATAGCTCGGACCCTCTCCATTCCCAGCCATAAACACGAGAAGCGTCCGTCGTTGGCGCCTCCGAATTGCTGGCTGTTCTGGAAATGATAAAGGATGTTCAGTAAAGTTGCCATCCCAGGCGATTGGTACCACTGAATGACATCAGAGACATCACATGCGATTTATAGCGACATTGGCTTGTCGTTCTGCAATTCACATGCGCGACTCCTGGAATCTTATCGTTCAGTGCAAAGATACTCTGTAGTTAAACAAGTAAAAAGAGCCCTCCATTATCACATGTGCATTCTCTTTCGACCCAATCATCCATTGCGCCCTACAGCCTCCAAGTCATGACACTTCTAAGACAAGCATGCGTTATCAAAATTCTGGTTCCCATGCTCTTTGTTCCCCCGAATACCCTAGTCCCTCTCCGGAAATCTAGCATGTGCCGAGAATCCCGCCCTGTCCCCATTTTATCCTCAATTGTCGATTGATTCAATCTTGAAGAGTCGACATTGTCTAGTTTGCAGCGCCTGATCCTGGACTTTAGAAGTGTTTGGAATTTGCGACCAAAGCAGCTGCTCAAGCTGGCATAATTTACTGAGTCTTGTCAAAGGCGTCAGTCTTGGAGCGGAGACCAGCAGAAGTGCCGGGGCCCTGGAAGTATCGGCCGAGGGCAGGAACCATGAAGGATCGGAAAACGATCTCAGCGCCACTGTCGGTGAAGTTAGACTTTCTTTGTTCTCTTCTAGGATGCCTTCTAGAGGGAAAAACTTACCGGAAGGTAGGGAGAGCCAGCCACAGCAGGAAGATGAACTTGAAAACAAAGTAGAAGGGGAACCAGTAAACAATGCTGAGGAAGCCCTCGGCGACGGTGAAGAAGGCGAAAACAACCCAGTACTAGGAAACAATTCGGATCAGTCTTTGTGATTCTCGGCTGGTGCAGCTCTGCGGCAGCGCGCAGGGTAAGGCAAATTGTAACTCACGGTCAGCCACTGGGTATCGTCCTCCTTGGATTGGGAGAACAGGGCGCCCAGAGAGTAGTAGCAAGGAACCACGAAACCAGCAAAGTTTGTGAGAAGCTGGCCACCAATGTTGAAGATGATCAAGAAGAAGTAGAGAGCGGCAACACCGATGACGGCATAGGCCTTGGGGACACCAATCTGCTTCTCGAGGTTGTTAAGGGCGGGGTATTTGGAGAGCTATGCACCTCGTATGTCAGCACGGAAGAGCTCGATTGAAGAGGCGGCCAAGCCATGGCGGCGCTGCGGACGAACCTCCTTGTCAATGACACTCAGGTAGTCCTGAGCCTTTGCCTGGGCGGACGCCATTTTGTCTTGGGATAAAGCTAGATGCTCAAATTTGCGCAGCGGTGGGCGTGGCGATGTGAAGCTTGCGACGACAGCAAAAGGTCCCCGCAGAAGAAAAAAAGGCAGTGGTTGGTAGGTGGTGGCGCTGGAGGGGTGTTGCAAGCAGGGCAGAAGGCTGGGGGAAGAAGTTGAAGTTTACAAGGCAAGATACTGTAGATGGAGGAGAGAAGGGAGCGATGATGTTATAAAGAAGGTTGTGCATCGAGCCCAGCTTAAGAAGCTTTGATCAGCGTCAGTGGCTTGGGGCTTGTGGAAGTAACAGGTTGGCACTACGGTCTTGGGGAATGGGGCCAGCGACTGACGTGTGCTGAGTCGATCTACGCCGAACTGAAACCGGGTCGCCTTGCCAGTGTTAGGGCCAAGGTCGTGGGATCCGGCAAGCTACCTGCGCAGCCAACCAGACGTCAGCTAATGGAGGGGTAGAAGCCCTGGACGAGGTACACGAAGCTCTAGCACAGCTCTGGAAGGATCGGGAACACTGCGGTGCCCCTTCAGGTCTCTCTGTATCCTGGTGGAGGAAAAGACGCACACCTGAGAAATACGGGCTGGGCAGCTTCCGACTGCCAATAGAAGACATTGGAAGAGATAATGCAGCTAGATGGAGCTCTTGCGGAGCACATGCCGAGTGTGCCTAGCAGGTACCCAGATGGGAGCGGATAGCGTATAATGAGTACCAATACAACGCAGCGGATCACAGAGCATTGGCATCTTGTCGTCATTCAATGCCGGTGGGAGGTTCTCAAGACATGGCAGACTACTCCGCGCTACCTGAGTCGGTACCTTGCTTGAACAGGTACTAGCAGAGGTGCTAGACGTCAGCAGCAAGGGGCGCTGTGGACGAGTCTCGATGAGCCGCCAGGCCAGGCCAGGCCAGGCCAGACCAGGCCAGGCCAGGCCAGGCCAGACCAGGCCAGGGAGCATCCGACCAGAAGTTGAGCGGGCCAGCAGCTGCATGCGCATGTGATATTGCTGTAAACACGCTGGATAAGCACGCTGCATAAAGGTTCATGACACACAACAGATGCTACCTAAGGTACCCAACGCCGCGAGTGCCATGTAAGAAGCTTTTGGACTTAAAGTGTCATGTTTCGTCCTGAGTAAAGTACTGTAATCAGAGAGAGAGAGAGAGAGAAAGAGAGAGAAAGAAGGTGCTAAGCAGCCAAGCCATGCATAGGTCTAAACTGGTGCAAAGATGGCATGCCTCGTCCGAAGATGGGGAAAGCTTAACTGTCGTCTGTTCTGATATTGAGAACGGGCACGAGTCCCTTTCATGATGGTAGTCTCACCTGATCAAATAAGAACAGAGCAGCTGTATGAATGGGTAGCATTAAGAAACGGCCCAAAGTGTTGGCAGCCCGGCTCCTCCTACCTTTTGCATGGCACAACAAACATCCTTTTGTTGTTATTATTGTTGTTATTGCTGCTGCCCCGCTTGCTCAAATCGTCCGCCGGGAGCTGGAATTCCACCTAATTAGTGCGCAAGCCTGCTTACCTAACGCCAGCACAGTTTGTTATTTTGCCCCAAAGTTTGTTTATAGTTTTGCCTAGTTGGGTTTTCTTGCCCAGTTGGGGACTCCTGCGTCTGTCCGTCTGCTTTTCTCCTCTCGTTGGCCTCGCAACAGAAAATCAAACCACAACAACAGCTGCAGGCAAAGACGACCCGGCACCAACCACCAGGTGCGCGCATCGAGAGAATTGCTCGTGCTGGTCCTGTGCAAGTCGCTCGCTTCAGCTCTTTTCGCCCGTCGAATTTCTGCACTTCTTTTCCTTGCTCGCGTCTGGTCGCGGCGGGATCCGGCCTGCTCGTGTCTCCCGCCACAGCCCATGTTTGTTGTCTGGTAGCTTTTTGTCGTCAAACTTCAGCCTCGCAAACTCTACATCGGCAACTCTCATTATGGAGCAAGGTGGGCCTCGACCAGCGGCAGCAATTGCTTTGCCATCTGTGATATGTCCTGACTCTGCCAAACTAACCATTTACCTCTTCTCGCAGACAATTCAGCGACACGCGCTGCCGCCAAGGCTCGGAAGCGCCCTCTCTCTCGTGCCTCGACAACATCGATTCACAGCGCCGCCACGCAGCCTAATCTGGATCAAACGGCTTTCGCAGAGGCGTCTGGACTCTATGCCGGCCAGTGGATTCCGAGCGAGCACCACAATCATCCGAAAGACATGACCGCTACACCGCAAATGTCCCCTGAAGACATGATCCTGCAGGCGGCAACCCACATGCAATCATCGGGCCACGACTTCTCTATGGACGCACCCATGAGTGCCCCGATGAGCCATCACATGCAGTACCAGCAGCACCACTCATTAGCGAGGCACCCCCTGCCTGCCGAACAGTACAACGCAGGCGCGAGCTTCACCGAAGGCGACAGCCAGATGCTTGATCGCGAAGAAAACGAGGACGGCGACTCCATGAACGGAGCTGCCGGCACCATGAAGGCGGGCACCAGATCTAGCGCCAACAATGAACTGGAAATGCGGCATCTTTTCAATGCAAACCGCCATCGCAACCTGCAGGAGGTGGCACGCGAGCTACATGGAAATGAGCGGGGCCCCAACTCAGAACGCACCCGCCAGGTTTTTGCCATGTTATGGTATGCGCCGTCTGATATCTTGAGGAATAATGTAAAATGTTGCTAATCTCTACCTTTCGTACGTCTCCAGGATCAACTCAGTTTGCTCCAAGGGAAAGGGCTCTGTCCCTCGCGGCCGTGTCTATGCCAACTACGCTTCGCGATGTGCTACTGAAAGAATTACGGTATTGAACCCAGCTAGCTTTGGAAAGCTGGTAAGAGTTCTTTTCCCTGGCCTCAAGACACGTCGTCTTGGCGTTCGCGGCGAATCAAAATATCACTACGTCAATTTCTCTCTCGTCGAGGATCAGCCAGAAGTTCAGGAACCTCAACCACAAGCGCCGCGGGCAGTCTCAGAGACCAAGGTCCTTCCTCAAACTTTCAGGTGAGTTTCTATAGGAAATGAGGATTCGCCTCGAGAAAAGAAGTATGAGACGTTCTGTTGCTGACTCTTGACCAGCGCCCCAACCCAACAGGGAAACGGCGTCGCCAGCGAGGCTGTGCCTTCACCTCGAATAGCCACACAACCCCAACTCCAAATACCTCCTACCAGATCATCAAGCAGATCTCACCATAGTGTTTACAACCAACCTGACCTCAGCAACTTTGACAATGTCAACTCTACATCTACCAAGACGCACCTGGAGCTAGCGTTCCCGCCTTTGGACGAAACCGCTTTTGAACAATCCGAACCAATCGCGTTGCCTCCGATCGAATCCTATCTACCTCATGGAACTGATCCTGACGCGGCCAAATCATTGTCTGCATTATATCGATCACACTGCACGTCCTTGGTGGAGTGTATCCGATACTGCAGAGAAAAGACGTTTTTCCACCTCTACACATCCTTTCAGGGCACACTCACCATGCCAGTCCAAAAGCTCTTTAGTAATCCTGCTTTGGCTCCATGGATCGAAGGGTGTGACATTGCCTTGTATCAACGAATGATGCGAATTGTCTCTGGTTTGACGCTTCAAGTCGTTCCCAAGCCTGTTCTTGATACCCTCCGCAGCATTTCCGAGAGGCTGGTTCCTCATATCCGAGACTCGTTCCAAGGCCAACCCCAGCATGTTATTGCGGCTAAAGAGTCACCAGCAGCCATTTTTGCAGGTCTGTTGGATCGTGCGCTGCGAGTCAACCTGACTGCGCATGCTGCCGCCAATATGCTCTCGAACCCAGCCAATCGTGATCAAATGTATATCGATTGGATCACTATGATTCGTGCTCGCAAGATTGCCGAATGCGTACCAACGCGTGGAATGGACGACGTAGTTAACCTGCTTGTGACAGAGATTAGAGACTTGCTTGACCCAGCAAATGTTCCCTGGGAAGTTGAATGTCTGACAATTTATGGGGATGTAGCCTCCCGCAGCGGTCGACAGCCGGATGGCGATAGCGGCAGCGACACGTCAGGCCAGAACGTCCTAGACAGATGGGTCAATTTCCTCCAGAGCCTGCCCGAGAAATTCCCTTACGCATCTCATGCAGATATTGTGTGGTGCGTTGAAAGAGTTGGGACTACCGTCATGAGAGATCTCACGCTGGCTCAAGGTAAGAGCTTTGGGTCTTGGTGGGTTACGAAGACGTGGGTCGATGAAATGACTTGCTTTTTGGCCGAGCAAGGTGGATTCCTGAAGCAGGGCGCCAAGACACCGATATCACCAGAACGACCTCAATCTCAGGCATCCAGCAAGCCTGCGAGCAAGCAAGCCTCTCGGTTCAGCAGTGGGAGTGACGACGTGAATCTGGCCCACGTGTCACACACCCAGCCCGGACGGGCACCGTTTCCTCCACCAAGCAACACAAACCCAACCACGATGGCTACCGATTCCCATGATGATAGTGGCATAGGCATTCGGACTCCCGAGGAAGATTTTCCCATGGATAAGTTCACCTTTGCAGGGACGGAAAATCAAGGCCTGGAGCTGGCCACAGGCGCTGGTTTATAGAGCCGTCTAACTGTTAGCGGCGTGTGGCTTTCAATGGAGAGAATGGGAGGCGAAGAAGTAATAATAAAGCTGTCAAATGCTTCCTAGCTGATGCCGGGATCATTTCAATCAAAGCTTGTAACAAGAGGAGATGGATTAATCACTATGATGATCAAATGATCGGATGAATGGATGAGGATACGATACTTGGGCTTGTAATTCAAAGGCTCCCACGCGGATGGTTCCGGCTGTGGGAACAAGGTTCTCTTTTTCTTGCTATATACTTTTCAAAGGCCTGGGGGGCGAAGTAATCTCGTCTCCCGCGGGTTATATTCTTTTTTTGCGGGAAGGCCATGGCAAAGGGCGCGTTGGGATAGATGGGTGTTGGCAATTACTGGATAAGGTGTATGATGTATTCATCACATGGTTCTCCGAGGAATGGAGTGTATGGGTTTCTATTGCAGATATTTCTCACTGATATCATGATATTTGCAGTTGGTTTGAGCATAGTATGGAGTGTTGCGTAGCTAAGCTTTCTGTGCCATGAGACATGGTACAGAAATGAGGTTTATGTCTTGGGATAATCACCTACGAGTGCGCTTGACGAAACCAATGGGCGTTGGCTTCAGTAGAGCCCAGCATTAATGATTACGAAAGCTTGCTGCTGTCCACTACAAGCTGGGTTACACTGGGCTTACACTCTTGGAGATAGGATTAAGAGGCATTGTGATGGTATTATTACTGCTGATTTTTTGTCTCCGAATGCTACCTCAGGTAGGTCAACTTTGCATGCATACCAACCACGGTGTTTAGCAAGGGTATAAAGCCCCAATCCATGATACTAGATAGACAAATAGCTGCAGAGTTCCTGAATTCTCACATGCGTTTTTTCTTATGCTATATTGGCCATAACGTATCTGCTATTTAGATATTCAATAGGAGTTCTCTTCTTCTCAAGAAGAACCGGAATACTCGCCTAATACAGCTAATATATATGACCTCCTCCCTGCCGATCCCCTGCTGGCACTAGCCAACTTACATAGTACTTGTTTGCTGATGTCTACTTATAGATAGTGCGGAGCATTACCAGTAAGCCGCCACGTTGTTGACAGGGTAAGACGGAAGACATTGAACTGTGCTTTCATTTGACTACCTATAGCTACTGTCTACACGCAGCTATCCTGACTCTCCGCTGTTTCTGAAATATAGCGGTAGAACAGAAGACTTTGAGGTACAGGACTGGGCCTCTGTATCTGCATTACTAAACCACCCAACTAATGGTTTATGTCTACCTATGCTTATTGAAATTCCCTCGCCACAGTACAGAAACACGGATCAAGCAAATGAGATGAAAGCGATTGTGGAGCCTCTTCGTCGCCGTTCCTCGGCCCACTCCACTATCGACTCCACCGGCCAGGCCTTTATCCATTCGGAGGCCTTTGTGCATTCGGAGGCCAGACGCCCCTCCACGCCGATGCTGGATCCCTCAATCGGCTGCGAAATCCTGGCTATGACTGTGTCTGGCTGGGCTGAGCCGTCCGTTTTCCTCCCACACCTTATCTGCGATTGGATGCTACTTAAACTGTGGCTTTCTTTTTTTTTTTTTTTTCTTACTCAAGCATAAGATAATCTCCAGACGCCGCATTTTGGCATTGACTACTCACTTGTTGTGTTTTTATTTTGGTCTTTATTTTTGTTTTATTTTTTTATTTTGCATAGGCAAAGGCATACCTAACCCAAACGTCACCCGGTGGACCTCGAAATCTCCCTTAGTGGATTTCGTCTTCAGATTCCGAGATCGCTTTGCCTTACTCGTGTGAGTCCCAGAAACGGGCGTCATCGTCACCATGGTCAGCGCGACATTTGACAATTCGTCCGACCTGGGCTGGGTGGTGCAGAAGTTTGGTGGCACGAGTGTAGGGAAATTCCCAGACAAGGTGAGTGTTGATTTTTGATTTGTTGAAAGATGGAGAGAGGCTTTCGCTGTTGAGAGAAACTTGCTGACATGTGTCATCGCAGATTGCTCGTGATATTGTCAGGTAGGCTGGAAACATCATGTTGGATGAGTCACTCAAAGGCACAAGAACTGACAGATTGCGCATTGCTACAGAGCAAATCTTTCACGGCATCGAGTTGCGGTTGTGTGCTCTGCTCGTAGCACGGGCAAGAAGGCCGAGGGCACCACCAGCCGGTAAGAGAGGTTTCCATGCTACCCCGTGCATTGAGGAGTCATTCTGGGACTCCAAGCAGATTCTCATTTCTAACTCTAAATATAGGCTCTTGGCTGTTTTTACCAAGCTAAAGGACCTTTCTACGCCCATCAGCTCTGCAGAGGAGCAGCAGGAGCAGATTGAGCAAGCTACGCGGCTCATCAGCGATGTTTGCAATGACCATGTCGCTGCTTCTAAAACCTTTGTCAAGGACCCGCAGTTAAGAGAAGAGCTCGTTGCGAAGCTCAAGTCAGAATGCCAGGAGTTGATTGAATATATCATGGCTACTAGGAGATTCAACCTTGAAATCAACTCAAGAGCAAAAGACCGCGTCGTTAGCTACGGCGAGAAGCTCAGCTGCTTGTTTATGGCGACTTTGCTAAAAGATTCGGTACGTTGCGCTCCAGAAATTTTCCCTACATGGCCTGTTGTGACCTTGCTGACGTGTTGATTTGTTACTTTTGCCCCCTAATTAGGGAGTCGACGCTGAATATGTTGACTTATCAGATGTCTTGCACAACGACACCCCTAGTCCCTCTCTGGACGCGGCATTCTACACTGTGACTATCAACGCATTCAAGAAGAAGCTCGCTGCATGTGAGAACCGAGTTCCAGTTCTTACCGGATTTTTTGGAAACGTTCCTGGCAGCTTGCTTGACGGAGACATTGGCCGCGGATACACTGATCTGTGCGCTGCCTTGTGCGCTGTGGGATTGAAAGCCGACGAATTGCAGATCTGGAAAGAGGTCGATGGCATCTTCACCGCAGATCCGTCAAAGGTGCCCACAGCTCGACTGCTGACATCCATCACGCCCTCAGAGGCCGCTGAATTGACGTTTTATGGCTCCGAGGTTATCCACCATCTTACCATGGACCAAGTCATCCAGGCGAATCCACCTATCCCTATTCGCATTAAGAATGTCAAAAATCCGCGTGGAAACGGCACAGTGGTGATTCCAGACCGGGTCTTGTCCGCGGGACAGCAGCTTCACCGATCACGGCCTTCGGATACACCTCTATTCAAGAATCCAAAGCGGCCCACGGCTGTGACGATCAAGGACCAGATCAGTGTGATCAACGTCCACTCGAACAAGAGGTCTATTTCGCATGGCTTCTTTGCACGAGTCTTTTCCATCCTTGACAAACAGTCCATCTCTGTTGATCTGATTTCTACGAGTGAGGTGCATGTCTCCTTGGCCATCCATGCGGACGGCATTCGATCAGAAGCCTTTGAGACGGCCACACGGGACTTGAAAGAGTGCGGAGATGTCAGCGTGTTGACGGGCATGGCCATTCTGAGTTTGGTGGGAGCTGACATGAAGAACATGGTTGGTATTGCTGGGCGCATGTTCTCGACACTCGGAGAGCACAATGTCAATCTGGAGATGATTTCACAAGGTAAGTCTGCACTGAGCTTTTCTCTCACCTGTGTCTTAAAGATGTTTTGCGATCCGTCAAGGACTGACATATTTTCGTCCTTTAGGTGCAAGCGAGATTAACATATCGTGTGTCATTGACGGTTCCGACGCCACGAGAGCTATGAACGTTCTCCACACTCATTTATTCACATTCCTGGAGTAAAGTAGGGCGAGATTTGGCGATGATATCCAGCGTGGTGGCACTGATTATTTTCACAAGCATATTTTCATGTATAAGGTATAGGATGGGGCATTTCAGAAGTACTGCAGAGTGCGAGATGCATCTAAAAGCGTTCATGAGCCTCACCGCACTACTTCATTTCTTACTTTTTTTCTTCATTGATTTCCATGTTCATACCTGTCTGTGGTTTGAAGCAGGAGGATCGGGGTTGGCCATTTGCTGTTTCATCCAACGTCCGGTATTTGTATGTATTGCTGCGGAGTTGAAAATTTATAGATGATAGATGAGCAAGATTTGAATTGCATTGAATTTCAAGAAACATCAAAATTAGGGGGATGACAGTCACCCGATTCTTATAGACCGTTTTGGAACTTGACCCGCGACTCAAGTATAGCTGGGCTGGAAAATAGGTACTTCTGGTAGTAAAATATGGGCAAAGATACCTCACGCGAAAGCTCGGTGAGAAACCGACGCCAACCCCCCACCTGCGACACTACTGAAATACGACACAACTTACACTCTCCTGCATCTGCGTCCAAACAGCTTCAACTCTAAACAGCCACTTTCGCAATAAGCATAACGACGGCGATGCGTCGCGCACTGCCCGTTTCCGCATAGAGACCGCCAATGGTGTCTTTCGCACCGCCTAACTTACGAATAGCGCAGGCCTCATCGCCTGTGCACCATCGCCGCTATGTATAGGTCTGGAGGTGGTGGCCCCCGGGCTCGGGGCAGCATCTTGGGAGCCCTGAAAGCCACCGAGATGCTCGACGTACGAGCGAGGCTTCCAGCAGGTAAAGGCCGACGTTTAGCTTCCATATCACTTTCCTGGGGAGTGATACTATGCAATTTCAACAGTAGCTAACTGGATTGTTTTCGGATAGAAATCATGGTGACCATCCTGAACTACTTGCCCGTGGCCGACCAGATGCGCTGCGCTCGCGTTTCCCACCGATTCCAAGAGATGGTATATGATGATACTCGATGGGTGTCCCGGTTAAAGAGCATGGGATGCTGGGACGAACGAGAGGCGAGGCAGAGATTCGAGGATGCGGTTCGGCGTAGGCGAGAGGCTGCTGCTGCGGCGGCTGCTAGTCAGTCTGCTGATGCTGCTAGCAAAAGGAACACAATCTCGTCAACCACGATGTTCGACGCCACAGTCGAGGAAAAGCGTCGACAGCGAGCTGCTTCAGAGCTACGAGACGGATTTGAGACCATGAAAATAGGGACAAGCAGTGCTGCTGAGGATCCTGCGTCGTACCTCGATGTATTCAAGCACGTGAAGAGCGTCAGAGGAGGCGCAAGACAAGAATACGGAAAAGTCTACAGAGCTTTGGCACCGTTTTACTTTGACCTCGTCACGGCGAAGACGCATACGGATCCAATTGTATTCAAGGCGTTTGTTGACCCCGAACAGCAGGCCCAGATGCTGGCCAACTTGCACCGATTTGCAGCGAGCGATTGGTCTGAGGGATGGGGTCACAGGGATTCAAAGTTGACATCAATGATGAACATCTTTGAGGCCGCCGTCTTGCGCGAGTTTGAACAGGGCTATGAGTTTTGGGATGTCGATGGGAGGATGCATCGATATGCACATGTTTTGCATACACTCAACGGCGCCAAGACTGGCATTGACCTCTTTGTATCGAAACACCCTCTGTTTAGCGATCGCGAGGTAGTGCATAATCCCATGGACTGTTTGAACCAAGCATTCACGGACGATGTAGTCCTGGAGCCATCACGACGTTTCTTTGAGATCTTACTCGCCAAGGTCAATGATCAAGCTGGTGTCCTGGAACGAATATTTCCCGAGCCTGCCATTGTCTTCTGGAGCCTGGCTGAAAAGATAGCAGAAGACATTGTCGCCGAATATACAACCCCTTTATTCGACGAGGCACACGAGCGCAGCATTTCTTCCTACCTCAAGGCAGTTTCTGGCATATTCGAGCAGACACTGAGGTTTTTCCAGTCACTGAAACCCCCCAAAGGACCTGAGGAAGACTTGGGAGAGCGCGCTAAGCAGCTGGCGTTGAAAGTATTTGAACCTCATCTTGATTTATACCTACAGGAGGAGCTGGATTTCTTCACCAGACAGGCGGAGGTTGAGGTTGCGCAATGGGAGAAGAAGCTTTCTGAGCAAGATTCTTCCTTGGAGTCGTTTTATTATTCCAACATTAATCGCTCGGCGGAGAAGAACGATTTTCTGAGCTCGTTCAAGAAAGTCATCATGATGCCTGTCACAGTTCTCCCGACATTTCCAATAGGCTCCCCATTTGCAATGACGAAACCGACACCCTCTCCCGCAGTTACTGCAAATGGTTCTGCAGTATTAACTCCACAATCTTCCCGGCCTCAGACGCCAGGCTTAGGCAATGAGCTCCAGGGACGAGGCAGCCCAATGCCAGGTGCTAAAGCTCCTACCGATGAGCTTGCAGCTAAGGCAGCCATCATGGCATCGAAACTGGAAGGCATCAAATCGCTTTTCAGCATCGAAGTAGCTCTTGATTTGGTACACAAGGCCAAAAGCAGTCTAGGACGTGCTGCAGTATTGATTCCTCTGGGCGGACAGGCTGGAGGAGAAGCCCGCGAGCAATGTGCTAACATCTTCATTGCACTCGTTCGGATACTTGGGCAGAGGCACGTGAAATTTGGATTCGACATGGCTGTTGATCATCTTTCACATTACAACCCGAGAGACGTGAGCGACCACGATCAAAAAGGGGTGGCGCCGCTCGTGATGTTTATTGAGCTGGTCAACGTTGGAGACCTTATTTCACAGATGATTGACGTCTTCTACGAGCAACAGCTCGCAACTCCCAAGATTGCGGACAAGAATGACTTTTTGGATCCTGCTGGCTTGGCCAAAAAGAAATTCGAGCAGATGCTGGACGAGAGTGTTGCGGCGGGCCTCAACAAGGGTATTGACGTGCTCATGGACGAGGTGGAATACCTCCAAGGAACTTTGCAGCAGCCTACAGACTACAACCCAACTCCCCGCGTGCCAACAGATGATACGAATAACCGGCAATCCAACCGAGCAACTATCGGCTCCATGGCAGAGCTCGACATTGGACCGACGCCCACAGCCCGTCGCATCGTCGATCTTGTTCGATCCCACACTAACATGCTGGTGGGTACAACGGAAAAGTCGATGCTGGACGTTTTCAACGGCGAAGTTGGCCAGCGGCTCTTTACGGCTATATGCAAACACCTCAAGCGACAGCGTATCAGCACCGATGGCGCCATCAAGCTCATTTCCGATATGAATCTCTTCTCCGATTATGTGCGATCGCTCCGAAACCAAGAGGTGCTGCCATATTTCACTGCGTTGCGCGAGCTGAGCCAGATTTATCTCATTGACCCGAGCCACGCCAAGGAAATGGCCACGGTCATTGCGGATGGTGATCGGTTTAGTGGCGTGTTTCGCGCGGAAGAGGTGTATGAGTATGCGCAGCGCAGAGCGGACTGGTACCAGGTGAGGAGGAGTGTGGAGAGGGCAATGTATGGAATGGACTGTGTGGTCATGTGAGAAGGAGAAGGAGAAATGTTGTTTTGTTCTATTGGTTGGAGAGATGGGAGTGATGAGTTGATGAATTTATGTGAGACATGAAGAAAAAAACATTCGATAGTGATTGGGTGTTTTCCAAAGACACGATTGGATAATGATTGTGTGTTTAGATTGCATAAAAATGGATAGAATTTATATATAAATCACGTTACATAGCGGTGTTGGATAAGGGGATGAAAGAGTGATGAATATGGAAATATATATATATATATCTTCTCTTGGCCGTAATTTGTTGGCCCATGACTTTATTATGAAGGCTAAATTCCGCCTCATTGATGTGGTATATGTGCAAAAACCCCAATTTTCAAACGCTTTTCCTAGTGCATAAATAGAAGACAGAAATGCCAAATTCCCAAATCTCAAAGCAATCAATCCTTCCAGCTCTATCGCTGTCCAAAATCTAATTTGCGAGCTACTTTGGCACCCCTATCCTCGTCTGCCACCATTCCGGGTCGGCGCTTCAGATCCATCCCCATCTTGTCTTCTCCGACGCTCTCGTCTTTTCGCGGCAGGTCATCCTTGCGCGTGGGCTTGGGCTCAGAGTGCCACCAGCGGTGCTGGAGCATCTCCCGCGCGGTGATGCGCTTCTGCGGATTCAGGGACAGCGTCTTCATGAGCAGGTCGACGCCGTCGGTGCCGACGATGCCGAAGCGCATCTCGTACCAGTCTCTTCCTCGCGTGGGGTGCTGTCCTGGCACGGTGTACTCTGGGAGTCTGGTGACGCCGGGCCAGTTGTCTTCTGTGGGGGTGCCGATGGATTCGCAAATCATCTTGATCTGGTCGAGCTCGTTGTTGCCGGGCATGTACGGGGCACGCAGGATGAGCTCCGCGAAGACGGTTCCGACGGACCAGACGTCTACTGCGCCGCTGTAGTATCGGGCACCGAAGAGCAGTTCGGGGGGTCGGTACCAGCGAGTGATGACGTTGGATGTCATGTGGCGATGGGGGTCGGCGAAGCTTCGCGCAAGACCGAAATCGGCAAGCTTGACCTCGCCGTCGGCGGCGATGAGCAAGTTGTTGGGCTTGATATCGCGATGTAGGACAAAGTTCTCGTGGCAGAACCACACGGCGCGGGTGAGCATTCCCATCCAGGCCTTGATGTCGGCGGCACCGTAGCGGACGTTGTCGGTGTCGCGGATGAGCATTTCGAGATCGCCGAGGGGGAGGTACTCGAGCACCAGGTTGAGGTTCTGGTTCTTTGAGGAAAAGACGGAG
The DNA here is from genome assembly GCA_038502285.1 of Trichoderma sp. 2475. Lineage (NCBI taxonomy): Eukaryota > Fungi > Ascomycota > Sordariomycetes > Hypocreales > Hypocreaceae > Trichoderma > Trichoderma sp. 2475. The sequence continues at coordinate 163,905 of JARPVV010000003.1, read as the reverse complement.
AGGAGTGAGATGATGTTTGGGTGTTGGAGCTCCTGCAGGTGCTTCAGCTCGCGGACCGCGTCGGGGGCCATTCCCTCTGTGTATTCCTTCTGGACCTTGATCTTCTTGATGGCGACGCGAGTTGACGGGCTGGAGCGCAGGTGGCCGAGGAAAACGACGGCGTAGGTACCTTCACCGACCTTCTTGCCTTTGACGTATTTGCGCTTTTCCTCCTCGTTCATCTGCTCGGCGAGGTCGAGGGTCGGAGCGAGCGTCTGGCCGGCCGGCGGCGCGGGCGCGAGGGCGGGTTTGGGCGTGCCATTGGATGAAGTTTGACCGGAGCCGGAAGCGAGAGCCTTGAGAGGTGAGGAGACGGCTCGTAATGTTTGGAAGTTGTCGGCGTGTTGGTTCTGGGCGGAGGAGGAAGTGGTTGTGACGACGGGGGAGAGCGCCATGGTTGGCGGCGGGTGCTGCGTGGCGAGCGAGCTGAGGATTTGAGGATGCGACGAAGTTTTGTAATGTCTGATGATGAGGAGGGCGGATGTCAGCCAATTGTTGGAGAGGACAGTCGGATAACGTGTATGAGAGTGGTGTTGAAGAAGAAATGGTGAATGTAGTTGAAGCTACCGCTATCGCTGCACATACCTCTTATCTTATCGGCACTGTAGCCGGCGCCATTAGAAGTACATACTCTCAAGATCTCAGCACGTACACTTTTCATATCCCGATGAAAGCCGCTCTATAGAAGCTTTATCTAGAGATTTTTTGCATATTTTCCGTAGAACGGATACATTTATAATATTGTTGTAAAGAGTGCTAAGACGTCATGTCTATCGCGGCTGGCCAAAGGCGAAGCTTGGCGGCGATTCATTCCGTCTACATCATTCTTCTAGCCATCTGTCTTTCATGTGAAAGTCCGTACTGAGGCCATTCGAGTGGCTATTAGATGAATGTTTTCTTTAGCCGCTTTCTGATTTCACTCTCTATCACCGTGAGAATGGGTTTAGTCATACCTCGTGCGAGAGCTCACTTTAAAAGGTACTGAGAATTGATCGTATTCACTGCGAGAGGTATCGACCCTATGAGCATCTCCCTAGGCACCTATCTGGTTTCATAAACGCCATCAATATATATTCTCAGTGAAATTGATTGCATTCTCGTCTCTACTATTTTACTATCGCTGTACCGCACTTATTGGCATAAGCAAACCCCCTGTCTGTCTATATCGGAAGATATGTAAACGGCAAATATCAAGCGGGGTACAGTCTCAATGAAACTGCGCAATGAGTTCTCGTTAGTATATAAAAGTGCTTTTAAACGAAGCTAGAGTAGCTCTATGCTCCCAACTACTAACGAAAGAAGCCTTTGTTGTTTTACTTCAATATGCCTGTAGCAGGCGAACCATCAGCCGACGATCCTTCCAGCGACCCTACTCGCAAATTGCGATGGAGTTACGCTGACTCTTTTGAGCTCTCACTTCCTGATGAAGATCCAAGCCAGCCATTCTGTCCTCGTCATGCTACCACCGTTGCTCATTTAGAAAGATCGTCTTTTGGTCCTTGCCCATATGACACAGGCTCAACAACTCCTCATCGCGACTGGCATTTCGGCAATCTCGATTATATCCTTAGTCGAAAGAACTGGTGTCGAGTATGCGGCCTGATTTCGAGAGTTGTTGAAGAAGACCCCTCAAATTCCACGTTGGAGCGCAACAATGCAGAAATAATCGCTTGCTGGATATGGGACGGGGTGCTCAATAACAGCGACGACAAAGTGGCAACCCTTCGGCTACGGATTGCTCCAGAAGTCATCGGCTGGGAAGATTTGTTTGAGCCGTTTGACCTGGTTCCTTTGGCAGATCCTGAGAAAGATGACAATCTATTTCTAGGACGCAGGATCAACAATGGCCACTTCGACTTAAAGACTGTCAAAACCTGGGTCCAGAGCTGCGAACAATGGCATGGTAGCGAGTGCATCGATACCGCGCCGTGGAAGACGTCTGACTTTGGGGTGCCGTTCATTCGCATGATATCTTTGGACGATTACAGGTTGATTGAAACGGCTTGTCCCCCATCTTATGCAGCATTGAGCTATGTATGGGGGCCTGCTACTGTATTCAAGACGATACGAGACAATATCGACACGCTGATGCAGCCAGAGGGATTGCCGGTGCCATCCTTTCCAAAGTCCATCCGCGATGCCATGATCCTAGCAAAAGAGCTTGGCTTTCGATACATCTGGGTTGATTCTCTATGTATTATTCAAGATTCTGCGGAAGATAAAGTACAGCAGCTTCGCATGATGGACCGCATCTATAGCCGCGCGAGTCTCACCATTGTCGCCGCAGCTGGTTCGCATGCCGATGCAGGAATCCCCGGTCTGCAGCCTGAAACTCGATCTCGCAAACAGCACACAGCCCAAATCTCGGATGATCTCACACTGGTTGCGCTTCATCCAGACACCCATCGTAGCGCGGCGGCAACGACTTGGAATACTAGGGGTTGGACATATCAGGAGCGTCTTCTTTCAAAACGGTGTCTTTTCTCTTTCCCCGACGGGTCTGTGAGCTTCCAATGTTCAATGGCCGTCTGGGGTGAAGACTACTACGCTGAGACACCGTACTTGAAACGCTGTGCGCCCATGATGGATATCTCATTGAACCGAAGTTGGATGGCCCCTGGGAGTGTCAAAGAGAGAGGCATTCCAACTGTTCATATATCAAACACTTCATACTTACGCGAATACTGCCGACTTGTTGAAGAGTACACTGTTCGTGACATGTCTTATGCAAGCGATCGGCTTTTGGGGGTCAGTGGAGTGCTAGATGTTCTGCAAAGAGAGTTTGGGTTCAGTTTCATTCACGGCTTACCAGAGGCTATTATATACATGGCTCTACTCTGGCAACCACGAAGTAAGCTCAAACGCGTACCAAAAGATCCTAAAATCTGTCTCCCGCTCTTCCCGAGTTGGTCGTGGACTGGCTGGACTGGGCCAGTTGGTTATGAAGATTGGAATGCGTTCAACGACATGCCTGAGATCGAAGATCGTGCGAAGCGTGTCAAGCCTTTCACAAAGCTAGCCTTGTTAGGGCTTAAAGAGCTCGAGTATTTCTCTCCATCGACAGCAAACAGTCTACCTCCTGGTTGGTCAAAAGCTGCCACTGTCGAAGATGGGACTTGCTATATCATGGGCACTGATATCCATCGATACCATCCCGTCCCTTTTATCTCCTCATTAAACAAAACAGGAGAGTTCAATATGACGTTGCCACCTTTTGGAATCAGTCTGCGTACACGAATTGCATGCTTCCGACTAACCACTCTGATGCTAAGTCCAACCTTTAACCAGGACGACTATCCAATTGAACGGCGTGGCCGTTTCGGGCTCTCTTCACCTTCACCAAATACAAGTGATCGGCCATGGTTGGGAACCATTCTCTTACCTGTGCAATATCATGCCAAAATGGCACAAGACCACGAGTTTATAATTCTGTCGGAGAGCTATGGGTTCAATCATCAGGAGATGGCACCTGCGGCGGCGCAAAGAATGAAACCCTTTGAAGTGTATGATGTGATGATGATAAGGAGGATAGAAGGCGAAGAGCTAGCGCGTTATCGCGTTCAACTTACAGCTCAGGTTACCGAAACTCTTTCATCTCAACTAATGCATGATTCTTTGGATGGAAAGAGTGTAGTTGAAAGAATAGGGGTTGGACGAATGGTGAAAAGTGCATGGGATAGTGATGACAACTGGGAAGATTTCATTATAGTCTAATAGAGAAAATCTTTTCCATCGTCATGTCTTTAAAACTATACTATTATTACTATGAAGATTCCATGTGCAGTAGACGAAACCTATACATATCTTTTTTGATGCCTCTCCACTTTCTAATCTATCACACCCTGTGGCAAAATGGAGACATAATCTATCGCCGCTTGCTCCAAAGCATTCCCAGTTCCCTTGACAGTCAACTTATCTCCCTTCTTAATCTGAATACCCTCAAACGTGATACGAATCGCCGAGTGACAGTCAAGAAACGAGCTGTAGTCATGGCCAAGATAGTTCTCCGAATCGCCTTTCCAAGTTCCGACAGATTTGTCATTAAGCAGCACCTCGTAGCTGGCAATTCCACCCATCACGTCGTAATAGTTAATTGCGACATTGTACTTTCCGCTTGGGACGTTTAACTTTGTAGTGGCTGTGCCAGTTCCATTAGTCGCGATCGCTTTGTACTTGGATGCACATTCGGTAGGATCGACATCGACTATCGTGAAGTCTGAGAGGTCCATTGCTTCAGCTTCAATACGATGGGGGTGATTTCGAACACGATTCAGCTGGTCTGGAATGCTTGAAAGGTTACGGTAGAATTCGCTAATGGCGTCACGCCATACCAGGGAGTGGCCAGCTTGATATGTCAGTCTGTACAAGACCTCTTTGTACCTTTCGGCGTCTACTTGGCCCTGAAGCGACTTCCAAGTGGTGGGGAAGGTTTGTGCCGTTGCAGATCCAGAGTAATGAGCGTCGTAGAAATGCTGAATCACCGTCTTGCCAGAGTGTAGCTTGAAGGTATACGGTACGTGGTGGAACCATAGCATCAGGTCGTCTGGCGTAGTTTCGGTATACTCCAACATGTGTGCAACTTCATTGGCGTACTGGCCAGCATTTCCTGTACCGTTTGATACAGTGCGGTCCATGCCAATAGTTTTGCTATCGGCTCGCGTCCACTGTCCCCAGCCATTGTTGTCCTGAGAGGCTGGATTTGCGCCATAGTGGGTGTATAAGATATCGGTAAGAGTCTGAATACCGAGGTTGCCGCTGTAGTCTTCATATGCCGGCCATGACTTCATGGACATGCTCACAATAGCTGACACGACATCCCGATTGAGACCAAACGTTAGACGAGTCCACTCCTCAACTATGTCCTGAGAATCTGTCTGAGGGTTCCAAGCCAGCCGGCCAAAAGCGAACATGTTGGACATTGCCAAGTGACTACCGATCCACGTATCATTCATACCGACGTTGATAACTCCAGCATAGCCGCTAAGCTTGTGGTTGAACGTCTTCCCTGTGACGATATCGCGGACATAAGATTGTCGGCCATTGTATCGCATATCAAAGCCCAGGATGGTCTGCCACAAAGGTGGGAGATAGACTAGATGGCACTGCTGGCCAAGGTATTCTTGAGTGACTTCAAGCTCTATAGACACGGCCGTTTTGGGGATATTGACAAAGAGAGGAGAGGGGGGCTCTCTGACTTGGAAATCGATGGGGCCGAATTTGATTTGGACCAGAACATTGCTGTCGAACTGCCCATCCAGATCTTTGAAGAATTCAACTGCGGCATTGGCTCGGTCGGCCTTCCAATCGGTCTCATTCAACTGATCATAGACAAAAGCCCGGAACACGACAATGCCGCCATGTGGCTCAATAGCCTTGGCAAAGAGATTGGCGCCTTGAGATAGAGTGCGATTGTATGTCAACGGCCCGGGTTGACCCTCTGAGTTGGCCTTGACTAGGTAGCCCGCAAAATCGGGCACAAGTTCGTAAATTCTGTTGGACTTGTCTGTCCACCACTTGATAACAGTCTTGTTCAGGGGATCAAACGTGTCCAATTCTCCGAGGACCTGGGGCGAGGCAAAGTTGAGTGAGATACCAACCTGGACTCCCCATGGCCGGAACAAATCGGCAATTCGCTTGACGCCCTCTAGATTCGTCTCGTTGAGAAGCGTCGCATCAGCATTAACGTTGTTGATAACGATGCCGTTCAGGCCAACGGAAGCTAACAGACGACCGTATAATGGGACTCGAGAAAGATCCTTCTTGACATAACCGTTCTCAAAGAAGATGGAAACACCGCCGTAGCCTCTTTCAATGCTGCCGTGAGCTGCCGTTGCCGCATTGAGATTGTCCCATTGGTTGGACCATCGAATTGGTGCGCTGGGATTTGAAGCAAAGGCAACTTGGGAAAAGTTACCTTGCCCAAGCAAAGACAGATACTGGAAAGCACCGTAAAGTGCGCCCCTCTCATTCTGGCCGATGATTTGCACCGATTCGCCCTTGGTGCTGAGCCAGTATCCGTCTTCTATTAGATCCAACTTTGGTGTAAGCTTGCCGCAAGCTGATTTGTAAGAATCAAGTGTAGAAACAACAATGGTCTTTTGGGCAGAACAGCTCTTTTGGCTTGAGCTGACACCTAGACTGAGACCTAGAATGCCATTGATACCCTTTTGTAGCTCCGATGCAGCACTTGATAGAGGCCCATTTTTGGTGGCATTGAGGGCAACAATGTGGCTCGGGAAAGAATTGAGGTGGCCTCTCGTAACAGAGCTTGGAAGCGGAGCATATCGCAGCCATGCGTCAATGCCAGTTTCGGCAAAGACAGGCGCAATGGCCGCGAGTAGCAGCAGTAGAAGGCTTTGTAATATCATGGCTGTCCCTTTGTGCTGACCGGCCGTATCAACTACCAGCTAAGGCATCGTGGGACTTTAATGGCTGTTATCCTTTTATATGTAGATACACCGCTTTCGCTTGTTCTTGCTGCCGTTGGAGTAATCAATTGGGTCCCCCAGCTGTCAACTTACCTATTTCAAGAATACTAGATCAAGCTTCTCAATCTTGGCGTTGTCGGCCAGGGAAAGGCCTTTGCCTTTAGCCTAAAAGACAAGAGATGAAAAATCCCAGAGATGGCTGGAGATCCTGGCTACATTAAGGACTGAGGGGCTGGGCGAATGGATCTGCAGATTTTGTAGCTGTACCTGCGATAGTGCATACAAATGGATAAGCAAGTTGCTTGGCCGGTAGATTATACCATTTTGTGAGACTTCCAGCGACTTGGATGACTATGAGTTTGAGTTGTTGCAAAGTTAAAAGATGGAAAATTAACACACGTCGTCATAGTTAGTGCCAAATCTTTTAAGAATAACTGATCATTGTTACATGCTTCCCCATACTGTTGCTGCTCCCCACATTGAAAGCCAGAATAATGGGTGGTATCTGCCGGAGGACCACAGCCGAAACCCCACAACGAAGCTGCGGAGTGCATGCAGTTGTGAGCTCATAGAGTTACTCAATTCGATCTAGATGAGGGGCACCGGCAAAATATGATCGAATGTTTCACTCAATACTCGAATTTCGTCGCAAGTGTATTAGTGGGTCAGTGAATACTACTAGCGATGGCTAGCAAGAATTGCTGGAATTCATTACTATAGAGGATTTGTGTTGGAAAGAATTAGGATTTTGTCCAATAGGAGAAATTCTCGGCATGGATATACCCATTTCGTAGAGCTGCTCTATACAGCTCCAATATATATCGTGCAATTTGCTCATTGGTGGACTTTAGCTATATAGCCTGAATGTGCCGGCATGATCAGAACATGGTGAAGGATGTGGTATACCTATGCACAAATAAGATCTGTGTAAGAGGATCCGTACAGTCACTGAGATTTGTCATTTGCTAACAAAATTTCATGAACTAAAGGGTTTTCTTTCGTTTTGTGACAACGATAGGCGGTCTGAGTTTATTGAACTACTGCCAAGTACTCTATTATATCTTGCCTTATAACATCACCGACTTAGAATATGAATAGGTCTTTGAAGAGAGGCAAACCATTCTTTCTTATATGTCTGTCTAGAGTTGCCTGGATATTCGTCAGCACCCCACGCAATGTTATTGGTGTTCTTTCTACGAATCACACTTATAAATTTAGGTAATCCTCTGGTGTAGCCTGCACACAAGAAGAGCTCACTTTACTCTTTATTTCTGTCTCAGAAATAGTCTTAGCTAGACAAATCGTCGTGGAAAAAAGGATAATACATTAATTACCATTCAATCAGCTCTCATTTAGTTATGAAATTAGCTTCGAATAGAATGTCAATACCTATATAATATAAACGATTTAGAGTGCGCGTATCAGAGCTTTCCGCTGGCGGATATGGTTTTTTATACGCTTCTTTTATATAGAGCCAAAGATAACAGTTGAATTTAAGAAATTATCAATTATTGCAGCTAAACACAGCTCCTATATTGCATTGTTTACTACCATCCACTACCATCTATTTCCAATTGACGACGTGTGCCGTAATTCCGCACGGAGCTCCGATCGGATCCGAAACAAACAAATCGCAAGCCCGAGCAACTATACCGAAGAGTTTCAATGATCGTATGAAAGTTCCCATGCTATTCGTTGCGTTTTGTTGTATTATATGGGTACGATTTGCTCATAAACGTCAACATCGTGGAGTTGCAGGCCGGGATAGAAACTGACTAGTTTCCATATTGCTTTGCCAATCAGCCTACGCCTATTAATATGCAACTAATACGAGCCGAGCCGAGCCAACGCTTTTACCATAAAAATGAGAATCATTCTTAATTCTTTATGTCAAACTGGGTGATAAAATCCATGCTATAGAGTTGCAGTAGCAATCTCTGAATCATTTTTCATTCAGCCAACAATTCTTTCAAAGTGAGTTATATTATCCGCAATGTGGTTACTAGGAAGCGAGATGCTAAGCTATAAACTGGAAATACTAATATATAACTATTCTATCACTAATTCAAGAGAAAATCGGTACACTAATTGCTACCAGCAAGACATATCTCAGCCTCATCTATACCGACTTCCCACTACCAATCTATCATCCTGACATATAAGTCCACTCCACAGATTATCCAACACTTTAAATTTGCCCTGTTTTCGCATCTAACCGAGGACTACTGATAAACAAAATGATGCCACCTGCTGCTAGACAAACCATGACCAAAATGTCAAAACTTCCTTCACTTGCAATTATCGATGACTACCTCAGCACATCCAAGCCTCACTTTGCGCACATTCCGTCTACCAAGCTGCAAATCACTACATTCAAAGATACCATCAATCCTATAAACGAAGTTGAGACCTCTCGCCTAGTTGATAGACTGGAGCCGTTTGAGGCTATATCCTCGATGCGTGAACGAACTGCTTTCCCCGGCTCACTCTTGCGTAACTTGCCCAACTTGAAGCTCTTGTTGGCCACCGGTACGCAGTTTGAAATGTTTGATCTTGCCGCTGCTCGAGAATTAGGAATCACCGTCGTCGCTGCCCCCGGCCTTGGTCGAACAGATAGACTCGAGGGCATTGCTTCGCAGCTGAACATCAAGAAAGGTGGCTCGCACCCAACTACGCAGCACACATGGGCTCTCATCATGGCTCTCGCTCGCAATGTTGCTGCTGATGATGCAGCGTTGAAAACTGGCTCTGGATGGCAGAGTGGCTTGGCCACGAGTCTGACGGGGAAAACGCTGGGAATTGTTGGGTTCGGGCGACTGGGTGCTGCTGTTGCTCGTATTGGTCACCTTGCTTGGGGCATGAATGTGGTGTGCTGGAGTGAGAACTTGACTCAAGAGAAGGCCGATCGAGCTGCAATCGAAGCTGGCTTGCCCTCTGGAATATTCCGAGTTGTGAGCAAAGAGGAGCTCTTCCGTAGTGCCGATGTCATCAGCCTGCATTATGTACTGAGCACTCGCTCACGGCATATTGTTGGCACAAAGGAGCTGGAACAGATGAAGAAGTCGGCAATTTTGGTCAATACTTCTCGAGGGCCGCTGATTGACCAAGAAGCTCTGCTCGAAACGTTGGAGCAAGGGGCTATTCGTGGTGCTGCTTTGGACGTATTTGATATTGAGCCATTACCCTTGTATAGCCCGTGGAGGAGAGCAAACTATTGGGGCGAAGGAGGACGCTCACGTTTGGTTACTACGCCACACATGGGATATGCTGATGAAGGGCTGATGAACGCATGGTATGCTGAGACGGCTGAGAATGTTGATCGCTGGCTAGCAGGCGAAGAAGTGTTACACCGCATTGCGTAGCTGGCAGTCGAGTTAGATGAATTGCGATCAACCTGTTGTAGCTCCTTTCACTATTAACAATTTTCATCGTAGGTAGATCCTTGCAGAGTCGCAGCTTTCAAAAATATTCATCTCCAAGCAGCTATTCTAATTGTTGCTAGAAACTCGGTAGACAGATGGTCATCTTTTCTCTCATGGTTCCTTCAACTCGTCCCAGAACAGCTTCCACAGGTATCGAAGGAAATAGTTCTGTTTATAAATGTAGAATATAAGGCAGGTAAACACCTTGCGACGTGAAGTGAAACGGTATGTAATTATGCTATGTGCCCCTTTGCCTTTTGTAAAATCTCATCCACAATTCCTAGGTAATCTTGAGATTTATAAGGGAGAAACGTATCACGGACTCCAAGTACTCCCTTTCGCTTTGCCTTTAGCCCCATATCCTTCATCAACAAATCGACAAAATGCTGAATTCCACTACCGGGACTTGGTTCCAGAGTCAAGTTCTTCCGAAGGGACCACGCGTTTACCTTTGCAATCTCATAGTCTATGTCCTCCTTGCTGTTTGAGATGTTCAGATCGACAAGGTTCTCAAGCCAGCAGATTGCCCACAGAGCTGAAACTTCACTGAGGATATGCGTCTGAATACTGATCAGATATCCCAGAAATACGAGAGACCGGTCATTTTGCGCGGCTAAAGCTGAAGGCAACATATATCGGTGTAAACGGTATGGTGTAAGAGCAGGTGTGCTCCGAGGTCCCGGTGAATCTTTCAGGATAGGTAAAAGCGATAACACATCCACATCTGCTTTTTTATGAAGCTTTTCCCAATAGTCTATCGAGGTTTGATCTTCTAGTGCCGCGGGCTTTGGCAAGCCTAGAGAAAGTCCGAGGGAGGGTTCAAAGAGCATGTCTTCACCTGACCAACCCGTGCCATACACCAAAGCCTGACAGTTGACTGTCTCACCATTCGAGAGATGTAGCGTTTGGTCTTGCGCAGAAGTGATGCGGGCTCGGTGAATCGTGATGAGGCCATCTGGCTTGCTGAGTTCAGGAAGGAATTTGGGACAGCTATGAAGAGCAGCGCCTCCAGCACCCGAGAATAAAGCACTGCAACATGTTAGCCGTTGACACATGTCTTCGTGACGAAGGATTCAACACTCGCCTTTGATCTTGAGGCAGTAACTTTTCCCTGTTTGCATCCGTCATCCCGGCGTACAGCCCACTCGTCCGCATCTGCTTCGCCGCAAAGGACCAGAACTTGTCAATGAACCACGTCCCTAGCTTGTTCTTGCCACTGTAGAAGAATCGCCCGAAGAGCGTGTCGACGCTGAAGATGCTGAGAGAAAAGATGTCCTTCCACCTTCCAACAAACTGGCCAACGTGAAGTCCCCCCTTTAGCCGAGTATTGAACAACACATTGGGGCCGCTGCCTTTGTCGCTGATGATCCAGTGGACCTTTTTGCCTGCTTCGATGCAAAGGTTTAACGCATCAATGGCTGATTTGCCTCCGCCATATATAGCAACGCTTTCGACATTTGTGCCAAGCAGAGCGTCATATTGCTGCCCAATGTCTTTGGTATGCATCACTGGCCCTTTAAACTCAGACGTCACCAAGTCTGGGCATTTAGGGTTCGAATACAGCCCCGTTGCGACGATTAGTTTATCGCATGTGAATGACTCAGATATCTGCTTGCCCTCGTCGCTGGTGGTTTGCGTATCCAAAGTCCATCCTCCCTCTGACGTCGCCCGGCGAACGTTTGTGACTCGACAGGCAAATTTGCATCGCTCAAGGAGATGATACTTCCGCGCATATTCGTGCAAGTATTCATGGACTTTGATGCCAGGCAGCTCATCCCAATTTTTGAGGCCAATGACACTGGACATTGGCAGATCACTAAAGTCGAATAGACCGACGGGACCATCTGCTATGAAGCCCGGATAACATCTTGCCTTGGACCACACGCCGCCGACTGTGGCTTCTGAATCTATGATGGTTAAAGATATATTAGGGTTGGCCTGTAGATATCTATGTTGTGTTAACAGAGGTTGAGTGAGTCCTCATAGTGGATTGACTTGGGATGCATGGAGCTCTCATACGTTTTCGCGGCAGCCAGGCCAGCCCATCCTAGTACCAGTTAGTGAGAAGTATTCTTTTAATACTTTAAAGGTGATTTGTTCTTACCGGCGCCAATGATGATGACTTTTGTCGGTCGTTTGGTCTCCTGCGCCATTGCTCCACCTGAGATTCGGCCCCGAATGTTTCAAATGCGCTTATACCACCATATAAGAATGATACTGGCGTCGGCATGTAGTGGAAATTTTTGATTAATGGATTACGGAGGAGTTGAAAGATAACGTGCTGAAGAGTATTAAATATAGCCTGCCTGCCCCTTGAGATGGGCCGCTGGTCAAGCTGTAAGACGCTTGTAAGCAATTAGTTGGACAACTTAGCCTCAAATTCCCAATACTTTTGCCTCTAATGGTAAGATTAAGGACCAACATTGCGAATTTCCACCAACGGCCTCGCTATCAGCACTAATCAACTTGAGCTACATACTTGCTCTATGCGCTATCTACACTTACTCCGCAATCCGCTTACAACCATGTCCAAAGTAGAGCTTAGTTTTTATTCTTCTTCTATCCTAGTCATATACTTCTCCAATTGGGGGCACAAATAGGTTGAAAGAAGATTGCTGACCAAATTCAAATAGTGGCAGGCTTATCAACTGACGGAAACAGTCAAAATGATCTGACAGTCTTGGGCAATTAGACGAAATTGAATAATCTCAATCGAAGGGAAGCCAGGTCAAGATATGGCACGTATACGTACAGGATCATTTAGTTGATACAACATGTAACCATACTGAATACTTAATGAACTATGTTAGACATACCGACGCCACTCTATAAGTAGCGTTGAACTCTAACTTTTGAATGTGTTAGTGAAGCATTATACTATTATAGCCGTCATGAAATCACAGTTGTGTATTCCTCGTTTAGATAGAAACAATGGTTATTTATCTATTCTTCTGTCTTAGTATCCACTATCGCAAAAGCATTGTCGCATTTATTGTCCACAACGAAGCAAATTGATACCTTTCATTACTGTACATACAACCAAGCAAAGTAATATCTTTCCGTCATACCTCCTCCCGGGCTAATGTAGCGGGGTAGCTGCATTAATCTTCAATATCTCAAGATATTGGGCCAGTCTTATCAACTAGCACCCAGTAGCCGGCTCGTGGCTAATGGTGTTGTTCCGCTCCCCTTCTTTGCTTGCTGTCGATTTCACTCCTACGAAGCCTGCTATTACCGTAGTATCATACTGAATACCAGTCGCATAACCCTGGACTGTAACTGGAACTTCTGTCATTGCCCGAGGGATGTCGTAAACAGCAATTATAGGGAAAGCGACATCATCAAGCACAAGAGACCGGCCGCCTATTTTCTCTCCAGAAACCAGGTCCTTGTCTTCACCTCCGTAATTCTTGATCTCATTGCCATATTCATTCCAATAGCAGAAGGCCGTGAGCCAGCCAGAAAGTGTGTCTGTCTTTCTCGAGTCATTCGCTCCCTTTGTGTGCACTGCTCTCATCCAAAAATCTTTGATAGACTGCGAATCCGGCTGATCAAAGGTTTCAATCATCTTCTCCGAGATTTTGATAAGAAGTTTGCTCCACGCTGCGAATTCCTCGCAAAAAAAAAAAAAAAAAAAAAAAAAAAAAAAAAAAAAAACAACTGGCTCAATGGCTTGACAACTTGAACTGCATATTGGTAGTAACAAGCGTAAAAGTAGAAGCGCTTACTCCTACGTGCATCTGCCTACTATCTGTACGTGTTACAGAGAGTCAGTATGCCGACCAACAGCATTTTCAACGGCGGATACGTTGAATGCCAATCACCCAACAGTTCGGACAGTGAGAAATAAACGAGTGAAAGTAGGCTCAAAGATCGGCGGACTCTTTTACCGGTACATGTATATTCGCTTATACAAGGTATATGAACTCAATTATATGGTAACAGTCTTGGGCAGGCTCAGCCATATCCCTCAGATTATATCAACGCTGCCGCATTCACTGCCCAGAGCTCACTCGCTCCAACATGTCAGCTATTCTCCCATGTCCATAATTTCTCGCCGCAGAAGCTGGTGTGTTGCCGTCCTTATCCACAAAATCGACCTTTGCGCCAGCAGCTATCAGCAATTTCACAACAGCCTCATAGCCACTCACAGCTGGCCCATATATCGGCGATCTATCCCAGTCCGACAAGACGTTGACGTTGACATCTTTCCTTTGCGTGAGCAGCTCTACGATGGCCGTGTGACCATACCAAGCAGCAACCCATAACGGAGTTACGAGTGCACTGTCAGCATTCCTAACGTCGGGTTCGACCCCTTCCTTGAGAAGCCTTCTGACGACAGCCACGTCTCCATCCTTGGCAGCGTTGAAGAAAGTCGCCATGGTATTCCATTCTTCACGGAGAGGAAGAAATCCATGGCGATTGCATAGGAGCTTGAGGACCTTCTCCTGCCCCGACGCAGCGGCTGCAAGACATACCGAGTCCCGTATCAATGCTGATACGTCGCTGAGCCGCTTATCAAGGAGTAGATCCATCACTTCTGTGCCGTATTCCGCGTTCGCTGCAGCAGCTATTAATATGTCCTCCGTGATTTCGATCTCATCTCCCCGCTGCTCCAAGAGAAGCGCTGTAATTCCTCTGTTATTCTTCACAGCCGCTTTCATTACTTGCTCGGTGATTTTAATATCGCTTCCCCGTTCCTTAAAAAGCAGCTGCATAATTGGCCTGCTGCTTTTTCCACTCCCAAGCGCAGCTAAAACCACATTTTCTGTTATCTTGACCATTTCTCCATATGTTTGGAAAAGCAGCAGCATGGCCGCTCTACCGCTCCGAGAATTTCCTGCGGCCGCCTTTACGATACTCTCTGTAATCTGAATCTCGTTCCCAAACTTTTCCAGCAAGAATAGCAAAGCCGCCCTGCTATTACCAGCGGCGGCCTTTATAATTTTCTCTGTGACTTTGAACTCTCCTCTTCGTTTTTGAAACAGAAGAGCCAAAACTGCCCTGCTGTTTTCCCTGTTTTCAGCTGCGGCTATAATCACGTCCTCTGTGATTTCAATCTCGCTTCCGTACTTGTCCAAAAGCCAAATCATCATTGCTCTCCCGCAAGTGGAATTTTTCGCCATAGCTTTAGTGATGCGCTCTGTGATTTTGGCATTGCTTTTGCGGAGAAGAAGCGTCAAGATTGGTGCGGTGTTGTGATCGTGATTAGCAGCAGTTATAACGACATCCTCTGTAATCTCAATCTTGCTTCCATATTTTTCGAAAAGCATCGTCATGACCACGCTGCAGTTTGCTGTGCCTCCTACAGCAGCTTTGATGATGTCCTCCGTGATTTGGAAGTCGTTTTCACACTTCTCGAGGAGGAGTCCGACTGCGTCCTTGTAATAGCTCCCTGCAGCGACCTTGACGGCTTCTTCAGTGATCTTAATTTGGTTTCCATATTTCTCAAGAAGGAGTGCCAAGACATCGCTGGAATAGCTCCCTGCAGCCGCTTTGACTACATCTTCTGTAATCTGGAACTCGCTTCCACGCTTCTCAAGAAGAAGTGCCATGGGCAAGCGACCATTCCGATTTGTCGCCGCAGCCTTTGCTATTTTTTCGGTGATCCGAATCTCATCTCCGCGCTCCTTTAAAAGCAGTGATATCATTTCCACATTGGGTTGGCTGCCCGCGGCAGCTTCCATCACTCTCTCTGTTATTTTGACCTCTTTCGGGCGTCGGTCAAGAAGAAGCCTCATCGTTGCAGGTCCATTGCTGTCATTCTCTGCGACAGCTACTAGGACATTCTCAGTAATCTCAATCTCGTTTCCTTGCGTCTCGAGTAATAAGGCCATCAATCTTGCGCTTCCGAAATAGCTTTTGGCTACAGCTTCAATCACGCTTTCCGTAAATTTAATTTCATTTCCACGGTACTCGAGAAGCAGCTCGAACGACTCATCAGCGGCAAAAGACGATGCGGCGGCCACCATAACAGGCTCCGTGAGGTGAATCTTATCTCCATGCTGTTCAAAAAGCCATGTTATGAGCGCTCCACTCGCAGAGTATCCTACCGCGGCTTCAAGTACATCTTCTGGAATATGCTTGCTCCTTGATTTCTCAAGAAATAAGGTAATTATCGCCCTCCCATTGGAAGCATTGATAGTCGACGCTGCGGCTATGTCTTCTGTGATTGCAATCTCGTTGCCATTGCCCTCGAGAAGAATTTCGGCCGTCGCTTTGCCGTTTCTGAAATTCCTGACCGCGCTTTGAAGTATGTCTTCAGTAATTTGGATGTCTTCTTTGCGTTTTTCAAGTAAATGAGAAATTACTTCCGTGCTCTTGTCATACTGTTTCACGGCAGCTTTGACAACTTCTTCAGTGATTTCAACTCTTTCTTCTCGCTTAAAAAGTAGTTCCATCACACCTCGACTGTAATGGTCACTAGCGACCGCTGCTCTGAGCACTGCTTCTGTGATCTCAATCTCCTTCTCACGCTGCTCCAGTAACAGAGTCATTGCTTCTTCTCCGTCTGGACAACCAGCCGCAGCTGCAACGACGGCTTCTGTGATCAAAGTGTCGTCCCACTGTGAGCTCTGTACGAATTTGAGGATTTTGGCGCCAAAAATTCTCACTAAATTGGCCAGTGCTTCATTAGAAATCTTTACGTTCTCGTGCAAGAGGAATTCCATGATGTCATCTCTGCAGGCATAGTTTGTTTGCAGACTCGATACAAAGTCATCTGTAATCACAAACTCATCTAGACTCTTCAATAATAAGCGTATCACTGAAGCACCATACTTGTCATTCCCGGCGGCTGCTCTCATGAGAGATGGCGTGACAATGACGCGCCTGCTGCTTTCCAAAAACGATTGCATCATTTCTTGGTCACAGTAGCGAGCGATTGCTTGCACAGCTTCGTTGGTAAATTGAACGTTGCCGCGTCTCACGAGGGCACTCAAAGCATCGGAACCCGCAAGACCACTTCTGGCGGCCAGCTTTACTCTGCTCTGGTCAACAGTGGTGCCTCTCGCACGGAACTCGGACAATTCTGGCAGCCATGGGATGTGGGCTTTTGTCGCAATATCCCATACATTCTCTGCTTTGTCGAGATCCAGTATACCAGCAACCTCCCCCCATGCCTGGAGCGTGGGGGACCTGGGCTCTGTTACCTGGCGAATGATACTGGCGAAGCCGCTGATATCGTCCTCAGCCTGAATGTGACGGTGCCAATTGCGCGCCGCGTAGCGAAGAAAAGGATACTGTCGGATCCTCTGATCTAGCTCGGCACGATCACGACAAGGCCCGCTCTTGAATTCTGAAAAACACAGATATACCATGCAGACCCTTCCCAGATATGCAGAAGGGCGAAGAATACGGCAGAACTCAGTAGCAGCCAGATGCCCACTCACGAGGAGAAAGTCTTTTGCGGATTGATGTATCAAATAGACTCTCCCAAGACTAATTTCCAGGATCGCGACGCTGGTGACCACGTACTCTGTGAGTCGTATCATATGTTTCTTCGCGGACTCTGCACTGCTAGAATCGGACTGAACTGAGAGAGCTTCTTGCAGCTCTGGCAACGTCAAAGCTTGTTGGCCGTAAACAACCCAAGCAAGAAGTTTCTGTTGTATCACATTCTCGCTGCGCATGACTTGTGTCATGATATCTTCGTAAAGTGCTGTCAAGTCCGAGGGACTCTGAGTGATGATTTTCTCCATGTCCACTTCCGATAGCGGTGACGTTACGGCTTTGATCTTCTTCAGAACAATAGATATCCAAATGAAAGTCTGCCCGGCCCGGCTTGTCAGCAGCCTAATCGCATTGCCATGAAGATCGTCACTCAATCCAATTTTGTCAATCTGAGATCGAATAAACGCTTCTAGGTCTTGAGGATTAGCTTTGAGATGTATGAATGGGCGTTGTTCCAGCACGCGGCTCAGCTCTACTTTCGGTCGGCTAATCATGAGTGCCTTGATGATGGGGTCAGTTGGCTTGCTTATTGATGATGATTTAATGAGCTTTGAAAAGAAGTCTGGCAATCTGGGAGTCGGCGAGTCGTCCCGACACTCGTCCAGCGCGTCAAATACACAGTATATAGTGCCAAAAATAGGTGTACGTAGCAGTTCATCTAAAACTCGCCACAATATGTACTCCGGTATAACAGGCGACTCAATGTCAAACTTTTCGGAAATCGCCTGGAAAGCAAGTCCGCGACGGTGCACTATGAGTTGTTTGATGAGCGATCTTAGTGCGGCATCCACGGTTCGGAGATTTTGATCTTGGTCGTAGAAGAAGAAATAGATGACTGTAGGTTTAGAAGCAGAGTCAAAGGTGGCGCGCTCCAATTGATCCAGGAGAAACTTGGCCAGGACCGTTTTCCCTTGGCCTGCTGATCCTCTAATCCAGAGAATGGAGGATTCATTGCTATCTTTCCAAGAAAGAAATTGCTTTTCGCGCAAAAACCAACGAAGTGTACCAGGTGCCGGGTCATCAACCTTGCCATGTCTAAACCAGTCATAGGTTGGAGAGTTGAGGGCGCTGATATACTGAGATTCCAAAGCCGATAGCTCTGTGGATGAATAGTTTAGCATATGCGCGTGTTATCAAGCCGACTCTTGCCTTCAGGGGTGCCTACTTTTTTGGTGACTGATAAATCGCGATTTAACAATCGGCAGTGCTTGATCTGTTAATTGCCTGATCCTTGCCTCTATAATAGCGTAATCTTGGTTGGATGGATTATGGAATTTGACAATATTGGAGTGGTCTGCATCAATAGGAAGATGGTCATATGCCTTCTCGTTCTTACTGACATGCGTTGCAGAAGTATGCGGTACCATCATGACCTTTTGCCCAGTCCTTTGCCATGACGCTGTTTTCGCAGACCACTATGCAGCGTTAGATGATATCTGGATATGAAGCGATGCAAGACTAGAATGCCTACTTCGACTGTGGGTGTCATTTGCGTTTCATAAACACATATGATACGTGAGCTGTCGATTGTGAATCGCTCGTAAAACATACTCTGTAGTAGACTCAAGAAACGTGACGACTCTGAAAGGTCTCTTATTAATGCTTCATTTGGTTGCCCTTTGACCATGGCCATAAGGCTTGAAGTTTCAAGGCCTCTATTGGGAACGCCGAATAGCATAAGCGCATAACACGACATGAAAATGGCTTTGTCATCGTCACTGCCATCACACGCTTGAACAAGAGCCTGGGTATCATGTTTAGCGATTTGTGAATACCGTTGTCAGGGTATGTTTATAGAACCACACGTAAAGATAGTGGTTTCATAGAACAGCAAGTTTCGTCATACCTGCTTTAAAACGAGACCTCCAAGGCTATGTCCAATAAATACAAGGGGCCGGTTTTTCTGTTCTGTGTCAGTTTGAGTAATCCCCAGAACCCTCACGGTTACCAAACTTACAGAATCTCCAGATCTGGACGTTTTGACTGATTCGAGTAGCTTTTTAGATAGTTCAAGAATAGATGCTTCCGACTGACTTCCCGGCAATTTGGTGTCGTAGCCGTATATCATGATGCGCGCATTTGGAACTGAGGGCGGAAGGAAATCGCGAAGCCACATATCTGCCTTGCCTTTTGCCTTCCAAGAGCCAAAAGCATGCCCAGAGAGCCCGGTCACTGCAATTATACTAGAGAATGGTCAGTTTGATTACCACTATCCAGCTGAGGACGACTCACTCTACTGCTGGGCTCTGAAGGGGAGCGGCCAGAGGCGTGAGCCCGAAGAAATCCTCGTCGACAAGCAAGCGAGTCGCTCCCTCGCCGAGTTTGCGCTTCAAAGACACTTCCAGATCGCTAAGCTCTGGGGCTACATGAAATGTAACTGTGGCTACGCAGAAGCGCTCTGAAAGGCCAGCGATGGCGGCAGGCGTGAAGGACCATCCCAGTATATTGTTGGACGTAAAATCTGAGGTGGTTTTGGATAAGCTTCTTAAGATGCCTCGAAACTGGTCTCTGGTCACATCGTGAGGGATGTTGGAGATCCTGATGGTCAGGTACTTCCGTGGACTTTTGCGGGGTATATGGGCTTGTCTATGAAGATTGATCTGTGGACGAGGAATAAGCAGCGCCAGGCCAAACGACAAGATTGCCGCAAATATCACTGTCGAGACGAGAAGAACGGAGACGGCCATGGCGTTGTTGTCATTTTCTTCCTCTGTGGACAACAATATTACAAAACGAGGCGACAGGAGGTAAGGTACCCAGAGTTGGATATTAGCAGCTTGTAGATTTTGTGTACATGGGGGCAGGAGCGATGAGTGCCAGGGGTGTATTCAGCCTTGTGGCTACAGCATAAAGCGCCTCACGGTTGGAGCGAAGGATTCCGCTATGCCCTGTAAAACGGGCGGGAAATACGGACGATCAGCACGCAAATACAAGTATTGTTTACGGGATGATAGAATACAGCATCGCAAATAGATAAATCTACTACATGTCCATTTAATACAATATTGCTAAATCTTTTTGGATTGTTTTTATTTATGGCAGATTCTTGTTTCTTATTTTTTGAAGTAACTGAGAATACCCACCAATTAGAAGTGCCATTGTTTTGGCTGCTGCAGCCCGTGAGCATCTCTGCCTTAGCTGGCACATGTCATAATGGGTAGGTAATATTGCAGGTTAGAATAAGGGTTCAGGATGCGAAACTAAGTACAAAGACTAGTATAAAAGCCAAACTATACGCTTGAAATGTATGCCTTAATAAGTGTTACTATAAGAGTCCTGACTAAGAGCATATGCAGACTGCAACTAAGCATGCATTTCATAACTAAGAGGATTGTCTGCGTCTAGCCAAAGCCAAGTAATTCTGCTTATATTATCGTTTACATCACGCCAAATTACATTATTTCTTTCCCTTTCTCATATTTTCATACCCATTGACTGGAAATTAATATTTACGATAACTCGCCAAATGCACTGGATTTTAATTAAGCTTAATTGACCTGTCTATTTAAAGTTTCTGGAAGCACAACATGTGGAATGCCAGGATATGTTCTAGCCTAAAGCCTCTGGAAACGAAATGGACACTTTGAACCAAGTAACGCAATACGATAATTGCTATACAAGGCCACTGTACAAATGTCTAATTGGTCGGAGCTTTACGTTCAACTTAAAAGTCGGCCGTCAAGATTAGCCCGTATCCACCACTAAGTCCAGCAACTCTCCACCGAAGAGGCGATGATGTTACGAACAGAGATATCTCGATACGACAACCAACCTCACCTGACCTGTGGCTCATTGCTTCCATTGAGTTGCCGCAACCGCACAACAAGCCACAGCGACACGTAAACCCACGTTAATCCTCAGTACCCTCTCTGCTTACACAACACGCAAGCAATCACCAGTTCCAGCCTTTGCAAACGCTCCAAGCCACCGCCCACCAAGTCATCATGACTTGCTTAACAATCTCTTGGCTCGCGCCAGCTCGGGCCAAACATATTCTCCGTGCGGACGCACCAATCTAAAATCCACGGCGGAAATAGAAGCCCAAACAAAGAAGAGAAAAAAATTCCTCGGGGCGCCGGAGTCCCGGATCGGTAACCCCGCCTGCCAAAAGCCGACAAGCGCGAAGCCACTTTTTTTTTTTGTCGCAAACAAGCCTCTGAACACTGCCGTCATAGCGCTACGTCATCGATGCCAAGACGTCAAATCGCCCGGCACAGGTGTCGCGTGTGTGTGTGAATATTCCGTGCGGAAGAGAGCAGCAGAGCACAGAAGGGAGGATGATTAAGGCCGATTTGCGCTGCTGGTTTCCCAGGCGAGTTTAACGCAAACGGAGCAGTCCTCGTGGGAATCATGGAAAATAAATGGGTAAAATTGGGCTTGTGACGGTCACCATCTTGTGTAATGGACATGGAATAATACCTGCATGCACCCTTTTACTTAGCAAAGCAAAGCGATCCGCTTTCCGCGTAATTCTAGCTGCGTCTCTCTCCGATCTTTCCTTGTCATACTTTTTTTACATCATTGCCCGTTATTTCCTTCTCGTCTGCCCGTCCTCTTATTTCCTTGCGTGTCTCCCGAGTTTTCTCTCTTCTCTTCTTCCATCTTGTCTTTTCGTCTACTGTTAAGCCTCCGTGATACCCCTTCCCTCCCTCTACCACTCCTCATCCACCTCTCGAATATCTATCACTGCACTTTATAGATATTCTCCTTTCTCTGCCTCAGCATCCGAACTGTATTCATAAAAGCCAACTCTGCTCGGCCTTTCAGCCACTGCAGCCCCCCACTATCCCACAATGGCTTTGAGAGGCTTCTTCTCATACTGGGTAAGTTTGTATAGCAAAGATAGATGGATGCGCATTCTGTCTCCAATAAGTCGCAGTTTCAGACTAACCATGTTATAATCATCCAGATGCTCCCAGTCATCTCCAGTCTCGTCTGGTGCGGCATGCTCCTGGGCCTGCTCCTCTACTGGGTCGTTAATACGCACGCCGAGCATTACTCTTATATGGATAAGGGCGATAACATTGCGTTCATCAGCGACATTGGAGCGTCCAAACTCAAGCCTCTCTTCATCGCCGGATCATCCGTCACAACCGCCTTCCTCGATCTGTCTTTTGCCGCGGAGCGGTTGCTGCGTCACAACGGACGGCTCGTGCCCAATACGACCGGGAAAGAAAAGATCTTTTCGATTTTAAGCATCATCTTTGCCATCGTCGGCACATGTGGACTGATTTTGCTGTCCATTTTCGACACTCACCACCACCACCGAGCTCACGACGTCTTCCTCCTGCTCTTTATTGCTGGATACATCATCTCCGCCATTTTCATTTGCGCCGAATACTATGTGCTGGGTTTATGTAAGTTGAAATTCATTGTCAAGAGAAAAATATGCAGTTATATGTTGCTAACATACTATAAAAGACAACCGCCACCACAAGATCCTCCGCATCTCTTTCTGGGTCAAGATCGCATTTGTCATCGTCGAGTTCGTCTTCGCCATCATCTTCGTGTCCACCAACTGGAGCAACAACACAAACGTGGCCGCCGTTTTCGAATGGATCATTGCCTTCATCTTCACTTTTTACATTCTTTCCTTTGTCATTGACTTGCTGCCCGCCGTCCGCACAAAAGATCACACCATGCGCTTTGTCAAGAATCTCAAGCACGACATGGAATCCTCGCACAGCCAGGACGGCAATAGCACCACCCAGATGAGCCAGTACCAGAACGGCCACGAGGAAGGTGTTACTCGATACAATTTCTAATTAACCAAAAATCGAAATAAAAAAGAACAGCTGTGTACGAATGTAATAGGAGCGTCGATGTATTATTATGAAGAGAAGGGAAAACGAATGGTTTAAAGAGGCGTTGCATTCATAAGGCGTTGGTCGGATTTTGTTATGGATTTTTTAGATCCATTGTTTGGAAATACCATGATCACGAACGGGCCATTGGAAGATTTATTATGTACAAGACTATTGTTCTTTCAGTAATGAGATAATTTGTATTTTTACTCCATAGATGACAGTACAAGTATGATTTTAGGGCAATCATAAGCCTTTTCCCAACGCCTGACACATTACATCTCATCCGTGATGGCCCTTTTTGGTACAAGCAAGGATTATTAGGAGTAAGGCATTACTAAAGTCAAAAAAGAACAATGCGAGGTATAAAAAAAGTCAGAGTTGCGGACCAGCAAAAAATTCATCAAACTCATAATCGTGTAACTGCACAAACAAAAAAGAAAAGAAAAACCTCCTTTGTGCGCCATGGTATTAGCTTGCATTTACTTGCAAGGGATTAAGACAAAACAATCTTTCCCACAACCTGCAAAAAAAGCGTGACCAAAGACTTTCCATATCTCAGCCCGATTTAATGGTCCATCATTTCTCTGAACCGAGAGTCTCGCGCAGGGCTGTTGCTGTGGCGCGGTGCCGGGTCCCTTATGACTGCTGGTGTCTCAAACCTTTCGATATCATTGCTCCTCCCACTGGCTTTCCCACTACTGGCCATTCCACTGCGTGCACTGACTGGGCTTACGCCACGAGAATCTCTGCCTGTAGGCTCAGGCGCAGTCTCATGTACAGTATCATGTACAGTCTCAGGCAGAATCTCAGGTGCGGCCTCGAGAGCAACGTCAGGCGTGGCCTCACGCGCAATCTCAGCAGTGTGATTCACCGGTGTCTCTTCGCCGGTCCGTCCCGCAAGAGTGACATCCCGTATGCTGGAGGAGCGGTTCCCCAAGCTGGCCGTACTACCGCCAGCTGCTGAATCTCTAAGCGCAGCTCCACCAATAAAGCTTTTCTTCTTGTCGCCGTGCTCGCTCATGGACTTGCCCCGCGAGAAGCGATTCTTGATCCAGCCCTTGACTCGCGCCGTTGGCGAAGTGGGGGTTTCAGAAGATGACTTTCTTTGTGAGTTTTCGGGGCTATCAGCAGCGGCGGAAGTAGGAGCAGCAGCGGCGATGGTAGCCGTAGGAGCCGGTGGAGCAGCAACTGTAGTAGGGGCAGCAGCTGTCTCTTGCGTTGGGGTAATCGTACGCTCGGGCGTGACAACTTCTCGTCTGCTCTGTGTCTCAACCTCTTGTTCCTGTTCTTGTGCTTCGTCTTCGCGGTGGACATCCTGAATCTCATGGAGGCTCTCTTGACCTTCATGGTGGACATCTTGGATACGGCTCTCTGGTTCTTCGTGGTGGGCATCCTGGACCTCACGAGGGCTTTCTTGGGTTTCAGGATGGCTTTCCTGAGTTTGAGGATCGGCAACAACAGTCTGTGGCTTCGGTTTCCTCTTGTCCTCTTTGGCAAGCCTCTTCTGTTCGGCTTTGGCCGCCTTCTCTTCTTCTCTCCTCTGCTTTTCTTCAATCTTTTCTTGCTGCTTTCTGGCCTTTTCTTGTTGCTTATCCTCCTCTATTTGGTCACGGTTAGAATACATCTTGGATCTGTATAGTAAAGCACAGTACGATGAGACTATTTGCAGCTTACCTCTGGCCCTCTTTTGGATTTCCTTCAGTTCGCGCTCGCGTTCCTTTTCCCTTTCTGCCTCTGCCTTCTTTGCTTCTTCCTCTAGTTTGAGTGACGCTAACCGCTCCCGTTCTGCTTCGGCCTTTTCATGAATATCATCCAGCACGGGGCGTACTCTCCTGGCGGCAATAGCGTCGATTTCGTCAGCATCCATAAACATTCCGCCCCCAATGTCCACTCTTCCACTATCGTCAGTCCGCGTATCATGTCGAAGCTGGGCTGCCTGTTGAGCTCTAATTTGCCAGTCGCCTAATATTGTCGGGTTGACCTTTCCAGTCTCAAAATAATGCTGTTCATCCATCCCTTGGAGGCTGGCTTTGACATTGCGTCGAGCAGCAATCAAGAGAGCTTCTCGATCCCTTTCCCGCTTCTCTTCATCGACTTGTTCGAGCTGGGAATTGAATAAAGACATTTGCTGATGGACCAAGTCCGAGCGCGTGCGGTCCTCCACATCGCTTTCACTGGCGGATCGACGTCGTATTCTGTCCATGATGGTAAAACGGCGACGCAGAGGCTTTTCTGCGGTATAGTAATCGTGATATCGCCGATTCCTTTCATGTTCATCTTGAAGCTTGGCAAGACGTTCTTGCGCCTGCCTATATGCGGCATCCTGTAAGTTGACAAAGCGGTTCGCAGATGGGCCAGCGTCGCCTTCGGTCCCGTCTTCAGAATCGTCGACTCGGTTCAACTGCTGCTGCTGATACATTTTCTTGGCCATTTCAACTGCAGATTGATGAATTCTTTCGTTTGTTGTCTGCTCATCAACCTCGGGTTTTACGGGCGGGTGCGACGTAAACATGTTCCGAGTCATGGTGGTAATTGGGATAGCTCCTGTGTCCTCAATTTCTGGCGGCTTATTCATGGCAGCTTGGTGAGCTATGGATGCCCCATTCAAGGCACTCACGGAGGCCCTCTTGGCATCTGCATAATATGGCTCCGGAGGGGTGGAATATGAACGTGCCCTTGAGGCAGGAACTCCCAGTCTGGAGGGCGACATAGCTCCCTTGGCAGCCGCCAGAGGCTCCAGAGGCTTCTCCCTTGGTGAAGGGGGCGGTGGGCTGGCCGCTTTTGCTGATTGGAGTAGATTTGCTTGAAACGCCTGAGTTGCGGCAGAGCTTCCATGAGACGCGGTCAGTGTTGTTGGCTCCGGGGAGACTGGACGGTTTGCGCTGGTGGTGAAGGCTGTCGCCGCAGCTGTGTTGCCCCATGAGTCGTGGCGAGACTTCTTGACACTCGAGTGTCTATACGCAGTGCTGGCAGAGCCTACTGCCAGCACCGCAGCTTTGGCTCCAGTTCCGTCCATGGCAGGCTCCCAGGCTGGGTGTAACTTGTAGTCTTTGGCGAGGACTGCGGCGGCGGAGGCTGATGACGTTTTATCTGGCTTCCACGTCTCGATGGGCTTGTGGCTAAACCAGCCAAGAGATGCTGCTGCACTGGCAGCTGCGCCACCCGGGCTCAGACCGGAGGATGGATAACTTGGAAGGCTACGAGGATCGGCGTACAAGAGCCTGCCGGACACTGCGATTGATCGTAAGCAAGGAGTATGTGGGACAGACAGATTCAGTAGCAAAGGTGTGAATGCGAGTGTGAATGCAATATCGAGCTCTGGCCAGGCACAAATATAAAAAAAAAACCGCTTATCTACGGGAAAGGAATAAATAGCCAGCGGTGCAAATACGAGGAAATGTGACAAAAATAAAATATTACGGCAGGCGAGGCAAGGCAAGGAATGGAGAGAAAAGAGAAGGCAACGCAGGCAACGCAGGAAGACGCAGGTGAAGGAAATGGCAATACATTGCAGGCAGAACAGCAATAAACGGACGGGAATGGTGGCAACGAAAAAGAAGGGGGAACCAGGTCGATCATATTTCCTTTCTCTTTTTTTTTCTCTCCCAAAAGTCACTCTTGCTTCTTCAGTCACTCATTCAGCATACATACATGAGTTATGTCGCGCCGGCGGTTTTGCCACGGATGGGCGCGGCCCTGCCCCAGCTTCTGCAGCTGCAGCTGTCGCTGCCTGCATCATATCGACCCCCGTCTAGGTGGGGGAGACTCGAGATCAGATACGAGGAGGAAGACCAGAAGCGGCGGGTAGCGAGTCGCCGCCAGGCCGAAAAAAGGATGCTGCAGCCTTGCTGGTCAAGTGACGCTGCGCTCACGGGCGCGATACGACGTGGTGGCTAAAGACGAGGAGCGCTGGTCAGTGCGAGGAGCTGGACGATCGTCGAGACTAAACCAGCTACAGCAGCTCTGGGAGCTCGACGCTCATCACCTGTCGTGTTGGTGCAGGCGCAGGTGCAGATGCAGATGCGTACTGTAATCGGATCAGGAAACCCGCAGCCTCCAAAGGGTATCCTAAAAGGACCTGCTCGATTGTCTGTCTGCTTTCTCAATTCGTCGTCTATCTGCTTGGCGGATAATCGGATTGGCGGATCCAAGGGTCTGTCTGGTCCGCAGTGGTACGCAGGAGGAGCCACAGAGCAGCGAGGGCAAAAAGACTGTGGAGATGGAGGGTAGGACGAGGCGAAAAATGATGACTGAATGAGTGAGTGAATGAATGAATAATGAGTGCCAGGTACTAGGAGGTGGGCAGAATGGATGGCTTGGGCAGCTTTTATGTAAATCACCAGAGAGATGGAAGCTGGAACGGCAGCATCGGCGGCGCAGGCACTAGATTCGGCAGCAACAGGTGAAGCTCCCCGTCGCCTGGTTAGTAGCAGGATAGCGAGACTCCTCTAATCCATCGATGGATCCCTGGCAGCGGATACAAGTAGACTTTTGGCAGTAGCCTCAATTGCTGCGTGTTTCTGCGCACCGCTCCACCGTCTTGGGCCCTTGAAGCTTGACAGGCTGCTCGTCTCGTAGCGGCGACACACGCAAAAAGAATAGCAAGAAGGCCATCAGAAACGCCTCCCACATGTCACAGCGACAGGCCTTGACGTCATGACAGCCCGGCTAGATCTTGGTGCATGACGCTATGCAGCTTCTTTTCTATTTTTCTGGGCCGGCACGTCCGCAGCTTCAGGTCGAGACACCAATTCGTCCAGCTAAACTGCTAGGCCTAGGTAAGTAATGGTTAGTGGGCGGTGGGCGATGCTCAACTGTAAATTGGGATTGCCCGTCTTGCTGCCACCACCAGCTGCCATTGATACTCAATTTCACTTTGTACCCCGGTCGACAGCAGCAGCTCTTGTCGATCAGCCCCCCATTGTGGAACGAGCTGGGACGGGAACGTGCCTTAGCAGGCCGTGACAGACAAGGACCTCCCGTGCTGGATGCTCGAGGCTATCGAGAGTACGTGTAATAGATTTGTTGCAGCTCAGGTGTTAGCGGCTAATATATCAAGTATTTTGCTGCTCTGGATAATCAAGCTCGATCAACACAAGCAACGTTCGAGGAGCCGTCTTAAGCGAGCGAGACACGGGTTCTAATTGACCCCAGTCGTGCTGCTTATGCCTGGCTGAGCCTCGTATAAGGTACATGTAGCACGCATCAAGGTCACCACAGGCGGTAGAGCAGAGCTGCTCCCTCGCCTGCCTGCCTCTGCGTGGCACTCTGCCTGCCAATTCTTCTCCTCTCCCACCGCAATTGAGCCAGCTATCATGCTCCATCACCAACTGAGACGGATTGCGCTAATTCCCCATAGCCTCTGTTATCGGAAATGCCAGTGGGGGGGCCTGAGCAACAGTGACGTAACCTTGAGATCGCAGGCGTGAGACCCTGGCACGAGCAAGCATCGCTAGCATCGCCAGGGCTACAGAGAACAGAGCATTAGATGAGCGCATAGCCACAGCAGCTTGTTCAGCCTTGGTGTCTCAGTCTTCCTAGTAAATGGAATAGTACAGATTCCATATGCGCTCGTTGGCCTTTTCTCGCTTGCGCCTAGAATCTGCCATCTTATTAGCCAATCCGGGGCTGATAATGCGGTTCCTTTCGAGGCGTTGTTAACCTCACTCCGCGGTCGTGCTGTCATTCTGGGCTTTTGCCCAAGTAGGCTTGCTAGAAGAGTGATTATACCAATTATGCCTAGTATAGAAAAGCCTTCATCTCGTATTCATCTCATGCAATGAAGTTTATTGTTCAGATGGCAATTGCCTCTCAACGCTAATAAGCCAGCCACGGCGAGTAACTTCGGGTACCTACTTCTTGTTACCAATCGATATTGCTCGTGGAGGGTATCATAGGTGGGTGCCATGGGAGATTCAATTATGAAATGGTATCAAACATTGCACGTCTTTTCACCCTTCACATCATACAAAAGTATGTCAACTTAGGCATCTATATACACGTCCTAGGGTAAGTAGGAAGAGGAAGGATAAAGGCTGCAAAATGAGGACCAACATCCAAGAATTTGAATAAGAACCACCAAGTTAAAAAAAAAAAAAAACTGTACTTTGCGTATATTGCAAGAACATGAAGCCTGTGTGCAAGTAAACCGAGTGTTTACGGCGTATCATTCCTTTTCGTTTTTATTCTATAGCCTACTCGCCTAGCTAAGTTAGCCCACTCATCTTAGCGTCGCTGACAGGAGAAACCTATCTATCATGAACAACACTTTCACATTTTCCTCTGTCCATAATAATATCTGCCTTCCCATAATAATCTGTGCCGACGGAAATCATTGGAGAAGCCACAACTCTGCATTTTTCATCTCTCATCTAAAGACAAAATGGAACGCCAAACTCAATTGCAATTACAGCAAGTGCCCAACTTTAGAGACGTTGGCAAAACCGTCAACCAATTTCTAGGAGAGAGGTCAACCAGCCCACAGCATTCCATACGGCCCGCAGGCAGTCCATCGACTAACAACCCAGCAGACGCATTCGCGAGGGCCTCTTTTACCGCTCCGGAAGGCTAGGTACGACGGTTTTAAAAAGCTTATATCTCAATTTGAACGAAGAACTCTTCAACAGCCACTTACTCGCCGTAAAATTTTGATTAGACGATGCCACCTCTGTGGACAAGGACATCATCCGGGATGCGCTTGAGATGAAGACCGTCATTGATTTACGGACAAAGTAAGCCAAACTACTGCACCACACAAATACGGCTGCTTCGTATATCCGGGCTCATTTGCGTCGAATAGAACAGAAATTCTCAAACAAATCAAGAAGCACCAAGCTGAATCCAGCCAATCTTCCGCCTCTTCTCTCCAAATACAAGGTTTAAACTATCACGGAATCAAAATCAACGGCAAATCATTCGAGAGGCATCTATTAAGCTTGCTATCATGGTGGGACTTCTTGTGAGTATTTAAGCTTTCATCAACCCCCACTCTCCTTTTCTCACGGTCTCAATGCCCGTATTCTTTCGGGCGTCGACTGATGTCAACTTTTCCCACCGTTTCCAGCAAGGTCATCTTTTTCTTCGTCCTCGGATACCGCATAGACGCCATTAGGGTACTTAGCCATCAAGTCATGCTGCCCCGTGGGCTTGTCGGCCTTGGCCTTGACACGCTCGATTACTGTGGCTCTGAGATACGAGAAGCTCTCTCGTTATATACAACTCCCCAGTCGCTTCCATCTGTCGTGCATTGTACACAGGGAAAAGACCGTACTGGTAAGATGAGCTCTCTTTGCGCCTTGGTCTCACGGCCGATTTGCTAACAAGAGCATTATAGGGCTCATATGCGCTTTGGTGCTGATGATACTGAAGATTCCCAGGGCGGCCATAGAGCACGACTACTTTCTCACTGACGCTGCTCTTGTGCCTAGCCGGCCTCAGATGCTTGTAGAAATCCATGAGATTGGCCTGACTGATGAGTGGGCGGGTACCGCAAGCGATATGATTTCTTCGATTGAATCTCACATCAAAGCCAAATACGGAAGCTTAGACGGCTACCTTGACTCCATTGGGTTTGGTCAAGATCAGCGAGCTATGATTCAAGAGACTCTGCTTTACTGAGAGAAATAAGACAGAGAGATGCCCATTGCGTCAAGCTCTGGCATCGGCGTGTAGTAGAAGCAAGCGTTTGCGTCAAGTCTAGGGTTCTATTCCTTTCTAAAGCGCCCCTGGAGCCAGCAGCGATACATTTTTTTCTTCTCAGCTCTGTTAATGAGCAACCGTCTATCAACGCCGAGCTTCTCAATCGTAAATCGTGGCACGTCAACCTCTTCTGAGTTTTCGGTAGCGTCTGGTCCAGACCAGATGCTTGCGAGTTCATCCCTGTCAAAGAAATACACGC
This sequence comes from Trichoderma sp. 2475, assembly GCA_038502285.1. Classification (NCBI taxonomy): domain Eukaryota; kingdom Fungi; phylum Ascomycota; class Sordariomycetes; order Hypocreales; family Hypocreaceae; genus Trichoderma; species Trichoderma sp. 2475. Next base: position 132,860 of record JARPVV010000003.1, on the reverse strand, counting down.
GAGTGCCGTCTCCACGGATGTAAAAATTTTCCTCCAGGTATCGTCCCTTTCGAAAGCGTACCTGGGCTAAATCACCTCTTCCATAGTCCCGGAAGCAGACCAGGCCTCCAGGTTTGAGAGCTTTATAAATGTTCCGCACTGCCTGTGCCCATTCTCGGGGAGACAAGGCAGAAAATACGAAAATCATTATGGCCACGTCTACAGTTCCTTCTTCAACGTCAGGCGGGAGGCTCTCTCCCGAAACATCCCAGACGTCGGCTTGGATGTGCTTGGTATCATATGCGTCGTTATTGCGCATGACTTCTACGGCTTGTTTAGAAAAATCGCAGGCATGGATTTTGAGGTGGGGATTCTTATTGTTGGCCAGCACAGGAAAAGCAGTATTACCCGCTCCTGCACCAACCTCCAAGATGAGTTTCGGGCCAGAGTCCTCTTTGGTTATATCTGCCAATATGGGAAACTCCTGCTGCAGCCACTTGCGGTCTTTGAAGAAATTGGACGTGTTGTTTTTATAGAATTTGTTCCACCACATGGCCGGGTTTGAGTTGAACCTGTCTTTATGCATGTGTTAGTGATGCATGCAAAATAAAGGGTATAGAGATAAAGAAGAAGGATAGATGGTATATCAGATGGGAGCGAAAGAATATTGAAGGTAAGGTTTTTCATCAGAGAATTCAGATGAACTATGCATTGGAATGGGTATCATCATAATACCGAGTCTGAAGACAGTGGCAGAGGACGAGGTAAAACTTACTCTTGTCAAAATCGGACACGGGAGACTGACGCTGCTTCTCTAACTGCTCCTCGGTATACAATTTGTACGCATCGTCAGTCTCCACGTGGTCCCAGGCATTAAACTCGAAGACATCATCTCCGGCTTCCAGAAAACGGCTGCCGAATTGGAAAGGATCGCTCCGTTTCAAGCTCTTGGCCGGATCATGCGATCGATGAGGAGGTACATCGGTCGGAGCCTCGACAGCCTCAACAGCCTCAGTCGCGGCTTTGAGGGCTGTCATATCCTCCAGCCCCGAGGCAGTAGCAATAGCACTGCCCGCTTCCAGGTCGATCATCGCCGCGGCTGGTCTGACAACGCTCAGAAGTTCTCAAAAGGAAATTCGTAAACGTATTTTCGACTTGCAGCGGCGAAGGTTCACCTTCAAAAGCGTGGGCTCTAACGACAAAGAAAGAAAGGAGGTTGGCTGGAGAGAAAAAAAGAAAAAAAAGGAAGAGACAGCAAAAGAAAAAAAAAATTATTCTTAAATGGATTGCTGGGAAAGGTTAGACGTGGGGGCGGGGTTTGAATTTATGCGTAGTAATTGGCTGGCTTCCGTCGGCGTCGGAATTTGTAGCTTTCCGTACGCTATATCGACAGGTGGGGAATGTGGCATAGAGCATGCCATCTATAGCAGCGCGATAGCATCATGGGGAACATCTGTTACTAACTTAACCGCAGCTATCGCTCCAAGCTCACCAGCAACGCAGTAGACACATTCAAAGCCTCTGTCGATCACTTAACGCCCTCAAGGCAGCACTTTGCAGGATTGAACCAAAAAAGCCGTCAAATTACATAGATCTCGCATTGCGTTTTCGTCTTCAATACCGTCGCCATGCCACCGCTGCTGCTTCAGCCACATGCCAGCCTTTCCCACGCCGAAGCCCTACAAGTCGCTCAACAAGCTCCAGAGTTCTTACGAAAGAATCCAGCTTCCTATTCTGCGTCGCCACTGCTGTCATTGTTTTCCCCACCCGAGAACTCGAAGATATGGACGATATATGAGAATCTTCTGCTAGCCTGTTTGCGCACTGGTGATAACACTACTGCGCACCAATGCCTTGAGAGATTGGTAGTCCGATTTGGAGCGAGCGATGAGCGCATTGCAGCTCTTGAGGGCTTAGTGAAAGAGGCCGAAGCAACTGACAACAGTGAGCTTGAGAAGGTGCTGAAAGAATACGAGGCGATCCTGGCGGAAGACAACACCAACGCAGTGAGCACCCAGCAAGTACACGCGACGAACCATTATTTGGGCTAACATGAACAGCCAATTGCAAAAAGAAGGATTGCACTCCTACGTACGCTGGGGAGAACTTCCGAATCGATCGAAGCTTTAGTACAACTTTTAGATTTCGCATCCAACGACGCGGAGGCTTGGATAGAGCTGGCGGATCTGTATCTGTCCCAAGGGCTTTACGGTCAAGCAATCTATGCCCAAGAAGAGGCACTTGTAATTGCACCTAATGCGTGGAATGTAAGCTGCGTCAACAGATACGGTTACCGACTTGAAGAGCTAGATGCTGATGACTCCCCTTTTGTTATAGCTTCATGCCCGTCTTGGCGAGATACTTTTGATGGCTGCTGAATCTGGCAGCGAGGGAAATTCTCAAAGCTATCTTGCCGGGAGCTTAAAGCGCTTTTGCAGAAGCGTTGAATTGGCTGATGATTATCTACGAGGCTACTATGGGCTGAAACGAGTAAGGAAGCTTGTAGTCGGTGTATTACAAAGTGAAACTTGCTGACACTTCATCCTAGGTTACTGATAAACTTCTTAATGGAGATTCCAAAGCGAAGAAATCACTAGAGTCAGATGAGCTCACTCTACCAGAAACATCGATAATCGAGAAGCTCAACTTGGCCGCAACACAGAAACTGGGCGACATTGTGCGAAAATACGACGCGAAGGCTCCTCAATGGCAGGGATACGACGCTGGGGAGGTTGCGGCCGCCCGTGCCTATCTTTCAGACGCTTCACAAAAGGTTGTGCGATGAAATTTTTAAGACTGAGGTTGAGCCAAGATAATAAAGGCTTTCGAGCAACGGCGAGTCTTTATGCCTTGCGCCGCTTTTATGCATTTTACCCCAAAGGCTTCAAATATTCAGAGACCTGTGTTTATGTTTTGTCATTCATCTTTTGAGAATTCACACACTTGGTCAGCGGAATGAAAGTGCATCCGAGACGAGGCGGGCGGGCGTTCCAATCGCTTCATGGGCGCCATGCATGCAAGCAGGGGGGCTGGGAAGAGGATACCCGACACGTGGAGTGACTATCGTGGAACCATTGAGAGCTGTTAAAACAATGGGCATAATGAACATAAAGAGCAAGTAGTTTTGTGGCAAAAACGATTCATATGTGAGTCCACTTTTGCTTTGGATGAAGTCAGTGAATCAAAGCCGTCGTCATCGTACGAGTGCCGGGTGTAACACTGCCTGGTAGTAAAAACCGATGTCAGGTTTGACAGTAGTACTATTTCTTCTTATATTGAGGGAGGGCAAGCAAAATTGCATACCTACCCTCCATACCCGGCATATGCGCTCCAGGCAAGTACTTGATAGATTAAGCGGATACTATTGATGATGTATAGGTATGCTCTTTTGTAGCACTCGGGTAGGTAGCCTGACTGTATACAAGCAGTACTGTCGGTCGATTCATCCGCCTGTCTCACAGCATACGCATACCAAGCATCCCGTGTCGGCCTTCAAGTGGCTCGGGCTCTGCCGCGCTGCTGCCGCCTCATCTGATTTCGGAGCAAAGAGAAGCCTTGTACGGAATCATGCATCGGGTAGACGATGTGTGCTGCAAGCTGCCATAAAAGTAACGACAGCGCACATGTCAAGGGTACATTTGATGCAGCCTCACCGTTGCAGAAACGGGGGACTAAAACAAAGCTCCTGATACTGGCTGCGGATTGGCTGGCATCCAGCGGATACTTGTACTGTACGGATCCCAGGGCACATAGGCTACTACTACACCCAACGTATAAGTCGCTGAGGCGGCACCGCTGGAAATACCTGATGCGGCTTGTAAGCGAAAATTCTCTGAATATTGCCCAAGAAACAAGGGTCTCAAGAACTCTGGACGCCTTTCTTTTTGCCTTGTTCCTCTTCCATCCAAAACTGTCCTGGCTTTCTAGGCTTCCTTTTGCTGCCTGCTCGGTTCATGCAACTCGTGCAGCGCTGTTCCAAGGCATGAGTCAAAAATGGTTGGTGGTTGGGCGTCAATTGTGGGTTTACTTTGGGCTCCGCAGCGTTAGAAAAAAATTAATCCTTGTGACTCCGGATCAACGCCATGGCAAAACCCACAGTTGGCCAGGGTTTTATTCTCGAGGGATCGGTGGAGAGTGGGCGGCGGCAGATGCTGGTGCGTAGTACCCGGAGTTGTAATAGTGTGCAGTGGTGGATACGAGGCTTTCTTTGATATCGATCGATGTGATATCTTTTCAGGTGTTGGTTGTTCAGCATTGTATCGAAGCACGAGTTCCCTATTACTATATTACGAAGTACGGCTGTATAGGTATACATAACCATGCGCCGATTTGGGACGATAGCCAGAGCCTGCGTCAAGATCTGGGCTGCTTTCTTCTGGCACATATATTTAGGCTGTGAAGAATTCGCTTAAGCAACTGATTGCTGTCACCTCTCAGTTCTACCTGATTCACCACCGCCAGGAACACGTATCATGTTACATTGCTCAAGGCTCAGGACATCTGCAGCATCGAGTCTACAGAGCTCCAGTCTCCAGTCGGCCGACATAAGCGCGAAAAGCCTGTATGTGCTCGCAATCGATAATGCCCTCTCCAGCGCATCAGGTCGCGCGTCTATTGGTAACTCGGCTGCGTGCTGCTCATCTTACATATGCGGCACAGCACAGCGCCAATGAGCTGTATGGATTCTGCTTCGAGCGATTGACCACGCCATCGGCTGTCAGCTATCATATGCTACAGCAATTGCAGCTAGAATATGCAGGAGAGCGGAAAGCAGCTGAGATTTGAGCAATCTGCGAGAACAACGCGCTTCACCTGTCGGTGAGCTCCTTCGACTGAGGAATGCTCCAGCTGCTGATCCATCTCGGTATATTGACGCCGTTCACTAAGCACTTGATTGCCAGCACCTCCTATGGGTAGTCAATACCTCATATACGCTGACCAAATTCTCGCCGCCCAGGTGCATGTGCTTAGGAAGCGTGTGCATATCATCAGCAGCCGGAGGAGCGAGAACCCGGCGTAGCTGGGCAAATCTGCCTGTCCAAGCCATGCCTGCTCCTTGTGCTTCTCGAAGAGGAAAGAAACAAGTCATACGCACAAATGAGAGCCGGCCAGCTCATAGACGCACCGCAAAAGGGTAACACCACGGCTCACATCTCACCCACCGCGAGCTGAACAGCCGAGGAAGACGTCTGCACCGCCCTGTTTTGGGCATTTGAGACCCGGTAGTAATAGGTCTTTTGTCACTGCTCTTGAATCATGGCCTGGCCAGACAGAAACAGGGCCTTGCAGAAGCATTTCGTCCGTGGCCGCTGATACGGCCTGGTGTTATTGGTACCCAGCTTCGCACAGCCCATGATGCTGGCATCAGGTATTATCCAGTAGTAATGATTTCCAGGTTGGGTACGGCATCACTGCTACCTTGCCGACTTGCTACCTTGTAAACCTTTTGCCAGCACAAGCGGCCAATCCACGGGCCGAGGACCATCACTTGAGCCTATTATCACTGAAGCAGCACATTTTTCATTTTCTAAGCTCTTCTCTAGTTTGAACACCAGCATCGATAGGTTGTTTACTGCACAATTCTTACAGTCCAACACTGGATGCAGCTGAGGCCCATATAAACTTTTAGCCCCAAGCCTCGTAGGCCCCCTGTGGCGGTCTATGCCTCAGAAGGCCCTCAGCGATTGGATGCTAGGCCACTGCTAGAGCCCCCGAGCCGTCCCGCTGAGCCCAGTGGACAAAGTTCAATCAATGCTTCTGCGTTGTTCACTGCAAGTGCGAAAAATCTCTCCACCCGGGCTAAGATGCGCTGGGCCTCGCCCTTTGGCCTCCTCCCTTCCCAGGTATAATGGGCCCTCGTTTGTTATTCTCCTCCTCGGCGTCTAATACGCCCCTCCTCAACGATTCCCGCCCATTTCCACCCTCAACCCCATGCACCAGCTGCAGGCATCGCCTTCATTGAGTGGGTAGCACAGCCGCTCTGCCTCGTCTTGTTGTCGATACCGGCACCTGCACGCAAGCGCACAGAAACACGCACATCCCACACTCTTCTCACCTCACCTCACTTTTTGTTTCCCTCTTTTTTTTTTCTTCAATCGTGCAGCTTCTCCAACAAAGATCTCAGTATCCCCTCACCGCCGATCACCCGCAGACCCGTCGAGGCTCGACTCTTGGGCTCTCAGTCGCCAGCCCATTCGCCGCCTTGGCTGCTGCGTCTGACACACCACTCGCACATTTTGTCTACCGGCTCTGACTTCTTTCTCTTGCTCCTCTCATTCTTCTCAATTTTTTTTTCTTCGTCGGACTCATAAGACCCTCGGAACCCCCTCCCGCCACTGAGCGCCTTATCGTCCTCACCTTCTTACTCTTCCCCCTCCTCTACGCCTTTGAGACAAGAGGGAGCACTAATCTGCTGCGACCCTATCATCTTGTATCGCCCTATTAGTCTCTTTTTTTATTTTTATTTTACTGTCATCTGGTTGCCCGGCATCTGTACGCGCCTTTCGACGTCTCCCGTCACACTCTCACCTCATCCCTCGCCAATCAGGGCTACGCCTTTGTCTCCTCCAGCTGGACAAGACTTGCCTGGCCTTTCACGCCTGTCACTGTTTGCCTGTCATTGCGTGACCAGCCATCGAGCTGCCTGGATTTCGAGCTCTTCGCCACGTTGCAGCTTGCTGTCGGACTTTTTCTCCTGCGATTTCGGGCTGTCTGACCGGATTTGCTTGGGCTGGCTGCTCTTTATTTCTGGCCGCCGCGCGCCCTAACGCAACCCAACCTCTTCTCCCCACCATCCCTCCCAAGTTCATCTTGGGACAAACGCTCGACCGATCGCCCGCCAGTTCTGTGCGGGACGCGGTGAGTAAGAGGCCAATCTTGCCCCAAGTTGCCTGATATGTCGTCTGCGTCAGTACCGCGTTCAAACCTTGCTGCTCTTCGGCTAGAAGCTGCCGTTCTCTTTTTGCTGTTATTGACTTTTATTGCTTGGTAGTTATCGACACGTGCAGCCCCATCGGCCACAGAACGGCTACGACAGACGGTATAAGCAGCAGCGCCCAGAGCCAGAATACTCAAGCGAAGACGAGTATACGGAAGAAGAGGACTACGACGACTACGAAGAGGACATTGATCCCTCCGATTCTGCATCTACAACCTACGACAGACCAAGGCTGCAAACCCGCCACTCCGAAACGGCCACCGCTCGGCGCCAGCGAGCCCCCGCTAGACAGGACGCTTCCCACCATCAACAGGTGCAGTCTTACGCACCGGCCGCCGCACCGCCCAGCGTGGATCCCTCTGAGGAATACGGCCGCAATGGCCACTATGGCCACTACGGCCAGCACCCGCAACATGCCGCGGGTCGCAACAGCTACTACGGCCGCGGTCATCCAGCTTATCCCGCCCAGCAGCAAAATCATGTAGTGCCTTACATGGGCTACAATGGCGCCAATCAGATGAACCAGATGACTCCGTATGGCCAATACGGCGGAGGTCCATTCTCACCCAACGGCTCAAGCACTGGTAGCTACTATGGAGGCGAGCAGAGGCATATGTATGACATGATGCCTTATGGCGCACCTCCTCCGCCGGGCTACAATTACGGACCGCACGGGGCCCACTACAACGGCATGCCGCCTCACATGCATCCATATCCCCCGGTACCCGCGCCGCCGCCAACTGAGGCCGCCGCCCCTGCATCCCCTGCTCCGGCTCCGAAAGAGCCCTCACCAGCTCCACCCCCGCCACCCGATCCTGAGAAAGAGCGTCTTCAGAAAGAGCTGGCTGACTTCAAGGCCGCGCAGGAGGAGGAGAAGAAATTAAAGAAACAAAAGGAAATTGAGGATAAGATTCGCAAAGATGCGGAAGAAGCCCTTGCCAAGAAGATGGAAGAGGTGCGGTTACAGGCTGAGGAAGCCAAGAGAGAAATCGAGCGTGCTAGGGCAGAGGCTGAGCGCACTGCTCGTGAGAGACTCGAGGCTGAGAAGAAGGCTGAAGAGGATAGACGACGAGTAGAGGCTGAAACTAGGGCTCGTTTAGAGGAAACAACAAGGCTCAAGTATGAAGCGGAGATGAAGGCTGCTGAAGAGCGGAGACAGAGAGAACAAGAAGACCGAGCTCGAGCCGAAGAAGCAGCCCGACTTCGTTTCGAGGCCGCTTTGAGGGCCGAAACCGCTGCCAAGGCGGCTGCTGAGAAGAAGGCGGCCGAGGAAGCAGCCCGGATCGAGGAGCAAACACGCCTTCGCCTCGAAGCGGCCATCAAGGCTGAAAATGAGGCCAAAGCCGCCGCCGCAAAGAAAGCTGCTGAAGAAGCTGCCAGAATTGAGGAAGAGGCCAGACTCCGTGTCGAAGCTGCACTGAAGGCGGATGCTGAGGCCAAGGCCGCGGCAGCGAAGAGAGAGGCCGAGGAGGCCGAGAGGATCCGACTTATACATGAAGAGGCCAAGGCCAAGGCCGAAGCTGAGCACCGAGCCCGGATAGCGGCAGAACAGGCTGCTGCGCAGAAGGCTGCCGAAGCTGTCGCCATCGCCAAGGCGGAGGCCGAGGAGCTTAAAAAGAGAATCCAGGCGGAGACGAAAGCGGCCATTGAAGAAGCCACCAAGAAAGAAGAGGAGGCTGCCAAAAAGGCTGAGCTGGCTCCCATCAAATTCAAGGATGCAGTTGGCCGAAAGTTTAGCTTCCCCTTTCATCTATGCAACACCTGGCAGGGAATGGAAGAATTAATCAAGCAGGCGTTCCTGCAGGTCGACGTCTTAGGACCGCATGTCCAAGAAGGCCATTATGACCTGATTGGCCCTAATGGCGACATCATTCTCCCGTCTGTTTGGGAAAAGGTCATTGAGCCAGACTGGGCCATCACCATGACCATGTGGCCCCTTGACAAAGCACCGCCTGTCGGCCCCAAACTGCCTCCGGGGATGCCACCGCTGTCGCAGCAAAGGCCTGATGGTCATGGTCCTCCCCCGCCGCCGATTGGAATCCCGCCATTTGGTCGGCCACGGCCTAACATCCCAGGGATTTCAATACCGCCTCCACCTCCTGGATGGAACGGCGGGATTCCTCCGCCTCCGCGGGGACCGCCAGGTATATCTCCCGGTATCAAGATTGTGAACGCGGCGCCACAACAAAAGAAGAAGAGCAGCTCCAGCAGCAGCAAGCAAAACACTTCCATGCTCAATTTCTTATCTGGAAAGGCCCCTGCCAAGAAGAAGTAAGTGGAAACAGCACAGTCACTGCACCATACGAACCGTAGCTAATTTCCGGCACAGGACATCAAGCAAAAAATGATTACATTGTTATACGATTATCCACGACCTTTTATGTTCCAAAATTGGATGCTTCGATACGTTTTATGCCATTTATATGAGCGAATTTTTCTTTTCTTTTCTTTTGTTTTTAGTCAACTTACCATGTTTTGAGCGAAAGATTCCCCTCCTGTTCTGCGTATCTGTGGTCATCTTGGGCTCAATCTATCAACGGCATGCGTTTGCACGAGGAGGGAGAAGGCAAGTCGAACCTAGGGTGCGGCACCGACTTACACTGTCTCCCATTCCTGATGGCTTTGACGTTGTTGAAGGCGGGAGATGTTTGGCGCATACTTGGGCGGGTGAATTTGGATACTAAGGAGCAATTGGTGTGGGTTAGATAGGGAGGGCTACGTTTTGATGAAGACAAGATCTAATATTTTGCGTTTTTTTTTTTTTTCTTTTTTTTTCTTTTTCTTCTTCTGGTTAGTTCTTTTCATTTTTACTCTGTTCTGTTTCAATAGGAAGTTGTTGGGTTTGTTCAAATGGGGATGATCAGTTGTCGTGAGTTGAGGAGTCTATCTATCCAGTATATAAGCGGTTTACATCTATCCACTTTGCCTTTTAACTTTGCCGATGTGCTCTATGTTTTTGTTTCGTTATTCATGAGTCGCCCAGAAGAGTCTCAAGCTGATCATTTTGCTAAAGACGCTGCTGAGCTCCCAACTTGTAGTGAACTCGCTTCTCAAAGGCTTCAATCATGAGAGCCGCGATTTTGTCGGATACAGCAGCACTGAGCGCGGCATAAAGCGGGTTGACGAATTGGTATTTGATGGTGAGCTTGACCTCGGTTGAGGGTGCTGCGGACTGGCGAGTGACTGGCGTCAAGTACCACATAGTCTCGAGAGTCTTGAAGACGGCGGACGCATCTTGCGCAGGGCCTCCTAAAGCAGAGCCGCCACTACGAGCTTCGACAGAGACGCCTGGAACGCAAAGCAAGCGGCTAGTAAAGGTCTCGTCAAAGCCGCCCCAGCCGACCTGCAAGTCGGCTAGGGCAGGCCAGCTGCGGCCGGAAGGGTCTGGCGCGGACCATTTTGTGACTTTCGACTGCGAGCAGTATGGCACAAAGGCTGAGTAGGAGTCGACGTCTGCGATGAGCTCGTAGAGGGGCTCGTGGCGGTAGGGGAGAGTGCGAGTGGCGACGAGGCTCTGCTGAGGGCTGCCAGGCAGGGAGATAAAGGCGCGGCGGGGGATTGGAGAGAAGGTTCTCGCTGGGCGTAGTAGAGAGGCTGATGGTTGGAGTGGGAGTCGTTGAACGGCGGCTCGGGCGGCCATTGCTGGGATGCGACGTTGCGATGCGCCTTTTGAGAAATTATAGAAATTAGGTAGAATGAGGGGTATCTACAGAGCCAATGACATGATATATTGATGGGTAAAAAAAAGGTATATAGAGCTAGAAGAAAAAAAGAGGGTAAGAGAGGGAGAAAAACAAAAGAAAATAGGATGCAGTTAAAGTTAACTCGGCTTGTTGTCGCATCAAGAATCTAAAAATGGCTTCCGTCTCTTCAATCGGCGCAAATAATTGGACAAGACGTCACACGGGCTTTCCACCGGCCCGTCTCGCTACCGAAGTTTCGGCGGTAATTCCGTCATGACTCTCCCGCTGAAAGAGCGACGACGCCAGCTGCTGTTTACTAACGCCATCCACCCATAATACGTACCTCTTAGCGGTCGCCTAACCATTTCGCCGTCAGCGTCTAAAGCTCCAGTTCCCAGCTCGCAACTCAGCAAGGCCGCGAAGAACAGGATGAGCTGGCTGGCTCTGCAGCTGCTACACGCATTCATCGCGCCTTGACGGACCCAAACTCCCTCTCTCGCTTCTCGATAATCGCTCCTCGCAGTCTTCTTCAGCTATTGCTTGCGCAGGCCCCACGTGGGGCAATTCGTCGTCAACATGTAAAACGATACAAAGCTGCTTCTTTTGGCGAAAATATATCGAGGATCTAGGGCGCTGATGGTTGGGGTTTATAGGTTCGAGAAGTCTCTCTACGACCTCATCCGAGGTCTGCGCAACCACAAGGGCAATGAGAAGGAATACATCCAGAAAACCCTCAAGGAGTGCCGCGCGGAGGTTCGCACCCAGGACATGGGTTGGTCTATCTGTCTCTCACGCTACGACTGCGACAATGCTGATGTGCTCTTCTTTTCCCTTCGTTTCTAGACCTCAAGGCCACGGCTCTCCTCAAGCTCATATACCTGGAAATGTTTGGCCACGATATGTCATGGGCCTCGTTCCATGTCCTCGAGGTCATGTCCTCGCCCAAGTATCACCAGAAGAGGGTGGGATACCTAGGCGCTGTGCAGAGCTTCCGGCAGGATACTGAAGTTCTCATGCTGGCGACCAATCTTCTAAAAAAGGTGCGCTTATGTCTCTTCAGACGACATCGTTCTCTTCACGGTGGTGGTAAAAATCCAGTGCTGATGGCTGACTCTTGTTTCCATTCTTTAGGACTTGGCTGCCACCACGCCAACAATCATATCCCTTCCGATTGCAACGCTTCCACACGTCATTACTCCCTCTCTAGCGCTATCAACCCTCGCCGACTTACTACCACGCTTGAATCATAGCCATTCCAATATACGCAAGAAGACGCTTGTCACATTATACCGACTCGCTCTTGTGTACCCCGAAGCTCTACGCGCCGCTTGGCCAAAGATCAAAGATCGACTGATGGACCCCAACGAAGATCCGAGTGTGACGGCTGCCATTGTAAACGTCGTTTGTGAGCTCGGCTGGCGGCGACCTCAGGATTTTCTTCCTCTGGCACCGCGGCTCTTTGAGCTGTTGGTGGATGGAGGCAATAACTGGATGGCTATCAAACTCATCAAACTGGTATGTGACTTCACGAAACTTTGTGTGCTATCTGGTGCTTAATTAACCATTGAATCAGTTTGCAACTTTAACACCTCTTGAGCCTCGTCTTGTTCGAAAATTACTGCCTCCTCTTACAAACATTATTCGAACCACTCCCGCCATGTCGTTATTATACGAGTGTATAAACGGTATCATCCAGGGAGGCATTTTGGACAACACAGATGATGTCGCGGGAGCAGATGAAATCGCAACATTGTGTGTCAATAAGCTGCGGGGAATGATCATGGTGAATGGTGACGCTAACCGTAAGTCATCACGACCCAACTCTCTGTTCCTCCTTTTTGATTCTTAAATCAAAATAAAATCGCTTGTCCGCTAACGCAAATACAAAGTAAAATATGTTGCTCTTCTGGCTTTCAACAAAATTGTCCTCACACATCCACATCTGGTCTCTCAGCAAGAAGATGTCATTTTGGAGTGCATTGATAGCTCAGACATCACGATCCGTGTTCAAGCTCTTAATCTTGTCAAGGGCATGGTTACCAGCGACAACTTGGTTCTTGTTGTGAGCCGTTTGATGAAGCAGCTTAAGTCGTCATCGCCGTCTAAGGATCGGCGCCTCCCAGGAAGCTCCGACATCACACCAGAGACTGAATCAGATGACGAATCACAAACCGCAATCATAACGCCAACTGTCCAAGAAACTCAAACTGTCCTTCTTCCCGACGACTACCGAATAGACATTATCGAAAGAATTCTCTTCATGTGCTCCAAAGACAATTATTCGAGCGTACTGGATTTTGATTGGTATATCGACGTCCTGACGCAGCTTGTTCGTATGGCGCCTGTCCCTCGAACATTTGACGCAAACACCGGAGCCGCACTGCCGATACGACAACAAATCGACGTTTCTGAAAAGATAGGAGACGAGCTGCGTAATGTCGCTGTGAAAGTGAGGGCAATGAGGGCCACTGCTGTCAGAGCTGCCGATATCATTCTCGATCAGCTGCTTTCCGACAATCCGGCTGGACATCCACTTACTTCGGGGGCTTTGAAGTCGGCTATATGGATAATCGGCGAGTACTCTGTTCAGCTGGCCATACCAGATGACAGTCTCAACGGACTTCTTCAGGCCATTCCGAGAATCGGGAAGCCAGAGATATCAGCGGTAGCCCTCCACGCTACCGCCAAAGTGTTCTCATCTATTGCGGGCAGCGAACACGAGCCTTGGACTTCAGAAAGGAAATCAAGGATATCGCTCCTCCTGGCCCGCATATTGAACGTATTAGAACCGCTCGCTCTTCATCCAAATCTAGAAGTACAAGAGCGAGCGGTAGAGTACATAGAGTTACTCAAGTTGACTGCAGAAGCTGCTTCAGGACAGCCCGCGTCTACGGATGAACTCGACCAGGAGCCACCTCTACTGCTAACCCAAGCTATTCCATCTCTGTTCAACGGCTGGGAGCTCAACTCTGTTGCAGTCAATGCACAGAAAAATGTGCCCCTGCTTGAGGGCTTGGATCTGGACGAGCCGATACACGGCGACCTAAACCGACTTTTATTCCAGACTGATATCATTACACTCCAGTCTGATGAGGCTGACGATTTTGAGGTTTACTATCATCAGCGACCACCGCCTTCGAGCATATCATCTTCAGCACCAGCCATTAGCAGGCTAGCTGATCCAGATGATGATATGGCAAGTTCCTACCAACAACTCAGTGAAGAGAGCTACCTGGATGCCGATATTCTCGCGAAAAGGAAAGCAGAGAGGATGGAAAAGAACAAGGATGACCCCTTTTATATACCGAGCGATAACATCCTCAGGACATCAACACCCATTCACAACATTCTCCAGAACAACAATGGCGATTTGGATATTGATTCAATCCCTGTTATGCAGCTGGACCTTGAGAAAATTGGCGGTAGTTCTCTTGCTGCGCCTTCTCGACCGCAGCCACGACTACGGCAAAAAGTACTGGTGGCTGCAGATGAAACGATCGAGGGGAGCGATAGCGGCACAGGGCGACAAAATGATTCGGAGAATGGTTCTAGTACCCTTGCCAAGGCAAAGGCCAAGAAATCAAAACAGCACTCTCTCTTACAGGTTGATTCCAGCACTATTGGATCCTTCAGCCTAGAAGAATGCGATGGCTCTAAGGGATTCGACTACGAGAGGCAGCAGCGGGAAGAGGCGGAGATGCAGCAGGCCATGAAGGAGGTGGAACGTCTACGGCTGGAAATGCAGCGCGCTAATGAAAGGATCCAGATGGCTCAGGGGGCAGACGTGCAAGGCGTAGTCGTAAAGAAGAAGAAGAAGAAGGCCCTGTCGAAGAAGACGGTAGAAGGAGAGGATGGTGAAGCTGCAACGAAGGTCAAGCCCAAGAAGAAGAAAAAGGCAGTGGCTCAGACGTCAGAAGGTGGTGAGCTTAGTGGCACAGCTTCAGATACGCTGGACGGCGCTCCGGTGAAGGTTGCTCCGAAGAAGAAGAAAAAGAAGGCTCCTGTCGTCGTAGAGGCCGAAACTGCAGACTGAAGATGGGACTTTGCATAGCGCTTTTCTTTAATGAGTAGTACAGAAGCAGGACACTCTATCTTCTTCTCTCTATGAGGCAACAAATTTCGTACATATGTAGGCGATTTTACATATAAAAAAAGGAGGGAGCTTTGGCTTTCATTAAAAAGAGAAGTTGAAGCACCGTATATTATTTTATCATTCTTGTTTTCCCATCTCACTTTATGTCACCGATGAACACGTATGGAAGCAATAAAAGTTGTAAGAAAAATATTTCCAAAAAGAAGATCAAAAAAAAAAGGTAAGAAAGATGAAGAGAAAAAAAAAATCAAGGTAGTGTAGCACATATATGGCATCTCAGTCCCTCTCCCATACATAATATACCTCCCTTTACTCCGGATCCAGCCAACGCATCTATCTATCTACCTTTCCTGCATACCAAACTTTTTTATTTCTTTTTCTCCCTTCCTACACAACAGAAACGGAAAAAAAAAGAGAGCCCTGCCGATTTCGTCATTTGGCCCTGGCCAACCCACAAACACAAAGCACAGGAACATTTTGTCACTGTGCGTAAAGCCATAAATGCAAAGGAGAAGGAACTCTAGCGAACACCTCGTCATATCTGGAGATCACTAGTCTTCCATGGGCCTGTCCTCTAGAGTCACGCCACGAGAGGAGTCCTGCGCTTGTGCTGAGGGAGCTATAGGAAGCCTTGGGCCAAATTTGGCTGCGGCACCTCTGCCCAGGCTGTCTCGCTTGTCCAAGACTGGTTGTTCGCCATCAATTTCTGACTTGAGAGGGGATCCGTTTGTGGCATCAGGAGGGCTGGTGCTGCCATCCGGGCCGGGGACTTCCAAGCTGGAGCGCTTGATGGCGTTCAAGCTTCCTAGACTACTTCGGTGGCGGTCAGCGGCGGTCGGGCTGGTCTGGATGGGAAAGCGAGTCTCAGGGCCTCCGCTGCTTCGCTCTCGTCGATGGCCTCGCGGGCCAGGCGCAGGGCTGGTGGCGCGGCTTCGTGAAGCACTGGCCTTCTCCAGCAGAGCCCTGTTCCGCTCCTCCATCAGGGCTTTCCTGTTGCTTTCATCGGTGCTGATTGCTCGAGGGCGGTTCGTTGTGACGGAGATGGTGTGGTTGAGGGTCGACATGCGCTTAAGCTCGGTGAAGATGGCGTCTTTGTGGGCAAAGAGATCGCGGACAAGTCGGCTGGCGTGCTTCTCTTCCATTGTGAGAGAAGTTTCTGTTCGTGGGCGGAGGATGCATGGTGCCAGGTGGGCAGCGAGCGCCGCAACATATTCTTCATCAGCCGATGTAAGATCAATGAGGCGAGTAAAGTGATTCATGCAGGCATCCAAAGTGGCAATGTTGGTCAATCGCAGCTGTGAAAGAGTCTGTTGGAGTACGGCAACGCGAGAGGCTTCTGATGAATCGGTAGCTGGGGTGGTGTAGATAGTTCGGACAATTTCGTAGACGTGAGTAGAAACCAGAGAATCTATGAGAAGGGTAATGAACTATTAGTACATGGGAGTTCTCAAGTGATAGATAAAGCCAAGCTTGCTTACCAGGGAGCTCGAGCAGATAAAGCTTGAGAAGGCTTGCAACGGTAGGAATGTCAAACTCGTCAAACACCTCTGGGGGAACCGGTTTGCCGTCGTTGATCTTGACTCGCAGTTTGTGAGTCTGAGCAAGGGGGACATCCAACAGCCACACTCCTCGTCTCGCTTCATCGCCTTCCAAGTCAGGATAATGGTTGTCGAGATAGGTCAGAATAGTGGTGATGATAATGGGAACACGTTTCTTATCCGCCCTCGCGCGTGCCTCCAAGTCAACGCCAAAAGTCTGTTCATCGACCTTGTTGTAGTAATTCTCATAAACGGTGACCTTTGGAATGAAACTACCAGTGCGGTAATTCTCCAAGAGGTATCGGAGATCTCCTAGGGGCTGCACAGTCTCCTGGAAAAGCATCATCTTGTCGACAGATGACTGCAAGCTGGGGATCACATTGCCAATGGTCCCAGTAAAGTCGAGGATGACGGTCTTGATGGCCTTTAGCCTATCAAGCTCACAGCGCTCAAGGAACTTGAGGTGCAGGAAGATGAGTTCTTCCAGCTCGCAACGGAGCTCGTCGAGCTTCTTCACACTGGCTTTGTACTTGTCATCGGCTTCCCTTGCCTCGCGCTGCAGTCGCTGGGGAGGAGTTTCGCCAGGACGAGAATTGTTGAGCACATTCCAGTTGGACAAGTATTCGCTCACGGTTCCAACAACAGGCGAGTCGCCAGCATCGGAGCCCGTGGTGGGCATGGAGAAGGTTCGGCCCAGCTGCTGCTTCTTCTCAGGGATGCCCGCAAGCTGGAAAGCCTTGGGTCTCCATTGATAAAACATCTTGGAGGAGTTGGCAAACGTATTTCCAACATTTCCAATCAGGCGAAGCATGCCGTTGGAGATGAGGTCTTGTCCAATTCTCTCGGCATAGCTGACGCTTGTCGTACCCATGCTTCGCTGGAGGTACTCGACGATATCTGAGCCGGCCGAGGTGTTGAGATAGGTACCCAGGATAGGGACTTTGGTTTCTCCCATCTTGATTGTCGATAGCATGTTGGATAGAATTTTCTTCATCTGCTCGGTCTGATAGACATCGTCGCCAATCTCAAAAACCTCTTCACTTGGAGGCTCCTCTTCCTTGTGAGGCTGAACCTTGATCTCGGGGATGGTCGGATTCGGCTGGGCCTGCTTGGGGCTGGACTCTGGATCCTGGAAGGCAAGCTTATTCTCCTCTTCCAAATCTTCCACCAGTCGGCACTTGTTGAAATAATTCGATCGAAGCTTCTTCACCACTTCGGCCTGTTTGTCGTGCGCCTTGATTCGTATCTGAAGGACGTCTTGGGAGTCTTGGATCCGAGTCT
Source organism: Trichoderma sp. 2475 (assembly GCA_038502285.1). NCBI lineage: Eukaryota > Fungi > Ascomycota > Sordariomycetes > Hypocreales > Hypocreaceae > Trichoderma > Trichoderma sp. 2475. Next base: position 115,349 of record JARPVV010000003.1, on the reverse strand, counting down.
CGTGAGCATCGCACCATCTGGAAAAAGGGTTGACAACTAGATCGCGAATGTTTTGAGCAATTCGAATGTGGTTTTGAGAAGCTTCTTGCATCTCTGTTCGCATTCCATCGTAAGCCTTTACGCCGCGAGAATTAGCGAAACCCTAGTCTAGCGAATGCAAATCGTTGCGACAAAACCTAGATTAAAAGACCTACCTTGCGAACTGTAGCGCCATCGTCTCGACCGAAGCCCCCAGACAATTTGTCTGCGGCCGGCGCAATATCACTCAGGCGCTGTCCATAAGCCTCCTCGGCCTCAGCGCGCAGCCGGGCTATGGTGAGTACCTGGCGGTCTTCCACCACACCCTGCTGCAGCTTGCTGAAGAGGACACCAAGCCCTGGTTGCTGTTAGAAAATGGCGGTCGCATGCAGCTGTTGGAAGCCGAAAGGGGGGGGAAATACCAGCAGCATAATCGTTCGACCAGAAAGAATCGGCGAATCCAGGCATCGTTATCTATTCGTTGTTTAAGCGTCGACTCGTGGTATCATGCGGTAGGTGCGTCGTATCGTCGTGGGGCTGCTGAGGAGGGGGTTTAGCTCTCTTCGCTGGCGAGCAAATACGAAGAGGGAGAAAAACCTTCAAACAGCTCTTTTATCGTAACACCCAGAAGCTTCTATGCGGTAAGGAAAAAAAGAAAAAGAAGTCGTCGCTCGCAAGTAATAGGGGCGTCGAAGAAGGAGGCGCAAGTGTGCCACAAGAATTGAAGCGGTCGCCTGTCAAAGTTGCGAAAGAAAAGAGGCCTGGCGAAAGCAGCAACAAAAGAAGGATCCAAGCCGGGGGAATAGAACAAAGACGAGGGCTAAGACTGGAGGAGAGCTTCGCAGAAGGCTCGAAAATAAGGAGAGGAAAGGCTGTGCTCCGCAGTGAGCAGACGTTAAATGTCGACTGGAGTTGGTTGGAGCAGGTGAGAGGCTCACATGGAAGAGGCCCTCCAGCAGCCAGGGATCAAACTAGGCCTAGGAGAAACCGCCATGGCAGGAGACCTACGGCCTACGGCACTAGCACCACCAGGTACAGCGTCTGGTGCTTCTGCAGGCTGCGATTAGCGCATACGAGCTGGTGGTGCAGGGTGGTGCAGCGCAGGGTGGTGCTGGAGGGGCGCGCTGCCAGGAGAGGTGCAGAAATGCGCTGTACATTGCCCGATGTGGCGGGCTGTTAGGCGTTTGGCGGGCCGTTGTCTGGCATCCCCTATTGGTGCAGCGCACAGGGTACGCGTTTATCAGGTACCCGACCTCGAATCGCCATCTCTCTGCGGCGGGCCTAGCAGCATCTTTGGCGCTGACTGTGCTGGCGAACCACGAGCATAGACAAAAGAAACCCACGAAGCGGCGCTTCGCAGACCGTTTTCCTGTGGCCGACCAACCAGCAGCGGCTTTATTAATAGCACGCATGTAGTCATGCTATCTGTACGCAGTACTAACAATTCCTTTTCTCTCCTGCGCCTCTAGGGAGCATAGCACTATGGACGGAATGGCATAGAATGAAGTACCTGCTTGGCATGTACCGGCATTGTGCATGATATACCCTGCTGGCGCTCTGCAAATGTTGTACGAAGCTCCTGGTTTCATGTGCTTACCTACGTTTTGATGAAGGGACGCATCATCATCTCGGCATCGTTGACGAAGCACGGACCAGACCAGCTGCTGAAGATGTCGGATTGCCAGAAATACGAAGATTCCTGTTCCGTAGATCCCGTATATCAATGGTTTTCTTTCTCTCGTCACATTTCACCAACCGGGGTTGCAGCAAAGGCAGGCCTCGCTCAGCTTGGATCTACTGTACGCTGCGCACCAAAATTTGCGATGGCTTGCCCATGTGTGGCACTTGTCAAACATGCGCCGCTAGTCAGCTTAGAGAGATAATTTGGAGTTAAAAGTGCCTCGTTTCAGCTGTCAGTCAGCCATGAAGTTGAATTGTGTGCTATATTAGGGAGCAGGCGGGTCGGCCACCGCCAATCTAAGGATCTCGCACAACAACCTATACATAGCTAGGTACTCACAGCAATGCTAGGATCGGTGAGGAAAGGAAAGAGTTTCCGGACACAGACAGCTGCTGCATAAAGGAGCTTGTCTGTTCGGTTCTCCGCCCATATCCTCGTATATCAACTGCGGTGACCGGTAGCGCTTAGTGCCTTGCTTTGCAGCTCCATATTAGTGGATGCGCGTACATGCCGCCGGGCCTGGTGCTGTATGCCTTGGGGCTCAGCCTCACGGCGGAGCACGATTGCTCTGTATTCTCCGCAAAGAGGCGTTGAATGCAGTCTTAGTATCTGCTACTTGTTCAAGCGAACTCAATGCAGCATGATTTGGCGTACTGGCTACTTTGCCACGTTATGGCGCTGTAGAGAAAATTGTACTAACGCAATTGGGCAACTCAGCATCTCAAGCGCTGCGAACCACTGACAACTGCCAACAGAAGGCCTGCCGGATTCTTGCAATCTTAGTTAGATCTTCAACATTACTTAATCAAGCTGATGATGAGAAAGAGATATCTATAATCAATAGATCGTTCAATAGATCCCTCAGGCTGGGTGGTAGGGCATTACGAAAGCATCCAGCTGCTACTAATGGGCTATACCCCCGCGTTATCTACAGTGACCCTGCTAGCAAGCCAGCCTCGGCAAGATAGCCGTCTAAAACGCGCCGTCGCCTCCGTGGCTAGAAACCCCGATTCAGCGCTGAATGCATGCATTGGCAGTCCATAGAATTTGCCAAGAAATGGAAGATGCCATATAGAGAAATATGGAATTTATCACCAGCCTAGTCCTCAAGACTGCTATCATGTTGCGAACAGAAAAATGCTTGTGCGAAATCTACGCGGTGCATGTCTATGGATTGATTCATTATCTAGTCCCCTGCCATCCACCAGATAGTGTCACCCAGAGGTCCTTTTGTAGCGCCGAATCAGGAAGATGGCGTGCTGCTCAACTGTATAAACTCCGTGATCATGAAACCTCTTGTTCCTTCTCCCTCTTCTCGATAGCTGCTTCACAACGCCGCGATGAATCCACGAACTGGCAAATCGTACATGGACCTGCCCGTGTCGGGCGCGGACACCTACTATGGTCGCGTGCATGAAGAGCCACGCAAGCCAAATTTCAAGCGGATAGCTGTCGCTCTCTCCCTGGCCCTGGGCACCATCGGCATGCTTTATAAGCCGGCTTTCCAACACTATCAGCGAATCGCCAACGATTGCTCCAAGACTCTCACCGTCGACAAGAGGGCGCAGAGGGTTCTCACGACCACTCCCTTGATTGGTAGGAAATCTCCTGCGCGCATCAGAAGATACACGCTCGGACTAACGAACGCTGCGCTCTCAACTTAGATGGACACGTCGATTTCGCCGTCTTCCTCCGCGGTGTTTTTGATAACCACATCGAGGGCGATGATTTCGCAGGCGCCTTTGAAAATGGAACGCTCAGTGGTCATCTTGACCTCGCGCGACTGAGAGCTGGTCGCTCGGGCGGTGCGTTCTGGAGCGTCTTCGCTCCGTGCCCAGACACTGGAACGGACTTTGCGGACGAGAATTATGCTGCCAGTAGGATCTCATTTACATTTTGCCTTATTCTTTGCACAGGTTGTTAATGATAGTCTCATGATGGCAGGTCTTCAGTTCACGTTGCAAGCAATCGATACCATGAAGAGGCTCTTCACGGCCTACCCCGATGACTTTGCTCATGATGTAAACGGCGCCGATGCCATCAAGGCCTTCCGAAGAGGAAAACTGGTTTCGCCCCTGGGCATAGAGGGCCTGCACCAGATCGCCAATCAGCCTAGCAACCTGCGCCTGTTTCGCGATCTTGGTGTGAGGTACGCAACGTTGACACACAACTGCCACAACAAGTACGCAGATGCCGCTCTGCAGAGCAACCCATTTAAGAAGGCAACCCCAGTCTGGGGCGGTGTTAGCCCTGACGGACGAAAATTGGTCCACGAGATGAATCGGATTGGCATGATTGTCGATCTTTCTCATGTCAGGTAAGGAGACTCCACAATCCATTCAGGTATATATAGTTCTTCGCGTGCTGACTCTTGATGCCTTTGCTCGTAAATAGCGAAGATACAATGATTGATACCCTCGGTGGAAAAGATGACTGGGAAGGATCCAAGGCACCCGTCATTTTCTCGCACAGCTCGGCTTTTAGTATCTGCCCTCATCCACGCAACGTCAAAGACCATGTCCTGCAGCTGGTGAAGAAGCGCAACTCCGTGGTGTTGGTCAACATTTACCCTGGATTCATCTCCTGCTTTGACGAAGGCAACGAGAATGGCGTTCCCACTGAAGACACTGAGAACGCTACACTGGAAAAGGTCGCCGATCACATTACCTATATCGGAGATCTCATTGGTTACGATCACGTTGGCATTGGATCCGACTTTGATGGAATTGACAGGGTGCCTGAAGGACTCGAGGACGTTACCAAATATCCCGCTCTGATCGCGGAGCTCTTACGACGAGGAGTCAGCGAGAAAGACGCCGCAAAGGTTGTCGGTGGTAACGTCATTCGGGTTTGGAAGGAAGTCGACGCAGTATCAGCCCAGATGATAGCTGACGGTGCCTCCATCTTGGAAGATGAATTCTAAATCTGCAATAGATGTAGTCATATGTAGCATCTACTCGTGCTTTTTATTTTTGTTCATGTACACATAATATACAAAGCCTAACACATGTAGGCTACTTCCTTTTCGAGCATTTACCCACCCTTAAAAGTCGTAAAGTGCAAACTCCATTGCGTCCTCCTTTCGTTTTCCAATTCCAGTTCAGCCAGACATAATCTAAGCCCTGCGATCCACTCTGTTGAGCTTGTTGGCCGTTGCAGTCTGTGTTCTTGTTCGTTGACCACGGGCTGGCAGACCCATGGCATGCCGTCTGCCTCTGTACGATCCGATATCCTTTAACCGTCTTATGTTTTCTTGTACTTGTCTTCTTGCGTCCGTCTCTATTGTCATTTGCGATAATTCGGCTGTAAGCGAAGTCACTGTCCTGGGCGCCAGTGAGCCGACTTTGGCGAGGTTGTGAATCGAGTACTTGGCCATGATGCGGGCGGAGGTAGTCGGGCCCAAAGCATAGAAGGACTCGAGGGCTTTCTGTTTATTCAGTTGTTAGAGTCGTACATTTAAAAGGGAGCCTCGTGAAGGAATCGTTCGGTTCGTGGGGTCTTTTGTACCTTGACGAGCTGTCCCTCATGGAAACTGACTCCCAATATGAAGACCTAAAGAAGAGTTGGCTTAGCGGCCGTTACCATGATTACAAAGGAGGCCAATTAGTACCATTTTGAATCTCTATATCGAAACCAAATCAACGTCGAAAAAGACAACACCGCAATGAGCCGCCCTCTTTGTGCTTCCGAGCTAATATCACGAAATCTCTCTATAGCGGCTTGAATGAAAGATTCGCGGCTAGCCGGGTAAATGCTGGTTAAACCTGGCGCGTGGGTGTATGAGTTCTGCGCCGTATCAGGCAGGCCAAGGGGTCCTGTGGGGCTTGAAGACACAACTGCAGCCACTGATGCTTGTAAGCGGGCGGCGGGGAAAGGCCTGAAACGGACCGAGCTGTAAGGTACAAGTATATGTGTCCATCTCCCAGCTCTCTGCCGCCGGACTCATTCCTGTTTCTTCGATATCACGACTCGATATCACCGAATTGAGCAGTCATCATGTTTAGCTTCAGGCGGCTGTTTACCACCGCCATTGTCCTGGTGGTGGGACTGCTGTTCTTTGTCCGCACGGCCGAGGCGGCCAAGGGCCCCAAGATCACCCACAAGGTCTACTTCGACATTGAGCAAGGCGATCAGAAGCTCGGCCGCATCGTCCTGGGCCTCTACGGAAAGACTGTCCCCGAGACCGCTGAGAACTTCCGAGCTCTTGCTACTGGCGAGAAGGGCTTTGGTTATGAGGGTTCCACCTTCCACCGTGTTATCAAGCAATTCATGATCCAGGGTGGTGACTTCACCAAGGGCGATGGCACTGGCGGCAAGTCGAGTAAGTTCTTTCCTAGACGAGGTGTTGTTGTTGTTGTTATTGGGTGGATATGGTTGATTAACACTGGCTTCTCTAGTCTACGGCGACAAGTTCAAGGATGAGAACTTCAAGCTGAAGCACACCAAGAAGGGTCTCCTGTCCATGGCCAACGCCGGACCCGACACCAACGGCTCCCAATTCTTCATCACCACCGTTGTTACTTCGTAAGCCTACTCTTATCTTCTGGCCTCAACACCAATAGCGAGATAATGATTAGAAATCTAACACTCAATTCACAATAGATGGCTCGATGGCCGACACGTCGTCTTCGGCGAGGTTCTCGAGGGTTACGATGTCGTTGAGAAGATTGAAATGACTCCCACCGCCTCCGACCGTCCCAAGGTGGAAGTCAAGATTGCCAAGAGCGGCGAGCTGGAGGTCCCTCCCGAAGGTATTCATGTCGAGCTCTAAATATCTTTACCACATCTTACATCGTCACTCCAACTCTTCAATCAATCAATCAATCAATCAATCCAATTTCCGTCACGGACGTGCTGATGAGTTTGGTCTTCCATTTCAGAGCTTTACGGAACGGCTGGCTGGGCTGCTGGAGCTTCCGACGATGTTGACGCAGCAGCGACGGGAGTCAAGTCGTCTGGTGGATTTGGAATGGGCTATGTGCTGGTCATTGGAGCCGTTGCTGTTGGCGGCGTTGGTCTTGCGCTTCGCCTGAAGAACGCTCGCACCGCTGGCTACACAAAGGCGCGATCATGATGTAGTAAAATATGAGAACCGTGTGAATAAAATGCTAGATTCTGGCTACAAGACATTGCGAAGCATTTATCTCGTAGTTAGATCCTAAACAATCCATTCGGTAGGATCTTACCTATTCTTGTTTGAAAGTAGAGAAAGTTGCCAAGCAAAGGTACTTAACGCCAAGTTGCCGTCACGTGGGTCGCGCAACTGCTAGTTTGGTACGGAGTAGTTGAGAGGTCCGCTTTAGGAAATATGCATCGCAGCCAATTTTTTTTTTTTTTAACAGAGCCAGTCGCTCACCCCATATTCAACAAGAACGCTTACAATTATAAGAAAAGAAGTTGGGGAAAAGACGGTACAGGGAAGCAATAAATACAAAGAAAGAAAAATGAAGGTTCTCAGTCTCAACTTCCTTACTTGCGCCGTCAAGGCCTGCAAGTCATCGTCCAACTCGTATCCTTTACACCCTCAGGACGCAGAGCTCGTGCAGGATGAGATCGAGCTCAACCCGGATATGCTGATCAACGTGCTGCCACGTTTGGACTGGACAGCCCTCCGCACGACATCATCAGAGGTAGGTGGACGTCTTCTATATGTGAAAATCCTTACCTCACGATGGCTGGCCGGTGGACAGTATGAGCTGACTCGAATTCTTTGCTCCTTGAACAGCTGGGCTTTCCTGCGTTGCCAGAGCAAGCTCCTACACCAGAGGAGCTGCAGGCTGATGAGAAAACTATGCGGGATCTTCACCACTTGTTGCTGGAGACTCAGATTTCCGAGGGAAAGCTTGTGTGTGCCAACTGCGGGCATCAATATGCTGTGAAAGAGGGCATTGCAAATTTCCTACTACCAAGCCACCTAGTGTGAGTATACATGTGTGCAGCTGACAATTTAGAGCCGCCTGGGCTAATACGTTGCAACAGTTAGAGTAGTCAAGCATGAGAACATCAAAATTAGAACTTCAGGATTTTCGGAATGATAGGAGTATAGGCGTTTGTTTGATCATCATGTATGGCTGGAGGAGGCTGGGTGGGAGAAGAAAAGAAAAGGGTCATACTTCATACGATTCAATCTACCTATGTCACATCATTTTCGGCATAGGACAAAGTATCAAAGCATGTTATTCGATATGATACACACGAAAAAGCAATGCATTTCCCACATTCTAAATTAAAGAGAAAAAAACTACTGTTACAGGATCCTTAAAGCACAGACTCGCTACATGATATCTTGCTGAGTGCGCAGTGTATTATCATTACTGATTCTTCTTCTGTGCGGCAGGGCCCATGTCTTTCTCAAATGCACCATATGAAACTTCAAGGCTGCCGAGGGCTTTGATTCCAACACTGAGAATAGAAAGCAGAACAATGGCGGTGATGAGGGCCATAAAAATACCTATATTTCCTATTAGTCTCTATAGGGACGAGTGGATAAAGCTTGCTCCATACCGGGAGTAAAGAACTGGTACTTCTCGAAGAGAGGAAGCTTGTCCCAGTCAGTCTTGTTGTCTCGTTGTTGCAGCTGGGCGCTCTGGACGTGTCTCTTCAGGTCCATGCGAACGGGGTCAACGAAATCGGGTTCGTAAGTTGGCTCATGTGGTGTGGAAAAAACGACGATTGTGTAGCTGTTGTCCGCAGTGGCCTTTGCAAGGCTTCGTGCCAGTGTATCATCTGCTCTCAAGTTAGCCACATGAGAGATGAAATGTTGCGTTTTCGGCACGACATACCGTTATCAGAGAATGATCTGGCTCTGTCCTCTACAGACAAGGCTGCCAGGCGGATCTCGTCTACGGGGACCATTTTATCCTTCTTGGCACACGCAAGTTTGATGTATTCTGATAGATCAGCACCCGCCAAATCTCCAACGACCTCAGAGACAATGGCTTTTCCGTTAATTCGGCTGTCTTCGACGGCTTGGCAAAGGTGTGGCATGGCACAGCCATTAGATCGTCGGAGGTCAGCGGCGTTCAGGCCAGGCTGAGAAACAATGAGATATCGGTCGGTTGGGCATGTCGACAACACATCTTTCGCAAAGCTCAGTACTGAAGAGCTCGATTGAATCTGATCCGCGCTGGGAGCTTTAGCAAAGCTGGAAACTTGTCAGTGGCTCCGTCTAGCATCCAGAAGTAGTTATCGGTGGCTGCCCTTACGGAGAGGTTGACAAAAGGATCCAAGGTGAAGAGTCGCGAAAGGCGTTTGCTGCGCCAGACAGCGCCAAAAGGCTCGCAATCGTCTGAAAATGCATGGCCGGTCGTGTGTTGTGATGCTGGCCTGCAGACAGTCTGGGTTGCAGATTAAGGGCCGAGACTTGGAGCTTCGGGGATGCGACAGCGCGCTACATCATCCTCCGATTACGTATGCAGCTATCGCGTTTATTGCAAAAACCGGCAAGGCTAAAGTGGATCCCTCGCAAGTGTTTAGATTAAGAGACAGCCCATTATATTATGGAATGCGCTAATACTAAGCGGGCAATACACCCTGCAGCACTCCTAAAAGTAGCTGCTAAATATTTTCCAGGGCGACCAGTAAATTTTACAATAGCGACGGTGCCAAAGCCGCACCAAGAATTGGCATCACAGGAACAATGTTTGCGAAGCCGAGGCCGAAGAAGAGCCCCCTGCCTCCGCCGAGCAGGAAGCGCAAATTTGGCGTTGAACAAGTCTCTTTCGACTTCGACGCCAGAAACGAATACCTGACTGGCTTTCACAAGCGGAAACAGCAGCGTATCAAACAAGCACAGGAAGAAGCCGCTAAAAAGGCACGGGAGGAGAGAATAAGAACAAGGAAACAGGTAATTGATACTCTAAAAGTTGTCGCTTTGCCTCTGATTAATCGGTCTAATTGTATGCGTTGCCAATAGATTCGTGATGAACGCATGAAAGAAGTCGAGGAGCATGTTGAGCACGTCAATAAGCTGCTCCGGGAATCTGGAGCGATTGAGGAAGATGCCGCTGAGCAGTCAGATGAAGATGCCAACGAGGGCGAGTGGGACGGATTTCCAGACCGGCCGAACCTGGACATTGTTGACCACGAAGAAGAATATATAGACGAAGATCGATATACAACAGTCACGGTCGAATCAGTGTCAATATCACGGGATGGCTTGGAAAGACCAACGAGGCCGCAGGAAAAGGCAGAGGAAGACAAAGATGAGGAAGCAGACAAAGCTGACCAGGACGACAAGTCAGCAAAGAAGGGCCCAGCACGACCCAAGAAGAAGAAGCAAAAGTTTCGCTATGAGTCAAAGATAGAAAGGCAGCTGGCAGGGAGGAAGCAAAAAGCAAAGAAGAGTGCAAAAGCCAGTGAGCGCAAATCGAAATGAAGACTTTGAGAAAAAAAAATTAGTTGGCAGCTTCAGCAGCGATCTATAGATACCCCAAGCCGAAAGAGAGAGGACGAGAGAGGAGACAAAGGACAGGGCGACGAAACACGTAATTCTTGAAATGCTGCTGCTGCTAAACATGCGCTTCCTTATGACATTTGAATCTTGTCTATCAACACGCCTCCATCCTGCTATGTTCCTTGGCGGTTCCTACAAAGGTCCAACCGCACAACCGTGGTGTGGGGCGATAAAAAGGTGTGCTGGCTAAGAAAGTACAATTAGATGTTTCCGATCTCATTCTGAAGCTCCTCCAGCTCCTTCTGCAGGTCCGCATGTTTCTTTGCCATTTCTTCGTATTTCTGCTCCCACTGATCGCGCTCATTCTCGAGAGCCTGGACCTTGCGCTCGAAATGTCCGGCCTTGACATCAGTTTGTCGAAGCCTGTAATAAATCTGTTAGCGACTAGCTCGATACGATAGGATGACGGGGTAGTGAAAGGTGTCAAAGAGTCGCGGATCATATGGCAGCCAACATACTTCTCGTTGGCCTCGCGGAGAGTCTTGTCGGCCTCCTCAGCCTCGTCTTCTAGTAGCTGGAGTCGTCGCTGCAGTGTCTCCTTCTGGGTTCCAGACTCCTGTCCCTCGTCGGCGATCTTCTTGAAGTCCGTGATGGCGGTCTCCAGCTTCTCGACCTCGGACTGGAGGAGGCCGTTGTTGTGCTGCAGCGAGGTAATCTCTTGCTCCTTTGCCAGGTTCTCCTGCTCGAGAGTCTTGACCCTGGCCTGGAGTTCCTCCACCTTGGCGACAGCTTCGTCAGCCTCCAAGCGGAGCGAGTTCATTTTCTAGCTCATCCTGTTAGCCTCTGTCCGGTCGGTGTAGCTCTCCGGCAAGGAGGCTTCGTGGAGTGCGAGTTTACCTCCTTGATGCGATCCATTTTGGCGTGTGAAAGATGCAGCTAACTTAGGTTGCTTGTTTAACAAAGTTGGAAGAAAGTCTGGAGAGGGCTCGAGGCGTAATATGTAGAATGTCGAATGTCCTGGAAAGGGGGTGGGGTAAAGGAGAGTGTCCTTGATGCCCCTCGATGCCGCCTGTTCGGATGCCTTCTTCAGTGGGCGGGCAGTGCCCCGCAGGCCTTTGAGAGACCTGGTACTGCAATAACACCGGCCGTCTTAGCACTGCTGAGCCGCGACCTGGACCGCGAGCTAGGCCGCGCACTGTACCTGCCAAGTACCCAGCAGCTCTTGGGCAGTGCGCGGACAAAGAACAAAGCACCCTTTACGAAAGATTATGTTTTACAAGGCAAATATCATCGTCTCTCCTTTCCCAGTAAGTGCAAACAAAGGGAGCGGTGACTTTTACCCATGCAAGGCGCCCGACTGGTATCTCTCGTGACGCATCTCACCTACAGTACTTGACAGGTCAAATGACAATGCAAACTAACACAAAGAGTAAAGAGTAAATCAAGGCAGTACCAAAATAGCAGCAGTAGTAAAAGCTGCATTCATAAGTTAGGCACATCCTGAATATCTGGAAATAGCATCCCTAGAGGGCAGGAAAATCAAAGTCACCTCTGAAGATGCGATGCGAAATTAACCACTTTCTCTATACTAATTTCGCCATTGTCTACTGTATATTTTGGAGAACCCTGCAGGCTATCTGCAGGGAGCTGTTCTTTTTCTTTATCGATTTGCCAACAAAGGTGCCTGGTTTAGCTTTGTTAGGTAATATCCTGCAGACTTTGGGCTAGTACTATTTTAGAACTAGGTACCGTTCGCCCTTTACCTGCCTCGAATCCAAGCACCATCCCCAGTTGTCTAGCCAACGGTCCACTGAACAAGCGCAGAGACTATCAATACGCGCCATTCATTCTTGGACCATGATTTCGAACCTGGTCATGTCGCAGCACTACCCAATCATTCTCCTTCTGAAATTGCTCCACAGAATCGTGATTACATCCTAGAGATTTGCGACCTTGAAAGAAGAACATACATACCAAACAGGGTTGGCGACATATTGTCATGCTCTCCACACGTCGAGAACAAGAGAACCGGGTGCTCAGTCACCAGGGCACCTCCAAGCAGCAGCAGCAGCCCAAGACGCCGGGGATGCGATATCTACAGCGAGGCAACGAGAACGCACTGACCGGCTTCACAACCAAAAAGACAATCCTGGGAACGACCAAGCTAGGAGAAAATACAAAATTAATTGGCAAGACACCGCTACGGACCCCAACCGGTGCGTATTTCTGGCCAGACAGGCGATGTGGGCATCAAAAAATATTCTAACTCTTCGAATAGGACCTCGGATTCGAGCGCCGTTAGGGAACAAGACAACAAACGCCAAAGCCAAAAACGACGAGGGCCATGGGATCGGCGGTAAGGGCGCCACAAAAGGGATCGAGAAGTCAGAGTCAAAGAAGGCCACAATTCAAAAAAGGAGACAAAAGCAGAGACAAAGGCAGGCCGAGCCTGCGCCAAAGAGGTTGCTCTTCCCGGCTAGAGACGGGCACGACCCCTACCAAGACGAACCTGAATACGCTCCTCCGAACCCTCGACCTCTACCCTACCAGTCCGACGTCTTTCCAAGCAATGGCCTTAGTTTGAAGGGGCTGAATAAAGAAAATCTGCTAAAGGGTTACTATGAGCATTTCTATAACCCGGTAGACGACGACGGCGTGTCGCGCGCGGAGAAGCAGCTGGAGAAGGAGGTGAAAACAGCACTGGAGAAGGCGATAAAGCGCAACGAAAGCGAGACAGAAGAGTTTACATGGAACAGTGCCGATATGCCAGATGAGTCGGAGGTGCGGTGGTAGTGGTAGAGGTAGTAAGTAGTAGCGTATCCATATACAGAGGTTATACACCAAGCGCAGTGACGAGCTTCACTCAATGCCCCGCTGCAGCGCGGATTAATATAGCGCCGCAGCCCACCATTCCAAGCGCGGCCGCGACTTGAGCAAACCCACATGCTGACTACGGCGAAAACGAGGATCCTCATTGCATTGTCCCTTTTAAACTCTGAGCCAAAAGACGTCCAACCTCACCTCTTCGCCAAAGCACCTCCCGGATTCTAGCCGCCCACCTTTGGGTACTCGAGCTTGTCGGCCATCGCGCTGTGGTCGCGAACGACGTTTGCCTCTTTTGCCGGCTTTTCCCTGCGTCTCCCCTCTCTGCGACGCAGCGCACGCCGCCTACCAAGAATCTCAATTTTGCAGCGTCTCCAGGTCGCGTGGACGGCGCTCTAGCGCGTACCACAGAAACCGCCTGCCGTCCAGCTCTGGCGGAAGTTATGCATGGTAAACCCTCCCAGTCACAGAGCGAGGTATCATGATTACGCCACGGTGCATGAGATAGCAGGAGCTCATCGACACGATGACTCGGCCGCCACCAGGCGTGAGCTTCGCGCAATTCTTCCCCAACGCCCCAAAGTTCAAGACTGAAGTCCAGGGACGTGCCGACCGAGAGCGGTCGAAGCGGGGCGTCCAGGCACTTGACGCAGCGCAAGAATCAGCCGTCGTGACAGATGCCGATACGAATGAGCTCGCTCGACCTTGCCAAAACATTTCCTCATCAGATCCCACGCAGCCACATGCCGACGACAACGGATCGTCGCCTGGGGACATGCCTAGTACTGGAGGCTCAGCAAGTTCACATGCTAGCTCATCCTCTTCACTATTCAGCGCTTCCGCGTTGCCAGTTGCGACAGCCACGCCTGCCGGGCCGCCCTCTATGAATGCGACTCCCTTCACTTCCACAGATTCGCCTTCCTCTAACCACGCGCTTGCGAAATCAAACATGTCTACACCCTCAGTCATCGAACGGGCCTTGGACCATACCATGCCCGCTGGCCAACGCCTGCAGCAAAACGGCACCTCATCAATTGAACGGCCCTCAGCTCGCGATCCTTTGCTTTCTGTCAAGGGCATCAAATGCACCTATGACCCGCTCCTCGATCGACTTCGCAAGAAAAACGTGAATAAAAACGCAAAACCAGTTTACAAGGAGTTTGGCTTGGTACGTATAATAAAAGATTATCTCCGCTGCAGAGGGGGGGCGTCATTTTGTTCAAGCGCTGATGGCTAATTGTTGGAATAGGAAGATGACGCCCCCCCTGCGGACCCTCGCCTAACAAAGGCAGGAGATAGGTTAGCATACATCAACACAGACTATTATTTGCCCAAAGCACGCCTACGGCATGCCCCAGAGAACCTCAAGCCGTATCCTTATGACCCAAAAACATCCATTGGCCCCGGTCCTCCCACGCAAGTCCTTGTTACCAGATACAACCCTTTGGTGTCTTTCAACAAAGTGATTGCCATCTTCGCTGCCTTTGGAGAAATTGCAGAGAGCAGCAACAAAATGCACCCAGACACAGGCAGCTATCTTGGTTTTGCGACCATACGATATCGCGACTCCAAGCGCCCAGACCGTCCACGGGTATCTGCTATTGATGCTGCGCGACGCGCCGTCCGTACTCGAGGAATCAAAGTCGACGCCGATCTTGTCAAGGTTGAATATGATCCCGAAGGCCGGAAGAGTCGGCGCATGCTAGAAGAAGTCTTGAAAAGGGAGAGAGAGAAGCTGGCTAATGAGTCGGCTCGGTCAAAGCCCCCTCCAACTGGACCCAAATCAGCGACTGCCCCTGGCTTTGTGCGGCCACCGCCGACGGCACCCAAAGGTCCTGCGTCCCAAAGAGTCCCTCCTCCAGCGCCTGTACCCCAGGCTGCTACTACCCAGCCAGCTCAAGCACCAGCGCCAGCAGCAGCGACGACACAGGCTCGCCCTCACGGGATCGTCGAATCTCAAATCATCGGCTCCCAGCTAGCCAATGACCCATATATTTTCGTAGGGAGTGAAAGCGTGCCCACTCTACCCAGCATAGTACCACATATGAAGAAGCGATTAAAGAATTATGGGTTCGAAGACATCCGCCTCGATAAGACAGGGTTCTACATTGTCTTTCGAAATTCATACACTGGGCGTAGCGAAGCAGAACGATGTTTTCGGGCTGTTAATCACACCGAATTCTTCAACTACAACATGGCTATGCAGCTTTGCTTGCCACGTTCAGCATATATCGATTCCGCCCCGAGATCGAGCCCCAGCCCCGAGCGAGCACCGAGAAAAGACCACCGATCGGAGAAGGCCGAGCAGGAAAGGAGGCGCCGAGAAGAAGAGGCGGATCTCGAGGAAGAAAAGAGGCAGAGGGCCAAAAATTTTGACCCTGTGCTCGCCGCCATGGAGGTAGTTCGGCGCGAAATGACGGAACATCTCATCAGGCACATTCGCACACAAATCGCGGCTCCTGCGCTGGCCGATTTCCTTGATCCAGCCAAACACATTGCCAAGAGACGCAAGCTTAATATCGATCCTGTGGAAACAGAAGAAGATGCTTTCGATAGCGGCAGTGTTAGCCCTAAATTGGGGACGCCCAACTCTCGAGCAGACCCTATCGAACGTCGAACTGGCCGCTTGGAGCCCAAAGCCCTCCCAAGGATTCGGAAAAGCAAAACAAAAGGACTTGCGCATCGTAGCACTTTTGTCGATCCTTTTGCGCGGAAGCGCGCTTCAGCAGCACGCGCAGCCTTTCGATCATTACATCACCGTCTCAAAAGCCTGGATAGCGATTTTGAATCCGATGATGATACGGATGCAAGAGTACTGGCAGCGCGAGATACAAGTCACTTGGAATCACGCCCGCGGAGCCGCATGAGCACGGATGACGAGGCTTCCAAAGATGATTTTGCTTCCTGGGGTCCGGGCGAAGATGACTCCATGACGGAGGCTAGCCTCGCCATTGACAGTGCGCATATAAAGAAGCGAAAACTGGAAGTTTCGATCGAGGCTGCCTTTAAAAGACAGAAGAAATCCGATGAGGAGTTATTTGGTGTCAAAATTGATCAGATCGATGCGGAATTCAAAGTAGTCGAGGACTCGGACGATACTGGTCTGGAACTGGAAGCAGCTGGTGAGCGGGAGGATTCTACTGCGCTTATTGAAACACCATCCGAAAAGCTGTCTAAGACGAAGTCAGCCAAATCCAAACGAAAGTCTATGAAACAGCTGCTCCAGGAACGAGAGACGACAAAGAAACAGCTGGAGGTGGAATCTCAAGTTTCCGATGTGGATGAAGCTGCAGACGAAGCGAAACCCACAATTGAGGATGTACCAGAGGCCGATATCGTAACCGAGAAATATGATGAAAAGCTTTTCGCGACCAAGCCAATGACGACAGCGGCAGCACTCCCTGACGGATTCAGGCCCGACATTGCATCTTTGACTTCCTTATCCCTGGGCCCCAAGGACGTTCCGGATCTCAGTAGGCTGCTCAAGAGGTTTCAGACGGAGGAGATTGGCAATCCAGAGCTGTGGTTATGGAAACGAAATCGCGTCCGGGAACTCAATACAGCCGATAGCGTTCAACGTGGCCCGGTCCGCATTGAAGGCTATTATGTGCCGAATGCAAGTGGTTGTGCGCGAACTGAAGGGGCCAACAAAATCTTGAACTCGGAGAAGTCGAAGTATCTGCCCCATCACATCAAAGTGCAAAAGGCCAGAGAGGAGCGAGAGGCCAATTCCAAGAAGACGGGGAGAGATGCCACAGCTGCGGCGAATGAAGCTGCCAGGCTGGCTGCTGAGAAGCTCATTTCGAAGGGCAATTCCCGAGCCAACCGCGCCACCAACCGACGATATGTGGCAGATCTTAACGACCAGAAGAAGACACTCGGGCAGGACTCGGACGTTTTCAAATTCAACCAGCTTAAGAAGCGGAAGAAGCCTGTCAAGTTTGCCCGCTCTGCCATTCATAACTGGGGCCTATACGCCATGGAGAACATCAACAAAGATGACATGATCATCGAGTATGTGGGTGAAGAAGTTCGACAGCAGATTGCGGAGATTCGGGAGAACCGCTACCTTAAGAGCGGCATTGGCAGTAGCTATCTCTTCCGAATTGATGACAACACAGTTATCGATGCTACGAAAAAGGGAGGCATTGCACGATTCATCAACCATAGCTGCATGCCAAACTGTACTGCCAAGATTATCAAAGTCGAAGGCAGCAAGCGAATTGTCATCTATGCCCTTCGCGATATTGCTATGAGTAAGTGTGATGTCTGTGTTTCTTATGGCCTGACTTCAACCAAGCTAACCACTCTACTTTAGACGAGGAATTAACCTACGACTACAAATTCGAGCGCGAAATCGGCAGTCTGGATCGTATTCCCTGCTTATGTGGTACAGCAGCTTGCAAAGGATTCCTCAACTGATATCTGCCTTGCTTTCAACGTATTGTTTGGTCGATCCTAATACTTCTAAGACGGCTATCCATGAGATGTCGATTTTGATCCATCAAGCCGGCTAAAGGTGGACAACACACCAAAGTCAAGCAATTGGCTCAAAGCTTAATACGTTATTTTGATTATGATTTTTTTCTTCGACCATTGTTTTCTCTATCTTATTTGTTGTGCTGTCTGCCATCGCATTTCAACTTTGTGATGGCATAATGCGGGATTTGGTAAACGGACGAGAGTTTTTTTGATTTTATTTTACTCGGAAGAGAAAAGCAACAAAGGTGCCTTAAGTTTAACGGCTGAATGCGACACTGAGGGATACAATTGAAAGATATGAAAAAAAGGGACCATGAGCTTTTTGCGTGCAGATTCATTGGGAGCAGTGACTTTCCCCTGGCAGTCGTGGAGTTTTTATGACTTTGGAAGGGCAAAAATTCAGGCAAGGGACCTTGAGTGATGTGGAGGCTACCTTATATCCAATGTTCGCCTCCAACACTTCTTCATTAAGTTGGTGATTATTGGTGATTAAAGCACAGGCCAGAGGATGTGTTGTACATATAGTGATCGGAGTTTCTCAGGAGACGGGAAGGCCAAAAGAAGAAAAGACTAGAGAAAAAATTGTTTTTAACAAGGCGAAGAGAAAACAAACTATGCCTGCCAGATGGCATGAAAGGGGACGATGCTAATTATACTATTCATCTTTACTATCTTGAGCAAAGTTTTAGGTTTTGCCAAATATGATTGAAGCCGTCCCAACTTAAGGCGGAATAGTGTAAACAACAACAAGTTCTTGTTAGGCTCAGACAGCCGCTACTCTTGTGTAATGTGTATATCTCAATCCCAATTGACAATGTGAAAGAAGCAAACTCCGCATGGTTCGTACCTGAATAATCATTAAGCTGTCATGGGCTGGTGCTGGTTATGCATACTGAAAATCCCCCTAGCCCTGTCTTGTCAATTCAAATTCACATGATCAGGACCGTTGTCAGAAAGAGCACGAGGCCCCAGCATCCAATCTTGCATGGCGAGCCACTCGCTCCAATTCGCCTCGGCCGCCTGTATCTCTTCCTCGGTAACGCCCTGGAGGGAGCGGAGGAAGGGTACCGTCTGGCCGTTTTCCAAGTCGTAGCTGGCCTTGACTCTCAACCAAGTCTCGCTCTTGGCTGCGAAGAGGTAGTTTCTTCGCTCGTTCTGGTGTATGGAGCCAATGCCAGCGTCCCAGGAATCGCCGAAGAAGCCGTGCAGGATGGCGGCAGTGTCGAATCCGGTGGCGACTAGACGGCGAACGTAGGGCACCAGAGAAATGTTGGTGTTGGGGTGGGAAAGACCGAGCGCAGATGATGTAGCGGAACCGAAAGATGGTGCGGAGGAGGCTGGGCTTTGCTGGAATGGTAATCGGATGTTGATGATGGCAGCAACAGCTTGAACTTCACTTGAATGCTGGCCACGCTGGACGAAAAAAGAGGCACAGGCTTGGTATGCGGGATACCAGTCGAAAAGATCAAACTGCGCTTCTTGGAAGGGCTAAATGGGAGACGTGAGCTTTCTTTCCTTTCCCTGATAGCGACGAAGAGAGGAATATGATATATCCAAGCCAAATAGGAATAGGGTACAAGCAGACTTACATGATGAAACGACATGGTGGCCAGCAAGCGCTATGGCCGTTCGTAGCTGGCGTAGTTTCTGCTTGTTGGCACCGAACGTTAGCCGATTTTGATCAGGCTGCATTTTTCAGGGGCGAATGCCAACACAGGACACCCAAATCCAGATCCACACGAGATGGCTGCATAGTCTCCATAGATTGCCGAAGTGGTTGCCCCAGAATCTCATGATGGCTCGGCTGGAAAGATGGGCCTATGCACGGGATCTAAACTTACACACTTTCCCGCTTGCAGTTCTGTTGCAGAAAAGGCAAGTGTGGATGGGGGGCTAGTATGAAAGACTTGAAAGGAAGTGCTGCTTTTCTCTCCTGTGTCTTGGCTCGCTCTGTTCTTTGATTCTTTCTGATCTTGGCTGTGAGTAAACAAGAAAGGTGTGTGAGCAGGCGAAGAAGTGCTCAGCTTATATATATGTAGTGATACCAGCGTACAGACATTGGCCGACGAGGAAGAGAGGGGGAGCTCGGGGGATATAAAGTTGGTAGCACGCATCATGTGAGTGATGCCAACACATGTGATGGCCAAGGTCTCTTCTGTATCACGGCAGTGTTAAACAGATGTGGAGCTAGACAACGATGTTCCCAGAGGCAGGGTGGATGTGGATCGCGAGTGAGAGAGGGACCATGGGAATCAGCGGGAGAGCTCCAAAGCTACAGCGTGAACAGACTTTGAAGTGGAGTGCCGTCATCCATTCAAAAGGTAGATCCAAGAAGATTCAGAGGCGAGCCAAGCACAGCTGGTGTAACCGCCAGGCAGGCCAGGCCCATGACGAGGTCTCATAGTTTCGATATAACACGCTGCTATCAATCGGACAGCGGACATTGGTTCCTATTCGACGGCATAGGCAACAAGCCCAGCCTCCGGTGCGTAATGGCTGGGCGAATGTTTCACTTCCTTCACCAGAGACGTACGATAAGTAAAATCATGGGAGAGGAGGTCGGTGCTCGCGGCGCTCGCGGCTGGCCAAGATAAATCTAAGACATTTCGATGGTGAACTCATATAGCAAAGACCACGATCAGATCAGTTGGTGTCATCAGATGTTGGTGGCTTGATCGGCTTTATTGAAGCCCGCAGCAGCAGCATCAGCACCCCCCTGTCGACGGAGAATGAGATGAGCAGGGACAGACCGGGGGGGCTGAGCCATCCCAGCTGAAAGCACCCCCACAAGGTCGACGGGATGGGCGAGCCGTGGCAGCGAGGCGGCGAGTGACACCAGCCGTTTGCCGGCTTTAGCAGATTGCCGGCCATTGTCCTTTGAACTATCCCATCCCTGCATGTAGGATTAAGCTACCGAGTCAATTAGTACGACGCGGTACCTACATAGAGGGGGCCGCTAGGTACTGCAACTTTGCATGAGATTCCCGAGCTGCTCTGCCAGTCGGGAGCTTGGATGACGAGTCGGCTGCTGCTTGCTTATATAAAAGGCAGGGGTATGCGTTTGTGAGATCTCACAATTACCCGTACTTGTACTACAATCGGACTGCTCGCCTCCAATAAGACGGATCAGTAATGCCTTGTCCGATGGACGTGCGGGAAATAACATGAACGAGACGAAAACTTACTGATGACTTAGCAACAAGCGGTAGCATGATGTTTGCTGTTCGTGTTCCCGCAATCCATATGGAGTGGGGCCCATCATCTGTTGGACAAAGGAATAGAAAACGTAGAGCGAAAATCGGTCAAAGGGGGGCCACTCAAGGTATCCAGACTTTTTAATTGTGAGTTATCTATATTGGTGATTGTTTTGTACCTTACGATGACGGTGTTTCTTGCTGAGTCTCAAACCATGCTTGAAGCTTCTTAAGAGCACGCCCGCGGTGCGATATTTTGTTCTTCTCAGCAGATTCCATCTCGGCGTAGCTGAATCATAAGCGTTAGATCATTATCACCAGGTTAAAGCAAAATGGATAAGCGACTTACGTCTTCCCTTCAAATTCAAAGACCGGGTCCCATCCTAATAGAGGCGCCATTAGCATACATGCCATGCCCAAGAGAACACGCTTGACTGGATCGATGTCTTACCAAAATTAGAAGGGCCTCGAGCAGGTACAATCCGACCCTAGTAGGAGGCCTGTGTAAGAATGATATCTTTTCATCAGGCGTTCGACTCAACTTACGGGTGTACGCCCTTGGAAGATGATGGGATCGCGCCCAGGCCCAGGGGAGTACGCAAACGTACACACTGCCTCGGCGGATTTATCCTCATAGGCTGTCAAAAGGTTGTTCAAGCCCTGGTGTCCAACGCTATCGAGGAACCATTTGCTGTAGCGCAGAGCATATATGAGTTACCAAGTCCACTTAGATCTTCCTCAATGTGTCAGACAGCTCAGCTTACATGTAAGGCCCAGGCAGTCCCTTCAGGGCGTTGAAACAAAGCGCTGTGTCCTCTACAAGCACAGGGCCGTTGACCTCAATGAAGATTGCAACGTTAGCATTGACTTTTCTTTTCTTTCATGAAAATCAGAGAAAGATGGCCATACTAAATCTGCAGCTCGGCGGCATTTGGAGTTGGCAACCTCTTCAATGGTTCCCTGGATTTCCTCAAGGTCCAGCGACTGGCTGCGGATCTCGATGCTCGGCTCCAAGATGGCCTTGACTTCTCTGAGCTTGTTGGCATTGCCGGTGATGAAGT
Organism: Trichoderma sp. 2475; assembly: GCA_038502285.1. Taxonomy (NCBI): domain Eukaryota; kingdom Fungi; phylum Ascomycota; class Sordariomycetes; order Hypocreales; family Hypocreaceae; genus Trichoderma; species Trichoderma sp. 2475. The sequence goes on along the minus strand of JARPVV010000003.1, from coordinate 93,695 downwards.
GAATGAGGGGAGCCATTTTGCGTCTGAATGATACGATATGCTGCAGGGGAATGAACAATTTGGCAGCGATCTGGTGAGTGTCTCAGTTCAAATGTGTGTAGCTTGATTCTTTTTTTGCGGGCTACCTGAGCGGTGGTGGTAACTTAGTATCAGATGGATACCACCCCAGATAATGTGCCGCGCGCCAAGAGAAGCAGTAGTAAAAAACAAGCTACGAAGACATCAAATTACAGCGTTCATCTAAGCAGATGTGATTTACTTGAAAGATGTCCTCGCATTGATGCTCGTTCTAAGCCATGTCTAGCGCTCATATTTCTCAAGTTGATAAACCCATGCCTGCAGATGCGCTGAACATGCCGCACGCTAAGATGTTTTACAGGCGCACAGCAGGGTTCTGGCCTGCGCAGCGCCATGGACGCCTGTAAGTTTGGGGCTTCACAAGTACCAGTACCTAGCGGCGTCTCGCATCCGGGTACACGCCGCACGTCACGCGAGCCGTGCTTGCGGTACCAGGCACCATTTCGGTGTCGGCGGCCGGACCCTGGCTGAGACAAAGATGAAATCAGCTTTCAAAGAGCAATTCCAGGTTCCCTCCTGCTGCGCCATACCGACGGGGGGAGGACGCCTGAGGCCTTCTTTCTTTCTCTCTTTTTTTGGTCAATGTTCTCCTATCCGCGACTTCTATTTGATTCTACATACGCTGATCTCGGGCCGCGCATCTATCTGGTGCTGGAGACGATGTCACTGTCATGACACCGCAGCCTCTCCACGACGATTCGGACCTTGTTGTCGATAAAGTCATGGCGATTGTCGAACGACATGAGATTTCGAGAGCATCGAATGACGCATCCGAGTCTCGAGTCAGCAGCTCCCTTGAGCGCCAGAGAACGGGCTCGACGTCGCGATCTGGACGGTTATTTCCAGCATCATTGATTCCTGGGCAACCCAAGCGTGGCGTCTTCCGGCCGGCGTTGAAACGGCTTTTTCCGGGACATGCACTGCGCACCAAGAGGGCGTCCACTGTTCGAAGCAAAACAGAAAGGCCACTGGTTTCTTCAGACTCATCAAACAGCCATCAAGGGACACCGGAATCGTCAAGGCTCGGGGTTGGTCGATATCTAATAATGCTCATATCAGAACATGACTAATAAGGAGATGTGAGCCAGAAATTGCAACTTGGAAAATATGCTCACGAAGAGGAGATGCCGGTATGGCTAATTAAACTTCTGGAAAAGAAAGGAGCCGTCCGGGCAAGTGGTAAGGCCTTTCAAACAGCTTCATTACACACCAGGGGTGCTAACGATGCGTTGTAGGCGTGATTCCAGCTCTAAACCACTTGCTTGAGTTAAGCGCATCCACTGAATATGCCTACCTATGCCATCCAGATGCCTTACACGTAGCAAAAGTCAGAAGAGAAGGTAACTAAAGAACTTCCGTGAATAAAAGATTTTACAGAGAGCAATGAAGGGGGGTGCAGATGCTAACCAATCAATTGCTAATCTAGGTGGCTTTTGCGGCTATCGCAACATACAAGTTCTTGCTGCGCACATCATCGGAACCCAGACTGAGGGGTGGAAGCAGTTTGGGGATGATATCCCAAGCATCTTTGAAATACAAGATCTGATTGAGACAGCATGGGATCGCGGTTACAACGTCAGAGGACGCACTGAGACAGGGGGGATTAGGGGGACGCGCAAATACATCGGAACACCTGAGGTATGGACATTCTCGACCATTGCCAAGTGTCTACTCATACTCATACTTTATCCTAGGCTCAAGCTCTTTTTGCTAGCATGGGATTCCCGTAAGTTTGTTCGAGTCTACTACTAATGTTCATCAATCTAACCATACTGTAGATGTTCCGTGCAAGCCTTCAGAACATCCAATGAGCAAGACGTCAATGCTGCAGGCCGCCTATTACGGGCAATTGAACACTATTTTCAGCAAGGCGCAGCGGACTGTTCAACTCATAAGGTCCGATCTACTCAGCTCCCCCCTATATATCTACAGCGACCGAGTAAGAAGCCCAACACAACGATTTCACCTCTGTTCATTTAACTAATGGCCCAACCACAAGGCCACTCTGTTACGATTGTTGGCTTGGAGAAGTTGAAGGATGGCCATGTCCAACTCTTGGTATTCGACCCCGAGTTCCAGAGTTCTGAGGCTGTCACGAATCTCGCAGCCAAAGCTACTCGTCGTAGACAGGCAAAGATTAACAGACTGCTGGAGCCATATCGCCGCATCGACACTCACCTAGAGCGTTTCAAGGAGTTCGAGGTTCTATAGTAAGTGAAACTCTCGCCTTTAAAACAAAGAGAAAAAAAAAAGGCTAATTAACTGCTAGTTTAACGGAAAACAAAGCATGATAGACTTATAATGTAGAAATTTTGTAAATGCGCACAAAGAGCGAATTAAAGAGCTACTGCAGTTAGAAACAAACTATAATTTTCATTAATTGCATACTATTACATAATTTTAGAAAACACCATATCCATCGAAATATTTCTTTCAAGCTGCTTCATACAGACGCCTTATCATTTACGCAGGAATACAGCAGTCGGCTTATGCGCTCTTTGTCCCTTACTTCGAGCTTTTCCAATATACACTGTACTACCTCTTGTTTAGACACCGGCAGATTGCCAAGCCACGGCATGCGAGATGGCTACGCCAGATCTCGACGACTCATTGAAAAGTTTAATGAATACTTACAATGAACTGAATTCTTACAGTGTGGAAGAGCTGTTCTCAGAACCAAGCCCATTGGAGTTTATGCGCTACGTGGCTCGCAACACACCTTTTGTGATACGAGGAGGAGCCTCTCACTGGAAAGCGACTCAAAAATGGAATTCGGACTATCTAAAATCAGCTCTAGACGGTCAATCCGTCAACGTCGCCGTCACTCCTTTCGGGTAAGAATGAAGCTCTTGAAAAAATGGAAAGAAGGAAAAAAAATCCCCAAAGTTGAATCTATAAATGATAATTTCTCGTCATAGCAATGCCGATGCTCCAACATTCGCCTCAGAGCATCAGGCAATCGTAATTTCAAAGCCTCATGAAGAGATTCAGCAATTCAACGACTTCTTTACATTTGTCACGCAGCAAGAGACGGATCCGGAGTTCCCCAGCGACTCCGAAGTGAGATACGCTCAAACTCGTGAGCTGCAGAACTTCCCCCGACATGCTATTGCTACCCCCTCACCTGGATTATCGACTGACAGATGTTGTGATAAGAAAATGATAACCTCCGAGACGAATATTTAGCTCTATATTCCGATGCCCAAAAAGACATTCCCTTTGCGCGCATAGCTCTTGAAAAGGAACCAGACGCCATCAATCTATGGATCGGAAACTCAAGGTCTACTACAGCTTTGCACAAGGACAACTTTGAAAACATTTTTGTGCAGATCGTGGGCAGGAAACACTTTGTCTTGCTGCCTCCGCTATTCCATGCTTGCGTTAATGAAAAGCCTGTTCTTCCGGCAACGTATGTCCGGCAAGGCGACGGCTTCGCTCTTCGTCTCGATCCTGACTCTCAGCCGGTGCCGTTGGCGACGTGGGATCCGGATGATGCTGAAAGGAATTCTACACTCTTGTCTGCTTTGGCGAAGCCTGTTCGTGTGACACTGAACCCTGGAGATATGCTGTATCTTCCAGCTATGTGGTGAGTAAGCTGGTTATAACTCATTAGAAAATCTTTTCCCCCAACATAAGTCCATATAGCAGACCTTGTGTATCATACCTATACAACGTTTTTTTTTTTTTTCTTTTCTTTTTGCTAAGTTTCTTCCAAGGTATCATAAAGTCAAGCAGTCGTGTGTCAGCGGTGGTGAAGGATTTGTTTTAGCTATCAACTATTGGTAAGTCTCAAAGACATATATATACATGTGTTTGCGAGTTATACACACATTGCGCTCTAACTCTCTAACTTCTATATTAGGTATGATATGGACTTTAGCGGCCCCTTGTATCCAATAACTTCGTTGCTTCGAGAACTTGGAACTCTCAAGCAGTCTATGTCTCGAACATATGAATCAACAGTTTAAGTCTAGAGTCTCTCCCGCGGAGCCGAGCTAATATATACGGTCAAATGCGGCCTCCTTTACTTCTTCCTCTTTGCGATCCTCTTTTGCGCTCTCAGCTCCTTCTTCATTCTAGCATCAACAATTCTGTATCGTCCCTTTACACCCTTGGGTCTGCCCTGGATACCCCTGTTCAATCCCTTTGCAACAACAAGCTTGGCGGGCTGTCGAGGCTTCTGTTTTCCAGCTTTGCTGATGAGTTTAGAGATGCTCTCCGCCTTTTCCTTCTCAGTCATGCCTTCGTCAGCCGCAAGCATGTCTGACTTCTTCTTCAGCTTCTCGAATCTCTGGGCTGTCTTGAACTTCTTTCGAGCCTTTGCTTCTCGCACTTTCTTGATTGGTCGGGCGTTGAAGGCTCTCAGCTTCTCCTTGATTGCCATCGCGGCGGCCTTTGTGATTGGTTTTTGGGGCTTGTCATGTTTGCCTTCATCGTCGATAAACCACTCCGGCAGGCCATCTCTATCTCGGAAAGCACGCTTGTTGAACCCATCATCGATAGCGTCATGGGTTGTCTTCTGTCCCGTGGCAAGCTGATGCGCAAGCGTCATGGCTTCGGCCGTGATAATATCGATGTCTAGCCAAGTTAGCTTCATTATTCCATTGTTGCGGTGCCGTTGTCAGGGATAAGAGAGCAGTGCAAATACTTACCAAGTCTTCCGTCCGATCGTCGTTTATCTGCTTCTTCCCAGTCATCGTTCTCCGCCCTGACGACTTCGAATCCGTTGTCATCCATAGATTCGTCGTCGTCACTCGCGACACCGTTTAGGGTTACAGACTGCATTTTCTCTGTGGGAAGAGTCTGCTGGCGTGTCTTCGTACCAGATGCTTGGACCGTCACATCATTGTCTCCCAGCAGTGACCCTTCAGTTATCTCCTTGAAGATGTCTTGGTTGAAGAAAGCAGTCGCCCTTTTTGATAGTCCATCCTGGGTCTCTTCTGTGCTACCATCCAAGTCCGTCAAGAGTCCGGCCGCAGGCCCAGATTCGTCGTCGTCATCAGATGAATCATCCTCCTCTTCAAGTTCGCTTTCACTCTCCGCCTTCTCATCTGCTGAAAGGCCTTCCCACTCATCATCTCCATGTTCCTTTCTCACCTTTTTCGCGCGATACTTGGTGTCCGTCTCTAATTTCCGCTCTCTGTATTGTTCATACATGGCATCAAGATCTTTTTCCAAATCATCTTCCTCGCTGTCGCTTTCAAGAGGCTCTGCGGCAGCTGCCAGCACATCGTCTGCATTGGAATCTTTCGTATTTGACACCACGGCCATTTTACCCCGAGTAAATCGGTTCATGCCGTTTGTCTTGTCCATACGCTTCAAGGAGAACATGGCTCCTTCTCCTTGTGGCCCTGATTCTTCCATTCCAATATCCATGGGCGCCATCATGTTCAACTGCATTCTGATGATTTCTCGGCGCTTCTTCTCGTTCTCTTTGCGCTTTTCTCGCTTCTTCTTCGAATTCTCCGAGTCTTTCATAGCTTGTAGTTCTTCCTGTATTCGCAGCTCTTCATCCATTGATTCTACTCCAGCCACCTCCTCGGAGACTTCAGGAGCTGTTGACTTTTTTGTTGAGAGGCCGAAGATCTCTCGGACTCTTAATCTCCATTTAAGAAGCAGTTTGAATTCTTTTCGCCCGAGGACCTTCAGATCGTCACAGCACTGCCGGATCTCCGGGGTTGTTTCAGGAAGTTTATCCAAAGCAGCCAGCGCGATATCACCATTGGGCGCTTGAGCAAAGGAGAGTTTATTGGAGGAACCAAGAATTGCGATCGGATCGTTCGTCTGGATGAAAGCGCTGGCAGACACTTCCTTGAATTGCGTCCAATCGCCTTCCTCGTAACCGTCACGCTTTCGCTTCTTCACTTCTGGGTTATAGACCTTGGCTTCGTTGTTTGGAGCTGCGCCGGACAGCTCTGCAAAAACCGATCGTGGATCCAAGAAGCGAGGGTCAATGTGTTTTGGCGCTTTGTATCCGCGGCAGACGACGAAGATTTCGGCCGAGACGTTTCGAGACGACGGGGGCTTGGTGGCTTCGACCTTTGTGAAAAGCTGGTTCAGGACCCATAGTAATGGGTTATAGTCTTTCGATCTGAAAACCTTGGTCACGAACGTGCCTCCCTCCACAAGAAACTCAGTCGCCAGCTTCATGGACTGCAGCGCGAGTTCTGCTTGGTTGAAAGAGTCTTGCGCCCAAGCGGTACCGACATTCGGGGCACCATCGTGTAGAACTGTATCCGCTTTCCATGTCTTTAGGTGTTGTCGGATGGTAGCGCGACACTTTTCCGTGGTAATATCGCTCTGGAAAGTTATGACTCTGGGAATAGGCTTGATGGGCGCCAAGTCAACGCCAACAATCAAACTATTCACAGGCATAACCTCTGCAGCAACTTGACACCATGACTATAGAATCATTAGCCATACCGTAAGGAGTATAATTCAAAAGACCGGAAGAAAAAAAGATCGAATCGAATCAAAAATGGTGGGAAAAAAAAGGAAACTTACTCCAGGCGCGGCGCAAAGATCCAGCAGGACTTTACTCTTCTCCAAGAACCCATACTTCTTGTTCAATTGGATTAACTTGAACGCAGCACGGGCACGGTAACCTTTTTCTTTGGCAAGCTTGTACCACTTGTCAAGACGGCCTTTGCCGTGCTTTTTTTGAATCGCCATGATGCTGAGGAAACGCCAATACACACGAATGAATCCCAAGCGTTCTGCCAGACTCTGGAGCAATCCAGAAATTTTGTCGGAAAGTTGCGCCGATAACGCTATCACGTGGCGATAAGAGGTGGGCTGGTTTCAACGCCCAGCTCGCATTAGGTACCTACCATATATTGGGATCAATGCAGCGCCGCCATGCCCTCTACCACTGTCTCAACATCACTATAACTTCTCGACTCTCTTCCAGGCGTGGTGCGAGGCCACATGGTCTTCAATAGAACAATTGCCCAGACTGGAAGAGCCCGACCACGATGAGCGGCCGGTTCCTCGCAGCTAGTCTGCGGCCTGTGGCGGCGCGAAATACCTCCACCGCAGCCGTCCGCCACTTACACCGATTTCCAACTGGAGGGCTGCTCCGAGCAGATGCCTCGATTCGGGAAGCTAGAAAGCGCATGTGGTTTGGGGGCAACTCTATTCACAACTTGGTTATCGCTCGAAATGCATCTTTTGTGCGACTTTTGCCCAAATTGGTGGTCAAGTTTGCTAGAGTCCCTGCCTTATTTGGCGGCTTGGCCATTGGTGGCTTTGCTTGGGTCCAGTATCAGGCCACACGTATGTGACTCTCGTCTCCAATCATCCCTTACGAACGATGTGAGCTGACTGCTTGCAGAGGCTGGCAACTATGCCATCTCACTCTTCAGCACAACTTTTGACACAGTGAGCGGTACGGCATCCAGCCTGTACGGATCTGCCAAAGATGTCGCGGATCAAACACGCCAAGGCTGGGAAAGCACGAAAGAACGACTAGAGGCCCCCGATTGGTTGAAGAATATGCTAGGAAAGAATGAAGAAACCGGCTCTGGCGGATCAGGAGGACCAAACGGCGATCCTAAACACAGTAAAGTTGGCGCTGCTGCTGCCGTGGGTGCTTCAGCTGCCGCTGTTGGTTACGAGAAAACTGAAAACGAGGATTCGCGCGATCCGTTACAAGCCTCCAAGGATGATCAGATGATGGTTTTGACGAAGAAGATGATCGAGATCCGGACCATACTGCAAAAGGTTGGCCAGTCCAGCTCTCTCACTCTGCCATCCATCGTTGTCATTGGTTCGCAGTCGTCTGGAAAGAGTTCAGTGTTGGAAGCCATCGTGGGCCACGAATTTCTACCAAAGGGAAGCAATATGGTGACTCGCAGACCAATTGAACTGACCCTGGTCAACACACCCGAATCGGCTGAGGAATATGGAGAGTTTCCGGACCTTGGTTTACGCAAAATCTCCGACTTTTCTTCGATTCAGCGAACTTTGACGGAGCTCAACTTGGCTGTTTCGGACGCAGAGTGTGTCTCAGACGATCCTATTCACTTAACGATCTATTCACGCAACGTCCCTGATCTTTCCCTCATCGATCTTCCCGGCTACATCCAGGTTGTGGGACAAAACCAACCCTTACAGCTGAAGCAGAAGATATCTGAATTATGTGACAAATACATCCAACCGCCAAACGTGATTCTTGCCATATCTGCTGCGGATGTCGATTTAGCAAACTCGGCAGCCCTCAGAGCGTCGCGTAGAGTCGATCCCCGAGGCGAACGAACTATTGGGGTTATTACCAAGATGGATTTGGTAGATCCTTCCCGCGGTGCTAACATCCTTAACGATACGCAATATCCTCTACGGCTGGGTTATGTTGGGGTTGTGACAAAGGCACCGCTCTCACAAGGTTTGTTTAAGATGGGTTCTTCAGATCTACTTGCAGCGATCTCTAAGAATGAAAATTCCTACTTTCAATCGCATCCTCTTGAATTTGGGCCAGACGCAGGCGTTAACGTGGGCACATTGAATCTTCGAAAGACATTAATGCGCGTACTGGAACAAACCATGTCATCTAGCTTGCAGAGCACAAGCGACGCCATTAGACAGGAACTGGAAGAGGCAACCTATGAATTCAAAGTTCAGTACAACGATCGCCCTCTCTCTGCGGAATCTTACCTTGCCGAAAGCCTCGATGCTTTCAAGCATTCGTTTAAGCAGTTTACCGAAGAATTTGGGCGCCCCGAAATGCATGAGATTTTAAAGAGCGCTCTTGATCAGAAAGTGCTTGACCTACTTGCCGCGCGTTACTGGAACAAGCCAGTGACAGATTTGGCGCAAGCGAAGATGGACCTTGACAATCTCGCTGACCTCCCCAAGTCCGATCCTGATTCTCTTTATTGGCGTCGTCAGCTAGATGCTTCGACTTCAGCTCTTACAAAGCTGGGAGTTGGGCGATTGGCAACCACGGTCATCGCGGCATCTCTCCAAGCACATGTTGATAAATTACTGGCAAACTCGAGTTTTGTGAGCCATCCTTTCGCCAAGAAAGCGATAACTGATGCTGCATCAACCATTCTCAACGAAAGATTCTACAGCACCAGCGATCAGGTTGAAAACTGCATCAAACCCTTCAAGTTTGACATTGAGGTTGATGAAAGAGAGTGGAACCAAGGTCGCGAGCACGTTGGCACTGTTCTCAAGAAGGAGCTGCAAGACTGCGAGGCCGCTCTGGCCAGCTTGGAGCCAGCTGTTGGGGGTCGCAGGAAGCTAAAGGAAGTAATGGCCTTTGTGGACAAGGCGCGAAAGGGAGACATTGTTGTAGAGGGCGATGGGCGAAGTGGCGCGGGCGGGTTCAGCGCTGCCCTCCTGAGTAAAGGTCAGTTCCTGAGATCAACCATATGCATAGTTTGTTCATGATGCTAATATCGATTATAGGGAGAGAAGCCATCTTTCTGCGAGACAGGGCCGACCTTATCAAGATGCGAATGCTAGCCGTCAAATCGAAGCAGTGCAGCAACCCTAAAAACAAATATTATTGCCCGGAAATCTTTTTAGACTCTGCAGCTACCAAGCTGGCTTCCACAGCTGTTCTCTTCCTCAACGTAGAATTATTATCAGAGTTTTACTACAACTTCCCACGAGAGCTAGATCTTCGTCTCGGCCGGCATCTATCCGCAGAAGAGGTTGAGAAGTTTGCCAAGGAAGATCCCAAGATCCGTCGACATCTTGACGTCATCCGGAGGAAAGAGCTATTGGAATTGGTTCTTGAGAAAATGGATAGCCTCCGCCAATTGGAAGGAAGAGACAGAGAACACGGAACAAACTCAAGAAGAGGAGGAGCTAACAAAGACCGTGGACGATGGGGGCTCTTCTAGGCCAGTCATCACAAACTCCAGATTGCAGGCATTCTGCACATATCAGCTATTGTATACCATATTCGGTTGTATGAGGTTGGATGTGTGGTGATGATAGTTCTCCACTAAGTTATGTTTCCTCTTCATTTGTAAAGCCCCTTTATTTATGTTCCCGTGTATAAAGCGCAATGACCATCCCCTATGAAGACATGAACGACTGTTACGCAATGAGAAAAAGAAAAGAAGAGGGAGGGAAAAGGAAGCAGGTTTGGGATTAGATCTGAAATACACTTTATTGGTTTATCAAATATATATATATATATATCTATTTATATGTATCAACGTAACTCACCCAGTTCGTTTGCAGACTATAGCTCAGTGATTAACCACGCAATAGTCTTTCAAATCGTAGCGTCAACAGTTGTTTCCAGAGTCACTTCCCACCTCACATTGCCTCCGTTGCCATACCCTTCCCCTAATCTGTTCTGTATCAAAGTTGATATCCGATTGCGCAGCTTTCCCAGTGCCAATTCATCAAATCCATTCGTAATGATGACTTTCAAGTTGGCCATACACAAGCCATAGTGAACCTGCCAGAATTGGGCACCGTCTATGCGAGCAATGCCAGATTCGGATTCAATTTCACGGAGAACGGCCGTGACACCAACATCGCCTCTGTTCCCGCCATAAGACATGAGGAGCATCAGTCCCTGGGCAACAGCAACACGCATGCCCAAACTGAACATTGCAAGAGAAATGACGGCACAGATCAACCGGTCGAGCCAGTCGTACAAGGAAATAGATAGCAAGGGCAACAGGGCAATCAGGGCAGAGAAGAAGAGGGTAAAAAAGTGGAAAGGGTTGGAGAGTATACTGGGCAGAGTAGCCAAGTATGAAACTCTCATGACTTTGGCAATCCGAGCATGATTTTTCAGTCCATAAGCGGACACAAGTGTACTCGCAATTGCAGCAGCTGACACAAGGTCAAGCGAATTGGAGGAGACATGGTCGTGAGCATGGTCATGTTCATGATGAGCTTCGTGGTCACCAACCGACTCGAGGATGTGTTTAAGATTGTGTGACAGCAGGTCGAACCCTCCAAACAGTAGGAAAATAGACATGGCAAAGCCTGCGAGAATCTCGGCTCGTTCAAGGCCAAAGGGGTGTCTAATGCTGCTGCGACGCCACACTTCGAAATTGCCCAGCACGTCGACCACCACGCAGACGGCAGCGCTGCCCGCGTCGAAGAAGACGAGGTGAGACAAGGCCATGGCAGCAAGAGAGCCTCCTGACCTGTAGAATATGAACATGGCAATGGCGACATGGCACAGGCCCCAGTAGAGGCGCATGCGCTGGTCTCGTTGTAGGCTCTTCCAGGCCTCTTTGAGGGTGGGTGTGGGGAGCGATGCTGGGAGGACGGGAGGCGGTCGTGGAGGCGGCTCTTGGAAGATTTGATGCTGGGCCGACACGCTGCTATGCTTATACCGGTGCCCGCGACGCTGGCCGACGTTCTGTCGTTGGAGCGGTTAGATTGAGGGAACGAGCGGACATTGTGATATGCTGTGCCAGGTATATGTAACGAACCGATTTGACAGGAGTTGTCGATATGACCTGCGTCTGGAAATTGAAGGGATTGGGAGCAGCCGCTGCTTGGCTGCCGCCCTGCGGAGAATCTGCGTCCGATGCCATTGCTGCGCGGATGCGTGGACGGTGAAATCGCTGACGTTTGTCGAGATTGGCTGAGGCGAGGTAGCCGCACAATCTACCCCTCGGCCTGGGCGGTGTCGGCGTCGCCAAACAACGAGCGGTGATGTATGGGTATCTAGAGAGGCTTCTAGGAAGATGAAGCGAGTCTATCCAGTGCTTGGATTTCCCTCGGCTGGCAGTCTGTTTCACTCTGCCATTGCTATAACTCTCGCAGATCGCAGTCGCATGCCCGCCGACTATGGTTGGTTGGGTGAAGCCGTCAAGAAAGCGGTGCTAAGCCTACGGCGTCGCTGCTGCGGCGAGGAAAATACAGGGGTACCCTGCAACGCAGAGTGCATTCTCCGCACTTTTGCTTTTGCATCTACGTAGACTGTATATGTGGGCTGACTGTCCAGGCTCAAGAGAGCGAGCAATGAAGATGATTGAAAGATGAGCAATTGCACATGTTCTATATGCTCAATGGCCGAGTGTTATATGCCTAATACTTTCCGTGTCATTATTGCCGGTGTGTCTAATGATTGTGTGCCACTGTGAGATGGTTAGCCGCCGTTAATCTAGTACCCGTAGCTGGCGCCGTTTATACTACCAGTTACTTCGCACCACATGCTTACAGTATTATATGGTGGCATTTCTGCACAGCTGAGACCTGTTCCCGCCAATACTAAAGTAGGTACGGCCAAATCGCGTTAGGATCGAGGCCCAGATCTCCGATCATGTCTAAATACTGGGGCCACCTGACAGCTGCCGCGCCAATCGTTCGTTTGCTCTCTTGAGCTGCGGAGGCTTCTCGCACCTCATCGCGCAACCAGCAGTCAATTGAAGCCGAGATCCAGATGATCTGGTACTTGCTCTATCCGCTGCGAGGGTGAGGACATGCTCGATTCCATTCCCTCGCTACTCTAGATAAAGATAGCGCCATCCATCTCCAACCCTATTCCAAGCTGAGTGTTGACCATGGATATTTGCGCCATAGAACAACAGAGGCTCCTGTCCTCGCACCATCTCACCCATTCCGCCGGGCTGTTGCCCGCTACGGCCGAAATGCGTCTCGCAATGCCATCCGGACGCTGCTGGTCTCAGCCGGCGTTGCTTCGCTGCTGATATACCCGGTGCCGTTCTTGTACACCAACGACTTCATCATCGCAGCGTCGAACCTCCCTCACCATGTATGGACCGCCGCCCAGCCTCTCCGCTACGACGCGGCCATCACGCCCGATATCACCATGCGCTCCATCTGGATCCATTCGAGCTACATGCAGGCACTAAGCCCGGATGTCCTCCTGTCGGCTCTCGAGCTACAGGATGAGCTTCTGGGCACGACGCAAGACTTTGGCCCTGGCAGGTATTCTGGCTTGCCTCTTCCTGATGACCCCAATGCTCTCTTGTCGCCAGCCCAGCGCGATTCTCTCCACGTCGTCAACGGCCTGACCGACCAGTCGTGGATATTTCAGTCACCGCTGCTATACTGGAACTGCTCCCGCGAACGCATCCTAGCCGACGATGACATTCTAGCAACCGTCAACGACAGGAAGAACCAGTCCACCCCGGCAAACATCACCTTACGGCATTCCATTGTTTTTAGTGGCAAGCGATTTGAAGATCGCCGTTTACTAGCCGCCGATGCCCTCGTCATCACGCTCTTATACCGAAGTGCGTCGCCCGTTGGCCGCCAGTGGGAGAAGATTGCGTCATCTTTGCCCTCCAAGGTAGGGGACAAATGGGACATATATCCTGCAAATGGCCAAGTCTCAGGCAACCAGCTCTATGAGTTCAAATTCAGGCCGATAACTGTGCAAGATTCCATCATTTTTGCCGTGGCCTATACGATCGCCCTGCTGTACTTCCTTATAAATCTGGCCAAGCTTCGCGCAATCAAATCCAAGATTGGCCTCATAGTCACCGTTATAGCCCAGATATTTCTTTCAATCGTTTCCAGCCTCACTGTCTGCGCTTTTCTGAATCTCGACCTTTCCCGCATTCCGCGGGCTGCATACCCCTTGATAGTGCTGATCATGAGCCTGGAGCATATCCTTCGACTGATGAATGCATTGATTCGCACCCCTTCGGAAGACAGCACGAGCAATAGGATAGGGCATGCTTTTGGCGAGATTGCGCCTGCTGCCTTGGCAACCTCTATCCAAAATTGCGCGATTCTAGTAGCCTTGTCACGCGTTGTCTCACCAGGCGTATCCGAATTCTGTCTCTTTGCGGCTGTTGCAATTGTACTGGATACTTTCTATCTATCCACCTTCTTCCTGTCTGTTCTCAGTGTTGATGTGCGTCGAATGGAGCTTGGGGATGCTCTCGCAAAAGAGTCCATGCGTCGAAATCGCAATTCGAACCAGAACCGCAATTCTTCTTGGGTGAAGCGCATGCTTGAGGGGAAGATTGCATTGTCAACACGAGTTGCCGGAACAATTGTCGTTCTGGGCTTCGTATTCATCGCTCAATCTCATTTCTTTGGAGATGGAGATATTTCGCGACGGCTATCCCAGCTATACGGTGGAAAAAGCCTGGAGTCCAATATCTCATCTCCTTCAAAGACGTCTCCCCTCAAGGAAATCCATCAAGCAAGGAGTCCTACGTCTTGGCTACTGCTGCAAGACCACGATGCAGCTCATGAGATCATTCGCATCATAAAGCCTTCAGCCTATAGTTACATAGCTAGAGTCTATGAGCCTCTGGTTTTTGTACAAAAGGGGTCCAATCGAGTGCCTCGAATGAAAGAGTCCATTCTATCGCCGGCAGTACTCGATTTTATCAATCATCAGCTCACTGCGCTCGTTTTTATAGACTTTCTTGTAGTCTTTCTGCTTCGTCGGCTTACAACCCATCTCTTACCAGATGACAAGGCAAAGCGAGAAGGGCTCCGCGATCCTATCGAGGAGCCGAGTCTAGAGGTTGCAACAGTATCCGGAGGGCATAGCCTCGATATAGCCATGCTCGTATATTCCTCTGGAGGATACGCTGTGTCTGTTGGCTTAGATCGGAAAATTTGTTCATGGGATCTTAACAACGATAATCGATGCTACACAATTTCTAGCCCTGAAAGAGACGTCGGTATTAGATTCCCCGTGCTTGCGATTGCCATTGACGAAGACTCGGACTGGCTGGCAATCCTGGCGTCGGATGCTATCACCTTTTGGAACATTGCAACCAACGTGCGAGGCCCTATCGTGGCTATAGAAACTTTCAACCAGAAGCCCACAGCTTTCTTTCTAGAGCCGAGTCCATCATCAGACATTCCAAGGCCGATTATAGTATGGAAGAATGGAACCGTCGTAGATCTCGAGCCGACTTCGGGAGAGAGCAGCGAGTTCATGCTTTGCTCCGGCCTAACATGTGCCCGCCAACTTCTAAGTATAGGTGAGTCGAACGTCCGTTCATCCGTTGCCAAACCGTTGGACTTAAAATCAGGGCTGACCAAAGAAATTTATTCCTGTCCTGTAGCTGGCCAGCATCAAAGACCGAATGTTTTCCTGATAGCAACATCTCGAAGTGGGGATATACATATTGTAGAAAGATTGGGGCTATCGTGGGGAGAGCCAACAATTCATACGGGAAAGCTTGCGGGCGACGAAATACACCAAGTCGTACCTCTTTCGCCCCTCCCTTACTTTCTGGCATCGTCAAAGTCGGACGTTCATCTCATAAATCTGAAAGATGGGTCTATTGCTTGGAGCTTTCCCACGGAGAACTTGCGGCCACGTTCGCTGGACTGTGCCTTTTCCTGTCATCGGGCATCGAACGACATATCAATAGGGCTCAAATCTTTCACACTGAGCTACCAGGCGCTGGACTCTAGTGACGGTATCCTACACACTTTCACACCTCATGAGGACGATGACGCTATCTTTCTGCAGAACTATGGTGATGATCGAGTTATTAGTGGATGGTGTGGGTGGTCTGAAACAGAACAGACAAAGAAACGCATAGATAACCCTGGCGTTTGGAGAGTTCTGCATGATGGCAGTGCAATTGGGCTTCGTCGCCGGCCCCGGACCGAGCCGAGAGCTCGACAGCTGCAAGCTATTTCGAGTGTGCGGAATCGCTTACCAAACACAAAAAGCCGGGAAATCGGGGCTTTCAACTGCTGGGAGCTATGGAGAGCGGCGTCTGGTGACCGGAAGGATATAGACGAGGTTACGCCTCTTTTCCCCAATGACCAAGACCCAGGGCAAATGATTGTCTGCGAACCGGGGCCCGGTGTCAAATTCGGGGAATCATCAGTCGCTTTTGCATTTGGTAATGTGATAAAGCTGGCAAAATTAAGCGGACACAAGCCGTCGGGAATCAATGAGGTACATCAGGAATCGCTAATGAATATGCCTACGAGACGTCGAAAGGGAGTGACTCCGGCCAGGGCCACAGGGGCCTAAAGCTATGGCAACTTTGCCAAGTTACATACGTGAACATATATGAACGAGCAGGTTGTTGGATGCGGCCTTTTTTTTTTTTTTTTACATATCAAAGGAATGCATTAGGCGCATGAAAATCAGCCGTGTCAGCTGAAGAGGTCATAGTTCAAAGGGAGAAGAAGAAATATCAATCAAATACAGGGATATATACATATATACCAAAGATTAGCTATCAATATGCTGCTTGCTTTGTCGATTAGCGCGGCTATGCTCTCTGCACGCTGAAGGGGGTGTACACTAGAAGAAAAAAAAATTACACATGAGAAGTCGTTTCGTAAACTTAGCTCTGCCAGCCTGATCAAGATATCAGAATGGCATAACCCCATCATGCTCAACAAGGGGTTTGGATTCAAGCCCGCTCGCTCTCATCACGACACTTATTACAGACTATATTGGATTTTCCATGCCGATGGGAGGAGTGGCCTCAGCAGAATGGACAGAATGTGGCGCCTGGGATTTGCTGTGAAGCGTGTTGCTAGATCCGAGGCCACGCTTCATCATCTTGCCCAAAACGGTAACCAATTCACAGGCATCCCGAAACATATCATCATCCATGCCTTCGGTAGCTTCATATACTTCGTTGATTGTGTTTCTCGCCAGACTGCGGCTGCCGTTGGCATCATGGACACATTCGTAGAGAAACGCGGCGTATTCCGTCTTAACGGATAAGCGCAGCGAGTGAGAGCCCCAGAGAAGTCTATCGGCCAATTGTGCAGCTTCTTCGAAATACTGGTGCGCTGTGGGCAGGTAGTCCTTGGCGGGTAGCAGAAAGGAGAGTGAGAGGGCCGAGACGGGAGCTTCGAAACCGGGAGGTGGGCCAACAGGACCCCCTTCCAGAGTATGCCGAATTGTTTGTTGATAATCATCGGCGCTAATGATTTCTTTCTCGCGCTCAGCGGACACGGCATCGGGATCCCAGCCGGGCATGTTGGACACACGAGGCTGGTTTCGAAACAGGACAAAGATGTGATGGAAGCTGGCGCGCAGTTTATAGGCTAAAACCTTCAACTCGACGCAGTTGCTGACGAAAGGAATGACATATTCTTGCAACATTTTGAGGCCTTCGCGCGCTAGCCAAAGGATGCGCATGATGTTTTCATGGAGGGTGGCATCGGGCTTGCGCTGTTTCTTCACTTCAACGAGCTTCTCGGAAAGCCTGAGCGAGAGGCCCAGGATCTTGAAGAGTGTTGATGAGAGGATGGTGTTGTCATTTTCGACTGCCCGGGCCAACCGCCCCAGATACTTTTGATCCACCTCTGATGACGCCATGGAAGAATAATGTTGTTTGCCTGTTCAGTCGATTGCGAAGCTGTCGATTATTCGGGTATAATTTGGCGACCTGACGAGGCAGCAGAAGAGTGGGCGGTAATGGTAGCTACAGCGCCTCTTTCATGTGACGGTACAATGTGTCGGTTTAAGAACTCAAGGATATGAAGTCAATCTATTAGCAGCCGACAACCACCGTTGCGGGCGCTGGAGAATATATTCCAAAATTGCGTATGCAGATAGAGATGCCTGAAGGCCAAAACGCCATGTCAGTAAAGATTCCACATTAAACGTACTATACGTATATGGGCGAAGTATGCGCGAGAGAAGAGGAGACAAGACGAGGGAGGAACAAAAGATGCCAGGCCGCCAGAAACTATCCAGCGACGTGGTTTGTAAGTGGCGGCAGTCGCATCTCAGGCTGACGAGTCACAGTACAAGCAGAGAACCATTATAAGTTGCTGTCCCAGGAGGGTTGCGGCATCACGCTCAGGTGCGATATAACGTCAAGCTTTCTTGGTAGCATAAGAGTAGAAGACATGGTTCGCTGGTAAAAAGCTCCATCGCTGCGCGCCACTTACTGTTTGTTATGTGAGAACCTGCCGAGACGAGGATGGCAGGAGGACTCGGGATGCAGGCTGCCTACCATTGACTCAATCAATCCGCCTGGAGAAGGGCCTGGCGCCTCACGCCTCACGCCTTATTCGCATCTAATCTTCACTTCCAGCCTCCAACAAGGCGCAAGTTTCTCTCGTTTGTGCCTCGAAGCCTTGCCTCGCGCGCAGTTCGGAGTCAATGTGTGCCATGGTGCTTGTGTCTTGTGTGCTGTGAGATAAAGGAAGATGGCGCTGCAGAAGGCGTCGCGCAACCTACCGAGGGCTGGAGCGCAAAAGCTCTTGATGCCGGCCGCAATTGGCTTCGATTTGGAGTTTATGGATATTGGTGATGGTAGCCTTGGCTCAGTGAGGCTATTCAATGGGGCAACGTCGGCCTTGTTGGCAGTTGGTGATGATGATGGTGGTTGACGGTGACGGTGATGGTGATGGTGAAGGCGGTGATGACGATGATGATGATCGCAGCAAGCAGGTTGCGCTCGCGTACCTCTGCTATAGACGCCGTCAATTAACACAGCTGAGTGTGTTCACGCGCTTGGCAGGGATTAACGATGCAGGGGGGCGGGTTTGGACCGGGGTCCCCGGCTGCTGTGAACCATCCAGTACGACGAAGGTAGCATTGTGGGGTTGTATGTATGTAAGTCGATGTTGGTGATGTCTGTAATGTCTGTGACCAGTAAAGGAAAATATACAAAGAGCCACGTTCACGCCGAGTTTACGTTTATCGTGGGCTTACTGGAAACAGCAAAGACTAAAGCTGCACGTTAGATGTTGGATGTTAGATGTTACTGATATTAAACCCCACACCCCCATTCAGTTTCCTAGATGTAGGCAATATGCAAGACCAACTACATATCCATAGACAGGGACGGATGACAGATTCACAAGAGAAGCCTTTTTAAGAATAAGGAAACCCGTTATATTCAGAAAGTGGTCTGATTCGTTGCATAACCAGCTACTGTAGAAGCATGCATGATGACCCCAAATCTCCCCATGTCCGTCCTTCTCATAATCCTGAGTACCAGCTCAACAGTGTCTCATCCAGTCATGCCATCATAACTCCCCAGAGACGATTGGAGCAGAAAAAGCCAGATATCGCAAGTTGTTGGACAAAAGGCCTGGAAATTTCATAAAACTGTAGCAAAAAATAAATTGGTGGCGAAAATCCGAGTTGAGAGTATGCCATGAGATGCCGCGGGGAAACTGCTCAAGAAATTTGCAGCGAGGGTGTAAGTTGTCTGTTGGGCGCCGCCAGGATTTTCTTTTTTTCTTTTTTTTAATTTGTTGGCTTATTTTGTTTACATGACAGTGCAGCCCATGAAGCCGATGTAGTTGGTCTTGACGGAACCCTGTTGAGGCTTGCCCTTGGCCTGGACGGAGCAGGTGTAGTGGGAAAATTCAATTGCCTTGGAAGCCATTTTGTTGTTTAGAGTGTGGTAAAGCGTAAAAGCTTTGTGAAGAGATTGAGATTGAATGTTTGAGAGTTGGAAGTGTGAAGATGCTGTGGTTGATGAGTTTGTCTTCCTGCAGCGCATGACCGACCTTTTTATCCTCGCCTGGCGGGCATAGACGCACCTCAAGAATGAAGGCCTCTTTCTAGATAATCACCACGCATAAGCATTGTTCTTTAGCATTGTTCTACGAAAGCGCCGGTCATGTAGCCACTCTACTGGATACTCAGGGCAAGTGGTCACGCTGAGCTGAGCGCAGCCGGAAACTAGCCAATTCGCCCCAGAGCCCGCACACTTTTTCTCTCACATTGTCGCATTGAGTCCCTATATACTTATATAGCAAGGTACCATATTCTATGTTTGTGGTGGAAAGATACGTTCGGTCATTGTTTGCTACCGTTTGCCTTTTCTAGAGTGTCAAGGCTCCTTAATATTGTTCTCGGATTCATATTGTTCTCGGTTCCGCTTCAGCTTCAAGCCAAAGAGCTAGCTCCAACCCCCAACCAACAAGACTCTCTCTTTCTGACCGTCTTCTGAATCTTCACAACACCGAGCCATTAAGAGTAGCCAGTTCATAGAAAAAAATTGCCACATACGTACTGTATATTTCCCATTACAAAGGCACCTAGGCACCTGGTAATAGGTGCGTACGTGTACAGCATATGAGCAAGTACACGCTTACATACTGTAACAAATAGTTATATTATTAACCATTAGATTTTAAGTTACACAGGATTGTGCTTGGGGTCCCTCGAAGAAGGTGATGCTTCATTTTGAGTTGGTTGCCCACATAGCGAGCAAGTCTCCGTGATTTTACTGTCTGTAATAATCCATCTATTTTACATCTTAGTTCGTGCCGCTAACAGCCAACCTATTACCATTGTCAGTATCATTTTCATCTCATTTCTCTTTGAATTGCTTACTTCATCAAATGGTCCATAAATGTCTGCAGAGACACATCATCGGTGAAAATGGTTTGGGCAGAGGTTGCCCCCACACCACCGTATGCTCCTGTTGTATGAGTTGTTGACGGATTCAGTTTGGACAGCAGGAATCTCGCCTGAGAGCCACCTGCATCGCAAATAATGAATCTGGGCAGTGGGAACCGATCTGTGATAAGATCCTACACAGCACCATTAGTTACTTCTGAACCGAGTCTTTTCTCTCTTTCTCCCCTTGTACTTACCCTAGCATCTTCTTTTGGCTGTTCTAACAGAGCGGCGAAATTCTCATAGCCTTCTTGATCCTGGTAGCCAGCCTTTCTCCACTCGGCGATAGTTTCACCATGGAAGATGAGAATGTGGAAGAAGGTATCCAGTAGAAGGATATGGGTTGGCTGAATGGACGCAGAGTCAAGCAGCACAGGCTGACCACCGTCCTGATCAAAGGTGTATGAATCCAGAGTCGGTTGAATCATGACAAGAGAATTGCTGACGTCTTCGTGGTTTAACACGTGCCGATAAAATGCAGTTTCATCGGGCGAGTTGTTAAAGACTTGCAAAAACTGACTCCTGCGAAGATGGAACATGAATTGAGGATATAGGGTGAAGTTCTTCTCCAAGCGGAACGAAGTTGGGTCATCCTTTCGATAGTCTGCAAATCTTGAGCAAAGCCGGATTAACATCCTATCCACCCAGCGCAGTACATCCGGCCCATCATCGACCTCAGCCTTGAACACAGCTATCCGTGACATCAGCACAGCTGCTGCTTCTTGGTCAAAGGACTGCGCAATGGCTGGATCTCCAGCAGGGCCGCTCAGGTTTCGAGCAATAGTCGTCACACGAAGGTGGAATTGGCCCGAAGAGTGTTGGTAATATGTTAGGAATTGCATCATTCCCTTTTGAGGTGCTTGCTGGTGAGTAGTCGGCCCTTGGTTTGCAACTTCAAAATAGATACCATAGCTGGAATTGGGATCGATGCCACACATCTTCCATGAGCAGGTGTTACCCATACCACACTCCGTCTCGCCAACAGACACTGATTTTTTGTTGAGGGACACTCCGTGACCAATCAGCCCGGTAACCTTGAGCTCCTTGGTTGTTAGGACTTCAAGGACCGCGTTGAAGCCCATCAGGAGGTTATCGTCGCCATCTTTCTCGAAAATGCGCACAAATGACTGTTTAAACATTGAAGATGTGAAACTGTCAGTGAGAATCATATGGCCGCCCGTTGAGTTACAAAGGCCCTTCATTTCAAGCAGGCCAACTTGGTCAAGGCAGCCTGCAAATATATCAATGATGTGGCCATTGTGAGCAGTACGCTTGGCCAAGTTATCGTAAAACTATTGCTGGTATTAATACGCATGCCCCTATGCTTTTCGTTTGCTCAATCTTACCTTGAGTGCCTTTTTGTAGTACTTGGCGTTATCGCGGTCGATATCGTGATGAGAACGAATCGGCTCCCTTAGCTCTGGACCAACAACCATACCAGGCCCTTCGGTTGCGGGTCCGCCGGCGAACAGCATTATACGGCCACCAGAGTTTTGAAACGTCGATTCCATCAGGCCAATGGCAACGCTCAAAGCAACACCAGTGCAGCGTAGACTTCTCCGGTCGCTGGCGGTGGGCCAGGGATCTCTTTGTAGACTCTCTAGAACTTTGGTAAGTTGGAATTCAGCCTGCTGAACCGGCAGCAAGAATCTTGACGTGGATCCAACATTCATCTGGCGGCCAGCCTGTGGTGGCACTCCGGGCCTTGGACCATGCGATGTCAGGCCGAGCATCTCCTGAACAGTCTTGGCAGAGTAGTCTTTACTTCCACGGAAGACGTAGGACTTGGCGCAGCCCTCATAACCAATCTCGTGGACTTGAGCCTAGATACGGTGAACAATCGTCCGCATGTGAGAGTGGAGATAAACGCACCATTGTACCATACGTAATAAGCCCAACCAGCGCATTTTCCGGAAGCAGGCTGAGGCTCATTACCAGAGACTCTTTCAGGGCAACCAGGCTATCTTCCTCCTGGCATAAATCAACAACATATAGAAACAGAGGCGGGGCAGGCGCAGGCCTTGATAGCCTGTATTCGATCGTAGTGTTCGCAGGGTGCAACTCTGGCGGGATCGCATTTGCAGTGATATCTTTATAGTGCGGCGGAAGCTGGTTTCTTGACAGGCAGAATGGGCAGATCCATACACGGGCACGAACATCCACTTGACTAACATCATGGTTAGTTAGAGAACATGCGCAGGACAGTGAAAAGAGCTAAAGAGCTGATCGGTCACGGAAAGTTTACCAGAATGGGTTGAGGACCGAGCGACAAGGCTGCTTGCATGTGACGGGCTCGAACTGCAACAGAGGCGTATCTGGCTTCTCTTTCAACGGAGTAAATAAGGCGCCTATCGGTACAACCAGCCTTGAAGCTTCCTGTTGATCAATCAGCTTGAGCAAGGCTTGTCCATGGCAAGTGAAGTACCATTCGGGAGCTGGGAAAGACATTCCAGCTGAGGCGAACGCCATCACGATCTTCCACTTCGCTCCATTGTTCTTTGACAGCTTCGTAGTCCATTGGTAGTCGAGCTGAGTCGTTGGACGCTCAGCCGTTTCTGTTGACAGAGATGGTTGCTGTCGTGGCAATTCGCAGTGGTGTTCCCACGAGGGTGGTATTCTGAAGCGGTAGGAATTCGAATGATCTGTTCAGATTAGCAACCGTCGCTCGAAATCTGAACACGTTTACGCGCACAGAGCACATGCGGCAGAAGGACAGCTAGCAGTCTGAGCTGGCGGGACAGCGTGGAGTAGCTTGTCGCACTCAATAGCCCCACCAGAACATGCAAAGTGTTAAACATGGTAGCTACCTAGTTTGTACATATATTTCATTCATTTATTCTTATTCTATTTTCTCTTAGGTTTTCTATTAATTATATTTAATCTCACTTTTTCTTTTTCTTTAACTATTTTATTTTATTTTTATTTTATACTTTTATACTTTTATACATTTGTAATTATTTTATTTCATTAGTTAAATATTTCTTATTATATTTCATTATATTTTAACAGTTTTCTTTTGTATTTAACATTCTACCTATTTGTATTCTTTTATGTTAATATAATGCTTATTTTAATATTTTTATTCTTTACTGCTAACTACTTTTGGCTGATATAACTTATAATCGCAGACAGGTGTACCAATCTTGCGAATAAGCTTCCTAAATGCGATCTGTTTCTATCAAGGCCATCACGTCTCTCCCAATGAACGGCTTTTCTAATCCTGTCGTAACATTCTATAGTCCTTTTCAACGCATTTACCACCGCCCATTTTCTAGGCTCAACCCCTCGCGTTATATTAAGAACATTCCATTCAATTCCTCTGACCCTTGAACCTATGGCGACGTCAACGGGAGCTGCATCGTACACTAACACTAAATCCCCCACTATTCGGCGCATACGTTAGTTTATTCCTCCCAATATCTGGTCGCATGCAGTGAAGACAGCGGAATTTGATCATTGGAATATCTTTCTTCTGTAGAAGCACTAACTCAAACCTCTTCCAGTCCGCGAGGCAGCAGAGCTCTCAAGTACACCGTCTCCTGATTATACCGCCGAGCCATTAGAGTCGGACCTCTTCGAATGGCATTTTACTCTTCGAGGGCCCCCGAACTCCGCATATAGCCAAGGTGTCTACCATGGTCGAATAATTCTGCCTCCCGCATATCCTCTCCGGCCTCCAAGCTTTCGATTCTCTACCCCAAATGGCCGGTTTGAGGCCAACCGTGAAATCTGTCTCAGCATAAGTGGCCATCATGAAGAAACGTGGCAGCCGGCTTGGGGCATTCGGACCGCTCTTGTCGCGTATGAAATCTGCGCTCTACTAAATGCTTGTCCTCTGCTTTGCGTGACTAACTGACATGAGATATTGACATAGGCTCCGCAGCTTCATGGAGACAGATGTGCAAGGCCAGCTAGGTGGCATGGAGACTACCGAGGCAGTTCGCCGCCGGCTGGCCCAAGAATCAGTTTCTTTCAAGTGCGCTATATGTGCCAAGTCTAATGCGGATATCATCGCTGAATGCGAGGATCGGTGTAAAGAAACCACTTCTTTGTGTCAGGAGATATCAGTTCCTGCAGAATTAAATATGGGCTGGAGGGATGAGCTTGAGGCAGCTAAGAATGACCAGCCATCATCAACCCGACCATCAGAAAACTCTTCTGAGGTTATGCAGGGTGGTGGGCTGCCTATAACTGAGCCATCCGAAGCTGAGCTGGCAGAAGGGTTTGTTCAGACAACACCAAACGGCACCGATGGCTTTCCAACACATCCACCAGCTCCGATTCTAGGTATCAGAAATCGGCAACCCCCTTCCACCGCTGGTCTCACGGGGACAGGGGCAGAAGCAGTGCCTCTATGGATAGATAGGGTGATTGTAGCTTTAGTTATCTTGCTAGTTGCCATTGTTTTGAAGGTTCTACTCGGTGTATAACCAATCTTCTGCTCAGGCTGGGGGGTTTATTCTCCCCTTAGTTAATCGTACATATGATCGGTCAGTAATATTCGGCATTGAAACCTGTGATGCGGCAGGCATATTGAGTATGATCTCTACGTCACTTTATTGCACTGGTGGAAGCCAATATCAATAGCTTCGTTCGACGCTGGTTGTCTTCAAAATTGAGAAGTAGTCTAAAAGAAATGGTATTAAGACTCAGTACAGAAGGGGCACAGGATTTACTACGGCACAGCGTGAAAGCTCATGCTCCTTAGACGCTTCTTTTTCTGCTGGCGGCCCTACTCTCGTCACCGATCATACTGCCATGGGACAGCCAGCCACCACCATTCTCCTACAGTTACGGAGGATCCATCCATAACCTCTTCTAAGACATTGGTTTTTATGCCCCATTCTATAATGAGTCGCGCTTCAAACTCATCCAGTATGGGACTCAGAGAGTTGCATACATCCTGAGCCGCCATGGGGCCTTTCGTAGCATAAGTAAAACAAAAAGCTCCGAGAATATCACACCACCGCCTTGTATCGTACTTCCCGAAAAAATCAACCCACTGTGGAATCTCTCCTTTCATCGTGGTGCTGGGCAAGTCCTCCCGCATCACGGCTTGTAGCACAGCAATATCCTCGTTGTACTGGTACAAGTTTGTAGGTTTTGCGCGGAGTCGAAAATGATAGTAGGACTTTGGATACTTTCGGCTTTCATAGTTGCCTGGCTCAAATCCAAAAGGGATGCTTGGTATATCTAGAGGTACAAGTTTGATTTTTCCCGCAGCATTCAAATTCGTCAGTGCCATCATAGAACCATCGTTAATGGTGTACGGTATCTCAAAACTTCCTCCTGTGCGGAAGATGCCATCCATTTGCGTTTTGAAAGCAGCTGCATCTTGGTACTTTGAGCGCTGTGCCACTCTACTGAGCGTTGACAAATACCACTCGCTTAATCTGTAAGGTCGCCCTCCAAGTGGTGTCTTTTTGCTCCTGCATATAACCCTTTGGATCGTGAGTTGAGCAATAGCTTCTTTGAGAAGCAGCGAGCTTCGTTCCGCGCCGTCTCCAGATAACGTGAGAAATTTATCTTTGATTTTTCGTACTGAGTATTTCGCTTCGCTAGTGCAGCAAAGTGATTTAATCCAAGATCTGGCAATGTCCATATTCTGATCACTACCATCATTGCCTTGATCGAAGATGCCATCAACACGAAGTGCGCCAGGTTCTGATGTAACTGCCTCGAACCGTGAAAAGATCGAAGATTGAGCATGGAAAAATCTCTCGCCCCAATCCTCCTCAGCTGATGCGGTAGTGATCAGCGAGAACTGATCAGAAAGAAGTTCTTTTGTGTGGGGGATATGATAGTTCCTCTGGCGAGATACTCTGGTTGCCCACTTGATGAGTGTCCGCCAGTCGTAATGAATTGGGGCTTCAAAGTCAATCATAGGGAGCTCCTGGCTTTCAAAGCCTTCAATCAAGCGTTCCTGGACATCTCGCGTAAGTTTCTTAATGTGCGGTCTCTGTTCTTTGCATGCCGTTGCCCAGAATTTGCGCAAGCCGGAAAGGCGGGTGTTTGGGAAGATATGGAGCAATATACCCCAGTCAATTGCTTTGTCTGCACCTCCCAATAAGACACGGACGACGATGAAAGCAGTCAGGAGGTCTTCTTGGTTGATCAGCGGGCTATCCGCCGCCCCTATTCCTCTCAGCTCATCTGATGCATACGTCTCTCTTTGGAATATTGAAGTAAGCGGGCGAGTTATCAAAGACACTCGTTTAATCTTCGACTGATTTGCATCAGTAGCGCCTAAAAGATGCTTTGGATGCTTTGGATCAAATGCATCTAAATCTAAGTCAGAGTCGCTGTCGTCGCTTGAGGACAACGATCTTGAGCTGTACATAAACTCGCCAATTGACTGAGGGGTTAAATGCTCTTGAGGCTGCCATCTTAAATCCATTGGTGGTAATCCATGTTCAAGTCCGGGTGAAAGATTGATGAATATGTTATGCGGGCCGGCAGCCAGCGGCAAAGTCTTTGCGAACTGTTCTGTTTGAGCCAGCTCTATACCAAGGCAGTCCAATAAGCTGGTCATAAATTCATCATGGGCAGTTCCAGCATCGTACTGTCTTCCAGTATCATTTCCGGAAATTCGCTTCTCAAGACTTTGAGCCCAATCAGCCCATTGAAACCACTCTATATCAGGCATCCATCCAAGTACAGTGAAATTCGAGTTGATAGCCTTTTCTTCAAAGAACTGCAGGTCAAGATATGGCCAATTTCCATCTTTTCCCGCAATACACCGCACTGCCTCGGCAATAGCGGACTTCGCTTTTAAAGTGGGCTGTTGTTGAGTGGCCTCCGTATAAATGAATGAGAAAGGCTGTGTTATCCTTCGTGGTACCCCGTAACTGTCCACACACCAATCATCCTCCAGAAATCGATTTGGGGTTAGAAATTGAACTTTGGCTCCGTAGTCCAAACGAGCTGTGCCCAGTTTTGGGAAACTAGTTATGTTGGATAACAGGTTGTTTGACGTCCATCTTACCCTATATTTCTCGTCTGCCGGCGTTGGTGTTGATGTAGTAGCTTGACTTTTTATATTGGTATGTACTGCTTTTCTTCGCTTACTTGGACTATTTGTGTCGCTCATAAGTCCATGGCGCTTTTTGGCTGAAGCCTGAGCCGCATAAACCGGAGCATCCAGCTGCGCAACTTCGCCGGCAAGTACACGGCGTCCTCGGCGATTCTCTTTCTTCTCTCCTGGCCCAGTGTCGTTACTTGGTGGGTGAGATTGCGCAGGTGCGAAAGGTTGTGGATGTCGCAACTTAATACTCTCGACAACAGCCAAGGTCTCAGGGGAGAAAGCATCAAGATGCGGTAGTGTCAAAATTTGGCATTTAGAGAAAAGTCCGCTGTGATCTTGGAATCCATGCCAATGCTCCAAAACTGCTCTGCTTTTGAGCATACGGCTCAAGGCCCACTGATAATCTTTTGTCTTCGGTATCGACTTCTCGGGGTATCTGGTATTCCAAACGGTAGTGAGAGCACGCCAAAGAGAGTGTCCTCCAGGGAGAACACCTTCCCGCTCGATGAGCATCTCCATCAGCAGAGTAGATATATGATCAGTTATCTCATTCCTGGAGATCTTCTTCTTAGGAGCCTCCCTCTCCAGATTGACAGGTGCAGGTTCGCCGTTTGTCGTACTTGTTGCTGAACTAATTAATGATCCTACCTCTTTCTTTGTAGAATGAAGTAGTTCAGCAGCCTTGTAAGCCGCCTTGGAATGTTCGCCGGAGTTGTTTTGAAGATCTGCTTCGCTAGGGGACGGCACAAAACCTGCATACAGGCTTGAATGGGCTGAGTTGGGCCATGTGAGAGTAGTAGAGAGGTTTTCTAGCTGATTGGCATCATATTTGCGATTTTTTAGATCAAGTACTTGATTTGATTGACTTATATCAACTCGCATAAGAGTAGACTGTTCCTGGGGAAGAGAGGATATATTCAATATCTTTCTATGCTGCGAGCTAGATTGATCACTAGACGGTCGATTCATCGCGTAAATCTCGCTGATATGGCTTCGGGCAGTGGCTGATACCACTCCTCGTGAATATCTACTCTCCTCATCATTAGTTCTTTTGGGTGAAACGTTGGGTTGTGAGGCCCTTGCGGCGTCTTTGTCGGGTTCTTCTTTTCCTCTTTTCGATCTCTCTTCTTCGTCGGTCGTCTTGGTTGGTTCATTATAACGTGAGCCACGCGTTGATCGAGCTAGCAATTTACTGGCTCTCTCAGAAGATTCGGCTGTTTTAGCAGATCGAATGGTCGACTTCATCTCCCGGTGAAGCCCATCAAGGTTGGAGGGGGGGTAAGATGGATTACAAGAGGTTTGGGACCGCTCGAGATGATACTTGAGGCCAATGTCGTTTTTCCAGATTTTACCACACTTATCACACCGCCATCTTTTACCTTTCAATGTGTCATTGTTAGAAGACTCAACTTCTAGGTTACCGATGCGACTAGAAACTCGGCCACGTCCTCGGCCTCGGCTCCGTCCCCGTCCCCGTCCTGTAGACTGAGAGGATTCTACAGGTATGGTCGAATCAGAAGGCTGTGATGTAGTTATATCTGGTGCAGTTATGTCCAAGTCGCCATTCATTGGCTGGCTTTCCGCTGCTTCTATTGATGGTAGCTTTGAGTGTTGGAGGGAGATTTCTTGAATAGGCGCATCCCGTAAAGAAGATAGATTCACCACCCCCTTCAGCGTCTCTTGTGGTAATCTCAACTTGATGATCATTGAGTCTTTTGTGCAGAGTTGGCTGTCTTCTTTTGGAGGACTGAGAACCTCGTTGCTAACATCAGGCGTCTGTCGGATATCGTTATGATCAATATCTGTATCGAACGGATGTTCTGACCTCATCTTTCGAGGCCTGCCCCTCTGTCTCCTTTGGGATAACTTGGATTGTGTTAAAATGGCCAACTTTGAACTTCCAATGGGGTATGCTGCCTGTGGGAAACCATACGATACGGGGATGCGGGTTTGTCTGGTCTGTCGCTCGTGCTCCTGCTGATCACTATTGGCCGACATAGTGTCAGGTAGAGGCTGTAGAGTAGTTGACATGGAGTACCTGTATGAAGCGACTTTTCCAGCCCTGGAGTGCTCACTCTTTACTTGTAGATACTGGAGCTGAATAGGTTGGATGTTTGGCGTGGAAAGGCATGTGGTCAAAGAAGATAAGAAACGTGTAAAGGAGGCACCTAGGGTTAGCCCGTACACATCCGGATTCGTTAATCCTGCCTCTCCGCATGCCATTATGCTTTTTGCAATGATAAGCGCGAGCGGTTGATCTGCCGACCATGGTGGAGCGACACCTAAGCATTTCGAGGAGGCAAGCTGGCCCAGAAGTGAACCGGCGGCATCTTGGCCCTCTTGGTTGTATATTTCGGTTGTCTTAGGGAGCTTACCAGCTCGCTTTCCGGTTGCCAAAAATATGGACCAGTCTTTAGGCGTGAGGTCTCGATTGAATCGGACACAGTCATTGAAGACTTTGTTATTCAGTTTTGCCGCCACATACCTAATTGCGTCTCGCGCATTCAAGAATCGGCAGACTTTGGAAACAACTTTCATCTGCCATCGCATGCCGAGGACACCCAATTTTGATTTCAGATCCTGCATGCGTAGGACATCCCATTCCTTACAAATTGCCATTATGGTGGTTGCTAAAGCTGTATAGTCGACAGATTCCCCAGTCCATCTCGTGTGCCAAGGAACGGCATCCAGGTTGGCGGCAAGGACTTGGCGCGATAGGTTCATTTCTGCCTCTGGTTCCGCAGTCGCACTCCTGTCTTTAGGGAGAGGAGGAGCAAATAGCTTCAACCACATTTTACTAGTTTTTGTTCCCCGAACAAGAGTTGTTCGTTTCGTAATGTATCCTTTCTTGACCAGCGCATCCGTTCGCTTTGGCACTGAGCGTTTATCCTGGTCAACCAAACGGCCAAGGTCACCTTGTAGTATCCCCTGTGCCTTTGTTGAGGCGATTCCGAGAAGCAGAAGCCATTCGGAACGAGGGACACGTTTGTAATCCACTGTATGCCCAGTAATCGCCTCCCACATTGTTTCCTGCGAGACGTAGATCCGAATATCGTTTTGAGCACTTTGTTCTAGAGAAGATAGACGACTCTCGTGCGCGTTTTGACGGGCTGGCCCATGCCGATTGTCATATCCATCCTTGCCGAATTCTGCCAGCGCCAAAACTTCTTCAAAGATTAAATGGTTATATTTCCTCTGAGGGCCAATTGATATGTCTGTTCGTTGGACCAGCCATTTCCAAATTGTGCTGACTCCATAGTCCGATAACACGAATACTGGGTCTTGAAGCCTTCTATCTCTCTGGAGAGACGTCGTGTTATCGGGCGGAGAGAGTGCCAATTCTGCGGCGTCGATGAATTGCGAAATTGAAAGGCCTGGATAGCAAAAATTAGCAAACACATGTGCGAAGGGCTAGACATTGTGAGAGCATGCTACACAGGAATCTTGAATATGTGCCCGAGATATTAAGACCACGCTTTAGTCATTAAACATACCCTGTTCACCAGCGCATGAGATAACTAGCAATAAACGTGCAATTAGCCCTTCGAGTTCCAGTGCCATAGCTGATAATTGGACATATGATAACACATTATTAGGTCGGGATAGGCTATAAGATTTATAGGTAATGTTTAGATAAGATGAATGTTAATTATTTTATACCTTAATATTATAAAAAGGCTTGGTTGGGAAACTGGTCCTATAAGTACCAAAAAGAGTAAGATATAAAGCCACTAAATTATTAAAGACTTTATTATTAGCTTACTTTTTTTATATATAAATAAAGAGTACTTTTAAAATTTATTAATAAAATTATTTTATATTAATATATAATAAAAATATATTAAATTTTAATTATTTTATTTTTTAATAATATAAAGTAATTTTATATATAATTTATATAAAAAAATTACTTAGCTTTTAATTTAATAAATAATAAAATAGAATTATTTTAAAAAAACTACTTTATTTAGCTTTATTAAATTTAATAATATTAATAATATTAATAATATAAAAAAATAATAAAAATATTTAAATTTTAAATTATTAAAATTATATATAAAAGTTAAAATAAACTTTTTATATTAAAATAAAATTTTTATTAATTACTAAATATAATATAATAATAAAGTTATATAAATAAAAACTTATTTTAAGCTTAATAATTATAAAGATTTTTAATAATTTCTTATAAAATAAAATATAAAAATATTTATAAAGTAATTATAAAATATAATTAATTTATAAAGCTTTATTATAATATATAAAACTTTAATATTAAATTATAAAAAAAGCTTTATATTATTTAAAATAATATAATAAATAATATAATAATTTTATAATAATTTAAAATAATTTTATAATTAATTATAATTATATATAAATAATAAAAATTAAAAAAAATAAAATAATAATAATAATAATAATAATTACTATTATTATAATAATTAAAAAATATTAATAAAAAATTAATAAATTAATATAAATAAATTAAAAAACTTATATATTTAAAAAAGAATTATATAAAAGTTTTTTTAAAATAATTTATTATAAATATATAATATAAAAAAATCAAAAAAAATTAAAAAAAATTAAAAATTTTTTTTTTAAAAAAAGTCTTAATAATAAATTATAATAATAAATAACTTTAATTTTTTATATTTAAAAAAAAATTATATTAATTATTATAATAAATAATATAATATATTAAATTATAATTAATAAATATTTTATAAATTTTTATATAATATTATTAATTTTAAATAAATTATTATTTTATATTATATTATAAAATATAAAAAAAATTTTAATTTTTTTATAAAAAAATAAATTTTATTTTATTTTATATTTATATTTTTAATATATTAAAAAAAAAATTTATTAAATTTTTTTTTAAATAAATTTAATAAATTTATTTATTTTATAAATTTTATTTTTAATTTTATTTTTTTAATTTTTTATAAAAGTATTTTATTAAATATTATAAATTTTAATTAAATATTAATAAAATTTTATAATTTTTAAAAACTATTTTATTTTTTATTAATATATTAATAAATAAATTTTTAAGGTTTTTTAAATTTTTAAATTTTTTTTTAAATTTTATAAATTTTTTATTTTATATTATTTATAATTATTAAATTTTTAAAATAATTTTAAATTTTAAATTTAAATTATTATTAAAATATTTTTTATAATAAATTATAAAATAAAATCTTTTAATAATATTTATTTAAAAATTTTTAAATTTAATTTATATTAAAATATAAATTTAAGTTTTAAATTTTAAATTTTTAATTTTAATTTTTTTATTTTAAATTTTTATTTATTTAAAAATAATAATTATTATTTTTAATTAATTTAATTTAAAATTTTTTAAATAATTTTTTTTAAAAATTTAATATAAATTTATTATTTTAATTATTAATAATTTTTTTTAAAAACTTTTAATTATATAATATTAATAATTTTAAATAAATTTATATTTATTATTTTATTATATATTTAATTAATTTATAAATTATAATTATTATTATATTAAAGTTATATTTATAATTATTTAATTTTTAAAATAACTTTTTTTTAATAATTTAATAATAAAGTTTATAATTATTATATAATAAAATTAAATATTATTTTAAAGTTTTAATTATATTTTTTTAATTAATTTTTATTTATTTATTTTATTAAATACCTTTTATTTAAAAAATAAAATTTATTTTAAATTAATTATTATATTATTATTTTATATTTTTATTATTTTTATTTAATAATTATTTATTAATTATATTAATTATATTAATTATTTATTTACTTTAGTTATTTTATTTATAAATTTAATTATTTTTTATTTTATTTTATATTTTTTCTTTTAATTTTTTATTTATAAAAAAGTTCTTTTTTTAATTAAAATAAATTTATTTACTTTTATAATAATTACTTATTATATATTATATATATATAAATATATAACTCTTATATATATTATAATAAAAGTTATTATTAAATATTTAATTAATTTATAAGTATTTTTATTTATTTATTTAATTATAATTAAACTCTTTATATTTTTAATAAATCTTTTTTTAATTTTAATTAATTTACTTTTATTTTATTTAATATTATATTATTTATTTTTTATTTATAATAAATAATAATATTAATAAAATATATAATTTCTTTTTTAATTTAAATAATTATTTAATATTTATTAATTTATTATTTAAGTTTTTACTTTTTTTTTAAATTAATTAATTTTTAATATTAAATATTTATTATAACTTAATATAATAAATTAATATATATTATAAAATAAATATAAATTAAATTATTAATTAATAAAAAGTTAATAATAACTTTATATTAACTTTATAAATAATTAATATAAGCTAATTATTAATTTTAATTAACTTTTATAAAATAATTTATTATATAAGTTAAATTAATTATATTTATTAAATAACTTAAATAATTAATAATTAATAATATAATAATATTAAATATAAATTAAATTATATTAATTAATTATATAATTTATATAATATATTTAATATTAAATATTTTATTTTATTTATTAATATAAATATATATATTTATTTCTTAAAAATCTTCTTATTTTATAATAAATAACTTAAGATTTAAGAATTAAATTATTATATATTAATAACTTTTATTTAAATAAATATTATATTTAATAATTAAGTAATAATAAAAATATTTAATATAATTAAATTTTTATTAATTTTTAAAATAATAATCCTTAAAAAAAATACTTTTAATATAAATAATAATATTTTTATAAAAAAACTTAATTAAAATAATTTTAAGTTTAATAATCTTAAAAATTACTTTAAAAAGCTATATTAATAAAATTAATATTTTACTTAATTTACTTAAGTAAAAAAGGAATATTATAATAAAAAAAAAGAAAAAATCTTAAAGCTTAAATAATTTAAATTTTTTATAAAGAAAATAAAAAAGCTTTACCTTTTTATTATAAATATATAATATTATTTATATTATTTTTTAAAAACTTAAAAAAAAAAAAAGTAAAATTTTTTTTTATAATAACTTATCTTAAAGAAATTATATAAAATTAATTTTAGCTTATTTTAAAAAATTATAAAATTAATAAATTTAAAAATATAAAAAAAAATAAAATAATTAAAATTTACCTTAATTATTAAATATTTAAAAATTAATTTATTAAAATATTTTTAAATTTAAAAAAATAAAGAATTTTAAAAAATTAAATAATTAAACTTAAATAATAAAGAAAATATTTTATTTATATTATTAAGTTTAATAAAATAATTATTTATTTTAAATAAAAAAAGAATTCTTAAGAAAATCTTTTATAATAAATTTAAATATAAAGGTAAAGAAAAAGTTTATAAATATTAAAAAAAAAAATAATTTTAATTTAATTTTAATAAAAGGCTATTAATATAAATAATTTATTATATAAACTTTATTTAAAAAAAAAATTTAAAATTAATAAAAAAATATAAAAATAATATAATAAAAATTATTATATAAATTAAAAAAAATAATAATAAAATAATAATATATAATAAAAAAACTTAACTTATTTAAAATTAATAAACCTAAATATTATTAAGTAATATAAAATTAAATACTTTAATAATAATAAATTAAGTAATTATATTTTAAAAAATTATTTTAAATTATATTAATTATATAAAAATATTTAATAATAAAATTATATAAAAATTTATAAAGAAATTATTAAATATAATTTTATATATTAAATTACTTATTATAATAATTAATATTATATATATATAAATAATAAAAATAATAAATATTATTTTAAATATAAAAAAAATATATTTATTAATTATTAAGAAATAAAAAATTAAAATTAATAAAATTATTAATTAAAATCTTCTTATAGTAAAAGCCTTAATAAAACTTTATTAAATTAATAATATAATTAATAATATATTAATATATATTTAATATTTAAAAAAAAAAAAAAATAATTATTAATAAAATTATTATATTTATTTTATAAGAAATTCTTAAAGTTATTATATTTATATTAATTATATTATTATATAAACTTACTTAAAATAACTTAAATAAATAAAATAATTATTACTTAATAATAATTAAAAAGTAATTTTTAAAATAAATATAAATATAATTAAATTAAGAAAATTTATTTTTAAAATATTATATAAAAGAAAAATAATATAATTATAATAAATTATTTTATATTAATTATATAATATTAAAATTAATTAATTAATATAAATACCTTAGAAAATTATAATATAAATAAATTAGCTTTATATAATATAATAAAAGATTATATATTAATTATTATTATTAATAAAAAATACTTTATATTATTATAAAAAACTTAAAGATTTAAGAATATAATTTTAAAACTTATATTAAAAATATATAATAAAATAAAAAAATAAAAGTAAATTAAAAATATATTAAATAAAATTATAAATTTATTATATAAAATATTTTATAAAAAAAATATTATTAATATATAAAATATAATTAATAAATAAATAAAAAAAATATAAATTAAAATATATATTAATTATATTATACTTAAAATAATATAAAAAAAAAATAAAATTAAAGCTTATAATTAAAGTTATAATTATAAATAATAAAGTAATAATATAAATAAATATTAAAATAATAATTAATTATATTTTATTAAACTTTATAAACTTTATATAAATTTTATATAAAATAAAAATTATATTTATTAAACTTTATAATATTAAAAAAAAAAATTCTTTTATAATAATAATATTATTAATAAAAAAATTAATTATTTTAAAATTATAATTTAAAAATAAAATATATTATTATAATTTAATTTTTTATTAATTAATAAGTTTAATATAATTTTAAGATTTATATAGTTATAAATATATAATTTTATTATTAATTAAAAAATATATTAATTAAATTAAAGTAATAACTTAAGTTAATTTATTAAAATAAAGTTATAACTTAATTAAAAAAAGTTATAAAAAAAGTAAATATTATTAATTAAGTTAAAAGCCTTTATATTAAAAAATAATAAAATAAAAAAATAAAAAAATACCTTTAATAAAAATAATTAAAATTAATAATATATTTTTAATTATTCTTTTATAATATTATAATAAATAAAATAAATTAAAATATTAATTTATATTAAATAAAATTATATTATTAAGCTAAAAAATAAAATAATACTTAAGTTTTATAAAATTTATAATTTTAATAAATTTAAACTTATAATTTTATAAAAATAATTAAAAAAATAATTAAAATTAAAATATATATAAATATTTTTATTATTTATAAAAGACTTTATTATATTTATACTTAAAAAAAATAATAAGTTATAATTAATAATAAATTATTAATAACTTAATAAAAGTATAAAAAAAAATTATACTTTATTATTATTAATTTTTAAAATTAAAAATAAATTAATAAAAGTAAATTAATTTATAACTCTTAACTTAAAAAAAGTTTATAATTTTATATAAATTAAAAAAAATAATAAATAAAAAATTATATTTTAAATATAATATAAATTATTTAAATACTTAATTATATTCTTTAAACTTATTAATATATTTATTATATTTTAAAAAATAATTAATTTTATACTTAAAAAATATATTAATTAATTTATTATTATTTATTTAAATAATATTTTAATTTTTTTAAAAATTCTTAAAGAATATAAAAAATATATTTATAAAATATTATAAATATTAAAAAATATTAATTTTTTTATAAAATTTAAAAAATATTAATTTAAAATATAAAAAGTAATATTTTTAAAATATATTATAATACTTAAAAATATATAAATAAATTTTATTAAAATTAATATAATTTAAAATTAAAAAAACTTAAAAAATATTAAAAAAATATAAAGCTTTTTAAAATTAATAAATTATTATTAAAAATTTATTTAAGACTTTATAAAAATTATTATATTTTTTATAAATTTAATAAAAAAAAATTTAAATAAAAAAATTTAAAAATTATAATATTTTAATAATTTAAAAATATTATTATTAATAAATTAATTTTAATAATATTTAATAAAATAAAATTTATTAAAATAAAAATAAATATTTTAAATTATATTATAAAAAAATAAATTAAATAATAAAACTTAAAAATTAATAAATTATAATTTATTATATTTTTTTTAAAAAAGCTTTATAAATTTATATTATAATACTTTATTTATAATAAAAATTTATAATTATTATAAAAGTATTTAAAAAATAAAAATATTATTTATATAAAAGCTTATATAAAATTAAAATTTAAATTAATTATAATAATATTATTTATTTTATAATAATATAAAAGTTATTTAAATAATAAATTAAATACTTTAAAAAATTATTATAATTTAATTATAAATTTATTTATATTAAAAATAAAGAAAATAAATAAGTAAATATATTTAATTATAAACTTAAATTATTTTAAAAAATTCTTAAGTATTTTACTTAAATATTAAAATATAATAATAAAGAAAATCTTAAATAATAATTATTAATTATAATATTTTAAATTAAAAAAAAAATAATTTAATAATTATAAAAATTAAAAAATATATTATTTAATAAAAAATAAATAATATTTTAAAAAAAATAATATTTAATAATAAAATATTAATTTATAAAAATAAAATATAAATATTAAAAAAATTATATTATAAAATAATAAAAATAATTTATAAATATTAAATTTATAAATATAAAGAAATTTATAAAATAAAAAAAGTAATTTAATATATTATATTATATTATAATATTTATTAATAAAATAAAAGTATTAAATATTTACTTTATAATAAAATTTAGCCTTTATTAATATTTATAAAACCTTAAGTATTTATTTTATTTAATTATATTATAAAGCTATTATTATTAAAAGAATTAATAATAAAAATTAAATATAATAATATTTTTATTATTATTAATTAATTAATAAAAATAGCTTACTTTATTTTTTATAAAAAAGTAATAAATATTAAAAACCTTATATATATTCTTATAAAATTTATTAATTTAAATCATAAATTATTAAAAAATATAATTTTTAATTAAAAATAAATATTTATATTTAAGTTTTAAAAAACTTTATAATTAAATTAAAAATAAATTATAAGATTAATATAATATATTATTCTTAAATAAATAAATAAATAAATAAAATTAATTAAATTATTAAAATATAATTATAATATTATATAAATTTATAATAAAATAATTAAATTAAGAAATTATTAATTATATAATTATTATATAATAATATATTATTAAACTTTATTAAAAAATTATTATTTTTCTTAAATTATAATTATAAATTTAATATTTATAAAATATTATAAATAAATATAAATATTAAATTTATAATAATTAAAATAAATAATATAATTAAATTATATAAAGAATTATAAATATTTCTTAAATTAATATATATATAAATATAAGAGTATATTAATTAAATAAAGCTTAAAGATTTAATTTTTTTAAAAAAAATATAATTTATTTTTATTATTATATAAAAAAAATTAAATAAATAAATATTAAAATTAATTAATTAAATAATAAATTAAATTATAAGCTTAATATTCTTAATATTAAAGAAAAATAAAAAGTAAAACTTTATTTAATTTTTTATATTTTACTTTTAAAAAAAGCTTTAATTAATAAAAATATAAATAAAGTTATTTATAATAAAATTATAATTAAAGAAAAAAAAAATATAAAGTTAAGAAAATTCTTAAATTTAAACTTAATTAAAATAAGCTATATAAATATTTAATAAAATAAAAAAAATATAATAATAATATAAATAATTAAGAATTTATTAAGTATTTTAAAAATATATAATTAATAATAAAAAAGATTTATTAAAATTTAAAAGGCTTAATAATAAATTTAAATTAATTATACTTAAATTTACTTATTTAAAAAAAGAAATATTTAAGAAATTAGCCTTAATACTTTCTTTATTTTAAAAATTAATTTTATTATATATATTAATTACCTTTATATTATAATATAATACTTTATTATTATAACTTTTAATTTTTATTTTTAATTTTTAAATATATTATAATTATTTAAAATCTTTAAAAGTATAATATTAATACTTAGCTAGCTTTTTTTTAGCTTTTTACTTTTATTTATTATACTTTTTATACTTCTTTTATAAATATATTATTAAAAAAAATATAAAAAAATAAAATAAAAATATAAAGGAAATAACTTATAAAAAAATATAATAATTTTATTATTATATAATTTCTTTATTTTTATATAATAATAATAATAAATAAAATATTTATTATATTTATATATATTTATAATATTAATATTAATATAATAAAAATATAATATAATAAAAATTTTAATAATTTTAGTTTAAGAACTTAATTTTTTTTAATTTAAATTAATATATTTCTTACTTTTAATAAAATATAATATAATATAAGCTTTATAAATAATATATTTTATAAAAAATATTTTTATAATTATAAAAAAAAAAAAAATATAAAAAAAAAAATTTACTTATATAAAAAAATAAATTATAAGGCTTATATATAAAAAAGGAAAATATTATATTATATTAATATATAAAATAAAAAATATTATAATAAGCCTTAAAAATAAAATTTTTAAAAGAAAAGTATTATATTATACTTTAATATATAAATTAATATATATTATAAATTAAGTATAAATTAAATAATTAATTAATAAAAAGTTAATAATAAATTTATATTAGCTTATAAATAATTAATATAAATTAATTATTAATCTTAATTAGCTTTTATAAAATAACTTATTATATAAATTAAAAGGAATATACTTATTAAATAGCTTAAATAATTAATTATTAATAATATAATAATATTAAATATAAATTAAATTATATTTATTAATTATATAACTTATATAATATACTTAATATTAAATATTTTATTTTATTTACTAATATAAATATATATATTTATTTCTTAAAAATTCCCTTAACTTATAATAAATAACTTAAAATTTAAGAATTAAATTATTATATTTAACTTAAAGAACTTTAAATAATTATATTAAAATATATAATATAAAGTTTTTATTTTAATTATTAATAATTATTTTTAAAAGTTTTTAATTATATAATATTAATAATTTTAAATAAATTTATATTTATTATTTTATTATATATTTAATTAAACTTAAAATTAAAATTTTTTTAATTATTTATAAATTATTATTATTATTATATTAAAATTATAATTATAATTAATTAATAATTATTATATAATATAATTAAGTATTATTTTAAATTAATTATTTTTTTTAAATTAATTTTTATTTATTTATTTTATTTTTTAAATATTTTAAATAATATATTATATATTATTATACTTATTTTCTTATTAATAAAATAACTAATTTATTAAATATTTTTAAAACTTTTTTAATTAAATAAAATAATTTATTATAAGCTTTAAAAGAATTTTTTATATATAATTAATTAAAATATATAAATATAATTTATAATTAATATTTTTATAAAATATTAATTTATTTTATTTTATTTATAAAATTACTTTATTTTTAATTAATATTATTATATTTTTTTATAAAAAAATTAAATATATATTTAAAATTATAATTATATTAAGTATTTTTAAATTATTTATTATATAATCTTTTTTAATATTATAAAATATATATTATATAATAAAATATAAATTATTAAATAAATATTATAACTTAATATATAAATTATTATATATTATAAATTAAATATAAATTAATACTTTAATTAAATAAGAAAATAATTTTAAATATTATTATTTTTAAGTATTTAAAAAAAAAGTAATATAAAAAAATATTATTTATAATTATTTTTATAAAATAATTTATTATATAAATTAAATAAAATAAAATATTAAATAACTTAAATAATTAATTATTAATAATATAATAATATTAAATATAAATTATATTTTATTTATTTATTATATAATTATATAATATATTTAATATTTTATATTTTATTTTATATATAAATATAAATATATATATTTATTTTTAAAAAATCTTTTTACTTTATAATAATAATTTAAAACTTAAAAATTAAATTATTATATATTAATAAGTTTTATTTAAATAAATATTATATTTAATAATTAAATAATAATAAAAATAATTAAAAAAGTAAAATCTTTTATTAATTTTAAAATAACTTTTTAAAATATTATTAATAAAAATAAAAATATTATTATAAAAAAACTTAATTAAAAAAACTTAATTTTAATAATTTTAAGTAATATTTTTAAAAATTTTATAAATAAAATATATATATTAATAAATTTATTAATAAAAATAAAAGTTTATTATTATTTAAAAAAAAAAAATATTTTTTAAAAAAAATAATAAAATCTTAAAGCTTAAATAATTAAAACTTTTTATTAAAAAACTTAAAAAGGTTTATTTTTTTATTATAAATATATAATATTATTTATATTCTTTTATTAAAAATTTTTAAAAAAAATTAAAAATTATTTTTATAATAATTTATTTTAAAAATATTATATAAAATTAATATTTAATTTATTTTAAAAGATTATAAAAATAATAAATTAAAAAATATTAAAAATAATAATATTATTAAAATATATTTAAATTATAATATATTTAAAAAAAAAAGGGTTATAAAAATATTTTTAAATTTAAAAAAATAATATATTTTAAAAAATAAATTAATTAAACTTAAATAATTAAAAGAAATTTATTTATATTATTAAATTTAATAAATTAATTACTTTACTTAAATAAAATAATAATATTTTTAAGAAAATTCTTTATAATAAATTTAAATATATAATTAAAAAAAAAAGTTTATAAATATTAAAAAAAAAAATTATTTTTAGCTTTATTTTAAATAAAAAGCTATTAATATAAATAATTTATTATATTAACTTTACTTAAAAAAGTTTATAAAAAAAAATTATAAAATATAAAAATAATATAATAAAAACTATTAAATAAATTAAAAAATATTATATTAAAATTATAATATTTTATATAAAAATATTATTAAAATAAAATTAATAAACTTAAATATTATTAAATAATATAAAGTTAAATACTTTAATTATAATAAATTAAGTAATTATATTTTAAAAAATTATTTTAAATTTTAATAATTATATTAAAATATTTAATAATAAAATTATATAAAAATTTATAAAAAACTTATTAATTATAACTTAATATATTAAATTATTTATTATAATAATTAATATTATAAATATAAAAATAATAAAAATAATAAATATTATTTAAAATATAAAAAAATTATTTTTTAATTATTATAAATAAAATAATATATAATAATATATAATAATTATTATATATTTATTAAAATTAATTTTTAATTTAAAAAATATTAATTAAAATAATATAAATAATTATATTTTTTATTATATTATAAATAATAATATATAAATTATAATAAATAATAAATAAGTTTATAAAATATTATAAATTAAAATATATTTTAATTAATTAATACTTAATATAATAAATATAAAAAATAAAAAGAAATTTATATTTTATATATAAATTATAAAAAATAATATAATATTTTAAATTAATATTAAAGTTATTATAAATTATATTTTATTAAACTTTATATACTTTATATAAGCCTTATATAAAATAAAAACTATATTTATTAAATTATATAATATTAAAAATAAATTCTTTATTAATAATAATATTATTATAATTTAATTTTTTATTATTTAATAAATATAATATAATTCTAAGACTTATATAACTTATAAAATATAATATTAATATTAATTAATAAATAAGTTAATTAAGCTAAAGTAATAACTTAAGTTTATTATTTAAAATAAAATTATAATTTAATAAAAAAAAGTTATATAAAAAGTAATTATTATTAATTAAATTAAAAGTTATATAAATATAAAAAGAAGTTATATTTATATTATAAAAACTTATTTTTATTAATATTAAGTTTATAAAAGTTAAAATAATAATATAAAACTTAAATGATAATAAAAAAAACCTTAAATAATAATTTAAATTAATTTTATAAAACCTTAAATAATA
The DNA here is from genome assembly GCA_038502285.1 of Trichoderma sp. 2475. NCBI lineage: Eukaryota > Fungi > Ascomycota > Sordariomycetes > Hypocreales > Hypocreaceae > Trichoderma > Trichoderma sp. 2475. The sequence goes on along the minus strand of JARPVV010000003.1, from coordinate 50,146 downwards.
ATTTAAATTAATTTTATAAAAGTTTTAATAATATATTAAAATAATATAAATTAAAATATTAATATATATTAAATAAAATTATATTATTAAATTAAAAAATAAAATAATACTTAAGTTTTTTAAAATTTATAATTTTAATAAAATTAAGCTTATAATATTATAAAAATAACTAAAAAAATAATTATAATTAAAATATATATATATATTCTTTTATTATTTATAAAATACTTTATTATATTATATTTAAGAAAAATAATAAATTATACTTAATTAAAAATTATTAATAACTTAATAAAATTATAAAAAAAAATTATATATTATTATTTTTAATTTTTTAAAATAAAAAATAAATTTTTTAAAATAAATTAATTTATAGCCCTTAATTTAAAAAAAGTTTATAACTTTATATAAATTAAAAAAAATAATAAATAAAAATTTATATTTTAAATATAATATAAATTATTTAAATACTTAATTATATTTTTTAAATTTCTTAATATAAAATTTAAAAAATAATAATTTAAAATATAAAAAGTAATATTTTTAATATATATTATAATATTTAAAAATATATAAATAAACTTTTATAAAATTAATATAATTTAAAATTAAAAAAACTTAAAAAATATTAAAAAAATATAAAGCTTTTTAAAATTAATAAATTATTATTAAAAATTTATTAAGAATTTTATAAAAATTATTATATTTTTTATAAACTTAATAAAAAAAGAAAATAAATTTAAATAAAAAAACTTAAAAATTATAATATTTTAATAATTTAAAAATATTATTATTAATAAATTTATTTTAATTATATTTAATAAAATAAAATTTATTAAAATAAAAATATATATTTTAAATAATATTATAAAAAAATAAATTAAGTAATATAACTTAAAAATTAATAAATTATAATTTATTATATTTTTTTTAAAAAAACTTTATAAATTTATATTATAATACTTTATTTATAATAAAGAATTTATAATTATTATAAAAATATTTAAAAAATAAAAATATTATTTATATAAAAGCTTATATAAAATTAAAATTTAAATTAATTATAATAATATTACTTACTTTATAATAATATAAAATTAATTTAAATAATAAATTAAATACTTTAAGAAATTATTATAATTTAATTATAAATTTATTTATATTAAAAATAAAAAAAATAAATAAGTAAATATATTTAATTATAAACTTAAATTATTTTAAAAAATTCTTAAGTATTTTATATAAATATTAAAATATAATAATAAAAAAAATCTTAAATAATTATTATTAATTATAATATTTTAAATTAAAGAAAATAACTTTATAATTATAAAAATTAAAAAATATATTATTTAATAAAAAATAAATAATATTTTAAAAAAAGTAATTTTTAATAATAAATTATTAATTTATAAAAATAAAATATAAATATAAAAGAAATTATATTTTAAAATAATAAAAATAATTTATAAATATTAAACTTATAAATATAAAGAAATTTATAAAATAAAAAAATAAATATAATAATATTATTATATTAATAATATAAAAAAAGTAATTTAATATATTATATTATATTATAATATATATTAATAAAATAAAAGTATTAAATATTTATTTTATAATAAAATTTAGCCTTTATTAATATTTATAAAATTATAAATATTTATTTTATTTAATTATATTATAAAGCTATTATTATTAAAAAAATTAATAATAAAAATTAAGTATAATAATATTTTTATTATTATTAATTAATTAATAAAAATAATTTATTTTATTTTTTATAAAAAAATAATAAATATTAAAGATTTTATATATATTTTTATAAAATTTATTAACTTAAAATATAAATTATTAAAAAATATTATTTTTAATTAAAAATAAATATTTATATTTAAGTTTTAATAAAAAGTTATAATTAAATTAAAAATAAATTATAAAGTTAATATAATATATTATTTTTAAATAAATAAGTAAATAAAAAAATTAATTAAGTTATTAAAATATAATTATAATATTATATAAACTTATAATAAAATTATATAAAGAATTATAAATATAACTTAAATTAATATATATATAAATATAAAAATATATTAATTAAATAAAGCTTAAAGGTTTAATTTTTTAAAAAGAAAATATAATTTATTTTTATTATTATATAAAAAAAAATTAAATAAGTAAATATTAAAATTAATTAATTAAGTAATAAATTAAATTATAAAAAAGTAAAACTTTATAAAATTATAAAAAAAGTTAAAAAAGTTAATAATATTCTTAATATTAAAAAAAAATAAAAAATAAAACTTTATTTAATTTTTTATATTTTACTTTTAAAAAAAGCCTTAATTAATAAAAATATAAATAAAGTTATTTATAATAAAATTATAATTAAAAAATAAAAATAAAAATATAAAATTAAAAGAATTTTTAAATTTAAACTTAATTAAAATAAGCTATATAAATATTTAATAAAATAAAAAAAATATAATAATAATATTAATAATTAAGAATTTATAAAATATTTTAAAATTATATAATTAATAATAAAAAAAATTTATTAAAATTTAAAAGGCTTAATAATAAATTTAAATTAATTATATTTAAATTTACTTACTTTAAAGTAAAAAAAATACTTAAAGAAGTAATTTTTATACTTTATTAATTAACTTTATTATATATATTTAATACTTTTATATTATAATAAAATATTTTATTATTATATTTTTTAATATTTTATTTTAATTAATAAATTTATTAAAGTTAATTTAATACTTTTAATAAAATAACTTTAGCTTTATATTTTTTTTATTATATTTAATATATTTTTTTTATAAATATATAATTAAAAATAATATTATAATTAATAAAAAACTTATAATTTTAATATAAAAATTTATAAAAAGTAATTATTATTTTATTATTATATAATTTATATAATTAAATATATTTTTAATAATAAAAAAAGTAATTATTATAATAATATATACTTTTAATACTTATATTTAAATAATAATTATATAATATAATAAAAATATTTATTATTTTAATTTAAGAAATTAATTTTTTTTTATTTAAATTAATATATTTCTTATTTTTAATAAAATATAATATAATATAAGCCTTATAAATAATATACTTTATTAAAGGTATTTTTATAATTATAAAAAAAAAAGATAATATAAAAAAAGAAATTACTTATATAAAGAAATAAATTATAAAATTTATATATAAAAAAAAAAAAATATTATATTATATTAATATATAAAATAAAAAATATTATAATAAGCCTTAAAAATAAAACTTTTAAAAAAAAAAAAAATATTATATTATATTAATATATAAAATAAAAAATATTATAATAAGCCTTAAAAATAAAACTTTTAAAAAAAAGTATTATATTATAACTTAATAAATATAATAATATATATTATAAATTAAATATAAATTAATAAGCTAATTATATAAAAAAGTAATAATAAATATTATTATTTTTAATTACTTTATAAAAAAAATATAATAAAAAATAATATTATTTATAATTACTTTTATAAAATAATTTATTATATAAGTTAAATAAAATATATTTAATTATATATATTTCTTAAATATATAATTACTTTATTTTTAATAAATTATATAATATTTTAAATTAAAAATAAAAAACTAATTTAGTTTTAAAGTTAATAAGCTTACCTTTTTAATTAAGTTAAATATTACTTAAATAATAAAAAAGTATTACTTAAATAATAATATTCTTTTTTAAATATTATATTATTAAGTAATTTATTTAATTTTCTTAACTTTTTTAATATTTTTAAATTTATATTTTTATTAAAATATAATTAATTTATTAATTAAATTAATAATTATTACTTAATTAAACTTTATTTTTATATTAAATATATTTAATATATAAATATAATTAATTAAATTATATTTATATATTATAAAATAATATTTTTTTTTATATTATAAAAGTTATATTTATTTAATTTATAATATTATATTAAATTATTAAAATTTATTTTCTTATATATTTTATTTTTTAATAGCTTTTAATAATATATTTAATTTTAAGTTTTTTTTTATTTATACTTTAATATAAAAATATATATTAATTAATATTTATTTTTAAAAGCTTTAAATATAAAAATTAAATTATATTTTAATTATTAATATAATTAATTTATTAATTATTATTATTTAATTAAGTTTATTAAGTTAAAAAATATTATATTTAATAAAAATCTTTTAATTTAATTTTTATTTATTTAAATATTTAAGTAATTATTATTATTATTTTAAATTTATTAAGTTTAAATTTTAACCTTATTTTAATAAATATATATATTATTAATAAAATAAGCTTTTATTCCTTAATTATCTTAAAAAATTAAATAACTTATATTTTTTTAATAAGCCTTTTTTTAAGTATATATATATTTTATTTTTAATAATAATATTAATACTTAAATAAAGGTCTTTATTAAAATTTAAAGAATAATTATTTAAATTATTATTAAGCTTTTTAATTTCTTTAATATAATTAAAATTATTAGCTAATTTATTAAATAATTAATTAATTAAGTTATTATTAATTATAATAGATTTATTAACCTTAAGGTTATAAAATTAATCTTTAGTTTTTTATTTTTAGTTTTATTATTAAAATTAATAATAGTTTTTAATTATTAAAATTAATAATAGTTTTTAATTATTAAAATTAATAATAGTTTTTAATTATTAAAATTAATAATAGTTTTTAATTATTAAAAATAAATTATAATTAATTTTTATTAAGTAATAGTTTAAGTACCTTAGATTTTTCTTTTAAATTACTACTTTTTTTAACTTAAATAAATTCTATAAAACTATATATAAAAAATATATAAAAATATTAATAACTAATTTAATAATTAAAGTTAATAAAAATATTTTTACTTTATTTTTTATTAGCTTATTAAGCTTATAATAACTTAAAGAAACTATAGTTACTTTTAGCTTAACTTTTTATATTAAATTTAAGTAATTATTAAGTAACTTTTTAATAATTTATAAATATTATTATATAATATATAATAATTTTAAATAATTATCTTAATATAAGTTATATTAAAGAAAGAAATCTTATTTTAAGTTTAAATAAATTTTTTTATATTAATATTAAGTTAAAATTATAATTTTTAAGAAAAATAAATTTAAGTATATATATTTCTTAAATATATAGTTATATTATTTTTAATAAATTATATAGTACTTTAAATTAAAAATAGAAAACTAGCTTAGTTTTAAAGCTAATAAGCTTACTTTCTTAATTAAGTTAAATACTATTTAAATAAGTATTACTTAAATAATAATACTTTAAATTAAAAAATAATATAAATTAAATATTAAAAAAAGTAAAAAAAGTAACTTAAGTTAATTAAGAAAATTATATAAAAATATTTAAAATTATATTATTATAATTAATTTTTAATTTTTTAAAAAATTATAATTATATATAATATTTATTTTTATTAAATAAGAATTTTCTTATTATTTATTATATTATATAATAATATTAAAATTAATATTTATAATAATCAAGCTAAAAGTTTTATTTTTTTTAATATTAAATACCTTATAACTAATACTTAATAAATTAACTTTGAAAAATAAAACTTATAAAATTAAAAATAACTTAATATAATTATATTAAAAACTTAAGATACTTATATAATTTTATATTATTTTAATAAAAGTTTTTATAAATTATATAATTATTAAAGAAATTATAAATTATATAATAATATTAATATTAAATTAAATAAAGGTAAATTAATAATTAATAATAATATTAATTTATTTAAGTTAATTTAAATTTAATATTTATTATATTTTTTTAAAAAAAAATTAATTTTAATTATATTATTTAAATTAATAATTATAAAAACTTAAAAAAATAAATTAAATATAAATAAATTAAATAATATTTAAAAAATTAATATATAATATATAATAATATTTATAAAAATAAATAAAAGCTTTAAAAAAAAATTATAAAATAAATATAAATAAATTAATATTATATTAAAATAATTATAATAATTAATAAAAAATAAAAATAATATAATTTAATAAATGAAATAAAATAAATTAATATTTTATAAAAATATTAATAATAAATTATATTTATATATTTTAATAAATTATATATAAAAAATCTTTTAAAAAATATATAATAAATAATTTTATTTAAAAATTAAAAAAATATTAATTATATTTAATAAATTAAGTATTCTTTAAGTTAAATTAATTATAAATATTTATTATTACTTTTAAATAAATAAAAATTTAAAATAAAAAAATTAAGTAATAAAAATTATTATTTATTATTATATATTAATTTTAAATTTATTATAAATAAAAAATATATTAATTTTTTTAATTTTATTTAAATAATAATTATAATATTTTAATTAATTAAAATTTAAATAAATTAATATTAAAATTTAAATTAATAAAATAAATTAATATATATAAATTTAATAAATAAATAAATAAAAATATATTAAATATATTATAATAATTATATATAAAAAAAAGTAAAATACTTTATAAATAAAATAAAAATAATAATAAAGTTTATATATAATAAAAATATAAATTAATAAATTTTTAATTAAAAAATAAAGTTTATTTATATTTATATAAAAAATATTATTTAAAAAATAAATTATTTAAAAAATATATTATTTAAAAAATAAATTATTTAAAAAATAAATTATTTAAAAAATAAATTATTTAAAAAATAAATTATTTAAAAAATATATTATTTAAAAAATAATTAAAATAAAAAATTAAATTATTTTAAATTATTAAAAATATTAATTTATTAATATATTATTAAAACTTTTAGTAATATAAAGAATTTATAATATTATATTAATAATATATTTATTTTTAACTTTTAAAAATATTAATTCTTATTAATAATAAATTAAATTATTTAAAAAGATAATAATTAAAAATAAAAAGTATTAAAAAATTAATAAAATAATAAATTAATTATTAAATAAAAATATAAAATACTTAAAAATAAAATATTTTATTAAATAAAAAAAATATAATAATAAAAAAAATTAATAAATAAAAAAAAAATTAAATTAAATATTAAAAAAGTTTATTTATTAATTTAAATAAATTAATTTAATAATAAAAATATTATTAAAAAAATTAAAAATAAAAAAAGTTTAAATAATTTTAAAAATAAATATTTAAATTTAATTATTAAATTAATTAAAATTAATATTATAATAATTAATAATTATAAAAATTATATTATTATTAATTAATAATAAATCTTAAGTTATTAATTAATAATAATTTTTAAGTATATATATAAAGTAATAAATAATTTATATATATTTATTTTATTTTATTTTTAATTTTTTTTTTAATTTAATTTTCTTTTTAAAAATTTTTATTAAGTTTTATTTTAAAAATTATTAAAGTAATTAATTTATTATTTTAAAAGTTTATTAAATTAATTATTTTATCTTAAAAATTATTAAGTTAATTAATTTATTAATTTAAAAATTATTAAAATAATTAACTTATTATTATTAAAAATTATTAAATTAATTAATTTATTACTTTAAATTATTTTATTTTAAATAATTATTAAATTAATTATAAAATATATTTTTATTTATATTTATAAAAAATAATAAAGTACTTAATATATAATTTATAAAGTAAATATTATTAAATTAAGAAATTAAAAATAAATATTTTATAATTTTAATATAAAGTTAATATATAAAAGTAATAATAAAAAATATATTTAAAAATAATAAAAAAATAATATATATAATTATAGTTTAAAATATTATAATAATAAATAAAAAAAAAAAAATTATAAAAATTATTTTAAAATATACTTATAAAATATATTATAATAAAAATATTAAATATTAAAACTTACTTTTAATAAAAAAAATATAAATCTTAATAATAAAATAAAAATTATTAATAAAGTTTTAAAATATAAAAAAAATTATAATTACTTTTAATATTATTATTAATTATTAATTTTATTTTATTTAGTATTAAAGGTATTTAAAATTTTAAAAATAAAAATATAAAAATATATATAATTAATTTATATTAATTAAATTATTTAATAATAATTATAAATAACTATAAGCTTAAGTTAATTTATATTTTAATAAATATTTTATATTAATAAAGTAAATAAATAAAATAATAACTTAAAGTTATATTATTATAAAATAAAATATAATAATATAAATTATTATAACTTAATCTCTTAAGGCTTTAGTAAGTAATATATACTTTAAAAAAACTATAAAATAAATAATTAATAATATAAAAAGTAATATATAAAAGTATTCTTTATATAAAAGTAATATATATTAATATTTTATAATATATAAAAAGTAATAAGTAATAGTACTCTTTATAAAATAACTTATTATATAAATTAAATTAAATATATTTATTAAATAACTTAAATAATTAATTATTAATATAATAATAATATTAAATATAAATTAAACTTTATTTATTAATTATATAACTTATATAATATACTTAATATTAAATATCTTATTTTATTTATTAATATAAATATATATTTATCTTTTATAAATTTTCTTATTTTATAATAATAAACCTAAGAATTAAAGAATAAATTATTATACATTAATAACTTTTATTTAAATAAATACTATATTTAATAATTAAGTAATAATAAAAAATATTTAATATAATAAAATTTTTATTTATTTTTAAAATATTAATTCTTAAGGAAAATATTATTAATATTAATAATAATATTTTTATAAAAAAACTTAATTAAAATAGCCTTAATATTAATAATCTTAAAAACTACTTTAAGAAAATATATTAATAAAATTAATACTTTATTAAGCTTACTTAAAATAAAAAAGAATATTATAATAAAAAAAAAGGAAAAATTTTAAAGCTTAAATAATTTAAATTCTTTATAAAAAAAACTAAGGAATTTTATTCTTTTATTATAAATTTATAATATTACTTATATTATTTTTTAAAAATCTTAAAAAAAAAAAGTAAAAGTTTCTTTTATAATAACTTATTTTAAAGGAATTATATAAAATTAATTTTGGCTTATTTTAAAAGACTATAAGATTAATAGGCCTAAGGATATGAAAAAAAAATTAAGATTTACCTTAATTATTAAATATTTAAAAATTAATTTATTAAAATATTTTTAAATTTAAAAAAATAAAGAATTTTAAAAAACTAAATAATTAAATTTAAGTAATAAAGAAAATATTTTATTTATATTATTAAGTTTAATAAAATAATTACTTAACTTAAGTAAGAAAAAGAATTTCTTAAGAAAATCTTTTATAATAAACTTAAGTATAAAGTTAAAAAGAAAGTTTATATATATTAAAAAAAAGAAATAACCTTAGCTTAATTTTAATAAAAGGCTATTAATATAAATAATTTATTATATAAACTTTATTTAAAGAAAACCTTTAAAATTAATAAAAAAATATAAAAATAATATAATAAAAATTATTATATAAATTAAAAAAAATAATAATAAAATAATAATATATAATAAAAAAACTTAACTTACTTTAAATTAAGAAACTTAAATATTATTAAATAATATAAAATTAAGTATATTAATTATAATAAATTAATTATATCTTAAAAAACTATTTTAAATTATATTAATTATATAAAAACACTTAATAATAAAATTATAAAAGAATTTATAAAGAAATTATTAAGTATAATTTTATATATTAAATTACTTATTATAATAATTAATACTATATATATAAAGATAATAAAAATAATAAATATTATTAATAAGGTATAAAATAGTAAGAAAGGTATATCTTTTTTTAAGTTTTAAGGAAATACTAAGAATTATAAATAATATACTTATATAATATAAATATATATTATATATAGTATATTTATATTATAATACCTTACTAAGTCCTCCCTTTTAAAAAAAAAAACTAATTTATCTTAAATTATTAATTTAAGTCTTTTATTTATTTATTTATTATTTTAAGTCTTTTTATTTATTAAGCTAAATTATTTAATTTATTTATTTTATTTAAGTTATTAAATAATTTTTATCTTTAAGCTTTTAGTTTTTTATTTTAAGTAATATTAATTTACTTAATAAATTATTTATATAATCTTCTCTTATTATATTTTAATAATTAAATTATAATATCTTAGTTTAATTATAAAATAGTTTATTAATTTAATTATTAATTAATTCTTATTAATTTTATAGCCTATTATATTTTATTATTTAATTTAGTTTTTAAACTCCTTAATATAATATTTATTTAACTTTAATCTTTTATTATTATATTTTTTTAATCTTACTTTTTATTATCTTTTTTTATTATTATATTTCTTTAAGAATTAAGCTTTTTATAATTCCTTTTTAATTTTTAAATTATAAAAATAACTTTTTTTATTATTAAAATTAATATTATAAGTTTATTCATTTAAACTTTTTTAATTAAGGTTATTTTTATTTAAGTATTATTATTTACTATTTATCTTTCCTTAAATTATTTTATTAATTAATTTATTATTAGCCCTTTAATTTATTAAATTTAGATTATTTTATAAAATTAATATTATATTATATATTTTTCTTTAACTTACTTTTCTTTAATTTCTTTTTTTTATTATTATACTTTATTTAATTATTATTATTATAGTCTTTTTAATTTATTATATTTAGCTTATTTTAATTTATTTTCTTAAATTAAGCTTTTTTTAATTAATTTAAGATAAAATTATATTTTTTAAGATATTAATAGTTTAGTAATTAATTTATTATTTAATTTATTTAAGTTACTTAAGCTATTTAAACTATTAAATTTAATTTCTTTAATTTAAATATTTTTAAGCTATATTATTAATATTAAAGTTATTTTTTTTATTAATATAATTAATAATAATATTCTTTAATTTAGTTTTTTTAATATACTTAATAATAATATTCCTTAATTTAAATATTTTAATAATAAATATAATATTTAAGTATTAAGTTTAGTTTTATTATTTAAATTATTATAATTTAACCTTATAAATTAATTTATTAAAGTTATAAATTATTAACTTCTTAAATTTTATAAAGGTAATTATTATTTTTTTATATTTTTTATATAATAATTAAATTTTTTATATTACTTTAATTAATATAATTAATTAATTTCTTTATTTTTATTATTAATATATTTTTAAATTTAAGTTACTTTTATATTATTATATTTTTTCTTTTATAATAATATAACTTTAAATTATTATTTTACTTATTTATTTTATTAATATAAAATATTTATTAAAATATAAGCTAAATTAAGCTTATAATTATTTATTATTATTATTAAATAGTTTATTTAATAGAAATTAATTAAGTATATTTTTATATTTTTATTTTTAAGGTTTTAAATATCTTTAATATTAAATAAAATAAGATTAATAATTAATAATAATATTAAGAGTATTTATAATTTCCTTTTACATTTTAAGATTTTATTAATAGCCTTTATTTTATTATTAAAATTTATACTTTTTTTTTATTAAAAGTAAGTTTTAATATTTAATAGTTTTATTATAATATATTTTTATAAGTATATATTAAAATATTCTTTATAATTCCTTTAATTTCTTTTAGCTATTATTATAATATTTTAAATTATTATTATATATATTATTTCTTTATTATTCTTAAATAAACTTCTTATTATTATTTTTATATATAAATTTTATATTAAAATTATAAAGTATTTATTTTTAATTTTTTAACTTAATAATTCTTATTTAATAAATTATATATTATATACTTTATTATTTTTTATAAATATAAATAATAAAAATATATTTAATAATTAATTTATTTAAGGTAAAGTAATTTAAAGTAATAAGTTAATTAATTTAATAATCTTTATAATAAGGCTTAATAAAAATAATTAAAAAAAAAATAAGTTAAAGAAAAAAAAAATTAAAAAAAAGAAAAAATTAAATAATTATATATAAATTATTTATTACTTTATATATATATTTAAAAGTTATTATTAATTAATAACTTAAGACTTAGTATTAGCTAATAATAATATACTTTTTATAATTATTAATTATTATAATATTAATTTTAATTAATTAAGTAATTAAATTTAAATATTTATTTTTAAAATTATTTAAACTTTTATTATTTTTAATTCTTTTAATAATATTTTTATTATTAAATTAATTTATTTAAATTAATAAATAAATTCTTTTAATATTTAAATTAATTTCCTTTTTTTTTATTTATAAATTTTCTTTATTATTATATCTTTTTTATTTAATAAAATATTTTACTTATAAGTATTTTATTTTTTTATTTATTCTTTAATTTATTATTTTATTAACTTCTTAATACTCTTAGCCCTTAATTATTACTTTTTTAAGTAATTTAATTTATTATTAATAAAAATTAATATCTTTAAGAGTTAAAAATAAATATATTATTAATATAATATTATAAATTCTTTATATTACTAAAAGTTTTAATTAATATATTAATAAATTAATCTTTTTAATAATTTTAAATAATTTAGTTTTTTATTTTAATTATTTTTTAAGTAATTTACTTAATAGGTAATATTTTTTATATAAATATAAATAAACTTTATCCCTTAATTAAAAATCTATTAACTTATATTTTTTATTATATATAAATTTTATTATTATTTTTACTTTATTTATTAAATATTTAGCTTTTTTTATATATAATTATTATAATATATTTAAAGTATTTTTATTTATTTATTTATTAAATATAAATATATTAATTTATTTTATTAATTTAAATTTTAATACTAATTTATTTAAGCTTTTTTTAATTAAAGTATTATAGTTATTATTTAAATAAAATTAAAATACTAAAATAATTTTTATTTATAATAAGTTTAATATTAATATATAATAATAAATAATAATTTTTATTATTTAATTTTTTTATTTTAAACTTTTATTTATTTAAGAATAATAATTAATACTTATAGCTAATTTAACTTAAAGGAATTTAAATAATTCCTTTTAAAAACCTAATATAAATTTATTATTTTAATTACTTATAATTATTTTTAAAAGTCCTTAATTATATAATATTAATAATCTTAAATAAATTTATATTTATTATTTTATTATATATTTAATTAAACTTAAAATTAATATTATCTTTTTTAATTACTTATAAATTATTATTATTATTATATTAAAGTTATAATTATTATTATATTAAAGTTATAATTATTATTATATTAAAATTATAATTATAATTATATTAAAATTATAATTATAATTATATTAAAATTATAATTATAATTATTTAATTTTTAAAATAATTATATCTTTTCTTTTAATAATTTAATAATAAAGTCTATAGCTATTATATAATATAGTTAAGTATTATTTTAAATTAATTATATTTCTTTAATTAATTTTTATTTATTTATTTTATTTTTTAAATATTTTAAGTAATAAGCTATATATTATTATATTTATTTTATTACTTAAGAAATACTTAGTTTATTAAGTAAGTATAGCTAATATTTTTTTAATTCTTAGGTAAAATTATTTATTATATACTTCTTAAAGGATTTCTTATATATAGTTAATTAAGATATATAAGTATAACCTATTATTAATATTTTTATAAAATATTAATTTATTTTATTAATAAAATAATATATTATTTTATTTTATTTTATTTATAAAGTTACTTTATTTTTATTTATTTATATTAATTATTATAATTATTTTAATATAATATTAATTTATTTTATATTTATTTTTATAAATATTATTATATATTATATATTAATTTTCTAAATATTATTTAGCTTATTTATCTTTAATTAATTATTTTAGGTTTTTATAATTAAGAGTTTAAATAATATATTTAAAATTAAATTTATTTTTTCTAAGATATAATAAATATTAAGTTTAAATTAACTTAAATAAATTAATATTATTATTAATTATTAATTTACCTTTACTAAGTTTAATATTAATATTATTATATAGTTTATAATTCCTTTAATAACTATATAATTTATAAAGACTTTTACTAAAAGAGTATAAGATTATATAAGTATTTTAAGTTTTTAATATAACTATATTAAGTAAGCTATTTTTAACTTTATAAGTTTATATTTTTATTTAGCCTTTAATAGTAATTAACTAAGAAATATTATTAATTAAATCTTTTATATTAATATCTTTAAAGGATTTTATTTATTATCTTTAATATAAAATATAAAAAGTCTTATTTCTTTTTTACTTATATTAAGTTTAAAGTAAATTAATTTAAATAAGTTATAGTAATATAGTTACATTTATTTAATTATTTATTCTTATAATAAATTAAATAATTACTTCTTAGCAGGGTTGTAAAATAGTAATGAATTTCATTACTAAAAATGAATTTATTAGTAACGAAACTAGTTTTCGTTTTTAAAGGTTAGTAATAAAATGAATTTCATTTTGTTTATTTTAGTTTAAATGAATTTCGTTTTTTATTAGCTATAAAATAAATAAATAAGAAAAAACTATATAAAATAAAATAAAATAATAAAATTAATAATTTTTATACATTATTATTATATAATTACTATTTAAGCTAGCTTTATTAGTATTAATAAAATTCCTTTATTATTATTTTATAAGCTTATATTTCTTTTAGTTACTAAAAATAATAATATTAGTTTTTAATATAATAATAAAAAACTAATTTAGTTACTAAACTAATTTTAGTTTTTTATAATTAGTTTTTAGTTACTAAAAACTACTATTAATCTTAGTAACAAAACCAAAAACTAAAAACCAAAAACTAATTTTATAAGCTTGCTTCTTAGCCTTTATTAACTTAAATATAACCTTTTATAATTTAAATTATTTAGCTTTTTTATTTATTTTTTTTATTTTTTCCCTTTTTTATTTTAATATTACTAATAGTTTTATCTTTTTTTTTAATAATATTACTTTTATTTAAAATTTATAAATAAATTAATAAAGGAATATTATTATTTTTAAATATATCTTTAAGTTTATTAATATAATTAATATTTTAATCTTTATAATAGCTTTAATTTATTTATTAATTATAAAAAGTCTTAGTATATTTATTTAAAATTTTAGTAATTAAATAAATAAATAAGTATAAAATAATTTCTTAGGATTTATTAATTAAAGCTTTTTAAATAAAGTAAAAACCTTTTAAAGGTATTAGTAATAATTCTTAAAATTATTATTAAAATTAACTATATTATTAATATATACTTATATAAATAATTAAAGATAATATAATCTTTAATTTATAAACCTTTATATATATAATAAGGAGTTATAAAATCTTATAAAAATAATATATAATATTTTTAATCTTTATAAATTAATAATAATTATATAGTCTTTATATTTTATATATATTAATAATTAATAAAAGAAAGTAAATATATTAAGTATTATAATATACTTTTTACCTTTAATTAATATTATTATATTTTTTTATAAAGAAATTAAATAAATATTTAAGACTATAATTTTATTAAGTATTTTTAAATTATTTATTATATAGCTTTTTTTAATATTATTTAATATTTACTATATAATAAAATATAAGCTATTAAATAAGTATAGTTATTTTATTTATTTAACTTATCCTTAAATATAAAGTTTATTTATTTTATTATTTAATACCTTTTAATTCTTAATACTTAATAAATTTAATTATTTAAGTATTTTTTAGTTTTATTAATTATTAATTAAATATATTTTTATTTTTTCTTCTTTTAATATAAAGATAATACCTTAATTTTTTTTAAATATTATATTATTAAGTAATTTATTTAATTTTCTTAGCTTCTTTAATATTTTTAATATATATATAAATCTTATTAATTAATATTTATTTAAGGATATTTATTAACTTTTTTATTACTTTTTATTTATTTAGTAAAATTATTATAGCTTTATTTTATACTTTTTAAATATCCTTATTTACTAAGTTAAAAATTAATTTAATAAATTTAAAGTCTTAATTTATAAAGTTATATAAATTAATTTTATATTATAATAATACTAAAGCTTATATATTCATAATTATTAAGTAGCTATTTTTATTATAGTTTTTAATTATTCTTATTCTTTACTTTTATTAAAATATAATTAATTTATTAATTAAGTTAATAGCTATTACTTAACTAAACTTTACTTTTATATTAAGTATATTTAATATATAAATATAATTAATTAAGCTATAGACTAATATTATAAAATAATATATTCTTTTTATATTATAAAAATTATATTTATTTAACTTATAATATTATATTAAGATTTATATAAATAATTATAGTTAAATATAAATTATTTTAAATATTAAAAACTTATTTTTTAATATATTTTATTTTTTAATAACTTTTAATAAATACTTTTATATTATATATTATTTAAATAAGTAAATAATTATTTATAATTAATAAATTAATACTATATTTTTTTAAAAAGCTATTTCTTAATAATATATTTTATTTTATATTTTTCTTAACCTATACTTTAATATAAAAGTATAAATTAATTAATATTTATTTTTAAAAGTCTTATATATAAAAGTTAAATTATACTTTAGTTATTAATATAATAAGTTTATTAATTATTATTATTTAATTAAGTTTATTTAATTAAAAAAATATTATATTTAATAAGTATTTTTTAATTTAATTTTTATTTATTAAGATATTTAAATAGCTATTATTAATTATTACTATTATCTTAGATTTATTAATTATAAACTTTAATTTTATCTTAATATATATATATTATTATAGTAGTTTAATATTTTTAATAAAATAAGCTTTAATTACTTAATTATTTTAGAAAATTAAATTATTATTTAATTCCTTTATTTATTTTATTTATTTTTTACTTATTTTTTTAGTTTATTAAGCTTTATAATTATTTATAAATATATATATTATTAATAATACTTAATTAAAAAATAATATTAAATATTTATAATATTTATAATTCTTCTTAATAAAATTACTAATTTAATTTTATTAAGCTTAAAGGAAAGAATTAATTTAAGTAAAGTTCCCTTATTATTTAATAAGATTACTTAGGGTTTATAAAGGTAAATAAACTTAATTTTAATTTAGGCTATATATATATCTTTATTATTTAATTCTTTAAACTCTTTAATAATTTAATATTTTTATACTTTAAGATTTACTTTAACTTTTAAGGCTTTAATATTATTAATATTTATATAAATATTTATTATTAAGTTAATATTATTAAACCTAGACTATTTATAATAATATTATTTATT
The DNA here is from genome assembly GCA_038502285.1 of Trichoderma sp. 2475. Taxonomy (NCBI): domain Eukaryota; kingdom Fungi; phylum Ascomycota; class Sordariomycetes; order Hypocreales; family Hypocreaceae; genus Trichoderma; species Trichoderma sp. 2475. The sequence continues at coordinate 32,721 of JARPVV010000003.1, read as the reverse complement.
ATATAATTATAATTAATAATTATAATATTAATTATTTTTTTAAAATATTTTTTACTTAATATCTTTATATTATTAACTTTATTATTTATTAATAAATTCTTAATAGTTTTAGGGTTATTATTAATTTATTTTTTATAATTAATATAATTAAAATTAACTTATATCTTTATTAATATTTTTACTTATATTTAATTAATAAAGCTATTATTATTATTTATTATTTTATATAAATAAGGCTATTAATTTATTTAATATTTTTATATAAATAATATTATTAATTAATTAATTTAAATTTAGTTACCTTATAATATATTAATTAATTAATAAATTAAGGTATTACTTCTTATTTATTTATTAATAAAAATAGCTTATTTAGCTTATTATTTATTATATAAGTATTTAATAAAATTATTTTTAATTATATTAGCTTATAATTTAAAAATAAGCTTTCTTATTCTTAGACTTATATAAAGATAAAGCTAGGTTATTTATTATATATTTATAATAAAATCTATAGCTTATAAAACTTAAAAGAACTTAAGGGCTTAGTTTTTAATATTCTTACTTTATTTATAGTCTTTATTTATATAAATAAATATTACTATTTAGCTAATAGCTTTTACTTAATTAAGTTAAAATTATTATTATAATATATTAATTTAATTATTAATAAAGGAATAAATAATTACTTTTTATTATATTTATATTAATAATCTTTATTAATATTAAGCTATACCTCTTAAAAGTTAAGATAGATTTATATAAATATACTTTTTATATTTAGCTATAGTTATATTTTTATAAATATTATTAATAAATTAATTAATATTATTTTAAGTAATAGTTTTATTAATTAAAGTCTTATTATTAGCTATAAAATTAAAATAATTAATATAAGTTAATTTTTATTAGTCTTTAAGTTTAAGCTTTTTTAAGTATTTAGTATTATTATTTATTAAGCTATTAAATAAGTATTAAAATTATTAATTAATTAATTAAATTAATAAAGCTAAGGCTATAGTAAGTCTCTTTTATTAATTATTATTTCTTATATTAAGGATATTTATATTTAATTATATTTATAAATAATATAAATTTACTTATTAAGATAATATATTTATTTAATAATAAATAAAGATAAAATAAAGAATTAAGGGAGCTTATAAATAATATTTAAGTATTAATAAGTATTACTACGCGGGCTATATTATTTTACTCAGGGGGCTATAACTAATTCAATTAGGCATAGCCTAGCTTCAGTCCTTACCAGGCCTCTATCTTTATTAATAAATAAAAGCTATAATTTACTTATATATAAATAAATTAAACTAAATTTATAAGACTTTATAAGCTAAATAATAATAAAATTAAATTATTTATAAATTATTAATAATATTAAGTAATAAAAACTTACTTTAAGTTAAAAGCTAGATATAATAATATTTATAAAGAATAATATATATAACTTTATTATTTTAATAAGCTAATAGCTTAATATAATAAATATTTTATTAAAAATACTTTATTTTATATACTCTTAGCTTATAAAATTTTATTTAAAACTTTAGTAGGTTTAATAAACTTTTTATATAAAAATACTTATAATTATTTATTAAAAATATTATTTTTATTAATAATAAGTATAAAATAATTTTTAAAAAATCTTATAAAAAATCTTTATAAAGCTTTTAGCTATAAAATATATACTTAAAGTAGTAGTGTTTATAAGGAAAATTCTTAGGTACTTTGCCTTCTGCCTAATTAGGTTAGTTATAGCCCCCTAAGTAAAAAGATATAGCCCGCGCAGCAATACTTATATTAATTAAGGTTATATATCTCTTATAATAATTAAGGAATATAAACTATACTTTAATAAAAAGATATTAAGGAGTATAAGTTTTTTATTAAGGTAAAGGGAGTAGGGGAGCTTTTATAAGTTTATTAAAGTAATATTTATTTACTTTTATTAATAATAATTTCTTACTTATTAATAATAAATACTTACTTATTTAATAAAGTAATAATATAATTCCTTTTTATTAAATAAGTATATATAAATTTAATAATTAAAATAAAGTTTATTATAATAAAAATAAAGTTTATTATAATAAAAATAAAGTTTACTATAGTAAAAATAAAGTTTACTTAAGTAAGTTTTATTATATATATTTAATAATATAAATAAAAGCTATTTATATTAATATTATTATAATTTCTTTATTTATTAACTTTAAGAATACCTTAATTAATAATAATAAAGTTATATTAAAATAATTAATTAATTAAAATAAAATTTAAAAATATTTTATATACTTAGTTAAAGTATTAATAATTAAATTTATTAACTTAAGTAGTTTTTATTATTATTAATATATAATAATATTCTTAAATGCTTTTCTTTTACTTTTATTATTTATTTACTTAAGTAAGTATTATATTTATTTTTAAAATTTAAATTAATATTTCTAAATATTATTAATAATAATATAGTCTTTTATATTTAAGATCTTAGTAAATAAATATATAGTTTATTAAAAAGATACTATTTATTATATAATTTAAGACTTATATAAAATAAATATATAAGATTTTATATACTTAGTAAGTGCTAAATATATAAATCCTTTTTAAAAAAAAAAAGAAAATAAGAAAAAAGCTTAAAAAGAAGTAAATTAAGAAGAAAATAATATAATAAATTTAAGAAAATAATAAAAAATAATAACTATATAAATAAATAAAAGTAATAAAAGTAATATTACTTAAAAATACTTAATTAAATAATTTTTATATTAAGCTTAAAGTATAATTATATAATTAAGGATTAATATATAATAAAACTTAATTATTTAAACTTAATTATAAAGTAAAAATAAAAAGCTAAGGAAAGTTAAAAAATAAATATTAATTACTTAAATAATATATTTATTAACTTAGTAAAGCTAAGGAAAGTAAATAATCTTTAAATATAATTAATTAATATATTATATTAACTTATCTTTTAATATAATTATTAATTTAATAAAGTTAAAGGTAATAATATAATTTAAGAAAATAATATAATAATTAAGATTATAAGTATAATTATTATTTTAATAAAGCTAAGTATAGTAATAAAGTCTTTAATTATTTATAAGTAAATCCCTTAAGATTATATAATAATAAATATTTAAATTATATATTATATAATATAAATTTAATATTAAATAAAGTAAATAAAAAAAAGAATAAAGAATTTAAATATTTTTAAATTTAAATTTAAAATAATAAAGAATTTAAATTTTAAATAAAAATATAAAATTTAAATTCTTTTAAACTTAAGTAAAAGGTAATTTATAATATAATTAATAAATAAAAATATAATAAAATAATTAAAGTAATAATAATAATTTTATATTTTCCTTTTTATTATTAATACTTAGTAAAATATATAATTAATAATAGTCTTTTAAGCTTTATAAGTATATACTTAAGTAATAACTTTATTTATATTATTATTTTTAATATTTTTATTAAGTTTAAATACTTTATTTTAATTATTAAGTATATTAAGTAAAAGATATAAAGCTAAGTAATATTAGTCTATTATTTATTTATTTATTTATTAATATAATATTAAGTATAAAAGCTAAGGCTATAATATACTTTTTTATTATTTTTATTAATAATATAATTTATTTTTTATATAAATAATATAAGCTTATAATAATTATAATATATTAACTTAAAGTAAAGTATTAAAAAAAAACTAAGCTTATTATAAAAAGTATATATAATTATTATTATAATAAGGTTAATAATAATTAAAGTAGTTAATTAAATTTATATATTAATTAAAGCTAATTATCTTTTTATTTATTATTATACTTTAAATATAACTCTTATATAATAAATCTTTTAGCTTAGGGGCTAGGGGCTAATAGGTCTATAGGATCTTATAGATTTAATCTATATAAGATTCTATATAGATTACCTAAGTAATACTGCTTTTTTTACCTATATTAATTTACCTATATATATATATATATACTATTAAAGAGGAATATATAAATAAGTTAAATTAAGTTTTAAAGAGATTAATTTAAAGTACTTATATTAATTTACTTATATATATATATACTTAAGGGAAATATATAAATAGCTTAAATTAAGCTTTAAAGAAGTTAATATAAAGTGCCTATACTAATTTACTTATATATATATATACTTAAGGGGAATATATAAATAGCTTAAATTAAGCTTTAAAGAGGTTAATTTAAAGCGCCTATATAATTATATAATAATTTAATTTAAGTATATTAAATAAATAAAGCCTATATTAATTTTATTTAAATATATTAAGTAAATAATAATTATAGCTAAGTAAAGTATAAAGAAATTAATTTTATTTAAAACCTTAAATAAATAAAGATTATAGCTAAGTAAAGTATAAAGTATAAAGAAATTAATTTTATTTAAAACCTTAAATAAATAAAGATTATAGTTAAGTAAAGTATAAAGTATAAAGAAATTAGTTTTATTTAAAATCTTAAATAAATAAAAATTATAGCTAAGTAAAGTATAAAGAAACTAATTTTATTTAAAACTTTAAAAAGATTTATTTAAGTAATAACTATAATTTTTATATATTTATATCTTAGTAAGGAAATAATATTATATAATTATAAATATTTTATATATTAATATTAATATTAATATTAATATTTAATAGATCTTTAAGTATTATAAAAATACTTTATAATATAGTTTATTAAGTAATATAGCCTTTATCTTTAAGGAAAAGGCTAAGATATTAATAAGATTAATATATAGCTTAATAATTAACTATAAGCTTCTTATATCTTACCTTTAATTATTCTTTTATTATAATAATTATATTATTTAATTAATAAGCTTTATAATATATTTTATTTAAGTAATTAAATATAATATATAAATTTATTATTAAACTTATAAAGGCCCTCCTTTAAATATAAATAAAGGTAAAGGCTATATTATTATTAGCCTTAGGAATACTATTAATAAGATTTTAATTAATATACTAAGTTATTAATAGATTAACTTAGTTATTAAGCTAAGCTACTGCTTCTTAAAGAAGTGCTAATAGCTTAATTAAAGTTAAAAGATATATATTATTTAACTTAGCTAAAAGAAAAAGACTTATAAAGTATAATAATAATCCTTATAAGTATAGTTTATATAATAAATAAGTAATAAGCTAAATTACTTATAAGTATAAGGAGTTATTATTATAGGGAAGTTATTTATTAGCTTTATAATATTAATATTTATAATTAAGTAAAAGTAAAGAATATATTAATAATTCTAAGTAAAGGTATTAATTATATAGCTATATTACTATATTATCTTAGCTTTCTTAATATAAATTATATTATTATAAATAAGAGCTAGTATTATAATATTATATTATAAAAGGTAATAAGAAAGATTAAAATATTTCTTTTAAAAGATTAATAAAAATTATAGTAATTATTATTAATTTAAAATAAAAAAAATAAAAAAACTCTTTATATTTTATATTTATAATAATTAATATTTTTTAGTTTATATATAAGAAATAATAAAAAATAAAAAAAATAATCTTATTTATTTAAAATAATAAAGAAATAGCTATTTAAATTAAATATAGGGAATACTTAAATAGCTTAAATTAAGCTTTAAAGAGATTAAGTTAAAGTACCTTATAAATACTTATAAAGGCTAAATATTATATTAATAGCTTAAATTAAATTTTAAAGAGGAATATATAAATAGCCTAAATTAAGCTTTAATAATAAATATATAAATAGCTTAAATTAAGCTTTAAAAAAAACCTTAAATAACTTAAATTAAACTTTAAAGAGAAATATATAAATAGCCTAAATTAAGCTTTAATAAGAAATATATAAATAGCTTAAATTAAGCTTTAAAGAGATATATAGAAAGCCTAAATTAAGCTTTAAAAAGGTTAGTTTAAAAGCTATTATAAAAGTATTAATATAATAAATAATAAATAAAGTCTTTATTAATTTTCTTTATATATTATATTACTTAGCTTTATATTTATATAATTTTAAATATATTACTTTATAATATATATATATAAAATAAATATATAATTATATAATAAATATATATTTAATAACTTTTAAATATTAAGTATATATATTAATATAATAATTATAAATAAAGCTTATTTTTATATTTCTTTTTTTTTTTATTATTATAACCCTTATTATTATTAAATATTAATAATATCTTAGTAATTATTATACCTTTAAAGAAAGTTAATAAAAATAAAGAAAAAGCTATTATCTTAAATAATAATATAATTTATCTTCCTTTTTTATAGCTTTTATTTACTTTTATTATATTTTTTTATATTAATTAACTTTTAATAAAAAATAAGAAAATAAGTATTATAAGCTAAAGTCTCTTTATTATAAGTACTACTACCTCCTTAGCTAAGAGATTTACCTTATAAGAATTATATTTATAATATAATAATAAATAAGAAAATAATTAATTTTAATATATATATAAATTTAATTAGCTATAGTAATTATTATTAGCCTTATTATAATAGTAATTATTAATACTCTTTATAATAAGCTTACTTTAATTTAATTACTTTACTTTAAGCTAATATATTATAATTATTAATAGCTTATATTATTTATATAAAGAATAAATTATATTATTAATAAAGGTAATTAAAAGGTATACTATACTTTAATTTTTTATAATTAATATTATATTAATATAAAGATAATTAAATAATAATATAATACTATATAACTTTATATTTTATATTTAATATACTTAATAATAATAACTTAGTACTTAAATTTAATAAAGAGAATAAGGATAATAAAAATAAATTAATTAATTAAAGGAAGGCTTATAAAGTTTAAAGAATTATTAAAAGATATATCTTTTAAGAGTATTAGTAATAAAATAAAAAAGAGTATTATTATTATTACTCTTACTTTAATTATTTTATTACTCTTAAATTTATTAATTATATTATATATTACCCCTCCTCTTTTATTACTTAAATTAAAAAAGCCTAAATTCCTTATCCTTACTTATTTAAATTAAAAAAGCCTAAATCCCTTATTCTTACTTAAATTAAAAGAGCTTAAATCCCTTATCTTTACTTTACCTAAGTTAAAAGCTAAATCTTTTATCTTTATTTACTCCTTTTTTTACTTAATTAATTAAAAAGAATATAAATAAAAAAGATAATAATTTTATAAAATTAACTTATAATAGTTAATTAAAAACTTAAATATTTAGTATTATATAACCTTAAGGGATTTAAATATTATAAATAATTAAAGACTTTATTATTATACTTAGCTTTATTAAAATAATAATTATATTTATAATCTTAATTATATTATATTATTTTCTTAAATTATACTATTACCTTTAATTTTATTAAATTAATAACTATATTAAAAAATAAGTAAATATAATATATTAATTTATTATATTTAAAGATTATTTATTACCTTTAGCCTTATTAAATTAATAAATATACTATTAGGTAATTAATACTTATTCCTTAATTTCCTTAGCTATTTTTATTATATAATTAAGTTTAAGTAATTAAGTTTTATTATATATTAATTCCTAAGTATATAGCTATACTTTAAGCTTAATATAAAAATTAAATTTTAAATTTAAGTTAATATTTTTAAGTTATATTACCTTTAATATCTTTATTTATATTTTTATTACTTTATATTATTTTCTTAAACTTATTATTATTATATTATCTTTTTTTTTTTAATTTATTTCTTTTTAAATTTTTTTCTTACTTTATTTAAAGTATTTATTAAAATTAAGCTTTATTTTTATAACTTAATAAAATAAATTAATAAAATAATATTAATAATTATTATTATTATATTCTTTATTATACTTTTTATTATACTCTTTATTATACTTTTTATTATACTTTATATTATATTTATTATTATATTCTTAATTATATTCTTTATTAAGCTTATTAAATTATTATTATTATTTTTAATCTTAAAGAATATTTAATTTAAAAATATTTAGTATTTAAAAGTTAATAATAGGCTAGGTAAATATCTTATTTAATTACTTTTAATATAGCTTAATTTAATTTATTTTACTTCTTAATTTTTAAAAGTAATATTATACTTTTTTAATCTTTTATATTTCTTAAATAGCTTAAGAGCTATTTATTTTAATAATAATAATAATATTATAAGTATTACTTTAAAAGCTTACTTATAATAATTTTATATAATATTAAGGTAGTTAATTTTAGCCCTTTTTTATATAGTAGTTAATAAGTTATTTATAAATTTATATTTATATATATTAAAGAATTTAAAAGATATTATATTATAATTATAAAATAATAAATATATTAATAAAAAATAATAATAAATTTTTAATAAAGAATAATAAAGAATAAAGGAGGGATAGGTAATACTTAAAAATATATATATTTACTTAAATAATTAATATATATATATTAACTATAGCCTTAGTTAATAAAATTAATAATAAGAATATATAAAATAAATATAAAAAGTAATATTTTATTTTTATTATTTTAATAACTTAATTTACCTTTAATATATTATATAATTATAATTAAGTAATTTTTTAATAACTATCTTTTTTTAAAGTAATAATATAACTTATATAAAAAGCTTTTTAAGTTTATTAATATTTAAATTATAAACTAAGATTATATATTTATAATAAGTAAATTAATAAAGAAAAAGAGTAATAAACTTATTATTACTTATATATATAATTAATCTTAATAGCCTTTAAGTATTTTAAAAGAGTATATTTAAAAGATTATTATATATAGAATTAGTTATTAATTTTTAATAAATATAAAGAAGTCTTTAAATAATATAATTTAAAGTATATAATATTATTAAAATATATAATTCTTAATATATAATTATTTATTAAGTTTATATTTATTTATTTATTTAATTTATTATAAGCTTAAGATAATAAAATAATACTTAAAATTTTAAAAGCTAGTAAATATTAATATAACTTTAAAAAATATTTAAACTTATTTATATTAAATAGATAATAGCCTTATAATATAATAAAATATTTATAATTAAATTATATATAATAAATAGAATATATATAAAGAATAAAGTTTAATTTATACTTTAATTAATAAGCTAAAGAATAAGGGATTTTATTATTAAATATAGTTTAATAATAATAGCTATATAATTATTATTCTCTTTTTTTATTTAAACTCTTTAAATTATCTTTAAGTATATTCTAATTTATTACTATTAAACTATATTTATAAGATTAATAAATATTATATATCCCTTTTTAATATAATTAATATTAATACTTATTAATAATCTTTTTATATTATATTTATATTTTTTATTAAAAAAGTAAAAGAAAAATATCTTTAAGTATTAAATTAACTTTAATATATTTATAAGGAATATAATATAAGATATTTATTTATAATATTAATTAATTATTATATTATTTATATAAATATTATTAAAATAATATTTTTATTAATAATATTATTACTTTATATTTAATATATTAATAAAGTAATTTTAAAGTACTATATATTAGCTTTTAAATTATAAAAGTATCTCTTAGCTTTTATATTTAAAAATATAATAATAATAATAACTATAATAAATATAATAAATATACTAAGTATAATAAAATCTAAAAATTAAGATTTATTTTATTAATTTTAGTTTTTTATTATTAACTCTTTAATTAAGGAAGAATATAATAAGTAAATTATAAAATTTAAATAAAATTATACTTTATATTATATAAACTAAGTTACTTATATTTAAATAATATAACTTAAGCTATATAAAGAAAAGTTTATTAAAGCTTAGGTTTATTAATATATATACTTTAGTAATATAACTATATTTTATATTAAAGGTATTTATTTATTACTTAAATTTTATTTTAAAAAATTAATATTAAATCTTTTTAAAGTATAATAAGCTATAAAATAATTATTACTTAATTAATTATTAAAGCTATAAGTAAATTAAGTTAAGTAATAAAGTAGTATATTAATTAAACTCTTAAATAACTTTTACTTAAGTATATATAGCTAGGTTTTTTATAAGGCGCTATATAAAGTTAAAGAGTAATAATACTTCTTATAAAAAAAAGATTCTTTACCTTTAATTATTTATATTAAGTTATTTATATAAACTTTTAATTTACTTTATACTTATTAGCTATAGACTTTATAAATATAAAACTAAGTTTTTTAATTATTATACTTTTATTTATATTAATATCTTTTATATTTTAAAGAGTTAATTTATTTAATTAAGCTTAATATAATTAAAGACTAAAAAATAATAAAAAAGTTTAAAATACCTTAGTTAAGTACTTAGTAAAAGCTAAGTATATTTAAATATATAAAGTAAATAAAAGTAATATTTTAATATATAAAATACTATTAAATTAAGTATATTAAAGTATTAATAAAATATTTATTAAAATATAAAGAGCTTATAAATTTAATTATTATAATATAAAAGTAATTAATATAAATAATATTAATAATAAGACTAATAGTTAAATTAATAGTAAGACTAATAGTTAAATTATTAGTAAAAATAGTTTTATCTTAGCTAATTAAGTTAATAAAATTAATAAAAGTATTAAATTAAATATAAAAGCTAAAGCTAAAGCTAAAGCTATATTTTTTCTCTTTAAAAGTTATATATTAATAATATAAAAATATAAAATAAAACTAATATAATAAATAATCTATTAAAAGTATAAAAATAAATTAATTATATTATAAAGCTATAAAGTTATTATTATAGTACTTAAGAATAATATATAATTAATATTTAAATTATAAGTAAATAAATAAATATTATATAACTTTATAATTATAAAGAGATTAAATTAAAAAAAGATAATAATATATATAAATTAATTTAATAAAGAAAATATATAAGTTAAAGTAATTATAATAAGATAGCTTAAAGATAATTTAATAAAAAATTAAAAATAAGATATATTATATATTTAAGAGTAAATTAAAAAAGATATTTATAAATAAAAAGATTTATATATAAATAAATTAATATAAAAAGTAAATATTTAAGTAATTTTTAAGAGTTTATATTTATTATTATTAATTAATATTAAGTAAAGGAAAGAGTATATTAAGTATACTTTATATATATAATATATAAAGTATTATATATATTTTACTATATACTTTATTAAATAAAGCTATTATAAATACTTTTTTAAGTATTAAAAGTATAAGATATAATATTAAGTAATAATTAATAAGTTAAGTATTATAATTAATTAATAGTATATTAAATTAATATTATATATTACTTTATTAAGATAAAAGTAATTATAAAATAAAAGATATTATATTTAAAGTATTATTAATAATAATAATAATTTAATAATAATAATAATAATTACTTATTTTTACCTTAATTTTAATTAAAGGAGCTTTCTTAGGCCTTTATAAAAGCTTAATTATATTCCTTTAAGCTATTCCCTTTTTCTTTAAATATTATTATTATTATTATTATTATTATAGCTTACTTTAAAGCTTAGAAAGTAAGTATTTATAAATAACTTTATTTATTTAAATTAAATAATAAAAAGCTAATTAAGCTTTTAAATTACTTAAAAGAAGGGTTTTATTATTATTACTTATATTTATATCTTTACCTTAGCTATCTTTATTATAACTTTTATTACTATTACTTAATAAATTAATTTAATAATAAATTAGCTATTTTTAATATATAAAAATAATTAATTAAAAGCTTATTAATAAAAAATAAAGTTTTTAATCTTCTTCTAAGCCTTTATAGCTTAAAGCTAAATTTTTATTTTAATTATCTTTAAGGCCTTTTATTACTTTTCTTTATAAATTAAATCCTTAGTATTTAATAATTTAATTTAAAAGTATAAAGTATACTAATACTTATAAGTTAATTACTTAAAAATTAATAATTAAATATATAATAAATAAAGAAATAACTTATAAAGGTATTATTATTATTAATAGCCTATATTAACTTAAGGCTAAGAGGGAGAAGAAGAGGGTATTTAAAGTAATTAATTAATATATATATACTTAAGTAAATATTACTTAATAAGCTTTAAATAATATATATTAATATACTTATAAAGGTATATATTAATAATTTATAGCCTTATAAGCTATATAATAATAAGAGTACTTAGTATTATTAATATAGTAGTTAAAACTACTCTTTTTAAAAATAATGCCTTAAATATAATTCTTATAAAGGGGATTTTAATATAAAGCTAAAGGAGTTAGTAAGGCTAAAGCTAAAGTAAGAGAGGGAGGGATATTAATATTAATATTAGTAGTAGTAATATTTATATTTCTTATAATCCTTTCCTTCTCTTTTATAATTAAATACTTAAATAACTTAAAATAAGCTTTAAAGAGGTTAATTAAAAGTACTTATACTTAAATATATATATATATTAAAGAGAAATATATAAATAGCTTAAATTAAGCTTTAAAAAGATTAATTAAAAGTATTTATATTTAAATATATATATATATTAAAAAGGAATATATAAATAATTTAAATTAAGCTTTAAAGAAGTTAATATAAAGTACTTATATTTATATATATATATATATATTTAAAAGAAATATATAAATAACTTAAATTAAGCTTTTAAGAAATTAATATAAATTAATTTAAAGTACTTATATTAATTTACTTACTTATATATATATATATATTTATAATAATTTTAATATATAATAATAATAAGATAAGAGGCTATTTTAATTAATTTAAGTTATTAAGTTACTTTATAAATTAATATTTCTTTTTTATAAAATAATATAATAAAAAGATAATTTATTATATATAAATTAAATATATAATTTATTAATACTTATAAATAGTTACTTTTAATTTATTAATTATTATTATAATATTTATATAATAATAAATATATAAAATATATAGCTATATAAATAATATATAATAATACTATAATATATTATTATAATTATATATTAATATAAGTACTATAATTATATATTAATATAAGTATAAACTATAAATTATTAAAAAAAAAGTACTTAGTAATTTTTAAATTACTTAGCTAAATTTATTAAACTTAGTTACTAAAAGCCTTATAGTATCTTATTAAATAAATTACTATTAAGTAAATATAAAATATTAAGATTTATACTTTTATATTAATTATCTTATATATAATAATAATATAAGTATATATAGTATAATAAAAAAAGGCTAGCTATCTTTTAACTATTTAATTATATAGTAATAACTTTATACTTTAGTAAAAGAGTATATATTATAATCTCTTATAAGGCATTATATATAAAAATATAATCTTAAGGTACTTTATAAGCTAAAGAATAAGATTAAGTAATTAAGATTTATATATAAAGAGTAAAGTATAGTAAGCTTTACTCTTTATATAAGGATTTTAACTATATAAAGAGCTAGAAATTAAAATATAATAGCTTACTTTACTCCTTTTATATAAATCTTAATTATTTAATTTTATTCTTTAGCTATATATATATATATATATATATATATATATATAAATAAATTAATATAGGTACTTTAAATTAACCTCTTTAAAGCTTAATTTAAGCTATTTATATATTTCTCTTAGATATATATATATATATATAGGCATAGGTACTTCATATTAACCTCTTTAAAGCTTAATTTAAGCTATTTATATATTTTTATTAGTATATATATATATATAAGTACTTTAAATTAATTTCTTAAAAGCTTAATTTAAGCTATTTATATATTCCTCTTAAGTATATATATATATAGGTAAATTAATATAGGCTTTAGTATAGGCACTTTATATTAACCTTTTTAAAGCTTAATTTAAGCTATTTATATATTTATTTCTTTTAGGCATTCTTAGTATATATTACTTAAATAATTTATATAGGATTTATAAAGATTACCTAAGCGGGGACCTATATAAATTAAATCTATGGGATTCTATATACTTACTAGGCGCCTTAGGGGCTAGTAGTATTAGTAATACTTATAATAAAGAAGCTTTAGCTTATTATATAAGATATCTTACTTTTTACTAAAGGTTATTTAATATAAAAGAATAATAAAAATAAAGGGAAGAGATAAAAAGGAAGATAAACTATATTATTAATAAGGGCTATAGCCTTTTCTTTATCTTTATTATTAAGTTTTATTACTAAAGCTATAATAATAATAATAATAAAAGAGGAAGAAGTAAAATAAGAAAATAGCCTTTATTTATTATTATTTTATTTATATATATACTTAATATTTAAAAGTTATTAAATATATATTTATTAAGTAATTATATATATTTATTAAGTAATTATATATATTTTATATATATATATTATAAAGTAATATATTTATAGCTATATAAATATAAAGCTAAGTAATATAAAGTATAAAGATAAATAATAAAGACTTTATTATTTAATTATTATAATACTTTTATTATAGCTTTTTTTAATTAATATATATATTTATTATAATATAATTATAAAAGCTTTTTTTAATTAATATATATATTTATTATAATATAATTATAAAAGCTTTTTTTAATTAATATATATATTTATTATGATATAATTATAAAAGCTTTTTTTAATTAATATATATATTTATTATAATATAATTATAAAAGCTTTTTTTAATTAATATATATAATTATTATTATTTTATTTTTATTTATAGCTACTTTTTTATACTTAAATATTTCTTTTAGCTTCTTAAGGATTATTAAGGTTATTTAAATTAATAAGATTATTTAAACTATTAAGACTATACCCTTTTTTATTAATGCTTATATTTCTTTAATACTTTATAAGGGATTATAATATATACTCTTTTACTTAATTTAAAAGTAAATTATTATTATATAATTAAATAGTTTATAAAAGTAATAGCCTTTTTTTATAATATTATATATATATATATTTACTATTATATATAAAATAATTAATAAAAAGGTATAAGTAATAATACTACTTATAATTAAATAGCTTATATACTTAGTAATAATTATTAAATAAGCTAAATTAATAACTAAGTCTTTTAAATTTAACTAAGGGTATTATACTTTTAGTATTTAAATAATTAAATTCTAGGTATTTATATATATAAAAGTAATTATTAAGTATTCTTTTTTAATATTAATTAAAAGTATAAGTAAATATTATATTATATATACTATATATTTTAAGTATTTATTACTATATAATTATAATAAAGATAATTTATAAATAAAGAAGTAATAATAAATAAGTACTATAAGGCTATTAATTAAATTTATATATAATTCCTTTTTTTATTTAAGTATTCCTTCTAAGTTATTTATATATTCCTTTTAGGCTATTTATATATTCTTTTTAAAAGTACTACTTATATATTCCTTTTAGGCTATTTATATATTCCTTTTAAAAGTACTACTTATATATTCCTTTTATAAGCGCTGCTTAGGTAATTTATATAGGACTTATATAAAATAAATATATAAGATCTTATATATCTAGTGGGCGCTATTATAAAAGAATTTCTTTTCTTTAATATTATATAGTTTAATAAATATTATCTTTATTTTATATAAGACTTATATAAAATTTATAAAGTTAAGTAAAATATAGTTAATAATTATTTTAATATTTATTTATACTATAGCTTTATAGCCTATAATTATAGCTTTAATTAAAAGCTTAATTTTATTTTTTTATTATATTATTTTAAGTATAATATAATTAATATATATTTTAATTTATACTTTTTTATTTATTTATTAATTATATTTTATATATTAATAATGTTTTTTTAAGGAATATTTTATATAATAAGCTTATAATATTATTTAATATATTTTAATTTATTTTTTTTTTTTATTTTATTATATACCTTTAGTATAAGTTTTAAAATTATATTCTTAAGTTTTTAAATTCTTTATAATAATATAAAGTATTTCTTATTAATAATAATAGTTAATATATAGCTTTTTATTATACTATATAAAGTTAGTTTATTTATATTATTATTTCCTAAGGTATTTATATTAATTAGCTAATTTTAATATTATATAATTAATATAAAATAATTAATTATAATTATATTATTCTTTCTTTATATAGTATTTTAAAAATAATTTTTTTTAATTTAGTTATATTTATTTTTATTTTAAAAATTAATCTTTAATTATTATTAAATAATAATTATTTTATTTATTTAAGCTATCTTTAAGTAAGCTTATATAATAATATAATTAATATAAGTATAATAGCTTTAAGTATTTTCTATAAAGTAAGTATAATAGTTTTATTAATAATTATATTATTTTCTTCTTTTTTTAATTATTAAATATATATAAGTATATTATTAATTAAGCTATTAATTTAATAAAGTTTTATTAATACTTTTATAATAAGAAGGTCTTAATTAATATTATTATTATTATTAATTTCTTATTTCTTAATAATAATAAATAATATAGTCTTTTTATATTTTAAGTAATTAATAGGGCACTATAGTATATATATATTATATATAGTATATATTTATATTATATAGGTATATTATTTATAATTCTTAGTATTTCCTTAAAACTTAAAAAAAAATATACCTTTTTTATTATCTTATACCCTATTAACTAATAGTAATTATATATCTTTTATATACTTAATTTATTTTTTTTACTTAATTTAGTCTATTAGTATTAAGCTATTAAAATTATAATTATTTTATTTCTTATTTTTTCCTTTATTATTATTTTATTTTTATAATTATTAATTATACTATTATAATAATTAATTTATATAAATTACTTAAGTAATACTTATAAAAGGTATATATATAAAATTATTATACTTATAAATTAAAGTTATTATAAAAATTAAAAATATTTTTTTTATAATTTTTTATAATCTTTTTTTATATTTTTTTATTAATTTAAATACTTTTATTATTATTAAGTATTACTTTTATTATTTATAATAAATATAAGCTTTTTTTTTTAAATTATATAAGCTATATTATTATTATAATAAAAGACCTTTATTTATTACTTAATTTAATATTTAATTAAATAATATTAATAATAAAAAATTAATAAAAAATTAATAAAAAATTAATAAAGATTTAATAAATATTTAATAAAAAGAAATATAATTAAGAAGTTAAAAAAATATAAGTTAACTTAAGGCCTTAAGTTACTTAAGGTAATATAATTAATATAATAAAGCTTTATAAATAATTATTTACTTTTTATATTAATTTATTTATATATAAATCTTTTTATTAATAATTATTTTTTTTAATTTACTTTTAAATATATATTATACTTTATTTTTAGCTTTTTATTAAATTATTTTTAAGTTATTTTATTATAATTACTTTTATTTATTTATTTTCTTTATTAAATTAATTTATATATATTATTATTTTTTTTTTAATTTAATTTTTTTATAAATATAAAGTTATATAATATTTACTTATGTATTTATAATTTAAATATTAACTATATATTATTTTTAAATATTATAATAATAATTTTATAATTTTATAATATAATTAATTTATTTTAATATTTTTAATAAATTAATTATTATATTAAATTTATTTTAAAGTTTTATATTATTAATAAATAACTTTAAAAAAATTATATAATAACTTTTACTTTTATAATTAATTTATTATTTTTATTAATTTTATTAACTTAATTAATTTAGCTAAAGTTATTTTTATTATTAACTTAATTAACTTAGTTAATATTATTATTATTATAAATATTATTATTATTAATATTATTTATATTAATTATATTTATATTATAATAATTAAATCTAAAAGCTTTTTATATTTAAATAAATATATTTTTAATAATTTAATATATTTTATTTAATAATATTTAAAGTATATAAATATTATTTTTTTTAATTTTTTAATATATTTAAATATACTTAGCTTTTATTATATACTTAATTAAAAAATTATAATTTAAGTTATATTATTTTAATATATATAAGTTTTTTTATATAAAATAAAATATATTATTACTTAAATTTTATAAGTTATTTATTAAATTCTTTTATAATAAAAGAGTTAATAATAAAAAATTAAAATTTATAAAATAAGTTTTAATTTTTAAAGTTTATTTTTTTTATTATTATTATAAAAGCTAATTAATAATACTTTAAAATTACTTTATTAATATATTAAATATAAAGTAATAATTATATTAATAAAAATATTATTTTAATAATATTTATATAAGTAATATAATAATTAATTAATATTATAAATAAATATTTTAAGTTATATATTTTATAAATAAATTAAAATTAATTTAATACTTAAAAATATAAAGTTTATTTATAAATAAAAATATTAATAAATTTTCCTTAATAAAATAAATTTATAAATCCTAAATAACTTTAAGCTTTTTTATTATAATACTTAAATTATTTTGATTATTTTTATTAATTTTTAAGAAATTAAGTATATTTTTTATAATTATATTAAAATTAATTATAATTTAAGACTTTATAAATTCTTTATTTTCTTCAATATATTTATTTTAATTAATAAGAAAATATATTTTTATTTATAAAATTTAATATAATAATTTAAGTAAAATTAAAATATAATTAAGCCTTTATAATTTAAAAACTTTAAGAAAGTTATTTATTATATTATTTATATATTTTTAATTATTTAAGTATTAAAAGGGTTATTATTATTAAATAAAAATAAAAAAAAACTTTTTTAAAATTTAAAGAATTTTTTATTAAAGCTTTAAGACTTTATAAATATATTTAATTTAAAAAAAATTTATATTTTTTTTTAATTTTTTTATTAATTATATAATAAACTTTTTATTAAGTATTAATTTATTATATAAATTAATTTACTTATTATTTTTAAAATAGCTTATTAAGTTATATAAATATATTAAGAAAAACTTAATTAATAAAAAAATATAAGCTTTTAAAAGCCTTATTAATATATTTATTTTTTTTATATTAAAGTTTAATAATTTATTATAGCTTTATATTAATTATTAAAGACTTAATAAAATAATAAAAAAAATTATTATACTTTTTTTTAATATTAAAATTTTTTAATTATATTTAAAATATTAAATATTTTATTAAAATTAATATTAAAAATATTTATTATTAAATTTATATTAAAAAAGAAAATAAATAAAAAATAATATTTTAAATTTATTATAAATATTATAAATTTTTTATTATATTTATAAATTTAATTAATATTTTTATTATATTTTAATATTATATTTATAAAGCATTATATAATTTATTAAATATTATTTATATTATATATTTTAATAATATTTTAATTTTTTTTAAAAATTAAAAGTAATATACTTAATATATTAAAAAAGTTCTTTAATAATTATAAAAAAGCTAAGCTTTATATTAAGTCCTTTAACTATATCTTTTATATAAATTAAATTAATTTTCTTAACTTTTTTTTTTAAAAAAAAAGTCTTATTAAATTCTTTATAAATTAAAATAATTTTAATATAAAATCCTTTATAAAGCTTTAAAAATATTTAAATTTTCTTTAACTTTTATAATTTTTATTAAAGATTTATTAAAGAATATTTAAAAATTATAATATTTTTTAATACTTTTTTTAAAAAAAGTAAAAATAATAAAAAGCTAAGTCTTATATAATTAAATAAAAAGAAAATAATAATATTTTATTACTTAAAAAATATCTTTTAATTTATATTTTTAATATAGTATTTTAACTTAATATTATTTATTAAAATTAAAATTAATATATTAAGATTTATAATAATAAAAATTCTATTATAATTAAATAAATAAAGTAAATATTATTTAATAGCTTTTTAATTAAAAAGATTTATAAAAGCTAAGCTTAATTATAATATTCTTAATTAAGAAATATTTATAATTATAAAGTTATTTAAATATTAATAACATTATATTAAAAAAGCTATAAATTTTATTAAAATATTATTTAATTATAAAACTTTATAAATTTTTATAAAATAATAAAAATTATTAAGAAAATAAATATATTAATATATATATTTTATATTTTTTAACTTTATAATTAAATATAAGTATAAGAAAAGTAATTTAACTAATACTTTATTAAGAAGATTTAATTATTAAACTTTTATATTAATAAATAAAGAGTTACTTTTAGACCTTAGAAAAAGGTTAATAATAAAAAGTATAATTATAAAATAATTTTTTTTTTAAAAAAGTAAAAAATATAGCTTAAGTTATTTATAATTAATTTAAATATAATAAAATATTTTTATAAAATAAAATATCTTAAGCTTATAATTAATATAATAAAAAGTTATAAAATAAAAAGTTTTAAATTAAAAAATTAAAAAATAAAAGTATTTTAATATTTAAATAATTAATTAATTAAATTAAGGAATTATTTAAGATTAATAAGCTAATAATTTAAGAACTTTTTAAAAATATATTATATTAAAAGATTATATATAATAAGGAAATATTTAAATTTTTAATATAACTTATAAGAAAACTTTAAAAAAAAGACTTTAAAATAATTATTAAAAAAGTAAAAAAAGCTTTAAAAAGGCTAAAATAAAATTAAAAATCTTAATTTATAAATATAATAAATATTTTAAAATATAAAGGCTAAGTATTTATATTAAATAATAATAAATTAAAAAAGTAAAATTCTTTATTTTTATTATAATAATTTATTAACTAAGTATTTTAATAAAAATTATATTATTAAATTTATATAAAGAAAGTTTTTTTAACTTAAAATAAATATAATTATAAAAAAATATATTTAAACTTATAATTATTATTAAGAAAGTATTATAAAAAAATATAAGTTATATAAAAAGCTTAAATTATTATTAATTTTTTAAGAATTTTAAAAAAATATTATTATAAACTTTATTATAAGTTTTCTTTTTACTTTTTATAAAATTAAAAAAATTAACTTAATTTTAATATTTATAAATAAATTTATAAAGTTTTTATTATACTTTATTATTAATAATATAATAATTATTATAAACTTTATATTATTATATTATTAATAAATGAAGCTAATATTTAAATTAATTAAAGGAAGTATAAATAATAAAGAATTCTTATTTATAAATAAATTTAATTAAAGCTTTATTATATTTTAAAAACTAAGTAATAGCTTTTAATAATATTTTATTTATAAATTAATAAATAAATAAAAAAAAAAGATTAAGTTATTAAATATTATTTTTATTACTTTATTAATAAAGAGTAAGTAATATAATTATAACTTTTAGCTATAAAATAATTTATATTAAATTATATAATAAATATAATTATTAATATAATATTATTTGAAGTATTATTAAGCTATAACCTTAACTTTTAAATATAAAAATAAAGTAATAAAAATATTATAAAAAAAGAAAATATTAAGTATATATTAATAAATAAAAAAGCTTAAAGTAATATAATAAAGCTTAAAAATATAATAATAAATTATAATAAAAAAGTAAGTAATATATTATAATAAATAATATAAATTATTAAATTTATAAATAAAAAACTTAATAATATTATTTATAAAAAACTTAATTATTAAAAAAAAAAGTTAATTTTAAAGTTTATTAAGCCTTTTTATATTATAAATAAATTTAAGAAATAAGTTTATTAATTAATTTTTTTAAAGAAATACTTTTATATTTATAATATTTTTTATATTAATTTCTTAAAATTTAAAAAATAAAGAAAAGAAAATTAAAATAAGCCCTTAATAATATTAAATTTAAAAAATCCCCTAGGAAAATAAAAAGTAAAAAAAATTAAAAATTATTAATTAATTAAAGGAAAAACTTATTATTTTATTAAGTAAGTAAAATAATTAATAAAATATAATTAATAAGTAAGTAAGGAAAATATAATTAATACTTTTATTTTTTTTAAAGAATATTATAAAAAATATATTTAAAGAAAGTTAATTATAAAAATAAAAAAGTAAGGTAAACTTTTAAAAGAATTATAAAAAAAACTTACTTAAGCTTAAGGAAAATAAATAAATAAAAGAAATTAAGCTTAATTATTATTAAATTTATTAAATTTAAAAGATTTTAAAAAAAAATATAAAATAAATATTATTAATAATTATTAATAGCCTTAAAAAAATTAAAAATAATATATATTTTAAATTTAATTATATTAATATTTAAAGTTTATATAAAGATTATAATTTTATTTCTTAAAAAAAGAATTAAATTATAAGCTATAGTTAATAGTTTTATAATAAAATTTTTATATATTAAAATTAATATTTTAAGTACTTTTATATAACTTTTTATTAATAAAAAAAAATAATAATAATAAACTTATTTTAAATTTAATTATATTAATATTTAAAGTTTATATTAAAATAATAACTTTATTTTTTATTTTTAAAAATTAAATTAAAGCTATAGTTAATAATTTTATAATAAAACCTTTATATATTATTATTAATACTTTAAGTAATTTTATAATTTTTCTTATAAATAAAAAATTAAATTATATAAATAAATATATATTATTAAATTAATAACCTTATTTATATAAATTTACTTTATTAAATTATAAGCCTTTTTTAAAGTTATTTATTAAAAAATAAAGCTTAAGTTATTTATTAAGAATTATAAAAATTAATAATATTTCTTTTAATATTATAAATTTTATTAAGTTTAAATATTTATAATAATTATATTAATAAAAATACTTTAAATTATAAAATTAATAAAAAATTAAAAATTAAAAAGTAAATTAAAATAAATTATTATTAATACTTAAGTAAAAGACTAAAAATAATTTTATATTATTAATATTTAATCTTTAATTATTAATATTTAATATTTAATTATTAAGTATTAATATATACTTTAAGTTATTAGTAAGGCCTTCTTTAAGCTTAAAAAATTATAAGCTATATAATAAGTTTATTTTAATTAATTAAATATTACTTAAAGGTTTTATATTATATTTATAAAAGAAGTATAAAGCTTTTATATATATAATATTAATTAATTATTCTTAACTTTTATAATAATAATTAAATATATATTAATATTTTTATATAAGTTATTTAATTAATTAATTTATTATATTAATTAATTTATTATATTTTATAATAATATAAGGAAATAAAAAATTAAATAATTAATAAAAATTAATAAAAAATAAAGTAAAACTTAAAATTTATAAAATATAACTATTTTTAAAGTAAATATATTAAATATAATAAGCTAAAGTATAATTAAATTATTTATAATTTATAAATATTAATATTATAAAATAATTACTTTAAGAGTATTTTTTAAAAATATTATTATTAGCTTTTATTATAAATTAAAAGAATATATATATTATTAAAAATAAGTTTAATAAATTTAAGTATATTTATAATACTTTAATAATAATACTTTTTATTATATTTTTATAATTATATATATAAAAGCTATTTTAATAAAGTTAAAAATAAAGATATAAATAAATAAAAAAATAAAAATATATAACTTTATAACTATTTATAATTTTATAAAAAAAACTTAAATTTTTTATAACTTATAAAAGTAATAAATAAAAATAATTTATTATTTACTTAATTATATTATATTATAACTTTCTTATAATTTAAGCTTAAAAATAAATAAATCTTAAAAGAGTATTAAGCTATAAAGCCTAGGAATATAATAAAAGGTATATAAACTAAAAGAAAAACTTATAAAATTAATTAAAATAATTATTTTAAAAAAGAAAATAATTATAATAAAAAACTAATGCCTAGGCCTAGGTTATATAATTTTAAAGAGATATTATAAAATTAATAATATTAAGCTAAGAAATTTTTTATTAAAAATAAATTCTTAATTAAAAAGCTTAAGGCTTTAGCCTTAGATTATTAATATTTTCCTTAAGCCTTATTATAAAAAATAGCTTTTTTTTTTTTAAGCTTTAATTTTAATATAATATTATTAATTACTTACTTAATTATTAATTATTATATTAATTTAAGTTATTTATAAAAGTTAATAATTATATATATTAATATTAATTAAATTATTAATTATTATAAAATATAATTATTAAGTTTTTATTTTTTTTATTAAAAGTTTTTTAAAAGTAAATTCTTTTTATAATATTATTATAAATTACTTTTTTAAATTATTAATTTAATATTTATATAAATAATTTAAAATTAATTTACTTAATATTACTTTTAAAGTAAATAATATTAAAAAAAGTAAAATTTATAATTAAATACTTTATAATATTATTATAATAATTATTATAATAATAATATTTTTAAAAGGTAATTTTTAAGTATATAAACTTAAATATATTATAAAAATTAAATTTATTATAAAATATAATAATATTGTTACTTTAAATTTAATATATTTTAATAAAAAACTAAATTAAATAATATTATATTTTATAATAAAAAAAAATAAAGAATTATAAATATATTTATAATAATTAATTATAAGCTTTATAATATTATAAATTTATTAATATAATATTATAAGTTTATTAATATAATATTATAAGTTTATTAAAATTAATATTAAGTTATATATTATTTATTTTTTAAATATTATTTACTTTAAAAGTAATATTAAATAACTTAATTTATAATTTAAATTAAAATATTTTTAATATTTAATTTAAGAGATTTATTATGTAAATATTATATTTATAATATAATAATAAATAAAAAAACATTTAATTTTAATAAATATATATATATTTAATTAATTATAATAATTATTATTAACTTTATTAAATTAATAATTAAAATTAATAATTATTAATATTATTAATAAAATTATTAATATTATTTATAATAAAATTCTTTATTATTAAATATATTAATTTAATAAAAAATATTATAATATACTTAAAATATTATTTTTAATTAATAAAGTAATAAATTTATTTTTAAAATTATAATTATATTATTATAATATATTATATAATATTAATAAAATAAGTTTTTTAATTAAGTTATAAATTTATTATTATTTATAAATATTTATTATATTTTTTTAAATAAAAAAAGTAATAAAGTTATTTTAATTTTTTAAAAATATTTAAAATTATAATATTTATTTAATATAGCCTTTATTTTTATTTTAAGTAATTTTAAGAAAATATTACTTTATTTTTATTAATATATTTATATTAATATATTAATAATATAATAAATATATTATTTTAATAAATAATTAATTTATAATATTTATTAAAATAAACTTTTAGTTTATTATTATTATTTTTAAATAAAGAATTTAATATTATTTTAATATATTATAAAAAATACTAAAAGTTTAAGTATAATAATTTAAATACTTTTTAATATAAAAAATAATTATAATTTAAAAGGTTTTTTAAAAAATATAAATTTAATAATATTAAATAAAAGTATATTAAATTTATTTATTTTATAAGTATAATATATAAATAAAATTATAAAAAAATAAAAAATATAAATTAATATTAAACTTTAAAATAATAAATAATATAAAAATTAATTTCTTATATTTTAAGGGTTTTAATAATAATAAGCCCTTTAATTTTATAATTAATTATAAAGTTATTTTATTTTTATATATTTAATTAATTTTTTATATTAATATTTTTATATAATATTATAAATATTATAATAAATAAAACCTTTAATATTAAAATTAATAAAGTATAAAATAATAAAAAATATATATTTTTTTTAAGTTTTAAAAATATATTAAGAATTATAAATAATATATTATATATAATATATTTATATTATAATAATTTATTAAGTCTTTTCTTTTAAAAAAAATTAATTTATTTTAAAATATTAATTTAAGTGATTTATTTATTTATTTATTATTTTAAGTTTTTTTATTATTAAATTATATTTTTATTAAGCTAAGTTATTTAATTTATTTATTTTATTTAAGTTAGTAAATAGTTTTTATTTTTAAGCTTTTAATTTTTTATTTTAAATAATATTAATTTACTTAATAAATTATTTATATAATTTTTTTAATTATATTTTAATAATTAAAATATAATTTATTAGTTTAATTATTAATTAATTTTTATTAGTTTTATAATTTATTATATTTTTTAATTTAATTTAATTTTTAAACTTTTTAATATAATATTTATTTAACTTTAACTTTTTATTATTATATTTTTTTAAATATTATATATTTTATAATTCTTTTTTATTATTAAATGTTTTTAAAAATTTAAGCTTTTTATATTTTTTTTTTAATTTTTAAATTATAAAAATAACTTTTTTTATTATAAAAATTAATATTATAAATTTATTTATTTAAACTTTTTTAATTAAAGTTATTTTTATTTAAGTATTATTTTTTATTATTTATATTTTTATAAATTACTTTATTAATTAATTAATTTATTAATTATTAATTAATTATTATTTTATATAAAGTATTTTTTATATTATTAATCTTTTAATTTATTAAATTATTTTATAAAATTAATATTATATTATTTATTTTTTTTATTTTATTTTTTTTAGCTTTTTTTTATATTATTATAATTTATTTAATTATTATTATTATAATTTTTTATATTTTTTATATTTAATTTATTTTAATTTATATTTTTATAATACTTATATAATTAAGCTTTTTTTAATTAATTTAAAATAAAATTATATTTTTTAAGGTATTAATAATTTAATAATTAATTTATTTAAGTTACTTAAGTTAATTAAATTATTAAATTTAATTTTTTTAATTTAATTATTTTTAAGTTATAATATTAATATTATAATTATTTTCTTTATTAATTTAATTAATAATAATATTTTTTATTTTATTTTTTAATTATACTTAATTATAATATTTCTTAATTTAAATATTTTTATAATAAATATAATATTTAAGTATTAAATATAAGTTTATTATTTAAATTATTTTAATTTAATTTTATAAATTAATTTATTAAAGTTATAAATTATTAATTTTTTAAATTTTATAAAAATAATTATTATTATTTTATATTTTTTATATAATAATTAAATTTTTTATATTACTTTAATTAATATAATTAATTAATTTCTTTATTTTCTTAATTTTTTATTTTTTTATTTTTTTTATTATTAATATATTTTTAAATTTAAATTACTTTTATATTATTATATTTTTTTTATATTATTATATTTCTTTTATAATAATATAACTTTAAATTATTATTTTATTATTTTTTTATTAATATAAAATATTTATTAAAATATAAGTTAAATTAAGCTTATAATTATTTATAATTATTAAATAATTTATTTAATATAAATTAATTAAATATATATATTTATATTTTTATTTTTAAAATTTTAAATATTTTAATTAAATTAATAATTAAATTTAATAATTTATTTTTAAAATTATTTAAACTTTTTTTATTTTTAATATTTTTAATAATATTTTTATTATTAAGTTAATTTATTTAAATTAATAAATAAATTCTTTTAATATTTAAATTAATTTTTTTATTAATTTTTTTTATTAATTTTTTTTATTATATTCTTTTTATTTAATAAAATATTTTACTTATAAATATTTAATTTTTTTTATTTATTTATTTATTATTTTATTAATTTTTTAATACTTTTAATTTATTTTTTTTTAAAATAATTTAATTTATTATTAATAAAAATTAATATTTTTAAAAATTAAAAATAAATATATAATTAATATAATATTATAAATCTTTTATATTTTTAAAAGGTTTAATTAATATATTAATTAATTAATTTTTTTAAATAATTTTAAATAATTTAATTTTTAATTTTAATTATTTTTTAAATAATTTATTTAATAAATAAATTTCTTTTTATAAATATAAATAAACTTTATTTTTTAATTAAAAATTTATTATTTTATATTTTTTATTATATATAAACTTTATTATTATTTTTATTTTATTTATAAAATATTTAATTTTTTAATATATTTATAATATATTTAATATATATTTTTTATTTATTTATTAAATTTATATATATTAATTTATTTTATTAATTTAAATTTAAATTTTAATATATTTAAGTTTTATTTAAATAAAATTAAAAAATTAAAAAAAAAAGTATTTATAATAAATTTAAAATTTATATATAATAATAAATAATAATTTTTATTATTTAATTTTTTTATTTTAAATTTTTATTTATTTAAAAATTATAATTAATATTTATAATTAATTTAACTTAAAATATTTTAAATAATATTTTTTTAAAAATTTAAAATAAATTTATTTTTTTAATTATTTATAAATTATTATTATTATTATTTTATTAAAGTTATAAATATAATTAATAGTTTTTTAACTTTTTAATAAAATTATTTATTATAAGCTTTTTAAAAAAAGTTTTATATATAATTAATTAAAATATATAAATATAATTTATTATTAATATTTTTATAAAAAATTAATTTATTTTATTTTATTTATAAAATTACTTTATTTTTATTTATTTATATTAATTATTATAAATTATTTTAATATAATATTAATTTATTTTATATTTATTTTATAATTTCTTTTAAGCTTTTTATTTATTTTTTTAATTATTTTTATAATTATTATTATATATTATATATTAACTTTTTAAATATTATTTAATTTATTTATTTTTAATTAATTATTTTAAATTTTTATAATTAATAATTTAAATTATATATTTAAAATTAAATTAATTTTTATTAAAAATTTATAAATATTAAATTTAAATTAACTTAAATAAATTAATATTATTATTAATTATTAATTTATTTTTATTAAATTTAATAATAATATTATTATATAATTTATAATATTTTTAATAATTATATAATTAATAAAAACCTTTATTAATATAATATAAATTTATATAAATATTTTAAATTTTTAATATAATTATATTAAATATATTATTTTTAATTTTATAAAATTATATTTTTATTTAACTTTTAATAAAAATTAAATAAAAAATATTATTAATTAAACTTTTTATATTAATATTTTTAAAAAATTTTAATTATTATTTTTAATATAAAATATAAAAACTTTTATATTTTATTTATTTATATTAATTTTAAAATAAATTAAGTCTTAATTAATTTATTTTACTTTATTTAATATTATATTATTTATTTTTTATTTATTATAAATAATATTTATAAAATTATTATAAACTTTAATAATTTTTTAAAAATTATTTAAAGCTTTAATAATATTTTTATAATTTATTTAATTTAATTTTTTATTATTTAACTTTTATAATAAAAAAATAATACTTAAGCTTAAGTTATATAACTTTAAAAAAATATTAAGCTAAAAGATTTTTTATTCAAATTAAACTTTTAATTAAAGAGCTTAAGACTTTAATTTTAAATTATTATTTTTTTCTTTAAGTTTTATTATAAAAATAACTTTTTTTTAAGTTTTAATTAAAATATAATATTATTAATTATTTATTTAATTATTAATTATTATATTTTAAAGCTTTTATTTATAATTATTTAAGTAATTATTATAATATTAATTTAAGTTTTATTATATATAATATATATAAAAAGCTTATAAAATAAAAAAAAAATTTATAAATATTATTAATATTTTACTTTATTAAAAAATACTTAAAAAAAAAAATTAATATTTTTACTTTATTTTATAATAAATAAGCTTAAATTAAAAAAAAATTATAATATTATAATAAATAATAAAGTTATAAATAAAAAAAACTAAGCTTTAAAATAAATTTTATTATATTTAATTTTTAATTTATATATAATAATATAATAATTTCTTTAATAAAATTAAAATTAAAAATATTTATAAAATAATTATTTATATTAATTTTTATTAAAAAAAATAATTTAATAATTTATAATATATTTATAAAAAAGCTTTATATTATTTTTAAAAGAATTTAAAATAAATTTTATTTATTTTTAATAATATAAATAATAATACTTATATAAAATAAAAATATTATTTTAATAAATAAAATATTAATTTTAAAAAAAGTATAAAAATAATTAAAATATTTTTAAATAATAAAGTAATAGCTTTTTTAAAAACTTAATATATTAAAACTTTATTTTTACTTATTTACTTTTTTAAATAAAATAAAAAGAATATTAATTTTTATTTAAGTTTTATATTTATTTAAATTTAATAAAAAAGTAATTTTTTATTATTAATAAAAATATTTATATTTTAATTTATAATAATAAACTTTTTATTATTAATATAAAAAATAATATAAAAATATAATAATAAAAGTTTATAAATTTAAAAAGCTTAATATTAAAATATTCTTTATAAATTAATAATTAAAAAAAATTAAATAAATTAAAAGCTTAAAGAAAAATATTAATTAAAAAAAAAATCTTAAGGTTAAAAAATAATTTTTTTTATAATTTTCTTTATAATAAAAGGCTAAATTTTAATTATATTTTTATATAAAATAAATTTACTTAAAAAAAAAATAATTAAAAAATTAATATTTTAATTATAATAACTTTAAATATTATATTAATAAATATTTAAAAAAAGAAATTAAAAAAATATATAATTATAATAAAAGCTTATATTATAATTAAATTAACTTTAATTAAAAAAATTTTTTTTTTAAATATTTATAATATTAAAAAATTAAAAGTTTTTTAATTTTTATATAAATTTTAATAATTATAATAAAATTAACTTAATTAATATTAAATTTATTTATAAATAAAAATATTAATAAATTTTTTTTTTAATATAAAGTTATAAATTTTAAATAACTTTAAGCTTTTTTATTATAATACTTAAATTATTTTTATTATTTTTATTAATTCTTAGAAAATAAAGAAGTATATTTTTTATAATTATATTAAAATTAATTAAAATTTAAGATTTTATAAATTCTTTATTTTCTTAAATTTATTTACTTTAATTAATAAAAAAATATTTTTTTATTTATAAAATAAAATATAATAATTTAAATAAAATTAAAATATTATTAAGCTTTTATAATTTTAAAAGTTTAAGAAAATTATTTATTATATTACTTATATATTTTTAATTATTTAAATATTAAAGAATTATTATTAAATAAAAATAATAAAAAAAAATTTTAAAACTTAAAAGATTTTTTATTAAAGCTTTAAAACTTTATAAATATATTTAATTTAAAAAAATTTAATATTTTTTTTTATTATATTATTAATTATATAATAAATTTATTATTAAATATTAACTTATTATATAAATTAATTTATTATTAAATATTAACTTATTATATAAATTAATTTATTTATTATTTTTTAAAAAGCTTATTAATTTATATAAATATATTAAAAATAATTTAATTAATAAAGAAATATAAGCTTTTAAAAGTTTTATTAATATATTTATTTTTTTATAATAAAATTTAATAATTTATTATAATTTTATATTAATTATTAAAAATTTAATAAAGTAATAAAAAAAAATTATTATACTTTTTTTTTAATATTAAAAATTCTTAATTATATTTAAAATATTTAATATTTTATAAAAATTTATATTAAAAATTTTTATTATTAAATTTTTATATTAAAAAAGAAAATAAAAAAAAAAGAATTTAAATATATTATAAATATTATAAGTTTTTTATTATATTTATAAATTTAATTAATATTTTTATTATATTTTAATATTATATTTATAAAGTATTATATAATTTATTAAATATTATTTATATTATATATTTTAATAATATTTTAATTTTTTTTAAAAATTAAAAATAATATATTTAATATATTAAAAAAGCTTTTTAATAATTATAAAAAGCTAAGCTTTAAATTATATTATTTAAATATATCTTTTATATTATTTAAATTAATTTTCTTAGCTTTATTTTTTTAAAAAAAGAAATTTTAATAAATTTTTTATAAATTAAAATAATTTTAATATAAAATTCTTTATAAAGTTTTAAAAATATTTAAATTATTCTTAGCTTTTATAATTTTTATTAAAGATTTATTAAAAAATACTTAAAAATTATAATATATTTTAATATTTTTTTTAAAAAAAGTAAAAATAATAAAAAGCTAAGTTTTATATAATTAAATAAAAAGAAAATAATAATATTTTATTACTTAAAAAATATTTTTTAATTTATATTTTTAATATAATATTTTAATTTAATATTATTTATTAAAATTAAAATTAATATATTAAGATTTATAATAACTAAAATCTTTTTATAATTAAATAAATAAAATAAATATTATTTAATAACTTTTTAATTAAAAAAGTTTATAAAAGCTAAGCTTAATTATAATAGTTTTAATTAAAAAATATTTATAATTATAAAGTTATTTAAATATTAATAATATTATATTAAAAAAGCTATAAACTTTATTAAATTATTATTAAATTATAAAAATTTATAAATTTTTATAAAATAATAAAAATTATTAAAAAAATAAATATATTAATATAAAGTTATTTAAATATTAATAATATTATATTAAAAAAGCTATAAACTTTATTAAATTATTATTAAATTATAAAAATTTATAAATTTTTATAAAATAATAAAAATTATTAAAAAAATAAAT